>OU383779.1:53635579-58435579 GCA_910950805.1 Acrocephalus scirpaceus scirpaceus
TTACCTTTCTCTCAGCAGTGGGCTTGTTCGGACAATGTAAATGTGATTTTCTCTATCTATCACCTCCTCTACTTTCACTTAAAAACTGCAGGGTGTTCTGGAGTGCTTTGACTTCTTAAGTTGTAAATGACCACCAGCACTTTCACTGGGAATCTTTTCTGATCTCCAGCTCAGTTTCCTTCTGTTATCTGGTCATAAAAATTACCCATCAAACTCATGAAAATAGTTATGTGCAAGAATGTTGGGCAGATGTGCTTTTGCAATTAGAATGACTTTGCACCCAGTTTTACATGAGGATGAATCTTTCATATACAGGATTAATAGACAAAAACGTATCACTTTAATAATTAACCAACCTTGGTTCTGGGGCTTCTTTTTTGCATTTCTCCCATAAAAAGTAGACAGATTTTTGTTTGTTTGCTTTTTAGGAAGAACATTTACAGGCATGGATAGAATACTAACAAACATAAATCGGCTTCTGCTGGAGTAAATATTTTTTTTAAGTTTTATGTCAATGATGACTAATATTACAACAGCAGAAATAAGGAATCTTAAACACATTTTGGTACTTATTTCAGAGGCAAGGTAAGGTAAAACTGAGACCTGAATATCCCAAACTTTGAGAAAGTTTAGAACTTTGTTGATAGTTTAGAAGGATTCAAGTGATTATTGGCACTAGACAAGCCTGGCCTTTTGAGAATAGTTCGTTTTAGATGAAAATACTATTTTCAGATGTCTTCCTAACTTAATTCTTCCATAAACCTTGTTTCTATTGTTATAACTTTGAGAAAAGTAAGGTATAGTTGCAAGAAGAAATAAACAAAAACACTATCAAAGCTATGAAAACAGGTAAACCAAAAGCAACAATATTCCTTTCTGAACCTGTTGGGCAGCCAGCAACAGCGCAAAGGATAACACACCTATTAGCTGTACTCCTGCAGCTTGAGGTTTTCCAGGATTGTGTTGGCTCTGGTCTGTCTCTCTGTCTTCCAGAACTGTGGTAGGTAGGATTACTGCTAAGAAAGCCCAGATGAGCCTCATGTTGGACGGGGAGAAGAAGGCTACTTCTAAATATTTTAATTGCTTCACTTTGGCTGGGAGTAAAAGGCTTAAAAATGGCATTTCTTATCAGCAACCACAGCCTCAAAGCATGTCAATCTGTTTTACCTTGTCAGTGAGTGAAAGGGCTTATGCACAACCCAATTTTACATTGACTAAGTCCATTGTTCTGTTCCAATGTTGCCATTTCTATTTTTCTCTGAGGTTATACAATTTCAAAATTATTTTGTATATATTTGATCTCTTCTATTTTTCATAGACCAGCCAGATGATTTGTCAGCAATTCACTAGGAAGAAGGAAGGTAACAGTAACTGCTCTCTGGGGTGGGCTGTGATAAGAAGCAAGGGTTGGATTAAATTCTGCAGTGATTGACCCTAGAAAGTTCAGCCTCTTGCTTCAAGACCATTTCTTTTACACAGTCAAAAAGACACCACCCTTTCAAAAAAGCAGAAAAATGCAGAGCTTTTTATTGTTTGTGTACTCATGCCAGGTATTTCCATAGAGGAAATGCTTTGGGGCACAGGTGTCTTGGTTGACTGGTTGGTTTTCATAATCAGGAAAGTGAAACAAAACCATTTAAATTACCCAGTCAGTTAGAACTATCTTTATATAGCTCAAATAACTCCCAATATTTGGAGAGAACTTCTATCTGTCCATTCACTTAAAAATAACGCATAAAGCAACCATGGCTAGTTTATGGATATTTTGTTAGTAGGAGAAACTAAATTTGGCAGGTAAATTATGCATTAAAAATAATTCCCCCAGGATTCAATTCAGAATGCTATTATATTTCAAAATTCTGGATGTATTTATATCTTTGTTTGGATGATCATGAGACAGACACATAACAAAGCACTATGTGTAAGCATATTTCCTAGAGCTTTGCTGGTGTAAGTCCAACAGTTAGCAGCTGCTCTTTTGTGTTGTGTTTCCAGCCAACCTGATACAACTAACTTTTCCTCAAAAAGGTGGCTTCTTTCATAATGCATAAGGCATAAAGACTTTTGTGGCTCACTTCTGGACTCAAGAGGGAGATTATTCCAGCTGCCTATATCTAAAGTCTGTGTTCAAGTGCAGAGGTCAGAAAATTCTCCAGCCAAGAGCTAATACAGCTTGTTGTGCCTTCTGAGATTTCTAGTTTAGGAATACACTTCTTGCAATGTGACTGTGTGGCCATAGACAGAAATACACCTTTTCTACCACATTTGAAAAATAGCATCCTTTGTCTAGCTCCTAAATTGTAACAGGAATATATAGTTAAGTGCTCAGCTTGTCCTTTTCTCTAGATCTATATCCTGTAGGGCATTGAACTGAAGTTACTTGTGTCTCAGATCAAAGTCATTTCACTTAGAAATTCAGGTTGAGCTTGAAGGCACAGTCTCTTAAGTGAAGGTCAATGGTTTATCCATTATAGCACCCAACCTCAAATTATTTTTGCAATTAGTAATATTTATATCTGTTTTTATAGTGTAAAAGAATAAAGAAAGAATAGTCAGCATTTTCAAGAAATACAAGTTAAAGGTGTCCTATCATTTAAAATGATATATCATGTTAGAAAGGAAACTTAAAAGCTGGCATATGCAATCTAAAATTAAATACAGATTTTGAATTTCAGGCTGCGAAGCTAAAAAGATCAAAGGAAACTCTTTACAGTTCTTCAGAATTTGGTATTATACTTCCCGGGAGGTCATTTACTCCCATAATTTAGTCTGACTTATTTTGGCTTCAGTTCCATTAAAAGTATGTAGGAAAGAGAGGGTCTCTTTTTACTTTAATTTTTAACTGCAACCTGTCAGTTAAAGGAGAAAAAAAAAAAGAGATAGGAAAAAAAAAGAGTGTCTGGAAGAGGATGATCTACAGAAGTACTAATAGCTTTCAAATCTTTTGACTTTTTGAGCTTCATATGGCTAGAAACTTATCTGGAAAGATTGTATTTTAACCCTTTTGACTGTTCTTGGACATAATGTGTGCTTTTATTGAAAGGGAACTTATTCACTGCCCTTGAACATATTCTGTCATTTCCACAATAACATCTCCCTTGACAGCAATGCCTTGACTTGTTGGACAAAATAATAGAAGGACCCAAAGTTTAAGGTTCCTAAAGGCAAACATCAAAAGAACACCTTTGTTAAGTCAGACAGATATCCAGAAGTTTACCTACTGTCTGGAGAAACCCAAAAATGAGCAGGATACCTGCTGGGATATGAAGGCAGTGGTGATGGGGCTGAACAGACTAAAACAGAGTTTCACTTCACTGCATTTTGGGAGCAATAAAAGCAAGAGTAGTTTAGAAAAAATGAGAAAAATTTGAAATAGCTTTTGCCTTTCAGAAAAGATGTGATATAGTCTTGAGGTCACTATTTATTTTACCTGTACCAGTTTCCAGAAACAAGACCTCAAGAAATAAGATGTAAGTGACACAGGTACTTTATCTTCTAAGAACACATTAAGACCGCCTGGTGGAAGCAGTAGAGGTGGTAACAAGATTCTCTATGCTAAAATAGGAAGTCATCTTCCCCCTCAGTACCACCCCTTTTTCTGCTGAGAGATGTAAAGAGGGTACAACAGCTGAAGTTTTCCTTCTGCAGGAGGTTGGCCTTGGCCAGGCTTAAGGCTGGGGACTGAGGCAGCAGGACCCAGACTGTGAAAGGTTTTTCCCTCTGTTTGACTTTCAGGCTTTCCACTGGTCCTGAAGAGACTCCCACCAAAACCACCCAAAAGCTGTATGATCTCATTACTTTGTTATATTGTAGGATGTATTTGCAGAAGGATTCATGGAGAAAATTCTGTCTTAGGAGTGTGTTCAATCACACAATATGTTTGCGAATATACATATATATATATATGTAGTTTTGCTTTTTTTTTTTTTTTCCACATGATTTCATTATTTGTTTCATTATCTTGACTGCAGCAGCTGTTTTGTACCTGGTTCAGTGGAATGCATGCATTGGTTGGTGACTCTTTTATTCACCTCTTCCCTCCTTGTTGGTTCTCATTTAGCTTCTAAATTGTTACAACTAGAAGTTTTTGAGTGTTTTTCCTATCTCTGTAATGCATTACAGCAAATAAAACTACAAAAAAAAGTAGTCTTGGACCATAAAGAACATGATCGACTAGTCTTGTCTCTGGCACTTGGGAAATCTGAGGTTCTTGCTGTTCCATTAGAGTAGACTAATGATGGTCTAGTGCATACTAATAATTTCCCAGCAAGATACGTGCTTAAAAATATCTTCCCATATGATTAATGTTTCTGAAAAATAGCTGTTTCCTTCTGACAGAACCAAATGGATTAGAAATGTTACAAATACTTTTTTTTCCTTTTTTTTTTATTTTTTCTTTTCAGCAAAAGGAGTAGTGGCAGCAAAGAGGTTAATTCTCCTCTTTTCATGAAGGTATCTTCTTAGAAGAGAAGTGATTAAAGGAGGATTTTTTGGCATAAAAGTGTTTTTCTAATCTTGTTGAAGTGCCTAAAATGTGTTTGAAGAGCCAGATAAAAGCATGGACTTCTTATTTAATGAGTTACCAGTTATATGTACCAGTGTTTATTTTGCTTCTGTCATTGAAACATATTTTCTTAAAATGTTTTTTCCTTCACCACAGTCAATAGGTAATAATGATACAATTAATTTAAAATGAATTTCAGCATTAAGTACAAAAGAACAGCTCTCTCCTGAACTTGTACAACTGCACAGACCAAGGCAGAAATAAACTCTCAGTTTTAAAGAATTCTGAGCATAACTTCAGAGCATTCTGACAAAATCAGAATTTGGGTTGAAATTTCTCATCAAGTTACCTACTAAACTGAGGGTATCCAGAAAAAATTCAACCTATTCCTGCCAACTGTGGTGCCCAAAATTGTTTCACCGATATATTAATGCCAGAAATCTGATTCCCAGTTTCCTTTCCTTTCCTTTCCTTTCCTTTCCTTTCCTTTCCTTTCCTTTCCTTTCCTTTCCTTTCCTTTCCTTTCCTTTCCTTTCCTTTCCTTTCCTTTCCTTTCCTTTCCTTTCCTTTCCTTTCCTTTCCTTTCCTTTCCTTTCCTTTCCTTTCCTTTCCTTTCCTTTCCTTTCCTTTCCTTTCCTTTCCTTTCCTTTCCTTTCCTTTCCTTTCCTTTCCTTTCCTTTCCTTTCCTTTCCTTTCCTTTCCTTTCCTTTCCTTTCCTTTCCTTTCCTTTCCTTTCCTTTCCTTTCCTTTCCTTTCCTTTCCTTTCCTTTCCTTTCCTTTCCTTTCCTTTCCTTTCCTTTCCTTTCCTTTCCTTTCCTTTCCTTTCCTTTCCTTTCCTTTCCTTTCCTTTCCTTCCCCTTCCCTTTCCTTTCCTTTCCTTTCCTTTCCTTCCCCTTCCCCTTCCCCTTCCCCTTCCCCTTCCCCTTCCCCTTCCCCTTCCCCTTCCCCTTCCCCTTCCCCTTCCCCTTCCCCTTCCCCTTCCCCTTTCCATCTCCCCTGTAATTTGGGGTAAGTTATTTTCTTTATTTAGATATCAAATAGTTGAGCCTGGTAGAAAATTATTTACATTAAAAGAGCTGTCACTTAATTTAAATCACAGATTATAGAATCCCCCTGCCTTACACACTAGAAGAAAGAAAAAAACCTCACTGTAGTCAAGGAAATGTCTAGCTAAAAGACTAGCATTGTCCCACACTGCAAATGTTCTCTGCTGGTATTAGATCATTCAGTGGAAAATTAGGTGCAAACCTAGGTTGTTTATTGAACTAAAGGCATACATGTGCTAAAGACTGCTCTCTGTTCTTACAAAGGTATCGACTGCTTCTATCATCATAGGATTTCCCACTATGCTTTACCACTGGGGAAGGAAGAGATCCAAAGCAGAGAAAGAAAAGCTGTCTGAGCACATGCAGAACTTCCCCGAACAGCAGTGGCTTTTTGTGCTTCTACCATGTATTAGAAAAGCTATTATGACTTAAAAAAATCATCTAAAGGTAGAGCTGATATAAGTAAAATGAGTCTTACCTGTGACCTCTGAGGACCCAGCTCTCCACTAAGCAGCACCATTCCCTTGAACCCTATGTCTGCAAAGTCCCATCTACATCAGGGCATCTAAACAGGTTGACATTCATGGAGCACACAACAGATTCATAGATTAAAATGGCCATGGGGAAACTTCACTGCACCATGGAATTTAATGGACTTGAAAATAAATTAGTCGGTGTGGCATGTTGGCAAAAGTTCTAATTGTACATAGTTCCCAGAGAAGTAGTTAGGCCTTACATTAAATCTGTTCCTCTCAGCAATTGAGATTCTTCTCCATGTTAAATATTTCTTTTTCACTATTCCTCTGTCCTCTTCATCTAAACCTGTCTGCCCTCTCTTTCCCCAGAAATTGCAAGAATTGGAAGTCGCAGCGGTCCAGCTTCAGTATCCATTGAGATCAAACCTAAAGAAATGGACCCATCTCTATTCAAAATGAATTTCCTTTATACAAAAACCACAAAGGAAACTGAAGCTACATTTCTAAATACTGAAAAGCAAAGAATAAAAGGTGACTTTTCCCTTAAAGTGTTCCATGTCAACGTCATTTAGTGCTTTGGCAAATCCCAGGATATTCTAGGAGGACTAGTTTAGGGTAGCAAGCCATGCATGTACCTTTTCATTAGCCCCTTATTTTCAAACAGAGGCCTGTAGAAATTCCAGTGCTCTGAACCCTCACAGGGGGATGGAGCAAACAGAAAAGATCTTGTTAAAACTGTCCTTCTCCAAAGACTACCTTTTTCTCTCTCTCTCTCTTTTTTTTTTTTAACTTCTTTTTAAGTACTCTTCTGTGGAGAAAGAGAAATTAGGTTTAGCTGAATATGTCCTCACCATGCAAGCTTCCAGTATTTTTCTATGCTGGGCAATGGCACCAGTCAGTTGTGGCATTGCCTCCTATTTGTCTCTGGTAGGGTGCATGAAAGACTGCTGAAATGCCAGATTAAATGATTTATGTACATGGACAGATTTTGTGAGATCAGACTCTGTATGTACTAAGGGTTCTTCTCTTCCTGTGCAAACCCATGATTAACTAGCATTACTATACAGTTACACAGAAGCAGTGCTTACACAAGGCCAGTACTTAGCTCTCGTGTGCTGCTTTCATGCCTCAATGTGGAATCTTTTACTTAGCTTAGGAGCACCTGGAACATAATTCTGTCATCCCTAGCAATTCCTCTCTGCTTTGTACTATTGGCTTTCTTTTCAAGTGTCTCTGATAACTGACTTTTTCTCTTCTCTTCTCTTCTCTTCTCTTCTCTTCTCTTCTCTTCTCTTCTCTTCTCTTCTCTTCTCTTCTCTTGCTTCTCTTCTCACTTTTTAATTCTTTATTAAAACAATCTTTATAATCCTTTATTTTCTGGCTTACAAACAGCATTTTTTTTGTTTTGTTTTTTTCTTCTGGATTTTTTCCTTTAAAAACTTTGCTTACCTCTGGGTAAGCTAATAAGTCTTTAGCTAATGGGCTTTCTCTTCACAAGCATTGGATCCTCTTCTTTGCTCTTCAAATTTCTACCAAAACCTGTTGAAATATCTTTTAAAAAAATATTTTGTTGTACTTTGTAACTCCATGTGGATGATTTCATGCAGAAATTATAGGCAAATAATAGTGATATTGAGATTGCAACATTATGCAAGGAGAGTGACATAATTCAAGCCAATCAATAAGGGTTAATGAAAGCTAGATCTCATCAGAATAACTTGATATTTTTTGATGAAAACCTTAGGATGTTATACATATATAGGGAGAAATTATATTTTTATGTGCACTGTTCTGATTTGATTTCACCCAACAGTTTATTACAAAATATGACTATTACAAAATCAATATACAGTACTTATTAAATTGGTTAAACTTGATGCTGGTTTCAAAATGTAGTTGGAAATGCTGGATCATCCACTGACTACAAACACTTCTAGTGTGTTGTTAATGTTACTGTATTTGATATCTTAATTCATGACATAGAGAAAAAAGTTACGATAAGTTGTAGAAAACATGGAAGCTGTGAATAGAGCATATAAACAAGAGATAAAGGAATAATGAAAACTGTTATGGGGTACTTTGTTCGCAATTAAGTTGGGCACAATCAAACTATGCATTTCAGTGAATGTAGTGCCATATACTGAGGAAAAACAAAGTGGGCAGGCACTTAAAGGAGATTTAACTTATCATAGAAAACAATTATACTGAAAGGACTGGCAGTGAAGAATGGTTCTGTGTAAAATTTCAGTGGGACAATGAAGACAAAAGATCCTACCTTAACCTGCTGAGAAAAAAAAAAAGGACTGTAAGTAGGAATCTCTTTTGCTTCTATGGTGAGTAGTGATGTCTCCTGAAATACTTGTGTGTTATTCCTGAAACCATACTTGCAGAGATGTAGAACAATAACAGAGAAGTCTGAGAAGAGACAGGAGTCTGATTAAAGGCCAAATAATCTGCTTGAGAAACCTGGAAAGCACTGCCTCTCAATTTGTAAAACAAAAAATTAAGGGCTGATTTATTTGCAGTCCATAAGCCTGTATACAAATAGAGAAATGTGATAATACATGCCTCTTCATTACGTGCCAGTTAATTAAAACCAACAATATTTAGTGAATCCAAAGGACCTCATAAAGTCTCAATTGAAAAAATGTATAATTTTTTCCTGGTGAGGATTTTTAATCACTGGGACAATTTAAGCAAAACAGTGGTAATTTTTCCATCACTGAAAATTTAGATATTAGAGCTGGCTGTTTTCATCTGAGAAAAAGGATAGACTGAGCAAAACTGAATTCAAAGAGCTCCTGTGGTATACAGGAGGTCAGACAAGATGTTTAGATGTTCCCTTCTGTTTTCACAGTCTATGAATCTAAGCAGGTACTAGCTCAGAGAATTTATTCTCTTGTCTTCTATGGGATTACTCATATACTTTGAGTTGAACAGGTGTTTAAGTGCTTTGCTGGATCAGGGCCAAACAGAGCTGGTATCATGCCATTTCAGTGCCCCTTTTGCAGCTGTGGCAGAACAGGACCTGAGGCTGGTGTGGTACCAGCGGTCACACTGCTCCAAGTAATTGGCTTAGAAAATGGTGCAGATTAAATGGTGCAACCAGGACCAATTTTGAAAAGAAGGAAATACTGGACTGAATGTGGAACTCCTAATACATGAAAATTACAGCTGTGTGGCTCAAGTGATGCATGGAATGGTGTTTTGGAGTCCTATCACAATACTAGTCTGGGATATTGCTATAACTGCATCAGTTTTGCAAGGACATGCTACTCCAATGTAGGAATTATCATTAAATAAATGGTATACATGGTAGAAGACTAATCACTTTCTTAACTGGTGCAGCTGCTTTAATATTACATAGTTATGTAGGCAAGCTCATAGGGATCTACGTTAGTGATTGTGGATTTATTTTGTTTGTTAGCTTTCTCAATCCCTACCCTACGTAATAACTAATTTAATGACCTGAATTATGTCCAGAGATGTAGGATTATGTCTGGACAAAAAATGCCTGAGCACTTTTCACAATTGATTTGGTTTTGGTGTATAGTAGATCAAAACTAAGTTATGAAAGGAAGAGCTGTATGGAATGAATCTACTAAAAGACAAAATCTTACTGCACCAAGTTGTTGGGTTTTTATCTGCCAGCTTTTTTACGGCTTCTCTCTTTATGCTCACAATTACTACTGCCTGAAAATTGCTTTCTTTTACTTGTATCTCCCCAGATTTCTCCATTTCTATCTATTTCTGTTTGGACAACATGCTAATGTAGAAAATCTGGTCCCCATGTCCTGCAAATTTTCTATTACAGCTTGCTGTTCACCATGTATTTTATTTGGCTAGACTTTCCCAAAATATAGTATACATATATTTGTACAAAAGATACATCAAAGTGGTATGTTAATACTGTGTGAGGAGATAAATATCTTCTCCTGTCATCACTATTTCTATTGACAGTAGTAACTAATTTAAATATGTTTGGAAATAACATTTGGAACTGTTACAGTTCCAACTTTCCCCAACTTTCTCAAAATACATTTGGAAATTGCTGATTCTATTCAAAATGTTGTAAGGTATTGCTTAGCCGAAATGCTGATATGAAAGTCTTACATGAAATTATGCCAGACCACACCAACACCAATGGTACTGCTTGGTACCACAGGAAACCTGCAGCCAACAGGATTGGGTCACATTCTCTGTCTGCTGTTTCTCTAGGTGAAGTAGGGTGTGGTGATTCATTTTTCTTAAATGATTGTTCTGTTCACCCCAAAATGTATAAGTTGTAACTCCTCCCTAAGTTGTATGTGTTCTCCTCCCCTGTCAGTACCCCATTGGTCCAAGCCTTGGATCCTCCCCCTGGTGGAAACTCTGGCTTAGGGTGATACACGAGGTTTGCTCTCTCTCTGCCTCTGGCTGGGGCCTGGCTCTGGCCTTGGCCCTCTTGCCTCTCCTTTGGGAGCCATGCTCCACACCCCCGGTGTGGGACCCCGAATAAACTTCATCTGATCAGCATCTTCAGAAGCCGTGTGGTGTCTTGCCTGCCTGTATGCTGCCATTAGCTGGCACAACCAAGAGATGGCTCTCCAGAAGCTCTGGTAAGGCTTTTGTACCTGCCCTTCCTTCTGGGACCCAGAGATATGTTGCCCCCAGCCCCCTGCAGCTGCTAGCCAGGCCTGAAAAGAGCAGGGGGGAACACAACAGTAGGGGAGCTAGAAATGTACAGTAACGAAAGTCTCTTAAGTGAGTGAAGATTTGGGGAACATTTATGCTGTATTCTTCAAAAGGTGCCTCATGTGCAGCCAATCTCAGCACACACAGGGTGTTCTGGGGTAGAGGAAGCTTGTGTAACACACCGTGCTCTAGCAATGCTGCCTTTCCACAAGCCCTGGGAGGAGCAGAGGAAGCCAGCTTGTCTCAGGGCAGTCTGGTCCAATGTCACCTCAGGCATGAGGCTGAGAGCTGAAAGGCCAGAAACAGCTCTGCCTCTTTAAAGTGCTCATCTCTTTCAGAATCATGTCAAGAAGAGCTTTACAGGACACAGGGGTCTTTGATTTTAAAATGCATATTCTAATGCATGTCCCACTCCAAAGAAGAGAACCATAAAATCTTTGGATTTTGTTATTTGTATTTAAAAGCCCTCAAGCATCTTCCTTGATAGGTCTGTATGCACACTGCAATTATGCATGCATACATTAAGCACTAAATGAAAACAAAAGGCATTTAATGTTAATTACTCTAGAAAGTCACCATATTGTGATCACACACAGCACCACTATTGCTGCCCAGCTAGATATCCCACTTTCGTGCAAACAACAGAACCAAATTGAATTACATAAAAAGAAGCTACATACTGACTCCCAGCAGTATGTTTTGACAAAACACTTTGTCTACTTAAATGATTTCAGAAGCTGTAGTCAAAAGCCTTGACTGCAAATAATGGGTTCATAAAACCTATCTTTAAAATTTTACCTGACAGTAATGCTGTGCAAATACCTGCACTTCTAGTTCACCTTCTCCACTTGTTTACATCAGGATTTTAATAGAGTGGCTGTCACAGAACAACAGCTAAAGGCCACTGTTTGATAAGTTACTGTAAAAATAGACTGCTTAAAATGAGAATTTCCTCTTAAATTCAGTCATCACAAAAAGGTGGTGGGTAGGAAAACATTGAAGGGAGACAATTTCTAGGAGGACTGCAATAAAGTCTTTCCAAGTTCAGTGACACTCTAACCTGCAATGACTTTGTAAGAAACTACATTTCCCATCTGTCTTCAGTTTTACTGAGAAATGACAAAAATAAAAGGAGAACAGGAAAAGTCAGGAGAGATAGATAGATAGATAGATAGATAGATAGATAGATAGATAGATAGATAGATAGATAGATGATAGATCGATCTATTTTTGGATTAGCTCACTTAGCATCCATGCATAAGATTTGAAGAATATATTGGCTAGATCTCCTTAATCACCTGAAGAAAGAAATTAAACACCCAGAGAGGTCTCAATATTTACCTGTGGAGTAAAGAACTAACCAAAGATCTTCTGTTAGACAGTGCCCTACCAATCAGCTGCTGGCTTTCCTCGTGCATAATGTCTCTGCAGAAGGTGACTGGATGCTGATGGCTCTACATGACCTCTAGGCAAATCCAAGACCCCCCCTTACAAGGAGCCACCCTCCACAGCAGCATGTCTATACAGAGCTGATCTCAGCACACAAGTTATGAGTTGTGGGGAGGGAGTGTGCTTTAGCCACTCACTTATTTTCTGAGGAGAAGACAAGGTTTGGAGGGAGCTTTACTTTGCTCCAGCAAGAGGAGTCTGTAGCCACAGATGTGCTCTTTTGTCATGTGGCAGACTTGTACATTTCTCAGTTTTCTCAAAAAAGGAGTTGCTCCGTATAATCTCTAATAGCTGGTTAAAATCATTGCTGAATCCTTTCTGAATTCAGTATCATTGAATAAGATTCCATGGAGCTACTTGTAAAAAAAAGGAGGAGAGAGATGCAGAATGGCTTAATCTATATGGTTTGGGTTAATCTAATCTTATTTTCTGCCATCTCAGTTGTGGATCTTCAGTCTCGGTAGATTTTGGCATAGTTGAAAACCTTGGAAACATAGTAGATAATATTGGTATGTTAAATACATACACCATGCTTCCTTCCATTATACAAAATCTAGAGATATTTATGACTACTTGGTAGCTATGAAATATAAAGTAGCTATATAGAGTGGCAGCCTGCCTTTTTTGATTTTGGATTGGGTTTCTGGGTTTCTTATTTGTGGGGGTCTTTTTAGTATGCCCTGATTTCCTGCTGTGAAACTTTTGAAACAAAACTTCCCGTTTGGATGAGCTCGTACCTGATTCAGCTCATGGAAGAAAGACAATATTAGAGCTGCAGTCTGTGAGAGCAGATATGAAACTGCTAAAGCCAACCTCTGCCTGTGTTTACCCATATTTCTCTGACTCCTGTGCCAGTATTATGTAAGAATTCCTTTTGTACTCATTCAGGGCTCATTTTATGAATCATTCATATTCATCCATTGATCAAAATACCTCTTCCAGATGAGAGAGTTGGGCTTACCCTCAGGTCTAATACAGTAAATGTCCCGTATGGCTCTCCAGAGCTACAACATTAATAGCTGTAACAGCAGGACTTCACTGAAAGTCTCTGGAGTTCCCACTGAACCAGAGGTTTAATGAGTGCATAGAAATCTAAGATAGAGCATAGCACCCCCTAAACAGAAAAAATATTGACCTAGAGCCTGCATTGGTGGGACTACAGAGGAAGAAAATGAAATACTTTCAATTCTGCTAAATTGTTTGGAAAAATAATCATTATTATTTCATGAAGAGTGAATTTTAATATATTAAGGGACTTCAACATGCAGAGGGGATTATGAAGTAGATTTAGTGGCACTGATGTCACTAAAATTAGGTAAATACGCAGTTAGCTTGAACAAGTCAATATATGACACTGCAAAGGCTTTAAATATTTATTTACACCCAAACTAATAATAATAGCTTCATAGCTCAGTGGTTTTTCCTCCCTACATATTTTTTCTGTGAACCCGTGCAGTCGCCTCAGGGGATTGGAGCCACACCCAGTGCTTTGGGCAGTACTGATCTTGCAATGCAAAAAGCACAGAACTGGTTTGAGCATCTGTGAAACCCCTCTGAGCACTGGGGTCCCTAAAGCTGCTTCTCCTCTCCTCTTGCCTCTGCAGGCTGCAGAATGCCCCTGTCAAGGAGACAGACCTGTATTCATCCTTCTCTCTTTACCTTATCAATACCTAATGTTAACAGCACAAAATAGCTCCACTTTTTTCTTCATTCTAAGAAATGCTGAAGATATACATTGGGTACTGTGCTTAGATCATGTCCTCAAATTCCTCTCTGGACAATGCTAGAATGCCTATAAATTATCAGCACAGTTATTATGAAATAATTTGTACCTGTGCAATGACTTCCAGCAAAGACAGTAAAATACTTTGGTGTTAAGAGAACACTCAATGTTTGCTGAAAAAAGAACTAATTCTGGTCAGGACCCTATGGGAAGATACTGCTGCCTTTTGGTTTTCTCTTGTCTTGCTTTGTTCAATTTCCTGTCACACTTTTTTTGTCTCTTATTATTATGATTATTACTTTTATCACAGTAAAAACACAGTAAAAAGTCTGGATTATTTTTGAGGCACTCTCTCTTCTGCCCACTACTTTTAATGTTCCAGAGTATAAGAGTGTAACTTTTGCCCATTTGCTGAATGCAAGCCGTCTTCATGGGAAAGGTTATAGATCTGAAATATAGATCTGATTTTTCTTTTTTTCTTTTTTCTTCTTTTTTTTCTCTTTTTTCTTTTTTTTTTCCTAAAATGCTTTTTTAAAAAGATGATTAAGTACAGTCATACTCAAAGATTCTGAGAAATCGACTCATCTTATATGCTATGGGAAGGAATTTAAGGGTATGGCCCCAAAACCTGTGCTCTGACCATCAGTCAAAAGCTCTTCTTCTTAGGGTAAATTGTTTTTAAACCAACTGTACCTGAGAGATGTGTAAGGAAAATTAAGATTGCATATTGATGGAAAAAATGTAAAATACTCTGAAATATAGGAGATAGGGTGATGGAGACTGACCCCAGTCACCTATTATTTGTGTAATTTTAATTACTCTCCCTTTAATTTAAGCAGCTGACACACACTTTCAGTGGTGTTCAGAAAGTTAATAGGGCAGCTGAGTAAGGATTTTAAGGTCATATTCTTGTCCTTTGGTGCTTATTTTATTTATTAGCTGCTGCATTAATATTCTTACGATTACAGAAATGATCATTTACGTATATAATGCATCTTACAATAGTATACAATTATGAATATTGTAATATCCACCTCTTAATATGTCTTCTCATCCTTGATTCTTTAGCACTAAATTCACAAAATACAACAGCATTTAGATTAAGCTGCTTCTCTCCTTACAGTATTTCTTAATTATGGTATGTAGTCATCAGTTTGCTGACAACAATTTTCCTGGATGTCACTCTTTCTTTGATTCCACCCTCCTGACTGAAATTAAAATATTGACATAAATAATTTTGCATGAGCAGCGGAAAATTCAAAAAGGTGTTTAAAGCAGAGGAGCTTCTACATTTATTGTTTCTATATATGTGCATTTGTCTGTGTTTTCCAGGTACATAAATGGTAATTTAAGCAAAACTATTGTGCTGCCTCTTCCATACCTTTTATGTATGCCACTTACCTGCAGTTATTTTTTTTAAATTGAAAAAAACATGATTTGCATTACAAAACTAGAGGGAATCTGAGTTCTGGGCCTTTTTATCTTTATGGCTGAAAGAAATGGGAATTATTAGACTACCAGTGTACATTGAGTGGTCTGCTCATTTCTACAAACTCTTCACCCATTTGTCTGCTCCCTTCTCTACACAGTTCTGTCCCTCTTGATCAGTGAGAAAGGAAAGGCAAAAATGGATCATGGAACTGGCTGGCGTTCAAAAATAAAAGGCAGGCAAGGAAAGCATCCTCCGAGCACTTGGTTGTCAAGATGGAGATGGTGGTGATCTCCACTGAGAAGTGATGGTGATGTGCAATTCTGAGGCAGCTGTGCTGAGCCCCTTGCAGCAGGCACAGAGGGAGCTGCCAAGTAGCTGCCTAAGTAATTTTTCTTATGGAGACATCTCTGCACATTTCTGCCCCTCCAGACAGGTCCTGCTCATCCAGTGCTTGGCCAGGCATGCAAAGGGGAACTCCCTGCTCCCAGCCCTCAGCAGAGATGTGCCTCCATACAACACGAGGCCTCTCACCCCTGAGTTTGGTAATCACAGTAGAAGGCAGTGGGCACACTAGTGAAATTGGTCAGAAAAATTTAAACTGGACTCATGAGTATTAAAGTATTTCTCATAATTCTTTGTGTTTTCATGAGTACTGGGGGATTTTTACTGAATAGGCACAAATCATTGCTTTTCTGTTCAAGAGGTTATCTTATGATGGACCTTGCAAAACCCTGTAGGTTTTATAAACAACAGCATGTATGTGATGTAGTGACACACACCAGTAAGTATTCTCTGTTTTAAATTCATTGCAGTGAATCGATCTCATAATGTTAACAAATCTTTTTACATATCCTCCTGAAATGTCTATTCGACTTAAACAGCAAGGTTTAGACATTGAGCAATGGCTAATGAGATCATGGTCACCATTAGGATCTGAAGAGTTATCGAGATATGAGGGGGAGTATGTTTCCCTGTTGTCAATAAATGTTGTAAATCCTAAATCAGACAACAGTGCAGTAATACCAAGACTGAGAAAACTAAAAAAATTCAAGAGCAGGAAGGGGCCAAGCTACTAAGAGTCAGAACTACTTCACAGAATATGCATGTGTGGTCAAGGCAAATTTCAAATATGATGTACTGACATCCTTCTACATTTACTTGCACAGCTGAATGAAAATTCAATCTTCAGTCCATAATACAGATAGGTCTGTGGAAACACTCATCATTTTAATCCCAACATGCTAATGCCCCCTGCGTGAATATAGATTTCTCAATTAAATTGAAGTAATTTGATCAAAGAACAAGTTTCACAGGTGAAAGTAAAGGTTTCAGTAACAACAGCCTCAGCTGTTCATTGTTGGAGAAGTCTTTTCCGTTGAAAGGTGCACTGCTGAGGCTTAGAGCTGTACATTACTTTGGATTCAGAAGCACTCCAAATGCACGTTTCAGTGGGAAAGCCATGAAACAGTCCACAACTTGGCTATGCTACTGAGACTGCATCTCTGTATCTGATAGAGTTAAATTTCTGAGGCCCCCTTCGAGCTAGCACGGTGATATGAAGCTCTGATGCCTTTTCTGGGATCTCCTTTGATGAAACCTGTGCCAATTTCTTTCTAAGAAATTTCCAGACCCACAGACTATTTTAAAGGATAGGACAAAATGTGAGTCTCCAGCCAAAGAATAGGTGTCATAAATGAGTGAAATGACCACACGTTAATACAACCTATGTAGCCTTATCTACTTACAGTATTTTATATTTTTAACTACTGGATATTTGTAAAAAGTCACCATCTCTATTGGCATTTGACAAAGGACACAGTTAAATGGACCTGGCATTTGCTTATTCATGTTGTTGAGCTACTTGAATTAAGGTTCAGTCACCATATGATACCATGCATTTTATGAATTACAAAACACCTAATTTCCATGTAGACAAAAAGATCTAATATTTCTTCCTGAGAAGTTTGACTTCATTCTTTTTTATAATTAGAAAAATGTTTTTGCGAACTCCTCAATGATGACCTCAATTTTAGTACTTTGTCTCACACCGGTATGTGCCTTGTTTGCACATATCTCTACAGATGCACTTTCTGGAATACATGAAAATTTTATTTTAATTACATTTTTCTCTGATTTGTACCACATAATTTACTCACTTTCTTTAGTTTGTTCATTTTTTGGCCGTAAATATTATTAACCCACGGAGATTTGTTTCTGCTTCCTTTAGTTAATTAAACACACCGTTGGATTTATCTTGTGCTACCACCAGGAGGGCACAACAAGTGAAATACTGTATCACTAGATGGTTCATTCATTAGCATAAAATAATCAGTGCTTTTGAATATCTGCACTTCAGTGTCTCAGGTTGGGTGTTTTGTGATTGCATCTAGGGAGCAGCAGCATCAGTAAAGGGATAAAGAAGAGAAAGACAGAGAATGAAAAGAAAAGAGAAAGAAAGAGGAAAAGAAAGAAGGGAAGAAGGAAAGAGAAGGAAAGAGAAGGAAAGAGAAGGAAAGAGAAGGAAGGAAGGAAGGAAGGAAGGAAGGAAGGAAGGAAGGAAGGAAGGAAGGAAGGAAGGAAGGAAGGAAGGAAGGAAGGAAGGAAGGAAGGAAGGAAGGAAGGAAGGAAGGAAGGAAGGAAGGAAGGAAGGAAGGAAGGAAGGAAGGAAGGAAGGAAGGGAAAGCAAGTACAGCCGTTAAAATTAGCAGATTTCCTTTAGAAAAGAAACAGGGAATTTGACAAAAAAGGAAAGTCTACAAGCTTGCCTGGAGGCAGATCTAACTGGCACCTAGAACATAACATGGAAGTAATCTAAAGTAATTCCATACTCTGCTACTAACAGAGATTGAATATTTACAAACCCATTCTTTCTATCAAATGACTTCTTCCTTTGGGGGAAAAAAATCCCAGACTACCATATGGTCCTGACAAATATTTCTTCTGATTCTGCCTAGTGTTTATCAATGCAAAGTCATGTTATTTTTCCAAAAAAGAACAATGCCCCAGGATAACATACATAAATGGATAATGACACGTGCAGATATTTAATGTATCTTGCACCTGCTTGGAGAGACCTTATCTCAGAATGTCAGAGAACTCAGATTTCTCCAGAAGCTGCTCACTGTCTTCTTTGCTCCCCTGGGGCCACAGTCTGACTTGCCTTCATCCTGGGACATAAGTCTGCTCTTTGCCCAGACTTGGTGGAAGACTTTGGACCACCTGTACAGAGAGCACATGCCTAGGCATTACCTTGGGCCTCCTTCAAACCCTTCTCCCTAGGTATTTCTCCACCCTTTCTCTCAGTTTTTCATGGTTGTATAAAAAATTAATAGGACTCTGATCCATATTGCCTTTTCTCTCTAATTGTATCAGAATCTAGGAAGGTAAAACAATGATATAAGAGGCAGCCTCCTGTCCAAACTAGGGAAATCCACTTACAGAGAGGACCCCTCTGTATACAGATGTAGTTGGTGTGACCTATTTCTGGGACCTTTTTTCCCATTTTTGGAAGAGACACTATTAATTCATTCTTTCTTTCCGAGGAATAAAATAAGAACCCAGACACATTGATTATTAATCATTCATTTGGGGACTCTCCTCCCTCTTGACCAATGACATAATCTTCAGTGAACAATATGTATACTGCAATTGACATTTACAAACACAAAAAAATCAGGTTATATTGTATGCATCTACACTAATAAAAATAGTCATCTTTCAAATCCTCCTTTTCAAAGTCTCACTGAACAGACTTCAATATCTATATAGTATTTATTCTGACCTTCTCTCTGATCTTCCTGCACTGGGAAACTGTACAGCAATACAATAAAATAGAAGCATACTTTATTAAAATGTACATTTAGACTGCAGTCTTCAGAAGCTCCAAAGTTAAGTGTGCAGGAATCATTGCATCCATTTGGAGGTTCAACCTCTTTAAGCCTCACAAGAATGCTGAGTATAAATGTCACTCTGAAACTCTGTTGTATAATTATTTTCCAAACAGTACTACTGATGTGTTTTCTGAGTTGCAGTAACTCAACTCATCCCAAACTGAGTCTGGGCTTCTGCTTGTTCAAGATCCCTATTTTTGATATCATAGGCGATCTAATGCTATCTGTTGTGATGACAAAGAGTCATAGACAAAGATCAGTCACTCCTACTTGCAGATGAGTCACTCTTTCAGCATGTCCTACTTCCAGAATATTTTTTTTTGCTTCGGTTTGCTTTGGTTTGAGGGAAAATGAGGATGTATGACAGTTTCTACTTCAATTGCATAAGTTCTTGTTTTCAATCATAAAAGACATCCAAATGCATATGAACATTTGAGTAATTAGGAGACAGATATGTTCACTATTGTTAGATCAGCTTATGTAGAGATTCTGTTTTGGTTTTAGGAATTGTAGTGAAAAACATCTAGGCTTAGAGCAAGCAAGTAGCTCATGGAAATTCAGATTTTTGTGAAATTAGCCACTAGATGTAAATCTCAGTATTCATATTAAAATAATAATATTTAATTTGTGTTGAGGTGTGCTAAATGAAGCAACTGTTTTTGAGGCTGACAGAATAATCCTGGAGAAAGCAACATGAGCCATTGCAAGATGAAAGGCCTTGGGAAATAGAGCACTTCTGATACTAGGAAGGGCTCTGTGCTATTAGTATGTATTTTTACAAGTGTGGTAACTGCAGAAATCACAATAGAAAGTGCTGCATTTTGTTTTTAAAATAGCATCTTTAAAAGAATGCTGTTGCAGAAATTAACTCTATTTTAAAGATATTTTCTTGGATGATGAATCATCAAGTGCTGTCACTTTAACCAGTGACTCCCTGCAGAAAAAAATGTTGAAATGTATGAGAAAATATTAGTCCTAATGATTTTTCTTGGAAAATATTGCTCATATAGTAATTTTAATTAAAGAATAATTTAGAACTTTTATATTTGTATTCCCAATGTCAAACTCTTTTGTTCCCACACTTACACCTCTGTTATTAATGTTAGCCATGGTTTGCAAAAGAGGAAAAGCTAGTTATCAATGAATAATTCAGGCTCCATAACTGTCAGACCTCATTATTTTAAATAAGGCCTGGTAGTTCCAGTTGTAACTGGCTAATTGCATCATTTAAACTTAAACTGTTAGAATATTTCATATAATTAACAATTTTTAAAACTTTTAATACATTCAAAACTACTGTAGTACATAGGGCAATTTCCTTTAAATCAGGCTGAAAGAACAAAGAGACATTTGAGTTGTGATATGAGTCCTCAAGTTGTTAAAATAAAAAGAAGAAAAACTGTGGTGAAATTGATGTATCCAGTAGTTAAAACAAGACCTTATCATTACAATAAAATGATGCAAAATACCTAAAAAAGGGGAAGCTGAAAAAATTAAAACACTTTAAACTAATTAAAATTAAAAATTTAAACACCAGAAACTTACGAATGAAGTTGTAACCTGATACCTGACGGAGTTCTTGGTGGCAAGATTGTTCCAGCACTATCAGTGACAATGTTTCCTTTTGTGTGGCCATATTCTCTGCTCTGGTTTGTTTTCTCACAGTAAACATGTAATTCCCAAAGCATTTACGAATAGATGCCATGATGAACATCTAAAAAACTGAACCAATATTTTTCAAAAAGGATCCAGGGAGTTATTCTTATTTGCTAATAATGTTAATTTGTTAGAAATTTGTAACAGTGTTTTAATTTTGAATCAATATTTACCCTTCCTAATAAAGACTTGATAAATTGAGAAGGAAATACACTTTACATACACATTTCTTCAGAGTGTAAGGCAAGCAGGAAGAGTCAAGGGCCATTTATAAATTTATTTATAAATTGAACTATTCTTGTTTTATTTTTCTCCTTCAGCCTCATTCTCAGATTACATCCAGCAGATTTTTATATGTATCCAGCAACTGGGAAGTGAGGGAGGTTAATATATGTTTTTAAATGGACCTATTAAAAAAGACAGTACAACTCAGGCTTTTCCTGAAAAGTACTTGCATTTAGTACATTAAGACTTGCACAGTAAAGATTATCCCCATTTTCCAGATGAGACACTCAAGTTCAGGGTGAGGTATATATGATTTCTGCAGTCTCTGCCTTCCCTTCCCTTTTCTTCTGAAACAAAGTGAGTTTATTTGGGGTTCAGAGTCTGGCTTACAGCTTTAATGGGAGGCTATAAGAGAAAACATGGTAGACTACCTGAGTGCTGTAAAAAAGAAAAATGCTATAAAGCTATATCTGCTGTCTCTGGAATTACTCCAGCATATTATTTCTTTCTTTATCCAATGAAGAAAAATGTAAAAACACTACAACTTTCAGCTCTCACATTGAAACTATAAATTTCAGCCCACATGGCCATTAAGAACATCATTAAGGCTGTGGAAGTTACACAGCAAGGGCTTGGATCTTATCCGATATGTAACAGCCTTGCATTGCTGGATATCTTGTAAAAGCCACCCCAACATTTCTGCATCATACTGGAGGTCATTACAGAATGCATACAGTAACTGTGTGTGTAACTGTGCCTGAGAGCAGAACTGGTGCACCACACAGATTAGTTTCCTAGGTTTTCCACATGCTGAAACTGAGCCATTTCTACTTGTGCAAAAACCACATCTAGCAATAATTGGTCCCCACAGAGATATAGACTATCATATTTTCACATTCTTCTGAGATCTTAAACTCAAAGTTGAGGTTTCTTGGGAGATGTACCTCTTAAGAAGACAGGCAGCATCAGGTTGAGTTTTGCAAATCTTTGCTTGAGGCAGATTTAAGGACTAAAACCATTTTTTCCCCACCCCTCAATTCTAAACTCTCTGTTCATGGGAGGTTTTCACCCCTTGTGCAGGAGGCAGTATGAGGTTTCTGAAGGCAAGTCAATTAGAATTGAAATTTTCTATGCTACCTGTATTTGGATTGGAAACATGATAAGCAAGCTACCAAAATTGTAGGCTTGGAATGCCTTATTTTGACAGTTGCTCGATTTTGGGGGGTAATCACAGAGACAATGTTTATCCCTTCTCAGAATGTAACAAGTGATATGCCATAAAATGGTAAATGATTCCTGCAGTTAATATTTTGAGTAACAAAGAGAAGTCATGCAATATCTGCTATGAGCAGGTAATATAACATAAAGAAGGTGGTAAGAGAGACCAAAGATGATGCATCACACAAAATCTGGATGAATACAGTTGGCTGTAAACCTGTATCATATCCTTATGGATACTTCAACACCATCAACTCCAAAGTCCGAAGTTGCCCAAGGCTAGAGAACACTTTCTGCTGCTGGTGGTTAGGACTAATACTTTATCTGTCAGATTTTAAGTTGGCATTCTGAGGTGGAGGTTTCCCAACAGCTTTGGCACTCAGTGCCTGCAACCCCCTTTCATTTCTGAGTTTTTTATCACCTTATCTCTGGTTTGGTTTATTGAAGAATTTTTATTAGGTAAGTGCCTCACATTTAACTGCTTGGGAAGCCACACAATCAACACTTGGAGGCAATAGAGTTGTAGAAGAGATGAACTGGTAATGGAGCTCAGATGATGCATGTTTTTGAATCATATATATTTTGTATCATAGTATGCCATTACACAGAATAATATCCACAACTCTATACAGGCAAGACAAAATGATCTAACAATACTCGAACAAACTAAATTTGTAAGGTTCAATAAAAAGACCATGAAAATCATAATAATTTTGAAAGTTATGCTGTTAAAATGATATTACAATTTTAAATCCATACTGATGCCCCTCCATAGTCTTAGAGTAATTTTTTTCCCTGTGTAGTTTCATATCGTTGGGATACAGTCAAATAGAAATTAGTAAAACAAGTTGCATTTCAGAGGAAGAAAATATTTGCTCATCTTGTCTTGAAGTGTCTGGAGACTTCTGCACTTGTTTATTTGTTCACTTTCTGTAAGCTGTTGTCAGCTCAGCTGTCTGAACTACAGCTTCATTTTTAAATATTTTTCACTGAAAAAATACCAGCTAAATCTCTGAATGTTTTATGTCCACAGCCACATCAGATATCACAACAAAAAGGAGGCTTATGTCTTGAAATTACTCAGTGTTGGCTTCACCCTTGTCAAGGGCTGGCTCCCCATACAGAAGCTGACAGGTTTAGGGTACACTAGATATGTTTCATCAGTGAGAGGAATCGAGCTCTGTATGTGTACAGAGCATGGTCTTAAAGTTAGTGATTTCACTGACAAAAACCAAAAGACATCTTTTTCCTCCAGAGCTGTAGACACCTGACTGAAAAACGCAGGACGACCAGACACACCGTACGCAAGGGGCACAAAGACAGCGGGTAGAGTGTTCCTACTGAGCATATCCATTCTGAAGGGTCATTCAAATGCCTGAATGTAAATAATGTCAACCGTCTATGAAAGCAGGTGATTTAGGTCACTGAGCAGTGTACCTTGGTTAAATTATATTATTCTTTCAAATACTTAATGTACATCTGAGCTATTCACTTTGCTTGTCTATAAAATCTTCTCTAAGGAGAACTATCCACTGCTTTAGAAAGGAAAGCAAACAAATGGAGGCATGCAGTGCCATTGAACATTGGAAAAAATGTCAGGTAAGGAAGACCACACATGATCTAGCCAAAGGAGATCTGAAACTAACTGCAAGTGATGAGAAGGTACTGAAATGCTCGTGACCGTCCCTGAGAATTGTGAAAGAGTGGGGCAAGTTTTTATTATTGGCATAAAAATATCACCAAATGTCTTATCATTTTTAGATGCATTCTTATTGCAGGAAAAAGAAAGATTGGAGGGGAGAATGGTGCAGGAAGAAGCAAAACCTAATTCTTTAAAGGGTGTATAAATGCTGGAAATTCAGTTACATTTTAAGCTCATGTTTCACTCTTTGGATTGAAATCAGGCAAAAGTTTTTCTCAAGGATCTTGAAAATCCTCTGTGTCTTTTCAGTGACTGGCAGTCAGACCTGCACAACTGGGCCAAGGAAGCTTCTGAAATTTTGACTTTTGTCAGCCTTTGAAGGAGAGAGGAATATGGAACAAGCAACCTCCTCCTCCTTCTGTGTTTTGAATTTGACAGTCAGATCCAGTTTCAGACTGTCCTCAGGAGCCCAGAGACTATGGTCTTAGCTTTATTAGGGGTCTGCATAGGAAACAGGTCCCCAGAACCACACTGACCAGTTGACAAAACTTGTTGTCAACCACCAGTTGATAAAATCTTTCACACCACTCCAAGTTTGCCATGGAGGAAGTCTTCCCTCATTACAGATAGCTACTTGGGATGTCAAGGTAGGGGAGCAGCTACCATTCAGTATGGCATCTGTTGTGCAATGTGGCTGCTTATGAGCTTAGAAATCCTGTAATCAAATGTATTTCAGTATGGCAAGATGCTGTTACTTTTCTCTGTTTTAGTGCAAATTAGAGAGAACTCAGCTGTGGCTAAATACTTACTGCTTTTTACTGTGTTTTCAACACAATCCTTTTATGTGTATGTACATCTCGCCTGCAAACATTCCTACACACTCAACAACAGATGCATTGAGGATAATTCTGCCAATTACAAAGCTACTAGGAGTGCTGTAGTTGAACTCTGAGTATAGAGCAGCCAGCTGAAGTAGACAACAACAATTTTTGACACAGCCGGTCACAGCTGACGTTTCTGTTCTTGATCCACTGAGCCATCTGAATCCTGTAAGAACACTCATCGTGAAAATCATCTGAAAGAGAGAAATAGTCTGAGCTTTCCTGTAGAATATATTCTTGACCCAATCTGCAATGTTAAGAAAGGGCTCTGATAGCTGCATATATTCTCTTCACTCATAAGTAATAGGGGTGCTCTGCTTACTGGTCCTAGTCCTTGTGGTCACAGTGGGATTGTCACTGTTTTATTAGTTACTTTTGCACTTTCTGATGTTCCTGTAAAGCAACATTCTGTTTCAGGAGATGTGCCTGTCAAGGAAGCGGGGAGAAGGTGGATGACATGATGAGTGGCTTCCAACACTTTGTTTATGTCTCCACGGGGTGGAAGCATTTTGTTAACTCTGCACTCTCAATGTGGATCAGTCACTGCTGCCAACATAAATAATTTCAAATATTTCACTGAGAATCACTGAAAAGCTACAAGAGATTTTCTGCCTATATTACTGAGACTGTGTCTCCTTTGATTTCAACTTGATTTAATTTTGTAGAAGGAGAGGCAAATACAGGATGAGTGTTAGTGCAGCCCTGCAACTTGCATTATTGATACTTCCAAAGTGTCCAGTTCAAATGGGGGCAGAATGTTAACAGAACTGAGAGTATCAGTCTAGTGGCTGAAGGACAAAAATAAGCTGCCTTTTTGATCTTTGCTGGTCAACAAAAGCATGCTTTGCTAGCTCTAGAAGTCTTTCATGTGAGACAAAATGGACAGAGATGAAAACCCATGTCTGATCTAACACTTCGGCAGGCTTTATTTTCTTACACCCACAGGAGAAGATTTTTGGCCTTTCAAAAAATGGACAGAAGTAAATCAGAAGTCCCTTTCTGAATGTAGAAAGTCACTGTTAAAGTTTATTCTGTGTATAAAACATGCTCTGTATGCAGAATTATCATCCTTAAAACCTTGCCCTCCATTGAAACTAGATTGGTCAGAAAACCAGAGCCTCTGGGCATAAACCAGACTCCAGTTCTCTAAATGGATCACAGTGTAAGATTTAGAAAAATAATATTTACTATACTTGTCATCACTTTTCTGGCATATTTTTTTTTGGAGAAGCTTGATCAGGCAGAGCTAGAAGCCTGATAAATTTCTCTAACCACTGATTTGGAGTACATATACCTGAAACTGAGCAAGTAATTCAAAATAATTTTTCAGATAAATTCATTTTTCTTATTTATTTTCTGCATGTAGAAAACCTGTGACCAAGTAATGAGTTCCATTAATTCACTAATTGTTTGAACATACTCCACATATTCTAAGTGATATTTTTATTACTTTAGAATGGAGTGATCAGAAATAATTTGTTGAGTTATTTGCATTAAACGTCTGTCCCTGCTTCGGTGAGCTTTGCTGTCATTGTGAAGAAAAGAAGATGGAAAATCTTTGAGGCTTTTGTATTTTCAGACAATGGGAACAGATTAGGGACAAGGAAGAGAAAATGAAGATTAGGGGATTTTAGAAAAATAAACCTGTGTATTGCTGTTTGTTTTCACATCAGAAAAAAGTGGATTTTTTTTGATTGCAGTATATTTATTTCTATCATGTTTAGAACCCATGTAATGGTCTATTATTCTCTGTGGGTCACTCAGGTAAGGCAAAGACAAACCCTGCTGCCCTGCACTGTAGCACAGTGCAAAGCAAAGAGCAAGTGAGAGAGTTTCATGGGAGAGGGGATGTCCAACTCAAGCTTCTTTCTCCTCTGTGAGTGTTACTGTTTTCATCCTGCTTGACATTTCTCAGAGTAAGCTGTATTTCAGATTAGTAGCCCTTGGCAGTAGGCTGGAGAAAGATGAGATTTTAGTGTGATATGCTACACAGGCATGGGGGGAAAGCAAAGAATCTGTGTGAAAAATTGAAATGACAAGGTCACGTTGATAGCTTGGTTGTGGGAGCTGCCACGGTAGTTTGTTGCATTATGATTAGAGATGGGCCAACTAGCATGAATGAGATGAGAGCTGGTTTGAACCTTCAGCCACTCCTCTAACCAGACTGAAGAGGAGCCCACATTGAGGATAAAACACATCCAGCACTGGTATGTTTGGTTGCTCAGCATTATTTAATGAGCTTCTTCTTCTCATAATTTAGCTCAGAATAGAAATCAGGAATCTAGAAAAATATTCAGGACATTAATCCAGTCTAAAATCCTTCAGTCTGGAAAATTTGATTGTATAAAACTATATGAAGACATTTTCTTACCATTCCCAGCTTTCCATCTGTAACAAAGAGCTCCATATCCTTGTTAATAACCATCCTGTTAACAAAATGAAACAAAGTCTGCAAAGCTTTCAAATTTCAACACAGGGTCTTTTTAATTATGAAGCCCTCAGATGAAATGCCAAGCTTCTGTCAAAGGGTGAGAGTGAGAGTAATCTGCATATGAGGACTTGGAGTGGGAACTGCTCTGAGGTAAGCGTACGATCCCTCTCCCAGCCGTTTCTCTTCTCTTTGGCTTTATCCTGTGGGAAGTAGCTTTACATTCAGATTCAGACTACAAGGGAATCCACGAAAGCTGAATTTCTGCACTGGCCGTGCTTATTCTGCAGTTTGTGTCACACTCCCCGCAGTGAGGGCTAAGTTCTCCCTATTTTGTGCAGCCTCTGTCTAATGCAGACAAAATTCTTCCTTCCCACAAGGATTCCAGGAGAAAGCAAAGGCAGAGAGCAAGGGCAAGTGGACACAAGCACTCTAGTTTACCTTGGACTCCCTATTTTGAAACACTTGCCAAGCTCACTGAGGTAATAGTTGTGATTTGATTGAATAACAAAATCCATATCCAGCCCATTTCTCAAAAGTGCAGTCAGCAGAGCAGGATTCTTCTTTTCCTTTTGCCTTAATAATGTCACCGCTTAGTTCTTGGTTACAGGTATTCATGATGATACAGTGGGGCAGAAATACACAGGAGTCCAGAGTGTTTTGAAGTGGCTCTAGGAGTCACTGAAATAATGACCTATATTGGTATAGGAAACTTTTTTCCTGACCATTTTCATCCTCAGTGTGCTTTACAGACCTGAGAGCTGCATCTCTTTGAACTGTGGCAACGCAGAGCAGAAAGCAGCTTCTCCAGCTGGGGCTGCAGGGAACACTCTGCTACGTGAGGACTGGAAGGATAAGCAGAGCTTCTCACCCATATCTGGATAAAGGACTGCCCGTTAACATGCTTTCCCTTTCTTCCCCTCCCTTCCACTCCCCTCCCAAAAGTATATGGCAGTGAAAGAAGGTAACCAAAGACTCCTTTTCGCTTTTACTTGGAGGTAAATGAACCTGACCTACCACTTAATGAAATCTCCTTTTTACAGGATGAAGACAGCAGCTGGGAAAAACAGAAAAAGAAAAGAAAAAACAGGCTTTCTTCTTCATGTGTAAATTTTCTGTAAGGAAAATAAAACTTGAAATTAACCGTGCCTGTGATTTTAAAATGTATAGTTTATTATTTACCCCCAATTATTTTCTTAATGGCTTAGCTTCCATAGTCTAGTAAGCCACGGCACTTAAAAGGACCCTCTAAGACAGGTGTTTGGATTTTTTAACCAATTATGATCCATTTCTGCAGATTAAGTAATGCTTCTGAAAACATGATGCAAGGCCTCAGAATACTGTCCATTCATACCTGCAAACAAAGTCCAATGAACTCCTTGATACTTTTTTGAATTTTTTAGTTATTGCAGTCTGATTTATTATTGTAATGAATTTACTCATATGGAAAAATAACAGGCATTATATGGCTCTCTATATAATACATAAATAGTGTTTTCTTTTTTTGGGTGTTTTAAGACACATGACTTCGATGTTACTGAAGACGGTGTCATAATCATCAAACGGAGCTGGTGCCAAATAAACCAGATGGAGCTTTCAATCAACAAACTGCATTTATTTTTGATATCTGTGGCTTGTTTATTATCCATGCACCTTTTCATAAGATAAGGTAAGAAAAAATACCTGCTCCCAGAGAAAAAAAGAGAGCTATTAGAAGCTCTCATCTTATTATTTGACTGGCACAAATAGATGATGGGAAAAAGTCAAAGTACAACACCCAACTCCAAGTGGAAGGGATTAGTTTGATGCTTTCTTCTGGAACAGAAGGTGGCATGAATGATTATTTCATCCTCCCATACTATGAAAAATTTCAGAGTATTTTTAACTGTGCACATATTAGTCCTTAATTATTGTTGATTACATTGCTATACTAGCACTTTTCTTCTTTTGTCTCTTTGCAAGAATATATAGAATTTTATTGAATATATGCCTTTGCTTGTGTCTATATCAAATTGCTTTTATCTACGTCTTTGTACAGACTGCATTACATTCTGCCTGTAGTATGAAAAAGACGAAAAGTAAGGAGTTTGATAGGTAACCAATATGTGTCACTTTTTTCTATGAGGTATGACATAAAAAAGCCCTATAGCTATGACTCACATTGGCCTTCTAGAGACATGGAGAGACAGGGAATATATATATAAAGAAAAAACAAACTCTTATTTAATTGATTGTGTTTTGTTTTTTTTCTAAATGCCTCTTTTTTGTCTCCCTTTTTTTTTTTTAATAGTGGTAGTCCCTGTCTTTTCTGCTAAGTGAAGATGGATAATCCAAAATAATACTCCCCTAAGATTCTTTTAGCATTTGAATGTACAAAGACTATTGTATGAAAAATTATGTTGCTTCTCTGAAAGCTGTTCAGCCTTATGTGTAATTTCCTCTTATCTTCTCTTTATTCACATGTATTCTCCTAAGAGAAGAAAGATATCTGTTTGTGGCCTAGGATGTATTTTTTTGTTACTGAGACAGATGAAAATTCTGTATGCCAAATGTTCTCATGTTTATAGAGAACAAACAATCCTACACATTTCTTCCCTGCACCTGTACAGCTCCCTTTCAATCAGATCCCTGCACTTCTATAACTTTGGAGACTTTCTGCTCCACTTGCATGAGGCTGCAGGCATAGATTGGAGCCTACTTCCTTTGCCCTTCAGAATATAAAGAAGTTAGAACACAAAAATGAGGATTTTCCCATTTAATTTTAATTTTTATATTTTGAGTTTCTAGAAAAAACTTTTGAACAAGATCTGAATTTTGCCTTACTGTGTGGAATGGTAGTAGAATTTCATGGTAATGAGCTGAATGAATTGTAAGGCGAGGTTTTCATACTTGATGCTGTAAATACATTTAATATATCAGTGCAATTCATGATATGTGATTTTCCAATAAAATCTCTAACAGATGAAAGACTGAGTTTAAGACTGACATATGAGGACTCTTCCACTGAATTCAGATTCTGCATGAGAAGTTGAGTATGGGCGAGTCACCTCTGCGGATTGACCTGGTGAGCTCAGTCCAGTGCCACTCACCTCCCCACACCCAGCACTGTAATCAGCAAGTCTCTACACAGAATAGAAGAGTTAAGCAATCAGGATGACTTATCTATCAACTTGACCTTTTAAGATCCCTTCACAGCAGGTTTGATCCACACTGATTTACTTTATTCTTCAGACCATCAGATCTGTATAAAACCCTGATTGACTAGAAGTAATTATTAGATGCCTTATGTTAGCAATGTCCCAAGGCCCAACAGGAGAACTGGGGGTGAAAGTCACTCCCTACTGAAGTCAAAGGGAGGATTGCTTTCAGTGGAACTGGGATTTCACCCAGAAAACCATACCAACAATGTTTGGGTCTTACCTATGTCTAAAGGGACATGATCATCTTATGTAAAAGGTATCTCGCAAGCTACTCAGATCTATTCATCTAAAAATAGGGGATTTTATTGAAAAAAAAGTACAGTGATGGCATAAATTATGTACTGGGTTACTACAAAATGCTGTGTCGCCTGGTATGATAATTATACTGTTCTGTCATTCCTTTGGTAATGAAAGACTTCACTTATTTGTATGGGTTTTTTTTTTTTTGCTGAACGTGAGGAATAAAATACATAGGGGGAAAAAATGCAAAATCACCATTAGGCAGTAATCTTGCAGGCATAGGAGCAATTAACACAGACATTTGTGATAATGCCCAACATATATCCTTGGATTTCCATAACTACTTCTTAGTAACTTTAGTCATTTAGTTTCCTCCCTTAAAATTCCGTCAAAGGTCATTTCCATAACCTGCCACTTCCTGGGGCAGATGAATCAGCTTTGTAACTCCCTGCTTTGTCTCTAGGGATAGATTTCTACCTATATCTTGATCCAAGCAGGTTGGATTCTTTCCAAAAACTGCTGAAAAACTAGACCTCTCTCAGTCATGTAGGTGAAGCACTGATATGCAGTTAACTCAGTATACATCAACTATTAGGTAACAAGATTTCTAGGCTCATGTTAAAAATATATTTTGCTTATTCTGATTTGACTCTAATTATGTCATGCATGGAATTCTATTTGCTTAGGAGACAGTCTGTAAACAATTTTAACTACTCTCACCGATGTATCTACTCCAGGCATTGAGGATGGGCTTCTGCAGGGTACTAGGACATGTATGGATATAAATTCCTAAAAATCACAGAGTAATACCCAACTCAATAAAATTATAGGAGACGAAGTTCTGAGAACACCTTTTCCAAAGCATTGGCATATCCTACATATAACTTTTTTACTGAATTTTATACTAACATAGTGCAGCAAGTATAACATTAAGTGTGTACATTCACAGACAGAACACTTCCTCCAAAGCCAATTCCTATTTGTGACATGCAAAACCAGAGAAGCTTCTTCACATATGATTTATTCTTATCTGCCCAGAAACAGAAAGAAATGTAATCTAACTTCTGCTGGGAGAAAGAGAGCAACTTAAAATTTAAATAGTCAACTTGAAACAGTAGAAAACTTACAACAGGTCTTGAAAACAAAATAAATAAAATATTTCATAATTTATGATTTTCTATACTAGGTATATAAACGTATGCTCTACTATATATCATAATTTTACATTGCATTGTATTAATACAATGTACAATATATTAATTTACGTATTTTCTATACTATACTATAAGAATAATATATAGAAAATATTTCATATCCATTTATATATATTTAAAGAGTATGTTATATCAACTAGAAATAAGTTATTAACTATAGGTTTTTTTATATATATATATGTATATCTGGTATATTTATTTATATAATATATTCCCACATTCCCTGATGAATGATTCCCTCTCTCTCCTGGGCAGGATTTCTAGGATATTATCACATGGCTCTAGCATGGATACATTCTGCAGGTACCAGTTTGCCACCAAAGATACTAATCACGGAAGAAAGTGGTATAGAAACTGATGAAACTGATGTTTTGCCTTTCCAAAGGAAGTAAATGACAGCAAAGCATATTTCAAGGTCTGGTTGCCAACATACTCAATTAAGCAGAATTTGGAGGAGGAGGAGGAGGAGGAGAAGGAGTAGGGGGGTAGCCGGAAACTCCCGGTCATACTACAAATGTCAGCTATCTGCTGTCAGAGACCTGGTGACGTTGCACCAAACTGTGAAATATGTGTAATTCTTCAAATATTGCTGATGATGTAGCACCAGATTTTTATTTTTTTTCAGTGTGCATGTGACTGCTTTTGACCATGACAGGTTTTCATAAATCTGGTGTCATTATAGAACACATGACTTGTGTCACCACTGCTACAAGAGAAATCCATCACAGATCAAAGTGCCAGGAAAAGTCCTATTCACTATATAAGCCCCACTTAAGCTTTCCAGATACAGCTTGAGTGGAATTTAAGTGGGCCATAGGCCTATTTTTTTCCTCCTATACACAGGCATGAATTTTACAATGTGAAAACAAATTAAAATATGAAGCATTTTCTAATGAAAAACGAAGCTATCTGAAGTCACAAGGCTATTCATACCTAGATGTCTTTGCCAGTATTTTACCTTGAATGCCATGTTAATTTTTGTAGACTATGACCTTAGACACTAAAACTGTATTATAAATAAAAGTATTATTTTAATAATTTTAATTTTAGACCTTTAACCTACATACTACAGATCTATCTGACCAGTTGTCTGTAACCTTCTCAGACTACAAGCTTTTTGAGCAAGGATCATGCTTGTCTACTTGTTGCCTAGATCATTGCAGGCTATAAAAAAACCTGTAAGACATTTGTTGAACTCTGAAAAACTCACATTTATTTATCTCTCTGTGTGTGTGTGTATATATATATATGTATATATAAACTGATATATATATATTTGCATACAGGAAAGTGATTGTGCTAGTTCACTGTAGTGGTTCCTGACTTAGGCAGCCTCTTCATATAATACTACATTCTTTTTTCCCCTTTTCAATATTTAAATGCAATGTTAACTACTATTTTTATTGTGGTTTTTTTTTTATGATAAGCAAAAGTCTAGGACAATTTAAAATAAAACATGTAAAAAAACCCCATGTAACGACTAATTTAAAGCCTTTAGAGACATTTATGTCACCCATTCTTTGTAATGAACAAAATCCTTTTTGTGATTGATTTCAGTAGATTCCAGTGTCTGCTTTCTTTTCCAAAATTTAAACATGTTGATTTTACTAAACATTGCAGCCTGTTTATTATACTTACCTGTTTTAGTGCAGTAAAGTTGGAAACTCTGTACCTCTACAGACCAACTATCCCCACTGAGGTGCTTTGAGTTGACTGTGTGATCCTAAAGATCATTTTTATTCTACTGATATTAATTTCTCCTTATTTCAATAAAACAATAGAAAATAAAATATTCTGTTCATCAAGGCACATGTACCTAATTTAATACAATATTTCATTTCAAATTGTCTCATATTACTCTCTCTGATTCTGTTAAAAAAATCACTATTGTGGGAGAAAGTCAAACTAGAGATTATATTAGGCTCAGGCAAATGGTATTCACCTTTTATAGTCCCTATGTTTTATAATGAAGATACTTCATTGAAACAATGATGCATACTTCAACAGTTCCCTGGAGAGCAGTGAATCCTGTTTGGAGAGATTCATGAATATGTGCATTAGCACAATCCAACTGGAACTTGCCCTTAAAAACGAACCACGAGAGAAGCTGATCAGTTCCCGCTTATGTATATAATCAGAAGGTTATCATATTATCTCCCCCTCCACAGGGAAAAGCAGATGCATATTCTTCTACCACTATAAGAGGAGAAATGCCAAAGGAAACAACAATACCCCCCTTCTATGCTTTCAGCAACATTTACTCTATGAAAACAGAAAGACCTTTTGCAACAAGAGGAGGAGCTTCTCTAAATGAGGATTTATTTTGTATACAATTAGTCAGTGTAAACCTTTTTTATAAAAAATTACATCTGCATTAATTTAGTCAAGGCCATCAGTAAACCAGAAGTGAGTTCAAAGACTGCTATAAATGGCAGAGAGATGAGACAAACATTTCACAGAGTCAAGGTTTGCGAAGATATACATGAAGCTCTGTGTCCTGAAGATGAATGAGGAACACTTGGCAGTTCTTGAAGCAGTAGTTTATTTAAAGTACAAAAAATTCAGTGAAAAATACTTCTGGCCAGCAGTTGGTGCCCAGCTTTCAAGAAAAATGGCAGACCACCACCAAGCTAGTGACAATGATAAAGAATAGTCACATAGATTTGCAGATTTATCTTTAGGTTTGTCGCAACCTCAGCTCTGTGAAAAAGCATGTAGCGGTGAGGCTCCTTACCACCTTTGAAAACAAACTAAAAAGAGCTACTGCCTTATCATAGTGCATATTATTAAGTAGTCATTACACATACCAGACAGAGCAATAAACTTTATCATCCAAAATGAGCAATCATTTGATCTAAGCTTGGAAAGATTAAACAGCGCAACAAAACCGGAAAGAAAAAACGAAATTATTGTTCACCTTCTGGAGAAAACATACCACTGCCTTATTACCACCTCTTCTACAGCCTCTCATTCTGTAACATTTTTATCCATTACATTGTTAGGTAGGTAATTGTCCTAAATACAAAATAGATTTTGCTTAAAAAGATGCCTTCAATTTTATTATGGTTAAGAAAAATTCTGATGCCACTGACTGACATGTTTAATTTAAGTTGTCCGAAAGTTATTACTAAGACATCTGTGGAAAATTTGGAGAAACTCTTGAAAGATGTAGCTTCATATCACTAAAAGCCACAGAGCCTGTAGCTTTTTTTATTTTTAGGAATTTTTTCAGGTTTGTATCAGGAGTCCAGCCTTGTGTTTTGCAGCCCAAAGATCCTTCATCCAAACCTTTCTGGATGTCTATAGTATTTTGTGTGCTGGAAGCAAAAAACACTGCATCTCCATGTACTAGTTTGTCTGCTATTAGGAAAAGCATTATGCCTTCTAAATAAGATATATAGAGATGGTATAATTATACCCTCTAAAGAGGATATAATCTCATGATTGTGCAGCAGAGTTATCCTCAGATTGCACCGCAAACCATTCTTGTATGCCTGAGAGACTAACGCTGGTCTCAGATACTAGTCTGAGGGTATTATTTTTACTTAAAAGCTGGTTTAATATTGAACATATGTGTACTCATATGTTGTTTCTTGTGTATGATGTACCATATTTACTAAAACAGATCCACCTATCTGGTTAGTTTTCATTCACATGCACACAGATACACAGAAACCAAGCACTTAAAACACTCAACTGTAATTTTTTTTTCCCACAGCTGATAATGGCTCTTCACCACAAAAAAGAAAAACACTTTTTTAAATGCAATGGTGGGGGGAAAGGCTAGCAGGTTTATTTTGCTTAACTTGCTGTGGTGTCACATTCAGCTCTAAACACTGCAGCTATTACTGTATGTCATCAAATAACCAGCATAAGCAGCTGTGTTTTTCCTCCACAGTGACCCCATCCAGAAATTTAGAGACCAGGAGCAGGATGACACCTATTTCTAGGCCCACACAGTCATGCACATGCCTATGCACAGTTCAAGAAAGTTTTTAAATGAAAAGAAATATTTCACCCTACTGAATATTTCTATGTCTTGTTTTTCCAGGATGCATCATTGCATAGAAACATTTGCCAAATATATGGCAAACCCATTAAATTCTGATGTTTCTCTGGGTGCAGTAAAGATACAGCACAACAACTACATATATATATTTATATCTATATATGCTTTTGTCCCTGCTGTTTGCTGAGTTTTTGAACTTGTGCAAAAAGCAGTTTTCAGCAGTGTAACAGTGATGTTTAGTGAAGACAGAGCTTGTTCATCACAGCAGGGGGACAAAGGGGAGGGGAACGAAGGTCAAAGGGTAAATTCCAATTGCTGAGACAAGTTTTTATGAGTTGAATCTTAACCATGTGATAAGCAGCATTCAAAGTTTGAGCAAAATGGAGTAAGGAATCTTACCATTCACAAACCACTGTACCAGTTTGATACCTAGCTGATAAAAGCTGGGTTCTTGCTTTCCAGTGGTTGCTTTCTCCTTTTGTTCTAGTTGTCAAGTGGAGTGTTCTTAGGTAATTAACATGTTCCTTCAGCCTTTGGAAATGGAGAGGAAAATGAGTACTTGGTTTCTGCTGTATGCATGGCAATTACTTCTGCTTCACAGAGTGCCTTTGATTCCCAAGATACACAAAAGGTGCTGGTGCTACCTTTTTGGTAGAAAAAAACCTGCAAGAAGGAAGAGGCTTCCCTTAAGTAGGTACAAAAACACTGTGGACAGGAACTGCAAACACTGTGTGTGAAGGGGTAACAGCAGCAGCTGCTCCAAGGACAGGTGTAGCAGATTTTCCACTACCTCTTACATAAATAGGATAGGGTAAACTTTCGCCCTCTTGGCAGATCCTTCCCTGATGGTGAGCGACCCTATCTCTCATCTTGGTCTGTTTTCTTGCTAGCTTCATGGTAGGAATGCAGGAATCCTGCATCCAGGTAGATGGTATTTGGAATATCCTCTTGCAGGATGGATACATTACGAGTAGCTGTGCTGTGGCTGAACTGACGAAGAGCTGCTAACCACTGTCTCTGCACTATCTATTGGTAGCTGAGCCAAAGGACCATAAAGATAGGATTTTGGTAAGCAGAGACGCCATCCCTGCTGAAACTCCCCAAAAATGTGTCATTAGAAGAATTTAATTGAGTGTAAAAAGTTAGTTGGTAGCTCTATATCTGGCCTTGCTAAATCAATTTCTCTGCTGATATTATTGTTTGATATAAATGAGTGCATCTTCACCAGTTCATGCTTGCAAAAATATTAATCTGTTGGTTTTGCACAAGTTGTAGGAGTACTGCCAGTGATACCACAAATTAGGCCAAACAAAAATAATGAGCCACTTACATGTTGTGTTACTATATATGAAAGAAGATTTAGAAAACAAGGTCCTCTCCTTGTCCTGTTCTTAAAGCTCTGTGAACACTGACAGTAATTTAATATAACCAGAACCCACCCACACTGTTTGATTCCTGTGTTTTGACAGACAATTTACCAGTTCCTCAGTTGCTCTAAATCTGCAGTTTCATTTCAGTCACTGGAGCTACATCAGTTTATTCCACTTATGGACCTGATCCAACACCTTCAAATAGCTACAGGAGGAGAAGATTTCTGCCTATTTTGTTCTGCTTTACAGTATCTGCTCCCTATGTTTTCTCATATAACAGATATGACATAATTTTCCCACCAATTACTGTTACAACTACCATAACTGGCAGAAAATATGTCATGCGAGCCTGATCCTAAAATACGCACCTCAAATGAGTAAATGCTACTGACTTTTAAGGACAGTTCTCTTGAGTTTAAGTTTATAGGATTACTGCTGAAGTTTGTACGGTGGTGCAGTACAGTCTATTTCACTTCAACATTACAATTTATTAATGGGAGTAATTGAAATATGTCTTTTGCCTATGAGCAGAATATAACATTCCCATCCAAATATTGATGATGTCACATGTCCCCTGAAGGTCCAAATCTTTCTAAGTCCTTCAGGGGAGATAAGAGAGATTAACAGCCTGAAGAAATAGTCCTACTATGAGCTGTCATGTAAGCTTCATATTTGTCCCAGAAGAATCAAAGGGTAGTAATGGGGCATATTTTTCCACTTCTTAGGTTTTCTTTCAGCATCTTTCTTCTGTACCACTTGTATAATTGAGTTTCCCTATTTTGGAATGGGTTCACTTGACCCCAGAATAACCTAAAATATTACTAAATTATTTTCACCATTTTCTAAGGAAAAAATTATTTCCTTTACTCCTAGTGTCAGCAAATAATAAAATATTGTTGCTTTGCTGATAGCACAGCAGACAAAACCCATAAACCTAAACAGACTATTTGCAATGCTAAAAATTGACTCAAAGAGAAAGCAAAATTAACTTTTTAATTTTGTTTAAAGCAGAGATATTAAATAATCTCCAAAGTCAAGCACTGTTAAAAATCTTATTTTAAACTAGGGTACATTTGGCAGCATTGAAGGTTTCACACAGCTAAACAAAAGCTTTCAGAGGGAAGTTTCAGAAGGCATTTCTTTATGCTTTGTCCATATTCTAAGTGCCCTCTACTGCCAGAGGAGCCGTACTACAGAGAAAGCCAGCTCGGCTGCGAGAATAAGTAGGAACCCACCCAGGGACTGCTGGAAAGGAATCTGATACTTCCCGGTACTCCTTTTCAGCCTATTTGTAGCTGGACTTGAAAGCTATAAGCAATAGGATGTTTCGTTTTTTATAAGAAGAAAAAGGAAAATTAATCCAGTGGTGAATGGAAATACATAATCATTTCTTTCTCCTGGCAATGTGAGTTGTTCCTTTCTGCAGCTTGCTGTCTTCCATTGATTTCTGTGCCTATTTGAGATATCTATTTCGGCATTTGAGAGGGCTATTTCCCCAGAGCGGCGGTGGCGGCGCCTGACGCGCAGGGAAGTTTGAGGCTGGTGTCCAGGTGCGCAGCCCGGCCGGGAGAGCAGGGAGGGGAGAAGCCCCTCCCTGTGGGGCTGGTGGGGTGCACTGGCTGGGGAAGCTGAAGAAATGTAACCACACGGCCTGCACTCTCACGCACAGGAAATTCTGGGGCACAGGGAGGTGTCTGAGGCAGGCCTTGCTCCCCTGGGAAGGAGCTCTCCTCCTTCCGAGTTCGAGCCAGGCACAGCCCGGCCCTCGGTGAGCTGCTGTGCCTTCCTTATGTGCCGATTGCACCGCATCTCCCAGCAGAATGATTGTCATTTTCCACCAAGCTTATTTTGTTCAACAGAGACCAAAAGTTACTTAGGAGTTTCTGGGTGTTATTTCCATGTAAAGACAGAGAAAATGCAGGTCTGCACTATGTGGAGCTGCAGATCTGATTGTGAAAATCAGTGGGGAAAAAACGACTCATTTATGACTAAGCTTTGGCCTTTTATAAGTTAGAAGTGGATGTTTATATATTCTAGATAGTACATTTAAAAATCTGTATTGCACATAGTGTAAGAACATGCACACATATTAGTTCATGTACATGCATACATACATATATATATATATATATACACACAATATATGTGTGTGTGTGTGTGTCTGTATTTACTGGGTATTTGTGGTGATGGATAGTCCAATCACAATGGCCAAGCTGTGAACAAACATAAACCCTAATATTAAAGTCGTTGGTCTCGGATCAGATTAACCCTTCTTCTCCCAGCTCTCCTGGCAGTGCACTGAAATTCCCTGACTGTTTCCTGTCTCCTGCAGAAGTCATTATGAGTTCAGGTACAGTCTTGGCGTTTGAAAGATATAGGAATCCTTGAAAAGTGGGAATTATGGCCATTTGTTATGGTGTGGAGGCCTTGCTGGTTACTGAAGTGACCAATGCTGTGGGTGCAGCTGTTGGGAGTTCCCAGTGCTGCAACAGCCAGTGGTTCATTATAAAGAAATAATGTAAAAATGAGAAATTACATTTTTGTTGCTTTTTTTCCTCCTTTTCTGATTTACAATATGAAAGACATTCCATAGACCTGTGTGACCTCAGGGTGATATTAAAAAACTGTAAAAGCAAGAGTTCAGCTGTATTCTCTTATCTTCCTCATGAACGTACAGAATGTTTTTTACAGGATATTCTGAAGTGCCATGTCCAACCTGGTTTAAATAAGGCAAACTACAGGAATGAGTTTGCTACTTTTGGGAAAGGCTTTGAAACCAGTTTCCCTTGCAAAATATGGGACAGCACTGTTTTTCAGAATTCTGCCAGGTCCTAGCAAAAATCATTTAAAAAACAAAAACATTAAAGTCAATTAAGTCTATAGATTCATCAGATTGTGAAGTCAGTTCTTGGACTTGCTAGCTGAGATTCCTCACTAAGCAGTTCATATTGAAAGTGAACAAAATTATACACTGAACATAAGGAGGCAGGTGTTCTCAAGAATCTTTTGCTTCTAGAAATACTCTCATGTTTTACCATGCAATTAAAATTATACCAGCCATATGAGATAGAGCTGAATTATCTTCCACTATATATATAAGATATATATACATATATATATTTATATGATGCTTCTGTGCATGTAAGACTTCTGAGGCCACCTGCACTTGAAAGTGAGGCACTTTGTTTCGGTAGGAGTAACTTTCAGCATGATAGTGATCCTTCAGGCTTTCTGAGGGCAGGACATCAGCCCTCATCTCAGTGCAGAGCTCCAAATGCTCAACAGATTTTATTGTTTGAAGTTCCATGCTCAATTCATCTTTTGTCCTCTGCTGAAAGTGGAGACAAAGGTGTTGATCATTTCTTACTTCTATTAATGGATTTTGTTGTGGATGCAATAGTTTGAGGTGACAAATTTTACTACAGGAAGAAAACCAGAGCTGTTCAATATAGCATAGGCAGACTGAACAAGAAGCTGTGATTTCAAGTGGAAGTGGACCAATTCAACTAACCAAGAAACTATGTATAAAACCAAAACCCTTAGCTCTTCTCCAAGTTATACGAACGTCTAGTATCTTCAGATAAAAACTTGAGACTTTCAAGGAAGTTACACTCTACTCTAGCCAAGCAGAAATTATTTGGTTTACTACAGAGGTAACTGGGTAGAATTTGATGGCTTCTGATGTCCCTGTAGTGTGTTGCATTATGCTGACTGATGGCAAAAGATCAGAACTGATGATATTCAGTAGACCCTTCTAGCCGGAGCTCCATGAATCTCACATGGAGATGCACTGGACTAACGACATTGGCTTCTCACAGCCTGTGTCAGATTTAATTTAGGGACTAGATATGAAAGGTACATGTAATAAGATACAAAAGTGACTGCAAGCAATTTACTTCATCTTGAATTCTAAGGGTTTAAGTGAGTCACTCTCCAGTGGTGGAGTTTGATTTGCCAAGAGTGGTACAGTTCCTGCCCTAGAGTGCTGGCCAAACCACCAGAGATGACTGAAGAAATCCAGGACTGGGCAAACTCGTCAGCAGCAGACTGAAGCCACTGCTTGGAACTAGAACAAAAACATACAGCAAGATCTAGCAGCATGAGTGGAGTGGAAAAGCGTCAAGGACTGGTACTCCTGTGCAATTTTCTCAATGTTTCTCAGCTGCTCAGGTCAAGCATTCACAGCGAAGGACTCAGAGATGCCTTCTCATCACTTGCCTTTTCCTTGACTGGCTCACCACCCTCACGTGGCAGCTACCACCTTTACAACTCACTAGTAAAAATGGGGCACAGTGCACATGCTGTTTATGGCAGCTCTCTCCCAGAAGACCATGAAGTTTTATAGGCTCCAGTAGTTTGAACCAAAGACACCACATTTGCTACTCCTCTATGCCAGTGACCAGAACTTCCCAGAGACACAGTTTCACTAACAGAGTGGCCCAGCTCCTCTGTCCTGGCTGAGGACAATACTGTGCTTTACCTCTGTCTTTGGCTTATGCCCACTGCTCTCATGCTGGGTCTTGCTCATACACATGCACACAGTCTCTCCCTATGTGCATCATCATGTTAGGGATACATGTGGTAAGTCATATGCATTCCTTCAAGTATTCTTGCACTGCATAAATATTCTGTTCTGCAAATACGTAGCTATCGCTAATATTCCCTTGCACCCCTCTCCCTTCCACTTAAGAGCTCAGCCTTCAAGCCACTAAGAAATACCCAGCAAAGGATAAGGAATGAAGCAATTTTATTTAAAAGATACACTACTTTCATTATATTGGAGTGAGCCATAAAAACCTTAAAGTCAGATTATTAGAAAGTATTTAACAAGCCAAGTATTTAGAAGCTTTTTCTCAGCCTGGTTGCAGAAGATCTCAGTAATTCCTAGCTCAGACTTAAGTAAGTGGTAGTAAAGCTTGACATTACTAGGATGACAAATCATACAAAAAATACTAAAAGTGACAGTCCTGCTTATATCAAGCAGTAAATGGGGGTGAACCTTCTCTTATTTTGAAGAATTAAACAAGGTAATTTAATGAGTATTGATCAACTACAGTTATTGACAAAAATGTTATCAAACTACCTGATGAAAATAAAATTTTGCTTTGCAACAATACTGTTGATGCAATAAGATCTATGAAGCATTTGATGTGCTTTTTGAAGATTTGAATTGGGGATCTAGAACTGTATAAAATAACTGTTTTACGTATTATGTAAGTTAACTCTCAGCTCATGGCTCTTGAAGTCTAATTATAAGTGAGAAATAATCACTGAGTAGGATCTCACCAAATTTTTTTCCAACTTTTTCATATTTTTATTAATAACCCTTAGCAATCATCTAATCATATCAATTCTGATTAAGCTTTCATATAAAGGAAAGACTGAAAAGTGATAAATAAGGATAAAAGCAGATCACTAATATAAAAGGATCTACACTGCATAGAGACCTAGAAGAGTCAAACACATGCTTCAATGCCAATGATAAAAGCTCTTTATCTAAAAGAAAATATATGTCATATTAAAAAGAAAGAAACTCCAGATTGTAAGATTATCAGGCAGTATTTCCAATAAAAGAAGAAGTAGCGCTCATGGCAGGCACCTGAATATGGGTTGCTTCTCAGTAGCCATTGTGGTTTCTGTGAGTAAAGGTATGATTTAGTGAAATAAGTAAAACACTTGAGGGTTATAGTGTCTTGATATTAGAGCATCTGTTAGAGTCCAACACTGCTGTCCACATCTTAAGGAAGATATTACAAAAAAATCCAAATTCAAAAAAAAGAATTCAGAAAAGAGGTAGGAAACAAAGAGAAAAGCTGCAAAAATTACTGTAAATATTAAAAATTGTGGTAGAGTTATTATTTTTTTTATTTAATAATTATAATTACTATTAACTTGATCAGTTCACATCTGAGTATGGAGTCTTGATCATCTATGTTTTGGATGCCATATTTTGACTAAGTTTCTGTGGATGGTTTGGGATAAATCTACTGCTTAACTCTAATGCAATAACTTCTTGGGGTGGTTTAGAAGATCTGAAATTCTTGAGCTTCACCACCACTGACTGTATAACTGAAATTTTCCCCTCTCAATATTCCTGTGAAAAAGATAGCAAAGGAGTAAGCCGAAAGTCTACGTGGAGATAAAAAGTTGTGTCATGTCACCTTAGATAATAAAGCCATCTACATAATTAGAGCCTGGAATTTGCTGTATTTTATGCACATGTTTAGGAGTGAACAACACAGCTATTTCCCCTTTGCCTTCAGAAGCATGTCTATACACAAGTCTGTATGTGCAAACATCCCTGGTGTGAGAAAGGATGGCTGGACAGCTGGCAGGCTTGTGTTTGCCTCTGCCACAATGAAATATGGAGGTAAGCAGTGAGAGACAGAGGCAAGGAAAGACCTTGTGCGGCGCTACCAGCTTGGTTTGAGCTACTTGCTCAAATCTGAATCTGGACATTGCAACCAAGCAGCAGAGGTAAGACTTTGAACTCATCAGGAAGAAGGTCAAAAGAGCAGGTTTTCTCAAATTTGTAGTCATCTACATGGGGAAGAGTACTTTGAAGAATGAACAGTTGTTCAGTCTAGCAGGAAGATATTATAAGATTCAACACCTGGAAACAGAAGTGGGAAAAAGTCAGACTAGAAGTAAGGCTTGTATTTTTAATATTGTGGGTAATTAGGCATTGTGAACTAGCAAATCATGACTGCAGTGTGTTTTTCATCACGAGAAAATGTTAAGATTGGGTATTTCTCTAAAAGGTGTATTAAGCTCAACTATAGCTGTAAGACTAGAAACAGGAATTAATTCAGGGATGTTCTTTGACTTATGTGGAAAAGGAGGACAATAGAATAGATAATCATAGTATGGCACTTTGCCTTAAAATGTGGGTAATTGTGAGTTTGAAAAGAGAAGAGAAAATGCAAAGGATTTGTGGAAAAGATAGTTCAATTAAGTAGACATAGTGAGAAATTCTAATCTCTGTTTGCACTTCTGTCTCTTTTCTGCAGCCCAGTGTATTTGAGCAGACTTGCACTGGTACTGACCAGTTTATTCAGGAGCTGGAAAATAATTCCTCAGCCTATCTTGCACTGTGGATCCACTGCACTTTCCTGAGTGACTGCACAAAGTTTCAAGTATGAAAAAACTGTCTGTGCTCTCCAGGGCTGGCAATAAAACACAAAATAACTGAGAATGAAAACAGCTGGCTTAGGTAAATGGGAGAGAACTAAACATCTACTTAGACCTGTAAGCTGAAGTTGTAGATGGCTCCACACTTCAAAGCAATAATTTAACCCATGACTCTGACAAGCTTTACTCTCTGCTTGCCCAAGCACTGAAATGCCAGTTCAGCAGATGGCCTGAAACACCCATTCCTATTCCCTGTTGACCAAAATCTAAATGATATTTCCAGAAATGTCATATTCTTTGTGTCATTTTTCCCCCTTTTCACAGTTCTTGCAAATGTCTCAGACACCTGGAAGCCTTGACCAAGGACCAAATCCTTCATCTCCCCCAATGGCAATAAACGATTAGAATTTAGGAATAGAAATAGGTTGCAGCTGCCACATATAATGCCACAGATAACACAGAATGGAAAAAGTCAGCTTTTACTGCTTCCCCAAGAAAAGAAAAATTAACCCTTGACTTGCAGTTCTATAGTCACCTCTTATTTGAAGCATTTTTTTCTTCCAGTTTTATTTCCAGGAATAAAAGCTCAGAACTACAGTCTGCTCTTGCTTGCTGTCAGTTAAACTTTTAGGGGTAGTTTTGGAACTTCTGAAAAAGAAAGTTCATCTTCCCTGAACCCATGCATTACCTAACAATGCCCATAATAATTTGCTTCTCATTTCATCAAATTCTACATTTATTATGTTTTATCACATGTTAGAGATAGCTAAGATTTTTTTTTTTGCATGGTTGCCAGACCCTCTCTAATGTCAGAATGAAGCTGGGTATATAAAGATTTCACAGATTAGGATCACTGGATGGCTAGTATGGTCCTATTTATTTCTGAGATATTGTAGCAGCTGAGATCAGAGGAGGTATTTGGGCCAGTAGGTCAAATTCCACTGGGAAAGAGGATGGTGCTGTCTGTTAGGGATCCTAAACCCAAGCAAACCAGGCAGTACATAACACTGCAAAGTCTCTCAAATGTCCCTCATGAGAGCCAGAGGTGACCATCAGAAATCTTGGTTCTAACAGAGCTGGCTTTTAAAAACAGAAATATTAAATTGTACTGCAGCTCCAAATGTACTTACAGACAAGCTGAAATAATAATTTTCATCAAGACCTCCAAGTATTATTAACATCTTTAATAAGCTTCAGATAATGTTCTGTTTGGAAATACTCTATCAACTACATCTGTTCACATGTGAAATGGCAAAAGATGGAAAAAATACATTATGCCAAAACTCACAAAAAGTTTTTCCTGAATCACTGACTTCGTCAGCAGTTTGGAGTAGGTGCTTTGAAGAGCATTCTCTAGCAAGTCCCTGTTTTTTCCCAGCTCTGTCTTTTGGGAAATCATGCCCACACACTGCACTTTTTTCAGCCACTTCCAACAATGGCTCCATTCTATGACACAGGAAGGCCACTCACACACTAAAATGGCAACTGTCTGTACAGCATCCTCTGGGGCAACTCAATGAATGCCAGCCTTGTCTTGGGCTCTGCTTCTCATATAACTTCTGCTTTATTTTAATTGTACCTTAGCTACATGTACATAACACTTTGAAGCACCACATTCTAATTCTGGTTTTGGACCTTCTTTCTGGAGCCATGTAGTTGATTCCCAGCTTGTGGGTCGATTCAGCCAAGGAAGCTTCCTGAGCTGTAGAGCTGTGCAAAGAGCAGAGTCACAACTTGGTGCACTGTGAAAATACAAATCTTTCTGGCACATTTATATTTTTAGTGCACCCCTTGCTCAAATCCCTGCTGTACTCAACAATATGATAAGGTCTTCACCAAAAAGTAAAGCAGTTCTTGAGATTACAAGTTTGGCTTATGGCATAGAGAGGATACCATCTGAGAAAAAACTACTAAGAAAAAAAGTCAAGCCACAGCTTCCATGAGGAAAGCAAAAGTAACCCTCAAACCTTGAAAAAAAAATGCAAAAAAATCACTGTCAGTTGCTGTCCCACTTATTTTGGGTGTCAAGGATGGAGCTGGTCTGGGTTCCTCACCTAGAGAGGGGTGAGAAAACTGCAGACCAGTAAAGGAGATGTGGCTGCAGAGATGAATTACTAAGACACAGCAGAAAAGAATAAGTCAAAACAAGCTAATTTGGGAGTCTAAAACCACAGATTTCCTCATTTTAACAAACATTTTTTGTGCCAGAGCACCTAGACAGCAAATTTTATCCTGGAGAAATCTTTCTCTGATTTCTCACTGAATTTTTTTCTTCTTGCCCTTTTTCCCAAATAAGAGACCTTATATTCAATAGTATCTTGGTGCATACTGATGCATATTAAAGAAAGACCAGATTCAGTTCAAATTTTTCTTGTTTATAATTTCAGGCTGAATTCTGCCCTCCAGTCCTGACTCCAACGGGAGTAACACTTGTGTAATTGAATACAGAATGCAACCCTTAGGGTTTTGGTCTGACCAGTAACAGAACTTTATGTGTGTTTAATTCATTTTTAGGTTTAGGCATTTTTTCGAATTGGGGCATAAGTTCTGCTCTTGTGTTAGGAATGAAAATAATAAAAAAGCCAGAAACTTACATTTGATTTCAGTACAGTCATCCATGCATACATCCATATGTAACATGTAGAGAGAAAGAGAGGAAGGAATGTCTGGAAGATATTATTTTTAGAGGTATATTGTAGCAGCCATTAGACATCCTTCCTTATTGTTGAGAAAGTCTTCAAATCAATGCAGTAACAGAACATTCACTTGTTGTTTATTGATGAGGACGCTCCTGTGCCCAGCTGTAACAGGGTCCTGTTCTGAGGGAGAGCGCCTGCAGCCAACTCCCTCAGCTGCACTGGGAGCAGGATCAGGCCTTGCTGGTTTGGAGGTCACTGCATAATACATTCATATTTACAGTACTGAGCACAGAATGGTCTTTTTGGTAGATTTTTTACTTTCCTGTAGGTTTTTTATTGTGAAAATATGACAATATTTAGGGTGGGGTAAAATATACCTAAAGGAAGAAATCAATGTGATCATAAAGAAGGATATTTTCAGTGAGGAACTTGGCCTACTTAAGTCATGGATCAGTAATAACCAGCTTCCTCCTGGAACACTGAATTAATTCCCAAAGCCACAGTAACCCTTAAATGATCAAAGTTTTGCCAGGCCAAAGGAAAGTGGTTACTGTACCAGATCTGAAAACAAAATTGAGGGAGATAAAAAGGGCAGAGATAATGCAAAAAGAAAACTCAGAGACAAATAATAATTTAAAACAAAAACCAAAAGAACACTACTTTTATTTTTACTCTAAAAGACACATCAGAAGGCTTGCACCAGTGCCAGTCTGGAGAGGCAAGTTTTTTGCAAATTATGATATCAGTACAACAGGCAAAATGTTAGGACATTTTGGCAGATGGGGATGAGAAGGAATTGCAAAGGTGAGATGATATTTACCCAAGCTGTCTGAGAACTGATATATGAAATCAAATAGTAATGGTATTTTTGTTTAAAGCATCTACAGAGGCAGAGAAACAAAATGTGATTAATGCAACACTGATCTTCACTAAAGTTCCTATGATGCTAGTTATTGCAGGCCTGGAAGTTTATTTCTCTGTCAGCTAAAGAACTAGAGACTGTAACAAAACATCAGTATCATATGAGAAGGTCAAGATTAACTTTTGTACAGCAGTCATGCCCCAAAATCTTTTATAGTTGTTAGATCACATCAATGTGTATATGGATAACACAGCCAGTTGATACAGTGTGACTGGATTTTCAACAGACTTTCAACAAAATCCCTCACCAAAGACCCTTAGAGAAACAAAAACTTGAAGATTAGTCATGGGCTAAATGGAAGGTATTCCTCAGGATTAGCAACTGGTGAAAAGAAGGGAAACAAAGGGAAACAGTAAGTGGTCAGTTTCACAGAGAAGGACAATTACTGACAGAATTCCAAATTCCACTGGAGAGATCTCTTGGGATTCTGCTGTTCAATGTATTCATAAATTATCTGGAAAATGTGAAGTAGTGAGTTATCACTTTACAGTTTATGAGAATGATTCAGGATTAAATCTATGATGCAAAGTTTTATGGAAACAACTCAACAATAAAAATAACAGATGGATTAAAGGGTAAAAACTTGGAGGTAAACAACTTTAATATATACAAGAGGAGACATTCTTATCTCGGGAGATTTTAGATGACTATGAGCCTACTGGCAGTGCCAGAACAATGCTATTGACAGTAAAAGGCAAGGAGGGAGTTAGGAGTTACAGAAGAATAAAAAAGAGAAAATATCATTATGCTCGTGTATAAGTCTTTTGGTACATGCATGCCCAAAACTCCATGAGCAGCTGGGGTGAACAGCATTGAGGAACACTAAATGGTTTCTAAGACAGAAAGGCTGAACATGCCTTTGAGGGTCTCAAATATGTCTTTTGTGCAACTGCCAATAACCTCACAGTCTGCAAACTAAGCCTAGTGTAAAACCACCCATCTTATACTACCATTATAGACTATATACTACTACTACTACTACTGCTACTACTACTACTACTACTATATACTACTACTATAGAGGTTCTGAGCAGCACAGCCAACATGATAAGCTCAGGACATATCTGTTCCAGTGAAGAATAACCATCAAGTGCATGCTCTATCAATGATTCCTTTCTGGGAAGAGCTGGCTTTGCTGTGTGTGTTGTATGGGTGGTTTCTGTCAGCAGAGCTACACTTTGTTGAGCGGTGTGTAACTACTCGCTGCTGTCCAGGAAAATTATGCTGTCAGCATGGTGATCCTGCCAAGTTCCTGGGGGGATTCCCTCGCATCTCCTCATGCTTCCAGGGCATCCCTATGGCTCTATGTCAGGAAAATCTAAACAGTGGCTGGAGTGAACTTCCTGAGATCTGTTTGTTCGAGGCAAGAATTGCTAAAAGGCTTTTCCATAGCAGATGCTGTACAGTTTTACAGAACCCAATTCTACATATTCCTACATGTATGTGAGCACGTCCAGCTAGGTGTGCATGTGTGTTGATATCCCTATATGGCCGATAGAGACATTTGATACTACGTTGATACATAGATAGATTTATAGTTATCTAATTGTGAAAATCATACCATGTGCAGTAAATCCTTTTGCTAAGTCAGATTAAAGGTGCTGTTACTCATGGCAATGTAATACTATCTATAATTTCTGTGTTAAACTTGACATTATAAATCCTTTAATCTGAGTATTTAAAAGCTGTTCTATGGCTCATTTTTCAAACGGCATTCCAGTTAACACATTTACTGCTAATGAACCACGAACTTGTTCTTTCTTTCTTGGATAAATGCTGTTGACCAACATTATTATTTGCTCATCATTTTTTTTTTCTTTTTAATTTAATTGCTTCAATAAAAATATACACCAATAATGCATTTTTAATTACACTTCCCAGGTGACCTATGCAAAAAGAGGTTTTATAATGAAGCCACAATAATTAGCCTGTCACAGTCCAGTTTGGGGCTATTGTGTAGTTGTCCTTTCCATGGTTCACCTTAGCCTGACTGGAATTCTAAAAGCTTTATATATTATCTCCCATAACACTTAGAAAGGTATTAAAAATGTGCTCAGTACTAGCAGAAGCAGGCTTTCTAATTATTGTCAACTATTTCCAGTATGACGTGGTAGATTCCCTTGAGAACTGAAACAACAGCCCACTCCAGGATTTGTAATAGGCCCTAGAGCCTAAGTAGTTGTAGACAGAGCTGTTTCCCTCAGGACAGATAATTGGTTTACATAGCAGCTCCACATCTGAACTAAATCTGTTTTTTCCTATTGTCATTTCTCTGTTAAATATACTTAACTATTTGGGGGTATTAAATATCATGTGTCTGACTATTTAATAGCAGAATCATTTGCATGAGCTACTTTACCTGGAATGCTAATAACTGTTATCACCCTACATTTCCATGCATAAATGATAAATATTATTAAGGTGAAATTCTGTAGTCCTTAATCAAGAACACCTTTCACTGAAGCCACTGGGAGTTTTGCTCAATTAAATATTGCAAAACATATCTCTGTTTGTTGAAAGTAAGATATCATCATTAAGATCTTCTACCTAATGTTTTTATTGGCCAGCTTATTAAATGAGTATTAATGTTATGTACAGGTATAACCAACACTGTAGGGTGCTGATCTATCATCTGTTTATAAACCACTTTTATGAAATGCTCAATTAGCAGAATTAATGGTTAAGAGACAAATATATTTACTGTCAGTGGAAATAACCTGATTCTAGCAACTAAATGTCCTGAGTTGCTATAAAGAGAAGAGAGATAGTGAGTTTCTTTTTAAAATACATTTTACTTTAAGCTTGCAAATCTAGGAGCAATATATACAAAACAATTGTGAAAGAAATCAAGGCACTGCAATAGTTGTGATCTCTTCCTTTAACAAAGGATGTCTTAGTATTTCATGTAAGAAAACAATTGCAGATCATTTGAATAAAAGTTATTTGCTCACTGCTTTTCAAGGAACATAAAATCCTGAGTCTGCAAGTACGAAGTACTTCAGAAATTCAGGATGTTCAGAAATCACAGGATTACATCCTAATCCTTGCAGTTAAATGTGATACCCAGCTGTGCAACGCAGTTAGAGATTTCATGTCTTTGACACTAAATTTGGTCATGTTGGACTTGAAGGACCCTAATAACAAGATTCATCCTGCATTTCCTATTTGTCCCTTCATTTTAGTGAGTACCCTGGATGCGTGAAAATTATTATTGTGCCCATAGCTTTTTATCTGATGTACACAAGAACTTAAAATATCACATATATTTCTAATGTCTATCATTCAGCACCAGCTCAAAAATCACATGGATGTTATGATTTCAAAAGCGCTGCTTTGTCACTCTTTTTGTCTGATATTAAAATGTTGTTGCTAGACATTTCTGTCCCTGAAAGGAAAAATTTCAGAAAAAGAAACAGTAGGAAATCAATTCATAAGAGTGGTCAAAATGTGATACCCTGAAGTTTACAATTCTTTGTAGAAATACCTAGGGATATTTCGTCTCATAAGAGGTACAGGTCAGACCCTGCACACCACGACCATTGCCATTGATTTCAGTATAGAGCCAGTGGCTCCAATTCTACAAAATACTCAAGTCTTTTTAAAAAGCTACTAAAGCAAACCCATTAAGCATGGGCTTAGCTTTAAATTTATGCTTAAGTTAAATGGAAAGCAAAAGGATCTAAGTCTGCATTTGTCCACTACCAAGAAGTTCTTGTGCCCAAAACAAAGCACTGTATTGTGCTGGGAGAGGCAGCTCCTCTCCACCAAGACTACTGTGGCTTGTTCCAGAGATGCAGCTGTCAAACTTAAGCTTTTTAATGAACAGTAAACAATATTGCTAAAACAAATCTTAGACTAAAACTAATATGCCTAACATGAACAAATATGATGTGGCATATGTTTTGTGTGTAAGAAGACTGAATCTTTTAGAGAAGGAGAAAGGATGAGCAAAAAAATCAGTCATGTGGGTTGTCAAATATAACCTTTTGGCATTCTAATAAACTGTTGCTTGGATAGAAATATCAAGCTATTACTAATGGCTATTAATGTGTACATGCTTCATGTAATTTTATAGTATCTTATTTTAATATCTGTAATTGTAATGAATTGCAATTTAGGAAGGAAACAATTTTCATTTACTTTATATAACATAATTATGGACCAAATTAACCCCACACTAGTCTTAATTACATTTAGTTTCATTTGGCTGATCAAGCAATTAATGTGCCACTGTATTTTGGAAGTAAAAAACCAAGTTGTTATGGTCTGTCTTCAAAAAACATGTACTCATCTCAAACGTAGCCACTGTCTAAAACTGTGCTTTGGAATATTTTTTTTTTTCTTGGTTTACTGTACATCTGTATGTTGCAGCACAAGAATGTGAGTATAATGAGGCCCTTCTGCACCTGGGGTCCTGTTATACTATGCTGCTTAATAATCTTCTCTTCATGGCACCCTTTATCTTCTGTTCTCAGATTGTACTTGTGCTTTTCTCTTTTAATTGGGAACTAATTTTAATTTTGCCATTAGAGACGATAAAAAAGCCCACATATAAACTTGTGATTTCCTCAAGCCTCTGTACTGTCACTCAGCAGTTTTTTTGAAGTCAGGGCTGGAACCAGCTCTTTTTGCTCTTCTGGCTAAAGAATAGCAGAGGGAGAATATTTTTAAAAGCCAGGACGAGAAAACCCATAAAATATTGAGCTGCATACTGATGTCCATATTCGGGTTTTCCTCAGCACTCCAGTGAAATCAATGCCAGCAGAATGCAGCATGAAAACAGTGTAATGGCTTTAGGATCTGACCCATTAGCATTTAGTACTATCTATCAGTGTGTCTAATCCTTTTCAGCTAATTGAGAGAGAAAACAGCCTTTTACAATATAGGTATGCTGTGAATCTAATTGGGGTAGTACAAGGTAATTTAAGCACAGTTCATAAGCAGGGACATTCTCACAACAACATAGGCACTGTATTATCTATTTATGAGGATTTGGAGGTGCTTTCAGAAATCAAGTGACTCATGTCATAGCAATAGATTTATGTTATTTTCAAAATCTGAAAAAGTAATTACTATTCCCACGACCTGCACATTTCTCAATGGAAAATAGCAGTGCATTTAAAAAACCAGCATTTTATTTATGCTGCTTTTTTTAGAGATAATTTGTGTAGTTTGGTGACTTAGACAGAGGTAATTTTCAGCAGCTTTCTTCCATTTAGAGGGTGGATGAAGCACCAGTCTACACGGGACCATACTATTTGCCTTGAGAGTGCATGGTGTAACTACTGGGATTAAGTCTTTGCTGGACCTCAGGAAAATCTGGGTCTTAATGTACTCTTCAGCTACTTCAGTCAAACTCTAGCCCTTTTTTAGCTGAAGCAATTCAAAGTCATTTTTAAAGCTTTTTTTTTTTTTTAGTGTCCTTAACAGCAATTCTGAGAAAGCGATGGCTTTACACTTCCTTTTGCTCCAGATAATGCTCAAAGCTAAATTTCTCTCCCTGAAGAACATTAGTCAAACTGACTTTGTAGGGTTCTTTACATGACTAAAATGAATTGGATTTGACCTTTCATTTTTGACTGGTCTGGATGACAATCATCAAGAATATCATATTATATTCATGTCAAAAGCAAAAAGATATTCCCCCCACCCCACTCTTAATAGTAGGAAAGACAGCTCTCTTTTTTATCCCCCCCCTATGTTTCCACTGTAAATTCTCACCTTGACAGTTGTAAAGAGCCAATAAAAATTTGGGCAGAAGGAATGTCAAAGCCTCTGTAGCCATGCATTTCATCAAGATTTCCCCGCATTTCCCCTATTGGAAGTGGCCCATCAGTCACTGCTTCCACTCAACAGTGTGCCCAAAGCTGTTCCCAGCTGATGTGGGTCACCTCCCACCCAGACAGGGTAACAGGCTGCACATATCACAGCTTGCAGCAGTTTGTCCTGCTCATGCAAATAGTCTAACCAGGGTCACCTCATTGGTGCTTAGCTGATAAAGCTCAAAGGCTGATGTGGACAATGCTTAGCAAATGATAAAAGGAAATCTGGCATAAAGACACTCATGACTTCTCATCTGTAGGAGAGACCAATCTCTCCAAGACAGAGATAAACTCTGTATCAATTGGATGACACAGTAGATTTTTTGAGAATCAGGGGTCAGAGTGAAGTACATCTTCCTGCATGCTGATTTGGGTCAGATCATGTGGAGTGTGGACCATGATCAAGTGAAGGTGGAGAAGTCTGGTCCTGCAGGAATAGCCTGATCAATTGGGATAAACTCAAAAGGAATTTTGCTGTTGCTTTCACCAGTATGGGAATTTTACTTACACACAAAGCTTCATGCAGTTAAAAACAGATGTTAAAGATGGAATTGATTATACCTAGTTTTCCCCTAAATTCTCTCTAGCAATATTTCAAAACCAAAAGAAGTCAGCATTTCCTAATGCTGCTATATACTAAATTTAAGAGAAATTTATATGGCAAAGCGATACAATCTGAGGTCTAAGCACATTCATTATCAGAGAAAAACACAGTAAAATGAATTACAATTGGTGCCGTATATTTTTTCAACGAAAAGAAAATGTACTGACTACCAAGAGAAAAGCATTTATTCTCATTTCTAATGCAAACAGCTGGACCACCATCCCATACCTCTTACTGAAATAAGCAGTCCAGATGTGGAAATATATAGGATTTTTGGCTGCATTTTTCAGCTGGTGAGAAAACTTCAGCATGTTTACAGTGATTTCATATCCAAAGCACTACTCTGTAGTTTTTAAATTATTAACTGCAATGAAGCACAGTTTTGGCACTTCTGACAAAACCTGTTGGACGCAGAGATCGTTTCAGAAAGAGGAAAGAACAGAGTGGTGGGTGAACAGTCCAGGTGCAATCTAGCTTTGAGTGTGAAAATGGGGTTATGGCTCCACGTGGCAGACTGAATATGCCTCCCCAGTTGTTCCACAGCATGTAGAACATACATCAGTAACTACTCAAACTTTTAATAACCTAATCCAGCTTTCTTTGTAACAACTGGTGATGCTGCAATAACCCTCCTGCACTGCCACCAGATCTATTTGGTGTACACAGATGGAGTGATGGCAGCGGGACTGCCACAATGCCACACTGCTTTCAGGCTCTCTTTGCTATCCAGAACTATCAGGGAAATGACATCTAGGAATTGGATTGACTCCTCTGTATTGTACCAAAAAACCCCACCAGAGGAAATAAAGTAGAAAAACTAACAGAGAACAATAAAACCATTCTTTAAAAATCCTGTTAAAATCCTAAAAAAAGATAGCACAATCAAGTTCTGATTTAGAACTGACTCCTAATATTCTTCCAAGCTAGAAAGTATCTTTGGGCCTGTTAGATAAAACTGAGTAACATGTTGTGAACTACCTTCTCTTATTTGCAAGATGTCATTCTAACACAACTTCCTACCGTTTATTTCAGAGGAGATTGAAGTGCATCCTATATAGTATTTAATACAACTGGCAAAACAATGATTACATACATTTAATTTTACATTATTCTTGATTTTTTTAAATTCTAGTTTTACTTTACATACTGTATATCAGACATTTGTTCATTAGCTTGCAGAAGTCAGTAACTCAGTTTGATTCCTCCAGTCAGTCGTTGGTGAAAATTATCCAATGTTCTACTCTATTTCACACTCAAAGCACTTCCATTATGGTTGGATAATGGTTGTACCATCAATAAAGAGTATGAATCCAGTTATGTGGAGACCTCGGCTTAACCTTTCCATATGCTATTGATATTTATAGAGCTTCTGACATAATCAATTAGTCTGAAAACTGGCACTCGTGGAAGGTAAACCCATATAAAGGAACCATTGCATCTGCATTTTCATTAACCTTTCAGATAAGTATGTAGAAAATAAAGATAAATATATACCATATGTAATGAACACTAATCCCACAAATTTTCTAATGATATTGCGGATCAAGAATAAACTTGTTTAGTGCTATCATGATTGCTTAGTTCTGCAGCTGCTTTCATGAGTGTTTTAATCTTCAGCCAGATATCTAGAAACACTGTGAAAGTGAAATGAGATTAGCTGACTCTTGTATGATACTCCTCTGAAACTAGTGCTGCATTTAAAGTCAGATGCAAATCCCACTTTCATATGGTAGCAAATCGTATTTGAAGTCAACTGTTAACAGCTGGCATAGCGTAGACATGATCTAGGAAATATTAGACACACTACATACAAGTTTCAGCGAAATACGTAAGCAAGCTGGTTTTGATATCTGGACATATCTGGAGATATCTGGAGATACCTGGCCCTGCTAGAGTTGCTGGAACAACTGAGCTGGCCTGATTGTGGTTCATGAGAATTTGTACTCCCTTTCCACTGACACACTGCAGAAGTACACTTTTGCTTTGTTGGAAGACTTACTGGGTTAAACACCTGATTTTTGTACTCTCTTGATGGTTCAGAACACAAATCATGATACTTTAGTTCTTCTCTAGAATAAAGGTTTAGTCATAATGGAAATATTTTCATTTTGAGAGAACAAGCTGTATCTAATTATTAATTAAAACATTACTACAGTAGATTAGTTTTCCTGGTCTGTATGTTTCACTCTATTAATGCAAATCAGAAGGAAGAGATTTCTGAAGAAATGAGTAGAGATCTGAAAAGGAAAGCAAGTCCTTGGTACTGTCACTGTTAAATCCACAGGACAGGTTCTGGGATCCTCAGTAATGATAGCCATGCCTGCTTGGGCTAACCTTGAAAGGAGTAAAAGGATGGTTTCCCCAGACAGTGCAAATTCTTCCCTACTTTAGGAAGAGTGTGGGAGGTACAGCAGAAGAGAAATACAGAGGTCTCTAGGGAGGCTCGAACAAAGGACCATATGAGAAGCTACAACCATATCTGCTATCAGCTTTGGGGTTTACAACTGGTTCCAGTTATAGTAACCAGTGAGGTTACCATTCACTGTTGAACGCAGTGCTCACCTCTTTTTGGACCTAAGCCATGTGAATTACTTAGGGAGACTTAGACAGATGGGGTGAGGTTCCCCCTGCTGCAGCTGAAAAGAAAAAATCACATACACTTCAAAGAGGCCAGATTTTCCTCAGTCATCAAAGGAGGTTGGGTTCTTCGTAATAATACCTTTACATATGCATAAGTACAGGCTAAAGAAAAACAGAATAGATCATACGTAAGGAAGAAAATTTCCTCAGAGCCTGGTTATTTAGTACTAATTGTTTGGTGTGAGTGGGATGTTTACAACCACTATCACTTTGGTTGCAATACTACATGGCAAGACATTCTGGTGAAAGGAGTGAAATTTGTTCATTAATTAAATTGATATATGGCTTTTACATTTGAATACTGGGGCTAGAAAATGTTGTAGATGGAAGGCTCTTTAACTCATAAGATGGTGTGGTAGAAATGGAGGCCTTGTAACCTTATTTTAGCAGTCTGATGGGTTTTTGTTTCAAATCCCATCTTATGCATTTAGTGCAGCTCTAGCCTTTTATTAAAATGGAAAAATATATTGTTTATAAAGTGTACTCCTGACAAATAGTAACCAAAGAAAGGTGCAAAAAAAGTATTGTTTCCATAATGAGAGATACACTGTAAAACAGAATAAAGTGATAAATACAGAGTGCCATTGTTTGTTGTTGTTATCTGTCTGTGCCCAGTGGCAAGAAAGTCTAAATGAATTACAAAGAAATTTTTAATAAAAGAACCAAAAAAAAAAATATAATGGGCTCCATAACCTGGAAGAACTTTGAATAAAAAATGTCCCCTGAAACCAAAAGTCCCTTTAAAATCTCCACACTTTCTCACCCTTTTCTCGGTTTTTTCTTTCCCCTGCTCTTACTTAAAAGCCTCTGGGTGATTTGTCCTATTCCCTGCCCAATAACAGCCAAACCATTGTTTTAGAGAAGATATTTTTAATGTTGTATATTTTAGGCTTTTGTTGTTTTTATTTCTTTTCCTTGGACATTTCATCCACACACTGCAGAAAAAGTGAACATAAGCAGCTGCAATATGAGATGAACTCTGAACACCAAATAGGTAGGCCCTAGAGGGGAGGAACTGAAATATGAGCTGCTTATTCTTGGAGCCCTTTCAACCCTCCAATCTGTTTTAAATTATTTTGGTGCCTCTATTTAAAGGTTAAATTTTTGTTGTTGTTGTGAGCCATAGTTTAGTAATACAAAACCTGGGCAACATCAGCATAGAGTCAATTCAGAGATTACACACCCAGGGTCTTTCCTGATCCTGCCTAAAGTGAAGCAGCATGTTTATGCTTAGCAACACATTTTGACATGAATGAACTTTTCACGTCTCTGCTCATAAAATAAACACGTACATTCAGCAGGAAAAAAATCATCTCACTCAACGATCCAGCTTACATATGTTATTTACAGACCATATGTCGAAATCTAAATATGGTTATGTATATGCAAAAATTATACATATAAAACACTTCAGAGCTGTGCATTAAACATCAAAACTTTTGCATCTATCGTTAAATCCTCTTATAGTACTAAGTGCTTAGCACATTAGATTTCACTAAAACAACCCCAAACTTATTTTCCCCTGTACCCCTTTCAAGAGAAATCTTGGCACCTAAAGCATTTATGCTTTGTTTTTCCTTCTACAGTATTTTGTTTCAAGGCACTCATAATTTGAGCACTAGGGCTTAGATGTCAGCATGAACTCAGTTTCGATGGCTGCTTTTTGCCATTGCCACTTTGAGCTCAGCTCTACTGAGTGCCAATGGGAAATTCCTAAAGGCCAAGGCATTTTCAATAAATTAGCATCAAGACACTGAGTCTTTGTATAGCACTTAGGTGAAACTTGATTCAAAATGCATATTTGGGGATTTCTGACAATGCTTTCTTTGTTTTTTATGCAAATAGAAAAAGCCTCGGAATCTCTTGAATTTATATGATCAAAGATGACCACCATGAATGTGTCTGGAAGCATTACCAAATGACAGAAATACCAGAGACAGTTATATTATGAAGATTAAAATAGACATCTTTTTAAAAACTGTGCCTTCTAAAGAACATTGGGCATTTGACAATTCATTAACTTTACGTATTTTTAATCAAACTAATTTTGAAGCATCACATTTGACATGATACACATCAAATGGTTACCGCTGGCTGGGGACTCAGAGAGTTCTAGAATGTAGCAATTAAAGGGTTTATGCTGCTCTCGATGGGCAAACTAAACTCCGTTACAATTAATTAGAGGGAGATTTACACATCCTTTAAAGACATGAGTATGGTTTCAAAGATATTAAGTAGCATGGCATATTCTCCTTCCACTACAACCACTATGATACAAACTTGCTGCATGCATCTTTTTATTCAAACAATGATAGGAATGCTTTGTGTTTTGTTCTGCTGGGCTATTTTATTTCAAAAACTGCAGCCAGTTACAGAAGAAAGGGTTTCCTGCAAAGATATTTCAGTTACACAGGTCCGCTTCCTCATGTAAAGAACGAAAAGACATTATAAAAATGCTAAGTAACTGACTGGTTTGGTAGTCCAGATGAATAACAAGGTACATTTTGCCACAGGAAGTAAAAATGGGATGGTGACTCATTCACCTACCTGGGAAATCTGTTCCAATGACTGAAATGGGACTTGCAAAGAAGGCTGCCAATCTACGAAAGGTTTAAAGGACAGCAAAATTATTTTCAATCAAATATTATGGAGTTTAGCTGCAAAGAAAGCCATTCTGAGGAATCAGAATATCTATATGCATGAAGAATTGAAAAGATTGTAAACAGCTATCAATTTTTTGTTTGGTAGGCTGAAATTTTCTAAGTTCTGATGAAGCCATGAGAAAAATTTAAGGGCTTCTACTGCCCAGATAGACCTTTGCAAAGGTCAAATATCTAGATTACCTTCTTGTTTATGACCATGTTTTTAACACAGTACTAAGAATAAGAAATTGTCTTATGGTCATGTGGCAACACCCCTCAGGCAGAAAAATATAAATGGGACTGAATCTTCTACAGAGTCTAGAAAGAGCTACCAAGAGGAAATGAAGCTGTTGCTCAGCTCACTTGCAGGAGGTATTCCAAAATTCTATTCCTCGTGATGCTTCTACTAAAATGCATATATTCTTACAGTTTTTAGAAAGAACCTCTCTGTTTCACTATTGATGGATCTCCATAAAAACCAGAAATGATTATTTTCTATATAATAACCCAAAGGGGTTTTTTTCTACAGATTATTGCAAAAAGTCTGCTTGAAGAATATTGAAATTATACAAATTGGAATTGCAGTGAACAAGGATTGAGACAATGGGTCATTGACTATTGCTGGGTCAATTTTCTAACTGACTTGAAGCTCTGTGAAGAATACTTCTGAGAATCTCACCAAAAATACATCATGGTTGATTTAAGTCTCAGGGCTCATATAGCTCATCCCTTGGCTAATTCTGATTATGAGAGGTTATCATCCAAGTAGAGTTTACTGCAAGTTCCTGAAGAAACTTTGAAAAATTGAAGGTTTTTCAATTAAATTTTCTTTCCTTTTATTAAGTTATTCACTTTCTGTGAAAAAAAAAAATTGTTTTCCGCACTCTAATCATAAGACTCAATGCTTTTGGAAATTTTGAAGGTATAAATTGCCACTTACTTGGTAGATTATTTGTGGTGTCAGCTTGGACACCGTGGATGAAAATGGAATTTTATTTCTTTTAACTTCACTGGGCCATGGAACAAGCTCAATATCCACAGCAGCCAGAGAAAAGTTTGCTTAATTTAAGTTTTTCTTGGGTTTTTTTAATACACAGATACATGGTGTCATCATTTTTTTTTTTTTTTTTGTTTACCATAATTATATCTTTACTTGAAATTCATATTTAAACCAATGCATGGTTGTCATGGAATTGTTGGTAATGTGTGATTATATTATGCTGTCTTTTGCCAGGACACTTGTAAATGAGACATTATCCTTGGAGATTTTCTTGGCTGAAAATGTGAGTAATTAAAAATGTAAACAAATATTATCCATTACATATGCCACAATAATAAATATTTCAATATAATGCAAGTTAATGACTCTTTAGGGATTCAGCCTAATCCCATTACAGAGTGTTTCATAGGTGTACAAACAAATATAATCATTTAATATTTTAACATGCTTATTATAGTTAAATAATATACTTCTCAGTTGAAAAAAGGAAAAAAAAAAAAAAAGCAGCATCAAAGCCTAATAATTTTAGAGCATGAAATGTTAGAGAGGCAAATGGAGATGGAAGCCCAGAAGGTGTTCAGGGCAGCTCTTGGTCTGCTTTTCAAATAGACAATGGGTAAGGAGGATGGATATGAAAATTGGGGCATTTCTTTTGCTTTCTCTCCAGTAGAGAAGTTATTAAACCTCTGGTAGGGATATTTATATCCAGGGTCTGAAGGAACATGACTCAGGAGGGATGTGTCAGTTGCAGTCAGCCCTGCTCAGGCTGCTGCTGAGAGCGGGGTGCAGAGAGCAGAGCACCCCTCTGGCCACAGAGCAGCATGGGAGAGGGGCATGGATCTGTGGGAAAGGGAGGTGGGATTCAGTCAACCTTTCTGAAAGAAGGTGCTTCTCCTCCATCTTTTAGATCTTGCTCACAGATTTAAAAAGCAAACTAAGCCAGATGAAGAAAATCCTCCAAGCACTGGGAAGATGTTTGCAAAAGATTAAGTGAGAGCTGGTGTTGGCAGCGTGTGCTGCTGGGGGCAGAGGAATGGTGCAGTTTGGAATGGTGCAGTTCAGAATGGTTCCATCAATAATGCAATTACAGGGGAGCCAGAGAGCTGGGATGTGCAGGGGAGGAGGAGAAGCAGTGGATCCAGGCTGGGTGCTGGCTCTGGAAGGTGCACAGAGCTGTGTGTGGCCCACTGTGACCCCCATGGTGCGCCATGGCGGTGGCCCCTGTGGCCCCGTGGATACTGGGGACACTGTGGCACACACTAGAAGGATGGATGAGCTACTGAACCATTGGGCAGCTTCACTCAGTCTCTTCTTGGGGCTCCTGATTTCTAGTGGATTTGAACTAGATACCATCCCAGTGCAGGTGGACTAGTTGATGATGTAGGTTCCCTGTATCCTGACATCAGGGACTTGGCTTTACTGGGATGCCAAACAGCACAGTGCCTTTCCTGTTAAGGTAATGATTTACAGATGGCAACCAGCACATCACGTTTCCCTGGAAGATAAGGTGGCAGATGCTGTGATGGGCTGGCAGCAGCAGACAGGCTGCCATGGCCATGGTGCCCTGGCCACAGTGTGCCACAGGGGCCATGGGGTGTGTTAATTGACTAGCTAATTCCTATTGAAATGAAATATCATTTCAGGTCAAATTCCCCCTGGCTACAACTCTTCATTCTGCTAGTGACTTAATTTGTCACCTGAGTGAAATCACTAAAACTATTTGCTTCTTTTCCCCCATTTGTAAAATAGGAGTTGAGGTTCTCATTTCCACATCTACGTAAGCCCTTTCCAAACACTCTGTTCACCAGTTCCTCACTAATTTTCATGTCTTTCCTAATGTTTTAAATGGCTTGGCAAAATTTGCCAAATTACCACTTTGAATGGATACTGAAAACTCCTAAGCACTCAGTATATCTCAGAAACTTTTCCATAATTAGTTGCTGTAAAAGGACAGTGATCTAAGAATCTGCATAAGGACACTGCTGAGTCATCCTTATACCAGGCTCTTAAACCTTGCACAGAAATCATCTTCAATAACTTGGAAGTCATATTAGCAGGGAGGTCTTATTAACTGCTCTATGGATGTGAGGGCTCTTCTGGAGGACAAAGCTTATAGCAAAAGTCCAGGGATCAATTTTAGAGAAGAAATAAAAACTCTTGTTTTTTCCCCTTTTCTTTTCTGGGATGAGTATCTAATAAAGCCAAACCACCCATGAACAGGAAAGAGAAAATAGCCTGTGCTCATGTGGTGGGCCTTCTCAGAAGGCCAAGAGCAGCTCTCTGACAGCTGAAGACATTGTAGGTGTGGGCACTTTGTAGGAATCTTCTGTGCTTACATTGCTCTGAGAGGACCATCTGACATATAAAAGTTGATTTGAGGACAGGAGGGCAGAAATCCCACCTGCACACTTTAGCTATGAAGAGTTTTAGTCAAATCAACCCAAAAAATCCCACAATTATATGGCCATGCCTAACTAGGATAGCTCTTTTACATTACTCACAGAAAATCCTGTCTCCAATTTTTTGGAATGTCTCTTAAATAGAACCTCTTTTCCCTCTAAGTTTCATCTTTCCATTACCCATTGCCTTTGATATGGTGCTTTGGTTTATCTATTGGAGTATGTCTGGTTTTGTATCCCTAAGATTTTAGGTCTCTTTTGTGGTTCACAGTAAATTCACATTTTTTTACAATAAAGGACTTACTAATCCCTAGGTTTGAGGTGTTCTCACTCTGATTCTTTGATTCACATCTGTTTACAGGATGGCCCTCCTCTCACAAAATGTAAGGGAAGGCTTGGTACAGATGGTAATTGATAACACCACCTTGAATTTCATCACATCTGCATAGCTACATAGAGATTCCACAAATCCTAACCAATAAAAGCAAGGATAAGCTATTCCTTTTCTCTGATCAGTAGTTTACTAATAACACATACTTCAAAATACTGTTCAGGAGTGAAGATATTGGAGTGCAACCTGCAGGGTGCCCTGCACAGTGTGGTAAATGGAATTCCTGAGGACACTTAGTATGCCGCAGTCTGAAGCCAGCTTATATCAGATGTTTGCTGCCTCATTTATTTTGATTAATTGCTTCGGTGGGGGTGGATCAAAGGGTAAGCCAAAAATCCACGTCAGGGCAAGGAGATCTGTGTTTCACCCTCTCAGTTTTTAAGAAGTAAACATGCTATGAAGTTTTGCTGTCTTAACTCCCTTTAACTTTCACAATTTGCAAGAGTAATCAAAAAACCTGAAAGAACCGTGGTTGTGTTTGTTTTGTGCTGACACCTTCTTTGGAGAAAGGTTTGGAACTTCTGATCTTCTAGGATCACTTGGTTGTTTCAGAGATGTCTGATCATCCCTAGTCTGTCTGGCTTTTTCTCCCAGACTTTTTTCTTGCTGTCAAACCTACTACAGAGTTCCTGGAGCTATTTTCAGGCATCATGTCAATCACAACTTCTCTTCCTACCACCAATACTTTAATTTCATCTTCAGTCCTCTCCTGCTCCCTCCTTTGGGTGACATGGCTGCACAGGGACCATGGTGGAGGCAGGGGATGGTGAAAGAGACATGCCTAACTCTCAGCTGAAATCATGGATCATTCCAATTCAGCCGTAGGTGACTACACCACCTCCTGTGGGCATGGAGCCCTGGGTAGTGATTTCAGCCATAAACTTTCTGTTTTGTGGTGTTTACCTTTGCTATCCCCCATGACAGGTTTCTCTTCTGAGCAGTAGCCCATGGCACTCGGCTGGGGCAATGAGACTCCTGTGCCATGCAGTATACAAAGAGTGACAAATTAAAATGACAGGGCTGTCTTACAAGATTGGGATCTAGTGAAACAAAGTATTTCTGGTCCAGGTAACAGAGGCAGTGCTACATGGTAATATGTGGGAAAAGCCAGTGTAATTTTCAAATGTCTGTAACGTAACTGAGTTTGTCACTGTCCCAGTGTCACATCTTCCCCAGGTGCAGCTGAAAGTGTGGCTGGGGAGACTGTATTTGCAAAAATAGCTCAATTCATAATAGAAATATATTTCATTTTTATCTCTTCTAGCTGTAATAATGGCAGTGGTAAAATGAATCTAAAGAGCCATCATGAGCTTAGAAAATCATGTGGTAAAAACTTCTTTAGAAGGAAATTTGGCATATTAACTGACACTATTTTCCCCTCTTTATTTCAAACTGAATAAATAAGTTAATCATGCAAACGTACACACAATGCTGCCCTCTGATTTTCTGATTCCTATTGTCCTATTTAACTAATAGAAATGTTGATCTTCTGCTATCGGCATTTCAAAATCCTGAGTTTTAAATTCGTTGTTCTGCATTTTAAATAAAGGCTTGAAAATTACTTTGAAGAGCTCTTTTCTCCCAATGGGTCTTCAGTGAATACACACAAATATTTTGTATTCTTAAACACAGCACTGATGTACACAAATGGATAATTGCCTCTACAACTTAGGTATCTAAATCTCTGCCTTTCAAGTGACATTTTGCATGCTCATTTGTGTGTAAGATTACAATGAGGCTTCAAGCGTCCAGACTGCATCAAAATCATTCCTGAAATACTTATGCCTCTGTTTAATTAGGTTGAAGTGAAATTCATGTTATTCGAGCACTGTTAAATCAGGCTGAAGTTAGTGAATCTGAATGACATGCTGTAGCATGATTTTAAACTAACTAAATATGTGGCATTTTAAGGTGCTTTCTTTTTGTTCGAGAAGCAGACCCCAGATGTTTTGCAGAGCAACCTATGGAAAATTAAAGCCTATTTTTCATATATCTGAAAGACAGGGAAGTCTGTGTTTATCGAAGAAATGGAAATTCCTCTCAGAAATAAAGACAATTCATGCCTTGCACTAAATTGGTAAACAGAATTCATCATTTCTGAAGTCCTGTAGTAACTGAAAGATGTTTCTTGAGTGAAGTAATGGTAGCTAAGTAGGATACAAATTGTAGCCCCCCTGCCTTCTCATTTAATTTCAACTTTAGAACGATTTCAGTCCATCACTGAACATGTTGAAAGGGATCTCATTATTAAAAATTCAAAATATATTCTCCATGATCTTTTATTCTAAGAACTCCCAAATGCCTCAATGTACAGAAACACACATTTTTAATGAACCAAATGGACTTGTTTTTATAACTGACAGGAGGTGCTGGGAATTGGAATTGGAGGGGGAGAATCAGCTAATTAAATCTAAATCACCAACAGTGAACATAATTTTCTTGTCCAGTCACTTCCAGTTTCACCAGCTTCCTTGTACCAGTCCCATACTTTATTTCCTTCTCTGGTTTGGCTTTGTTACCTTTGAATTTTAATTAGACAGCTTCCTCCATGCTGCCCGGGTGCCACTCAGTGATGCATGTCATGGTGTGTGAACACAGCACTGACAGGCTCATTGCTGTCAGCTCCTGTGCCCCAGCGCAGCTCCCCATGCCGGGAATTGCGTTCCCGGGGAGGGTCCCGCTCTGCTCCCGCAGCCCCGGGCGGCTGCCGCCTGCAGGGACCGCAGCGGCGGCATCGGGTCACGGACACGACAGCACCTGCGCTGCCACAGGACCCTGCAGGACTTTGAGCAGCTTAAATGGAAGAAGTCTCCCACCATGTGCAACTGTAACTCTTCGAGGCTTACAGCACGGCCAGATTTTCACAGGGATAGGGAAGGCTGCCTCCCTGCCAAATTTCAAGTTGCTATTCTGAAATATGAAGTTGATGGATCTGCTAGGAAAGGAACTTGCCAGATTTCACCAGCATTTTTGTTATTTTTTTTTTCTTTCCTAACAATATTCTTGAAACATCCAAATCTTCTGAGATGTTGTCATAGCTAAATGCACCTCAGATGGTTCAAATTTGGCAAACACTTGGGAAACAGAGTTTTAGAAAGGGACTTGCTGGGAAACCTTAATAAGAAACAGAGATAACAACCCAGTCAATGTTTACACTGAAAGAACAAACAAATAAACAATTGTGCACTTTAGTTGCCTTGACAGTAAATCTAATCAACATAACAGATTGCAATAGATCTTTTTCCCATTAAAATGAGGGCTCTGAGTAAGAGTTAAGAAAGGTAGACCTTATTTTTTTACTGGCTGAAGAAGAGTGCATTCAGCAATATTGAAAATTTAAATGGAGTGTAAAAAACACACAAATATGTTAGGGTATGTTATTCTTTGGAGACAATCACTTCCAAACTGGACTCCTATTGTTCACTATGCCATGATCCACCCTGGCTCCCGCATGACAAGAAACCTGCATACTAGGTCTGCCGAAACTCTGTTCCTGCCCAGGGTTTTCCCAGATTAGAGTAATACATTATAACATTTAGGCAGTTGCAGTAAGTACACTTTAGGTAGCATTGCCAGAGGAATCCTATGCTGGGAGGCAGAAGATAGGAGAGACATAGGAAAGACCTGCAGGGAAGCTTTTATGTAGCTCCACTGATCAGCATAAATAGAAAAGGGGCATTGCTGCATCTGTAGTCACTGAGCTGCACAAAGACTCATTTTTCAATGAGATGGAGAATTTAGGGGCTGTTCCTCCATTCTCCAGCTTAACCCATTGGGCAGGATACCAAATATTACTTCCACATTTCCCTTCAACATCATACACATTAAACCAAAATCAGCCTGGCCTTTTGAGTTTATTATAAGCTATCTGGAGCATGAGGTTCATTTTCCCTTTTTGTAAGAGTTGGGGGAAATATGCAGCAATGTATACACTGTAATAAAACAATGAAACTGAGAGGCCACTGTTAAAGTTAATTCAGTACGGCCACAATATAGCTTAATCTAATTAAAATTGAATAAACATTTTTATATAAATTCAATTAATTGGTGTGGTCTTACGCATGCATTCCACATCGTGAAATTGTGACCAATAACTTGTTTTTCCAGCACTGCTAAATAATTGCCTGAATTCAGGGGATAAAGAATAGAGAAAGCTGAAAATCCATTATGCTCTGTAACAGTCTGACTAAAACTAATTAGCTGCTATCTAAATTTTCACACCTCTATTTCATGATTATCTTCTCTTGTAAAAATAAACACATGCACCCTGAAACGAGGTAAACATAAATGGTGTTCAAAACATGAACACAGCAGGTCCAATTTTGAACTCTACTCTGGCTCCCTGGTACATTGCAGAGACACTGGAGGGGTCAGGAGTTTTAGGAGAGGGATCCTCCCTGAGGGGAGACAAGAAGGGGAGTCCCCCAAACAGCCCTCCACATTGATACTCCAAACATTCCCTCAGAGCTTTATAATTTCACAAATACAATGATTATTTTAAAATCCCCTGACCAATGTGTTTTGCATGTTGAAAATGCAGGGATTGTTGTTAAGTTTAAATAGGTGCTGAAAGTTTGGATGATGCCATACTGGTGCACAAGAGCAGCTAATATTTATGACTCCTATTGCTATGGGTTATGTAAAGCACTTGAAAAATTTGGGAAGGGTAGTACTTGCAGGGAGATGAAACTATATTCCTCTTTAAAATTAGTTCAGATTATCTCCAACTTTTGTAGACTCACAGGGTCAATGTCAGGAATGTACAGAGACATTCATTGTAGAAAAATTATTATCATAATAAAGTACTTATCTTTTTGCATGAAATTTTAATCTCTAGAAAGCTCTTTCTTGGACTTTATGACAACATCCACTGAGTAGAATTGTGGTGCCATAACTTCATTTGCCTATCAGGAAATGCCTTCTATTATCTTGGTTTTGTGTACTGATACAGCCAAATTTCAACAAGTTTTTCTCTAGTACTGTTATTTATAAATACTATTTATAAGCAGAGGTTTTAACATACATTAGTTTATCCAGAAAAAACTCAAAAGCAACTCATTCAGCTGGTTGGGCTTGATTAGATGGAGAAACAGAGGATCACTCTGTAACTAAACTCTTCATTAATTTGCACCACGAAATTCCTAATCTGAAACTCAGAAGCATTTAGAACACCAATGCCTTATAGAGAGATGATAATACAGACTGTGAACTTAGTAGAAGGTAGACCTTTAGGGTATTTACTTTGGACACATTACTCCCAGGACGTCTGAATGAAGAACTCTACCTAAACTATTTTTATTTAAGAGTAATTTGTACAAGAGCGTTTATCTCATTGGCCTTCTTCAGCTCATTATAAATGAAAGTCTTAGAGTGCTTTCAAAAACCTGTGCATTTTCTTGGAAGCAATCAGTGAGCACAGACAATAGTAGAACAGAGGACAGCAACATTTTATCTTTCAGCAAGATTAAGAACTACCTTGCTTATTTATCAGCTGAATAGCACTTTGGATGCCCTTGAGGCTGAGACGGAGTCAGTATATTGGTAATTACTAGACCAGGGCATTCTCCAACTCTCTGGCAAAGGTTTGGCCATTATTTGCTCACTTTGCAGACCATGAAACTCAATGGAAAATAGAGCAATAATCCGTCTCTGGGCTATGATCCTGTTGCATCCCCAAGCTGCCTTTACACAATGTTAGAGCTTGTTTCACATTACTTCTTTTGTCTTGTAACACAGAAATTTTGTATTACAGTGGCATAGGTACAGCACTGGACTAGACTGCTGTCCAGGTTCAGCCTTGCCTGTAGTGTAGTAATGTAGGCATTCATGCTGGAATATGTTCACATGCTGTCTTAGACACTCTAGCCCCAATGAGGCTCTGCAACCTAAAAATTCTGCAGAGTGCTCCTCAGCCTCTGCATTTTTCTTTGGATGGTGGGTACCATCTTCCCCTCCAGCAGTGCTGTGCTGTGTCCTAACTCTGTGTCTGGAGGTGTCCTCCAGAGCGGGGCACAGCCCAAGCACAGCGTTTCCCTTCTCTGCCCAGCCAGCAAGGGAGGGACATGCCAGAGAGGGACACTCAGTCACTCCTCAGAGGGTGCCACTGAGAGAGGAGGGATTTCTCCCTATGGGACTACTTCTTTAACATTTTGCTCTATCCTTCCAACAATCAAGCCAGTGGCTTGTTGCCAAGTCAAGAGCCTGCCTTGGCTATCAGATCTCATTTATGTCAGTGAGCAACGGTCTCAGTGAAAGAAAATGTTCGCAGTCAAAACTATTCTCAGTGAAATCAAAATAGTCAATTCATTGTCAGGGAAGAGTGGTGCTGCCCTACCAAATAAATGTCACTTTGGAACCAAGTATATTAACAAAAAAATATATGTGTAGGCAAAGTCCAGACACTTGTTTTGACAGTGCATGATTTTGCTCCCTTGTCAAACTTCTCTTATTACACATGGAATCACACGCTCATTTTCAACAAGTACATGACGATGCAGGAGATCACCAGCACATCACAGCATGTATTTGCCTTTCCATTGGCTTCATGTATTTTTAGGCTTATCCGGATGGCTCGGAGAATACACATGAACCAAATTCAAGCACTGCTTATGCTTTAATTACGAAGGTTTACACTGGACCTACACTCTGCATCTCCTCTTTCCATAGAGATACATTTCTGTAGAGTGATTTAGATACTTTATGTGCCTCAATGGATCTCCTTGTTGTAAACATGCAACTTTATTTAAAATATGAATTCCTGAATTAGATGCAAATAAAATGTTAAATAAGAGATTTTCATCAGTAATTATCTACCAATAAAAATAGTTTTATATGCTTAATAATGAATATAATTGGAATTTTTTATGCACATTACTGTGTAAGTATTCACAATTATTGGTTTACATTATTTTTCTATCAATCTTCATATCTCTGTGGAATAAAAAACCAGAACATTTTTAACCTAAGCATATACATTTGTAAACCAGATAAATGTTGTGATTATCTCTTCCTGTATATAATTCCTCATGAGGGATTCAGTTAATTGAACATACCTTTCAAAACATAATCTATGGCTTAATTAAGCTCAGCAAATATAAAATTTGAAACCACATACCCTCTATTGGCAGCAAAGTTAGGGACTTTTTTTATTCCTTTTTATCCAATGCTACTAATGATTGCTTTGCACAGGCACATAATACATGCAGGTAGCATGACTATGTTCAAAACAGAAGTTAAGTTTTTGATTTTACTGTCAGGGATCAAAGATCTTTTTTTTTTTTTTATACATACTTCATCTCTTTCAATAACAAAATAAGAACTTATTGACGTTGAGTAGATTTCATAGCTTGTAGAAAAGACACATATCATTGTAATGTGTGAAATTTTAATCAGAAATGTTGTGAAGGATAAAGGTAAACTGACTGCTATAATTAATGTGTTCTGCCACAGATATTTAGCTGACACATTTGAGAAGTGTGGTTTATGTTAACTATTCCACTGCTTGAATTCTGTTCTTGCTAAATGATGGTAGTGTTTGACAGTTTTAAGTTACCATGCTTTCCTCTCCTCAGTAAAGTTTTTCTTCATCTAACATATGATCCTGTAAACCAGAAACTTGCAGAACTGCAGTGGTAGGTGGACAATGGATGTGCTAATGTAGATAGGTTGTACTTGGTAATATGTGTTAAACCTGCTAGCAAAAATTGTCAGGCTTGAACCACTTGAATATTGCCTTTCCTCTCCCTCCCTTTTTTAGCACTTTAGGTATTTTATTTATTTTATCATTCAGTTTATGAAGACTTGTGCCCACAGCCATAGTCTCTTGAATCAAAAAACGTTACCTTATCCATGCATTGAAAATTACTTAAATCCATTACCACGACAATAACAAGGATAGAATTATAAGAAGATTATTGTTCTCAAAACAAGATGCCTATCTGTTACATCTAACGCATTTTTGGAAAAAGCCCAAGGCCCTGATTCTGCCACTGTTCCTTGCATTGAGTAGAACCATATGGTCCCATTGGAGCTGATCTAACTGCCTTTGGAGTATGCTACCACTCAAAATAAATAAGACTGGCAGGATCTGGCCCTGAATGAGCACATGGGCTCTGCACCCTGCCCTAGAGGTTAACAAACTGGGTAAGAAAATTCCAGGGCTGAAGGGGATTCAGCTGAGAAGGCCCTCTCTGATACAAGCTCCCACCCCTCCAGATGTAGAGCCTCTTAAGGGAAATGCTCATTCAATATACATTCACCTTAGAGGGTTTCATAAGAAGATTCATTTTTTATACATATAATTTATATATTGTCCTATTTCCAGAAGCAATGAGCTGCCTGTGTAACTAATTGCTTTAATGAAGGAATTACAAACCTGGGACAGACAGGAAATAACAGCTTCAGAATTGCATTTTTCGTTCTGAAGCAAGAGAAAGGATTTTCTGGTGCAGATAATATTTGGTCTCACAACCAACAGAACTCATTTTGCAGTTCTTAGGCACCCAGCTTCTCTCTGCCCAGTAAAGACTACCCTAAATTAGTATTTTATTTTCCAGGCAAATAACATCTTTAAAAAGTTGCTCTTGCAAATAGAAAAAAAATGTTAACTTTTGCTGCATCATATACCTCCCATCATTACAGCACATTACAGGGCATATTTTCAAAGGATACTGGGTTATGAGTATGCAAAATAAATCTCTATGATCTGTCTGATATAGTTGATTAAAGTGATTTCCTCAGAGCACAAATAGAGAGAAAAGTATCATTTACAAAAACTCCCATACTAAGAGTCAGGGATTCTGATTCTTTACTTTGTTTCTGCCTTGGATATATCAGTCTTACCTGAAAAGATCTACTGCAGGCGCCTCATGCCATGCCAGTATGGGTGTTCAGCAGACAAAAGACATACCAGAGAGGGGAAGACAGATATGCCACTTAAATTAAATAGGAAATGAATTGGCCAGCAAGTTGGCATGTCTGCTGAGACAAATCATAGACAACATGTCTCTCAACAACAGAACTTATTTGTTTTCTCTTGCCAACAGATTCATCACTGCCCAGGCAAAACAGGCAAAATACATTAGTGTCATGGTAAACTGATAAAGAGAAGTGCCTCAATCTAGCATCCTCAATGGCGAAAGTCTTAGGGCTGTATTGATCTGTGTTATATAAATCTTGTTTTCTGTCTGCAGAAGTGAATCAGGAATGACCCTTAAGGTTAACAAACATTGTAATGTCTTTCAGCTGGGGCAGATGCCTATGTGCTCCACACATTGTATTTGGTCAAGTCCCATCTTGTCATTTTACTGCCAAGGAGCTTAACTAATTGCTGGCAATCATAAGACAGTCTGATGGAAGCAAAGAATTCCTACAATTGTTGCCCCTCTCCTTTTTTTTCCTCAGCCTTAACAAGCACTCAAAGCCATGTAGCGGAAAACAATCAACACTGAATTAGTCAGCAGGAGTCTTAGCTGAGCTGGAACTTTATGTAATTGGCATGTCATGTCCGTACATAGCCAGAAGCAGGCCTGATTAAGCTGATGTATTTTGTTTCAGTAAACTTTTACAAAAGCCACTTTACCTCCTCTTGTTTGGATGCACGTCATAGCATGTGCTTAACATGAGATTTTTCTGCAGAGCAAAGGCACTAGACAGTCACCACAGGAATTTTGCATAGGAGAAGTATTGTTGCACTGGCATGTGCAATATTACATAACAATCAAGCTTCTAGAAAGAGCCAGTAGCAGAAGAAACAAGTTTGTTATGGAAGCATAACTCTTACACCAAACTTCTTTGGTTTCTGTGCACACCTTCATCTTCTACAGCCTATTTAAGCAGGTTTGAGAAAACAAGATGCTGGTTACTTTTCTGTTAGAACTATTCCCAATTGAACTTGCATAGTTTTTTTGGGGTTTAGTAGAGTTATTCCTGTGCAACAAGGAATCCTTCCAGTGGAGATGCTACTCAGGGCACTTAAGCAGTCTACCCTATCTGATCCAATAAAATTTTACTGTGCGTTTTACTTCGCCCTGCAGATAGATTTAGTCTAAAAATGCTAAAAATGCCAGTCTGCATGCAAAAAGAAAGTATTTAATCCTTATTGCTAAAAGTAAATCATGGAGCTTAAGGCACACCAGCTGTATTCTTTCATAGAAGTGTCCTTTTTGTCATAACCTTAAATCAGACAATATAGTTGAACTTGGCATAGATTATTAAAGCTAAAAGAGTGAGTATTTCATGCTTCTATTACGTCATAGTTGACCATATAAAGACAAGATTCAGGGAACTAATGGAGCTTTTTTCCTTTTGTCATAGAAAGGTCAAGCTAGTTTTCCACATTTTATATGTGTGTCATTCTCAATATAGCAACAGAATCTCTTATAGAAAACAATGTAAGTAAATGTCTCTACGAAGCCACTAGTCACCTGATCAAAAGCCAATGTTGAAAAACACTTCTAATGACTTTCTCTTATGCATCAGTGCACCTACTAATGAGCTGCCAGAAAAGGCTTTGCAAAGCTTTGCTAAGATAGAGCAGGAATGTGAGAAGCCTGAGATCTAACTTCCCTGCTGTGATCCCTGCCTTTCTACTAACAGGGAGCCCAGGCACAGAGCTACTAATGAGCATGCTGGAGAGAGTGTCCAGCCCAGCTCCAGCTAGAGACAATCCACCTGTCTGCTCTCCGATGCAGGGTATGGTGCATGACAGTAAGACACCCCGTTGTATTTTGTCCTTAAATAATTTAGGCATTTATTGATTTTCCTCACATTTTTATTTTGGGGCTTTTTCTTATTGTTTTGGTTTGGCTTTTTTTTTTTTCCCCTTTTTTTTTTTTTCTTTTTTTTTTTTTGCACTGACCTTGCTCTCCCTTGCAACTCTCACTGTCTTGGCAAGAAAGTAGCAAGTTTCAAAAGCAGGTTTTCCCTCCATAACTATTACTTGATTTGTTCTAAGAAAAACAGTGCTGTTATAGCACATACTACTCTCAAGAATTTCAAGTTTATTTCTCCTACAACATAATCATGCATCCTTAGCTTGATATTACAAAAAAAAATGGTAAACCAATATTAACAACTTGTAAAAAACAATCCCAAATGTCCTTTATTTGAAGAGGGGGAAAAAAGATATAACAGCTGCCTGACACTAAAAATAGTGTAAATTGCATAAATTAGAGCCCACATTTCAAAGGCTCGACACTCAACATCTTTATCTACAATCAAAAACCAGCAGGATACTGGTAAGAAACATTTACTTAACTCTGTTTGCAGAAATTCTGTATGAATGGAATAGTTACTGCAGGATACCTTTCAACTCCAAGCTGCTCACATAACGCATCGTGACCATACCTAGCTCCCTTTGGGCTTTTCTTGAGGTTACCCTGCCATTTAATATTTTGTTAGCCAAAGAGACAGGTTTGCAGAACAGACACTAGATAACATTGCCAGTTAGCAGTAGGATGTCACAATTACTCTGAAAGAAATACAAAAATGTAGCAACGGGAATCAGTGATAAATGTCCTGTATTATGATCCAGATTGTCATTGGGAAAAGCAATTCAAGCCAGCCAAGTGATTTGCTATTTCCACTTCTTGTTTGCCTCTGTTTCCTTTCTGAGTTTTGACGTTAGAAAACCTCTAATATGTCACACCTAGGAAGAAAACGTGTCCTCAGTGCATTATTGATCTCCCACAGTTTCTTCAACTAAGTCTTCACCATTATGAAAAAGTATCTCAGGGATCTATAGTCTCCTGTTGATACAAATTCTCACTGACATTAATGGGACTTGAGTTGCACACCGCATAGGGAAAAGAAAACACACTATTGATGTTCAGGACTAATACTCGGAAAATCTAGCATTAAAATACGGTAGTATTATAAGCACACTCACCTCCACACTGGTAGGCTAATCATTCTGAGTAGGAGCTTTAATTTTCAACTCAGTGAGTTCTCCTTCTGACAATATTTTAGAAATGTTTAATTTAATTTTTTTTAATTTCCTTTTTTTCTAGCTAACACCTCGGCTTTCCATTCTTAGAAGATTTTAAAATAGTTGCTACTTCTTTGCTGAAAAGAGAATGTAAAAATTTTAAGAACTTTCCTGATTTCCTCCATCATTTCAGCTGAATTTAAAGGGACACATTGAATATGAAATCTTGAAAAAATAAATGTTGGGAGTAAATTTCATGCATGAAGAAATAAATTATTCAGGTGTATAAAAGTTTAAGAATGCTAGTAAACTTGCTTGGGCCAGATTTTTCTGAATATGTGTAGTGCATTTAATGAAAGATCTCATACAAATGCTTCATTATTCCCTTGATACTTGGCCTTAATAAATACCTAAATGGTGCCTGGTAAGGCAATGTAAGCATCCTTTAAAATGCTGGAGAGAGTCACCAGATTTATGGAAGAAAAAAAGTACTGATAGAGGCTCCTGAGCAGCAAAAACCCACCTTCTAGGGGGAAATGCTGGGCTCTCCAGTGCTTCTGTAAATACTCTTTGGCTGGTAAAGAAATGTTGCAGCAATGGAACTCTCATCCTTGGTGTTCCCATCCCGCAAACGCCTCTCAGATCAGTGAGAAACAGTGACCTTGTTATACTGAACTGGTTATGCTGGCTTGGTACCATCACCCCCTCTTGTTGGGGAGCTCTTTAACACTGCTGTATCATTCAGCCTTGCACACTGAATGAGCCAGAGACATCTGCTCTGTGGTCAGGTACAGCTTACAGACCAGAATAACTCAGTGGAAAGAAATCAGGCACATAAAGGAAATAGGGTGCAGTTTCTGGCAAAAAACCCCCACCTTCAGACAAGGTCTAGGGAAGGAAGGAACATTCCTACTCTGTTCTTCTTCTATCCTATTCTGTTCTTCCAAACTCCCAGGATGAACAAAGTTGTCCATATCTAACACAACTCATTTCATTTCCTAGGAACATTAGGTTACAAAGAACATGTAAAATCTACCCCTCTTGTTACACTGCAAAGCTTAGCTCACACATGAGATAACTCATATAAAGTCTTTTGCTGTATTTTTCTGCAAAGTGTTCTGTGCCTATTAGTGCATCAGCCCTATCCTCTGAGGATGTACTGTATAATAGAATTAAAAGTGCTTTGAAATTGCCAATCATCTTTCAGTCTGTGCAGTGAAGGAGATACATGAGAGAATGGAGCTTTTCTAGCTCTATCTCCTCAAAAATTAGTTTATCAAAAAATTTCCGTGAAACATTTTCCCTGTGAATGCACAGATTTTTTTTCAGAATTTCAAATGGTAAACTTCAAAATGTGTTGATAAAAATCTATTCCTGTACTGTTGTAAATGTTTTTTTCCTATTTGATTTATTTGAATAAAAAAATACAACAACATCACAAACTCAGAACAGAGTGTTAGCAGAACAGATTATCTTTCAAAAAACTTCTTTTATCTCTCTATGCTTTTACCTGTAGGGAAGACTTTTTAAAAAATAATTTCTTACTTCTTCAGAATGAAAGAAAATTTTAAAATTCAAGAATTGATATTGTTTGATCAACTATGATTTATCATAAGCTCACACTTTTGCTCGGGGTTTGACAACTGAATTTTCCCTCTCACATAATCCTGGCATGAAATAAATATTCCTTTTAATAATTTTGATTCATTTGCAGGAAAGGTTGGTTTCCCCAAAGTAGCCGAAATATATGTGGATTTATGACTCAGAGCAGGAGACCTCTCTAAATGATAGCAACAATTTACAGAGAGTTCCGAGAAGACTAATAGAAATGGTTATGAGGCTGGAAGACATGTATACATATAATTTCACAGAGTCATAAGTAAGACATATGGGGAGAATGATAACAGTCTAAATTTTTAAAGCATATTAGCAAGAGCGATAGAGAAAAAATTAGACTGAATATTAAAAAAATTTCCTGAAAATGAGCTGAGTTAGGCAGTTGAATAGTCTCCAAAGGACTGATGGGAACCCAACTGCAAGATACATTACAACTAGACTAAGAGGGCCATCGGGGTGACCTGCCAGGTTTTACTTTTTTCCATGCTGGTCTTCAAAGAACTAAAGTACTAGAAAGTCAGAAGAAAACAGAATGGAGAAGTTTCAGATCCAAGGCTGCCTTGATATTATTATTTTATATCTTAGCTGAGATTTGCAATTTCCTGTCATCTTATTTGGGTTTCTTGGTCAACTCTGGGTGTTAAGTCAATGAGATGCTGAATGACTTACCTTGGCTGCTGGTAAAGTTAATGTGTTATAACAGATTTTATACGCAATGATTTATGTATTTAGGATTTTTATGTCAATAATTACTGTACATGTTATACGACCATTTCATAAAATTACACATCACCATAAAATAACTCTATATGGCATATTTAATTTTGAACTTCCAAAGACAAAAAATGGAAGTAGTTACAATAATCATTATTTTCAATTTTATGTAGTTAAGTGGTTTTACAAAAAAAAATTAGCCTTCCAAATTACATAGTTATAATGTGTTAATGGTAGCATAACATGTCATTACATTATGCAGCTTAATTTCATAGATATTATATATAGTTGGATATTTTAGACTCTTTTATCCTTACAGTTATTACAAGACACTGATTTCTTTCAAACCATATTCTGCTTAACACTTACGCCATATAACCTTTGATGATCCAATTCATTTGGACACTTGGATCACAAAAGAAATTGGTGTTATTGCCTTTATTTCTTATTATGAAATGTGAACAGTGCTCCCATTCCTTCCAGTTTTCTCTGTGAACCCTTCCTTTTTTATTTTTCCCTACTTATGAAACATGTTCTTCCAAGACAGCTGATGGGACAAGAGTGCTGCTCAGAGAGAAGATGATGAAAGTCACCTTGTCAGTGCTCTTCTAATGGTCACCTGTGAGGCTTGGATTCATCCTACTTAATTTTATAATGGGATACCTAATCTAGGTACTTCAGTTAAGTTCTTGGTGTCGGGTGGGATGGATCTGGGACTAAAAATCCCTATATAGCCCTAAGGTATCAGACCTTTAAATTATGCCATTGCACCCTATTGTCCAGTTGTTCTGTATGTGTGACTTCAAGGTTCTCAAGGGCAAAGAATGGTCTTGTGTCAAAGAAACAAAAGAACAGATGGTGCAAAAATCCACCAAAACGCTGATGTATATAACAAAAAAAGAACTTCAAATACTTCTGATGTTTTGCCTTGATTTCTTTAGATAAACTTCATCTCTTTTTGATCCACCCTCAAAGCATTGAGACCCTTTTGGATTTTTAATTTACCATCTTATCTATTTACTCTTCCTTTAAGGCATGTTGTCTAAAAATTTTAATTTTTATGGAATGGTATGGAATTCATTTTGTCCTCAACTTCACTAATGAATATATTGAATAATGCTGATTCCAGTTCCTGACCCCTAAGTACTCCCATCAACACAGCCTCCCAGTCACTTGCAGCTACATTTGCAATATCTCTTTACCTGCTATTTGTCATTTCTTTCTTCAGCCATATATAATCATGGCTCTACAGGAGCATGCCTCATCAGTGTTTAAAAGAATTCTCCTTGACCAACCTGTACTACTGGAAAGGGAACTTCATGTCTGCACACTCTCATCTCTGTAGAGCCCGTCGGGCTGGAGGACGGCGTACAGAGAAGAGAGGCTCTTCTGATCAGTCTTCCCCACACTTCCCATTGCGAATGATTTATGACCCATCAAGTCCCTCAAACATTGCTCAGATATTTTCTTGGACAGTTAAATCAGCATAGTCCATAAATGGGCTGGGAATTATGCAGGATAACCAACAGTCTCTCCCATTCCTGGCCTGTCTTTCAGTTAGTACAGGCGAAGTATGGACACAGACTGCTTCTTCTTGGAATAAAGTATATCTGGATATCTTGGGCCATAGATAGTAACATAATCCATAGTACTGCAGATTTCTTAATCTTTCTCTCTCTCTTTTTTTTCTTTTTCCTTTTTTTTTTTTTAGAAAATTAGCAGCCTCTTTGACAAAAGCAAAAGTTTTAGAGGAGACTACAGTTACAAAAAATCAATTACTTCAAATGTAAAGGAAAGCATTTCTAGGTAAAAATAGAAAGGAGAAGAGAGTAAAGCATCACACAGTACAGATAAGAAAGCAAGATATTTGCCTAAGGACTTTCCCCTTGCAGCAGAGTAAGACAGGTATTTTGGCTGTGACTCTGTCACAAGCCATCTCAGTGTTTTCTCCATGCTCTTTAAGTTAAAGCCTTACAAGTCCAGGATTCCTATATATCCTTTCAATAATAAAGTAATTGTTAATCTCTAAGTTAACTCCACCATGCCCTCTTGGACGGCCAGAATTTGCAAACAATAATCAGTTATGATTTGACACTTTCCTTATAGTTTCCTCCTCTGCTTCAAGAAGGAGCTATTGTAACAACCTCTGCTGAAGGCTACTATACTCCCTTCCCAGGTTTTGGCAGCGCAAATTGTTGTTGAAGACTGAATTTCCTATGGCTACTTCACACCTTAACTACGGTGTCTGCAGAGTCAAAGTGATCCATAAATACCTCACTAAGCTGTAGAATCCCTGTGCTAATGGACTCTAATAGCAGAGCCTTATATACAACAACAACAATTAAAACATAGAAAGAAATCTAGCCAAGTATGTCTCTTTTATCATAATGCATTCCTTCCATTTGCTAGTATAAAGTGATGCTTCACTTCAAGAATTTTATTAACATTTTGATGAACACCTCATCTAAACGTTAATAAAAAACACATAACAATTCTGATGTCTGTCTTCAGATTGGGACTGTGCATAGGCTGTTATGTGATATATAATATCAAAGGAACAAACTCATCTCTAAATTCATTATTAGAGCCCTGGTAATGTTCTCTGTCTTTCCATCTTCTGAAAAACTGGCAAATGTATGCTGTGCCTCACTGATGTAAAAATCTCCATATAACATTATAATATATATTTCTGTAGCATTTGTACTACACACCACTAAAATTGTTCCACTCAGCACTCAGCAGTGTAGGTATTTTTTTAACAGCTCTAACTAATCCCAACATTTCTGCAAGTGATTTTAACACAGATCACAACTGAAAAAAATAAAAACTATATATGCAGACCTGAATGTGCACACAGTTATATTTTGAAGAAACATATACTTTAAATCAACCAGGATTGATGAAAACTTGTTCTTCCAAAATAGAAGGTGTACCCTGGCCAATTGGACTGTGAAGTTCTAAATGGGGAAGTTTCATTACTGAGTTTTTTTATTCTGACATTTTTTATATTCTGTTTTGTATTTGAGGGATTTTGCACAATAGATTCCAAAGCAATCCAAATTAACAATACCTTTTGATTGTCCTTAAAATCTTTGCTGACTCAGAGGACAGATCTTCTGCTTTCCAATTCTATTTAATATGTCCCAGGAAATATAAAAGTCAAGATAAAGCTAATTCAATAGAAGTACTGCCAAAACAACAAAAACTGCATCTCTTTAACTGCCAACAAGCTGAATGGTCCATTGAGATCCTTGGCACGGGCCCTTCTTTTACTCAACTTCTTCTGAGATAACTAAGTATGTATAACTTAGTATTCTGTTCAAATGGATGTTCAGATATCCTCAGTCAGGACTTGCCGGATTCTCATACCAAGTTAGCCTGCAACACCTGCAGATTCTCCCTTCCCAAATCCTACTCTCACAGTTCCTCCCAGAAAGGTTAGTTTGCTCACCAGCATGACATGATGCATTTGTTTTCAGTGATAATGCTCCATGTCAGGCTATTACACATCACAAATATTTCCAGCTATGTAAATTCATGGAAATCAGCACTTCAGGAACTGTCTAGGAATTTGGGTGTCTGCTTGGATATTTTAATAGTTTTCATGCTTCAAGTTCTACTTCTACCATTGCCAGCCAAATCAGTGCAACTATTGATTAATTGAAGATCACAATTAGTACTTGAAAAAATTGTTTGCAAAAACCACACATTGACTTAGCCATCATAGTGGAAGAGAAAAAAAAGGCAAACGTTCAGCTGAAAAGTAAGTTTTCAAGTATTTCTGCCTAATACATTTCTTTCGTTTATGTGGTGCAGGAACATTAGCCCACTGTCTCCCCTACAAGGCAACGTGCACCCCTCTGGATCCTGCTGTGCATACAACTGCAAACTTCTATATTCAAGAAGTGCTAGATACAGACTTTCACCTACAGCTCCCAAGATAATCTTAACAACAACAAACCAAAAAAGGTTTGTACAAAACCAGCAGAGATTATCTTTCAATGTTTTTGCTCCACAAAATTACGTGACCTACGGATTTATGAGTATCAGCACATTCAATTACTTTCCTTCGGAAAAGTTTTTCCCTCTTGCTCTAAACTGCATATGAAGCTGCATCTTCTGATATGTGTTTATACATCATACATTTCCCTTCAACTCTAACTCTTCTAAGGGAATAATTACACAATTCAAATCTTCAAAATAAGCCGGAAATTCCAGGCTTTAATCATTTGCCAGTCAGCAAAAGTTACTGTGACTATGACTGTCAACTACTCAGGAGCATGTTCATTTTCTTACTTCATCCACTTTTCATCTTGCAAGGCCATTGAAATGCTGTTAGTACCTATCTTTCCCATAATGGTTTTCATCAAAACTCATGTGTACACTTCACAGAGGAGGTAAGTGTCTTACCATATTTAAGAGAGAGAGAAAAATGAAGGTTTAAGGAGTCTGAGTATTTTTCCCAAAGTCTTTCAGTGGATGAGCAGCAGTAGTGCAGCCTAGCCTTCTTGGTGGTCTGCCCAAACAATGCCACATGCCTTACTCCTTGCTAAGAAACCAGTAAAAGTATAATACATTCAGAGCTGCAGAGGCAATCAAGACCTTCTTGAGACAGGTTCTAAGTGTTGGTTCCTAACAACTTGCTTGGTTGATTCATTTTTCATACAGTGACAACACATCACCTAAAGCACACAAGCACCCATCAGTACTATTTTCTAGCACTGGCCATAAAAGCAGGACAAACATCAGTAAAGCAGTGAATAGCAGTAGCTGGTGAACCTAAATCTTGCTCATGAGCAATGTTCCACTAAATAGGATTTTACCCTTTCAAGTCAACAGCAAGCTTAGTTTTACAACACCTTAGGAAAAATAAAAGGTATTTTATTGAATATTTTAGATGTGAAACCAAAGAATGCAGCAGTGGAAATAGCTGCTATACTTGTTAGCTCTTGTACTAATACAGCAGGGTCTCATGGCCCGTTCATTTTAAATGGTCATCTATATTCTTCTTCCAATTGCCACAGCCATTGAATTGGAAGAAACAATCCAAACAAAGCTAGACCATGTGTCAGAGGGGTCATTTAAATTTTGCTGTGAAAGGCATTAATAATATTCCCATTTCAGTAACCATCTGTGAGTTTCAGAATTAACAAGCCAATGAGGGAAAAAAGGGCCATTCAGAGTTTCCAGGTTTTCTTTTGGCTAATGAAATGCAACAGTGTTAATTTACACTTGGAAGACATAGGCAAGGTTTTATGCCTGTTTTAAAACAAAGAGCATCATCTGAGAATATTTTTTTTATGGAAATAAAATGTGAGTCATGCGTATCCTATACAGATAAGACCCTACTTTTCCGTGATTGGGGTAAGAGTGCATTCAGTAGAAAGAAGACTTCTACTCAGATATTTTCTCTTGATTCAGCATTTAAAAAAGAAGCTCTGGTGTATCCGGCACACGAGTTCTTCCAGGACAAACTCACCTAGGCCTACACGGTCGTAATTTAAACACTCAATCACATCAAATTAAGCAAAAGAAGTAAAGAACTTATTTAGCGAGATTACCAGAATTCCCCTTTTTAAGTACTACATTTTTTAAATAGCACCTAATAGGTCTTTTGTTTTATTACAGTCATATGCCAAAACACTTGAAAAGAGTCCTACAAAAATTTCCTCTTTCAAACTGAAATAAACTCAAGCCCTGTATGCTCGTGGGGAGAACCTGGCTTTTTTGGATATTTACCTTTAAATATAAATTCTTTCCTATAACCACAGCCTAGCAGGGAGGCAATGCCACTTGGCAAAAAAGTTATATTAAGTGCACTTGCTGGAACTGTTTATACTTTGTTCCTGAGAAATAGATTGAGTACTTGATAGTATAACACAATGAGAGGTACGGGTGGTGGAGATCGGATCGGATGCTTGGGCGGGGGGAGCGGGGAAGTGTTGCTACCCCAGGAATTTATTTTTAAAGTGTCTGCTATTTCATGCAATCTGGTCTATTTCAAAGGCAAACAATTTGCTCTTCAGAAGTATCTTTATGAGCCCCAAGGGATGAAACTCATCCCTGGCAGAAATGATTTAGCAGTATCCAGAGAGGGGGTGAACTCCTTGAGAGGCAAGGGAATAATTTTTTGAAGGGTGGCAGAATTTTAACAAGGGCCTCTAGTGAGTTCTTGTGAACCCCTTTCAGCACATCACTGTTTTATTAAAATATTCTTCTCAAAATACTGAAACACTGACAGCTCCTGTAAGCTTGCCAAAAATTGAGTAAGGAATAAAAATAAAATGTTAACTTGACATGTGTGAATAATTTTGATTTGATGATAACACCTTTTGGAATCGAGGCCATATTCAAAGCTGACTCGTAACACATTCACATTTCTAACTTACATGAAATAACTCAAACTTTTCAGGCATTGTTATGGTGCGGTGAAAGGAGGAGATGGTAGGAGCCGAGCTCAAGCTTCCTTCTGAGTTAAGTGACAATTAAAAATATTTTAGGTCTCTCTGTTTGTACCTAGAGAGACCTAGGTCATATTTGATATGCACAAAACAGGTTGGTTAATGCACGCTGGCTGGTTAAAGTAACAAACTGCAATCAACTTGAGTAAACACCAAAAGAAGGAGGTAGTTTTGAGATTATTGATTTCTGAATCTGGACAAAGTACCGAGCAGATATTTTAAGGAACATCCATATTCTGATAGGATCCAGCATTGCACTGTCTTGTGTGGGTCTGTTCCACATTTGAGTCTTACCTGGGCCTCTTCACATGGTGAGAGGCCAGGCAAAGAGGAAGCTCAAATGAACTATAAGAACCTCTTTGGAGAAACCCTTGGTGTAATGACTTCTCTAAGACCAGCACCATGCACTGTTTTCCACTCCCTCCCACATTAGAACTTCAGATGCTCAACTTTAGCAAGGTAACGCTGAACTGACTTTATTTTTCCCTCTGTCCCACCACACTGTTGTCTCTGTTCCTGAACTCTTGACAAGTAGCCGCCACTTAACAACAGCAAGGCTGCCAGGGAATGGCTGTCAGTAGTGTTAATTTGTCTATAAATCTCTGATCAAATGCTGTGGCCAGGAAACAAGGGGAGCAAAGTTGAAGGTGAACAGAAAAAATTTAAATGGATGAGCTATGAGTAAGTCCTACCACAGTCAGATGTGCCCCCTCACAGCTGTAATGATAGAAACACACCTCTTGCAGAAAAAGGGCTGCAGGTTTCTACTAGGTACAAGAGTACTTGTATCCAAAAGTCATTCTCTATTTTCTTAGTGTGAAAAGAGTGTTCTTAGGCATTATATTTTTAGACATTCCTAAGGGCTTTTCAAGGGACTCTGACCTCCTTTGGGACAATTTCTCAGCTAGACAGGGCTGCTGCATGCTGTCTTGGGGGTGTAGTGGCATTTATCTCTAACTCATGTGACTTTCCCATGTCTCCAGTTTATAAGTCAAATTGATTAATCAAGTTCTCAGAGCTCAGCTGATCATGTAAAAACGTACACAACAACCCCCTCCATCCCTTATTTGGCAACCTCCCTCAGCATGGCTGAGTTATGCAATCTGCCTTTTAAATGCCACTCAGGACAAAAACACAGGTGAACTTGGCATATGTCCATTATTTCACTGACTCCTGTATGTATTTAATTCATTGTGGATCTGAGGTGTAACATTTAAGTGTATAGTATTACTTATATGGCACAGGCCATTTTTAGGTCCTACCCAAAGGCATAGGATAACATTGATAAAGACTGGCAAACCTAATGGGCGAGCAATGACTGGTATATGAACCACCATTCAATGAGTCCAGAAAAGTCTGATTACCAGAAACCAAATTCAAGTGCTTTGTTTTTGAAAAGAGCATGAGGTCAGACTGGTAAAAGTAAGGAAATGGCTAAATGACATGCTCTGGACCCCACTTTTCTGTCATTTGGTGAACACACAAGATCAATGTAAATGTGTTTTAAATAGAGCTGGCCTGTACTTTAAGTGGTTTCTACTTAGGTATTTTTCTCCTTCACATAAGTGCAGATTTTATATTTGTTCTGTACAGGGCACAGAACATGCAAAACAGTTGAGGAGTGAATGAGGAATATTTAGGTGGGTTCAATGAACAAGTTATGACACCCCTCTTTTCCCAAGTATAGAAAGTTGCTTTACATTATATACATAAAATGTTAACAACATATTCTATCTGAAATGCTGGTCTCACTAAAGTTAGCAAATTGGAGTTCAGACTCCACTCCATGTTAAACTCAATCCTGTTAGATTACCAAAGGGTCTTCAAATGTATGAAGGCATAATTTACAGACATTAGAGAAATAGATGTCATATGACTGTATATTTAGAAAATATGTGCTAGAAAATGTATATGCTGAGGAAAGATTTAAAACCTCTGTTAGGGTATTATTCATCAGTATTTCTGACAACAGGAATATTTGCCGTGATTTGCTATTATACAATCTCTTAATTTATTATCTAATTAGTTTTCCCAAATGCCGTATTTATCTGAAGTTCTCTCATCAAGTAATCCATCCTGATTAGATTTTCTCTCTCACTGACTATAATAAACACTGTTTTTTTCTTCTTGAATGTGTCTTCTCAACTGCTAATTTATAACTTCTGTTTTTTCTTTTCCTGTGATAGGTTCTCCTTTTTTCTTTTCTCCATATATTCTAGCACAGCCTTTTCTCAACTTCAGTGTTCCAACTAGCTGTCTCCAGGTACTCACCATGACTCTCCAAAATCCTGTTTCTCTTAAAATGGAGCAACTAATCCTGATCAGCTCTGCCCTAGAATAACAAAGTCCAAGGTGCAGCAAGTCCACACATAGGACTAGTTTCAGTGCACAGCAGTCATCTTGACAGGCTTACCTAAAAATAGAGCCAAGCAAGCAGCCACGGACAAGCATGGCTTAGAACTTGCCCAGGTAGTCCTCGAACCACAGACCACTGCACAGAGAGCTCTTGTGTTTCCAACACGGATTAGAGGAGGCATTCACAGAAAGGAATCCACTTTCAGCGCTCAGGAATGAAGCACACACAGTGGTAACAGGAGGCAGGACAGAGGGGATGAAAGACAATAGTCAGCAGGTAGCAGGAGGGCATGAGTTTGAGTCTGCCATGGTATTATGGCAAAGTTGTAACATCTTAGTAGGATGACAGAGTTGGGCAATGCATCCTGTTGTTTCCCAGAAAACAGTGTCCTAAATGTACTTCCTATACCTTTTCAGAAAATTGGGACAATCATCTCTCATAGTTATTTTACCTAAAAAAAATAAAGATGTGCTAGGTTCCCAATCTGCTCTTGCAACCTCTTCAGATTTTGAGCATAACTGAAAAGGATATCAAAGATATTTAAATATAGAGCTGCAGTGAGCCAGCATACTAGGGCAGAGAGGAACCTGGTCCCAATAAAGGGTCACTGCACCAACCCAGCTCTGTTTCGCTGCCACAGGACATCTTTGGTCTACCAGCAGGGCTGCATGAATGCCTTGTGAATTTGCCATGTGGTTGCTCAGATCATGGCAACCTGTAATGTCCCAGCAGTCTGACACTCAGGACAGAACAGCCAAGTCTTTTTTCATCCAAAGTGTTGACCCCCAAAGGGCACCTAGAAAAGCAGTAGCATGTTTGTGGGCTAGGGAGAGTGAGATGTGTATCTTGTTTCCACCTGCTCAGACTTGGAAGACATCACCTCCCTTTAACAGCTCATCTGGCTGCTTCAGGCTCTGGCTTCAGGCCACCTCATGATGGTACATGCGCACAATTATGTTATCATTTCAAATGACAATTCATGACAAGCTGCTAGTAGGGTGATAGTCCTTCTTGCATGGTCCGCGTCTGCAGATTATTATAAACACTGACTGTGAGACAGGGCTCAGTGCTTCTCTCAGTCTTATCTGTCCAAATGTACCGACTCTTATGGTCTTTATCAGTATAACTCACAGATTTTGACCCATTGCTTTTAGCCACCAGAAAAACAAAATTGGATGCTATGGTATAATGTGTTTCAGTTAAAAGTACTCTTTATGCCGCCTTCCCTTAAAGTGAATTTGCCAAGGCAAGTATCTCTGAAAGATCTATTTGTGAAATATCTTCTTGTTTGACATACTATATGAGACTAATTGAGCAATAGTGTTGCCAGTCATTGCTACTTAATTGTGTGATTGCTGTGGAACGCACAGCCCCTAGCAAGGTTACACTGCCAGACAGCTAAGTGGGGATCCCAAACACACCTGGACTGCAGGTCAGGGACTAATGAAGGGACCATTTCTAAACTGTGATCCTTCTTGTTTACATTCCCTTGTCAGTGTTTCCAATAGTTATCCACATAGAAGAAATTAGTTACAGAAACTAAAGATTTTTAATACCTTTTCTGAAGTGAATTTTAACAGCTAAGAAGATGAACCTTGTCCATTTTTTTTCCCGGTGCATGATTTTTTTTTCACAGAGTAGTGATAATGAACAAAGCATCTAAAAAATATGCCCTTCATTCTAGAACATCCAAATTTCCATTTTAAGTTAATTTAATTTCTGAAAGGCAGTAACAGAAAAAGAAATTATTTTTACAGTGAGGTCTTACTATACACTGTTGTGTACTCTCACATTTGTCAGCATATATTTAAGCAAAATACACTCCCAGTTTCTGCACTGGAAATCAGAAATCCTAGCCTAAATTTTAGGCACAAAAAAGCTAAATAATGTCACTGTTTTGCTAGGAAGTCTGTAAGATTAAGAAAGGATATTTTGAGGATTTGTGGTTTAGACCAAAAGGAAAGGCTCTCACATTGGTGTTGAAAGAGGCTGTAAGATGCAGGACTTCCTCTGAGAGCATTTCTTTAGGATAAGACTGTCATGGTGCAAAACAAGGTGGCCTTCTCTGCAGAGTGTACTCACAAGCGCAACCAGCGCCAGTACTATCGCTGAGACCGAAATTCTGTTCATCTGAAAATATGTTTCACTAACTATTTTTGGTATCTCTAAGAAAAGAACAGATTTGCAGCACCTGTGCTTGCTGCAGGCCATGAGGCAAAAGGTTTGGTAGGCTTTCCTGAGAGGCTGGTCCCTGGTGCCATCTTGTGTCGAGACCGTATCTATCCCCAGCAGTGAGAGGCTGGTGGCAAAGCTCTGGCTCTGCTGCAGCTGCATCTCCATCTCTCTAACCCCAAAATATCTCCATGGCTTCAAGTGTTAACACCAACTGGTTGCTGCAGGGCATATTTCTTCTGCCACTGCCCTGCAAGAGTTATCACTGAGCTCAAGGTTCCCAAAAGATTGGCTTTTTTATTTTAAATTAAATGGTAGGTAATGTGAATATTCTTTTTCCCTAAATTACTCTGGTAACATCATCAAAGTGATGTTGGCTCAAGTGAAAAGCCCAAATTTGTAGAATGCCTTTCCATGTGTCAGTCAGTGGTCAGCTGAATTCTTATCATTGTCCTTTGAGGCTGTCTAGAGGACAAGGTTTGAGAGCCCGCTACTACATAATACAGGTGACAACTGAGAAATATGTATTCTTCCTGTAATAAAAACACACAGCAGAAAAAAGATCAATGCCACACAGCTGCTAATCACTTGAAATTTGATGTATTTAAAAACCAGTTATTTAATTTACTTGCTTGCGAAGGTGCTGAGTGTTTCCTGGGAGCATTCTGAGTTCCTTGATGCTAAAAAAACCTCTGAACATACGTATATAAAAATACCGAAACTTATTTAGGCTTTATGAATTTAGATACCTAACTTTGGCCACATGCTTTTTAAGGCATGGAGCTTTCCATGAAAATGGGCCTCTGCCTGACCCATTTAGGAACCAGTAAAATGATAAAAGAGTGTGTCTGGATTTTCTTTGTGTTCTTGAAGTGATTATACTGTATGCAACACTGTTCTAAAACATGAAAAATCTAGCATTATTTGAGTATTTTATGTCTATGTGTTTCTAATATCTGTGTACCTCCTAGTTTTAACTAGGTTAGCAAGCAGAAACACTGTAGTGCTAGCAGAGCTGTTCTTCTTGTCCTTTAATCTGACCCAGATGAGAAACTACTAAAGATCTCACAAGGAAATCCAATTTTTGGAAATTACCAGCATGAATTCTCGATCAAATAGGCCAAGGTAATTTCTGATAATCTTCTGAACCCAGCCTCCAAGGCTTTTAATGTTCATTCTCAGTATATAGTACCATCTATAACATTTGCTACTTCTACTCCCTGCAAGCATGCTTCACCTCTCTTTCACTGCATCAGTTATTAATCCTATTTTTTCCTTTTTTGAACACATAGCTGTGTTTCATTTCTAATTTTGTTGCATCACTTTATTTTTAATCACATTTGCTGTTCATGGTGTTACACTGACGATGCAGGAAACTAAAGTCCTCCCTTTATTGAAAGGACAAGTGCAATACATGCATCAATGGAATAAATGAGTCCCTAAACTACCTCACCTGCAGTTAGGTCAGTGCAAAACAGAGATTGTACCTGTTCAGACATAGGTGCCTTTGGTATAGGAAAATCAGTGTCAAATAATGCAGTGAAAATAAACCTACTGTCTAGGAATTGAACAAAAATTATTCAGATCCTAACTGCTTGTGCACCAACCCCAGGATTTAACATATTCTTCCCATAATGCTGGAAGAAAAGATGTGCCCACACCTGCCTACTTTGCTGTGACTATGAGCACATACCCATTCACCTCAGCTGCAGCGTCTGAGGTGAACAACTTTCTACCACATCCACCCTGCATTTCACTAAGGTTTTCTAATAAGCACCTTCTTTATGTGAGGGTGTATCTAGCAAGTTTTAGCATATTAACCTAGAGAAGTTTTCTGAATTATTCTTTATCTTTCCAGGCTCTTTGCTATACACTTCTGAAGCTGTTTCATACACGTACACACTTAAGTGCAGCTGGGATTGAATGTAAAGAGTCATTACGGTGTTCTTCACAATCCCATTGCTGCAGAGGCAGTAAGTACACCCTTGTGCCTAGTGCATCCCAGTGGCCTGATTCTTTACAGTCTTGCACCTGCAGGAGTTATTTAAACCACTACAAAATGGGCATAAATCATGACTGAGCCTGAATGGCAGGATTTCACACTCTGCAGAGGCAATAATGACTAGATGAAAGGGTAAAGCAGTGGAAATATCAGAGAGGATTTCTTCCCCCCTCTGTTCCTGCCATTTGAGTGACTAACTCAGAGGAATTGCTCTGGTCTCATAAAATATATCCTAACCCTGTGGGTGGGCAGCTGAGAAGAGAGGCCGAGGGCAGCCCTGGGAGACAGCTCTAAGCCCAGGCATGCAGCACTGCAGTGAGGTGTTGCCACTCTGCCCCAAGTTTGAGTTTATCCCCAGGGGTCTGAGTACTCCAACTCTATGTTGTTGCAGTTTGGCAAGTGATCAGTGACATTCAGCTACACGCAGTGCCTGTATACTGGAGCTAGCATCAATACTTATTTCTTAATGCCACCAGGAGACAACATCAGATGCGCCAGAGCCTCTGCTTCTCACAGCAAATCATGAATATGCAAAGACAGGTACATAAGGACACAGGGGTACCTCAACACTACTCCTAGATACCAAGTTCTGAGAACAACCCATCATGTTAAAGACAATGAAATTTGTATGAGGTGACATACACTGTGCTTTTGTCCCTGAAGCCTGAGGAGCCCTTTAGGGCCTGATCCAAATCAAACTGAAATCACCATAATCTCTCTGTTTGCCTCAGTGTACTTTGGATCAACCCCTGAAGCTGTCCAACAACAACTGACCTATAGGGAAAGCATCTTTCTAATGAGGAGGATCACTATTTAAGATCTAGAGAGATTTCTAGTCTTGCACATAAACCTGTGCTTTTCTCCTTTAGCTAAGCTAAGAAAACTTGCATTCTGGATTTTGTGAAAAGTAATTAGCATTTCATACACTTAGAAGAAACTGAAAGTACGTTTAATTATAATCAGTTACAAGATGTTATTCACCAAGTGTTTCCATGCTTTTATTCATCTTTCAAGCATAGCAAACAAGAAATTAATTACTAAAGGTCTTTCAACTATTCCAAGCTATATTTTAAATCGTAGTAAAGAATATAACATTCTTCTGATTTCAAATATATAATTTCTAGTGAAATACTGGAATAAGGACTGAGCTGACCAGCAATGGAAGTCCTTCACTCTAAGCCAGCCACATCTAATTATAAAAGATGAAGGCTTTGAAAATTTACATAATTGCTGGCTCTGGTAGGGGTCGGTAACATATTTGCATTAGCTACTTATGCTTCATACCAACACTTTTAAGCACCACTTATCAAAAATAAGTCTACCAAGTCAGAGGTGCGTAGGTGGCTAAATAAAACCTGCTAAATATGGGTAGCACCACCTCTTTACGTCATGAAGAGATATATAGGCTTTGACACACAGGGTCTTTTCTTTGTCTTGTTTGTCACTTACACATTAGAGTAATAGGTACATTAGAATGCTCTTGATAGGAATTAATACCTTCTGCTCCTTTAGTGTGCATTTGTTATAGCTATTTTCTTTGGTTTTATGTACAGAATTTATTTGGTTTTGTTTGCACTCCAGAATTTCCCTCTGTTCCGCTCTCTGGCTCATTTCTCAAGCCATCAGTCTAGATGGTAGCATGGCACCTTAACACAGCAGGATAAAACCCCTGTAGTGTAAATATATCTTTCTGATACTTCCATGATTATTTTTCTTTTTCATATCATACAAAAATTCTGCCAGATGTATAAATATATGATGCAAGAACTATACAACAGAAAATGACAGACCAGTACATACATTTCAAAGTTTCTGTTTAGAAAAGAGTCACATTATGTTACAAACAGGTCTTTTTCTTATTATGTTTGATGTCAGCAAGTGAGCTTTAAGGAACCTGACACTGTTTGAACTTCTTTTTTAATTTATTTTATTGTATACGTTGATTTGATGGTTTTTGAACTCTGGATCAATTTGGTGACATTGTGGCTGATCCATTTTATCCTTGCTTTGCTGGGCCACTGTTTCGTTCTGAGGCTCCAGTCTCCCATTTTCCTCGAAAGGCTCATTAGGCCTGATCTCTTTTAGCCTTTTTGCTTTTTTTCCTTTCTTCCCCACACTGGACTCTGGTTTGCTTTATTCCTTAGGTCCCCCTATAGGTTAAGCCTAAGCTCTTATCCCCTATTCTCTTTAACTCACAGCCAGCATTTGATTCTGATTTTTTAACCCTCTCCATGAATTACCCAGCCTGGGCACAGCCCCATCATGTTGGAGGCTCTGTCCGTGTGAGTCACAGCTTAATTTACACAATGAAGGGTAATGATTTTACCCAGAGATGCCTGACACAGAAACAAAATTGAGCAACTTCCAGAGAGGCTGTTGAACAAAAAATAATCTTCTGGGTTGATGCAGGCTTCTATACAGTGAATAAAATGCCTATGGTCAAAAGTTTAAGTACTTAAGTATTTTAAAGAATTATGTGCAGAAAGACTACAAATAAATCACTCTTGCATGAATCTGGGGACATAGACTTGGCTATTTGTTCTAGTACATTGTCTTGTTTTCTAACTACGTCTCATATAGAGAAGATGAAGTTCCTGCATTATTTGTGCTGTACTGATGAATACCTAGACATAAGGCTATACTTTTTAGAGCACACCAATGAAATACAATCACATGCTGTTCATCAAGCACTGATTAAATGATGTAGAGAAATTAATCCATTTACCTGATTTTGTAGAATAACAAAACATTTTAAGCTTTGTTACTGCTTTGATGTGAGGATAAATACAAATTTAATTTTCTGTCTGCTTTATATTTGACAAAATCTCACTGCTGAATCTGCTTTGCTCCTTTCAATCACCTCCATCTTCTCATCTGCTGTCTTAAAAATGTGAAAGTACTTATACTTTATTCCCAGGTATATTTCCTGCTGAATCTAGTTGAATTCCATGTAGAACAAAGTAAAATGTAAAATATTTGGTGATAACTCTGCATCATGAGGGAGAAACTTATTAGCATGGTCTCTTGTCACTTTTCAAAGAAACTTGTTCCATCTTCCTCAATTCCACATATAAAAGAAATAATCAGTGATTTAGAAGATGATGAAATGATCAGTAATTTTGTAGACATGTTCACTTTTAAGAAAGTTAACAAGTGAACAATGTCTGAGATTGTTTTTTGAGATTTGCCTGTGTGGTTTTGGAGTTTAATTTGTTATTTTTCCTTTAAAAAAGCAATTTGCTTTTTTTACTATTCCCTTCATAATGACCTATGAGAAAACCTTAAATTCCCTGTGATCATATAGAGTAATATAATTAATAGCTTAGATTAACAGAACAATAAGGAGATAACAGAAATGTTCATTAAAAAATCTAGAAATAATTTACAAATAAAAATCTGATGTTGCCATATACTCATGTGAAAAATACTTACAAAAAGTTTCATATGAGGGACATGCAAATGATCTCTGAAGATGCCTTAAAAAATCTTGCATTTCACTGATTTTTACATAACATTTTCAATCAGTGTCCAATGTTGCAAAGCAACAGTGCATGAAGTTAAATGTAGGCGTGTGGATTTCTATGATCTGTTGTCTTTACACAGCACAGCCTGATGTATGTTATGATCCCCTACAGAAGGGGATCATAACATAAAACTCCTGGTCAGGTAGCTCACAGGGTGCCAAAACTCACTTTGGTTTTTCTTAGATTCTGCTGGCAGTACACCAATAACTCTTAGAAATATATTTTTCAAAAGAGGTACAAGATTAGTGATAGAAGTTCCAGACTAAAATAGAAGAATGGGGTTTTTTTGTTTTCAGTAAAGGATCAATTAATGAAGACCCCAAATTACAAGAATTTTCAGTCATATAGGATTGATTCCTTTGAAGGCTTAACCTGCTTTTCAGTCTCCGGGCAACCAAACGTGCATGTATATACTCACACAAGGAAGAATTTGCCAAAAGCATCATAGAGAGGAAGGCTTCACAAACATCTTCAAAAGAACTTACATTTAAGACATTTATTTATAAAGATTTCCACTGCTCAACACAGCAGATGCCAGAGATGGGAAGCCTCTCCCTTGGAGGGAAGAAAATGAGGAATGAGCAACCTTCAGAGTTCAAGTTTTTGAAGTTTAGTTACTTTTATTTAATGAGATTTTTTTTTTATTCCCTAGAAATAGTGTTTTCTTTTCCTGCTATTGCAATTCTTTTCTGTCACCTAAACAGGAAATTATTCGTTTAACCTCTTTTCATGGCAATTCTGAAACTAAATAATCCCTCTTTACTTATATTTTTATATTGCTCTCTATTTTAACTGAAATTCTTTATTTCATGACAAGCTTCTAGCATAGGAAAGAATTTACAAAGGAAGTGACAATACATTCTATGAATATAATTCCTTTTCTCTCAAAGTGTGCAAAGAACGAGGAACTTCAGTGCTACTAAATACAAGACTGAATTTTGGGAAAAATTAACACTGTTGTGGCTCTCCATAGACGTGTGACATTCACTGTAGTGATAAAATATATCTTTTTTCTTTTAAAGCTATGTCAGTGACACCTAGTACACCTTGATCTCCCAGAAGATGTAGATGGGACCTTGTTCTCACAGAAATGATTGGAAAGCTCTGATTAACAGGGACAGGACTCTCCCCTCTGCAGATAAATACCTGCTGCTGGGCCCTTTGCAAGGTCCCAGACTGCCTGGTAACTGCTCAGCAGCCTCTTTGGCATTCCCAGCCCTGCAGCCCTGAAGGATGATGTGGCTCCTTGCTGGGAAGGCCAGGCAGGTTGAGGCTGGAAGAAAGAAGGGAGGAGAGCAGAGAGACAAAGAATAGACATAAGAGGAATTCAGGTGTTTTGTACTTCTCTTAAATTCAAATTGACTGTCTATATGATGGGGACAGTAGCCTCAACCTCACTCAAGTCTTAATTAATGTTTATGAAGCTAACTAGGATCTTCAGATGAAAGGCTTTTCAAATGACAAGGGATTTGTATAACTCACGGAGTGATAGAAGCTTGCGTTTCTGTAATACCAACTCTAAAACCAGAGGTCAGAAGTTGATCCTAGAATAACTTCATTTCCCATTCACAACTAAACAGGAAAATGTATTTTGGCAGGAGCATGTCCCTTTTCCAAAGTCCCATTCTCAGGCTGCTCTCACCATCACCCCTCTGCCCACGCAGCTCAGCATCACCACAGAGCTACCCTGAGTGACAGCAGAGAGACTGCAAGTAAAATCAGGCCTTATTGTCCATCTAAAACATTTTTTACAATTTTGTTTAGTGGTATCAGTCTTTATCTGGAACACAGTGCAAACCATAGAACACATTGATCACAGCAGCTTCTCCCTGCACAAAACAATCTATTTTCAGCTGTTGCTTTGTGGAGCAGGACTAAGCTCCAGGTACTTTAAATCTCTTTTATTGGGTAAGCCTGTGTTGCTATGATTTAGCCAGGGTGTATTATTGCATGTGAATGATAAACTGTAGTTCATGACCTGAGTCTAATGGTTACTTTATCAGTTGCAGTGGACAATTAAGTGACTGAGTAGTGCAACTGACGGTGAAGAACAGATTTTGCCTCCGAGCCGCTTTCAGGAGTTAGATTTCGCTGTATCATGTTCAGAAAGGTCAGAGCTCTGGCCAGATGACCAGTATAGCAGTGCAGATGGCACTGTATGTCACCTGGCCACTCTGGGCCTCTGCAACCTGCTGCACAGGGCTGGGGTTCAGGGAAAGGTTATGGCCATATGCAACTGCAGCACATTAGCAGCTCATGAGGAAAATGGCCTTTTTTGCAAAGGAGATGAAAAATCAGTTCAGCAGCTATGTCCACGACATCACAGCAGATCATGGCCATATTCAGCTGCTACAGAAGCAAACACAAAATCTTTGAATCCTTAATTGTGTTCATCTTGTAAAATGTGACAGAAATATTAATAAAAATATCTACATAACAAATAACAATGCTGTCTTCCACTGTGATACCATTGACCTCCTTTTCTCCTCCTTTAAGCATTCAAAATATTAAGGCTCAAATTTATATGGTCAAACTAAGAAAGCATGTTTGCACAACAAGACCATGGTTAATACACATAGTTCTGGATATTCATATCCAAAACAATTCACAGAAAACCCTTGGTCTTAAAGCCTCAGTGCTCTTTTTCCTTAGGAAAAAGAATTTTTCATAGGAATTACCTAAACTGTATTCATGGCTTAGCTTTGGTGTAAGTTTTGCAATTTAAAGCTGGCTTGTGGGCAGTTAAAATAAAAGGAAATCTGTTATGACTGTCTTGGCTTCCAAGAAGGTTTGGTGCAGTATAACCTATTTCATTCTGAAAAGGGATTCAGGTTTTCCCTAACCAAATGGAAAAGTCACTCTTGGCTGTGATGGTTTCTACAAAGAGCCTGAAGAGGAGACAAGACCATCTTTTGGAAATTTTCTATACTCTAACTTCCTAAACTGTTCATTATTGTTTTACAGATGGTTTAGATCTCATGATGTTTACACAGAAAAAACAATGTGAATTAAAAAGAAATCAGAAGAAGAAAACAGGACTGTTGCAGCTAAAATAGATGATTCAGAAGCATGCTTTTGATGCAGCAGAAGTGTGGAACCTGTAGCATTTAACTGATGATAGTCTGACTAGACAACCAAAAACCAGTTCCTCGAGTTGAACAAAGATGGAGAATCCTTGTTTCTAATAGCAAAATAAAAGTCTCTAAAATGCAACTCAGATTGACTAGTAACATCAGTGTGGAACTGTTTTGAAAACCTGGGCTTTAATTGTTGTTCTTCAATCCTTCTTATGTGTTTAAAAAACAAACAAAAGGGAAAAAAAAAGAAAAAGAAAAGCATTCTGAAAATGTCAGCTTGATATCTTCTTATTTATGCTGAAATAATTTTGTGGAACTGAGTAAAAAAAAAAAAAATTCTCCTAAAATGCATCTTTTCCAAGCTGAAAGATGTTATTTACCAAAGATACACCTTTCTCCTCTAATGAACAGCTTATTTTTTCAGGATTTTAGATTGGAGGTCAAGGGAACAATGCAAATAATTAATATAGAGTTCAATTCTGTGTTCCTCAAACCAAGCAAAAAAACCTGATTAAATTCTCAGGAGTTTTGGTCTATAAAAGCAAGGCCACACACTACCCAAATGAGCCTAAAAATTATCATTTCTATTAATAATTTTTAGGTTATTTTAATACTATCAATGACCTACTACTAGACACCTAGTTCTGATTCCCTCATTCATGATGAGGATCAGTTTGCTCAAGGGTGAAAACTTGTTTTCAGCAAGACAGTTTGTTCTGGAAGACATAGTAGCTGTCATGACTTTGTCAGTTAGAAAAACTACTTTTACATTTTACAGCAAGTTGTAGCTGTTCTCACGTAAACGCGTGGAGTATGGTGACATCTATAGGAGGTTCCAAGTCTCTACATTTAAGTTACCTTTTCCATGCTATCCTGTATGAGGGTGTGTGTTTGTATATATATAAATTATATATACACACACCTCAAAGATCATAGTGATAATTTGTGTGAAATATCAGAAAGTAAATTAATCTTCAAGATTTTAACTTAGCTGCTATCTCTCCAGAGAGTTAAAGAGAACTAGAATGCATTCTGTAAAACAAATGCTCTCAAATGCAGCTGGGAAAGCTGAAAGGAGCAGGAACAATTGCTATGGTAACCATGTTATGGGATTAAAAAAATCATGGAAAGTAGGAAGACAGTAAGAACAAGAGCATGGGACCAAATTTGTAAGAGTAAATGAATGTTGAAATCATAACTGAAACTTGAGTATCAAACATTGTTTATTTCAGTAAATAAGAGAGTCATAAACATAAAACAAAGCACAGCAAATTATGACAGAATCTCACTCTGAGAAACATTGCTCCTTCCTCTATGTGCACTGCACAATCCAATCATGTCCCACTGCAGCAAACAAAGCTGCAGTCAAAAGTCAAAAGCCAAAGGAGAGAATGTCCCAAATGTTCCCCTTCCCAGAAACATTCTTGTTGGAAACATGAAAGGTAGTGTGACCCTCAAACCTCATAGATCAGGATAAGTAACTGGGAGATCCTGGCTCACACAATCGTACAATAATGCTCCTCCAAACACCAGCTGAATGGCCTTGAGGGCTCCCTTAAGCTAACAGCATTCTTGCACTTGGTGATGGCCTCAAGAATATTTCATTCAATGGTCAATAAATTTATTCTGTATTTTTACTTGTTTAATTGAATATGGAAAATAACTGCAGATCCCTTTTAATTTCAGGAGAAAAATAAAAATACTTTTATTTTGCTTAAATATAATAATTTTTGTCCCTGAGAAATGCTTTTGTTTCTGGTTATATTTCATCTTTAGTTAATATCTTTCAATTTTTCAAATTTTGGTGGACTGGTTCCAAATAGCTCTAAATGACTGTAGAAGTATTCTGTTCAAATGCTTGGTTCTGACAGCCAAAACTAATCTTGATGTAAAAAGAAAACCCTTGAAAAAGTTTTTAAGTTCTATGTAATGACCTTTCATCATAGAAATATATGTATATATAAATATATATACATATATTTCTATGATATAGAAATATATAATTTTCAGACTTTTTAGAAATAAACAGTGGTTTAAAAAGCATACCCGAAATATAGTTAAGGAAAAAAAAAAAAAAATCTGGGTAAAAAACCATTCTCCTGGCCTGGAAATTCTATCCAACACTTTATCTCCAATGCCAGAGTGGAACCAGGGCCACAGCTTATTCCTTTAAAAGTAGAAACCCTCATGTGACCTGGTATTTGGTATCCATCTACCTCAAAGCAGGTTGCAGTAAGGGTACTTAATTGTGGTCTCACTACTACAAACATGAACAATTTTTTTCAGTTCTTCCTACTCAAATGAAGCCCTAGTCACATTTTCACCAATTTTCTACACTCCTTTTCATTTTGGAGTTTCCCAAATTTCTACTCAAATGGTTGCTCTAAGCCCCAGATTCATCCTCCATTGTCTGATACACAAAATAGCAAAGACATCCTTTGGACCCCCACAAAACTGCATGTCCACTGTACCCCCCTCCAAACACACCTCATATATGAGGTACATCACTGTTATTTCTGTCATACTGTGGCATCTCGAACTACTATTCATACCTTCCACCTTCAGATGTCAGTGCTAAATGTAACAGGGGTGCGTGAGGCAACAGAAAAGGAAGATAATAAACATAATTTTTGCTCAAAAAGAAAAGGGAATGGTTCAAATATCTACAAGAAAGAAATTGATGTGAAAGACTGAGACATGATGAAGAATCTCAGGGATAGTTCCTTTTGATGAGGGCACTTGTTCCTTCTGGAACTGGATTAGCAGATTTCACAAAACCAAAATTTAGTAGGCTTTGTTCTCTTTTGATACTGATTAATAAAGTGGTAAAGACCTGTAAATCTTACCTCAGAGAAATTCTATGTTTCAGTCAGGCTTGGAATTATAACATTCCTACATTTCCCCTCTTAAAAAAAAAAAAGAAAAAAAATAATTTCATTTGAAAAGTTTTTACTTTTCATTTTTTTCAAAAATCCAACCCAACAGTCTAGGTTTCCTTGGCTGACAGCTAAAAAGAAAAAAAGACACTAGGAGAATTGGAACTCCCAGCAGTGACTGAGTCGATTCTGAGTGTCTGCTGCTTACTTCCTACCAAAGGTTTCAAAGTAAGCTGACACAAGTTTGATTTAATCAAGTCAGTGTGCTCTGACAGAAGAATCTCCTGTGATACACCTTGACACACCAGGGAAATGCTGTCTCACTGAAATTGCTGTCACGTGGGTCCTCAGCTGGTTGGAAAAGCTTCAATCAAAATGCTATCAATACTGCATCTACCCTGTCTCTGACACTGCAAGGAATCCTTGCAAATAACACTCAGCAAATACTCACTGAAGGAAACACCAACGGGATGGGCTGTTAGTACTTGGAGGATGTAACTATAATGAAAGATCATGTTGATAAATTGAAGAAATTATTTAAAATGCATAAGATAATTCAGTAATGATTGATGCAAAATGCTGCACTGAAGAAAAATAAATTGAATAACTGCAGCAGACCACAAAATTAATAGAAATCCAGAAAGAAAATGTAATTTGGAGAAGGATTAGTCAGACTGTGAGAAACAAGACAAAGTGGGTGATTATTCAAATCTATTCAGCACTAGGAGGTCACAGCTGGAATCCTGTGCCCAGTTTTGGACACTACACTTGAAAGAAAATGTTAAGGAGGGTAGAGATAATCCACAAGAAAACTGTAACAATAGGTTGTTTAGAGGAATGGCTGAAAGGATTAGCTTTGAAGACTCAAGGTGTGATAGAAGGGCTGATAACAGCCGTCTTCAGGTAAGTAAAGTAGTGTTGAGGTTGATGGCTTAATGACATTAATTTGCAGATATATTAGTTAGTGTGCAACATTAAATTATACTTACACAGAGATGAGCAAACTGATTTTAACATCCTTGTAATGGGAGCTATACAAGAATGTTATAAAATTATCTGTGAGCAAAGACCCTCAAGTATCCTAGTTCGCTCAAGAAGTGCATTAGATTAGCTAATGTCTCCTGTTTACTGTCAGCAAAATTTCTTTGATTTCTGTGAATATTTTCAGCACATTACCCTGCTACTGGTGTTGCATGCCATATTGCATGCAATGAATTGCATTTGTGTAGCAAAAGAAGCAATATCCTCTGTATAACTGCATCTCACTGAGCAGCTAGACCTGTATAAGAAAAAAGCTCCATCATTAGCTCTCCTAACTGCAATAAGACTCATGTTTGTTAAGTGAGCAAGAGCTCAAGGTTCTGGCCATCAGTCTATACCAGGTTGATCTTCTTTACTTTTAGAATCTGTACTCAAGCAATACTAACTCCATTAGAGACAAGAAATTAATTAATAATAGCATTTTTGCCCCAAAGGAGATCTCAGTACTTGTATGAAAATGCTTAGTTAGGCTATATAGACTGCTGTTCTTTTTGCACTAAGTAAGCAAAATAACGTATTGGACATCGCTTAGAAATTAATTTGCCGTCTTTCAGCCTACATCTATATTCACACTCTGGAACTATTCATAAAACTAGTCTACCCAACCTATCACAAAAAGGGAGTGTTTTAGCTTCTGCTTTACTGGAGTCATGGCTTTACCCTAGGGAAGTCAAAGGAAGCAAGTGGGAATGGAGTGATTGTAACTTATACCACCTACCAAGTCCCCATGTTTTACATTCAAATATGTTCCCACTCCTCAGATAACCAATTTTCTTTTGTCCATTGTGCACCTAAGCCTTTTTCTCTGAGAAATTATTTTCCACCCCATATCTTCACTCTGTTGATGTTTTTGGAAGACTTTATTGAAAAGGGAGAAGACAAACTGCATCTTAATACACAAATGAAACAGTCACTGCAAGAAAGATATAAAGGTATATAATTTTGGGCTACAACATAAAAGAAAACTGCACAGTGTACAACAGTTTTAAGGCTCTTCTTAGTAAAAGGAAATGCAACTAAATCCCATGGCAATAAGTACCATGTGAGTGGTAGTTGCCATGGTAACTTATTAAGTAGAAAAAAACCTAAAAGAAATACACTTTGTTGGTATGTAAGTTAAGGATGCCTCAGGGCAGCCTAAAGAGCATTGATGGGCCAGCAAAAAAGTATTTAAAAAATTGAAAACAAGTGAAATATGATGATATCAAAAAACGTACATTTTAGATTTACACTTTTAGATAAGAGAAGGGGGTATAGGACAGAGCAGCTGCCTAGGCCACTGTGGGTTTCAATTGTTACAGAAAAAGTCTGGGTTTAAGTTTCTTTAGAAGAGTTTGAGAATGAAAAAACTATAATATCTCATTCTTCCCTGAAGCTAAATTGGCATTAAGGTACCAGTAAAGTGGAATTGACTTTCTTGCTGTAGGCCTTAGTAAAGCACTGTGACTTTTCACACCCAACCTCCATCCCTCAGGCCCCCCACCCGAAAACCCTTGCTGACAAGTTTGGCAAGAAAGAGCTTTCCACTACCACAAAGAAAAGGCCCCACAGAAATTTTATCATTGCCTATCATACCTGCAGAAGATACATATGTATTAATAAAGTAACCAGCCACTGGATGTCATTGTTATTCCACAGAAACATAACGAAGAAAAACCTCTTTAACTGCAAAAACACTTCAAGCCGCTAAAAATGAGAGGTAACATACAACCCAGCTTCAAGCATGTACTGTTCAAGCTAGTCTCAGCATCCTGCTTCCCAAACACAGTTTAACTATTTTTAAATGGATGAATAAGCTGTGTGTCCTATATATGGGATTTAAAATAGCTGGTTAAACATCACATGAAAGTACAGTCACTGGGTCCTGTATATTATCTGCATGACAAAACCTCTTACTTAATTTTATAAAGCACTTTGTTTTGATTTGGATTTGAAGTTTTTGGAAGAAACTACACTTGCTGCAGAGAATTTCTGCCCCACTTTGGCATGCAGGAAAGGACAATTTTTGCCCATACTTACATATGTTGGCTCGCTAGTCTGCTACATTTCCATCTCTATGCCCAAGACTAAGAATGTGTATTTCTCACCCCATTTTCAGAAAGGATTCTCAGCACATTAGTTGGAATTACTCATTATTTAAGCTCATATGTCCCTTCTTTCAGAATGTGAACAAAACCAACAGCCTTGTATTTGCATGGCTCTGTGTAGACCTGGATTTATATCCCTGTCCTACACTGCCAGCATTTGGCAGCAAATGGCTTTTTGTACCATAAGAAAAGTTGAAAACTCCTTGTCGTGATGAATTGGGACCCAGCCAGCTTCACTTCTGTGCCATCCTCCATCACTTCCAGGATAAGTCTGTGCAATGCCCATGTGGCTCAGGGTATTATCAAAACCAGACACAGAACCACACAGGTGAAGAGAGATCTGGGAATCAGTCTTGCTCCAGTGACTGGTACTGCAGACACTACTACATCCCATCTTCAGGCAGCTCCAGGTACAACATCTCACACTACAGCTTGCAGCCATGAGCTGCACTGAACAGTCACATCTAACTGGTGACAGCATTCCTGTCAGACTGGCTTCCTATTAGACCTGAGCCTATTTGCATCCTGTATCTCATTGCCTAGCCTGATTCTGTGACATGTCCAACACTTAAACTGGTCTTGGTGTCATGCTATATTGCTTAGAGTTGCAGGTGTGCTTAAAATACTGCAAGATGGACCAAAAGGAGAAGGGAATTAAATCTGGGATGAGTGAGCCCTTACTCCTCTTTTTGAGTTTCTCTATTGGATCTTTGGGTTCAGCTCAGGACTCTGTTTCTCATTGCACTTAGAAGATGTTATTAAGGATCTGCTTCCTGGTCCCTTTCTGTACCAGTAGAGTCTCCCTGAGATGTATCAGAGGGGATGTGAGGAACCTCAGAAAGCAGATACCCTCTTCAGCTGCTTGTCTAGTAACTAAGCAATTGCTGGCAGATTTCTGCAACTGGTGGTGTAAACTCCCACAGAAGTTGCACAGAGAGTAGTCCCTTAACCCTTGGCCTTCTTCCTTGCTTATCCTAGTACTCAGAAGGGTAACTTATAGGCAGATGTGAAAACTAGGAAGTTTTTCCAGTTTCCTCTTTTAGAAAGAAGTGTTTTGCACTGTGGGCAGTCAGATCTTTCCAGTCTTTCTCACAGCCACAGGCAACACCACAAGAAACTTGCTGGGTGGTTAAGTAACTTGGTTTACTAGGGCTTGTGTCTCAGCTAGATCTAACAGACATATGTTCTGTTAAGCCCACTCGAATTCTCCTGCAATAAAAGTAGGCTTGGATAGGAGAAAATGAGTCTGAAGGCTAGGATGCATTTGGAAGTTGGCAAGAAAGTGTTGATTTTAGTAAGTTAGTACTCAGCTTCATGAATAAAAATAGGAGATAAAGAGAGATTTCATGCCTGACAGATAAAAGGTTAAAGGACAAGTTTCTCAGAGATTAGCAGGAAAAATATGTACAAGAAAAATAAGAACACAGGTTATGTTCTCATACCCACATAGATGAACCATAGCTAGTAAATCCTATTAGTAGACCCAATCCTAGTAAATCAACCAAATTTGAGGGATTTGAATAATCTAAAATCACATCCAAAAAATTAGTAAATTCCTTTCCAGTGACTTAGGTTTGGAGCCAGGAAAATGTGGCACGTTAGCTGCCCTGTAGAAGTCAAGAAAAACTTACCCTCAAGTCACTTCTCATGTTGATCAGTGGCATTTACCTTTTGCACTTATGCATCAGCTTTTTTGGGGCGTGTGTGTGTATAGACTGGAACTTTCTTTTCCACTATTCTTACTTTTTGCCACCACAGACCTGACCTGCAGTCTGCAGGATGTGAGAAAAAGGTTTAGTGTCCCCTGATATGTACCCAGTGGAAGAAGTCTGTCTGCCTGAAAAACAAATAAATTGCTTGATATATCCTAGGTAATTGGCACTGAAAGGAGCTGTCTTTAGCTTCTTTTTCAATTAATAAAAAATAACACCTCAGGGAATTGCTAGCACCATTGGAGAAAACAAATAAACAAACAAAAAACCTTGAGCATGAAAGTCTTAAAAAAATCAACAATAAGATGTTATTATATGAGCTGCTTCCAGAAAGAGAACAAGGATGTGCTTGGATGACTTTTAAGGCCTTTAGGTTTAGCATCATTTTCTCCCTCTGAATCAACTGACTTCATAAAGAAATGAGAGCTTGAATTTATGCTATCTCAAAAATGTATAAAGCAGTTCCCCCCTGAAAATACATGGATCATTAAACTAAACTATGTGTACACTGAAGCTTTGAGATGAGAGTCAGATTTGCCATTCAGAAGTAACAGGCCACTCCTGACACATGTAATGAAATCTGGGTACTCTATCACATCATCATCTGGTGTTTTATCTAGCAATTTAGGATATCCTGTCCATTAAATAAAGTCATTGCTACTGCAGGCCACCATACCATGTAATGACCTTTGGAAGGTTATAGATCTTCATTTGAAAACCATTTTCTGTTTTGTTCCCACTACTGATAATGCATAGCTACAGACTGCATTTTGACTTCATATTCTCTTCCAGTGAAATTCATCTTCTAGTTTCTAGGTTGTGTGTAGATTCTATATTCATCCTCAAACTTGTACAGAGATACTCAATTTACCCAAGCTGTAAAATGACTAAAATCCTGATGTCAAATACTACAGTTGAGCAGGAACAGTGGTGAATTGCTGCAGTTTTTAGATTAAGTGTTCATAAAAAAGTGATAAATATCTCTATGACTGAATAAATACATCCATATATGCTGGATGTTCTCAACCCATAGTCTCAAATTGCAGGATCAGTTTCCAGTTTTGACAGTGACTTCATTGTGCTATTTTGGACTACTCACTCTTTTTAACTCAATTCTCTACCTGTGAATAAGTAACAGAGTTTGATACCTACTTTTCTTCTACTTCCTGTGAATTCCTCTGGGCAGGGATATTTCTGGTGGTTTGGAGACACACAGGCACTTAAGGGCTGAACAAACCAGAAAGCTCTATCACATAAGTAACAGATAGTTCCTCTTGTCACGGGAGATGGACTCAGATTTTCCAACTCAGCAGATTTCCCTCCACCTTTGTGCATGTCCTTTGTAGGCAGCATAAAGTATAGGTCCATGTTTGCCACTGGGAGGTTCTCCTGCACTTTGGAGAGATCATAACCACATCTGGTGCCACAATAGAGGAAGGAGAAGGCAGCAGTGGGCAGCCTTGAAGGGTTTACCCACACTGTGACTGAACATCCCATGGAAGAGACACTCACAGGGAGAGGCACCAGGAGCTGGGAAACACGGCCAAAGACAGCAAAGCTCGAACTCGGATCGGTGCTGTGCATGTTTGTGCAAGCAATGATAAGTAAGGTCCAAAAACACTCAGTAAACAATACCAACCCTGCACCTTTGACAGTTTAACTTGTTCTCTAGACATTTATATTCCTTGAGTTTGTCCTCATCAAGGCATTAAGTTTTCCTGTTTTTCTGGACTTCCACATCGGATCTGGCCCATCCTAGGAAAAGCATCTACTAATTTTTAGTTGTCCAGGTGGAGGCTTCATTATTTGATGCTTCATCCTTTCCTACTGCAAAGAAAGTTCATACCACACTGTAAAAGGTTCATTCAGCAAAATGTTCTTTTGGTATTTATTTGCTGCATTTCTTATGCTACAGTTTTCACACTGAGAACTGCAAAGCAGAAAGTTAGACCCAAGCCCATCAGCCTCATAAAGAAAAGGTTTTCTAATCTACTTCTTGCTCTAGAAGATACTCAAATGTTGTGTATTTTAAAAATGACAACTGAAATCTCTGGTGAAAAAAACTCATGAAGCTGGGGATTTTGGGGTTTGGCTCTTAGATTTTGCTTGTTTATTTTCTTTTTATTTGACTTCTAGCTAGTCAGGCTAGAAAGAACTGGAATTTGGCATATTTCAGCAATGCGAGGGGCAGTCCCTCTTGGAAGCTGCTGCTTGATTTACCACTATTCCCTTTAACAATGCAGTGTCTGGAGGTCTGTAGGCTGATTTCATAGGTAAAAATGAATTAAGGCTCCTTTGAAACTGGGCTGTGGCACTCTAGAAAGACAGTTCCATATAAAGACCTTAAAATAGCACATAGTAAAGTGCAATAATTCTTTAGCACTCTCTCCCTGCCATTCACACACATACACACATGAGGTTTGTCATTGGCAGTGGTTGGTGGTTTTTATGTGGTGTCTTCACATTTGGCTGCAGGAGAACCTACTTCTTAATCTGCACCAGAAATTGTAAAATTGGATGTTATCTTTTTTTCCAAAGAATGTACACAATTTATGAACAGAAATTGTCAATAGGCTCATAGCATTCTATCACATAGATAACATTGGAAATGTCACCTTTGACTATTATATTAATATTTTATCCTGGAAAAGGCAATTATATACTATTAATACTTAATTAGTCTATTTCATTTAAATGTAATAGATTTAATCTTTCAGCAAGTGTGGTTAGGCTTAAAGAAGTCATTCAGTGCCTTCAATTGCTTGGTACTTTCACCTTCTGATATTTTATGTAATTCTTAAACCTAGGAATTTGGCAGGTTTTCTAGGAGTCTAAACCACAATCTAAATTAGAAGTATTATTATCTGTGGCAGGCCCGGGGCAAAGTGGTCAAGAAGGCGAAAATAATGAAAAAAACCCCCATGTATATTTAACCAGAGCATTTAGGAAATTAAACTGCAGAGTTTCCTAAATAACGCTGCTATCGTTAGAGCTCCTCATGCGCGTTAGTGATGGGCCGGAGGGTTCAGGACACAGAACATGGGCTTATAGATAACCGGGGCTGGCCTTTTCCAAAGCTGCTGCCACCTTTCCGCAGTGCCACTAGATGGCATCAAATGTCCTTTATTTTGTGCGAGGGCTGTTTACACCTAGTGTAAAAACAGTGCTGGGTCATGTTCTTTTGGCCACTGCGATTGGCTTAGATTTAGGTTTCTAGCAAATTGATTTTACGATAATGTTTTCTCGTGTTGGTTAAAAAAATGTTACCTTGTAAGTGGAAAAAAATTTTCAGTTATCCTTCACATACCCTTGTATTTTACCTACTTATGTCACCAGAGTGACAGCTTTTGAATTCATAAATCTTTTGAGAATTATGGAGCCTTTAAAAGAGAAACAGATCCCCACCACTTATACTGAATACCATTGCACTGAAAAAATTACTCTACATTTACCCTCGTGTTTAATTCTGTAACTGTCTCAGGATACACCTCCTCCATAACGAAAATGTCAAGTTCCCTAAAATAAACTGTCTTTAAAGTGTCTGCTTTCTCCACGATGTATTTATGCATTCGATGAACCCGATTTACAAAATAGGTGCAGTTAAACCACGCCAATTTTTCTATGGCATATCTGGGGGGGATAGAGGGTACCAACAACAACAACAAACAACCCTCAAAAAACAAAACAAACAAACAAACAAACAAACAAACAAACTCCACCATAGTCAATATATCATTAGAAGTGCAGGAACTTATAATAAAAAAATTAGTCACAAATGTGTGGAAAAATATTAACTGAATATATTTAATTTTAAATAAACTAATATTATTTTGAAATTATTATTTTCTATCATTTGGAAGAAGAGTGTATTTACACTGAGAAACTGACCTTTAAATGTCCATTCCCAAATTATTCTGTGACTCTATGCCTGTGTGCTTAGGATAAGGACAAGCTCCCTTTGAACACGTTGGTTTGTAAGAAGCAGAGCACCACATCAAGCATGAGTGCCCAATGCCATTATCTCTGCTAACACAGCCTTTAGGCTTGTGGCTTCAGAGTTAGCTTGTTTGAAGCATGGCACTACAACCCTGGGAATCTCTGTATTAGATACACTGGAAGAGTTGGTGCAAACCAACTTGGTGACTTTACCCACTTGTATAACTGATGGAGATAACTATTCTTGAAAATTGGTACATTTGAACAAAGCTGTATTCTCCAAACCTCAGAGAGCAGTGGCAGAGACAGCTTGAGACCTGCAGTGCTATGCAGGCTGCAGGAGGGCTCAGAACTCCAGAGAACCCTGTGTAAACATGCCTGCACCTGTCTGGAAAGGAGCCATTCTTGCAAACAACAGATCAGAGATGACCTGAGAGGGGCTGTGTAGTCCACATGAAGGAAACCCTGCACCTTGGCAGGGTTAATCCATTCTGTAGCACCAAGCCTGGAAGCTCTGCCCATTGATCATGTAGAATGGACTCCACCCTGAACACAAGTTCCTACTCATTATTTTGATAAAATTTCCCTTCCCTTCTCCATTTAATCTGGAGACTATATTTCCAAATACTGAAGTTCCTCCATAAACACTTGTCAAGAAAAATATTTTCTCTTTATGTCTTCTTCTTATGCAGTTATGAAATAAATAGCTTAACTACTTTACAAAGTTTGATTCTACTATAGACACTACCTTCTAGGTTCATTAAGAGCATGAACTGATTTGAAGACATCCTTTCAAGTGGCTAAGCTGAGTTTTGTCCTGCACAAATTAAGTCTCAACAGGAGCAGGAATTGGGGATTCAGAAGGTGAGAAGAATCACTTCTCTTATGCCTTATTCCTATTCCCTTCAAAACAGGGGCAAAATCAGGATTGTGACCAAATAGAAATGCCACAGGACATTTCCTCATAAAGTCTCCTAATAACAAAGCATGCCTAGGTAACAATTGCTCTTGTGCTACCTCTTATCACCCCACTATTAAAGGAAAATCTTCCTGTGAGTTTGTTCCTAAACCATTCCTCTTCAGTTGTTACAATTTATTACTGCAGCTTGGAAAACCTTTAGTAACCTCCTGTTTTCTTGTTATCCTAAAAATGTTTTGCACAGTAGCGTAACAAACTGATACTGCTGCTCTCCTAAGACTAAGTTTTCACAGTAAAAGAAATATACTAAAGCAAATTAAAAAGTCAGTAGATCTGAAAATAACGAGCACCATGTTTAAGTCTTATCTACCGTTATTCACTAGCATATCTTCTTCCAGTCACTGGGGAAGAAAGTGATATTTCTAGAATAGGGAAATAAAAATTATTGTCTTCCTTTTTTGAGCTTTAGAATACATATTAGAACCAACTGGACAACTTCATTCTCTGGCTTTTCTGTCCAGAAAAAGGTTGTCAAGATAATGTTATATATAGATGTACAAACACCTTTTTTTTTTAATTGCTTATTTCAGCCAACGTATATGATGAGTACATGGCCTGGAAACACTCACTTTCACCCTTAAAATCTTATCACTCTTTCAAGTACCTGATACTTAAGAAAATGTGTCTTCTCTCTCCTGACATTTACTGATTGCACCATAGTTCTGGTTCAGCTGACTTGCTCTTAGTATCTTGCTCCATTTGCAGAATTTATACTTTCTGCTTGTCCTCATTAATTTATTTACTTTTGCATTTTCTTTCATCATCTGTAAATAGCCTTTGAGTTCTGAGTTTTGCAGTTTGTATTTCAGAATTTTTTACCCGCTTCCCTTGTATGTTCTTTTCCAGACATCTATCATTGCCTGCCTTAGGTCCTGAGTAAACTGTTGTGGCATCTTTTATCTTTCACAGTTACAAATGGCTTCTTTTGACTGCTTGCTTGAAAACTACACACAGCAGAAACACACACACACAAAAATGAAGCAATCATAGAAAAGTGCCAGAGGAAAAATGTATCACAAGTCATAGAATTGTACTTAAAAAGCAGGTATCAGTAAAGAAGTTAAGGTTAAATTAGACCTTACTTCAAACCAGCATCTTTTGTCTGTGCAGCACTTAATGTAGAAACAGCTTGGAGCTCCAAATGAATTTTAAATTCTTCCTGTAAACAGCCAAATTCAAAACCAAGATGATGTTTGATGTATTTCTTTTTTTTCTTTTACACATTGATCTTGCTCTTCATTTTATAGTTTTGACTAAAACCAAGGAACAATGAGCCACAAAGACGCATGTCCTACCAGTATTAGGTTGTTGTGTTTTGGTTTTTGTTTTGTGAAAAGTCTCCTTTATAAATCCTTAAAATGCAAGGACTCAGGATCTATGTCATCTATTCAAAACACCTGATAAATAAAATATTAATAGGAGGGCTCCTCCTCCTTGAGAGGACCCTGAAAATACAGCCTTTCTGCTGTATAATTTTCTCTTTCAGCTCTACCAGTGAAACACACAGTATTTCCTCTCATCTTTTTGAGTATAACTTCTGCCTTCAATGAACTAAAGACTTACTGACATTTGCTGTCACGACTAGAGCGCCAAGTACGCTGATGATCTCAGCTGTGGCCTGCAGTTGAAATAATAATAGTAGTAGCTATGACAATGTTAGCATATGACCAAGAACAAAGACATCCCACAAAACACACAAGCCAAACTGGGGGATCATACCAAAGAACAGTAAACGCTAACTCAGAAAGAGACAATTCATTATTCACTTTGTCATTCAAATATTTCAAAAAATTAATGACGTTTGCCAAACATATGTCTAGCATTTCCCTAAGATAGCAAGCTTATGTACAGTAGGAATTCAAATGACTCATATGCTATGATGCGACTGCTTAACATGGCTTATTAAATCAGCTCTCTGAAGTGTCCAGTACAATGACTATCAAATATCAAAGCAGAGGAAATAGGGTCCTATTTTTTTCATTGGTGTGTGCACAAGCAGAAAGCAAATTAATTGGAATTCATGTAACTCACCTAAGACATTTCTTACAGAATCTCTGCTGAGAATACCATTAAGTGCAGCACTCAGTTCAGTGCATACTTCATTGCTATGACAAAACACAGAGCCATTACCATAGTGAAGTAAAGACGCAGAACCTTCAAAAACAAAACCAAAAAAGAAGCCCTTGGGATAGAGCACTTTAATCTCTACATCAGATTGTTCAGCAGGCGGCCTAAAAAGATCCTGGTGATTTTGGCAATAGAATCAGCAAGAGGGCCACTTACTGCCTCATAGAGTTTGAAGTTCCTTTGGACTTTTAATTAAACAAATATAAAACAAGGCAGAAGTAAATGTTCTCATTCAATTTGCATCTATTCATTGAAGCATTTATGTCCTTTGTTACCTTAGTGCGTATACAGACTGCAAATATTTGGAAATTTTGTTTTATTTTTAGGTTAGAAAACTATTATGATTCAATTTTATGGTTAAGAGTGATATTCAGACTGAATGCCTTCTCATAGGCACGTAACCCAGTCCTCTCTAGACCGTATATTAGTTTCAATAGCTTTGAATACATAAACAAAAAGACAAAGCATGGTAAACTGTAAGCCCTCCTAGGAACAACTACAACAAGTAAGTGTAATGACCTAGATAGAGGATATAAAAAGAAAATTTTGTCTTGTGCAGATTGCACCTTGGCATAACTATATCAGCCCAAAACTTAAGTTGAAAACTTTGAACAGCAGGTCGATATGGCACAATGCAGAAAACCATGAAAAAACCTAAACAAAACAGTGGCAATACCAAACAACCTTTCCACATCTCTGTTAACGTGTACAGAAATAGAATAAAGTGAGAATGGCTCCACAGTTAAGCTGAAGTCTGCTGTAACTGTTTTTAAAGTCAAAGTCCCAGATATCTGGATAAAACCTCTTTTGGGTCAAGTTGTGTTCTTAATATAAATCACATCAATTGCCTTAAATAAAGGCTTTCTCAGCCCTCAGTTACACAATTCTTGGATATCTTCCATTAGCCTTCTGATCCTGATTCCTAGAATACCTTTTCAGGGATCAGATTGGACCCAGGGCACATTGGGTCCTTCAAAGAACAAACACAAATCTCTTACAAAGAAATATACATGAAACCCAGGAAAGTTTTATTTGCAAAGTGATTCACAGACATCATGCTGCCTCAGTAGCTGGGAGTGAGACCACATCCCCCAGGAAACAGGGCCAGGTAACTTTCCAAGACTAAATCTCAAGTAAACAACCCTATGATGCCAGTTAGGTCGCTGAGGTGACTGAATAGATCTTCCACATCCTGGATTTTATGGTACAAAATAGTTATATATGTAATTTAAGACTACTTTAGCTCATATTTAACATTTTACCTGTCATGGAAGTTTCATGTGGGGATGGAGCAAGAAGTATGAGCTACCATAGATGTGTCTTCTGTGGCTCTGCCATTTGAAGAACTCACTTCTTCAGCAACAGCACAGCTCACCTCACACAAATAAAAAGATGTCTAACCAGATATTTTTGAAACAATTCTTTCCTATTGTTTTCATCAGCTTAATTTCTTTTTTTTTATTATTACTATTTGCATCAAAATTTTGCATCTTTTCTTCATGAGCATTTTAAAAATATTGAGAAATTTGAATAGAAGCCCAGCAAGTGAAATGCCAGGCAAAATTTTACTTATTACATTTATAAATGTAATAAGTTCATAATATTTTCACAGCTATTTCTCCTTGAACCAATAACCATTAATGCAGTACCATTATTCAGGTAATAACATTAGGAGGTATTTCTCTAGTGCTAAAGCAAAGGATGAATAATTTTTGTCTTGAACAATACATGCAAAGGAGATACAAAGTGAATTCAAAGTCTCAGTAATAAATCTCTTGAAAACCTTGATATTAAAGTATATTTAACCATGGAGCAGGGAAAGCCAAACAGATTTGCATTACTTCCAACATTAATGCCCTGAAATATGCTTATTAATGACATAAATTTGATTCCAGACAGCAGTCATATTCTTTGGAAAAGACAGAGGTAGATCAAGTTCTGAAGGAGGAAAAGCCAGGAATCACCTGAAATAGCTTTCCAGAAAGCAATGTCCCCTGGAAAATAAGAACATTTTCACTGAGGAAACTCTTTCACTGAGGATAATGACTACACACCGGGGGAAAGAGGGGCTAGAGAGCTAATCTACAACAATAACTATTTATACTGCCCCTTCCCCTTTGTGCAACTGTCCAGGAGGGACAAATGAAAAAGGGAAAAAATAGAATGGGAGGTCACACAGACAACCTGAGTTTAATACACTAGATCAAGGAATCAAATATTTTCATGCTATGGATAAATAAAATGAGGCTTGGCATGATTTGGTTGCTTGAGACGCAGCTGAGAGCTGGATCTCTGCAGCTCAGGCAAGCCCTGCCAAGGTTCGCCTGAGGAGCAGGAAATCAGAGATAACTCCAGGTACCTTCAAGCTTCATCAGACTCCTACTGTCCCCCCAGGGAGAACGGAAAACAACAGATACAGCTCTGCAAAGAGAAAACATTTCAAGAAATAACATTCTGAGATAGAAATTCACTACCAGCTGAGAGCAAGAAAGGAGCAAAGAGCAAAAGAGAAAACGTGGTTTCAAATAGCATGTGTCTGAAAATAGAGCAAATGTGTGCAAGAACAACAAGCTTTCTGTGAGTTGTGCTGGAAGCACAGCTCAGGGCCAGTGCATCTCCACTCATATTTGGGCAGCTGGCCAGAGACTACACAAGTGACTTTCCTCCCATTATTTTCTCATTTTCATTAAATTGCAGTTTAGGGCACCACAAAACAAGTCCAGTTTCTCTACATTTTTCTCAGGCACATACCCTTTGCTCCCCGCATAAGAATAATCTCTCCTGGCAAAAAAAGCAGGTCCCCATTAATTATATCTCTCTCTCCACTTTTGCAGCTTTATTTGTAGGAATACTGCCACGACTATGGACTGTTTGCCAAGAGGCCTTACACATGCTTTTTTCATTATTAGACTACTATAAAATTTAACCATATAAGTCTCCTGTGCTGTACCCTCCTGACAATGCCAACAGTCATTCTAAAATAGACTACTTCAGAGGGTGAAGGGACCAGGCCTTTTTGCAACTCATTAAACTGAGGTTTATTTTTGCCTTGTTAGTAGATGTGATTCTGCTCCCGCTGATGGGCACTGCAGCAGCCTCAGCTCTCATATGAGCATTTTAAAAAACATCAGACCTTGTCATGCTCAGCAGTTACACAAAACTTCATTTAACTAAGTGGGAAGTTTGCATGTCAGGGTTAAAACACAGCAAGGACTGGATTTACCATTTGCCATTAAAAGACTTTGATCCTAAATTGCTGGGGAAATAATGGTGTACAAGGACAGAGCTTGGTTTTCATTTTCTCCTCAAATTACAGAGCTTAATTGGTTCTACAAATACAGAACTGTAAGCAAAAAAAAAAGGATTCTGAAATAGTAATTTTTATCAATAGGTGGCAGAGTACTTTGCAGCGCAACACGATACCCTTTTCCCCTTGTAAAATGCTCTCTTGAAGTAAAAAGAAATTACTTGTTTATCCAGAGGCTCACAGCAGACTAGAAATATGGGACCAAACAACTTTCAGGCTTTGATCACTTTAGTTATTCCTAACAAGCAATAGTTTACTTGCTATCATTAATTTCCCATCAATGGTAAAGAATCTGTCTCAAAAGGACACAGCCTATTTTTCCAGTGTGTGAAGACAACACACATGGTAGAGACTCTGGAATTTATTCTCTCAGTGCAGCAAAAGATAGAGTAAATAACACTGTCCCTAATTCAACTTTTAGGAATGTCAGCCAGAGCAGTCAGGGAAGGGCACCAGCTGCCTGTCCTCTCATTCTGATCTATTGCAGCAGCAAGGCAACCGTATCTGACAGAAAGGGAAAATCCAAAACTCTCACACACCACAGCAAACACCCACCAAAATAAAGACTCATGCTTTGCACCAAGTATAAAAAAACCTCAAACATTAACAATATAAACTGAACCAATGAAATCAGAAGAATGATGCTTCACACACACTTGCTAACATGTCAGTCCTTTATTTTCACGTCACTTAATATCTAAAATATAATGTGTTTAACAGCTTTGAAAGTATGATCAAGAACCACCATCCTTGTTTCAAGAAGCTTATATCTATAGCAAGCCCTCAGTAATGTTTACCTAGCAGAGCCATAAGCCAGGGAAGAAATGGGCACACAAGCCAGTGCCCATTTAGCAAACCAGCAGTGTCTGCAGAAACTGAGCACAGCACCCTTCATTAAACAAAATGTTTTCTGGTGGAATTGGAATGAAGTAAAATAACTTGCAGTGTTGCTTGTTCACTGCCCTGGTGGAAGTGATACGAGAACCCAGTAACTTTAGGTTGAGGAGAGCATAAAAAGAAAGAGACCACAACTGCACAAGGGCACAGGCACCCTGTGCCCAATCTCTGTGCTCCCCCATCATGCTCACATTGCCTAAGGATGTAAAGGCCAGCACAGATGGCCCTGCATGATTGTCCGAATACACTGATAGAGTCATTCTTTCAATGTCACTGAGATTTATTTATCTGTCTTAAATCTCTGCTGAAAAATACCCCCAGTTTCATGAAGTTGCCCACAGCTTCCCACAAATTCCAGCCCAGCTGAGCAAAGCAGGACATAGGTCAGTCCTGGAGGCTTGTAAGGAAGGCAGCCAAGCCTCAGATTTACTAAAAACCTTTGAAGTTATTTTTTTCTTTCTCCTAAGGTGTTTTATCCTTAAAAAAACAAGCAAACACCCTCTTAAAAAAAATCTAAAAAAAAAATTGGGGATTTTTTACACATTCCACCAACTAAATCAATGAATCCCACGTTTTCAGCTTTACTCCCTTATAATTTTTCTCAAGGAAAATCAAGCTCCACTCCAGTGTCCCCAGCACTCCACAGGTGAGCATGGTATACCCTGCAAGACCAAACCAGGACTTTTCCACTGAGAAAAATGACTGCAGAACTGTGCCCATCCTGATCACAGTGAGATGAAGATGTCCTTGCTGCACTAACAGAAAAGGCTTGCTGGTGGCTGTCACACCCCCATAACTCTTCCCCTTCCCCTATTAAAAAAAAAAAAAGACTGGAAGGGCCAGGGCCAGCCGTGATGGGCATGTCTGCCCTCTCTGGGTGACACAAGAGAGGCTCTTGGTTTTCAGGTTCTGGTTTTGTCTTTAGGCTTGTAGGAAGACTGTGTCTATCTCAATGGGATGGTCTAACAGACAACATCACTGATTAGGAATGACTCCTCCAACAATATTTTATAATTCCAAAGCTACGTAAATACACGCAGTAGCCCTACTTACCTGGCTACTCAGGTCCACCCTAGTAAATGGGTAGATGGGGATTGGACTGAATTCTTCCACTGAACTTTGGTGGCATTTCAAGGCTCTAATAATCCCATTGGCCCAAATAGCCTGTTTAAATTCACAGTAGAAGAGTCAGTTTGGCTATAATCTCACAGTATCCTGCACCATCTACACAGTCAAACACACATCAAAGAAATATTTTTCCCTTGTTGATTTATTAGCAACAGATTTAGTTGCATCTAAAAAAAAATCAAAACAAAATCCTCCCCCCACCAAAACAAACAAACCAAATAAAAAAAAACTCAAAACCAAACAAAACCACAAAACCAAAAAACCCCAAAACACACAAAAACCAAGCTCTTGCCCCACCACAAAATCACCTGTGCAAATTCCACCACAATGTCTCAAGCAGCATCTTTCCATAAGAATTTATAGAAAAAAACAATACTGTTACCCTTACATCCCTTGACCCCAATCTGTTATGTGAGAAGGATCATTAATATCAGCAGGGATACAAAGTGAGCAGGATTTGCTCCATGCTCAGTAATAAAGCCTTCTCAAGGAGATGAAATCAGACTCAGTGTCATGTAACAGGAGTGACTGGAAGCTACAGTGGCACTGTGTGGACAGTCTGTACCACACTACTATTCGAGGACTGTAAAGCAGGTAGTAGATCTGTTGTAAGGTTTTTCTGGAGATGATATTAATGAGCAGTGACTGTCTGGTGCCAGTGTTACTTCAAATTGCTATTTTAATACAGCTCACATCAACAGCAGCACTGACAAACATAATCAAAATGGCAGTACATTCAAGTACAAGATAGGAATACTGTCCTCATTTGAAAATGAAAAATAAAGCAAAGAGATGGAACACTGAAAAAGGAGGAAAAATGCCAAAGGAAGAAAGAACCAGTATTATCTGGAGTTAAATCACTATGCACAGCTACAGGCTCACAATCCAAATGTGGACTTCATGGGCAATAGCATGGATACAGTGATTAGAATTACATTTTTTTTATTTTTGTATAGTAATGAGATCAATGTGTGCCACAGCATAGCAAAAGTGCTGCCACAAGTGAGTTCCTACTGTATATTTTTGGAGAGTATGGGCTAGATTTTGAGCATAGCATTTATCTAGTTTCCCCCTCCCTCCCAATCAGGTTCTCATTATGTAGTCTAAAACCTTGATTCAGCCAAGCACTTCTGTATGTGCTTTGTTGGAACATGTAATTACTTTCCATTAAAGTCAACGGCACTAAGTAGCATGGTTAAGTGCTCTGCTGAATCAGAGCCTAAATGACATCAGCTGTGCCAGTAAGTTACAGGTGTAAAAAAAGCAAAACCAAACAAAAAACCCCCAACCAACCAAAACAACAAAAAGAAAAAAACAAAATCAAAACAAACAAAAAAACTCCAGCTCCATTTTTAAAAATTTGACATTTTTTCAGCAAACTTTTATAATAGGTACGTTTGTGATTTTTTTGTGGATTTTACTTAGTTGACTGCTGATATACTACTTCCTATCTTTTACCTCTCTCAAATGTTGCCATGCTTGTCCTTGCTGATTCTCTAGAAAACAGGTAATTTTTAGAGAAGAGAAAAATAGAGTACTGAGGTGACAAACATTACTCTGACTCGTCAAAAGTGAGGAGAGAAATAGAAGGAAAGCACATAGAGTTATTTGCCCTTGAAATCTCTTAATGTGACGGATTTAGACAAAGATGCATTAGTCTTTGAAAAAAGACACCAAACACACACACAAAAGCTACAAAAAGCTTCCTGAGCCAGCTTATTCAGGAAAAGATTATGCAGGGTTTGCATCTCTCCCTCACCAGTAACAGGTTTAAAGATAGCTGCATGCAGCCTGGACAGCAATAAGGAGCACTTAACTGCTACATCTCAGCCACAAACAATTCCGATCTGTCCCAAAGTCCTCACACGCAACCTTTAAAACTGTTCACCCAAATGACTTTCCCAGGAACAGGCTCACAGTGTCATGATATCTAAAGCAAAGGTACCTTAGACACACAATTAAGGATGCTCTCATTCAGAGTTCTGGTTATAATCTTGTTTTGTGACTCTTGGCATGAGGTCTGCCTGAATTTGCAGCAGCAGTTCTGAAGCATAGCAAAAACACAGTCACAAGTTAATTGGGTAGAACTCCTGTCAGATAAAAATGCGTGTTTAACTGGGAAAAAAGTATTACTAACAGCACCTGAAAGACTTTGAGAAGTTGTGGGGAAAATACATCAAAGACACAAATTCATCATTTGTAACTGCCATCAAAAGAGGTTCACTTTGTTCTCTTTGAGTCCTGATGCTGTGAACACAGCTTTGGTATCTGAATACCTAGATGTCATATTCAGGAGTGTAGCATGGAAAATCTTATCTATGAGGAAGCAACGTCATGAGTTCCACATGACACGAAACTGATGGGTGCACCCACATCACAGAGGTGACACAGGGGACACAATGAAACACAAAGGAGTGGATCAATGGGAACAAAATGGCATGTTTCAAAGTGGACAAATAGCTCTTGGCAAATAGCCAGGAGTGGCATAACAATAGGACTGACTATAAGAAATCAACTGTCAACCCAAAATTTCAGTCACAAGCTGTGTAGGTACAGGACAGGCATAACAGACACCAAGAGGATTAGTATTTCAAAAATACCTAACCAAACAAAAAAGTAATATTTCAACAATATTACCTACTTTAATTACTGTTTCCAGACCAAAATAGGTTGGGTGGTTTCTCTAAAAAAGCCTCCAGTTAAAGAATTTAACATATATTCTATTATTTATTCTATTGATTTCTTTAGATTTTAAAATGTGCCTCTCCAAAGGTCTAGGGAAAATATACAGATCATTTAAAATGACACAAAAAATTCCAGCTAAACCAATGGTCAAAATAAAAAAACCTTCCCAGAACCCTGACCCTAACCCTTCTCAAAAAAGAATCCCACCTTTTGAACCCGGTAACTATCACGCAGTCTTTTTCCTAAGAAAAAGCTTGGGAAAATAGTTGGGTTCTTCCACTACCAACCAGGAGGTTAGCAATTGGCCCATGTCTAACATCTAAGACTATGACATACAGTGACAAAAATTATTCCTGACACTCAACTTTCCCTTCTCATCCTCTCTTTGGTATTTCTGCTGTATCTGCAAGTTTATTTTAACAAATGGTTTTTATAAGCTGTTTATCTTCACCCCTTGGTATTCTTTGAGACCTCCAAAATATGTCCCTGGAGATAAGACGACCACCATCCTTTTTCCATCTCTACTCCTCCCCTTTTTTTTCTCTTTTATCCCCAGAGATGGTCAGCCAACATGATGAACTAAACAGAAGTACTGAATATCAATGTTTCTCAAAACCATAATTAAAATTGCTCTGTTTCCTTCAGTTTGTAGTGTGTCATTTTGTAGATGCACAGAGACAGAATAAGAGTCAGACAGAAATAGAGTCAACAGAAGAACTGGGAACATAATGCAGGTCTCATTTCTCTTTGCCTTGGTTGAGGAGTTGAACTAAACAATAGGGACAGTCTATTTCAGCCCATTTTCAGGTACAGTATCTTCAAGAGCTATTTTCATACCAGAGGTAAAACCAGGTCTGTAAATCTCAAGAATTTTTTTTGTCCTTCAGTCAGTGGAAAAGAGACAGGAACACTTAAGTCATAACACATTAAAATGAAGGGGAAGGGTCAGCTTTTTTTCTGGGCTGAGCAGCAGAAACGCTGCAGTCACACTCAGATGAGCTATCATAGACTTTTTGGATGACAAGTTGCAGGTAATTAGAAAGAGTACCCTTTAACTGAATGTTATAATCCCATTATTAATTTATAATTCATAATCTGTACCTTATTGAGCAGAGCAGCCATGCTATAAATTTAAAACACATTGCATGATAGCCCACTCTTTCCAAAACTTCATTTCAATTGGTATTTGCAGTTCTTAGCTGCAGTAATTTATAATAATCACCAGTATATATTGCACATAATTTACGCTATTTGCTGTGTGCAAAACAGGAGTCAGAAGTGTCATACTTTAGGCAAGAATCAGTCACAATTTTCACAGAAATTATTTATTCTTTACACAAACCTGATAGGAGTAGAAAGATATTTAAGGCAGAATTTCATCACAAAAGGCAGCAGGCCTGTGTGTGTATTGATGGAAGACTTAACTTACTGCAGGCAGCAGTTCAAGGTCTGTACATCGCCTTGAGAGAAAACTAATTCAAGACTTAGCTATCCTCATCTCTAAAGTGTTGCGTTTTTTATCCACAACCCTGGTGGCCTGGTGTCTAGGATAAGACGGCACGGCGAACACAAGCTAGGTGTGTCGCTCGGACATTAACACGCTACACCATTATGGCAGACGGTTAAAATGCGTTTATTAACGGTTACATGCAGTTTAAATACTCTTTGGTTCACCCCCTTATCGGGGGTCTTACTATATTTCCAAAAAAGGAGATGAACAGAAAGGAGAGAAGGTGACTGGTCACTGGGGGATTGCTTATCTTTAAATTCTTTCCCTCTCACGTAACATCCCGAGGGTCTTCCGCTTCGCCTGTCCCTCTCCAGTCCAGCCTACCCGTATCTCCCCCACATCTCCCCCCCTTCTATCACTAAAGAAATGAGGTAGATATATGTATATATATATATATATATAAAAACACTAAATGAGGTAGAAGGTTAGTATTTAACTAAAGGGAGAAGGAGTTTGGAAACCTGAGTAAGTTTTTGCCAGGCAAGTTCGGAAAAGCTTGTGACTGGCAATGTTCCCTGATTAATTCACGGCATTTCATGCAGGCCTAGGAACAGAATGTTAGTCCGTTCTAGGCGAGCTCTAACAAATGAAACTATCTTGTTCAGCAGGCATGGTCCGAAGATAGCTGTCAAAAGTAGCATTGCCAATGGGCCTACTAAAGTGGAAATCAACGTGGTTAACCATGGGGATTGGTTAAACCAGGATTCGAACCAGCCTTGCTGAGCCTCTCTATCTTTTTGTCTCTGAGCCAGTCTGTTTCGAAGTTCTGCCATCGAGTCTCTTACTACCCCGGTGTGATCTGCATAAAAACAGCATTCTTCCTTCAGGGCTGCACACAGGCCCCCTTGCTGCATGAACAGGAGGTCCAAGCCTCGCCTGTTCTGCAGAACCACTTCCGAGAGCGAAGAGACTGACTTCTCTAGGTATGAAATGGATTTCTCGATCCTCTGCAAGTCTTCATCAATGGTCATTTGCAGTTGAGACAGTCCTTGGTGCTGTGTTGCTAGGGCCGAGACACCTGTTGCCGTTCCAGCGGCTCCCAAGCCAAGTAGCATGGCTATGGTTATTCCTGTCAGTATCTCTCTTTTGTGAAGCCGGCTGGGTTCTTCGAAAAGGTTGTATACCTCTTCATCTGGGTGGTACAGGACCCTAGGAACAATCAGAACTTGGACACAGAAATCGTTAGAATCATTGAACTTGGGAAGAAACACACAAGGACTTACTCCGGATCTCTGACAAACCCACATTGCTGATGCAGCTGGGACCACCCATTTGTTGTTATTTTTTCTGTTGGGCTTGACAATTTTGGCACAAACATCCCCTTTTCGCTTAGCTAGGGCTGCATTTCCAAAACATCTGCCCCGACCTGAGACTTGGCTCAGGGTGATACCTCTGCGGGGTGTGTCCCATCTGCACTGATGAGGTGCATTGGCTGTGGAGTAAGTGAATGAAGTGTTCACAGCAACTCCTTCATAGAAAGGGGGTTGGACATCATAACAAAGCCAACAAGAGTTAGTTAGGTTAGGGTTAGATTCATTCAGGGATAGAAAAGTAGCATCTAACATACGAAGGATTGGGTCTGGGTCTGATTTGACGAATCGGCCTATCTGGAAAGCTTTCTCATCACTGGTTGGGTTTTCTGTGACACTCGCGGGTAAGGTTTTGGGGTTTGTTATGTTTTTCTCTATCTGTGTGCTTTTAATCACCTTGTTGGGTCCAACCGCTCGGGGTGCGGAAAGCCGGAACCTGGTAATTCGCACATTCACCCACTCTTTTGTCCCGTGGAGGACCACTGTCCATGTCTTACCCACTGTCCAACCAGGATGATTTGGCTGCAAGACTGTCATTTTATAGTACAAACATTTTTTAAATTTTGTGATTTTATAACTGTTTCGATGGGGGTTTGCCTGTACAGAGGGAGGTATTTTGCAACCTGCGGGTGCCCAGGTGAACTGCAGGAACTGATCGGGCTCTGGTGGGTCCCACCCAAATCCTGATGGCCTGGCATCTGTGACTATAGTTTCACAGCCCCAGTGCCCGCAGTATCCCCACCCAGGGTGATTACAATAACCTTTCCCTGGGTTTGAAGCTGGGCACCAGTAGGATATGTACACGGGTGTTGAGAAGGAATTTATCGTTGGTCGTCCTGGAAACAGATCGCTGGTGCGAAGCACGAAGGATGGAGTGTTTGGTGTGGTGATGGCTCTGAGCACCTTGTTGCTGGAAAGGTGTCTCATGACCCACCTGAATGGCTGATGTGGGTAGTAATCTGGGCTGGCTTGTCCTCTGGCAATGAGCCCCAAGAACAAGATCACACAGATGTGTCGTTGATGCTTGGGTCTCACCCGCTTGGGTTTCTCTGCCGCTGTCTGACGTTTTGGTGGCGTGTCTCGTTCCTCTGGAAGGGGCATGTATGCATTACGTGGCCGCCCCACCAGCATGTCCTGTAAACAGAAACTCACAGTTTTCATTAGTCTCATTCTGCTCACTGTGAAGATCAGGTTTGATTGATTTGAGAGGACACCACCTGGTTTTCCCGTCCTTTCTGACAGCTGCATACCCTCGCCCTGCAAGCATCAGTTTCCAGCCCCGTTCCCACTCACCCAGCTCATTCCTAATTGCAACCTGTGGGCCTTCCTCTATCATTTTGGAGGCCCAGTGTTTTTGAACAGGACTGTTTGTTTCATTTCCTCTAGGGAACTGATTCAATGCTATCAAAGCTGTTGCCAGTATACGTGTCTGCTCTCCTGAGGGGATAGAATTGGTGAAGCCTTCTGCTTTTGCCAACACCTCTATTTTGTTTTTCAGGGTCTGGTTTGCCCGCTCAACTATAGCTTGTCCGGTGCTATTGTATGGTATGCCTTGTACTAATGTGATCCCCCATTTCGAGGCAAATTCCTGCACTGGTTTGGAAATGAAATTGGAACCATTGTCAGTTTTGATCTGTTTGGGAATGCCAAGCCATGCCATGGCTGTCAGCCAGTGCTGAATTGTGGCTTTGGAGTTAGCTTTGTGATGCTGCGTGGCTATGATCATTCCACTGAATGTGTCCACAGTCACTGCGAGCCATGCTCGGGGCTTCAGCAGTTGACACAAGGTGAAATCTGACTGCCAGATTTCTGAAGGCTTGAGACCTCTGGGGTTGACCCCACTGGTCCACAGGGGTGACTTTTGGCAGTGAGGGCATGTGGCCACTACATGTTTGGCATCTGCTGTGGTGATTCCGCATCTCTTTGCCAGTGCTTTGGGTCCAATGTGGAGGGATTCGTGCAGCTGACGGGCTTCTTGCAGCGTCCAGACGCCTTTCGCCGCTTCGTCCGCCTTGTCATTGCCGATCTGGAAGTAACCTTTGACTGGGTTGTGGCTGTTGATGTGAATGACAGATACTGTGCCCTTTCGTGAAGAAAGTGCTTCTTCGAGCATCAGGGCTGCTGTTGATGTTGACACACCTGGTCCTGTCATAGCCAGACAGAGCTTTGCCACGAATATAGAGTCTGTTACGATGTTCAGGTGTTCGTCTTGGAAGAGTCCACATGCCAGGACTACTGCTGTCGCTTCCAATTGCTGCACCGACAGTGTGGGGTCGCATGCTTTGACGCAATGCCATTTCTCTTCTGTCTGCCACACTGCTGTCGCGGTGGAAGTCGTGGAGGAAGCGTCTGTGAAAACTGTTGGCCCTGGTTGTGGTCTGTCCATGACCTTCGGTGGCATGTCTATGTCGACTATGGTCAGCAGCTGAGTCCAAGGTGGTCTGGTGGAGTAGCAGATTTCTCCTCCGAATCCGATGAGAGCAAGGGCTAGGTGTTCTGAGATTGTGGTTGATTCTGTGGTTGGTTGCTTGCGAAAAGGAAGATGAATTCTCGTTGGCTCAGTCCCTAAGTGTTTCAAGGCGAGCTTTCTGCCTTTCATGATGAGGTTAGAGATGCATTCTATTGCTGGGGAGAATGCACGAGCTGGTTTTCCAAGGACCACCCATTGGACTGGTCGGGCTTTTTCAGAAGGTCCTTGGGCCAGCGCTCCCACTCCCCCTTTTGGTGTGAAATGTACATACAAGTCCAAGGGCATCACTGGGTTCCATCTGGCAAGTGTACCAGTGGACATCTGTCCTTCGATGAAGTCGAGGGAGCTTGCTGCTTGCGGTGTCAGCTCCTTGGGTTCCCAGGGATGCTTTCCTTTCAGGAGGTCATGCAAAGGGTCCATGATCTCAGGAGGAATCAGGATGATGTTGCGAAGCCACTGCAGTGATCCTACCAGGCGTTGCATGTCATGAAGCGTCTTGATGTCTCGGTGAATTTTCACCTTGGGAGGTGTCACGTAGGAGTTTGTGATCCCCACTCCCAGGAAGGTGACGCAGGGTCCTTTCTTGATCTTTGCGCTTGCAATTTCGAAGCCGTTGGCCTGGAGAATCTCTGTGATCACGGATACCAGGTGATCCACTTGACTCGCTGATGGTGCTGAGACCAAGATGTCGTCCATGTACTGTATGATGGTTGCAGTGGGATGAGAGTGTCGGACTGGCATCAGCGCTTTGTCCACGGTGATCTGGCAAATAGTTGGGCTGTCGACCATGCCTTGCGGGAGAACCTTCCACTGGAAACGCAGGCTGGGCCGTTTGCCATTTGGAAAGACCACGGAGAAAGCAAACCGTTCCCTGTCCTCAGGATGCAAAGGTATTGAAAAGAAACAGTCTTTAATGTCCAAAACTGCACATGGTTGTCCTTCAGGGATGGCTGAGTTCATAGGTAACAGTGTCTGAACTGGACCTATGGGTCTGATTGTTTTGTTCACTTCCCTCAGGTCGTGGACTAGGCGATATCCCTCTCCAGACCTTTTGGGAATTACAAACACAGGAGTGTTCCATGGGCTTGTGGAGGGTTCTATGTGACCCTTTTGCAGTTCCCGTTCAACCAGTTCCAGCAATGCTGCTACTCGAGGCTCTGAGAGGGGCCACTGCTCAACCCAGACGGGGTCTGAGGATTTCCAAGTCAATTTGATCGGGAGCAATGGGTGTGCAGCAGTGGCCCTTATCATAAATTTGTGATTCTGACTCCAAGCAAAGCTAGAACATCCCTTCCTATCAAGGGTGGAGAGTTTTGCAAAATGTAGGGATAAATTGCGACAGTTTGTTCTGGTCCCTTTTTTGTGTGAAGTGTTATGGCTACTAGTTGGGTGCTTTTCCAAGCTCTGGATTGTCCCCCCACCCCGTTCACAGGAGGGACTTCCCTGGCTTGCCAATGTCTGGGCCAATTTGATTGAGGGATGATCGTGCAATCTGATCCTGTGTCTGCCAAAAACTGAAGCCCTAGAACATGAGGGTCTCGACTGCCATAGAGCTGGCATTTTCCCCAAACCCTCATGGGCTCTTTCCCTACTTTCATGACCAGGGCCACCCAGGGGTTCCGCTCTGGGGCGCCCCCTGCTGACCCTGTGACACTTGCACAGTTTGTGGTGGTGGGGGTTGTGTAATTGTTACTGATGGTGCTGTACCGCTCTGCCACTGAATGGTTGGTGGGGATGTAATGCTGACTGGGTCCTGTATATATATGGGGTATGAAGGCCCCCCACCCCACTGGGTGTTGGGAAAAATGGGCCATCTCACAGTGGGAGGAAGCTGAATTTGGCCCGCCTGCCTCCTCCCCTTTCCGTTTCCCCGGGGCTTGGATCGACATTCCCTGGCTAAGTGACCCTTTTTTCCACAGCTCCAGCAGGTTGGCTTCTGACGCTGTTGGGTCGGGGGTGCTACTACAGGCTGCTGTGCTGGCTGAGGACAGCTTTCTGCCAGATGACCTGTTTGGCCACACTTCATGCAGACTATTGCATTGGTTATGGTATGGATGGTTGCCTGCATTGGGATTAGTTGTTCTTCTTTGGCTACATGCTTGATCATGTCAGCCAGACTGGCTCCCACTGGCAGAGAACGCAAGATGTCTTTGGTGACAGTATTGCATTGTTGTTTTAAACAGTCTGTCACCACAGGTCCCTTTGCCGCCTCAGGCAGAGTAGATGAATCGATTGCAGCTTGCAAGCGATCTACAAAAGTCGTGAACTTCTCACTCTCCCCCTGCTTGATGGTGGACCAAGGCGTGGCATGATCTACCACCCTTGAAGCTAATTTAATAGCTTCTCGGGCCGCCCTAGTCGTGGCTCTGACCTCCTCTGCTGTGAGGCGTGCTGCCTGATCTTGTGGTGTTGCCACATCGTCATGTTTGCCCAGAAGCCTGGAGAGGGTAGAGCCATGTAGGGACTGTCCCTGCCCTGAGGCTTGGGCCAACACAGCTGTGCACTGATCAGACCATTCCTGCTGAAATAGAATCAACCCTGCCCCATCAAAAAACATGCGAGTTATCTGTGAAATATCAAAAGGCAACAAATCATCATTGCTGAAAAGCCCATCTATTAACGTAGATACTACAGCTGAACCCATCCCCTTTTCTTGAATTGCTTTCACCACTGCTTGTATTTCTTTTGTATTTAAAGGTGTGTAAGTCCTTCTCTGATTTTGTCTCACCCCTGTCACCCTAACTGGAAATGCATGAATGGCTGCCGCTGGTTTCCATTCAGCACAAGCTATCTTTATTTTGCCCCAATCTGTGAGTTTATGTTGTGTTTGTTCCCCTGTATTATAAAAAGCTTTGTTTGATTTGGGTAAAAAACCCATGGGTTCTATTGTCTCCGTTTCGGAATCCGAGCCGGTCCCTGAACTGTCTGTGAGGCTATCTGAGGAGTTGTAGCTCCCCTCCGTGTCGGAAGCTGAGTGCTGATACATTTCCGGCCGGCTGTGCCTTTTTGCTCGGCTCCGCCCTCGCTCCGCCTTTCGGGGGTGGCTTTGGGCGGACCCTCGGGTCCGTCCCCGTTCCGCCTCCCGAGTCCGGCCCCTCCCCCCTTCCCGGGGGTGGCGCCGCCACGCCTCCTGTGGGCAGTCCCGTTCCCACCCCCAGGGCTCGCCGCGCCCCCCCCACGGGGGGGTGTCTCCTCCGAAAAACGCCATTGGGGGGGGTTTCCAACCTCGCTCGCCCCCCCACTCGCTCTCCCACGCGTGCGCAGTGCAGATCGGCTCGTCCGAGCTTCCCTGCCGCGCGTGCGCCTCTGCGGGGGTTTTCATTTCCGGTTTTCCCATGCCTCGTGGCGAAGGGGCCCCCCCCCGTTCCCAGTCACGTCCGGTGCGCTGGAGGTAGGGGGGAGGGGGGGGGCCGCGTCGCCTTCTCGGCATTTTTCTCTGCGTTTCTCGCTTCCCACGCCAGCTTTTCCCACAGGGTTTGCGTCTCCCCCGGCTCTCGCCGCTCCGATTCGGCGGCCGGGCGATGCGCGTTCGCTTCCGCCGGCTCTGAAAAGCGGGCGGGACTCCGCTCGCTCGGCAGCACTCCCGGAACCGGCGGATCGGCGCTCCGCGCGGTCGGCGGCGGTGCCGCCGATTCCGGCTGTCCGCCGGTGCCCCGCCGGGTGTACTGGGGCGATTCCCGACCCCGCGGCTCCCCGTCGCTGTCGGCACGCTGCGACAGCCCGGCGCCGTCGGGTACGGGCGGGTCCCGCGGATAAAAGCGGCGGGGGGGTGAAAGGGAACCCGCGCCTCTTTCTGGAGGCTCTGGGGGGTTCTTTGGGTCCGGGGGTTTGCCCGGCGGGGTCCGAGAGTCCCCCCCACAGCCTGGGAGGTCCGGGGGTGGGCTCCAACGGGGGGAGCGCCCGTCCCCTCCCCGCATGTCCCCACCGGCCGGCTGACCGTCCCCGGGAGTTCCCGCGGCTTCCAACCCTCTTTCCCCTGGCTGTGTTCCAGCAAATAAACAGGTTTTAATTGCTACCCAGGTCTCTTGTTCTTCCCTTGCTTTTTTCAAGGCAGCCTCCAGATTTCCCCAAGCTTTGAGATTCTTTCCACTGCCGGTAACTTTTGCATCCTCTGCCAAAGCGGCAGTATAACTCTCCCACCTTTCTACATTTAATATATCTATAGGCCTTTGGATCGTGCCCAAATTTATAAGCCTTGCAATAGCAAGATATAAATTCTTTTGTTCACAGCGTATTCCCCATTGTCTTTTTAAAAGTTTCACTACCTGCACCAGGGTTTCCATGGTCTCGCTGACACTCCGGGGGCGTCCCCCCTTTTCGCAGTGGATCGGGTCCAGCCGCCACCGCCGCCGCCTCCTTTCCAGGCGTATCCCCGTTTTCCCCTAGGTCCTTTTCCCGGGTTATCGGCACCAAAATGTTGCGTTTTTTATCCACAACCCTGGTGGCCTGGTGTCTAGGATAAGACGGCACGGCGAACACAAGCTAGGTGTGTCGCTCGGACATTAACACGCTACACCATTATGGCAGACGGTTAAAATGCGTTTATTAACGGTTACATGCAGTTTAAATACTCTTTGGTTCACCCCCTTATCGGGGGTCTTACTATATTTCCAAAAAAGGAGATGAACAGAAAGGAGAGAAGGTGACTGGTCACTGGGGGATTGCTTATCTTTAAATTCTTTCCCTCTCACGTAACATCCCGAGGGTCTTCCGCTTCGCCTGTCCCTCTCCAGTCCAGCCTACCCGTATCTCCCCCACACTAAAGTTAGATCTTTTTCCACCCTATTTCTACAGATTCACTGAAGCAAATTACCAGCTGGTTATTTTCACTTTTACATGCTTATTATACCCTTATTGATGATGCTTTTGATTTCACAGGAAGTTGATTTTTTCCTGAATGCACGATTCTACCACCTAAGAATGAATGCAAGTGTCTCCCACTTGGTCTTATAATGACTGAAATTAATTTTATTTTGATTTATCAAAACACATATAAATAATTGACCTGCAAGTGGGAACAGTAGTCCTGAAATCAACTAAGTGATGAACCAACAAGTGCTGGAGCATCAAGGAATTGACAGTCAAATATTCTGAAGAAGTCAATTGTTTGGAGATACAGACTATGCAGAGCAAGAGTTGTAATTATGCTTCCTTTTACCAACTGCAAGTCAAGCTTAGACACTTGAAGCTATTTTCCAATATTATTCAGATCACAGTGACAGTGACTGTTTGTGTGTTGGTATAGGAGAGCCAAGAATCATTAGAAAAGTATTCTTCAGCACTCAGAATTTGTTGCACTGATGAAAAAACCATACAAATGTGTCAACCCAGTGTCAAATGAAAAGCCTTGGCAATCTGACCCAGGGAGTCTTTAGAGCTGAATGCATTTCCACATAAACAGGGACAGAAATATATAATTTTCATGTTCAAACTGACTGGTACACAACTTTCAAGGACAAAACAAACAAAACCATGCAACTACTACATGAGATATGGCACAACAAGAGACATTCCCATGGTAATGTGACCCCTCAAAATAGAGCTGCCACAGCTCAGCATGGAAATCACCTCACTGATTTGGAGAGATTCTAGCAGACAACTTGGTGCAAATCAATGGTTACAATGCATAGGAATGATTGATATCTTTCCAGCCTGCTTGGAGTTGGAGTAGGACTGTATTTCTCTGTCTGCTCTAAATCCTTTCTAAGCACATCTGAAGACTCATACAGCATAGCTGTAAATCCAGTTAATCCATGCTCATTTTTTGCAGCTTATTCCAAATTCTTCAACACTTCAAAATGCACACCCAACATTGTTAAAGACACAAAAATATTCTGCTATCAACTTTTGCAGAAGTCTACAGATCTCTTGTGATTTACAGAGCACAATTTACTCATCCTCCTTCTTCGGAGGTCTTCCATTAACTATCTTTGAGCTTGAAATACATAAATTACATGGATTTTCTTTAGTTTCAGTTCCCCTTGTGATGAATCCTAGAGATTTTGGTTCCAAGGCAGCAATTTCCTGTTGTTCTTCTTCTGCCATTGAGACTGGCTGCACACTGCATTGGTAAGTGCTTATATCTGATTAAAGAAACAATCACAATCCTTGGGAAATATTTAATTTTAAATGTATTTTGTAGTAAACATCAACTAAAAACCAGAGGATGACTTTGGAAGAGGTTGTTTTCTGCCTGTGAAATACTTTAGGCAAGAGCGTAGAAGGTCAATGTGTTTGTTCACTTTCTCTCTCTCTCTCTCTTCCTTGTTGCACTTTGACTGTTTTCCACATGCAAAATCCTCCATTTTTATTGCCCAGAGCTCAGGGCAAATTAAAGCAGGCTTTCTGTTTTCTCAGCACATTCTCTGACCACTGGGCTATGACAAAGGTAGAAGCAAATTCTCTTCCACTCTCCCATGCTTTTTGCTAAGGCCACCAATAGGCACAGGTATAAAAAGGGAATTCAGTTGATGCTTCTGGAACTTAGAAGTAACTTACATCCCTATTTGCAAAGGGCTAAGATGCTCTCACTCTCCTTTATAAGTCATTATGCACGTACATGCATAGTAGTGTCAGTGGAAGGCTATGCTTGGGGTTCAGTTACAGAACTCTGTAATTTAGGAGTTTAAACCTTGCCCAATCCTCATGTTACACAGACCTGAGTATCTCTTGTCCTGAGCTCTTGAATTGCAAATTCAGCAGATGCAACAGCAGTGGCTTATGCTAATTGTGAGGCACCATGGTCTCAACCTTCAAGTCATAGACAAATAGCTGTAGAAACCCGAACTAACAGGTCGTCTTCAGTCCATAGCAATTATACAAAGAAGCTGTTGCATTACGCTCTGTAGTTTTCTGTAGCCTCCTAGAGCAGAGGTGCAGTTTGCAAAAGTGCATTAAGATCTTGCAATTAAAAGGACAGTATAAATATGAGGAGTATTTTTTCAATATGAGCCAGAGTCCTGTACTTCACAGATGGAAATGTTGTTACATTTAATAGTTTAGACAGAGATCGTCGTTAAGGGGGTTAATGCATTTAGTATGGATATCCCAGGCCATTCTCTTCTACTAAATTAACCACATTTTAAGCTTTCTAGATAAAGAATTCATTTTCTAAATGCCTAGAAATTAAGGTCTTCTAATGTTATACTTGAAATTATTGGCGTTTCCTTTGCTGAAAATTGTTTTAGAAAGACCAAGGAATGAATTTCCTGAATCCATGAAAATTTCAGTCCATAGCCTATGAACTGCTGCATAGAGCATATTTATCTGCAAACCCAAGGTGGGTTCCCGTGGCCGCTGTGTGACATTCAGATGCATCAGATTTGCTGCCTTTATGCTTTCCAGTTAAGCCTTTTAGACTTGATTAAGCATCCAAACAAGCTTGACTAAACTTTTGGCACCATAAGCACTGCTCCTGAGCCTTAATGCTGTGCTCAGTTTGGCCACATAGTCCTGCATGGACTAGGGTTGTTCATCCCAATTTGGGGTCTTTAACAACTGACAGAAGCTGCGGCTGCCCCTTCCACTCTATCCTGGGCAAGAAGTTGCAAGGGGTCCTTTTCAGAAATGTAGATAAATTTCATGCTTGTAGGATCCTTCACACTGATCCTGAGCAAGGTAACCCTCCACTGGAGAGCAGTGCAGGATTCCCAGGATGCCCAAATCTTTACACTGGCTAGTAGTAAGTACTCCCTGTCTCCCATGCTGAAGATTTTCAGGCTTCATTTCTAGGTATGTGCTATAACCTCTCACAGACAGAAGGTTATCTGAAATTCCCTGTCCTTGCTAACTGCTGTGCTGGATGCAAGGCAGCTGTTGTGGTCTGTGCTTGAGATAATGTAACCTGGCAGCAGCAATATGGCAATAGCTCAGACACAGGGCATTGCTCTCTCCTAAACCAGGCTTAGGAGGGGAGTTCTGCCTGGGCTAGGCTATACTGTCATATTTTGCTTCTCCCCAAATACTTTGTGAAGTTTGCTGCACCATGTAACTTAGGTGTTTAAATCCTTCCTTACATCTCTTCTTACAAGCCTAAAAAAGGTTTTCTACAAATGTGTCCTGTCCTGACTAACACTTTGTTATAGAAATGCTCACACCAGTGGCTTTCAAAAGTATTTAAGTAAGTTACTGGGCTCTAAATCAGTGTCTGATTCGGCACAGATTACCTTTTCAGTCTGAGTAAAAAGTACAAGCAAAGAGAGGAAAATCATATATTAAATAAATTAATTCCAACTGGAGAATGCTGCTAGGAGGGCCAAAAGGCCCGACACATCAGTAATATTTACAATAATACCATCTCTATGTGTGCTGAAAGATGTTCCAGACATCCCAAATTATAGAAATATAAAGCCTGAAAATATTTTTCTTGAAAAGCACAAGGGAGTCCTTAGTGCAAACTTTTCTGCTCCTTTCTCTCAAAATTTACAGCTGCTGAAATCTTTCCAGCACCTTGTCAATGGCTAGGTGCAGTTTCAAATACCTATTACACAGTGAGTGGTTTTGGGGGAAAGTACTCATTTTATCATTACAGCACATGAACACAAAAAAAGTAAATATCTATTTCTCCTCACTGCAGATGGAAATGAGACTACAGAGCTAGTAGAGTGCTACTGCAAAACAGCTTCCTGAGGATTCTTGACTTTCAAAAAAAGACAGCAATTGCACCTAAAAGAGTGAATGCTTCCCATTAAGACACAATACTTTATAAGAACAAATTTTCAAAGTGCGGGACAGTACGCATCTGCATTTGTTAGAATAAAAAACTGATTAAACAGATCAACTGCAGCAGAAACATCAAAATAAGTTCATTTCTCACTTTCTCATTATAGTCAGTAATTATTTATTAGCTAATGATTTGCATAATGTTTTATCTCTCCAATTATCAAAGGACAGTAAAATTAAAGTGATGCACAAAGTCTTTACAAACTGTCTTCATCAAAGAGCTTTGTCCCTCAAGATTTACCATCCCCAGAGGAAGCCCATAAGCTTCATGACCACAATCAAGCTATGTCGGACAAAGTCCATCTAGCTCAGAATTTAATTGCTCCTACTGGCTAGAAGCAGATGCTCAAGGAGTGTAAAAACAATCAATTAGTGCATCAGTATATGGAATGCAAGGATCACATCTAAACCATCATTTTAGCAGCCACTAATATATGCATCCTTTATGAATTTGTCCAAATTCTTTTTCAACCTACTAATGCTCTTGGCTATCACAGCTTCCCGTAAGAGGATATTCCAATTTGATTCTATGTTGTGTGACAAGTACTCAAATTAGTTTTAAAGTTGTTGCTGGATACTTTTATTCCTCTTCTGTCAAAAAAGGTGAACATTTCCTTCCTCATCCCCAATGCCCCAACTTCTCTAGGACATTCACAATTTTATACACCACTCTCCTCCTTCGATCATCTCTTTTCAAAGACGAAATGTTTGTTTAGCTTTTCCTTACCCAGGCTTCATTCCACATCTTTTATCAACATTTTTTGGTTTTCTTTTTTTAATTCAACTCTGTTTAGCCTTTTCAGATAAGGAGATCAGAATTGTTTATAGTTATCAAGATGTGGAAGTACCATAGATTTATTCTGTTGCATAATGGTCCTTCTATATTTTCTTATCAATCCCTTTTCTAATTATTCTTAGCATTCAATTTGTTTTGGGGTTTTTTTTCTACTGAACAATGTGAACAGTGACCTAATTTTTATTGAGAAGTAGCCACATTAATACTAAAATATTTCCTGCTATGTCAGGTTAGAGTTCATCATTTATATGCATTCATAAATGTTATTTTCCAATTGTCTTGCTTTGCACTTTCCAAAATTGATCTCTCGTCCCAGCTTATTATCAATGATGAGAGTTTTCTGCAATACTTCAGAGTTAGACTCTCCTATTAGACTTCTGCTTATTCTTTTCATATTATAAGTGGATTGTGAAAGCACTGAACACACAACATGATTTTCAATAGGATCACCTATCTAATCTCTTTTAGGAAGAAAACCTAACCATTTATTTCCACCCTTTATTTTCTAGCTTTTAACTGGGAATAAATCCACAAAAGCATCTTTCCTCTTATCCCACGACTCTAATTTCCTGAAAAGCCTGTTTCTGGTGAATCTGCATGTACCATTTTGAGCAGATGACCCACAAGAAAACTGATTAGGACACGAACAGGAGCTGATTTCACACACAAAAAAAAAAATCTCATAATTAAATTGCAAGGAGTCATATAGATTTTGTTCTGAAACTCAAATTCTTCATTAATATTGTGCTAGTAGGAACAATAAGGAAGGCTTATTGGAGTCAACAGGAGCAGCACAGATAACTGGAGTGGGGCAAAAGGCAGGAGTGCTGTCATTAACACTCTCATTATAGGCTTGTTATGCATGGGCTAGGAGTCTCACTCTCATGGGCAGTATCAGAAAAACTTCTTGGCATGTTTCTGCTGTGAATGGAGAAGGACATAGCTTTGTGCCTGATAGCTCAACCACCACTGTCAATGACTGATGCAAGTGCAAATGGAGCTTCACTGTCCTCCACACCCAATTAAATTAGGTGTGCACTGCACTCCTTGACACACTTATTTTTCTTCGCCTCTCCTATAACTTATGAGTCCCCAAACCACATTTTTCACTGCAGAAGAGTGAAAACAAGCACAAGCACACACATAAGTACTGATGGCATAAGGCGTTGCGTAACATGTTGACATTTTTAGTGGGCTTCCCAATATCTCCATGCATTTTTTTGCCCCATATCAAGATTTGTCATCACTCAAATTCTCCTTTTACATAGTCTAAACTCTTATTAAGACAGCAAAGCTTAGGGAATACACATCATTCAAAGCAAACACAACAACTACTATGAAACAAGAGCTATGCTGTGAACAGGATCCTCTACAAAACAAAAGCAACAAAAAACCAGTACAAATTGTTGAACTCCAGCAGAACAGTGACCCAATTTTATTTTCAACATTTGTATAATAGCAGCAGCTTAAAATCTTCTGTGCAAAATCGGGGAGGGGTATAAGGATGAACTCGGAGAGGCAGTACAGAAATACACCTTTCTCAAGGCTATTAATTTTATTACAATGAAATCAATCAATACAAGAAGATCAACAGAACTGGTTGAACTAGCACTCACAAAAATGTTTCTCTTGTAGCCTTCTGTCTGAGTGTTTTAATGCTGTGGTCTGAGTCTTGTTGCTAACCAAATGTTAGAAAAAGAAAATGACTAAGGATAGCAAGTTAATAAAATTAGAAAATGTTCAAATGCCTGTTTGTACCACTCAAAAAATAAAATGAAGTCTTATTTCTTGGCCTGCTTTTCCTGCACCATAGGCTAATCTGAATATGTTCAACACTCACTGTGGATCAGTCAGTAAGCTACTTTATTTGTTTTTGGGCCTAAAATATAGATTTCTTCTTGAAGGGACACCATCTAAAATCAGAACAAAATCCCATCCAAACCCTCAAACTTTTCTTTAATTTTAGCAAATAAATAGCATTTTCAGGGGCTTGTTCTGTCCTTGGCATGCTGAACAGAGTTCTAGCTATATTTACCACATTAGTATATAAAACTATTCTGTCATCACTCTCCTTTTATGCTTTTAAATAAAGCTTACATAAAGTACTGCCACTTTATAATTTTGGCAGATCAATAAAGTCAAGGAAACAGCCACATCTTTCTGGTAGCAATTACTAAGATTATATTAGTGGTATTTAGTGCATTTAGGCTATTAGAACAGCAATACTTATATTTTATATAGGTGGGGCTGGTAATACCAGCTATTAGTAAGGTTGCTTAACAATTCCTATTTTAAGATCCTGTCTTTAATGTTTTAATTGCTCATAGCTCTGGAAGCTTTTCTGTAGACTGAACTGGAATTTTCCATCCTAAGTATTCTGCAGAAATATCGTAATGATTTCCCTGCCTCAAAAAGCAAGGTAAACTCTTCTGTCCATGTGTAAAAAATTAACTCACCATCCCCCTGCTTGATGTACTTGTCTAAGAAATGTTCTGGTGTCTCCAGGATTCTGAAGAGTGACTTGAAATTTCCTAAGAAAAGGCTTGATAAATCCTGCTCCTGATCAGTAGAGATTTCTTCAGTTTTGGTAGAAGCTGTCCATGGAAGATGACTCCTGTAACACTACAGGCCAGATGGAGGAATTTAGGAGCACATGTCCTATGCCTCCATGGATGTCAGTGAACCATTGCTTTAATCAGATACAGAAAAGGCAAGAGAAAGTGGAAAGATAAGACTACAGAGAAATGGGATTAGGATCCATTAAAGAGAAAATTGAGATTGATGTGCAGCACATAGACTGGGGCTAGCCCTGGGAAAAGAGGAGGAAAAGACCAAGAATGCAAAAAAGCAGGAGGCATGAGAAGAGATATATGTGATAAGACACTCATGTGCAAAAGAACTGAAAGTTACTGGGGCAAAAAAAAATGGTACCAGAGAAAGGACGAGTTCCAGGGGCTGCAGGAGGTTCCTCAGGCAAATTTATGTTTAACTGAGGAATCAGCTCTGATTTGGAGCTAGTATTTAAAATGTACTGAATAACTCAGTCATCAGAGCAGGGTTTGAGTTCACAAAGAATGCCGACACAGGGTGGACAGTGTGGGAGGAAACAAAATACCATTTAGCAGCTGCCTTCACAGGCACCATCCCGCCTGTGGTCTGGCTGATGTCAGATACCCATACAATTAGAGACCAGATCAAAACAGAACAGGATGCTTCCAGGGATCGGTCTTGCATTCTTATGATTGTTCTTTGATTAAAACTTGTGAGTGCATATGTATGCTGTTAAATGCACCCACTTAAGAATAGATTTTTTTTCTCTCTCACAAAGGGAGTAAAACAAACCCCATAATATTCCTCTTTCTGATAGAAAGATATTTTCCTCCACAACATCCTTGAAACCTCAGTTGAAACATAAGAAACAAAAAATATACCAAATCAGTCTGGCAAAACTTTCCATCTGTGTTGCTGATTCAAGAACCCTTCCCAACCCATTATATTAATGCCACTCACTTTTCAGAACAAAAAGATGAAACACATTTGAGATTACTTTCCTGTGCGACCTCTTTTGAGGTTTGTTCAAGAACATGGAGACAGAAGGAGATCAATTCATGTCCCAGGCTATATAGACCCCAGTTATACAGCAGCTGAGTAAATACCACTGATAAATAATATCAATATTTGCTTTGACAATGAGTTAAAAGCATGTCCACTTTCAAAGCTGTTCCATTACTGAAACATGGCAATAGAAAAGAGAAATTTTAAATCTGTATTTTATTGCTTTCCCTTCTCTATCTATTCTCTGATACAAAATGAAAACACACACTCTTTTTTCCTTAGGAATATTACTGTTATCCATAGCCCATCATACATCAAACTCTCAGACTTCTGTGTCAAAGTGAATGAACAAGACTGACACATTTAAACAAATCAGAGGTTACTCTTAGAGGCTTTGTACAGATCATCCATACTGCAAGTCAGTATGCATAGACAGGGATTTATATTCTACTAGCTTCTGTGTAACCAAAAGTGAATAAAAAGAAAACCCTTATTTTTCACCAGAATTTTGCTTCTCATTTCTTAGCTGAGATCACATTCCACATTTGGTATTTTACCCTTGACTTTTACCTTTGACTTTCTGTCCCAGGGGCAGGAGGGTAAGGGTGAGACTTACTAAATGTGTTCTGGAGCTTATGAGGTTTGACCACTACAATTCCATGTAGGAAAAGTACACTTACATAGAAATAGGATTACCATTTGCATTAAATAACAGTTAATTTCCAAAGGAATCCATAATCTACGGGGGTTTAGAATCAAACAATGGATACGTGCTGAAATTAACAAGGAATTTATAGCTCATAGAGAAATTAAAGATTCATAAGGGATATCAAATCTTATTTTTTTTTAAGGTAGAGACTGGACCCTAATGTCAGAAAAAAACCAAGAGCTATTTTGAGTTAACTCCATGAGAACGACTGACACAAAGCTACATTATAAAACCAGTGAAACTTTGTCAGAAGGAAATGATCAGGTAACTGCCAGTCCAGTTTTGGAGAGGCAAAGTGCTACTTAATTTTTTTCTTTCCTTAAAGAGCTGTAAAAAGATAAGACACATATATGGGAAGAATATCAGCTTCTGGAGAATAGAATATTCTGAAGAATATCCAGCTTATCTGGACCACAAATCTCTACTTTGAAAAATCCAATGTGTTTCAGAATTTAAATGAATATTCTTGTCTGCACCTTTGAGATTTTAAGGACAATGTGTTTGAGGACTTGGAAAGTTATCTAATTCTTCATGATTTTCTCAAAAATCTTGAAGTGTATGAATGCCATCTAATAAAGTTTAAAAAAATAAACAAAGAAGAAGTTAACCAACCAACCAAACTAGTAAGAGAAACATGCTCATCACATATTGAAATCTTTGTTTTCAACTTCTTGTCTTCTAGAGTTAATGGAGAGAATAATGTTATTTCTGTTCAAGATTTCTGAGATAATCACCTGCATTAGAGGGGCAACTCAGAACACTGTATTTACATAAGGACAGTGAATCCATACCATGCAGCACAAACCACTCACATGTAGAAACAGTCATTTGCCCTTGTGCTCCAAATTTCTGGAGGTACCAAATAAATGGATCAAGTCTTCTATTTTCTGTTTGGAGAAAGCTTCTGATTGAAAGAGGAGTCAATTAAATCCAATCGACAACCCACCAGGAAAACAATCCACCAGAATATCTTCACTCAAGAGGAGACTTGCAGAACTATTCATATATTACTATTTACTATGCAAATCCATTCCTTATTTCTCCCATCATGATTTTTTGCTGGGTTGCCTGGGTTCAGGGTTTTAGGTGAGTTGTTTTTCTTTTTCCTCTCCTCCCTTTTGATGTGAAAAGGAATAGAATTGAGACAGGGTTGAATTTTGCAATCAATAGGCCCTGTTATCTGCAGGCATCTTCTTTAATAGTAGTATTTTGGGAGTATTAGCATTTGTCTTGCAGAGAAGAACCCGGGTCCTTTCCAGGCAGCTTTTCTAGATTGTTGAGTTATGTGAGGGTGGGATGGGGATCTGAAAATCATTAATTCAGAGCGATTCCAGAATGCAAAAGACAATATGAGTCAAGAGTTCTCATAATTTTTAATTAGGCACCTAAACTCCATTTGTATCTTGTCTTAAAGGCCTATGTCCTTTTCAGACTATGAAATCATTAAAAAGTACTTATGTTTTTGGCATTAATAAATATAATTTCAAACCCTGACCCTGAAATTATCTTAATGGATCTCTTAAACTTTATCTAGATTTGGAAATTCCTCCTTGACTTCTGCCTTCTTCACTCTTCTCTAATTAGCAGTGCAGTCATGCTATTGATGAAAAGCAGGTTGTTTCTTCATGGGAAGACCATCTGCCAGCACATCACTGCTCCTACCCCAGATGGCAACTTCTTGGTAAAGCTAAGAGGTGCAATTATTCAATTGTTCTATAATCAGACACACAATTCAATTAGCTACTGATTATTACAGCAGTATTCCTGCTATTTACTGTTCCATTTGTCAAGATATTCTGTGTGATCTTTGTAATGTTGAGATTCAACAAGTTTACCATGTTGTTTAAGCATTTGAAAAGACGAAGTCCTTAAAGGCTTTATCAACTCAGAAAACAAAAGTAATTTAATTTTGCCTAAACACTTAGTAGTTCCAATATAATGGCAAGCACTTGATTGTCTGTACCTAATATTAGGGGCAGGATTCTCTGTTTGAGAGGATGTGTGTCCTGAGAAGAGATATATAATGAAGCTTAGCAAACATTTTTTCAAGTCACACATTTGAGAAAATGAAGCAGACTGAAGTAGGTCTAGAAGTAGTAAAATGATTTCTAATTCAAATTTAATCAACTCAAGCATAACTGTAAGCCAGTCACAGCATTTAGCTGTTATATTTATGAGAGGGGAAAAAATAGCCTTTGTGTTATTAACTGTAACATTCTCCTCTATGTCCTCCCTTTGCAGTCAGCCTGAGCTGCCACTTGGACTTTTCTGTGAGGGTGGGAGAGAGCCACATCCCTGCTTCCTGGCCACAGCCAAGGGCCACTTGTGCACAAGGACTCTGTAACACATTTAAAATCTTATGAGGAAAAGAGACAAAAACCCCCAAAACTCTAGAAACTGCGACAGGTTTGCAGGAGGTTTGTAATTGAGCAGAGGTGAACAGCATTGCTATTTGCCACCTCACAACACTCGTAATACAGAAAAGCACAGAAGTATTTGAGAGAGGTTTTAAAGTTCTGGTGAAGACAGATCATTCTTATCTCCTGGATAAGAACTACAAAACCACAGATGCAGCTCTGAGGAGTTTCTCCCATTATGGTAGGGGGAGGTATTTTGTGCAACTTATTGTAACGCATATTTTTCCCCTCTTTTAGAATTACCATCATTTTATTCTAAAAAACCTAATATAATTCCTATTTTAAGGCTAAATACGTTTCCCATCAGAATAATTTTGTGGAGTAATGAAGAGAATGCAACCTTAGGTCTAATTAGGTCTCTTAGCCCATAGAGTCTGTGCTCAGACAGATCTGCAGTGCTATAATGGATTTTTGCAAGGGCCACTGGGTGTAGCTGAAGATAAAAGCAGGTCATATGAAAAACACAAAAGGCCTAATATTGCCTTGTGCAGATTTGCTGAGACATGGAGAGCTGAGCTCTCCACCAGTCCTCTCATCAGCTACCCAGCAGGTGTGGCCACAATGGGTGCCATAGTAGTATAGCTCATTTGTTTGCACTGGAACTCAATTTTCACTGGCAGCTCTGGGAACTGTAACTACTTCATTTTTTAAGTGACAGCCTTTTACATACTGAAAAAAATCCCCAACAATTTTATTGTAACAATAATTATACACGATATTAATCTTGCTGTAGATTTTCATGTAAAATATAGGTGAATTTATAGCTACACATTCATTTATTCAAACACAGAATAAAGAGGTTGAGGTATATTGAGACGCAGAGCCCCAAAGGAGAGATTGGCAAACCTGAAGTTACCAACACAACCTTAATTCTTGTGCTCCTGTTTATGATACAGTGTCTAACTGAGTGAGTGCTGGTTTTACAACAGTTTTACAGTACAAAGTACTTTATTCAGGTCATCAACGTTCACCATTTCTTTCAGTTCCACTGTGGGCTGAATGATACTCATTGCATACAATCCAAATGCCAGTTGGGCCACAAAATTTGGGAGTTTCTCCTGGCCTTCTACAGAAATCATAATCCCTGAGAGAGGAGACTAGATCAGACAAAAATTATATTTCTAGGCTTATTCTGAAAATCCAAACAAAAAAGCCCACAAAACCCAATACTATTGCTTTGTGTGGTTAAATACTGTGTTACAAAGATAACCTTAAATTTTAAACCTGGGACTCATTCATTTGTTTTATATGCAGGTGGTGGGTTGTAGACAAACTTGAAAGAAAATAAAGTTAAAAGAGAACAGTAGTTTTATCCCACAAAAGAATACACAAAACCTAAACAATCCTAAGTACAGATGTTAAAACCTACCTCAAAGATATACATACAAATAATGCCTCTAGATTTACAGCAGGGACTTTGTGTTTTAAAACTATATATAGACAGCCATATAATTTACATTATGAAAGCCTGAGATTATTCCTCTGTAGAATCTCAAAGTCTTAAATCAATAAACATTATAGCCATTTTTAGGAGCTACTAAATACTTATTCCAATACCACTTCCAATACTTATTAAACCTCCCAGTGGGAGAGAATATTTGTGATGGCTCCTATCAGTCTGTGCACTATTTTTATACTGCTAATGGACACTGAAGACTGGCAGAAATTTCAGACAGCTGAAGCAAGTTTTCTTTTTACTATTTGTTGATTACCCTCAACCAAGCCTGTGATTTTTTTTTTTTTTTTAGCTACTAGTGCCAGATGGACAGACTCTGGGTCTTGTGTCACTCTTTTGCTTGCTTCTTCTAGGTCATCCCTAGTTGCATGGGCTGCTAGTTACAATGGGATTTGTCCCCCTCTTCTTTAAAAGGGTTTGATGACTGTCATGAGACAAGCTCTCTTACATCCTGATACATTATTTTTGGCATAGGGGCCGCATAACAACAGTGCTTTGGGAGAAATCACCAGAGAAACCTCAAGGACAGATCACTGAATCCAAATTCCTTCTATAGTTGTTAAGACTTCTCAAGGGAGCATATGTGATCTAACTGATCCCTGAGTTCTTTTCCAGGTGCTCTCCTGGAGAGATATTTTTATCTGTACAAACATGGGCTGTCTGTAGAGATATTCACTTGCCAGATGCCCTTGATACATTTTGGTATCCACATATACCAAAGTTTATATCATGGGGACTTACAATTCTCAGTCTTTTGACCTTGGTATTATAAAGATACAACTGACCCATGTGGACAGATTTGCTAATCTCCTATAAGAATGAAGTCTGATGTATACTTGTGATAACTTTAAACTAGTATTTCCTGTATAGATTTGCCTTTTAAATCCACCAGACAATATTAGAAATTGTTTCATACTTTTGCAGGATGGAATTTCAGTGGCAGTTAAGAAGATGCTCAGCAATGCTTTAGGAATTGGACTCCACAGTGCTGTTCAATCACTGGTAATGAATAGCCTGAATCTACTGCAAAGTCAAAGTTCTCAAAAATTATAATGGTATATTGACAGTAACATATTCTTATTGTTTGAAGGCTTCTGAGAGTAATAATAATAATAATAAATCTCCAGTGAATGGCTGAGCACCCTTTCCTTCAAGAAGAAAACTTCAAGGGAGCAGAGCTCTGCACAGGTCATGGGCTCCTTTTTCCCAAACCCAGTAACTCCAGTCATGAAATATCTAGGCCTGACTGCAAAGTAGAGATAATAGGACAAAAAACCCAAAACACTGTTCATTGCCAGAACTCCACTAAACCATGATGGCAGATGAAATAGAAACAAGACAATCACTGGAATTCTCATGCATAAGTGTAAACATAGGATAACATGTATGTTTTAAATTTATCACTTGGTCCTTTCCTGAAAATGTGGCCCAGAAAATTGCAGGGACTATCTGTGTCCTACTGCGGTGTGTTTATAGGAAGGAAAGGGAAAGCAGTCTCCCTGCTCTGTGAATTTGGACTTGAAGATAAAAAGCAGCTTCCATCCTGCTGAGCTCAGCTGCTGCAACAGCAGAAACTTGTTCTAGACAGAGTGTGCACTCATAATTTATTGTTTCTGTCTCCTAAATGCATTACTTGTTGCTCTTTCAATTTTTCCTTTTAAAATCCTTTCAGATATTGACCTTCCCTCCAGTAACCATGATCTTGTGTGATCATTCTCACTCTTGTAGGCTGAGTATAAAACACTGTTCCATGAAATTGGCAGCATTTATCAGCCCTTATTGCTGGGTATCAGAGTAAAGAGAGGTACAAATGAAGATTTTTGTCATGTTTTTAAAGCAGGAACAGAGCAAGACAAAAAACTGAAAAGACAGAAAAACTCTGTTACCCCAGCATGTCATGAGTTTATGAGGAAAGCCAGAGCTTTTGGACTGTCAGATGGGAGAGGTATTATATGGGACACTTTCTTCTTGCATCTACAATGCATCCCTGAAAGCCTACACCATCAGGATAATTCCTATTGCCAAAATCTATAACAAGATCAGTAAAACAGATCTTCTGCCTCTTTTTTCCTTCACTAAAGCCAGAGACCTACAATCTAATGCTGAGATTAGGCCAGGTTTAGACAAGAGTAAGCAACAGTTTCCATTCTATGGAAAACTGCCTCCATCAAAAAGTCCAAGCAAAAATAAGGGTCCTAATTTAAATAAGTTCAACTGCTGTTTTTCCACACAGTGTTATTTTTTAATTCTTCCTTCCTTTAATAGATGCTTGGTGGCTTACAGCAGGTAGCTGAGTCTGAACATGTTGTTTTTGGAGTGCATTTACTGCAAGGAAGCTGAATAACCAGGAAAAGCTGTACCTTGCCCACCTACACCAGTTCTGTATCTGTCCCAGAATACTTACACCTTTTATCCCCCACCCCCAACAATCACTGCCAAGTGCATATTTCTGAAAAGCCATCCTTGTTCTATATTTGTCTGTATTGAAGTGTCATTGTCCTCTATTGATTTTAACTAAGTCTGTAAATAGCTAGCAATTGTGTTCTTCATTACTTACAGTTTCATCCATTTATAGTATCATCCATCTGTGATTTTTGTTTTTCCCTTACTTTCTTTCCTATTTTTTACTTCCCTGAGCCAATTTTCTTCTTATTCTAAAACAACGATCTGAAGTTAAAATAGCATCAACAAATTTGCACTCAGTGTTTGAAGTATTCCTTATGCACTCTCTACAGTTGCAGAAACTGCAAAAAAACCTGGAAAAACTTTCTACATATTATATAGAGTATTTATTATTAAGTTGATTACAGTAACAAGACACACACTGCTTTTCTTTTGCTCAAGCCACAAAGTCATCTTTATGTGAGACAGAAATCAAAATAGTTTACCTCAAGCATAGATTTAATCCTTGACTCTTACCTCATGCAGGTCTGTCAGGCAGTACTCTGTGGCATTCATCAGATTTTTTTCAACTGTAAAATATCCCAAATAAGACAGGATTTTGAAATTTTCCCTGTTTTTAAAACAAAAGATGCAGTTTAGATGTATGTACATGTAATTTAGATGTACTTACATTTAAAAAGATATAAAAAACCAAACTTACTCCTATACAGTTTTTACAGACAGATGAGAGGATCACAAATTTATCAGTGGTGTTGCAAAATCTCTGTCTTGACCTACTTTTTAAGGAGCTCCCCAATAAGATCAAGACGTTTAAAATCAATAAAAGAAACCAAAAAAATCGGGTTTTTCAGAGTAAGAGCTCTAATAATTACTTTTTCATTAGAAAAAGGAACAATTGAGCAATGACTAACATCAAACACCTGTTTGACACTCCCTCATGTGCGGTCCTGGCCTCTCAACTGTGTTTTGCCCAGCTCCAGTGACTGTTGGGATCTAAGCAAATCTTCCCATGGCTCCAGGTGGCTTCCTCTCCACCACACCTGGGACTTTGGCTTCATCTTTCCCATGTACTGCCTGCAAAGGGAGCCCTCAGCCCCAGGCTGCCCTTGGCCATATAGCAGGTGCTCTCCAACACCACTTCAGCATTTCCTTAGAGCAGAACAACAACATTGCAACCATAAAAGGAAAATCAAAAATTCTGTCTCTCCAAAAAGAGAGAGGTGGCTTCATTGTTTTGAAAATAAAACATTTCTTTTCTTTTTATTTCAAGAGATTTCTTCACTTTCTTTTACAGAAACCTTGAGTATATTAGAATGCCTTGAAAGGAAAAACAAAACAGTTTTGTTGCTTGTAGAAATATTAAAGCATTTCAATCCAACCAAGGTACAAAATTGTGTACATATCTTCTATGATCTGCAGCTTAAATGAGGAACAGGAAGGAAAAAAATGGAAAAAGAAATTTTAATTTCTCAAGCTATTCAATAGAATTTTCATAAAGAAATCAGTTGCTAACAACTGAATTTGTACATTAAAGACACACAGGAAAAGATCTATAGATACCAGGAGGTCTAGCTGTGCAGGAGGGCTGGCCCATTTACTGATTACTTACACAACAAAACAGAAACCTTTGCCCATGCTTTCTCTGGAGGTTGCCTTGCCTCTGCCCAAGACACACAGAGAAATACTTTGACACTGGGGTTACAGATAATAAGGCCCTTGTTCTTCACCTCCTGTTTAAACCAGGCTGGCTCTGCAGATCAGCTTTTCTTCACACTGCAAAGACTAACACCTGAGCAGAGGCACAGCACTGAGCACAGCCTTGACCTATTTTCCAGGGCAGCTAAGCTTGTTTGAAAATCATGTGAAGAATAGGGGGGAAAGGCATAGTTCATGTAGGCATTACAACAAGGAGTTTCATGTACAGGAATGGGAAATGCTAAAAATTATTTATATTATCTAGCTAATAAGATGCAGATTTGGAGGCTGAATGAAGTTATTTTCTTCAGTGGAATAAACTCCTTATGATTATAGAAAGTAGAGAACAAGTAAATAAACCAATATCGCTGAGTGGGTGAATAAAAATGGAAAACAAAACACACCAAAGTCATGCCTCAGAAATTACTTTGTTCTTCATTATGTGCAAAGTGGGTTAACCTAGTTAATCTCCCACATAATTTATGAAAGCCATAAGTTTTTCCCAGCTTTCATAAGTGCTATAGAATAACTTTCTGCAAATCAAATAAATCAGTACTGATTGGACTGATCAGTTCTCCATGATCAGAACGAGGAGAGGAGGATGACATGAATGCAGGAAAAGCTGACAGTGGATGCAGAGATGGGCAGACCTGGCAGTGTGGGCTTCTCCAAGCTTAAAGCCCAGCAGATAAGCCTGGCCCTCCCAAGCCAGGCCTGTGCTTTGCCCTACTGCTGCTAGGTCTCCCTGCGCTGGGATAAGTAGGGGAACAGTGGCTCAGAGATTGCTCAGCAGGAGCTGCTGCCAGTCTGGAAGCAGCAGTCTTATCTATTATTCAGATAATGGGCAGCCTGCTAAAGCGTAGAGCAACCAGAGGAGGATTGGTCCGTCAGCACTTTGTATTGGTTTTTCACTGTTGAGCTGTAACAAAAAGTTATTTTTGGAAGCCAGAATTTTACTCTTTACCTTTACTTGAAATGAATTTTCACTGCTGTGCTGTAACAAAAAGTTATTTTTGGAAGCAAGAACTTTAGTGCTTACCTTTACCTGTTGGTTTAAAGGAATGTGCAGCACAGTTTTATTTTGTTTGTACTGACCCCAAACTGTCTTCTATTTTAAAAGAATGATATTTGAATAGATATTTATATAATAGTTATATAAAAACAAAATGGCAGTAAACAGATAAATTATAAATGAATTTTAATCATTAATATTCACTCAACTAAATGGATCAGTATCCTGCGAACATCGTTATTTTGTGTCCAGCATTTGTACATGACAGGTTTTATTTACTTGCATACTTGTGTCTGCAAACCCCAGCTGAGTCATGGGGTTTGTATTACCCTGGGGAATGAATAAACTTAGAAAAAGATGGTCTCTCAGGAACATTTGAGTCTGAGAAAACGTATCAAGTGCAGAGCAGAGGTGCCTAGTGCACTCTCATGCCTTTCCAGTATATGAAGAGTAGCTAGAAATTCAGCTAAAAAGTAGCATGAACCTTCAAAACACACCCAGTATACCATGGGGTACAGTTCTGCAAGACTCCTGCCCAACAAAAACTTGTAGCAACCAGTCAATCAATGATTATAACTGCAATTTCTCTGCAGATTTCTCCCAAGATCCTTGTTCAGGATCCTTGTTGCTGGGACCCAGCTGGGTCTATGGCCAGATCAAAGTGTGGAGGATGCTGTAATAGTTAAATGGAGATGGAATTTCTCATGGAAGTCATGGTTACCAGTGTAATTTATAATACATCAATAGTTATCCTGCAGGCATTTTGAGAAAGTAAGTGTCTCAGATGACTTTATGTTCCTGAAATGACCTCTCTCATCTCAAATAAATATATATCCTTTTATATACTTAATGAGTACTTTTAATTACATTTGTTTCATATCATTCCATTCAAGGCTTTACCTTTTGAATGAAATACGTATTTTTTTTTCTAAACCATAGTTTATACATTATTGTATCTATGTTTAGTTCTAGTTGTCCTGGAATTCTATTAAATGCAACATGAAATTAACATTATTAAGAATCAACATCAAGGTGTTGTCTTGATAATTTAAACAATATTTAAAGGTTTCTTTGCCAATATTGTTTGCAATAATCTATTCAGGTACCCTTAAATTGCAAAAGGATCATAAAGGCAGCATTAGCAGAGACATAAATGGTCTCAAAAAGGGCACTGTACAGAAAAACATCTATTTGCAGCTCTAAATCTCTTGAGGTTTGTTCATTCAAACTCCAAAAGTCCAAACACTCAAAATCTGATGCTAGTATCTATATTCAGAATGCTAACCAAGAGAATAATACTCTTCTCTTATGCGTATACTTGCGCAGACATTTTGTGAATATAAACCAGTTCTGCAAGTTTTCCACCTCTATTTTTTTAGCATTACTTTTTAAAAACAAGATGGAAAGTAAAAATAACCTTGACTAGATTACGTAGCAAATGTAGGCAGACCTCTAGCCTCAGCATGGCTCCATAACAGAAGCTGTCCACTGGTGTCCCTACAAAGACCTTTTTGCACAATCAGCTTAAATTAATAAAGACATATGATGCATTAAGCAATGCACATTACACTGAACAGTGGTTCAGGCTTGAAAGTGCCTAATGTTGAATAAAGTTTCCCACCAGCTGTTTTTATGTTGTTTTGTGCTCTCATTTGAGCTGTTACATAATGTATTGAGATGAAAAATTGGCATATAGAGGTATAACGGTTTGTGTTCTAGAGACAAAACAGTTTATAATTTTAGTTCATACTCACAGAATAAAGCAGACCTTTAGATCAAATTAAAAAAAAAGGAAGGTATGCCAAATGGCATCATAGACCATCACTTTCAGGAAGTATTCTTAAAATATGAAGACATATCTTCATCATGTCAGAGTCATAATTTGTGATAGATGGAAATCAGCATTCTTCTGCCTGAATTATCATAGTCTAAAGCCATTATGTACACTGACTAACTGCAACACATGAAAAGCAGAGAAGAAAAAATGATAACTGATATGTTGTACACCATTTTTTACTCAAAAAATATCCAGTGAATGATACAAAGTGTGCACAATATTGAATCAGGTAAAATAAATGAGTGTGAATGCACACACACAAGATTTATTGCCACAGCACTAACATTTTGTCCATTATCTACTTGTACACACAGAAATGCATTCTACTCTGAGGTGGAAAAAGGAAACACAACAATTAGCAGGCATGGCAAGTGCCCCAGTGATTAGAATCTCACTGAGTTACTACAGAAATGGGCTGCAGTACCACTAGCTGGTTTTGAAAAGCTTTGCTGCTGCTGCTTAGGAATAAGGCTGAATGTCTTCTTCCAGGAGAAAACTTGGGGATAAGATAGCATCAGTAATCCCATGAATCTTCTGGAAAGACTTAAGTCTTACATCTCCTTTCCATGAACGACCTCAAGTGGTTTCCTCCTTGCTATGCTAGATTCTGTAGATCCCGCTTCTTTTTCCACAGTGGAAAGGGAAGATGAGTATCTAATTTTAATAGTTGGACTTAATGATATTAAAGGACTTTTCCAACCTTAACGTCTCCATGATTCCATGATCTAAATTAGTGTTGCAAAATTCAACTAGTGGCCCAACTTTATGAGGTCTGTCATGGTTTAACTTTGGCTAGTAATTAATCCCCACACAGGAACTTATTCCCACCACACCAGGATGGGGGAGACAATCAGAAGGGTAAAAGTGCAAAAACTCGTGGGTTGAGATAAAGGCAGTTCAGTAGCTAAAGGAAAAGCTGTGCACACAAGCAAAGCCAAACAAGGCATTCATCACCAGTTCCCATGGGCAGGCTGGTGTTCAGCCATCTCCAGGACAGCCAGGCCTCCACCACATGTAATGGGGACTTGGGAACACAAACACTGTCACTCCAAACATCCCCCTTTCCCCATTCTTCCCCCAGGTTTGTATGCTGAGCATGACACCATATGGTGTGGGATATCCCTTGATCAGCTGGGGGCAGCTGTCCTGGCTGTGTCCCTTCCCAGCTCCTTGTGCACTCCCATTCTCCTCACTGGTAGGGCCATGTGAGGTGCAGGAGAGGGCTTGGCTGTGTGTGAGCACTGCTCAGCAATGACAAAAATAGCCCAGAATTACCAATTTCTGTTTCCAGAAAAATCCAAAGCAGAGCCCCATGCTACATCCTGTGAAGAAAATTAACTCTATCCCAAATATATATAACCAGAATATAGTAGCAGATTTTTATATCAGAAAGTTTTGGCTACACAACTCACTCACAACATAAAGTGCTCAACTTCTGTAGTGGTAAAACCATAAAAGACGAAAACAAAATCTTCAGTGGGCATTACTTGAGCCTTTCATCGGGAAGACACAAAAGATTTCACCCTTTGGTCATTGCAATGGGACTTCACCACCTTACATTTCCATTAGTGTAATGTGGGAGACATATTACACTCAGAATGAAAACCAAATCTATTTTTGATCAGAGGTAAGTCCAAGAGCTAGAACCATTAGGAAGTAGAAAGGCCCAAGAGGATGGAACTGCCATGATAAATTAACCTTACCAAGAGGCAAGTAAAAAACCTTATTCTTAATGCTGCCTCATCTTAGCATATATGTGTTTTGCCTAGGATGATTTTGGGCTCAGTTTCAGAATCTGTTAGTGCACATGCACAACACGGGCTTTTGAGACAAGGAGATGCAGAGGAGTTGTCCAGAATTTAAAGTGAGGTTTAAATTAAGCACAAAGCAATTTTAATGGGACCCTTGGAACTGGTTATCCCTCTGGCAAAGTACCAGCAACAGGAACGATGAATGTGCTTCCCATTCACACTCATCTAGGCATTGATTTTAAGGTGAAACAAAACCAATGATTCAATTTTTCTTCCTCACAGGTAAGAAGTCCAGTGATCTGCATGGTCTATATGTTTGTGGGTAAGCGGTACCAATTTTCAGTATAGCTAAAAGTTACCACTGGCAGACAGCTTGCATCCAGAATCAATAGAGAAACACTATCCAAGTAGAGATTATCTGTAACCTCATTTCCAGGGAGTTATAATTTGTTTCAAATCTTTGAGTACTGATAAGGGTGAGAACACCCAGAGTCAGGCAGAGTGAGATGACACTTTTTCAAAATAAAGAGGTCAGAAATTCTTCAACATCATTTTCTATGTACTCAACACCCTCTTTTCTATTTTTAAGCATCAGGCAGGCAGGCACTTTTACTGGTAACACATCCACACAGGTTTCCTTGGCATCCCTCAAATCCTCGCAGCACTATTATATGTGAATGCTGCAATTTTCCATCAATGGAGAAACTACTCTGTTTCCACTCCCTGTAATTTCACACCTTCAGAAGACACTTTTGTTGATTGACGGACACCTTCTTCTTCTTCCTTTTGCTGCACTGGGATTGGAAGCCTGTGCCTGATAACAGTTAATATACCTGACTTTTCTTCTTACACAATTAAAAAGCAGTCACATGGAAGAACAACCTTGTGCAAGGCAAGTCTGTTTTTAAAATACAAAATCCCAGGAAAGAGGAATATGGAGAAGTACTTCAGCATCTTAGTTTAAATTCAGCCCTGTAAAAGCTCGCATGAAATATTTATACTTTAATGTCCACAAAGTAGTTTAATCTGATCTGTAGAATCACAACACTGGCAGTATAATATGTCCCATGGCTGTACAAAATGCTGAAGTGAGCAGAATACGCCCATTTTCCTCTGCCAGAAAAATTCTGGCCTGCAGGGTCTGGTAGAAAGCACTCACTAAACACCCTGTATAACTATTTAATGTCTGTGCCCTCTGGAAATGCTGAAGGCCTTTCTCCTTAGGTGTCTGTGTCTGATCCTAGCAACGGGCACTGTTTCTTTGTTCAGTAACCTTATGAACAGAAGTACTAAGAGCCAGATAAATTTCTAGCAGCATCAGAGTCTTTAGTGAAGGCCAGTGATTCTCCAAATTTCATCCTAAACATAATTATTTCGAGAAATCTATCTACAGAACTTATGGGTTCCTCAAAATACTTCATCTGTCATCACCCGATTGAACCAACACTATTTATTTGCTTTCTAAAGGTACTCTAATTGATTTATCTGTTACTTGGAATAACACCATGATAAATAAATTATCACTTAAACACGATGGATTACTAACATTTCCTTTTCTAATTATATTTATGACATATTACCACATCTTGCTTTGTTTAAAAGCTTGCATATGTTTTCTTTATCCCTATAATCTAATCTAAGGTGCAAAACCTGGACTTGTGCCAGTGAACCCCTTTGTTAATATACTGCTGCACTACCAGAGTCCATCTGGAGTTACTGTTCTGCTTAATGTCACACGGCAGATCCTACCTGCATGGAAGATGAAAGGACATTCAAGGCACGTATCAAGGGATGACAGTTTTCTTTGTGATGAACCACAGAGTCACAGCTTGTTAAGTAAGACTGTGACAGTGATAAAAGACAAAGCCATCATTTTATAGCAGAATATGGCCTATCGGTACATGACAAGCCATACTATCTCTGCTCACACATGCTGACATCTCATAATGCATTCTCCCAAGTGCTGGACAGAAATAGTCCCTGAAGACAGCACCACTAGAGAGTAATAGCATACTGCTTATCTGGGAGCAAATGAATGGAAAAAAACTGAAGTGTACAATGTGTCCCCACTAAAATCACGGATAAAGTGAGGTTTCAGCTGAAAGCATCTTCTAATTTCATTAGAAGTTCAATTGCTTTCAAATCAAAAAATAAGGACAGTTATCTTCATTGTCAGCTGTTTAGACCCTTTCCACTATGATTTTTTTTAAAATGTTGAAGGTAAATTTACAAAAATCTGTTGGGAGCTTTCTTTTTTTAAGGGCTGTGCATCCATACTTTGCATACAGTCTTGCACTGTACTTAACATTCTTCACACTCAACATCTTCCCAGCTTGTCCAAATATCACTAGCTGGTGCTCACAGGCTCCCGAGTTGCCCTGCAGGGTGAAAGCCCATGGGAATGTAGGTTATGGTGAGAGCCTAACAGCCAGACGCCTCCCAGAGCATGCGGCATAGAGGGACAGGGAGGGGACACTGTCAGCAGAGGTGGCAGTAAGGAACTTGAGATTGGTACCTTGCTGGAGGGAATGGGAAGACTTAGTGGCTTCCTGGGGAGATAAAATCCTGAAAGGAACATCAAGAAGGAAAATATTTAGCTTTAAAGAATAAGGAAATATGCAAATGGGCTACAAACCAGCAGGGGAGTATAAAGAAAGAGAAAACACCTTCTGCCTCTGAGGATACTTCTCAGTTAAGTCAGCCTCTTTTCTTGGTTTTAGCCCAAGCCTTTTGATAGTCCCCACGTAAAAGTTTTCATGATATATTTACATTGCTATTGGAAGGAATTGCAATCTACCTGAATGGAAGAAATGAATCTATCTGCTCTAGTGATTCTTATGAAACCTCTGGCTCCCTGCACTCCCACAAGGACACAGCAACTCTCCTGCAAGTGCAGCTCAGGGGGAGGGGTAGGGAACAGCAGTGCAATGAAAAAATAAAGTGATGTTCACAGAGATAACCCTGTGTGACTGCAAAATTAGTGGTGATGTGATGATATAAGTGCTGTTTATCAGCAAAGAGCTGTCAGTGTGGTTAACAGGGGAGTTCAGGCTGAGCATTAATTGCATGGGCTAAACTGAGAATTTCTCCTGGTGCTGTTGTACATTTGAGATGCATTGGCTGCATTGGCTGGGGGTTGTAAGTCTTCAAAAGCGCCAGTGAAAACCTGTCTGCCATTCTCCTCTCAAGCTGCATAGTGCATAGGTCTCCTCTTCCAACTTGCATCCATCCCCTCAAAGAATCTGTCCATCTAGCACAGCCAAGAATCCTGTTCTCACTTGCCCTGTAACTCACCTAAAAATACCAGCAAAATTCACTGATTAATCACCTGCAAGAGTTTCCTCTGTAACACCTATAAAATATTAGTCACAAAGGTGAAGTAGCCCATGTCTTGAGTTGTGCCAGCCATACTGATCAGCATTTACTGTTTGCTTGTGCCCTTCCCATCTGTTGACTGAATGTCTCTTCACATATAAAGATTAAATTCTTTGGTATAGTTGTAATATAGTAAGCACAAAAAAAGCAGCAATGTTAACTAATATTTATTAGTAAGACTCTTGATGACCATTTATGTTGCTGTTATAGTTAGTTCAGCATTTCTGATTTGTGTCACAGCTTTTGTTATATAAATTAATTGATTTCTATTTTCAGTAGTTGCTGACATAATCGATACTTTTTAAATTTCCCCTCTTCTCGGTTCTGGACTTCTAAATCTATATTGGCACTGAGGTCTCAGTACCTTTATCTCCATTTCTATATTTAGAGTACCTTCCTCACTTATCCTTCATCCATTTTCATTTTCATGTCTTCCTTTTATGGTAATTCTCAGACTTCAAACTGCACTCTCCCTCTGCTGATGTTGTTTTGCAGGAAGCCCTCTCTGCTTGATGAAACAGCAAAATTATATTCAAAGATAAAATATTTCAGAATTACACCCTGAAATCATTTCAGGCACTACAGCTGATATTTGACTGTCACAGATTCATTAAGTACCAGGTTGGAAGGGATCTTAAGGATAAACTGGTCCAATCTTTCTTGTCAAGAGCTTAGTCAAGATAAGATGGCTCTGCACTCTGTTCAGCTGAATCTTAAAAGTGTCCAGTGTTGGGAAAGGTGTCCAATGTTGGGGAATAATCAATATTTGAGTAATAAAGAACATGTATATACATGACCAGAATGTGGTACTTAGAGCTGTCTTGATAACAGATTAGAAAGATCCCATAATACAGTGCTTTTTGCAGATAGGAGGCCCACCATCTGCTACACCTCAGCTAATAAATCCTGTGTCTCAGCTTCATATAAGCTTAGACAGATTGTTTCCCTCTCCAGACCAACCACCACTCACAACTTGTTGTCTCCACTCCTTCACTGGTGCAGTAGAGACAGCCAGAATTACTCTGAGGCAGGTCTCCATCCAGTGAAGTCTTAGGTATGCATTTACCTGGTTATAAAGAATATTCAATGTCTCTTCTCTTCTAATTTTACTATGGTCATGTTTTTGAAAGCTTTAATCCTGAAGTGGTATGATTATGTGAGAGTTCCAGTTTTCATTTGAGGAAAAACCTTTAAAATTTAAAGAAGAATGTTCAAAAATCTGAATTCATAGAGAGGAAATCACCTTTTCTTGGTTTTAATTTTTTCCTGATTTTTCAGCCATTCTAATGATTCTGGCATATTCTGTTCTAGATGATTTACAATTGGAATTAGTTCTACTAAAACACTTGACTTGAACCAGACTGAATTTTTTAGTTTGAAAGCTCATGACAAAGATCACACTTTTTCACACATTCTGACATACACATAAATTTAAAAAGTGTATCAACATTAAATTCTTAAGAAATGTAATAGTTTATCTGTTTTCTTCTAGCCAAGCCACCACACGATTTTGAAATTGAAAAGGACAAGTTGTTTTATGATGACAATCATCATTTCACCTGAAAAAAATACTTTATTTTTAGAAATTCATAAAGCATAGTTAGCTTTTTGCTAGAGTTTTTAAGCTTTATGTACACTGTGGTTCCAAGAGCGACTACAAGAGCCAAAATGCCACAAAACCTCACTATTTCCTCAATGCTTTCAGCTTAGTGAAAGACAGAAATTGCTGGAAATTGTGTAAGAAGAGAAGCCATAGTGAAAATTACCACTCAGCTTTTAGATCAAAAAGGCTGATTAAGCACTGGAGGATTTGGGAAGATTTTCAAACAGAATTGAATAATCAGAATTTTGCTGATTAACTTGGTAAACTGATTGAATACTGTCTTACATATGATCACTTTTAATATTTAGGTGGGCTTCATATCTATTTAGAAAGAGCCTAAACCCTAAACCTGCCCCTGGTGACAATTCCTGTTGGGTAAATTCCAAAATACAGAGAATCTGTATGTTGATGACTGAATCCTGCCATTGTTCAGGTTAGCTCTTCATTGTTTATCTTATTAAGAAGCTCCTAGAGTTACATAGGAGAGTGCCAACAATTTGAGATATTTTCCAAGCAGGGCAGGAGCTCTAGGCTCTTGAGGGGGCAGAGGCTGCCAGAGTCGTCAGGCTTCACTCTGCGTGATGTAGCATAGGACCTAGGGGTCTGCATTTACCACACATTCTAGGGCAAGTTGCAAGGAAGCAACCTGTAATACCAGAACACTTCCTTTAACAGAGCTATGGGATGGAAGAAAAGCATGTCCTAGAAGCAGTGAAGGACTAGGGTTAGATGTCAAATGACTAAAATTTCCCAATTTTCTGTTGTTTCTCTGTACAAGTTGTTTTAGGTTCTCTGATGCCTTGAAGCAGGAGCAATAATGAAAGTCAGGAAGACTTTTTTCATGACTCAGGAACAACCACTGGAATATATTTGAGATGTTTGATCATTCCTTTACCTTGGTCCTGATCATATCTGAACATGCAAAAATGCACAAGAGGGGTTTTTCATGCAGCAACTCTGATCAGAGCTTTTGGATTTGCAACAGACGAGTTACTCATGTAAGGGATGCAATGCACAGTGAATATGAGATAACCTCCTCCTTGTCAAAGATAAGGTGTGAACTCACTGATGCTTTTCGGAAGTGGAGTAAATTACTTCACACATTGCTAGCTAAGAGAATTCGCAAAAGAGTTAGTGTGGAGTAGTTTATGAGCTTGAATTCACACTTCAGCTTTTTTCTTTATGGTAACTTTTAATGTAGAGAAGCATTCAGTCATCTTAATCCTGAGAGTCTTAGTTCAAAAAGTGACCAGAGTTTTAAAAAATGTGATGTCATATTCTTATGGTTTTTTTTGCAATGCTACTCCTCCATTAGCTGAATTACACACTTTTCAGTTAGCTCTGATTTCAAGGGCGATGGTATGAAATATTTTTTCTCAAAAAGTAAATACACTGTTAACATGGGCTGTTGACATATGTTACAGAAAACTGAAATAAAAAAAAATCTAGGAAATTATTATACTAATTAATATACTAATAGTACTGAAGGTCTTATGTAACTTCTTGTATTTTAGGTCTTGCATCTTCCCAGCATCTTGCCTTGCTTAATAAGTTCAAAATCAAGGGAATCCTGCCTTTTGTAAAGCTGGAATTTCTGAATCCAAACCTCTTTGGCACATGAGGAAGAACCCAGCAAGAGAAGCACTTCCCACCAAATCCTGCTGTCATTCCAGATGAGCAAGGGTTTTTAAAAGCAAGAATCTTACTCAGGGCTTTATGACACTCTCCAAGGATGGCAACTGCACAAAATCATCTGCAATGAAGCAGGCTTTGAGCTATATTTTTAATTGTTTTGTTAAAATTTAGACTTCATTTAAAATGTTCATGGAGGTGGAGTGCTAGTGAACTTGTCAACCTTTTTGAAATGTGCTGAATCACAGGAAAAGTGAGTATGCTTACATAGAGAAGGTGTCCTGGGCTAGAAAGCTTGAGTAATATTAAACTAAATAAAACAAGATTCTTTCAGAGTCCTCATAGGACCAAAATCATCACTTTCCACAAAGTCTTAATAACAAAGCATTTTATCCAAAATTCTAGGCTTTTCAACGTAGTATTAACCTACCTATAAAAACTAATTTCTAAGACCCCAAACTCTGGTTAAAGATAAAAGGTCAGCCAATTGGATAAAGTTCAGTGACTCTAAGCAGAAAATGAGAACTAAAAACCAGTAAAAAATAATATCTTGAGTTTACTTCTTTCAATTTCAGTGCTCTATTAGACTGCTTTATTTAAATATCCCATACGGCACAGTTTTAGGTGTTTAACTGAATATTGATCAATTGGTACTCTTCTTAAAAAACATTCTTTGCAAGTTCAGCTTTGTTACTTGATACCTGATTTTCCAAAAATGCTGAGCACCTGCAGCTCCCAGTGACTTCATTTTCACAGTAACCACAGTTACCCAGGAAATCAGGTCAGAGCACACTTGTCCTCACGTGGCAAGGCCCCAGTTTTCAGTGGAAAACTATACATTTTGAAGACTAGGGCATTTTTTTTTTATTTTGCTACACCTTCTACTAAGAAGTGTCTGTTTTTCCACAGCAGATGCTGGAGCCCTGTCCTTTTAAGCTGCCAACATCCCAGATTCTGTTTCCAAGCTCATCTATTTAAAGAGTGAGGGTTGTCATGCTGGAAAATGCCTTGAAAATAGGGGTCTGGTGTGGGGCCTAGACCCAACTCCCTATTTATTCCATTCTGTATGCCAATAGCAAGGAAAAATAAATTATGAACAGATGCTTGCTTCTGCCCTGCTTTGGATTCTGGCCAGACTGACTGTCTGAAAAGGTGTAATACAAGCAGCTGCTGCTTTCTAAAGGTACAGATATTTATTCACAGGAACAAGAGAACTGAGATGTAAAAGGTAAAAGAATTAGGACTCTGAAAAGTACAATTTCTTAGAGCTGCCTACAAGGTGACACAGCTTTCCACCTCTCCATATGCAGAGGCACCTTCTACAAATCCACACTTGTGCTACATAATCTGAGGCACTTGGACAAATCAGGCTAACACAGAGTTCCCTGTTTCAGTAACTCTGCAGAGCACAACTGGAGATTAGGAAAATAATTATTCACGGCAAAAAAGAGTGTATATGACATTAATCGAGATTATAAAAAGCTAACTACTTCTGGGGCTAAAAAATTGTGCTATCCCAAATTCTCATTAATAGCATCCAATTACTGTCTGTGGTTATGTAACTGTTCATCTCACTATGTGGCCACTTACTGCTGGAGTCTGTTGCTGCTCAGCATAAATTGCACAGAGCACAGTGTGTAGAGGCACTAATGGCATTTACTTTGCATTTTGCAGTACAAGGATAAACAAAAATATATTCTGAAACAAAATTGCAAGCTGGGGGGGGGGAGAGGTCATTCCAAGCAAATTTTTTATTTTTTTCATGTTTTAAAATTAGTTCAGAAGCAGGGGAGTTGGTAATTTTGCTTGGTAGGTTTGGGGATTTTGTAGCAAAAACATATGATCGTTATGAGGTATAAAAAAAGTAAATGTTTTCTGTTTCAAATATGTAGCAAAAACTAGTACACTATCACATAAAACAAACCATTAATATTAGAGGGTTTATTCCCCTGAATGCTATACAAATACTTCAGATCTCAAAGTGCACATCATTAGAATATGGGAACTTTTTCTGAGCAGTCTGCGTGTGGGCACTGACCAAATAAAATGTCAATGAGTCTCTACTGATAAGAACACGCAGAGATAAAGTGGATGGAAAGATCTGTGAGTCAGTAAATACTGCAAACAACAATCATAGCAGGTCAGGCAATTATCACAAGAAGACAAAAACACTGATAAGTCCAGCAAATAAAATGTGATCCCCTCATAAGCCATGAACATCAGAGAGAATGACAGCAGACTAAAGCTGGGGTTCACAGGACATTAACCTTTCTGAATGGAGGGCTGACTGTTGCTGTGACACTAAATCCAACAACCAATCTGTTCATACAGCAAATTACTTATTTCCTTTGTAGAAGGGAAACCAGAGGGTTTGAGTACTAAAGCCACTCCGAGAACCAAGGAAACAAAATCAATGAGCCAAAGCATGAGGGAACAGTTGCAAACCGTAACAATGAAAAAAAAGAGTTATGAAAGATAAAAGCCAAACACTGAAGCAGCAGGAGAAAAAAAGAATAAGCTGTGATGATTTCTGATTTTTTTTTTCATTTTCTTTATGGTTAATGGTGAGATTTCATTGACCTCTGCTGAAGCAGGATCAGGATTCTTAAGATGGGAACAAAAATGCAGAACATGTAGTGAAAGGATTCAGTGTGAAAAAAAATCAAATAAATACTAATTCTTCCTCCACTATAAGCCTAATTTCTGCCTCTGTTGAAATGGAGATTTCAATTTGCTGCTATCTACTAAAAAATAATAATTTAGCAAGCAGTCACCACAGGGTCTTTTGCCATAAAGAACAAAACCTTCAACAACTCATTCTCACAATAATAACATTTCTTAATCTTCAACATATTATCTGAGGCCTGAAAGTACACAGATGATCCTCAGCTGCTTTGGAAGTACCTGCAAAATTCCCTTCCTAGAATGTAGTGCATGAGGTAATCCTAAGGAAATAGACATTATAATATAATGGTGATATCTGCTGGTATTGAGCATAACTTCTGAAATCTTCTACAGAGGGAAAAAAAAAGCGTCCTGCTTTATATGAATGAGCATATATCATATATATAATATGTATCATATATCATATCAACAATATCAGCTGACAGATATAATCATGAGTTGACAGTCAAACATTTCTGGAAATAACCCAGACACCTTATTTTATTCAAGATTTTTTTTAACTAGCCCTGAAACTTTTCTCAGATAAAAGCAGTATTATAAATCAGAATTCAGTCTCATAAGTTAGCTAATATTCTGCTTTATCCAGCAGAACCCCAATGCATAATTCTAACATCAGATATTCAATACATTTCTTTCAAAACACATATTAGCTTAACAAGGTTTTATGTTATAAGCCATATTAATCATATGCTTGCAAACAACAGCTTCTATCAACATTATTTTCTTGATAGAATTACAAAATCAATAGACAAAGGTAAGACAGTAGATGCAATATATTTAAATTTATAATGTATTTATATTTAAAGTTTAAAATTAAGCTTTAAGAGTGTCTTGCATGAAAGGATTTTGAAAGATTAAAATCGTAACTGAGGAGAATCAATATGTGTAAATGCATCAGGATAGTGTAAGAGGCTAGCTTGAAACAGGAATCATTTATAATAAAACAGTTATGGTGAAATTAAAAAAATTTAAAGATCATAGCTTCAAGTAAAACAGTTTCATATATACATATAAGTAAGAAAAGGGAGAAATCTTTGAGGACAGACATTTTTGACAGAACAGAATAACAATTAAAACATAAATATTTAGTGTAATATAAGGACAAATTAAACAGGTGCATGTTGCTCAATTTCTCAAGCAAAGTTAAAACTTAATACCAGATAGAATACAAAACAAGAAAGGCCCCAGAAAAATATCTATACCACGATCAAAGGCTCAAAAAGAAATAACCAATGTGAAACTGAAATGTTCAGGGAAAGAAATAAATGCAGAGAAGAACTTAAAAAGAAAAGAACAAGACTGTTTCTCATATGAATTTCTCCCCAGCTTTACAGATAACTTAAAATCTGAGACATTTCCAGAGGAAAAGTACAATAAGTATGGGTAAGGAGATAGACTAGCATGAGTGCAGAGACTGACCACATGGGTATCAAATATACATTTTGAGTACCTGAAACTAATAATGGACCCCCAAATCCAATATTACATCCCTTGACTTCTGCACTTCTCAGGTCAGGATGATTTGTAGATGCTCCATCTGGAACGCTGCAGGCTGCAGCATGGCAGGGCCTCCATGGCCAGAGACCGTGCCACTCCCTGCCATGGGACAGCACAGGTGCCACCGAAGGTACAAGGGTTTTCTCCTCTTTCCCAAAAATGCACCTGAAGGCATGAATAGTGGTGAAAGCACTTTCTTCTGAGACAATCTGTGTGTTTAATGCTTATGATGAAGAAACAACTCTGATCCTAATTTGTGGGCTGGTGAACTTTAGAGTATGATAGAAAAGGTAAACAGTATTATCATTTTCTCCATTAACTTAAAGAAAGGGAGACTGCAGAAAAATGCAGCCTGTTTCTGCAGATATGCTTTTGGCACACTGCAAAGAAACTTCTTAGGTTAAGTCTCAGAGTCAATTAAAGTGAAGGAATGTCTGCTTCTGGGGTTCTAGCCATATTTAGAAGGAAAATAAGTAATAAGATGGCTACATAGACATCATCAGCTCTGAGCATCTATGTGCTCAGGGATTTTAAGATGGAACAGGGAGGTCCTTATTGAATTTAGGCTCCACAACCGTTAAATAGTGGCTGAATTGATTTAGATAATTTGTATCTACTCAGCTGTTGTCTAAGGTGCCTAAATCCTTTCCTGGAACTGGACCAGGGGAGAGCAGAGCACCGTGCTGTTAAGTGCTCTGCTTTTACAGAAAATCAATGCCAAGCTACCATATTTTCATTTAGATGATCCTCCCTCAGCATTTGTACAGCTCACCATTATACAACTAATTGGACACATTATAAATGCTTAAAGATATTAAAGGGCCTTAACAAGGAGGAAAATGCAATTATTTAGTTTAGTAGGAGAGTATGAAAATCAGAAAAAAATTATTCTATGTAGGAACTATTGAGAATTTATTGTATTCAGAGGAGGAACTACTCTTACAAAAATGGCAGAAACTACATCATTTCTATTATTTAAAAAGAGAATAAACATATCACTATTAAGCAGAAGGAACATGATATTGCTAGGCAGCTGATGTTGTGTGTCATCTCTACCTCTTAATGATGTGACCTGATGGAATCTGCTCTTTTCCATTTTGAATATGTGATTTTGAAGCAATTAGTGATTATCAGAGAAACCTCTGGGAAAATGACCTGTCATGAGGCTGCTATATTCTTGCCAACAACTTCGGAATTATCAGGTTTTACTCATTTGATCCAGGATGGTAAATCCCTGCCTGGGACCTTCTGAAGATAATATTTTTCTCAGAAGTAAATAAAGTAATGGACATAGAACTAGTTGAGGTAACACTTTTTGTAAAAGTGATAAAGCCTATTACACAATCAATAGCACAAATGCTTTAAGAGGGAACATCCATTATCCTCTCTTAAGATCCAAGGGAGAGGAAATGTTGAGCTCCACTGTTCCTCAGATATGTTTCTCCATACTTTGGGAATGTTCTTCCGTACAGAAGATTGATCAACAAGCACTAAACTCTTGAGCACTGATCTTTGCTCAGAAGGTCAGGATGAGAGCCACACCTCGTGAAAAACAAATCACTGAAGTCTGGTCCACTGTGAAATCTCATTATTGTTATTTCTCTGTAAGATGACAGGGTTGGCCCCAAAAGCCAACCATATCCTGGGCTGCATCCAAAGCAGCACAGGCAGTAGGTCAAGGGAAGTGATTCTGCCCCTCTTACCGGCTCTGGTGAGACCCCACCTGTGGCACAGCATCCAGCTCTGGAGTCCCCAGCGAAAGGGCACAGAACTGTTGTAGTGAGTCCAGAGAAGGCCATGATGATGAGCAGGGCTCTGGAACGCCTCTCCTGTGAAGACAGGCTGAGAGAGTTGGGATTTTTCAGCCTGGACAAGAGAAGGCTCTGGGCAGATGTCATTGCACCTTGCAATACCTGAAGGGAGCCTACAAGAATGATGGAGAGGGACTTTTGTCAAGGATATGCGATAATGGGACAAGGGAGAATGAATTTAAGCTGAAGGAGGGTAAGTTTCAGTTAGATATTGGGAAGGGATTCTTTATTCACAGGGTGATGAGTCCCTCTGAGTCCAGAGAAGTTGTGGATGACCCATCCCTGGAAGTGTTCAAGGCCAGGTTGGATGGGGCTCTGAGTAACCTGGCCTAGTGGAAGATGCCCCTGGAAGAGGGGTTGGAACTGGATAATTTTTAAGGTCCCTTCCAACCCAAAGCAATCTATGCTTCTGTGGTTCTATGAAAAAAAGGACAGAAAAACTATCATGCAAATGAGGTCACTTACCCTTTTCTTCAGGGTAACTTCTTTGGTTAAGGGACTTATCCACTGGCCAATTTGTCCAACAAAGCACACAACTATTCAAAAAATATATTCATACATTTCAGTATAAATAGTAAAATGAATTTTAAAACCCCACATAATTAGCAGGCATTATACACAAACTTGGTTAAGCTATTTTACCCAAAAAATATTCTTTAAAAAATAATATTTTTATTTTTAAAAAAACAGCTTTAGGAGTTATTTCTGTTCTTTTTCCAATTCACTTTTTTTTTCCTACATTTTCTTCAACACACTTTACCTACAAATTTTTTATTTATTAAAGTCTTATCTTTTTACTGAAATAAACAGATTATTTTAAAGTGAAAAATGTGAAATCCATATTGATAAAATATGAAATGGAAAGAAAAATGGGAAATGGGTCAATCTTGAACTCTATCAAATGAAAGAGCTTTAAAATGTCAGAACACCAGATGCATTTTGACAGGTAAATGTAGTCAAACTTATCAATAGTGAAAAGTTCACTGTATAGACTTCCAAAAAGATTAGCAAAAAAGAGAAACAATAACCTTTTTTCCTCTTAATTTCTTTTTTTTTTAAGACAAACTTACCTTTTCTTGCATCCCAAGTTAGTAATTTTGAATGCTTGGAGATGGGCAAGCTGTAGTCAGTTTGCATTTAAGATGCAGAGTGCACTGTGAGTCTGATAATAAATTATTTAAATGAAAACTGCTTTCATTTCCAGGAGATCTTAGGGATCTGGTGAATATAAATTTAAAAAGGAGCATTTTAAAGTCTCTATTTGTTCACAGCAAAGGCTTTAAAAAACATTGAATATTAAAAGTCAAAAAAGTTGATTCTCTGTCCTTCTATATCTATTATATTAATGGTTTACTGAGCAGTGCAAAGGAAGGTATTTTCTTTGTAGAGCCCACTCAAAGACATCAGAATAACTCCCTGAAGGCAATACACATTCACTTTCAAACAGGGAATATTACCCTTAAAATATACTTTATTAATTTTCCAAGTAATTATTGAGCTTTTAGGAAAAAATATTCAAATAGTCTCCAGGGTTTGCACAGCCTTTGTAACAAGGATAGTTAGATGTTTTGTTATTTAAAATACTTTTATTTTACTGATAGGAAATAGAGCCTCACAGAAACATAAGTGGCTTTTGGCTTCTTTGGCTGCAGACTGCCAAGTGCACTTCTGTCAAATCCAAGCCAACATCTTAAAAGGCCAGGACAAAGCTGCAGAGCAAGCACGAGGATGCTCAGTAACACAGCTGCTCTCCCCACAGTCCACATTGTGTGCTCCCTTGGTAAACTTTGGGTATGAGGGGCTGCATCTTCTTCACCCATACCTTCTCAAGGCAGTGGCTCTCCTAAGCAGTCTCCTGCTCTGTAGAGGCAGAAGAGCTTTTGACACAAATGTGACAGGCAGACCTCACAGTAAATACATGAGTTACATATAAAGGAATCAACGCAGCCTGTTTCTTGTCTTCATAACATTTCTTTTTCAGTAATAAGAGGAGGACTGAGATCTGTGCCTACAGTGTTGTTTTCTGTTCTGGCCGTGCTATTAAGAAATAAAAAATTCCCAGCAAAATATTAGATGGCAAAGTTCTGGTAATAGCTAACTTTATATTGTCACTCCTTCACTCATAAAACACAATAAAATAGAGCAAGCTTGTTATGAGCTATCAGAACATGCATGGCTGCAGAAACTCTGCTCATGTGCTCAGAGGCCCAGGGTAGTTTGAGTTAGAATAGTCTCAGGCAATGAAAACTTCCACCAGGAGAACAATTTATGTCTTCTAGAGGACTGTTGTCATCAAAAGCACATGACATGTTCATGCTTCATTGCTGAATAAGTGTAATTTCTAATCAGTTTTGAATATATTACATAAATTCACGTGAATTCTGGCAAATCTTAGGGCTTTCTGTTCACTGTATCATCACACATCTCATGACAGATATAATATTCTGCCTAAAACACACATTATTTGAACTACTGCCCTATGGAGAAAGAGTCAGTCACAGGCTTCTTTAGATTAAAACCCAAACATTTGGGGTTTACACCTGTATACATGTTTTTATTTTTGTTTTCAAGACTACAAGCAATTAATTCTATGTTAGTGATAACCAAGAGCATTGAATGATTATTCATTATCTGCCAGAACTATTCAAATAAAAAATGTCCATTAATATAATCAGTAATTATATCCCACATCAATCACCAAGCAAACTATTCAACATTTGTCCCTGTTCCATAAACTTTCTGTACATAATAGTCACCAAACATAAAAAGAATCAAGATCTGTTTCTGAAAATCTCAGATAAATTATCTATAAATATTTGTTTAATTAATCAACTCTATTACCTGTCATGTCTCCAAGCAGATATTAAGTATTCCCCTGACTCCTTCCCTAAGCAAATTAATATCTGGTTACACACTTTTTTTAGTGTGTGCCACAGTAACACGATTTTAACCTCACTTTCTTACCTGTGGTCAGGTACTGGTTCAGAGCAAATGACATCCAGTCACAAGTCTTTATTGTCATCCAAATAAATTTTCCTCAACCATGACCAAAGAAATTTTTTTTCTTTCCTTAGTTCTCTTCCAGCTTCATTCAGATTAAAAATATGTTGTATATATACCTTGTAAGGTAAAAAAAAAAGCCAGAAACCTGATCTGTTTAATTAGTTTCTGTCTGATGAGTTATTCACTTTCTCTGCTCCAAAGGGTTTAAACATGTTTTCTAATCAGTAGTATGGGTATCTTATATGCTGATCTTTAAAAAGAATATCCTAAAATCTATTTTCAAGTCTAAGACACTCAGGGCTGGTTTGATTTAGCTCAGGATATTTCCATCTCCTAACCTTGGCAGCATCTCGTTGCCCTATTGGAGTGATAAAGGCAGAAAGACTTCATCGTTTCCCATAAATAAATAAGTATTTTTATTCCTTCTAAAAGAATATGAAACCTTCTTTTTTAAATAATTGGGAGAAGAAACAAGTGTTTCTAGTTCCAACACTTACCCTAAACAGGTACAGCAACTCAGACACTCAGAGAAACAGGAGCACAGGTGATGAGATATTTCCTGTTCTTGAAATACAGCAGAGGGGACCCTCTGTTGGGCTGGTAATAGCAGGGTTCCCCCAGTGCATTACTCAGATTTATGAAGTAGCATCATTGTTTTAAGAATATATCATTTGGAGTACCTGCTAAAAGAGAAAGTTTTGTCCTCCACCAATTCTTTTTCTAGGTTGATTTCAACCTGAACTGTGAGTACAGGAACACTTGTTCTGGCATACGGGAGTAGGCGGCACAGGAGCAAAAACAAGAAGACAGAGATGGGAAAGGATGGATTTTTTGGAAACATATATAATTAGTGCCAGCTTCTGAAGCTGTGATGCTAAAGTCAGCACCCCAAGACAGTGGTGCTCTGGAATCTTCTCTCTTAGAGCTGCTAGGTAAGTCATCAACAAACTCAATAACATTGAGTTTAGCTATCACAACAAAGAAATACTTCTGCTGATTTATGAAGGATGAGGCACCTAAGTCCTGTTAGATAATTCCAAAATCTGATCACCATGCAAAAAATCTAAAATTGTTTTGCTTTAATCAAAACCTGGATATTATGATGGGACTGTTCTAATGATCTGAGTGGAATCACTTATAGAATCATATAACCATTAAGGTTGAAAAAAATCTCTGAGATCATTGAGTCCAATCAACACTGAAACTGCTGTGTTTCAGTGTCAATACAGAGTCATAGATTTCTATCTTCTGATGCTTTATTGTGTATTCCTACGTATTTTAGTCCACCAACTTTTTTTACTGTCTTTCTTAACATGAGCTTTCATGTGGTCATATTTCCCAAGTTTTATTTTTCAATAAAAATTAAAGAATTTAGCCGGGTATCTGAATAACGGTACAGCCCTGATAAAATCAGCACATTTCTGATTGTTTATTCCAGAGATGGATGCACTTTATAAAAATACCCCTTAAATATCTTGTGACATTTAGGGATTTAACACAGAAAGAAATAGATTTTCCATAAAATTGAGTGGCCATAGAAGGGAAAAAAAGCATGAATAATGCTTATAATCCCTTTGTATCCCTAATTGGTCACAGTTTTCAATTGATGTTTTTATTCTTGGATGTTTCAGTGATATCTGACACCACTGAATAACCCTGAATTGCTCAGAACTTACGCCAAGCTGATACAAAAGTCATTAATTAGTTTACCTGCCCATGTACATGAGGTTTCTTCTGGCAATTTTTATTCTTTTTTTTCCTATATTCTTTGCATGTATCCAGGGAATTGCCATTTTGTCTATTGTTATCCATTGTTTCTATGCTTCCTCTGTGTGAAACAGTCTAATTGCACAGTTTAGATTTCACTTATTCAGTTGCCCCATTTTGTGATCAAAGTTGAAGTCTATTTATTTTGCCTATATTTTTAATCTTAAGCTAGCTAATATTTAACTCTACAAGTGAGGTAAAACTTTCCTGGTTAATGTTGTCTCACTATGACAAAGTTCAGAAGATAGTTACGGAATAGGCATTTATAAGGAGTATCATATTTATATTCCACTTTGCAATTTACCATAGTATTTTCATAGTGGTTGGCATGATTTAACTGGCAGCTCTTTGTGAACTCATAGTTATCTAACTGAAAGTGAGGATTTGATCCATTTCTTTAAAAAAAAAAAAAAAAAAAGCATGATCAATCTGTCACAGAATATTTTCATAGATGTAATGCTACTCTTTATCTAAAAATGTGTAACAATACCTCACAATTCCTGAATTCTTGCCTATTTAAATATCAAATTATTTCTTTATTCAGAAATAAATTTTTAAAAAGGAGAAGAACGATTTTCTAATTTGCTCTATGATAATGTCAAATTTGCTCTATGATAATGTCAATCAAGAACCAAACCAGTACTAACATAAAGAGAAGAAATTTGGGTCATGCCTAAACAAACAGCAACAAGTACTTGGAAATTTTGATTTATGTTCATCCAAGTAAATAGGAGAAATAACCTGGCTACCCCTATCAGCTTGCTGCTTTTGTTTTTCCATTGGCAGTTTACATGATGAAAATAATGACATGAAACCTAAAATGTACACATCCTATATTGCCACACCCTTTTTCTTGCTGCCATTTCACAGAATTGCAGAATATGCTGAGTTGGAAGGGACCCACAAGGATCATCAACTCCCCGCCCTGCGCAGCACCATCCCCAAGAGTCACACCAAGTGCCCGAGAGCATTGTCCAAAGGCTTCCTGACCTCTGTCAGGCTGGACTTGTGACCACTTCCCTGGGGAGCCTGTTCCAGTGCCCAACAGACAGACCCCTGAGTGAAAAAGAACCTGAGTCTATTCCAAGCAAGATATCAAAAATAGTTTAGTCATCAAGGCTACGGCAGTGACCGTCCCTCGGTACTCAGGACTGGTGAGGCCACACCTCAAATCCTTTGCCAGTTTTAGGTTCCTCTCTCCTAGAAAGACACTGAGATGCTGGAGCTTATCCAGAAAAAGGCAACAAAACTGATGAAGGGTCTGGAGCACAAGTCTTGTGAGATACAGCTGAGGGAGCTAGAATTGTTTAGCCTGGAAAAAAAATAGAGGCTTGAAGGGCCTCATTGTTCTCTGCAATTCCCTGAACAGAGGTTGTAGCAAGGTGGGGGTTAGCCTCTTCTCCTGGGTAACCAATGACAGGACAAGAGGAAATGGACACAAGTTGCTCCAGAGAAGGTTAAGGTTGGATGTTGGGAAAAATTTCTTCACTGAAGGATTGTCAGGCATTGGAATGGGCAGACAAGAGAAGTGGTTGAGTCACCATCCCTGGAGGCATTTAAAGGACATGTGGTTGTAACACTTAGGGACATGACTGAGTAGTGAACTTGGCAGGTTAAAAGCTGGACTCCATGTTCTTAAAGGGTTTTTTCCCAAACTAAATGATTCTATGATTTTAAGATTAATTTAAAATCAAATTCTTCACATATGCTATTTATTCATTCCTGTTTATTTCTAATGTTTTTGGTTGGTGACTGGCTGAATTGGCAATAGCCTTGCTTTAAAGTGTAGATCTTATGTACTTCATTTCAAAGTGCTAAATTATCACTGCTTGGTTTCTTTTCAGATTCCTGGGTACATGCCATTTAAAAATGTAAACACCCAGCAGACATGATGTAAACATGCAAAGATTTTAGTCAACACACTGCTTGGAATTCCTCTCATGTTAGCAAGGACAGCACAGACAACTACCAGCTCCAGGTGTTTAGATCTTTTAAAATCTGTAATACATATGCAGGAAGCTCTGTTTCTCTTTAAATAAATATTTTGTATTAGAGATTTCTTACCCAGACTTGCATAACACATTTATTTCCCTGGGTCATTTTCCATTTTACAGCAAATAGATTATAGACAGAACATAGCAATCTGACAGCAGCTTTTCCCTCCATCGATAGCATTTCTATTTAAAGATGAGGATTCAAATTCAGTATTGAAGGTACATGCTCTCTTTTCTAAAGGGAGTCAGTGTACCTGTACATAATTCATCACTTCCATTAATTAAGGCCAAGTTTAAAAATCAAGGAAAACCTGGCACTAAGTCTTTTCATTTAAATGTCTATTGCTCTGCAGGTGTGAGTTCATATCTTCAGTTAAAGCCAGCTCTATTCTCTGACCATATTATTTGTCTACAAGAATGCTGTTGGCACCAGCACTGTTGGTTTAACTGGTATCCAAGGAGAGAGTCATCCCCTCTGTACCTTGAGAATACAAGGTTCTTCCGTTACATTGTTGAGCTTGAATCATCAAAAACCTAACAAAAAGTAGACCAAAAAAGGACTCACATATAGTTCTGCCTCCATTGAGCTTGCTTGAGCCCTAGATATTCCTGGAAGGAAAAGCTGGTATTGTTGCTATCAAACTTTTTTGCCTCTCTTCTCTTTTCCACTTTCTTATTCTCCCACTTTGTCCTTGTGTTCTCTGTTAAAAAAAAAAGCGCAGTTAAACTGGTCAGCAGCTATGGCCACATAGATAACATAATTAACTTAACTAATTTGACATCAAATTAGTCAAGTTGGTATCAAATCCAGAAAATTAAGGAAACTTTTATGAGAAAGTAAATTTTCATCCAATGAAATTAAAGAAAGAGTATATAAATCCCAAAAAGCTACCATCAGACCTGGCTATTGCTATTATGCAGTCTGCTGCTGCTTCTCTGTGTGAGAATACAGAAACCTACTACAGTTATTAACTTGTGAAATGGAGACTTACCATAAAATACATATAAAGTCCATTAATTAGCATAAAATATCATGGAGTGGAACTTAATTTCCTTGATAAAACTCCATATTCTGCTTCCTGACATTCTTGACTGAGTGATTTAAACAATGCAGCCTTCACACTAATTTAAGAGTTAAGCTCAAGTGAATAGCCTGGCAGAGCCATGATCCATGACCTTTGGTACCTGCCACAGGCCTTCATGGATGATTTCTGATGAGCACAGCCCAGAGAAAACACACTCCTGTGATCATAATTATAGATACATTGTCCTTCTTTTTAATTTCTGTGTAACTTGCAGGGTTTTTTCTTTTATAACATAGTTAGCTTGGAAGCAAATACAAATATGAATGTGACATTGTGATCACAGGGACATTGAAGAGCCATGTGATTCTAAGTCCAAAAGTTGGCAGAATTTTCACAAAAAATACTCTCCTTGAGGCAGACATCTGTATCTAATTATAAGGTTAATGGCGTGGGCTATGAAGGTAGGAGACCACCCCTGCTCTAAATAACCTATTAAGTTTTATCTAAGTATTTGTAAAAGAAAATATCCCAATAGCAGCAAGTGGAACTTACACCTAATTTATAAGAAAAAATTAAAACAAAATTTTCAAGTCCTATTAGACATTTTAATGAGCCTCTTACTGTTTTCTTTCACTTTTTCCTCCATCTCATTTTAAAGATAGAAATAGAATTCCCTTGGAAATTTTAATTTTAAAGCTAGAAATATAATTCAAATGGATTTTGCTTCATTTGCTCAACACCTAACAAACAGGGATCTAAACCTGGCTACAAAGACCCTGGATAAAACTGTCTGGTGCTTTAACTTTAAAAGGCAAAGTTTTTAGAAACTGGGCTGGATATCAGAAATCTCACTTTGTGTAAACTTAGCTGCCTAATTAGAGCTGTAGACTAAAAGAAAACATTTTTCTTGTCTTTTTATTAACTTGGATATATGTATGTATAAACCAGTTAATTTCTAATCCCATGGCACCTTTTTTTTTCACCAGAGGATCAGGAAACAACTGTTGCCCTTTATGACTATAATTCTGTACTATATGGCAGTACTGACTTCAGTGGAATAACCCTTAATTCAGATAATTCTCTGGAGAGAAAAAGTATAGTTAGATCACTTAAAATTATTACAAGTCAGAGAGTAATACAAGCTTTAAAGTAGCTGGTTTTCTATATTGAAATGCTTTAGTAGCAGTAGGTTGCAGGGAAGTCTATTGTCGTGTACTGCCTATGTTTTAGGCATTATTCTGCTTAAAATGCATATTTTCTGGGGATGTTTCACTAGGGAAGTATAAGTTACTAATATATATATATATACACAGAAAAGGATAGTGTTTAATAAAAAGAATGAAAAAAATTGGTGTCAAGAAAATAATTTAAATACCTCCTATGTAAAAATAAACAGTCTGCAAAATGTTTCATGAACACAAGCTGGAATGGTGCCTATTAGAATCTGACTGATGCACCAACCAGTGAGAAGAGGGGAAGAGGAGGGACACTTGGTTGTGGAAAGTCAAGAGTTCTGGAAAGATCTATAATAGACTAAGACCCCTTAAAAAAAGTATGCCTTTCCTCTTATTTTATAAAACTCCAAGCCCTATAATTTTCTTTTGTTTTACTGAATCACCCTCACAGTAATTTGCCTAATAGAAACAAAGGAAAAAAATCATCCTGGAAGACTGAATCCCTTGCTACATTTCAGAAATTTCCTACTATTGAAGAATATCCTAAATATACACATCTGAATCCCATCTATCCAATCAAATAGCATGTATAACAACTATACAGAGACATTATATAGCATAAAGAGCAAATCAAAAGTAAAATAAATTGGCTGATAGTTGCTAAAATAAGAGAAGTCTTTAATCACTAAACACAGAAGTGATTGACAATTTGTTATTTATACAGAAATGTAAAATTTTTAAAATGAAATAAGGTGTAAAATACAATTATTGATATAATTGATTATATATAATGCTAGACATTTTTAATTCTATATATATTTTAGGCAAAAACAATTGTATTTTCTCCCCAGCCTAGCTTCCTCTCATCTTCTCAGTCAAGATAATTTGGCTTGAACTAGATGTGCTGTTAGGTAGTGATTGTCACATATCACTATAATGCTCCCATCCTTCCTGAAGTATTTTCACATAGGAAAAACAGATGGCATTATAGCCAGGGCTCCGCTACGAGATTATCATATGCCATGATCTGTCTCAAGTATGAACTATATTGGAAGGATTTCAACACTCCAAAGTTTCTTAGATTCATAAGTTGATAAAGTGTTCCAAGACCCACAGCTGTCCACGTTCTTGTGGGTTAAAAATACATGCTATATTTTTGGCTTATCAGGTATGTTCTACCCACTGATATCTATTGGCTTGTCTGAAATTCACCCATGAATGTGTGAGTATTCAAGCAGCAGCAGATGTAATTCTATTTATATAAAACAGAATATTGATAATTCTTGGTTTTCTTTTCCTTTTCCTTTTTCACTTTCAGGAATTCTTTCTGGCAGTAAAATTTTCACTTAGATGATCAACAGGAGAGAATAAAACATACAAAACAGAGTCCCAAAGTTATTCATGTCTAAAGCAAATAACACAAATGGGACACTAATCTCAGAATCTTCTGAATGACAAAACATGGATCCCAAGTTAGTTTATGAGAACTGAGATGAATAAATTGTTCTCTTATAACTATTTATTCTTTTGAACATGACTATTCCAATCCAAATTATTCTGACATGCACACTTTGGTTATTGCTTATCCAAACACCCATCTCCTTTGAGCATTGGCTGGTGCACCTGCCTTCACTACTTCACATGAAAAGTGAACTAGAACTAAGTTTGTTTATGGTCCATTTTTAGAATTCATCAACAGCAGCACATATTTTTTTTAAACTCTTACATGAGGAAGGCCAAGTAAAACTATAGAAAGCAGACAGTTTTCAATTATTCCAAGTAATAAGATCTGCCTAACACTTGTCATCTGCACGGTGATTCTACTACTCCCTATCAGATTACATTTCATCTTCTAACATTTAAACAAAATTAAATCAAACCCCTTGAGTCTTTACTTCTATAGCAGTTATTCAAATTACCCTGCTCACCTGACTACTGAAAAGGCAAACATGTCAGTGCTGAGGATAGAGAGACACAATAAAGAGGAAGAGGGAAATCTGGTAACCAAGCAATGTAGTCATGAGCTTCCATCTGTGAGAAGGATCAGCAAAGTTCCTGTGCTATGCCAGCACAAGGGAGCAGTGGAAGAAATAAAAGTATTATCCCTGAACTTAAAGAAGGAATTACAGAACTGGAAGTACTTCATGGCAGATTAACAAATATTACTAGAAGACATCAAACTTTCATGACAGAAAAGCAGTGCTGATGCAAAGGAGCTCTGAGAGTCGGGGGAAATGCTGCTCCTGTCTAGATAGTTAAGAAAGAAGAACAAAGGATACAGGCAAATACTCTGGATTTATATTTAATGTTTAGTCTGAAAAGGTTTCTGGTATCACAGACAAGTATCCTGCTAGCATACATGCGTATGCGTGATGTCTTTTAAAATGTAAATCAATAATGTATCACTTGTGGAACATCTCAAGCTTAGGGAGTGCTATTCATACCATTGATGATTTCAGCTAATGGTAGAAATGGAACCACATGCTTCAGGGAGCCCTATGAGGCCAGCACACAGATATTATAGAGAGAAAGGAGAAGTGGCATAATTAAAACTTCATCTGCACATTCTGGGTAATCAGAAACCAAGTCTCAGTATATTTGAAAATATCAAACATACCATCACGGAATCATATGATAATATGATTGTGAGGCAACTTCAGAAGATGAAATTTCCTGCCCCATACCGTGTCAGGGAAACTGTGAGATCAGATGGTTTAAGGATTTATGTAGCTCAGTTTTGAGAATGTCCAAGGAAGAGGAATGCATGGCTTCTTTGGGCAATCATCATGGCTATGTGAGTTTGGCAGAGAAAGGACTATTGAAGCACTAAATGGGATTACATTTTTGTCTTAAATTGAAGATCCATTTGGCACCCCTTAGCCTCAAAGGATGTATAGCCCTAGACTGGGTTACTTGACAAGGTCTGAAAATCGATATTCACTGTCAGGTGAATCACAGCAGTCTTGAGTTTTCAGGTGTCAGTACGATGAAATCTCTATTTGAGATTATCCCAAATTCTCCTCAGAACAGTCCTCTGATTTGGAATGTCTGATTCCCAAAATGCCAGTATTTCCTGGCAAAAAAAAATAATCTTTTCTTAAGAAAAATTAAAAATATCTTTAGGAAATATTTTCTCTCAATATTCAATATGACTTTATCAATTTTGTTTTTTAATGATGAATTTGAATTTTAAAAAGGCCTATGTTTTCAGCAGTACAGTTCTGTGTCTGAATCTGCCCACGGATCTGTCAGGATGTGGAAGTCGGAAGGCAAGATTAGATAGGCAGTCACCTGAGCTGTGCATTATTGTCCTGACCTGATACAGAAACATGGTGGTTTTTAAAATCCTAGATGTGTTTCTTTCAAGCTATTGACACAGCATATGAGAAAAAATAATAAATGAATATTTATCTAGCTCAAACAGCATAAAAAATTAATGCATGTCTATATTGATTTTTTTCAAGAGTTGTGAAACCAAACTTTCAAGATTACCTGTGGGTAGCCTGAATACAGAGCTAAAGCACAGTTTCTGAGTGATTGCTTTGGGTACTACAGCATGGACAGAGAAAGTCCTCTTTCAAAAAGCATATCTGGATAGTTTGGCTATTATATTGTGAAAAGAAGCATAAAGTATAAAAATAGTTTAAATTATAATCATCAACCAAATGAATATCTCTACTGTGATCTAACATGCACCTATCTTAAATAACTGAACAAAGAATGATAAAAACAAAAATACAAAATAAATGAATGTGTTATGATGAGATAATCTTGCTATTTCTGAATATATATTTCAGCATACCAGTGCTTTTATTGCTCTTTACTAGCATAAAATTATACTTTCATCTGAAATTATTATTCATCCTGAAAAATAAATTGACCTGTATGGAAGACAAGTGCTAGAAAAAGTAGACTGAAAATATATATCTTATTTGTATTGCAATCAAATAGACATAATGGCAGAGATCGGAAATACAAGAGAGATTATTTAAATAAATTCTATCTTAGGCAGCAGAAGACTTTCACAAAACAACATATGTCATTTGATTATCTCTCTCTGTCATCATAGATCATGAGCAAAACTCTCACTTGCCAAATACCTGCTGTTCATATTGGCTTCAGTAGGGTCATTGAATACAGTATTTAGCAGTGATGAAAAATCTCCCCATTCATTTGCAGCTGTGTCAATATAACTCCAGAGATGTTAGCTCCAGACACACACCTGGGTTTGTAAATTTAGTCTATAATACATGTATTTTATCTGCACAGACAGCAGATCAGCTCATACATTACCTTTGAGGAGGAAAATTCTGTTTCAGGATATGGTTATCTCTTCAAATGAATTAAATAAATGCCCATTTTTGTCATATAATTAGACATGATCTCATGCTATGATATTATGAAAGAAGAGTAGAAATATTGAAAAAGAAATATGCAAACTGGATATTTGCAGATTATTTTTGACAGCAATGTGAACAAAAGCACTGGTAAGTACAGTGTTAGGAAGAATTAGTCTATATAGATTCTGGACTCTACACAGTTACAGAGAAATATTATTACTGTGAGAATTATACTGAAAAAATAAATGTGGAAAAATACAGTTGTAGGGAGAAAATATACATGGCAGGTGGAGAAAGCTTTGCCTACAGAACTGAGTGTTAGAATATGCTAATAATAAAATCGTTAATGACTAAGTGTGCACAGTGTAGAAACTGCAGTTACCTTATTTAGATTAAGTGACTGTGTAAAATATGTTCACAGAATGCAGAAAGAGCCAAGAAGGTATGAAACACTAAAAATTAACATAGAAACACAATGTACTACTACTGAGATATTTAGGAAAAATAAATTCACCTTCATTAAGACCATATGGAACCATTGACACTAAAGCCTCATACTATTTTGGTGGTTTACTTCTTATGAGTAAAATAGGAATTTATTTGCTATACTGTGGTCTGGGACATATATCCAAATTTCTCAAGCTTACTGCACTCTGAGGTCTACAAGGTCTTTGGGGATATATAAAAAAACAACCTTAGGGACAGCAAAAACATTCTCAAGCTGGAACAAACATCTGAAATTGTATTTAAAGTTGATGGAAGATATTTTTCCCCCTAAACTGTTTCAATTTATATTTAATTTTGGCTCTAAAGTTCAGTGCATGTTATAATTTCTGGCCAGTTTCAGGTCAGTTTCTAGTTAGTTTCTGGTCCATTTGTACTTCTAACTCCCTGTTCCTTCTACCCCTCTGCCTTTGAGGCTGAAAACACAAATAACTGACTACAACTAGTAGATATAGTAGTAGTATTGACAGTAGTCAAGCAGTGAAGACAGAAATCTGAAATCAATGAGAAACATGACACAAAGGACAAAAGGGAACGAAATTCATCCAAAATCATAACATATCAGATCAGCTGAAGGAAAGGGAACAAAAAAACCCCCCATATTTATCTATTTTTTTTAATCTTGTTAGATTATTTGTACTACCAGGATAACAATGTCCAAAAGGAACCACTTATATATTTCAAAACTGTATTTTATTGATCTTAATTTTTATTTGTCAGGAAAGATATTTGTATAAGACTACTGATTGAGAGAACATCCAATCTGATGCTGTCCAAAGGAGATAAAAGGTCTCATTGCCTCTTGGTCACTCTCAAAAAAACGTTACCACAAACCAAGTTCAGAGCAGCTGCTGTCCTTTTTCTCCCCTACAGCTGCTCAGCATTGCCACAATGCCAGTTGCTGCAGGGCAGAGGAAAGGAAAAGAGGAGTTCTGGCTATCTACTGCTTGCTAAACTAGCAGCATATGGAAATATCATCCAAGCAGGATTTCAGCTCCTATATCTTGGTCTGAGGAAAAAGGCTGAAGAATAGAAATAATCTTCATCTTGTGACCTCTCTGAAGTTAACTCCACCAGTAGAGAGGGGCAACAATAAAACTCATTTGGAACAGTAATTTCAAAATAATAAGATTTTAATGTGTCCCATTTTTATTATTATTGCTTAGAAACTAAACCATTTTAAAATTATGAAAATAAATAGTGTAAGCAGAGAATGTGCTGGGGCTACTCACCCTGAAGGCCCTAGCTCGGGCTGCCTTCCTCTGGGGACCCTGCTGCAGTTGAACTAAGATGAACTTCAGACAAAACCAGAAATCTTGTAACCTCAGGAACATCTGGGCCATTGCTGTACTTTTCACTGGCATTAGGATGAGAGCCAGAAATCACTACAAATCTGCTCCAAATGCAAGGTGCACTCTTTCATTATTATTGATATAAATACATTCAGAACATGCAGATGTTGAAGAAGGAATTCTAACCACAATTTATTCGAGTGAGAAGTTATGAAAAGGAATGAGCCTCACCTGACAGATGGCAGTCCTAACACTTAATATTTGAATACATTGTACAGGAGAAGGCAACTGGAATTTAGTACAAAGATAATTAATTTTAGAAATGCATGGATCTAGTTCAATTATTAACTTACAGACAATAACTTAATTTTTTCTTGCTTTAGCAACCAATTTTTTCCCTTTCCCAGCTCATTTGATATTTTCAAGGCATATACTTCTAAAGAGATTAAAACTTAAGATTTGTGATATAATAAGCATAATATTTCTTACATGACTTTGCACAGATTATTATTATAAAATATCATACTGAAATTTATGTATGATGGAAGACAGATTATGGAGATTGCATATATTCATCTTCAATTACATTTCTGTGTGGTACAGAATTACTCACAAATATATGGAGCAGGCTACTGGATTTGTACACCATTAAAATTCTTCTATATATGGTAGGAGGGAACAAATAAATTAATAGAAGTATGTTTCATGTCTTGCCTTATAACAATCAACATTTTTTCTGGACTGACAGCTGTCAGAATCATAGAGTCATAGCACTGTAATCCAGCTAGAAAATCTTGAAGAGGAACAGCACATGCTGGGATCATTCCTGATGCTCTAAACTGGCCAGAGAAGGTCAACACAGGATAGCCTGAAGCACCCATTCCAGGCCAAGAACCCAGGGAAACACAGCATGCATCTAAATGCTGTAAACCCCCAAGGCAAGAGCCCACACCAAAACTCCGGCTTAATACAAGGGAATGAAGCTCTGTGGTGAGACAGAGAGATATTGAAGGAGTCGCTCAGAGGAAGAAGTACAAGCCTCATTGCTTGAATAATTTAAATCCTAAATGAATAATACAAATGCAAATATACTGAAGGGAACGATCCACTGGCAGGGCATTGAGTAAATAGATATATTGATGGGTTTTGTAATTCTGTTTTCATACCTGTACCTGCTAATTCCAAAATGATCCTAAGTCATGAGGTCCTGAATCTCTGGGCATTTTTATACAGCACATAATAATCGCAATAACTGTAGAATAACTAACAACTTTTTTGTGAATCCTTACAGAAAAAGTAAAGTTGCTTGCTGTTTTCCCATTTGATGTTACCTTTAATAGACTAGAAAATTAGTTCAGAGAAGTTCTGTCTTATGGATTTTGAATTTATAATACATATTCTTGTCATCAAATTACTGTCTCTCAGAGTGATTACATGTAAAATATATGTTGAATGAAATCCAAAATATAACTTTTTTTTATTACTGATTAAACTAGCTGTAAAATTAAATAGAAATTTTTAATCACTTTTTAGACTGTAATTTCATGCAGACACTTCTTTTGTCAACCTAAGAACCGGATGATCTTTCTCCTACGTAGATATCTGAAGTCTTGAATACTAATAAGACCCATATGCAGACACAATGGTGACGTTTGCCTTAAGGCCAAATATAATTATTGCCTCCGTGCAATCTCATTGACATTAGTGGTCTTGCCAGGAATAAGAGCCTTTTTTTTAGATGGAAAAAGTGAAACACAAAATAACCATAATCATACCTAATTCAAGGTGAATTTTGTGAATTGCATCAATAATGAAGTATTCCAAGTTTTCTATGTAGGTAGTTGTGTAGACCATGTGGCTTTAGGATTGAGAATGACCTCATGTCCGAAGCATCAGCACAATGAAGCAAAGACAAAGTACTGCTTGAAGGAACCAGCTCTGACAGCAGCAGTTGCCACCACACTCACCCAAGTGCCTTCCTCAGTAGCATCAGAAGAGATTTGCTATTTGAATGTTCATGATGTTCAAGCAGCTGATTTCTATCTTCTCCAACAGAAGTAATTTAGCAGTCTGTTGTCCCCGGCAACTGCATACTTTGCCTGAGCCTGAAGTGCAGACAGTCATAATCTAAATGATGATCATTATTCTTGTGAAGGACTAAAACAAAATCTAGAACTATAACTTAAAGTTCTGGAAAGACAAGCAAAGAGAGGAGAAAGCAAGACTGATAAAAACTAAAGGTGATGATAAGAGACATCAACCTGTCAGGGAATCACAAAGGCCATCTTAGGCCAAAATAGGATTCCAAATAAAGCTTCAGTATTGCTTTTGACAGCTCTGAAGACAATTCCAGCCTTATTTAAAATTGTAAGCATATAAACATAGATGGATGAATAAATTTTAGAGGCACGCAGGATATATGTGGTAAAAGCAGCACAAATATCCTATGCTAGCTGGAACAATGGCAGGGCAGAGGAGGGAAGGAAGGAAGGAAGGAAGGAAGGAAGGAAGGAAGGAAGGAAGGAAGGAAGGAAGGAAGGAAGGAAGGAAGGAAGGAAGGAAGGAAGGAAGGAAGGAAGGAAGGAAGGAAGGAAGGAAGGAAGGAAGGAAGGAAGGAAGGAAGGAAGGAAGGAAGGAAGGAAGGAAGGAAGGAAGGAAGGAAGGAAGGAAGGAAGGAAGGAAGGAAGGAAGGAAGGAAGGAAGGAAGGAAGGAAGGAAGGAAGGAAGGAAGGAAGGAAGGAAGGAAGGAAGGAAGGAAGGAAGGAAGGAAGGAAGGAAGGAAGGAAGGAAGGAAGGAAGGAAGGAAGGAAGGAAGGAAGGAAGGAAGGAAGGAAGGAAGGAAGGAAGGAAGGACTATAAAGAATTAACTGTATTTTGCTCCAGTACAAAAAGTATTTATTTAAATAGGAATGTACTTATAAACTTCTGTGTACAGGAGGGCAAACACAGGACTTTGAAAAGTCAGACATGATAAGAATGCTGGACTAAATTTGAGTCCTTTTTTTTTTCTTCCCACCAAAAATATGATGGGAAATATGCTTAGAGCCATTTCCCCAGAACTATCTTTTCCTGACAATACCAGGTTTAATTGCTAACTGCCAAGATGTTGAAACAGATTAGTAACACATCTTTAGGCATATAGTCCTCTAAATTTTCTTAAGGAACTTGAGAAAGAAGTAGTTAAAATGCCAGTGAAAACTTTGTAACCACTGTTTCAAAATCAGAGGCTGTCCTTGAGGCCAGGAAATGCCATATATAGCTCTGCGGAGGAGCAGCCGCGCTCACTGCTACCTTTGCTACCCTTGGGCTGCGGCGAGGCACGGGCCAATGCCACAAGGGGGCGGAGGACACGGAATCGGCCACGCCGGATGGGTTTGAGCTCCGGAGACACCCTCCCTCGGTATTTTGGTCTCTTGCAAAGTTAGCAACTGTACAACTTTATAGAAAAAAAATCTCTCTCTATGGCATTCCCCATTTTTTTAATCACACTAGAGACTCATATTTATAATGAATTCAAACTTTCCCACTTGAATGCATATTTTCCCAATCAAATGCAAATTCTTCCACATTACTTTCTCTGTGCTTGTTGTTAGCTGTCCAACCTTAATATATTTTCCTCTCGCACTTCTCTATTGGCTTGCTACAGAAAATTATCAAGCAATAAGCGCGACGAGCATTAAGCACTCCAGGAGCAATAGATCATCTACAAGACTGCAGGAGTGTAAATCACCACAATGAAAGATTTTCTGATGTCACCTATTGCTCCTGTAGTTATTACAACCCATCACTCTTGTGAATTCATTCCCTGCAAAAAAACGCATCTCAGATCTTGTCTTTCAGCAGCAGTTATCTTGCTTTGACTGGGGTCATCTTGATCAATTCTAAACCAACCAACCAAGGTGAGTAAAAAAGAAAAAGAAAAGAGGACTATAATATACATTCACATGATCAGCATCAAAGTTCAAGCTACCATCGGGAGACAGAACAAAAAAGGTTTTCCAGAATCATGGAGTTCTGGTGCCTTCAGTTTTCAGGCAAGCATAGTGTGACTCACAAATTTAACATGAAAAAGATGGGGCTTCAGTGAAATTTGAATTCCTAAATGGGTTTGTTGTTGTTGTTGTTGTTTGGTTGGTTTTGGTTTTGTTTTTGTTTTCTTTCCAGACAGGCACCTAAAGTACTGGACTCTGGACTCTACTGGCCTGTAGTTGATCTAATTTGCTACTAATAGTTGAATACTAGAAGCAAACACTAATTGTTCAGTAAAGGTCACAGTTTTATTGTGATTATTTTCTATTGCTGTTATAGATTTATCAAAGTAACATTTTCAATGTAAAAATGAGAATGATGTCACTTCTGGCCATTATGACTTCACTAGATGTTAGGTATTATAAAAAGTGTTAAAACGAATATGTTCCTCTTAACTCTTTCTACTACTCTCTTTGGGAACTTGAATACATTTTCAGAGAAATATGTGTTTTTCATTAAGACAATGAGCAATAGGAGAAAAATTCAACTTGAAGACTCATCCACTGTCCAAAGAAAAAGTATTCAAAAATGTTAAGAGATTTTTTTTCTCTAGTGTTTATCAGAATCAAAAAATGACTTATCCATATATTATCACAAATAAAATATATATGGATTTTTTCCTTTTATTCATATCTCTGAATATAAAGATTTAAACATTTGTTTTCTGCAAATAAGCAAGGATCACTTCCTAAGATTGATTACGTATCTGATTACATATCCCTTAATGTAGCTGGAGCTTTGTAATTAGTACACATTCAATTACTAAGAAGCCATATTAATACCGTTTATGTGTATACAAATTTTATTTTCTGACACCATTCACAGTCGTGTAAATCTGGAACGATTCCACTGAGATTAAATTAAATTAGTCCAGAAATGCACCCTCATACTGGGGACTGTGCCCCACCTCTGATAAATATAGAGACTGACATACGGTAACAGTGACACAAAGGCCACACCTCTGAAAAGCTCCCGGGAATAAGGAAACACCTGTTTGTGCTGTGGAAGAACAGGTGGGAAGCGGTGGTTTGCCGGCTCAATATCCTGTGTTTGCGATTACAAAGAACGGTGCTCAGGTGCCTCTCTTTTTTTGCCCTATGAGTTTATTAAGAAGCCGTCGGTGCTTTTCACTACCCTAGAGATGCCTTTCCAGCATCGCATGGCTGCCCCCATCTCCCTCCCCGTGTCACCTCGCCGAGCCGTGCTGAACGCACACCGTTCTGCCTGCTGGGTAGTGCAGGAAGCCTTAATTACAGCCTGAAAATAATACCCGCTTCCCCCGGGAGCCTCCCTAGCTATTCCTGTGGGATGGGAGAAGCTGAGAGGAGCCAGGTGCGGGGAGGCTGGCGCTCCCCGGGCCCGAGCGCGGGCAGCGGCGCCTCCGTGCGCGCCGGCGAGGCGGCCCCAGCACCACGGCCAGCTCCGAGCGGCCGCCGAGCCCCGACGCGGCCCCGGCCCCGGCCCCGGCCCCAGCCCGGGGGCGGAGCGCGGGCCCGGGCGGCGGCTCAGCGACGGGGCGGCCTCGGCACCGGCTCGGTGCCGCCGCAGGCCGGGCGAGGGCTCCCTGCCGAGCGCAGCCCCCGCACCCGCGGGACCCGGCGCGCCCCCCGCGCCGCCCGCTCGGCCCTGAGCGGAGGCTGGCACCTGCTCGGCAGCCCGGGGGCAGCGTTCGGCGCCGGGGGAATCCCCCTTCCTCCCACGAGGGGGTCGTGTGGCGAGGGGAAGCCCTCGCCTGGGTCACGCTGCGTAGGAGCGGGCAATCCCTTCCACCGGGGAGGGGAAGGATGCCGAGGACGCTGGTGGTCCCTTCCCCCGCTCCCCCATCGCTCCACATCGACCCCTACTCGCGCCGCCCCCCGCCCCAGACGGGGCGGGGACCAAGTTCCCTCCCTCCCCCGGCCCTGCCAGCGCCTGGGGCTCCCCGGCGGGCCACGCTCAGGGCCGCGAAGGGGCCGGCGGTGCCGGGAGGGCGGGGACGCCGGGGCTGCCGGAGGTGGCGGGGCCCCCCCGCCGCCATCGCCCTCGGTCCCCGCTGACCCCTGCAGCCGCCGCGGCGGGGGATGTGGCACGTCGCGGTGCTGCCGGGGTGCAGCTTATTCCTGATGCCGCTGTTTGTCGCCGAGTTTTGAAGAGATTTATTGGCTGGCTCTTGCTAAACCACGCTTGAGTAATCCGAGCTGCTGCGCGCCGTGGTGAAGCCCGGAGGGGGGGGAACGTCACTCCCTCTGGCAGCGGAGAAACATTAGTCTTCCAGCCCTCAAACCACCACTACAGCGTCGGAAACTGCCGGGTCACAGCCATTTGCTTTGGAAAATTGGCGATGTTTGGTGCTAGAGATCGATTACCCTCGTAATCTTTCCCCACCCGCCACCTCCTCCTGCTTACCCCACCCCTACCCGCCCCAGACAATAGCGTCCGAGCTCCTCCAAGAAAAAAAAAAAAATAGAAAAGAAAGCAAGGAGAGAAAGAAAGAAAAAGAAGGAAACTGGGGGATGAATCTGACTCCAATAGGAAAAGCGTGTCTCTAGAAGTGGTGCTAATGGGAAGAGATTTCCGAGCTCCAGAGGACGATGATTTGTCACAAAGGGTAGCTGGCTCGGTGCTTTGGGCTGGAGCCGTGTAGGAGATCCTTGGAGAAGTCATTGTGCACAGAAAACCGAAGACCCGTACAAACATGCCTGTTCGCAGAGGTCATGTGGCACCACAAAATACATTTTTGGGTACAATCATACGAAAATTTGAAGGGCAAAGTAAGTTCTCGCTTTCTATCTATTTTGCTATAGTAGTTTTATTCTGCTTATGAGTAAATAGACAGCAGCTCCAGACTATTTTTAAGTTTGTAGCTTGCAAAGAAAACCCTGGAGGTAAGAAGGGGATCCCTGGCAGAAGTAACAATGTTTTTGATCTAGAATACAGATTACCAACTTGAATTATTGACTGGTGGGCTTGTTTGGGTTTGAGTTTGGGTGGTTTTTTGTTTTGTTTTGTTTTTTTTGGGGGGGGGGGGTTGGGGCTATTTTCCCACACTATTTCAAGGAATATTTTTTATCATTGACTGTATCCATATTGTACAGCTATATAAGTTATATGTCTTACCTTCTTCTGAACCGGTGAGATGGCTCTAAAAGAAGAATGTAGAATCTTGCTGTCTTTGCAATGTCTAAAATACAGGCTAGATTTATTATAATGATGATTGTTAATGCTGTTAATAATAATTGCCTTTTCAAAATAAAGCAGAACTTCAGACTTTGATTTAGAGGAAACACAAAATACGCAGAAGAGTTATTAAAGAGGAAATACTCTCTTACCTTGTTGTCATGACTGCATTTTGATACAGCTGTCAAATTTCTCTCTTTTGTTTATGTAAGTCTAAAATATCTATCAAACCAGTGCAAATGCATCCTCAGGGAGAGTCTGTGAGATCTTTTCCAATGCAGCAGTTTACTACCTGTCGAGGAGGCTGAAGCTGAAGTGTTTTTTCCTGGCCAGAATTCTGGTTTTATATTAGCTGTAAGAAGGAACACTTGATGGTTAAAATGAATTTCATTTAGAAACAGTAGTTTGATGTATGTACATTGATTTAAATATTTAGCATAATTTTAGTGTCAGTCTGGTGTGAACCCTTACAGGTAATTCCAGTCCATATACTTCCATATACTTAAACCCATATTAGCATGTGTAATATTTATATTTTTGAGGAAAAAATAAAACCAGTGCAAGTCCTAATTTATCTATATGCTAAGTTGGTGTTGCTACTCCAAGTTTTTATGTAGTGAAGTGTATTTTTTGACAGTAATAATGCACTAGCTACTAAATAGGCAAGTGATATTGAAAGCTCAGCGTGATTGAAAGATAGCAGAAAAAGTAAGAATGAAATCTCCAAATACGTTTCTGTGTTCAAAGACAGACATATTTAAAATTTTGTGGACTAGCACTGTTTACTTGATGTCAGGTAAGAAATATTTTATAAAACAAGCAATTGCCTTGTGAATTTAAGTAACTAAAAATTAATGTTATTAGCAGTAAGTGTATCAAAGTTGCACACTTACAATAGAAATAGTGTGTTAAAAAGGTAAACAGAAACAAGCAAACAAGAGTTGAAAACATTTGAACCTATCTTTGAGATGAGAGTTTGGGAAAGGAGGATGGAGGGAAGCACAGAACTTCAGTGAAATTTGCAAAATGTTTCCAACATAGCAATCATTTCATGTACCCCCTTTGTTTTCAGGAATTTTCTTTTCTTCTATTACTTTCTAGGTAGATTTGTTAAAATACTGGCTATAAATTTACTGTGATCAATGAAAATCCCTACCAAGTAGATTGAGATGGACCTTACATCAGGAAACCCTTCACTTGAGTAGAATCCCCTTTCCGAGACTCTACTTTTCCCCAGAGGAAGCTACTAACTTTTCAAGGACTTTCCTGGAGTTGCAACTGACAGGACGCTACTCATTGCTTGGGCTTCAGTGAAGCCTGAAACAGACAAAATTTTGATGTCCAAAGGAGATTTGCAGAGATATGTATAGTGTGGTTTTATTTCCTTAAAAAACTATTATATTTATCTTCAGTATATTCTAAATTAATTGAAGTTTCTTTAAAAGCTATGGATCAAATTATCTTCATTAAATGACTGAAAATCTCTGTATTTCAGGCATTCCTGTGAAAAGAAAGGTTGTTCAGCATTCATCCCTGCAATCGACCCTATAAGAAATGTTGAAAGAGTACTAAAAAATGCATCACTTTCTTTTATTGCAGATAAAAAATTCATCATTGCTAATGCTAGAGTGCAGAATTGTGCTATCATCTACTGCAATGATGGGTTCTGTGAGATGACCGGGTTCTCCAGGCCAGATGTCATGCAGAAACCTTGCACCTGTGATTTTCTTCATGGGCCAGAGACCAAAAGACATCATATTGCCCAAATTGCTCAAGCCCTGCTGGGGTCAGAGGAGAGGAAAGTAGAAGTCACCTATTATCACAAAGATGGTAAAGTCTGGTTTTATTTTCAAAGCTTTTTGCGTGTTTGCTTAGCAGTTGATTGGGAAAAGAAGTGTGTATGTTGTACTGGCCAGCCCCTTTGCTGGAGGGGCTGTAATTTCTCTGAAATCCAGTGAAATACGTTTATGTGTATCAGTAAGGGAATTTGCCCTGAGAGTAGTGAGTGTATGGAGTATATCACTGTACGCTCACTCCACCAGCTGAATGAAGCCAGCACAGTGTTTGCAACTCTGGAACAGGAGTTCTCCTCTTGGTTGGTTTGAAGAAGATGTAAATCACTTAAAGTAATCAGCATAGAGGAAATGTACCTTGATTTAAATGCAGTATTTTACCACAAAGTTAAAAGCAGACAAAAACAGCCCATCAGAAAGAAAGCATTAACTTATAAAGAAAGGGACAAGTCTTTTTCAGAGCTGAGATATTGTGAAGTGCCTGCAATTGAATTACTGATATCATCCTAGTATTGCCAGAGTCAAAATTTGGGTTTGCCTAGACTGTGAACTATTCCCTGTTATTCAGTAAAGACTCAATACACTCAGAATGGCTGAATCTGCTGATACTTTTTTTCCTGTTGAGAGCAAATAAATAAATAAATATATTTATAGATTTAAAAGTGCATACGCATGAGAAGTAATTATGATACATAATACTTATATGTAGAGTTTTGTTGTTGGTTGGTTTTTTTTTTTTAATTACCCAGAGTTATTTACAGAAACACCCATCTTTCAAATGAATTCAAGTAATTGATAATTGTGGTGTACCTTATTTTGTCTCTTGCTGTGTACACTCTTGGGAGAAGGAAAAAGAAATTAATATTCAAATGCTGAGCTTAAATTAGTTCTGGAGAAGTGCCAGTGTGTTGTTTACATCAATTTTAGAATCACATGCAATGTGTTCTCTCATTTTGAAGTCCCAGAGTTAAATCCTGTTCACAATAATTCTGTTGTTATCTTGGAGAGACTTAACTAATATTATTTTTAGCTTAGGCTGGTATAACTCACATAGGACTCAGGCCAGCCATTCTACCCATGCCACCAATATTTAAGCATACTCTTCGTAACAGATTCTAGTGGAGCCCTTTATTCTTAGATCTGGGTTGGTGGTCTGGAGCAGATTTCAGTTAAGATTTGTTGTAGGTGTGCCTTGGACGTAGATTTCTCAGGAGATCTGACACTGTGTGTCTTTTACACATCTACCTTGTGTTTGTGTTAACTTGGCATGTGTTAAAAATAATATCGCAAAAGGAGAATGTCATTGCTAACTTTCACAGCCATCAGCCTGGAGCACTGTTTGGAGATGTGGTAGTTTAAAAGTCCTAAAGTCTCTAAAAACATTAGGAGGGAGAGAAAGGCATTTAAAAGTACTGCTTATCTGTCAATTACCAGAAATAGATAGGTATATAGATAGATAGATCCTTTTCTAAAATGCTGAATTCTGAAATTATGCAACACATCATAATCTGTTTAAAACAAACCAAAGAAATACTGTCCATAAAAATGGCCATATCTTTCATAAATAGTTTTGAACACTGAGTTCAGAGAATTTAGTGTAAACAATCAGAATTTAGTGTAAACAATCTTATGCATAAGTGTTTTCAGTAACTTCACTTCTGTGAATAATTAATTGCCTCAATATTTTACTTGTCTACATGTGATCAGGATTCACCTTGTGAACTGTATGATCTGCTAAATTTAACCAAACAAATGTGAATCAGGCAAAAATTGTCAAAATATAAGATAGGTCTGACACTCAAATGCATCAAAAGCTATCTGTTAGCTTGATTGTCTGTATATACAGAGTTTTTTGTTTTGTTCCACATGATGTTCAATTTCTTTTCAAAATGTGATAGAAAATCTTAAGTCTATATGGTGTCATGAAATTGAAACTACCTGTATGAGGAATGTAATGAATGTTAGTAAACATATTCAATAGTTATTCCAAATAACTCAAAAAGATATACCTTGCTTTTAATCTTCACTTTTTTTCAAATTTTCAAATTGGATTTTCCAATATATAACATATATACATATACCTATATATAACACAGTCTGTATATTGTAACAATATTCAGAATAGTGATACCTAGCAAGGACTTCCTCCAGGTTGTGAAACAAAGTAAATTTCAAGAGTTTTCTAAAAATGTGAGAGCTTAGTGCCTGGTTAGTGGCTTATTTTGCATGTGTGCTCTGAGTATGAGACTTGAGGTCAATTTCAGCAATTTTCAATTTTCAGAGGTCAATTCTAGCACAGTCAGAAATGTAACTTTCTACATGTGAGTAACCCCAGTTACTCCAATGACCTATTCACTGCTTAAAAGTTTAATTTGACACTTTATTTCGTGGCAAGCCATTGTATAATATTTAATGTAATACTAAGCATACGGAGGAGGGAGACCCCTCAAGAGGGTGTGAACTGCTTGAGATTCCAATGATGGGAGGTTCTGAAGGTTACACACTCCTGACAAAATGCCCAGTGAATTGCAAATAAAACCTTATTCCGCATCACACTGTCATTTACTCTACATAAGCCACTGATTGTATTAAAAATTATTTTAATATTTTGAGGTAAAGCAAATGTCAGTGGGATCACTTATAAAGCTAATCTGTCATCAGAATTCCAGCAATGCAGATATCAGAAATGGAATCGCTCTATAAATAATGCTTTTTCTTTTTGATTCTAAATATCACCTAATATAATTTTAAAATGTCACAGGTTTGAAGCTCAGCTTAAAAGAAAATTCTTGCTATAGAAAAGTGGTATTGAGCTCATACATGGGAATTAGGATTCTGATGGTCTCTACTGGTCTATAGTCCATTTTTCTAGATGAAAGCGCAGGATCTCGAGTTTTAAACATCTTGATGATGCAAGACTGAAAGCTGCTGTTTGTTCATTGCTTTAATCTTTTGGCCAAATTATACACTCAAAGAAGACGGGACGGAAGGATGGGAAAAAGATTTTGTAGCAAGTTGATATTCAGAAAATGGCAATATCTTGAATCTATGCTGCCTAAACATAACAGACAGGAGATAAAGTGGTCAAAGGAGAAAAAAATCTATGTATGATAGTTTTATAAATGAGTAACCTGGATGGAGCCTGTTTCCCTTTTCACCGTGCAGTGTGGGGATGGTGCAGAGAAGCATTGAATGCTTGTGCTAGCTTTGTGTAATTGTTTAGATGGCCTGGACTTGGGCACCCAGCATGACCTGGGCACCCAGCATGACTTGGGCACCCAGCAGACGCTGTCCCAATGACACCAGTGCTGTCTTCACAGCAGTTTTTAACTAAAAAAGTTAAGCAGCTAAAAGCCTTACTAGTTGCTCTCCAAGTACTTCTATCAGAATATAGCATAGTTTTGATTTTAATTTCTCCTCACTCTTTTTCTTTTTAGAAAAGTATTTACACAATCCAAGCAAAGTTCTAGTCCTCTGTCCTCTTCAAGTAGTGCCACAGTAGGCAATTACATAGCTACCAAAAGAGTTAATTACTGAGAAAAATGGTTAATGGGAACAGATGGTGCCAAACCTAAAGGTCCAAATTTACAGGTTCTCATAGCACAAGTAGCTCCACAATTGTCACTGGATGTACTCATGGGGTTAAAGACACAGTAATTTTATTTAAAAATGTAAATATCCCTTTTTAAAAAGAGCAATAGATAAAGACAAGTCACAAGAACTATTATTTTGAAACCTTTTTTTTCCAAGGATTTCCCATTAGGCATTATCATCTGCTTAATTAAAAAATTATACTCTGATATCAAAACAACAATATCATAAATTTCTTACTATCTCACTTTTTTTTCACTAATCTTATAGATACATGATATGAATTATACTTGAAGGCAAGATATTGTTTATACGGGATATCAGTTCTTATTTTAATAAAGTTATTTATGGTGAAAATGTTTGACAGTTCTTCCTTTGAGGACTCCATTTTGCAGTTTAAGTCATTATTGCATAAATCATTCTTGACAGATGTAAAATACTGCTTGAGGTGGTAGAGCTGTAAAACTTTTGAGATAAAAAGTATAATTATTTTGGGATTGAGAATGGATATATAATAATCAGAAAGTATTGTACCACACAGAATACATTTTTACTTCTTACCACATGCTTTGTGGGCAATAATGGGATATGTCTAAGCTTGCAGATGATATCTGGTAAAGGAAGGTAGGATCATTTAAGCTTAGCCTATATGCATCAGATATTCTAGAGTTGAGAAGGACTAAGGTAGAGTACAGGTTTGAGCAAAGATAAGACAAGCAATGTCTTGTCAAGCAGAGTGTGTGCAAACCTCACAAACTACTTGCCATCTACCCAGTTTCAAAAACATAATTTGCCCCAACTGACTGCAAATTAAACATATTTGCATTTTCAAAGCACGTTTCCAAACAAATATCTTAAGGCTTTTTCAGCTCTTTTTGGAGGATAGAAAAATAAAAATTGCGCAAACATACGGATGAAATAAAGTGAAAATGGTATTAGGAGTTCTTAAATAGAAAGATCAGGACTTCATTTAAAAGCTCATCCTCTAGACTTCAGTCAGCATAGGCATTTTACCACCTATTTGTGTGAACCTACCAATCAATAAAAAAATACAACTGAGAAGAAAGCTGCTTACATGTGTGTCAAGTCCCCTTAGATTAGCTGTAGCATGAGGGTCAGCAACTGCAGTCTTGACCGTAGTTTCGGTGCCTCATCCAGAACTGTTGAGATAGGTCAATGAATCCAATCTCTCTGATACCCTCCTGGTGTAGGACTCCTTGATATAAGAAATACTATCTGACTGTGTTTTGATAAAGAAAGTGTTACCCCCCACAAAAACCTGTCAAAAAACTCCTTTCCTAATGCAGGGCCTTTTTCCAGGCATTCTTAAAATACCCCTTGGATGAAATCCAGAATATTACTGAAGGCTTTGAACTATTGGAAATGAATGAGGACATCCATTCTTACATCTGTAGTGCAGTGTTTCTACCTTAGGCTTTAATACTTGTCAAGAAAAAAACATCCCTTGTCCCATTCAGTATTGCTGATTTTACAGCAAGGAGAACCCTCAGCCATGAGACAATACCTCAGGGATCCAAATATGTCATTTACCCATCCCCATTCAGATACTACTCCTATGTCTGTTCAGAACTGTTGGTCACTTCTTATTCACATTTCATGTAGGATACCTAATGATTATGATAAAGCACCTCTTAGATATCCTAAGAAAACTTATAGCTCAATTTCAATCTTACTTTTCAACTCCTTGATTTTCCAATATATTCCCTTTTCTTTCCAAGTAAGGATGAATTGATTTTAAATAAAGAGGGGACTTTTATATGAAGAAATAGCATCTGAATAAATGGAACAACAATTAAATTAACTTCTAAATTATTCTCTTTCTCAGTGTTTAGGGTCAGAAAGGTGTGAGTATATATATATACTTTTCATAAGTAATGAAGAATACAATTACTGTTATTGTAGGTACTGCATCTTTAACAGAAAAAAAAACTTAATTTGGAAAAATCCATTCTGACAGTTTTGAGTTCCTCCATGGCACAAATAAAAAACCTGCAGGCTAGTGGTTCAGGAGTCTTTCATTTCAGTACAGTGCTAAGACAGAACTCTTACACTGGACTTCCATAGGATAATTTAATGTCAGGATTCAGAATGTCACAGGGCCAATTTACTCCTATCGAGGGGCTCAAATTTCCCTGGTCTGAGCTAAAAAGAAAAAATGGTTGCTGACTTTCAAAACGTGTGCCGTAGTGGTAAGAAAGGTGACACATTCTGGAGTAAAATGGTAATATAAGGTTATGATGTGATACACATCCTCAAAAGAGTTTCATTTTTTAATTAGGCATTGCTGACAGAAAATTTTATCTGCTTTGAATATGCTCATTTTAGTTGTAGTGAAAGCTATTTTGGTTTTGGGTTATGAGACAAAAAGAACAGATGCTGTCAGTCTATTTTTGGTGTGGTTTCACATGATTTATTGTGTCCTCTTTCCATCTTTATCATGCATCCTTTCTAATGTTACATTATGATAAGAGAGTTTTTGCATATTTCTTATTTGTGTTATTGATTGGTTCTTTTCCTTCTCCACCAAATTTGCCCATATATCAAAAAGAGATGCAGAGAGCAAATCAGACATCTTACCTTGCAACAGACACAGGGGAAGAGCCACTGCTTTTCTAATAGCAGCCTTTTGCATATTTGATATGAAACAAATTTCAAAACATGGCACTTTGAGTAACACCAGTGTTGACATTTCTGTTCCCTCTGGTTCCAAGCAATGGGAAGAGGACAGTGGTGTGGGTTAGATTTTATGTTAGTGATTTCAAGTCCAGTTTGAAAGTGTTTCCTACGTGCTTGACATAGTGTATGACTCAGTCTATGTGTTAGGTAGTCCATGCTCTTCCCAGCTAAGTATGGAAAAAGCTTAATCAGGCAGTATAGGATTCAGAGTAGCAAGACAAAGCTGACTATGGAAATTGCTAATTGACTCTGGAAACTGCATATCTCAAAAGCAATCAGAACTGTAGCTGTGAACCTCAATCCAGGCAGAATGGATAAATGACAGTGACAGTGGGGTACTGTGGCTCTTTAGTTACTCACTCGTTTCACATTGTCTGCAACTCTGAAAGTTCACATCTCTGAGGTGGGAACTATTTGTCTCATGATTTTGTGCACTTGAACTTCTTAGTCTAGTGTACTAGGTTTTTTTTAAAAGGAAATAACATGCATATTTGAATAATTTCTCAGAAATCAAACTAAAATTTCATTTTGAAAGCAGAATTATAGCCATAACTAGTCACAAAATGCTTTTTGACCTCCACAATTTCCACAGATACGCAATTTTAATCTTCCTCACCAACTTTCTCAATATAGCCTTTTCATTTCTCATTTTGTTAGTTCTTTAATACTGAAATCACAGTGAAATCTCATCAGGAAAGATCACCACCAAAATTCAATCTGAAAAAAAGTCAGAGTAAACAGTATAAAGGGAAGGTCTTGTCTTTTTCTGTTTCATTAACTTGATTCCAACTATAGATCTTATTATACCTAGTTTTGATACTGCCTTTGATTATAGCATTGAAGTGTTATCCACACAAAGAATATATTCTGGCTTATTTGTTAACAAAGAGCCATCATATCATCAAAACCTAAAGATGGTATTTGAGTGTCAGCATTATTAACTATTCCATTACTGATAGTGAGTGGAAATGACCAGAAGAAAGCTTAGGCCAGAAATTACAGTTGCATTCACTACTTGACTACATGTTGAAATTTCTTGCTTTCCTGTCCTGGTTCCTCCACAATAACACAATCAGTAAAAATATTTTCTCTTACATTTTGCCATTACCTCATTTAAACCTCTGACTTGCCAAATTAGACTGCAGTGGAAACCAGGTGGTCTTGCCTGAATGGTCAGTTCAGAGAAACACAACAAAAGTTTACTTCAAATACCTGGAAATTAGGATTTATCACAACATTTGAATACTGATCCTTGACAGTACCAGCTTATGAAATCCTGGCCTTTTTTGAGCAAATGCACAGGAGTGTTTGGCAACAGGTTGTTTCTATGGCCAGAAACTCTCCTAAAGGCCTGAGAGCAAGATATCAGAGCCTACTGACACAGGAATTAGCTTGCACACCAACAGCTTTCATAGAATTAAATTGCAAAGCTTAATTTTTGTAACACTAAGAAATCCTGATCTTTAGGCATTGGATCACTGCTCATACAGACAGTATACCTTTTCTAATTGGTATTAGGTGAATCTCTATTGCTGAATAAACAGACAACAAATTGTGAAAAAACATGTGGAACACAGACAAAACTTTCCTCCATTTCTATCCACACCATAGACAGGCAAAGACAACTTCAGAACAAGGACATATTAGGGGGTTTTGTCTTTGTCTTACACCTAGGCTACTTGAAAAGCTGTTAATCATCATGTAAATGTGTTTCATCACTAACATGCATGTGCTAAAGCACTTATTCCCAGCTGTTGTCAGACTTTGGAGTCTGTGCCCTTTTGAGATTATTTTTTTAGAGCATTCTTTGCTGATTTTTATTCAAATCAATGCAAGTGGATCTCTGAAAATAGCTTGCAAATTTCCTCCTTTCAAAACTCATTTATGTCAATCTGCTTTACTCCTTCCTCTCTGGAAAAAAAATGCTGGATAATCTCATTAGTATTTTGCATGTTTATGGCATTTCTTTTTATACTTTCAGAAGAACATGAAACTCAGTAGTCCATAAATCCTATTGCCACAGCAGTTAAGGTAAAACCCTGTTGCAATTCCACTTGCTAAAAAAATGTCAAGAAAGAAAGAAAGAAAGAAAGAAAGAAAGAAAGAAAGAAAGAAAGAAAGAAAGAAAGAAAGAAAGAAAGAAAGAAAGAAAGAAAGAAAGAAAGAAAGAAAGAAAGAAAGAAAGAAAGAAAGAAAGAAAGAAAGAAAGAAAGAAAGAAAGAAAGAAAGAAAGAAAGAAAGAAAACATGAAGTCCATGCCATTTTAAATAATGACAATAAAAGAAAGGAAAATGTGTTCCATTTTTCTATTTTAAGTGCCCAGTGTTATTTTTGCTTGATAAAATATACTAGGAATCAATTTAACACCAAGGTCTATCCAACAGAAAGAACAACTCTTCCCAGAACTATTTCTGGAGTCATGGACAACATGACCATAACCATGTGAGAGTAGTAACAGCTCTGAAGCGCAAAACCAAGTATCTATAAATCAGCCTCTGAGCCTTCTCTGTGGGTTAACAGAGCAGCTCAAAAACTGGTATGAAAGTCTGTGTATAATGTCAATCCTGAGCCAGTCCATGCTGGGTTGCTGTTCAGAGCATCCTTTGCAGAGCATCCTTGGTCTTTCTGTAAGTTACATTGATTGTTTATGGCAACAAAAATGTGGGCACATAATGCACAGAAGCATATTTAGTGTTCTACCCACAGAGTTATAAAGAACAAGTTTTGTAGTTTTGAGATAAAGAAGAGTTTCAGTACTGTTTGTGGATGACCGCAAAACTGTAATAAAACCTTGTTCCTCTTTATCCTGAAACTTGCAAATCCCTTTTCATGTCAGGATTAGAAGTAGGATCTAAGGACCTGCTCCCAAAAGCCTAAAAAGCTGATTAAAAACTACTCACTGCTGCTGCATCTACAAGCAGAATTAGTGTCTGATTTGTGTGATGTTTGTAGATCAGGACCTGGGTGTGAGTGGCTTCCCTCTCCTTTGCTCAGGGTTATTTAAAGAGGGGAAAAGAGAAAGGAATGGGTGGTTCGCAGACCACACTTCTTCCTAGCTGATGGGTGGGAAAGGCCATTTCATAGAAACAACTACACAAACTAAGAACATTACAGCTAAGGGAGCTATTCCACAGACCATGCAGATCTATTTACTTTCATTTTTGGTAGTCTTTTGACATCATTTAAAAAAACCCACATATCCTGCAGTAGCAGAATTACCAGTAGCATCACTGTCTCTGCTGAACTCAACATATGCAAAACATAATTATTAGCCAGACAAATACATTGTGTGTGGCTGCTTTAACTTCAAGCATAATCTCTTTAGCATTTGAATGTGCAAGAGCATTTGTCTCTGCTTTATAGGAATTGATTGAATTGTTTCCCTTTTAAATAGTATTTTAATCTTAATCCCTTTTCACCTTGGGATATTTTTTCTGTAAATAAAAAATTAAAGGCTTTATTTCCACTTTCTGAGGAATAACTGAAGAAAAAATGTCAACTTTTTTTTTTTTTTTTTTTTTTTTTTTTTTAATGATGGAGAAGCAATTCTACACATTTAATCTCGATTATTACCTGGAAAGTAGACTATCTTAATGTTGGGAGGGGTTGCCCCTTAGATCCCACAGGCATTAAAATATCAGATATAACTAAGTTGTCATAGCTATGAAGAGCACACTGAGGTTAATTTACTGCAAGAGAAATGGCTGACCTGAAGTTTTATACATAAAATCAAATTTAGGAGTAGATTTTCAATTATATGTATATATTATAATATAAACTATATAAGAGCATTTCTCCTTCTCAAAAGGTTTACTAACCACTTTGAGGAGCTGCCAAAATTTCTTTCTACGCTATCATAGAATACAAACTGATATTCTATAGTTCACAACAGTTTTGCTAATAAAGCACTTTTCTTATTAAATGCGTTCAGTCACAGGAAATTTGAACTGGATGGCAAATTAGAGGGGCTCCTAGTGAGCTGATTGACTAATGCAGTGAGTCTTTTACCTCAAAAGATGTATCACTCTGGAAAAGCTCACAGTTCCAAAACATCCTTCTCTACTGCATTTTCACACTATTCTCTTTTCCAATACAGTACACTAAAGTTGCATTGTAACACTTCCCAGTGTGCATATATATAAAAATGCCACAAAAAATCCCCACCATGATCAAGTCTAAAAAATGGATAACAAAGTGATAATATAAAATAATATTACAGGGGATAATTCTGTAAAACTACCTTTAACAGGAATTGTACTTAATAGGGATTATTCTTGTATGAGCACCTCAGACCACAGGTCAGGTCCAAGATGATACCCTAGGTAATGCAATTGTGTACATGTCCCTCTCCTTTCATAATAAACAATAATTTCCAGGAAATTACTTCTTGTCTTAGAGAGATCACACATGACCCTGAAATGCCAGACTGGGGTTAAGAGACAGCTGGGGGTTTTACTGCATGGCAAAAGTGTCCAAACTGTTTCCTTATCTTGATATAGGGTTAAAAGAACACAAAGGTGGAATCAACTCCTGTTTAAACTTCAGCCTTCAGCTTTTCCAAATTTGATATAGAAAATAGAACTGCCAAATAAATGACAAGAAAAAATACAGGAGGCATATTTAAGAAAGTTCATTGCTGGTAAACTCACACTTTCTTCAAATGGAAAAAAATATCATTTGCCAGTCTCACATTGAACTTTGTTTTGATAATTGTAGTACTTATTCAAGTGCTACCACAAATCAGTCATCACAGAGCCTGTGCATCGTTATTTCAAAAAAACCAAAACTTACCTGAGTATTATTTGTGTTTAACTGGTGCTGCATGTATTATGCAACAAATGGAACTTTATTTTCTCCTCAAAACAAAAAAACTTCCACCTTTCAAACTTTTATAGAACTGAAATTTCCTCAGACTCTAGCTTGATTCAGCCTTTTAGGTGTCCATAATGAATTCTGATCTTCATGGTCCTGAATACTTGTGAGATCTACCTAAAGTTACCAATGGGAAAAAATTACATTTCTGCAGGATATAATATATCTGATTATATTCAACTAACATATCTCTAAAATTTATTATTAACCAGGGATATCCTCATAACCTAGTTTAGATTGTAACTTATTCCTCTCTTGGACTTCATCCTTTGTATTTTGTTTTTTAGAAACTGGCACAATCTGTATGACAAGTAATGCTTTCTGTCACATGGGAATCATTAAATAGTAATCACTCAGATGTATTTGCTTTGAGAAAGCATTCTGTTAGCATGGCAAATACTCTAATATATAGGATTTTACCATTCCAGTATAGCAAAGAATCCTTTTCTTAGATTGGTCTTTTATAACCATCATATTTTCATAGAATTCAGAAGCATTTAGGTCAGGAGGAAAATTGGGAGGTCATCCAGTCCAATCTTCTGCCAAAAGTAGGAGCAACACAGAATTCAGAGTAAGTTGCTTAGGACTTGTCCAATTGGATGCCAGGATGGAGCCTCTCTGGGCAACCTTTTCCAGTACCCTCATATTGAAACTGTTTTTTCTTTATTCCAATTTAAAGCATTGTCTCTCATTGTTTTGCCATGCACCTCAGTAGAACACCTGCCTCCATCTCCTTATAATCTCCTCACACCTATTGAAAGACTTTTATTAAGTCACTTGGAGCTGTCTCTACTCTAGGCTCACAGCCAAGGCCAGTTTCCTCAACCACTCCTCAAAGGACATGTGCACCAAGTCCACATCCATCTTGGTGGCCTCTGCTGGCCTTATTTAAGTTTATCAGCATTTCTCTTGTACTAGGTTTCTAAAGTTGGATTCACTATTCCGTATGTGGTCAACTGAGCATTGAGTAAAGGTGAAGTATCACTTTTGTCCGTCTACTGGCAAAGATCCTGATGATACAACCCAGTATGTTTTATCCTGGACACAGCTGGACTCAAATTTCTCAACAGATCACTGTCTCAGTCCTCTTCCACTACCTCAAGATTCAAACTTTCCCAGATTGAGACAGTGATTATTTAAAGTACCTCAACTTTATCTGCATCCACTGACACTAAATCACTTTCCCCACTCATTGCAGACTCAAGTTATAATTGTTCATTCTTTTACTGCTACCATACTAGCAACAAAAGCTCTTCTTGTTGCCCTTGATATCCCAAGTTTCAAATCTAGCTCAGCTTTTCCTTTAACAAAACCATCCCAGAATGCCTTGGTAGTGTTTTGGAATTCCTGTCTTGTGGCCTGCCCTTGCTCTCATCTCTTTTAAATATCTTTGTTGTTGGGGGTGTTTTGCTGTTGTTTTTTCTTTTTTTTTTCCACTGGAGCTCAGTCATGAGTTCTCTGCAGAGCCATCTGGTATTTGAATACATTTATTCATTCTTCTGAGTATTTGAATGGACTGATATGGTGCTTGAGAAAGCCTTTGAGCAATACCCTCTGCAATGCTTGAAGAACTAATGAGTTAAATACCATAGATCTTTTTTTTTTTCCTCTGAATTCAGTAACACATATGTGGGTATTTTACATAGCTTTTACTATACTAAGTGGCATCTATGCTACTTTTTATGAATTATTCTTACTCTTTCTTCAATGGCTCAGTATTATGTCAAGTTTTAGACATTAAATTTTACATAACTTAGATACACTTATTCATGCATTAGAAAATTATTTTACATTACACATACAAGATGGTTGAAATTGCAACCTAGATATTTTTTGATGGAAGACCTTTCCCAAATATCATTACTGATGTGCTACATAGTATAAATTCCATGTTGCTACACATTTTATTATGAAGAAATCAGTGTTTTCCTGTAATAGAGGTCAATTCACCTCACTGTTAGGCAGCTGCCTGGTTTTCTTTGGTATTTTTTTATACAAAAGTGCTTGAGTTTAGAAGAAAAGAAAAATCCTAATGGTTATTTTGCTGTGGATTACAGTCATCTAAACCAACTTAATGCTAAAAAAAGTTGCAATGGAGTACTAACTTTTAGAAAGCTAATCAATTGTCTTACACTAGAAGATAAGTGCAACTGCACTGGCAACTAACCAGAGCATCCCTGGTACACATTATTCAGCACCTCATTCTGGGCACTAAAGATATGAAAAAATCAGATCTTCCAAGAGAGAAATATTTTTCATACTTTGTCAAATTCTTTCAGTGGCTTTCAGTTGTGAGGTGACATTATTGAAAAACTGTCTCATCTCAGAAGAAGTTTATTGCTAACATTTCCTTAGCTAGATCATACAAAAGACCACATTTTCTTCTCCAATTCTCTTCTGCCACTTTTTTATTTTTCCTTCTAAAAATTATAGACTTGTCCTATACGCTTTCTTCCAGGTTACTGACTAGGGGGGGTAGAAGTCTGCTGTTTTCTTCAAGGGTTAATACCAGCTTTTTCCTTTAGGACAATGCCAGTTCCTCCTCCCCTACCCTGTAGAACACTCCCAACAGGAGCTCAGCACCTCTGCCTGCTGGCATTGATGGCACTCAGCATCCTGCTGGAGCTGGCCCCTAACACAGAGCACAGCGGCAGAGCATCGGGAATCCTGCACCTTGTGTGCCACCGCAGTGATGTCAGACCCATGGATTTAAGCAGTATCTCTTAAAATGTCCATCATTTAGGGATGTGGTTCCATCTGAGGATATTAAAAAAGATAACTGAGACATAATCCTACTGATTTAAGATCCCCAACTGGGGGGACTGACAGCCTATTCCAGTTTGCAACCCATTTCATATTTTCTTTCTGTTCTTTATCTATAGACAAGGGCTGTTAAACAATCACAATGTGACAAACCATATTTAATGAATATTGTTAATGAGGGGTTCAACTGCTGCTTGAAGGTGTTGATAAGTTTCATCAAATATACTTCCACTGACTAAACCATTACTGAAAATATTTTTAATTTATTATTAAAATAATTTCTCGCTATATTGCCTGCATATTTAACACTTTCGGAGCTCCCTGAGTTTAATGCTTGATTTGATTTCTAGTCATCCTAATGTGGTGTTTGAAAGTTTTTTGATAAAACCTGCTTTATTGATGCCCCAAAACGAACTTTCTTTTACTCTCTGCCCATGTGACAGATAAAAGTATCTTAAGAGTGTACAACAGCCGCTCCTGGCATTACATTAGAAAAACTGGTTGCCCCTACATCAGTTAATTTGATGATGCAGAAGAGAACTCATCTAGCATATGCATTAAAATATAGTATTACACAAGGGTTTTTTTAATTTGTAACTTTCTATTTAAGTGCGTTTTTATTTCAGCTTGGATGCAAAGCCATTCCTCCGTCTAAGGTCATTAGTGAGAGATTCACACACTGAGGTTTTAATTGCACCCATTTCTGCATGCAACAGATATAGTACAGTGTTTAGGGTAGCTACTTGCATGTGCTTTATTTCTGCATAGGATTAATTTAGTGTGCATAATACTGGGACATGTGTCTTATTTTTAATTTAAAGGAATGATATTATACAAATCATTTCTCATTCTTGGACTGGACCAAATATTCCTTGTCAGATTGCCCGTGACAAGCCGATTGCAAATGTTGACTTGTTTTTGTCAAGAACGGGTAAAGATACTTGGCCCTACAAGGCTTGAATAAAGTCAAAATGTGAGCAAGAGCCAAAAGGGTGGCTTTTCTAGCCTTGTTTCTGATACTGTGCTTTGCAGAGAAACACAGTTATCTTTACACACACAGATATTACAAAACAACTTTCCCTTGACTAACATAACTTTCAAAATTATGTTTACATCCCATTTATTTATGGTCTTTATCTAAAACAAAATTGTAAACCAAACCTCCAAAGAAGTTAAGTTTCATTTCCAAGATTTTTGAATAACTGAAAAGCTTTTGTTTTTATCTGGATTTGAAATGCTTGGAAAGATTCAATAGTTACATATTTGATAAAGGCTTTACAAATATATGCTTTTTTGTGACTTAGTTAAACAGATCACCCTTTTAACAACCAGCAAATCTTTTTTTTGGATAAACAGTATAATGTACAGTTTGCAAGCAATTATGAGAGCAAAATAACATGCAGGTATTTTAAAACTGAAGTATTTTCATACTAACTCCAGCCCTAATCTTTAGGGTTATGGCATATTTATTCTTTGAAATTACATTTTTTTATCCTGGTACCCAGGATAATCATAAGAAATTTTAGAAATCAGGGCAGTGAGTTGAACCACTCAGCTCAGGTCTTTTTGCTGGGAAAAAATAGGGTCTTATTTTAAAGTGTTACTGCTAAATAGAAACCTTTTTAGAGTACAGGATTGACAGTTCCATTTAGTCTACCTAACCAGCCTTTCTGAAGTGCAACAAAAAGGGTAAGCAGAACCTCTGGCTAAAGAGGTACCTTGCGTCACCTCAAAATCCTTTTCACAAAGCCTGCAATGGTAAATTCAGCTTTCATTTTGGTATTTTAGGGGGTACAGAGGCCTTCATGCATATCTTTGTTGGAGTTTGATAGTGTTTTACATTTTACGGGAATAAAACATCAGAACTGTGATGCTGAACTGAGATCAGCAATCAAAGTTAACATTCTATCTCTGAGATATTATCCATAAAGGAAACTTCCAAAAGGGAAAGTTTAATAATATAAAATATCTTTGTAAGAATTGTAAAGCAAGCTCATTATTACCTGTCATGGACATAACATCTATATATTGCAGAAGAAAAAAAATTATTAAAGAAAAAAAAAAAGGCAAAAAACCCCTCAAAAACGAAATGAAAGGGTTTTGAGTCTGTTTGTTGTGTGCTACCAATACTTTCAGCAAATTGATTATGTTCTTACGTAACAGCAGTGTACAAAGGAAAATTTTAATAGGGTTGAATCAAGTTAAAATCTGTTTTCATTTTGCCAAGTGTATCAGCCTTCAATCAGTGATGGTCAAATCAAAACTATTTTGATAAATTTTAGACTCTCAGGGCTACAGCCCTAAAGTCATTGAGAAGTTTGAGTTTAGGCAAATGAGAGAAAAATATGCAAAAACCAATTAGTTCCATGCATAAAGCTCATTTCATCTTTAACATTACTATAACTTTCAGTGAGGAGAAGAAGAGAAATGTGAATTCTCAAGAGTACCTAGAATTACATATCTTCATCTATTGAAATTATCATTCAACTCAAGTAAAGCATCTGGTATAGCCACACGCTGATCATGAACTGGATGAGCACACCTAGCAAGTAGCTGTTTACTCAGTTCTGTGGTAATTTTTGCCAGTTAGCAAGAATCACACTGTCTTTCTTTACAAGGGTGCCCACACTTTTAACCCTGTAATTTTTTTTAAATTTTAAGATATCTTCAGCCTTCCTTCAGATTTTCAAGAAAAGTTTACTGATTGAGCTCTTTGTGAGGATTTTGATTATTTATTGGGTTTGAAAATAATGACCTGCATTCTCTCCCTATATAAGAACTTTTCTGAAAATCTAGTCTGAGCTATGAATTTAGGAAAGTGATAACTCTGATTTGTTGAATAGCTCATGGGTGCTTTTCTTATTGTATCGTAGAGGAACTATCTTCTGCAATTGTAAAATTCAGCAATAATATACTGCATCCAGTAATATCTTCAAATAATATTATAGAATAATTACATATATATATGTATATATCTAATATAAAAGTACTATTGATACCTTTTGCACTTATTTTTCATGTTACCTCTAAAATAAATATCAGAGTATGGTGAAACACAGAAGGGACAAATTATAAACTCACTGCTATTCCACAACTTTTTCTTAAGAGCAACTAGCAAAATCCAGCAGTGAATATTCATTGGTTTTGGTAGCAATGCTGATTTTTAGCTTTAATACAGTTTATGGGAAATACAGTAAATAGCTTCAGATATCTTTACTATGGTGGTTGTAATCACTCATAATTATATAATTGGATGCCTAACACTGTTTCTCAAAAATACAGTCAATATTGCTCATGAAATTGGCTTGGTTCTGTATTAAAGTGAAAAAGTCAAACAGAAAGCTTGATGTATGCCTTGAATTGGAACCCTGGTCAGACTTCAGGAGTGAGGATCCTCTGGAGAAACTGTATATTACAGGCCACTTAAAAAGGAAAGAAAGCAAATCTAGGTTCTCTAAGAAATAAATAAGCACAATGAGAAAACTTGTGCATAAACAACTGTACAAGACTGCATGAAATAATCTGGTTCTTGTCCAAACTAGGGAAAAAACACAACAGAATTAATTTTTTTCAAGCTCCACCCTAATAACTTCTCAGTTCATGATTCAACTGTATCATTTTTGCAAATGCCGAAATTCCCTGTGAAAGCTTGGGAAAAAGTGAGCATTATTTCAGCACACAGAGAAAGTTGTGATACCTACGAAGCCTAAAAGCTTGGCTTCAAACTGCCTAAACAAGAATTAAATATGACTAAAATTTTAAAAATTTAGGATGAAAGCCCGTACATAAACTTTGATCTTCTGGGCAGGAAAAAACCAATCAAACAAACAGTGAAGAAAGATGAAGAAAGATATATTATTAAAATATCACTTTAATTTCATTAACTATTAATGAAAAAATGTGACTAGTCCCATTTTATAAGTCTCATTAATATCAACAATTAATAAGTCATACATAATTAATTTATGAAATGTGCAAAGAGGAGTATAAATAACTCAAACACTGATCCCAAACATCCTATAATAAAAAAAACATGGGCATAGAGTTTCTTTAGCAAAACATTCTTTAAAAGTCTCAAGTTTCAAACTTCTAATGGTTTTGAACTCTGAAACGTTGTCCAAAGTGAGTTCTCTTTTAAGATCTACGTTATGTTCTTAAAATGTTCACTCTAAAGCAATTGAAGCATTTTTGTGAGTGACAGAAGAAAACTGATAAAAAAAGCTTTTGACCTAAAATGTTTAGCCTTACATTCTGTGAACTTCAATAAATTATACCTGATATATAATTAGAGATAAAATTTGCATTTTTGCAAATTTTTAAACATAATATCTTCATATGATTTTTAATATATCTTATAGGGAATTTTAAAAATGCTTATAAAATATGTCTGTGATGTACTTATTGTAAGATCCTGTACTATCCTTTGTATTAGACAGAAATCAAGAAAAAACAATCTATGGTGTTTTAATTTATTACATATATTTATAAGAGGGCAGACAAAAATTATTATTTACCTACCCTTCATTATTTTATTATATAATTCTAAAAATTTTATAAATTTTTAAAAATTTTAGAAAACTTAAATGTCTGCCTTATTTCACTAGAGACACCATGCTGGTTTTGTAATTCCTCAATGTCTAGGCCATACTTTAAATTTCTGTTTGTCGAAGTGAAGATACTGATACCTAATATTCCTGAAGATACTGTTCGTGCTGCAAACAGCAGACCAATTTCCAATTCCCTTTTCTAGTTCCCTCTCTCTGCTTAATGCTCTCCTCTCCAACCTGTCACTTGTTCTTGTCATTTGTTTAGCTGCATTTCGTTTTAATACAGCCAGAAACATAGAAGATTTTCCTAATTGTAGAGCCATACAGGCTAGCACTGGGCAAATATATATTTGATAGTTTAATGGAAAACTGGATGACAATTCCCATTATAAAACTTGTTTTTATTGCTTAAAGCACTATTTCTGCCAGTGCCCCTGAATTCTGTGCTCTCAGGCACAATACACATTAGTCTACAAGGGAAACATCATCTCAGGACAAATCGCTGACCTTTTAATAAATACTGAAGACATCAATTGGTCATTACAGAACTTTATGAATGAGCTGTAAAAACAGAACAGGTCAAGCCCAACAAAATTAAGTCATGATCGGCTGTAGTATTTATTTCAAAGTTATGTACAGAAACCAAAGATTGAGCATATATTCCTACGGAGAAGCTTTTCATCAGAATTTACAAGAACAGCCATCTTTTGGAAAACATAAAATAGCCAATATTTGTACATGTCCATCCTAATACAAAATTCCAGACACAATTTTTCACTATCAACTAAAACAAGGTAAACTGTAGTTCCAAATATAAATTTTCTTAGAAATAATCTATCCATTCTGCCTTAAATTATGTCATTGAATAAAAGCATTTCATGCCATATTATGGCAAATAAGCAAGTGGTGGAAGTTGAGCAGACAGCAGATTAAGAGCAAGATCTGTATGAAGCATCCAGATACTTTAGGGACGAGGGCAAAATCTAACTAGTTACCCATATATATGTTAATTGATTTTCCAGTCTTCCACTCATGTAAAATGAGTAGATGGAAAATTCAAGAATCTATCCTTTGCATCCTTATGCAAGAGTGGGTGGATGTAATACAAGCTTTCCTATTTATCAACACAGTGCTACGTTTTACCAATTTCAAAGATGGCAGGGCTTTTACTGCCATGCCCCAGATCACCAGAACTCTTTGAACAGTCACCTCAGTGCACATTTTTTCTTAAAACCTCAACAGCCCAGAGAGAGTGTTGGAAGTGAAAAACCAGAATGTGACCTGATACATTTATCTTCATCTCTGAGTATTTCCAAAAATAGGGACATACCTATCGGATGTGTAAAAGAACAACTACTGTGTGCTCTCAAACAGCTTGTAAGAGAATTTTTGAATACTGAGTAGGAGGAGAAATGACAGCTGACCAGGAAATAGGGTTATTATATGTTCTTTTTTAAAAACATCATTTTGAACCATTCCCACAAAACCACTCCTCAAGGTTAATGAAGCAAACACAAACTTATCATTTCATCCTAAAGAACAAATATCAAATGCAGTATTACCTCTAATACTGCAGTGCGGTATCACTTCTGGGTTTCTGTCCAAGTCTTGGTGTGGGACTTGAACGCATGGTTTTCTGGCCAGCTTAAAAACCTACTGTGAGCTCAACCATAAGGGTGTTCACCCTACTTTGATAAAAACCTACTGTGAGCTCAACCATAAGGGTGTTCACCCTACTTTGATAAAAACCTACTGTGAGCTCAACCATAAGGGTGTTCACCCTACTTTGAATTATGCAGCAAAATACTTACTGTTATAGCACAAATAGTAGGAGTGTGATACACATAATTGAAACTTTATAGAAATAATCATAAAATATAAAAATAAACAAGGCCTTAAATATTAAAGAAAGACATCTTAAAGGCTTAGATATACTGTATTAAGTAATTTTATTTCTCTTAAAAATATTTGTTTTATTGCTACAGCAAGATAAATAGATACTAAATTACAGTGCACAGTGTTGTTACATCACTTGAGCAATTTCTTCCAGCCTGTTGCAGAAATAGGACTAGACCCATTAAGCTAATCATCTTATTGAAATTGCATTTCTAATATTTAATTTAATGCTTCTTTTAAAATGTAGCAGCCCTCCTTCAAGAGCTGAATATTTATGTGGATGGCACAATATGTTATCTTAGGACTTCACTTGTATCATGTGGCTAAATTGTACTCTATTTGCAGTAAAGGTAACTGGTTTGAATTCTACAGAGATTGTTATGACTGCTAATGGCTATTTAAATCTAGAGGTACAACTTAGCTCTGCGTCCTAGCATCCAAATGAAAATAAGAGAAGACAACTGAGGAGTGAAATTTTGACTAAGGATACAGATATCATAATGGCTTATTTCACCATAGTGTTAGAACATACTGGGAGCAGCCAACATTAGTGCACTCTCTACCAAAAGCTACCCTTGGCAACTCTCGTCATCATCCTTTTTTGAAAGCTGCCCCAGAAGTAGAAACCACAGACAAAAGTTCACTGATATATACAGCATTATCAGAGAAAAACACCATTGTACCTCTGGATCCCAGTTCAGTGTTAGCCATTCAGGTTGGGAATGAATGAGTGCAAATCACTCATATTATGAGTGTGAGAATATGAACCACTATTTGGTGGTTCTTTTATTTGGTGAACTGAAAATTGGAGAGAAAGAAAAGCTGCTCCGAGTCAAACAAAAGACCAGAGTTGGACTGGAGGAAAGAGATAGGGAGTGATAAAGAAAGGCAAAGTTAAGGAGAAAAAAAATCCAGAGCTACTGCTACACAGTGGGAAAATTGTTGAAAGGAATCTGTCTAGCCACAAAATGCCTCATCAAAGGTGCAATTTACAATTTCATACCATGAAGCTGTCTGAAGGAAATGTACTAACTTTTTAAAATTTACATCCACTTTCTTTGACTGAAAATTTTCCCAAATAAATGCAAAGTCATAGTTTCTGGGTTCGTTCTGCATTTACTACTTATTTTTGTTTAAAATAATAAATTTCATAAATTTAATCTAAAAGCTTCTTACATTGAAATTTAGAAACATTTTTGGCTTAAGCGATATATATAACCACTTTCTGAAATTTTATATATATATGTGTATGTGTATGTGTGTGTGTGTGTGTGTGTGTATATATATATATATCATCTAGTAATACCAAAACAAACATCTTGATAGTATTCCTGCTTTTGAAGGCCTGTGTGCAACAAAGATTAATACAGTAGTTTTCTCCTCCAATGAAATTATAAAGCCGTTTATAATGCTATTATAATATGACACAACCAGCTAGATTCTCTATGAACACCTTGTATCATGTATGTAGAACATGCTGGCCAAAAGGGGAGGTGTAAAGAGGTTTTTACATCTGGATGTCAGGTTACTGGCAGCTCTGAGTGTCACAGCAGTCTCTGATATAACCCTGATATAAGATTAAAGCCATACTTCAAAGGTCTATGGGTATAACACATTTGTACACATGCACAGAAACACGTTGTTCAATTCCTGACTTAACTGTCTTTGTTTTCTTGCTAATCCATATTGATACTTTTTAAGTAGGTCTTTAGATATGAGGATTGTAAATGCAAAGTGTTCAGGATGTTATGACAGCAGGCAGTCAGGAAGATCAGAGGAATAACAAACAGCAAAACCCACATTGATAGAGAAGTTTGGTTCCTTACTAATTAACTACAACTGTGATTGAAATTACTTGTTTTGAACAAATCTATTCACATTTCTTCTTCGAAATTTCCTAGAAAAACTGTTTCATAACAGACTTTGTTAGGTGCAGAAACATGCAACTGAGACCTATCGAAAGGATTAGTCTCATACAACACAGATTGAAGTCACTTAGGCCATTTACTGTGACAGGATAAACTGAGAATAAAACTTAATGCCTTTCAAGCTGTTAGGCAGGAGCTCAAAAGCACTTTCTAGCAGTTCTAATCAAAGCCTGCAAAGTTCTGATCCCTTTATTGCAAATAACTATTTTAAAAAGTTATTCTGCAATCTAACCCCAAAACTAAAGATACTCAAATGTATTTTGGCTTTTTCAGTCAGCATTTCTCTGATTTGACTGTATCTTTGCAACAATTCCACTTCACTAAAATTGTCCCAGATGTGCACATCAGTTTAACTGAAATTAGAACTGGGGTTAAAAACTGCATGCAAGTAGCTTAAGCAAACCTGGATTGGTGTTTAAAAATCAAGAATACAGGCCAGGAGAGGGCTTGTCAGAACCCTCTCCTGATGCATTTCTTCCTTGCTTTTAACTTTAGGCTTAGAAAAATGAAGGAGATGCTTTTCTTTGGAATTTCCCTATTTGCTTTTGCTTATTAGTGAAGACCAAATTGTACCTGACTCTCTTACAGTACCTATGCTGCTTTACTTTGCTGATGTTGCGAGATGATCCGATATGTATCCTTGTATGAGTCTCTAGTATACTGCACTGTTGAAGTATTTTTCACATATTCTATTTTTTAAAGAATTCTGCTTTACTTTGCAGTGAGGGATTTGTGGGGCAATGAAAATAAATTGCTATAGCAATCTTTTAGCCCCTGAAAATATGAAAGAAAATAAACATGTTGATGGAGATACTGAAGCGTTCAAGACAGCCTCAGTTCAAGAAAATTGTAGCAAGAAAGCCCAACGCACCTTCCCTTTTAATGGCATAAGTTCCCAGTTGTATCATCTGTAATAATTTCTTTAGCTGTTGAATAAAGGGTAGCTGTATATTTTCCTTTATGTTGCTTGGTTACAGGAAATTATTTTTTTAAAACTGAAGCATAATTGTGTTGCCTAATGAATAAATTATATAACACATTTAATCCTGATTGATATTGCAGTAAAGCTCAAATTATTCCTGCTACTAATTAATGAGCCCTTCTGTATTTGCAAAAGATGATTTTACTAATCCAATGTATAGATTTTCTTTTGGCTAATTGTTAAATTTAATGAACCAGATATCTCCCACTGAAGCAAGTGTCGCAGCACAGCACTGTTAGCTGCCACCAAGCAGCTAAAAAAGTTATAAATCCCCTTGCACAACAGCAGTAGTTATGGATCAAAGCCCGTTCTGAACTGTCTTCTGCTTGTGTAGTGTCCTTGACTTTAATGGGAATGTGCAAGTAGAATACAATTTTCTACTGGTTTTGACTTCAAATGTGATTGTTTTTTTAGTTTGTGTTCTGCTTAACTTTAGATGATTTTAAATACAAAAAATAAAATAAATACAATGAGGAAACTCAGATATGAAATTGAGTCTATCTGAAAAACAGCCAGAGAGGAAGGCACTGGTGAGGATCTGTTACAGGGAATGCATGAATTACTGACAAGCAGGCACAAACCACAATAAAAGCCTTTTCAATACTCAGTTTCTCTGGAACTTCCGCATTTAAAGCCACAGACAAATTTAGCAGGAAAGAAATCCATTAGTAAAACAAAATGCAGCAAAGCAATTGAACACAACTGGAGTCCTGGACAGACCTGCTGCCATTACTGGCATGCAGAACAGGATAAGTTAAGGACAGCTGATGGTGAATTATAATGATGTGGGGAAATGGGGTAGAGCCACTCAGCCGTGAACAGCAGGGCGCACACAAGATTAAAAGAGCAGTTATTTGCTTAGTCACTTTTTTGCTTCTCTTTGCTGACTGAAGTGCCAGATAATCCCCATCCAGATGTTACTTATGACACTGACTTTTTTTTAGAACTTAGTCAAAATGTTAGATATTTGGAAAGGAAAAAACTCTAACCAAACAAAAAAGCAGCAAATCAACAAAACCCAACATCAAAACCAAAAACCAAAACAAATAAGCAGACTGATTTGAAATAAAACATCATGTCTGGAAAAGTGGCAAGTTAGAAATTTGATGTTACTGAGTTAGTGATGTATCATGACAGGCATGTTTGGAGGGTTCTCTGTCATCTTGTTAGGATATTGCCACATAACTTCTCATCTGTGCCACCATCGTCAGCAACAGCACTAACAGGAAGGGAATATAATGAATGGTGGTTTTTTAAATCTTTGACTAAAAATCATGTTGATATATGTGTATCCTATTTATATTTCTTAAACTATAACTTGCTTTTGGATAATATTTTTAGGTTTTTTGTTTCAGTGCTCCTAACTTTTCTTTTTAAAATCCCATTGTACATTAAAAAGACATTTCCATAGCTATGAAATTTACCTTTGGCTAAAATCTTACCATTCACTGCAGTATCAAACTTTCTATCAAAACCTATCCCTCTAAAATTATATTAATTTTTATAATTTTTAACTGTTTACCATGGACCCACTTGAAGTGGACTGAATAAAGGGGATGAATCTACCCTGTTAGACTTCAATGGCAATTTCTATTTCTCCCTGGCAGTCTTCATTAATCCACTTGGAAAGGATTGAAAACACCTGAGTCAGGGAATAAGGAGAATATTCTTTAAATATTTTTTTAATTATTCCTCTAACTCTCAAGCAGTATTTAATCCTGTCAATTTACACATACAACTTCCTTTTAACCATGTTTTCCTCATTTGCCAGCTTAGATACTCCAGCTCATTTTCATTTTTTTTTTTTGAGGTCTAGACTCTGAAATGTTATTCTCACACACCTCAATCTTGGCCATATTCTGATCTTTTATATTTTCCCTTTCACATTATGCAACATCAAGGATAACAGACACCAAATACTCTATTACACCCAGAGGATTACTGTTTCTGTGCCACATAAAAAAATCATATGAAAAGCAGATTACTACCTAACTGTATGTTTCATAATACAGCAGTGTTGCCAGTGTTTCTGTGCCTGGATATTTAAGAGGTATCTAAATGATTCTTACAAGCCATTTCTGTCTATGTGGAAGGAGCGTGGTTTCTGTAGTACAAGAATGCTTTTCTCAGCTTTTGCTTCAGGATATGGTTGGGCATAGCCAAGCACAAGGATTAGCTGAGAAGAAATTAGAAATAAAGCACATTTCTATTTTTTTGATATTTTGGGAGGTTGTCTCTTAAAATCAAAGAACAATGCAAAAATTGTAGGACTGTATAACAGTAGTACATGGTTCAGCTCATCAGTCCTCTATGTGAAGGTGAAGTTGCATATACAGAATTGGAAGGAAAAGTCTGACACCTTTTAGCACATTTGAACTCATGTAGAAAGGGTCTCAGGACAAACTTTCTAGAAGCATCCAGAAGCAAAAAGAGTAGTAACTGTAGCACATGTATTGAACAGCTTGATACTTGCCATCCAAGAATCTCGGGTAATTTTTTTTTATATTATCCTGACTTTTTTATATTATCTGACTCCTCTTAACCAGATGGAAAAATATAGCCAAAGTATCCTTACTCTAAAAAAGTCTTCTCGCTTAACCAAGTGTTAATGATATTTCCTGAGTATCCAGCAGTAGGTTTGCACACCTATTTCTGTTTCTGTTTTCTGTTTCTAGCAATGTAAAGTCAAGATCTTTCCTTAAATCTATGTGCTTTTATAAATTTACTCTCTCTTTTTTCCTCTCTCTTCTCATGATTATAGAGCTTTAATAAATGACTGAAAAAATGGGTGAATAATTTTACATTTAACAGCTGGCATAACTGTGGTCTTTGCTAGAGTCACTGAGAACATTTTAATGAATGGACATGACAATTTTCTTTTTCAACACCATCATCAATAATAATCAGCTCAAGACAGAGACCCTGGGAGGTAAGCCACAATTTGTGGCTGTATAAACACAATGAAACTCAGGAATGCAAAATCTAACTTTATTTCCAAAAGTTAGTGGACAGTAAGTTAACAAAATGCATTTTTTTAGTAACAGCTGATGAATTTTGGTAATCATGTACTGTGTCTGCAGTGTTTTCCCCTCTCATCTGTATTGTTCCATGAAACAGTTTGCCTTTTCCCATAATACATAGTTTAACACTGATGACTTCAGGCCATGTACCACCTTTATCCTGAGTAACAGCTGTCTTGTGTCACAGTCCAGCTTCCCAAGAACTTGGTCTATGATAGACTCAACTGAGATACTACAAGTGTTAATGAATTATTTGAGCTGTGCCAGCACCAATGGTTGCTACAACTTCTTGGAACAATGTTGGGCCAGCTGGCTGGATTGTTCTCAGAGTTTAGATTATTTTCACTCAATTCAGAGGGCTGCTCTGACCTGCCTTCTGTACTATTAACAGATTCTTAATGGGACCTGGCAAAGTCACTTTTCTCTAGCAAAATACACATTTCCCATGTCCTCTGTTGCATTCAAATAACCATATTGCAGTGGGTGAATTGCTTGTAAATAGCACTTCGGGGTGGGCGTGAGAAGATTGGTTCCAGGCTGTTGTGCCATACTGTTTCCTTGCAAACAGCTTTTTGGTATCTACGTGTAGCAAACTTCACCTTTCAGATCCCAACTACTTTACAGCAAGTGGCTTTCCATAAATGAAGTGGCAGAAGAGCTATTCCTCTGCTTGTCATTGCTTTCCTGTCGAAGATGCATACATTGCACTTTGAAACTCTGTTGCTCTTCCTAAAATTTCCTCTATATGTTTGTTGCTCCAACATTACTGTTCCTTTTTCCCTATCACCCATTTTTCCCTAACAGGATTATAGGTATTCCTCCCATGATCTCAATATTATCTAGCCTTAATTGCAAAACTTAAATTCTTGACTGATCGTATTAGTGGTTAAACTACCTAGTAAGGGTCACTAGGGTGACATTTAGAAAAATATTGAATACTTTCTTATCTCCAACTCCAGTATTGGTGGATGTTATTTTTGGTCACAGAGGTTATTTTCTCTTTTCCTCACCCATCTATTCTTCCCTGAACCTGCAGTAACACTGTCAGCCATTTCCCTGTTTTAGCTCAATTTTTTACATTTGTTTTGAGCCAAGTGGAAATTAGGAGAGTAGGAGGAGTACTGTTTAAAATATGTAAGATATGATCTTTTCAATGGGCCACTAGTTTATTTTACAAATACTGCAATGAAATATACTTCCTTGTGTAAAAATAAATTTAATTCAGACAAGTGCTGCAGCACTTGTTTAATGAAACTCTTGAAAGCTCTTTCTCATGTATTTGGATTTATGCTTGATAAATTACCAAAAACCGAGTTCTTCCAGTGATCTTGTCACACTCTACAACTAGGATTGGGTAAAAACACCCAGCAAATTGTCATGTAAAAATCTCCAAACACATCTCTGTGTGTTATATGTCAAGGGGAGAAAAACAATGTTTCAATTTGGTTTTCAACTGTTTTCTTTTCTACAACTTCAGTGCCTTAAAACATAGTGACACAAAAGATAAGATCAGACTTGGTAACTCCCTCAGATTTTTTTCATGCATTTTCTTATTTACCCTGGGAACAGCTTTTCAGACAGAGGTTGCTCTGCAGGCAGAATCAGGGGTCAGGGGGAAAAAAAAAAAAAAAGGCATTTTGATAAATTAGAGAGTGGTGATATATTTGGCATTCTTATCTGAGGAAGGGCAATGTGGGCAGGTGGTTTCCCCACATTTCTTCAAACACAGGTGAAACAAATTAAAATAGCTCAAAACACACTATTCACATCTACCTATACTAGAAGCTTGGTTTTTTTCCAAGCAAACACCTAACCTCCATCCCCTACTGTCCTTTTATAAGTATTGCTAGAACCACAGCCTAGTTACAGCTGGCTGTGTAAAACAAACTCTTCTGCCTATGCTAAGTGTTATTTAAGATATTGTCCATTGTGGGTGGAGATAACACCTGTATCTTCTGGGAACTTACAGCAAATTATCTGAAATTGCTTGGGTCCCCAGCTCACTGTAACAAGTCCCAAATCAATTGGTGATTGTGGCGTGCATATACTTATAGTCAAAATTGTGCAGAAAATTGAGAAATTACAAATGCAAGTTTTCTTTTCTCTATGCTGATGCACTATCTGATTTTTCCATCCAGGCATTAATTAGCATCACCTTTGCACATACAGTAAGGAGATAAAGGCAAGAGAAATAACCAAGTCCTGATGTTCCTTCAGGATAAGAAATTCAACCTTTTAACCAATGAAATATGTATAAAACAGTCTTTGAACATTGTAACCTTTCCCTTGCGACATGCTCACAATGGCATCTGATCAGTTGCTACTTTTTCCAGTCATCAAACCGTTCAGAAAATTAGTCAGAGCTAACCTTGCTTAGAAGTGGGGATGCCAAGTGGATTTCCAGAAGGTCACAGTAGCCAGCACTGTCCCCTCCTCATCCTAAACTAGAATTATGAAGCTCAAACTCTCTTTACAACAGAGGCATTTTCATCACTATTTCAAGCATGTGCGCATGGGCTGCAGCACGCCAGGGAAATTGTGTGCTTTACATGTCTTCGTTATCTATTTTTGGATATTTGTATGGTTACTGCAAAGACCTTACTGTTTTTCCTTGTTAAATATTTGTTTATGCAACCTCCCCCCTGCAGGCAACTGTGTTCATGGGATCCTTACTTTATAAGGAATTTCAGTCCCATATGTTGCTCCTGGCGCTTTTTGCTGCTCTACTGGCACCTCTGCTGCTTGCCCTTTAACTGAAGTGACAATTAAATCATAGAAAAACAAATCTTCAACTGCAACAGAAATCTCTCCAAGCCTGAGGCTAAAGCAACCAAGATCCCTTTTAGATTGTATTTAAAAGTTATGGACTGCATCTGGCCACATGACAGCAATGACATAAATCCATACGTTCCTTGAGAATTTCAAGACTGACTTTCTTCAGTTCAAGGAAAGCAAGTTTTGCCTGACGTACAGAGCTGCTTTGATGTTAGCAGGAGTACAAAACATTCAAGATTAATTAGAGCTCAAAGCATAAATGCAACAAAGGGAATTCCCTTCCCTTCTGTTCTTTCCCACTGGAGAGAAGGAATTCCCTTCCCCTTCTGTCTCCTCTCTGAGCAGGGAGGGAATCCCTTTGCTATTCTTACTCATGATGACGATTCTTTTCTCTTCCTAAGAGCAATAGGTAGTTTGGGGTTTTTTTCCTTGTTTCCCCTTTCCCCATTGGAGGGTTGAGAACTCCCTGTTTTCCCATCATTTCTCTCTCAGGGGTGAAGAGGGATTCAGACACTCACTGTACCTGCTTTCTGCTTTGATATTTCAGTGTGAGAATTAATTTTATGTGCGGTGGGGTTTTTTTACTTATTTTTTTAACCCCTCTGAGTGCAGCATTTTGTCCTACAAATACAGGAAAGCAGGAAACCACTTGAAATTTGGTTACTGGCAGCTGTGATCTCAATATAATTGCATCCACTTCTGTATGGCTAATTAATAATTAATACAGGGAATGGGGTTTAAAAACAGAGCTGAACACCAGAATCCATATTTCATTAAAGGAGTTTCTCCTCCAGTCCAAAGCACACACCAACTATAGATTCTTAGGCGAGAATTTAGTTATTCTCACTGGAACTGACTAAAATAATCTGTCCTCTTAAACCCCCAGGAATACAGAATACCATGAACTAACAAATTATTTCAAGTTCATTTTGACGTAGGATGATGGCCCAAAGAAACCATCACTAATGTACAGATTAAGTTCCATTTCAGCTGTACACCATTGAAGCAACCTTTGTGTTTCCTTTCACAGGGTAATGAGTTTCACCTGTGTGATTAAAGTCAAAGAATAATGGAGGATGATGTGAACTTTGTTCATTTACTATAGTACTTGTTGTTGGGTTTTAATAATTTAGAATATTGCAGATCATAGATGGAGCTGTACTATGATACCTTTGCTAAAAAATAATGAGGTAATATTAATGTGAAACCTCATTGTAATTTATGTCCTGGGAGTGAACTTCTAATGAAGAATGCATTTTCTCTGGTTTTAAATTAAATGCTTTTTTTTTTTTTTCCCTTAACTGGTTTCCAACATCCAGGGCACCATCAACAAATTTAAACATAAATTTCTAAAACATGAAGCCAATTATAGTAAGAATTAAAATAAAAAAAGAAATACTGGAAAATAATTTAAACCCCATAGAATATCTAAAGGAAAAGACAGCCTTTACTCATCAAACCGATCTCCTGATTGATTGTTCACTGTTGCTTTCTTTAACCATGGCCATGATATTACTAAAAATACAAGTAATATTTCACTCTAAATGTTTATAGGAAAAGATTGTCTCTTAGGAGCAAATTCTTGTACAGGTAAAATTACAAGCCTGTTGATTCTACCCACTTTCTGCCCAGATTAGTTTACCAGGGATTCTATTCTCATAGATAAAGGACTACTATTGACACAAAATCCCTGCTGTGTAGTCCTTATACTTCAAGGACTTTTTACAGAAACAAAAATTAGGGACAATGTCACCTTTAGATATGTTGTCATCAGCTATTCACTTATATCTTTAGAAAATCACTGCAGAGGTATATCACAAATATAGTAAGAGCAGGTTGATAAAACAAGTGAAGTAAGTATAATCAGACCATTTTCAATTAATGGATTTTTTTAAAAAAATTTTTTTATTTTAAAAAAAACACAATATTTTACTTGCTTCTTGTGAGGGTAAATAGATATAAATTTTGCACTATCGAAATCCGGCATCCTTTATGCAAAAAAAAAAAAAAAAAAAAAAAAAAAAAGATTGGCCAGTCAGGTTCAGAGAAATCAGTAATCTCAAAGGCAGCAAACATCTTCAAAGAACTGAGAACAAGTCAGGAACCAGATACATCTGAGTGGTAGCTTACTAGTTTTGACTTTCACAGTCTCAATTCTTTTTCTTGAGACAGAGTTCACTGGGAGAACTCACATTTTAAGCATCTTTCTCAGCCAGTCTCAGCTGGCTAGAATTTGTGAGTAGATTAGGTAAGGTATCTGAGTCAGTGTGCTACTCATAAAAGTTGGGATTTTCAAGTGAAACCTCAGCTAAATTATCATCTCTCGCTGTGCTGTTACCTTCATGTTTGTGAGATCTCAAGCATTTTTATAGCTGGAACTATCACTTCAGTAGAGAAGTACACTATCCTCCTCTCCAAACATAATTGTAATGAAATCATAATCAGGAACATTCAATGTAATTTTCACTTGTTTTTAGTTTTGTCTTTGAAAATTATAAGAATCCCAAGAGTTATCAGTTAGGTTTTTCATTTACTGCTAAATTGCCATTGCTTTGAAAGCCTTTTATTTACAGAAACATTCATAATCTGTATTTCTTTTGGTGTCACATCTCAGAATTTTCCATTGCTGTCTCCAGCTCTTAAAACTGGAAAAATCAACAAACTTTCTCCTTTTTTTGGTGCTTCATATAGTGAAGAAAAGGCAAAAAATTGTGAAGGTCACATGGAGGTTATGTCTCTAGGGAAGCTCTTTTAAAAGTTGTGCAAATTCTGTACATGCAAATGTGCATGCAAATAATAAACAAATTTTCAGTCTGATTATTCAATTACAGTCAGCCCTCTGCGGGCTGCTGAACTAACCCTACTGGCTTTGACTTACTTAAAACAATTGTTATATGAGAAAAACAGTGTTGTCTGAGAACTAAATTGCTATGAGTTTCTATGCTCCTTCTAATCTGTGTTTATCTAGTCATATTTTCTGAAAAGAATGTTATGGCCACTGGAACAGGTTCACGTGCTATGAAAGAGCACTCAACTTTTTGTGATGACCATCTTCAAATCTGCTTTGAAGAACAGCTCTCCAAGGCCTACACTAATATAAATGTGATGAATATTCTTCTTTCATGAAGAAATATTAGTGGGTTTTTCTTCCTATTTATCTGTTCTTAAATTATGTGAATGGTAGGGCAAAAAGGACTGAAATAAAGACACTATTTTCAAAAATGTTTACAGAATGATAAAAGTTCCTATGATATTCTGCTGTTAACCTGTAATACTACTGGTCCTCAAGCACAAGTTCTAATTACATTCTTCTGCCTTAAAATCACAGGGCCACTAACCCAAACCTTCTGGTACACAAAGACCCAAACAAATTACAGATAGAAAAGACAAATACACAGATAGCACAATACCAAAGGGAGTGCTACTGTTTCAGGTGGCAGCCTTTTTCCTTCAGTAGGAAATGATCTCTCCAAGCACCAGACACGTCCTTACGGTCTATCTCCCATGCCCAGGAAGGCCGCGAAGGCGGCGCGGGCTGGCCGCAGCTGCCCCGCGGCGGAGGGACGCGGCCCGGCCCGGCCCTGCCGCAGCCGAGCCGGGCGGGAGGGAGGGAGGCAGCTGCTCCCGCTATGTACAAACAAAGCCCCGGTTGCTGTAGCAACCCGGCAGCCCTGAGCGAGCTCCCCGGCACGGCACGGCCCAGCATCCTCCCCCGCGCCGCCCGCGGGGCTCGTCGCACGCTTCATCCCCTTTTGGACAACGCGCTTGGGGATCTGCGCGGATCCAGCCCGCTGAGGTGAACGGCGCCGGACGCGCTTCAGCTCTGGCAGATGACAAATGTGTGCGGCTCTGCGGGCTTGTCACGGGCCCAGCTCTGCAATACCTACCAATAGGACGTGCTTAATTATGGATATTGCTTGCCTACATTGGTAAAACAAATGGTAATCTATTTGGTGAAACTGAATTTTAAAAAGTACATAGCCTTTGAAAAAAGAGATGGACTGTATACAACAGAATGCTGTGAATTTTAATGCTTTCTTTTTAAAATTCAGCATCTATAAATTAGGTTCTGTCAGCAAGCTTGTTTCATTCCTCAGTTATCAAGACCACAACACCGAATATTTGTGTCAACTTTTCCAAGATGCAAGAATCTAGAATAAAGAAACACATCTTTTGTTTTTTTCTCTTTGAAAAAAATATAGGACCTAAATAACAGATCAAATGAAAAAAATAATTAGACTTATTATAATGACATTCTTTAGATTGTTATTACAATTAGCATTAGGCATTTCAAACATAAAATGCATGTTTGCATGAATCATGCTAAAATGTCCCTCATTTTCATAAGCTTGGAACATAATACTTTGAGCAAGATGATAGAGATTTCATGTGCTCAATTGGATACTCACAGCTACGTGGAAATCCCGCATTATACTTTTAGTTCATTGTGAATAGATAATCTTTTCATGTCTCTGACAAGGAGTATTTTAATTCATTGTCTCCTTTCAGTTGATGGCTCCTATCAGTGACAAACTCATGCAAATATGTTCAGAATCCAAGTTCACCGTATGTTACTTCATTATAATAGTGTTAGCACATGGGAGAAATTGTAGCTCTTACTGATCCATTTTTTCACAACATATCAAGATGGAAACACTGCACTGGCTAAAAAAAAAAAAAAAAAAAAAAAAAAAAAAAAGGTAGTAGTAGCACTTCCACTGATATTTGAAAGTTTGTCCAGCCTGTCTTGAGAGTGCTATTGGTAGGAAGAATGCTAAAACCACATCAAAACTTGGCATATAGGAAAATTGATACTCTGACTAATGTACAAATTTTCATTATGCTTATTTGGACTGTCTCTGATAGCTGACTCTGCTTACCAGGAACAATCAAAATAAAGATGGATATTTTCAATTGAGTATTGGTGAGACCTTCTCTGTACCCCGACATTGTTCAAAAAGTTCTCATATATTCAGTCATGACTTTTTTAGATATTCATTGTCTCTGATATCTTGAGCTAGAAATTAGATGCCTAACCTCTAATGAAAGGCAACAGTAGATGGATGTCTTACTTTTAAGTCCCAGCCTTTGCTGGGACTTATAAAATGCATCCTGAAATGTAATTAGTTCCAATTTATTTAAATAGTACTCCATTCAACAGCAAATGCTTCCACAGTTAAATTTTTAACATGAATTGCTCATCAAAATTTCCTTCAACCTTTTGACATTTCTTCTCAACAAGCAGTAAGATAAAATTTAGATAATTGGGTATCCTTACCATCAGGATCAGTTTCAGCAATTTGAGCTCCTGTAACCAAAATGTTCTCAATTGTGTAACAAACAATATCCTAGCCTGTCTCTCTGCATCACTAGAAAGCATTCAGCTCTATTAATGCCTTACATCAAAGAGAAGAGTTTGTTCTTAAAATCAAGATATATAACACACTGCCTGGCTGCCCCAAAAAGAAGTGAAACACCATAAAAATTCATTATTATTATTATTATGTTCATATTAGTACTAGTATTGATATTAGTAGGCATCAGTACATTTAATCTAAGGGGTCATTGACCTATTTATAAAAACATTTTACAGTACTTATGGAAAATGACACTGTTTTCAGTGCAGTTGAAGACCTAAATGAACAGATCTTCAGTAACCAAGAAATCTGTAACACAGATTATCAAATAATAGCCAAATTATACAGAAAAAGTGCTATTACCATCCAGATGCAAACCGATGAACTAGAAGTGAATGCACTAATTTTCCATTACTATTCCCTTGAGTTAAGTGACCACATCATTAATGTAACTGCAAGGGACCTGATGAAATTAATTTTGTGCTCAGGCTTTCCAATAGTTGCTTTTCAGAGAAATCTTTGTAGGCTGAAAAACTCTTCTAAAATTTCATTTAGAGTAGGATTCAATGACAAAGTGAAATCAGAGCTAGTGTTGCATTCAGGTCAAATCCTATCAAACAGTAGCTTCACTGAGAAATAGTGATAAACATTGACTTTGCACTACACTATGACTGATACGTAAACAGTTTATGTACCTATAGGAAAAAATCTAATAGACCGTGATGTTAATGACCCTATTACTACAGGATATTACTACCTTCTCTGTCACCATCTTGAATTTAGAACAGATCTGAATCTGTTCTAAGTTATGGAAATGTAATTTTAGAGAACACTAACATTATGAAGCCTCCAGGGCACCACACCTCAAAAACACTTCTGAGATTCAATGTGTGGCCTCAGCTTTGGGATCTGTGAATACACAACCACCAGTTACCTCTTTTGAGCATGACATCAGCGATGGCATCTCTAGCTAGGTAACAAAGTTTGCTTTTCAGTGAGATATATTTCTAACTTTAGACTCTATATCAGCAAGTTCTCTAAAAATATGACATATTTCAAACGCACAGAGTATGAGTAAAGAAGTGTAAAGTGCATATAGAAAAGTAACATAATCATAAAGGAAAAATCTTAAGCCTTGCATCAGTACTTTTGGTGCTGTAAACTGTACCAAATTTAGGTGTCTTATGGCCCCAAAACTGTACTTTCCCCCCAAAAGAACATTATGTCATTTATTCTTATTCATTATTCTAATACCTTCTTGTCCAAACTTAAATATGCACAACAATATGTCCTACAGCAAAACTTACAGTGTATAGGAGACCAGAGTCACCCTCCCATTCACACCCCGTAACTGGCAAACCAAACAGGTCACAAATGCTTTTATAGTGCTTTGGCTGGAACGGAAAGTTTCACTGTGGCCAAGTATGCACTTGAAGTCAAGTATGAAACAGACCCAAACCACTAAGACATTACTATTATTCTAAACAAAAGGTAGTAAGGAGTCTTAGATGGATTAACTGAGCTTCTAAAGAGCTTCCTAACACTTGCCCTGCCACGCTATAGCAGACTGCACTACCAAGGAAAGATTTATTTTTAAAAATCAAGAGACCTAGTACTTTTTACAGTTTACTTTCACATATTTTACTTCCATGATAAGTATCATACAGGATCACTTCAGCTGAAAAGACAGGATGTCCCCTTGTTATACCAAGAGACAGAACGGCTTGTCTGTGCACCCACTCTCTGGGCTCATGGAAGCATTGCTCACAAGTATGCCTCACTACATTAAGGAGATCCTCTTGTATTTCTAGTTTTAAGGTGCTATTACTATGAAAAGATCAGGAACCACATTCTGCTCTTACTTGCACTCCTTTTGGTGCTAGGTTTATATCAAAGTCATGGTGAGCTCCATCTCTCATGCTAAGGTAAATCAAACATTTTTATTGAGTCTCGTAATGCCACATCCTAATCCCTCTATAGAAGCTTCTCTCTCTGGAGACATTTCAAACGTGTTTATTAGAAAGACCATATTTATATCTTCAGGGAAGCCTGTATACAAAATGGAAAAACCTTGTAGGGCAGATGTTGCAATTGGCTAAAAGATTGAAACCAAGCTTTGTTTTATGCAAACTAGAGCGTGAACATTTATCGTGTAACTAGGATTTAAAGGAACAGAATGAAAGAATAAAAGGACAAAAATATGCATGCCTCTTTACACCCCTTGTTACATTATGAAAGCACTAAGAATTAGTGCTAGTAATTGACATTTTATTCTTGCTGGTCAATGAGAGCTTTTAAAAGCTACTCCAAATGCTGGTTCAGCAAACTATATTTAAACTTATTATTCAATGGCACACACCAACATTCCACCTATGTTAAATGTCATGAAACTGTACTTTGTCCCATATAACTAGAATAATCAATCACATTCATTCAGCTAGCATGGCCTGCAGGGCAGTGGGGACTCTGCTGTTGGAACTTGAGATACACACGAATTAAATGTAAAATGCTAACATGTCACTCATGCTCAGATAATCTAGTGTTATATCCCATATTGCATGACAGACTTTTAGAACCTTCACTCTTGGAAACAGCAATGACCCATTAGACTCCAAAGTCTGAAAAGAAATTTAATTCCTTGTTAGAGTTTAATATAAAAGGGTGAATTTCTGAATTTCATCAATCAATCATTTTTCAGATATTCTGGACACACCTATTAGTAATGGCTAGCATAAAACAACAAATAAACAAATCAAACCAACAACAAACAAACAAAAAACCCACTACCAACTAACCAACCAAAAAACCCCAGTTCTCCTACATTTATGATCGAGAGCATCAGGGGACCAATGGTCACAGCATGTTTATACCCAAGTTCCAAGATCTTCTGTGATCTTGTTGAGACTATTTTGGGATAAGGGAAGAATGAAGAAAAAACAAGGTGAAAAGAAGTTTTTGCCACAAAACAAACCCCATGGACAATATCAGTGAGATTTTGCAGAGCTGCAGCCACACAGGTTTCACTTCAGTGAAAGGAAAAGTGAAAATAAAATGTAGGGTTCACTAAATTCAGAAGACCTGAGACAGAAAGACCCACACAAGCACTACCAGCTCAGAGTGAGTTTCATGTTTCCCCAGTGGAGAAAAACTGTTAAACATTAACACCAATCAACATACTAGATTGATCACTGTAAACCATATAGAACCACGTAGCTCATATTTAGGTCAGAGCACCTGCTCTTAACTTCCTGTTCCTGTTCCTGGACTTTGGAAAGGCCTTTCCTTCATTGATGAGATAGAGGGAAAAGAGACTGTTTTTATAATTCTGTCATCACTCGTCACACCCTAGCTGTGTAGGCAGTTGATGCTTTATTCTTTTAGTAATCTAAACAAAGAGAAAAATCTGGTGTTTCTGCTTTTGACTTGCCCCCAGGTGAAGTACAAAGGGCCAAACTGACACTTAACATTTAAGTCATAGTTATGTTGCAAGAGTGTTTACAGCAGCAATGATGGCAAGGACTGCCAGAACTCAAAAATCACAGAACTGATGATAACTGAGTAAACAGTTTTGAGAACACTGGGTCATCCAAAAGTCATTATTTGGCATATCAATACATCTCATTATCTCTCACGTACTACTTCAATTCAACATGAAGACAACTTTAGAATATATAGTTTTAATACATGAACAATGCAAATAGTTTGGATCATGGGCCCTCTACTCATTATATAAGAAATTCTCAACTCCTCTACCAGAACATCTTACTGGCTCTTCAGAATGTAAGTCACTTGTGATATTGCTATAGTGCATCATAAAACATGAGCTTAATTTTCACTCTTTTAATGTCAGTGTTGTGTAAGTAAATTAAGTTTGCATGCTTTAGCATGATGCTACCTGATGGTTTGGTTTTGTTGAGTGGCATGTAGCTAAAACCTTTCACAGGACTATTACTGTTTGTCCAGAAGCAGCAGTGACAAAAGCTGAGATGATCATGTTAAGTTTGAAAGTCAGGAAGATAAAAAAAGAACATATATCATATAGAAAATATGTGTGCTATATTTTACAATGTATTAAATAAAATAATGGCTGGAAATAGACATTCTCAGTATTTATATTCCAACAAAAGAGTCATATTAAAGTCATTTTGGTTTCTAATAAAAAGTCATAAATATTACAGTAGGAACATAGATGACAGCAAAATGACTTTTATTGGCCCATGAAATGATTTTGATGGTGTGTATTCAAGTCAGCAATGCACAGACCTGAACATCCTCACAGGGGATACCTTTTAGGTCAACTGTTGACCCTTTTTAATTACATACCAAACAATTAAATGGGTACTGTGGATGAATACTGAAGGACAAGGACTAAGCTATATGACATTGACATATAAGTTTGTACTTCAGTTATTTCCATTGAAACTCCTCCGCAGAGAGTCAAGGCTGCCAAGCTCTATCAGTTCAGCAGGTAGTGCTGAGTAAATAAGAAAATAAAATAAATAAGATATAAGCAGAGGAAATATAGGAAACAGGACAAATAAAGCACTATGTGTGCCAAATTTCTTGGTTTTTTAAACTGTGAAACACATCAAAGAAACTTTCACTTCAGTCTAATTTCTGTGATGCTCACCTTTAACCCTATTATTTTGAATATCTGGCAGAAAAAATTAGAATATCCAATAAGAATCACAGAAATGAAATTATTCTACCAGTGTACATTAAAAACAGGTCTAAAAGCAGGCAAAACCTTTGGTTAAAAAAGGGAAGATACACTACTGAGAATAAACTTATTTGGCTTTTGACATATTTTCATGCACTGAGTTGGACAGATGAGGGAGCTATATTCCATAATTTAAAGCTGAACAGTGCATTTAGCATACAGTTTATATATAGAAAAGGTGTGAAGCACCATTACTCCATGGGAAAAATATATGACTGTATTAAAGAGAAATCCCAGTTCTTTCCAGTTTCATCAAGATACTTTTCTCACATGACCCTTCAGTTCTGCAAGCCTGCACAGGAATATGAAAGAGTAGGCGTTAGCCAAATGGCCACCATTCCTCAACTTGTTCCTGAAAGAATATGATGACATAACAGTCTTGGAACAAAATTCACAGAAGAGCAGGGAGAAGACATATTCATGCTCTACAGGACAATAATTTAAATCTTAAAGCCAAATTCTAGTTATCTATGAAATGACTCCTATAAAGAGACTTGTAAGCTCATCCTTACTTGAGGTAGTGGATGTCCCCTTCTTATAAGTCTATATGCTTTCATTTTTGTCCTCCCTCAAACCTCTGAATCTATCAACACCTCAAGTTATTAATTTGTAGGGTCTATCATAAAAAATAAAGCTGCCTCTAACTAAAATAAATATTTCTGGCCAGTTCAAATACTGACACTACTTTACCTTTGTAAACAACAAAATGAAGGCATTTTGTGCCAGTGAAAAGTCCTTAAATACTTATTTAATACAATCTCTATGGAAAGGGGCCTTTGATTCATTATAGGTTCACACCAACACACTCCATTTTTAACAGATAATTAGGTATTATATCCTTCAATATCAGATGCTGTTTTCAGTCCAATATAGTATGCTCTTACTCTTCTTTTTTTTCCAAGGGAGAAGAAGATAGACCATTCTGGCACTAAAGGAACCAGCTTCTTAGCTTAAATGTTCTATAGAGGTCTTGTGCTACCCATGGCAGAAATATGTATCAGTCCATATTGCAGAGACTGACTTTACTCTTTTCTCTGAAACTGTTCCTCTGCAATTGTGCAGATCCTACACAGCTTGTCCCTCTTTTACTTACACTCAGTGAACTCACCAGTTTGGGATTTTTGTTTCCTTTAAGACATGTGAAGAGAAAGAATACCTGTCCTCTTGTTAAATCGTTAGTAGTTTTGTTGGGTGATAAATGCACTTTTTTACTATATTTTTCCTGGTTTCATTTTTGTTTATTTTCTGAGTACTCAGGTCATATTACAGTTACCATTACTTTGGGAAAAACTTCAAAGTAAGAGGAAAATCAGGCTCTTGCCTTATTATGAGTCATGATCTATACAAGTTTTAATCTCAAAAAGCTTCTTTTACATGACTGTTCCTTTTTTTTCTGTTGTATTGAAAAAGAGTATAATTTTTTTAAAATGCTGTCTCAGGGGAATCCTATTGCTTGACTGTCTCTTATCTCAGCCTAGCAAGAGACATTTGAACATACTCAACTCAAACTCTCAATGTACATAGGGGGGGTTATTAAATAATTAATACAGAATATATTTTATAATACAAAAATCCTCATAATATGTAAGTCAAGTAGAACCCCATTAACTCTCAGAAAATAGATCCTTCTCTTTAGGCTGACACTTAAACATGTGTAGGAATGTCTATTATTACCCAAGTATATTCAAAGCATCCTAAGAATTTCCTTCAAAGACTGCATTCGTTGGCCATTGACAGGTTTCTGTTTGTTCTGCTTTTCAATCCACAAGTATCAGTGACTTCAATTTAAATCTTACCAATTACAGCAGATTCTTTCTGAACTGCCTTCCAGTCAATAGCCTTCATTCTAGGGTTCAGTTTTGTATGTACAGAGTATAGACGATCCTCAGAAGTTAGAGCACCCTCAGGCTGAACTTCCAAGGATGTGCCTGATTTTTCTCAGAATACCCGTATTTACTTTTCTTGGAATTGTTTCAGAAGTCCAATATTTTGATTCCAAATAGATGTTAGTTTGCTATGTTTGCTTCATTTTCATTATCATCTCCACTTGCCTTTTAGGTGAACAAATGCAGCAGAATGTGATTCAAATGAAAAATAGTGATTGCATGTGTTCCCTGAGCAGTTCTTCCACTATATAATTATCCTCATCTTCAAAAACTTTTCCTAGCACAGCTAGGCTAAATCTTTCCAGCTGCAGATCTTGTCATTTTGGACATAGGTTTGGGTTTATAATTTCCTTTGCTCCATCGTTTGTCACGTGTAAGCAGTTTGGTTTCCTTTTAGTGCTCTAGATTAACAAACTCATTTTGCTATATCTTCAGAAGTCATGCTTCTCTGCCTCTAATTATCTTTAACCTGTCTCATCTCAACTATCTTCAGCTCATCCACATCTCACATTCTGCAGCCCTTACCAGCCTGCTATCATCTGCAAATTGAAGTGGACTTTTCAAACATTTAATGAACTAAGTTAGATAGATTATTCATGTATTATTAATAATAAGGCATGTTCACTTCTCATCTGACTAGATAAGAGGTCATGCATATAACCAAAATTTTCCTCTGTAATTAATTTGAAAATTTTTGTCATTTTCAATGACCTTGAGATTATGCAAATTCTTATATTCTGTTGCAGTTTAAAAAGATTCATGTGAAAAACATCTGCCATAATGAGATATTTTTTTCCCCTTTTTCAGCCCTTGAATGACAGTATAAGTTTAGGATCAAATGACAGCTTAGCTGAGTTTCAAAGTTTGTAGGATTTGGTAAGTTTCCTTTGTATTTAAACACATATTCACTTCTGAGTTCCCGTATGATATATGTATATACTTGGCTCTCTAAGGCAATAATGTGTTATTAAATGACAATTCTCCCAATGACAGCTAAAGAATTTGGCACATTTAAAGTATTCTTCTATATGCATTCTATTTTCTGTAAAAGTTTCTTGAATATTTGTGTATTTTAGTTAATTTTCATTGTTTATTTGTCATTTAGTCTTGATGCAAATAATTGGTCCCATCAGCTCCATGACATCAAGTTTGAAAAAAGGCAAGTAATGAATAACCAGTAGGGTATGCTGATGAATGAGGACCTGCTGAATTTGTGCATAAATATGCTGCATTTGAGACAAATATGGGAATTCCTAAGGGCTGGCTATTTTTGAAGTATTGCTACAAATGTGTTTTGGTGACTAAGTGAAAATATATAAGCCCATAGGTAAAATATCATGACTGAGCCATCCAGCTAGTTGGATTTTGAACTTATACTTGCAAGTAGTAACCTTCAACCGGTTTTCCCTAGTTCTAAGACATAACACCTGGGCTATGAATATTAAAAAATTAAAGGTTCTAGAAAGTATTGTACCTGCTTTAGTAAGTGAACAAGAAGGTAATTAAAAAATAAAAATTTAGAAAAATTCAACATTAAAGTATCATTAATCTGAAGCATGCTACCCTCAGCCTTGAGTTTCTGATGAAAGTTCAAATACCACTCTACTTATCACAATCAATATCTGGTTCTTTAAGTTTGAACAACTCAAAGATTACCATGAACATTTACTAGTTAGCTATGCAAATCATACTTTATTGGGAATAAGGAGGCAGTATGAAAAAACCATAAAGGTAGTGTTCCAGTAAGAAGACTTAAATTCTAAGTATACTTTTCCCATTACTCATGGGAAATAAGGTTAAAATGAATATTCTAACATTCCAGACAAGTATAATAATGAATTACACATATTTTTTTTTCTCCTACACCTTAGCTTGCATCTACTCACTTTAGTGAGGGTGACAAAACTCTTGTTAAGTTTTACAGGTACAGAACAGACCCACTTTTCTTGCAAATGTCACTCAGACCAACTAGAGGAAAGAGAAAAAAACCACTACAAATTCCACAAAACCCACCACTCTCAGAGTACTCTGAGGCATACATTAAATAAGTATCAGAACAACTGATTGATGGCTGGGGATTAGGTTGTAATTTTTGTCTCATGATAAGCTTCTTTATTTCATACCCTGTACAATACAGGGGAGCTAAACATTTTTTGTATTTTAATCTTTGCTGGCAGACAGACAATGTGAGGACAGAAGTGTAATGAGCAAAACCTCAAAGCTATTTTGAAAAATAGTTAGGCTTACCTTCTAGTTTTATAACCAGAAAACACCCAAGCAAACAATCAAAATATAGCAAAAAAGTTAAATCTTCCTCTCTTTGCTTAACCCTGCTCCAGGGTCATTCAAAAATTAGCCAGATGAGGTCAGGATTCAAAAAGGTTTTAAAAGTTGTCAGGTCCAGACCTTGTTGGTACAGATGTTGCTGCATACACACTGGTTGTTTGCTCTGAATTGTTTTAGATTTCTCAAGTAATGGGAATCCAGGTTGCCTAAAAGTGTTATTCTGTGGTCTAGCAGATGTCAAAGAACACTTCTAGATGTATCCACTGTTAGAATAAAGTGGTGGGGAGTAAACATCCTGGAGCATGAAAGCTGAGAAAAGCAGATTTGAGTGAAAAAGAGAAGTGATAAAATATACTGGATGTTAGAAATAGAAACACATACCAGGACGAATGACAATTAATGAAATATTCCCATAAACAAACAGTCTGCATAAACTTTAAAATCCCAAACGGGAGAACTTACACATGGGAAACAAGAAAGCTGTTCTTATCTTATGAAATCTTTGTTAAAGATGAAATTCAATAGAGAATTCCAGGCATTCATGAATACCAGATCATATCATTTTTTGCAACATTGCCTGTCTATTTAGACAGAGAATTTATAGCAAGCCCCAGGGAACACAGTCAGGGTGGGGTGAAAAAAGTAAATTCAGAGTTGCTCTGATTTCTCTTTGCTCCAGGTATGAACAATTGTCTTTGTCCTTTCTATTGTATAATTTCAGTCCTTTACAAATTCAGAAGAGATGATACAATGCAAAGCAGAAAGTAATTGCTATTTGCCAGCAAATAGTACTTTGGGATTCCTTATCATGAGGCTGATTATCTTAGAAGAGGAGTCTTTAAAACTTTTGCTAAACAAAAAAGCTGTCTCCACAGTTGGGTACTTCTTGATATTCAGTGCAAACTGAATAAGTTTTTTAAGTTTTAGTAATGTGTGAAGTAATGTTTTAAATACAAAACAGACCTCATGACTACATTTTCTCATCAAACGTAGCAAGAAATCATCTCTATGCCTGCACGTTATTTTTATGGTACGTTTGTTCTTTTGAAAACAGATCTAAAAATATAGTGTCTGTAAAAGGCAACAGAGCAAGATGCAACTATGTTAATTGAAACACAAAAAGAATTCATGGGTTTGGTTTAAGTAAAACACTTTCATGGATAATATATTTCTCAGCTTAAGGAATACATTTTCAGGGATAATATATTTAATTATTGTAGTAATATATGCCAAAATAGTACTTTCGCTGCACAGTGTTTAGATAGTACAGAGCTATTAAGGTATCCTTAATCCATTTTAACAGGGCTCTTTAGAGAACTGGATTTGTTAAAAGAAAGCCAAGGTATTTAGATCAAGGTACATGACATTCTGAATGGAATAATAACAAAAACCCCAACAAAACAAATAATTAAAAAAAACCCCACCCAAAAACCTAGAAGACAGCTGTAGCAGTGTAATTTTAGCTACTTTCGGGAATGGACCAGAAAGTGGGATTATGAGAGTGTCATGGGGCAGCTGGAAGGCTGGCTCAAAGATCAGTCATTAGTTCAAATGGCTTTTAGTAGATGGTGATGAAAAATCTGTGCTTGTCTAGCAGTCTGGATTATTCGGCTTGTTAATGTGATATTTATGTGGACAGCAATCCCCAAGAAAAAAAAAAGTATTTTTCTTTATTAAGAATTTGTAGCTTGTCCCTGAACAAGGACAAAAGATCAATGAGGATTATGAACCTCCCCATGCCCTTAAATTTATATGACAAAATTAAAGAGGTGATTTGATACTCTTAGGTGCATAGCACTCTTGCATCACTTAATCTTTTTAACACAGAATGACTGTGCCTGTCCCTGAACAGGTCTAATTCCAAATCTCCATCAGTCATTGATGGAGGATCATTATTTTCTTCAGAGAAAGAAAGTAAAAATCTAGAATATCACAAAATAATGCTAGACTTTTTTCAAAATAAGAAATATTTTTCTTCTTTTATGTTCCCTCGCCTTTTCTCCAACTATCAACACAAACACAAACTTAGCTTATTTTTAAAATGAAAATTGTATCCATACATTGGAACGGAGAGAATATTTTAATTTTCAGGTTTTCACAGAATTAGCTACGATAATTTATTATATCCTTAGTGCAAAATATTGTTAGTGAGGTACAGAAGGCACTGAAAACTACTGCTAGCTAAATATTGTACTGCAATTGCACGTACAAGTTTATAGCATGTTCAAACTCCTACTTTACTAACTTTGGCACTGTAAAGGCCTGCATGAGCATTTTCATTCAATAAAAGCACAGCATTTTGTGGTTAAAACACATGCTACTAAATATCCACTTGGAGCATTTTTTAATGTCAAAACTGAATATTAACATAAATGTGCTTCCTAGGTAGAAAAGTAACTACTTGTAAGACAGCTTAAAACAATGAAATGGTGATCAGATGTTCACATAAATGAGTACACAGCCAGCCTAGAAAGGTCAGATGTAGTTAGAGGACAGTCCACAAATCATAGTTTGTTTCAGCAAGATTTGGTGTGTTTGACTCAAATATTTGGCTGGTTCATTAGCACTAGTTCAAATGCAAGGACAAGCCTTTGTATTTAAATAACCAAGGAAGGTGCACAGCCTAGTTCCTCATATATTTTCCTGATCTATACAATTACCCCAGACTTTCTGGTGCATTTTCTTAAGTAATAGGGTAACTTGTTCAGATCTCAAATCTAAGCACATACTCTAAGCACTTGAGCACATAATATGTTTCCTTCCATGATAATAAGGCAAATATATTGTTCTAGTGAAACCGTATGTTCTAGAATCCTTGTATGCTTAAAGAATGGTGTCATTTTCTACCCTATTCAACATACAGTTTTTAAACTACAGCCCATATAGCAATATGAAATGGCAAAATTTTTAAATCAAGCAGAAAATAACAGGAAAAAAAAAAAACAGAAAAGAAATGTGAAAGGCATATCTACTGGCAGCTATATTACAAAAGGCTGAAGTCTTCCACTGAGGGCTTCAAATACAAATACTAGTGACATAAATGAAGTTTTTTCTTCTCTTTTTGACAGTCATTTTATTTTCCATCAGAAAAAGGAATGTTTTGATCATTCTTGCAGTAATGTATAAAATCATCTGGAACTTGGTCTTTCATATGATACACTGCAGTTCCCTAAGCCAGCATAGTTTCCTCTTAAGAGAAACACCTTGATGCTGCACACATTTGTCAAACTACAATCCATTGTTTATTGTAAAAAAACTTAAGTATGATGACTTCCAAGTCCTATCCTCACTTTGTAACTCCTGTAAAGGTCAGATGTATGGCTGTGTTTAACCAAACTGGAAGTTATTTGTGGTAAACTTTGACTGAAATGCAAAAGAGTTTATCTTCAGTAATGTATATTACATTTAAAACCAGAAAACTCATTCACAAAGAGTTTTATATGGAAATTCTCAAATCTTCTGTTTGTAAAGTTAATAAAATGGAAACAGATTCAGTAACCATTCACACCATCTAGCTTCTTGCTCTCTCTTCAATCTCCATAAGACTACAGCATACTCTGACAGTCCTTTTCTTCTTGACTTGCATAATCCCACCAATTCCTCCAGGATGAATTCCTGGTTGATATGAGTAAAATATACCAACACACAAAATATCATCAGAAATATCAATATGTTCACTGAAGTATTTGAGAATCATCTGACCAGGACCATTTTTGATCATTAGATCATTTAAGGATCTTACAGGCATAATTTACAAGTTTCTCACCCTCCCAGATCCCTCTTTCCCCATTAGCAAATATGCTCACCTTATGGCTGGGTATAGAAGGTTGCTAATTTCTACCATGACTAGCCTAGAAGAAAAACTTGAATATGGTATTCTATGGCACTGAATATCTTAACTACTGCTATTAGTTGTTCTGTGATGGATTTCCCTTGCTTCAATCCTTCCCTCATATTTTCTTTCAGAAGCATCAACTGCATTCAAGTTCCTACTCTATAGAAAGCCCCTCCATGGGGAGCTTTTTGAAATGAGAACATTGCAGGACAAATACATTGCTTTCTTAGCTAACAGATCTATATTTTTCCCAGAAATACTCTCTTTTTTTCTTTTTTTTTTTTTCTCCTGATATTGCCTTCTAATATTGTAGCAGCATTTCTGAGTCGAGATTTTTGTCAGCTTGACCTTTCCAGCTTACTGGGTCCAACTGTTTTTGTAATAAATCACTTGGCTTTTCAACAGCTTCCTTACTTACAAGGCTTTTCGCTGGCTTTATTAAAAGTTACAGAAGGTCAGGCTGAACCATTTGGTCTTAATACTAAATCACAAACTGTAAAAAAGACAGGTTTTACAATTGGCATTTGTAAGATAAGAAAGCTTACTAGAAAGATTTTTTTTCATATTTACATGTAACTAAAATGTGTCAGCATTTGAAAACATATAATCAAACTACAAGGCTGCTCAAAACAGGGAAAGCAAAATTTAAGAAGTTATAGCAGTTAGTAATAGCATTTTGCCTACCTGAATGACACAGACCCTACAAGTCCTTTGGGTTCTTATCACCATATATATGCTGACGTATCAGCAAAAGATCTAGCTATAAATGAATTAACTGAGTCTGCAGCTCTTAGCAAGTCACTGTGGATTTACTCAAGTGAACTCAGTTTTGATGTACTCACTCTACTTACAGAGGTATTCAAGCTTTTTATACACCTGCTTGTGCAGCATATCTCTTCTGCTCCAGGTACCATACTAGACAATCCTGCTACACAGGAGAAGATACCTACAGCTGTAGCTTTATATTCTGAAGTGTAGTTACCCTTTCTCCTGGCAAAGGCTGTTTCCCACTAAGAGTTTTAGCCAGTGTCACAAATAAACAAAAATTAGCACAGCAACACTCTTTGGAGCCCTGTAGGTACAGATATACAAGGTCTTCTGCCAGTACAGAATTTTCCAATCAAAAGCCTACCCTAAAATTCTCATAGCAAAAAAAATCAAACACAGGTTTGACCTAAGAAAAACATCAAGTTCCTGTTCTCAAGAACAGGAGGCACAATGCTTTAAATTTTCTATAAAATGGATGATAAGATTCCAATAAAGGAAGTCCCAGGATCTCAGTCAGGAGAAGTGGTACCCAAAGGCCACTAAGGAAAAACGTTCTTCCCCAAACCCTGCTATTTATGTATTATACATATCATTAGAAGGGTACATTACAGTATATACCTTCAAACATGCATGAGATGAATAAGCTGATCAGCACAAGCTTGGACTACTGAGATATGGTCAGAATGGGGGAAAGCATGCAGGAGACCTAAGCTGTCATTCATTGCCTCCACCATCACCTTTGCCAGTTCTTGGCATGCAGAGGAGAAATGGGCAGATGATACCTATTTCTAGTTGAGTCTTTAGGTATTCAGTTACTGAGGAAACTGTACAATGATCCGGACAGTACAGATTTAATCCTTAGTCCTTCCATACAGGCTCAGAAACACAAGGCTAAGAATTGTCACTTGCCTGAGAACTTGACTTTGATGCTGGGTTAGCTAAGGCTGCTTTATCAGCTTCTCTCTGCTAGTCTGTGAATGGCAGTTTGAAAAGTCTACATTGCCAATATAAGATTAGCATCCACAGGTCTCAGATTTGTTTCAAGTTATTTAGATTAATGTTCACGTGTCCTACATGTAGGATTTTAGAATGGCAAGTTGATCTAAACCATTTTTCTCTTTGCCCCTTAATGTAAAATGTAGATCTGTCAAGAAATGAAGATAAAAATGCAGGTCAGTATTGGTATACTAGGAAATTTGAAGAAATGCAAAATGCATACATTTGCCTTAGGGAACTGCAAAATTAGGAAATGCAGAAAAATGTATGTAAAGAGCCAACAAAAGCCATTGAGACTAAGAATAAATCTTAGATGTGCAGAAGTTATATTGAACACACCTAAAAATAAATCAGAGTTGATTCAAAAGGAAGTCTTAAGATTTATGTTCACAGTGCTTACAGCATAATGTGTAAATATTAAAATCATAGTGGGAGTTGGAAAAGAGTGAAAACTCTTAAAACTTAAATGCATGTTAGGTGTAGAAGGAAGAGTTTCCAAAAGAAAAAAGATAATTAACATGTGAAATTCAGAATAAGTGACTCACAAGGCAGCACTGCTGACCTAGGAAGAGCTTAACTATAAAGTATGAGAAAATTGGCACAATAACAAACTTCCTATGAAATTATTAGAGAAAGCAGCTGTTTGTAACTGTAATGCTACCACTGTTCTCTGTGGGATTTTTCTTCTAACCTGTTCTAAAGGTACACTAATAATTTTCTTCGACTCCAAAGTTTCTTGTCCACAAAGAAGAGCAACAGAAACCCCAAGCAGTTACTGTCTTGAGATGATGCTTTATATACTAGAATGGAACCCAACTGTAAAATTAATAGCGGTATTAACTCGCAGTCCATGGGTGTTGGAATTGATTTTGATGACTTGCAAAGCATAGCTCTCTGGGGGGTCCTATCTGATTTTATTCTGTTGCCAGTGATGCAGGCTACAGGTATTTAAAATGTTTGTTCACCTCCTTTCAAGAACTGAAAACATTGAAACATGCCTTATAATATTCTGTAACTGTCAGAAATGTGGTAGGATACAAGGAAATTAGATTTATACACAAAGATTAACTAGTGTAATATTTAAGATAATTGTGATATAACGGAGTTCAAATATTCATCAGTCTTTCATTAGCTTGCCAATTAAAAATATGTCTATAAATCTGACCCCAATACTTGCACAAACATAAGCTACATATAGTGTTTGTGAATCATGAAATTCACCTTGAAGATAAGGCTTTAAGGTCATCCTTCTTCCCTATCCTCTTTTCAAGATTTCAGTTATAGAATCATGGAATTTTCCAGGTTGGAAAAGACCTTCAAGATCATCAAGTCCAACCATTAATCACCAGCACTACCACTTTGATAGAACGCCCATACATATCATCACAAAAAAGGATTAAACAGAACATAGACTAAGAGGTAGACATGCAAAATCCATCACAAACATTAGAGTTTAACAGAAAAACAAATATTAAGTGAGCAGGCTGACAGTTCCATGAGGACAACCACTCTGCAGATGGCTGACCAGCTGCAGGTCTGGTTAATTCAGGGCATACAGATGTTTGATTTTGTTTGTTATATAGGAGACTTTCATGCAGTGAGGTGTTCACAGGGTCAGATAATGAAGCATTGCTTGATTATGAAGAATTCATAAAGTGTTATTATCACAGTGCTAAGGCAACTAGCATTGTTCTTTATTCCTACTTGTATGACTAATTTGAGCTCATTTTCCTTGAATTACCACCATCACAACAATCAAAATTCTCTTTAAATATTGCAACACAAGCATAGTTCATACATTGAACCTAGTATACATTCTTATTATGTAGTGTTTGACATCACTGTGGAGAAAACAGAGAAAGAATGAGAGTTTAGTGACGTTAAGCAAGAGCTTTTTCTTCTGTTCAGCTCAGAATGCAAGGTCACCTTGGTGAAGGCTTTTCTGTAAGCTGCTTAATTCTTCAGGGACAAATATGTAATAGCATCACACTTCACATCTCAGACTTTCCATATGAAAATCAATTGATGAGTCAGGGAACTAAGGTCCTCACAGTATTTATGGTTTCAGCTTTCCCCTTTTTTTAACATTCAATTTTTCAATCTTGATTGAAAGAGACAAGTATGAGCCAAGAGCATTAAGAAAGACATTTCCTGGAGATTTACAAAATCATAGGAAAACTGTCACTCTAAGACTTCATTAGTGGGCTACAGACACAACACAGAAATGAAATTCACATTTCAATTGATTTCTAGACAATAAAATGAACAACTGCAGTTAAGTATGGCTAGCAATTAAGTAGCTCTAGAAATTTAATGCAGTAGACATAATGCTGCCCTATGAGTAGGCACTGTGCATCATTCAGAATTTTCTGCCCAGCAAAACTGAAAAACAAATAAGTATTATAAACACTGTTGAGCCCTAACATCAAATACAGACTTTTCCCCCACTTCTAGATTCCCTTTTTCTCTTGAAATCTCCCATTATCTGCTGGGGCCTCTACCTGAAACCATTTGCCAATTGATCTTCCAATGCTATACATCCAAAGAAATTTCTATTTACTCAATAAATTTTAACCTCTTGCCAATATGACTTTCAGCTTCATCCTGAATATTTCCCAAACTTGCTGACAGTCTGCAAGAGCAACAAAGCTCAGTCCCTTACATGCTGTCCTCTCCAGGAAGGTCCCACTAAACTTACTGTTCCTCTGAAATCAAAACTTTTACTGCCTGCTCAAAAGTCAAATAGGACCCCTCTGTGGTCTTTTAAACAAAAGCCTAAGTCTTTTCTAAGTCATCCCAATAACCTAATTTACTGGCAGAGATCCAGGTGCACTTGTCAAGACTTACTAAGTCTTTTGGTTCCTTGTACTCTCTTGTTTTAAGTGGAGATTTATTCATCATACTACTGAAGTTGCTATTTAGAAACATTATTGGCTCCCTAAAAATGAGAGACAGGAAAGAATTAGAAAAGGAATCAAGCAGTAAATAAAGTAGTCAAAATTAGTGATCTCCTATACTATCTCAGCTTGTTGGTTTACACACAGTGCATGGTATAACTTTTTTTTTAATTAGGCCATTAAATCATGACAATTATTTTATTTTCATAAAACATATGTTAATGTGTACTAATGTGTATACATATCAATGTGTACCTGCCAGGTGGAGTAAAGGCCATCAAGCACAGCAACCCTGGGAGGCTGTGGAGTTTCCTTCCCCTTTGGAGAACTGGGCAGAGCCCTGAGTAACCTGCTCTTAGTGACCCTGCTTGAGCAGAGGAGTGGGACTAGATGATCTCATGAGCTCCCTTCCAACCTTAACTGTTCAGTGATTTTGTGGCTTTGTCACTCTCTGATCATGTACTACCTAACACTGAAAGGCTGTGGAGGGTTTTCCCCAGAATCACCACCTATTTAAGTAGATATAGCCCTTCCAAGTTTTCTTCTAAATATAATCACTTTTCACACAGTGACTAAGCACATCTACATTATCTAGTTCTTCACAGTGCTGGCACTATTTCTGCTGGCATTTCAAGTCATGCTACAGATCCACTGGAGCACCAGAGACTCTCATGTGTGAGATAAGCTTGTGGACTGCTGTGATTACAGCAACAAGAAAAGAGTGAGCTATTGGAAATTCATGTTAATGCATTTATTCCATTGTCTTCTCTTTTCTTGTCATAGTTTTTTTAATGCACTTATATGAAATCTAAGTAAAAGCACTGCATCTAACCAAAACAACATTCATGTCCGTAGGATAATATGTAATAAATATGAGCATCTCACATGCAACTCAAATATAGCTTCAAGAACAAAAGCACCTGTTGTCCTAAAGATTCAAAGGCACTTTGGTAATTCATTTTAAACCAAACTTTTAATTTTCATGTTCTTACTGGCAAAAAAGTCACTGATTCACACTCCACTGAAATAATTTTTTTAAAAATTTGATTCCAGCAAGTTTTTTAAGAAATGAGAAAGAACTTCTAAAAGCATACAAATGACTACCACACGTGGCGAGAGAAAATGTTAAGAGAATGAAAAATTCTCCAAACTCTCTTTGTAATCATTGCACTACTTCTATTTTAAGGGTTGCTTGGTCACATGTATAAGACATAATTATGAAATTAATAAAAATGCTTTCAAATAAGTACATTGATAGAGTAAGGTACATGAGGTAGAAGAAAAAATGAAATATAACCATTTGAAAGATCAGTGTAATATCTTCCATTGACCTAAACCACTGCCATTTCTTATGACATCCAAATAGTTTAATCATACATTAACCTACTGATCTCATAACCCATTGATTTTCACTACCTCTAGGATCATGAAGATGGGAGATAACTAGCTAAAAAGAAGTTGCCAAAAGAAAGGCATAAAGCCTATAAATACAGTGCATTTTACTAGTTCCCAAATGTAAGGATGCTTGGTTTAGTCACTAAATTTATTATGTAACCTAACTTAGTAACCGAAAACTCACTGCAACTATCACAACCTATTAAGTATTTCGGTGGAATTAAGGGTCTCATAAAATGAGAGTATTGTTAGTGATGAGGTGTGTGAGAGATGGTAAGAAAATCATAATACTCTTGATTTCAATAAGAAAGTGAACTATAAAGATTTTGTTTCTTGACAGAACTGCTTTGCATTTTCCTGCCAATGTATAGGCCAAAAATAGAAGTGAAAATTAATTTACGGATATGTGGAGCATTAAAGGGTTTGATTTTTAGATATTTTAAGAAATACAAAAAAAAAAAAAAAAAGGGTGATCCCTGGGACACTGGAAGGGCAGTACTTATAATATTCTGTTTTCCATGTCTTTTGTTCTATTTTGGTACTAGACCTGCATTTTTTTGCTATTAAGATCAGAAAGCATTTGCTTTCAGATCTCTCTAACTTTGCAGAATATAATCATGCTTGGTGAATGAGAATTAACTAGCTAACTGGTTTGAAGCCAGCTAGTTGAAGCCAAATATTTTTTGTATCTAGGATGATCTGGAAGCCAACCACTTTCACATGGTTTCCATAGATTCCCAATGTGGCATAAAGGCTTGTGAGAACATATCTGCTTTAAGGTACTCATAAGAAAAGCTTTTATCAGCATGTCAAGAGTAGTGAAATGCTAGTATGGTTTAAATGATTCAAAATTTTGATTAAATTACTTTGTTATTTCTTTCTAAGGTCCATCTTGGTTCTATTGGTCTGCCAAAGTAAAATTTGCACAGCTTTGTTGGGTTTTGATTCATTCACAGTTTATCATTCCAATACAGCAATTCTGTGCATTACAGAGAATTACTAGTTTGCAGCTCACCTTTCTAATTTCATTTTATGAACTAGAACAAGAAAAAAAATCTTACCATTTCAAGGAAGTTTATGAGCTTGAAATTTAAGCTCCAGATCTATCTCTTTATGTTCTATTTGCTGGTATACAATATGCTTCCTGTTACAAAAAACTGTACTAACAACCTTCAAATCAGACGAATCACCTGCATGTCATTCCTTTCAAATTATTTTCTTTCATGGCGACTCAGAAAACTTTCTTCTTATACATAAACTGTTAGACTGAGCTGGGCTCCATGGGGAATCACTGGAGACATCACGGATATGCTGTTCTATCACTCCAAAATGAGCAGCACATGCCTCTGGCAAGCTTGTGCTGCCAGTTGTGGGATTGGGTAGATCTCATGGCCAAGAAAGCTGCTGAGTGTTAGGTTTTATTTTTGAACACTAAAGAGTGTCTCCCCTACAAGACAAAGGGAAATATTCTATACAGGCAGAACTCTTGAGTAAGCAATAGCTTCAATTGCTCTAGGCTAGATATGATTTTAATTTGGAAATTGGGATAAGCACAAGATTGGGCAGGACAATCTTTTCAATTATTTGGTCCAGTGCCTATGATCATGCTCTTATTACTACTATCATTGATCCCTTTTCCTAAAAACAGTAGCACTGTTTCTTGAGTAGTTACCTGTTCACTGCTCTGTAGTTTGCTAGACTCTGGATATGTTTGGATAAGCATAGAAAAGATTTCATAGTTTACATATCAGTTTTTCTGAAAAGCCCAGGGATTATGATTACTGTGAAAGTGCTGTGAATAATGAATCTCCATTCTCTTTTTCTCCCGTTCTTATGCAAGTAATTTAAACTACATGACAACCTTCCTGATAGTTGTCAAGAGCAGCAGTGAGGCCCTGCCAATCAGTGCATGACTTGTGACTGTTTCCTAAGCAGCAACAGACAAAGCAAACCCTACAGTGACAGTATTCTCTGCTTACTTATCTTGGCAGTAGCCAACAGCTCTTAGTATTTTAAACATGACTAAAAATATCCACCAATTCAGAGAATGATATAAATGGCCTTGCAATAGACCACATAAGGCAACATTATTTATCACCAGCAGGTATAGAGAGGAAGCACTGAAAGCAAATTTGGGAAAGATCTATCTGCAAGCTCAGTTATCAATAAGGAAATAATTAAAAATAGCAGACTGCCCTAATGTTTTGTTATTAAATAAAACACCCAGATTTTCTTATTTAAAAATAAACCCTGCAAACATTTGAATAATGACTGTCCTCTGGACAATTCTGCTTGTCTCTTTAAGGGGTATGCTTAGCTATAATTGTCAGGAAAGATTTATTTTAAAAACCTTTGCTGCAATTCTACAATCTCTAAATTAGGGAGAGTATATTCTTTCATATAAATCAAAAAAAAGCATACTCATATTCACCTCATTTGAAGATTTTACAAGGAAATAAGAAAGGGTACCACAGTATTCACAATGAGTTTCATACCTTGGTTAACATTTTGCTTTCTGAAACTAGTCTTAGACTACAATATCTCATACACAATGATATCCCAGGAGTTTGCAATTAGGACAAGAAAGATACACATCTAATTTATATTCCTGAAGCTTGGGAAGACTAAAATAGAGATATTGCAGTATATAATGCAATCAAGAGTAAACTATGTAGGATTCATCCCTGATATTGGCATAGTACAAAACGTGAGAATGGGGGGCGCAAAACGCAGTCAAAAACTCTTTCTGCTTCAGTCTCCCAGAAAAGACAAACAGTAAAGGCTGTTGACAATGAAAATTTTCTGTAAAAAGAAGTAAAGAGTAAGGAAATATTTGGAAAACAATTTCTCTTTTCTTTGTTTTTTCAATTTATTCTCCACATCGGATTTTAATAGTTTTTTTGCCAGCATAACAACCAAGAATTACATTAAAGTCAAATCACTTCATCTTCACTCCTTTCATCCTCTATGCAGACACATTCAATATTGTCCCCATTTGAAAGGTGGGTAAATAAGACTAAAGGGTGAATATGCACATAGTTAAAGACACAATACATTAAAAAGACTTGCACTGTATTTCATCCCCAGCATTTTTTATGTTCCCTCATAAAAGTCTATGTCTCTGGCTTTTGAACTGCTCTGATCATCTAGCTCTTGTCAGGTGATAAAATGAGGTAAGAGTTTTATAAGAAGCCTGGCTTTACTCTGGACACTGTTCAGGATACTGTGGGAGGCTTGATTTCAAGCAATTGATCCAATCTCACAAATGGAACCTACTGCAGCGATAAGAGGCTCCCATCACTGATTGCAGAAATTTAACCACAAGATAATCTGCCTAATTTTCTATAATAACTTACCAGCCAGAGAAAAAACTACTTTCTGTTGTTGATATGACATACAGTACTGGCCATTTTCATCACCACCTAAAGAACTTGCTAGGAGGAAAAAGAAGCAATAACACACATTTTTAATGCTATAAAATATTACTTTTACAAAGCAGAATGAAGTATGGTAGAAAACTTCATGCACATTCTAATATTATTGTTGGTAGGGCCAGTGTACACTGATTTTTCATGGTAAGAGAGAGCTTTATGCTACATAATTTTACAGTAAGAATTCTATTTGTCAAGCTACTGTTTGAATTCAACTAGATCTTGCTTCTGGCTAAGCTGTTACATGGCCAGTTATTGATGAAATTGTGTGTCTTATATAAAGAAGGACTAAAATTACAGGAGCAGTATTAGGCAAATATTTTAATGATACTGTACCTAAATACAGCCTAAGATGTAACTTCTCATTAAGGACTACTTTGTGCTTTTGGTTTTTTTAAGGTAATGCCAGTGTAAATTTGAGAGATGAAGGTTGGAAACTTGCTTTATTGTTGCTTTGAAAATGGAAGATGTAGTAGGAACACAGCATTCTTTTTAAACTGGCAATATCACTGCTTTATTCAGTCACGGCACAATCAAAATGGTTTTTTTTACTTTTAGAATAGAGTTTAGGGAAAGAGAAGTATTTCAAATATACACCACCCTTTAGGCTTCAAAACCTCTGTTTTGAAGCAGAAGAAAATACTATTTTTTATAACATACTTATTTAATTATTTTGCATAAATGCCTGAAGATTCTGTCACCTTTTTCTCTCGTAAGTATCTTTCTTATTCCTGTTCACTCAAGTCACTTAGTGTAGTACTTGTTAAAGATGCACACATTATCACTGAATGAGGCACTTCTGTAATTAGGAGCGGGGTCACTGTTTTAGTGCAGTTCTCTGCCCACATTTATTTACCTTTCTGAATGAGTAAATGAGTGCACACCCCTGATAAAATCACAGTTGGATATATGTTTACCCTAATTTACCCCCGAAGTCCTCTTTCCATGCTTCTGCAATTTTTTTCTAGTTCTATGTTCACTAGTTTCCTATTTATGCATAAATTTATTCTGACGATATCTTTCAGATTTTAAAGACATCAGTAGCTATTACTATTTTCAGTATCTTTTTAATATTAATAACCTTTTACTGCCTTATTTCAAACTGAAAATTCAAAATTGTTGTTTAATATAAAGAGCCAAGTCAGAATCTTCCAGTAATCTGCTGGTTTCTCTCTCCAGTCCAAGCCCCAGACTGAAATCTTAACAGACTTCCTTAGATTTTTCATTAGAGTGTTTGTATAAACTCATGTTCACTTTGTATGCCCAGGAAATAGGATAATGAGTTAGGTGTCTCTTGTGTATTATCATTTTATGCAGACTGTGTTTTTATAACAATATAAGTTTACAGTAATCTTCCTTGCCAAGGCTAACTGAAAAACATGAAACTCATTAAACTCCATTACAAACTAAGACTAACTTCAGTTTTTCTGGTACAATTTGTCTGCAAATAGAAGATGACAGTGCTGTCTGAATCTCTTTACATTGGTTTCCCATATCAGAGTTCAAGTATGATTTCCCACATTTATAGGTTCTTGGGAGTTTTTTATCTCTTCCATTCTTTCTCTCAGGTTATTTTCTTCAGCCCAGATTTATCTCTGGCAATATGTGCTATTCAATTATAAGGTTGCATCAAAGAGAACAAAAGGCTAAAGCAGCTCTAAGTGGTTTCTGCAGTGTTCTTTCTGAGTCTGCCTGGATGTTAAATCACCTGCACCTGAATCACTCCCACAATGACATGTAGAAGACGTTTGCCTATGTTCCTGTACTATCTACTTTGGTGCTGCCAAGATCACTAGAAAAGTTAAAATCATGGAGCTGCACTCCATAACTTGAACGAGACTCAGTCAGACAAGGTTCATGGAACATGTTGTCTTTGTTTCCTTTGTCAGTGTATTTGTAAAAAGAAGGATAAAGCAAAGATGCTAAGTCAGTAAAAACGGACTTTAGCATCAGCTACTTTGAAATAATAAGAATTCTTAAAAGCATCCTACAAAATTTCCCACAGGGAGTCATATCCTAAAGAGTCAGTGGGCTATTAGATACATTGGGGATTTGCAGCGTTAATTAGGAAAAGAGAAATAATAAGCAAATCCCAAACTCATTATAAGATCTGAGAAACTGAGCTGAGTACATCTTAAAGGTTGAGGAGCAGTGAAAAAAGGACAAAAAAACTTATTTTGCATTTGAACACTGTCTTTTCCTGGGTCTGAAGTGAATCACGTACCCAACCTGTCTACCTATCACCAGCCAAAACAAATAGGGCATCACAGGTTTGAACTTGTTCAGTATGTTCTTCCTGTTCTCAAATATAAGAAACTAAGTCAATAATTACTCTGCCTCTGTGTATTTTTTTTCTTTCACAGCCGACTGAATCCATGTAGCTGCATCGCTATCAGTCCTACCACTAAACCCTTAATCTCTGTATACTCATGTTGTTTCATGCAATGCCAAAAAGATCAGCCCTGCAATCAGTTCTCTGGTGTGTAGGTACAGACTTCTTGTTAGGACCCAGGCCCTGGCTCTTGCCTTTCCCTCTTTTTCCTGGCTGAGCTGTACTCATTTGGCAGCTGTCAAAGTCCTCAGCAGTTTCAGCCAAGAAAAGCTGGATTGACACATTTCAAGATACTCTTGGTATCTCTAAGGAATATTTTGCAGACTAGCAAGTAGGATTTGATTTTTTCCAGACATAACTGTCTTACATGTGGTAGATACCATTGTCATCTCAAAATCTCTTGGTTTCCATTTCTAAAGGCAACTGTGTAGTAAGTAAACACCAGTCTTCATTCAGCAGAAACCTGGACAAAAAGTGTGTGAGACACTAAGGAAATATGCAAGGGAAGAACAGAGTGGCAAAAGACTAATCTTCCTTCCCTTTCATCTAGGTTTTCAAAAGTTTGAACATGTGCCAGTCAACAAAAAAGCCATGATGCTTGGATAATGTTTCATCTGATCTGTGGGAAGGTTGTATTGAAAGGCATTTTGTCTTTTTCAATATTCTCTAAATGTTAGAAAAGTTTTGGTCAAAACATCTGTCCAATTCTACTAGGAATATGTGAACTATTCCTGCCCTTGTACTCAAAACAGTGAGCACACTATGAAGAACTCCAGTATGACTAATCCCAGGCATCAGTACATGCTGGGGACTGACCAACTTGAAAGTGGCTCTGTAGAGAAGGACCCTGGGGTCTTGGTGAAGAACAAGCTGAACATGAGTCAGTAAGGCATCCTCACAGCAAAAAAGTCCAACAGCATTAGGAAAAGCATTTGCTGACAGGTCAAGGTGGGCAATCCTTTCCCTCCACTCAGCATTGGTGAGACAAATTTGGAGTGCTGTCTTAAGTTCTGGGCTCCCCAGTAAAAGGAATATGGGGCTTACTGGAGCCAGTTCAGCAATGGGTCAGAGCTAAGGGACTGCAGTAACTAACATACAAGGAGAAGCTGAGAAACCATCTGACTGTTTAACCATCGAGAGAGAAGGCTTGGGTCTGTCTTACAGAGGTGGTAAAGAACAGTTACCCAAGATACTCAGATCCATGGAGATACTGAAAATGTACCTGGGCACAGTCATTGGAAACCTGCTTTAGCTGACCCAGCTTGAGCAGATGACTTGGGTTAAATGCCCCCATGAAGTCCCTTCCAACCTCAAGAACTCTGTGACTCAGTAAAGCACATGAGGCTCTCTTCTAAGGCACCTGCCACTGGGTATTTCTACTTGTACCAGAATCCAAAAGGCAGTGCAAGCTTTGGGGAGCTCTCAGGAGGCAGCTTTGTTCCTGTACTCTTTTGCCTAACTCCAGCTTGACTCCAGACTTGATAAGAAAGCTAAACATCATCCATAAGTGATGGATAAAGACCTCTTGAGAAATGTAATTGTCATCTGTTGCTCTGGCAAATGTTCAACTCGTCACCAAGACTTTACCTAAACTACTGTTATGTGACTTATGGGTCCAGTTGTCAGACTAGAAACACCTACTTTGCTGAAGTGTTACTGAAAATATGATTTTATTCTCTTAGAATTCTGAATTTTAGGAATTTTAATTTTAGTTTTAAACAAACGCTGTGCTAGAGAATAACAAAAATAATTTATTCAAATTATGAATTATGAATAATAATAATAATAATTATTATTCAAATTATTCAAAAGGTGAACTTCACTAGAACATGGAAATTGTTCTTTTCCTCCCTATGTAGATGTTAAGGTTTTTCCATTAGTCATTCCATTTTCTAATAGAGATTTAAAGAAATCATTCTTATATACAATCAGATAATATGCATTCTGAAGTAGATAAAGATGCAATTAAAGAAAGGTCTTAGAAACTAGGGGCATATAGATTAAGAATAAATTAAGAGGACAGACACAAAATCAGAACTGATTCTCCATTTATTTGCAGTGTCTACATAATTTTAACTGATACAACAGTATTAATTTTTTATTTTCACTTTTACATGTCAGGAATCAACACAGTGGCCTGAAGAATAAGATAGCATAGATGAAAATAATCCTTTTTCTATATACCACAATAAATGGAAACACACTGTCATCCATTCTAGTCAAACAGAGAACAGAGTAAGTGATCTCTTTTAACTAGTCCTGGGCAAATGATATGCTAATAATTCATTATTTCATCAATCTCTGTCCAAAACCACTGTTTGATGTTTTGAGAGACTCTAAGACAAACTTCAGTATCTGCTTTTGGTCTAAAGATTTCTTACCAATGACAATTGTCTATACTCAGAACCACAGACCCATACACAGATGTATCAGTCTGTCTTTCCAAAGCTTGGCATTTGCATGACTGCTGGGGTTAAAAAATTAAAAGATCATAATTTAAAAGCATTTTGATATAAATTGGATTTTTATTTTAAAATTGCAGAGTAGATCACAGAGCATAGGTGGACAATGCAGCAGATGTTTGTAATTGTCACAGGAAACAGAGCATTTCTAGCAAGTACCACAATAAAATCTCAAGATTCAGAACTATTTAAGCCTCAAAACTCTCCATGCATGCTATCCTTAAAATTTTTATGAGACCCTTGGCTGAGCAGGTCTACAGTTATTCTGGTCTGAGTTTAAAACTGAAATAAGATTTCCTCAAATCAACTGTCAAACATTGCTTCCAGCTGGAGCATTCATGATGTGATAAAATTAGAATGCTAAGAAAACACACTCAATTGCAAATAGGATTGATTTAAAAGTCAGACAACACATTCCAGCATCTCTGATGATATCAGCTGTGTTCTGCTCGGTGGTATGTGCATGCAGCAGAGCCTGCTTGGTATCGTGAAACTGCACTGAGTAGGAAACCCTTGAGAGCAGCAGGGTGGGCCCAGTGATATATGTCTAAAGATGGATGAACCTGGTGTTTCCTCAAGCTCTTTCAGCATTTCCTAAGTTCATGCTAGGCTACAGAACCTTGGGTAAATGTCAGTGGTGAAATTTCAGTGAATGTAAAAATGAGATCAGCAAGATGAACAAACACAGAAATGAAACCATTAAATTATAACAAATTGACACCCTCCATGAGAAAGAGAAGGAGAGCTGATTCTTCTCCCTGACTCAAAATCTATTATCTCATTCTTCAAATATGTAAAAGGCTGTTACAAAAAGAAATACACACCAGGGACAGTCTAATACGTAATAGTAGAAGATACAATAGTAGTAAGGAAGAGCTAGGTCAGACATAAACAAAACCCCAAAAAACCCAAAAATCCAACCAACCAGAAAAAAAACCAAATCCAAACCTCTAACAACACAGTTAGTGATATATTACCCTTGAAAGAAACTCCTTGTGAGACTGTAAATCCCTCCACACTGGTGCATCTCACACACAGGTGTACAAACAATTGTCAGGAATGATTTGATACATCTGATTCTGCCCTCAGCAGGGAGCTTGACTAGACAAGCTCTTACATACCCTTAGACTGTACTTTTATGAATAACATATGAAAACAGGGAAAAACAAAAATATTTACGTAACATCTGCTGGTTTAGTATATAAGCCCACCTACAAATAAGGCAAGTTTTTAAATTTTTTTTTTCTTCTACTAGAAACATATAAACAACTGAAATTTGGTGGAATATGGCATGAGCAATGAACCTTCTGAAAATCCAAAGCTAATTCATTGGACATGAGACCTTGAAAAATATGATTACTAGAGACTAACTCCATTTCAGTGGAGGAAGGGTGCTTCAATTTCCAGCATTAATCCTTACCAACAAGAAGCTTAAGCCTAACAGGATCTTAGCGCTGCTCGTAAGTTATTTTAATTTCATAGGTTATGATTCTAAGCAATGTGTCTTAAATAATTATAGGGAAATCTCTGAGCTTTCATGGTTTGAAGCAAGTCACTGTCATGTCAGTGGATGAACAAATCAGAAATCATCAGCTTCCAAAACCAAATTGAATTAATTAGAAAAATTGCACTGAACTCCAAAATAAGCTAAATTTTTACTCAGTAATTAGCAGACATGGGGGGGGGGGGGGGAATTACGAACGTTCACTTAAAAATTTTTAAAGAATGAGGTGTATTTCTTATAGTAGGCCAGTAATCTAGGATACTGAAGATTTAGTGTCACAGGGAGCCCTTAAGAAGCGCTTCTCTGAATCTAGATATACTTGAAGTTCCTCTGGCATGGACTTTTGCCATAATGACTTGCTCAATAATAGATAAAACTTCTAAGTAAGACTAAAGACTCATTCATTAGAGTGTTTTTAAAAATTTTTGACAACTAACTAGTGCAACACTAGGTATGAAATGTGGTCTCTTGTATACTTCTGGAGTATAGCAGTATCAAAACTCTCAAAGACTTGAGCATGACTGACATTGGAATGCTGCTCCCTAAATCCTTCTTCTTGAGCCCATTCTTCACTAGATATCAGTGTTTCTCATAACGAGAAAACTGCTCCAGTTAACAGACATGGCAGGCAGTGAGAAGGAACTTGCTGGTACGCTATGGTCTGCACCCCTCCTGGAGCCCATCTTTGATTATGTCTCGGTAAAAAGTGGGAGAGACTCATCCAGTTTCCTGCCTGGAAGTCAAAGATTCTTGTATAGCTTGTTCTGCCAATGCCAAGGACCAGCTTTAGCTAAAGCCTGACCAAGCATATGCTGAAAGAACAGGTTTTTAGTCTTCTGGTCTAGGTTTCCTTGGTGTATCAAAGTTTCTTACATATGTAAGAAAGTCAGCACATTGTAAAATAGAAATTAGAAACAAATATTGGAAAAAGAAAATGCTGTCACATGAAATGTATGAGTTCGGTAACCAGCCTTTCACATGATTTTTTATAAGTGCATACTTTTTTTTATTTGCCAACTATCTTCAAGGTTTTTCTTCCAGTACATTTTTTAGGATAAATTCAGTTGGAAATTTTGAACTCTTTATTCTTAACAAAGAGAGGAAATTTGAGCCTCAAAACAATATTTTCATGTGCACTAGCTAGTAAATTGAGTGTTTTTATAGATGGCTTTAATGTATTTATGAAATAGTTGGGGTTTCTGCTGACTAAACAGAACCCCAAAATTCTATTAAAAATCATTTCATGGCACTTAAAAACATTCTATATTAAAGCTGCTGCACTGGATTATTATGATAGAAATGCACTGAGTGATTTGTACTTCAAAACTTAACTTTGTTCAAACTCTGAATGTACATGAGCGATGATCAGATATGCATATATTTTGATGAGATTTTCTTTCAGTTGTTTTGTCCAATGAGGGAAGTTATAATGCCTCAGAAAACAAATTATAGGGTCCATGTATCTTAGAAAAAATATGTACTAATAGATGATCATACAAAGTTTTAAATCTCTTAAGCAGTCTTCTGTCAGCTTAAAGAGAGCAACAGATCTTTGAGAATTTTGACAAGGAAACCCACCATCCTGAAAGAGAGGAACAGATTTGTTTGAATTTATACAACCCATAAAAAATGAAACCTGCTTAGATGAGCAGAAGTTTAATTTATTTTCTTCCCCAAAGTCTTTGACAGAATTAAAAAGGAAGCAGACTTTCAAATGTTAGGGAAAAAAATGAGAGCAACAGTAATCTTTTTTTATGCTTAAATATTTCAGATACTACCAAGAAACAGATTTCTCTAGCTTAAAAAGAGAAGCTGGAAAGATTTGCTTTCTCTGTCACTCAGATACACAAAGACACACCAACAATCAAAAGAGCCAGAGTTTGTGCTCAGTATTTTACATTCTCTAACCATTTTTTTAATTTCTTAGTTCTGCCACAAGTAAATACTTCCTGACTTTCTGAGGCAGAAAGTGACACTGAATCTGACTGATGGAGGTACAGGAGTACTATCTATTTCATACATGCTCTTTTTTAACCTCTCAATACCCACAACTACAGCCACAAAACCCAGAACATCTACTGTAATATAAGACTCCCATTGTGTCTCAACCCTACAACCCTGACTGAAGATACTCAGCAATTTCTTCAATTTACCAGTGCAGTGATTCTCTACCTTTCTTGCCACTGTGTGAAGGCAATTGCAGAAGCTTCAGAGGAGCTAGGCTAGGGGTCTGCTTTGCTTAACAATCATTTTAGAAAACACCCAATTCAATCCAAGAGACAATGGAAACTTCAGTCCTCTCTGGTCAATGGGGTTCACTGGCTGTGAGTTTATTTTTACTCATAGAGTTTTCTGGTGCACTTATACAAGAGCCAGGCATTTTAGGAACTTAAGGTAGGTTACCCTCATTTTACTGTTGGCAAAGCACTCAGAAACAGTAGGTATGAAAGCACAACCCACTCAAACGTGCTATTATTAGAACCAGGTGGGAAATAATTTTCCCAATCTGGGAACACTTGAAATTAAGAAAGTAAAAACTCTTTCCACTGTTAATTGGGACTAAAAGCCAAAATGTCTACAAAATCTGCAAATTGGAAATCACTGGAAACCAGTAGAAACAATTTGGCTAACTAGAAACCATTAAAAGTTTGGGATGAAAAGTGATCAAATTTGGGAAAAGTATTCAGAAGATACAGATATGCTAGGAAACACACTGTAGGAGAAAGGAATTGCTGAAAACATTGTCTGTCCTTCAAGTTACACTCATTAATAATTACTGTGAAGGATAAATAAGGATATTGGTGAAGAGCATCTACATTTCTTGAAAATATCAAATTTTCCCTTTAAATTCATATGCTTGCTTACAGAAATCAGTCATGATACGATAGGCTCCCAACATGATTTGGGTTTAGAAATAGCAACAGCAGAATCTTCAGTATTTTGAATTCAAATTCCTTCATAAAGCCTCTGAACTAAAAGGTTGAGACTCCATAGGTTTGTATGCCTGCTTTTCAGCTTCAAAGAGAGGTACTATATGCCACAAAGCCTACAAAAGACTGGACAGAAATGTCACCTTCAAAATATGTCTGTGAATTCAGGAATGTGAAGAATTTCACTTCACAGAGTCAGATGTCATGTTAATTCCATAGTAGAGGTGAATATTTCCCCATAAACATCACTTTCTGTGTTAGACATGTTGGAAAATTTGAGTAAAAAACCATGCAAATAAAACAACTTCCATTAAAAAAAAAAATTCTGAGAGCTGTGACAAAAACTCAGCATGGCTGTCTAGATGGATTTCATAAGTATTTGTTTGGCTACACAATGTCACACACTGAATGCAATGTCAGATTCACCTGTGACATTGGAAGAAAAATTGAACTGAGGTCAATAGATTATGATCATCTATAGTAGTGGTAAAACTAAACAGTCACTTCATGCACTTCCACATAATAGAAAAGACACAGATACTCTAAAACTCAGGGTTTGTAGTTTCTGCAGTTTTTAAGTTGTTCTTCCAATACCCCACAGATATTTATGAGAGGTATGTTTAACAACAATGTATTTAACTAGGCAACAGAGTTCTCTTGTCAAGACAGGATGGCCTTATGGCAGAAATTTTAACATGCTTTCAAGTCTGGTGATGTGTTTTCCAGTTCTATGATGAATCTTGTTTACATTTCTCTAGTTCTTTGTAATGCCACTGCAAGAGCAGCAGAGCAGGATACCCTAACTCAGCTTTCAGTGGTACTAGGATTGACAAGGTGTGTGCTCCAGTTTTAAACTGATTTTTTGCCCCAGAAATGTGGTTTTGATGCTAAGAATAGAGTTAGAGCAATTAAGTTGGAATAAAGAGAAAAATTATCCCCATAAATTCAAAGGTAGATATTACCTAAACCAGTTAAATTAAACATGCTGCCTCATTTTTAGTACTATTTCTTCTCTTTTGTGTTCAGGAGAGGAAAACAGAAAGGTTTAGTATAATATCAGGGTAAGAAATTTCCTTTTTAAAAATAATTTTCTGAACATTTTGCTCTTAGACATTTCTAAGATGACAAAAATTTTCACAACAGCAGATGATAAACAAGATATATTCTTCAGCATAATTATTTTAAAAACTGATGACTGTAAATATGTCTAAGAAAAGACAAGTGAATCCGATATATCCTAAGAAATATCATCATTTCTGTCCTTACAACTTAAAATATTTTCTAGGCAGCTACCTCCTTGTTTTGGAAAGTATATGCTGTTTTAAGCAACTAAATATTCTGGTTTTATATGCAGCAATTCTAACATGGTTCTTTACTGTATTTTGCTAACATCTTGGTTTTTATATGCTGCAATAATCAATCATTCCCTGCTAGAGAGAAACGTGCTATTTCTAACATTTTATTTTTAACAGCATGTTTCATAATAGATCACATTCAATTCCATTTGTGAGTTCCCCAAAGCCCAAAATAGCAGTAAAAGATGGACAGTTTCTGGGTAAGAAAAATATTTTGGCTGAGGATATTTACAACTTGGAAATATTTAATCCTTAATAAAATAAAGGTTAGCTGCTGTGAAGCTGATAATTAGAGTTCAAAAACACTGAGGCTACCTAATAAATTCTGGTATGTGGGTACAGAAGTTCCTTCTATGTTTTGATAAATCTTATTCTGTTCTCCAAATGCTGACTTGAACTATGAGGCTAGGGCTGAGAGCATGAAAAGCTATTTTTAGCTCTCATTCCCTGCGTGAGGATCTAAATGGGCTGCACAGACCCCAGTGAATGGTGCTTATAAAACATTTGCATGGGGACAACTGTGAAAGCCAGAAGTACATATCTAGCACAGAAACCCCTGCCTAGCACATATTTGGTTCTCAAATGGGCCTACGTAGCTTAGATGGCTACTGCAGTGCCCCTACGTGGCACTAAATGTATTGTGGCAATAAGCAAAGGGGATATAATACTATTCAAAATTGCTTGAAGTTCAGCAACACGAGAAGCCATATTCACATTTTCTGTGTGTTTAATAGTACCAGAGAGATGATTCAATATACCTTGGCTGTCTAGGATTCAATGATCCTTTGATCTGTGTGGTCATGTTGTATTTTAGCATATTTCATTACAAAATAAAGAATCAAACAATTAACTGCTCAAACTGTAGAGTCAGTTTCAAGTCTTCATACCTGGCCACATAAATCTGGTTCGGGTTTTCAAAAAGGCTCACTCTGTCTGGGAGCTGAGGATTTTTGAAGTCTGATCACTTATTCTGGCAATAAAATTGAGTTGAATAGAGTTTTATTGATAAATTAAGACCTACTTATTACTGATTGAATCAGAAAAAGAAAAATGAGAGCACTTGTGGAAAATTATATCTAAAGAACTGGTAGTCTAGAGGTATAATAGATATAAGAGGTACCATGTTCAAAGTAATGTGTCCTTCCACCAGAAAATATTACAATTATAGAAAAGGTGGTTAATTATATAGAAATGATGAAATTAATCTATTGATCCGGAATAGTAGTAACTTGGAATAATAAGAAAAGAGGATGACAACATTATCCTCTCTTGAATTGAAGAACATACCCAGTACAAACTTCTAAAAAACTAAAATAAGCATGTGCCTGCTGGAAACAGGTAAAATTTTGAGAATATGTAATGCATCCCCACTAGATAACAAAAGAAATTTACACTGTGTCTAGAACTAAAGAGAAAAAATGTCATTTTAAATACACTTGTAATGCATAATTAGATACTCCTTTTTTTTACTTTCTCTGGTGCTTTCTTAAGGATGTTCAATAGGATTTGACTTGATTTTCATTGGCTAGCCCACAGTGATCCTTTGGGGATTTGTTTAGCAGCATCTATGAAGAATATTTTAAAATCTCATCTCCCAGATTTATAGTCAAGGAGATGAATTTTCTGTTACTCTTATTTCCAGCTCCTTCAAATGTCTGTTTGGGCATGAATTTTCCTACTGCTTAACACCTCTGAAATGCTTTGCTTGGCAGGGTGATCAGATATTTTACGAAAGTACTTTAGCAGAGTAAAGCAAACTGTTTTCCCTGCAGCTGTCTGATTTGCCAATGGCAAAGTGTCATGTTATTAGCAATTATTTCCAAGTTATCATAACATCTCTAAAGCATTTAGCAAGCCACTGTCTTCATTTACATTTTTAAATGAAGCATCTAACGGAGCATTTTAGATTCATGAGTGTGTTTGATAAAGGTTTTGGACATTTACTGGAGTCTTAAAAGTTAAAAGTGCTTCTGTGTTGTTTTTTGGTTTTTGAGACTGTACAGATTTAGAGAATTCTTTTGAGAAAGCCAAGATTTGAGCATTTTAATGAAACAGAGAAGCTAGACTTTGTATTTTCCTCTGACAAAGAAAAAAAAAGGATGTCCATGTCTCCCTGTTTTATACATGATGACATAACAAATTGTATGTATCAAACCAGGAAGGCTGTCAGAGCAGAGTAGGTTTATTTATGCTATATGCATTTTAAGCTGTGGCTTATGATGATCAGCCAAAAGCTCAATGGATACTAAAAACTAGAATATTTCATTTGGAGAGTATTAAATTGGGTCGGTGAAGACTCTCTCGTCCTTTCTGCTGTAGTAACAATGAATGATTAAGGCTTTTCTAGAAAGGAAGTAGAACACTCCTGTTCCTTTTGCCCTTCTGAACATAATGGCAGACAGGTTAGAAGGAATCATCACTTGGATCATTTTATCAGTGATGCAAGTGAAATTACACAGTAAGTTTACCATCTGGTGGGAAGCCTCTGCATTGTGTTTCACTGGTTTCAAATACATTGCACTACTGCAGGAACAGACAATGTGTCCTTTTGAAAGTTAAGTTGATGCACATTTGGTTGAGTATGAATGTGTGTTTATGGCAAGATTTCCTTGCAGGAAAACACATTGGCCTCACCTGACTCACAGCTTCTAATTCCAGTATTTTGATAATAGTAGCCATACAGAATAAGTGGCCTTTTCATACCAAATGTAGAAGTTTTTCTTACATTTCCACTAATCCATATCTGTTTAAGGATTTCTCTTAGGCTTATTTCAGACAATGTCATGAACTTCTATTTTGATTTTTTGCTGACATTTTCTTTCCAATGACCATAGTTAAATGTCTTCTGATTTCACAACGATATAAAAGACAATGAAACTTCTCCATAATTTAAAAAAAAAAATCGTATTGACATGTGTAATATAAATGTATATGTAAATAATATTAATATAATATAAATTTAGCACATGACATTTCATAGATTATATAAATATTCTTTATATTGTAGCATTGCTGGAGGGAAGACATCAAATACAGTGAATTGATCCTTTTTAATTTTAATTGATAATCTTGGTCATAGGAAATCAATTTAATGGAGCTACTTCTGGAATGAATCCAGGACTCCACATAACTGCAGGATTGCAGACCTCTATTCCAGTGAGTTCTCTCTAGCTTCCTGGTGTTATCCTGTGTGGTATGTGTTAACATATCAATAGTTTTAAGATCTAAAAAAATCTTTGTACTGACTTCCCCATTCTGGACCATCTGTTGTCCTCAAATCACACATGCAGTTTACTTTCCCCTCCAGCTCTACGTTTGTTCCTACAGTCAGCTTGGGCAACAAATTCAGAAGCAAGGTATATGGTGTATAGGTATCAGATACCTAACTATCTGGTTTTTGTTGAATTAATTATATGATAGTATTTGACCAATGATGCAAACAGAATTCTCAGTCAGAATGAAAATCATACTTTAATTTCTTTGTCCAGTGCATCAATTTAGTTTCAAATACAACACTGTTTACTGAGCTGTATTTGAAACTAAATTGATGCATTGACTGTGAGTCACAATATGACTCCTCCTTTTTTTCCTCTTTTTTCTTTTTTTTTCTTAATGACAATTAATGCTATTAACACAGACTTAAAGAAAATACTTTTAAGCTCTTTAAAGATTGATTATGAAATCATGCATCAATGGTGCTTATACTCCCACAGCACTGCAATATACACAATGGCAGTGCATAGGTAAAAGCACAGTCATTATACACTTTGTAACCTTTTCTCAGTTTAGAAAATACAGATTAACGAGTAAGGAAAAGAGGAAAAGAGCTGGCACAGCAGTTTCCTCTTTCGTTTATCCACTGCCATTACTGTGTCAAATTCTTTATTTTTCAAGACTGCCATTTTCCAGCAAAGTGAAATGCTAAATTGCTCAAACCATGAGAAATAATCAGAAAGAACTGCATTCATCTTAGAGCACTGAGTCAATTTTTAGAAGAAAGTGAGAAAAAGGGGCAACCTGTTCCCTCTCCAATGTAAATAATCTGCCTGATTTTTATCTCAATTATATTGCTAAGAGAAAGGGTAAATTCTGCTGGAGACTTCCACATCAGTTATGTGTCACCTTCCTGGGATCAAAAAGAGAAAATGCAAACATATTTTATTCTTGTATTATTCAAAGAGTAAAGTTGTCTTCATGGTTAGATATGTAGCAATAATCCCAAACTGAAGTATATCTTTAGTGCTACCAAAGTTTCTGTGAAAGAAATGTATTAATGTTCTTTTATAGGGCAAGCAGTTGCATACTTCTAGTGTTTCTAGTAAGAAGCTTGGTTATTTCTAAGGCTCCACTTTGAAAAGGACAAGAGACAAGTTCAACAATCCACTTGCCAATCAAGCAATATTTTTTTCCACTTTAGTTCACCCAAACTGTGAAAATAAATTTGCTAGGAATAATAAAGGGTCGCATGGGGAACTTAGGATATGATTATGTTCAAACTGAAGAGAATAAAAAACAATTGCTTCACTTGGAGAAGAAATTCTGTTCCATAATGTAAACAAGAGTGACCACATAGATATCATGGGCCACCTACAGCTTGTGAAACTAGCTGTAATCAAGATTGTCTGATAAAAGCTTTTTCTATTGGTTGACCTAATTCCAGAAAAAAAAAAAATTACCCAATCTAAACAGCTCAGGTCCCCAATTTTTAATTTATGACTCCTGTAGGAGGAAAATAGCACTGATTTAAAAGGGAGGAAAGAGAAATTCTCTCTCTGAGAACACCGTATCAAAGCAAAAAACTACAAAGCCACTTCCCATGCCTTCTCAAATTTCTTTTCTCAACAACCTTGCTTTTTTTGCTGCTAGGATGCCTTTGAAGGCAAGGAACTTTTTTTTTTCTTTTTTTTTTTTTTTTTTTTTTTTCTTTTTTTTTTTTTTGTTATGATTTTGCCTATTTCATAAGGCAGATCAGTTTCTGGACTCCTGCTCTGCCTCTATCTCACAACTCAAGACTTTATAGCAGGGAAACTGAGTTTCTGCAAAGTAGAAATAGAACATAAATCTATAAAGTGCCAGAGCAAAACGCTAAAACCAAAGCCTTTTTTTCCCCACTCTAGCAAATTTCCATTTGTTTACAACCTGGTTAGAATCAATCTGATTAAATAAGAACACAGCAATGACTCAAATGAGCATAAACCTACATAACCTTGTCTGGAACTCTAACATTGTTATTTTTGCAGCTGAAGCATCAGCTGCAAAAATTTGACAAATTAAAACCTTAGCTATATCTAGATGGCTCTTAATGAAGATTTTACCACTCTTATTTCTTCTTACTAAAGTGCCCATATTATCTCCTGACTATACATCAATTAACCAGAAGAATGTAATTCAGAATAAAATCTTCTTGACATTGAGTGTAATCCTGCCTAATATCAAATTTCCTCTTGGCTAAAGCTATTACCTTTCCTAGACTTGCCACTGTGCAAACAATCCTAATCAATATCACAAGAAATCTTAGCCAGAGAGGTTAACCTGCCACAGAAAAAAACACGACACTAATTATTACTGAGAATTAGTTTCATTTAAATGCTTTATTTCCAGTCAACCTTGAAAGGAATCTGATCCCATATTAATCTAGAAAAAACGTTGTTTACATCACAAAACTATTATTATTTATTTGGAAATTATATCAGCAGAAAGAAATTCTAAACTAAAAACCTTTTAATGTTGATGGAAGTGGGATTTCCTCCCCTTTGGATCAGGATAAATTTCAAGGAGATCTGTAAGTGAAATACCATATCACTGCACTGTGGTTCTCCTTAATTCCTAATATTCAAGCTGCTGATTTCACCATACATAATAAAACATATATTCTTTAAATGCTAATTTTTAAACTAGAGTCTAAATTTCAAAGTGTATTCATGGCCCAATATTTGTACTGTGTAGGTAGGACCTCAGACTGATATTATTCCTGAGGGTTTAAAAAAGAGACTTTTTGGCTTCTCTGTCCACAGTTTCAAGGTACAGCCTGGATGCTGAACAGAGCTAATCTTTAAGGTCATCCAAAATACAGATGAATTGTGCAACTTCAACTGGTATATCTACAGTGAAAGAAGGATAGATTAAGCAGAAGTGTTCCTTCCAACCTGCCTAACCATAAGAGTCATTCCCATATAGTGCCATTATCCATCTTGATTTCATTCATTTAGGTAAAATTGATATGGAGAGTAAGAGCTCTTGTCCACTTACTTGGTTTTAGTGTCCATAATCACTATTTGAAGAAATATTTGCCCAGCTTCTGGAAATCTTACTGTCAGTACATGTAACTGCTGGCTATATCTTCACTATTTCTTACAGTGGATTATGTTGATGTCACTCTTTTCCAGGCAGCTCTATTCATTTGGTTTCCTCAGGTAGCCTTTTTCCTCTCTAGCAGTAAAAGGGACAGGAGAACATCAGTTTCAAGATACTGCAGATTGCCTGCTTGACATACTGCATGTGCACTGGTATAGTTGGTGAAAACAGGGAGCAAGAGGTACCTCCCTGAGTAAACGAGTTCAGTAATGGCGTCTGTGCAGTGTTAGATCCAATGAAGGATTGACACAAATGAGCAGAGGAATTTTTTTAAAAAAAATCTAATAATATAACAATTACTTTCACTAAGGGACAATCAATTCCTGAATTACCCATAAATCCCCAGAGAATAATATGCAAGTTTTTCAGTATTTCACAGCTGTATTCTGCCCTCAGAGGATGTGGGCAGCTCTATTCAATTACAAAGAATGTAGATGAAGGGTATGATATGTCCTGGAGTGATGATAATTTGATGATTATTGTGTTTGATTTGAAACTCTACCCTTACCATTGAACTGTTATTTCTTTTATAAGGCCTATTTTAATGTGGTTATAGAAACCTTTGTCTCATTTCACTCATGGCAGAAAATAGCATGTAAGCCTAAAAGAAGTATTTTCCTTTTTTCCATCAAAATTAGAGACAGAACATAAGAAAAAAAGACCTCTACTCTGTCCTCCATTTTCTATTAAGGCCTTGTTTTCTGACATGTTTAGCCTTCAGTTTAATAAATCAGGAAATAAATAACCTGATGTGATCCTTTTCAGCCTTAAAAGCTACCTTCATGAAGGTAGCTAATTTTTCACAAAAAATATTTTGTCAGCACTATATTTTGAATTCAGCTATGAAGGATTGACATATTCATTTGCAGAAACCTTCTTCTTTTGAGGAAGGAGAGAAACATCCTTCCATATTCCTCCAAATCTGAAAGTTTTAGTTTCATCTTTGAATCCAATATTTGGTTCCTCCAGTTTGCAACAGCATTTCATTTCAGATTGTTTTAACTTTAATACATGAAATAACCCCCAAAATTTTTTTTTTAGATTCAATAACAAATTTTTTGTTAGATTCAATAAAAATTTATTGAATTCTTAGATTCATTAACAATTTGTGTTTCAGTATTAGGACAGAATCTTTCTTTTTCTTTCTCTTTGATATTTGTCATGATTGGATTTCCCTTTTTCGCAAAATTTCTACAAAAGATTCAGAATTTAGCCATAAAATCCTAAAAGGGAAATGTTCTAAAAAGCTATTTAGTTTGCTGTTTGCACACCTACCTTTTGAGTTTACTTTTAAAAACATATATGTAGCTAACCATATTAAATACTTCCTAACCCTAAATATTCTCTTTTGGGTTGAAAATAATTTTTCACTTGCCCAAGATGTTAATTATTGTCACCATAAATTTGGTCAGAGAACCCCATATGAAAAAAAACCAAGATATACCTTGTTAGTGAAATATGACTGTGATGCTGACTTTCAATTTAATATGTATTTTCTAGCCATAAAGAGAAGAGCTTAATTGTTCTCACCATGCATGGAAAACATTTACTGTGTATTATGTCTAATCTGTGTTTTAAAGAATCACATGCACATAGGGGATCTGTCTGCTGTATGAGACAATGATTCCTGTCTTGAATAATTTAATAGAGTATAGCAAAATTGAGACATCATGCAAAACAATAAATTGACAATTCCCATCAAAATGAAATGTAATTTAAACTAAAACAGAAGCTAGAACTGATTTCCTGGCATGAATAGAGTGGTATCAAAGTCTTCTTTAAAAATAAAGCAAAACAAAACACAACAAATTAACTGTAATTTTCAGTCTTATCAGAACATAGTTATCTAATTAATTTCTTTCTTTAAATGATGAGGAAAATTTTGGATAATTTTTACAAAACAGTAGTTTTGAAAAAAAAAAGATTGCACTGAAAATCAAAAAGCTAAATGATATATTGCATTTCATTGGGAAACTTCAAAAAATATACATGACTGAGAAGTAGCATTAGGCTGTGTACAAAAAGAGTTCTGGACCTGTTTATTTCTTTCCACAACCCTTATGATGTACTTTCTTGTTTTACAGTAACCTTCTGATTTAATTACAAACTCTTTGTATTTTTCTTTTTTTATGTATGATGTTTAGTCATAGTATGATGTTTAAACAGAAATATTTTTGGATGTATACAAACAAAAAGGAGCAGACAGTGCAATTCAAGTATTGTTTGCTAAACTTCATTATAAATAAACTGGTTTTATTTACCTCAGCAAAATTTCACATAGACTTGAAGTCTAAAAACTTCCACCTTCCCCTTTGGGTAGAAGTAGCTTTCATAAGTAATCAGTGCTTTTTAAGAGAATTCACCATTCAATCAGGGGTTTACCAGGAATATTACATAAAATAGTAAACCTCTATGGGCTTATGTAGGAAGTGTTGAAAGGAGAATCCTCTTCTTCACATATTTACAAACTCAAGGCCAAGAACTTCCTAGTTTAGAATGCTTTCTAAAAGAACTAGGAGCTTGGGATCTTCCATTTTTTCAATGTTCAGTTTTAGAAACTTATGGGCTCATTAAATCTCACAGTAGTAAGTACTTATCTCATGAAAATCCTTCACTGAGATACTCATAATTGCGCGTGCTTGTAAGAATTAGTTGTCTATAAATGTTAAGTGACAAATTATAGAACATTCCCCAGTAAAGATCAGATGTTTGGATATGAATGCTCATTCTTTACTTCTCAAATCATAGTTCTTTTCTTGTGTACATATGCAAATCACTATCCAGTGGTTATTAAATATCATTAAGAATATAGAGAATTAGGAATTCTTAATCTCAAATAACTCAGGAACATATTTGGATGACTGAGGATTTTTTTTAATTTAACTTGGCTTGGCAGCTGGAGAATTCTCAGAGATTTTTTTCAGGTCTTTCAGTTTCTCTGGTCTTTTCTTCTTACATATGTTTGCGTAACTATAGGGAAATTGTCAATTGTTTCATAGGTTTAACTGCAGATTAGAAAATTGCTTGGTTTTTTTCATTCTTAATTTGCTTGAGCATTCATTTATCATTATTTTCTGGTCCATATCATCTATTTTGATTTTCTTTAACACAGAAAATATTTCTGGTTTTAGATGTCATCCTTTATTTAGTGGATTCTCTGACAGATATATATCATAATGTTCTTTTAATTTTCTTCAAGTTTATATTCTTGAAATTAGTCTTTTAATAGCCTTCAAGATTTCCCAAGCTGTGCCAATAATTCGCCACTCTAACAATAGTGCAGTAACTGATCTTTCATCATTCTCCTGTAAAGTAAAGGAATCACTTTTGATAGTCAAAGCTGCCTTTCAGTTATTAGAAACCAAGATTGTGATATGCATTCAGAGACATGAGGATAAAGAATTGCAGAATAAAATGAGAGTTAAATTCCAGTTTAATGAATCATTTAGAAACAATATGTCTTTCCCAAATAATCAGCAATCCTCCCTGTCAAAACATAACTTTGCCAGACTTTTCATCTGACATGCTGTTTAAAAGGAGACAAAAATCTTACAGTCTAATTTTCTAGTTCTTTTGAAAACTTCTCATTTTACAAAGGGAGAGTAAGTCATTCACAATTTCCTAATCCATAAGTGCTTGAAGAAGTAAAAATGAAAGTAGAAACTGAGTGTGTTGCTTGATTACTGCAAACACCAACTACTTTAAGTGGCAAATTTGACACTCTCCTGTTCTCACTTGGTACATACATGGTGTGATGTAACAGAGACAGAGCAGACCATTCCTGCAGTCATCTTCTTTATAAACTGAAGCCAATTTCGCTATAAGTACAGTCAACACTGTTTTGGTTTGTATCACCTTACTTTCTTGAATGGGTAACATAGCCTGTTAAGACAAGCACAGAATTCAGCTTTCCCATAATCAGATAATGTTAACCAGGGGGCTGAAAATAACAATGATTATCTTTAAACAAAGATACTAATTTCTACAAAGAGTATACAGACTAGCTCAATTATAACACTTTTTCCTTGAGCAGTTCCTATGTTTTCCTTAATGTGAGTGCTCTGTTAACTTGGCAGTGATAGTATCTTTCTCCTAGTGTGGCTTGGGAACATGATTCTCCTCACTTTCCTTCTGTAAAACCACAGAAAAGAACCATTGAATGTTTCTTACAAGACAGACACCTTACTCAGAGAAGCATGGATGGAGGATAAATCCAGAACAGAACAGATTTGATGGATGATTATCTTGCTCTGCTAAGTCACATAAACATTTTAACAATGTGCAACATACAATGATGAAATGGCATAAGAAGCAGGATAATTCACATCCAGCCAAATCAGCTAAAATGTTCCCATTGACTTGAGATGTGACTATGGTCATGAAATGTCTGATGCTTACCATTTTCCAGCCAATAGAAGAGATGTGAGATAAAAACAAACTTCTAGCTCCCCAAAATAATCTTGCAATGGGTAGTGTTACTGAGAAATTTGAACAGTGGATGTTAACTGATGGATGGTAGGTGGGATTTTATTACTAAATATAAGCCTTTACCCCCTTGGAAAATAGGGATTTGATTTTTGCAGTTGAAGATATAATACCAGATATCCCTGCCACATTTATTAATCACAACTTAAAGATCATCTTGGCAATTCATTATAGCACCCATATATCAGGAAACTTCAACATGATCCCAGCTCATTTTATAATAAAATTGAAAACTATCTGAAGATTACACTGGAATCCTTCAAAAAGACAAAGTGTTATGGTTTAACCCCAGCTGGCAACTACACACCATACAGCTGCTAGCTGTCTCTTCAGCAACAGGATAGGGGAAGGAGAATTGGAAGGGTAAAAGGGAGAAGACTATTGGGTTAAGATATGAATAGTTAAATAACTGAAATAAAATAAATTAATTAGTAGCAAAAACAATAATAAATTGAAATGAAAAAGAAAGTTACAAAAAGAGAGAGAAATAAAACCCAGGAAAGCCAAGTCATGACAATGAAAACAGTTTCTCACCACCATCCAGTTGGTGCCCAGCTTGTCCCTGAGCAGTTGCCCCCTGGCAAAACTGCCCCCTTTATTGCTGAGCCTGCTGCCACATGGTTTTGAATACCCCTATGGTCAGCTGGGATCAGCTGTACCAGATATGTCTCCTGCCAGCTCCTTGGGCACCCCCAACTTCCTTGCTGGTGGGGCCACCTGAGGCGCAGAAAAGTCTTGGATGCTCTGTAAACCCTGCTGAGCAATAACAAAAACATCCCTGCATTGTTAACACAGTTTCCAGCACAAATCCAAAACATAGCCCTGCACTAGCTACTATGGTGAAAAGCTGAGACAGTTCAGACTGAAATATTTGATTGATGTTACGATAGAGGGGAATCCTAAAATGGAAGTCCCATGCCTGTTACTTCCAGCTGAAAAGATCCTCAATGTGACCGGTGAGGTTTTGCAAATGTAGCTCTCCATCTGTCACCATTCACGTTTTTTTGCAACTGCACAGATAGCTCAAAAGGTTTTACAGTTACAGGATTTCCCACTCTTTTATATGAACTTTTAACCCTTTAGTCCAGAAAGTCAGAATAAAGTGGAATCCTGCAGGACAGGAGCCAATGTATGAGCAGAACTCTGTTCAGTTCCTCATCCCAAATCAATCTATGCCTAGTTTCTAGTTGATGTAGCCAGTGCCACTGGTATCTACTAGTTTCAGTCAATTGTTTTTTTAAGGAGAGAGGGAAAAGAAAGAAAGGTCACCAAGGAAAGTTATCTATTGACATAAGCATATGATCAGTATGTCAGAGAAGGAACAGCAAACTGGACATTTCTTTTCCCATCTATGGCTTTTTTTCTAGATTGTCTGTTAAAACTCTATTCCCAAATAGCAACAGTCTCAGTAGTATTAGTGACCTTTGGCAACAGCTTTTCTGTCTTTTGGGACTACATTGATTTTTTTTCCCCCTCTGGCTTCCATACAGCATTTTGGCGTCTTATTGACCCAGATCTACAAAGTGGGCAGTATCACTAGCAGCAAGGGAGTTTGAGAGATTTTTTTAGTACGATAAATAAGAACATGAGCTGGCACAGGCAGCAGTGAAAAAAGCATTGATAGTACTCTAGATTCAGGCAGCTCTAGTGGACTGACAGCTGTGTTCGGTCGATGTATTGGCTTCTTTTCTCAATATTAGGTCTTTAGCCACACAGAGTACTTGGTAGCCACACACAGTACTTGGCTTGTTGGTCTTCCAGAGTGTGTCTAGGCCCCAAAGGCTTTCTTTTCAGTTTTCAAAATTCCAAGTGAGTCAAGGCTTACATGCTTGTTGAGTGTATTAACACATAAGACAACAGAAATTATGAGAACCGCCTCAACTTCCCTTATTTTCTTGTAATTATTGAAACATCCCTAGGGATTTCATGTATAGACAATGGTCCTTGTACATCCTTTATATTTTTCAGGGGTTTTTTAGTAAAGGTTAATGCATATTCCTTTTCCCTGTAGAATACAATAATCTTGTCAGCAGTAAATGTTTGGAATCCTTGTATGGATTTATTCTCATAGTGAAATTATCCTATATTCCTATTTAAAGCTCTGTGCAATGTACTAGCTTACTAAAGGATTGAAATGGATTGCTTTGAACTACATCCTGTGGAGGATAGTCTGCAACTATCCAGCCTAGTTCATTTTAATCCTACTCAACACTATTACTCAGTAATTACAAATTAAGTTGGGCTAAAGCTGATTGGTTCTATTGCCTTCCAAAGACTCCCACTGATGCTTCCCAAGAGAACACTATTCCCCAAGTACTGTTTGAAAGTTCTCTTATTATTGTGTTAGAGGAAATAAAGCTTTTTTGTAGAGTATTTATGAGAAAACTTTCTAACTGTTTAGCTTTACAGTGTTGTAAAGAACAGCATGGGTTATGCACAAATCACAGCCTTGAGATTAGATTCTTACCATCGCAGCAAGCAATGGGTTCAATCCTAGCACAACCTTTTCTTCTTTCACAGATGTTTTTCTCTACATTAATGTCAGCTATACAGTTATCTCTCTATATATTCAAACAAGTGTACTGCAACAAAAAAACTCACAAAAAGAACCAAACCCAGAAAATTAAGAAACAGAATGACCAGCCTCAATGAGAAAATAGCAAGGAACAATGTGAGCTGTAAGTATGAGTAGTGAAAATGTAGTGAGTTTTTCCAACTAAAAATGTGTAGATTTGTATACTTCAGTTGAGGATACATTTTTGTGCAAAACAAGGCTCAGTCTGTGTATGGACCCAGCTAAAGGAAAATAGAAAGTAAAGGACATAGGTTCTGAGTATTACACAGAAAATATCTGAAAGTTTTATGCTAGTGTTAATATTTGCCTTTCAGTTAGGCAGATAAATTGCTGGAACACCCACTACCAGAAACTGATATATTTTTAAAATCCCCAATTTTACACGCTTTACTCAGTTGCAATTTTTCCAGATGTCTGCCTGAGGGTTTAAGAATTCGCTACTCCCTGCTATCCATTTTGCAACTCTTCTTTATATGTTTAATACGGTTTTGTACTCCTTTGACATCAGTTCATTCTTGAAAAGCATAAGCATCTGACACAGAATTTTAGTGAGGTACTCCAGGAAATCCCCTTGGCACAAAAGGGATATAATATCTCTTATTTCCAGATCTGCTCATGCATAACCAGGGTCAGCATACACTTCCTCAGAGTATATTTGTCTTCAGTAAGACAAGAAAGGAAAAGACTCCAGTGAATTTATTTAATAATTGATAGTGGAAATAGACTCTAATGAAATTTCCATCATCCAGAAACATGAACTCTACTTCATATATACTGCCATTCATTTGTCGGCTAATAGCTGACTTGGCAGCTTCCTTGAATTCCCTACTTGGATACAAACAGCCAGCCCACTCCTCTTATGATAAAGCTCTTGAAATCTCAAGGGAACCAGAGAACTGTTAGGGCTGTATCTTGAGAGGCTTTGTACCTCCAGAGTGGCACAAAGCTGCAAGGGAAGCCACATTATAGAGATGAACCTGAATGTTTCAAAGTGTATTTATCTATTTATTTGTAAATCCTTTATGGGTTGGAGCTAACAGAGGACCCTCCAGACAAACACTGAACCCAGTCCTTTTTCCAGTCCAGATTCCAAGTCCTTTTAGCCCCCATTATTTACACATGGAAGATTTGTGGGCTGGAAAGTGGAGATATTGAGAAAGAAACTCCTAACATATGATGGCAAACTAATTTCTCCATAGTATCCATCCTTTAGTCTTTTTGTATCACGTGTAAAGTCTGTAGCTGCTGTGACTTCTTAAGACACCAACAGGCACTGTGTAGGTATTAAGTGCTACACTTTCATAAAGCTTTAATGTTTATATAACTTCTTGTGAATAAAAGTGCATGTATTGTATATATGTTGTGAGAGAGTTGAAAAATATATGCTTCCAACTGTAAAGAGCCAAAATATTTGGAGACAGTGATACTATCTGATACTTAATGGCTGCCTAATGAAATATATTTTACAAGTAACACTGGTCTTAAACATCCTACTTGACTATGTCTAAAATTCTAAGACATCCACTCTTTCCATGATTGAAAGAGTTGAAAATTATACAAAAGACAATACTTTGCTAAAACTAAAAAAAAAAAAAACCAAATTATTATCACTATTTTTTCTTTTAATGAAATATTTCTTATCTCAGCATTCCATTACTGTCCCATCTTACTATAAATAGTTTAACTATAATGCACAAAGTAGAAAAACAAATCTGTTGTTTTTCTAATAAAGTATTTTTCATCTAATTTCACGCCTCAAGCATGTAATCTTCTTACTACTTATACAGATTTCCTCTTTGATTTCAGTAGGACTAAACATCTGCAGGTGTCCCCAGAACCAGGTCTTTCAAAGCAGTCACACCAAATACCTTCAAAAGACTGTCTAATGATAAATTTGTGTCAGCTCTGTCATACAATAAGTAAATTTTATGAGGTTTAAAACATGCATTTGTGACTACAAATACCAAGTTTATGGTGAATATTTTATTCTCTACCAGCAGGTATTTGATCCAAGCTTTATACATCTCCTTAGTCAGAGAGATTTCAGGGCTTAGTTTAATTTTCCGTGGCAGCTAAGCTCTTCCATGGCTGACTACACAAGGTTGCTATTAAAATACTTCTTCACCTGTTACACTCAGTAATCAATAGTCTGCTCTAATATTTATACTGTAAAATACCTCAGCTCATTATTGTAGTTTTTATATTACCTGTATGTCAACAACATGTACATGAGCATGTACAAACTCATAAAATAATACTTTTTGTAACCTCTACTCGTTCAGTCTATTTAAATAATGCTTTGGAAACACTTTTAAGAGCTCCTAAGACCAGAAGGCCCTGGGGAATATACAAAATTCTTAAACTATAATTAGGAACCCTAGAGGAGCATTCCATGCAAAAAATACACTTTGCATATACTGCAACAGATCAGGTTCATAGCAAGCACCTTGAGGTCAGAAGCAAAGTGGGGAAACTGAAAATTGAGTATTATGAACACAAAAGAAAAGTAAAAACCTTAGTAATGCATTAAAGAAATAGAACTACAGCCAAACAAAAAGGAATTTAATGACCTCCGTGTATTCAAAAAAATAGTTGTTGATCTGGTTGTCTTCCTTAAAGCCTTTAGTTATTAAAAAATGTTACAGATTGAAAATCGAAACATCTCATTTTTTCCTCATGCATACAAATTTTAAATAAGTCCAAATAAAATGTGATAAGGAAAATAGCTCTGATCTATAAGGAATAAAATTATTAAATCTATTAGCACTGACTGCACAGAGTAAAAGTGAGAGAGGGCACGAGAAAGTGAGCACTCAGCTAATAGTATTATGCTTTTTCTCTAAAGTAAAAACAAACTTTGCCCTGTAGAAATTTTGGTCTACTTCTCTTCAATGTTGTAGTATCCTAGATATCATAGATATCAAGATTATAACAAACTTTTGTCATATATGCAACAGCTCTGATACCTTTCAATAGTCTTTAAAAGATGTATAATTTAGATATGGTACCAAAGGTAAAGATGCATACAAAGTAAACACGGATGAGCTAGACATTATGAGGGTGGAATGCAAGACTCAGTGAAGTATGATATCATGAAGATCAGGAAAATTAACTGAAAGTTGAGCAAACAGAGCATTTGAGTGACAGAGGAGACAGCAGCCTTCAATATACAAGTGGATTTGCAAGTGACAGACACCTAGCAGCAGATGCAACAGATATCCTACGAGCTGACAGTATGATCCAAGTGAAATTTTCCACACTTCAATGAAGCGTTTCATTCAGGCAATGCTCTCAGTAAAACAGCAGAAGAATATCAGAAGGGAACTGAAATACAGGAAACTTAAACACAAATAAGAGTGTTAACGAACTTATTTTTAGTGAATATTTTAGAATTATTCTGTAGCCAATGGTGAATCAAGTCCAGAGTGTGCAGCATAAATATTTTATTTTGACATTAGGCAAGTACATCTTGGAGTCACTGAATCTTCACTAAGTAAGAGATAAGAGGACTTCAGGCACAGACCAAATTCTATCCCTTATGGTCACTACTAAATAGAAATCTTTATTTGATCAGGAGCTCTGCTAGTATAAGCCAGATTACCTCTATTGATTATAATGGCATTATAACGATTTACTCATCAAGAGATTGAGGCATTGAAAATACTAGAAAAATAATCTGTTTCCTTAGAAATAAGCGTGACTGAATGGTTCCAGCACTCCCAGATCCCACATGTGAAACTATCTGTATGTCTGCAGATGCTCTGAGGTTCTCTGTGCAGTGTAACAGGAGTGAGGAATTAAACAGTGAAGAACATGCAAGCTGTAGTTACATACCTCTGGTTGGTGCATATCCACTTTTAGGAGTATATTCCTTTCTCCCTTCAAATCATAACCAAATCAGCTGACAAGCCAGCTAGCTGTCAAAAATACACAGAGAGTGGTGAACACTGTGACATACTCTTATGGAAATAGGATTAAGTTTCTGAACAGTCTGTAAGGCACACTCATTGCAGATTTTGCCAACCAGGGCTTTCCACTTGGCATTGACTGCCTCTGTGTAGCTGGATTTTGTCTCATAGCATGACAGCCAAGCTCAGAGTGTTACTGAGCATAAGGGAGCCATTGCAAATACTTTCAATTTGTTGGTAAAGTCACAGAAGTCTGTACACTTCTGAAATACTTAGGCACAGGAGAGGATCTGCAGGCTCAGAAACAAGGCAGAACCTGTAACACAATTGGAATGGACCAAATGTTCATCATCAGCTGATAAAACCAATCTTTTGGCCAAATGTACAGCCAAGCAGAATATGTTTGTCAATATATAGTACCAGCTAAAAGGCCAGAGAGGATGAGTAGGAAACAATTCCCTTTCGAAAAGGAAGGGAAAGAAAGTAGATACGTTTTCCTCAAATAAAAACAAACAGAACAAAGCTAGGCTTAACTCACAGCTCCCACTGATGATATCATGACAAAGAAAAGGGCAGAGCCAGGAACCCATTCCGGAGCTATTTGGTTGCATTTCATTAGATCAGGAAAGGTGATGCTAAAAACAAAGTATTAGATCAATATGAATGTGTCTTAATAGCCAAGGAAGTGTGAATCACATTCAGATGCTTGAATGGGCTGATAGAAATTGGAGTTAACAGTTGCCAAACTAAGTGTTCCAGGTTAAATGAAAGTCTAAAAATGACAATAGAATCTACAGAGATTTGGAGTTATCCAGGGCAGAAATTTCAGCTAAGAATGCTAGTTAAAACAGCATGAAGATTAAGCAGTTTATGCTTGTACAAAACTAAAAAGAAATAATAAACCATCTACTGTTTTATTACTGTTTTATTTATTTTATATTGTGATTCTTATAGAAGGTGTAACAGTGGCTATACCATCTTACTATAACAGCATTTAAATAAAATTGTTAAATCCTCATTTTTTTAATATTTAGCCAAAAATTATTCAAAATTTACATAGATAAAATACTACTAATAGTTTAAATTATATGCAATCATTTTTACTAATAGCATTCAGTTCAATCATGCATTCCTGATCCTAATCCTCTCTTTATATCCTGAGCAAGGATAATTTCCTGGTCTCAGATTATGTTGAATAAAGACTAATTTCACCATCAAAATCAGTAATTTCCTAGCACTTCTTACAGAGAACTGTACTAGAACAAATATGGGTAGTCCTTTGTAAACACCGTTTTTGACATCTGATTTGTTAGCAATGACACTCTTAATATAGGTTTACACTTGAAGTATTTTGTTAGTTTAGCCCCTAAAATTCAAGAAGGTATGGAGTAGAAATCAGAAAACATGGTGGAAATCTCAAAAGTCCTCGCTGAAAACAACTCTATGAAAAATATTTTTATTATTACCCTAAGTTCTCTGGCATTTCAAAATAATATCTTTTATATGGAAGTTAAATAAAAAGGAGTTTTTAATGTTTAAATATAAAGTGCAAAATTCCAGTCTTGTATCTAAAAGGAATTTTAAAGGTATATTTAAAGTTTACAGAATGGAAAGTATGACAGAATAAAACCAAAACTGACATATTTTCAATTTGAAAATTATTTTTAAAGTAATTTGGCAGTTTATTCCCCTTATCCATTTAAATAGCATGGCAGAGGGAATATATCATACTGTGTGATACAGAAAAGATTGCTATTTGCACAGAAGTAATGTCTGGCTGAGTAGCTAAGCACCTGAAACACTGTTGTGATTATTATTTATTTATTATAATCCTTTAAGGATGATCATAATCATTATTCAAAGAGAGTCATTAAGCAGAAGTACCATTCAAACATACAGGGAATCATAAGAGTAGGTTTTTTATTTCCTAACAATAAGTAAACTTGCTTTATTCTCAACTAACGTTTGGAAAATTTATGTTTTCTACAAATAATTGCATTAATATAAGCCAGTACTGATATTTGGTTTCAGATAAGAACACAGTATTACTCATTGTTCATTAATCTTTATTTGCTGTTCATAATTCATTATTCTCTAAAGCTCATGATTACTTTCATTTAAGCAGGAAGGGAAATAAGTAGTACTATACAACATCATTCACATATGAGAAATAAGAACCATTCAATAGGTTAAACAAGCAATTCATGATCTGTTAATTTAGAGATAATTTACTTGTCAATATTAAACAGTGAAACATGCATCTTCCAAAAAATAAAACTGAAATAAAAGTAAAATCAGAAGTTCATGCACTAAAAAAAAAAGGGAATTGATTCTTCCTAGATCCACTGTGATATCAACTCAGATGACGAGCTGAGAAACAGGGTTTTATTCTAATTCCAAAATCTAGATAGCAGAAGTATAAAGAGGAAGTGTTTAAAAAAAGTAAAATTTTGAGGCAGAAATAAAAGTAGGAAGTTCCATAACTTTTTGAATTTGTTTTGAATAAACATTTCACATGGCTTAAAACAAATAAAGAGGAAAAAAAGGCAAGTTATTTAATTTGATGGCTTCATTTTCAGATATTGATCAAAAACTAGCATTTAAGTGTTTAAAATAGTTATATTTTTAAATGCTTTACCTGTTCAACAATCCTTTTATAGTTTATGCATACATTTGTCTATATCAAGTCCTTTTCAGCAAACAAAAATGGAAGCCAGAAGAAACACACACAAAAAATAAGTTGTCTATTCAGAACTTCTCTGACCCCTGCTACTCCCTCCATTCCTACTAAATATTTTTACCTTACTTTCCCTGATATTCTTGAGTTACTCTGCCAGTGCTGACTGGTCTCCATGGATCTTTTGGTTTTGAATTCATAGCAAGGAGTCCCCCTGTGTGGAGACATGACTGACTGTACATAAGAGTTCCGTAAGCACCGATAAATTAGACAACAACATTGCTTTGCTTTTGTCATGCTCCTTCTGTTCAGGTCTGTTTATTTAGCTGAAAGCAAAAAGCAATTTCCACCAACAAAAGTCCAGTAACTTTGACAAACTAATCAGGAGCCCACAGTGGTAGGTAAAAGCAGAACATTTAACTGGCTCTGCAGGGCCCTTGCCCAGACACCATATTCATCAGCTCTTAAGCTTCTGCTGTACAAAGACAATCTCTCATTGTTGAACTTTAATATGTATTTTCTATGAGCTCTAGATCCTTAGTAAAAACTCTTTTGTTCAACACTTCAATGTGACTGAAGAGAGTTTAACACTGCAGCACATCTTTTCTTTCACATATACTTCCACATTGGAGCAAGGGTCTTCCTGACTTCTAATGAGAACTACATTTCAGAGTTTATCCATGTTATTTTCCTTTATTTAGGATAACTCTGGACAACAAAAAGTCTTGTTAGTGGTTCCCATGACAACAACCTTTCAGTTACTAATCCTGAACATATGGCTGGAGTAAAAGAATATTTCAGGGAGGGGCACCCCTACTTACAGGAAGTCAAGTTAACCTTAGGGATAGATGGCTTACAAAGCCCCTCCAGTCAGTGGAATGACCCTTAATCTGAGGGACATTCAAGCAGTTACTGCAAACACTTCTCCCATTTAGTCTAGTTGAGAGATTTCAAAACTATTTTCTACATGCACAAAATTGATGTTGGTTCAGTTGGCTCCCTGAAGGAATAGAATAGAAAGTAAAGTGCAAGGAATTTTTGCAAAGAGGTTGGCGAAAAACACGTTTCAGGAAAGGCTAACGCAATTTTTGTCACAGAAACTTCACTAAAGATTCAAGTAAATCATGGTTTGCACAGAAAGGAAATTCCATGTATTAGAACAACTACTGTAGCTGGGAAAAAAAAGTGAAAAGTCTTTTGTGCACAAAATCTTTTAGAAGATGTAACTGATTCTGTTTTAAGTATGCAACAGATCCCAGCCCTGTGATTCACTGGTCCATAAACCTAAGACTCTGCAGTCCATATGCCTTAAGAAAATGTTTCATAAACTTACTCCTTTCTCATTATCAATATTTCAGCTGCACATAGACTGCAAGGCTGAACTTGGCCTTTATTAAAATTCCACTTGTTAAACTTGAAATAAAATATCCTGGTCTTTAGCCAAGAATTTTAGCAGACCAGCAACCTCAGTGATTCAGGCAACTAACACCAATCAACCAGTTACCATAAGCTTATCTTTATCTAGAGGATTTGATGATTTAACGTGTGGGTTAAAGGTGACCTGAAGTTGAATTTTTAAAAAAACACATTACTCTTAAGAAAATATTTTATTCAAATTTTGAAGGTGTATCAAGGGAATATATGGACAATTATTCTCAATTTATTTTCTAATTAATGATCAGCACTTGTAATTCACAGTGATATTCTTGTCAATAAAAATGTTTAGCATCTCAGCCTTGGCTTTAGAGCAGCGCAAACTCTAAAATGTTATTGAATTAAATGATTTTCCTGGATTTCTCATGATCATTCAAACTTCCATTGTGATGAAATATCTGAATACACAACACATTCCTGCAATCAGCATTGTATTAAATGGACACAAAGGAACTGTATATAGAAAACTTTCGCCAAGAATACAGTTAATTGGGCTAATCAATTTATGGTTTTGTTTTTTTATTTTCCTAATTTAAGAAGGAGCAGGCATAAAGAATAATATTCTTGGTCTATATTTTTTTTTGCAGGAATAAAACTGCAACCCACTTTTATTAAACAGGTCTGGAAGCCATTTGCAATGGTGAATATAAGCAAGAAACAGAATCATAGTGCATGACTTCCTGCAGAGCCAGAAAGCAGCAATGATGATGCAAAAGGCCCTTCCAAATCTGTCTTAAATGTATTTATCTTAATTTAAATCTCTTGACTGCATAAAACTATTCATTCAAAATAGTAAATACTGTGTAGTTTTCAATATTAGTGTATATACATATAAAACATGAAATACTCCATCTTCTTGCTCTAATTTGCACACTGGTTAAAGAAAATGGAAGCTTCTTTTATTGTCTTTGAATGTGGTATGCTTACCCTTTACATATAAAGAGCTGGTGCCACTGGTACAGAGTCAACAGAGAGGCCTGGTAAGTTACATGAGCCTATTGCAGAATATTATCACATTGAATTTCTTTTATGCCTATGGATTAATCTATTCCGACATTTGTATTTAATCATCTCCAGCTCCAAATAGGATAGGTACTATGGATTATCCTTATGATTTAGATAAAACAACTAATGACAGAAGGTCTCTGTTAGCATTCAAAGCCAGCACATGCCCTCACATATCTGTGTCAGTTGCTTTTGCCTAATTTTCAACACAAATCCACCTTTAGTTGAACTCTGACAAGGTACCTGATATAACCCCATTTGAATGGATCCCTTATATACAAAGCATTCATGGGATTTAATTATTAGAAATATTATTTATTTTTATGTGAGCCCTTTGAAGCTAATTTATCTACAAGAAAATTTTGAAAACTTTTTCCTATCCAGTGTCAATTCCATAGTTTGAAGAATGGAGATCTATACAGCTGAGTAGAATTGAAAAGAATGGTTGACCCTCTCACTATAAATTATGTGACTAAGTCTTCTTAAATCCACAGAAGTATAAAGTAACAGCCAAGAGAGTAAACTATTCCCAATTACTTCAGCAAGTACTGACACAGAGGCCAGAGATAATTTAAATGTCATTACTTATCCAAGAACATATTGCAAAAAAGAGAAAATATTGCAGAGAACTACCTAAAAGCTAAAAATCATCCTAGATTAAAACACAGAAAACACCAGATTTGTCAGCCTCAATATCGATTAATCATATTCCATCACATTAAGCTAACTCAAATGAGCTATGATTGAAAAGTACATCCAATGCTGACTATTAACACAAAAAATACAGTCAGTCCATTGTGAGCATTAATTTTGAGCAGCTTTTTAATATAATATAATTTATCACAAGTAGTAAAGTGGCATAAGGAGTTTGTTTTCCTGAAGGACAAAGCAGACTGCCAGATTTGGGGCACTAGAAACTGACTAATAAAAACTGGTATTTATTACTGCAATTGCCTTTAATAGAGTAGGTTTTTCATATTCCAGAATAAAATTTTGAAGAATTCGCACTATATTCAATTGGGACACAGTGCCAAAATGGCTTTGCATTCAAGTTACCATAAAGTCCATATAGAGATAACATTTGTCAAAACATTTTGAAATCTGTGATGATGTCTTTAATGCATGTCAAAGAGGTATTGAACTATGACAAACAAAGTTAAAAAACATGAGCTGTCTTTGATGTGCTAAAATGCTGCATACATTTTCCTGCTCATAGTGTCATCTTTTTAAGCTGACAAGATACAGTGTCTGAATGCCTTATCTTTTACATCTAGTCTTGAGACATGCTTATAATAGTATCCTATGACAATTTTTAGAATGCGCATTTGTCATTTTTGACTAATCCTTTTTATTCTCTTTTGTGGTCGGAAAGGTCACTACTGTGTAATGGTGTCTTTTTCTACCATCTAGATGAAATGCAGTTGGAAGAGATATAGCTTTTAATTTTTTTTCTGGGACTATAAAAGTGCATCTAATTGCAAATTTCTTTCTGTGATGAAGAATTTAGACTGCTTACTGCATACATACAGTGAACCATGAATGTCAATGCATCATGTAGCAGGAAAAAGGTCTGTGTTTTATATAATACTTGCAAAAGAAATTAAGTCTATAGGAGATCAGAGACTTTGAGGATATAATTCTATTTTTTCAATGGAAAAAGTAGAAAAAGAAAATTTTACTCAAGACTGACTTTCATATGAAGACTACTGGTTAGAGTAGGAATATATTTATAAAGAGACATAAAAATGATCTTGAGCCAAGAACATACTGAGGTTACATTCCTAAAGAGACCCTCCAGGAGAAATTGTGCCTCTGATATCTTAGTGTCAGTCCCCAGAACAAAAGAGGTCTGCTTGCTTTGTCCCAATATGATAAAAGCATGACACAAACTACTATATTCATAAAGACTATGACTCTTGATATGCATAAACCAGGATAGACTGAACTGTGGACTGTTGTTTTATTTCAGGCTATTTTCCTCATGTTATCTCTTTCTGCATTTCTCTTGTATGCATCCCAGAGTAGTATTACATCATGAGTTCTTGAGGGCAGTCCTCAGCCACAAAATGAGTTTTTAAGCTCTTGTAGCTGGCAGGAAACAAATCAGATTAGCAGGGAAGTTATAGCTTTCCTCTTGCACAAGAAATTTTTGAGTATCATAAAAGCCAAGTGAGTACTAAACCTACATGAATTCAAAACAAAACACATGAATACACCATTCCAAGAGCAAATATTACTGATTGTGCATATGACTTTGAACATTCAGCTGGTTTTCCACACTACTTCGTGCATGAGGGCTTCATATACTAATTAGGTCTGTATTACCTATTAGAGATATGATCAACTGAATCCAGATTATAAACTCTGTTTGGAAGTTTAAAGCAGAAATTTAGTGCTGAATGTATCTTTTGTGCTGGGATGTTGCTGATACATATACACTGCACTGAATTTCTGTAGTAATTCTGAATTTCTGACTTCACGGAAGCTGGATTTCACAGATAACAGACACAAGACTTTCTTTTGAACTCAGATACTTCCTAATAACTGTTAGCATGAAAATTCTCATTGAAGAGAATCTTAATTCAAGATTTCATTTCATTCTACTTTTCATTTAATTTTACTCACATTTCATTATATTTTACTTTACTATACCAAAAGATATGTGTTTCTTACATGCTCATCAATTTTTCAAAGACTACCAGAAGTCATTAAGTACTGGCTCTTTTATAATTCCGCCACTTTAGCCAAAAAGAAGAGAATGACATCAGAAACCAAGGTGAAATTTAAAAAATATATAAAGTATTGCAAAGAGAAATCTAATCCCACTGATAGAAGCATCAAAATGTCTCCTTACCCAAATGAAACCAGAATTTTGTATTTTCTATCCTGTATATTCTATTTTTGACCTTATTGGTCAAATACATATAAAACTTAAGTGGTTCTCTATTAATGTCTTTTCAAGGCATAAATGGGAAACCAACAGATAGCTGTATATCAAAAAAAATTATACACCTGATTCCTTAATGAAAAAGATCTACACAACCTTTCTGGGATAAATATTTCCTTAGCAATTTATATGCAATTTTTGCATAAAGTTAGTCAGAATTATGAAAAATTTGGGCAGAATTATTTGCTCAAGCTTGTCTAAAACATTGCTGGAGAATCTGTAACTAAAACAAAGTAGTATCTTGGTGAGTCCTTAATATAGCCTTCAGGAATTTTGGGAAAACTTAAATGCAAATCTCATTTTAAAAACAAGATTCTTTAGCAAAGTGTGTAACTGATTATTCTTATTATCAGTTAGAAGAGTAGTCAGACTTATGTCTATTGATCTTCAGGAAACAGACATTTTTGATTGAGACATCACTGTCTCTTGGGGAACCTGGGTCTGGATCCAGCCACAAAACATGTTTTATGTTAGTTCAATTGTTTAAATAGTGCTTTCATATATATTAATATTAATTTGCCATGTAATTTCCAAGATGACAGAAATTTCTTTGAAAACAAATCTGTATGTGGTTAAATCATGAAAATGTTTAATCACCTGTAAGTGTTTTCCTTTCAAACTGTGCTAGAATCTGGCCATAACTGCTACACGATTCTCCTTAAGGTATAATTGGAACTCTGTACTGAGGCTGACTGAAACCATTTGAGAACCACTGTAAATTATTAACAAAGAAAGGAGCAGCCAAAGAACACACAAACCAGGTTGGCCATAGAGGCAAATCCTCAGGCTTTGAAGATGGCCATGCTTGTCAGCTGAGTCCCACGAGTCATATATTTTTAATGGAAATGCAAAATTCTTTTGTGTATGGGGTCAGGAAAGTGTAGTGTCTGCCCATCTTATATTCAAGTAACATCTTTTCCAATAAAAGGTATTTTGCTTTGACAAGAGAAGCATTTTCAGAAGACAGAGCAAATCTTTTTAGTAGGAAAGTCTGTATTTTCCATTTCTTTGTATTTTTCACAGGTAAATGTATGTGAGCCACTGCAGCCACCTTGTGTATTGTAAATATGGTTTTATTCTTATGAAATATCTAATCACAACAAAATTCATATTTGTATTTTGGTTTTGAGCCTTTGAAAGACAACAAGAGTTTATTCCTAATTTGTAATTAATAAATAATCTTATCATTTATTTTCTCTCAATTTGTAACTCTGGGTCCAGAACCTGGCTCAGGACTATCTTCAATTTCTTTTCCATCAAATTATAGACAAAATGCTGGATGAGAGAGCAATGGTTTAAGATAGGTGATTTTACCCAGAAAATTTTGCAATAATTTTAAAGCAAATATATTCTGTACTGACTGTTAAAAGTTTTAAAGATTGTCACAAAATTATAACCATGTGCTAAAGTTACTGATAGGAAAGTGATAATTTGTATTCAACTCTTACCATAGATCTTTTTTTCTCTTCCTTCTAAAGTTTTAAACAGTTATGGAAATATGACACATTTACAGCAAGCAAGCTTGGCACATAGGTCAAGTCAGCCCTAGAGGCAGCTATATGTTGCTGCTTATGATGTACTAAATCTATGAAAGCAAATATGTTTGGAGCCTTTTTGATGATTAATGCTTCTTGCCTTTTTCAATTAGAACAATGCTGCATAGCTGAAGGAGAGTGGTACTCCCTTACCATAGAGAATATGCAAAAAAAAAAAAAAAGAAATAAACCAAGCAGGTATATACCATTTTGGGAGATGCAGCAAAATAAGTGCTTATGTGAAAATGTCTTCTTCCTAAATCCAAGAAATGTGTGGAACATGAGATGAGGAGTGTATTCCTTTTAGAAAGACATTTACCACATCTACTTGCCAGCAAAGTAACCTTTTCCATAGCTGCAACCTTTTTGTTTAATGAGAAGAATAGGGAGATCAAGGACCTGAAGCTCTTTTATGAAGGCATGTCCAGTAAAATACTATATATAGGTCTGATTATTGAGGAGTAAAGGTCAGGCTTTGAACTACCTTCTGGCTTTCCTCCCAAAACTAAAAATACAACCAATCCCAAGTGATGGAATAGATTTTCAATCACGATATTCAATTATGTCTTCTGAGCCTGTGATTTTTCCTTCAAATCAATAAATCTTTATTTAGTATCCTAACAGTAGAGAACAAAATGTGTGTTTACTGGAAAATAGTTGTGTTCAAATGTTTAGCTAAAAGTGTCAATCAGATACATCCAAACTAGCATCAAGATAACACACACACAGGTGCATGAGTCTATTTCTCTGCAGAATGACCTTCCTAGCTTCACTTAACATTACAGGTAATTTAGGGTATGACAGAATTACTCTAACGACACATAGGTACTGTTACAGTTCTTGACAAATTTTCAGTAGAGGAATGCTCATGGCTAATGACTGTCTATCCCTTGCCCATTAGTAACTTCTGCTAGCAAATATTTTTAATTTATAATGCAAAATTATACAGAAACATGTTTTTTTTTAATTTGGAAGTAATATTTGTGAAATACTTGTTAAAAGTTTTGACTACAGAAGTACTCAAGTGCTCAATTATCCACTTGTTCAAAGATTATTTTATACAATTATCTCCATATTCCATAGGTTTGATTATGTGTCTAAGAAACCATTCTTTAACTAAAAATGGCACTTCAAAAATCGTGAAGATGTGACTGTCAATTCAATATTTACTATTCTGAGGTAAATAGATCTCAAAACATTAAATACTTTTACGTATTTCAAAATTTCTAATCATATCAACTTCTGTGATCCTCCTAATCAGGACCTTCATCCCATGTTATCTCACAGTTCCACAGATGTAGAGTTCACTCTGGACTTCAAAAAAAAAAAAAAAAAAAAAAAAAAATTAAAAGGGGCAATTCCTTGCTGTGCATCAGGGGAACTAATTGATAACTCCTCTGTTTCAGGAGCAGCTCACATCTATTCCTTTCTAAATGGTGCCATTGGTTTTAGCTACTCTTATGCCTTTATTTGTATAAAGGGAATCTGTGGACTTAGAAAGGCTACCCTTCTAATCATTTATAATCTGAATCTTCTAAACAACAGATTTTCAATGGTACTCTCAAAGATGGTAGGCATGGAAAGAACTTACTTCTCAATTTTTCAATTTTCTTTTTAGTCAAATTGTTGCAGCAGAAAAGAATACTCCAGTTTGAACAGTAATGACAGTACATAATGTAATGCAGATATATTAATCATCATTGAAACACTGATGAGATAAATGGAAATAACCATTGACTTGCTATTAATAATATTGCAAAGGATAAAAATAATCCTGTGAGTTTATAAAAAGTGTTTGAAGGCATTGAAAAGCTAACTGAAAAGTAGATTTTAGAAGGTATTTCAGTTGCAGTGAGAATGTTAAGGCTGAAAGAACTTTGATGCCACCAGTGATAGAACTCAAGGAATGGAGGAAGCTGAGTCAGGGGAGGTTTAAGTTGGGTATCAGGAAAAGGTTTCTCACCCAGAGGGTGGCTGGGAACTGGGAAAGGCTTCCTTGGAAGAGGCCACAGCACCAAGCCTGACAGAGTTCAGGAAGCGCTTGGACAATGCTCTTGGGCACATGGTGTGACTCTTGGTGTGTCCTGCACAGGGCCAGGAGTTGAACTCAATGATGCTGATGTCTCCCTTCCAACTCCCCTCCTTATTCTGTGACTCTGTGATTCTATGAAATCCAACCAATTCTCTGCTTCTATTGCAGAGAATCACACCAAATAAGCTGTTTACTAAACTTTCGTAATTTCAACTTAAACAAAAGTAGGAGTTTTGGATCAACCGCTTAAAAGGCTGTTTCAGAATTTGATTGTTGCTATGATTATGTAAATTTATTTAATTTCCAGATGAGGTGTGTACCTGAGCTGTTAATAACCATTCCTTTTGCTGTTGATGTTGACTTTGGCTCAAGTATTTCTCATCTCATGACCACTGTGCTTCCATACAGGACTTGTCTGCCTTCTTAATCTAAGGCTAAGCTCCATAACACCTTTTCTTAGCAAGATAGGCCTCTCATTCTCTTGCCTACCTTTCTCTGAATCTATGCTGATTTCTGTTTCATTTTCTTGAACTAGAATGTCCAGAATGGCATTTGAAATTTCATATTAAGTGTCAAGAGTGCCTTGTAAATGAAACACAGTTTAGGATCTCATTTGTCTTTTATACAGCTTGTTTCCTAGTTAGCTGCTAGATTTGCATATCACCATCTTTAGTTATGTTGGAAGATATTATATATACTGGACAGCTTGAGCAAAAGTACTTTATGGAGCTAGAAGTTGTTCCAAGGTTACAAAATCATTTCCAAACACTACTTATTCCATAGACTAGTATTGCACCAGTATACATTTGTGAATAGTTGTCCAGTGCCATTTAGACACCTACTTAACTGAAGTTTTAGTAATCATAGTACTCCTCTTTACACTGTCATATCTACTTCATTGATCAGCGCAGGAAACTTCATAAATGTAGATAACATATTTTTCAGACATTTTGTAATTAGCATTGCAAGATGAACTATCATAATTGCTTCCTTGACAGTAGTTTCTCATAACTTATAATGTCTTGATATATAATGCATATCCTGTAATGCATTTCAACTAATCTGTAACTATTACAGTCAATCATCTTGAAACAGTGTCACAGTGAAAGCTGCTTTTAAGGCTAAAATAAGTGCTCTGTTTCAAAATTGTATTGTATTACAGAAGGTAACATTGTTTTACAACCAGGCCCGCATAAACCCTGGAAAGCAAAGACTAATTTAAAATTTACACTTTTCTGCTGTTAGTGGAATATGACTGATGTCAACAACTGTGTTACAAAATGTAAGTTTTACATTTGCCTAGAAAGCAGTTGAGTTCCTACACCTGTTAATATTATCGTTTAAGGAATATTCCACGCTGCCTTCACAAATAGAAGCTAATCATATTGTAGGAATAATTGATACACAGCTGGGGCAAAACTTAAGCTGGATTTCTGATATTGCCAAAGAAATGCTTAGTGCTGGCAAAAGAAATTGACCCTGCATGATCTATTTAATAAGGTAATTAGGACTAGCTGTTTCTGAAAATGTATCTTTAACCATAAACAGCTTGTTGGTCATACTGAGACAAAGAGCCTTGTACTCTGTCTGCTTCAAGTGCTTATTTTTGACCCCAGGTTTCCTGCTTACACGGTGGGATGTGTCTCTCTAGTGATCTTGAATAGGGAGGAGAATTGAGTTAATATTAGCCAGCCAAAAACCAGTTTTATTTCACTATGGTTTCACAGTCACACAATCATCTGTATTTGCATAAAGAAAAGAGATGAATGAAGTAGAAATGAGCAGCCCAAGACTGGTCAGGGCTGCTTCTGTTTGCAGAAATACTGTCTTACATTGATATAAAATGTCTGCAAAATTTAGCCTTTAGCTGCACTGCCCAGGACTTCTATTCACACAGATAGTGACTGATCCTTGAGATTGTTAACACTGTAAAGGTATATTAAAAAAATTATGAAAAATCTTTTAATAAAGAAGATACTTCTAAAGATGAGAAATTATTAGCTACCAGCAATTTCTAAGCATACTCATGTATAATGATTGTATACAAAAATTTGACCAATGGGTAATCCTATGCTTTGTCAGTATATAAGAATAATAGCTTGTAGATACAGGAAACCTGAAGCTTATTATTGAAGCTTCTCTCATCCTTCTTTCACTGTCACCAGTCTGCCTACTCTTGAATGACTGCAATTTGTACTGGCTGACAGTGGGTACTGGTCGACAGTGGGTACTGGTCTCATTCATCTGCATTTAGAATCCTTCCTCCTCTTTCAAATGTAGTAGAGACAAACAGAATATTTAAGAGTGGCCCTGGCATCTTGTAGTACAAAACTGAGATGAGAACATATTTTAAAGAAAGCAAAAATTACATAGGATTGAAAAAATGCAAATCTAGGCTAAGGTGTGGAGACAATAGCATGAAATAAAAGTGTTAACTAGGGAAAGAAAATCTTGATTTAAAAAAATACTTACAGTCTCCTTTTGTGTATGTCTGCACATCTGTCTTACAGACACCTCGTAGCCCTTCAGTATCAGCTTCAGCAGTGGCTCCCTCAATCATCATTTTTTCTCTGAAAATTCCTACCAACCTAGCACCTTGTCAGCTTTAGCTGGTGTAGCAATTGTAGCCATGGGGTTTCTCAATTCGCTATACAGAGTACTCTGAGTACTGAGATAAATCACAGTGATAAGATGCAGGCTGCTGCTCTTCAGTAGCATCTCATTGATGGAGCTGCTCCAGCATTAGAGCAAAGGTTAAACAGTTAGAAAAAATGTTAAAGAAATATCTTTCTCCCAACTATGTGATTTGGCTTATTTTTAGGTTTGGGCAAAAAAATCATTCGTTTCCATTCCATATAGAATATTACTTTACTTCATATTAGAATAACAACAATGTTACAACAACTTTCAATGACTTTATTCTTTCTTGCACAATATCTGCTGTGTTTATTTTGAAATAAAAATTAATATATTTGAATTGGGTAGTTATTTTTTGTTATCCTTCATTTGATGAGAAAATAATTGCTCTTACCATGGTTTTGTACAACACTGGAATAAAATAAAATCCATTTACATTAATTTTCTTGTGGCAAGAATTTCATTCTTTTGTTCAGTATTGTCCTGGATTTTGTAAACCTTCTTCCCCCAAGCATCTCTCTAATTGCTTTCTGTTGAAAATATTTTTAGTTTTATTTGAAGATGTTATAACCAATAGTCTGTATACAGAATTAAGTATTCTTTTGATGAATAATATTGTATTACAATAGCTCTTTTAACACCAGTAGGTATTAAAAGAAGCATAGTTCAAATGTGGTATTTAATTTGTTAGTATGATTGAGTACGTGGTTTTATTGAAGAAGTATACTAACCAGCAGGAAAATTTATAAATATATAGAATTTTGGTGTCTAACTTTGTCAGCTTCTGTAGCAAAATAATTGAGGTTTAGACATCTACTTTCCATTTTAGAAATTTATCCTTCTCTTCCTTTTTTTATCCTTCAACATGCTTTTGGACTTGTATTTAGATATCAGGTGAGGTGTGAAGGTTGATAGTAACAGGTAGATGCAAAATGAGATTGTCTTCCATCATTCAGCATCAATGGTTTCTGAGTAGATACATGGATAGCCTAAAAGGATCATAAATGCCATTCAATTTACTAACACAATTAGAATGGATTTTTTACAATCTTGTAGTGTTGTTCTCTTTCTTCACAGGCTTTTAAAGACAATAAATATGTAAACTGAGTCAGATATAGTCCATAAAAAGTGCAAAGTATTATTTAGAAGCAGCAGCTTCCAGATGCAAGCAGCTAATGATGATGGAATTAAAAATCTTTCCTGCTGAAAAGAAATAGCTGTCTTCAGCTATTTAGACTATAGCTAGACTTCATCCATGAAGTAAGTATCTGCCTAGAAAGTTAGTAGTAATAGCAAATAAATTTTAGAAATGTTTTCAAGCCAAGTTCTGCTGTGGCTTAAACATACAGAGTTCAAAAAGAGGAGCCAAATTGCACATTCCAGTTTACCCTGTAGTTACAGAGATGTTAAGCTGTGGTGAGCCTGCATCACATCCCACATTCCATGGGAAGGGCTGCTGTTGGCACCCCAATCACTGAAGCACCCAAGGCTGCCAGGCAACTCCCTTTAGCCATGCCAGTATCTTTTGGATATATGCTCAGATTTCTGTTGCTAAGTACTCAGCATAGCTCATACTCATATAAGTCATGACTGTTTGACTCTGACATTTTAAATAATCACCTGAGTGATTGTTTAATGTGCTGGACATGAAACTATGTCAAAATCATCCAAAAACATCCAACATAAGTATTTTGATAAGAAGAATGTAGACCACTTCTATATTTCTATGTAAAATGACTCAGAAAAAAAAATTGCTAGTTTATCAACAACCAGAGCAGTAGGCTCTTCTGTCATTGAATAAAAGAGAAAGAGAAAATAATAATAAAGTAAATTGGGGCAGAATCCTAAAATTTAATAGAATTATTGTTGACTGTAGTGTCTGGAAACGCTATCTCACAAACTACATGTTGTGACTTTTATCATACCATTCTTTCCCATCTGTGTGATGTTAAACACAGTCAAGATGTAAGCAGCTGGAATTAAAACAGACTTTCACATCTACTGAACAGTTAGATGTATTCTTAGGTATCACAATAATAAAGAAAAAATCCTCAACCACGAGGGTGTGCAGGAAAAATATTAATGTTTTCACAGTCTGAATTCCTTCCCATTTCAAAACAAGACTGTTAAATGGCAAAGGCGAAGAGCTGCTGAAGGGTTAAACAGAGCTAAAGGCTGGAAACATACAGTCACACATGTTTATGTGTATTCAGCTCAAACCATCTGCTGTTCATATGTGGAAGATAGTAAATAGGATGTTGCATCATAGCAGAAGTTCTTGGGGGCAGGATGATGACTGTTCAAGATCAACCTGTTAGAAGAGGACCAAGCTGTACAGCAGATAAGGGAAAAATAATCCACAGCATATTTAGGAATCTGAGACAACAGAAGGATACAAGAGCAGACGGGTGAATTTGCCAGTTAACTGTCATTCACTGAAGTGTCAGTATTTAATTGTAATGAGATGTTCAGGCAAATCCTTAGCTATCTGAATCATTCATGAAAATACCACTTCAGAACAACACCTGAGTTTTAGGTACTATACTCTGAGTCCTTTACTCTGAGGTACTAATTTTTAACTTTTAAAACTATCTATATGGGTAACAGGGGAGTAATTTTAAAGTTTTAACTAGCACCTTATACTTTGTACTGGCATATATTGGATTTTGAGACAATAAGTACTGTTATATGAATTTTTATTTCCTAACATGTCTCCTCCAACTTTTCTAGGAGAAGGACCAATATGCTTTTGTTCTAAGATTCTTCTTTCAGCCAAAGTTTAGGACTTAGTCTGGCACCTAGAAAATTATCAAGGAAATTATTTCTGACTCCATCTCATCAAACTTGATGAGAAACTTTATTAGTGTAAACTGATTTGCAAGATAATTTACATTTCTTTTTTCAGTGGAAGGGAAAAGATTGAAGGAAGGTACACTGCATGTGCCACCACTGTTGCTTTTCAGTAGCATGATCAGTTTTCTCACATTGGCAGAAAGCACAGATGTTATGCTGCCCCTTAGGGAATATTCTGTCTGTAGTAGAGGCAAAATTTCAATATATCTTGACTGTGTAGAAGATTCTCCTTGTGTTTCCTGAGGGTGTGAATAAAGCTGAATATTTCTGGCAGATGAAGTTGCAAAGGGAAAATTATAAATAATGATGTATTAAATAGTGCTGGACAACTTAAAACAACCCTGTGTGATTCAGAAAAAGAATGTAAACAGTTATTCACATTTTGTATCTTGGAATGAAAACACTCCGCTACAGTATCTTACTGCATGACAATTGCAGATGTGCAATATTGTGCTCCAATGCAGGTACAAAAGTATGAAGAGTTCAGGACTAGAAGGAATTAGACATAATTGAATGTGTACTATAAAAGTATAAATTTGTCCTTCTCTGCCATAAATACCATGTCAGCTTATAAGATTAGGCCTAAGCCATTTGAAGGGCACATTTTGGCTTCATACCCACAGCATTTAAGAAACTAGGAAGAATTCTGCCTCTGCCACGTGAAAAGAAATACATGCAGGATGATACTAATCCAAAGCATCCTAGCTGCGAACCGGAACAGGGCCCATACACTGGACTGGACTGGAGCTCTGACAGTAATAATCACCCTTCAGCAAAGTATTTTATTCCTGCCTTGCTTTCTCCACCTTCTGAGTATTGCATCAAGACATAACCCATATGATATTTCTGTAGGAACAGGTCTGAAGATGACAGTCTAGTAAAAAATTAGTCCTCAAATGTTACATACTATGCTTTGAATTTCTGATGTAGTAAAATATTAGATAAAGTGATTTCTATTATATTTCATAAGTTATTTATAAATATTCCCTTTATTTAAATTTTAATAGATCTTCAAAATTTCCACCAATGGACTACATATGTTAATTTAGACTGTGCAAGCAATACGGCTCCTCATTTTCTAATGCATAGGTTTCTAGTGCTAGTCTTTGGCTTCTGTCAACTTTTAAACTGACTTAAATATTTTATAGTACCCTTTCAACGCAAACTTATTTCGAAAGCAGAATTCAGACAGATAATAAATAGAAATAAAGATCCACTTCATCCATCCACATCACTTCCCCAGTTAGTGTAACTTTAGTCTACACTTTGGGCAGCATTTACCTCTCTTGGTCTTCTGATGTACTTTGACTTCAAATGTTACATACCACTGTCATTAAAAGACATAAACTCACATTACTAACAAGTCAGATAGACAAGTGAAAAGAATGAAGCTTTCTTGGACGCCAGTATCTGTTTGTGGGCTTATGCTACTCAAGGACTTGCATAGTTCTGCTACTTAAAGCCTCCTGTTTTAGAAAAGCATTACACGCAAAATTCAATTGTAGTTCCACATCTGTAATATCACTGAAAGGGGCAGGACTTCAGTCTTTGTCAAAACTTGGCATAGAATAGCACCTCAGATGTCATTTGTGGCAGTAAAAAATTAAAACAAGACACACATTTTACATTGCAACAAAACTCATGAACTGAGCTTTCTATACTATCACCAGTGTCATGCAATGGCAGAACTTTTAAAGAATAAAATTTATATAACATAGTCTAAAATAGATTATTAAAACCTTGCCATGAAAATTATTATTTTAAAATAAAATTTAGCAACAAGTGAATGCCAGCAATTGTCTAAATAGTGTTTTTACTACATGCATTTTACTACTGCTTAAAGGAAGCTTCATGGGCAAATAATACCATTTTCAGATTCTTTGGGGAGGAATTACCATTAAAGCATTTCTATGGTCTGTTGTACCATCCCTCAAATATTTCTTTAATGGGAGTTCAAACAATAATAAATGGTAAAATAATAACTTACAAACTGTTTCATTTAAATTAATATTAATTTGCTAATTCCAGCAAAGCATAGAAATTGAGTTGGGCATGCTAGCGTGCTAACATGAGTAATGGATGGATTAGCAGACTATATTTGAGTTGGATCTGAACTGACTTTTTACTTTGCAGACACACTTTAATCTTGATTAATGCTTACCTTGGTTTAGGCAATAGGCCTTGGCAAGGAAGAGACAGGATTTTATTTTCTTTTCCATCGACTTTTCCAGACATCTCAATCTGTAATTCTTGCTGGACTTCCCTTTGAGCCTGTGAACTGCTGGCTTGCAGAACATGTGGTGCTCCTACCCTTTTTTCTCATGTAAGATTGATTTCTACTTTCATCCACATCTCTGGTACCCTTGCTAGTTATGATTTAGTGGAATTATTCTCTCTGCTCTTCTTGGGTGTCAAATGGCAGCATAGGGTTGAAAGGCAGCTTTAGAAATCCACTGCAGTAGCAGCACAAGATTAGCCAGAACACACAATAAACTTGAACATGGGAAGAGTAATAGTGTACTATTTCAAAAGTACATAGGCTTGCATTTTCTGATGTGAAATAATGTGTTTCTTCCAAAGAGCATATATATCAGTTCTAGAGTGATCCTGCACTTGAGCCTTCTAACTTCAGAGTTGCTCAAGAAAAGAAAGCAGTCTGAGTTTTACAGTGAGAGAATTTTCACCCAAACCAGAACGGTTTCTCTAGTTGAGGGATGCAAATTTGGACATGTCATTTACAACTGTACAGCACAGGTAGAATCTATTAAAATCAGTATTTTGCTGCTTGTCTCAGGTACGCAAACATAATAAAACTGAAGGAAGCCCAAAAACACAGTGGAACTACAAAATATAGTCTGTTTAAAAGAAGCTAATGTAAACCTTTTTGGAAAGGATAAAATTAATGAAAAAATATTAATGTTTAATAAGGATAGTCCAAATTCATACTTTCCCATCCAGAAGAAATGCAAACAAATATTTAGACCTGTATCAAAACAATATATAAGAGAATTATTTAGTTTCCTCAGCCATTGTAAGTTTGTGTGGTTTAGGGTTTTTTGAAAGATTTCTACAGTACTTTGCCAGTTCAAAGAATTACTACATTAGAAGGTGTTATGGGAGATGAAGCACAATCAGAGACTCCAACAAATACAAGGAGGGGATAAATAAACTACAGAAGTTACACTTGGCCCTGTAGCAGTTTAGCATTTCCCATTTAAAAGAACTTTTACCCCCCAAAAAACCTTTTATTTGTTACTTTTATTTGGTTCTATTTCCAAGAAAAAAATAAAAATTTCTCCTTAGATAATGTTATAAAATTTCTACACTAATCAAAAATGTAGATGAATTATATTTCTTTTCTCTCAAATTCTGTAATAACTTTCAGCCAGACTTTGGCCTAGTTTGGAATCTCAAAAGAGAGATACAAAGCAATTGTGACATTGGTTTTGAAAATGCACATCATGGATATGAAATCCTGTCTCACATTTGCACAGATCAAGAGCAACTCATTCAACATCTATATTACCAAAAAGAAAATGAAACTCATCATTTGGATACTGAAATTGATTTCAAAAAACCTTGAACTGAATTAAAGTTTCTGCTGCATAGACACCAGTAGACTTGATTTGATATCACTTTGCCCTGGGGCACAAAGTGTGACTTTCTTCTGAGTTAAGGGAGCACTACAGTTTCCTTACATCCAGATTTCTAGGGAGATGCGGAATGAGTTGTAAAGATAAGTAAAGAGATTGCAGCAAGCACACAGAGTTGTATGCTGAAATTCAGATACTCTGCTGATCAACATGGCACAAGGGCATTCAGGGAGGGTATGGCCATGATCCTGACTCAGGGACTGAGCCTCACCAGTGGTGCTGCACTGAAAACGGGGAGGGCTTAACCCCCCATCCCCTTTCTTGAAGTTAATGCCTGATGAAAGTAGAAATGAAATATGAGTAGCGAACTGCTAACTACAAGTTTTTCAATAGGAGAAAAAAGCCAGGGCAGGAATACAAATTTGACTTCAAATTACATGTTTGTATGGATGGATTTTTTTCCTAAATATTTTTTTGAAATCTTCAGTAATTTCTGATATTCACAAGGGGCTTAGTAAATACTTCTGGTTTTCCACTGTCATTTCAGATATCTGCACAAAGCTAAGATATTAATTGCAATCTCTAAATAATATAAAGATAAACAAAGTAATGTACAAAGTACAAATTGCTGACATATTCAGCAGGACACTTTTTAAGTCAATGGGACTTCTCATAAGCTAAAAATTGTCATCTGCTTAAGTGTCCAGCTGAATCACAGCCAATGGGCTTCATTATACTCTTTATTGGTTTTATCACTTTGACCTTTACTGCACAGTAAATTTTGCCCTTCTTGTGGTATTTATAACATGTTCTATGCCATACTTGCAAAGGAGATTACCACAGATTTATCTACTGCAATTTGAAAAGGATGAGCTTAATGACTGTAATGGTTTCACCCCACAGAAACATGTATATTGTGTATATTAAAAAATTATTACCTTAAAATAAATAGACCATTTAAAAATTGTTAGACATTATATCAATAGAATGTAATTTACACATTTTAATTTCTTGCAGTAGAGGTGATCCAATCAGCACATAAAATCTGTGCAACTCATTAAGTCTTAGAAAAGTAATGTAATCTTAGGCATTTAAGAAAAAAAATCTGGAGTTCATCTACCAGAGTTTAATGTTAAGATGAAGCTACAATGTGAAGTTTTGACTATTATTTTCTGCACTAATGTTTCTTATTATTGTTTTACTGGGGTTTTTTTTGACTGCTCAGACTTGCATATCATGAATAAATTATTCAAGAATCCCTGTAGGGTATTTAACTATTGCCTATTACCAGTCTCCCTGAGATATATCTATAACCTGTAGAAGATAATTCAGAATACCTGAAGTTAAGGTGTTTTTTCCAGTTCCTTATCATAAATGCCCTCTTGTCTTATTATGATGAACAACTTACTGATTCTATGCAACACTCCCACAAAGTTAGAGCTTTGGAAGAAAAAAAGTCAATCTCAAAATTTGAGTCTAACAATGCAGCTGTAAACAGGACAGTTACACAATTAAAGGTGTCAGTTGATCTTGACCTTTGATTACCGTGCTTTGTGTATAGTGTGTGCGCTGTGCATATTTTCAGTATGTGTAAGTTCAAGGGCACTGTATAGGTAAAACACTGAATTCCTTAAAATTACCAGGCACCAATTTATTAAGTAGTAACGTGTAAGTCACACATCCTTACTTTTTATGAAGTTGAATGGAAACAAAAAATTTAACTGGAGATTCTTGGAAAATACTAGTAAGCATTGCTTAGTTGCTAAGGGTCATCAGTTTAACAAGCTGAAAGATAACCAATGTCTAGAGTCATTAAACCTCCAAATCAACAAGATTTAAATTCAGCAAATAGATTATTATGAGATAAATATGCTTTGACTTATATTTGACAGGTTTCTGCTAAAGGATATTTTCAAGACTGGCTACATGATGACTTAGTATCAACCTTTTTTATTCTTGATTACTAGCCAGGATTTCATTACAATTTAGCCCAGTAAAAAAAGGACAAAATTATTAGCAGAATTCATTTCTCATACAGACACCTAAACAAATTATTAAAGTTGTCTTAAGAACCAGCACATGGAACATGCAGTTTGACAAGAGTGGGCTGTGGCTGTGAACACTGCATCATTTAGTATTATGAATTCCATTTTGCACTGTGCCTGAAGCATGTTATGTCTTAAACAAGTTACTGTAAGGCATTTGAAATAGATGTCCTGAGAAGGCTTACAGGACTGTTACAGGAAACTGAAAGTCAGGATGGCAAACAATAAACCTTAAACTCTGAGTCTTATTCATTAATTTTCCTAACAAAATTTTTGTGAGTGGGGTGAATGTGCCATAGCCTCCCACAAGAGTATATGAGGCAGAGCACAGTCTTTCTTGTCAGCAGCAACCAAAGTTCCTCTTAACAGGAAACATTAGAAAATACATTTCAGGGAAAATTGTACTCATTTGCAAAAATATTCATTTGGGTTTTAAGTGATTTTTGCCCCAGAAAATCCTCTACTGCACCTATATTTTTCGTTTCCTCTGTTGTCCCAGTAGTAAATCAGAAGTCAAAACTCTGTGTGTTGTATAGTAAACTTGACAAGCAATGATAAGGGATCTACAGCCTAATAGGTCCTCTTAGGAAGCATGCATATGTGATAGAAAGGAAAATCAGCAGGCAGAGCATCTCCTGGAGGAGAGCTTGAGTCAATAGCTGTAGGGTTTGCAGAGATAGGATTTCGCAATTGCACATTTTGCTTATGTGGATTGAGCCTGGATGTGTGCTCTGAACTAGATACCACCCAGAAGCAGTTGATAAGAAAAGCACAATTTTACAACTTGGAAAACAAAGCTGGCAAAAAAAAATCATAATAAGCAAGCTGAAACACTATGTGAAGGCTTTCAAAAGTCCAGCCCTTTTAGGAAGGATGCCTTTCTAAATCCACCTCCATTTAGTGTTAAGCACATGAAAACTTCATTTTGCGTCTGTTAATGGTCTGTCTCAAAATTACTATTCACCATTGACTTTTTTTTTTCCACCTGTAGAATTTGCATTTCTTCCTAAGAAAAAGCAATGCTTGGCTAGTAAACTGTTTAGATTTACGTTCTCAGCTTGGAAAATCCAACTCACTCCATGGAATTGCTTACCATTTTTCTACCAAAAATACCCCATCTGAAGATGTTCTGGGTTACATTTAGACTGTTTTGCCTGAAGCAGATTTGGCAAATACATTCTATCCTGTCCATTAGAAGCAGGAGGGTTACAGCACACACACGCACACGCCCACACAGACAGGAAGTCACATAAGTATTTAAGTAAGCATTCAGTCCTCAGCCCTGTCCTAGGGCCAAAGTCCAGCTACTTGTGGGAAGGCACCATGCCAGCCTAACAGATGGACATACATATGGGTAGTCAGGACATCATGTGAAGCCATCAAGTATGGATACTAAGGGCATGATTCCAACCTAAGAACATGAGCTTTCTGTGAAGGTTAGAGGATGTTAAGCTGGATTTACTTTCAAAAATAAAGAATAAATTCCACTGTCGTGTCCAGGAACAGTTATGCTCTTAGTTAATCAGGTGGAGTTGTTAGTAAATAAAAAGAGCTTTTATTCTAAAAGAATTATTGCAAAGGAAAGTTTTAACATCTCACAAGGGAGATCTCATTCTGACAGATAAATATGTATTATTTGTGGGGAGATGTAGTTAATGATAATGATTTTGCACTGGCAGTGCTTTCACCCTTCATCATCATCTGTCCCATGCCTTTTTCCTAAAGGAGATAGGAAACTGCTATTTGAACAGCGAATGCAACCCAGACAGCCAAACACATTCTCCAGCAACCATTATTGGGAGGGTCAGTGTTGGGAACCACTGCCCTTTGCTGATTAGGAGAGAATGAAAAAAACCAGAGGCACAGCACCTCCACACACATTGCCCTGGAGAGTATGACTGATGCATCTGAGTGAATAACAGGCATGCGCATCCCACAGCCATCTGCTGCTAGGTCCATCAGCCGGAGAGAGGAAGAAGTTAGGAATCATGCTTCGAGAATTTAATCCACTGTTATACCACAGTTACAAAAGGATGTGCCAAAACATGCTCAAATGGGATCCCACGGAATCACTGAATCCTTGAATATGCTGTGTAGGAAGGGACCCATCAGGATCATCAACTCCATTTGAGCTTTGACCACACAAAATATCTCCCTACACTGGTAAGTAGCCTCTCTGTATTCTTCCCATGCCACCTGGCCTTGCTTCCACTGGGATCCCACCTCTTACTAAGATCAGAACATTGAAATCTGACAAAATGATCAACAGCTTTTTAAATTTTACCAATTGTCTAAGGAGAACACATGAAATTTTAATCCCAAGAACAGGAAGGACAGAGGCAGCGTCTTGATTTATGGAGCACTGTGTATTCAGAGAAAAGTTGGGACAGGAAACACTGAATTCCACCTTGATTGAAATGAGATATTCAGAAGAAACTTTAGAACTTTATGAAGGTGACTATTACATAGGTGGTTCTGTTAAATAAAAGGACTTGTCTGCTTCTTCCGGTCTTGATTTAAAAACACAAAGAGAGGGATAACCACTGCTTCCTCTGATCCTCTGTATCCAGAGGATACAGCTTGAATTATCTGCTTTAACTTCCAGACATTTAGGTTCTTTCTGCTAGACTCAACAGCTCTTTAGTATTCAGCACTCCTTCCATGAAGTTACTGATTGTAATGCAAGTCACTTCTCAAACCACTTTTCACTAAACAACAAAGATTGACCTCTTTAGGATTCACACCATTCTGAAGAATGCTATTCCTCTGGTCATTTTTTGGGCCCCCTTCCATTTCTCAATGGACTTTAAGAAATCAGGTGCCAGAAAATTTATGCAGCAATCCGGTTTTAGCCCTGTTAGTGCCATATATATAGGGAAAGGTTGTCTTCTTATTCTATTTCTTTATTCAGGCTCTGTTCACCATTCTTACATATTATCCTATTAATTCTTTTGTGAGACAGTACATTCCAGGCTATAGCTATCTTTTTTTGTTTCAGCCTACATGCCCTGGTTCTTTAACTGTCTGACTAAATTTACCAATTCATAATGCATTTTTTTGCATTTTATGTCCCGCTTACAGAATAATTTAAATGCTTCTATTTTGACTCATTAGCATATCATTAGCCACTTCACAACTGGTTTATGAAGCATCCATACATTTCAAGGAAGGATTTTACATTTTCTTCAGATCTTTTCAAAACAAATCAATGCTACTGTGGTCATTTCTGTGGACTTTCACTAGAAACAGGCACTGCATTGTGATCCTCCATTAATGATGTTTCAGAAGCTCTCAGACAATTTGTAAGCCATGTAATGTGCTTTTTACAATTACAGTGCTATTATTTTATAAGAATATTGCATAAAAATCAGTAGACTACCTTACAAATGCATAAGTCTGTAACGACTACTTGGCTGGGTTTTTTATACAAAGAATATAAACATTAAATGAGATTTCTTGTCCATTAATAATGTCTGCATTACCACACTGAGTGACATTAATTAATTCCTGACAGGTATTCTTTCTTAAAATAATCTAACATCACAAGTTTCCTTATTTTGCTTACAACTGATGTCAGGCTCATTGCCATACAGTCATTTCATTGTCACTCTATCCCTTTTATGGATGCTGGCACAATCAAAGAATCATAGAAAGGCTTGGGTTGGAAAGGACCTTAAAGAGCCTCTCCTTCCAATCCCCCTGATATGGGGCAGAGACAGCTTCCTCTAGAACAGGTTACTCAGAGCCCCATCCAGCCTGGCCTTGAACGCTCCCAGGGATGGGGCATCCACAGCTTCTCTGGGCAACCTGTAACAGAAACTCAGCACCCTCACAGTAAAGAATTTCTTCCTATTACTGGAGTTATTTTTTCGTTTCTTGTATTGACTAATGAAAATATTCACTTACTGTCATTAATCTCCTTAGTAGTCACATTCCTCTCTCCACTTGAGGTATTTCATACCTCTCAGTTTCCACAGATTTATATTTACTTTCTTCATTCTTCATTCACTATATAGCTTTTAATCCCTATTTGTTACCCTTACTTTTGCTCTCAGTGCAGATGGAGTTGCTAAGATCTTTGGCATCTTTGAATTGTTACTCTTTAGTTACTTAACATTCTCATTAAGAATTGCAATTTTTCATTCATATTTTTTTCTGACTTCTCCTCCCAATTATTTCTGCTTACATTTTTCTCAACCTAGAAAATTACCCATTTAGAAGGATGACTATTTTACTGCTTGGGATAGTTCTTTGTTTGTCTAAAGTGATTGCAACCAGGTCATGAAAACCACCCCTAGGGCAGCCATGAATTTCTAGTCCAGTAAGTTATTCATATTTATCAGTTTTAATGAGAACTCGAATTAAGAATACATTATGTTTGGCTTGGAGATTTTGCACCAGGAAACAGCGTCTTTTTCTTTTTACAAGAAGTTTAATATTTTGCTGGTGTGTTTGACAAACCTTCTGTACATAGACTTCCCACCATATTTTTTAATATGCATTCAAAATCCCATGATTTTGTCTTACAAAGAACTCCCAAATACCACTACTTTGTTTGTCCTGGGAGGTTACATCCGTTTGTTTTATGATCCAAGTAGCTTGATTACTTCTATCAGCTTTCAGGGTTGACTTTCGCACTGATGAGGGTTTCTACATCGTTGTCCCTGTTACCAGGACCTTATAATAGCTACTGCACACAACAAGAATCCCTCATTTTGTGTCTGGCCATTCTTCCCCTTTAGATACATTTGGCTGGGTTACAGTAAAGCACTGTAACACACACAATGACTTTTCATTTAACTCTGTATACGATGACAACATTTTTTTTTTCCTACAAGTTTTGGGTTGTGTATTTCAAGCTACTCATGGTCTATTCACTTAGAAAATATCAGGAAGGGTATGTTTGCATGAGTATGATTTTCCAAGAGTATGATTTCAATAAGAAAGGCACCTATATTTAGAAAATGGTACTCCTTCCACTTGGCCAATGGAACTGAATGTACATTGCACTTGTGAAAATTCACAGAAATGACAGCATTTCCCTTTTGCCTCAGGGGACCTGCTGTTGATCTGTTTTTCTGTATCATCCTACATACTGTATGGCCATTTAATGACTTCTTCTTTTTGATATATTTTAATAACTGTATCACAAAAAACCCTGTACTCTTCCTGAAATGGCATAGTGTCAGTGAGGACAGAATCTGGATCAGTCTTTTACTTCATATTGTATTCTGGACCAATACCTTGAATAAATGAAACAAATTACAAAAATGGAGTTCTGGGAGCGTTTTCTTGGTTTCGTTTTGTAGTTTGGTGTTGGTTTTGTTTGGGTTTTTTGTTAGGTTTTATTTCTGTTCCATTCTGCTTTACAAGGTTGTCCAGTTAGTTCTTAAAATAGTTTATGTAGTTTAATTTGGGGAAATAAATGAGGTTACTTTCACAAAAAAGTCCTAGTCTGCACATTTTTTGCAAGATGGGCAATATTCAGCAAACCTGAGATCCCTTTTCTCATGAACATAATAAGACATTTTTCAGTTGAATGCCCAGAGGTGCATAACTTTTAATGAGGGTTTAGAAAATAATATCTAGGAGGTAAAAAAGAACTAGAGAGGTGGAAATAAAGAAAAATTGAGGGGGAAAAGTAAAGAAAAAAGGCATCTTCAATTTCAGCACGTGTAATTAAATATTTCCTAACTCTTGGCCCACTAGCTAAAAATAAGAAATTAGAACCATTATTTCTCACTTAATTCTTTTTGCGGAGATTTATGTTTAAGGTATATTTAAATTTGAAATTATCACAGAATGTTTTTAAACAGACATTGAGATTCTGCAATTCTTTATTTTTCTGTTTAAAAAAATGTGAGAGAAAATGTGTCCTACCAAAGTTTTTCACCCAGAACTACACCTCTGGTATTTGTTTGGTGCAATGTTTTTAATAAACTTACTGAAAATGTGAATGGAAAAAAAAAAATCAAAGCACTTTCTCAATGAAAACCAGTTGTTTTCAAACCTATCCTAATTGCACATAATTCTGCTGAATTAATGCAATTCCTACCATGACCTTCCCTAAATAAAATTCTCTGTCTTTACAAAGACTGAAAAAATATTGAAAATTGCTTAAACTAATACAAATGACTGTTGGTACCACTAAAAACATAGTTCTGCATTACTGATATTTGAGCCAAGTTATTATGGTCTTTTCATCCACCTCTTCAATTTCAGAAATTAATCTGGTCTTTCGTCACTGACCCTTCTCAGGTGGTACTGACCCATATCCAGTGGCATTGGACATTGGTAACTTTTATTGCTGTCCCACATTGGGATGCTATATGTTTTAAGATATTACATTCTGAGTTCTCTTTTGTTAATAGACAGAAAAATCTAGTCAAGTATATCCACATTGTAGTATCTAAAAAAAACCCTCTTCTTTTAAAATGTTCTCAGTTCAAGTGTATCACACAGTTGAGAAAACTGAATTTACTATTCACTGTTAATCCTTAAAATTACTTCTTAATATTTTTTCAGTAAAATTCACATTTAAGAAAGATTTTTCTCACAAGAATGATGTGCAATGTAGAAAAAATCACTTTTTAACATTTTCATTTAAAAGTAATAAATTATTATTTTTGGAAATTTCTCTGAAATATTTCAGTTTCTTTCTTTCTAAAATAGCACTGTTGTTTGCAATGGTTCCCTGTTAAAATCATCAGTTATGAAATTCATCAAGTGTAGTTTATGTCACATTCACTATAACTTCACCGCAAATGTTTGCAAAAGAAGTATTTGTACTAGGAAAGTAAGATGAGAAGCATTGGATTTGCTTCTTTCACATAGTCTGCAGTACATCCAACACAAAAGAACGAAAAATCTTCCTCAGTTATTCGACAATTGATTTGCAAAGGGTTTACAGGCTTAATAATTAAGTTCTTCTCATAGATGTACTCCTTTGTGCAATCTGTCTTGACCTTACGTGTCTGACTTGTTAGCATCAGGTAATACAGTGTGCAATACACTCAGAAACTTTACATAGGAGCAAGGAACTGAGCCCAAAATGTCCAACTGCATATGCAGAGACAGAAATATCCCCATTACCAAGTCAGAGACATTGCTTTTCAGAAGTAACACTATTTGCTATGTACTTCGGGAAGAAAAAGACAACACGTAAGAGATTTTAGACTAAGTGTAGGGCCTGAATGATTCCAAGTAATACTCATGTTTGAGCATACCATCTCTCCAAACTGTAATGAGAACCCATCCAGAAAACAATTTCAGGTCCATCTTTCCACTCACTATGCATGTACAAGAGTGTATCTCTAAGATCAGTCTGAGTGTTCAAGACTGTCAGAACCCGGCCTCCTTACTTCAGTCTGTGCTCTAGACAAAACCCCTCTGAAAAAACTCAAATGTAGTTTTAAGGTGAGCCAAGACAAAAAAAAAAAAAAGCCCATCTTGCAATTTCTGTCCCAGCTGGGGTTTCAATAAAATTATTCCACAGGCAGCCTGGAACCTAAACAAATCTTTACCTTCCATGTAGAGTTTTCAACATTTTTCACTCTATGACTTCTTTTTGGTCTTTTCTTTATGAACATGTTGCTGCTTGTTTATTTTCTTCTTAATTTCATTTTTCTTTCCTTGCCAAATATTTAATTGCTCTGTATCTTCTGTACATATTTATAGATGCTTAAACAACAAAGCAGGAAATTTCCTCCCAAACAAAATGTTTTCAGCATTACAATTAATCACCATAGCCTATTAGTGTAGGTGTAGATATTATAATTAGGATCTTAGCAATAATTTTAGCAATGCAGTAGCCTAAGAAATGCTGGAATGAGCAGTTGAACAGTATTTATCTGCCAAATTAATTATATTACAAATGGGATTAAAAGGAGAGCAAATGAGATATTCATATTTGCCAGTCCAGTAATGAACATGTCAACAGATTCCAGAGGGCAATTTTTTTCTTAGTTTGTTACTTTAAAAATTCTTCCCTCGCCTTTACACAGTGTAAGTTAATACCCTACAAAACCTAAATGGTCCTATAAATCAAATCTTAGTATCAGCAACTATTTTAGTGACGGAATTAATATTTGCTAAGGAGGGTGGAGTAAAATGTCAAAGGAAGTAGGTCTCATTTAATCACTGTAAGGTCCCTAATAAATATCAGCCAAATACATTCTTCTTGTCTCTACCCATCCCCCTTAAACATAGCTATCCAATTGAAAAGGGATATAATAGATTTCAATCTACCATCTATTTTTAATTGTTCTCCGCAGTGAGTATTTCGAAATAGACAATCATACAGATATAGGAAGTGTGTGAATTCCCCAACCTTGCTACTCACTGTGACTCATTTTCAGTCAAATGGAATTGGAAAATGGTGACATACAGACACAGCTCAGAGAATACAGGTAAAAGATAAAGAGAATTGTATAATCCATTGCACAAAGTTCTGTATTGAAATTTATGAGACACAGTTTAATACTGTGGGGCTGTTATCGACTAATTCAATTGTGGAAATGGGATCAAGAGTTTCTTTGAGTTATCCTTAATTTCTTCATTCATTGTTAATGCTGGTTTGATTAAAACCCTTTTCATGTCTCAGTCTTAACACCTTTAGAAGAAAGTGAAATTATACCAGTACACATTGAAGGGCAACAACAGGTAACACTTGCAATGCAGACTGGGATTCCCAGATGCTTTTTGTGGCTACCAATATAATCATCTTTAGTCTTAGCATCACATTTTCTCCTATTCCTTATGTGTGCAGCTGCATAACAAATGCAGGGCAGGAAAGAAAGGAACATCCAAGGGTAATTCTTTCCTATAAGCCAAAGTTTTGATGAAATTTAAATAAGGTGCTTACAAATCAGACATCTCCAAAGGTCTGAATAAACGACACCAATGGCAAAGGTGCAAAAAGGTGCAGGTACAAACAGATAGAAGTATTTGTCCAATATTTTTTTCATGTGGACGTTACTGAGTTGTGCAAGTAATTATGTGGTATCTATCTCCAGAGATGTGGTTCTACATCACAAAGTGCTGGGAATCTCAGGGCAGATTCAGTCCTTCTTCCACTCATTTTTATTGTATAAACAAGACTAAGTTAATAAATCTGTTAATAAATACTCAGTTTTAGTTAACAGAAAAATAAGTTTGCAAAGGTATTTGCTGCTAAAAAAGCTCTTTAGCATAAAACCAAGTGAAATTTTGCATGACTATTTTCAACACAGCATTACAGGAATAGACTTAGCATGATTTTAGAAAGAAAATAAAACTTTGCATTGTTGAAAACAATATTCCTTATGACATATTGCATTGTTCCTGGCTTATGCTTGAATAGAAACAGAAAGAATTGGATTTTCAGTCTTTGATTGGTCGTGTTGAGTCCCCACATCACAATACACATCATGCCTCATTATTTGACAAACTGGCTTTGCTTGAATATTCAATACACATCCCCTGTGCAATTGTTCCTAAATGCCAACTAAACATCACCTAACACAGTGTTTGCTTAGAGTGGACTTCAAAGTGGAGGTAAATAGGCTTCTGAATTTTAAGCATAAAAGAAAGGACTTTCTTCAGGGATAAGTCACAAAAACTACACAAAGCAGAGCAAATATTCCCTGGGTACTGTTTTTCTTTCAATTTCTTTTTCTTTTTCTGTAACCTTTTAAGAATATAAAATGCTTTGCTATACTGCTCTCATTAATAAATTACAACCAGTCAATTTCAGGTGTCATTCTTCTACACCATTCACAGTATTTGTTTTCTAAAACAAGTTTTTAAACTTCTGTTACCAGAACCTTGAGAACACATAGGAAAAACAAAGGTTTTGGCTTACTTCCATTCCCTTTCTTAAAGTTTGGCTGAAAGTAGCTATGGAACAACAAGGAATAAAGCCAGAATTACATCTGACACAAAGCTGTATAAAATATGAATATTCTCCCCATTCTTAGGGCATTTCAGGAATGTGAAAGTTTTAGCAGCTGGGTGCAAGTGACAGATTTATTTCACAAGATGTTGTGTGCTCCTTTCCATCTTGACTTCCAAGTAATTACCACACAGTTCCTGTGACTCTTCCTCACTCCACATTAAAAGCATGTCTACGTCCTTTATCTGCCAGCATTTAGTGATAAAATGGATTATAAACAGCAGTTTAGGACAGAAAACAAGACTTTCCTTTAACTGCATTTCATATGGTCCTAAGGGGCTTGTTGCTACTTGTATGCTGGGCATGGTGGATGAAGCTCACTTTCTCAGCCTTCCTGAATGTCTACACAAAGTGGGAAAATATTTCTTTTCCCAAGACTAGTACATACATTTAATTTCATTAAATTCCCTTTACATTCGCCTGGAAAAGTATTACACCTTTCCAAGACTGTCCCCAAATTCAAAGAAGTAGAAAGCAATCTGGGCTTTTGGCCAATAGGAAGGAAGAGAATATTGAATTTGTGAAGTTTAGGAGTCAGTAGAAAGCCATGCTTTGGCATGTCATCCCAAAGATGAAGATTCCATGATGAACAGGCAAAGATAGAGAAGGTTTTGTGATCTTCCACATTAATTCTCCCTCAAATTAGCTCTTTTCTTTCCCCAGAGGAGTTCTTATTAACACTGGGCAATCCCCATAAGCCATGCTACGATGAAAGGACAAATAAGGCTAAAAACACGAACATAGGATAACAAAATAAGATTGGTTATGTTTTATTGCATAGCGTGCTTTGTATTTACAGAAGTCAACTCTTGCTCAACAGAGAAATATTAAGTTTCTACTTATTATGATAGTGATCACACTCTAATAATTTCACAGTAACTAGTCAAAAAAAGAATCTATGTAGACAACATTTCACTGCATTACTAGGTGCTTACCTTGTACTGCTCTCTCGAAGCAAATCAGCTTTAAACACTGGGCAGACAGATATTTAAATAGGTTTTTCTTCATCAGAATTGCTCAAATGCTGAAATATATCCTTATATAACCCTAATATTCCCTAAGTCATTATTTCTTAAATATTTATTGTCACTTGTGTATATATTTTGGCAATTACTTGTTTCACACAAGGCTGTGTGGTCTTGTGAAATCATACTGCTGAATACATAACCATGGAATCATACATCATATCCATGCAGCAAATAGGAGAGTGAAATCTGTTCTTCCCATATGGATATTTTTCCACTAATTTAACTAGATGAAACAGTGGGCTTTACAATGTCTTAAAAAAAAAGACATTGTCCCTGTCACCATGGAATTTAAGCTGACAAGAAAATATCCAATTTTTCCTCTATCAGTCTATCAATGATGATAACAAGAGAGCAAAACAGGTGTATTTCATGATCACTCCTCAGTAGCAACCATGAGAAAATTCAGATACATTGCTGGATATTGAATTTATTAATTATAAAGGTATAATTTTCTTAGTTCTCCTTCAATCATCCACTTGCCTGGTTCTGTTAGATAAGAAACACAAATTCCAAAAACTACATTACCATTTTTATTGCTCATCGGAAGCATGTCTTATTTTTGAAATATTCAGCAGAGAGACAAAACAGGAAAAACATGCTGAGTGCAATGAAGAGCAGTGGGATGCCAGAGTGCAAATACTGAATAACATTGTTTGTAAACAAGCTTCTTATTATTATTTCTTTATTGCTATCAACTGTAACAGCTCAAAGCTTATCTTTTGAATTTACCAATGTTATTTCTTTGTACCCATCTCTTCTTTTTAACACATTAGAGTATTCCTTGCTATTTTGAATTTTGTATTTCCTTATGGTCCCTTCAAAAGAGCTAGATACTGAAAAGTGGATAGCAGATAGCAGTGTCTGTAATAAAGACAAACACTAACAGCGTCACAAACAGTGACTGCAACTGTCATTATATTTTTGTTAACTTGCAGCATTCCACTTTCAGTCATACAAAAGAAGTAAATATTCTTTTCCTCTTAAAAAGCCTGGGTTTCTTGGAAAAACTTCAGACTAATGAACTAAATGGACTTACTAGTCCATGGTGTATTTGGTCTTCAAAGGAACCATGATAAATTAAACCACACATGAACCTTTCCAATTTTTTGTTCCTGAAATATTTCTACATACAGCTTAAATTTTTGATCCTCTGCTCTTTTTGCCATGTTCTTAAGGTATAGACTTTTAAACAACTCCTGCAACTCCCCAGAGATGCAAATCCCTAGCTCCAGTACAAATGAGGTTTGTAATTCTTGAGGGTGGAATTTTCTACACAAATGGGAAATAGTATCATTACTTAGCACTGTGGGAGGCATTTCAAATGCTGACACACCCTTGCCTTCAAAAGCAGGAAAGTTTTCAAAGAAGTGTTATCATAATCTTCCTTTGCAAATACTGACAAACATTTGATCCACTGAAGTTCAGTGTTATTCAAAGCCATGCACACCTCAGCTGAGCCCCACTTCCAGATATTGGGGGATACCTGCTCAACCTATAAATCTTCATGTCAAAATGATCCATATAATTTCCTTCCAAGCAAATCAATAAATTTTTGAACTCAGTATGTATTTTATTTGTTAGCTAAAACCACAAAGATTATTCCAAATTTTATCCAGCCCCTCTGTTTAACCAGTCTGTGTTGCAATGGTTGGCCTACAGCACTTCTATTTTTAGCTCTAATGGAACAGTCTTAAATTGCTTATTTTCTGTTTACTAAAGACATTGAGCTTGTAACCATGGAAACTGTGGCAAGTGCCACAGCTAAATGTTTTATTAAATGGATGGGAGTTACAGCTGCAAAACTTGAAAGGCCAGCATGTCAATTTTATACATAACTTGAATTGCCATATATACCACTTTTAGCAAGTACTACATTAAATATCAGAAGCCAGAATCTGGTCTTGGTTGTAATGATATAAATTTGACTATCTCTCTCCTTAATGGAAACAAATTTTAAAAAAAAATCTTGTGCAATCTAGATCAAGATCTGTTTTTGTCAAATTGCACAGGCTGTCAGGTTTCAGTGATTACAGCATTTGAGTGCAACTAAATTGCAGATGATGTACATTAACCAGTCCCTAGTTATCATGGAAAACCCCATTTCACAGTTGTGTCTGCATGAAGTTTTTAGCACATTACTTTATTGCTTACAGCAATCACATTATTTTTGAAACCACTGTGTTACGTAACATTAATAGAAAGAATTAAATCAAAACTAATGACTTTGTCAACTGAAACTTCTAAAGCTGTAGTGTAAGAATTAACACAAAGAACTCCTTAAATCTGTAATTGGATTTTTAAACAAGAAGATCCTGAACAGCAGAGGTATTGAAAATTTACACTAGCTATTCTTTTTAGTATAGGCTGAGCGTGCTTCATACATGTGAAAGCTAGGGTATATTTAAATTCATACTTAAAATTGTATATAACACTTAAGTCAAACTCTGAAAATTATTAAAAATTATTAGTACAGTTTAGAAGATTTTTGTGATGGGCTATAAACCAAATAAATATAATTTTTAACACAAACCTAAACATTTCCCCAAAGTCCCCAAAAGTCTAAGAGCTAAAATAAGAATAGTGATATATTTACATCCATAAATACTTAATGCATGACTCATCCTGTGTAATAGAACCAAATGCTTGAAGAATGTTCGACATTTAGAAGAATCAGGTTCTGCTTTCCTTGCAAGAACTGTGGTTGGAACAGTGTTCACATTTCTACTTTTGGTGTTAAATGTCCCCAGATTACAAGTCCATCTATACAGGCACTTCCAGTGAACAAAAACCAAAAAGTAAAATTGTGATTTTACAGGAGACACCTTTTGGTAATGGTAAGACTCCATGAAATTATGAACAGTGATATTTCTTTCAATGAAAACATTACTGTTTAAATTTAATAATATGTTTGATGCTCAATTATTGAATTCAGGGAAATGCTCTTCACTGTCTGTTGGCATAAGCAGACTTACTGAAGTGAAAAAAGTGATTTTTCCTTCCATTTATATATTTCTTTCTCTTTTTTTAATCCATCTGCAGGGTCTACCTTCATTTGCAACACCCACATAATTCCAGTGAAAAATCAAGAGGGAGTAGCAATGATGTTTATTATTAATTTTGAGTATGTAACAGATGAAGAGAATGTGGCATCTCCTGAGAAGTGCAAGCCAATATTGCCATCTAAACTTGTAAATCGTAAGTTACTCAATGAAATTTCTTTGCTTACCTCAACTTTTATCTGGCAAGGTAATCAACATGGGCAATAAGGTTATCAAAGGATGCAATCCCATTGATTGACTCAATAATCCGAAATAATAAGGTGCTAAATTGAGCAAACCTGCTTCAAGGTGTTGGTAAAATAATCTATCAGATCATTGGTAGTATTAACAGCATAGATCTTGTGAATAGTACTAGGACATGTAAATTCGTAAAAACTAAAACTTTTCGCAGAAGTGCATTACCCTTGACTAAAATCAATTACAAATGGAAAACTGAAAAAAACCATTGTGATATAGCCCAAATATTACATCTGAGCCTACTCAGAATTGAATATTTCTATTTTATAAAAAATAATTGGTGGCATTTGATTAATAGTTGGTGAAATGTGATTAAACTAGACTAGAAAATATAAAAATCAGTTAAAACATAATTAAATATCCTGATTTTATCAAATTGAAGTATTTAAATTGACTTGAAGGATGGGGGGCAGAGGGGTGGATGTATAGGAAATGCCTTTGCTTTTATTCCACTATGAAACGTAAGTATTGTCAATTTTAGAAAACTCAACACAAATGCCCACTTCTTATACAACTACATTGTGTAGCTTTCTGTCCCACTGTCTGGAGAATGTGTGTTCTTTTGCTGACCTTCAGTGAGTGCAGCAACAGCACACGATCCTTCTGCTTTGCATCGCCACTCACATAATCTACTCTTACTACCAGATTTCCCAGACCACATCCCATACAAGCTCTCAGTAAAGCATAGCATGCACTAACAGTGAGCATTAACACTTTGAAAATACCTTTCCACAGACAGATAATCATTAACATTAGTACAATCAAGGAACATAAGTATTCCAATTGTTAAATCAACACTTCCATTTTCTCTAGTTAGGAAATAAAGACTGGTACAATTCTCACTGTAAGAAAAGAGAACTTTCTTGATGCAAACACTACACTGTACCCGAAGTGTTCTTAGAACCCTACAATGACAGGGTATAAGAATGTGGCAAAGAAAATTTCCATTACTGGGAACTTGCAGTCTGCAAATAATTATTGTTCACCAAATATCACATTTTTTAAAAAGCCTTTGTAAATTGTCTTTACAATATATATTTTAAGTCTTGTGCTTTTATCCTTCTTTTTCTTATTCTGTTTTGCACTGGATTTGGGGTTTTTTAATAACCAATACAGCAGTTTTTTGTTGGTATTTTTTTGAGATACCAAGAAAACTCTTTTTTCCTGCTAGTGATACAGTTAAAATCCCATTAAGGGGTATCAGGAGAAATAAAAAAAATGCATCAGAAAAAATTTATAACAAATACTTCAGGCAAACCCTACACACATTCTGGTTATATTTTAGTATACCATGGTTCTGTGAGTTTGAAACATCTTACTTACTCCATTTGAAAAGCAATTTTATAACATATATAAAATTGTTCAGCTTGTCCATGCTTACACTGGTTTTATGGACAAAATAGAAGGTAAAATACTAATTGGGGGAAAAACCAGAGCTTCATGTCTTGAAAAAGAACATTTTGTTCTGATATCTGTGACACATTGTTGTACACTTTCAAGTGTTATCACTTGCTGCATTTTAAAGCAAAAAGCCACTAAAGAGAAAATCTGCAAAAAATACTCCCACTTTGTTAAAACATCCTTCTCTTGTTTTATGGTATTTACACCTGACACACAGGGGATTTCCTTGCTGAGAGTTCTTGAAAAATTAATAGGTGGGCCTCCAAGCTCAGTGCATAACTGATCTTTCTCAGAGAGTCATCAAGATGCAAAAGGAGGCAAAGAAAGGTGACTTGAACCATTTTCCTGTCAATGGGTACAGCCAGATGCCAGAAACTGGCAGAAACTAGAGCAGGCACACGACTGCTCCATCTTCTACCAAGTTGCTTATGGTTTCATGAATCAATTCCAGAGCAGACTGTTATGTGGGCCGGATGGGATGGATGGTGATACAAAGTATGCTACATAGCCAAAAATTCCTCTTGGCAAGAAAGAGGCCAAGCTATGCAAAACATCCAGAAATAATTGAGATATTGTGTACAGTTCAATGATGGCTTTAAACTAAAACAGACAAAAGCCTTGAAATATAGAAAAGCCAGAGACCAATAAGCTAGAAAAAAAGTTTAAAAAGGTGAATAGTTTACCATGTAAAACATCTTTTTTAAAGTCATGTTTCCAGCATAAGAACACAGCAGATTCTCCAGGAGGTAGTTTTTCATCATCATACTCTATTTAGAACAGGTAAACCAGGTGATGTCTTTTCACTGGATCACACACAAAATGGACAGTAATAGGTAGTGGCTCAGGAAAAAAAAAGTAAAAAACCCCTTTGAACGCGGCAACGAATTTAGAGAATAAAAATAGAGAGGTAAGAAGACACATAACAAGTGCAATACATCTCTGACAAACAACCAGGAAAAGCAACAGCTAATAACAAAAGACAAAAGATTTCAGATTACATTAACATCTACTATCCAGAAGCACACAGATCATGAGAGATTTCTTTCCAGAGCTCCTTAGACTGTGTTTTCTCGTATTAGAATGCCTTTTTAATGAGAGCAAAAAAAAAGTGACTGAGTCAGGTTGCAGGAGAGAAGTAAAAGCTATTAGGAAGCAAATAAATTGCAGCTATTTTCTTGACTCTAGCAAACAAGATAACTTTTCATACTCTCATCCTTCCTTTAATGGATTTACCAAGAGTTGATCAAATCTATCAAGTGTATCATTGAAAAGCCTTTCCTTTTTTTCTAAAAGCATCTATTCTGCAAGCTTCAGCCAACAGTTTTGAATATTACCACTTACCATAGGGCTCTTCATGACAGAAATTGCCACTGAGGTAAGCTCAGTTGGTTACAGTAGAGTGCTAATAACATTGAGGTTGTGGATGGTTGTTGATCCCTGTATAGGTCATTCACTTAAGAGTTGGAGTCAATGATCCTTCCATTTCAGAATATTCTGTGATTCTGTAAAATCTAATGCAATGTAATTAAAAAGCATTTCATGCCATGAAGAAAAGAGGGATTTCAATCTGTTAAAGGGCTGAGGGCCCTCTGAACAAATGAAGACCTGTGGAAGGCAAGTAAAATTTTTTAAGTTTTGTTCAATGACTGCATTTAGCTCTGTCTAGGCAAAAATTTAAAAATTTATCAGCTGAATACTGACGGATATTTTCAACAGTGTTTGTAAGCTCTCTAGTACAAGGGTCTTGTCTTTTGTTATGTGCCAGGATGATGGCTAACACAGTTAGGTTCTGATTCAGCACTGGGCTTGACAGATGATGATAATAACAGATTATTAAAAAGAAAAGGTACATTTCAGGAGCTTGGTGAGCACATTTGAGTATAAATAGAATTCTTTCTAGTCTGGTGCCCAAGAGTTCCTATCGTATATGCAGCAAATGTCTGAATAGGCAGTAATGTGAAAAGTGAAGATAGTGGCTTCACAATAGCAACGTAAAAATCCTTTCAGTTGATCCTCTTCTTCCCCTAATTTTTCCTGGCAAGAATTTATCACCAGTTCTCACTGGCAGCTGGAACAGTTTTGTACAACCAAACAGTGAAATTTTGGAAGATCCTAGCATGCACTAACCCTGCAAATAAATCACATCCAGCTGATTTTTCACTCTTCTATTTCATTGGTTTTTTATTTTGCCACAGTGTATGCCAGTTCTCTAGTAAAACTAAGGAAGCCTTTGTTCATGTATAACTCTTTCCCTTTTTGAGGAAAAAAGGGTATAGCCCAAAACTTTTGCCATATCTTTTCATTTAAACTTCTAATCAAACTTATTTAATACTACACCAGTTCCATCTTTGTATTCAGAGACATGCAGAAATTTCTTCTGTACGTAATCATCCCACAACTGGGTAACACCCTCTTTTCCAGTAAGAATATTATTTGTACAATGTACACTTAAAGTGAGACTCAGAGAAACTGATTTCTGCTATAGATGCCCCTCCATCATTCAATATTTATAAGTTTTGTCTCATTTCCATATAAGAGAATTCTACTCATTCTTACTTCAATTCTTTTCTAATAAGTTTACTTGGCTTTTGTGTTGCCTTTTCTTGGATCATGTAAACATTTTAGAATTCCAGAAATTAATATCTATACCCAAAGATAAAAATACTTAAAAACTTTACCCCACCTCATTTTACATGTGAAACACTTGAAGACATCAATACCTGCTTTGTAAATGGGACACTATTTGCATAGTGTATTGAAGTGTTAAGACTGATAGTTTTGAGCTACATAAGCCCTAAAAATGGATTTTATTCATCTGTAACAGTTCTTATGGACTGTTCTCTCTTACACCTTCTAAGACACATTTGCTTGATTGTCACTATAATGATAAAAAATTATTCCCAAAAATGTAGTTCATAAATTTTCATGAATCTAACCACTTGCAAAGCAGTATAAAATTTTGAACTCCAACTTAAATAATGCATAAATAATGTATTTTTAGCAAGATACTTTTGGTAAAAGAGAACTCCCTCTTGTTAGGCTCACTGTAAAAAAGAACACAGTTTTTCGTAGATTTTCTACAATGAACTAAATTAAGAAGAGATGTTATTTTATACCACCTTAGCAAAAAACTTCTTTGAACACAAGCAAATTATAATTTATCTAGGAGTAACACTTGTTAACCAAAATAGCATATGAATTCCCATTCAGTGTGTTGTACAAACTTCATTAAAATCATTAAAATCCTTATTATAAAGTGTTAAGCTATAACTTTTGAGTGTAAACATGTCTTTTATATCAATGGTTGAGGAAAGAGACCCGTAGCATCCAATTTTATTCTCAAATCTCTCGAACATTCCACTGTGGAGTGTTCATCCATGCCATTATTTTATGAGGAGTTTTTACAGCAATTTACAGAAGTAGTGGCATATATTAATATTTGCTCATGGCACCTGATTCTATTCCTCAAAGCTGTGAAACACTTCTTGTCTGTAAAACTAGTGACTACAAGATATCAAAATCAATCATGACATAGACTGAACTGAAAAAATCAACAGCCAATTCAAACTGACAGAAACCCATAGATTTGAGGACACAGACTTCAATATGAAGAATGTGGCTAAGTTTTTTCTACCCAAAAGAGACCATTTGTGGAATTGCAATGAGAAAAATCTTTGAGAAATTAATTCTGAGTTGTCTCCATTTTCTGCCCCACCTAGAGCATTCTACCTCTTTACTGACCTATAAGTGCTTTTTACAACATTTAATCCAATCCTGTGATCACAACTTCTATTAATCAGTACGTTAAAATAGCTAGTCAGATGAGGTAACTTTGTCACAAGTTATCTTTAATTTTAAAACAGTTTGACTAGCTAGAAGTACTAACCTGTAAGCTAAATATTGGTTCCCAAACATCCTGTTTATTACCTAATGGGAGAAAGCCCAGGAAGTTATTTGATTAAATATGTAATTGCAATCTGCCAAAGAGGGATATTTCAGGATTATCTTATCATTTTATCATTTCAAAAATTTTAAGCCTAATAAAGACACCCTGGAATAATTTCTTGGGTTTCTTTCTGTGAAGAAAGAGGTTCTGTTACGCATCCAATAAATGGATAATAACCTCCTTTGGATAAGGTTCAAATAAAATGAAGAGGCTAATAGTATTCTTAAAGTATATAGCCAAAACTATAATCAGAAAATCTTTGAAGCATTTTTTAAATTGTGCTTACTCTTCAGCAAGTTTTCCTCTTTCCTGGCCCTAGCAATGGAGCTACATCTAAGAAGCAGAGTACACTGCATACACTGATGTTTTAAAGAAGCACAACTGCAATTTAAATCAGACCTTTCCTTCCAGTCAAAGAGCTAGCCCAAAACAACAGTATTCGCTTTCCTCTGAGCAAAGTACTTTGCTGTATAAGTATAGCAGTTCAGTGGAAGGCAAGCACATATTTTTAGTCCTAGAAATATCAGGACTGCAATGTTATCATGAAATATTGCATATTGTTTGATACATGCAATTTTGCCTCATAGAATATGGCACATAGAAGTAAGAGTAACCCCTTGACTTTGCCCAAAATGTAACGAGAAATTTGTCCAGGATCTTATTTTTAGCTGCACCACTGGAAGCCAATTCATCTTCAGTGAGGGCTAGTCAAGAAAAATTGTGTTCAGGAGGAGAAGGGTTTCTACCTAACCAACCAGCAACATAGTTCTGAAAACGCCAGTGTCAGTTATGTGTATTTTTCTCCAAGGTAAATTAGAGTAAATATTAGGCAAACTGAAACAGTGTTGAACTCCTAGCAAAGGAATATGGCCAAACACCAATCATCAATAAAAGACTGAAGAACCTCTGCTATTACCACCTTCAGTGCTCCGCAAACACCTAAATGCCTAAATTAACGGAACAGCCGCTGGGATAATTTTTTTTTCTTAGTCTTCTTCTACAGACAGAGAAATACGAGTGGGGTGGCTCTACTTCTCTTTCCTCATGATGGCTGCTGTTGGGGCTCAGCTCAGAAAGGAAGCCTCCCTGGATTCTATGAGCTGTAATTAGCTGTTTAAATTACAGCCTCACCCAGCTATGATCACAGAGCTATTTTGTTATTTCTTGTACAAATATTCAGTAAGGAAAAGCAATCTCTGCTTAAAAAGATTGAAAATGAAAAAAAAAGGAGTGACAGAGCTTCTTTCAGTAGCTTTCAGTGGAGGCAACTTATGCAAACCACACAGACCTTCCAGTGATATATTTTTATTAATTTTTAACAGGTCTCCTATCTATCTGTTCCTTTCAGGACATTTAAAACAGGGGGGTTCTGTGAGGTAACTTGAAGGGGCTAGGATAATGATCTTCTGAAGTCATTCCACATTATAATACATACCCTCGGGAAAGTATAAAGGTAGTGAGTTTTACTTCATTCTCTGATGGAAGAAAGAGACATGTCTCTATTATTCATAATAAGAATTAGCACAGAGAACTTAACACGTCTGTGCGCTTGCTAAATTAAATTATAGATTTTGACCTTGAAGAGGAAAAAAATCAAAACTATCAGGGTATCTCAAGCTAAGAGAAAAATGACTCTACTAGAAAGCAGAAAAAATTTCCAGTGGATTTGAGAAGCTTTTAGATAGACATTGTTTACAAGAAATATTGGAGTTTATTTATAGTCTTCAACATGAAAATGCTTGCTTTAAGATAAGCAAACAAAATAGATCTATAGATAAAAATGAGGGAGTTTACCTCCACCATGTCTTACTTCTCAAGCATAGAACCTATCATTATTACTTGATTGTTTCAAGCACCCAGACAAGCTGGACATTTCAAAGACCTGAGAGCAACTAGCAAGGACACAAAGTCTGAAGGGTTCTTGCCATGAAGACATGAAATAAGTGAGGCCTATCAGGAATATGAAGCTAAGCTCATATTCTAAACAAGTGTCAGTGAATAAAGTCTGTTCTTCAGATGGAAATTATGAATTCTTCAACTTTTTAGTAAGTTTCATCCAAATAAAATTGTCATTGTCTAGCAAAAAAATTTATCACTAATTAGAAGCTCCATTTCATGAGAAGTAGCATGTTAGGCTGTGTATACCTACATTAGTTTTCTCTCTGGAACCTTAGCCAACTTTAAAACTTGGTAATTGGAAACATATGTTGATCTATGCAAAAAGACTTAGCAATTATCAAACATTTCTTAATTGAATAGCTCCTAAATTTTCCAAATAAAAAGTCAGTGTCCTTTCAGAAAAAAACTTCTGCATATTATTCTGCACATATATTGTATGTGAATTTAAGCTACCTGAATTTGGTTCTAAAATGTGTGGAAATTTGATATTCTGCCTTTTTTTCTTAATAGTCTGTTTATTTTTTGAATCTGTTTCAAGCAAAAGCTTTTTGTAAATTTAGTTTAATTGTATTTCAGATGGTAACAACCTTTCAAGTGGCTCTTCTTCAGGTAAATCTATCTTCTAAAATTCTATCTACAAAAGTCCTTTTATTGCATTGTTCTGGCTGTATTATTTCAAGATCTCATTACATTTCATATATTTCTAGAAGAGTTCAAGTCATAATATGGCTCTTGCTCTCACTGACTGAATATTTGTTTCTGCAAAACTATAGATATAACCAGTAGACTATTAAATTTAATATAATTATATGACATATAAAATCCAAATTTAATGATACTTCTCATCTTATTATTACTGAAAGTTGCAGTATGCAGAGCATAAAAAAAACTTCAATCAGTATATGAGACAAAACACATTGCAGAAATTGATAGTGGTATATGAATTCAGTGTTAAAACATAGAAAACATCTTCAAGCTTCCTATCTCAGAGAAAACCAGTATTTTTTATCCTATGAAGCCTTAGGCAGCCAAGGTGATGAAGGGTTGAGAACTTCTTGAGAGCTTGATTTAATAGACAGAATAAATTCTTTTTTCCAGCTGCAAAAAAACCCACCACAGTCTTACCAGCACAGCTAAATATTGTTCTAGGTAACATATAATGTAGATATAATATTTTCTGCACAGCTTGCTTTTTTATTTAATTGAAGTTATTTACTTTTTTTCTTCTTTCATACTTCTAATCACATTTAAGAACTAAAAATGCAAGCAGTAAAATCTCCTTCTGAGAGGACAAAAAAATTCTTTTTTCTTATGGCTCTTTTACATAAACACATCAACTCCTGTAATTCTAATGAATAGGACATAATAAAATGACATTTCTATCAATGAGTGGAAGAAAAACAGGTAAATTTACCAATTCATATTAACATTCAAGGGTATAAATATTATGTCTTTTGAGGGAGACCCTGTTAACAGTGTTCGGACTAAATTCACTGGTCAATCACACACAGCAGAGCCCCACAAGCAGTCAGAGGCTTCATTCTCTTCCCTTCGTATTCTGACAGTCTTATGTGCAGATATCAAAGTTAAATCTTTCTCACTTACAAGGGAACATAAAGAAGATTGATGGTTTCTTATACTGCTAGAAGACACATGCAAGATTAAATTTTAGAGAAAACTAAAAGAAGTGCCAAAATTAAAGGAGACCATACCAGAGGATAAAAAAAGAAGTGTATTCAGTGTCTAAGAATTGTGAGTTCTAGCTTCTAATGTTAATAATTGCATATGCCTTGCTTTTTCCTCCTGAAAATAAATTAAGATTATTTAATGAGCAGATCAAGAAAATTATCCACATAAGCATGCTTCAATACATTTTGGGAAAAAGAACTGAAAAAACTGTAATTGTCTCTTTCTGTAATTCTTTGTCCCAAGGCCTGCTGTGCCCAGACAGAAAATAAGGCATCATCACATGCCTCAGTGTTTGCATAGAGTGCATTCAAGTATTTGCTACTATTTTAGACTGTCACTGTTTAGGGATTCCATTTCTCAAAAGAAATTGTTTCCTTAGTCTGTTGCATGAGTTGCTAGATGGTATTTCTACGCCTTTGAGCAGCAATTCAATAACTGTCTCTGTTTGTATTTCTGATAACCTAAATCCTGGAATTCTGTGACAGTAGACATTCAATTATGAGAAAATATTTCAGTGAAGGTCTGACTTGTGCTACTTTTGTGAAAGTAATTTTGCTTATTCTTTGGGGAAGTTTTAGAAAAAAGGTATTATGGAATTAGCCCATGCTCTGGAGGACAGTCTGTCATAATTGACTTATCTTACCTGCCCCTGTCAAGGAAATCTGTTTACAGTAGGTTGGTCATTGTGGATATGTATGTTCTATTCTTTAATCTCATGTATTGAAAAAGTTACATATGTCTCATATTGCCAGACAAGTCATTCACCATTGTAAAACTATCCAAGACCTGATTTTCTTCAACATCCTACCACAGTTAACAAGTTGTGCAGGAACATAAACAGCTCACTTTGGTTCAGCTCTCAGCCTAGGAGAAGTGGTTCATCGCACCAGGAAACAGTTCTGACAGTTTCTACACCTCACTTAGACAGCCTTCTGCAAACTCTTTGTGCATTTGAGTGCCTTTGATTTGATTTTGGAAAGTCTAAATCTAAAGAAGGTTGAACCAAATAGACTAAATCTCGCTGCCAGCTAGGGAGCCTGAGACCAGCTAGTATTTTTCCTTTTGCTTTCACATTTTGCGGGTTGGATAACTGTATCAGCATGAAAATAACAATACTACTAGTGGTGCTACAAAAGCTGGCTGAGAATTTCTCAGAGGAGTCATCACAACTTTTCAGCTGCAATCTCTTAGGATTACCCTTCTGCAGTGCTTGGGATAGGATTGCAGGAATCTCATTGACATGGGCTAAACAGACTTTGGGAGATAACACATAGCATCTACCACTACCCAGAGAATACTAAGGAAATTGCAGAGAAGGTAAAACTGTCTCAGTTGCAGGCATTTCTCTGACTTAGCCACTGTGTCTTGTATGTAAATATGCATTTTCATCACTAGAAATCTGGGGAATACCTTCACTGTATGAAGGCAACATTCAGGCCAAATATAATTTCCTTTCCTTTTTATGAAATGTTTGCACAGAACAGACACAAGAATCAGTAGCCATGAGAGTGTACTGGGTTACAAAAGAAATTATATTCTGAAAAGGTATTTTTCAGATATTTTTGCTGGAATACCCAATTTTGTATTGATGAGGCAGGAAGTTTGCAACCATTATTGTAGCTGTTGATAAGGTCTTTTGAGACTAATTTTCATTCTTCCTTTTTTTTTTTTCCCTTGAAACAAAATTCCATATAGTTGTATATAGTGTTTAAGAATAGCCATTTTCTATTACTGTTTGCACTTCTTGTTGCAATACTTATAGAAAAACAAGGATATTAATTTTTCTTATCAGGATGGAATTTTCCCCTGCATTTTTTCCCCAAAACTGTTAATCAAAACGTTTTATTTCCATGAATTTTAAGTCTTCTCCTTTGATCTCCCAAAATAGGAGGTAGAATTAAAAAAGGCTTCCAGAACACAAAAAAAAGTCGATTTGAGTTTGAGACTTTGGAGACAATTCTATCTGCAAACAGTTTAGAAGAGTCCTATATCACCTACAGTGATATTTTTGGACTGAATTCTACTATTTAGAAACTTTAACAGCTGAGATGGCACAGAGAATAAGTGCGACCAACAGATTAACTCATTTGGAAATTACTTATTCAGTAAAACAAGGTTTGAAAGGAGGAGGTGGAATGTAAGTCTGGAATTGTGACTCAGACTCAACTGCTTTCCTCAATTGCTCTTAGGAAGACACAATCATACAAATCTCTGACTCAGCATTAGGCAGAATTTGGCAATCTAGTCTTTACTAAAACATTAGAATTTTAATATAACATTATCTCTTGATTCATAGTAAATAGCTGATTGCATCTGAAATGTGCTTGAGTATTGTAAGCCAAGATCCATCTGCTCTGACATCATATTTACACGAAGCAGGGATTGTCCATTATCAAACAAAAGATTTCACCCCATACACTGGATGCCGGGGAAGCTTCCATTGGCACTTTTAGTCTATACTGGACAGCAGGCCTGAGGCCTGAATGAATTTTGCATCATGACAAATTGTGTTATTACACTTCCTTGCTTTGCTCAGCTCAGCTCAGTAAACTACACAGATTCTGAATGGGCCCCCTGTTAACTTTAGCTACAGGAGAGAGATGAATGTCCAACACACCATGTAGCTCATTACTTGTTCACTGAAGAATAGCAATAGTCCATCTCTTAAGAATATTCAAATTAAAAAGCAGGAAATAGGGTTTGAGACTATTTATTACACAGTATAGAAGAAAAGCAAAAAGCTGTTCATCTAAGTTTTCTATTTCATGCAGAAAAGTCTTAGTAAGAAGCAAAATTCTCACTGAATATTCTTTCCAGCTGAACTGCAGTTAGACAGCTAAATCAGTAATGCATTATAACGTGGTCACATTAACGTGGTGAGGCAGAAAAGACCATCTGCAGCACCATGAATATGACTAAAATAGAGTGCCAACAAAAAGCCTAGAACAGTGTCGAATGCCAGAAATCCTTATGAATGGTGTTTTTTAAGAATTTCAGTGTAATTGATAAAAAAGAGAATTATAGTATTAGATTCACTTCGGATGCAATAAACTCAAAATTAATTTATAAGCTGCGTTACAGCTCAATTCTATCTGCATTTAAAAATAATAACCTTTTTTATGTTCTTCACTAATTTCAACTGTGAGCAGTTGTAGTGTTCAAGCATACTTAGCAAGTTAGAAGAAATATACACACTCCCAAGGTGCACTCTGCTGAATATCACTGTGTAGACTGAAAATTGGCACCTTTAACTGCTGTTTTAAAGATGCATGACTCTGGTTTATGTAACAGAGATTTCTATCTATTTTACTGTTGTGTGTATATATGCCTAGAGTGATAAATTCAATGCTAAATATCTGGAATTCAACAAACCTTTTCAAAAATTGTCAAGGACAAAAAAGTAAGATCGTTACATGGATTTATATTTTGAAGTAGGGGAAAAAAGGTGGAAATAAATCACCAGATTTCTAAACACTTGGATGTTATCAATACTCTCACAGGTTCTTTATTTAATAATACATTTTCAATTACTTGGATAAAAAAGGTGACAACAATGAGGTGAGAATATTTGCACATGTCAAAAAATTATTCAGACTATTACATGAAATTCAAAGACTTATGCAAGAAAGCTGAGTTGTCAAGTGATAAAACAGCAAAATAAATTTTTTGCAGACACAATATTAGAGACTAAATTATCTATTACCAAATAACAAAATTTCTCAGCTGTTGTAAAAATATCTTAAATTAACACAGAAAAATAATTCAAAACTGCAATGAAATATTAGTAATTATAAGGAAGTGAACTAAGATCAAAACAAAAAGCCATTATGTCACTGCATTGATCCCTAGGAGTAGCTCAGGCCAGTGTCAAAAAGGATTACATTAGAAATAAAAAAGTAACTGAGAAGAGTGAGAAGGACGTTCAGAGGTACACAATGCAGCTACACAAGCATTCTTCAGCTTGCAGAACAGGTATACAAAGAGCAATTCAGCAGATGGATGAAAAACTGTATATAGCCATAGAGAAACTATATTGAGACTATAAAAAGGGAGTAATTATTAGCTATTTTTATAGAAACTAGAATCTTCCCAAGGCAACAAGTGTATACCAAGTAAGGGGAAATATTTTTCACAAACATGCTAATATTTGGAATTCTTTCCTATAGAATGCTTTGCAGATCAAACTACAACCATTTTTTTAAAAAACACTGAGACAAATTCATAAAAAAGGTACACCAAACATTCAGTTTGTGGTTTGAACAAACAATCTCTAGCTCAGAAAGTTTCTGAAATTCAAATATCTAAAAACTGAGTAAATTTACCAATAGAAGTAACACAAAGTAGTGAGTCTTAATCTCCCTCTCCACGTATCCACCAAGTACCTTGATACTTGGAAAGTATCAAGGTGCAAGAGAGTGCTAGATGGACCTTTGGTGTCATCTAATACAGCAGTTTTAGCTCTTAGGTTTTCCTGAGCAGGACACTCTCACCCTCATTCATCTAGAATTCAAAATATAACTCCATATTCAACACTAAATATATGGGACATCCATTTTAAATCATTAAATGATTAAGCTGGTTCATCTATTGTTCTCCAATTACTGTCCACCATAGGCAAGAGAGACTATTTCAAAACATGTCAGTATGGAACAATAGATTTCAGTGGTAAATATTAATAAATATTAGGTAGCTACAAATGCTGGCAATTTAAACTGACTGAAAAAAAAATCTTATCCCAAACAGAACTTCTTATCCCAGCAAGAGAGAATAAGAACATACTTTTAAATATTCTCCAAGAAATCATTTCACTGTTGATTCACTGTTGAAAACACGTAGCAAAGCGATGAGATACAAGAAGTTATTAAATAAGTCCAACTGTTCATACAACAACTGATAATCTCAATTATTTAAATTATTTTCTTCTGTTAAACTTTCTTTAGCATTGCTTTTTCTAAACTGTTTAATGTGTTTCCTGTACATCTGAAGTCCCCATGCTTCCATCTGAGAGTTATATTACACAAAATCTTATAATATTTGTTATTTAGATTTGGTTTTTAGACGGGTATTCTGTAAATTTTGCAATTCTTCTTCTATAGGTTCTTTCTATGCACCATATGATACTCTTCGTATCAGATACTGATATTTCTTACCATTACACAAAGTGTTTTCCACATCTCAGGATAGTCTCCCCTGCCATTCCACACACCAAGCCCATCCCATGGAAATGTAAATAATAATTGCATTGTACAGGTGCAAATGAGGCTTGAAAGTTGTGTCACTCTTTTTTCTTTGCTTTCCTCCTTTACTTTTCATTTCAAACTTTTTAAAATTGTTTCATCTAATCATCAGATGTAAGTGTTGCAGAGGATTGTACCAAAACTGATATGAAGTTTATTTCTCTATCCCAAGAAATTAGCACTGGTATTTTCCTGTTTAATCTGCAGCCAATAAATGCATATATCAGCAGTATATTCATAAGCACATGGAGTTCCACTAATAATAGAATCCACAGATATCTATTTCAGGATAACAGCTACCAAGCAGAGTAGTTAGACATGTTCTGGCATCTTTTATAGATACATAGATTTTTAATTTAGAAAGGACCATCTGAACCTAATAGCTTCTAAAATAGGCTGTAGAATTAATGCTGCTATTCTCATTGTAAGTGAAAAAAGCTGATTTTAATGACCAGACACTAATGTGTAATATTTTCTTCTGTTTCTGTGTATTTACATGTAGGCAGACTTTTTGGGTTCCGGCTACCTGGATTGAGACTTCTAACATACAGAAAGCAGTCCTTACCCCAGGAAGACCCCGATGCAGTCATCATCGATTCATCTAAGCACAGTGATGACTCCGTGGCAATGAAGCACTTTAAATCACCTACAAAAGAAAGCTGTAGTCCTTCAGAAGTGGATGATACAAAAGCACTGATCCAACACAGTAAATGTTCACCTTTGGTTAATATATCTGGACCTCTTGACCACTCATCACCTAAGCAGCAGTGGGACAGACTTTACCCTGACATGATACAGACAAGCAATCCACTAACCCATTCCAGATCAAAGGAAAGTATTTGTAGTATACGGAGAGCCTCTTCAGTACATGACATAGAAGGCTTTAATGTCCATCCCAAGAACATTTTTAGGGACCGTCATGCAAGTGAAGGTACGGTAGAAAGTCAATCACTGTTCTTTGATGTACTAAAAAAGGATTTTTTTCAATATTTCAGAGTAATTATCATCACTTTGTAAACAAATCTAAATATAGTCAGCTAAATATAATTACTCAAGGGTGCATTGAAAATATTAAGGGCCCAAATACACCAGGCTTATGTACACTAAATATTGTTTCTCATTTCCAAGGAGACTAATGGTGTTGATCTTCTCTATAGGGATATAGCAAATATTGGGGCCAGCATTCCTAAAGCTAATATTGGTGTTTGGGAGGGAAAAGACCAGATGATCAAATTATAATTGCATGTACCATTCTCTCCTATACTTAGATATATTAGATTGACTGTATGAAATCCTGTTCAGAGACTGATGAGTTTATTTCTCTTAAATCCGTAATGTGCAGGTTGTACATTCACTGATCCAACACTGAGACATGTTTTTTCTCTCATGCTGAAGAAAATATCCTCAGCAACTCCACTGACATGCTTTGTGTAATGAATAGTGAAATACTTAGTGAAATGGTGAACGGCTTAGTGTAAATTTCATTTAAGTGTGATTTTTCTCCTTGTGCTAGTATATTCATGCAACCAGCAAAAAGTTACAAAGCTGTTTCCTCTCTCTTCATTTTCATTGTCTCTCCTAAATCCATGGAGTATAGTCCATGATTTCTTCTTGAAGACAGGGAGTTTAAGAAACTTGGAGAAGATCTTAGCAAACAGAGGTTTGAAAGCCCTGTGAATTGAGAGGTCCCCTTGAAAGTAGCTTTTGAAGAAAAGTTCCACATATACAATGCTTTCACCACTACTGATGGTCTAATGACTTGCATTAAACACTTATATTTAGGCCAGATGACAAGGTATGGTAATATTTTAAGATTTAAAAAAAAAAATGTCATGGAAGAATGTGTATAGATTCTTAAATTAGCAGGAAAAGTAATTTTTATTTTCAACGATGGCTTGTTTATCTCTTATTCACTGACCACAAGCGTAAAATCCCATTAAATTCCTCTTCTTTTTGGAAAGTTCACCTCCAGAACTCTTTGCTTCTACACATTTCCTAAACTACAAGTCTGAATGTTCCTCTGACATCCAGTTTAACTTGTAGAATAGCAAAACTAATCATTCCTTCCAGTCACTCTTCCTGTATCAAATATAATACATAAGTTCTTTTTTCATTTCTGTTTCTTTTGGACCATGGGGGTTTTTTTCAGTTCAAATGAACCTGAAAATTCAATTAAATCCATCCTAAACCATACCATTTTGTATAGTTCATGGTCACATTAAGCCAAGATTTTAAAATCAGGAGGCAAAAATCTCCAAGATTGAACTTTGGCATGTCCTTTGGACCTATTGCATAAGCTTTATCTTGGTTTAAACTGCCTCATGTATTTAAACTCATTTTTCAAACAAAACACATTTAAAAATATCCAGTTTTCAGTTTCTTTTTTCAGAGAATTTTTCACTATAGTACTTCCCAAATGGTCATTCTTCATCCAGTTATATATCTATGAAAATGTGTAAAAATCAGTTTGAATATTAAGTGTCTTTGATTACAGTGTAGAAAGTTGATGCATAAATCACCACATAATTTAATACTTGCTGAATGGAGGAGCCAAAATTTCTATCTACATTTTACTGAAAAACTTTTTTCAAATGTTAAGTACTAAGGAAAATAAATTTTACTATGAGGAGTCAACAATCCAACTGAATTCCTAAGACCTCTCACAGGATGTGATCATTTACAGTGTAGATAGACAAAACACTCTCACTCTTTTTTCCCTCTGCATAAGCTACAAAATAGTAGAGAATCAGGCCCTAAGTTTATGTCATACATAGTCATTCTAGAAAAACTCAGCAGAAGAGAGCATGGCTCTCAAAAAGGCATCAGAATTAGTAACCATCCTTGATGCCATCTGCTTACAATCATGTTAGAATTGGACACCTTATGCTGAAAAGATGTTTAAATTCATCCAGCAAGTCCTAATTGCTTAATTCAATAGTGAGCCAAAAAACCCTATTGTTTCTATAAAATTATCCATGCAAGTTAGGCAACCAAGATTCAGCTTAAATCTTTCCTTTGATCTGGGCTTGCAGATTCTGAACAGGGAGAATGCAAAACCCCAAGTACAACAAGTAAAAGTAAACTACAGTCCCAAAGGCCTAAACTCTTACCAAAGGAAACTTAGGGTTTAATATATTTTGCCAGTCCTTTTTATTTTGAGTTTTCCTGAATAATTAAAAAACTACTACTCTATCTGAAAATGCAAGTCAGGATTCAATTTTTCCTACTCTTGCCAGTTCAAATAATATTAATTGAATAAGTAAAGCAGAATTCTGAAAGAAGAGAATGACATTACTTATCTTAATACTAACTACAGTAAATTACCTGCAGTCAAATTTTAATGTAATGCAATTGAGAATAGAAATTATTTCATGTGTTAAGTTAATTTATGTGGTCTTGTTGCCTATCACTTTAAAATTATCTTCGCTCTGCCCATTATATGCCAAAAGATATTACCATAAAAATGACAGCTTAGGATTTTAAATTCATTTGAGTGTACTGGATGAAATTCCATTCTAAACTTGCCTATATGACAGCAAAGGCACCAGGGTAGGAGCTGTGTCTTCCACTCACCACCCAAAATGCAGCCAAGCCAGCCTCATCTGAAACACCAGCAATCCCGATTTTGTAGGCAGGTACAAGTTCACAGGCATCATTCAGAAATGTTATTGTCTTCAGAAAGTGGACTCAGCAGGATCTCTGCAGCCTTCTGAAACAGCAGAAGGCTTTGGAGCCCAACTCAGCCTCATCTCCAGCACTGCTACAGATGTCTGGCACAGGAAGGCATTGAGCTGGGAGGAACTAAACAGCTTTCCACAGCCCAGGCCCAGCTCCACGTGCCAGGCTCCCCAGTGCTGGGGAGGCTGAGGAGGAGCCAGCGAGGCAGCGGGCATGGCAAGGCCCCGCACCACCTCCGATGCCCCCGGCAGCCATGGCCGCTGTGCAGAGCAGGGCTGACCACTCTCCACAGGCACAGGGCTGCTGTGGGACAGCCAGATCACAGGTGCCTCAGCCTCAGAGGTGGCCTGTCAGCCCAACAAAACAAAATGAACGTCTGTGTGAGCCCAAAGCACATTTGAGAGCTGGTAACCTGGTCACAGCAGGTATTTGCCCCAGGAGGAAAGCCCCGTTCCCCTCAGAGCGACAGCCAGGTGGGGCACGACACAAGGGGACGGTGGCTTGTGGATCACATTATTATCACATGAACCTGCGTGGCATCTACCTCTGCACCTTGTGGCTTCTTTAAAATAGTGATAACAGCAATAATAAATTATTAAATTAATAATTTTTAATTAATAAGGCAATAATAATATTCTCCCTGAAAAGGTTTGATGTCATAAGAAGATTCAGGGCCAGGTGCGCCTGTTAGGACAGAAAGCTTTGCCACTGTTTCCCTGTGGAAAGGCACCTAAGAGCTGAAGAAGGTTTAAGGCATATCTTTCTCCAGCACTTACTCAGAAGGGCATTGCTGCCATGTTAAAAGTGTTTCCTCATGTGAGTCTAGGCAGGTGTGGGGGGGCCTGGGGGTCTGTGCTGGGCCTCCTGTGCAGCCCCACACACAGTGCAGCCACCCTGCACTTCTGCCTCAGTTTCTCTTAATTATGTGGGACTAATTACTTCCTCTTGGTACTTTTGTCTTCCAACCCACTGCTAGACTTGTGGAGAAAGAATTTTATCATGTTTCTGTTAAGGCAACTTAGCTAAAGCCAGTCCTACTGCCTTATGATCTACTCCAAATTCTTTTACACATTATCTCAATTGTCAGAGTGACTTCACCTTCACCTAAAGTCATAATACGGTCAGGGAGGTGCAACAATACTTCAATTCAAACCATGCACACTTTGAAGCCGTATTTTCTGCTTTTTCTGATGTAGATTTTAGTTGTCTTTTTTTCTCTTTTTCTTCACTTTTATTATGCTGAAAACCAGACAATGGTCGCAATGTCAAAGGTAAAGTATACATCTAGACTGTACCTTCCAGTGTTTCAATCAGCCACACTTTTTGGCATGTTACTTTGCCTGCTGTATGAAATGTTCAAATGCAACATTCTCATGTTGACCTCTCTAGGTCTCAACACCTAGGGCTAGGTGTATTACATAAATTATATTTGTTCAACATGTAGTTATTTCTGTAACTCTTGTCTCAAAGCACTAACTACGAATCACTGGAAAAAGTGAAGGCATAGTTAAACAGCCTTTTGACTTAATTATGTGTTAATTCAAAAAAAGAAAGGGAGGGCGGTAGAACATATCATAATTACGTAACTTGGTGCTGTTGTCCTTAAGCAGTCAAAACTTCTGTTGAAGCTACCAGGAGTTTTACCTGTAAAAGGATGTGTGATTGAATGAGATATTAGCAAATGATCCATTGTTACAAGGTGCTTAGTTTTCAGTTAACTCTCTCAAAAATTAAACAACTGATTATCAGGACCCTTGTGGAAGTATCTTCACTTATTCCTCTTTTGTCTCTTTAAAACTAGTTTCACGTTCCTGGATGGCAGGGGGTATGGTTTCAAGCTTCCTGTAGCATCAAAACATGCATGCATGAACTTCATTGCCAATTTCATGTTTAAGTAATTTTAGTGCAATTACAAAATTGTTTCTTTTCACCAGCATTGAGCTACATGTTTTAGGAGCAATTTGAACATAATCCATAAATTACTTCCTCCACTTCTGAAGATTACTTACTAAAGTGTTCCATTTAATTGCCATATTTGTATCTGTGGGAAAACTGGTTTGTGACTTCATGCATGATGCAAAAAGTGTGTGTACCTGGTAAAATCTCTCTAAACTGCATGCAGTGCATGACCTAGATTCTGTAAAACAATTTGTGGACTACAAAATCATTGCATTTGCTTGATGTGTATGTTGGCAAAATCTTGGGGAAAAACATGCAGTTTATGTGCTGTACAATAACTTATAAATGTATTTACTGCTGGTGAAAGATGATGAATTGGCAGCTCAGGAGAGTGAAATCATTTCTCAAAGCATTGTGTAAGCAAGAACAATGAAATCTTACCATAAAAATGGGGAGCTCAAACTTTAACCTGAAAGATTCTCCTTTTTAGGCTAGGCAGAAGGAAGTTATTCTCCCTGCTTATTCAGTTTTCTGCCTCTCTGTTGAAACTGTCAATCAGGTGCCAATTAGTATCAATTGCTATGGCAGTATAGCAATAGTCCACTAGCTGTTAAGTATCAGCTCAATTTCTGTCAGCCTGGGCTGTACTTAAGCTAATACTACCTTTCAATCAATTACTGTTGTCAATGAGGTGCATTATACCTTTCACCACTTTCTAAAGCAAAAGAAGGTGGGGGAAAAAACACAAGGTTTTATTCTCATGTGCAGTGAACTTAAGCCTAATGTCATGCTCTAGGGCATGAGTATTAGGAAGGAAAAGAGAGAGTAATTCCCTTTGGAATGGAAGCAATAAAAGATGTAAATCCCAGAAACCAAAAGTTCAATGCAATTTAAGCATCTATAAAGTTACTAACAAAATCTTACCTACTGTCTAATCACAGATTTGCCGAAGCTATTTTAGTTTCCTCTTACCTTTGAATTCCTAAGGTATCAAGAATCTTGTTAGTCTGACAAATGGTTTCAACTTGATATCCTGCTTATGTCTAAACTGATTCAATACTCAGAAACTATTGCTAAAACTAGCAGGGAAGCAGGGCTGAAAAACTGCAGTCTGACCACATATACAATAGCACACACCAGCCAGATTAGTCACTTCACTGATTTGTGAGGAGACTGTAAGCCCTGATATATTTTGAATGTTAATTTTTAGTAGACTCGTATAGATGATGTGAAAGATAGATTCAGGTCCTACCTGGGTCGAAAGGCATTTAAGTATAGTATCACAATCCTCAGGTGGTGTCCTCAGTACCAGGCATTTTTACCATTCCTTGCAGGTGAAAGGTAGTGCTTTCTTCCCTTTTCCAGTGAAGCTGTTCCAAAAAAAGAGAAAATACTAGGAGAAAAAGAGGAACTGTTTTGCTGTTTAATGGTTACAGAACTCAGGCACATATTCTTTTTTGCACCCAAACTTCTGGTCTAGAGCATCATGCCCTCCCTTGTCATCTTAAATTCTTTTCTGCACAGTGGCAAAATTTCGAATGGAGTAATAGAGATTTTCTATCTGTGGCCCAGATTAACATACAATTATCATGAGTTTAGGAGATAGAAAAGGTTTATAAATCCTAATAAGCTTCTAAAGAAAATTGAATGTTTGCTTCTTCAGCAAGCATTTGAAGCCAGGTGTGATGGAAAATCAGCCTTCACTTAATGAATTTTGCCAAAAAAAAAAAAAAAAAAATTCAGCTCAGCATAAAGCATTTACCCACAGACATCCCCAGGCAGCTGGTTGCTTTGAATTTCATTCATTCTCACATTGCAAATAGAATCAGCTGTTCCACTGTTGACTTTGCAATTTACCCCATAGGCCTAACCCTATCCCACTGAGTGTTCCTGCTTTAACATATACATTCTTGTTTTCCTCTCAGGAAGACAAAAGAAAACCTCAAAAAGAAGAAAAAGGGAAAATCATCACATTGTTTCCCTTAATAGAATTAAGGCAGCCTTACCTCTAATAAGGTTCTAATGTGGATCTAAGAAATACCCTTCGATCCCACACTTTATGTACATTATTACTAGCTGCAAGACCTGGATTTGTTGTTAAATCCCTAAGTGGATTTAGGTCTCACTTTCTAAACATCTTTATAGTTGTTTTTTCCAGTATTGTTCTCAAAAGCAGCATTTCCTTGCAATGAATACTTTTGGCTTCCCAATGAACTTTACAATGACAGTACAAAACAAGTATTCTGATAATTTATATTGGTTTCTTGTTCAAAAGAAATAATTTATATTGCTTTCTGTCCAATAATGAAAAAAATAATTATAAAGGATATGTACTTCATGAAGTATGGAAATTCTATATTTTTTATCATGATGCACTAAAAGGGTATAAGAAGGTTATATATACTCTGTTAATAGTCTGAGTATCCCTATAGTTTCCAATATTTTGTTAGCAACAACAATTGAAGAAACATATTTTGAGAGTCTACTCAATTTTCCAGTTTCTTTGAACTATCATGTGAGCATTAGCAAGGTAGGGATGTGATAATAGAGCCTTTGCTAATTCCAGACACTCTTATATAATCATGTGTCCTATTTCCGCTCTTATAAACAAATGAGCATATAGTCTTTATATTCAGCCAGAACTATAAAAGCACACCAGCATTCCCAGTAACATGAAAACAAGTAAGGATAGATGCATTATGCAATTTGGAATCCATTGACTGTATAAAAAAATATCAAGGGTTATACATAAAGGAAATGTCATGTTTATAGCCAATATTAGATTTGAGTCTTATTAGCAATAGAGTTATTTTTTAAATGTAGATAGTTTTTATTATTAACAAGTAATATAAAGAAAAATAGTTTTTATCACCCTTTTAACATATCCCAACTAAAAATTAATGGTAATTTATTTCTTTTCATTTCCCAGACACTAAATGTGTGTTCTGATTTTTCAGGGCCTTTTAATCATATCAAGTCAAGTCTGTTGGGATCCACCTCGGATTCGAATCTTAACAAATACAGTACAATCAACAAAATTCCTCAACTCACACTGAACTTTTCAGATATCAAAAGTGAAAAAAAATCTTCATCTCCTCCTTCTTCAGAGAAAGCAATTATTGCACCTAAGGTGAAAGACCGAACGCACAATGTAACAGAGAAGGTTACACAGGTAAGGTAATACACATTATTTTAGTTCATTTTCAATTTTTTTCAGTGTATTCAATAGATTATTACTCTTTTAATGAGTGGTTTGGCTATCTCCAAGATAATTTGAAGTCTTTAAAACATGATGTAATTTACCTTCAATTCAGGTGCTTATGAGGTAGTCTACAACATTAGATAATACTGCTAACAAATAAAACTTTTCAGTTCTCAATTTTTTCATGGAAATGTAGTGTGCACTATGTGTCCCAAATAAGACCACTAATTTTAGTGATTCCTGTCATTTATAAATGTTAGTTTCGTTCTTCATAATTTTTTCTTAGCATTGTGAATTGCTGATTAGTGTAAGGCACAACATGATAACAAATGGTAGATGATTGTCCCACTGTATCATAATTACATCTCATAATTTCTGTTCAAGATTTTTGGCTTTTCATAATGTTCTTTCTTGTGGGTATCTTTTCTGTATCTGTGCTTTGGACTGGATGTATGATATATATTGTGAATCAGGCATACAATTGAAACAAAACTGAAAATAATTTAGGATAGCATGTTTCTTCACTCTAAGACAGATGCAGTGCCCTCTGAAGTCAACAGAACTTTTCAGCTTATTTCAATATTATTACATTTGTGTTACAGTCTTATATGGAGAGTGACTTGGACAGGTTAACAATGTGGAACATACTGAAAACAAATACCAAAAGACGACAGAATCGCAAATAACTTTTGTAGGGTTACTAAGCAGAGGGCTGGCCCTTAAATGCCCAGACAGACTGAAAGTGGTAAGAAATGCTTTGCCATAGAATGCAGATAGATATTCCATAAGGAAGATCTAGCCAAGAATAGCTTTTGACTTAGAATCATAGAATGATAGAATTTAAGACCATCAAGTCCAACCATTAACCCAGCACTGACAAGTCCACGACTAAATCATGTCCTCAAGTGCTGACCAGACTGCAGCTTCTCTCCATTGGTGCTCTGCCAGACAGTGTCCATGCTCCTACTCCCTTTGACAGTTATAAAAAGGAATGTATTGTACACCCTCCTAGAGAAATGGAGATAAAAGTTCTATCATTTCTATTTTGAGATCAGTTAGTGCCTAAAAAGTAATTGGATTTTTATCTTTCATATATTTTGTCTTTAAAAGCTAGCTTGAATCTGCAACCATTGTCCTTTTTCCTGTGGTCAGTTTTGAGAGATATAATCTCTTCTGGAACCATTTTGATATGTTTTAAATTATTCATAGTAGTTATATATAGAAATCTTTTCATAGATAATATGGCAAAAAGTCAAGTTACATAAAAAAAGACTAATTTTTATAAGTTATATAAGCATGAGGCAAGGTAGGTTTTTTGGGCTTTTTTCTTTCTTTGTTTTTGGTTGGTTTGGTTTTTTTAATTCTGACTGGCTAATTAGTGCCAGAGTGCTGAGTTTCTATGTACTAGTGATGCTGTTGGGGTCAGAAGTGGAGGGAAGAATTTTTTTTTTTTAAATCTATGCTTATTTGCCAAATAATTTAGATTTTATGAAAAGTCCAATGGAAATGGCATGGATCAGCTAATCTTTCCATGAAAATTGATACCTACTAAATTTAAAATGAAATTTGAAATGCTCTCTAAAATCTTTACACTTCACAAAAGCCTTCCAATTTAATTTGACATTGGTTTATGTCCTTTTCTAGAACAATCTCAACCACTGTGCAGAGCACAATTTGCATTGCAAACTTCGATGCCAATGATATCATTGATGCCTTTGATATCATTCATTATAATTGGAAATAGTTCCCTGCAGCTGCTGCTTTTTCTGTTATTACATTCACTTATCAATGTTTTTAGTTGCTGCTACATCCTAAATGCTAGAATTAGATACAGGTAGAAACTCCTAGGAGGTATAAATAAATGTAGGTCTATAGTATTACAATGGTCAAGGATATAGTTAACTAGAGATTCATGAATTAGATTAGAAATAGACATTTAGAAGATTAAAGTGGCTAGTTTTAGTCTTGTTTATGTTTCTATTTGCAGTGATTTCAATATATTTTGTAAGACTCAGGTCGTTGAAGATTCTGCTTCATGTCTGACTGTAAATTCCCTTGTAAATCTTTTCCGAGGCCATAGATCCATTATGTATCCATCTGCAGAACAGTGCAAAAGTGAGCTTGGAAGATTTGAGCACAGTGTTGAGAATAGAATATGGTGGAAATGTTAGATGAGACAGTTAAAATTTGCTCACGCTGGCACAGTCTCTGATAAGGGAATCTGTCAAACAGCATCAAAAGTACACAGTGGCAATACGACCTATTTAATATATGGGGCAATATCAGTAAAAGAGCAAATTAGTATAAAACAGCCATGGTAAGTTTAAAGGTCACCCTTAATCAGAGTTGTGACATTCTGAAACAGTCTTCTAATAAAAAAAGTTAGGGCAGGAATTCTAAGTGTTGCTAGAAAGAGCCTGAGAAATGTTGTGAAGGGATGCATAACACACTGTTTTTCTGGGATTGCAGGACTTGATGTGAAAGGCTTCTCTCAGCCACATAATGTACCATTCAAGCATAAATACATCCACCTCTCCGTTTGTCATCCTTATTTTCTATCTTTCTCCCTTTCCTCAGTTTTGCTGAGAAATTTGATCCTGCTGTTATAACCTGATAATTCCACTACTGTGGCTCTTCGTTGTGCAACTCAAAATACAGACATGGACTCTGGTATGCACCACACAAAAATATCAGTGAGCCTCCCTGTTGGATCATGCAGCCTGGATTCTCTCTCATGTATCAGTAGTATCAAATCAAGTATCAGCATCACAGGATGCAAAAAGTTCTTTCCAAAGACAACACCTGTATAACTTCTTTAATATCCACAAGCTGGAGATGTAACTCAGTTTTTGAAGAGAGTGAAAAAGGAAAGGAAGGCACGTAGCCACTTTCAGAGGGGAGAGGAAGAATAATGGATAAAGTAAATAAAAGAGTCATTGGCCACTGTGTTTAGAGGAAGTGATGCACTTTGAGAAAAGATTTGAAGAGGAGTAAGTTACTTTAGTAGAAAGATTTTAGTGGAATAAATTAGAAATATACAGTAGAATAAAGTTCAGGAAGTCATTTTAGAAGTAAGAGGAGATGCTGTGAGGCAGTGGTTTATACTTTGAGAGAAAAATCTAGGTTATACATTCTACTGCAAAAAACTTTCCAATACATTTTTTCTACTTAACAGAAGGGTTCAGGACATTATGTAGAGATGAGAATTGCCTTAAGATATAGCTTGCAGTGAAGTGCTGCACATGTGATGGTCCTGAATAAGTAGATTCCCTGATTGCTTTGCCTGGATTTTCACCTGGGGCTTCACTGATCATAACTCCTTGTGTAATGTCAAGAAACATAACATCTTCTTGATGCTTGTTTCTGCATAACATTGACTTTTACTCAGAGAATTGGTCCAGGTGTAGCTGCCAGATAGCCCTGATTGATAAATTGGCATTGTTATATTCCAGTGCAGATATTTGTGACATTTCCATTCCACTTTAGGAAAAAAATATTTTTAAATGCTTTTCATTATAATTTCTGGAGATGTTAATGTCACTCTCTTCTAGAATAATCTCAACTTACTTTTTTCCATTATTTCTTTCTTTACAGTCTGCTCAGGAAGACAGTGCAATTTCTGCATTCTTTTGTACTGACAGGTTCAGTTGGGGTCCTGACAATGATGGTTAGAAAGAGACAAGTCTTCCTAGAGGCACAAAAAGTAGACTTATTAAAGAAAGTAGTAGGGCAAAAGTCGGACATCTGTCCCTTAACATTTTTTATTAATTCATAAAGGAGACTTCTGGCCCTAAAATTGCAATGTGCAAAGACACAACAAGAACTGATTTTATCTTTCATTTAAATACTGATTTATTGTAAAGCTTCTTAGATATCCAGTTTTCACTGATGTACAGCTGCAAAGTTGTGAACTCTGTTGTAAGCAGACTCATGAAGACTAGAATAGTCAGTATCTTTATTTTATAAAAAAAGAGAGAATTTCTGAATGCTCATAAGTTAATACTGTGGACAAATAACTGTCCCAGTTAATAAAAGTGTAAATTACTGGTCTCTTTATAGTGCTGTTTAAGGAAAACTGTTTTGTTGCTGTTGATCACTATTGTTCAGAGATCATTTATCTTCTTGAAATTCATCAGTCCAAAGGAATACAGAATGTGGTTGAAAGGCCCAATATGTATCTGTTGTTCGTGACTGGTCTCGACAAATGACTTACAGGCAGGTAAAATTCTGTAATCTTTTAACTTCTTGTAATAATAGTTTTCAAAACAATTTCATTATCCACCCACCTCTAGGAAACATATATATACCCAAACTGGTCATATGACTGATGAAATGATAAATATATACCTTGACAGGCTACACAGAATATTGTGGTCTGATTTGCAGACATGCTGAACACCCACAAATCTTCTGAAAATAGAGCTGCCAGTGAAGGGAGGCAGGGGGAGGGGGGGGACCACGTATGAAGTGATAGACCTTGTAGTTTCACTGCATGATTTTGTAATCTGGCCAGACTCTATTTAGTTCCCCAAAAGATTAAGAAATAAGTAACAATATCCTCCCAAGGCCAATAAAGCTGTTGATATAAAAAGAACTCTTATATGATCATGACTTCAAACTGACCTTCAGGTTTTCAGGCTAAAAGAAGACTACCAGCATCTAGGACAGAGAGGGGCAATATAAGACCTAAAAATAAACCAAATTATTGATCTATACATTTTCAGCAGTCTGATTCAGCTGACACACTGTGCTGTTTACATCCTGTGATAACTCACATACACACAACATTTCAAGGCTGTTCATTTTGCATTCTGCATAATGCAGAAAATTCTGAATAAAGGGGAAACAATTTTGATGCCTTCCAATTACACAGTAAGATATACATATAATAAGTGAAACTAGGGGGTAAGCAGGGCCAACATTTCCTAGTTAATATATGGAAAGTTTAAATTTACTGTGAAGTGAGGATTTTCTTTTTCCTGTTATTTGTGAGTTAACACAGGAATCATTCCCTTTCTTTACAATAATTCTTAGCACCTTCTTGCAATAAAATTTCATCTTTTATTTTCATTACATAATTAGGCTTTGTAATTATTATAGATGTAATTATAGAAATAGTATAAATGTGCGTAATTTCATTGTAATTTAGAAGGTGTGACACACTCTGTGAAACAAAGAAAAGCAAAGAAACCATGGTGAAAACTAGTAAAAATACCTCAGTCCCGGTGTGGCTATTTAAACCTGTGCCAAGAAGTCACCACAACTGGAAAGTAGTATCTTTTGCATGAGAACAAATAGCTGTTCCAAGTGCATGGAAGCAGAAAATAAAGCCCACTGCTTTGACCAGTTTCAGAAGAAAACATAGTATTTTCATTATAATTATTTGCTGTTGCACGAAGTAATAAAAGTAAGATTCACAATTGTGAAAGATAAAATATTCCTTCCTTACAGTAGAGCCTCTTGTTTTTGTGACAGCTGAATAGGTTCAGGCATCTGAACTGCTGCAGCATTTTGAGAAGATTTCACAACATATGGTAGAAATGGAGCAGTCGGAAAGCCCAGCTGCTTTGCAGCATGTAACCTGGATGCATCCTTAATTAGTCCATGTCCTTCCCCCAAGATCTACTCTTCTGAAAAGGGGATTACCTGATTTTGCTGAGTTGGGAGAAAGTATCCACTATCTTCTATGATTTACAGTTTTGAGTAATCAATGTTTTGTGTGATCTCTTTGTTTTTACCGTCTTGATGCTAACATGGAATGAAGCATATGACCTTTGCTAATATTAGATCATTTGCCAAAGCAACATTCCTCTTCTGATGCTAAGAAGTGGGAGAAAATAGACTTTCAGACTGCATTGTAATTTGTTCTGATAATAAGGAGTTGGGTGTAAGAACTAATATTCTACAAAGCAAGCAAAGCTTATTGAAACCAAAGTGCTGGCAGCATTTAGGCAAGCCTCATTTCTCTGGTCTAGAGCTATAAACACCCGAACTCCCACTTCATGGTGGATTGACCTTGGAAGTTTCTAAACTTGGTAGGTTACTCTGCTGAAACCAACAGTTTTGACACCCACCAGAACAGTCTCACCATGAACTGCAAGTCAAGCCCCACGAAGATCCAAAGAGCTGTGAGATCCTCTGATGCATTTGGCATGCACAGTCTGGAATAATAGCTTTCACACATGCAATTAGAGTTGCCTTAAACAGCTATGAAAGAAGTCATAGTCCCCCTTTCACGTTACCTTAGAACTGTACAAAAATGTAGTGTGGAAGAGACCTCTAGAGGCCATCTAACCCAACCTCCTACACAAAACAGCACAACTGCAAAGTTAGATCAGGGTCCGGTGGTTACCGTGTTAACTCAGGACAGTTTCTATATCTTTACAAGAGCATAAGCATATCTTTTCCCAGAGATAGATAGCAATAGCAGCTGACGTGGGGAAAGAGAAAGGGAAGAGGGCAGAATGCTGTGGATTTCATGGGTCACAAAAAGCTGCTATTTTTCAAGAACACCACTGGTGTAGCTAACATTCAGGACAACCTCTTAGAAAGAGGCAGTCCTGGGTTGTAGTTCCAGAGTAATTTGACTGTTACTCATCTTACATAAATGACCATCTGTTAAAAAAGCCACAAAAATAACCCTGGGCACCACGAACTCAGACTCAGGACTCCCTCTCTCTCTAAGTGCCCTTACCCTCAAATGGTCTGGATTCTGAACTCTGCTCTAGTGCCAGGCACCTCACATGTACATACTGTAGGGCCAGTGTTTGATCTAGCCACAAAATGCCATAACCTGGACAGATAATCACACCTATTAAGAGTCATTTTCCTCAGGAAAAAAAATAGGCAAATGTGGTCAGCTAAGAATTTAAATTCTTTTCCCTTTAAGTGTAATACTAGCTAGTACATAAAGCTAGTACATAAACTTTTGTGGGTAATCTAATTATCAATTATCAATTTTTTCAAGGAAATTTTTACTCTCCCACAACTCACTAATGAAAGAAATTGATGAATAAACTAAATTTTAAAGAGCAGAAAGTTCCTGCAATTTGCAGGTAGTATGATGGTGATTATAAAGCAGTTATATTCTAACACTAATTATAAATTAGGTCCTTACGCATATTAACAAGAAATAGCAATGAGGTTATTATTCTTTTGTCTTTGGCAGGGGGAAGGAAAAAAGCATGGGAATTAGTTGTTTTTGATGTACTGGCAGCTGAAGAAAATATTTTTTAGTTAGAGTTTGATAGGGTTTAGTATTTTTTTCAAAGTAGTAGAAATAGTAAGAAAAAGCAAAGACCATTAACCCCAGTCAGCATAGTTGTTGTTTGATGAATTCTGAATGCCCTCAAAATTAATAAACCGAATGAGAAGGTCACTTTTCTCATCTATTACCTGTCATGTGTTAAAACTTGGATAATGCTTTCAGCTTATAACTAGTAACAGGATCAATAGAGAAGGGAAAATGCAGAATAGTTCAGAGTTAATGCTTTTACAAAAAAAAAAAAGGAAAGGAAAGGAAAGGAAAGGAAAGGAAAGGAAAGGAAAGGAAAGGAAAGGAAAGGAAAGGAAAGGAAAGGAAAGGAAAGGAAAGGAAAGGAAAGGAAAGGAAAGGAAAGGAAAGGAAAGGAAAGGAAAGGAAAGGAAAGGAAAGGAAAGGAAAGGAAAGGAAAGGAAAGGAAAGGAAAGGAAAGGAAAGGAAAGGAAAGGAAAGGAAAGGAAAGGAAAGGAAAGGAAAGGAAAGGAAAGGAAAGGAAAGGAAAGGAAAGGGGAAAGGGGAAAGGGGAAAGGGGAAAGGGGAAAGGGGAAAGGGGAAAGGGGAAAGGGGAAAGGGGAAAGGGGAAAGGGGAAAGGGGAAAGGGGAAAGGGGAAAGGGGAAAGGGGAAAGGGAAAGGAGAAAGGGAAAAGGGAAAAGAAAAGGGAAAAGGGAAAAGGGAAAAGGGAAAAGAAAAGAAGAGAAAAGAAGAGAAAAGAAGAGAAAAGAAGAGAAAAGAAGAGAAAAGAAGAGAAAAGAAGAGAAAAGAAAAGAAAAGAAAAGAAAAGAAAAGAAAAGAAAAGAAAAGGGAAAAGAAAAGGGAAAAGAAAAGAAGAGAAAAGAGAAAAGAGAAAAAAAGAAAGAGAGAGAGAGAGAAAGAAGGGGGGGGGGGTGGCATGGGAAAGGAGGAACACTCCTTAAATTATATTGAGATATCAATAAAATCACAGTAGGGGAAAAATCAGGGATCAGAGTTATGGCTCCAAAATCAAAGGTTCACTGAATTCCAAATATTATGTTTATGAAATAGACATACTTAATAGATAGTTATAGTTATTAAGTGTGGAAAAATGTATTTTCAAAGCATTTATTGAGCTTTATGGGTGGTATTGGTGTTACTGAACATAAAATTAATGAGTGTAGCACAACAAAAATCTCTAGAAGTATTTATTAGAAGTGTCTAGTTCAGGCCATCTGTTACGATCCAGTTTAAACACAGAAGAGCAAGGGAAACTGAGCTTCTTTGAATAACACAGATCAGATACAGAGAGGTTTGAAATATACCCAAAAAACGTGATTAAAACCAGACGAGGTTAGATGTTGGCACCATAAAAAATTAGTATATTTTATTTAGTAGTAAAAGAGGCAAAGAGAGAGAGAGAGAGAAACACAGACAGAGAAAGATGGAAAGACGGAAACATGGAAAGACAGAAAGCTGTGCATGGGGGGTGGGGGTGCAGGGAGAGAGGAACAGGGGTTAGGTGGAAACATGTCACCCTTCCTGGGGTCCCAGCCATGTCTCGTTGTCCCACTCCATCTGGTCTTCTTGCTGGTGAGAGTCCCACCCTCGCCGCCGCTGCTGCACCGAAAAGTATAGAATCCAGTGGACTGACGTATTTTTGGGTCAGGTGGGAACGCCCAGGTGCCTCCCCTAAGTGGGCCAGTTTGACACTGTCCCTTGCAAGACTGTGGATCTGTTGCATCATGTTGCAGTGCTCTGGTGCAGGGTCTGGGGGCCCCTTTGTGGGGGCCTTTGATGGACCATAACACCCTTCTGCATTCCTTCATGTGAATGCAGCTTTTCCAGGGTGAAGGGGCCCCACAGCAGAGCTCTGCACAGTGGAGGATGGATGTTCACTGCCTCTGACCAGAGGCTTTTTCACCACACACCCAAAACCTCTCCTACCCCCACCCTTTGGTGTGAGGGTCTGTGCCAGCCTGGCAGCTGATGGCCCTGGGGCTGTGGTCTCCACCCCGACATGCTAAGCTTAATCCAGCTGTGAATGTATTCTTCCCCCCTGCAAGCCCAGACCTGAGTCACCTTCTTCATCAAAGAGTAGTCCGGGCCTCAGTCAGAAGGCCTATTCAGGGTATGGTGGTCTTCTCTGCAGCAGTATCACTTTTGTGATACAGTTTTTCTATAATAGGCAAAAGTCCTTCATGAAGATATTTAAGCCATAAATTATAACATTCAATCTCCAACATCATCTAAACAGTAAAAATGTACTATAAAATAAAAATCTTTCTGAAATAAAGCACTGAAATTGTATGACTATTTAGCTGATATTCGTAGTATGTAGAAAACTCAGAATTTCTTCTTCTTGATATTTGATTTATCTCAGGTAAGTCTGGTTTTCACTGACGATTGAATAAATCTTGCATTGTAACACATAGTGAAATTGTCCTTAAGATACTTTAGGTTTATTTACAAGCATAAAAATTTCTTTTTTTACTCAAAGAATTGTCAGTTCTACATTAAGGCAGAATCTTTTTAAATATGGAAATTCCAGTAACTACTCAATATCTTGGAAGCTGGCATGACATGGTATGTTCAGCTTCAGACAGACTGCTGAGTATACTACTAGTAGTAAATGAGAAACATTTATTAAATGGGAAGAAAGGTTATTCATTTCATAGCTTTGCTCTTTTTTTTCTATTCTAAGTGTCCATCTTCTTTGAAAATGTTCTACTTTCTAAATGAATTCTATTAATTATGAAGAAACCTTTCTTTTGAAGCAAAAGAACTGCTGAATGATATGGGCTCACATTTGTACCAATTTGTTCAGTTCAAGGATTTTAGTTTCACTGGGTTTGTAGGTGAGTTACAAATGGAAGACTATAACCAAAAGAGAATAGCACCTTTTGCTGCATCTTAGTCTCTAATGCTGTTAGTTTCTGTGTTTGGAATTGAGAAAAAAAACAGAGCCTGTGGCTTATGGCCATTCTGCAGAACTTGTTAGAGGCCATATAATTTATTTTGACAAATTTTGTTAGGATAGGATGCAGACTGTAGCCTCATTACAGGTTTTCATAAAAAGCTTGAAAAATAAGTTTTGTCTAGGAAAGTTATTTCCAGATATATTGTGCTGTCTGTTTTGTCACTTCTTTACACCCACAATATCCAGTAAGAAAAGGAAACAGCAGTTTGCACAGTGTGATAAATTAGTCAATATATCTAGAAAATAATGAACGTTAAGGCTTACAGGCTTCTATTCTAGGCATTTTTTTCCACTGGATTCAGTTTTGAGTCCCTGCAGTAGCACCAAAAAGATTCCCTTATCTCCCTGGTTGTCACAGTTTAACCCCAGTTGGTGACTAAGTATCATACAGCAGCTGCTCAGGTCCTCCTGCACCCTCAGTGGGATGGAGGGGAAAATCAGGAGTGATACTAATAGCAATTATAAGCAAAATGAGGGAGGAAGAGAAAAAGGGAGAGACAGACACACAGGGAAAGAAGACCCCAGAAAAAGAAGAAATACAATACAATTGCTCACTGCCTCCTGACTGATGCCAAATCCATTCCCAAGCCATGATAAGTCTGTCTTCCTGGTAATCCTCTCAGTTTATAGTCTGGGCATGACGTTCTATGCAATGGACTATCCATTTGGCTCAGTGGGGTCAGCTGTCCTGGCCATGCTTCCTCCCAGCTTTTTGTGCACCTGCTCACTGTCAGAGCCTGGGAAACTGAAAAGTCCATGACTTAGGGCAAACATCACTTAACAACCAATATATCAGTGTGCTGTCAACATTCTTCCCATATTAAATTCAAAACAGAGCACTGTATCAGCTACTTAGAAGAAAACTAACACTCTCATAGCCAGAATCAGGACACTGGTTAAATCCTTAAATAAAACATCATGTTCTCTCCTAAACATGAGCTTCATTTAGCATAACACGGGTGAGGTAGAGATTCTCAAGGACTTACTTTTGGCTCACTGATTCTGTGTTATTTTCGTTTTGTTATTGTTTCTATTGGAAACCAGAGTATTTAGTGAAGAATCATCATGAAGATAATACCATGTCTTGCCACAATTCCCCAAAACTAAAATAAGTTTTTGCATTGTAAAACAACAAAAGTGTCTAATGTAAGATCCAGCTACTGGCTGGACAAAGGCAAGTTTGTCTGCCTACTTATCCATGGCCGCAAGTCCACCTTTTTCTACACCTAACCAACATAAATTGAATGGGTGGCCCTAGAAATCTGGATCACGCTTTTATAGGTTGGTTTTATTAATGAAATATTATTTGTATCATCAGATTGTCTGCATCTATGTATGCAGTCTGTTCCATTTACCCTTGCCAAATGGCTTTTTGTTTGGTTAAAATATTGTTGGCCAAACTTTATAGAAGTCTGACTAATGCACTTAACTTTCCTAAATGTGTTTCAAGAGAGGAACCTGGGCAACCTGGACAGAATGCTAAGACTAAGTATCTCCTTTAAGTGAACAAGGTTGGGATGTGCTCATTAGGCACAAACAAGGAGAGCCAAACAGACAGGGAAGATAGTAATTTCTAAAGTAAGATTTTCACCCTACCAGAACAGTTTCAATTGCAGGTCATATATTTTTAAACACTATGGGGTCTAATTACAAAATGCAGATTTTCTAGAAACTAAAGTTTGCTTATTTTGCATATTATGGAAAAAAAATTACCATGACACTGAAAGTTAAATATGAAGATATGCATAAGGATCTTTTCTTCCTTTCTATTGTACTCCCGACAGTTATGTCAGTAAGTACTGTAACCATAGAACCAAACTGTGAATGTAGCTACTTCATCATCACTCCATGCACTTCAGAAATTCTTATAGCTATTATGCTTTTCTTTATCCAATCAAAGTATTTAACAGCTAGCAAACCAGTCAAAATGTATAATAATGAAAAATACTTTTTTCATAAATATTGTAAGAAGGATGAGGTAACATCTTCAAGCACAAAATCTGCTTTTTTATTGTCAGGCTATGAACAGATGATAGAAAATATTTTTTTGATTACTAAAGCCCACACAATAATTTAAGCCCTTGTAAGAAATTTGACCTTTGATATTTGTTTTCAGACATATAAAGGCTTGTCAGCAGCTTAGTGTTGCCAGAAGAGCAATGAGTAACTCACAAACTCATTAGAATGTTAAATGATAGCATTTGCTGTCTTCGGAAATAATATCTCATAGTGAATTTTAAATAAGAGGGTTACACAACTTTTAGTATATATTCTGTCATTAGCTTTTGCTAAAAATATAAGTCAGTATCTTCTTTGTAAATATCTTCTCTAAGGATCTGTATATACCTCATTTGAGTTTAAAGATCAGTAAAGTGCTCTCAGTAAATCTGTGTGCTTTTAAGTGTTGCTCTGACAATGCATTATGCACCAATGTGAAAATAATTATATACTGACTGGCAGGAAGAGGCTCCTGAGGTTTAAGATTATAAACCATTTCTTAATATTTTCATGGAAAATGAACTATAAAAATACCTCCTCTCTTTCAATGTCTAGCTTAATAAAAATAAATTATAGGTTAGAGATATTACATATATTCAATTTTGGTGAAACGGTCTTTTTTGATGGTAATATCCAATAAATATAATTTCCGTGAAACCTAAACAGTTTTCCTTAACAAACAGGAAAAAAAGGCTGCTCTTCTGTTTTAATCACTGGACATGCATAACTTTGTTTAACCATTTGAAGATTTTGGGTTGCTGTGTATGTAAATATGTTTAGCTGAATAAGATTTATATAATTATTTGATAACTTTATATATATAAGGATCAAATATATATATTTATATATATATTTGATAACTTTATATATTATGATAACTTTATGAAAGTTTATAATTTCATGGCCTCAGCAAGGCACTTAGCACTTCCAGGAAGTTCCCATTGCTCGCAAACAAGCTTCGTGTAATGACAGATCAATATCTGGAACAAAAAAGATTAAAATACTCTCAGATAAGATTTGAATTTTCAGGTTCCGCCACTAATAACAAAAGTTCTGCTTCAATATCTACCTAAAATTACACTAGGTGAATATTTGGATGTAGTTTTAAAGCAAACAAACAAACAAACAAACTAAGAACCTTCTATAAAACCTCATTATTTTACTACAAACTGTCTCACAGAGAATGTTTTAGCATTCAGCATTATAAACAAATAGTCATATTACATAATTTTAAAGCCTTTAATAAAGACAAAAGGACAAGAAGGCAATTATTATCAACATTCCCCACCATTAGTATTTCAGGAGATATTCTTCAGTAGCTGTCCTTTGAAAGACGTGTAAAAATATCTTTTACATGTAAAAATACCTTATAATGCTGATACATGGAAGACTTATATAATGCTGTGTTTGCACCAAATCAAGAGCATTTCAGCTTTCTTTCAGTATTGGTGTAATCTTCTTAATTGTTCATGTCTGCATAAGGAAGACAATCATCAAGATGACTAAAATATCAAAGTCCATTATAGTCTTTTGGGGAATTAGGTAATGCCTACTATCATAGAGACAATGTTAATTTAAATTCCATTTGTTCATTAATACTCGTGTAATATTTATTTTCACTTGGTTTTAGATTCAGAAATCTCCTTAGGAGGGTCAGTCTGTAGATGTCTCATAGTAATGGTATGAATAGAGAGGAAAAGGGAAGAGATGTACTTGCTAGTTATAGCTTGGCAGAACTAATACACAGGAGAAAAGATAGACAGGAGAGTTACTTCAAGAGAAGACAGTTCCATAAAATCTATTAAAATAACTTTAAACCTGAAGCAATACTGCCTCATATATCGTTCCGATATAAGGTCAGGACAATAACAGTCAATTACAAGAATATGGCTTTAGCTTCCAAGTCTGATTCATGTTTCTCATTTCTTTTCCTTTTACAAGTTTTTCCTGTCCAATACTGTTATTAGCCTTGCTGATAAAGATCTGAAAATTAGTTCAAAATTTCCTGTTAAAAGGAAGACATTTTATTGTGTATTTGGATTAGATCTAAAGAGACAGATGCTCCAAACAGATGCTGATTTCCACCAGCTATGATAACATTTACAATACAATTATCCTGGTTCAGTTTCTTCTTTACATTTTCATGTAATTTGATTTTTGATGTTGGATATGCTTTATACAATGATTTTCCTAAATCACTACTCATAGTAGATATTCAAGTCTTGCAGCATGTGAGGAGCTGATGTGTTTCTAGATTTGCTACATCCTTCCTGCCTTAAAGAGTGATCATCCACTCAGTTCTCAGGACTGTGTGCCTAGCACTGGACTACTGCTGGAGTGAGTGCAGGAACACATTAGCAAAAATAATTTTTTTTTCATGTCATATAGTATTTCCTAGAAATAAATATTTCAACATTGTATTTGAACAGGTACCATCTTCCATAGTTTTATGCAGGATGTTTTATGGATGAGATAAATGTTTATTTTAAACTTCCCAAAGTAATTTGGGACTATATTTATAGTTTGAACTTTATTAAATGTTTATGAAATTCTCTTAACATGAGAGGTGCTATGCAGTAGCTAACCTCATTAGTACAAGATGTACTTTAATTCGTCTCTTGCAAAAGCAGCAGTGACAAAACAGTATTTAGTACTAACTATAACTACACCATTTAAATATACATATACTTCATAATAGGCACACTTGGTCGTGAGACATAGGTACCATCCAATTTATTAGGGTTTGCAACCATCAAACATCAACATCTACTCTTCATACAGATATCTGTGTCCATCTACCTTAAAACTGTTGGGTTTTGCTCAAGCCCTTATATACTTCTTTTGATATTTTGTCACCTGTAAACATTGTTCAAATTTTCTGGATGTGCAGTACTTCTGTCTGAGATGAAAGGTGTTACCAAGATGGTGAATATGTTGCATATTCTTTGTGTGAGTGTACATTAGTTGCCTGTCTGCTGTTTGTTTGGAAATATACAGCACAGAAAATACTGTAACTTCTTCGCAGAAGTGAAAAAGGTCCAATATTTTCTGAATAGTTTGCATATTGCATTTGGTCCATGCAATTGCAATGTGTTCAAGGGATGAGTTCAGTGCTTCTTGAAAGCATCAGGCATGATTCCTGGTTCATGTGCTTTACATAGCTCTATAGTCTCTTGAAGAGCCTTGGTGTAGCATGCATCAACCCTCCCCTATACTTGCTCTCATGAAGTGGTAGAATAACCAGGAAACCATACTGTTAATCCATGCAATGGTTTGACAGAAATATTTATTTAACAATTCATGGTGGCATTAATCATTTATTATTTCTGCTATGATTAATTCATATACTATTATGCTTCTTTGTTTCTAGGTCTTTGGTTTTTACTGTGTGCATTTGCATTCTTTAATAAATTTAGAATGAAAATGCCTCTGAACAAAATTTATGAATATACATGTGATAGCAGTATGGGTCTCTCAGAGTCTCTTGAAACTACAGTTTGAATAGTAGAATCATAGAATGATAGAATGGTGTGGGTTGGAAGAAACCTTAAAGATTATCTCATTCCTATCTCCCTGCCATGGACAGGACTACGTCCTCTACTCCAGGTTGCTCAGGCCCCAGCCAGCCTGGCCTTGAATACTCACAGGGATGAAACATCCACAACTTCTCTGAGCAGCCTGTTCCAGTGACTCACCACCCTCACAGGCAAATAAAGAAATACTTCCTAACATCTAATCTAAACCTGTCTTCTGTCACTTTAAAACCATTCCCCATTGTCCTCTTGCAAAAAACTTCTCTCTGACTTTCTTGTAGGCCCTCTTTAGATACAGGAAGGTGCTATGAGTTGTCCTTACGGCCTTCTCTTCTCCAGGCTGAGCAACCCTTACCCAGTCTGTCATCGTAAGAGAGGTGCTCCAGTCCCCTCCTCATCTTTGTGGCTCCCCTGGACTTGCTCCAACAGGACCATGCCCATCTCATGCAGGGGGCCCCACAGCTGGACGCAGAACTCCAGGTGGGGGTCTCATGAGAGTGGAGTAGAGGGGAAAAATCACCTCCCTTGACCTGCTAGTCACACTTCTTTTGGTGCAGGAGAAGAGGATAAATATTTGTGTAAATTAATTTTAAAAAATAAAAAGAATCAACTAAATTTAGAGAAGCGAGAATTATGGGAGCCCACTGCTGTTGCAAAGCAGCTTTTATAAGAGTTTTCTGCTCATTATCCTTTAGGATACTTTCAGTTGTAAATACTATTCTCTTTACTTGACAGAAATTGAGAGATTAAACAACAGCTTGCCTAAGATCACTGAGAAACTCAGTAACAGACACCAGAGTAAATTTCCCGGGTCATCTAGTGTCTTGTATAACTCTTTGTCTACATATTCTATTTTATAAATGAACATGTACAGGGAAGAAGAAGGGTCAAATACTGTTTCTGCATGTGATGCTGCAGAGCATACAGCAAGAGTCCATAACAAAATCCAGTTACCCAGTGAAGCATACGGCCAATGTACTGCAAAGCACATCAACCCAGTTTGGCTCTTTGAACCTTCATCAAAAAACACTATGCAAAACAAGATATTTCAAACACAACACAGGGCAGAAAACCTTCCTGGTACTGCCTCAAAAAAAGATTACACCATGAACAGTGTAACCCAGTGTGATATGATAAGGCTTACTGAATATTGTTTTTTTTAATTAACTGTCACCTGATAGTCCTACTGGTAAACCTCTGGAACATACACTTTCTCCTCTTGCTTAACAGAACAGCAGCCAATAATAAATTTTAATTATCCTTAAATATATTTTCTTTCATATATTTTCTTTCAATTTCCATGAACTACTGTTATCTTTGAGGAACTGAAAAATACCAAACAGTGCAAAAACAAAAATCTAAAATTAGCTAATTTGTGACAGTGCTTTGATTTCCCTCCATATTTTTCTGGGTATCTGATTGCAGCCCTTCTATGATAAATGCCACCTTGAACTTCTGATGTTCAGGAAGTGAGTGCATGAACCTAAAGAGTGTAGAAGGTGTTCACCAGCCCTGTTTTTGTGAAACGGCTCAAGCAAGATTCACAGAATCAAAAATGAGTTTGAATGAAGTCTTCTAACTTACAGCATTGCTGCTTCAACACTGAATGAGATAAACAAGAACACAGGAATAAACACAGATAAACAGGAATTTTATATCAGAGTTCTTTACTCAAAGGCAAAATATAGTAAAGTTTATTTTACCTTGAAATGCTCTCATTTTAAATAGATAAAGTCTTATCACCTAATACTGCTTGTAAAGCATGCCAGTTATAACTGCATTCCTGCTATCCCCAGGAAAGCCAGAGTGAGGTGGTATTTAATCTAGATTGGATACTCCTAATTTTTCTTAAGAGGAACCAATGCAGCTGGTATGAATTTTTCTGCTTAGCATTATAGTCTTCTTTTTAATAAGGTGCAAGGAAGCTTGGCTTTTTTTGTTATGCTTGTCCCAAATTTCAAAGATGTTTTAACACTGCAATACTTCAATCTTGTCCTAATCACATTTCTTTCTCTTAAAAATGTTTCATTCCCTAAGCTACCTCTTTTACAATCCAAAGTATGAGTTTTATTATCCAGAAGAGATAAGTTAACACATTTTCTTTTTCCTAACAGTGAATTTGATGACATCTATTTTAAGTGGAAATATTAAAAGTCTTCTGAGTAAATTTCTAAGTAGACTGAATCTTCCATCTACCCAAGATGGCCAAAATTGGCCAATGTCAGTACCCAAATTTTGCAAGGATATTATAAAACAAGAAAAAGGAGAAATTCAACTCATATTCAATCAGTCCTTATTGAAACTGCCAACATAAAACTAGATAATGTGTTTAGCCTTTTTTGTGCGTGTGCAACAGTGATTTTTTTATTTGGCAAATGAAGTCACATCCTTCTAAACATACAATAAACAAAATAGTTATATGAATGTTTGTTTTCATTTCTCATTGCATGGGAGCGAGCAATGTTGAAATGTAAAGTTCTATATAATATTATGAATATGAAACTCACAACCATCAGTTCAACCTTTCCTGTCTTGTGTGTCTAAGAAACTATCACCAAAAAAAGTTGGATGCATTTCTGTTATGATCACTTTCATACTGCTGTTCCCTCATTTTGTCCAGTTGTTTGGGTTTTTTAAGTCCAGTTTTGCATAACGCAGTTTAAACCAATTTAGAAATAAATGTAACTAAAATTAGATTAGGAGTCGGATTTCAGGGGAATTAGTCCAACTGACATTAAGCGTTACTCTGAAATGGAGCACAGTGTCTGGAATTTTCAAGCAACAGAGAGAAACACATGAAGTAAGCCTTATTGTCCTTGTTGCCTAATCCATTTTCTTCATTGTCTGAAAATCCAGCAGGAGAACAGTCACATAAATTTTACAAATAGCAGTTCACTTGGCACATATACTCACTGTTCTCAAATACTAAGAAAACATTTCTTGTCAACTCATCAGGTGGGGGACTAAAAATATTAAGTCTGCTTAAGAGACTAAGCAATGCTTCAGCTTGCTGTCATCTAACGTATTTAATGGATAAAAAAATAGCCAGCACCATTAGTTAAGTGCAAGTCTTAGTTACAATACAAAAAATTGATGAACAGCCTCTACCACCAGCTCAGCACAGTGCTTAGTGTCTGCTTGAAGCTAGCACATATTCTTTTGGATTACTTAATCACTTCTTTCTTCGAGTTCAAAGAAGAGTGGTTATTAACCCTCATGTTCTCACAATATTTTCAGAGTAGAATTTGACTGAATAAGATAGTACCACTTAGACTACTACGGATAAGACCTAAGATTTTTACAACAGTTTCTGTCAGAAATTTAAACAGAAAAGAGTGTGCTGACACTTAGAATTTTATAAGATTATGCTTGAGGAACATGGATTCCCTCAGTCTTGAACAAATCTCAATTCTCAAAGTACTAACTATAAAAAGAAAGCCAATAAAAGCAGACAATATCACTGAAAGCTATATCCCCTTCCAACCATCATTTCATTTGAGTAGAATTATTCATTTTAATAGCTTTTGAAATAACTTATTTTTTTAATAAAATTGTTTTTAAATAGCAGGAGAATAAAGAATAGGCAGAAGTAACTGGTGGGAAAAGACTATAAGATTTCACGAACATGAATATTGCCCAAATGGGTAATAAGTGCAAGTTGTCACCATCGGATGCTTGCTCACCAGCCTATGTAAAATGAAGTGGTGTTCTGAGTCCCATAGGATTTTTAGATAATTTGTAGCACAGAAGGAAATAATTAGCATCGTTGTTGAAAATCCCAAACACTGAATAGAAACAAAGTATAATTTACCTTTTTATCCTTAAAGGTTTTGTTCCTTCACCTCAGAGTTTAGTCAGACTGAAAGAGCAGCCAAAGGAAATTTGTTTTATCTGGTGCACACACAGTGTTTGTTCTTTGCAACAAGGCAAACATTTCAGCTTCCAGAGCCAGCAAATTAAGCAGTGCTTACAAACATAATCCTTCCAAATAAAATTGAAATCCAACTTAGATAACAGCAGCAGATAACAAATCCATACTTTTAAAGGAATAAAAAGCTTCAGGCATTGACAAAAGTAGAAGTGGAGCAAAAGGCAATACTCTTGTGGTATCTTTTGTTACACCTTTAGCTGAACTAGAACTATCGCCTTAGTGAAATTTGTGCATGAAAGTTTTTCACACTACAAAAGCCAAAGTGTAGATAGCTGTCAAGGGCACTAATAGATCTTTCTCTAACATTTTTGTTTGTTTGTTTTTGGTTGCCTACACTTTCTAATGAGGGTAAACTTTTTTGTAGGGAATGTAATAGAGGATAATGATAGTAGATTTGCTTTGGCAGGAAAACACTACATCACTGCAAGAAAAGTCATTCACTGGCCATGAGTAGGCTGGCAAGGTTATCATGTGGTAGATAAATTAATTTGATGGCATGCTTAATAATGCAGATTATATGGATATAAGATATGCCTCAATGTTTGCTATAGGGGACAAGAATCAACCTACTGTGCAAAATTGTCAATGAATTTATTGGATGTGGCAGACACCATGAATTTCACAGAAATTTAGTTTGCCAAAACACTAAGTAATTGAAGCTTAATCATCAAAACAACAATGAAGTACTTTTTGTCCTGTATATGCTATATTTACTGGAAGTTGGAGTAGATTCACTGTCTGATTATTGATGGGGTTTATTTCTTATTCTAGGTTTTATCCTTAGGGGCTGATGTTCTACCAGAATATAAACTCCAGACACCTCGCATCAACAAGTTTACTATATTGCACTATAGTCCTTTCAAAGCCGTCTGGGACTGGCTCATTTTGCTGCTGGTCATATACACCGCCATATTCACCCCTTACTCTGCTGCCTTCCTTCTGAATGACAGTGAGGATCGGAAAAGGAGAGAGTGTGGATATTCCTGCAGCCCACTGAATGTTGTAGATTTAATTGTGGATATTATGTTTATCATTGACATTCTAATAAACTTCAGAACAACATATGTAAACCAGAATGAAGAAGTGGTAAGTGATCCAGCAAAAATAGCAATTCACTACTTCAAAGGCTGGTTCCTAATTGACATGGTTGCTGCAATACCTTTTGACCTGCTGATTTTTGGCTCTGGCTCTGAAGAGGTAAGCTTAAATGAATAAGAAATCTTAAATCTTAATTAATTCTTCACGATGGTATTCTGTGTATCCTAAAGTATTTTTTGCTTGTCATTTAATAGGCTGTTTAGTATGTCCATCCCATCTTTTAAAGATAAACTAAAATTAAATCTTCCTTTGTAGAATAATGTACAATGACTTTCATTGACAAGAGAAAACATTGAATGTTTCAGCTATTATTTTTGATTTATACGATATTTGATACTGTCTTTAGAAATAATTAATATATGGTGTATGATGACTTTGTCAAACGGTTTTATGTAAGAACTGCTGCTTTGATTTGTTGCATACTTTTTAAAAACTGCCCATGATGCATGTAAGTGCTGTGTTGGCATTGCATCATTATAATAACTTTCCTCTGTTCAAAATGTTTAGATCAGACATTAACTTAACAGGAAACAGATTAGTTGTAGCATAAACTATACTAGTTATCAAAGAGATTTTGCTGTTGTCAATTTTATCAAGAATATAGCCTATCAAAAGAAGGAAAAGAATATTACCTTGGACAGGCATGATCTATCTACACAATACAATAAAAAATTGTTCAATATATGCATCCAAAACTGGCCCAAAGCTACAGAAAATATATGTTATATTCTGGATTCCTGACCCACTTCTTCCAAATGATTGTTTTTAATTTAAAAAGGATAAATCATAGGGGGTTTTTTTCTGAAAAGTAGAGAATTGGGTTTGATTTTTCTGTGATGCACAGTATGCAGAAGTTTTTTTAAAAAAATATCAAACCAAGCAAAAGGTAAATGAGAAGTCTAGAGAAACATGAGATAAAACCATGCACTAAAAATAAACGTTATTAAGGAAAGCATTAAGAAGAGACAGAGCAATATAAAGGTCAGATGGAACATATTAATAGTTCTCTTACCAGAAGAGAACTTTTTATTCAGGAGGTGACTAAAAAGTCCAGGGATTCAAGAGAAAATCTGATCACCTTTTGGTTTCATTATCTGTGGCAGGTGCCTATCTTTTTGCAGATAATTTTTCTGTGGTTTTGAAAGCACAGACACGTGAAAGAAAAACATTTGCATAATGGCATTTCTTCTAACTCAAACTACAACATTCTCCTTCAGGCATGGTCTGCATCCCTTTTTGATCATTGATCATTTGTCATTGCCAAAAATTATTTTCAGTGATTAGAAATGTGGAATATAAAGAATTACAACAGGGATCAATTCCAAAGTTCATTGAAGGAGTGCCCCTGAACATAATTTTTCCACACATCTCCTGTTAAAGATGTTCTTAAGAGTAAAGTTTCAGGTACTAAAGTCATGCTAAAGGGATAACCTTAATTTAAGATAACACTACAGATTACAGTAACAAGTGCATTCTTGCAGATAAGTAGACAAATATAAAAATGAAGAGGGTTGAAACAGAAATTATTGAACCATGCAATGACTTTTTCACTATTGTAGGTATAAGTAAATTGATTCTTTATTCCCTCAAAATCTAGCAATTGTCCAGCTTCTCTACCTGGAAAAACTGGTTTGTTTATCTAAGCAGCAATGATGCTATATAGATTATGTTCCATTCACTGTGCCATCATAGCTTCTCTCTCATTCATGGTATTGAATATGTCAATCACTTTCCTAAGCTGCTACTTACTGCAGTTTTTCTTCCTACATTGCTATGTATAATATTTCACCAGTTATCCCTTTTTCACAGTTTAGCAAGAAGAGGCAAATGTAAGACCGACAGAATGGAGCATTTTCCATTTAATAGAATATTTTTCAGTCACAAGGGTTATCCTTTTTTATGAAATGGCTCTTTTTTGTTATCTAGATATTCTTCAAAGAAGATCCCCAAAGAAAAATTGCATTGAATAGTCTTTCTATTAAACAACATAAGCTCTAAAGAGAGCTCCATATGTGCTCAGGCAGCTTTAAAGCATCTTGATATCAAATGGAGTGTTGAAAGGGCAGGAGATAATTCAAACACCACATACAGCACTATCCAAATGCTTCTATTTGAGCCATATTTTTTCAACCATAAGAAAGCAACAGAGTCAGACCATTAACTTTCCAATTTCAAAAATAGGGAAATAATGTAATTTTAAATTACTTCTTTTCTGCTTAATGAGACTCAAAATTATGATGGTTGGTAGTAAATAATTCTCTCTTTTTTGTGTCTGTGTTGTAAAAGTTAGGTGGCTTCCCAGATACTTGGGAAGACAAAAGTAATGAGTAGATGGAGAGGAAAGAAGAGAAATGAAAAGATTCTGATGTGATTATCCAACTTCTCTTGAACTTGTAGTCCAGCAGATAGGTATGATGAAAACAGAGAAGCAAGGAATCCAGAGAAGAGATCAGCATCTATCAGATTGCTATTTGCAGACATTTATTGTTGGCACCAGATGGGGTAAGGTAACTGATAGAGTAGGACCCCTGCCTCCTTGGGTGTTGTGCTGATCAAAGTATACCAGCACACCAACACAATTGCGTTACATGAAACGTAGTTCTGAAAGCAAGAACTTCTGTCCCTGGCCAAGTGACACATGGGAGGTGTGCTGTTACTATGTGAAGGCTACATCTATGCTGAGAAGTGGCCAGCATGTAAGGCACATCAAAACTTGTGGACCATCCTTTTCACCTCTACTGCTGGCTCTATTTTAGTGTTAAAGCCTCTCCGCTGTATTAAAGAAAGATGCTTTAAGCATATCTACTCTCATTCACACTGATTTTAGCCTTGAAGAGATGAAGTTTGCTTGTGTTATATACCTTCCGCATACTCCAGAGCTCAAACTGATGTACCTAAGCATAGGATTGACACTAAGGATGAATAATATTAGCAAGTTTTATTGTAAGAATGGGGTGGAACAGTGTTGACATACTGTAGATTCACAATCAACCATTTGATCTATTTCAGGGACACTGTAAGACTGTGCAGTCTCTTGCCTGACGTAGAGACATGACTACATCTGTAATAGAATGTTTCAAACACCCCACTAAAAATAAATCTTAGCTTTTCTTAAGGGATCATAAATATATAAGCCTGATCTACCTTACACAAAAAAAACATAACCTAATCACAATATTCACATGTTTCTGAATCTCAGCCTAGGCATAGCATTTTGAAGGGTGTGATCTTTCAGAGCTATCGAGATCACTAACCTTCTTTATGTGGCAATGAGAAATTCACCCTGAAGTTATTATTTGGGGTGTTAAATTGAACTAAGGAGTGTTACCATACATTATCTTCTTGCTCATTTACTCAGAAAATATGAACTATTTGTTGAGTTGTCCACTGAGAAATGCAGCAAACACTATTGTTTTGTTCCAAGAGCTTTGAGGTTTTACTCAGAAACGTGGTAAATACAAGGATTTAATAAAACATAAAAAACTAGTCTAGTACTTGTTGCAAGAAATATTTAATGGAATGCATACTACTGTCAGAGTGGCTTATGAGGCTTGGAAAACCTTTCCTGCTAAGTGTCATGTAATACAAAGGCATGTTAAAAAAACAACAGCAGAAAAAAAAAAAAAAAAAAAAAAAAAAAAAAAAAAAAAAAAAAAAAAAAAAAAAAAAAAACCACAACAAAAACAAAAAAAACCCCCACAACTAAACAAACCAAAACAAAAAACCCAATGAAACAAACAAACAAAACCATTAAACATATATGCACTCTTGGCATTTACTGAATAATATATGTTCAGACTTAATGCAAGGAAAAATGGTAGCTGAGGTTTGGGGTTTTTAATCCAGTCGTTCCTGTTTACAATGTTGTCCATTCCTTCTACAAGGAATTAGCAAGTATAAAATTTATTTACTAATTGAAATTTGAAAACTTATATTAATAACCTCTAGATTCCTTTAAAAAGATCAGAGCCTCAAAGAGGCTGCAATGGATAATAGCACAAGTCTGCACTAAAAATCTTGAAATACATTCCTGCTTAAAACTGCTCCAATTTCTTTTTCTAATAGTGTAGCACTTTTATTGCTGGGTCTTGCCACTACATCTGCAAATGCAAAAAGATTAATCTGGAGTAACTTGTCCATGATGTTCTGTTCACAGTGCCTCATCATCTTTCACCTGTATGTGTGTTCTTACCATTACAAACAGGAGGAATCTTGTAGATATTTTCTTTGGGACACTTCTGCCCTATTACTTCTCTTTTCTAGAATATGCATGCCAGAGCATTGCAAGGAGTTTTTAAGTTAGGATCAAATACAGTCACACAGCTTTGTTCAAGAATACCTATTACCTATGTGGACAGACATATAATTATGAGTAGTTCCAATAACTTACAGATTTTATCATGTTAAAAAATCATCAATCTATTGTATCTTAAATCCATTATGGTCAACTGAAGAGTCCAGATCAAGTAAAATATTCAACATGAAAGGGTATTTAGCACAAAATCACTACTTCAATATATCTTGATTTTAAATGTATATTTCTTATTTTCTTCCGTGGTTTTTTAATTAAATTGATAGTTTAAAGAAAATTAAATAAGGATTATATTGAAATGGGTTAGTCTACTTTTTGTATTGATTCCCCAAAATAATGGAGTCTGTAGTGGTTTATTCATGCTTACTATTCATGAAAATGCATTTGTTAACAGAGAAAATTAACTTTTATCTTATTTTTACAGACAACTACGTTAATAGGCCTTCTGAAGACAGCTAGACTGCTGCGTTTGGTGAGAGTAGCACGGAAATTGGACAGATACTCTGAATACGGTGCTGCAGTTCTGATGCTCCTCATGTGCATATTTGCACTAATTGCACACTGGCTTGCTTGCATTTGGTATGCCATTGGAAATGTAGAAAGACCTTACTTGGCTCACAAGATTGGCTGGTTGGATTCTTTAGGAGAACAACTAGGAAAGCATTACAATAAGAGTGATGCAAGCTCTGGACCATCTATCAAGGACAAATATGTTACAGCACTTTATTTTACCTTCAGCAGTCTGACAAGTGTAGGATTTGGAAATGTGTCTCCAAACACCAACTCAGAGAAAATCTTTTCCATCTGTGTCATGTTGATTGGCTGTAAGTAATTTTATCGTGGATTTTAATCTTTTTTTTCTACTCTGTGTTTGAGCAAATGGCTTAACATTCTAAACTAATAAGATTATAAGCATGCAGCCGGAAGGGCAAATTCCTAGGGAAAGGAATGTTGTATGCAAAAATATGTTGTGACTCATTCAGTGTCAGGAAGTAATCAAGTTGCTTGACTACTCAAAATCTGTTATCCAAAATGTCAGAATATTTGTGTTGTATATCAGTGTCTGTAAGCAAATCCTGTGTAAGGTAAGAAGATGAGTTTGGAGTTGATTTAGGAAATTATAGCCCATCATATTTGGATAATCATAATTATATTTTATTTTTCTATTTAAAACTAAACCTATAAACGTTTTTAACTCTTCCTTTTGTTCTTAACTTTTACTTTGGCGTACTCATCCACAAAGCCCAATGATATGACCTAAGTAAGTTTTGTTTCTCTTTAATCCAGCATTAATGTACGCTAGCATTTTTGGAAACGTATCTGCAATAATCCAAAGACTCTACTCGGGAACTGCACGCTATCACATGCAGATGCTGCGAGTGAAGGAGTTCATACGCTTTCATCAGATCCCCAACCCCCTGCGGCAGCGCCTGGAGGAATACTTCCAGCATGCATGGACATACACCAATGGCATTGACATGAACATGGTATGTTCTTCTGTTTTTCAGGCAGAGATGATCAGGAATAGATAAATGCATAAGAAATTAGAAAGAGACTGTAAGTCTTTAGTATTTATAAGATGTAAAAGTACAAGCTTAAGAAGGTGGATATATCTGTTACTGACAATCAAGCCACTCACTACATGTTTGGCATACAAGCATTTCACTGCATAGGTTATTGCCAGGTATATCAGAAATCTGAATTCTCACTGTGTATAGGAAACCTTGAGAACTGCAGGTGACTTCTGTAAGCTTAAATAGAGAAAAAAAGTCATAGGTTTCTTTTTTCAGATATAGGTGTTCCAGAATTTTGTTTGTTCTTTGCCCTGATTTTCCACTTCCAGTACCAAACAAGAGTATCTGTGTTGATATCTAGAGTTACTGCTCTATAAAACTGTGGAGATTAATCCTTTTTTTCAGAATCCTTGCATGTAATCTAGAACAGGTATATTGGGAATGAGTTGAAGAGAGGAGAACTTTTCAAAGTTCTTTCCATGCTCTTTTCAAACAGAAATATTTGAATAACATGATAGTTTGAAAAGAAATTCACTTGCGTTCACAACCACATAATTCTGCACTGAAAATCAGCACAGTACCACTAACCATTTAGCCATTCACAGAAATTCATTTCTAAGAACTGACAAGGAATAACACTCATATTTTCTGTTTTTGATAAATAAGCCCCTATAATCTCCCCTTCTATAAATATATGGCTAGCTGAAAAGGAATAACAATCTGCTAGTGAGCAAAAGTAAGCATCTTTATCTCTGTCTTATTTTCTGGAGATAGAAACATTTTTTCTGAAAATTCAACATCAGTTTGAAGACACTGAGGGCAATGTACATCTTAAGGACCTGTGGATCTGTGTCTCTGTAGGGATACTTTCCAGAGTTATTCAGAGCTGGAGATTAGAAACTTTGAACCCTCCTGAAAGCTGTAAAGAACAAGAAAATCTATACACTTTTGTACCAATTTAACTAGAAATTAACTTCCAAAGTTTTGACATACATTCATACAGCTTTCATGTGGTATCTATATATACATTTCTGAATGACTGTCAGAGTACCACATTTTTATGCAGTAAATAGAAATAATGGTCTTGATTAAAATCTTTTATAAAGGTGAATCACTGATAGTTAGACTTCATGGTTACCATTAAGTAAAGCAGATCTTACAGTAGAAAATTAATATATTTGGCTTCACCTGCCACTTACGTGTGTCCCCTCCAGAGGGATAATATGTCCAGAGCAGGACAAGGACAATTGTATAAAACTCTGCTGGGGATTACTGCAGTGGAAGGCAGCATCAGTAGCTTCATCCTGTGTGGCACTGAATAGCCCTAATTCCTTCTGATGGCAATGGAATTGTGAGGTACTCAGCACTTGGCAGGATCAGGCCCTTAAGCTGCAGGTGTGTTCAACCTAAGCCTAAAGTAGCACACTGAATTATTTCTGAAGATATTACAAAATCATATGTCTTAACTAATTCATTATTACTAATGGATGTACTAAAAACACCTGGTTCACATGAAATAGTAACTATAACTGGAGATTGTCACATGAAAACTTGCATAACTCGGAAACTGGTGTATGGAAATTAGTCTTGGATTTGTCATTAATGTGAAATAACAGTGAAATGGATTAAATAGCCCATATACTGCAATATGATTGTGAGGCAGTATGGAGGATTTGTTTTAAATAAAGTGTGGAAAAACCCTCAATTTAGTATCTTGTTTTGTTGTATTTTATTCCTTATGCTGTTCGCAGTTCTATCCCTCAAGTTCTGTGTCAATCACTTTATTTCCTTTAAGAGTTTGAATGTATTACACTTAGTGCAAGGATAATATAAGAATTGTGTGATATACATTGTACTTATGAAAGATTTATCTCTTTCCTGTCTGCTTCACACCTAAATACATGGAATAACACCACCCACTGGTAAGAGCAGGAGGTATTTATATCAAATTTAATTCCAGTATAAAGTGTGGAGAATATCCATGTTATCTGTTGGGTTTAAAGCTTGTTCAATGCTTTCTAATTTTAATTGTAACCTTTTGCATGATGAAGGGGTAGATAGCAAAGGGAAATAATCCAAGTAGAATCAGATGTGGGGCAAAATGGTTACTAAAAATTAGACATTAAAAACTGCTTATCTAACCATGTTTATTAATCACTGTTTTACCCCACAACTCAAATCATGCTTCTCTGCCCAAAAAAAGTCATGTGCATATTGGTTTGCATTAAATAGTTGCTCTGTAGGAATGTCACTGACAAAGTTGTCATGCTGCTGATCATTCTGCATTTTCCTTTGTGTGAATGCTCTTGGTTTAAACCATATATGCATGTTAACACACGCACCAATGACGTTTTCTTGGCTATTAGCCATGTGCATATGAGTTGGACTTGCATGTGTTTTTTTTACTTAATTTTGCATGAAATATTTGCATTTACAGAACAAAGGACTAGTATTGTCCTTAGACAAATGTGTTTGACTCCTGCCCATGTTTACTTGGAGTTTTTTGTGAATTCTGAAGGCAGAATATCATCCAATATCTTTTTTTCTTCATTTCATGACTGAAAGCTGAAAAAAAATTAAAAATGTAGTCCTCTTTCTCCTTTGAAATATGAAATGCATAATAATTTACATTTGTATATATATATATGTACATGCAACATATACACACACATACTCTCATATATATATATATAAATAACATAGATAATATATTTCAAATGATGTTTTAAATTATCTTCAGTAATATATTTAATAATCCGGGTAAAGTGGAAAATAAAACATAAAAAAATAGATTAAACAGAAACCCTTTTAATCTCAGAAGTAATAGTGCACTAAGACTAAACTTGATTTTCTAAACAAAATTCTACACCTTAGGTTGCAAACCAGAAGATAGTATTTTATCAAGTGCTTATTTGAAATGGTTAAGCTTAAAATTAGCTTTAGAGACCTGCAAGTGAAATATGTTGAGATCTTGTTTATTTGTTCCTTTGCTCCCTTCTGCTCCATTTCTACATATTTTTTATTATATTCCATTATATAATGTATTTTGGTTAAAAACAGTTCCACATAATTATGCATGGACTGGATAAACAGGATTTGGGATTTATTTTAATCTGGATAAAAATCTTGAGTCTATAGAATAAGCATAATTTAAATCATGTCTCTGTGATATACACCGTCAAAGTCAAATTACAAAAAAAATGTTTACATTGCATATTATTTCATGAAATATGTCACCAGTCCCAAAGATTCCAATTCTTGTAATATTTTTAACTATCCTGTTCTGTTTTTCCTAAATTCTTTTTGCCTTTTTTCTCTTTCATTCCTATGTTATCAGTCCAGCACTGATAACAGCATGCCTATGATGCTTACCTAAAAAGATTAGCTATTTAGTGTTTGAGATTTTTTTTTTTTAAGTTATGCATGTATTTTTTTACAATCCTGTCCCACCCTTTCTTTTCATGGATCTTCTGTGCATCGGAATAGCTTTATTGGTTTACTTTACATTTGGAAAAAGTTCAAAGAAGTAACTAAGTGGGACAGGCTGAAAAATGTTTAGCCCAATGTAAACATTAATTAAAATTTTGGATGTGGGACAGACACCTTTTTGGTCTGGGTTTTGACAAATAGCATGAAAGGGGAGAGCAAGTCAGAATTTTTATAAATGAATGTATGATTTCTCCTGCAAGCATCCAAGCAAATGGTTAATTTTACCATTGTGATAACTGTCTTGGCCACTGTGATCATGCAAGTACAGCAGAGAACACACCTATCTTGAACCAGCAATTCTACAGTAGCAAATAAAGGGCAGGTTTACCATTGCCTTGGACAGGCTTATTTGTAAGAGATTGGCTGCTGATACCTGGTTGACATCACTACATTTTTTATTCTTGCTTTTCCTCCCACAGTGATCACTTCTTACAACAAAATCAGTTTTATCAATAGAATCAGTGCCACTAATATATTTGAAGCAGAGGATTAGAAAAGTAAATTAAAATTTTAAAAACAGCAAGGAGAAATTCTTTGTACCATCAAAAGGCTAATGGAAATTAGATGTGTTTGGAGCAAAAACTAGCAATAAATTGTTTAACCAAGGGAATATGTAATCATGTTGGAACTTGGTACTGCTATTTGCCTATATGTAAGAACACAAATCATGACATACAAACCAGCTAGAAAGTAGTTCATGATTAGCCATAAACCTGTTCTTTCATTTTTGAAAAAAGACAACTTTAAAAATCTGATTGCCTAAGTTGAATCGAGATATAGAAAATAAGACCTCATAGAGAAAAAATAATTTCAAGGATGTCCATCTATTTCCAAATCATCCTTTATCAGTTTCTCAGTGCATTGTATTTTGTGGTCTAAAATCTCAAAGCCAAGAGCAATCAATTTTTCAACTATCATATTTTTTGAAATATGCAGATCTGGTCAATCCTCAATTTCTACAGACTTAAAACTTTTCTCTTGGTCAGGGAGCCAACAGTTGAAGAAACTGAAATTATTTTCTGTCTTCCGTGTTTATCAATGTATTGTATCTCAGAGATCACTTTTTAAATGTACTCAGAAACTGTAATAAGACTGTAGAACAATAGTTCATTGCAGCTTCACTAATTTCAGCATAAAGATGTCACACATCTGTGTTGTGGCAATGACTGAAAACAGAAGATCCTCTTCTTGATAAGGTTGTCAGGCTTCAATCTCATTGAAAGGTGAATTAGCTCATTATCACATACTGCTTCTCTTCTCTCTCAAGTGTTGAAAGGAAACATACTGAACATCAAAAAAAAAAATCATTCTGTGCAAAGAGGATTTTTCAGGTGTATTCTTATTCTGTGTGGAGCCCAAGAGCTTCTGGAGCAGAATTATTGCCACCTGTAAACTTGTTCTTTCTTTTCTAAACACTGAAAGTCCTTGAAAATGTTTCAACCTTCTGCTTGTAGAAATAATTAATTTCTGTAATTAATTATCACAGGAATATTGAATAGTAAATTCTAAATTCTTTCTAGAAATAAAATTGCTGAATAACAGAAATGTTTAGCATAGATGATGTTATTAAATTATGAGAGTCAAATGTTTGTGACAGAACTAAATCCCACACTAATCTCCATTAGAGGAAACAGCTACTGGGGGACAGAGATCCTAATTCAAAATCTAAGCAGCGCAATTTGTACAGCTAAAGAGTTTCAGGTTGGCCTTAAAATTAGATAGCTGGCAAAAAGATGAAAATTAAATACACAGGTTATTTCACCCAATATATGAATTAATTTATTTCACTCATTCTTTCTGAAAAAACTAAAGCAAAAGGTTAATTTTTAATATAAAGTTCAAATTTTAATATTCAGATATTTTGAAAACTATTCAACATTTAGTGATGCCAGTGTCAACATAGCCTGAGATCTCTCTTATGCAGGTGCAAACCAAATAGATATCAAGTATGTGTGGTCATGACACAAAGTGAATTTACTCCTGCCTCTTTGTATCTTCAGCTGCTCAAATTTTTTGGTGTGTTAATTTTTTGTATGAATAAATTTCTCAAACTATTTCACAAGAAGAGATCAAGACAAGGCAGGAATAAAGTGGAAGCAGACCAGAATCCTCTTTCACTTTATGCCATCTTAAATTATCTTTCCCTTTATATGCTAGGCATCTGCCACTCATAAACAACTCTGACTGGTTTTAGGACAAGAAAGCCTTAGTCACTAATTTCAACATACCCCAAACATAGCACAACACACAAGAGCCCTCTTGTGCTCTCTTCAACTGCTGGTTGGTATTTAATGATCCCACCTATATTTCAGCAGAGTAAATGGGCAACAGAAAATTATATGCAGAATTAGAGAATTATCTTTGATTGTAGGGCTGCAAGCACTGGAGAATCTCTCAGACTACGAAAGGCTGAGAGGGCTAGGACTGTTCAGCCAGATGGAAGAAATGAAGGCTCACAGAGGATCTCATCAATGTGAACAAATACCTGAAGGGAGGGTGTAAAGAAGGTGGAACAAATTTTCAGTGGTGCCCAGTGACAGAACCAGAAGTAATGGGCACACACTGAAACTGGAGGCTTCAACCGAACACCTGGAAACACATTTTTACTGTGAGGATAACTGAGCACTGGTAGAAGTTGCCCAGAGAGGTTGTGGCATCTCTGCCCTTGGAGATATTTGAAAGCCATCCGGACATCACCCTGGCTACCAGCTCTAGGTAGACCTCCTTGAGCAGGGAGGATGGACCAGATGATCTTTCCAAAAAGAAGGTCATTTCCGACCTCAATCATTCTGTGGTTTTGTTGGTATGGAATGTAGTATTTCCATGTTTGATGAAAATTATTGTAGCTTATGTGCTGGTTTGCTTCAGGTTCTAAATATTTTCTGTGAGATATATGTCAATACCTATTCCAGAACTGAGGATAAAAAAAATCTAAAATTTGTCATGAATTTTATAATTTATCCAAAAACCCAAGGTTATCTTTGCCCCAAACATTTGCTTGTTGCCTGAGATTAAGGCATAAAGATGTGTCCACGTCTGTTGTCACAAATGTACCTGATAAATGTGTGAGTGATACCTTGCTGTCATCTTGAGAAAAGAAATTAATGAAGCTGGACTCCCTCTCCTCATAAAAAGATCACATTCTTCAAGGCAGTATGAATCATGTCCCTACTATCCTCATGAAACCTCAATCACTTATTCCATGTAAAATGTTTTACATCTCTCTGGATGACGTTATCCTCCTCTGTAAGCATGCCACATAGATAAACCAATGTTATCTGACGTGGAGTAAGTTTTATTCCAAACAGGAAGAGATAACTGAACTTGGACTTGATAACTATCAATGACAGACAACTGGAGCCTGTGATCACACCATCTTAACTGATTTTCTTTACTTTACTTTTTCATTTTCAAGGGGGAAGGGCTAAAGCTGATTTTATGTCTTGTTACATGTCTTTTTAAAAATATCTGTATATATTTCTTGAATTTTGCATGAGTTCTGATTCCAAACATGATTCTAACCATAAAAATCCAAGATTTTTCTCACCAGGCCCCCGTGGAATCACAAATGAGGATATATTGTGTATAACAATAAAAGTATGTTAGGAAAGAATGGAACAATTGAAACTCAAACTGTATTTAAATGATGAATTAGTTTTTGACTTTTCATTGATAATAATGCTATTAAAGAGCAATTCTAGTTTTATAATTGTCAAATTTTTTTTACTTTGAAGACTACATGGATGATTCTCTAGTATTTAATATAAGCAGTGTGTGTACAAATTTGATGTTGATGTTGATTCTCAAATTATAATATAATTTTCAATAGAATTTCAGTAATGAAAATCAGAATATGAGAATGCATGTAACAAGTATGTGAGAGTTTGGGTTGGCAAAATTTTATATGTACTGCACAGCATAAAACTTAGTCTGGAAACACCAAATTCTGTGTTGTGTCCGCTACTGGACTTAGATTAAACACCTCAATACACACAATGTGTGCAATATGGTAAGCTCTTTTTGTAATGTAGGTTTTGCCAATGTTTTAACAAATTTATCTTCAAATCAGCTTCTTTCTTTAATTTCTAAGCTTGTATTAACGGATCAATCTCCATTGGAAAGCAATGTTATTTAGTCTTCCTTTTAGGTATTATAAAACAGTGATATTAAGAAGTAGATGTCTTTCCTCTCTGATGTATAAAACTACTTTAGAGTGTAAGCTCCATGGAGCAGGGACGTTTTAGTCACAGATGCTTGAAAAGAGGCTGGTATCATATGTTATTTGCATTTAAATAACTATTAACTGATATGCAATGATTTTAAAACAGTTTCATGATAATTATAAATTAATTATAAAAATAATTGTTTCTGTAAGGGAATATCCAAAGTATCTTCAGAAATATAAACCAGCACACATGGTCTGCATGGGTTTTGCTTAATGGTAAAATACAATCCCTTGAAAATCAGATAAACAGCTGATGTGAAAAATTAAAACAATTTATTCTAAGTGTGTTCTAAGTGTTCCTGGCCTCCTAACAATTCAAATACACTTTTCTTTTAAGTACTTCTGAATTCAAAATGAAGCTCTTCTAAAATGTTTTCAGATAGATACATAGCAAACAAATTAATTCAAAATAGGTCTTTTATACTCACATGACTAGAGAACAATGTCAAAATAAACACAATTTTTCTCCTCTTATTTCATTTGGTGAGCCTATTTGTTTCTCAGTTTTCCAGTATCATTCAGTAAATAAGTTCCTACAACCTACAGTCTTTTTATTTCAATATAATTACATTCTATTAAAAAGCATAATTGGATACTAAGCTATTTCTAGTGGTGTGATAGATACTGAAAACAGTGACACCACAGAAGATTTTCATTTATCATATTTTCTTTTGCTTAGTGTTGTTGAATGCTGGCTTTTTCTGAGGATGTACAAATTTCATGTGGTAATGCTGTAAGGCTCAAAAAATTGTTCTATATATGTGTGTTAAAGCATTGTTTGTTATTTCACAGCATTGATTTCCATTAGCAATCAGAAATATTTCAATTCTTTCAAAGGTTCAAATATCTCGTTTTTAAAACATAGCTTGGCTTGTGTGGACAGAAGCCTCATATCAGAAATGTGTTCATCTTCACTAGCAAGGCATATGAGTTTTGAATATATTTCTGCAATGAGAGTGAGTGCACAGGATTTTTTTTGTGCTAAAGTAGAAATTATAATAGCAACAAGTGAATGCATTTTGGATATATCTTTTCTCAGCAGAAATGTTTACATATTTATAGAAAAACAGTGCAGAGGATAAACAAGGATGAAATAATAGACTGATCTAATAACAGAGACACATCCTGTTCACATATTCATAAGACTTGTAGCATCAGTACATATTTTGCCTTTAGTAATAGGCAACAGTTGTAGCTGTCCCTAGGGAAAGCATATGACCCAATCACATCACTGACAGCATATAACAGGATATAACAAGGAAAGGTGGTGTGTCATAATGTGTCAGCACGCAGAGTCACTCACAGTACTCCCATGAAGTCAGCAGCAGAAATGTTGATAGATTCTAAACGAATCAGAGTTGTATTATCCTAGAGAACTTAGAAAAACTCACACAAAATGACCACGTTGTAACTCCCTTCTTTCCTTCTAAACAAAATTAATATGTTGCCATGGTACCCAAGAGGAATCCCATGATTCTACCTCAGGCAAACTCCTATTGTTCTGAGTAAAAGATGATCAAGGACTGCAGCAAGTAGCCCTGTGATTTGCTGAATGAATCATGTGTCTGTGTAAATCTGTGTAACGTTGTTTTAATAGGTCATGTTGGTTTTTCCGATAAAAATTGAAGTCTTATAGTTGCAAGTAGAATATATTTAACATGAAAATACTAATAAAATGCCCTCTCTCTGAAAAAGATCTGATCCTCTTCAGATAGTTCTCATTTTACAAATAGCACGGTTATATTTCAGCAAAAACCTCTCTTATAATAAATGTAGTACTTTGACAATTGATAAAAAGGAAATAGAGATATGAGCCCAAATGAGTGAAATTCAGTCAAGACTTCCCCTTTCACTCTCTTATTTGTCATTTTACTGCAGTATAGTCATTCATGTACCGATACCATTTCTTGCTGTGAAAGAAATCTTAATAGCATATTTTCTAGCCATTATATTGATTAGTATTTATATGAGTACTCAAATTGTAAAAACTTTTTAATATAGATTACACTATGCATTTTTTGAATTTTAATACTCCCATAGCTCTTAGAGCCATGTCTATTTGTAGATCACTTCTTTCCTTTTGTCCAGGAAGAAAACAAAAATTATATAAAGAACTTTCATGGCATTCGTATGGAATCTTTATGCTTGTCTTTCCAGGTCCTGAAGGGATTTCCAGAATGCTTACAAGCTGACATTTGTCTGCACCTCAACCAAAATTTGCTTCAGAATTGCAAAGCTTTCCGGGGGGCCAGTAAAGGCTGTCTTCGAGCTTTGGCTATGAAATTTAAGACAACACATGCACCTCCTGGAGACACTTTAGTGCACTGTGGAGATGTTCTTACTGCTCTTTATTTTGTGTCAAGAGGCTCCATTGAAATCCTTAAGAGTGACATTGTTGTAGCCATTCTTGGTAAGTACATTATTACAAGGCATATTAAAAGAGCCAGATTTTCAAAAGAAATACTTATTTTTGTTCCTGGGACAGGAAATTTGTAAATATTTACTATTTTTTAAAATCAAGAAAAGAAATAATTTAAGAAGAAAAGTCTACATTGGTGCAATAATTCATGTGCACCAAAGAGCCCATGTCTTTGGATTTCTAAAGATTTAACTTTAGCCACATTAATCCCTAGGTAAAAGGTAAGCTGCAAGTTGAGGCAAGCAGATATCCAATTATTCCAGTTCTGATTATGCTGCAAGATCAGAAAGCCAAGCCCACTCTGTTCTTGAACAGTGATGAAGCTATTGAGACATGTAGACTTCTCTATTTCCTAACTGGAACAATCTACTCTGGGCATTCAAAATGTCTTCTAGAGATTTTCAGAAATATCTGTTTCTGTCCACTAGGCATAAAGGAAAATAAGAGAATAACAGATTAATTTGATCTAGAAGTAATAACACTTATGTTTCCCCTATATTTCTTATTAACACATTCTTGTTTGTATAGCATGATGAGTTACCTGGTTTTTTTCCTTACAAAGTTGGCTCAGGACAATGCTCAATCCAGCTGGGAGCTCACTTGCAGCTGGTGATAGCTCTTATATGAAACCAGTAAGGCTTCATTAGCTACAGCAATATGAAAACTAAAATAACTAAAACCTTACATAACATGACTACAGATTTGTTTCTCCTATTTTATATTAGATAACAAGAATGCAAAGAATAATTGAGTAGATGAGTAAGGATTTTGCTGTACAGAAGCATATACCAGCTGTAATATCACTCATATATTGTCTTTCTGTTAATTGGCCACTGTAGGAACTTACAGTAAGAAAAGTAGCTGAAGCAAGATGTGGACTGGGGGCAGTATGTTGCTATTAACCCACTTTTGACTGATCATTCTGTTTATACTTTGCAGGGTGGATATGTGAGCAGAACAAAGGTGTGCCTAAAGCAATCCTTCCCTAGGTTTAGATAGTGTTATCAAGATCATTTTTCATCTCATGGTGTTGCAGCTCATCAGCTGGGCCAGCTTTAGGCATAAGTAAAGTAGGGAGCATGCAAGTATAACACCGTGAGGTTTTTACTTAAAGAGTCTTAAAGGGTGTAAAAGTCTTGCCCTGATTATGAGCAGTGTGGTTCATCAAGGAATTCATCTCTCACATTGTACATTTCTGTAATATTTCTATTGCACTTGCAATCCAGACAAACTGACAATTTTATGGATTCATCAATTTCTTCCTTGACAAGTTTTCATGTTATACACATCAGATCCCTGGACACTCACACTGTAGCAGAAACCCAGGTATTTGCAGGGCCATGCCTGTATATCTCTTCCCACCTATAGCTGCCCACACCAGGGACAGCAGTTTGGGGCCTCACTCTCCCAGGGAATGGTAGGTCAGACAGGTGTGCACAGCTGCATCCAAAAGAAACTGAGCTCACATCTGTTTCATGATCCATGAGAAATCTGCCCTATAGCTGGCTTCAGTGAATGAGTCCATGGTATTTTGAAGAATCTACAGAAAAAGGATAGATGATATAAAGGAAAATAACTCTGCACTGAAATCACTCAGAAACCTAACAAAATTTATCAATAATTAGCCAAATACTTGTAGTTAATTTCTCTTTCTGAAAAACCTACACATGGAAATGGACATAAAAAAACCTCAGTGCTTTGTGCTCTGGACAAGAGAGTCATCCAACAGAGGTAGCATGGATGAAATTTTCACCTTTAACAAGTATTTCATCAAATAAATCTAAGTGTGCTGAGGAATGCTAGGTTTCTCCCCAGTTTTCCTCAAATCATCAGCACTGTCTGATGTAGATGTGTTAAGTTTCTTTAATACTGATCTGACAAGAGTAATCCTACATCAAATACCTAGAAAATACAATGTCTCTGAAATCTACTATCTCTTTCAGCTTTGCAGAGAGGATATAAAAATACTATTAAATACCCATGTCAATACTCTCATTGCGGAGAAGGTTTTATATGTCTTGAATTGGGACCTCTGAATTCATAAGCATCTGGGGCAAAAGGACTATATTGGCAAACCCTTGTTTTGTCACTGATTCCTGTTATATTGCATATCTTTGACTGTCTGTTATATCTAATGAACTGTTTTATGAAATAAAAACTGTAAGTTTTGCTCTGAAGATTTGAAGAGATGAAAAAAGGATCACCTTTGTTGGCAGTTTATTTCCACGGTTAATCACCTTTATTGTTAAAAATGTGTGCTTTATCTCCAGTATAAAATTCTCTTGCTTCAATTTCTTTCTATTGGTTCTTCCTATGCTTTCCTTCTCATATTCTAGAGGCTTTGAATGCCAAGTGATTTTTCCTCTCTAAAGAATATATGCAATATAATCAGATTATCTCTTAATCTTCCCATGTTCAAGATTGTCACCGTAAATCAGCCCTACCTTTTGCACTTTTTAGCTCAGTTTTCAACTTCCTTTTAAGTAGAAAACTTGAACTACTCTTAGTAATCGAATGTGAAAGGCACAAATGTTTAACAGAGACAAAAATCACCACTATTCTTTTTTACCAGTCTCTGTTTCTCCCTTGCTATATGATCATTATTCTTTTCCACAAGTGTTTTCTTAGTTCCTCCCCAACACCATTTTGCAGGTAACCCTGAAACCCTTAGTGCAGAGCATATTTTCACTGGTTTATGGCTGCAGCTGCTTTACATTGATGAAGTTTAGGTACAGTTTGGCAAAAATGAGCAAGTAAATAGAGATGACAATCTTAACAAACACCTATTGCAAATGTGTAAACATTGATTGGAAGAATTGTAGTGGTATCAAAACAGAGGCATATGTGTTTAAAGGGCTTGTTCAAAAGAACTGCATCTCAGAAGTTTTGTATTTCCTTAAAAAGATACAAAAACTAAGTAATTTTCTACTAAAATATATTTCAAGTATGGTGAATTCCTTCATGTAATTCTTAACAAAATGATATTACAGGCCAGACAAGTCCTGTACTGGACTGAGCAATAGAAATTGCATCTTTTCCATCATAACAATATGATTGAAATCACCAAATGATGATTTTAGAAGAAAGGACAAAGGAACCTGCTCAAGTCATGTTTTTTGATGCAACTGAAGAAAAATTGTGATGAAACTTTCACTTAGTCCAGTTATATGCCTATGTATTTTCATTGATCTTAATAATTCTACCTTTAATACTGAATAACACTGTCTTTTCTTTATATATGTGCAATGGTAATGTGACTGTATCACTGTATGTAAAACCAAGTATTCTATGCCACTATGATAAAGAAATACATTATTCAATTTAATGGCTTACTCATGTTTAAAATAATAATCTCTGTTTAATTTTCTTTCTGCAGGGAAAAATGATATTTTTGGAGAGATGGTACATCTTTATGCAAAACCAGGAAAGTCAAATGCAGATGTGAGAGCTTTAACTTACTGTGACTTACATAAAATCCAAAGAGAAGATCTACTAGAAGTTTTGGATATGTATCCTGAATTTTCTGATCTCTTCCTCACCAATCTGGAACTAACTTTTAATCTGAGAGATGAAACTGCAAAGGTACATATAATAAGTGAATTTTCTTTCTTAATATTGGGCCAAATCTGTCCCACAGTAACAAAACTTGAAAATAACATTTGAAAAACTAAGGTTAACAAAATGAAAAGCTAAAATCCTATATTAAAAAAATATACTCACCTGATTGCTTTTACTGAATTCAGTTAAACTCAGAAGAAGTCAATGAAATTATTCAGATGATGTTAATCTAACAGGATTTGGTTCTATATTTAAATAGTATTAAAGCTTCACCCAGAGGGGTTTTGTTAAAGCCATGGAAAATATGGGGTTTTTAGATGACTACAGCCTAGGTCATCACAAGGGGAACTTTTGACACTAAAAGTAATTGTACATCCATAAAGTAAGGATAAATCAGATTATCCAGATTCATTCTGTGTCTAGCAATAGAAAATATTTAATTGCCTTTCAAATATGAATTTTTAATTCCCTTATCTTGGCATGCACTCTACCTCCTAGGGGACTGAAAACTTACAAGTGACTTTTCAACTTTTACTCAGCCTTCAGATTTGCAGGCATATCTTGATCTCTTTTCCTCACAGTGACTGTCCTAAGTGTCCCCTTTTGAACAAATTACATCTTCAGGAAAGTCAAGATATTACCAACATTTCCTTATTTCAGACTGACAAGGTTAGTCTGACTTGGGAAAGAAAGTGGACATTTGGCCAAAGGGGGAGTGGGGAAATTCTCTTGCCCAGCTTGATCTGCTGGGGCTATAGGCTTCCCCAGAAGATTGCAGGTACCCCAGCCCTGGCCACCAGGAAGGGACTACACCGCCCACAGAATGACTGGTTTACACTTCATTATTTCTGAGATAATGCTGTTTTGTGGCTTCCGTAAAGAAAGACCGAGGTTCACTGAGAAGGAACTGAGATACAGAATTTGGCCTCAAAGTCCTTCTAAGAAAAAAGAAAAAGAACACTAAGTTTTCGGCTGTAAATCATAGGGACACTTTTGCTAATCACATGTGGGTCTTTGTTTTTAAAAAAAATTATAACAAATACAACTTCTAGCAAGAAATGTCACTTCTTTCTCTTATGACCTTTTTTAATAAAATATCATTCTGAAAATAAAATACCAATCATATTCTTTTTTCAGTCATGACTTGGTATGTATTGAAAAGGTCATAATTATTAATTACAGATAAAATAAAACACAATGTATAGTCTAGTGATAAATTTAAGTTAAAACTGAATTTCCATATATTTGAAAAATTTCTTGAGTATAATTTCACATTAATGATTTAAGTCTGTGCAATTATTTATTGCAATTACATTTTCATCAATATTTTATCATTATTTTTTCCTTAGATCAGAGACAAGGAAGGCAGGAGAGGCTCAGCCATGGTTCTGAGTTTGCAAAAATCACAGTTTGTCTCTAGCAATTTCATTTACTTTCCACTGTCTACTGCAATCCAGAAAATCAAAAGGAGCATTGAGCACATTCTCATTTTCAAAACATCACTCAGATCTAAATTTATTATCAGAATAATGGGTGCTTCTGCCTCAGCTTCTGCTCCTGCCCTCTTATTTGTATAAGTACCTTTTTCTTCCTGCTGTTTTTCTACCAGTGGGCCACCACTGAAGCACATTACTCACCAGTTTACAATGAAAGATGTAAACACTTCCCAGCTCCCCTCTGCCCTTCTCCCACATGCAAATCTGCTTGAGTGGTGTGGGAAACCTCAGTAGCACGGGGAAGGGAAATAGGCTGAAGCCAGTGCCATGGGCATGTACGCAAAGAGCAACACTGGTGTTATATTTGCTAATATTTAAATTTCTTGAAGTAGAAAAAATAAGAGCTAAATGCATCTTTTATCTTCTGGGAAAAAAAGCACTGCAATCTTCTTAAGAAGATAGAGAAAACCAGCACTGTGTTCTGGTGCAGAAATAAGTATCTGAATGATCTAAATTTGATAAAGAGGAAGGGAGGGTCTAGAAAGATAAAATAATGAGAGGTAAAGTGCCTGATGCTTGTCAGGCTTACATTTATTGTAAAATATAACCTTTATAATCATTACCATCAGTTAAATATAAATATAATTGCAATCAATTACCACTTTACTTCTTGAAATAGCATACATTCTCTGTTAGAGGTTATTTCTCTAAGGTTACATAAACCAGATCTGTGCAAGTTCAGAGAAGCTGAAAACACATGAACACATGTATTTCAATGTAAACTTATTATCAGGATAATTTTATTTCACCATTAGGTGATGGCAGTGTTGGTTTTGCTCAATTTGCATAAACTTTTTTAATGTTAGCCTTGGGCAATTCCATTCATTAGCTGGTGATGGAGAGGCTGATGCAGACTGACTTTAATATTGCCTTTTTTAAAGCTTGAACATGATTAACAGTCAATCACCTATTCCAAATCTGCCCTCTTTAGATGGGACTAATCTGTCATTTTGTTTCATATTTCATTAATCAAGTCTGACCTTGTAATAAGATCACAAACTACCAATGATACGGATGGAGATAACTGCAAACTACGAAGACGGAAATTGTCCTTCCAAAGTGAAATAGAGAAAGGTAATTAACTTCATTTCTTACATTAGACAGCACCGCCTCATTATTCATTGGTATTTCACTTGGTAATGCTGGGTACATTAGAGCCCCATGTTGGCTGTTACTGGAGCAGCCCTTGAGAATCCAGCGGGGCAGCAAAACTACTCTGTGCATTAACCCCTAAATGCTTATGTATAACTAGAAGATATGTGTTTCACCTTTTCATGACTTCACATCTATCTGTGAAGAGCTGTTCCAACATCAAGCTACCTTATTGCCTTTGAGACATGCATATCTATTTATATATATATATATAAAAATCTCTTAATACCTATTTTCTGATACGCCATGTTTTAAACTGTGTGGACTACATTGTCTGTGGATTATTTTATCTCCTCAGCAAAGTGCTTTGTTGAACTTGATGCTAGGTAGTGTTTCTCCCTGGAACTGAAATATTTTAAAAATTTAAAATATTTCAGGACACTGTAAATTCACCATAGTCTGATTTTGATCTATATAGTAACGTGTAAAAGTTGTTCTGGCAAAAGTTTAGGTAATACTTTATGTACTTGTGTTCACATTAGTAGCTTTTGAGAGTAAACCTAATGAAGGAAAATTCAGTGAAACATTAAACTTTTTCACCAGTATTCAGTACTGCTAAATTCCAGGAACTGTAGACAGTAGCTCTGGTCAGACAGCAACAGTCATGAAGACAGCTACACTGATACTCATAGGATTTTCATGTTTTTGTAGGAAAAACACAATTCCCTGAATACCGTTACCATTTTATGGTTGAATGGTTTGTCTGACAAATTACTGTTTCTGTTATGCCTCTCTTTCACATTCCACAGTGAAACCTCAGTCCTAAATGAAGTATAATACCAATTTATAGAGTAGCAGAATAGCTGATAATAAATGGGAACAGTTTAAATATCCATAGAAGGTATAATGCCCGATGAAGAGACTCTAATCCAGAGCCTGGATATTCAGAACAATGACATTCCTGTTCAATCAAAGAAGCATCTTTAGGGCAGAAAGCCAAGACTGACAACAAATCTGTCAGGAAAATGTCCCTGTGAAATATTCAATCTGCTCTTCACAAAGAATCTCTTGACAGAGGTACTTTGCCTGACTAACCTTCACATTTCTTATGAGAAAACATATGCTGCTACCTAGACAAGATGGAAGTGATCTTTTATGTTGTGCCTGCTGTAGAATTACAAATAGGCTACTCAAGTGTCAGTGAGGTTCCAAGACCCCTAGGCTTTTATAGTTCTTGCCCAGTGAATTACACTGAGCATCCTCTTTGAAACATTTATTTGCATTACTTTTGAAAGAATATGGTTTCCCACAGTTTTGTCTGTGAAAAAAATATATGCACCTTTGGGGTAGAAGAGGCAAGACTGGCAAGCTCCTTAGTCCTGGCAATGATTGTACAGCACCTGGTAATATCTGGGTTAGGCAGAAGTGAGGTACATTGGAAGTCCACCTGAAGAGAAGATAAAACAAGTAGGAGTCCTTTGCCAAGTACTGAGCACACTTTTGAGCCAGTGGCTTACTGCCCCTCTCTGGTCTCCTTTCAGATTACCTATGTGCTCCCATGGCCACAGCAGACACCTCATAGTCATAGACCTTCAGTGTTACTTTTCTGTGGCCCTTCCCACAACGTCTATGATGTTGTAGAGTACTATTGATCCTACTAGTTTGTAGAGTAATATTCTATTGATTTCAACCCGTTATATGTAGGAGAGAGTGGCATCTTATTTTGATCCAGCACAGATCAGTCTCTATAATGATAAATATATGGGCCTGATCCTGCAGGGTTTGTCAGAACTGGAGGAGAAAAGACAGTTTCTGAACAAACAGCTGGAAAACACATTTCTGGCCACAGTATGCCAAAATATTAAAAATATATGTGGTATGAAAATCATATTTTGATTTCAGAACTACAGTTTGAACAGGATAGAGACTCCCAGAATTCTCACTCTTATATTTTGAAATTTTTTTTGGTAATTATTGGAGGCATGCTTAGTAAATGCTCTTCTTGCTGGCATTCCTTACTTTCAGCTGTTGACCTACTAGCATATTATGCAGTTTGAAATTGTATTTTTTCCATCTTTAGTGTCATCATCATGTTTTCTCTGTTTTGGCATGCTAAAAATGGGATTGTGTTATCTCAGCCTTTAGTTCATGCTAGCCTGATTTGGACCTTGTTGCCATGGTAACTTCCTGCATGAGTTTTATCAGGGGTTAAACAAAATCAACACAGCTCTCTTTTATGCATCTGCAGTTAGCACCCCTGGTTCTCCAATTCCACACAAGATCTTCTCACTCCACATATACATAATTCCACCATTTCTATCCTGTGTCAACAAAAAACTTAACTAGTAAGGCTAATAAAGGCTCTGTCATAGTGTGATTTTAGAGGCTACAAGACTATCTGAGGGAGCAGCTTGTTCTCTGGCTTCTAGAATCGGCTGCAGTGTCAGAAGACAACCCCTGCAAAAATTAATGCACACACTACATAACAGCTTATACTTGCTCCCACCCTAAGGAAATTCACTGCATGTCTTTCTGAATAACGGATTGTACTTCTTGCACAGGTGCAGGTGCAGACTTAGCCAGTTGCCATAGATGCTTGACAGCCAAGAAACTCTCTGAGACTGCTTAAAATTAGCATCATTCCTGCCTGGCAGTTCCAAACAAAGCTCTCAGCTGGGTTGGCTAGTTAGTCTCCTGCTGAAAATTTTGTGACAATGAGCTGCTCCATCTATACTCAGTTGTCATTTTTAGCAGTGCAGAATACCATTCTTTCTTGCCCATTTCTGATTTACTTCTGGCAGTCCTGTGTGAGTTAGCTAATTTCAAGGGAAGTACATTTAGGCAAAAACTTTCTTTTGCTCTGCTAGTTCTGAGTACAGTTCTATTATCCCATGCTGAATAGAGCATTTCTAGAGTTGTTTACATCAATATAAAATCCAATATATGAGTTAAAAATGCACAGTGTAAGGAGATTAACAGAAGGCCTTAAAACTTGGGGCTTTGAAAAGATTGTTCTGGAGTTCAAGCATTATCACTTTTGCAAACAACTTTTTAAGCTTTTTGTTAATATTATCTCTAAAATCTTAACCTTCTTGGGACTTTTCTAGTGACAGCTGGCCCAGGAAACTTATAACAAGAAAATTTTTATTCCATGGATGTGATTTTAAGTGGTCACTAAACAAAGTTCTCACAGACTCTTGTTACCCGGGGGCTTGCATTTGCCCACATCAACACAGACTGTAACAATCAAGTGGAATATAAAGTACATTTTGCAGTGCTTTATTCTTAAAATATTGTTGACTAGTAAACTCATATATTGCTTAATTTTAATTTGAAGAGCTATGTTTCCTGCTCAGGCTTTTCAAAAACTGTCTTCCGGTCAATTCTCAAAGTAAGCACAAAAGGCAGAGTTCTAATAAACTTCTCACTGAATCTTGATTAATGTAACTGCCTTATGTGTTCATTGTTTGTAGCTGACTTTTAGTCTATGAAGCCAAGCCATATTAACACAGCTTTATTACACAAAGTGTCTAGAGGCTATGGCTCTTGATTTAGATATAGAAGACAAGGAAACATTTCAGGAACTGATTCTCCTGCCTGCAACTGTGAAGTGAAGCAGAGAATGGGGAAACACCCCCTGGCCTGTTTTTTCCCATTCTTGTCCCCTCCTCCAGCTTATTTATCTAAATGCTTACTTTATGAATAGATGCTCAGCCAAGCACTGTGCCATGTCCCCAGAAGGAAAGTCAGCTAAGAATGCAGAGAAAAATTGAAGCTCTTATTTAACTGTGTTAAACTGTTAGTATTTTGCTGATGAAGTTGGCTTGGGCTTAATTAGAGAAGAATTTCTAATATTCCACCAGAGTCTTAGGTCATTAAATGGCCAGGAAACAACTAATGTGTTGGCAGGCAGCATATGGCTGGAAACAAGACCTCATGTCCCCAAAATCTTACCTTAATCATGAAACCCCTAGCAAAAAAGTACCTGGTCATCAGAGAGCCCACCAGGGCAGTGTTCCATCTGCTCCTATTAGTGTTACTGCTGTTACCGGAGTGCCTAGGACCCACCTCAGGGAGCTTCCACAGAAGAGTCTTGTTTCCAGGAGTTACTCCCAAAGAGGCTGTCTCTAAAGGCCAAATCTGACTGAAATGTTGTGTGTAGTCACATATATCCATAGTTATCCTTTGAAAAATAAAATAGTAATAATAGCACTATGGTGAAAGCGGAATTCCTTGTAAAAGAGAAGGGAATTCTAAATTTGATAAGGGAACTGTTTTGATCTATGTCTTGGATCCATTCTGAGGTGCATTGCTATAATTCTTTGTTTCTGATTGGTTTTAAGTATAGCATTATTTCCTGAAATATACACTAATAATTGTCCTTCCATCATTATCTGATTAGCATTAAAGTTGACACAAAAACAGACAAAACAAAGAAAATGGAGATAGAAGGCTGTCAGTCCATCCCAGTCCATTTCATTGTACTGAAAATGGCACAAAAGAATAAAAGAAGGACTTCATATGCCCTTCAACTTTGAAATTCTTGGCTTTTTAAATGTGTCTCAAATTATTTAAAAACTAGCTCTTTTCTAAGCCCTTTTAAAAATAGGGACAGGGATCCTTATGGAAAAGTCCATAAGGACTTTGGTCCATCATGATAGGAGGAGGTTTCAGTATCTTCTGCTGTTCTGTTTCCAAAATCACCTAAACTTTCATAGCTCAAAGACAAAACACAGCAAAGGACACAATAACTTCCAAATTCTCACAAGCAGCACTGATAGAGAACTGTAATTCAAACTCTCTGTAGTACAGACCATTTCCTCCACCATCACTATTGAATCTACTGGAGCTTTTCAACAAAATTGTCAGAAATTCTGCAACAATGGAATCTCACTAGTTTATGTTTATATCTAGCTTTATCTATCATATCTACCCATGGTAGACTTAGAACTTCCGAAATGGTGAATGAAACTGGAATTAAACAAATCTTCCGTAATTAAAAACAATCACAAAGAAAAGCTTTGAATCTTTTTACTAGTGAAAGAGAAAATGTTTTAGCTTTCCCAAAAGACTTCCAGCAATCTACTTTTATTAGGATTATGGATCTTCCTGCATAGTTACTACACAGACAATATTTTTTCTTGGTGTTAGTCAACACACATATCTGACAGTACATTTTTAAGCAGGGGGTCCTAAAGATAGGTGGGATATTTGAAGAGAAACATAATGAGTGTAAATGAGGAGGAAGGAGGAAAACAAGCATGTGCTGAAGAATGCAAGAACTTCCACAGCTCAGGTTTCAGGAGTCAGTTAAGACTTTGGCATTGTGTCAAATTTTTGAGATCTGACATGTAGTTGAAGGTGCTGAAGCAGGACTTCTAGATACACGAATTCAAGTGCCTGGTGGAACTTCAGAAAATTCTTACTACTGGTTTAAAAATGTTTCAGGAAATGCATGTGCAGCTTTAAGACCTTTTGCCTCTGCCATGTCCTGAAAATGACCAAACTTTGATATAACTGCATGTGTTTCAAAAGATTATTTTTAAGAAAAAAAGAATCTCTGATAGAAACTATCTATTCTCAGTTGTTCTTTGTTTCACTTTTGTTCAGTTGGATATTATGCTATACAAGGGCATAACTATAATATGATGTTCACCGAAGGAGAAATTGTAGCCATGTAGCCAATTCTATTTTTTTTAATCACAAAAATCTGGTGCTCTTAATAAATTAAATTTTTAATAAATATGTGATGGCTTCAGGGTTCATTACTTTGCTTTCTTAAATTTATAAACTGTATAATTCTGTGGTTCTCAAATTTGAAGAAATATCTGTATCACTGAATAGGCACTGTGTGCTTTACCTCTAGCTCTGATTAGAACTAAAATGCTGCAAACATACCTTTCCAGTTTTAAAAGTGAATTGCAGTGCTACTATCCATCAGAATACTATGTGATTATTTAGATTACCAAAAGAAAATAAAGTGTGTGTGAAAGACAGCCCTTATGCTAATTGTCTGACTGTACTAAGTATTATTGCTATATTATTTGTGACATACAAATCGTTTTCTTGTAAGGGGGAGACCCTTACTATACAAAGTGCACTGCAGATTTTAACAGTTCAGTTTGTTTTCAGAGCTTTAGGACCAATGACTTCTCCTGACCATATTAATTTCTATTTTTCCAGGTGAGATAATTTGGAAAATATTTAGATCTGAGTTTCTCAGGTAATCCAATAGACCATGTGCAAAGCTTTCAGACTATTTCTCTTTTTTCTTGTGCACTAAATCTGTGCTTTTTCCATACAGTTTTCATTAAGACCTGACCAAAAAGTAGATAATTAGACATTCTGTAAACTTGAACCGTGTTATAATCACCAATGACGTTTCACTAAGGCACAAGAAAAACCTCTAGAGACACCAGTTTATGCTTTCTTATCACTTAAAGTTATTAATGATAAGGACTTTATAGTTTCACTTTTTTTTCTCCCTACTATTTTGTCCTCAGGGATGCATTGGTCATATGTAGATGTTGGACCAAGCTATGCTTTCAGCAGGCACTCAAAAATCTTTATGAAGGCAACAGTTCTCAGTTTACCTGATCACCAGTCATGACCTAAGATTATCAGAACAAATTGAACAGACAAATTTCTGTTCAGCTGAAAAGTGGTAGAATGTTTCGTTCAAGTTTTTAGTCTTCTAGAACAGATGACCTCTCCTGGAACATGTTCTTTGTCAGAACATGAGTTAAGACTGGCTTTGACAAACATCCAGATGTCACAGCATGTCAGAACTCTAAGGCCAAGTTGATTCTGAGACAGGATCTCAAGCACTAAAATTCAGGGTTCATAAATGTCTTACTTTTGTTTAAGTGGATTCAGGGTAAGTTATAGTACTTTCTGAAACATCAGAAACATCGGGGTTAAATATCTCTACAGACAAGAGCAAAATAAGTTTTCGGACAAGTTTTCTGGTAGCAAAGGTGGAGTAGCCCTCATTTTGAATGCTGCATAAAAAATCAAGTGCTGAATATTACCTATCACTTCTCATGCATTTGTAAAGGTTATGGGGATCATGTCCTTCTCCCAGTGGAAAATAAATCCACGCAAGTTCCTTATACTGTTTACCATAAGACTGTTTGTAAATTACTCAACAAATTACTTAACTTTGTTCTTTTACTCTTAGATAAGGAACAAAATAGAAAAAAAGTTCACCATAGCAATACTCACCCACTGAATGACCAGACACTGGGCTGCAGCTCACTTTCCTATGTACAAGCTGTCACCTTCCTCCTTTTTGATACTCTTCCTTTAGCCAATCCATCAGGAGGCAACTCAGTTATATCTAGAAATGTCCTCCATACCAGTCACATTCAAATAAGTATTAATCAAACAGCAAGAAAAAAAAATTCAGGAGCACTTTAATTAGCAGTTTTGATCTTAAATTCACTGATTGGAATTTTGAGGAGTAGTTTAGTCTGTGTATATCTTGATTAGACTTCTCTGGAGTCATATATTGGTCCTGCTCCACAGAACCAGTACTTTTTGATATTAGATAAATATTATCTATCACTTATAATGTTCTTGCACCACTAAGTGAAAAGCAGGGATTTCAGAAATTAGGATTACCATTTTCCATGACTGGTTGTTTGCTGTTCCCCATCTATACGATGGAAAACATAGGCAGTGTTCAAATTATTACCAGTGTTCAAATTATTCAACAGCTTTTGATTTTTTTGACATTTTGAAATTTTGCACTCTTTCAACCCTGTTTGTGGTATTGTATTTAACATACTGTCTGAAATGCTTGGTCATTGGCTTTCCATTCAAAATATTTGCTGCCCACGGCAGGCACATCAGGCATTTTTCTGCTCTCTGAAAAGGTAACAGACATTTTTAAATTAAGAACAGATATCACATAGTCATGATGGCTAGAAAATACTTTGTACACAGAAATACAGATGACCATCATAGGAATACTTTTGAATATCACACAAGAAAGAGCTTGTAACACTTGAACCAAAATACTTGATAGGAATCTGAAGATCTCCAGACCTTTTGAGCCATTAACCATCCTTCCATCCAAGTCACAGTGTGTATTTCTCTTTACTCTCCACACATGCAAAGCATGTGTTTACTCTAAACATTGGTTTAGAGTAAAACAATATGGAGAGTTTTTTCAAAGGAAAGGGAAAATGTAATTTCTGCTGAACAGATTTATAGTGGTGCAGATAATGTTAAGGATTGTCTGTACTATGGTTTGCAATGTAAATTGCTGTCTGTGGGAGTGAGGAAGCCATTCACCTTGTTGCCTGCACAAAATTGTCTCAGCATATTATGGGATTTTTTTATTGGATGGTTGAAAAGGGAGTAAAAATTTGCTACCTTCTGAAACACTAGGCTACATAGCTAGCTTGATTAATGATGACAAATTCCAGTTAATGAAATTTCAGCAGTATTAAACAATGCTGCTCCATAGGTAATATATTGCTGACACTTTCACCAATATTGTTTGACTGATGTATTAAGAGAAAATACCTCTAGATCATGCAGACTGGCACTACTTGAGTAATGCAAAATTTCAATACTGCAAACCATATTACACAAAAGAAACCTGTCTGACCTCTGGTAACCATCCCATGAAGTAGGATTTTAATACCAGTGTTTCTGAGAGTCACTGTCATAGCTTTATGACCCAGACTTGTGACAACTCCATTTCTTCCCTTCCTTTGCGCATGCATGGGCGAAAAGCAGGACACAAACTTTCTGATAATTACTTTGAAGATCTGGGAATTTCCAGACAGCAAATGTCAGAGGATATTGCCTGTAAACTTGGCAACCACCCAAAACATGTAATAGGTTAAAACAGTCCCATTAAGAGTATAAATGATGTTTGTACATTTTGGTGAAGCAGGAAGTTACAAAAATAATCATCTTCAGTAAAACAGTTTCTAGCTGTTTCAGAATCAGAAAGTGAAATTTGTCTTACTGGAAAAGGAAAGAGAAAACACTAGAACTGGTGTGGGGGGAGAAGAGGAAGGTGGGGTTTAATGATTACATTTGGAAGATCAGAAAGGAATAAAAAACCTTTTAAAACACTTTTCTATGTGGCAGAAAGTGAATGTATCCATACATAGGCAGATAGAAAAGTCTTCTCTTCTGGAAAATCCATTCCAAACCAATGACTGAATTTCATTACAAAAAGAAGGAGAAATTGGAGAAATTCACATTCTGAAAAAAGTCTTACCTATCCATTATTTGTAACTTACTTTCCACTGAGCTGTAGAGGCACTGCTAAGGTGTTGAGCAGAGGTACAGAGCTTGCACCATTATCAGGTCCTGAAGAGTCAATAAAATGGAGCCATTTTTATTTTAATTCATACCCTAGGTGCAAAGCATGACAAGATTATCCTCCAGCGAGAAGAATCTTTAGTGCTGAATAGGAGCCTTTTAAAAGGAAAACAACTTTTGACTCTGAGTATAGCCAGATGCCTAGAAGATAAAGCAATGGCAGTAAAACCAAAGATGTCTGTTTTGAAATAGATCAGCTGATGAACAAATCTTCCCTGATTTCAATAGGCAGGAGCCTACATTCAAAAGATCTCTTCCTTCCTTCTCGTGCCAGTGAGTTCATAATACTTGGATAGCATTTGGAAAATAATGTGTCCTGTTGTTCTGATATAGATGGAGACTAGATGCAGGGATATCATCTGAATTACCCTGGTTTTATAGCAGAGTAATTATTAGCAGAATCTGGCTTCATGTTTCTAAATATTTTAGTATTTTATGAATATAAGAGATAAGACAGTCTGATATATTTCAGCTGCTAAACAATTTTTTCACTAGAGTCTCAATGACCCTTTCTTAAAATCAGTCCATTGCTTGATTTGTATTCCACAGAGTGCTCATTAAAGCTGCCGTTAGTGCACAAAATCCCATGAACATATAAAATTACCCTAAAAATTGGTAATTTCAAGCTTTCATTAGAAGGTCTTTTTCACAGGTTGAAGTCAGTCAAACATTAAGTAATTAAGACAATTTACTGTAGCGTGACTATGTTTTCAATATATTCCCACAATAAATGCCATGGGAGATATCTATAATAAAATTTTCTTATGAAGCTTTCTTTTGCTTTTTTACTGTTTTGGAGATGGAATTGCCGAGAACATGATACTTGAGTCTTGAGTCTGAGCATCCCCAGAGAGCTTTACACTGCCAGTCCATTTGCACTTGTTTTGACAATTTTGCAGCAACTCAGCATCATCAGTACCACTTAGAGCCAGTAGTCCTGCTTAACAAAACCCCAGTAAAGACTCTTCAGTTTGGGGTTGTGTTAATTGCCCTTGGAGACTCTAGAGTATACAGGTACAGGAGACCTGCTTTGCTACTGGGTTTATTTTGCTTTGTTATTTGGTTTATTTTTCTTCACCATTACCTGCCCTCACTGCTCACAGATTTCTGGATCCTTGAAGGGTGTTCTTTACAGATATTGCATTCTTTTTATGTGCAGACAAAGACAATAGATGAAGCCACAGTTTCATTTCCTTATAGTGACCAGAAAACAAAGAAACCTAGGGAATATTTGGAATGTTGGATTAGCCACTGCTGTAGGCTATAAAGACTACAGACATTCCAGAACTATGTTGATTAGTAATTAGCACAAAGCAGATGGGAAATCATGCTGTCTCCCCAGGAAGTTAATGCAAACTAGTTATAGTATTTATATGATGTTGAGACTACCCTGCTAAAATGTGTTTTAAATAAATAGCAGAACTGAAATGATCTTGACATTTCAGTTAAAAATAGGTAAAGCCAAATATTGAATTGGAAATTAGCTTCAAGTTTATGCTGAAAAGAGACCAAGACTTCTCTATATTAATAAATAAGCATTCTAGGGTTTAAATCCTATTTAATTTTTACAATATGTTTTTAAAGATATCTGCTTTAAATCTGGGGTTACTTGCCATTTCTTATTAAGACTAAATCTGCTGCTGCTGACTATGGACCTTGAATATGATTAATGAAAGATTCATTCTCAAATTGACTGGTACACTACTACCATATATATCACAGAATGTTGTTTACTTTTCTTATTCAAAAGATTGGATGTTCAGAGAATTGCAACTCTAAAGGCTAAGGAATTTGGGCTACTTGCAAAGCTGTTTTGAGGTGATCCCATAAGTCAGATAGGCCTCCCTCCTTTTCTTTCTCTCTACCATATCAATACTGTAACAAATATGGAGAAACATGCTCTCTGGTTAGGTGGGCCCAGAAATTTTGGGGATGAGGAGTTGATTAATACATATGCCTCTTAGGGGAAAAGAATATTCAACAAATATGCTTTCATGTGAGAATAACTTAAACGAGTATTTCTGTTACCAAGTCTAACTTACATGACTGTTAGCCTGTCAAAACTGTAATAAATGCCCAATAAGGATTGAAATTGGAAGACAGGATGAAATATTTCATATTTTGTAAACTTCAGAATATAAGTTTTCCTCAAATTTCATCCTCACTGAAAAAAGAAAGGATTACACAGGAGGGTTGTGTTGCATAAAGCCTTTGTTGCTTTGATACAGACAAGTTTTGCAAAACAAGTTATGGTTTATGGACTAAGAATCCTTACTCTGTACATACAAATATCTTCCAGGACTTCAAAAGAAATATAAAACTCCTCTGATAGAAGAATCAAAAAAAAGGCTTTAAAGTTGGGTTTTTTTAATAGACAGTGAATTTCCTACCTGATATAAGAATCATGTCCATCCTCAGACCATAATAAAGTAGAATAAACTTTCAAAAATTGCTTATTTTTGTATACAATTATTTCTCTTTCACAGATTACTTCAAAGAGAACGATCAGAGTGATCCTGAACCCTCAGGAGACAGCACCAGATACTATCAATCTATTAAGAAACATTTTGAGGAGAAAAAAAGTGGGTCATCATCTTTTGTGTCCTCCATTGAAGATGAGCAAAAGCCCCTGTTCTCAGGGATAGCTGATTATCCATCTGTAACAGAGAAAACCACAGAGATGGACTTTGAAGAAATGGATCGTGACACAGAAGAAATTCTTCTTGACAAAAGAAGCAGTTCTTGCAAAGGTAATCCAGCTGTTTCCATTTGGTAAAGTTTGAGCAAACATCTTTTTAGTCTGATTAACAAAAATAATTTTCTGAATGGTCCTCTTGATTCTTTACCTAATATTTACTCAAAAAGAAAAAATATCTTAGATCAAAAAATTTTATTTCTCAAGAGGATTAATATAGTTTAATTCAGTGGGAACTGGATTACAGAACTGGCTTGTAGAACCTCTAAAAGGTCATTCTAGGTTTTGCTGCAAATCAGCTTCTAATTGAACTACCTAAGTAATTTAACCAAACTCTTCAAAAGTGTCCACTGGTATTGGACTTCACTGAGTGCCCCTTGATGATACCTCCATTTGGGAGATTCTGCACTCAAAGCAGTACAGTATCCCCCAAAGAGTATTTGATGTGCCAGAGTTGGATGACAGTAAAAAATTAGACATAATGAGAGCCAGACTAGCTAAACCTAGTGATAGTTGCACATGCACCGAAAACATGTTTTCACATAACTAATTTTATTCACTGCACTGACAAGGCACAGCAAAAATTAAGTGGGAAAAAATCATAATAGCTCAAAAGAATGCTATCATGTCTTGCTGCACCTGTTGGTTAAAGGAGTGCCATTACACCACACAGAAAAAAAAAATCATGACTTCCATAAGTAACACACACAAACAAAGATTTGAGCTTTTGTATATGACAAATGCTCAGGAACTATTAAGCAATCTCAGATACTTTTACATAGAGTTAAATCACATAATTAAAATTACATCTAGTATACTAAAATATTCATTTTCTCAGTGATGTGAAAGGAAATTAATGAAAGCCCCTGTATTAATACACAATTTAAATATCACTGCAAGTTCATTTTTAATGCTTTCAGTCTGAAGGGAAGAATTATGTATTTATTGTTTAATGCTATTTTCCTCAGCAGTTTCCATTGAGACAATTTAACCATTTAACCATCATTCAATAAACCTTAGGCTTCTAGGCTATCATTTTAAATAAACCTAATGATTAATCAGACCAAACAATGATTTTAACATCTCAGAGATATGAATATGTGAAGTCTGGTCTCTTCAAGTTAAGGCCCTATAAATCCACACCACATAAACTTGTTGCACACATACTGCAATTGGAAACCTTTCCTTTCCCCTTCCAATAGCCAGAAATGTGTCCTTGCCGCTATAGCAACATTTTCCAAGGCAACCTATCGCAGATTTTATTAGAGCTAAATTTAGCATATCTAAAGGTTACATATTTTGATTAAGACCACTTTTTCCCCACTTTGGAATTTAGCATTTCTAGTAATGTTATGCAAGGTAATGAGCTTTCTTGCAACATTTATAAAAACTTCAAGGTCTTCAGGGCTTTTCCTGATATATGTTTTAAACTAAATTCTTACTCCTGCTATTAGAGATTGATTATAACTTCCATAAGAGTAGTTACAAACATAATGAACTTGGAAAAAAACCTCTACTTTCATGTATCCTCGTATATTATGGTACCTTATAAATCTTGGATAAAAATGCACTTGTATAAAGCTATTTCAGTTCATTACCACTGTGACTGATACATATTTAATTATCTTGTGTTTTGTTTTAAGTTTTGGTCATTACTTCAATGAATGGAAAGACTGTTAATAATGTATTGTATAATTTGGCAGAAAAAGTATAAACGGCTCTGTCATAATTCTGGAATTTAACTTTTAGCTTTTAAACATATGTCTCTTTTGTGAAGATCTGATCATTTTTCTGTAGCTGTTAACTATATATAAAGGAAAACTATTTTTTTCACTTGGTCAATATTTGGGCTAAAAGACTGATTCTTCAATTGTTCTGGTGAACCTAGTTATACATTTATTAACTTAGTACTCAGTCTGATTCTTCAAGCCCTGGAAGAGCAGAGTTGGTTATAAAGCTGTAGCTGCTGATGGGCTTTTCTAGAGTTATTAATGAATATAGAACACCTGAAAATATGCTTAGATGAGTAAAACACCATATTTTATAGAGTATTAACTTGCTTATGGTGTGTGAACTTATTTTGTCGTTTCAGTGTCAAATCATTTGCTTTCTCACAAATTAAGCATCTATTACAATAGTCTCCAAATACATATTCTGGGACAAAAACCAACTGTGATTTCCCTGGGATAATCCATGGCATTGAAAATCTGTGATTTTAATGAATGACTTATTGTGAAAAATAACCAGCATCTTTTTTTTTTTACAACATCCATGTTTTTGTAGGACATTAAAAAGCAGTGAAATGCTCCTGAAATTCACTGCTTACAAGGCTACTGCATATACAAAATCTATTGCACTTAAACTTATTGTTTGAAACTTTACCCCTCAATTTTTCATAGTATGCTTCATTCAGTTTGCTGAGAGCTTTCCAGCTTTTCCTTGGACACTGCAAATTATGCCAGGTGTGCCTCCTAAAACCAAATTACATGCTTCTGTGACACCCTGTATCTCTCTCTTTCTGTTGGCTTAAGTTCCTGAGAAGCAGAACAGGTTTCTGTGTAGCAAAGATGAAATCTCTTTCCTCTTCCTTCTGCCCACTGCATAAAATCAGTTATAGGTCATCACATGAAATTCAAACACTCTCTACAGCTCCAGAAAACCTTCTATCACCTGCTAACCAAAGACCAGATAATGCAATAATGACTTTTGTCTGATAAAAACAAAACAAAACAAAAGAGAGAGACAGAGAGAAAAGAAAGTCTCCCCTTACACTTGGAATCATGTAGTGAGAGCTCCCCTTCCTGGCTAAATCTACTTGAAATACTAAATCTGAGTGGGAATTTCTTTCTTTTTTTTCTTTTTTTTTTTTTTCCCTTTACTTAGAGAAACACTACTCAAAGACATGTTTGAAAAGGATTAGCTATTAGCATTTGGACAAAGCTCTTACATGTCACCCACACTGTGGGGTTTTTTTCTCTTCTCTTTGTAACATGGCTCTAGCTGCTATGGTTGCTTAGAAAAATTTCACAAGTGTGAAATGAATGTAATCTATGCTGAGTTAACAGTGTGCAGTGCCAAGAGACGTGTTAGGAGAAGCTCTGAGGAAATCATTCAGGGACTGATGTGGGATTCAAATCCAACTGCAGATGCCTTATAAGAAGTCAAGGATTTTGCCCAGCTGTATGCTGAAGCAGCAACCTGGGTGCAATAAGAACTTTAATATGTTCTATAACTTCACGTAGTTAAATAATTACAAATACAACTCTAATAGGAATAGCATTGAGCAGATGTTAAAATTTAAACAGCCTTTTTTTATCACATCAAAGAAAAATGAGTGATTCTGACCAATTTTGACTGCATGACAGATTAACTCAAAGTAAACACAAAGTAAACAGGCTGTGAGGGGCAGGGTGAGCTGTAGAAAAAGCAGTGCTCAACCTAAGTATGCTACCTGTAGGTTCTGCAAAGGTCACAGCAAGGTCTTTATTCTATACTTGGTAAGTGCAACAAGTATATCCCCATAATTGATGTGTAACCTTTTAACACTCGGTGAACAGGAGAAATGGCATAAAGCCAAGAATCTAAATTAATTAATAAATCCACAGAGGGGTAAATTAAGTAAACTAAAAGAGGAAAGAGAAATAGCCCAAACCAAAAGTCCAAGCAAAAGGAAAGAGAGTCCCTGACCTCTGTTGGGTAGTCATGTACAGTGTTTGGTCACAGAGATCCAAGAACTGGGAGGGTCAAGAGGGACAAAATTTGGGCTTAGCAGGTATAGGGTGAGCCCTGGAATAATCATCACCTTTAAAAAAAAAAAAAAAAAAAAGGGCTAGAGGTAAAGAAATAAATATAAATTATGCATATAACAAGTGGTTTTAGATACTTCATGTTTACCATGAAACTTACTTTAATATCAAAGTGATCTCTGGCTGAGCTAGCAGTGCTGAATATTTCATTCTTATAGGAGTCCTGAATCATTAAACAAAATGAACAGGCACCTTTCACCCCAAAGTACCGTAAGAGTTTCAGAGATGTGAAACATCACTCAGTGGTGAACAGATTGGATGGGAGAGTAGTGATGCTAAAAGCTACATCAATGAAAATCAATTTCCCAAGTAAGAATAATAAGCAGTATCCTTTTACAAGCAGTATGAGCTGCATTGAACGGCCCTTGTCTCAGAGAAAACATATTATACATCACCAACCTAAGACAAGAAGTGTTACAGTTATGGATAAGAAAGGCAGCTCCCTGAGGCCTGGCACCTTTCTGTAGAGGGGACATTCCAATGCACTGTACCACCTGCCCAATGCTGAAAATGCAATGCAGCAAATCCTTCTTTTACACCTAAGAGCTAAGCCATGAATACACTTTAATAGCACATTCAAGGGCAAGAAAAGACATCTTACTCAGGCCTCTGAAGTGCATTATCAAAGACATTCAAGTACATCATTTAATGCCTTTAGTTAGAACAGAAATTTCTATTTTCAATGAATAAAAAATTGCTAAAAAGAACACTGAGAAAATTTGGGATCCATTTGTAAAATAACAGAAATAAAACTAAAGAGAAGCCATTCAGTGGCAGAACTCTGATGATGCTGACTAGAAAAACCTTCTTGTTTATCTGCAGCTTCATTATGTTAGCCTGTATGTGACCACTTTTATCTTTCTTTATGGAGTAGTAAGGAACAAAGAGAAATGTTCAGTCAGTGTGCCAATGTACCAATTTAACTTCCAAGGTTTTGATAAACTGAGGAAGTGGGATACTTGAGAGGTGCCAACCCCTGTCTAACTATATAATCTATGCTTTTATATGTTTTGTTTTGCATCAGACATCAACAAAAGAAACTGGGAACAGGAGAACATCCAGGAGTACCAGGACTCCTCAGTTCAACCAGCATTATCCCATGTTACATGGGGAATCTGTGAAACTGAAAGTGATTTTATATATGGAGAAGTGGAGAATCGATTAGATTTACTTCAAGAACAACTCAACAGGTAAAAATAAAGAGAAAAAAATCCTATGTGTGAAAGAGTAGATAATACAACTGATATTGATGATGTTACAGGAGGAATGAGTTTGTGCAGGAAGTTTCCAAAAGCACTCAGATCTTCAGAAGCTAAAAAGTACAAAAATATACCTGATGGAAATATCACTTTTTTGTCTGTATGTATTCTGAGGAGCCTATACATCACCTAAGTTAGACTTTCCAGATTGGAAAAGCCAATTCTGGGAAATCTGGGTACAGAATTTTTAATATTTTGCCAGAATATTCCGATGTTTTACCTCTAGGTATGCACATTAGCTACTCTGAATAGCTTTGCAGTAAGGCCTTTTTCCTCAGTTGGCTGTTTAAGACCATCTTTTTAACCAAGAAATTATACTGAGGCACCTCAAATTGTTAAATTTAAATCTTACCTCATCAAGAGTGCTGCTCCCAGACCATAGAACCATCAAACAGTTTGGGTTGGAAGGGACATTAAAGATCTTCTAGTTCCAACTACCTGCCTTGGGCAGGGACACAAAATGGCAATTTTCAGTATCTTCAAGATCTGAAGTACTTTTTCTTTCCTGGAGACTCGAAGTACACCAGCTGCCTGCTTTTTAAAATGTATTGCAGATGAATTCCCTTTTTGATGCATTAACTTTTTTTGCAACTCTATAATAAGTAAGACATGGGAGTATGCAAAGGCACAATACTTATACCTATTACAGCAGAAAAATGATGCTTTCTTTATTAGAGTCCAATATCACCTTTGCTTAATACTGATATATTACTCTTTACTGGCAGCTAAGCAGCATAGCTTAGAGCATCTTAAGAATATGGTTACACAATTTTGATCCATCCTGCACTGTAATTTACCATGTAATTTCACTTAATTTTAAATTGCCCTATGCTCAGGACCATGGATTTTTTTGATTATTTTCACTCTGTAATTCCATTTCTTTCAATATTTTTCCATGACAAATACTATGACATGCACTCAGTCTTAATTATACTTTAGTATAATTAATGCCAGTAGTATTCACTGGCATTCTGTGCTGCATATTTTAGAAATCAGTTTAAAGCCAGGTTAACTGAATATTGATTCCTTCATCCACCAGAATCCAACCAAACAACAGTATTTTTCATTTCTGAATATGATATAATGCATTAAAAAGACATTTTTAACACTTAACCCTAAACTGCTGTAATTTCTAATTACAGTAAAGTCAAGTAATCTATGTAACTAAATGCCTGCAGGATTCCCATCAACAGTATGTAGTCTTTTGGTAACATTTCCTTTCTTGAAACCTTACGCTCTCAAAATTGAAGTTATACCTCTAAGTTACATATAGTTTTATCATGCGAGTTCTCAGTATTTTCTTCTGTGAGAGAATATAATTGTTGCTGATAAAATAATTAAGTTGTTATGTATTTTATTAAATCACTTTTTTCTTTAACTCATCTCATGTTTTTTAAAGATTTTAAAGCTTTTCATGCTTTTGGAATTTGGGGCCTTTCTGGGTTTCCTGTGACTAAAATAGATAATATCCTTTCCTGTCTTTGTCAGATCTGGCTTGCTAGCTTAAAAAGCATGGTCACTTCTCCCTGAATTTTTCCATAAGTTAGAGTCTTGGCATAATATTCAGTTATTAAATAGACACAGAGGACTGGAAAGCCACTGTACAAGTAATATGTCCCTAGAGTTATCTCTGTTTCTTTTCTTTAAGCAATTGGAATTTCATGGAGACTATGGACCAAGCATTTAAGGTTCTCCTGTTTGTTTGGGTAACATGGATCTGTTTTAAATTTTGGAGAATGGAAAATGAACCTTTATATGCAATGATGATGAATAAACACTACCAGAGACACTTTTTCTTTTGAAGTGCAAAGAAACTTTCAAGTACTAACAAAGTAAGAGGGGAGCAATTTAAGAGTTAATTAGAAGTCTAAATCTTGAATGCACATCCTTCAATGCTACTTTTTATTCACTGAGGTGTTAAGGCCCAGGTTTAGCAGGTGAGAGTTCTCCGGATGGTGGCATGCTGCTGTTCCTACAGCATTTCCCTCTGTGGCATCAGCATCATGCTTGTGTTAGAACAGCACACTTACAGGTAGCAAGGAACCCAAGGGAGCTGACCAAGAGGGCAAGTAGGACATGTCTGACTAACAGAAGTGTGTGTTTGGGCCTTCTTTTCTGAGAACTGATGCCACAAAACCAGCTTCTCCTCATAAAAGAAGAAACAGCATCCCAAATACACTTCGGTCATACCTTTTGATTAATTTCACAGATGCTTTTACAAGTAAATCATACAGGCAATGGACAACTCCAACAGGATAAAAAATAACTTCCGTGCAGGACATGGTAAAAGCAAAAATCTGACAGCACAGGATCAATTCTGCTACTGTAGGGAGCCCAAGTAGTAACACTCACAACATTAAAAGCTGCTGACAAAGATTTGTTTACTCTGTCAGAAGCTCAATTGCTGTACAGAAGGCTGTATTATCTGCATTACCATCTGTCAGTGTGTGCTGTAGCCTTCCAGCAGCTGGGAAGGTACAATAGACATTACCTTTTCCTGAGTTTGTCACAAAGTTTGGCAAGACCATTTAAAAATCATTTCAGTGCTATGGAATTGTAAGTATGAACAACATAATAGCTCAAGTGCTTCAGAAGTCATATACAAATTTATGAAAAGGCAAAAAAATTTTTAAAGGTAAAAAATTTGTACTTCAGAAATGCTGACATTAATTCTGCAATGAGGCCTGCATAAGTTTGAATAAATTTTCACAGTAATGAGAATTGGGAAGTTGAATTTTTAATGGTTTTGGAGGCATCGTTCTTTTTCTAACTATGGAAAAACACAAATGTGGTTTCTGCTTAGTTCAGTGCATTATATCAGCATGTCAGAATTCATTGTCAGATGCATCAAAATAATGTCCCATGCCCAGCCAGCACAAATCAATTTAGTTACAACTAAGAGAATACATTTATTCTAGTTATTTTCAACCAGATACCCAGTCCCTCGCGCTGCTTCTTGTTGCAAACCTAAGGCACAGTGATGAACTCATTGTAGCAAAAACCAGAGAAAAGCTCACAGGTATGTTCTGCAAAGGAAAGAGAGAGGCAGAAGCTTTGGAAGGGCTCCGTACTCCCTCTACTGTTCTCTCCTATTTAAGACATGGTCATGCCACATCAAGCAATGGTTTTACTGGTAAACTGCAGGTCACTCTTGAACACCTCCGTAATCAGTGTGTAAAATACACCTGTTCCTGGCCATGAGCTAACCGATTTCATCTTCCTTCTCTAGGCTTGAATCCCAAATGACTGCTGATATCCAAACCATCCTGCAGCTTCTGCAAAGGCAGTCAGCACTCATTCCACCTGCCTATAGCATGGTGACAGCAAGTGCAGAGTATCAAGAGCCAGCAGTCCGGGTCATACAAAAGCTTCAGCCTGCAGCATCAATTAAAACAGACAGAAGTTTCAGTCCTTCATCTCAGGTAAGTACATGTCCAAAAAGATAAAAAGAGGTTTCCTAGTCTTTTTATCTTATGAGGAAGAAATGCATACTGATCTAGGCGCTGGTTCACTAGTTTAAGGAATATGAAATTATTATTTTGACCTAGCATCTCCACAGAGGGCTTAGACACCACAGTTTCAGAGGCCACATTTTCTATGAGGGTTGTAGAGATTCATACAATGATCTTATAATCAGACAGATTTACTTTATTGTCATTTTTTTCAAGTTAGCAGAAAAGGAATCCAAGTGTTTAGAATGCTCAGAATTCTAGAGTTAGGATCTAAAACAGAACTTCATATTCAGGAGATCCATATTCTTAGACTGGGTCTTGAGAGGAATCAGTCCTTTAGAAAGGGCTGCTTATGTGTGTATCCTGATGTCATATTAGCAAGTCTGAGGGGAGGAAAAGATATCCAGACTTCTACAATTAATCAGCAGAATTACATTCAATTACATTAAATCAAACACAGTGCCATGTAAAAACTATTTCAGTACACTGTTTAATTTTTTCAAATGGTTTTCCATCAACCATCTGAATGTGCTAATTTTGAACAGAACAAGGGTCTGGAAGGGATGGTAATTACTACCATCTTGTTTCTTCTCTTCCCTTACAGTGTCCTGAAATTTCAAATGTTGAAAAATCAAAACTTAAATCCAAAGAATCCTTCTCAAGTGGAGTGCATCTAAACACAGCCTCAGAAGACAACCTGGCTTCTTTTTTAGACCAAGAACGTGACCAGCCTGTAGAGCATCCCCCACAGCCTTCTAAAACTTGTCTCCCGCCAATTAGGCACCCTTCCTTGCCAGAATCTTCACTAAGCACTGTAGGAATCTTGAGTCTTCATAGGCATGTTTCTGATCCTGGTCTTCCTGGGAAATAGTACTTTTATACTATTATTTCACATAAAAATGTAAGTGCTTTTAATGGCTGTTTCTCCTTTTTTTTTTTTTTTTTTTTTTTTTTTTGTATTTAAATCCTCTATACTTGACTCAGGGGCTACAAGGAATATACCATTATATGCAAAAGTACTGTATATTTTCCTAAATCTGAAGCTTGTACGGTAAAGTTGAGCAGTTCTAATGTAAATATATATATACACACACACTAACTGTATGTTCCAAATGTAAAACTGCCAGCATTCTCAAGGCACCTTATATTTTTATTTTTTTTAAATAACATGCATGTTCTGAAATTACAGTTTACGTTGCATGGAGATTACAATTTACTGCTGTCATGGAAATAGTATTTTATTGTGGATATGTCTTCAGAGCAAATAGGAGACCAATAACAATAATTCACATAGAAAAACTCCTACCTGACCAAGCTAAAATTCAAGAAAAATGCTCTTCTAGCTCACTTTTGAAAATTGATTTATCTTTCTTGTACTGAGATTTTTCAAATAAATCACAATAAGTCTGAATCTAAAGAAAGAATAAGATAACCAAGTTTTCTGAGCTTGAAACAATTAGGACAGAGAAAACAGCCTCCTTCCAAACTAGTTGAAGTAGGGCAGTATTTTACCAGAGAGGAAAACTGCCATATGGTGGAAAGTATTACCATAGGTCACATCCACAAAACTGCATTAAATTGAATCATTTGTTTCCACCTCATATTGTTTTTTGGGTTTTGTATTGTTATTTTTTTTTTAACTCCATCATAGAATTCAGCTGTGATGAGCAGACAGGTACTCTTCATCTGTCACACAAACATAATCAAATGCAATAAATCTAATTTCTACATAATGCAGAAGACTGTGTTCCTTTTGTTCAATACAAATTATTAACAATCTAATTTTAAAATATTTTACACATTTTTGTTTTGTAATTATTAGAGTGGCTGTTTGCAGTTACCTCTTTGTACTGATCAGCCCCTCTACAATGCTCACACACACACACCTCGCACGCGCTCCTGGACGTGTGCATGTGTGTATTTTATAGATGTACATAGGTGTGTATGTATGTGTATGTGTATATATATTTATATACACACATACACACAAGTGTGTGTATATACCTACACTTACATGTAGGAGTATAGATATAGAGCTATATATATATATATGTATATATGTAAAATCACTTTCAGGAACAATTGTAAACTTTCTTATTACAAAATGAGTAAGCTTAGCTTGTGTCCAAAGCTGACTACATTAGAATAAAATGATCTAAGGTCTGTAGGCTTTAAATACAGTATGTACTGTATGTGCATAATGCTTTGTGAATACTTAGATTTAATTTTATTAAAATATTATTCTGCTTCAAATGTTGTCTTTATTTTAGAAGGAAATTACCTTTTTATTACTGCTTTCAAATATTTTTAAATGTTCATATGATTTTCTAATCTTCTAGATTTAATGTGAAATTCCTCTAGGATGAGAACTGGTTACAGAAAAGCATGTAATGAAGTTAGAGGGGAAGCACTTAAACTTTACCTAAAACCAAGCTAAACTCTCTATCCTAAATCAGTGCTACAGAGAGATGCAATAGTGCCTGTCCCTCAAACAGATAGGTTCCTTGTATGTCGGGGTCAGAATGAAACATGATGCTTCAGTGATACACAGCCGGTAGATAAACACAAGGTGGGTGAATCTTTCCTCATTTAAAATTAGAGTGTTGAGCTACTGAGCATGGATCATTTACCTTTGCTTTTAAGGATACCAAAATTAATTAAGTCAATACCCTCATCACTGAAAAGATAAATCAATCCTTGAGATCAATTTTTCTACTGCCTTATGGTACTGTTGGTAGTGGAAAGGTCCAAAAGTTAGAACAGGCTGACTACCCTTCTACCACGATGACAAGAGGGCTGCACTTCTCAGTGCCTTGCAGGATCAGATCCTAGTGCCAGGAAAATTAATCCACAAACACCAGGGATTTATGTCTGAAAAGAAGACAGAGGAGTCCTGCAACTTTAGTTGAATAAAGGGAGGAAGAAAGTCCACTGGGGCACGTGGGGTGTTCTCTCTCGAGGTTTCGGAGGGCTCAGGCTCCTATTCTCCTGAAATCCCAGCTCCATGTTGCGCTCTTCCTTTCCCCGTTGAATGAGGTACTAGGAAGGTAGAGCCCTCCTGAACTGCCTACCACACATTCCCCCTTGAACCTGCCATTTCACCCCAAAGCTCAGAATTTCAGCTTGTGCAAACCCTTGCCTGTTTCAGGAGCTAAGCTGTCTGGGCCCAGTAACAAACCTGCTGCTTGCGGTTGGTAGAGACACTAGGACCCATTTCAAAGACGTTAGCAGTTGTACCTTCACCCATCAAATTGTTTGTAAAGATATTAGCACATATCTTTCCTCTCACTAGGGACCAGTCAGAATCTCTGCCTGCATACACTCCATTGAAACAGGAGTGCTGAATAACAAATACCTTCTGGAGGGTTTTGTTGTTTGGGTTTTTTTAAATAGCAAGTGTTAACGACTTTTGCTCTATCTCAGCCTGGTAACTAACACTCATGTCTGCTAGAAGGAACAAGTTAGCACATTTTCTAAAAAGGTATTTGTGGTTATGCTACATTCTAAAAAGTCTGGTATAAATTAAAAATAAAATTAATGAAAAAACTATAATGCATGAGCATCGCTTTACAAAAGGCCTTTTGTCCAATTTTATCACTTGATATTCCTCCTTCCTGCAAAGACACTGAACAGAACAGGTGGCCTGGGGAAGGAGCATTGGGAAGAGAAAGAGTGACAACTACTGCAGTCAAAGTGAAGGAAAAGCTCTACTTCTTACTCCATTTTTTTGGCTCCAAGAGACTTTGTTCCTTCCCTTCTCCTTGTACCAAGAAGAAAAATCTCAAATGCGTTTTGATAAATAAGGGAGACTTTATAAAGTTATGGAGATTCTAAGCTCCCTGCGAAGGAATGCACAAACAAAAGATGAAAGTTTATTTGCAACACCCTAGCTGCCCCTTCCCTGCCACAGACAGATCTGCCTTCTCAGGTAAATTATTTTCTTGTTGAGGTTCAATAAAGTACATGAATACCCACTGCTTCAAGTTTTTTTCTTCCAGAAAAAGAAAAAAAACACTGGGTCTGGAAATGTGTTAATTTTCTAAACAGCAAAATTTGCCCCTTTTATTTGCAGGTGATTTTGTTGGGGGTTTTTATGGGTTTTTTTTTTTTTTTTTTTTTTTTTTTTTGAAGGGGCAGGTCTCTCTATAAGTCCAGTCTGGTTTTCACTTGCTAGAAATGGATCTGTGTTATCCAAACCAAACTGAGAATAGTGTTAAGGGTTGTAAACCCACACAGTTGTAACACATCCAAAGAAGATTTCAGAACTTTAGGAGGCACACTTTGGGTTTGCTTGAACTTACAAACACTTGGTTATGTACATTAAAAACCTATGGTTTAAAATACATATTAATTAAAAGCTGTAGATACAGAAAAGTCTCCTGGAAAATCAGGAATAGCTAAAGTAGCTGAAGTGCAAAAGCAATGCAGACAATCACTTCAAATATGAGAGGTGAGGCTGTACAGATCAGCACAGCTCTCAATGAAGTTCATTGGCTCCTACCAGTTACGGGTGTAGTTCAACATTTTTAAAAAAGGAGAGGTTGTGATGCTTTTGGATAATTACACTGTGCAGCAACCTGAATTATTCGGATGTGCACATTCATCTACAGGCACAGATTTACAGTAATACACACTAGTCATATTTCTTGACTGGCCCAACTCTGCTGTTTCCTGGAAGCATACGCCCAAGTGCACGTCCCTTTCTTTCCATGTTCCCATGCTGTTCACTTTGCAAATGCATTTTCTGGTCTCCCAGCTCACTGCTGGCTGTCCGCAGATGAACCTCTCTTCCCTTTTCCTGCTGCTGATGGTGCACTAGCAATTTTGTCTCTCTGGTGAGCACTCATCAAAGCTCCTGTCTCATTCACTAGCATCATAAGTAACATTAAAAAGCTGAAAAGCACTGCTTGGCATGGCCTCTGGTTGCCTGCTGATGTGGAGCAACTGGAGTCTGGCCCACTGATAAATTGTATGTCCTCTCAGTGGGGCTGCTGAGCTCTAAAATGCTGGACACAAATAGAATCGCAGGAGCCTGCAATACCAGCACAGCAGAAGGCGTGATTCCTCCCGTGACAGGTGTACTTAATACCACACCTGCAGATCAGCACCCCTGATCTTTCTATCCTCCCCGTTAAATATTCTTACACTGTGAACACTGTGTAAGAATGCACACTGCTCGGTGCAGTGCAGTGTGATGGTGGGCCGTGGGGTGCAGTGATGTGCAGTGATGTGCAGTGATGTGCGGTGCTGTGTGCTCATGTGCCACGCGGAGCGGTGCGGTGCTGTGCGCTGATGTGCGGTGCCGTGCGGTGCTGTGCGCTGATGTGCGGTGCCGTGCGGTGCCGTGCGGTGCCGCAGCCATCGCGGCTGGGCCAAGTCCCGGTTTCCCCGCTGCGCTCCGGCCGAGCAGGGAAGGGCAGCGTCGGGTCTGTACGGGGCCGGGCGGTGGCAGTGCTCAGCCGCTGTGATAGCCGAGGGGAACGCGGAGTGCTCCTCCCCTGCCCTGCCAGAGCGCCTGCTATGAACCCTGACACCAATTTCAGTCAATCTGAAAGGAACAAAGGTCTCAGAAATCAGTGTGAACGTCCCAGGATAGCGATGGAATCAGGGTATTTGCATTATCCGAGGTCAGAGCAGGAGCTCAGTCATCATCTGTGCAACCTCACACTAGCTGAAATAAACCAGTAACATTCTTTATCTCTGGAAGTCTCAAACGTCATTTTAATGTGTGCAAACTCTTCGAGCCAGTAAAGGATTGTTTTGGGATGAATGTACAGCCTGATTTACCACCGCAGCATACACAACAAAGCAAACACACAAACAACCCATCTGCACGCACTTAGTCCTGTGGGCTCCCGAGACTGAGCAAGGAAGGCTTGTGTGTCTTCCAGCTATGGTGCTGGAGGCAGAAGAAAAAGTAGTGGGGGGAAAATTATGCTTTTTACAGAAATCTTTCAAGGGAAACTTGCACAAAGCAGAAATTAAAAAGTAATGATGAAGTAACAGTGAAACCGGAGATAAGCAGAAAGAACAATGAAATGAAAGTAAAACCAAATTAAGTTCTCTACAAAAGAAGCCTCCAGCTGAAGGAACTCCTCTGAGAGCAGATTACTGCAGCACGTCTCAACGTGACAAGCAACTGAGGGTACACTTTGAGCTATAGAAAATTTTGGCCTGGGAAAGGACTTCTGGAGATAGCTGTCTTTCTTTTAAAAGCAAGACATTAAACCAGGGACACTGTCAATCCAAGTGTTGAATATTTCTATTGAGGAAATTTCTGCTACTTCTCTAAGCAATATATTCCAATGTCTAATTGTTTCTTGAGTGGATAATATTTTCTTCTTACACCTGGACATAATTTCCTCTAAAGAAACATACTCCAATTCCCCTTTGAAGAATCATTCCCCTTCCCCAGTGAAGAATCATTCAGCTTTTAGGAGCTGAAGAACTGTTGGTGTCCCAAAATAGATTCTTTCACCTACTTTGCAAGAGGCTGATCTACACACAGAATCAAGGTATTTGATTTATTTACAGTTCTGCCTTGCACAGAAAGAGCTGCTTGGTGGCAAATTCACAAAGCCAGCACCATAACTATCAACAGTTTTTTACATTTTAGCAAAGGTATTTACAGTCATTGGCTACAAGTTACATTGTTTATCATATTAAGTAGTATTCTTTCTTTTATTGGTTAAATGATTCCCTCGCCACATGCCCAACCTTTTCTTCTGAGTCAGTGATTTCCTGGATCAGTGGTTTGTGAATCAGTGGTCAGAATCTCCTTGTGCCAGAATTACCTTCTACCCAGCAGAGCTCATCTCAGCACAATTGCTGAGCTGTCTTCATTACTTTCTTCCTTGGGATGTAACTGCCAAAGACCTTGCGAGTTCTGCCAAATGTCTTTGAGGCCCATAAATTCTGTATTCTTTGTGTCTGCTATCAGTGATACATCCTTACCCCCAGGCTTTGTAAACCTCCTCCTCGGTCTGAGATCATTGAAACATGCCAAGCCCTAGACCTTAATGAGGCAATTCTACCAACAAGTCCTTTATCTTTCTAACACCCAGATATCACTGTGGCTGGATCTCCCCTGACCCTTCTTTTCTCCAGTCTTTATACATGCAGTTCTTTCAAATATGTGCCAGGGTCTCCAGTCCTGGGCTCTGAACTCTGCAATTTTTCAGTCTCTTGAACTGTCCCAGACCAAAACTGAACACAGTAATCCAAACACCCTGTGCTTATCATTTTGCCTTACCTCAGAATCACACAGCGGTTCCCCAAACCCCCATGATGGAAACCAAGACTGCTTCTGAAGCTCAGTGACTTGTACGATATGGGTGAAACCCCATCTCAGGGAGAGACCTTCTAACAGCCTCAGACACCACCCAAGCACCTCATTGCTGCCAGTGCGTGCCTGGGCAGCAGCCGGCGCCCAAAACTCAGACACGCTGTGAGCAGCCCGACAAGCTCTTGTGCTGGAAAGTGAAAGAAATACGTTTCCGTTTATGATCGGGTTTTTCAACTCACGGTTACTGTCAAAGCTTTCGTTACTGACAAAGGTTTCGTTTTCGAAATTGAGGAGTGGCACTGAGCGGTGCCAGGCGCGGAGGTGCCGCCCTGCCCCACTGCCCTGCCCCAGCCGGCCCTGTCCCGGCCGGCCCCGTCCCGGCCAGCCCTGCCCCGGCCAGCTCTGTCCCGGCGAGCTCTGTCCCGGCCGGCCCTGTCCCGGTGAGCCCTGTCCCGGCCGGCCCTGTCCCGGCCGGCCCTGTCCCGGCGAGCCGGGCCCACACGCACCGCGCTCCCAAGCGAAACCGAAAGCGGCGCCGGTGCTGCGCAGAGCGGGCCGGGCCGCGGAGGGTTCGCGGAGGGGCCGCGGCCGCGCTGCTCGCCAGGGCCCAGGCGCAGCCCCCAGCGGCAGGGCCGGGCCGCCGCCATGGCAGAGGGCACCCGGGACGAGCGGTTCCTCTACATGATCTCCTGCTTCAGGCCGCGGCTGAAGCAGTTCATCCAGGTGCAGCCCGTGCTGGACCAGCTCCCCTCGCTGAGCGCGGAGGACAGGGACAGGGTGCGTGCGGCCGTCCGGCAGCGGGGCGAGGTGGCGGGCGCGGAGGAGCTGCTGCGGGCCGTGGAGCGGGGGCCCCGCGGCTGCGGCTGGATCCGAGAGTTCCTGCAGGCGCTGGAGCAGAGTGGCTGCCACCTGGCCGCCCGCTACGCCAACCCCAGCCTAAGCCAGCTGCCCTCGCCGGCAGAGGAAGCCGAGCACGACCTCTGCGTGCACCTGGTGCAGCTGCTGCACGGCACGCTGGTGGAAAAGATGCGCACCGTGCCGGTGGCCGAGAAGTGCCTGGAGATGGGAATCTTCCAGGACGAGGACATGGATCGGGTGAGTCCGGGCACAAGCAGAGGAAAAGACACTGTGGGGTAGGTAGGAAGCCACAGCTACAAATGGCATAGTAAATGCAAAAGTAAAAGGGCAGTTCCCAGACTTGGGGAGAAAGTGATAATGGGTCCAGGTAAACCAGTGAAGACTGTTGACAGTGGGCCAGCAGGTGGGATGCCGGTTAAGAGCCTGGCAAAAAATAAAATCCAGGAACAGAGGGTTGAACCCAGACTTTGTCTAAGTGGAAGAAATATGTCAGGCTTCACTTATCATTTTGGCACAGACCTTAGGCTCAGAAGATCATTGTCTCTGGCCCTTGAACCATACCAGGAAGTAGTGATGGTCTGTAAAGGCCCAAAGAATACTTGAGTTAAAATAAAGCAAGGTTTTTTTGCTATAGGTTCACTAAGGACAATCACACTAGACAGTGAGGTGGGCAGAAATATGGGTTGGACAAGAACAAGGAAGTGTTAACCTTTGATGAAAGCATTGCCCAGTGTTTATTCCACTTGGCTAAGAGTGACTTCACTGGAATGTGAAACCTACTTGAAACTCAAAAAAAATTAATATCCTGAAACAGTGTTAGAACAAATTAAAATAATAATTGCCATAGCAATAAGGGGAAAACTGGTAAACTAAGGGTGGAATTAAATCACATTTGCACTCTGAGCCTTTGCATCCACTTTTGAAGTAGTTTTATGTTCCATCTCAGTTAAATGACTGTAAGATACATAATTTTGTCTTGTGACCATCAGATAGTAGCAATGATCAGATGCACCCTAACTAATAGGGAGCCAAGCATGGTAACACAACAGGCAGATGCAGAGGCCTTTTAGGAAGCAACTGGCTCCATTCCCTGGTAATGGGTCCTCATATTCCCCTGGGTCACATTTTTGCTGCTGGTATTTCCCTCAAACCATTTAATACCCTTCACAAACCCACCAGTTTAAACTCTCCTGGAGTTCAGGCTTTCCTAATGCCTCCTACTTAGCACACACTTGCTTTTAGTCATGGATCTCAGCCAGGTGTTCCCACTGCTATGCCTGCCCATTTCCTTGCATATCAGAATGGGTGATTCTTGAGCCTTGGGAAAATGGCCCTTGAGACTGAACACTTCTCTCAAGCTGCTTTGCTCTTGGGGTCCTGGTTTTGTTCCTCATGTGATCACATGTCAAGTTCTGCTTGTGCCAGCTGTGGGACACTGTTCCATAGCTTCTTGGAGGGCAATAGCCACTTTCTAGAGGCTTAGCTATTGTATTTTTAAGTGGGAATTGAGATTATGAAGCCAGAGTTTAAGAAGGGAAATGTTCCATTTTATGTATGAGGTCATGTTACAGGTTAAGTCTGAGCTTTGGTAAACTGTGTGACACCATTTCTCCTTAATCAAGATTGCCTATTCCCTAAACCAGCCTGAACACCAATTATTATCCCACAATACTAATAATTATTATATAATGGTTACTGTTGTAACCATTGGTTACAATGTACCACTAACTGGTAGTACTACCAGTCTCTTCAATTAAATTCCAGATCTCATAGGTTTTATATATCCTACCCAAAACCATATGGGATGAACATGAGGTTGGACAAAATCATAATAATTCTCTTCTGATGAGTGGCAGGTCCACTTTATATCTTTATTTTTCACTATGCTTTAATGATGAGAAGGAGAAGTTCCTCAGACCATTTCCTGTCTGTGTGAGGGTTGTTTCTGGTGTTTAATTTTTACCAGATCCAGGCTATTACTGACAATCGTGGGAATAGAGATGGTGCAAGGGAGCTACTGAGCAGAATAGTCCAGAAAAAAGATTGGTTCTCTTCTTTTTTGATTGCTCTCCGTGAAACCCAACATGAAGAACTTGCAGATGATTTAAGTGGAAATACAGGAGGTAATCACTTATTTCACTGGTACTGATGTGTGGATTTTTAATATCTCTCTTTTCTTCTTTTTTTTTCTTTTTCTTTTTTTTTTTTTCGTGCTGTTACTTAAGAAGCAATGCAGAATTCCCACCATATTGTTTTGTTGTGACACTGGGACTAATGCTTTTGATTGTCTAGGGATTTTGAAATCAAGTTATGTAACAGGTTAATTGATAGATTTTTAAATACTAAAAGTCCTGATTAAGCAATATGAGAATTACAACAGTATGGATTTAGTTACAATTAAACTGAATCTTACCTTTAAAACCCATTGGTTTTCAGTGTGATTTTTATAATCATTCATAAAAAATACTCTGAAGATTAATTTGAATAAACAAAACAGACTTTACCTGAATTTCTTCTTCAATACAATGTTTCCTTTACAGAATGGTTTACAAATATTTTTGGCATTTTAAAGTACTTTTCATACTTTAGGACATTCATAAGTCTCAAAACATGATAAAATTTACTAAAAATAATAAAATGTACTAGTGTGGTGGCTATTCCTTTTTATTCCTGTATAATGCATATAATACTGTAAAGTTATCCCAGTGCTCCCATGTATTCTGAAATATAAAAAAGAAAGCAGCCTCCAAATAATTTATCCCTTATTTTTACTCCACATATGTTTTATAACATTTTAGAGACTAAGTTATTTTAACAGATTTCCCATTTAGCAGCCTCAGCCTGCTCACTTGAGGAGCTCACCAGAACTGTCTCTGTGCTTTTAGTTGCTGCATATGGGTCAGGGCATTAAGATTGAGGTAAGAGGGTCATGAAGGTGTCTCTTCCAGCTTTGGAATCATAGGGTGTTCTGCCAGACACAGACAGGCAGCTGTGATATTTGAGGATGCAGTTCAAAGATGGTTGAGTGTTGCAGTCTGCAGGACAAGATCAACCAAGTCAGAGCCTCAGAAGATGATTCTGAGTGAAATTCGGATACTGGGAATAGCTCAGCAGCTGCTGTGATCCTAATTTTCGTTTTGTGTTGCGGCAGTGTGAGGCTTAAATTCTCATCTTCATTTCTTTGCCATCAGTAAGGTAAACAAAGTAACAAATATGCAAATTGTTAATATTCTTTTCATATTTTTACTTTCAATTCTTTTCACATTTTGCATTTCTGAATTTTCAGTACAGTGCAGACCATATAGGGTAAAACTGAAGTTTAATTCAGTTGTTTGATGGAATACTGAATGAATGTATTTATTCCACAATTTCTTTGTAATCATGAGCAATGCAGGCCCCAAACAAACTGTAGAAACTAATGCATAAACCATGAATGGTGTTGCTTTTACAAGAGGGTAAGTAATTTTCCTTGTACACAGTCGTGTATGTGTGTAGATACATAAAGTGCGTGGTTGCAGGAGCGTGCCCTGACATAAGGTCATAGAGAGGAAACAGCTTCATTGGGTACTGTGGATGAAGAACACTCAGCAGTGCATTTTATCATTGCAGCTTGACCCCCTGTGATTTGTTACAATAAAATATGTTGTTATTAGCAAACACCTACGCACAGAAATTGAGCACTTCGTAAAAATAAATCTCTTTAGTTTCTAATTGTAAATTAGTAAATTCTTAATAAATATTTATATAAAGGTCAAAATTCTAAACTATAGCATTTGAGTCAAGACCATATGTTATACTGTTATGTGCGTGATGAATACAGGTTAGTTCTGTGTTTTCTGTGCTCCACACTAAAAGAAATTAAATGTTTTATAGACCTGCCTTAGAATTTCTCTATATTTTCTGGGAACAGAGAATAAACAAAATGGGATGGAGCAGACTACAAATGAAGAGACGGAAGTTACAAGCCAACCTGGATACATCATAGAGGAGAATTTGAAACAGGAAGAAAATGTGGATGATAGTTTCAGCAGTGAGAACAGTGTGTTGGAAACATCCATAGAAAAGAATTCTGTGATGTCAGGTTTGTCCACTAACTGGTATTTTGATCTGGTACCTGTGTGAATAAATGAGTAGTTTTCAAATATTTTTTTTTATATAAAAATGTTATTATTAATCTTTTATTTCAGGCCCATCCATAGTAGGCTTATACTATTCAATGACAATATTAGGTTATTGTTGACAACTCCATACAGTGTTGACAAAGTTTAAGATAAGAGGAATGATATTACACCAATAAAACTGCAGTTGTATTAAGCACTTCTTTCTAGAAGGCTGGAAATTCTATATTGAAAAGCATTTTTTCTTTTGAACAGCCTTTTAGTGCTGTCCAACAAGTAATTTTTCTGTTTAAGTTTTTTTTACTTACAGAATATCAAACAACCTTTTCGTGTCATATACATATTCAGAAGTACATTTTTAGTAAAAATTTTTAGAAATGGTTGTGGCCTGTTGTTCATATAGATCCACTCTCAAAAACATTCCTTGGGAGTTGATTATGAGCAATGAGCAATTATTATTATTGCAATAACCAGCAACAATGCCCAAACACAGCTCTGAACCAGTGATTCAAACATACACTGCATGGTTCAGGAGCCATGTGTGTTCCAAGTTCCAGTGGAGCTCAAACAATAGTTACAGCTAAGGTAAATCCTGCCTGAAATTATACTAGTGGGTTTACTCAGCCAAAGGAGTAAGACAGCTAAGGCTGCTTTCTTTTTATCAAACATGATTTTTTTTTTTAAAGTAGTTCTGAAAAACTGCAGCCTTTCAATGTGCAGCAGTAGTAGCCTATTTCTCATTTAGCATGATACTAACAGGATATCACAATGCTTTGTAGCAAATAGTGAATTATTAACTACAACAAAATTATCAACTTGCTTTTCCTGGGTTAGAACATAATTGGGCAGTATAAAGAAGAGGTGGCAAATATTTAATGAAAATTCAAAATAATCAGACTGGATTCTTTCTGGACAAAGCTAAGGCTCTTATTGGGCCTACTAAGGGTAGGTTTTCATTGCTGTTAGCTTGATTTTCTACTTGCCTCATGTTGGGTTGAGGATTACAGAAAATTAGATCTATCAGTTATCAACTAGCGTGCAACAAGCTAATTGTAGCTAAAAAGCTGTGGTCTCAGCACAGAACTGAAATTAATAGAGTGGGTATTAGCAGTTTGGGCAGTTGAGCAGATCTGTGCAGTGAAATGGTTAAGGGGGTACAGAGCACATGCATTGTATCAGTTTGGTTCAAATTGACCCCAGTCTCATGTGGACTGTGTGCCTGCAAGTAGTTAGAACAAATCTCATTTGGTTTCAGCCGACAGTTCATTTCTTCTGATCTAAACCAGTTTTGTGATATGAACCAAAGTAGTGTAAGTGGGAACAGTTGACAGATTTCCCTGTAAACACGCAGTTCTGAGATGAGCCAAAGCAGCAGTGTAGTTGCAGGGTAACAAGGGCTGCCAGGAGGCAGTGCTGCTTGGAGATTTCTGCAGAGGAACTGCCTCACATTCAGCCATCCTCAAGTGCAGTAGCCTTTGATATCAATGCACTTGTACACTCACACTTAACAGCACTCAGGTCTTTTTTCATTTCCTGTTTCCATCCTTTCTCATGATTTCATAAGACTGTAATTTTAGACCAGGCAGACTAAAATACAAATGGAACCCAGATTGTACTTCCAAGTGAGCTGGGAATCCACTAGTTTATAATTTGATGCAGCCAGGTGTTACCAGTTTTTGCAGTACTCTCCCACCATTCCTTTATGTCTTGAGAAGGACATATTTCAGGAAGAAAAAAGCTTTTCAAGTCACTTGAAATTGCTGCCATTTGCATTGTATCTGAAGCCTTTTCTGACCCTTTTATTTAGGTAGATGAAACAGAGGCAGTCAGAAGGTAGGAGAGCAGTAAGATCATAAAAACAAGTAGAAATAGATCATTTTGCCTTAGAGATAACTAGAGAACAGGCGAGCATGCAAAAACACAGATAAGAAACTTCACACACCCAAAATTACACAAAAGCAAGTAAATTTGCAAGGTCAACACTTGGATTAAGTTGTTGCAGTTACCTATACAAACAACAATTTAAATAATTGCAGCTCTCTTTTTCAAGGCTTGCTTTCCATTCCATTCCATTCCATTCCATTCCATTCCATTCCATTCCATTCCATTCCATTCCATTCCATTGTCTCTCTTCTTATTTAGTACTCAGTGTAAAGTGACTGAAAATCTTCCTGTGAAATATTCAGCATTACAATGGGCAAGCAGGACTCTAAGGAAAGATTAGCAAAAGTGGCAGAAACAGCTGTTAGAATGCTAACTCTATTATCGTCATTATTTTGGATATGTTTACTAATTCGGATTTTTTAAAATTTATTTTCTTTTAAAATAATTCAAGTTGCCACAGTTGAAAAAGGAGAACATTATTTTATTCACCTTTCATTTGCATTTCACTTCACCACTGATGTTTTCTGTCGAGAGATTATTGTATGATGCATGCTGCACATTGTAATTCAGATAATTGTCTACAAAACACTTTATGGGTTCATATTCTCATGACTTTCAGAAGGTCATTTTAGGTGGGAGACCATAGGAAATAGATACTCAGAATTTTAATTTTGTCCCTCTCCTATGTTATGTGGATTCCTAGAAAGTGAAAGCAAGAGATAGCAGTGTCATCTTTATAGCTGGGAGTTCCTACTAATACTACTAATTAGTTTGTCACAGGTCTTTGAACATGGCTTGTAACTGGTGAGGTTTTCTCTTTTTTTGTGCCTTTCTGTTGATTGCATTTATTTGTTAGAAAAACTACTAATACCTGACTCCTGGTGGTAGCTAAGATAACTTTATAACTTTACTTGAATGCAGGCTAGGTTCAATTTCCACGTCAATCACCAAAACTTTATATTTCAGGAGTTCCTTTCTAGCACACTGTAACGTCATTCAGTGCTAAATTCTCATTCACAGAATCTATTTTGCTGTATGGATAATTTTTGGGGGACAATCAGTTGCGAAAAAAATATATATGGACCATAATAGGATATTCACTGGAAAGGACTTCATGGAAACACAAGTTCACTAGCTAATTAAGCAAACCATTGTTCAGCACTGTTATTCTGACTGATCCCACCTGCACACCGCGGGCTCAGTGGCAGAGAGCTGTCGGTAAGCTGACAGCTCAGGGTGATGCTGTTCGCAGCAGATTTTCCCGGAAGAACCGGTTATCTCCTTAGATGCTGAAAGGCCTGAGTTTCGGACAATGCAGCTCTCTGAGCGGTGCTGGCGGCCCGAGATGAGGGCTGTGAGGCGGGGGTGGCCCAGCAGAGGGCGAGCGGAGCTCGGGAATCTCCGGGCGGGATCGGGGCCGCCGCTCTGCTCCGCGGGGCTCAGTCACCGCCGCTTGTACTTACCCGGGAACTGCGGCTTGCGCTTTTCATCTTACGGGAAGAAACTTTAAAAAAAAAAAAAAAAATCACAGTTCTAGTTTTGTTCGTATTCTGCTACAGATGTAGCTCTCATGGCTTGCAGGAATTAAAAGAGAATGTTCAGTTTGCCAGCAACTTTTTTTTTTTTGCTTTTCACCTCTCTGGAAAGATACAGTAAAATACGAGTAAAGGGGATTCATGTCTGGAACCCCTGCTTTTAAGCAATAAGTCATGGTCCATAGTGCCTTAGGTCTGCCATGCTTTGGATATTAATCTTCCACTCCATATTTTCTTCTGTAAGAAAATGAGTTATATTGTTCAATTTTTTAATCTTTACAAAAAAAAGCGAAAATTTGATCTCAGCCATCCCCACCTGACATTCATCTAACCTACTTTTAACAACTTAAGGGGAGAGCAAACAATGTGCATTTGCCATTAATATTTTTACAGCAAATATATTGTGCTACATTTCTTTGTGTTTTTCATTTAGAGTCAGATGTCTTCATAGGAGATGGAAGTGTCAGTAACTTGAATGAATATTTGGGAGAGAGCTGCACAACCAGTGATTCAGGTATGTTTCCCTTCTGTTATTATTTAATAATTGAAAAGTAAGCTCTGGAGGAAGTACTCTGTGAGTGGGCTAAAACAAAATTCAGAGTAGGGCTTTCTTTCACTGTAAACTCTAGTTCACTGTATTTGGATGCCAGACTTATTTGTTGGAAAGCAGATGCCATTTTTAATGGTCTGGACCTAAGTCCTAGCTCCAAAACAGTCGATTTACTGAGATCATCTGAACAGTTCACTAGACATCATCGTTGTACAAACTGGTCAGTGAGGCAGAATGATAAAATCACATAGACTGAAAGGACTAGAAGTCATCCAGTGCAGTCACCTGGAGAGATATTCATATTGCTGCCACACAGACGTGTTTCTTTGCTCTCAGAGAGGAGCTAGATTGCGCCTGGCCCACACATAGGGTGAGAGGGAATAGGAATTCTTTAGAGGCAGCAAAAGGTGAGCAGAAGCGTGTCCTGGGTACCTGCAGAACAATAATGAAGTAATTGTTGACCATAGTACTTTAGTAGCCTTATTTGCAAAAGCAACCTAAGCAATGGGGGTTGGTATCTGAAGACCTTTGTGAGTCTCACATTTAAACACATGTGTGTGTTCTAAATACAGCTTTAAACTAGATATTGGACTGTGTTTAAATAATACTTAGCAGACAGGTATTATCTTGCTATGTATGAAGTCTGAGCCAAACTAAACACTCCTGTTGTAAAAGACATTCCAGGTGGTTTTTTGTCTTCTTTTTTTTTTTTTTTTTTTTTTTTCTCCAAACTTCAGGTGAAAAAATTGGGAGGTGTCCACCATGGTGATAAGCCTGTTTACAGAATTCAAGAACTACTTTTTGGAATCTAGCCTTTATAAAATTTGTGCTGGGATTATGTCTTGTACAAGGGCTAGAAAAAATCTGAGCACCTTCAAGCCAGCTTGGCCTAATAAACCTAGTATTACATCAGTAAGGCCACCATAAATATTATATATCCTATACCTGCAAAGTGTTTATTATAAGTTCTTTTAAAATTATTTCAAATAATTTTCAAATATTGAAATCCACATATTTTGTAAGTACACAGAAAATTCAGGATAGCTCAGATCTAAATTGCTATACTGTAGCTAAGATTTTAGTCTGTGTGTTGCTAACTCCAAAGAATTTACTTTGCCCTTCTTTATCAACTGAGTACACTCATCAGTCACATTGTATTTTTTGACTCCCTCTGTCACATGAAATGTCTGGATGTGGGAACTTCACTATTCTGTGGACAGGCAGGCACACCATATCAGTTGGTCAGGCTGAGCCAGGCTCCTGGCATTTGGCAGCAAGTATGTATGTATGGCCTCATCCTTAAAGATTCCTGAAGTATCTCTCAGTAAGCAAACTGGGCATTTGCTATGGCCACTAATCCAGAAAAAAAAAAAAAAACACACACAAAAAAAACCCACTACAGTTTTGTGAAGAATGGAGAATTTTCAGATTTTATTTGCTAGATGTTCTGTAACATGTGGCTTTTAAAAACAACTAGTTAAGTTTTTAAAAACATCCATGCTTTTTAATCACGTCTAGTAAACTCAGTGAGAGTAATAATGAGAAAAAATGCTAAGAAAATGCAGATGCACTATTAATGGAATTTATAATTTGAAATTTTGCAGTAAGGCTGGTGTATTAACTAAGATGTTTGGATGGTGTCATTACACACTGACATGATTTGAATTTTGATGCAAAGAGTTATGTGGATTCAGCTGCATTTTTATGTGCAAGATTCATTTCACATTTTATAAAATTGTGTAGTTAGGACAATAGAATAATTATCACGTTTCTTTTAGCCCAGAGCAGCAATTCACATAAGCCTTGTATGAAGGCAGACAACTTCTCTACTATTATACTGTGCATGATGAAAAATCTTTAATTATTTAATCTGTGAAAAGATTCCTGTATTAGCCTTTATCTAAACAAGGGCTGAAGAAGCTAGGAGAGAGCTAAGTTAAATATTTTTTAGGCTTGATCTGTTAATTGAGGATGTTAAGGAACTGAAATTTAACCAAACAGATGGGTGATAAAGTGCTAGTTTCAATATGATAGAGCTATTGAATTTAGCCAACCAGAAAGCAAATAGTGTTCTTCCTCAAAAGAGAGTAGTAGAAGTCAGATAAGTAACAGCAAGTACTCTCTGGTGCACGTCCCTGTGTCCAGGTAGCACTGCACTCACACTAAAAGGCAAAACAAGCAAAAAACACTTTAGAATGGCATTCAGATGTTTCCATCAGCAGCGTTTTATCAAGCTTCATTACTTTTTGTTAGTTTAATTTTATTTAATGGAATCAGGAATACTAGAAAAATATACTTACTTTGTGTGTAATGTATCAGTGATAATAAAATCCTCATGATTCTTCATTGAATGATATCATCAGGAAACAAAACTAAGCTTTTTCTCCCGTCATTTTTAATCTTAGAGTGAATGTAGAATGAATTTGTGCATTTTCTTCACTGAGGGCAATTAATAACTGAATAGTGATCTAAACTTATTTGTAGGAAAAAAACCTATGAAAATTCAATTGAGATAAATCCTTCTGGTATTAATATGTATTTAAGTTCTGACTCCCTAAATATATGTAAACTCAAGAGATGTGATATGCTTTTCCCACTGCTCAAAATAATTCAACAGCATTTTTTTTCACATTTACATTTAGAACATTGTTTTTTTCTTCTGTGAGCCGTACATCTAAACTCTGCCATTCCATTTTCAATGAGAGATGCAAGGCTTTGGCCTTAGGTGGCAAATGTGTATGGCTTTTTAATGAACATCCAGTTGCATTATGTATGAGTCAGGCTAAGAAGCAATGTAATCTACCATGAGCAGGTGTGATACATTCTGCAGTTAACTCCATCTTGTATGAGCAATTGAATTTTCTTATCGATTTGGTCTTTGTAACACCCTCGACCATTTTTAAGTGTTCCATATCTTTTTTCTTTCTATAGCTCCATTTTTCATTCTCTGGGAATATTTTAAAAGGTAGCTCCCTTATAACCAAATGAATTTCAGTATTGATGAAGGAGAACATCACAGAAGCTTGGCTAGGTTATAAATACTGCAGCTCCAACCACAAGCTTTGTTGGTCCTGGTGCTATAAACTGTATAATTTGAATTTATACCTAATAGCAGTCATTTCAACATAGATGGGTGAGGCCCACGTGGTTTATTCCACCTGCTCTGAGTGGTGACTAGATGGAAGCAGTTCTGATCCAGAGTTGCACAGGTCCTCAGAGCAACATTGTCTGTGCTAGTGTGCTGTTTCTATTTATTCACAAGATGTTTCTGATAGTAAATTAATGTTTTTCCCTTTGACATTTTTTTCACTCCTCTGATACATGTTCTGTGCCTCCTGTTTGAAACTTATATTTTGTTGTACCCTTAGATGAAGATGAAGTGGAGAGGAGAGCCTCACCTCAGCCAGATCTGACCCTGAGAGATTACCAGATGGAAGTTGCAAAGCCAGCACTGAATGGGGAGAATATTATAATATGTCTCCCTACAGGCAGTGGTAAAACCAGAGTGGCTGTTTACATTACCAAAGATCACTTGGATAAGAAGAAAAGAGCATCAGAGCCTGGAAAAGTCATAGTACTTGTTAATAAGGTAAGTTGGTCCATTTTTTAAATAGTATTTTTCAAACATCGTGCGTTGTTAATACAGACATTGTAAAATGAATATAAACACAATTCTCAGTTTCTTCAGGTGTACTGTGTTTAAAGACATTGAGTTCTAGACTGTCATCTCCATTGCACCATCAGCCTGGTGCAAGCAAAAATTATGTTAGTGTACCCCAGTACAAGTGCAAATTTAGATGTGCTTTAATAACCACATTATTGGAAAAAGTACAATTTCATTTTGTAATGAATTTTTAAAAAATAAAAATACTTTTCACATTCTGTGTTTCAGTTTGTTAATGAAGGCCATCTAATGAGTCTCACAGTAGTTAAGGAATGTTTTGTCAGATTTTCTGATAATTGCTGTAATTTTTGCAGTAAAATTTAGCACATATAAATTAATCTCCTATTGCAATATTAAAATATAGAAATGCCTTTAAGAATTTTATTGAAGTTACAAACAATATCCATCTCCTCTTACAAGAATAAATGTGAAAGCATGTTATAAGGTCAGTTAAATAGCCAGAGCATGCATTGTTTGTTCATTCTTTCAAAGGCTCAGTTAAGCCGAAGTTCTTGGGATAAAAAGGTTTCACAGGAGAAGTTGCAGGGGAGAAATTGGTTTTGGGATTTTTGCTGCTTAATTTTCTTTTTTTCACCTAACAACATTTGTGGCAAACAGGCGTGTATTTTTAATCCTGTGTTTAATTGTTTTAAATTCTTTGAAAACTTTTGTTTAGGTTCCATTGGTAGAACAGCATTTACAAACAGAATTTAGTCCATTCCTGAAGCGTTGGTATCGGGTTACTGGTTTAAGTGGTGATTCTCAGCTGAAAATCTCATTTCCTGAAGTTGTCAGAAGAAATGATGTCATCATCAGTACAGCACAGATCCTTGAGAATTCACTGTTAAATGCATCCAAGGAAGATGAAGAAGGTGTCCACTTATCAGGCAAGTTTTTTATCCTGAAATTTTTACAGAGGCTATAAAAGTATGTCTTTATTCTGGAAAATTGCAAAGTAAAAATGTGCCACATTCAGTGGGGTTTTTTTTCAATTTACTTCTTTTATAAATGCAAGCTTTAGTCAAAATCAGATCTTAATTAATAAGCATGCAAGCCAAAATTAGACTCTGTAGTTTATTTGTACTAAATATTTGTTATGCTTCCTATTTTATCTAGCTTAAGCACAACTTTGTGCAAATGCAGTTGCGCTGGTTCCACTTTCCAAGCTTGGTAGAGCATTGAGTCATTATCTAGAAGCCATATACAGGATGAGAAAAAAACTATCAAAACTCAAATGCACTTGGTAGTTTGAGAAATACAATGGAACACAAGAGAAAAGCCAATCTGTTGTAAAAGTTATATCCTTTAAACTCTTGTAATTTTCCTAATATACAGTGATATGATGGCTTATAACTGTGTCTCTCTGAGCTCAGCAGATATAATGGTTTCCTACAACAGATGAAGTTGAAGAAAGCAAAAGATAAAGAAGGCAAGATTGTTTTCCCAGAATGCTGAAGTGGCAGGTATCTCTGGGAGATCAGAAAAAAAATGGTTTTATCTGGCAGTGAGGTACAAATGGAACAGCCCATGATGTCGGCTCCAGGGCCTGGGCTGCAGTGACCTTCCTCTGTGAGATGTTAGCTTCTCCCTCTGTTTGCCTGCAATCAACTCCTTTTTAGATAGTGAAGGATGTAGGGGAGAGCTGTGATATTCAAAATAATGGCCCTGAGATAAAATTCTTGGTCTGGGTGTCACAGAGACAGCAGAGAAACCTTAGGGGTTGGTCTGTGTCTGTTAGGGCCTGGTGCTGACTGCAGTACTGCTTAATCCAAACACCTGCAGAGTCACTTGGGTACCTCAGAATTGCACCCTCTCCTTCAGAATGCCCTGATATTAACCTAGGCAGAGTACCAGCAATTTTCTTATACTTACTTCTTCTCCACTGCATCTAAGTTAATAAACTTACCTACATCTGAATCATTTTGGAGTGCTGTATGGAGGCATCTGAACATTTCTACTGGAACTGCAGACCTGTTCAGAATTGGGCTGGGTCCCAACCAGATTGTGTAATGAAGTGGGTTGAATGGGTTTCACACTTTGTGAAGTTTCCTTCATAAGGAGCTACATTTTTTCCAGAACTCAGGCGGCCCTGCACCTCAGGTTTTTTCCTGTGCTATTACACCTGTGCTCCTAAGTTCAGCTGGACCAAAGCCAAGCTAGCATGAACACAGCCAGCTCCATTTCTATGGCTGTGACTTGATTAACTCACAGCCTTTATAAATCATCCTAATTAGTTACAAGATTTTTTCCAGATTTCTGTGCGTACTTTTTCATCTGTTTCCACAGAGTTCTGCATTACACATAACATGGAATTCCAGCCTCAGTGAAATGGAGGGGACTCTCTTAATTACATTTTACCAAATGTTTATTTTCTTTACCAAGGGCTGAAATCACTGTATGGACTTTCTAAAAGCTGTGTATCACTTCCTTAGTCAAAGAAACACATCCCTTCTGGTAGATTATAGTTATGTTAGTAGTTATAGAATATGCATGATGATGGTCAAAATCAAACGGAGTAAATTCATGTTGGCAGAATAACTGAGAAACTGCCAGCACTGCTTCTGAAATCTTGCAATGTGTAGAAATCTTGGAAGTAAATAAGAATTTAGATTTAAAACCACATCACTCCTGTCCAAACTGGCTTCCTGTGAAGGCAATCAGCTGAACCCCTGTGAAGGCAATCAGCTTTCCCCAGCGACATGGAGCACTGGCTTGCTTTCCTAGCAGAAGTGTTTGGTGTAGCCTTTAAATATAACTTCCCTTGTTTAGTCTCCGTCTTTCTTGAGGTTCTTCAATACCAACTGAGACTGATTTAGCTCTGTTAATTTCCAGCTTCTGCTGCCACTTGTTGAAAACTGACGTGTAGCGGTGCAACAATTTGAGCACATCAATATGTTTCCACATGAATGTGTAAACAAGACCATGGAAATTGTCCATATAAAAAAATACATATGAGTTTAACCCTGATCATTTCAGTGATCTTCTTTACAGTCATGTCCACAAACTTTCTTCAAATCATTGGAAACACTGTTGAATTAGAGAGTTACTCACCAGCTACAGAAGGACTGGGAGTTCCATAAACCAGTTTTGCTGTTAGAGAAACAGAAAAACGTTCATGAATCTTTCAGCTCATGTCACCAGCTGCATGTGCAGATAAAGATATGTTTTTTATATTTTTTGATAAACAAAAATAATTTTATTTTCTTTGTTGCATAGTATATTGTTTGCATGTAAGTATACTGTGACCAAAAAGCATGCAATACCTGTCTGAATTTCCATCAGTGTCCTCCGCTGCAGAAGAGAGATGAGTGGTAGTGCTCCCACTAATCTGTTTGTTCTTTCCAATTACACATCCATAAAGTAATATAAATGTTTTAATTGGACAACAATAGGGAGGAAGTCTCTGTGTTGCTACAAAATGGAAGCATATTTCGACCACAACAAGCCTTTCAAGAATGTTATGTATCTTTTCAAAAGCAAACAATGTGTAGTTTGTCAGACACAGTTATGGATATAAAAGATAGTATTGAGTTCAGCTATATGTTCTTACCATTGGTATGATATGAAAAATATTTCTCTGAAATTCTTTATATCATCAGATTGTTTTTGAAAAAATAGGAAGTCTTTCTTTCCATTACATGAAATGTAAAACTACTTGGCCCATCAGGACTGCAGATAAGGTTCCAAAGTCCATTGAATATATTCAGCATCCATCCACGCCTTCCTCCAACACTTCAATTTCCTAGTACATTAGTTCTCAGACAAACTGATGGTTCTTTCAACACCATCCTTACCTGTTATAAGATTTAGTCACACAAATTCTGCATTTGAAATAAAATTATTCACTTTAGGAGTCTTTTTTTTTTTCCAGATTTTTCCCTCATCATTATCGATGAGTGTCATCACACTCAAAAGGAAGGTGTCTACAACAATATAATGCGACGTTACTTAAAAGAAAAGATGAAGAACAGGAAGCTGGCAAAAGAAAACAAACCACTGATCCCACAGCCTCAGATTCTGGGACTTACAGCCTCACCTGGTGTAGGAGGTGCAAAATCCTACTCAAAAGCTGAAGAGCATATTTTGAAAGTAAATAGCCCTAACACTTACAAACCATCAAAGGGGTATTGTCTTGTTCAAGTAAAACTTTTAAAGTCAGATTTAGTCTCCAAATAAGACAATCTGATTTTTTTTTTCTTGTGCACATGGAAGTTCAGCTCATAACCATTAAATTGACCCTCTAAAAATAATGGAAACCCATGTACAAATAAAGGTTACTTTACATGAAAAGTAGGATTACTGAAAAGGGTAGTTAAGTGATTGCCTCAGTTGAAAAAATTCCCAAGGTAAGATCAGAGTCAAGAAATCCGCAATGTAAGGTGCTTTTATAGTTACTAAAAGTCTTATCGTTGCATTGATGCCTTACAATTTACTGTGTATCCCTAAATACTAAAGAAACAATGTATTTTATATCTGTATTTGTAGAGTGACTAAGCTGAGCATTTTTGTGAGTCCAAGAAAATGAGAAACAATGTTGAATACTTAAACAAAGCAGAAACCGTTTGTGAGATACAGGTAGCATACAAATATGTTTTGTTTTTTCTATTAGAGTTACTTATTGAGGTTGCATGAACATCTGCCTAAAGATAGTCTGTTAAATTCTATACTTACAGAAATTATATTTTACTGGAAAATAAATGGTTTTGCATTAACAATAGAAAAGTAGAATTTAGTACAGTACTGCAGTGAAAACTCCTAACTAGTAAATTGCACCGGAACAGAACGTGATATTGAATATGTGAGGCCTGCAAGAATCTTTTATGCTGTATTGAAGTAGACAGAATTGCAAAGAATTTTGACACAAAAACTTGCTGGCAATGGAAAAAGCAGAAAATTCCTTTTCATCAGCTCTGAATTCCTAATGATAGGATTCTGGAGTTTGTAGCTGAAGATTAATCTGAATCTGTAATCTGAATATGAAAGCTGAAATATACAACTACCACTGAAGACATTAAAAAGATCACCTGGCAGTCTTCCTTTACTGTTTTCTCTGTTCAGAATAATGTTGTTTTCCCTTATTACTTAATGTACATATTTTCTGCTTAGAAGAAGTCAAAAGAAGAAAAGTCCAGTTCAGTTGTGCACCCACCACAGAAATTCTCTCTATGTCTTCCTGTTCCAGGACAGATGATCTCAAAATTATTTTCTACTCTCATAACAGCTCTTACTTTTATAATTAATCCCTAATATTTATTTTCTTTTTTTCTATTTCACCGTTATTTTTATTTATTTTGTGCATCAAAATCTAATTTTCCAAAGTACTGATGCTGTATTTTCCTTCTCAAAATACTTGGTTTGCATCCTGATATACAATTTTTTTTTCCTGTATGCAAGGGTCACTTCTGGCCTAAAAAGTAACTTATGCAGTTTATCTCAAATATTTTTCATAGACTTGGACTTTCTTGTGCTGATACTGCCTTTGTCCAATTTTTGTGCGCAGAAAGTCAAGTTACATAAACCTCAATATCTAAATAAGAAGCTCTGTTGCATTAATTCAGTTTTCATGTGAAATAACTCATTAAATATTAAAGAAGTAACATTTTGTTTTCCCCCAGATCTGTGCCAATCTCGATGCATGTAGAATTATGACTGTTGAAGAGCATGCCTCCCAGCTAAAGAATCAGGTGAAGGAACCGTCTAAGAAGACTGTGATTGCAGATGACAAAAAAAGGGTATGTTCTTTCAAAAAAAATCAGTATTAAAGTTATATTGCCCTTTAAAAATGTCTTGTATGGTATCAAAAACTTTTGCCTAATGCTCTTTTTCTATAGACGTCTGATGATCCAAAGTGCTAATTTAAATATTGTTGCTTTCCTCTGTTTCAAAAAGTATCAATAAAGTCAAATAGAACTAAATTTTTTGCTTATGTCAGTTATATTTTGAGTTTTCTGCTCTAAAGGCCTTCTAAAGCTGAAATATTTGTATTGAAGTGATGATACTATATTCCATTTTTTCAAAAGGTGATATTTCACAGTATAACTTTTTTGTATTATTCTGAAATGTATATTTCCGTAACACTAACCACACTTAACAGCCTTACTCTTTTTTAATTTAAGGTTTAACTTTTAAAAGATTACTCAGTGTGGTACTAGCCAGTGTTTTTGTTGCCAAAAGATGCTTACTTACTTTGCCTGATCAATTTATTTCTAGGATCCATTTAAAGAGAGAATTACTGAGATCATGACAGAAATACAAAACTATTGTCATCTGCATCCCAAGTCTGAGTTTGGAACTCAGACATATGAACAGTGGGTGATCAGAGAAGAGAGAAGAGGTAACTGCAGCACAAATATACCCCAGCTTTGGATTTCTTTGGGTTGGTCTATGCTAAGACCTTTTTTGTATTTTTGTTCCCTTCTAGCTGCAAAAGAAGAAAAACGCAAGGAACGGGTCTGTGCAGAACACTTGAAGAAATACAATGATGCTCTCCAGATAAATGACACCATCCGGATGGTGGATGCCTACAATCACCTAAATAACTTTTATAAAGAGGAGAAAAGTAAGAAGACAGTAGGTAGTGATGATGATGATGATGATGATGATGATGATGATGAAGATGATGATGATGAACCAGCAGTATCTAAACAGGATGAAACAGATGAATTTCTAATAGGTTTATTTCATGGTGAGTTTGAAATACATTGTGATATTTAATAGTTGAAATCCATAATTGTGTGGTAACATGGTTTGCATGGGTCCATTAGTTACTGCATCCTAGAGATTGCTGTGTTGTTTATTATCACAATACTTTAATATCTCAGTTCATACAGTTTTGAATGCATTAAACAACATCATAGTGGGATCATGTAATAATATGTAATAATGGTTCTTCAGCTCCCACCTGAAGGCACCTTTCTTTTGCTGCCAGTAAGTAAAAGCTGTTCTCTGCCTTTATCCAGTGAAGTGTCCCTGAGGACACTCTTAACGGATAGATAAAATAAGTATTCCAGTAGACACTCTTGGAGGGCAAAAGGTTGAACAAATGGAGTACAAAAGTAATGAAATCATGAGTTCTTGACCAACCTTTTCTGCCAAAGTTTGTCTATAGACTAAGAAAGGAGAGTGCTGACTTTGAGTTGGTTCAGGTAAAGAACACTTAGTTAGAGAATGAAACAAAAGATCAAACTGCAAAGACCAAATTTTGTTGCTTTTTTTTCAGATCAGTCACCTTGGAACTAGGAGTCATTTGTGAATCTTTTTTGCTCAGTTTTTTCCTTTACTGACTTTGCAATGAGGAAGAGCTAGACAAGTTTGCATCCATCAGTCACGGCTCATGGGTGGTGCAAACAAAAATAGATTATACTGCAGTGAGACCCATCTTCATGTATCCAATGAGCTACAAATTTTTCTCACTATCATTGAGAAATTCAGGAAATGAAAAAAAAATTAAAAATATAGGTTGGATAATGTCAGCATGGTTTTAATGACTCTTCATACATGTCTATTCCCCCTTACTTAGATTACCCCCCTCACAGTAGTGAGCTGTTGCTGAGAGCCAAAAATTTAAACCAAGTAAAAATGAAACTTAGTTTCGTTAGTATAATTTCTGGTTGCTTTTTTTTCTGCAGGTAAATGGAGTTCAAAGAACCTGTCAATGAAAAATAAATTCCATTTTGTTGGGATTTTACCACTGAAAGTGCTAGGAGTAACATAAGAAAATCTAAAATTTCTCAGCTTAAAGAGCAGAATTCATCTTTGGGTGATAAACCCCCTGAGGCCCTTAGTTTAGGTTTAACTAAGGTGGAAAATTGTGGGAGTTTGTTACATTTATCTACTTTTTGTATGTGTTTCTATGTTTGATTACGTTCTAAAATATGAATAAGACTAGTCATAAAGCCACTGTCTAGGTGGAGTAGTAGTTCGTGGTATATTGAGTATGATTGCCTTGGATTAGATATAGTGCAATAGTCTGCACAGGGTCATGACATCAGAGTGTATTAACACACAAAGTCCTTGCCTTGAAGTATTCTTGTGTATTATCATCTGATAATGACATAGGTTTTTAAATATAAGAAGTTTTTTAAAAAATTAAAACACGTGAGGAATCTTCCCTCCTTGTGGTCTATAGAGCCAGCTGAAGAGAGTCATTTGACAGTTCACCGAGTACCTTGAAATGTCTTAGAGCTGCAATATCAATAACAACATGCCCATGCTGGTGTCTACTGTACTGCACTGCATGTTTCTAGTGAGGATTCCTACTTTAATTCATGTTCCAAGGACAATTTAGGTCTAAATTTATAACACAGTTCCCAGGCTGTGCATATTAATCTGTTTCTCCTTCTAAGAATTTTTTCCATTATTTTAAAATAGTTCTGTAAATATTAAAAGCTGTGATTTAGCTCTTTATTACAGTGTATTTGACTCTGTGCCAATTTTGTGTGTGTAGGAAAGTTTTTTCCTTTGGTTTATTCTCATCATGAAATATACGCGAAGTGTATGATAATGGTGATTTATTTTGATTGATTAGTGTGTTTTTAGTGATTATAAACTCACTTTAAATATAATTGGTTTGCCACAGCTCTTCAAACTAAATTTGAATTAGCCACGCTGAGAGAATTATATAGAAAGTTGCTCTTTGCTTTGTGGGTTTTGGGGTTTATTTTGTTTTGAACTCTTATTTTACGTGGTTACATTTTCTTAATTTACATCTGTTCTTTTTAAAGCGAAAAAGAAACAGCTGGAAGAGTTGACTGGAAAGCCAGAAAATGAAAATGAGAAGCTAATAAAGTTAAGAAATACTTTAATGGAGGAATTCACAAAGACTGAGGAACCTCGAGGAATCATTTTCACGAAGACTCGTCTAAGTGCCTTTGCTCTATTCCAGTGGATTAAAGACAACCCAAAATTTGAAGAAGTGGGAATTAGGCCCCATTATCTTATTGGCTCTGGACATAAGAGTGAAATGAAGCCCATGACTCAGGTACATAACCATGCATGTCCATATTACCTCTTGTACATGATTTTGGAAAACAGGTTATTCAGTGAACTGAAGCTTGGAGCCCAGAGTTTTGGTTTCATAGCTGCTAGCAACTTACCTTCATAAAGATATGTGAATAATAGTGTTGGAATAATTTTATTTCCACAAGTAACGAGTTTGGGGTTTTTTTTTGTTTTGTTTTGGATTCTATGGCAATAGGCCATTGCCTGGAGTAGTGAGTAGTCAAAAGGGACCCAAATTGTAGCAAGGCGTGGGAAGCAAAAGTAAAAAAGTTTAAAAAATGGAAAGAGCAAAAATGCAATCATTAAATGAGTTTATACTTATCAGGACAACAGTAATTCATGTTACTTTTTATCTGCTGAATTGAAAAAGAAAACTACAAAGTTGATTATGCCTGTCTTTTTGTAATACCATTGCTTAAATAAAATTACACCAATTTATAGACATGCTTTACACTGACGCATAACCACTGAAAGAAAACTTGCCAAAATTCATACCAAAAATATCACAATTGATCACTCAATTGGGTCTGTCTTGTATCATTTCATTGATTTCATATACCACATCTCTCTGGTGATTTATACTTGCAATTAAAACATTCTCAAAGCAAAGTACTTTGCATCTCTTCTGTTCTGCTCTTTACTCCCCATATCAGCATTTAAGCAAAAATGGTGTGTTTTGCTGCTGTGCAAAGGCCATTTTCTTCTGCTGGACTGCAAGGAGAAAAGTTCTCTTAAAAAACTCTCTCCAAAAGTGGCTCAAGTTCTATCAAACTTGGAATTTAATTTCTGTGGCACATTGCACAAACGAAACAATACCTTCTGCATTTTGAAACTGAATATAGCAAATAGCAAGTTTCTGTTCCTCTGCTCAAGCTGGTTACAAACACCCAGTTGAATCAGAAGTCTGTGATTTAGGTCTTACCTTTTTTAAGTGTATCGTTGTTCTTTTTGGTGCTACCCAGATCACCAGAGTTACGGTCTCCATTTATTATGGGGAATTTAAAGTGCTTTAGAACTAGAGGTGGAAGTCTATATTTTAATCAGACATTACTGAAGTGATAGAAATTCCATTTTATGAATAAGTATTTAAAGAATTTGAAAAGAATTGGTCAACTATATTATCAAATCTCTTAGTACTTGTGACATAGGCTATGAAGTTCCAAGCTCAGTTACCATAAAAGGATTGGCTTCTGCTCCCTCCTCCCTCAAAATACATTGCTGAACATGTGTTAAAAGAGTTCAATAGGAACTCCTTCTTTTGCAAGATGCTTAAATGCAGTTGTTAAAGCCTCTTGAGTTTGGCACTCAGCTCAGAAATGATGGGACTGTAATTCCTGAAACTCATTAATTAGAAGAAACTGGTAACAAAAACTAATACTGAAAGTAAATTTAATGATTTTAATTTACAGAATGAGCAAAGGGAAGTTATTGATAAATTTCGACGTGGAAGTGTAAATTTACTAATTGCTACTACTGTAGCTGAGGAAGGCCTGGACATCAAAGAGTGTAACATTGTTATTCGCTATGGCCTCGTCACCAATGAAATTGCTATGGTGCAGGTATGAGTTTTCTGCATATATAACTTACTTTAATTGTGCTTTTATTTTTGCAATGGGCAAATGGTGAATCATACACCTGATGTTTGGAAATTATTTTTAAATACTTGAATGCTAAAAGAGAAAATGCTCTTGCAACAAGGTTCATTTCCAATTGCCATCCTCAGTCTGTTTGCAATACAAAGTTTGCCTCTCTCTAATTGTGTAGCATCTGTTCAAAGTTCTACACAAACATTAAGCTCTTTTAATAGAAGAGACACAAGAAAATGGTCATCAGACCAGTTGATACAAGAGGTATTTGTACCACCAGTGTATGGACACCACACCATCATCAGCTAAAGAGAGATTATTACATACCAGAATACCAGTTTGATACATGCTCTCATTTAACTTGTGAACACAAATATTCATATATTTGATATTTAAATGCATGCTTATATTTTGGCAAAAAAATACAGCTTCGGCATTGCAAAACAATTTGCTAATCACAAATCTCCTGAGCAGTTCTCACAGGTATTGTGGATGATACTGCAGAAATCGTATGTGTTATTCTCTGATTATTTATCTGTCTGAGTTAAATGGAAAAAACTGCTCTTTGGGCATGGTACCTATGGAGTAATGCATATCTTACATTACAAAATTAAGAAAAATAGTTGTGTGATGTAATAGGGAGTATTGTGGTGTTTATTTTTGTATTCCTTGCAAATTATAGGCTCGTGGTAGAGCTCGAGCTGATGAAAGCACCTATGCTCTTGTGGCTTCAGATGGCTCAGGGGCTGTTGAACGTGAAGATGTTAATATTTTTCGTGAGAAAATGATGTATAAGGCCATTCAGCGTGTCCAGAAGATGCCACAGGAAGACTATTTAAAGAAGGTATTCACTGCAACTCTGCACTTTCCCTTTAAAGAAAACTGATTTATATTGTATGAAATACTTTCTATTTGAAATCTACTTAGAGGAGAAAAACTTAAAATAATACTAGTTGCTACATATGGCTTTGAGTTCTTTTGCCAATATTTGTTTTATAATCTGTTTTCTTGTCCTTTAGAAAAGTCTGTTTTTCTGTTGGTAAGGGGAAAACACACAAGCAAGGGAAAATTGACTAGAAGTCATGTTGACAGTGAACCCAGTAAAATAACTGAGAAAGAAAACTATTACTGTCATTCCAGCAGAATGTTACAGTGCTCTTACTGATCTGTTTCTAGATTGAGAGTTTCCAGTTGCAAAGTATAGTAGAAAAACAAATGAAGGCAAAGAGAGATCAGCTCAAGACATACAAGAAAAATCCATCACTAATAAAATTCTTATGCAAAAATTGCTCCAAGCTGATATGTTCTGGAGAAGACATACAAGTTATTGAAAACATGCATCATGTCAGTGTGAAAAAAGATTTCCAGTAAGTGCTTATGAACTACTTTATCTCTTTCAGGCAGAAACAGATTTTCTTTTCATCGAGGCTGTAACAGGGCCTGTAACCCTCTAGGCCCTGTGAGAAAAAAATAGATTATTCCAATATTGTTGGGTCCTAGGCTCTATGGAGTTTACAGTTAAGGAGCTTGAACAAAATGTTTGTTCGTATTCGTGATTTCAAGGGGAATTGAGTTTTAAGACATCAAAAAAAAAGATGCAGCTTCTGTGGTACTATTAACTAGGTCACTTTATGTAGTATGTGAATGTATGTATTCCACTCTGCAGTGGAATGTAGTATGTGAATACTATGTATTCCACTCTGCACAAGCTAATAGTAACCTTCGGGATCAAGTACTTCCTAAATAAATGATGCAAGAATGTACACATACTCTGCAGGTCTGGGTAGTCAGAACCAAATGATTCTGTTAAGGGCTAAGGTTGAACTACAGGGAATGAAAAGAAACCTTCAATATTCAGGTATTATTTCTTTGACAGTTCCAAGGCACCTGAAAAAAACAAGATAGATCTGTCTGTTACTAGAACAACAGCCTGCTGCTCCCACTTTAAGATGTGTGAGGGAGGATGCAGCTCCTGAAATGCAATGAAGAGGGACATGGAGTACATGTGCATTTCATCATTACTTAGGAGCATGAAGTATGACCCTGCATTTTTTTAAACTCTTCAATGTGTCAACAGTCAGAGAGTTTATGACTTTTTAGGTTTCATATCTGATTTCAGCAGTCTTAGTCGCTGTTTATATATGTCTGTATGTAGCATGGAATGACCAATGGATTCTGATGGGTGCTGTCTGTTTTTCAGAAGTCATTATCATACAAGAGAAAATAAAACACTGCAGGATAAGCATGCTGATTACCAGACAAATGGGGAAATTATATGCAAAGACTGTGGACAAGTAAGGAACATCTTATTTTCATACTCTTCTTGTTGTCTGTATTTATTTCTGTCTAATGATCTTGTCTTATTTTATCTGAAATGCAATTTCCTTCTACTTGCAGGCTTGGGGAAATATGATGGTTCACCGAGGTCTTGACTTGCCTTGTCTAAAGATTAGAAATTTTGTGGTTGTGTTTGCAGACAAGAAAACAACAAAGCAAATTTTTAAGAAATGGGGAGATCTGCCCATCAGGTTTCCTAGTTTTGATTATGCAGCTCATTGTCCTTCAAGTGATGAAGATTAAGGACTTAGAATGAAAATAAAAGCCCTTTTCAACTTCTCTCTATTGATCAGAAGCTGCTGCGTCCCATTGAGAATGCTGCATCATAAGCACTGTGAAAGCTCCTGGACATAAGGAAACTGTCTTGAAGACAAAAAGCGAAACAAGAAAGGAGAAGGACAAAGTCACACAGCTGCTATCTGCACTCAGATTTGTACTTCTGGACAAAGATGGCAAATGCATTTCAGTCATGTCTATTTATGGACCAAACTCCTGTCTCTTTTCACTACAGGGTGGCAACACTGCCAAAAGTGTGTTAGATGACCTGCTGTCAATCCCAGAACACTGAAAAGAGACTTTAAGATATGCCATGGTCATTATTTTCTTCATGCTATAACCATTTTGAAGATAAAGTATCTCAAAAGAGGAGCCACATAAAGATTACCCATTCTTTCTGAATCACTGCTGCTATGTCAGTATTTCCATGACTGAGTTCCTCCCTTCATAGAGCTGAAAGCTCATACACTTTGACAGACTAAAATTGTTTCCCTTAGAAGACATTTCAAAAAAATAAAGCCCTTAACCTGAAAATTGATTATTTTAGCGTCCAAGATGCACATTGCAAAAGTGACTCTCTGTGTGTCTGTTTCATAGGATTGTTAGACTGGCTACATAATGAGGTGTGTATTTTTTTCAATAAATTGCTATAACTAACCTTTACCAACTGTGATACTGTTAATTCTCTTCCACTGGAAGTATTTAGACAATAACCATAACTTCACCCTTGAAGTTTGAAGGATGGTGTTTTGACTGTAAAAATAGCATAATGTTTCTCCATATTTATCTCATGGGCAGATTTCTTCCCCTTCCCCCCCAGCCCCCTCCTTTGCAAGTAAGATATTGGAAAGTGGAAGGAAGGTTTGTTTGCTGTTACAACAGTAACTGAATTAATTATTAGAATAGCCTCTTGGGAAATCATCCAGATGTCATTCATCATCTGGACCATCTCTGGATTTCTTTATTAATGAGTTGTTACAGGTACATAAATGCAGTATAATACACTGTACATCGCATTCTCAAGTATCTGAATTAGTTTTTTCAGTATTTTAAAGAAGTGTAGAACACTGGTAAAAATACTATATCATTTCATAGACTGCTACTGGGTCTTCAATCAAATATATTTCCATGCTAAGTAGATTTTCTGGAATCTGAGATTTTGATACTTCCCTTTACTGAAGCAACAAAAACACATGCAGATGTATTTCTGCAGGTGTGCTACAGACCTGTATGACAAACGCGCCTGGGTTTCTTGCAGTTCACCTGGGTGCTGTTGTTATACTCCCAGTTCCTAGCGTGACTGCCACATTGTCACCAAAGCTTAAAGAGTGTTTGCACAATCTCACTTCAGCATAATGCATAATGAGCCTCAAACTAATCCTGCTGGTGTGTAGGGTAACAAATTTCCAGTCAAGTTATTTTCTCTGAATAGGGTTGTAAAATACACCTATATTGCCCATCCAGGAAGTGTGACATTGTAAAAAACAAGCTAAATTGCTGTATTTTATCTTCTGCTTACCTCTGCATTTATTGCCTTTAGGGACCCAGTGTCCTCCAGGGAGTGTGACAATTCCTGATTATATTTACTACTTACAGCTTTTATTAGATCTCCAGTGTGGAAAGAATTAAAAACTTAGTCACTGGGGATTTGTCTGGCTGTGTGTGTGGCTGCTTAAGAACTGGATCCACCTCAGTTGTATGTTCATTGCTCTGTCTCCTTTTGGTCTGATGTCATGCACAACCTACGTCTGTAAATCTGTATTTCCTCACGTGTGAAGAGTAAATACTTTAGTAACCTTCGAGTAGTTGCATAACTGGTTGAATAGCTGCTGGCCAAACTGAGTATGTTTTCATGGTCCATAATTTGCCCATTTCTCCAAGTGACTTACCCTTTTTCTACCTTTCTTACACTTTTATTTCTCTCACAATATGGGTTTCTTACATTGCAGAAGTTAGGAAGAGTTTGGCTTTTGAAAGAATTGCTGTTTCCTTCTTCACTAGTACTAATCTACTAGTCCAGAGAAGGGAGTTTAGGCATCAGCAGTTGTTCAACAAAGCTTGTAAATGTCATTCTGTGACAGGTAATTTTTTTCTTCTAATCTTCAACCATTGTGAATTCGATTAAAACTCATGCCTAAATAATTTGATTTCTGAAGCAGACAAACACATAGTAAGCAGCATAAAGTCATTTTGTAAAGCCTTTTAGATCATGTGAGATTGAATCATTTCCGTTGAAGCATTCTCTAAGTATGCATTCATTAGAAGAAGCTGCATTTTTGGAATGGAAAACTAGTCTGATAAAAAACCTACATTTGCAATTTTGTGATGTTCTGGTTGTCAGAAATAACCAATGTTGGTAGGAAAAAATGTATTTCTCTGAACCATGTTATTGAAAATACAAACAGCATTGATTATGGAATGCTAGGAAATAAGTAGCAATTTGGAAATATGAATATGAAGCATGAGTTACAAGGGGAAAAATTCTTTTGTCACAATTCCTTTTCTGTTACGGAAATTTTGAGTAGCTGCAGTTGGGAATGGAGCACACATGCACACATGCAGAGTGTCCATGTCCCTGAGTTTGTCCCTGTCCCTGTCCTTGTGTGTGTCCCTGTCCCCCTGTGTGTGTCCCTGTCGCTGTGTCCCTGTCCCTGTGTGTGTCTCTGTCCCCGTGTGTCTCTGTCGTTCTGTGTCCCTGTCCCTGTTCCCATGTGTGTGTCTCTGTCCCCGTGTGTGTGTCCCTGTCCCTGTGTGTGTGTGTCTGTCGCTGTGTGTGTCTCTGTCCCCATGTGTGTGTCTCTGTCCCAGTGTCTCTGTACTCGTGTGTGTCCCTGTCCCCATGTGTGTGTCTCTGTCCCAGTGTCTCTGTACTCGTGTGTGTCCCTGTCCCCATGTGTGTGTCCCTGTCCCCATGTGTGTCCCTGTCCCCGCGTGTGTCCCTGTCCCTGTGTGTGTCGCTGTCCGTGTCCCCGTGCCGCTGTGTGCGCGGCAGTGCCGCCAGGGGGCGCGGTGCGGCCCCGCCGTTCCCGGGCCGGTCCCGCGGGCGGCGCCGGCGCGAGCGGGCGGGGCCGCCCCTCAGGGCCGGGCCGGGGTCAGCGCCGTGAGGGGATCGGGCACGGCCGGCTCCTGTTTCCCTTTGCCAGCCTTTCTCCGCTCTCCTGAGGGATGGATTATGTAACCTGACACTGCGGTCTCCGGAGCTTTCCCAGTTTTCAGCTGACCTCATTTCAGTAGGCTAAATAAAATAGGTGTAATTGGTGGTTGGACAACTATTTCAGAATTTCCTCTCGGCTTGTATGTATTTACTTCTCTGAGCTCTCCTACGTAGCCTATAGATGTGCATAGTTTTCAGGGAAAAACAAATTCTCCTTACATGTGGAAGACATTAAATAGTATCTGTTTCTGCTGCTTGTTTTGCATTCTTGTGCCATCATTTATTATTTCTAAAAGTAAACATATGTGAATGCTACATAAACAATAAAGCTATGAGATTTTCTTCTCATTTCTCTGTAGAGAGTAGAAATACGGTCATGACTATGTCCTGAGAATGTGAGGTTTGCCAAAAAACACAGTAGATACTTTTCAGAAAATAACAGTGCATGTCAAGTGTCTGATGAGTCATAAAACCTCAAGTTAATGTAAGCAGATGTTAGTTACAGCTCACATTGATGGGAAGTACATAATCACCACCCCGATAGCCTCCCACTGTCCATTTCTGGTCCAAGAACTTCCCCAAAAGTGTGGTTTCAATTTTATGGAAAGCCTTTGAAATTTGGCAGAGTTTCCAAAAGTATGTAGGAAAAAAAAAGTCTGCCAGAGGTTTGGCCTCCAACTGTGAAAACAGACACTGCCTTTTCAAACTCCTCTCCTAGATCTACTGACCAACACCCAGAAGAGAGAATTTACATTCTTTTAGAATACAACAGGAAAATGAAGGTCTGTATGCTCCTGAATTCAACTTTTGGTAGCATTTATATCCTTTGTTTTAAACTGTCAGCTGCTGCTCAAAGCCAGGCTCTGATGTGAAAATATTTGCTTTAAAGAAGAAAGAAAGGGAAGTCTTTTCATATGAACTGCAAGGAGGTTTTTTGCTTGTTGCTTGGACGGATTACAGCAGTTAGAGAGAAGGAGGATTTCATTGTTTACCAGCCATGGAAGCAAACTTCAGGCAATATTAAAAATGTAATTACTGTTTGTTTCTGTTCTGCAGACCCGGCTAAAAATCATATTTGGCGTGGTTATATGCCTTTTGCTTTCCTTATTACTTATGTGTATTATACTGCTTCCATCAAGAGGTAAGGTATTTCTAATGTAATGTAGTGTAAAATGCAGTATCTTTGGCTATTGTGGCTTCTAAAGTTCACAAAAGTTTATCAAATCATATTTAGGATTGTCCTGTCAGAATTATTATGGCTTTATCACTTTACAGAAATGTACTGACAGCTGAAATATCCTGAAGGTAGAATTGAAATGCCAGCAGATGTTGAAACAAGGAACTCCTTGAAGTGAAAAGCACCTGAATTAACTTCATTGTGCATGATATATAATGTTCTTAGTCACAGCTGCAAAAATAACTCTCAGATCTTCTCATATTTTCTGTGTTAGGGGTTAGGAGACGTTCCCAAACTACTCGTAATTTTCTATAACTTGACAATTTACATTTGGTTTTAAATGGTTGTGTAATAATTACAGAAGTTCTGTGTCCAATTACACGTAAACTTTTTTTTTTGTAGATGGTATGATGAATTATTTGTGAATATATTCAAACTTGCACTTGAAAATTAAAGTCAGCATTGTATAAAATAGGGATGGATAGTTTGCTCTAGTATTATTACACCAGCTGTAGGTAAATCATCCCAGTGTGGTCCGTTGAGTCCTCTAGTGAAGCTTGAAATGATTTTTGACATTTTGAACATGAGTGGTACTGACTTGTTGGTAATTGTTTTCTGTGAAAAGTTAGTGAGGGCAATACAAGTGTTTACATGACCCTATCACTATAGCAAGTTACTTGAATGCCTCTGAAATAATTAAAATATTAATAAAAGGCTTATCTTAGTAACAGTATCTATTTAAAGGATGTTTTTTCTATTATTATGCTTTTTTTTTGTGTCTAAGCGGGGGGATTGAGATGGAGAAAGTTTTGTATTTACAACTAAATGTTATAAAATCAACCATCTGCTTAAGTCTTGTGAAAGTTAAGTCCTGGAGTTAATATGCAGGTTTTGTGAAAGGTGAAATCTCTTTCGTATCTGATATTTCTGTGACTAATGTTTATCATGGGTTGTTGAGAGAAGGGTTGAAGGTTTCTGAAGCAATAAGGGATGATTCTGTTATGCAGCGTTTTAAGATGAGGATAAATATCAATTATATATATCTATAGATAGATATAGATATGCATATATATTATGCAGTGCTGGAAGAGATACCGCCTCAGAGTGGCAGGTTTGACTTTTATTGTCAATAGTGGGGTGCCATATTTTTTGTCTACTAAGCATGGTCAAATATGAGCTTTCAGTACAAGGTAAATGCATGGTATCAAGTCCTATTTACTCCCATCTGATCTGCATTTTATAACAGGGAAGGCAGAATATTTTTATGAGATTTAAATTTAAAAAATAGTAGTGAGGGAACACTACTATTGGTTGCACACCAAGGATCAGTTTGGCAGCCTGAAGAAGTTGATAAAGATGATGGAAGGTACTGCAGGAAAAGGTGAATATGGTTTTTTCCCCTCTCCAGCTGTCACATACAGCCCACTGGCCTCTTCAGTACCTCAGCAATTATGGAGAACACTTGTCATCTCTCTTGGAATAGTGACAGTCATACCAAACATCATATTTAAATCCAGTAGAATGATAAAGAAATTATCTTACTTCACAGGATGCTTTTGGAGCAGTATTTTAGACAATTGAAGAACACACAGTTATGTGGGATGTGTCAGATTATGGCTTCTTATTCTCAGGTGGAACTGCAAGTGCTGCAGTTACCTGTTCAAATGCCTTAACCTTTTTGAATTCTAAGTAGTCTACTGATAAGTTTTAAATAGGAGAAATATAAATTAATTTTGCAGTTACAAATTCTGCAAGCTGAAGACAGACAGGAAATAGCTACACAGCTGGAATGTTGTTTGTGCATTCCGTCTTTACCACTGCTCAACTGAAAGGATGTGGCAATCTAGAAAGACAATTAATTGCATATGAGAAATGTATAGACACAGAACAAATAAATTTCTACTTAAGAAATCTGCAAAGAAAAATTGAAGCAGCATTTAGTTCTGGTCTTGTCTGCTAAATTTCTAGTCATTTCTTGTTCTTCAGACTTCTCCAAATTTGATAGGTGGTTTTGATTTACACATACAAGTGTACAAAAATGTCAAAAATTTCTCAAAAGTTAACTGGAAAATAGTTTTTTGAGAGGCTATTAAGAAAGAAATACTCATTGCCCTTGGTCTTCAGCAGGAAAAGGATTTGTTTTGTCTACCTACTCTGTGAAGAGAACTTACTGGCACTTAATATGAGGCTCAGAACTACACCCCTAGGCAGTACAGAATCTGAAAATCATGAAAGCTAAAACTTAAGGCATCACTTGTAGTTGTTAGACAATTCCTGTGGGGCTCAGAAGAGCAAGGTGGGCAATCTCAGTGTAGCAAATGGCATCCATGCCTAAGAAATCACTGACCATTTTTTGACACATCTTTGAGTTAGGAATGTGTGATGGGATTTACCTGACAGTGATAACCCAGCTATGATACCACAACTCCAAACAGTTCACTTGTACACTGATACACCTAGTCCTGTTCTTCTGCAGCATAAACAAGAAAGAAAATACCTGTCTGCAGTTGAGAAGCAATACCAGAACCACAGGCAGAGTTACAATTAACTGTATGCAGTGCTTAGGCTTCGAATTAGTCTCTTTTGCTATTTTTAATGAATGTCCAAAGTTGTGTCTGTCACAGTTTCTGTTCCCTGTGTACTCTTGGCTTAGGCCTGAGGCCCAATCCATGTTTCTCTGATGTCACAGATGAGGTCATAGGGCTTACTGCTCAGCTGTGAAATGGTGAGCAGCCAGTTTCTTAGGAAGAGGTAGTGTTCTCTGCAACACCTCAGCCAAATCCAAAAGTGGAAAAGCAGGTTCCATTGATGTGAGTGGATGCTGAGCGTGACCAAATTTCTGGAGCAGGGTCAGGAGTGTTGGAATTAATTTCTGGTGCTAAACTGAGTTTTGTGTTTCTTCGTGTTGGAGGAGCTATTCAGCATAAGCCCACAGAGATGAGAATGGAAATTCCAATCCAGAAGCAGACAATAATACCATGCTAACCAGTTTTCCTTTGGCATGTCGTCTACTTGATGTTTAGCCATGGATGCTAAATAAAACACTTATAAAAATTCATACATATATATAACTACGTATAAAAAATACCACATACAGAAACAATACCCTCTGATTATTATGTATGCTTACTGTAATTTGGCAAGACTAGACACAATTTATAAGGATGCACATTAGAACATGCTGTGGAATAAGCCATAAGCATTGAGATCTTTGAAATATAAAGGTTTGTGTTGGTTTACCCATATCCAGTCTTTGAAATTGAATAATCCTGGTAATACAAACAGAATTTCACAGTGATGGAGTGATGTGCATAAAGTAAATCTTAGTTTAATATAACTGTGAGTTTGGCTTTCCGTGTTTTATTAAGTTCTCTCATTACAGTGAACCGAAAGGTAAAGGAGAAACTATCTGCATAAAGCCAGTGGTAATTATTAGATGTTTACAGACTTTTATCACTACAATTATACATGTAAGTCCAATACACTCAAATGCATGAGTGAGTAATTATGACCATTGAATATATAAAGCAAGTTATACTGTGAAGCAAAATAACCAGTTTAACCACAGAGAAATGCAGAACTGCACCCTGTAAATGAGTGGAAATGGACGACGAAGGACTAAAACTGAGGCAGCCGGCTGGTGAAGGGAAGTGAGCAAAGCTGAAATTTGATAAGCTTTTGTTTCTGTGGTTGGCTCTGCTGTTTGCTTCCTTTTTGTCTCTGGGCATTTTTTTTCATCCTTATTATTTCACAGAGAAACAAACCACAATGAAAGAATTTGCCAAGCCTACCAACAGCCATCCAAATTAATGTCTATAGAGTGCTGCAGCTACATAAAGTACTTTTCATGCTAGTGTGTGGTTTGTGAGCAGAGCTTTCAGATACTGTTATTGAACAAGTCAGAAGAAAGAGTCAGCAACACTTGTGGGAAACAATTGAAGATGCTGATGCTATCTTCTGTTACTTAAAAACAAGCATTTGAAATTGTAAGTACTCAAGTGAGAAATAACTGTGTTCAGATATTTTACAGTACAGTGATAGAAGTTCAGATCTTAGTGGGCACATTTTGAAAATCAGTAGTCATAATAAATCCTCACGGAATATTAAGTATGTAAGGGTGAAAGAGATAACACAAGGAAGGTTTAAATTAGAGCTGTGAAAATTAGACCAGTGATGAGAAGTTTGTGATATTGCTTGTCTCTTAAGATGAGAGAAGGAGCCCAATAATTTTACCAGATTAAGGTATCTAAAAGGACTGCAAATTTTAAGCTTTCTAGACAAACAACCTTGGAAATAGATCTTGATTTCTTTTGCTAATGAACTGATTCACTTAGAGAATTTTAACTCAGAGATAGTTAAAAGTAATCATCATTCAACATAACTAGAACTGGATTCTTTGGAATTATCTTCTGTGCATTTTTTTTCAGTCTGCCATCTTCTATGTTTTTCATTAGTGTATCAAAGATCTGTAATATGCAGTCATAGTATTAGCAAGAGGAATTAACTTCTTATTGAATTTCTTGGGATATTTTCTGGACATATTGCTAGCTCAGAGTTTATACAGACAGGTTTTTGCCTCGAGATTGGCATTCAGTTTTATTCCTTGTGACAGCTTTCTTCTGCATTAGTGCAGACAAGGCTTGTGTCAACAGTCAACCTGACATGTGTATTCTACAGTAAGTAATAGTCACTTAGCAGAAGAAAATATGTATTATCATTACAAAGTACCATAGAAGGCAATATGAAGAAACATTTCCCAGGAAGTCAGTGTGATCTTAACAGAGAGGGCAACTAATGAGCAAGTGATGGAGCATGATACAAAACCTGAGAACAACAAGTCATCCTGATTATCTGACTGTCATCTGAGAGCTCTGAAGGAACAAACAGGGGAAGTGGCAAAGATCTACTAAGCTGCAGTGTGACATCTCTATTACCTCTGAAAACCCTGCCAGAAGTCCTTTTGATTTTAAAGGAGAAAGCATAGCATCCAGAATGCCTAGACCTGAAAGCTGCCATTATTATGCTGTTGAACTTTAAAAATTTGCCTTTATCAGAAAAGTTCATGTGTCTTTTGAGGATTAAGTATTTTGATTACTCTCACTCTTGTGAATTGCATAGGTTCTACACTGGAACTCCACAGCATAATCCTCTTCTTATCCAGTTGATTTGACCTTGAATTTTCTTTTAAAATCTGCCTTAGCTTAATTTGTTTAGCTTTGAGAAAAAATATAGCCAGACAAGAGCCAGAAAACCAGTCTTCACTTCTTGCATTATTTTAATACAGTTATCTGACCTGCTTAGAAATCAAATATTTGAGTACCTGTCTTTTTTAGAGAAATCATTGATAATTTTCTTTTGCAGGAATAAAAAGTTCAAGTTTGGGTTCACTCATTCATTACTTTTCAGCATTATGTTTACCTGCATTCCTTCATCGATGTGTTTCATGTGACTACTAAGGAATATACATAGATGGTGATTATTTTGCAAGTCATCTTCTAACAATGATTAATGAGGCATGTACAAAATTTGGAAGTAAGAGTTTGTAGGCACATCCTGTTATTTGACCATTTGCTGAACATGTGAAGATCTTGATTAAAATAGTTGCCTCTACAAGTTCATGAAACCCATGCTTTCAAACAAAAAAAAAAAAAAACAACCCCAAAAAACAAACAAACAAAAAACCAAACAACCTTTAATTTGTCATTTGTGTGGAAAAGGCTTATTTGGACTCAGAGGGTCCTCAGGTAACTGTATCTGAGTGAATAAATGGTTGAAATAAATTAGTTTGTCTAGTTAATTTTGCATTCCCAAAGATGAGTCTTTCAGAGGCGAAAGGGCCTTATCAGAACAGTAGCAGAGAACTTTCCTTTCTGCTGCACCTATGCTTTGCGTATCTCCAGGACTATAGTATCCTCACTGTTCCATGGCACTAAATACAGAAAAAAGAAAACTTTGGACTAATACTTTTTTTCCCTCTTATCATTAACAGAAACTTTTTGTCTTATTCTTAGTTATCAACACGGAAGATGGTCGCAGAGCTCTTACACTGGAGGATTATTTGAATGGAAACTTCCAATATAAAACATTTTTTCCATATTGGGTGTCAGGTAAGTAAAACCTTTTCTCAAACATAGATAAGCCTTTCTAATATGTATTTCCAGACTGGTTTACACAGACTGAGAAATATATTTTCCTTCCAGCTTTACATTGAATGAATGCTAACTATGAAATTAAAGAATGTGTTAGTCAAAACTTATGGTTGAAATTTACTGTTCTGTCAGTCATTCTAGAAAATCCAGGTATCTGATGTTTCAACAGACATGTCTGAGTCAAGTATAAACTATAATCTTACAGAGGCCTTCAGTGTTTTATTTCTTTTACTGTCATATTCATTGCAGCAAGTGAAAGAAATTTGTCAATGTGTCAGTCATTCCTTAAGCAATCTCCTTTTCATGCTTTTCACAGCACTTTTTCACTTACCACTTGTAATGATTGAGGTAGTTTGTCTTACAGGCCCTGTTCTTTGTTTTCAGTAATACTGGCTCTGCAATGAGGCCAGCTGTTCTAATTTCATTTAAAGAAGTGCTGACACTGCTGAAATTCCTGTGCTCCAGGATATTGCATAGAAAATAAAGTTGAATTTCTAAGTTCCTTAAGATGGAGACATGAAGTCAATTCCTGCTGATATAAATGTGTCTCTGTGTGGCTGAGGTGCTGCTCTTGTTATCATGGAATTGCACAGCCCAGGAAGGCTGGAGCTAGCCTGGATTATGTTCTAGTACACGTACTACTCCCTTCTCAGGGCTGCCTCAAGCACCGTTCTCTGCCAGTAGCAAGAAGCACAGTGCCCATTCACATGGACTTCCAACATGCTAGTTTTAGCCCACAATTTTAGAACTGAAGTAAAGCCTTATACAGCATTGCTTGCAGCAGTTCAATTTTATGATAACAGTTTGAAGTATGTTGTTATCACTTGTATAATTAAAAAATAGGTCACTGTTTGTTAGAATTCTGTCTGAATGTCTGAAGAATGTAGGCAGCATATCACCTAAACCTAATATTCTTCTTCTCTCTTTATAGCTTTCTCACTTAGACTTATCTTTCCTTTTAACAGTCACAAAACTCACACAAAAGTCATGCCATAGATTCCATAGATAGTCATGCCTACAGCATTCCATATGTCTACTTCTCTTCTGAAACAAGGAGTTAAAATTGTATATCTCATCCTAAGGGTGATTTTAAACACAAATACTGTAACACAAATCACACAAGAGTGCTCAGAAAATCCAAGGGTGATCTAATTTCATAAAAATGAACATCTTCACAATGTTTCAGGCTGCTTTTTATCTTTTAGCCTTGTTTTCTAGCTACACCAAATATGTAATTCCTTCTCTCTGTTTATAGCAGTGAAAATAATAATCTGAAACTAAAATTCTGATCTTCATTTTCTACCAAACTGTAGCCCAGATCTTGAGCACAGGCAGGGTTAAATTCCATTTTCAATGAAGCCCACTCACCCTCATTTTGCAGGACTTTTGTAAGGGCAGAGTCATGCAGTCAGAGTCAGTTGCATGGTACTGCTGTTATCTGCAGAATATACAAATGAGAATATTCTGGTAAAATGATAAGCAAAGGTCTTTTTCTTTAAAACATTTACATTTTGATATTGACTTTCTAATGGGTCTGTCACTGGCATTCTTCATTAGACATTGATGAGAATAAAATCTGGCATTTACTTGTAAAGTTAAATAGTTGATCCTCTGTGCAGTGTATAATCTCGAAAATGTACTCAAGAGCCCTCAGTTTCTTCATAACTCTGTACCTCAGCATCATTAGAAGAAAAATATTTTTTATGTAGATGCTGAAAGATATTTGCTTAAAACCTATTCTTTGAAAGAGGTGTGAATTTGTTGATAAACAGACTTGCAGTATCTTCTGTGAAGGTAACAGACATTTTTTCTTGTTTATAAAGATAATGAATATCTTCATCAGTCTGCAGAAGATGACATTATTCTTTACAATGTTGAAATTAATTATGCAACCACCATCATGACAAACAGCACAATGGTATGTACCTTTTTAATTAATAAAAGGCAGAAAAGTGCAGCTGTATTTCAAGTTACAGTTTAAAAGTGCATGAGACTAGAATCTAATTTACTTCTTAATTTTTCAGAAACAAGTTAATGCTTCAAATTATGTGATGTCATCAGACCAATATTTCATAGCTCTGGAAAGCAATTATTCAAAGGTAATTATTTAATTATACCTCTTAATGTAATGTTTAATTTTATTTAGTATTTTGTTGATTGTGTTTACCATAGATAAATGTTTCTTGCTACTTTCTTGAGAAAGGGGTAGGCTGTGAAGAGGCAGCTGATTATTTGTAATTAGATTATCTTTTTCAAGGCTAGTAATGTGCTCTTGCTTCATTTATGCAGCTGTGGAGATACTCTTATACGGCATCATATCACATTTATGATCTCATAAATGGGTAAGGCCTGGTATTTCTTACAGAGAGCTGTGGTGAACACACTAATGATGTGCTTGCAAGCATTCACTGCAAAACTGTAGTAATGTGACTACCAACTTGCTTTGCTTTTGCCTAAATCTGTCAGGTTACTTGTTTGCTTGAGAAAAAAAAATGTTCTCTAGGAAAAATCATACATTCTTTTCATCTGGATTGATTTCTATTTCATGCCCTAAAACTTTCATTGCTCAATATTCTCTTTTGTCTCCATCCCCTTATACTAATTCATTCTTTTTATCATTGATCTAATCTTCAGCTTTTCTAAAACTCTTGTAACAGCCCATCCCGCATTCCTCAAAAGTCTATAGCTTCTCCCATGGCATTTGGTCTCTTTCCCAAGATTGCCCAAACCACTCCCCTTTCCACCCAAATCCAACAGAGGCCATCTGCCTCTGCAGTAACCTTTTTATGCTGTAAGTAGCAGTGTGACCAAATGCTTCTTAGTTCTGAGCAACAGGGGCTGCACTGAACTGCACCATTCTTGGGAAACTGTTGGCTCAAGGTGACAGGAAGAAGCTGCTGCAAGCTAATGTGAGTAGAGAGGTGCTGCATGTGAGTTAGGAGCCTCAGCGATTGCTGGACGTGCAGCTGCGGGGCTTGCCTCAGTGTATGCTGAGTTCTCGTTTAACCTGCCGAGACTGTAATGCGGACTGCAGCTACAGCAAATGACTGTAGGTGCTTGTGCAGCGTTTGGAAAGAGATAAGGCTGGCTCTTTAGGCTGCTGCAGAGGTTTTCAAAGGAGTAAGATTAAGTCTTTGCCAGCACTGGTGCACACCATCGTGTTAACTGCATGTCTCTGCCTGCCTTAATAGTGCATTGCTCGAGAAACAATTAGCAGTTGGAAAATAATTTTGTGACTTTTTTATTAATGTCCAGTATAATGATCCATTTGCACTGTGCACAAAAAACCATCTCAACTTCTTTCCTTTTTTTAGTGGTTTTGTAACAGAAAATCAGCTTCCACATAAAATTCAGTATATATCCTGGTCACCCGTTGGACACAAATTGGTTAGTAAAGATAATTAAGTGCTAGAATGAATTTACTTTGTATGGTTAAAAGACATTTATTTGCCTTTGGTTTCTGTTTTATTACACCATATTTTTAAAGGCATGTGTTTATTAATCTTCGTTATGAGAAATAATGACAAAGAAAGCAGTTTTAACTTGTTCAGATTTTACTGTCTATGTCTCAATAGAAGAATAGTCCATGTTCTCAGATACATTATATGTTTCAGTTTGCTCACCAGTCTCTATCCATAATTGACCAACATAATTTTATACAAGATTAAATGGAGTTTCAAGGCCTGAAAACCAATTTGTTTCCCTTTGATGCTGTTTAACACATGATTTTAAAATGAAGATTTACAGATGCAACATTTAAAATCTGTTCTAAAATTTTTATAGAACATGGAATTTGGCCTGTAATGTATAATTTACTTGCTAAGGTACCAACTCTTGCAGAATTTACAAGGGCTATTAGTGTACCATTTCCCATTTTGTATTCATTAGGTCTTCCTAGTGTAATGCAGAAGTATTGACTGCAGAAGATCTTGCTGTAATCCTGTTATTGCCTGTACTCTTAAAAAAAACTTTCTTGTCTTTAGGTCTATGTATACCAGAATAATATCTATTTGAAGCAAAGTCCCAGAGAGGCACCAATTAAAATAACTAGTGATGGAATACAGAATGAAATATTTAATGGGATTCCTGACTGGGTCTATGAAGGTAAGTAAATCTTGACAGGCAACAACAATTGCTTTGTTTAGATTGGTTCCAGTTTTCACTATCCATTTTAAAATATCGGTGATGATACTCTTTTCTTTAAGCCCTAAGGACTACTTCTTTTCCATATTGGATTTGCTGTACAATGTATGAATTTTGTATTCATAACACATAACCAAAATCCTGAGACTTTGTTAGTGAAACTGTATCAGAACTCAAGAAAGTTGGCTTCCTTCTGATGCAGAGGCTGGGAATTAAGATTTAAAGTTTTAATTTCAGTGAAAATTTGGCACTTCAGTGCATCCAAAAAAAAGTAAAAAAACATGCACACAGGAAAATCCCAAGTGAGTTGAGTGGGATCTATGTGCATGTTTTGAGATATTTGATGTTATTTATTTAGTGTAACTGTCTTTATGTGTCTAGATTGCTGAGCAGAGTGCTAAAATAGATGTGAAGGTAGATTACAGTTATAAACTAATTTTTTTTCCTCAGAGGAGATGCTAGCAACAAAATATGCACTGTGGTGGTCTCCAAGTGGAAGATATTTAGCATATGTACAATTTAATGATTCTGACATACCAATTATTGAATATTCATATTTTGGTGAGGACCAGTATCCTAGAAAAATAACCATCCCATACCCAAAGGTATGTTTTATCATTCTTTTGACTTCCTTTCTGTTGAGAAATGAGTTATGACAATGAGAAAACTAACTGTGCATTATTTCTTAAGTATTACCATGGTTAAATCCATTGTGACTTAAATGAAAGAAAACAAGCTTGGTCAAATTTCTGAAAAGCTGCAGGTACATACAAGATGTTAGCTATAATATCAGTAAAATAAATGGAATTATTCATTTAGGTAAAAAGCCTGTGCAAAAGTGCATGCTTACATTGTCAAGCCTTAATATTTTTCAATTCAATTCAATTTCAATTATTCTGGTGTGTAAAACAGTTGTTATTTTTCATTATAGTAAATAAATTAGGAGATTATTTTTATTTTTAAAAATAAAGGCTATGGCAACTTCACTTTTTTTGCACACTTCATAGTGCTTTTTGATCTCAAGGGGCTTTGGATTTTAATTGCTTTCAAGTGCCAGATCTAAGGCAAGAAGGTTTGGGTTTGGCACTTTTTTCAGCATGTATTAGAGAGCTCTCCCGACACTTATCATGTTCATATGACTGCAAGGGATCATGTTAATGTATCTTAAGAATTTGCTCACCTGTCAGCTGGGTCACAGTTCTAAAGTAAAACTGGATGGTTTAGACCACACATGGAGACGAATTAAAAAACTGATAACATATGCAGTGAAGAAGCAACCCTGAAATCAGTTTGAGCAACCATTTCCCAGCTGGGATGTCAAACAGCACTTGTAATAATTTGAATAAACTGGAGTTTTACGCTGAAGTCAGGGTAATGTGTGCTGCAAAGACCCACACTGCAAACAGAACAATGATTCTCACCAAGCACATTTTCTGTAGAGAAAGGCACTAAAGTCAAATGTTTAAAAGGCTTTCTTTATATATGAAATTATACAAAATTAAGTATGTACTACTGCTGCAGTGTCACTCAGAGATCTTATAAGACCATTTGCTCTATTATACTCAACTGAATTCACATTTTGTAACCTGTTTACTTTCCTGCAAAAAGTGCTTTGATTTTCCTCAATCTGAATTTTTCAGAGCCTGGTTTTAATAACCTAAAACATTTTCTTTAAAGGCTGGAGCTAAAAATCCTACTGTTAAAGTGTTTATTGTAGACACTATGGACTCTGAAGCATTTCGGCCTAAGGAGGTGCCAGTTCCTGCAATCATAGCATCCAGGTAATGCACCCTCAAATATGTCTTTTCATGTTTTAAAAAAAGGTTTTGTCCATTTGTTTTAAATGCTTGAACCTCTGAGTTGTACTTTTCTAACAGTGTACTGCCATATTAAACTCCTAGAAGGATCTGACGCTAACTAGAAATATTGTATTTTTATTTTGGCTGTCCATATGATACATTGGTACAAAGGATTAAAAAATACCCTAAAACAGTGGAAGCTTTGCTGTTTTTCAGAAAGCAATGTGGGGGATGCAGTCTGCAGCAATGCTTCTATACTCCTGTTGTTTAATAACCACCATTTCTTCCTTTGTTTTTTTATATTTTAGTGATCACTATTTTACTTGGCTTACTTGGGTAACAGATACTCGAATCTGTGTGCAGTGGCTGAAGAGAATACAGAATTTTTCAGTCTTAGCTATTTGTGACTTCAGAGAACGTTTAAATACTTGGGACTGTCCAGAGGTAATGAAGTTGAAAATAAAAATCCAAAATTATTGAAATTAGCGTTTTTAAATCCCTGCCATAATTATGTTTTACAGTGTTTTATCAAGATAATCTTTTAGTAGTAGTGATACCTTTTTCAGTATTTTAATTGCTGGAAGAGGAGTGAAAAATTTTAATTACTTCAGGAAATAAAATCACCACATTTTTTCTTTGTGAAGCTTAAATAACAACAAAACAACAACTACATCCACTACCAGAAAAATCCTATTGAGATGCGTTCAGTAATGTTGTTCATTTCCTTGTTGTGTTAGTATCTTCAAAAGTGGAACCATATAGGATCTGTATTTTTTTAAAAGAGAATCTTATTATGCCATGTTGAAATTCGATATTAAGTCTGACTAAATCACGTCCTTTTAGATTAATGTTAGATTATTTGAAAGAACGTACACATGAATGGTAAGGCAGGTTTTCTGGAAGAAGAAATTCTTCTGTTTTATCAAATCATACAGTTGTAGACACTAGGCAAGTCTTCAGAAACACAGATCTGAAAAGAAAACTTCAGGCTAATTGCAACAGTAACTACATTTGGTTTCAATATGTCATTCTATCATTTAGTAAGTTGGGAAAGAAGACCATGGTCTGCTGAACAGAACAGAGCTTTGTAAAGCCTGAAAAGTGTACACACAGATAAATTCATATAGATCCTGAGGAAAAGACAACCCTGAATTTCAGTTACTCTAGCACAGAGATTTCATCTGATGACTTTTAGTATTGGTGCTTTTGGCTTGTCTTGTTCTTAGGGTTCATGATACAGAAACCCTATTAAAACTAACATTAGATGAAACCTTGAACTAATGGGAAATAAAAGGCAAGAATATTTGTAAAACCATTCTGTATAACTGATAAATTATATCAGTTATACAGATATAATGCAGATATAATACAGATATACAGACATATCTTGTTGTACTCTATTGACACAGCCTTTTCAAGCTGAAAATAATTTTTATTCCTCTTTAACTTGAAAATTGTAAAATTTTAAAAATGTTTAATTGTTGCTAATTTAAAGAGAATTTAAGGTCCTGTTATTTCAAAAACGTTGTCATTGAAGTCGTATTCCACAGAGAAACATTGTAATTTATTAGAAAAAACTGCAATGTTTAATGCAGCATTTGCTATATTTCCTAAGTAATTGTTCCACTTTATAGGTACATTAACACTGAATCTCCACCTTGCCTCCAAGTAAGCTATATTTTAAAAATTGTGTATTTTAATGGAAAGAAAAAAAACATATCAGGTTTCTAGTATTCTACCACAATCGACTGAAGTACTTTAACACAAGCTTAACTTTTAGCACATAACCAGTTTTATTTACTTTAATTGATCTGTTTATGTGTTTAAAATTAAGCATGTGCTTAATTGCTTTGCTGGAACCAGACCAGACCAGACCAATTAACATCTTTCAGGACTGTGTTCATGATCCTTGTTTAATTGCATTTCTGCATGAAACCTTATTTATGGAGTCACTACTGACGTTTCTATAATTCTATATTTATACAGTGATACAATGCTTTTATCACATTAAAGTTTGCACAAATGGCCAATCGAAGGAGTGTGAACAGATGGGACTGCTGCATTAGCTCTATTTGCCATTAGAAAGTATATCTCTGAACATTTCCTTTGGCAAAAATAGTTCTCTTGTTGAATTCAGATTGCATTAGGTATCTAATGTATAATAAATGCACTGTTTTATGTATTTGAAAATAATAACAAAATGCAATCTACAAGATGTTCCTAAAGTGTAGATTCATCAGAAATTTTCACATGTTCAACTCTTGCTCATTGACTAGACCAAAAAAATGAATATGAGCAGTGGAACTATTCATATGAGTAAAAGGTAGGAATGTCATGTGAAGTTGGGATTACTCAAATGAGAGAAGTTAAATATATTCCTAATGTACTATCTCATCAAGATCTGAGTCTTAATTTAAAGAAGGGAAAATAATGTTAGGATGCTGATATAAAACAATATATCCCACTTTGATTATCTTAAAAAGAAATAAAATCCATCTTTTCAGTTAGTAGCTCGGTGGAGCCCTTGCAAAGTACTAAATAGTCTTCTAAGGGACAAGGACCTGCAACTTTTCCTCAAGTCACTGTAGGGATTAAATTAGAAGGGAGAACACGTGATTTTAAATAGTAATGAGATTATGTTGAGGATAAGAAATACAAACCCTAATCCTTAAAAAGCAAATTTGTTAGATTTAGTTCAGACTGTGAAGAAATACTGTATTGAATGAACAGTATAAAGAAAAATTTGCAAGGTAAAAAAAGAAATACATTGATCGAATGCAGAATTTTTAAATATATCACTAGAAATTTTACAAACAAGAAGTAAGTACAAATGTAAAAGCTCCTTTAGCTGCATCATTCATGCTCAGTGTAAGTCTGTTTCCAAATCTGCTTTAAGAACAAGGAGTTAACATCTTCTAAATTTATATTCATAGTCTCAGGATGCCTACTAGTCACATCATCCACTGCTCTAAATCAACATCACAGTTTTGAAACCAAAGAAAATATAAACCAGCTGAAAATCTAAACCAAATTTCTAGTATTAATATTACTTATAATATTTTACTTTGGATTTTTGCCAAAAAATTAATAACATTAAGTAGCTGTTCATTCTTGTTTTCAGTGAAAAGGTTGTATAATTGCTTTAAATTTTATTTAGGTCTGATGACAGTGTTAAAAACAATAATTTAATTAATGTAATAACCTTAATCCGGCAATATTATTTACTTAGACAATCTCCAACTCCCTGAATCTTCATAGCAAATATTCTAAAATTCTCTTTTACAGGCAGCTACTGATTTATTTGAAGATTTTGAATCTCCATAAACTCAATCTTCTCAAAGAGTGTACGTTTGCTTTTGTTTTTCAGAATCAACAGCACATAGAAGAGAGTCAAACAGGATGGGCAGGCGGAGTAGGTTTTCTTGTTGTACTGTTTTAATTTAGTTAAAAGCTACAGCTTCCTGCATCTTCCCACCAGTGTTTTGAAACATGAAGCACCCTTCTGAGACACACAGCACTACTGCTAAGACTTGTTGCACTGTAGCACTGAGACTTCTAATGCTGTGCTAGACATAGTATCTGGCTACCTGCTTTCTAAATTTAAAAACCTATTTCTATCCAAACCTACTGACTAGACAGGAAAGTTGGTCGAGACAGAAATTAATGAAGGGAGGAAAGTAATGAAAAGAGGTAGATTTATAGTGCAGTGTAATCTCTAGAAGCATTCTGGAACCTCAGAATAGATGTAAAATTCCTCTGGTGACACTAGGGCAAGGGATAAAATGAGCTATCACAGTGTCTTAAGAATAAAACCTGTCCACTCAGAACAGTTTTAGTTCCAGGTGCTGCTCATCTTCAGCTAGGAGGAAACCTTTAGGGTAAGACACCCGACTTAAAATGGCAGGCAATACTTCTCTGGAGTTACCTCTTAGCAAAAGATGTTTTCTCTGCCCAGTAACCCTAGACAACCATATACCTGTGGAAAATTGCAGTAAAAACAAACCTACGAGGAAATTGTAAGAGCATGAGATCAGTATTTACAGTCATATAGTCCAACAGTGAATATGCAGTGCTGCTTATATTTACTTTCAGGCAGGAGAAGCTAACAGAATCCGTGTGAACCTCACACTGCCTGAATATCCTGCAGTGGACTTAACAATGAGCTTCAATTTTCAGTGCACCATCCCTAAAGAGATGTTTTAATGTGAAGATCATACATCTACAAGGATTAATTATTTTACTTTGCCCTTTTCTTTTTTTTTTTTTTTTTTTTAAACACTTCATTTGAGGTTCAGATGACAGATTTTTATTAGAGCTAAAGAATTTGCACACATGCATAAATCCCAGCTTTTGCTTTTATGGGTTTTCAAGTATTAGGAATCACAGATACAGTCTCCAGGAGAATTTAGCTTGTGGTCACAAGTCCTAGTTGAGCTTGAGTTAATATTATTCAAAAGTTGTATACACTCAGGAATGTTTGACTATGTTTGACATGCTTGCAGGTCATTCCTATGTCTTCATGTTTTCAAAACAAAACTCACAGTTGCAGAAATTCAATCTTGACTGACAATTTTAGTAAAGAAGTGATTGTTTAAAAGGAAGTAAAAGTTGAATGATCTTATCTTGAATAGTCTATTCTTTAAAATTAGTAGAATAGTATGGGAAACTTCAGATATCCATTTCTTTGATGCTATATGCTTGCTCAGTGAAACAGCCAAACTTTGAGGTCCACAGAATATTCAGTCTGGCACAATTCATGAACATTAGCTTTATTCAGAAATTAATTTGTTAAAAATTATTTCTGCCTGTTTTTAAATAACTACAGAAAGGTCATTCAGAATATACAGATTATTCCACTTACAAGTAGAGTGCTCACATTTGTAGTGTTCTTGTAGTATCTATATTATCAGTTAAAGAAATCTCAAATGACAGAAATTGTAACGTGATCACAGGGAGATCAAATATCACAGGTACAAACTTGTGCAAAGTAGTTTCTCCCATTTGAACTGATTAAATAGTCTTGTTACTTTTGGCATGTGTAGTATAATCTGCTAAACAGCTTGGAGAGTCGCATGTCTCATCTACTGTTTTTCTTCCATTGTTTCAGTTCTTTGTTTCTGCACCATATTTTACATCAGACAGCAATTCATACTACAAAATTTTTAGTGACAAAAATGGTTATAAGCATATTCATTACATCAATGGCTCTGTGGTAAGTCAAGCAAAGTGTTCTACATTCATCTACTGTCCTGAAATAATTCTACAATATTCAGTAACTTAAATGTCTTGCTACACAGGAGAATGCAATCCAAGTTACAAGTGGAGAATGGGAGGCAATATACATTTTCAGAGTAACAAATGATGCAATGTAAGTGTCACAAAGAAAAAAGGTTATGAGTGTTGTCAGTAAAAGCAACACTTAAACATTTGAACGCCGTTTATTGACTCATCAGATTATAAATAGGTGTAATTGTTTTTTTATCTGAATATATCCACAACAAATTTGCATGCCAAGGTATTGCATAGGTTTGTAAACATGATTTACTTATGAAAGGTTCTTTGCAAATTGCCCTCAATTTTCTATTTATTTTTATCACCCATCTTTGAGAGGCTTATTTAAAAACACTTAATTTAATCATGTGGTTAACCCTCACACAATTTGCAGATACTTGTCTTTTTATGGTCTCTCATTCAGCTTACTGTATAGACAGAAACAGCTTACAGAATTGGAGATACTAGCTCATAAGAATTAAGACAGAACTCCTATTTATATGGCTTATGTGTCACCTAATCATAGTCTGAGCAAAAATTTATTAAGATAAAAGGTATATAAGCTTAACTACTCTTCCATTGCATGCAAAAATCTCAAAAAGTCTAAATTAACTTCCAAGACAGCTTTTCATCTTCATGCTCATTCATAGGTCATCACTTTATGGATTATTTATTAACATATAAATGAATTTGCAGTTTCTATTCAAGCAATGAATTTGAAGGCTATCCAGGAAGAAGGAATATTTACAAGTAAGTTTATCAACATTATCTTAATGATAGTAGGTTAATAGAAGATGTCTGGATTTGTCAATAAAACAATTTCTTTTCAAGATGTTTAATGTGTCATTTCACAAGCTATTTTAACTAAATCTTAACCCCAGATTCTATCTGAAAATTGAGGAGAAATGACATCTAACATTTAAATGTACTCTTGGGAAAAAAAAAACTGATACAAAGACCAAGCATTTATTTTTAAATTAACTGTTCTGAAAGTACAGGGCTTACATTCAAGAATATGAGACAGACACATGTAAGGTTAATTTTAGCAAAATAACCATTGCTTTATTTTATTTTTCTCTTAGAATCAGCATTGGAAGTAAACCTATGAGAAAACAATGCATTACTTGCAATTTAAGAAAAGAGAGATGTCAGTATTATACAGCAAGATTCAGTGAACGTTCTAAGTATTATGCCTTGATCTGTTATGGTATGTATGGCATTGGAGCAAACATATAATCAGTTGTTCTCTAAAATTTATCAACACTGTAGTTAATACTGATTATCCCAAATGATTTTTGTATGACTCACAGAAATTTCACAATAACCAGGAAAGATTTCCAGAAAGAGACTTCCCATATTCAAAAATTTTGTGAAGATGTTTCAGTAAATACTGATATATTCAGGATTTTCTTACTTTTTCAACAAAAAGCTTGGGGGTTTGAGAATTAAAAACAAATTTGTGAATGTCCTTCATGCCAAAAAACAGATTTTAATCCAGCTCATGAGAGCCATGTTTGTTCTTGCAGCAGCCAGAACAGGATTTAGAAACATATACTGTTTTCCGGTTTATGTCAAAGTTAGCTGTGAGAAGCTATTTTCCTGTGTTTCCTAATTGAAATTATTAAGACCTGTGTCAGCCATAAATGTTGGCTATTTAGCACCTGAGAACATTTTTAATAACTGATCTAAGAAAAACTCAGTTCTAGATATGTGATCATTGAATCCACTTGCAAGACACAAGTATTAAATGAAGTCTTAGCTCTTTTGTAATAACTTAGATGATTTCAGTGATCTGAGGTTTCATCCACTGCTGTACTCAAAAAACAGTGACATCACAATCGAAAAAAAAGAGGAAGAATATCCAAGATTTTCCTTTTGTTTACTTCTTGTAAGATTTACTGTTCTTGTGATTCTGCACAGACTGATCAGCTGAAAAGTTCCTTAGAACTTCTGTTGAGCAGAGAACCAAATGTAGCAAATAACAACACCTTTCAATCATTCTTGCGCAAAATAGTCTGTAAGGTCGTCACCATGTGAAAGGCACTCACCTTCACAAATACGATGAGACATGTTCTCAGAAGAATGTTTCACATTGGTAATTCTGCATTCACCTTATGTAATCACATCTCAGGTATTAACTGCATGTCACTCCATCTCGAGGGAGGAAGCATTAGTAGATTTAAAGTTGCTTCAATTATGTTTGCTAAGCAATGCCTGTATATATGAAAGTCTTTGTACACACAGTTCATTATGTATTGCAGCAGGGACTAGTGAGTTATATACAGCAGAGAAGATTCAGATTTCTGCATCAAATTTGAGCTCTTTAACTCCTGTCAGTTATCAATTTTAATGTAATACACACTGTATCACCAAATTCCAGCTTCAAACTGTAAACTGGCTTTTTGTCATTCTTACAACAGGTCCCGGGATTCCCATTTCTACTCTTTTTGAGAATCGTGGTGACAGAGGTACTGCAAGTATCCTGCCTATTTCTGAGCAATTGGTATACTCTTTTACCTCTAATCCAGATCAAGGTCTTCCAATGCACTACTTAGGATTGTAATCAAGAAGCCTTTCATCTTGTTTGCTATTAAAATAACTAATGTCTTTCTAGATTTGTTCATTAGTAAAATCCAAATATGAATGAACACAGCGATGTGTTTATCTCAATTCCTGAGTCCAGCACTTTTGTAGCATCCTGCTGTTTTTCTTTTTTACACACTATAGAAAAAACGAACATGGGCAATTCTTTGTCTACCAAATTTTGAGTCAAACTTTGTAGAAAACATTATTGTGATTTCCAGAATATTCCTTGACACTTTTGGATGAACACAAGACTTCCTTTTTCATGAGGCAACACTACCTTATACAAAAGCCAATAGTGTACTATTTAAAGTTTACAGTTTGACCTAATGTGCTGTATTAATTAGAATTTGGATCAATGACTTCCTCTTCAGTCATCAGCAGATATGTCAGAGAAGAGCAGAAGCTCTTTCAGATGATCAGTTCAAATAACTGCTTCAGACAAGGTGTAATTACTGGTACAAAGTGTGATCTTCAACAAGAAACGTTCACAGCCCTTGTTCTTTAAGTAGCCTGTTGTCTCTCTGTCCCTTGTTTTTTTCCTAAAAGTTCTTCTCCAACTTTAAGCCTTCAGTTCCTGGAATGTTACAAAAACTAGCATGGTTCTGTATAAACTTTGGTGATTTGATATTCCCTTCCTTCCCCAATAATCAGTGGAAATGAGCTGGTAGTTGTAATGGTCCTTACAGTTCAGCCTGCATTGGTAACTGAGTTAACAGTGTCTGACCAAAAGACACACAAAACCATAAGACAAATGCTGCAATATTGTTAAAGGAACTTAATCCATGGCGATTCTGTACAAGTCAGTGAATTGCAACATCATATTTTTTAGAATCCAGTAATAGTTGGTACATCTTATTTTATAACCACTTAAAAATATTTGCAAATGGAAAAGATAGGTTAACATGTCTATTGTAGTTATGGTATACAAACACTGTGTTCTGTTATTTCTTTTGCAGAAGGTTTAAATAGATTTAAAGGTTTAAATATCTTTCAATCCATGAATGGATTTTTTTATATACATTTAATCCATTGTTATAGTTCTCTGTTTTTCCTGATTCACTGTTACCTTTTATGTTAAGGGCCCCTACTATCTTATCAAACTATGCATTGTTTGAAATACAGCTAAGTGCCCAACTGCAGTTATGTGTTTCTTAACCTCTCTGCTGCAAAAGAAAAATTTCCTGTAATGGATTTTTACCACTGGTTTCATCATGCCTCCCTCTTCTGTGCTGTTATTCTCAGAAATAAAAACAAATTCAGGCTTCTCTTTGACTTCTTCATTACCTTTTCTGAATTAATTTTCCTTCAGTTCCTTGCTTTCATAATCTTTTCTGTGGTGCAAAACTATTTTTAGTAAATCCATTTTCATTGCAGTTGGCAGCATTTTGAAACTATATCACCCATGAATTTTAGTAGGAGACAGTTAAACTGACATAGATCAGTTTGGAAGTTCCTTCCAGGATGCCTACAATTCAGTTGTGGTGATGGGGAAGTTTCAGGAGTTTTGAAGGGAAGGATGAAAAAGGGTTCAGCTGAGTTTGCATGAGCATCCAAAGGCAGAATGATCTTTCAACCATAAAAAAACCCACTTGAATCTGCAAAACTTGTCAAGAGTACTTTGAAAGAACAAATTCCAGTATTATATTTCTGGCATGTCCTAAGCACTACCTAGCTCAATATATGTTGAGAGAAGAATACTTTTTTTAACATTTCCAGAAACAAGGAGAAGGGAAAGGTAAAGAAAAAAAGAAAAATCTCCTGCAGTTTTAAAAGGTTCTTTCATTCTGAAAATGAAGCTAAAAGTCACAGATTTCCATTATGTTTCCAATATTCTTCATCCCTCACTACTCATGGGAAAACATATAAATAAACAAGACCAAATGGATTCATAACATACAGTTCTGCAGTCTGTCCTGTAAGTTAATTAAATTTTAAACAGTAGTTTTTAAATTATGTAACTGTAAATTTGGTCTAAAACAAGTAAAACAATAAATGTTAGCATTCTTTAGATTAAAAAAAAAGGCTTTACTAAGTGAGCAGTAATAAGGACAGTGAGATGGTAAGTCTGGTGTCTTTGGGTAGGAACGTATGGTACAGCGGTTGAGTGAAGGTTTGCCATAACCCCCTTGAGAAACTGAATTTCCTGCATACCCCAGAAACAAGACAGTCCCTGAGGACCGTGTGCTTGACCACACTGCCCAAGGGTCTCGGAGGTTAAACTTATGTTAGTCTGATAAGCAAGAGTGGAGGTACAGGAGATACAGGACTGTGTTTTGCACAATGCCATGAATTTTGCATTTCTATCTCCCCTATTTTACAAAACTGGGATGAGGGATCTGCAGGAGAAAGCTGTTTCTTCTTAACATGCGGGACTCTAACACTCAGAGGCAACATGTGAAATGATTTGCATTGCAAAATGTACATCCTATAAAAATCTAACGAGTATTTGTGCACTGCAATAGCAGTGCTTTTCTTCCATTTAGCTATGTGATCAAGCCCAATTAGAAGCGTCTGAGTGGATTTCATTACTCTGCTTGTAAAATTCACAGATTTTCTTTCTGTTTTAATAACACAAAGTAAAGAAATCTTAATTACTGAAGAAAAATTAACAATAAATCAGTTAATAATTCAGGCATTTCTTTTACTTAGAGCTCAGAGTATTGGAAGACAATTGGGAATTGCAGTCTGCTTTGCAAGAGATCAAGCTGCCAAAAGAAGAAATTAATAAGCTTGAAGTGGATGGTATAAGTAAGAATTACACATATTTATTGTACTTTTTATTCTTACCATTTTAATGTTTTGCCTTAATTTTGTTATAGCAAATATTGTCTTTCTGTAGAACAAAGTTGTTAGCCTGTCAGATTGGGAAGAAGAGGCCTGGTTCTGCCCTGTTCAATAACAGCTAATTTGTCTATGCCTCAGGATATTTCTCAGTAAAATAGTAGTTAAAATACATTTGTTTCACTACACACATTTTTAAAAAATCTTTAATACTATTGGTAAAGAGTTTAAATATTGTATAAAAACAATATAATATGGTGGTAATAAAATGGGAAATGTAAACTGCTGTTCATGTGTTACGCATTATATTGACTTGCTTGCACTGCTCTTTGCAGTAGTGACTTAGCAACAGTATCCCATGGTAATAAGTCAGTGTAAAGTTTCCAAAACTAATATCTGATAATATTAAAACAGTTATGCTTCTCTAGGCACTTGGAAAAACTGAGAACCTAGATTTTTGTGAAGTAATAATTTAGTGCATGGCTCAGTTAAAGTAAATGCGGATTCCTTCAAAGCTGTTCTCCAACAGCTCAGTATAAACAGTTAATTGCATCAGTTCTGTGATTCACAGTTCGTGCGTTGTGTACTATGTGCTGATTCATGTTCATATACTGTTACACCAGACTCTGGATTATGCCTAGAGGAGTCGTTTCAACCATTAAGAATGTAATTTTAATTTGTCTTTTCTAGCTTTGTGGTACAAAATGCTTCTACCTCCACAATTTGATAGATCCAAGAAGTACCCTCTGCTTATTCAGGTGTATGTAGCTCTTCCTTCCTTTGAATGTTGTTGTTTTGTTAGAAGGCATACTTTTTCTAATTTAACAAAACCTGGGACATCTGCAACATTTTATAAAGCAAAAGAAAAACCACTTAGTTCAGTTTCATTTGTTGTGGTTTTTTCAATATATTTCTTGAATAGAAATTCATCCCAATGGAGATCGATAAGGATTTTAATGTTAATTTTAGCATAGTAAGGATTACTTTCTCAGAGAAAGAGAAATGCTAAAATTGTGTGGGCTACTCCTTGTAGATCTTAGCTCTGTTGCTGCATCTATTTATCATGAGACAGTCTGAAAGTATTGAGTTCAGCTTTGCTAATATGAAAAAATACAAGAGCCTGCTTCATTTTTTAAGAGAAAAAGAAAACTAAGCCATGTGGACTTGCTTGTAAAGAGCATTTGACATAATTTATTGCAGGCAGAAAAGGCAAAAAAAATTGCAATGGTGAAAAAATGAAAAAAAATTAGAAAGGAAGGCTGAGTGGGTGTTATAAGCTTCACATCATTTTTTATTAACCAGTGATGATCCAAAGGTTCAAGAATGCTAAGTATGTTTGAAGTTTAGAGTAGAAGAGTCCTGTCCTTGAGGTCAAATGTGTAATTTTCATTAGGCCATTCTCATGAGGAGTGTCTCTGTATTGCTCAGCTAGGTGGGGTGTTTTCTGCCCGCAGCTCCAACAGCCCAATATTCCCCACTGAAACAAATAAGGTCTGGGGATAGACAAAAAGTGTAAGGAACTGTATTTCTTTTTCTCATTTTCTTTAGCATTACTGACTGCATGTGGAAATCAAATGCAAAAAAGCAGAAAAGTACCAAAAAGGGCTGTTACTCCTAAAAAATTTGCAGAGAGCAAAGAATTGAATCTTTGAGGGATGGCCCTTCCAAGGATTCCCCTTAGGACAAGAAGCTGATACTGCACCACTTAGTCTGAGCTGAAACTAATTATTTGCCTTAGGAATAAGAACTAACTTATTAAAATGGATTTTAGATAGCAAAATCTCATAATAGTTGTAGAACTGTTTGCCTACTGACCTCTCTGAACCAGAGTCATTAAGCAAAATACATGTGGACAAAATGTTATCAGTACCAATAGCTATAGTCCAGTGTCCAATAACCATTTAAAAATTTGTAAGTTGAAAATGTGTGAATTTTCATCCTCAGGTATGGAGGACCTTGCAGTCAGAATGTAAAGGAAACCTTTAGCATTAGCTGGATAACCTATCTTGCAAGCAAAGAGGGAATTGTTGTTGCTCTGGTGGATGGCAGAGGGACAGCTTATCAAGGTGACAAGATTTTGCATGCGGTATATCGAAAGCTTGGAGTCTATGAAGTTGAGGACCAAATCTCAGCAGTTAAGTAAGTTGATTGTCTCCCTGTATAGCTGTTGTATTTGCATACCAAGAAGAAGTAAGGTGAAAGAAATATTGAATTCTCAGCCTTTCTTCTGAAGACCTGAGGTCTCCAGAATATAAAACAAAAACACTTGTAAAAAAAAATATTAGTGTTTGCTTGATGTCAGTGAGGTTTTGGCTGGTGTATTATGTCCATATACCACTAAGTCCACATTTGGACCTCACCACTTGCACTGCATAAGAAATCATCAGATGCTTCAATCCTAAGCCTAAAGAAATACAATTGTCAGTGGTGAGAGGTAAGCCAAATATCCATTTTTCTGAACTTATTTCCTATAGGCAAGCCTACCTCAGTGACCATAGAGATTAGCCAGAGATCCATAGGGATTTACCTATGATCAGATCCATTTGATATCAATAAATTAATTTCAAAAAAACTTCAACCTTTTGTTACTTTGTTCTCCAAGCATTCAAAGCCAATTAATTAATTTGGAATTAATTTATATGAGTTTGATTCAGAAAACTGAGTGATACTTCAGCAGCATTCTTAAACTGTCTGTGATTTCCTCCTAAAGGTCAAATGAGAAGTTTGTAGCAAATTTGAACCTGGCACAAATGTTCCACAGGTCAATGAGTCACAAACTTGTGTTCTGTGCTGTTGTTGGATAGTTAAGAACAACGGAAAGTACCTGAGGTCCCCTGATAAGTGTTCTCCAACAGCTGCCCCTCTGTATGAAACACATAAAACTGTTCCAGGGGAAACTGATCCCCTATGCAGAGATTTTGGGAGGAAGTGAAAGCTGAAGGTTGCAAAGAAGGGTTGTCTTGTTAATTTTACAGATGCAGTAGCACTGCTAAAGTAAGCATTTGAAGAAGTGTTAGTTTGAACCCCACAGAGATTGACTGCAAGGCAGAAATTTAGCCTAGCCTTTGGTGTGGAATTTGGCCCATCAGAGTATGGATAAGACTTCCAGGTGCAACAGTAAATACCCTATTTCCTCCAGACTCAACTAAGATACTTGAGTATCTTAGCTGGAAATTGGATGTAGCAACCCAGGTTTTCACAGCTTTCTCTGCTTGTTTGAGAGCACTGCCTGTACTTACAAGTGTGTGTGAGGAGGGTATCTGTTTCTTCCTTTTTCTGCTTTGTGATAATTCATTTCCTCGTCAGTGTTATAAATATAAATGCACCATTATCCTTTTCATTGATAAATGAAACAGAATAGCTGTATATCATGTGAAGTTTTTCTATTATTCTATTATTTTGTTTTCTATCTTGAAACTTTTAGGAGGAGTTGCATACTTCAAAATATCGCAAGAATACTTCTATATTATTCTGAATAGTCACTCAGACATAGAATATCAGAGGGAACCTAAACTGATTCTGCAGTTGCAAAATCTGCTGAGATAGGCCATGAAAAAATGACCTCAGACTTCACACTTCCCAGTTTTCTGTCAGCACCTAGACTAAATTTTTGTTCAGTTAAATGTAGTGCATTCCATCTTTCTGATCTAACACATGGATTAAGATGCATAATTTTTAGAGAGCCTCTATACTCTAGTGGGAAGTTCCTGGAGTGGCTTTTACTGTAGGTGGAGCCGCTGGGATTAAGACAGTAATGTAACAAAGCTGAGTAATTTTTTGGCTTTTCTGACTCTGTTCCACCCAGATAACATCCCACATTTTGGGTGTTGTCAATTCACTTGGGTTTGTCCCAGTAAATAAGGCTACTATGTGTCCTGATGTATATCTGAACTTATTGTGTTTATCTGTCACTCTCAACCCTTTGTGGTGTTTTGCCTCATCCACTTTTCTTTTCTGTTGCTAATATATATTTAGAAATACAGCCTGCACACTCTGATGCAGGATATCTGTAGGACACCTAATATTTATGGTTCTCTTTGACCTGTTTGACTCTTGAGAGCATAAGAAGTTTTGCACCTTTTATACATTTCAAGTTTATTACCTGCTTGGAGCATTAGTAGATGATTCCTTCATTATTATTTTTTATTAAAGTAGCCACAAGTGCTTTTTACTTTTCAGACACATAAAACAAAATCTTATTTCTCCAGGGAATCCCTAATCTCCTCAGAAGTCGATACAATTCCTCTTGAGAAAGAAAAGTATTAACTCGTGACATCAGTATGTGGAGTATCTTGCATGATAAAGTCTGAATGTTAATGGTAATCCAGCACCGTTGGCACTAAAGCAGTGAAAATGATCCTCATCCACTGAAACAAAAATTATTACCATGAAAGTATTAATTTCAGTATTTTTTTATTCTTTTAGGAAAAATTCTGCCTCTTCTGTTTCAACACCTATTGATTGAATAGTTGATGCTTTGTAGAAATCAGGCATGCTATGCTGATTGTCAGTTTGCTCAAGTTGGTGGGATATGTGGGAAAAAAAGTGAAAGAAAAACTATTTTTTGCTAATTTGTCATTGTACTAGCCATTTTTTGTAATAATGTATTTATTGTTGTGATTTGATTTTCCACAGAAAGTTTATAGAAATGGGCTTTATTGATGAGAAACGAATAGCAATATGGGGCTGGGTAAGTGATTGGAGTTTTTACATCTATCTTTAAATAATCTTGCAGTAGGATTTTTTTCTTTATTCTTACTGGTTCTGTCTTAAATACGTATAAAATTTCTTCTGCAAATGTGTGATGGTATTGCCAAAGGGCATGGTTCCTGCTGGTACTTGTATCCGTGTAATTGCAGCAGTTCAAGCCCCCAAAAATGAATCTTTGGTATCTCAAGAGGGAATTTTGAAAAGCTCCTGTCTAATACATTGTTTGGACTGGAAGTTAAGCCAAATTATGACATTTTATTTGGCTTTACTTTTAACCTAGGGACTTAATGGCATGGTCTCAAAATTCAAGTATTGTTGTTTCTGATCTGAGATATAAATAGTGAGAAAAGTCCTATGGCTATCTCTCATCAGAAAATGTGACCCCTGCATCATCCTGAATCACTGTGCACTTGGCTGGCTTTGCAATGGTCATCAGGGATGAATCTGGGTCTGAGGGGTTTACCACATTGACAGCTTCACCACGATGTGGAAAAATTGGACAGTATGGGAGTCATTCCAAATTATTAGCCAGTCTATTTTTTATCTTTGCTTTTTTCATGTACTTTTGTAATGCTCCCAGAAACTTTAATAGCCAGATGTATTGCCTGATCTTAGACAGCACATGAGTGGAATTGCTAAAATCTTTCTAAGAAGCTTCTACCAACCAATATTTAAGTTACTTTGGTACAGTTACTACTACAACACCAGAATAAAATGGATACCATATGGTGAAATTAAGTGACACAGACACTTAAAAGTGAATCATTCTAAAGTGACATTAGGTAATTTAAGGCCTGAGGAAAATACATTCTTTTTAAAATCACATCATATTTTATTTCACCACAGTGTTTCCAGAACCAAGTAAGAGCTTGGACACATATTCCAGTAGTGGATAAAATATTAAAATAAAGGCACTACTGGCAAACCTATTCATCTTTTTTTCCAATTTATTTCCAATTTATTATACCATTTCCTGGTCTGTAAGCTTTGAAAGGAGTTGAAAGGTGTTTCCTTATTTATAGGCTGCAGCTTGGCGAGTGTGCAAGAACTCCTTTCAGACTCATCAAACTCTTCAAGATGGCAAAAGCTCTTAAATAACTACTGGAGTAATTTGGGTTGTGAACTCTCTCGGCCTGTTACAGTGAATATATTTATCTGCCTAATCCTAATCCCTTACTTTTTAGCTTTCTGGACTGATTTTTTGAAAGATCAAATGAGCAAATCAGATGAGTTGGAAAAATTCCACAAATTACTGTTTCTACTACTGTATCCCTCACTATCATTTCAAGCTGAAAAGTCAAGAGGATGGACTATTTTAACCTCTGTACCAAAAAAATATTTAAGAATTCTGCTTATTTCCTTAGTCTTTCATATGCTACTGAAGTAATCTTCAGAATTTTTCATGACACATCATATTTTTATCCCTTCCTCCATTCCAAAGTAAACAGAAACCCATTATTTTGCAAAGACCTTGTAGGAGTTTTTCCAACCTCAGTTCCACATCCTGTGGAGAACCAAATCAATGGCTTTTTATTTACATTATTTTCCTGTCTCAGCAACTAGCCCCATTCAGTTTCACAGATTTATTCTTATATCCCAGCTTACTTACTGCTTTACCCTTCTTACAGCCATGAACTTATTCTTCCTTTTTGGATCCCAGTTTGAGGAATCAGGCCAGAAAATACTAGGAACAGTGGCAGGCAGTAGGGAGGAATTGCTCCATCCTGAAGTAGCTGAGTATATTAGTACTGATGATTGGGTTGGTTCAATATGCTAATCTTTAGCAGAAATTAGTTTGTTAAGGGAGGGAAAAAAACCTCTCACCTCTTCTTGGAGGTGCACCTTGAAAGGATGAGAGGCAATGAAAACAAGCTGCTAGAAGGAAAGTTTCTGTTTGGTTTTAGGAAAAAAATAGTAAAGACAACATTGCTCACTGTTGAAGCAGATTGAGTGGAGAGGATGTGTACTGTGGATGTGACTGTGATTGGTATCATTTATATCTGAAGCTAGCCCTGGTTTGAGCTATAGATTGCATTAGATTACCGTGAAGGACACTACCAAGTTAAATTCCTTGTGATTGTAAGTGGCAAGAAAAACAGTATCCTGTGATAAACATTGAAGAAGTAGCGAAAAAAGAAGTGATTTGATAAGATTGTCTAATCTCTCTCACAAGAAATTACATCAGATCCATTAGATATCAATAAATTAATTTTAAAAAAACTTCAACTTTTTGTTACTTTGTCTTCCAAGCATTCAAAGCCAATTAGTTAATTTGGAATTAATTTATATGAGCTTGATTCAGAAAACAGAATGATACTTCACCAGCAATTTTAAATTGTCTGTGATTTCCTCCTAGTCCTATGGTGGCTATGTAACTTCTTTGGCACTTGGATCTGGCAGTGGAGTATTTAAATGCGGAATGGCTGTGGCTCCTGTTTCTAGCTGGGAATATTACGGTATGGAAACTTGTCATAAATACTGACTTGGAAAGCAAGATGTAGCATTTAATGACTTCTTAAATTAAATCATTGTAGGAGACTGGCAATTTGAAACATAAAGACATTCAAATTACCTAGATTTAAAACTTTTAAGACCTTAAGTTTAATGTTTTTCATGCTGAAAATAACTGAGTGCAACTGGCATTTTGGAACTGACTTTGTCACACAGAATGTATGTCTGGATAATTCCATATGCACCTCTGTAACAGTAAGTATATAAAGCCCTCTCAATAAACTGCTATTAAGGAGTGGCCTGCCTAAAAATCCTGTTAAAACATTGTCACTGAATTCAGAAACAGCTGAACTGATTTATCTGCCAGTAACAAAATCATAATACATTTCAACTTCTGACACCACAGATGACCTGTGTCAGGAATCAGTATTTCTGATGCCTGCAAATTTGTTTCCAAAAAGCAATGGGAAAGAGGACTATTGTGTTCCATACAATTTTTTTTTAATTAAATACTTTTCCCTTTAAATGTTTCTCAGCCACACCTCCTGTATTGTTGTGTTACAATACATACTTCTATTTATATTTATGGAATTAGGCTCCAAACTGTTGAGAGGAAACAGCACTGGGAGTATATTCCCAAGGCCTTCCTGTGTGAATAAAGCAGGCACATACTCATACTTGCCGACCTGTTAAGCTTTTGGCATGGTGTTAAGGAACCTTAGTGTAAAAAAAAAAATCATGGCATGAATATTTTCAGTGAGTAAAATGTAGCACTTTGAACACATTTACTTAGCATATGGTCTTTTTCTAAGACGTCTTGGTTATGAGAAAATTTTTTGGTTAAATGGGAAAGATTCCTTCCCTGACTGCTAGCACTGACATTCCTTGTATTTATGGTGTTTTGCAAACAAAGGAGAAAATATTTGTATGACACAGGAAGCATAGTCTTCATGTTTTCACTGGCATCAAGACTTTTTTTAAGACATCTTTACTCATGATCACAAAATTATTTCCAGAATGCAGGCATAAAGCACTGCTTTTGCAGAAGTCCCTTAATAAAAGACAGGTTATAAAAATTTGTCCCAGCATCAGAATTCAAATGAAGTTTTAAAGTTCAAGCAGATTAGACCTGCACCATTGCAATCTCTCCGTCAGCTGAATTTTCAGGTGGCAATTAGAGAATCTTGCTGAGAACATACTGTAAAATCCAAACAGGCAAATGTACCCCCACTAAGGAAGGAAGGAAACAGAAGCAAGTCATGAGTCATAAGTTTTGGCAAACAGATCATGTTAACATTAGGGTGAACTGTGTTAAGGACAAAACCAGAGGATGTTACATCCTTGAGTCTCTGAGTAGAATCAATATGTCAGAGGATGTACTGGCCCCTCGAACTTCTAAATTCTGTCCAATCCTCTTTTAGATGCAGAGATGAGATTCTGGACCATAATCTTTTGTCAGAAGTTGTACCACCTCCCTCCATTTTGAATGAGAGTTAATAGCAACTGAACAGTTATAAGATGGAAAGGAAGAATCCATTCAGGGACAATGTATAGTTAAAAGCATTATATCTGTGATTGTTCTATTAAAATTTATTTAAATTCATCTGCTTTTCCTTCCTCAATAATTGACAAGCTGAATCTTCTACTTAGTCATTGTAATGCAATTCTGCTGACCTCTGTGGACTTGTAGCTGTATTGGTAGAAGAGAGTGGAAAAATTGGCTCAGAATACTGTAGAAATGCCAGCCATTCAGAAAGAGTCTATTTTATTGAAAACTTGAGCCCAATATGGTTGTTTGACACTCTGTTGACAACAGATATTGCACATTTTCTGTTTTCATGGAATGATAAAGGATTTTGATTAAAGATAGGCTACTTAAGTTTTTTTGCTGCTTATCTTACAAATTATCTTCAGAAGCTTTGTGTGGCTGATCTGGGAGGCATAATACACATCTTTAGCTCTCAGTGGTAGCACATGTAAATGATACATAATAAACTATAGGAAGAAGAGTATATTTTTTCATTTTCTTTTCCTGGGAGGATTCTCATTTCTATTTTTTAATACATTTTTTCTAATACAGTGTATCAAACTGGACAAAATAGAAAATCCCAATTACTTAATGATTACAATGGCCATCACCTGTCTTTTGAGAGGGAAAGATTACAGCTCTTCTTTGTCAGAAATCCCTGACTTCCTTAAATAAATAAAATCCTTGTAATACTGCAGCTTGACTGCTCAATATGTGTTACTTACTCTTTCAAGGCAAGGTCATAAAGAAAGTAATCTTCTGGTAGTAGCAGCTGCTGTGTCAGTTTTCAATAAATTTTCAGAACAGCTCCTAGTTGAAGTACAAATACTGAGGCAGCTCAAAGAGAGGTGTTTCTACTGATTTCTTGGTGATGGATACTGTTTAGTTATTCACATTTATTTTGTCAAATCTGTTACCAGACTTTGTTGTAGTTAGGAAAAGGAATTGAACAGAGATCTAAAAAGCAACGGGCCACCTTTTCGTGCCAGTATCCTTTCCTGCTCCCCCTAGCTGCTGCATATATACATTCAATAGGAAAAGGACAACATGCATAGCCATATTTACTGTTAATACACATACAAATCCTCAGCTCCTCTTTTTAAGGTGTCAAAATTAGTCTGTGTCATCTTTCCACCATGCACCTTTATTGGCTCATTGGTTATTCAACTGGCTTCTGGAGTTCAACCCAACAGCATAAACCATTATCAATTAATTACCATTATCCACAAAACCTAGATGAGTATAAAACCACTATTTCTGCAAAGATGTTTTGGAGAACAGTAAATAATTAGCCTTCAGAGTTGATTTTTAAAATATATTTAAATTTAGTGTATTATGAGGAAACCAAGAACAGACACAGCTAAACACAATTTTGTTTCCTATGTGTCACTGAAGCCACAAAATATCTGCACTTTCTTTGTCTATAGCTTTTTTCTTCTTTAATTTCAGCATCAATCTACACAGAACGATTTATGGGTCTTCCTATAAAGTCTGATAATCTTGAGCACTACAAGGTGAGAATTCTGTTTCTATACTGATCTGCCTTAAATTTGAACCACACTTCCATGGGTAAGTGGAACTGTGAAGAAATAAAGTGGCCCACCAGCTCTCATGGTACAGTCCTTTTGTAGCAAAGCTACTGCCATGAAATTCTTATCTACATAATTAACTCTGAGTTTGTATTTATAAATCCCAAAAATGCTAAATGGAAGTCCTTATTTTCTTACTTGGTCAAGTCAGACTGTTCTGCCAATGCAAACCATTAGCCTAGAAAAGAACTCAAGTGAGAGGGATTAAAATGTTGTTATTGATAAGGTTTTGGTTGGTACTGTTAGCTGTGATATGCAAACTAATTCATGCAAATTTAGCCCTCTTATTATAAGATCATAAACATACTAAATGATCAGAGCAGCTTCCTCTACCTAGAGCAGGTTGCCATTCTTTTCTTCACATTGATAGGAAGTCTGTAGTTTCTCTAGGAGCACACACACACCAGCACTGGATACGGAGAGGCCTGAATTAACATCCAAAGAACTTCATGGAAACACTCCTGTTAAAGATTTGGATCTTGTTCTCACTATTTATTTCCATCCCAACTCAAAAATCAGAAATGCTCAATACCAAATAGGCCTGGTAGAGCTGTGTGGGTAGCCAGGAATTAGAGCATTCTGGGAATGACATGACAAGTGCTGTTCTTTGTATGAATTTGCCCTAGAAAAGACACTAAATATCAAATCTGTTTGTGATAGTGTAGAGACGTTTGTGACAGCACAGAAAGCTACCTGCTGCAAGCCAAGTTGCACAGGGACCTTTTATGGACAGGTATCATCAATATGGCACAGATTAATATTTTTTCTCCTGCTGGTGCTTTACAGAACACATGCAAATGATTTAAGAAAAAAACAGTATTTATATATAGGTATTCCTGTCCTGAAGCCAAAGTCACAGATCACAGATGCACAGAATCATTTAGTTTGAAAAGATTTCTGAGATCAGGTCCAGCCATTAACCTTACACTGCCAAGTGCACCAGTAAACCATGTCCCCAAGTGCTGCATCTACATGTCTTTTAAATAGTTTCCCAGATGATGACTCAACCACCTGAGCAGTTTGTTCCAATGCCTGACAACCCTTTCCATGAAGAAATGTTTCCTCATATCCAGTCTAAACCTCTTCTGGCACTATTTGAGGCCATTTCCTCTTGTCCAGTTGATTGATGTCTGGCACAAGAGGCTGACCCCCATATGGTTAAAACATACTGTCAAGGCATCATAGAGAATGTTAAGGTCCCTTCTGAGCCTCCTCTTCTCCAGGCCAAACACCCTCAGCCATTCCTCAGAGGAGTCACTCTTCAGACCCTCCCCAGCTCCGTTGCCCTTCTCAGGATACATTCCAGCACCTCAGTGACTTTCTTGGGCCCAAAACTGAACACAGGATTCAAGGTGTGGCCTCACCAGTGCCACCAGTACAGGAGGACGATCATTTCTCTGGTCTTGCTAGCCACACTACTTTTGGTAAAGGCCAGGATGACTCTGGCCACCTTGGCCACCTGGGCATGCACTGGCTCATGTTCAGCTGCTGTCAACCAATACCCACAGGTCCTTTTCTCCTAGTGAGCTTTCCAGCCACCCTTCCACATGGCCCCTAGTGCTGCATAGGGGTGCATAGAAGTGGTTGTGACCCAAGAGCAGGACATAGCATGTTGCCTTGTTGAACCTCAGACAACTGGCTTTGGGTCATTGATGCGGGTTGTTCAGATCCTTCTGTAGAGACTGATATATATATATATACACACACACACACAGCCATATACATGGTTTCTATTGTAATCTCAAATTGATATGAAGTCACTGCTGTTATGTCAGTTCAACTGTTTGATTGTTTTTCTACTAGGTAATGAAAGCCTTTCAGCACTATAAATAAGTGGTTTAAATTGAAGTTGCTGAACTGTTCTTTTTTCCTCTCAACAGAATTCAACTGTGATGGCAAGAGCAAAGAATTTCCAAAACGTAGAGTATCTTCTCATCCATGGAACAGCAGATGGTGAGGTTTGCAAATGGCAGAACAAACACAGAGCCAGAATCACTTTGTTTGAAAAACATTAAGCATCTATCTTTGGTTGGGTCAGGACTTAGATCTTTGGTAGATTTCCATATGACCTATCATAAGATGCTTATTCATTCTTAGTAATGTCAACTGTATCACTTGATAATTAGTGGACACAGCTAAATGCACTATAACTTTATGCTTTGTGGTATTAACACCTTTCAACAGACAATCTCTTTTTTTTTCTTTTTAGATAATGTACATTTTCAGAACTCAGCACAAATTGCAAAAGCTCTGGTTAATGCACAGGTGGATTTCCAGGCAATGGTAAATAATAGACTATTTTTAATTTTGAAAAGTGGTTCATAACTTTATCAATAAGCTCATCTGACATTTTGCAGTGTTTTTAACAACCCTGTTCTGCTGAACATGCTTCAAAATTTGGCAATTGCTACTGCATTTGTTTCTCTTCATAAAAAACTTCTCAATTTCTTCCCCAAATTATTTGCCTGCTCTTTTTTTTCCTTGCCCTTTGGATGCTAGCAGGATTTTCCTCTAGTCAAGAATAACTTGGAGGCTTTTAAAATGAGCCAGGGAGAAGAATAAGAATCCAGCCTCCTTATAAGTGTTTTTGATACCTGGTAAAAGAGGAAGATGAAAGAGCTGAGTTCTGGGGCCAGATTGGTCACTGGTTGTGGTAGATTCCATCTTGAATTGGACTTTGTGCCACAGGCACGAAGTGAAACAAGCAAAAAGGGTATCCAAATATATATCCAGAATCAGCAAAAAAAAAATGTTCTCTGAAAAACGTGCATGGGATAGCAGGTACAGGCAAAGAGAAACACATAGGCAAGAGGTTGCAGGATATAAACAAGAGAAACAAAGATCTGATTTATGTGGTAACCTCTGCTTCCAAACCGTTTTTCTCAGGGCTAATAACCAAAGTGTTTGCCTGCTATCAAACATGCTGGCCTTCTGCCCAAGTCTGGTTCCACAGGGCCATGAACTCCACAAAAAGGGATGACAGGGGTTTGTAGGCCCTTTTGTGTATAACACATTTTCTGCCTCCTTTGCTGATCTTTAGCAAATCTGGCTTATATCCTAAGTATCTGGAATACTGTATGCATAGTTGTAGTTATTCTGGTTCAGCTACAGTGGAATGGCAGATATTTCTGAGTTAAACAGAAATAAATAACACACATAATTCAAATGTGTGTTTTATTTCTGGTACACTCACAAGGTTCATGGCCCTGCTGCAATGCAGAACATTTTGACTAGAACTCAAACAACATTTAGCTGTAATTTTGTTGCTTAGAGCCCAGTACTTATTCCTAAGCAAGTCTCTTACCCCTATTGCCCAGGCCATGCAGCAGGTCAAGGGGATTTCATCCCTAACAGCATCTCAAGCCTCTTTTGCCTGACTTGATACAACTGGCCTGTAAGTACTGAGGTAGTAATGCTTACTCCTAAATAACAGAAGGCTTAGAAGCTTTTTTTCAGCAAAAGTAATAATATATTGGGAACTGATGAAAAAAAAAAATATTGTCAAGTTCTGTTTTCTTGAGCCATCCACTTTCTTATGTACAGCAATGAAATACATTTTTTGCATTGTTTAACTCTTGCAGAATTGAAAACATAGCATAAAGGGTTTGTGATTTGTTTTTGGTTTTTTTCTTTCAGTGGTATACTGATCAGAACCATGGAATTCCAGGCCTTTCCAGCAAACATCTCTACACACATATGACCCACTTCCTCAAACAATGTTTTTCTTTGTCAGAATAAGTAGGCTACTCAGAGCATGCTAAGGCACTGAGACATCTCTGGGAGAATGAAATGACAGCAGTGCCCAAGTTGTATAGTTTGCAAGTGAATTGATCACACGAACTTTGAAATTTTAAACTTGATGTTTACATCCACTTTTGATTCTGTTATGGTAGCATGTGTTATGGTAACAAATGTTTTGACACATTGATACCTGTTTGACAGAAAAAATAAAATTAGAATGTAAAAGGTCTTGTGCATCTATTGCCGACTTGCTTAAACTTACATTCTGCAGTGCAAGAAAGGTGGTTCATTGCAAATGCACGCTATGAGATTACTATGATTGTATTTGTTAACTAGAACTGTAAAATGGGAAAGGACAAAGGAAGCAGTGCAAGTACCTAATTAGCATCCTAACAAGAACCGGTTTCTCAAAATTTATTTCCAACTTTTTGTAAGGAATACAAGAAGAGATAGGAACACACAATATTTAACACTGAAGTTTGGATACTTATTGAGAGTATTGAATGTGTTCAAATTTTATTCAACTCTTATTTGAAACCTTGCAAAACTTCTTGAAACCTTCCTCAAAACTGTCAGTGTTCAGGTTTAAATGTGAAAGCAGGACACTCATGATAACTATTGCATATCAGTGGGTTTTTCACCTGTAATCAAAGTATGTAAGCCATAGGGACCTGTTTTTAATTTCTAATCATCACCTCAGCATTCAAATTGATCTCAGACTGGAGGGAAAGGATCAAAGGATTGTGCAAGCTTTCTTTGCTTGGTTTCTAGTGAAACTATTTTAGGGAGTCTTTAAAAAATGCTGGAAGCTAATAATGACTGGAAAGCTTGTATTCTTTTCATTAGTAATTGAATAAGTCCTGTCATAATATAAGAATATTAATGAGAAAACTGACAAGAGATCCATTTTAGATTAAACAATTCCTTGGTCATGTGTTTAAAAAATTCTGAATTAGTCTAATGCATAAGAACCACGGTCTTTCTGATACATTCTCTGCTATTAGCTGTTGAGAGTGCAAAATAACCTGAAATAGATTGTGTTGCCTTCCCACAAAGCAAGCTGCTTCATAACTCTCAGTCAGACCAGTTGCTGCCTCTTTGTAGAAAAGCAAGGGGTTTCATTTGACTTTCTTGACAAAAACATGGGGTTTGGCCAAAATAATTAAAATGTGGAAGTGATTTGCTATGTAACAGCTTCCTTCGTTTGTTAATGGCAATATCAAATCTGATTTTCCACACATGAGAACATTCCTTAGATACATCTTTATGTAAATGTAGTTGCCAAGCTGTTTGTAATGGTTAAATTATACTTTGATGGGAACTCTTCAGAAAATACTCAATTAGTTCAGGTTTTTTTGGAAACGCTGCCAATTACGTGACGTTAATGAGCTTTTTGTTGGTAATGTAATTAAAATTCAACTGCTATAATGGCTAAAGGAAAAAATTATAGCTGTAAGAAAGTTAACATTAAGCAAATATAACATGAAGTGGGCCTAATTAGATGTTGATTATATGGTCCTATGTGCATTTGCTGCACACAACAGTAGTCTCAGAAATGTGGTTATCTTACAAATAAAGAATACAATTCAGTTGAAATACTGAGCTTTAACTCTCAATTTGTTGTATTGATACAACACCATGGAAATCATTGAGATGTTGTGGTGAAAGAAAGAAAAATTAAGCTCTTATCTGAGATGCTTAAAGGTTTAAGATACCTGAATAAGTCAATGAGAACCTAGAGTAATTTCCAAAAAGCATGGTATCAGTCTCACATAAATAGCAGGATATTAAGGTCGCTTTCAATTTCTGCACCTGTATTTTATTTATTCTTTTGAAAATCTTCTAAGTTCTGGAAATTTGGGCATATAGATTGCCCCTTTGTCGGTACAGTAAGTAATAAAATGATGCAATGTGTTGTTCACACCCTGCCCACAGGTCTGTTGTCAGAAGCTTTTGGAAATATTTGAAATAAGGGACATTTCAGGAAACTCTGTCAAATAAAATAACAGAAGGTACCTCTTTCTCAAGGGGTGCATTCACTATTTCATTATTAATCTGCCCTGAGGTCTGTTTGTTTCCTAAGGCAATCAGGGTACACATCTTCCAAACTCTTCACCATCTACTTTGGCTTGTAGGCAGCAGTTGTGGGGATTAAAAAAAATTAAAAATAAGTGCAGTTGCTGCCAATATTTTTCTTTCATTGTTTTTCATGTTGTTAATTTCTTGGCCTTACACAGTGTCCTTGCCAAAGAATGAGAATATGTCTCCAGCAGAGTGTGACATTTGCACTGAATTGCTGAAATAATGTCTAACCTGAAAGCTTTATGATAGCCAACCATGTGTTTTGATGACCTGGGAGAATATGTCCTAGGATTCTGTGAGTGTCAAAAAAATCCTCTTAAAAATACATCAACATCAAATTGCTGACTGGCCTGTGCTTATAACACATAATATCACAGTCAATCACTAGAAATGGTGCAGAGCACTGCAAACCTACCCTCGTACTATAACAGAATCACAGAATGGTTGGGGTTGGAAGGAAACTTCGGAGGTCTACTTATCCCACTTCCCTGTTCACACAGGGCTACCTACATCTTGTAGCCCAGGACTTTGTTCAGATGGCTTTTGAATATCTAAAAGCCATCTGACGCTCTACAACCTCCCTGGGCCACTGCTGCCAGTGTTTGGTCACTCATAGTAGAAAAAATGCTTCTTTATGCTCAGATCATTCTGAGTTTCAGTTTGTGCCTATTGCCTCTCATTCTGTCATTGGGCACTGAATTTTGCAGCAAGTCCATCTTTTTCCAGACAATTATCCCTGGATATTTCAAAATCTATAGACTAGCATTGTGTAACTCCTGATTAGCTCTGACATGGGTAAGTGTTAGGTTTTTCTTCCTAAATTTTGCAGCCACTGAAAAGAGGCTGTCTCAGTCTTCTTTGGAAGGTATCATCCCTTCAGATATTTATATACACTGATGAGATTCTCCCAAGCTTTTTTTTTCCTCTAGAAAGAGAACATGTTCCATTCTGCCTCCAAACACAATCCATGTTACAAACATGGATTACTCCAAACATTTACTGGACAGTTATTTGTCTTGTTCCACTTCAATCAGAGAGAAGAGCCTTAAGAGGCTACAGAATAGGCTCTTTTGTAACAGATCTTCAATAGTTCAAGTTGAAAGGGCTTCTGCTGAGGTATCAAGGCAAAGCTAACAAGGTATGTGAATAAAAAGGATATATAACTATACTGCAAACATAGAATATGTATTGCACTAGGGCAATTTGAATTAAGCTAAGCTTTTACGACAAGAATTAATGTCCTCTAAGTTTTGCTTCCCACTTTCAAATGTTTTTGAGGATCCTGTTTTCAAACAATGCTGAGCACTTTCTGTTCTTTTCTCTTTTGGATAACACTCTCACACTTCAGATACTCAAACATACCACTTCAGACAATGAAACATGAGTCTTCAACTACCTGTCATATAAACAAGGTATCCAAGCCTCTGAAGGTAGAATGTTGTTGTTCTGAATAAGTTAGAAAGGCCCTTGATAAATAGCCACAAATACCACTTTTTTACAAGTCAGTTTCCACAATGAATCCTTTCTAGCTTTTACAAATTAAGACTAGAGCCGAAAAGTAAAAATTACTTTATTCTAGGAGCTGAAGTGTACATAAATGGTAGAAAGTCACTGATTCGACTCCAAACCTGTTTTCATCATCTACATTATTCGTGCTGTGAGATCTGTTCACATGAAAGAACCTGCAATCCTTATACTTCCAACGCAGACCTACATGATTTGTTTCACATAGGATTACTGCAGCTGCAAGGAAGAAAAGGCCTGAAGAGAAATTTAGCAGAAAACCAGCCAGGTTCTAGAATATAGTTAGTGTTATACTCATTTTTTTGGAGATATCAAGTCCAATTCAGACTGCATTTAATACTTCCCAGTTTGCCAGTCAGTTCCAATTACAAGGCACAGCTGTTTAGAACATTTTATAGTCATTTGAAATCTCTATATTTAATCTGAATAATTCATAGTATTTGCTAAGAGCATTTGGTATTACTTTCAATTATGAACATTGTCTTATCAGCATGTAAAATAACTAGTACATATTTGGCCAGCTCTTCTGCTTGCGCAAATTGATGCAGCTCCATTGACTTGCAGTGGAGCGATTCCAACTTATGTGAGTAGACAGTGTGGGCCACAGCACAGTTACAATGACTGTGCCTCCTGAGGTACAAAGTGCTCAGCACCCCTGGCAGACAGCATGGAGCTGCATGCTTTGGAAAGGCCTAGAGACCCCAGACTAACCCTTCATTTCAGAAAGCCATTCTTGCTCCCCAAAGGGTGGCCGTGGAGTTGTACCCATACATAGGCACACACTGTGTGTGTTATGTACGTGTTCAGGGGTGTAACATGGTGTTTTCTGTGTTCATGTTGTTCACATATGTTCCTCCTATATCAGTTCCCATTCTCAGAAGGGGAATGCTCTTTGTGATTATTGTGTAACAAAGATAGCAAAACAAAAGGGGCTGCAGAGCCCAGCCCTCTGAATTCACAGCTGACAAGGTTAGGAGAGAATGCTTCCTGTATAATATAAGAAAGTAAAGGGTATGGGCCTGTAGTCATACCCCAAGATACATCCTCCTCCCTTTAGACACGTAATGGATAATAATAAAATAGTAATAAATATGTAATGAAGAAATACATAGAAGAAGTTGGGGAGGTCACTGTTTTGAAAGCATTTGATGAGTATTTTTTTACTTTTTACTGTCTAAAGGCAGCAAGTTCCTAATTCATTAAAATGTTCAAATTTTGACAGTTTTAATCAGATGTTTGTGCAGGAAACTTTGATAAATTCCAGATACAGTGAACCCAACCACTCCAACTGAATCATGAGAAACATGACAATTCCCTGAAGACAGGCCACTTTCAGCTTGTGTCTCTTAGTCTGACTCAAAGTATTGAGAAGAATGATATAGCGAGAGGACAGTGAGGTTGCCCTTGATTTTTGCCAAGAGGTGCCAACTAACCAGTGTGTTTTAAAATGTGAGAGGAACAAACCTGAGTATATGGGCAAGTCTCACATACCTGATATAATTTTCTGCTTTTGTTTGGAAGCTCTTATTTGCTGTGCTCCTGAAATATATGCTATAGACTCAGTTATGGCAACTGAGGGTTGCATGGTTCTTAATGGCAGTTTACTTCTTTCCTGTACATTTTAGTTTCTGTGTACCACTTGAAAAACAAATAACTGGTCACCTTCTAGATGCTAGATGACCTGCTAGATGATACAGCTCTGTGACAACCTGCCCAACCAGGTGCACTGAGGTGCTCTTTTTTTTTTTTTTCTGGAATCATCCTACAGTAAACAAGGACCTTTACATGACACAAGAAAATAAACTGAGATACACAAAAAGAGAAAAGCTGTCTGTTTCCTGGAGGAGAGGATATTGTCTCACATTCCGTATTGCCTCTTTTCAAGGTGTCTTCAACTCAGCGTGTAGAGTGATGTTTGTAGCAATCCATGCAAAGCGTGTGCTTGTCCTCCTGGTGCAGAAGCGGTGGAAAGGGCCCTTTGATCCCCATCTGCTGCATTGCCCGGGTACTGCAGGACGCGCTGGTGGTCTCCGCTGGAGCCCCCGGGTGACCACCCCGAGGACTACAAATGGGAAAAAAATAAACCATGAATCTCATAGATTGATTCAATAGCATGGAAAAATTACACTTAACAAAAATTAAATTTGATGATGTGGACTGTGTAGCGAGACTTTATGTTTCCCTGAACGCCTACCATGGTACCACAGCCAGGTATTTAGGATAGAGCTCTAGGAAGAAGCCAGTAAATCTTGTTTGCTGCTCTAATATGATTAGGGTTATAAATTGTATCTTATGGTCTATGCCAATCTGGCTGTGGTCAGTCAGCAGAAAATTGCCTCACTGAAGCACATTCTTTGCTGGCTTTGAGGAGCAGTGTTTAGGGGAAATAAGGTTTGTTGTAATGTGTATGTTCCATGTGCCACAAACCGTGAGGCACTCCAGACTGGAGCACAGGCTGTCATTAGCATTTACTGAGATGTCTACTGTGATTCCAGAACCTTCTTCCTACCTATCTCCCCTACCTGTCTCAGTCTCTGTGTTGTCACCACATCCATGACCATGGCTTTCTTTGGCAATGCTGCCCCACCAGAGCTATGAAATTGTCTCCATTGAACAACAATAGTTGCATAGAACAGGCACTACTACAAATCTTAAATATATTTTGTTTCTTTTTTTTTCCTTTGAGGGAATGGAAATGTGAGCAAATGGTTTACCTTGCATAAATCTATAGGCCACTGTATGAAACTCAATTTATAGTGAATATTTGGCATATAGTTCTCAAGTGAGTATGGATTTTCTTACAGTAGCATTTACAAATTTGGAGTTTTACATCTAAGGCTAATCAAAACATTTTTTTAAATTTCACCTGTGCTAGGCGTTGCATAGTGTGCAGCCAGTATTTCACATCTCTTCATATTCATTATATTACACAGGATTACTTGAAGAATCATTCAAGGGCTTTGGGAAAGCTGTTCTATTTTTACCAATTGATTAAATTTATAAACTCTGATTTAAAATTGATAAGTGAAAACAATGCTATTGATGTCTATAGAATCAGGATTCTAAATGTTAAATGTGGCAAATCCAAAATTGGAGAAATTGCTGCCTTGATCCCAGGCACCTTTTGCCCACTGTTTGTGATGTTAATGCCCTTCTGTTTGATATTTACTACTTTGGACATTGCTACCTCACTCCTTTTGCAAATCCATGCTAGCATTGATGTCATAAAGTAAGCAGAATGAATGTGTGAAATTGCTTGTAAAATTATCAAATGAAATGAATAGCAAATATGATGGCTTTTTTTTTTTAAAGTTGAATAAGGAAACTGTCAGCAATGATGCACTCCTGTAATGCTTACTAGAGCTGAACAGTATATATATAAGTCTGTGCAAAAGAGGCAGCTAGGCAGAGCTCAGGATCCTCAAGGCTTGCCATAGTTGCAGAAGAGAGAGTAGCTCTTTCTGCAACTGCCACGTATCACTTCAAAGTATAATAAGGTAAGATTTATATGAACTACCAGTTATTTATTTGAGAAAGCTGAGTGCATTAGCTGCATTGTGTTGCCCAAAGTTTGCAATAGAGAGGCAGATCTTTCAGCAAATTGGTGTTTTCTTCTGAGGTTATACTCACTGATATTTAGAGTTAATGACATCATAATTTAAATCTTTTGATGTATTGGTTACTTCAACAGAGAATGATCTGAAAAAGGGAAATCAACAGTTTGTGTTGCAGAATTAATTGAAAGAAGGAAGATTAACCAGGAGAACGTGAAAAACAAGCATTGTAGTAAGAATTTAAATGAGATACACAATTATTGATTTTTATATTTTTATCTCCTTTAGTATCTTCAGTAGAGATATTTAATTAATGTGAGTTTAAAATTATTCACTCCTTATAGCTACTGCCTAAATATGAATCAATGAGGGTCAAGTTAGAAGCATGGAAATAAATTCAGTGGGTTTATGTAGACACTGATTTTAAACTGTCCAAGGCAGATTGTCACTTTCTCACCCTACAGACTGTCACTCTACTGCCCCACTTTTAGATTAGTTTATCTCAAGCAACTATTACTTTCATAGCACTGTAAGATCAGAAAAGATATTAAGCACAGATATAAAATTTAATTTAGTCTTCCATCCTACAATGGAATTCCTTAGACTAGAACTCAGATTTTACAGAACTTTCCACAAGGTATTATAGCACAGTAGGTAAATTAGATGTAAAATACATCTACCTGAAAAAGTAATTTATTGAAAGTAATCTTTTGAAAGATTTTTTTGAAAACTTAACGGAAGTTTAAGCTAGTTAAAATTGTACATATGTACAAAAAAAATCTACTACATCTATAGTAGAATATATTAGAAAAGTATAAAAATCACGTTGGTCAAGGAAATAATATTGAAATAAATATCTGATCAAGATTTGAGACATATATTTGTTACGTATTTCTGGTGGTTCAAACAGAGATATCTTCAATTTTTCATTTTCAATCAGAAAGACATGAAAATATTTTCATTAGTCTAAATGCATAGGAATAAAAATTTTCTGTGTAAGATTAGCTGTAGATTTTCTGCACCTTGATAATAGGTTTCCATGGGTTTTAGCAGTATTTACTGGTGACCTAAATAACTTAGAGCAAATAAAACCTTTCTTCTGATTGAGAAATTATTTGATTCGCCAGCATAAACTAAGAAAATACTATTTTTCTCATCATCTCTTTTTCTCTATAAAACACGTCTATATTACCAAGAATAAAATTAAAATTTCTTCTTTTAAAACTGTATTCTGTTTAACTTGTCAACAGCTGCTGCTGCTGGTTTGACTTACCAATAGCAAGTACTAAATGTTGAAAAAACAAAACTGATGCTTATTTTTTTAAAGAACATATTTGACAGAAGCTTAATAGTTTTTGGAAAAGCTTATTTTATTGATAAGGATTCTTGAAAATTTTATGAATTTCAAAAACTGCATTTATACATATTTCGTTTTAATAATCTCCCAATTTTGATTCTGAAAATTTTAGAAAGCAGCTGAAAATGCATTTAACTTTAATCTTAATACTTAAGGAATAAAGTAGCCAGTTGGGACTATTCACATCTGAAAGTTCTAAAGGCCTGAGACATTAGAGTTAGAGCCAAGATAAACTGAAATCACTGAATATCTCTTTACTGACTACAGTGACTTTGAATTTTTTTTAATAACTTTTATATAAAAGAAAAGCTTTTGGTGTTGGATATTTCATTCCACCTCAGTGACTTGGATTTATGGCTAATCTGGATGGCAGTTTAATAAAGCTATGGGCAGCTGTAAGCTAGGACTATTAAGCAGAGCAAATTTACTTATGTATGTGGTAATAGCCAGTCTTTATCTGGTGTCCAAGTCCAGGTTAACTCATTTACAGCCATATCAGCTACCAGAGGGATCAATCAAATCATTTTGAAACAAGCACAACAGAGTCATTTCCCAAAGAACAGGCAGAGCTTTTGTTCCTTTGCTAGAAACCTATGAAATGTGAAATTATGCATTCCTTGAGATAAACATTGGATGTCAGTGTTGTACCACCAAATTACAGCTTCGAATGAAACAGTGAAAACAGAGTTCAGTACTATAGTTAGGGTTTTAATAAAACTGACTACATGACCACTGTGGTATATGTTGGTACAATATATGGGGTATATGTTGGAACAAAGCAGGGTTTGTTCAGGGGAAGGGATCTTATATACCAGGACATTGCACAAGGCAGAAATGAGTCTCCAGACACTGATGAATAAATGAGTAACACTGGCAGTGGCTTCTGGTGGAGAGAGGGAAACTTACTCCATTGCTTAATAGTAAAATCCATCAGAACATAGTTACACATTTATTTTCCCGAGTTTAAACAATATTTGATTAAGATTTTGATTGCCTCAAGTATTTTGATACTGATACTGGGATATTCTAGTAAAATATTGATATCATTCAGTAATATTCTCTTAAAAATCAGGCTTCACAAAGTACCAGTCCAATAGATTCTTCCTAACCATTGGTAAAATGCCTGCCAACAGTCAAGCTTTGCATCTCCCACTATAAGTTATTTTAAAACAGATGGAAGAAACAGGTTTCAAAAAAAAAAAAAATGCTATGAAGGGGCAGACTTCTGGGGCAGAGTAGAAGTCCTACAGCAGTAAGATTTTTGATGCAGGAGATTGCCTTTTCAGAGGTGTTCATATAGCCCCCTCATTTGCATTGTTCAGTGCAGAGCCAGCTCTCAATCTCAAAATGGGGTAATCTGCACCTTCACTACATATCATTCCCTCATCATTTTCTAACACTTCCTCCAGCCCATAGTATATTTAATTCAGCCTATTGTGACCCAGGCATTACAATAGAGAAGATACATATTTTCACTCAGACTGCCTTATTTTATAAATCATTGAGCTCCAATAAATAACTCCTGCAGTGGAGCTGCGGGAGTAGGGCACAGGTTACATTAAGTGGGGAGGGTGTTTTGTGACTGGGACTTACTGTGCTACCACTTTACTTCAAGGCACTCATGTGTCCCGTCTCCCTTTGTTTTACAGACTGTATCGTAAACCTCCATAGGAAAATGCCATGGATGGCAGAAGGGTTTTTTCAAATACACAAGTATCAGCCCAAGTACATGATGAAATTATTTCCAGTGACATTTTGCTGATGTGAACTCATTGCAACTTCTGTGAGAAAGAAAGGATGGGGAGCTGCTAATGTAACAGTATTCTTGACAAAAATTTGCTTTGTTTTTTCTCCAGGGAATGATCTGGGAAAAAATATCAGTCATACCACTACCCCCAGTTTTGCAGAACAGTACTACAGATCTAGTGCTTGCCATCAGCAGAACACAGAGAAAAGAAGAGAACAGACATTTATCCTCCCATTGCAAAAGACAGTGAGGATGCACTTGCTTTCAGCTCTCCTTGCATTCTAGAATACAGACTAGAGCCTAAAGCCTGGAACAGAGACTACATCTTTTGAATGCCTACCCGAGGCCCTAAAATGTCATCCTCTGGACATGAAACCCATCCTAGAAGGCTCTTTATATTTGTTTTCAAGTTTAGATCAGCATTAAGAATGTCTCTTTTTGCTGTAATTGATTCAGACATATGTAAATATTTTAATATTTTTCTTTTTTGCTTTATTTCTCTTTTGACAGGCAATGAAAATGAAAAGCATTTATTTTGTTGCTGGTCTCCTTTTAATGATAGTTCAAGGCAGCTGGCAAAATCCTCTTCAGGATACAGAGGAAAAATCAAGGTAAATTCTTTAGACTACACTTTTACTAATACTTGGCCTGAACTCTGTTTTCTTACACTTTGAAACCAAACATAGTATGATTTAAAGACAGCTTCCTGCAGTACTTGGTCTACCACTGAAATTAACAGACTTTTTAATATTGCAAGCTTAGCACAGAAATTTGGAGTATTAAAACAATAGTTACCTTATTTATCCAAGAACACTGTGTAATTGTGCAGTGTCCAATCTAATATACAGATTCTTTTTACCAGACAGCTACTGATCAATATGCCACTTGCTTTCACTTTGTGGGAGTAAAAAATGGTATTGTTAAAAGAAAAATCAATGCACCCGTAGACTGTACTGCAACCATTGCCAATTAACAAGATCTAAACCTTTCACAGATCGTTCAAATCTTCCCATTCTGAACCAATAGAGGAATCTAGACAGCTGAATGAAGTGAAACGTCACTCACAAGGCACATTCACCAGTGACTACACCAAGTACCTGGACACCAGACGAGCTCAGGACTTTGTGCAATGGTTAATGAGCACTAAAAGAAATGGGTAAGCATTTTGGTGACAGTGATGCCGATCTCCACGCACAGAAACAGCCAAAAATCTAGGCAAATCAGTTTCTTGGTATCAGCTTCCCATCCCAGACCATGGGTAAACCTCAAATAAATAAAGTACTTGTGGAAAATTTATATATACAATCATAAAATCATTTAGATTGGAAAGGACCTCTAATACCATCAAGTCCAGCCATTAATAGAATATTAATATATTATTATTAGAAATGAGAAACATGCAAAATCAATCAAAATAATTTAGCTAAATCAAAGTGCAGTATCTGATATGCCACCTAAAAAGACTGTCTCAGCCTCTTTGGGCAGATTTTCTCAGTGAATCAATTAAGTTCAATACAAATAAGATATATAATTATAATGTACAATTCTGGGCCATTAGGCCTTAACAAAAGTTTCCTATCTATAGATACTCTAATCCTGATGTTTCATTTCTGAAAAGGCAGCTGAAGTGTAAGTCTTGTTGACCACTGGATAATTTACCAGTATCATCACTATAAGTTGGCATGGTTTATTTCAAATATACTTTGATTAAATTCAAGCTAGCAAGCTGAGAGGAAGAATAATGTACAAGTATGTCAGTCTTGTGTTCTAGAGAAAATCTGTCCAAAAACAACCCAAAAATCTATTCTATTAATGCTTTTTAAATCTCTGTGGAAGTCTTTAAAGTATAAAGTAACAATTTCTACACATTTTACTAATTTAAATTCATATGTCTGAAATATAGTGAAAATAATATTCATCTGTCAGTCATGGGGATTTACCATAATATTTAAATAATAACCAATAAAAGCTTACACAGGTTCTGCAGTGTTCTGTTAATAATGATCTAATAATTGTGCAATTTCACTACAGCCAACAAGCACAGGAGGACAAAGAAAATAACCAAGTCCCTGACCAGCTCTCAAGGTATTCTATTTGTCACAATTTGTTATTTGAAACCAGTTTGAATTCATTTTCAGTTAAACAAGAAAGAGAAATACTAGTATTCTTTGCAATGTTACCACAACCAAAGAAATATCAATCAAATACATTATTTCACACCTGATTTTTACAAGGAAAGAAGATGTGTTTCTATGTCATTTATTCCTGTACCTGTGTTCTATAGCTATATGCAGTGGATGCAAGGAATGCAACAAGATGAGAATATGTTTTAGGAAAGCAAATTTCAAGTAATCAAGGAGAATAGAGAATAACATAAAAAGAAAAACTTGGCATAGAGAAAGGCTGAAGAAAAACAAACAAACAAACACAAGAAAAGCACATTATGTTGAAGAATAAAGAAACTAGTGAGAAGATTAGTGAAAGGAAGATGACCAGGAAAATTTGCAGAGAGCTGATTAAACATGATGCAATGTTCAGCCCTCAGCACTCAATCCCATATTACATACATAAACCACTTATTACAGAAAGGAGAACACAAGACCCTCTGAAGGCCAGAGTTCTGTTTCTTGACTGTGTTTTTGGGAAAGGGTAAGAGAGATTGAAAATTTCAAATAAATAAAGGAGAAATTGAGTGTTTTTGCAAAACAGACCAAAATTAGACCAAAAAAGACCTATATTAATATTTTCTCTTGTCAGAACATTGAAAAAAGTATAGCCCAGATCACAAAGAGATCGTTCACACTGTCAATATTAATAACAAATTTGTAATTATGTTTCTGCCTCATTGAAACCGCATATCTCAAAAAAAATTAACATTTCATTAAAAATGTTCCAAACAACTCTAGTTCACATGCTGATGAAAAGTGCAGATGGTACTAAATTAGGAGGAATGGTGACATCCCAAGAAGAAAAAATAATAGAAAGAGCTAGATTTGGGCAGAAATTAGCAAATTCTGAAACAGAAATGCTAGGGAATTTATTCATGGAAAATATTCCATAATATGTCTACTTCTCAGTGCAGTTTGCCTTCCCAAGAGCCACTGTAACATAATTTTGTGTTATATCAGAGAAAGAACCACAATGAGGTGTAGGGAGGGAGAAGATAATGTCTTTAGTAAGATGGGGTTGATCAGGCTTGAAAGTTTTCAAGCTTTGAAAGATTATGACTTGGTCAGAGTGATGATTAAAAAGGTGTTCATAAAACAACTCAAAATGTAAATTTGAAAGGAATTAAGTCTGAATAGTTTGGTTCAGAAATAATCTAGGTGAAGGTAGGGGGAACGTTTAACAAAGGGTAACAAAAAGCATGTCTGTATAATACAGTATAGTTTCTAGTTCATACTTAATTAGTCTAGCAAAAGACCCTTCCAATACAGCTGTAATTGCTTTCCACACCTGAAGTGAGTTGTTCAGAACTAGTTTAGGAATCTCTGCACAAAGCTGTATTGCACAGTACAGGCAAAACATTCAGAACTGAAACCTAACAAGAAAAAATATGTCAAGATCAATTTGAAGTGCAAAAAGAACCCCTCTCTCCTATAGAAATGCTTATCTGGCAAGTGGGAAATTTAAATCAATAAAAATTGTTAAAAAGTCAAATTCTTATGCAGTCTGCTCCTGTGGTACTTGTCTTCTTTCAGCAATGCAATCTCCAAGCGTCATGCTGAATTTGAGAGACATGCTGAAGGCACCTACACCAGTGACATCACCTCTTATTTGGAAGGTCAAGCTGCGAAAGAGTTCATCGCTTGGTTAGTGAATGGACGAGGAAGAAGAGAGTAAGAATTCATCCCTTCCTATTACTAAATTTTGCCTAGCATTTGGGGTTATAAATCATGTCTGATGAAACTTTGATGTGTTTTCGATCATTCTTGCTGTACTTCATGTCTTTCTTTTGTATTAGAAGATATTCTGTTGATGATTGACTACCACTTTACATTATTAAGTTCAAATACAGATTAAAACATGTTCAGTATGCTGTTACACTTTAAAAGGTCAAGTTTTATTTAAGGTCAACACATCTAAAACTAAACCAGACCTTCTTCCTCTAACTACCACCTTTCCCCTTCACATAACATTGCTTACAGTCTCCTTAACTATCATTGAGATTATTCAAGTCAGTGTCCTCTTAAATTGCCTTCTCTTTTTTTCCTTTAACAGTCCATCTTTTCCTCTGCAATGTTTTCAAGATTAAATTTTTTACCAATGTCATCAGGTGTACTCTATGTGCTGATGATCATTCCCAGCAGTAACTAATAACTTCTATTCCTCTTCCCATGCCTCTCAGAGTCTCCCCAAGCTGCTGCCGCCATAACAACTATCATGTGCTATAACTTATCTTCCTTTTTAAGATGCCTCTGATTCTTTTGCTATGGTTTGCGGTTCCCTGGACACAAGGCTCCACTAATGGTTTTACCTTCCTATGATTTCTTTCATTTCTGTCTTGTTCTCCACATACTCATTGCACATTTCTGTATCCTATCCACTTCATGTACTCCTTCATGACTTTACATCTTTTGTCATGATGGTCTTACACTTAGAATGGCACTGCTTTCAGTCTCCTGCAGGCACCTTCTGCTCATCTATTTCCAGCTCTGCATGGTTAGGAGCTACACCATGCAGCTGCACTCCCCACCTTTTAACTGTTCTGTACTTATTTGTGCCTTTAGACTGTAAGCTCTTTGGGGCAGGGATTTCAGTTCATCCTCTGATTTAATATTCTACCAGCTGTAAAGTATTATGTAAGTCTCTCACATTACATAAAAGTAATAATAATAAATAATAATAAAATACAATCTGTAAGACAAGATTGTGTGTTGTAGTTAAGGAAGACTAAATAGGTAAAAGTTTTGTAAATATTGACAATTTCCTGAAAAAAAAACCCAGAGTTAAATAAATTAGGTCAGCTATACAGAGAAGGGGAAAGTTTGTTCCCCTTCCTAGTTATGTTCAGACTTCCACTTGTTTTTCTGGCATGTTTTATTTTCATGAGCAGAAATAGGGTATTTCTGTATCCATTTGAGGGAACTACAACCTCAACTGAACTTAGAAACATAGATGGACAAATAATTGTAGACAACTCTTCTGCTTTCCAATATTTAGTACTATTCTTGGTTTAACTTGATACAGCCTTCCTTGAAATGAACCAGTCTGCCTGTCATTGGATCCAGGGCTCAGGGTGCTTCAGCATCAGCCCACCTTAATGAAACCCATCAAAATATTCCTATATTTGATGTGATGAAACAAAAGAGGAAAGTTTTCTAAATCAAACTCTGGTTTAAATAAACTGGTTTTCCAGGAGTCAAAAAAGAATAGAACAAGAATCAGAATCTGATTCCAAGTATAAAAAGCAACATTCTATGATTTTACACAAGGACATAGGTTTTATACATGTGCTTTAGGTGAGCTATTTCCACCACCCTGCCCCCCCAAAAAATTGTTGCTCTTAATTCTTATTAAGAATAATTCTTATGAAATATAATTTTAAGTAAATAAATAGGCCTTATGTCCAAATAAAACAGAAAAAAAGAATGAAAAATTGACTGTAATGTTTTAGTAGTGGTATTCCTTAAACAACAATTAAACGTACTGATGCCTAATCTACATGGCATAGACATTGCAAACTGAGGTATATTTTTGCATGTATGGCTTTTTCAAAACTGCTAGAGAGGAGTTTAGGCTCACTGGAAGGAACAGCTCTCTGTTTTGAAAATAATGCCTCGAAAGCCTTTTTTTACGTGCGTCGTGCTATACTGATCCATAAGATCAGGCTCAACCCTTAACTCCTTAAAATCGCAGGGAATGCATAGTCTATCAGAACTCTGAAATAAGGCCCTTTGAAATGTTTTTTTTGTTTTGATCTGCATATTGTTGATAACTTTTTACCTTTGAAGTTTCCCAGAAAAAGCTCTTGTGGCTGAAGAAATGGGCCGAAGACATGCAGATGGCACTTTTACGAGTGATATCAACAAAGTCCTTGATGACATGGCTGCCAAAGAGTTCCTAAAATGGTTAATTAACACAAAAGTTACCCAAAGGTGCCTGGATTTTATACTATTCTTATTATACTGATGTTTAAAATGTATTTGTCACACCTGGGGAAAATACTAGTAATTTTTCTCTCAGCTATTGATATATCTGTAGTACGGTGCAAACTTTGTTACAGACAGATGAAGAAGGATAGGACACTAAATGGAACACATTCCAAATATTATTTGTATTTTTATCAATGGTGAACCTCCCTAAGAATTTCCTATTTAACTTGAAATCAGTTTTGCCACTGAATGTTACCAGAAGTAAGGTTGTATTAGATTACTGAAAATAAAACTTTGCTTTGCATGGACATTATAAAATCAGAAATATTTATTGATAAAATTACACCAAATTGATTATTCTTTAAAGACTGTGATATAAAACACTGCCTTAATATGTGGCTGGTCATTAGGGAACAGTGCTGTAATCTGAGTTCCTGCCACGTGACTCGCTAGGAACCCTGCCTTAGCTTGCCTGTATGTAGGCAAAGCAGCAATTTCTAAATGAGTGCTGCAAAAAGGTTCATATTTGGGAATTATTCGTTAAAATTAACACATTTAATATATAATTAAATGCCAACTCAAGACACATATGAGTGGCCACATTTTTTAAAATGTTGGATATCCCCTTTGCATTATTAAAGGACCCAAAAAGAGTAGTTGATTTTGGAAATCTGAAAAAACTATTGTCTCAAAAAATTTAGAAGGTGTAGTTAAAATAGTTTTTATTAACATGTTACTATTTTTATGTTTGTAGTTCAGCATTGAAACAAACAATTTAGGAAAAGAATCTATTAGAAACTACTAAAATGCTTTTCCTTTAGGAATAATTGTTTTCAATCTGTTATTAGAGAGAGGCATTGAGAGGTCTGTGGAATTAACATCTGCTCACTCTTAAACAGAAAAAATATGTTCCACACATATTTCATAAATCTTGGGAGACTTCTATTTCCTAATTGCTGCTGCATTTTTTTTTTCTTTTTTTTTTCCCCCCCAGAGACCTTTTGGAAGAATACCAGTAAAAATGCAGAGTAAAATGGGATAAATGAAGATCTTCATTTCATCAACTGCCAGTTATTAAGAGATTCTGAAATCTGTATTCTGTCATTTATATTTGGTGTAACAAAGCTATGTCACCTTGCATGCCAGGAAATAATTGTACTATAGTTTAGTGTTGCCAAAGGTTTATATATGGAAAACCTGTTGTCTTAGGGATGCTTTTCTAAACAGCTTTAAGACTGTGAAAGTTCAATAACTTCATATTTTCCATTTATTAGGACTAAAGTAACTCCATTTATATTTAAGGATAAAATTATTTTTCTAAAAAATTTACTTCTACACACAAATTATTCAATCACCAATTATATGTGTTATCCATAAGGGCCTGGCAGTTACAAATGCCTGAGAAGTGAATATCCCTCTTAAAACCTTTGTTATAAAAAGGCTAAGCTTTAAGGATATTAAATGATAGCCTTAAATAAAATTTTTTCAAGCTTCTTTTCTGTTGACTTCTCATGTGTATATGCCATGTTCCTCTTTGCAGTCCATTTCATTTTATTCTAATATTTTAGTGTCACTGAGATCTTAGCAGTGGTTTGTTTGGAATGATAAAACAAACTCAGCATTGTTTTGTCACGTTTTCTCCACAATGTCACGTTTTCTCCAGAAAAGAGCTGTGTGAACTTTGAACTACCTTTAGGTGAAAAATAAATCATGTAAGATGAAGCTAGAGGGGGAAACATGACTGAAGAGACAATTATTCTTCATTAGCATAAATTCTGGCTCAGAACAGGAGGACAGCTTTGAAAAATGTTAAGTGCAATATACTCCATAAGTGTGGGAGCTGCCCCGGAACTTCTTCAATCTTTTATAAGATTGCCAAGTCAAACCAACACCCTCTAATCTGTGTTTTATTCCTTCCTCCCTTCTTCCTCTGAGAATCACTTTTACGAGCTGCTACCTCCTACTTCCAATGACTTCTCCCCTTGCTATTTTAGCAATATACCAGGGATCTATATTAAAGTGTCCTAAAGGGCAAGTGGTTTAAAAGAAAACCAACGGTCTTAACAAGTATCTAGAGAAGTTGATATGAAATAGGATCATTGTTGAATCAGAATTAGTACCTATAATCTTTGCTAGGAATAAAATTTTTGTGGGAATAAGTTTTTTAATAGCATCTGAAACTTCCACTTGTAATCTAAAATTTCTGGGAAAATATTAGATCGTTCTTCCAAAATGCTATAGAAATGAATATTGTGTCATTTCAGATCAGAACAGATCATACCAAATTTGTCACCTTGATCAGCTTCTTGACAGCAGCAGAAAGCTGTTCTAACATCCTAACTTTAAACAGTTTAAACTCAATAGTATCTTGCACAAAAAAAAAAAAAAAAAAAATCAAAAATCACAGCATCCAAAATACCACTGCAGATAAGAAAAGAAAAAACAAAAAAGGTGGAGGCTATGTATACATATTATTTGTTTATTTAATCCCATTTGTACACAGTGGTTTGGGTCCAAGTGGAACTAGAAAAGATTCAGTTATACACAGTTGGATACATATGATGGTCCAGGATAAAATGGTAACTCTTCTGTTTCCACAGACTGAACAATTGCTTTTGAAATATTTTATTTCACTTCATCCAGGACATTTTAGTGTTCTGAAGGACAGGATTCCTCAGTTAAAAATCCATTTTTCTGTGGTGTCTGTCACCAGAGATTTTGAGACCCTCCTCATGATGGCTTTGTCAGCTATGAAAATACTGGGCTTTCCTCACTTTTACAAATTATATGCTTTAGGAACAGAGGGATATAAATTATTTTCTCAAGTTTATGCAGCTTGTCTGGAACACAACAAAAACATTTAACCTCTAATTTTTTAAGTCCCAATCTAGAGCATGAATCAAAAGTAACCCTTTCTTCACAAGTGAGATGAAGCTGAGCTTGTAATGAGAAATATCAAACACATGTTTCAGCTCAATAGGACTGGGATTTACATATCCTGAAATCACAGAGCAAGTCCATATGGCACCAGTAATAAGGTATGCCCTGCATATTTCTCACACATGCTACATGAAATTCAGTGAATAGTTTAAATATAGGGAGAAATAAGTCACAATCTCTTTGTCCCCACAATACCTGGAGTCCTCTATGTATTGCACATGTGCTGCCTTGAACTTCCAGGTGGCCTTATATTTAAAAGTGCTCCCACTGTATTTTATTTGCTGAGTGTGCAGCACCTTTCCTCTTCCATACTATTTATTAAGTATCTGGAAAAATAAGCATATTGCAGTAAAACAAGACAACTACTTGGAATTCATACAAAAAAAAAAAAAAAAAAAAAAAAAAAAAAAAAAAAAAACCACAAACCAAAACAATAAAAATCCCTGAGATACTCTAACCATTCAACAGTGCTCAGAGGACATCTAAAAATCTCTAGTTCCCATGAAAATAATTTTCTAAAGATAAACACATAACCTTGAAAGAACTAAGTGACAGCTGCTACTAACCACACTGAAATTGTTGTCCCAGTGACATAATCACATAAAACAGAGATTTTTCTTTCTTGATTTACAGGTAACACTCTCTTCACCATCCTCTCAAACAGAACCAATGTAAAGATGTGTTACAAAACTGTCATGCCATTTCAACTTTAAATGCAAAGAAAAAATGAAACTCCATTATTCAGGGGAGCTACTGAATCCATACAAAACTTTATCCAGCCCATATTTTGTCTCCCACAGCAACACATTGTGAAATCTGGAATACATCATTGCACCTGTAAACTGTACACATTGTAGTCACTTTTTTTTTTTTTTTATTCTGCAGAGAGCTTAAGTTTTCCATTTTTGCAGTTTAACTCTTCCAAATATTTCTAGAGGAAAGGCTCAAATACATAAACAAATGTCTAACAAAGTCTTAAGTTTTACTGAGGCTAGAAGTCTGAGGAAGACATTGCATCTGGCAGGCCCAACAACTGTTAGGGAAAGTCAAGCTCAGGCTGAAAGCTGTATTTTCATTCTTTTCTAGGATGTAGCTCTTTGCAATCATGAAACTTTATGAATACAACTGTGTTAAACATACAAAATGAAGCTACAGCTTCTCAAATTCTATCCTGTAGCAGCCACTGCTGGATAGTCATTTGTTTAATTTCTTGGCATGGTGCTAATACATATCTGATTACAAAAGAACACCACAGTATAAAGTAACTTGAAATATTTTGCTGGAGGAACTTTTTTACGTCTCAGGCTTTCACAAAAGACAATCTGACCGAGAACCAGAAGCATGACCATAACAATGATTTCTGGGATGGTGGGTGCTTTGATCAGTCAGGAGAAACTTGGGAGTTTATTTCAAGTTGTAGAGAATCACTGTTAGGAACTATTACAACTAAATGGAAAACATATTCTGCTTTACTGACTCTTACTGGATCACTCAGGTGGTTCTGCCTAAAGATTTGGGTCCTGTAAGTCTCGCTGGCATGAACAGAGTCAGAGGCAAAGTAGGTTAATAAAAATTTGATCTTGACATAGGAACACAGATTTCCAAAAACATTTCAAATTGTGTTCCCACAGAAACCAGCAGTAGCCAGCCATATGCATTGACAGTACTGCTCCTTTTTTCTCCTTAGAATTCACCACTGAGAAACTTTAAAACATGGCAGATAATCTCTCAAAATATTACTATACTGCAATTTTGCCATGGAAAGCTACAAATCATTCAGATACATTTTTCACAAGACTGACATAATTTGCTGTATTTTGAGACATTGTGATGATCGCTACTTAAATGTTTAGGGAGAAAAAAAGCACAGATTGGCTGAATTATATCTATATTGTGATTCCTACTCACTAGAGAAAGGAAAATTCACCCTAGGGTGAGGGGTGGTGGTGTTTTGTTTTCCTTTTTGATTGTTGATAAGACAAACAGATGCACAGTATACCAGATTGATATTTAAGTGGATCTGTAAGACATTCTGAAACATTGGTCATGCATCTTAAAACATATAATGAGATGCTACTTTGAAAAGTAATGTAAAACACTGTCATTTCAGTGATTTTACTTTATAGAAATGGCCTTATCTCTACTCAGAGATTAATGATTAGCAAGCTGTGAAACCGCAGCAGGCTGGATGCTCCATGGTAAATGTACACCGTGCTACCTGGAATCACTGTCAGGCTACATTAATGACATTCCTAAGGTAATCTGATACTGCCAGCACAGTGAAAATTTGTAACTAGTACCAACTGCTGCCTTCAAGGAGAATGGTATACAAAAATGAGCAAGAATGTTTGTACCTAGATGAAGTCTGTTACCTCCCATATAGACTAATCTTTAATGTTTGCAAACAGTTTGGTTATACTACAGGAGACTTTTGATCACAAAAAGCCAGAATATCACTTCCAGACACAGTTTCTTAAGAAACAACAGTAAAACATTAAATGCTGTGCTCCATCTGCAGAAGTAGAATGAAGGAGCAAGCAGCATAACCTTTCTGAAAGCTTTGACAAGTACTTTGAAGGCAAGACTAAGAACATTTGCTATTTCCCTTGACTTGAAATCTAGCTTCAGCAGATCATATAGTTTTTCTCTTACATTTCTCAACTTGTAAAAGACCTGCATCTGTCTCTGGTAGCTACTAGTGTTCTACAATTAGAGGGGGGAAATCTAACATGGATAAAACCAAAAGCACCACTTATAATTACTTTTTAGACACTAGAGCTCTTAAAATAATTTAGAAAGTCAGACATTTTGCTTAATAACTGGTAACACCCAGGTTTTTAAACAATCAAAAACTTCACAGTTTTGATTTACAGGTTATTCTGTCTTTTCCAACAATTTGTCCTACCTTCTCAGCACACAGTTTAAACTGTCCCTGGAAAGGGAATTGTTTTATGTAATAAACAAAGGGTCATCTTCAGCACTACATTTTAAACTTTTGTCCTATACTTTCATTTTCTGGTCTTAATTTAAAAACTCACTTAGCAGACTTATACAACCACCTCCAGTGCCAAAAAACACTAAATATACGCCCTTCCTGTAGTTTTAACAGGTTTTTTTTTCGTGCCTTGACTGTCAGAAAAAAAAAGTTCAAAGAGCAGAAACTTTATAAGAAATGCTGGTGTTATCAAAACATTGGGAGCTCTTCCATCAGCGCTTGAAGGCATTTCACTTGCGGGCCGTTATCTGATTTCCGACAGCAATCCCAGAGGCGTCCCGGGTCCTGTGCCGCGTGCAGCCGTGTCACCCGCGCCGGGAACAGCCGGACACACCGCCGCACAAACCGCAGAGCCAGCAGAAAGCCGGGATCTTGCACAACCCCCAGCGCCTGCCGCTCCCAAGGCGGCCGCCCCCAGCCCCCGCCCAGGCGGCGCTGCCGGGAGAGCCCCGCGGACGCTCAGCGCGCCCACAGAGCGCCCACAGCGCGCCGGGCTCGATCGCGGCGCTGCGCCCGCCCCGCCGCGCTCCGCGATGCCGGTGGGTGAGGGAGGGCCGGGCGGCGGCAGCGCGGGCACGGCCTGCGCCGCCGGCGGCTGACGGCGCTTCTCTTGCAGAGCTTCCTGAAGTGGCTGCTGGGGATCGTGGGGGTCGCCGTGGTTGTCGTGGTCATCACCGTGCCCCTGGTGCTGCTCACCCGCAGTAAGTGCGCGGCGCGGCCGCGGGGGGCGGGGAAAGTTCTGCCCAAAGTTTCTGCCTCGGGAACGGGGTCCGCAGAGCCGGAGCTGCTGCTGGAAACTGGGAGGTACGGCCGTCTCACCAGAGAGGGTGGGGGGCGCGGGGACAATTAAAAAGTCTCTTAATTTTCTTCTGTGCGCTAGTGATAATTAGAAGCCTTGTGATTGTCACCATTTTCTGTTCTTACTGTCGCCAAAGGCTCTCGAACCAGCAGTAAAATGCCAATTACTCATTTTCCTAGGGTGCACTGAAGAGAAAAGCTTATGTTCCCTCTCACTTGCTCTGCGCAACTTTTGTTAACACCGTTGAGTGAAATCGTATTAGGAGCACGGTTACAGAGGTCAGGAAAGTACAGAAAGATTCAGAATGTGTTTTTGGACTCTGACCAGTTAGCACTTTCCAGGTTGCCCTTGTAGCTCTGGATGTTAATGTGAAACAGCATTAAATCCTGATCGAGCAATGCATTGCTTTCAGCTGGTAGGACAGAGCTGCTCTTGTTTTGTGTTCTTGTGATTAACAACTGAGCAGTCGTGATATGTATAGTCAGCACGGCAAACTCTAAGGGAGGGTTTTCTACACTAGCCCTAGGTCGGAGAAGTGCACGCCAAAAAGAGTGAGGATGTGTAAGTGGATCTTGACGATGTGCTCAGAAATTGCTTATGTTCACATAAAGTTCTAAGGGTTTTGTTGCGTTAGTGAAAGAGGCGGGGCTTGTGTCACTAGTGCTCATGTGGCATAATTTACATTAAACTGTTTTGCAGCTCAGCTCTATTAATATCAATATCACAGTCATTCAGAACTGGATTTTCAAAGTCCAGATATCTGAGTTACATGCCTTCTAGGCTGAAACTTCCATCAGTGGATGCTGAGTCTATTTTCTCTTATTTTGGGGCAGCTTTTTGCCACTTATCTCAAAAAAGCAGATTTTTGAGGTGACAAAAAATACTCTGAATTTCACAAGTGGGGAAGAGCAAGAGAAAGGGTCTTGATAACTTATCAGATGGATGTGTGCAGGCATAACACCTAGGGAAAGAATTCAGTATGCAGGCCTGAACTCTGCTGAAGAGTTAGTACTTGTCTATCTTGATGCCAATGTCTTACTGTAAATAAAGTGGGTTTTCGTCTTTCATGAATTGTAACATAGGACTTCTTTTGCTCTAGAAGTGGCTGCAATTCAAGATTAGTCATTCAGTTACATAGTAAATTAATTTTACTTCAAAGAGGCAGAACTTATCACAGAACTTATTTCTGTGATACACAGAATACCATCATGCTGTCAGCCTTGGCTTGTGCCCTTTGGTTGTAAAAGAGTAGAAGAGTGTGTCAGACTTTTTACTGTTGGTTCAAGTTAAGGCATAGAGAACACACACAGGTAGTTCAGTAAGTCCCTCTGGGTAAAATAAGGATTGAGATGGAGTAGTCCCGGTAAAAAAACTTGGAATTCCTGTCTCTTCACAAATCAGGCCAGCAGTAACATCTGAACTGTGACCATTGTTGTTTGGGAACTGCAGAGTTCTTTTTTGAAATTTTTGACTGAAGGGTGCTAAACATATGGTTTCTGTTAGCTGAGAGTGCACAGGTGGTGTACTCATAAAGTAGTAATTTATAGGTTAGAGCAGTTAATCACTAGTTTGATTATATGGCTTTTATGAACAGCCACAGGACACGAGATGGGGATGTCTCTTGGGCCATGCAGGTGATTGAGTACAAAATGCAAGTGGCAAAATTGCTTTTGAAGGAGCAGTTCATATGACTGACTATGTGAAATCAAAGTCTGCTCTGATAAAAATCCTTATAATTGCAGTCAAATAGTTTTTATTTCATCCCAGTGGTTCAAGCATTGTACGGGGAGTGAATATGACAGTTATTGATATAAACAGATAATTTTGAGTTTGGATTTCTTACCTTTGGTCTGCAGCTGTTTTACCTGCCATGCTTCTCAATGTATTTTCATCTCATAAGCTTAATATCCATGCAGCACATAACTAATTTGATAAATGGTCTCCAGTGCAGTGAAAAGTAGTGAATTTTTGCCTCTCCAGCAGAGTTCTGGCTTGTTGGCTGGCCTGTAGGCCTTGCAAGGGGAACTTCCGCTTCTTTTCTTGCAGGCGCTTAGCATGGACAAATAGTGCAGATTTAAATTTGCAGAGTGATTCCCTAATCTGAGGTACAGTCATTTACCTGGAGGGTCTGCTGCCAGAACTCTGTACAAAATTCTATATTTCATTTAAACCCACTGCCTATTTTGACACTTCATTTTATATTTAATAACCACATAGGGCTACTTGCATCAAACAGCTTAATTTCAAAACAGCCTTGGGGCTTCTATTTGAAGTCTGTTGATCAAAGCATTGTTGTGCTTTGAGGAGCTATCCAACAGGTGACTACAGTAACAAGTTGTTACCCTTAAAGCAAGAGTATTTTATTAAAAAAATTGGTCTCTTTGTTCATGATTCACCAATTTGCTTACAGTTCTTTTTTTTCTTCTATACCCTTCCATGCAAAAGGCAGATTGCAACATCCCATGTCTATATATACATTTACCACTTCCCTAACTGCAGGTCTTGTTAGAGCTGGGCTGGAATGCCCAGAGGGAGTGGGAGGATGAGCAGCCAATGCTGAGAGCAGGAAGGAGACAGTGCAGTAGTTACTATTATTCTGCTGCCATGAGCAAGTCATAGGCAGCCTTAGAGTGAGGGTCCCGTACAGCTGTCTGTTGACAAACCAGGTTTCTTCACCCACAGGTTTAATTCTCCAAGGGTGAGATATTCACTAAATGAGAAGGATCATCACCACCAGGATCAGATGGTATTATGTGTGTGCTTTTGTGGTCTTTTGATAGAAATGTGCCTAGGAGAGGCTGGAAGAGCACAGCAGGTCCTGCAGAAGTTAGTGACCTTAAGGTGCCTGAGTGTTCTGTGTGAGTCTGCTACATGTCCTTGACTTCTGTAACTGTCATTTAACTCAGTTATCTATGCTAATTCAAATGTTGAGTAATACAATATAAAACCTCATTATCAACAGTGAATTGCTATTTGAAGAACATTTCTGCTATTCTTATTTCCTTGCTTTGCATGAGATGGGGTAAATTTAAGAGGGATTCCAGGGCTATTGATTACCAAGTTAATGATTAAATCCCCCCAGGAATGTCTCTGCAGCCCCATGGAGTGGCTCTTGAATGAACTGCTGCAGGAGATGGGACAGCACTCACTCGGTTGTGGTCTCTCCTGAATGTCCTGTATGAGCTCCTGAATTCTGGATGGAGTGAGCCTTTGTCCTGAACCAGCAAAGTAGTTTTTACCTACTTTTTTGCTGGAAATCTACTTCAGTGCTCTAACTGTCACGTAGTGACTGAGGGCTGGAGTATACAGGAGAGGGAAAGAGTTAAAGTACTCTTTTACACATGTTGGAAGAGAAATGGGGAAACAGCGGGTTTGGAAAAGTTAGCCTGAAATATCTCTTACTTTTCTGACCACTGAATCAGACAGGATTCCCTTGCATCTCTCCTGCTGCTCCTAAATTACATGTTTTGACTGCAGATCATACTTGCTCTTCTGCTGTCACTTTAAAATGGCAAAAACATTCACCTTTTCTGATTTTTATAATTTCTGTATCCCTTTCTCCTTATCACTGAACATCATGCTTTCACTTGTCTTTCCCTTTTTGTGGTTTTTCCAGTCTCACTCGGTAGTGGTGAACGTGCAGTAAATCTTCCAATATTACTGCTTTTATAATTTTCCATGGTTTAAATTCAGTTAATTTCTTGCCCCCTTTTTTTTTAAATTACACATGGAGATTAGGAAAATGTGCCTTGACACTGGGGAATAACCAATACATATACCAAAAGTAATTTCTCAACGTTGCTCCATTTTGGTACTGTGATATGTCATACCATAAACCTTACACAGTTGTTAACTTCCTGTTTGCTTTACACCTGTCCTGGTTGTGGCTGGGAATCAGGTAATTTTCTCCTCATAGCTAGTCCAATGCTCTGTTTTGGATTCAGTATGAGAAGAATGTTGATAACACACTGGTGTTTTGGTTGTTGCTAAGTAGTGCTTACTCTTAAGTCGTGGACACCAGTTTCCCAGGTTCCACCAGAATACAGGTGTACAAGGACCTGGGAGGGAGCATGGCCAGGACAGCTGGCCAGATGTGGCCAAAGGGGTATTTCATAACACATCATGTCATGCTCATATAAACTGGGGGGGTTGGCTGTGAGGTGCTGATTGCTGCCTGGACAGGCTGGACATTGGTCAGGGGGTGGTGAGCAAATGTATTTTGCATCAGTTGTCTTTCTTGGGTTTAATTCCTCTTGCCCTCCTTTTTATTACAAATACTCTTAGGAGTATTGTGTTTTGTTTTATTTCAGTCATTGACTGTTTCTATCTCAGCCTATGGATTTATCTTTTCCTGATTCTCCTCCTCATCTCCACTGAGGGTGAGGGAGGAAGGAAGCGAGTGGTACTTAGTTGCCAGCTGGGGTTAAACAATGTCAACATTGCACACCTGCAGAAACTAACTCAATTTTTCTCTTAAGAGAGGGTGGTATATTAATAGGAAATTCCAAAATTCAAACAATTGTTTATCAACTTTGTATGAGTACTACTTACATAAAAGTTTAAGAACCTTCTTTGCAGAAGGACTTACTTACAGTTTTACTGTTGTAACAGGGTATAATGATGTAGTTATTTCTAGTGTATTATTATGACAGTGGAATATGTACTGCCAGGAGTCAGACCAGGGTAGAGATGAATCATAGAATAATTAAGATTGGGAGAAACCTCTAAGATCATCAAGTCAAACCTTTGATTAAACACCACTTAATCAACTAAATCGTAGCACATCTTGTCATCTCTTAAATATTAAGTAAAAAGTGACTCCACCACTTTCCTGGGCACTCCTTTCCAATGCTTAACCATCCTTTCAGTGAAAAAATTCTTCCTGGTGTCCAACCTGAACCTTTTCTGGCACAGCTTGAGGCTTTTTCCTCTTGTCCAGTCTCTTATCTCCCTGGGAGAAAAGCCTGCCCTCCACCTGGCTACAGCCTCCTCTCAGGTAGTTGTAGAAAGCAATAACATTCCCCCTGAGCCTCCTCTTCTCCAGGCTGAACACTCCCAGCTCCCTCAGCCACTCCTCATAGGACTTGTGCTCCAGAGCCATCACCAGCCCCGTTGCCCTTCTCTGGACGCCTTCCAGCGCCTCCATGCCTGTCTTGAATTGAGGGGCCCAGAACTGGACAGAGCACTCGAGGCAGGGCCTCACCTGTGCCAAGTACAAGGGGACAATCACTGCCCTGTTCCTGCTGGCCGCATTATTCCAGATGCAGGCCAGGATGCCATTGGCCTTCTTGGCCACCTGGGCACACACTGGCTCGTGTTCAGCCTGGTGTTGACCAGCACCCCCAGGTCCTTTTCTGGTGGGCAGCTCTTTCCCCAGCCACTCTTTCCAGCCACTCTGCCCCAGCCTGTGGCGCTTCCTGGGGTTGTTGTAAGCTAAGTGTAGGATCTGGCACTTGCTGAACCTCAGGCCCTTGGCTTTGGCCCATCAATCCAGCCTGTCCAGATCCCTCTGAGGAGCCCTCCTGCCCTTCAGCAGAGTAACACTCCTGCCCAGCTTGGTGTCATCTGCAAACTTAATGAGGATGAACCCAATCCCCTCATCCAAAGCATTAAACAGAACTGGCCCCAATTCTGAGCATTGGAAGCTAGTCATTTGCAGTTTAGAAAAATAAGTCTGTATGTGGAATTGTTGAAAAAGAAAAATAACAAGAAGATGCAGCCTCTCTGAGGAACCTAAGAGTGAAAGAAGCAGTTTTGCTAAAATATAAACATCCATTGACCTGTATACAATCTTCAAAGCCAATAAAATGTGCTTGAATGTCAGCAATTACTTTATTCTGTCAAAATAAACCTGTTTGACCTTTCTTTTTGAATGAAATCTGAACAATAAAAACCAAAATTTGGACTTCAAGGTATGTTGAGTATCTTTGGTCAGTGGCACAAAGTGCATAAGTAAGAATATACTGGTAATGGCCTACCTTGTAGATTAAGAAAATGCTTCAACTAGAACTTCTATGACTGTACCCTTACAGCTTGGCGTGTGTTTTCATATTCAGATACTATGTGGAAGGTGTTGACAGAAAATGAAATTTTAATTTTATACATAGCCAACAAATCTTAATAGTGGCCTGATTTTTAGTAATGAGACCTCAGCAAAATATGTATGTCACCAGGGAGAAAAACATTCATCAGTTTGGAAAAATCCCTAAACCTGTTCATCAGCCACCTGTCTTAAATTGCTTCTCCTTTTCCAAGAGAGAGTTTTGTTGCTTTCCGAAGCCCCTCTGATTGAAAATGACACTTTCTCGATTAGGAAGAAGTCATATTCCCAACTAGACAACTGTGTATGAATATTAAATACCCACTTGTTCATAATCCATCAAATTAAATATTCAGTTAAATAAATAACCTGAGAAATTAATATTCTCACAGAAACTTCAAGAGCAATAAATCCAGCCTAGTAATTTTTTTAAAGAGTTTCATTTCAGATGGAATTGAGCAAGCTTTTTTTTTTAACCTTTTCTGAGCATTTTAGAGTAAAATCATTGTTTGTTATGTCTCTTGCAGCGGTAGTTGTACAGTCTGTGCTGTATATATATAGTTTTCTTATTGTTTGGAAAAAAGAGTGAAGCTGTAATAGCTGATATAAATATCTTCCTGTGATGTTCCGGATGTCACAGGTACCCAACCTGCTGAAAGGGAACCTGCAAAAACTGCTGTGAGGTGTTTTTTTTGTGTTCGTGTCCCCAAGGACTTTGCTGTCTTTTTCTTCTTCAGTATAAGGAAAGAGAAGGCAGTCTGTTTAAAAGTATCCAAAAGACGGGGGGTCTCAGAATTGATAGGGGCAGGTTAGCATTTGGTTGATCAATCACCACGTCTGTACTTGAGTGTTTTTATCAGTTGCCTTTATTCTAGTCTTTTGATTTAGCCAGCTGAAACTAAAATTGCTTCCCTTCTGGACCCTGTAGGTAAAAGGGTAGATACAGGTGGATGAAGGTAGATTTTAGGTTTCCATTAAAAAGAAAAAGGCATGGAGGATGCAGGGAGAGAATTGCACACCTGAATTTGAAGTCTTTGTTTTCAGAGGAAAAAGATCGCAAAGACTCACAGACTGAGTTGTTGTTGTTGTTATTACTTGTCATACTTTGGAAAAAGTAGCTTGTGCACTGCAGGCAGTAAGAAAGAAAGACTTTACGTAGAAGCTGACTGCAGTGTGGTGAAGCTGGTGACCAAACTCATTAGCTAAACTAGATTCAAAGTTTCACATGGTCTTTTCAGACTAACCCAGTTACTTGGCTTTCATTTTCCAGTCAAAATTGTAATGCTAAAATAAACTTTTAAGATACCTTGGTGAAAATCACATCAAAAGAGGGATAAATATTTAATCAATTATTTCATCATAATCTTATAAGGAAGTGTTTGTTATTTAATTAGGCTTTTTTAATTAGACCTGCCCTGAATATTTTACTGCTGCTCAGATTTTTTTTTATTTGAGACATTTCAGAAATTTGAGTTTAAGGATGAGCAAGTGATTCACAATTACAGCTATTAGCAACTGGGGCTCTGCAGTGACCTTCCCAGAGTGAGCGTGGGGAGAAAGGCACAAAGATCATTTCTTTACAGCTTTTGAAGAGTACATGTTTGCTGAGGAAAGAGAGTCAGAGGTCTTCTGATCATTTTTGTCACGGTCAAAAAGGTATTTTTATTTCCATGAGTTTGTTGAATGACCTTGCTGACACTCCTTTATTTTATGCTTGCTGAATTTACCTCGCAATAAAGTTTTATTGCCTTCCTACTGCTACTACTTTAGAGACTGTTAGCTAAAACACTTTAATAACCAGCAACAGAAGTCCACTTAGTAGCCAGGTTAAGAAGCTGGGGTGGAACAATTTGCAGCAAGATCAAAATCTCTCTTCTGTCTGTTTCTTTCAGAAGAGACCTCTTCAGGAAAAACGTACACTCTACAGAATTACTTGAACAATGACTATAAGTACAAAACACATAATTTGGAGTGGATTTCAGGTAATTCATTTATACACACAACTTGAATGTCAAGAAAGTGTACTACCTTCAGCAATGTACTACCTTCAGTCACCTCATGCTGAGGTGACTACTGTATTCTGAAAAGAAGTGAAATTATTTAATGGTACCATTACAGAACGTATAGAACGTGGATAGCTCAAAGGGTTGATTCCTTGTTTCCCTTAGAAACACGCTCACATTCATGGCAAGTTGTATCCTCCCACTGCTAAAGGAGCATACTTAATTCTGTGCTTAGGGTAGAAGCATGGTACCCTCTGAAGTGTGTCAGCTTCCTGTGCATCCCTGTGCCAGGGAACAGGGAGATGCAGGCTGCTTTTCCTTTTCAGTATGCCTAGTGCCCCAAGGGAAGAGAGGGTGCTAGAAGGTGGATGCTCTGAGCTCCACAGCTGCATTTTGTGAACATTCTTGTGCTATAAGCATCCTTTCATTAAAGAACTGGGAAACACAGCATTGACCTGGTTTTTGGATTTTATTTCCTGATTAAAAACATAGAGAGAAAATAGAAGTTACTGATGGGCATTTTACTTACTTTTTTTTTGTCATCTCTCTTGTGCTTTTAGGAAATCAGTATCTTCACAAAACAGATAATGGGGACATCCTATGTATCAATGCTGACAACGGAACATCCTCAGTAATCCTGGCAAATACAACATTAGTATGTTGACTTATAGAAATATATATGCAGACATTGGGAAAGGTATTGGATTTCATATTTAGTTCTGCATAGTCTTTGGAATCAGTGCTTAATGTGTTTCTTTTGCCCTTCCTTTGTTGACAGGATAAGTACCAGGCAAGCACAGTTATATTGTCTCCTGACCAAAAGTTTGCTCTTCTGCAATACAGCTATACAAAGGTACAAGTGCACTTTACACCTGAGGATGAAACTGGAAAATAAGGCTTTGGGAACAACTGAGAGGCTGAGAGAATGTGTGGGAAATGCAGGAGCATGCATGGATGAATGTGATGAATGTCTGTAAGGGAACAGTTAGGTTGAGCAGGCAGGAGATGAGACTGGTGGTATCTGTGAGCTTGGCCAAAGAGAGTTGACTGCCCAAGGAAAAAAAGCATCTGGATAAAAAGTGAATGGAGAGTTATTGCAAGGAGAGCAAGGCTGGATGGTTTATCTGGGAAGACAATCTAGGAGAGTGGATAGGCATGGCTGTCCCAGGAGTTGTGTGGGTAAGGAGAAGTGATGAGTAGATATGCTGGTATACATCTGCGTGTATATGTGTGCTATATATATATGTGGTTGTTACATTGTGGTGGTAGGAGGTAAGGGTTTAAAACTGAGGTGAATGAAAATCTGCATGTGCTTCAAAGGCGGCTTGTGCTTGGAGTGGGCTTGTGTGTCCCTGTTGCCTCCTGTCAACGAGCACATGAAAAGCCTGCAGCAGAATGCCTCATCCTGGCATGGTGCTGAACCATGCAACAAAGGTCAGCACACATTTCTGCCAGGTGGCATGAAAACCTGGCTCTGTGTGCCAATTGAGAAGCCTAATGGAGGTGATCATTTGCTGTGCAGTTTGTGCACTGAGAAACCCCTGACTTAGTTGTTCTTTCCTTTTTTTTCGAGAGAGGTGCCTGATCTGTAAAAGGTTCAGTCCTAACTTGTGCAGTGTACACATACTTGAGCACTGTGTCACTGAGCACTGTCTACCTGTCCTGGCCTTGCAGCCCCAGAGAGGTTCTTGCACTGTGCCAGACACAGTCTGTGCCCTCAGTCATCAGGTTTTTTTCAATTTTAACTTCCATGCTGGGTCTTCCTAAGCCAGTTACCTTTTGTCTTTCTAAATTGTTCAGAATTATTTGACTCTTCTCTGCATCATTAGAGGCCACAAAATGCCCAATGTTTTACCAGCCACCCTACACATCCCCTCTAATTGTAATTTATTGCTCTGTAGTGTTTTGTTTGTTGCATTCATGAGAGTTAATTTTGTTTTAATGATGAAGCAAGATATTTTAACCTTCATATAACAGTGTGATTGAAAGTTCTGTTATTACTAATTTTTATTGCAAAGAAAGAGTAACAAAATGAATCATGAGGATGTAGACACTTGTTATGTAATAGCCATCTGGCTGTGTAGTACTAAGTTGTTGGTTTATATCTTCATACAAATATCCAAAAATCTCTTAGAAGGGAGCATTATTGCAACATGTCAGTGCTGTGGGCTAAATCAAACCTCTCCAGCCCCACATAGTGAACATGTTTAAATGTGTCTGCATTATCATCATTCTCTTTCTCTCTGTTAAGTGCCCACAGAGCAATACAGATTTCAAGAGGCAGATTTCTCAGAGAAGGTTTTATTTCCATGACAATATGAATGGGAATAGGTCATCCTGGTACTGGAGGAACTGCTACAGACATACTGCTGGGACTTGTGAGGACTACTGTAAAATAAGATGCCAACTTAAATAATACAACATAAAAAATGAGACAGAAAACAGCAAAATGAGCCAGTAAAGCACAAGAAGGAGGATGAAGTGCACACTGATGATAGTCTGCCATGTAGCTACAAGGATTTCTGAAAATCTGCATCATCTCTGGCATCTGTATCTCTGTCCTTAATCAGTCAATGGCCTCTGTCCTAGTATTTAAATTATGAATTTAAATTTCCACCAGAAGGTGGAAATTCTTTAGTCTTTTGTTAAACCTAGTAGAGATCTGTTACCCTTATATGTTCATTGTGTTCATACTATCTTAATAAAAATCACAAGGAGGGCTTTAGGGGTATTTCAAACTGCAAGAGATATGAAACCTCAAAAAATATTGTGAAATTCATTTTCTTAATATTAAAATAATTCTTTTCCAGTTGTGGAGGCATTCCTTTACAGCTTCATATCACATCTATAGTTTCAGTAGCAGGTCAGTAATTTTTGCACATAAGATGTTGTTTTAACATTCGTTTTGCATTGAAATGTCATTTCACTGATTTCTCTTGGCTACCTTTTATTTTTGTTTCTCCAGTTCTATCTTAGATGATGGACTACTACCTAATGATACACAGTATATATCCTGGTCACCTGTTGGTCATAAACTGGTTAGTAAGAAAAGTGAAACTTATATAAACAGTCATTTTCATACACGTGACATGAAAACTCATGATGTCTGTACCCTTGAGGTTTTGGGACTTTCCTACTGCTAGGTAAAGTAACTGAACTAGTTTCAAAATTGACTACTGTTTCTGGAAGGGCTCCAAAGTCCCTCTGTGTGTTTTGTTTTATTCTTTAATGAAAATGCATTCCTGAAAATAACTAGTGGCCCCAGTTGTCATGAAATGCACAAATGCACAGGAACTTTGTGTTTTTACAGTTGCAGACAGTAGCTCATCCCTTTCAAAGACAGCAGCATTAGAGCTGTCTGTTTAATCATCACTGAGATTTTTATCTCCTAATTACACAATAATCAATTAAGTTCTACTTGATGGATGCATGTAGCAGGATTAGAGGATTAAAATCTGTCTTGTACTCTTTCCCACTGTTGTTTCCTTCCTCCCCTCCAGTCCATGTCCATGGTGACAACCACCACATTTGCAGGGCTTGTGCCTTCCCTGGCTTGAGTGTTGGACTGTCACGGGAGAATGTGGTCTATATTTATTCTTATTGCTTAGTGAATTAGTATGTGAATTGTAAAGACCAACCAGAGAAGCAAGAGAAGTTGAAAAGAGTTTCTGCATCTCGAAGCAAAGCTCTGGATTAAAACTGTTGTTCAGTTATTGGAGATGAAAACCAGGGATGATGAGAGAGGCAAGCAGGTGCCAAAAAATAGAGTTCTGAGTGCTACTGAAGAAATATACCATCTTTGTAGATCTATTGGCAACACTGAGACCCCAGTGAATGTTTTACCAAAGCCCTGATAGTTTTCTTTGAAAGACGAATTAGTGGAAGACAACACCTGATGACAGAAAATAAACTTGTATTTTGGAGAAAAGGAATTGAAAGATTTTTCAAAACTTGATACAGAAGTCATGTTACTTTAATTTTTTTGCATCTAGGCCTGAAGTTGTATTGTTAACCCTGATCTGTATTAGTATTTGTGTTAGTAATTCCAAGTTTGCTAAGTATCAATGCTGTTTGGTGAAATGCAGTTTTTAAAGATGATTTTTGTCATCTGGCATAAATTCCCCAGTAGATGAAATAAAGAATTACTGTAATAGTAATTGTTATCACACTGATGTTTTGCAGGCATATGTTTGGAATAATAATGTTTATGTAAAAGCCTCACCAACAGCAGAAGCTGTGCAAATCACTCAAAATGGAGAAGAAAATAAAATTTTCAATGGAATACCAGACTGGGTTTATGAAGGTAAATACATCAAGCAAGTTTTACTTTCCATTATTATGTGAAAATTTTGGTTTATTGTAATTATTATCTCATACCTTACTACTGAAAAATTCAAATTAATCAAAGTCTATATTTTAAAAGGAACATGCATTCTTATCTGGGCTTAATACCTGGCTAGTGTAAGGATCTAAGAATATCTATGAGTTTGCCTAGTTTGCATCGTGTCACTGGAAATCTTTGTGTGAATTACCTTCACATGATAGATTATAAACATTGATCTAATGTCTCATTTCAAAACCCCAACAAACAATCTGCTTTTTAGTATCTGAACTTCAATTTAAAACAAAAAAAATCCTATTAAAAGCTAATGAGAACAGCACCTGGGATAGAAGAGCTGACTTATCAATTATAACTTAAACACATTTGCATCTCTTTCAGAGGAAATGTTTGGCACCCATTCTGCTCTGTGGTGGTCTCCAAATGGCAAGTTTTTGGCATATGCATCCTTTAATGATACAGAAGTTCCTGTTATAGAGTATTCCTTTTATTCTGAGGACACCTTGCAGTATCCAAAGACCATTAAAATCCCATATCCCAAGGTCTGTGTTATTTATTAAACATGCTTGTTCTGTAGTTTCATTAAGAGAGTAGTCTCATTTAATCAGTTCCTGCTAATGAAAATATTGTCTGTCTCTCCTCAACAGCTTGCTGTGATTACTCTTTCTGAAGTCAACAGCATCTGGCAATGTTAAAGTATTTTATTATCTCCAGGGGAAAGAAAAAAGAGGAAAAAAAGTATGATTTAAGGTTTTGTTGTTCCACCATAAAATTTAGAGGTAGTGAATAGATATTGAGATTAATAAGCTCTCAGGGAGTCAAGTTGGTACAAAACATTAGGCAGATGTACGTTAGGTTAGGGTTGTGCATGGTATTGATAATGGAATCTTCTTTAGCCAATCTAGCATTTTCAGTTTCCTCTATTGAGAGGAAGAGGAGGAATCTGCTAAAGGAGTTTCTTTGCCCACACCTTAAGCTCTTCAAATTTTAGCTGTGAGAGCGAAACCTTTAGTGCAAGGAGCTCCTCATCCTTCCCCCTCCTCTTCCTGTGACTTTATGCCCACTGCTGGTGGCACCGTTGGCACTGGGCTGAATGGGGTGAGAGGCAGAGTGCAGAGAGCTCTAACGGGTTCCTTCATGTGCTCCGTGTGGGGAAGGTTTCATATTTAATACAAGACTTACCTGTTGTTTGATGTTATACAGGATTTCGATCTATCTGAGCAATGCACTTCAGACATAAAGCAAGTACAAATTACACTCTGAGTACCACAATTGCACTCCCCTGCTGAGTGTCAATACAAACACCTTCTCATAGTTGGCATTCATAAAACTCTCACCATCACCGTGCTGGGCATCCCCATTTCTGGGAAGGAATAGATGGGTTGAAGTCATCTCAAGCCTCATTTTAGTTCTTTCTGTTCACTCCTGGGTTTTTATAATCTCTGTTGGCTTAAGGCATCAACATGCCCCACCCAATCCATGGTGGTCTGGCTGTCCCAGGAAGATATTTTCACTCTTGATTAACAGGGTGGGACAGATGATACAGCAAGCTTATTGCTCATCTGGTACAGCTGCCTGGTGGAAAAACTACCCTCTTTGTGCCAAGCTCAGCTTTCTCTGCAGCAGCCATGATCACTCCCTACCCTTCCCAAAGGTCATGGAGCACATGCCCTTTGCCTGTGGAGCCTTCCCCAGAGGGGTCACTGGCAGCTGCAGACACTCTGTCCTGAGCATGGCCCCTGAGAAGAGACATAGGTGCCAAATGAATTGCCAATCTAAATTACACATTTTATTACAAACCCCTTTTGTCTGGAATATTGCTGACTGCTGGAGGTGGATCAAGTATAGCTACCTAACTGTTACCATGAGGACTTGGCTGGTTGACTACAAGAGAAACAGCCCTTACTGACACAGCTCTTTTGCTGTCAGTAGCATTACATTAGAGATAGTGGAGTACATGCTGCAGTCACAGCTTTGATTGGGATATAAGCAGCTGTGATATGATTAGTTAGTGTAAGGTGCTGCTTCCATGGAGAAGCACTTTCCTGTGTGTAAGCAATGGGTTTGATTCTCTGCTAGGTACCATGTGTGGCATGTAGGATGAGATCGGGTCAAATACAGCAAGCCCTGTGATTGTTTCTAAATGTAGTAGTCTTTCTTATCTAGAAACACATAACTAACACTTCTGTTTGAAAAATACAAAGGATAATTTATGTATCAATCATAAAACTGCATTTAGGAATTTGTCTTTTCACATGTATACCTTTCTGTCTGTAGTAACTTATTCATCTATGATTTAAAACACTTAACTTCACCAAGAATATTCTCTCTTCAAAAGTACAATGAAAAATTTTATTTTTAGGCAGGAGCTACAAATCCAACTGTACAATTCTTTATTGTGGATACATCACTTCCAAGTTCCAGCCCTGTTAACATTTCTCCACCTGCAGAAATAGAATCATGGTGAGAAATTTTGGTTAAATATTTGATATTTGATTGTTTCTTTTGATGGGAGAGGAGGAGCTTTTATATGTGACCTCCCTGTATTCAGTGTATATGGCAGTTTTTCCCTGTAATGTGGCTCTGGTAGCAACAAGATTTACCAGAGAAAATCTGCACAGAGATTATCCTCCTAGTGATTATATATAGATGGCATATTCCATGTATGTTATATTCAGAATGTGACAAGTTCTTGGCTCATCACATTCAGTGGAGTCTAACTATGGTGAAGTCATTTCACAGTACAACTTTAATATGAGCAAGTTTTCGTATAATCAAATTATAATATATGTATTTCAATTCACTGGGGGGAAAAAACCCAACAAAACAAAACCTTAATGGTAAGTGAAGATTTGATTTCATTGGAAGCAGACTCCTTGCTAAGGCAAGGTATCATGGTTGTCTTCAGATTTATACTTAAAATGTTTGTTTTCTTTGGGAAGATGGTGAAAATCAGCACCTCTCAGAGTAAACGGAAAATTGTATTCCTCAAAATGCCACTGGAAATGCACAACATGATATAAATGTATTTTGTAAAGAGCAGCTACATCAATTTAAAGTGCATGCACACAATTTGGTATCCCAGATCTTGGGTTTTGTTTTTTTCTTTTTAACAGTATTGTGGAAATGTTTTAGAGGTTTGCACTTACAAACATGATGGGTATGAAAGCACAGGTTATAGTGATAAACCAGAAAAAAACAAAGGTCTGTTAGCTTATGCATAAAACCAGCATTTTATACGTGGGGGCCAAAAATCTGTAACTGGAAAATCAGTACTCTTCCTTTTCAGTCCTCACCACAGTGATACATCCATGTGTTAACAGAGATGCAAGTTCTTATGAAAATGCTGTTCTTTATCCTTCCGTTCCAGTCACACTGCAATAGCTGCATGTTAGATAGCTGTCGTGCCTCGTTTTCCTCCAGAATTCCAGAGCATCAGAATTAAAAGCCCTTTACATTTTGCTCAGTATTGATTAAGATCTTTGCTGTCTTAGAGGGGTTTTTTTACCTTTCGTTAATACCTTGTGGAAGTTGATGTAAGGAGAATAACCAACAGCTACCTTCAGCCTTGCACCCATCTGGCTAACAAAGGTGCAAGTTACATGGAGTTCATCCATTTTTAAATTAATTTGCCACTCTGATTAGTGGCAGGATTAATACAAGTATAGATCTTGAATGATGAGTTCAAGGATCAAAATTCACTCCTTCTCCCAGTGGCTAACCCAAATAAGGGTTAAATCTCACCATATGTAGCCTGCAGAAGTTGAGGTGGCCAGAACTAGTCTTGGGGAACTTGCAAGAGCAAAAGTACATGAGTAGGAAAAGGTGAGCAATGTGCTGTGTTGCTGCTGGTTGGATTCTTTTCTGAAAGCACAACGTATTGAACATTTACATTGTTATATATATATGCCACTGTATGACAGGAAAGGTTAGTTTTTGTGATGGCAAATTCTGTTCTTACTTCCATGGAGTTAAATTTTGAGCAAAACTAAGTTTGAGTTGATGGCATACCTCACTTCACCTGCCTGGTTGAGGACGTTGAGGGGCACTGCCTCAGCAAATGTTTGCCTGTTACAGCACTCTCCAGAGCTTGGATGAGCACCAGTTTTACCCCCACATATGAAGGGGGCACAGCACACTTATGTTGCAGAGCAAGTTTTATTTGTCAAGAAAAACTGCCAGAATCTGGAATGGCAATACTTTGCTGTATGATGGTACTTGAAACCTGGCACTCTCCATGAATGACCAGCATGAAATCTATCCATCATTTAAACAATGGTTTTGGCACCATGGATACAGGGGGCTCCTGTTAGCCAACAGGAGAATGAAGGGAATGGATCCTTCTTGTTTGAAATGAACTGTCCTAAAATAAGCTGACTTCTGAACTTTATACTTGAGTTAATTGCAGCTTAGTTAACCTTTTGTGTGTTGTTGAATACTGATGGTGCATTCTCACAGGGGAGAGATATTTATTATAATAGCTTGATAAATAATATTTTGTTTGTTTTCCTTGTAATGTCCATCCTGTCTGATTAATGATTTATAGTCACCAGAATAATTAATGTCTCTTGCTTTGAAGGAATGAGAAATGTGGGACTAATTCCCCTTACACAGAACAAAGGAAACCACTGTTATAGGTACTGGGGGAATGATGTTTTCCTTTTTCTATTTTTTCACAAACAAGCTCCTACAGACTCAATGGCTGTAGCAATGAAATGACCTGCTGACTTTCCAGTCAAATATAAAAGCAGAAATATACCTTTTCTAAACATGATTTTGAAACTGTAATCTAGAAATAAATCTGAAGGGTTTTGATAACCAGCTGACATATTTTTAATCCATCCACACTAATTCTAGTGTTTCCCTCCCCAAACTGCAGTGATCAGAAAGATACTCTTACCACAAAACTTCCCACACATTTTTGTTAACTAACTTTGGGGGAAAAGGGAACATGAACTTGGAACTAAGTCAAATGTGCAAATCACGGTTAAAAATGTATACTTGCTTTGGAGGGGAAGTTTGTTTTATTTTAGTTCATAAGGCTTCAAGGAGATAGAAGAGATCTAAAATAAGAAAAGACAGTACATCTAACAGATCGTTATGGTAAACAAAGCCACTAAATTTTATGTGGTGCATTTTTAAAATTAATACACAGGAATATTCATGAAAATGTTGGGGTTTTTTGTCATACTTCATTCTTCATGTTAGCTGGTTGGTATTCTGAAGATGAAAGTAAAATATTCAAATAGTAATAGCTGGTTTTGCTATGATCTCTCCCTCCATTGTAACTAATGGAAATAACTACTAAATTGAACAAAAGTATGTATCGCTCAGAAAATAATTACAAGCAACCAACTTCAGGCAGCTAAGGATAAAATTCCTTAATCTAAGGCATATACAACTTAATATTCAGAAGAATTTCCTCTACTCTAGATGCACGCCGTACAAGATTTATGAACAGCCTGGAGTAGCTATTATTTTATGCATTAGAGAATAGCTGCTAAAATTTAATTGCAGTCTTTCTGGAAGTGGGTTTGTACAAGCCATCTAATACTTTATTGTATCTCTGAAAATAACCAAGGCATCTACTAGCAGCAAAAACAATTGATGAAAAAATGTCTCAATTACATTTGCATCATTGTTTATTGTTGAAGAGTAGATTGAAATGAAAATAGCCAGATGAGTCTCATTCAGTGAATTGCTGAATGCAATTGTATGGTATGCTATTATAGAGAGGATTTTAAATATCTTATGTTGTTGTTGTTTTCAGGGATCACTATTTGAGTGTTGTAACATGGGTGACAGATGAAAGGATTTGTCTGCAGTGGCTCAGAAGAATTCAGAATTTTTCAGTCCTCACAGTCTGTGACTTTGAAAATGCCATTTGGTCATGTCCAAAGGTAAGAAAAATTAGGTGGGAGAGTTGCAATGGTAAATTAAACTGGAAAGGAGTAGAGTATATCTGTATGTTTATCCTTGTAGAAATAAAGCCTGATGCAAAATAACCATAATTGTTGTGGGATTGTTTGTTTTTCTCGTCCTTAGGAAAAACAACTTACTGAAGAAAGTACAACTGGCTGGATTGGCAGAGTGAGTGTTCAATTTCTAAAACTGCTACTTGCTAAATTCTGATAATTGTGAAAATTTTATATTAGCTTGTTGCATTTTGCAGAGCCTCTTGTGCATAGGTCCAATCTTCTCACTTGCTGCGTTTTACATGTACAGGAAAAAATTATCTCAAATGTCACCCCACACCTGGGGTTAAGCTTTATTTTTTTGTGGGTAATGGGTTCTGGACTCCCAGGCTGGGCTGACAGTGCAGTATGGCTGGAGCTCTAATCATGCCCTCTGTGACCTGTGCATCTTGTTGACAGGACAAGAGGTAATGGCTTTAAATTGAGAGAGTAGGTTCAGATTAGGTGTTAGAAAGAAATTCTTTACTGTGAGGGTGGTGAGGCACTCACAGTAGAAGTAGAAGAGGCTGCCCAGAGAAGCTGTGGATACCCCTGTGAGTGTCCTAGACCAAGTTGGAGGGGGCTTTGAGCACCCTGGTGTAGTAGAAGGTGTCCCTGCCCATGGCAGGGGGTTTGGAATGAGGTGAACTTAAAGGGCATTTCCAACCCACACCATTCTGTGATTCTGTGATTTTATGTTCAGCTTACCAAAAGCATAGTGCCCTTTCCGGACTCCTTTCTACTTCTGAGCTGCTGCTTTTGTAGCAGTAGGTAGGGGGGAAGTGCAGGAGCCCAGATTCAGAATTCCCTTTGTTCTGGGATGTTGCCAGCTGTGCTGGTTTACCTGCTTTCTAGTCTGCCTGCTACCTCCAGAAAGATATAAGGAATAAAATGTATTAAGAAGTGTATTCTGTAACCTTTGATTCATACTGGAATAAAGGCATAAAGGACAAAAGCAATTTTTAGTGTAGGTGGCAACAAATCATTCCAGATTTTAACTGGGGCTACTTATTTGTCTCTTTTTCCCTCACATGAAATATCCACTGGGAGAAGTGGGGACAAGATGCATGTAACTGGCCAGATTAAAATTTTCATGCTCTTCTGCCAAACCAGCCGCTACTGTCTGGATGATGCTTTCCAAGCTGCCTCTCAGTCCCTCTACCCTACATGGTAGAGAGTAGGCACCTAATGAACTACACAGAAGATCTGGGGGAAGTGAAGCAGAGATGCAAAAGTTCAGATTTGGAGGGAGAAATGAGTTTCAGAGCTTTTGATGAGAACACAGAGTACACTTTCCACTCCCGCATTTTCCACACACTGATTATGCTTTAGTCACTAATTCACTTTTGAAGTCAAAAATGAAAGTTTAAAGAAATGCAAAGAGGGAGGCAACAGCAGGGATGAAATCATCCGCAGTATGAAGATGAGAGATCAACCCACCTGCTGTCAAATTTGATATGGAAAGGAAGGCCTTAACGCTGACACATTTTGCTTCTCTGCAGCAAAGGCTTCACAATTAGACAATGTGATGATCAAGCTGCAGACTTTGTAAACAGTTGTGCAAAATGAGAGGGCAAAATGCAAGTCTGTGCCACTAAACTAGGTTGTTGGTTTTTTGTTTCTTTTAAAGAGACAACCCACTTCTTAGGAGCTGTTGGAAGAAATTATAATCTCACTGTATGATTCTTGGATTTGAGAAAGAAATAGAGAGTAGAGAGGATTAAAGAGGGGATAGGATAGGTATATTTATTCCTTTTTTATCATTTTCACGTTCTTAGGGATGGTAAAATGATATTTGGCTGATAAGGAGTATTTTTATACATTTGCAAAATGTATATATGCACATACCTATGTATAGACAAATTTAAGTAAATTATCTATGTGTATAGAATATAGACATGTAGTCCTCTCTTTGTATCTATAATGCTTTTTATGGTTTTTTGAGGGAGGGCTTTTTAGGTTTTTTATTGGTTGTTTTGGTTTGGTTTTTTGGGGGTTTTTTATTTTTTTTTAATAGAGATGAAATTATGTTTAAATGAAGAATGCTCAGAAAAGCCTGCATTGCTGTATAAGGCTTCCAGGTCATCTGCTGTTAGAGCTTGCCAGTTGAGTTCAAGGAAAGTCACACTTTGAAAAATAAGGGAGAAGCTAGCAAAATATTTGTCAGATTATTTTTTTGCAAAAATACTGCTTGGGAACAAGGAGAGGTTATTTGGAGCACATGGTTAGAAAGACTTAATTTCTGTCATTGCTTTCCGAATGACCCGAGGCAAATCACTTCAGCTTTGTTTCACCATTTCATGATGGGTATAACATCTCTGAGGCAGTTACATTGTGTCAGTTGCCTAGTTAGCATTTAGATCCTTTGGGCATTTATCACAGAAATAGGTTTTATTTTATTCAGCTCAATTTCATGCCTCTCTTTTTTTCTACCATATGTAGCACATTCAAATGGCAGTCAAAGAAATTGATTAATTTCTGTCACTCTCAATTGATAAATGGATAATTCCTTCATGAAAATATTATTCCAGTTTGAGTTCTCTGTCATTCTATAATCACCTACTTACTAGCAAAATTTCCTCTTGGAAAGCAGCTTGTGTTTTTCCGAATAGAATAGGACATTTTTTCACTGTTAAGCTAAAAAAGAAATTGAGTTCAAAGAATTTGTTCACAAATAAGTGTTTTAAAATGGCAAATTCAAGAAAATCATGAATTTGCAAAGTTTACATTTTTATAGGTTACAGCTGCGTTGGACAAAATAAAACAGTGCCTTTGAAAGTAGATGTACATACTGTTTCCTAAAATTGTAGAAAACTATGACCACTGAAAGTACTTCACATTCTGTAAGGGGATGGTGGTGGGGGGGTGGATGGATCACTGCCAGGACTAATACTCAGGAAATTCTGCTGCTTAAGGAGCAGGAAAGTATTTCAAGTTTATTTTAAGAGTTATGGCTACAGGTTCTACCTACTAAGTAGGTAGAAGGCAAACTACTAAGGTTTTTTTTTGCCTACTAAGTCAGAAGGCAAAAATGTTTGCAGCACGTTCATTGATGCCTTGTTGAAGCATTGAGACTCCTGGTTAGAAATATTAAAACCTAAATTTATCGCTTTGGATCTGGAGTTTTGTTTTTTGCTTTAATAGACATCTCTCTTATGTTCAAGTTTCAGCCATCTGTCCCTCACTTTGCACCCGACAATGCTTCCTACTACAAAATCTTCAGCGACACAGCAGGTTACAAGCACATCCATTACATAAATGGCTCACAGGTGAGGAATATTGTCTAGGACAGTCACTGCTGGCTTGTGTTTCTCCTGGTGATCAAGGATTTCATGTTCCACTTTTTGTCTTGCCTTTTCTCCTGCTCCAGGCTCCTGTAGCTATCACTTCAGGAAAATGGGAAGTAATCAGCATAGAAGCTGTAACCAATAAATTTTTGTAAGTATCTGCAAATAAGGTACCTCTTCCTGTCATAAGGGCTGGTAACAAGGGTCTAAGCAAGCATGGAGAGAGAAAAGGGAGAAGGTGTCATTTAACTTATTAAAAATCCGATTTAAACATGTCAGATAATTTTTTTAAATATTATACTGTTAATATTTTACTAAAACCAGTATGTTTTTCTTTTATAGATACTACATCAGTAATGAAAATCAAATGCCAGGAGGAAGAAATCTTTATAAGTAAGAAATTCTTTTTTCTGCAGTATGAGTAAAATTGTTTTTAATGGAAAAGAGAAACTTTAAGGAAAAGCATTGCAAACTTAAAGATTCAGATGTTCAGCCTAATGTGGGATCATCTTTAGGATATTTATTGAAAATCAGTGTAAGAGTATAAACTGCAAAAATAATGGAAATATTTTTCTATAAATTCAGTTAATAAAGGGAAATTATGAGGAGAATCGACCAATCCTCAAGCAAAAAAACCCTAAAAATAACTCTCATGCTTTTTTTCCTATTATTATGATTTCAGTATTAATTGAACTCAAAAGTTGAAAGTCTGTTTTCTCTAGTTTTTCAATCAGTTTCTATCACCCAAATTCTAACATTTTTCGTTCTGCCATCTTATTTGAAAAGCATATACTGGTTTAGCATAGCTTAAAAAAATTATCTCTGAGATGAAGCTCATTTACTTTGCAGAGTGCTCTTGGAAAGCAGTCCAAAATTTACTGAATGTGTTAGCTGTAATCTGGATCAAGAAAGATGCCAGTATTATTCTGTGTCCTTCAGCAAAGACACACAGTATTATCAGCTAAATTGTCTCGGTGAGTATATCCCAAATTAATTGACATAAACATGACTCACTGATTAGTTGGGTGGTGAAGTTCATTTCGTCAGGATCTTGATATGTACTGTGTAACAATGATATGTGTTGATAACATTGGATAAATGTATTGGCAGTGGAAAAACATACTGCCTCCTAGGCTCAAAAGTACCTTGACAAAAATTACTAGGATAAAACTTGTTAGTTCTATCTGTCAGTGGACCTGAAAGAGCTGCAAAACACTCCTGTCCACTGTGCATCTCCTCGAGAGATGCATGGGAAGCTCTGCCTGCAGAAGGAATTTGGAGGCTCTGAAAGTGTGACAAGCAACAGACTGGGTAAAGAGTAGTATATATGAGAATAAAATTAAGATTGTGCTGGTCAAGAAAAAAATCCAGGGAATGTAACCATAAGGTAAGTAGTGGGACTGTAGTCTGTCTCTGACCTGTAAGTGTTCCTGCTAGATAGTACAAGGGTTAAATAAATCAAAGGGTGGGAAAAATAAAGGCACCTCCAAAATTACTTGGAATTGAAATGTATGCTGGTTTTTAGTATGCCAATATCTTCCTTAATCCATAGGCCAGAAGGACAGACAGCAGACAGGGAATTTTCTGTCAGATTATAAAAATGGTTGAAGACAACTGCTGTGGTCCTTGTGAGGAGGCTTCCTGATGGCCAAACCATTGTCCACAGCCAAGACATAGGCTTTGCTAAAGAGTGGAAATGTTCTGTTCTTCGGTACCTCACAGTCACATGGTTCATCTCTGAGACAGTTTGAACATTTTGTGGGATCCTGTGGCTTGAATTTGGGCCCTGCTAACCTAAAATTTAGCTTGAGCGGACTGGAGGGAAACAAGTTCTGAGCTTTTATGATTCACCCGTTTCCAGTTACTTGACGAGGGTTGTGTTTCAAGCCAGCATGCAAACATTAAGGTTTTGTGCCCTGTTGACAGGTCCTGGCCTGCCCAAATCTACTCTGCACAGAAGCACTGATGATGAAGGTATGGGATTGTCTTTTATTTAGGTTGAGCCAGAAAATTTTCATTGTAAATTTATTCTAATTTTGTTCTCATTGCATAGTGTAATAATAAAAATGTCAGTTTGAAAGGGTAAATTTAATTTCAAATAATTACCAGAAGAATAAATTATATAGCTTGGCATATGTTTATTCAGAGTTTATTTAACATTATCTTACACTAGTCTAGAAAACAGTCAGTAGTGTATGACTTATTTACTGAATAATTGTTTAGTTTTTCTGAAATAGTATTTAGATGAAAAACGGGAAAAAAGAACTGAAGAAAAACTATATTGTAAACATTGAATCTGAGACAAAACCCAAAAACTGCAGTAACCTAAAACTACAATGTAAGTTGCCATCATCTCAGGTTAAATATTTAAAGTGGTTCATAATTAAAGAGCAGTGCATTTGAAAAAATGTGTTTAGTCTTTGAATCTTACTTACTCTGTTATTTAGTCCTCAGATACTTGGAAAATAACACTGAACTGGAAAATTCATTGAAAGATATTCAGATGCCTTCAAAAAAATTTGATGTCCTTAGTATAGGTGGATACAGTAAGTTCAAAAATGTCTTTTACCTTTCCCCTCCCACCCCCTCCTTTTCACCATGTGATTCAAGGTCTGCTGAGGAGCATGACAGGACAGATGGGTCTAATGGGAATTCTTGCAGTTTTTCAGAACTTGGAGGCAAGATGACTTTTTTTGGATATTTCCAAATATTCTCAGTTATTTTCTGAAATCCCAAAATGTTCTTATCTAAAATGTGCTTTTTCATAGTGTGATAACTTCATGTTTTTATGATGCAATAGCTTAACTCGTTTTTCCTTTATAATAAACTGGAAACCAGAAGTCTCTAACAATGCATTAAATAAATAAGAAAAATGAGGTTGCTCTTTAAACTCAAAGCTCTTTAACATTGTTGAATTTAAATTGCATTATAAATTCAAGTAGGATTTTTTGATTTACAGGTACAAGTCCTCTTGCTTTGTGCTAGCAGGTTGGGAGAGTGGAGCAGTTCAGTTACTATGAAAAGCAGACACAGTCTAAATGAAAAATCTTAAGAAAACATTTAAGCAACATTTCAACACTATCACCTTTGACTTTGTGTGGGGGATTGAATAGATTTGGATTGAATAGTGATTCTTGAAAGCAGTCATGCTCCAAGACTGCATAAACTTTGATACAGACCAGAACAAAATGCTGGAAAATGAACTGTTAATGCTTTGTGAGTGGTGCCCCTCAGAATTTGGGTGGAGAAATGTTCTTGATGTGCTCTTAGGCTGAGCAACATCAGAGAGCCCAGCATGGGAGGCCTGGGACCTGTCTAAACTGTTCTTGCTCCAGCCTTTGCTACCAGCTTTTCTCTTCATGATAAACTTCCTCCTGATAAAATGAGCAGATATTCTTAATGGAATTCCATTTTACAAACTGTATTGGGTTAGGTCAGTCATTGCTAACTGTTCTTTTTGATGCCTCCCTTCTTTCACTGTTACCTTATTTATATAATAATTCTCTTTATCTTTGTGTTTTCTGTCTTTTATTTCTGTCGCATTTTTACTAGGGCTAGAGATGAAATCTTCCAGGCAAGATGGAGATTTAAAGATGTTCTTCATGCTATCAGTTGTATATTCATATTTTTTTTTCCTCTCTGTTCTTACTACTGCATGTCTTCAGGGTAAAAGCTTTTGGGTAAGGGGAATCTATTTTTAATATCAAAAATAGGAGAAGCAAATCCATTTATGTAGTCCTACTTAAGGTTTCAAGTAGCTCACAAATCCATGTAGGTTATTAGAGAAGAAATCCACCCCTGTGACTATAGAGTATGCCAAAGTTAAAATTAGTATTTTGATGAGTTCAATTCAGATTGTTTATATTTCAGTGTTCTGATGTCTTGAATATTTATATCTGGGCAAGTTTCTGTACAATTTGCACTCTGACTATTACTGCAGTGCAGTCCATCAGCCTTGCAGCATCATCTTAAAATTCATGAGTAAACAATTGAGCCATTCAGTTTGCAAAACTAACAGGGTGTGCCTTTAAAATGTTCAGCTCACAGACAACTTGGGTAGGACAAATAACATGAATGGAACTGGAATCAATATTGCTTCAAAAATAATAGATACTTGGATATGTTTCTGGGATGCTTTACAAACTGTCAAGCAAAGTCTATCTGGCAAGTTCGAAATAGTATAGAATTTCTTTCCTCTGCTGGGAGAGAAATTTTATTTTTGAGCCTGTGTTAGATTTACCACTGTAGAAACATAACAAGTTTCACATGTAAGCTTAGAATAATGTCATGAGACTGCATGTTGAGATTTTATTACTTTCTCCTAAATTAACTGTAAAACATATTAAAAGATGACTAGATTAGCTAGGAATTTCTACATGTATATATTAGGACAGTTCAGATGAAACTGCTCTTTAATTTTTAGGGGGTGGTTCAAATGTGCTCTTGTATGAATTGTAATGCATGACAAAGAATTTTACTGGAGAGCTGACCTAAGTCAAACTCTTTTCACTTTTAGAGCTGTGGTATCAAATGATTCTGCCTCCCCATTTTGATACATCAAAGAAGTACCCTCTGCTCCTTGATGTGTAAGTTTTCAATCACATGGCAGTGTTGTGTTAATAATCACTTTCATCTACTTCAAATGTTCTTAATAAGGAAACACAAAACTGGCATGTTTTCTAATTACTTCTTGAAGTAGTTTTAAGATGGAATGGAAAATAGGGGTTTAACCCAGTTTATGGTGGATTCTTGTGCCCTAAGATGATGTAATGCTTAATGAGCACATACTCTGGCAGTGGCACTGAGGCAGATACATCCTATGGGATTTAACAGCCAGGATGTTCGTGTTAGCTTACCTCCTCCTCTGCTCATGACGTTCCTTAGGAATAATCTTCGATGAAATCACGTTCCGGAATGAAACCTTGAATAAGCCTTGTATTCTAAAGCTGAAGTAGTATGTGTGACATTGCACTTTTTTCTGTGATATTTGACTGTCAGTCAGTGATGACAAACATCATCCTGTGGTCAGGATTGCATTTGCTGTGGGTTTTTTTCATAAATACAAGCCCATGAGCATGTGCTGATGGGTCTGGTCTTCCTCAGGCACTTCTGTTCATCCTGGTATGTTTTCTTCTAAATCTGAATTACTGAATTCTAGCTATGCATTAATATAAAAATGTTAAGTTATTCCTTTTTTACAAAAAAGTGACTCTGTAAGGAAACTGGCTGTTAGTTGTTAGATACATCTTAATATAATGCAATTTGGTAGCACTTTTTGATGTGCCTATTAAACATTTTAATGAGCAGCCAGTGCTCTTGGCTTCTTAAGATTTGTGTTGGTTATGATACTATATTTATTGACTTATCTGGACCTTTGTCAGGATCACCTCTGGTTCACAGTGATCTTAATATCAGAAATTACTTTGGAAGTATAGGGACCCATAGCTTGAATTAAATTCCCAGTAGTTTTTTCTGTGCTTTTAAAACTGATAAAAGTGGGATATAGAGCCATACGAGCCATTCTTCTATTTCTTACTCTGTTGAACAGTGGCTAGAGAAGTGCGCTGCACAGAATTTTACCATCAAGGCATTCAGAGTATGATTTCATAGTGATCAAGTGCTTCTGAAATACTTCAAAGTAAAAAATTAAAATTATAGTTTTGCTTCCTTTTTCTCAGCCTGCGTGAGAAATAGTTCAGACTGATGAGACACTGAAAATGCAGAAAATGGTATTCTTCATTTTTCCAGTTGAAGGCTATTTATTGATTTCAGACTTAAACCAAATAAATCATGGGTGAATGGAACATAAATAGTTAGAGAACATCACTTTGAAACTCAGGTGACTAGATATGCCAAAACAAAAGAAAACTTGGCTTTCTGATAAGCTGCTTAAAGTCAAAATAATGAAGGTTTCTTATTAGAGCAGAAAGGAGTAAAATGAAAAAAAAAATCCAGTCTGCTTTCTTGATTAACAGCTGAAGTTTTAGTGGCAACTTGGAGTCAGTCAGTGATGCTTTTCTTGTTTTCTCAGTTTAATTTAAAAGTTTATCCTGTTTTAGAGGCCAAAATCGTCAGCAACAATTATGTTTCAAGTGCTTGATGTGAGAATATGTGGAGAGCAAATGGCTGAACTGTGTGACATTTTTCCCCTAGGTATGCAGGACCTTGTAGTCAGAAGGTAGACCAAGTGTTCCGGACCAGCTGGGCGACCTACCTGGCGAGCACGGAGCGGATCATCGTGGCCAGCTTCGACGGCAGGGGCAGCGGGTACCAAGGGGATGAAATCATGCATGCAATAAACCGAAGGCTGGGAACATTGGAAGTGGAAGATCAGATAGCAGCAGCCAGGTGAGCTACAGGGAAAGGTGAACACCTGCTCCTTCTTTTACATGCTTATTGTGTAGGGGGGAAAAAAGGTGAAGGTTTCAAATCCTCATCTTGAAAATATTGGCAAAAAATAACTATGTTCTGCTTCATTTTGTACACTGAAATGTGTCATTTATAGGGCAGCCATCATTTTATGCTTAAAAAAAGAGGAGAGTTAATGCTGAAATACCAATTAACCATATATCTGATTTTGTGGAGGTATTTTATAGAGATGGTATGTGTCATATCATTAGAAGAACGTGCTACCAAGGAATTTGGAGATGGAAGTTCTACTTCAAGCTTTTTGCGAGTTTCCGTTGTTGCAGAATTATGATAAGCACTCAGCTTTTAAATGATGGTTCATGTTTGTCACTTGGTTTACACTTGTAGAACCTCACTAAAACAATCCCAGTATGGATCTCTCAGAATTGCAATGATCTTACAGGATTTTCTGTGTGGCATTTTAAAATGTCAAGGAGTTTAAACAAATAGAATTTCACAGTCTTTTTGATTTTTTTTTTAATAATGATGACTGTGTTTATGGTGTTGGTCTGTTCCTTACTGCTGCAATTTGATTTTTGTGCATCTTTTAAAAAAAACAAGGCAGGTAGTGAAATCTAACCTAATACAATACAAATGTCAGTGAATGTGTGTTGAGGGGTTTCTGAGTGTCGTGTGCACAGATGTTTTTCTAAATTTCCTAAAGACACACCTGCCTGAATTAGTGTGTTTTCATATGCAGTTACTATGATTAAGTGGGAAATGCTTATTTCTACAATAGAAAGAGGCAGACTTGATAGGAAATAGGCACATATATAGAATGGCAGATACTTGCAGTCTGTTAACTGTTTAATTATTCTGTTTGCTTTCAGAAAATTTTCTGAAATGAGCTATGTTGATAAGGACAGAATAGCTATTTGGGGTTGGGTAAGTACTGAAATAATTTTGGCGGGAATACTATTTAATTTTAACAACTATTTCTTGTGCTGCCATGTGTGTGAGATCCTGTAACTCTTCATGTGGGACACCTCTGGGGTCACGGCACAATCCAGTACTTGAATTGATGAAGTTCTTCATCACCTTTTGCAATTATTCAGGAGCCTTTGTTAGAGAAATTAGGACTACTAGAGGGATTAAAAACCAATTTAAACGGATGCCGCCCAGTTCCTGTGTACAGTATGAACCTATACTAAAAAAAAAAGTCCAAGCAAGTATTCAACAGTACTTCTTCAGCCAGATGACTGATTTTTAAAAAGATGTGAAATTACAGTTGAGCCAGCTGTGTGGGATGGTTATCGTGGTATTTGCAACCAGAGGCCAGATTTCTCTAACTTGATGCATCTTTAAAACCTGGCACAATAGATGAAAATATTTAATAGTTTTTTGATAATAGTTTAATAGCATATACATACTCCCTCAGTTGCAAAGCTAAGTGTGTACATAGTGTTAGTGATTCCAGTGCTGAATTAAATTGTTAACTGAAATTTGGGCACTGCAGGTGACAGGCACCAATGAATAACTTGCTTGATGGCAATATTGTGTCTTTAATAGCTTTTCTTCTGGGGGTACATCTGTTATATGAAGTCACATGTAATGGTATTACCTGTAGTGAAAGGAAAATTCTTTCTGCAGAAATTGATTTAAGTCCTTAAGACACTCAGGATGAATAGTACAAGAACATTCCTCTTTGGAGGTATGTTGGGATTATGCATCCTGGACACTGAACCTGTGGGCAAACAGATTTTATCTCTTGAGGTTTTAGATTGTCAGCCTGTCACTATGTACATGGATTTTGTTTGCCATAGATTCAGCAGTAGTATCTTTACTGTGGCCAGGCATTTCTACTGTGTTTAATTAATAAGTGCATGCGTTACTTTGCTAATCTCATTGGAAGGACCTAGGAATTGAATTTAGACCAAACATTTAAGGACTTTGAAATCCGATGCAATTCCCTTTGCCTGTAATCTGGTTTTAAGACAGGAATGAGATCCAAAAATAACTCATTTTTGAATGTGGGTGGGCACATTTTCCTAAATAACCCATTCAGACTCTTGTGAGGGCAGTCATTTGGGCAGTCGGTGACAGTGTTTAGGTATCTCGCTGCCTGGATGCTCAAGTGTGTCAGATATTTACTCTGTGTATCAGGCTAGACTGTGAGTAAATTTTCTGTGCGTATCAAGGAGTGTGTTGTTGCACTGTTCCTCCCACAGACTCAGAAGATCCTTCACTCCCCAGTCACAGTCTTGCTCCTGACACTTTGGGGGAGAGTTAGGGAGTGAGCTACCATAGGCCTGCTCCAAGGGAGCTGTAAATTTTTGGATGCCCTGTTGCAACTACTCATCAGACACACTGTGGGCCAGAGCTCTGCTTCCACCCACTCCCCCAGCACGGGAAGGGACACAGTGGTTCAGCAGTGTCTTGTTTCCTGCCTTTTGCTGCTGCCTACAGTGCTACCAAACACAGTCATCCTCAGCTGAGTCACAGTTCAGCAGCGTTTGCGCCCTTTTTCCCCGTCAACTTCTCATTCATCAGCGCCACAGCTGCCATGCGCTGTTTGATGCCTGTTTCCCCGACTGAGCAGGCTGGCTGAGATCTGACCCAAATTCAGAATGGAGTTCATTAATATGAAAAACGCTGAGCCTATAAATGCCTGATGAGCTGTGTAGCAGATGGGCCCCATCCTTTCCCTTCCGACTAAAATAACAGCAATGTTTTCTTCTCAGTCTTATGGGGGATATGTGACCTCCATGGTGCTTGGCTCTGGAAGCGGCGTGTTCAAGTGTGGAATAGCGGTTGCCCCCGTGTCACGCTGGCAATATTATGGTATGTGAGGGCTTCCTTGTTACAAGGATTCCCATATGTCTTCTAGTGCACACGCTGCAAAGTGTGGATTCGTAGCACAGAACTTTTGATTATCTACTAGATGCCATGTAAATGCCACTTGGTCTGTTTTTTATGAACTTGTGGCCACTTCAGATAGATAACTCCAGGTAATCTATTTAACCATTGAAGGTAATTAATGAAGGCCATTGTAATATTGGTAGTACTTCCATAATGTGTCTGTTTGCTTTGAAACCAGTACTGTGTGTGAGAAGTCCATCACAATTAAACTTCTGTGTCTTTAAAAAGAAACTTCACCTATAAGAATGAACTGTGACAATTAACTTTTAATTGCACTGTAATTTGCTCTCTCAAAGTAACAAAATAGAATTTGACTTGCCTTAGGTTGGTTGGTCAGGGGTTTTTTTAGCATGTAAAAATTGGATTTTATAAATCTAATTCATCTTGAGAATAGCTTGATGTGAGAAGAACCTGATCAAGTGGACAAGTCTCTACATGCTTCAAGCCTTTAGAGCATAAGGTTTCAAGTAGTTGCATGAGGCTAAAATACAGTTATAGGGGCCCTCCTCCCAGATTAAAAAAATAATGTAAAGTTAAAAATAGGTGCTAGTACAATATGAACATATTTGAACATTTTTCTCATTTTTATTTGTCCAAAAATATTCAAGGGAAAGCTTTCCCTGGCAAACCTCTGCTAAATAAGGCATAATTTATCATCCTGCAACTAGCACAGAGACTGTATAATAGCTAATTCAGCAGATCAGATCATACTGCCAGGCAGTAGCAGTAGTCTGTTGGGGACATAGCAACATATTCATAATATTTTGGACATGAATATTACAGTATGACAGGAAATATTATTTTAATTATCAAGATCTCTAGAATTCCACTTTTAGCTAGTTAAATGAAGGTTTATGAAGGCATACATATTCAACATTAAAAAACCTCTAGTGCAACAACTCTGATGAGAAGTCAAGAATATGGCAGCAGAGCATTAATTTGTATGGCTTAAAACAAAGCAGCAAATCTTCAAATGGTAAAATGGCAAAAAATATGTGGAAAATCAATTTTTTTAATCAGCCAAGATGAATCCTAATATACTACTCTATTTTCATACTATAGATTTTCATAGTAAATATTTAGATAAAATAAATAAGGGTTTTTTCAGATGCTAGTTATTTACTGCAACATTTTCAGTAATTTTTTTAGGATTACTGAAAGAATAACAATAAGGAAACACTGACACAAAGTACTATATTAATATTCAGCATTCAGGTGTCCATGGCAACAAGAAGATTAAATATTCTGAATATGGTTACCTACACCCCTCATTGTGGAAAACCTGATTTTCAGTGTGCATTATTACTGCTTGTATCGATGGGTAAAATTGATGGTAGACAGACTGAAAATTAAGCAGCAGATTCTAATTTTGGGGCTTTTTAAATTTCAGATTCAATATACACAGAACGATACATGGGCCTTCCTACAGCAAATGATAATCTGAAGAACTATAATGTAAGAAAGAAATCACTTTATTTCATTTTTTTGTGTGTTGTTTAATTTCTAAAGTGCTGTATTGTTCTTTAAATAGTTTAGTTCTTTCCCTGTGGAAAAAATAAATTTGTTTCTTCTTTCCTGCTAGAACTGTTGCATTGTGCTGTTAGAGGCTGTAGTCTCACATGTTTGGATTTACACAAGGCAGCTTCTTCTCGGTGAATGGTGTGGGGTTTCTGTTGTTTGTTTAGCGTGTTTTGGGTTTGTTTTTTTTTACATTCAGTTCCATTCAGCATTTTACTTTGCTGACTGTAAAACAAGCTGTAAAAACTTTTATTTTAACCACCAAGAAGCAATTTTTTCAAAATATTTATATGTTCATGAGCTAAGTATGCTTTATCTGAAACATGTTTCACAAAAAGAAATGTACTCCTATTTTTCTGAAATGTAATTTATTTTTTTTTAAATGGGCATTGTGTGAACTTCCCTGCTTTAGGAATCTGCAAGTTTTTTCAGGGAAAGCAAAATCTCCTCAATACTAGAACACTTTGACAGGTAGGCAAATCTCTCTGTACTGTGATCGTATCAAATTGCAGACCAACTGAGAGCCAGCAGTGTCAGGACTGAAATGTTGGCCGATCTCCATAAACACAGGGTGTCCAAAGTTTGTTCTAATGTGACCAGTGTTAGCACAGAAGTGAGGGAATTCCCACGTGTCCTACTGAAAGCAAATTGCATGTAGATTGTTTGTCTTTGTTACAGCATGATTAATCAATTGTTTGACTTGCTCCTTCCGTGTGCCAGATGATTTTTGTAGCCTCAAGGGCTTTTTGAAGTCACATGTAGCTGGGCATAGGGCAGAGCAGCCAAACTTTCTGTTAGGTTTTGTTAAACTTCAGGCCTCAGTGAAAATACAGTGGCCATGGGAGAACTGTGAGGAATCTGAGGGGTACTTTGTGGCCTGGTTATTGGAATGTTTCACAGAAGAGTGCAGCCATGGTGATAATGGAACCAAACATTGATGTTAGAGCAGATAGAGCATTCTCTGTGTTTGGGTTGGTAAGCAGGGTAGAAGACAGTTTAGCACTGGGCATTAAAAAAGTGTCATGGGTAGAAAAAAGGGTAGAGGTTATTGCACTGATTTAAAAGTATGATAAAACATATAGTTACATACCTATATGTACAGAAACATGTGGTTTGACATATATTTACAATACTCTAGTGTTGTCAACTGCTATATGAGATGTTCTGGTTAAGACTGGGGACAATGGTAGTGACTGCTGGACAGCTTGACACTGTGTCTGTGTCTTCCTCTTCCAACCACTGAGCTACTGGTCCCAGCAGGCACTGACCAGCAGCCTGCAGTCGCCTGCCTGCCTTTTTCCAAATGTGTTTCTTTAAGGCAGTGGGAAGAGTAGGAGGTCTGCGAGGTAGCAGTGTAAATACAAGTTCCTGTCGCTGTGCAGAACGAACGTTAACGCTCTGGGTGCACAAAGTCACTCACCAGCTTCACGGCACAGATGGCAACAGAGGACTGTTTAATCCTTTCAAGCCAGGAGTCGGATTTTCTTGGCATGGTATCCATTGCTGGCAATGGCCACGTTGAAACTGCCAGTACCAAAGAGCTAAAGGTTTCAAATGTGTTACTCAGAGGACTAATTGGGGAGAATGGTGGCTAGATGGAGGAGGAGTAATTGCCTAGATCAGATTGTCACACTTTGCTGCTGCTCCTAGAGAAAGGAGAATGCCACTTAAATCCTCATTTGTTGTTAAAAGCTCCAAATAATATATTACTTTTAACCTGGAGGGTGGGGTAGCTTGAGAAGTGAGTTTGTTGTTTTTCATGTAGCCTAGTGAAAGCGTTGTGGGATTTTGTTATTGCTGAAGACCCTTACTGACTTCAGCCCAGTATGTTCCTGGCTTACAGCCCCTTTGTTCCATGTCCCAGTCCCAATAGTCAGCCTCCTGGCCCCTTGACACTGACGAGAGCTGTTTGCTGAAATGAATTGTTTTTGAGGTGAATGGAGAATGTGTACTGAAAGCTAGTACATACAGCTGAAGCTGTTAAAGCTTGCACTGCTAACTCTGTGCTGTCAGGTTTGTGTGCTGCATCATATATTCTCTATCCTGCTGCATTGCTGTAAAGCTGGCATGAACAAGGAAAAGTTGCATAAAACTGTATGCACCCCGATTTAAAAGAAATGAGATGGCGTACACACCTGCTTAGGGAAGATGAGCATTGCTAGGCACATTCCTAAGATGTAGAGTACTATTAATGACTGAATATATAGACTCAAGATATCAGTTGTGGTAAGAGAGGTACTTCCTACCTTTGTATTACTGTTACATTACATTTATTGAAGGCAGAGAGTCTGAGATGTTAAATATTGTTTGTCAGGAGTCAAGCCTAACTCCTAAGTGGGCTAATAAGGTATGTTCAGTGTCTTTTAAGGTAGTTGTAAACTATTAAAAATTAGAGCTTTGTAGGAGCAGGCATAGGTGGTGCTCTACTATAATCCTAGGCTGAGTGGCAGAGAATCTGGCGGCCTGAAAGAAACATCCCTGATGCAAAAGACTTGAGACTGAATCAGGGCAGAGCTCTGGAGGTCAAGACGCAGTAGCCATGTAAAGCATACCGAAGAGACTGTTCAACTTGTGAGAACATTATTTTGCAGTTCACTCTGAATTTGATATGCTTTTGGCAAGTGTTTGAAACAGTCATAGATTTGGCAATCTTTTTCTAGCAGATTTGAAATGTTCAGTCCTTAAGAACTGCTGCATCATTAGGTTATGCAAAACAGGGTACAATTTTGTAAATATGCCATCTTGTACTGATTTGACATTTGTTCTATTATCTGAGAATATGCTAAAGGGAGAGAGACCTTCAGTTTCAGCCAAACCTTAACTTGTTTGTGGAGTGCTGATAAAATGTTGACTGCTGTGTGATCTTTAGAAAAGCCAGTTACACTCAGCAGGGCCTAATTCTCAGTACTTGTGCACGTTACCTTTTCAGAGCCTTTGTCCCAGCAGTAGAACTATAAAATGGAAGTGGTAAATAAAGTTGTATTTTTTTGCTGTCCATTTAAGGTTTGTTCAGCTGCTGTTGCTTTGTCATCTAACTGTGCCTAACTTGAGAGTGCTTGTGTCTTGCAACCTTCTTTAAGGACACAAAGGTACTGTCTCCTTAGAGCATGTTTTAGGGGAGGGACTCTTGATGTTGAATGTGAGTACAGCAAGTGAAGTATCACCAGTGATAAAAAAGCAGAGAAAGTATCTCATATGCTTCTTCTATCTGAAGTATTTTTACAAATAACTTTATTTTATTTAATGCCTGGAGAGGAAAAATAGAGACATCCTCTTTCTAAAACTGCTTTTGCCAAGTCAAGTGTACACTCAGAAGTGTAGCTTAAATCAGGCTTCCATTCACAGAAGGTTCACTTAAAACAGCATTGGTTTTCTGGCAGAAAGCATAGCAAGGTGATCTATCAATTTTCCCTCTGTACATGTGGAAAATTGTTTACTCAAAGGATGCTGGTTGGTTTTGTGGTTTTTTGTTGTTTTGTTGGGGGTTTTTGTCTTTAATCTCACTTTTCCTTCTCATTTGTTCTTGGTTTGCCAGTGTTCCTCAGCGCATCTAAGTGCCCCCTCCATATTTTGGCACTCACAGCTAAATGTTCTTACTCCATGATACCAAATCATCTAAATGGAGAGTGTCATGCTTCCACTGTTGGTGGATTTCCATATACTGGATTTCTCTTGCTCTCTAGCCTTTGACTATCAAAAGAGGGCAACTGCAGTGTTACAGACTGGAGGGTGGGGGTTTTTTGCCCTCTCTGCTGAACCTAGTTTTTAGATGTCATTGAATACATACAAAGAACTCGTTTTCTGGATGGAAGGGTTATGGTACACTATTCTGCCATGACAAAAGGAATTTAATATTTGTACTTGCTTTAAAGATTCATGAGTGTACAAGAGACATAAGGAAATTAGAACACTTCTGTGTCTTGGCAGTATACTGTATTTGACTTTTTTGGGGTACTAAATGCAAATCCTTGTGCAAGGATATAGCCTTAGTACAAAATGGGGAAGAAAAAAAGCAAATCAATAAATTCTTCTGTTCATAATTTTTAGTATTTTTTTCCTGCCAGATTAACTGGTTGTCTTATCAAGCCTAAAATGTCTTGTCCCTGTTGTTCCTCTTCTTTCTCAGTTCATGGTAGAGCACCATCCTATTCCCTTTCCTTGCTCAATGTAAAAATCTTATCTGCAATCCTTACTGTCTTCATTCTTTAGTCACAGTAGCAAGTCAGGGAGGCTAGAATGTTCTAGGGAATATATCGTTACTATGTTTTAAATTTCTTGATTAATCGTAGTTGCTGATTATTTCATCTTTCCATCACTATATCGTGTTTCCATTCCCAAAATGTAGCTTGACTTCTATTTAGAGATTTGGTCTAGTGATTTTCGTTCAGGCATTTCTCTTTCGTATTTGGAGAGCACATTTTTCTAAACTTCTTGTTACCCAATTTTACTGGGGACTCAGGCAGTATTAGCTTTGGTGCCTTACCTGCAGGTGAACCTTGTAGTGGGGATGATAACGTGTGTAGCCTCTGCAAGATCTACTCCTTGCTCTCACATGGTGCACTGTTGCCATGGCAACTTTTTTTTTTTTTTTTAAAACTTGTCTGCAGTCACACAGAAAACCTATGGCACACGGTGTGCTGCAGGCTACCAACACGAGGGCCATGCACTGACTGTGTACCTCACTCCTGAGCTCTTCCCCTGCACAGCTGCCCTTTCCTTTGCAGCCATGACCTTGGGAACAGTTGCAGGTGGGTGTGGAGTGGTTTGTGTGAGCACCCAGCCCTGGATGTGCGACCATGTCCCCGGGCAGTGCAGAGGGGGGTAAGCAGGGCTGTGCTCGGTTTTAGCTGAAGGACCCCAGACGGTGTCAAGACAAATCAAAGTCAGTTGGTGGCAAGTCATATCCTAGTAAGTAGCACCTTTTCTCTTTTTTCCTTTGATTTCAGAGTTCAACAGTAATGGCCAGAGCTGAAAAATTCAAGGAAGTTGAGTATCTCCTTATTCATGGAACAGCAGATGGTGAGTTGCAGTTAATTAGACATTTTAGTATTACAGACAGGTTTGCAATTCTACTACTGACAAAACAAAAGCATGAAGGGGCAAGGCTGTTACATTTGCGTCAATAAAATAATACTGCTTTTTGCAACTAATCTGTGTTTCAGTCATCAGTGCTGGGGAGTCTAGTGTGTTCAGTGCCTCGATTTTCCCCCAGAGTATTACAGAAGCAGTTTTTGTTTACCTTTTTCCTCTTCCACTTTTCAGATAATGTTCACTTTCAGCAAGCAGCACAGATTTCCAAAGCTCTTGTTGATGCTGAAGTGGATTTTCAGGCAATGGTATGGTTCTGTTTTGTTTATCATTATACAAATGAGAATAATAACATTAAGTTCCCTGTGGTAAGGTAATTCATTGCCTTCTTAAATGAAAGTTCATATAGTTGCATTTCATGTTCAGTAACTAAATATGAGCATAAAGCATGTATTTTATTTCTGTGCAAGAAAACCTGTAAATCAACGCCATCTCATATTTTACCATTTTACCTAATTTTTCATTTTCTTAAATTTTTTGTGTTCTCAGACAAACAGCCAGTCCCAACCTTTGCATATACCCAAGTGCAGTGAATTTTATCCTGTCTTACAGATAGGATAAAAGGATAGGTTCAGCAAAGGATAGGGGTTTTGTTCCAGCAAAATCCCAGATACCATGGTATCTGGATCTGTCACATCTGGTGTTTATTGAACTTGTAAGACAAGGAGTTATTTGCCCTTTCTTACGTTGTGCATGGAAGTTCACAGACTAAGGTGCAAGCTCTTCCTTTCCTACATTCTCTCAGCCCTTGTGGAGCAGTGCTAAAAAGGATGATATATAGAAGGGGGCCAAGTGCATGGTTTTCCTTCAGCCAAACTCGAATGACATACAGAGGGGGAGGTCAGGCACCCCTTGTAACTGAACAGCTGGATCTACCCTCCATGTGGACAAGCTACATGGTTTTATGCCTTCAGCGTAAAACCAGAGCATGTCCCACATACAAAGAAGGGGCTCAGTGTCATAGCAGCTTCCTACCCCATCGTGCCTGCATGCTGAAAGCCTCATGCTAGGCTCATTTTAAATGGCTGCACAGATCTTTATGTCTGTAATGTTTGATTTATATCATTTAGCTGTAGCTACAACTAACATTTTCTTTATTTCTCTTTCACACAGTGGTACACTGACAAAGACCATTCCATCTCCGGTCAAGCACATAAGCATATTTATACCCATATGAGCCACTTCATAAAGCAGTGTTTCTCACTGCACTAGCACCAGTATTTTGCTTGTTAGTGATGGTACTTCTCCAGAAAACTCTCTAGATACACTCTGAGCCAGTATAAATCAAGATGAGATAAGAGTCAGCTCTTGGGACACCGCTGTACACAGTCAAATGCTAATCTTTATAATGATTCCTGTTGCCAAGCAACTATTGCATTTCTATTGATTGTGTTTAATCAGGTCTTTACATGACCAGAATGATGTTGCAGACTTCTAGGAAGCATGGTACTTGCTTGAGTAACTACCTTTTGATATTTCAGTCTAAAAGAGAAACAATCCAGTTTGTATATCAGGGTAATGAATGATAAAAAATGCCACATGGCAATCAGTTGCAGAATAAAAATATAGTAACTTTTCCATCAAAAATGAACTCTGGTGTAATATCTGTAAAAATAATGAAGAAATGTTTTTGCAGAAATTCATAAGACTTGATAAGTATTATTTTAGAATTGGTATCAGGAATACTGCAATGTTGATATGTGCAGAATGTAACACTTTATACTGCAGTTCCTGGAGTGTTTTCTCTGCAATCTCTTGTATTAGTTGTAGAACTCTTGCAAGGAAAGCATGTAACCAGCTTTCACCAAAGATTTTGAGTAATACCTAATCAAACCAATGGTACTGCATTTCTGTGTGTGCTACCACACAGTGCTGTGATTTTTGCTTATTTCATAGTAAAAACAGCTCCTACTCTGGGAATCTGCACTGCAAAATCACCTCTGGGAACTCAACATCCCCATTTTTTTAGAAGTTGCTCATGTACTGATGAATAGGAGCTGGTTCTTACACTCAAACATAAAACATTACAATGCAAACTAGCAGTCACTTAAAGCAAGGGCTGGACTGTCACTCTCCTGGGAACATGCTCTTTGGCAAAACTGCTTCTCCTTACAGCCTACCAATAAACGTCTGCTTTCTTTATAGCACTCCAGGTAGGCTTCTCCATCTAATCTAGTTCTCTCAATTTCACATGGAAAAAATGCAATCCACTTGTACTAAAAATTGTGCTGCTTTAAAATAATAAAGACATTAATTTATGAAAGGAAGTGTAGTCCATATCATTGAAAATGTTGGTTCAGAAAAAGAACACTAGAATTTTTTTTTAAATCCCTATTAATTTTGAGGATGATTTACAATGAGGCTTCTGATTTTGTGTAATGGTATCATGTAATGGAGTGTGACATGATTATCTAACACTTAGCTTCTTGATATTACATGCCAGCATCTGATTATGTCTGTATTGTGGGTTATTAGTGACATTAGGTGTGAATGTAAAAGTACTCATGCAGACAGATAAAGCATGGGGAAGAATGTTAAGACACTTTGTGCAGCTTGTCCTTAAATGACAAAGCCTCAAACAGAAAATCAGATTTTGTTTTCACAAACTAACAATTCCTTGACTCCCAAAGTAAGATGGGTGGTTTTGTTCTGTTTGTTGGCATTGTTTTGAAACACACTGGAGGTGGATTTTACAAATACCATCTTGGGTTCAAGGCAGTAGTGGCTGTAATGTAGACTGGCACCACTGTTAAAGTTCTACAAGATTACAGGCTGTCAGTTATCTCCAAGAGGTTATATCATCACATCTCTCATTCTTTTGACTCAAGGCAAAGAAACCTAAATCAGTATAAGGTTAATCCCAGCAATACAGACAGGTAATAAAAAAAGATTATCATTATGATATGGCATGTATATGCAAGGGTAAAGAGTTAGGATTTCTTTCAGTGTTATCACTCACACTGTCATAAAGACAAAAAAAAGTGTTTCTGTTATCCAAAAAACTAATTTCACCAGGCTCTCATTATATAAGTGCAAGAATTAGTATAATCAAAGAAACATTTTAAGAAAATAAGTGAAACTAGAAATTATATGGTCCAAGCCTTTTTAATATGCAATTCTTTGCATCTGACCTACCTTAATGATTCTACCATCTCACTGGGAAACTTCTCTGTACTCTCAATACATCATCCCCTTTTAACTGTCTTATCTGCGAGGCATAACACAATGCAATGCTAATTATCTTTCCTTGTCTGGAAAGCAACTTCTAAGATGTCCTGCTAATAGACAGTGATACAACTTTTTTTAAAAAAGAAAGTTTTATTGCTACAGCAAGTGTCCTAGTTAACATAAATTCAGTGTCTAATTTTTCACTCTGGTAGAACTCCCTCAGCTCCAAAAATAATGCAGGCAATAGGATGATTGAGCTGCCTCAGGGAACTGATAACTTGCTTGAACTGCATGAGGACAGGTAAATAACTAAAACTGAGGCCACAGAACATATCTAGCTCATTTCATTAATATGCAAAGCTAGAAATCAGTTGTGCCTGAACTACTGCAACATGCTTACCTTTACCTACCACTTACTTTTTTCTCTGTATTTTCTTTTCGTATGTGAAATAGATGTTTTAGTTTGTTGTACAATATACTTTGTGTAAAATCCTAACAGAAGCAGCTGAAGCTTGAGATGTCACTGTTACCAGGGCTGGGAGACTTCTAGTCTTTGGTTTAATAACTGGCGAAGAAGCTGAAAAGGGATTTAGTAAGATGGAGTCAATACTGTATGCAGTACTGCAATTTATGGCCTTGAAGTTTTTCAGTAGCAGAAATTTAGGGTTCTGAGAAGAGCAGAAGCATTTTAAATCGTATGACTTTACCTATTGATCTCTAAAAAGATCCAGCTACTCCTGCTTGGGCCACATCATCTCTCTCAGGAGGAAGGAGGACCAACTCATGAGTAGTAAATTGGAGTTTCATTCCCATTCTCTTCCTGGAACAGTGAGCTCTGAGCTGTCCCTGGTGCCACACTTACTGTTAAGGTCAAACCAAGTACAACACCACCAACTCCACCCAGGGAGCCAACTCACAGCCTTGCACATTTCAGTGAGATTCCACTTGAAAAAGGAGCTATGCTGGACTCTACCACTCACTAATTTGTGAAGCACACTCAGGTCAGGCAGACATTTCAAATATGGCGTGATATTGCAAACCTCTTTCGGGTTTTGCAGTATAAAAATAAAATTGAAAATTAGTTAGGATAAATATTTATTTTCACATAACATATCTTATTTGTGAAAAACACAATAGTCTATTCACATGTACACATAAACTTTTGTAATAAATTACATCCAAGAAATTGAGTAATTTTGACCAGGAATATGAAATTAGAAGTAAATATAGCACTACATCTGCTTTATATTGCGTGTGATCTCAGAATGTTAAGATTAACATTGGAAAAGCACTTAAATTCACGCAAAACCGGAGTGTTTTAAAATAAAACCACTCTGAAATACTGAACAGAAATACAGAATGCCATTGAATACACTGATTTCTTAATATTCTAAGAGTTGGTCAAGTGAAGCTAATACATTTTGATTGTATACATTATCTGTAACAAAGTCAGCAACATGTTAAAACACCATCAGGCTGCTTTCAGGACAAACCAGTATTGAGCTTCTATACTAACTTTAAAACAATTGGAATCTTACAATTTATCATCAAGTACACAAAACAAAGCATTTAACCTTGATGCATCAGCATTTTTTTCCTAAATTTACATATACAAACATTGAATTAGATATGAATCCTTCTTTGTATCCATTAGATTTTCTTTTCTCCATAAAAATGGCTTTTAATGGGCTTTGATAATGCTAAGGTAAATTTAGAACAGTGACCCTATTAAGTTTGCAGCAAAATGCAGTTATTTATGGCTAAAGTATTAACACATACACACTCACATACACAAAAACATTGGAATACTTTAAATGTGCTGAATGGGAAAACTTGTTCATGAGGTGTATAGAAAATTTGCGTAGTTGGGAAAGCTGGGGAATGTTAGAGCCCTATGGATGAGTTCTTATGAAGATTGCAAGACTACAATTCTTATTTTTAGGATTCAAAGTTACAGCATAATACTGAGAGTTACCTTTCATTTTAATAATTTAAAAATTTATCTTAAAAAATTTAAAAATCAGTGAATTCCAAATAACATAATAAAACTTTAGCTCCACATCCCTATTCATTCAATACCTAATCTCGCAGTCTTTTGCACAAAAGAACAACTTGAATGATCGGGCAGTAACAAAATCCATTACGAAAAATGTAATAGCCTTAAAGCCACATTTTAGTTTGCAATGTTGTTTTTCATCTTTCAATCAATATTTACTTGATGGAATAATAAAGAGCTGTAACAAAACAACAGCAGGATACCCATTTAAGTATTATACACAATCTGAAACTAAGAGGCTTATAGTTGTTAGTGGAGAGAAGACAATATAAATACGCCTTTTATGTGGCTGAATTTTAAGCAATAAAGAGGAATGTCATTGGGCAGGTGATAAAACTGCATGTGGGGTATAGTTTGTATCTACAAAATTTTCTCTGTTATAAAATAATGGATTGATTAATGACAAAATGCATCTGTTTGGCCTACCATGGTGACATTCATACAATACAAGATACCGTAATCACAGATCGCATTTTAAGAAACACTGTACCCATGTTTCACATCAAAGGATGTGGTGTTGTTCTTTAGCTAAGGTGAGAAAATGTTTTAATATATAATTTTTTATATATATATATATTTATATATATATAGGACTATATTCCAGTTACATACAAATTTTAATATTAAATACACTGTATTAAATCAAGGAAAATTCACAAATACAGAATCCGACCCTGCAATTCACATTGCAAAAGTAATCCATGACTTCAAAAGGACAGATTAAGGAGGAAAGGATTATCCTTGTTAGTTTATTCACAGGGTCAGATCAGTTATTATTTTATAAACTTCTTAATGTTTGCTTGTCAGTTTGGGTCTACTGAAATAATTTCCTAGTTAGGTGATTTAAAAAAAAATTGGAACAACGGTTTTCAAGTTCATCTTGAATCAAGATTATTAAGTATTCTCACACAGAAAAAGTAGCAAAATACAGTACAAACCTATTAACAGGAAAGTTGAATTTGAAAGAAAATCTGCTTCTTACATTTCTCATACGAGTACTGATAAATGGCCAAGATCAGCAACAAACACAAAGATTTTTTGCATTGGCTACTGCAGACATTTACATTGATACTAGACAAGTTAGACAAGGTGGAATGAGACAAGTATTGCACTACATTACCTGTGCTAGTCTGAGATGAAAGACAAAAGTTACAAGGTAAATCATTTATATTTAGTGGTTGTGGCACTCCTTTAATTCATTTGTAAAAAAATTACTTGAAGAGCAAGTCATAGACAAGTCTCCCGGTCAACACCTTTTCCTGAGTCAGCTTTCTTTTCTTTTCTGGTTTCAGCACTAGGAAATGAAAGGGGAAATAAAAAAAATAGAGTTGTAGTAGCACTGTCACACATACAAACACACACACACATATATATATAAATTATCTACCTGAAAACCAACATTTCACAGATACTTTATTTTTCATGCTTCATGGCACAAACTGGGAAAGCAAGTGAAAATTTCTGTGCTGAATGGTGTAGATGACATCAGCCAGCATTTTAGTGACAAGGTAGGTAAACAACTTAAGATATACAGAGACAGCCAGCATGCAAGCAGAAATAGCCACTTCTTTTTTTCTTTTTTGGCAAATACAACTTAATTGACTAAATAATGGTAATGGTACAGTTCTCAGACAATATCAGCACATTCTTAAATGGAACAAACAAGAGGTCACAGAAAGTATTTCTTGTCTTTAAAATGTATTCTCTTGTTCAGCTGTACATTTAGGAAAGTTTCTGAACTAGAGTAGTGCAAGCCAATATCCAACAAATATTTGGCTTTCAGTCTTCATTGGGGAGAGCAGAAGTCTGGGGAGGATGGGGAGATACAATATTCCCCATGTGGAGCATAATACATACTTCCTCATGTATACATTATAAGGAAACAAATTTTAAAAAAACCTGAAAGATCAGACAAAAGCCGTATCATTCAGAACTCTAAACCAGAGTTCAAATTTGGATTCAGTTAACACAATGTTGATTTGCCTACAGAAAGCAATAAACGTGCAAAGCAGATGATTTTTTTGTGTGAGTGTCCTAATTTACAGTAGCATAAATAAATAAAAAGTCAGGTTCTTCCAATGAGTCTCAATCACAGTATGAAAATGTAAAGTGGCTTCCACAACACAGGCAAATCAAGCCTTCAACAAAGAGTGGCAGGGTATCTAAAAAAAACCCAGATGGTTCTGAGAACAAACCTGTAGCAAGCACATAACCTACCAGGTTTCATGGGAATAATTCCTTAACTAGAATGAATGAGAAATAGGCTGAGTTACACAAGGCTTAAAGAAAGCAAGATCAATTCTCAAATTCTTAAGGCGATTCATGCACAATTCTACAATCATTTGACATTTTTCTTCACATAAAAATTGCTTTAAGGATACAATTCAGTTCAGCCAAAGCTTACTTCTATGCCAATGGCAGCTTCCAGAGGTGTTAATGGAAATAGCTAAAGAATACCAACTTCTGCCACTTCAACTGCCAAATCTGTCACCTTCTGTAGAACAGTGATAGAATTGGGTATGTTACACTTTCTGCACACAAAGGGTATGCAAACAAATTCCAGAGGGGGATGAATTGAAAGTGCAGCAGTACAGCAGGCAGGGAGTTACCTGTGCTTAGTAAAAGCAAACACTGAGGTGTTGTGTGCCTTACAGTCTATAATATTTCCACGTTTTAGGTGCCTCTGTGATACCAGGAAAGTCTTCCTTCTATTTAGGGTTCACATCTCTGAGCAGCTCCTGCAGATGTGGGCTTTAATGCCTTGAGAAATTTGAAAAAAAAAGGACAAGTCCAGTCTTTTTCCAGTAAAACATGTCACTGGTGGATCTGTAAAGGAGTTGGAGCACTCTTCCTCCCTGCCAAGGGAGTAGTCTAACAAGCCTGAGCAGGAAGGTCTGGGATGGGGGATTTTCATATCTCCAGGTAAAAAGGCAGCTCATTCATACCATCTACTAAGTGACAGATGCCTCTTTCTCCAGTACTTTAAAAAACCAGCTAAGTCCTGTCCATGGTCAGATCTGTATATGCTTTGAAGTTGCTTCAGAGGAAGGGCTTAATATTATAAGCAAAGACAGAGGAATGTTTATTTACATGTACCAAAGAGGGCTGTGTTTCAGATAGGTGCCTTGGTGTTCAGTTCTACCAAGAAAGGCTCAAGGGCAGACCTTTAGGTCCCTGGGAATTTTAATAATAATAAAATGAAGGTTGGCAAATTGTAAAGCTCAGGTGCCTCTGTGTATAGACACCTTGACTGAATCCCATGTAATTCCTCTCTTTACACAGGTAAAAACATTCAGGAGCCTGGGATGTAAGAACTCTCTCACACTATGCCACTTCACAGAATCAGGGCCAGGGCACATCTTGAGATAGAAATTATCCATGCATTAGGCTGGAAAGTCATTTGTATAAACCCTTCTTGCCTAAAATCTCTTTTTGTAGATGATCTTAAGTTTATAATTGGCTAAGTCAACTCAGCATTTAATTACTCTAAGTTCCTGTTAATTGGTCAATGACTTGCATAAAAGGCATTACATAAAATCACAGTTCACTATCATAATTTAATTATCCCCATTTAATATTATTTTGAGATATAGGGAAGCAGAGCTGACAGCAGAAAGGGAGTACTAAATGTTCTGTGGTTGAACTTCACAAGACATCTGTAAAATTTATTTCAAAATGAGATTCTTCCCCCCTCTATTATAAGGTACCCTTCACTGCGAAAATTGTGTAATCTAACACTGCTGATCTTGATCATTCGCAAAAATTATCCTTACAACTGCTACCATTCCAAGCTTTTTTTTCCTCAGTAATTAGCTAGGATTGAATTATATCCTCATGATACATGCATTATGGTTTGTAATATTTTTGCAGTTCTATCCCTAATATGACTTAAGATTAAAGTTGCTTATGGCTTTACTTATCAGGAAGAAACTCTTTCAGGGTTAAAGTTGTTTGAATCTACCCTTCTCTCAGAATCTGAGACAAGCTAGAGCACCTGAAAATGCAGGATTTCAGGGTTTTTCAAGGCTGTTCCTTTACAACAGGACACTCTTATCTAAAACCAGAAAAATCTTTTCTCCCAAGTCTTTGTATTCAACAACAAAGATACAAGAACAGATTGAAAATGAGACCTTTAGAAAATTAGTTTCTATTTCACTGCAGTTTAAAGGCCAAGTCTCTTATCAGAGCCACAATCTGTGTGGATGCTCTTTGTTCAGAGGGTCATGTTTATATCATCTATCATGTAGATGCAAGCAACATCCACCAGGAAAATTACAAATCCTCTGTAACCAGGGGCTGTGAATGTACCACATCAGGTTCTTCTCTTTCTCCAGGCTTTCACAGCCTGGGCAGCAGAGGCACTTGACGTAAGAAAACCCCTCCAGCACATCCTCCTCCTGTGCACCACACTGATTTCGTGACAGGATCCTTTTCAGTCCATGTGAAGGGTGGAAGACAAACAAGAACTACACTGACTGTCAGTGAAATATCGTCAAAATGACCACATCAGTGGACTGCTCCATGGGTGTCTGAAATGAAGGTTCTCTGCTCATCAACTGCTCAGTCTTGTTTATGCAGTACAGGGAAAGGAACAACACTGAAAGGCAGCATGCCATTTTGGGGTGACAAAATTTAAAAACGTGTATCACCACAAGTGTTCTCTTACTGCATCTGTTCACCTTGAAACAATGGCTAACTGTTTCAAACATGGGCTTTTGAAAAGAATATTTAGAAATGGACAGAATGTAATTCTGTATTTTAAAAAAGATGACAATAATATATTCAGTTTGACATTTGAGTACACTACACTATTTAAACACACTATTTTAAATACAGAGTAAATTTCAAATTCTAATATTTGGGACTTCAAAGAAGACATTTTACATTCTTATTTGAAATTTCTTCTCATTCTGTCTCCCCAAAAACTACACAAAGTCAACTCATTTGGGTTCCAAGGTGACACCATTTTGAACTGGAACACACCATCAAGGAAAAGGTTGGGGACAGGGTCTTACCTTTGGGGAATCAGCTTCTAGAGTGATTAGGAAGGGGAGCTTATGACAGAAGTGTGATACAAAACAATTAAATAGAAAATAGTTAAATTTTAAATTTATGGAAGCAGAGGAAAAAATTCTCTTAGAAAAATCACACTGTGCTTGAATTTAATGTTTTCTTATTCCTGTAGTAACTCTGTAGCACAGATAAAATATTGTGGCTTCATTTTATTGGACTAAAATTTTAAATTATTTAACTGTTTTGAGTACAAGTGAAGTAGGCAGAAAAACGTAAAGAAAGGATGCAATCATGAAATTATTTTCACTCCAAATATTATTAGATTGCATTCAGAGTACTGGGTTCTTCATACAGCTATTTCCAGGGCAGTGATGATCACTTCTTTTTCAAGAGGAAAGAACAAAAGCAAGCAGAACAAACACAACAGCTGTTGTGCAATATCCAGGTGGAGGCTGGTGGTTCATTACACAAGCATCAGGCATGCTCAACTTCATTTTCCACTGGAGCATAACTAAGTACCATGCAAATATTTGTGATTTTTGTTTTTAAATAAATAGTGAATTTGTGTTTTGAGCTCAGAATATTATGATTGGACATAAGAAATAAAACTACAAAATGCTAGAAATCTTTCTAATCCCTAGCAAAATATTCTAATATTGGTTTGACACCAATATATAAAGTATAGTGAAGTAAAAAAAAATTAAGACCTTTTAGAAGGAAAGCTTGACTCCTTATCTTTTGCATTCTCTGAGGTTATCAACAATGTCTTCCACACAGCAGTTTTTGCCATTTCATCAGAAATGTTTATCACAGATGGGTCATCTCTAGACAAAAATGAAAGTAAATACACAAACAATCAGCAATCAGTCTTGTTACTTATTAACTCAATAAAAGTCCTTGAAAACTGATAGTGATGACAATAATTAAGTGCAATGTAAGTTAAGTAATTATGTTAAACTCCGTAAGTCCTGAACAATTACTTAAATACTCTCTCAGAACATCTTAGCACTTTTTTAGTATTTTCTCCCTCCAACAGCAATTAATCACAGTAACATCAATAAATTTTATTGTGTTACTCCCAACTAATAAACAAGAGAAAAATGAAGAAGTGTGAAATTAAATATTGCCCAAGATCTCACAGCATGATAGTGGCATCACTGGATTAAACACAAATCCCAAAAGGTCCTACTTATGCTCTGAAACTCCACCTACTTTTAAAACAAATTTAAAAGCAACCAGAAGCCTTAACAAAATAAAATACTTAAGAGAGCTAATAAAAATGCCCCGATTAAACAAACTAACCAGTAGTCTTAAGTAGCACTTTGTAGCCGTTATGTTCTTTGCTTTACCTGGACTGCTCCAAACTTGTATTTATACACTTAGGAATAATAAAGTCTTAAATGTGGTAAGGGGTTGCCTGTACATTATTCCTGGTTCATGGTTATATGTATTTGGCATTCAGTATGCCCTCAGTAAACTTGCTGTTTTGTGTATTGGGGAGCCACTTTTACCACCAATATCTTGACTCTTGTTTCTGGCTACAGGACTGCAACCCTTACAGTACAGAGAGTCAGATATTATCCAGGCAACTCTACCAACATCAACACACAGTGGAGATCGATAGAGATCACACTGCAAGATAAATTAAGCTACATATTGCTAATATAAAATTACAACAAAATGGTATATATAAAACAGAAAGAAAAAAGTAAAAAAACAGACTATTAGTAGTGTGATTAGTCAGAAGGAATAGGCTGGGATTTTTCAGAGACACAGTTACAAATCTCCTGATTTGCATTAGGAGACTTTAGGGTAACTTTGTGTTAAAATGTTAGAGTAAAGGCCACTCATAAATGTTCCTACGAACTCACATTAATGCAGAGGTTACAGTCACAAGCTATTTCAAATATTTTATTAAGAATTTCTTTCTGAAAACTTTAAATTATATTCATTCCTTATGGGCTGGCAACATGTGCTATTCATATCTATAACATGTTCATGTTTTTTTAATTGTGTCAACCCTGGACTATGCCTTATCTACCTGGGACAGCTCTTGATTCACTCATTATCTTACATCACTGGATTTAATCAGAATGTTTTAGAATGTAGCACTGTAAGAATCTAGTTTTTCTGAGGCGTGTTCAAAACCTTTCCTGGATCCCTGCTTGCATCTGGGTGAAGGGTTTGACCTGCTCTACATTTTCCTTTTACTCTGTGCATGTCAGAAACCAAAGTTCATTGTGATCCTGCAGTCCAGCCCAATGGAAAACTTCTAACTAGTGTGGCTTTTCCCTAGGAAATGTGAGATCATGTGGAAAGACTAGAAAAGGGCTGACCTTGTTAAATGCTGCAATGTATGGTTCAGTTCACCTATCTGTACCAGACAAACATCCTCCTGATATTCAGCATTAAGAATAAATATTGTGGCATGTTTATTTAATTGCAACTCACCTAAAAGAGGAAAGGTATATTTTACCTGTAATGTCCTTCTAGTGGTAACTGAACAGTCCCTTCCTCTTCCATTGCTAACATACTTTGCTCTTCCTAGAACAAAGGAATTTAGACATGAGACAGGATATGAAATTGTGAAAAGTGAAATTTGTGTACTGTAATCATCTTTCCGTTTTCTTCAATATTATTTGCTTGAAGTTCTTAAGATACTTTTCAACTTTTACTTTAAATAGTTGACATTTAAAACCCTCTATTTTAAAAGCTGTATCTTCACTTAATGCTATTTTCCAATGCCAAATAGAGCATTGTTTTGTAACAATAAAGAGGAAAATTAGTAACAGTGAGTGAACCACTGTCTCATGAATTTTAAATAACATTGATAACAGGATATATGCTGTTGGGGGTTAGGCAAACCAAGACATATGCATTGATATTTACATGCAAAAATTAGGGAAGATTACTTAAGTTTGCACACACAGTTTTAATACTGATAACGCTGATTTTTAATACTGATTTTTCAGTGAAAGGTAGTGAAACAAGAGACCCAAAATTAGTTTTCACTTGAAGAGAATCAGGAGATAAATCTACAAAACACCTTATGTAAAGTAATTACAAATTTAGCAAATCTGTCTTAGCAGGAGGGGAGAAGAATAGAACACCTCTCAGGCACCATGTCCTGCCTGCAAGAACAAAAGAAAAGTCCTCCAGAAGAAGATTCTCAATGTCCACACCCCTTAGGTCAGGATACCAAAAGCCAGGAGGTTAACAAGTCTTGGCAGGAAAGTAACCATCAAATCCTGCTCTAAGTTGTTGCAGTATGTGTGTGAGCCCAACACCCAGAGACCTCCACATCTTTCTTGCCTTTATTAGATGGCTTTGTAACAGTTTTCACCAGTGCCTGTCTGAAAGCATGTGTTGGCTAAAAGGAGAATTTATCATTTTCTGGCAGATCACCAAAGGCCCACATGCATCCAAACACTGATTGTTGGTATTAGCTGCAAGAGCCAGTACAGTTTTCCAAAACAGTAGAATTTAAGTTCTTTCTGCTCAGAAATTTGTTTCTTCAATGCTTATTACAACTATTTCAAAAGTCACAATATTTTTTTTTCTTCAAATGTGAAAATCCTTTGTTCATTCTTGTCTCAGAAAGACTTCATTGATTAACATCAAAGTGGCTTCCAAAGAAGGTCTGTGAGGAGAAGGCATGTATAATATCCACTATAAATGTACAAAGCCCTGGAAAAAACATGGCCTAAAAATATAAAAACAACTTAAGTGACGAAATTAGGATCCAATCAAGTAAGTTTCAGATCCTGTCAACTATATTTCTGAATATTCTTGTGGGTAGAATACTTCTATTTTTAAAAGCTGTGTGATAGCAACTCTCCAATTAATTCCTTAGGCTACATGTCAGAAGTTTTTTATTACTAGTTAATTTTGTCATTTCCAGGCTTCACAGCTTTATAAGTTTTTGACAGTTGAACAGTTTTAATAATAGCTCTAAATATTTAGAAATGCCAAAATATGTAAAAATAACCTCTCAAAATAGACAGTGAATGAAATAAAGTAACACCAGTAGATTTTCCCAGTTTTGTTTTCTGATGCTATCCTATCAAGCAAGGGAAGGAAAGTGACATATAACCAAAACATGAGGATAACAAGGAATTCTTTCCAATAACCAGACCCACAAGAAGAGAGCTACCTTGGTTACTTCTGGTTACTCTGAATTGTGATGACAACAGACACCGTGATGAAACAACTCTCTGGTCTGCTTTGAGTCAAGGGAGAAAACAATGACTCACATATTTTAATTTCAGCCTGGTAGTTTTACAGGCACATACTACATAGTAAATAATCATCTTGATGTTTCTTATAGGTAAAATCTTTTCCCCAAAATATATTCCATGACAGCATGTTGAATGTGTCAAGGAAATCAAAGTTAAGGGTTCTTCAGGTTACAGATGAGGCAGGGAGTTTTCAAAGGTCACAGAAGAATCAATCCTTAAGGCATAGTATTCAGTTTGTATAGCCCCACATTCAAATTGTTAGTTCATGTCCTCTTTCTGCAAATACAGCTACCAATGGGAATCCTTAACACACACATTTCACTGGTCTTGGATCGCATCTCAGGGCATCCCTATTATCTGAAAAGCATATTCTTTGAAATAAGATGATGAGTCCAGATCTGAAACAGCCAGCTGGGTGGTGATGCCACAGGATGCAAGTCAGAGTCAGCATTTGGTTAACAGGGTTAGCAGTGTTGCTGACCTTTTCATTACAAAGTTCAGGTAAATTGTTTCTGCAGAAGCAGAAGGGAAGCTCTGGCCTAGAGTGTAACTGGGGCACTGCACAGGGTTATGGCATTGCTGAGCAGAAAGGGCACCAGTGATGCTGAGTGCCCTGTATAAGGCTCAGAGGCAGCTGGGACATCCACAGGCCCTAAATTCTGCGCTCCTCTCCTCAGCATCTCCTGCAGGGATGAGCCCCGGCCCAGTGCAGCATCCAAGCCCCAGGGCTGGGATCTGAGGGCTTTCCTACAGGCACAGGTGCATCTCTGCACACATCTGAGTGGGTCTCAGAAGCAATCCCCAGGAGCACTGTGGGTAATATTTTATATGACAGAATGGCAGCCTGAGAATCTACATCCCCACCTAAGCCTATCAGATTTGTAATCTTAAAAACACTTATGCAAAATATGACAACATGACACTCAGAGACTGTTAACAAATCTGCCTGGTGCGTGGAATGTGCCTTACAGAATTTTCTCTTAAATGTCCAAAGGAGAAATCAATAAATTGCTACACTCAAAGAAACCTGAAACCATCACCCACCTCTTTCTCAGCATCTTCCAGTTTCTTTTTCTTGCTCTCAGGCATCAAATCATCTAACCAACTGAGCTCCCGCTTGGTAAAAAAGAAATCCATGAGTTTTCGGACAAATACCAAAGCTAGGACCTGCAAAGATATTAATTCAAAGCATTAGGATATGAAGCAAGTAAAACAAATACACTTTTAGAGGAATACTTCCAAAAGTGACCAGTGTGTAGCTAGAATTTTATCCTTCAATTTGAATAATTTAACAGCTGCTATTTCTTTGTTCAAATGAAGTATGGCTTGAAGCATTTAACGATCACTGAGTTCAGTAAATATCTTCTATTTTCTATTAGTGAAGTCATCAGAGAAATCACTTAAGCAGCAGATCATCTTTATTTCTCAGACACAGAAGTGTTAGACTTCTCAGTTCAATAAATAGTCTTCCTTAATAAATGAATGTTCTTTCTGGGATTAAGTAATATTCCTTAAATAAAAAATAGCAAATAAATCTTAGTATTTTTTTCTTTAAGAGAATAATTTTCCCTAAGAGAATATAAGTTAAGATATCTACATGTAGGACTCAAAACAGAGGTTAAATGTGTCAAGTCTTTCATTGCTTAATACATTATAAATTGTCCTTGAACACAGAATCAAAGCAATATTATATTTAACTGCCCAAAATTAGTTTTTCTTCAGTAATAATTATCCACAAATGAAACGGGATTTTTAGAGGAAATAAAAAAAATCATACCATCATAGGAAAGACAATGGCAGCTCTTGAAACCTTTATAATCCAGAGAAGCACAAGACAACTCAGCTGAATTATAGTGAAGAGATGGACCTTTCTAAGAGGAACATGTCTTAGATAAATAAAATCTGGCTGGTGCTTTGCAGGCATCCAGAATAACTTTATCCTGTCAAAAAGCTGAAAGAGAAAATTTTAAAAGTTTGGATCAAACTGAGGTGTAGGATCATCTATGCTGTCATTTACACACTGCCTAAGAGATCCTGAATATCCAAAGAATCTGGCTTGTTATTCTAAAGGCAAAAACTACATAATTTCAGCAGCACAGAAGAGACTCCCTCATTTACAGCCATGAGCCTTTAATCTAGATTAGTCCAGCAGTGGCAAAGGACTTGTCTCCTCACCCACTGAGCCACCAAAATATGAATGAGAAACATGTTATTTAAGCAAAGTTTTATTACTTGGTTAATCATACTTCAGTTCCTTTCCATTTTAATCCACTTGTCTCCTTAGTTTGTATTGCAGATGTGCTGAGACATCGAATTCTGCTGAACTGTTCTCTATAGCCATACTGCAGGAAATACCCTGTTCATGGATGTTACACACATTGTTAACACTGGATGTTACACACAAAGAAGGTGGTTACTTTGAAATAATACTGCTAATCGGGAGCTCTTAGCATTAGGCAAAGGCAGACTTCAGAGTGGTCGTGAATCAATTGTGAATCCAACTGAATGGAAGCTGGTTGATCCTGTTGGGCATGTGCACTATCACACTGCTTTCCTATTGCATCCCACAGTCATTTTTCAGCAACTGAGCTCTGCCTCCTCTAGCACATAAAAAGCTGCTCACGGAAGGACCTCTGCAGTCTTTTATTTCCTGTGAATGAACAACTTTTCTTTTACTTCACCAGACACTCTATCCCAGGCTCTTTCCTTCTCCATATTTCACTTTATTCACAAAACCAGAAACAGAAAAGGGGGAAAAAAAAGAAGAAGAAGAAGAAGGAATGAATGCCAGAAAGCTGACTGCCATGCTGCTAGGAATGTACGTGAGAGGTTCCTATTTTTCAGTCCTATTTGGCTCCATACTGACCTGAGACATTTATGTCATGGCACAGTGATGATGGTGATACACCAATTCTTCCTGCATGGATGAGCCATGCTATATTCACACAGCCTTCAGCAATGTCAGGTTTTGGAAATTTTTATTGAGCATGTGCAAACTGCAGTTTTTTAAAGGCTTATAATTTGGCCAGATTTGAGCAGATTTCTTTTTCACAGAAACAGCAAAAAGCACATCCTCCCACAAAAGCCATCTTATCAAATCTCCATTCCTTGTCCCAGCATGGGGGAGGGAGATAAGGAGGGAGATGCTATCACTTTTCCAAGTAAAGATAGCCAGATTTCAGCATGTCTTAAAAACACTCCTCAATAGTGTAGTGTACTTTCTCATACCCCTGTTCTGAAAAACAGCTGAACTATATTAAATTGAAACTATTTAAACCTCAGTAAAAGCCAAACTACACTTCTGAGAATATCAACCCAAAGGATAAGAGATAGGCAAAGTTATAAAAGAAGAGCCTCTGAATAGAGACCACCAGTCAAAAAAAAAAAAAAGTTCCCAGCTTTGCCTATAAATGGAGGTAACTTGCAATCAAATATAATGAAAAAAACAATAGGACATTTTCTTTGCTTTTTGTATTTGACCTTTTGCACAGTATAACTTATGTTTTCACCCTATGATTGTTCTTTCTCAATTGTCTTGGAAGGTGTGTCGATGCCTCGTGGGCTAAAGGATTTGACACTGTGCCACTTAATGCTGCAGCCAGCCAGGAGAAAGAGAACAGTACAACCCCAACCTGAATGCTGGAATGCCTGGCTTCTGCCAGCTACTCCTACTTAAGGCCACTGCAGGAATGCTGCCCTTCCACTAGATTTGACCCTTCATCCCTGAAGTACTGTGGCTTGCAGCAGTTCCCCCTCCCTGCCTGGAGTGTTTATTTGCACAGGGAAGACCTTCAAAATTTCACTTATGTCAGTTTTAGGGCAAGTTAGCCATAAAGGCAAAGTTCAAGGTAAGTGTAGCCCTGCAAGGAAACTTGGAAAAGGCAGCATGCAAGCAAGTGAATGGGGAGGCAGCAGAGAGGGAAAAGCCCCTGATAGTTATTACTCCATTTTTAGGCTCAGCAAAATTCCCTTGATAACAACAGAGAACAGAAAAATCAGCACCCAAAAAATAGAAGAAAAAAATATGGAGCACATTGCCAAAGAGAATACTCTATTTAGAGGGAATCCATTTTCCTTTTTAAGTGAGTCACTTTCAAAAATTTAAGGTTGGCAACATTCCTTTAAGATTATACACAAAGGTTAATACAATAACATAACAAAAACAGCTGTATTTTTTATAGAAAGCATCATCAATAACACACTTATCATAAATTTATTTTACCTGAATTCCCTTTAGAGATGAAGCACCCATGTAAAGGAATACTCCATAAAGTACTGGCATAGGAATAAACTGCACAAACAAGTAGAAAAAGGGAAGAGCATATTAAATACTACTTAACAATTTTAAATGCTTCTAGAAAGACATTCAAAACAGTTCAAATACAAAGTGCCATATGCCTGCATTAATCAGACAAGTTGTAAATTCAGAGTCACTCAATTATAAATTAATAATGTTTCTCAGAGTGTAAAGCAAAATAAAAATCTGGGTCTGTAGTTTTATTTTCCTCTCATGGCTAGTTATTACAATATACTTAATTCCCTATTAATGAAATTAACAGAACTACACAAAACCAAGAAAGCCTTAATTTATACTTAAATTCTTTACTTTAAAGACTGCTCACAAAAATGTTCAAGAGACACAAAATACTTCTTACTGCTAAAAGTAATATTGTGTGCTGTAAGAATTTAAAAATGGGTGAATGATTCTCTGGAATGATTTTTAAGAGACTAAATGTTCATTTTTAAATGTTCAAGTTCTCAGCATACTCTGTGTAGGTAAACAAGTATGTCCATAGATAAGAATCTAGTAAACAAGTATGTCATAGATAAGAATACACAAAATGCATATTCTGTGTGGTTTCAAAGTGAAGAGTTTATGCTATACTTAATAAAATACTGCTAGGAAGTACAAGTTCTGTGGGTTTATTGCCCTCACTGCAACCATATGCAAGACTAAGTTCTGGTTTTACTAAAGCCAAAACTCTCACTGATTTCACAGAGGCCAGATAATTCTTTAAAAATATTAAGTGTATACATGGTATTATATATGACTGTAACTAGACACCCTTTTTCAGGACACTGGTGAGCTGCATTGAGTATGCAGGAGGTATGAGGAAATTTTCATGTTCATTTCCAAGAAATGAACCATAGAACTTCTCTTGCAACTATGAAAATATTTTTAATTTACTCGGAAACCACTAAATGCTTTTAAATTATCTAAATCATTTTTAAATTGGTATAATGAGACTGTTTCATGATAATTTGCCATGGGCCCAAAGTATTGACAAAGTGTTAATCTTCATCTACTACAGCTCAATAGCAGAATTCCCTTGGACTCCAGTCAGGCCAGATTTTCATTACAAGGTTTTTATTTTAAAAATGCTATAAGTCCCTAGGCACTTTATTAAGCAAAATTAGAGTTCCACTTTAGACTCTCATTGTGTAACATTATGCTAGTTAATAATGTGCCTGGAAAGAGCATTCATTAAATAATACAGTAACAACAGTGAAATGTTCAGCAGAGTATTTTTAACTTTCCCTTATTTCCCCAAATTACCTTTAGAATACTTGTCAAAAAGACAGAGGAGCCCATAAGGATAAAAATCATGAGCCCCGTGACTCTTTGCTCCCGGATTCCAAGAAATTTTGGCTGCTCCCCTGGAGCGGAGCACTCTGATTCCAGTTTTAAGCTGTTCACATGGGAAATAGAGAGGACAGTGGCTGCAACAAACCACGGCAATCCCATAATGGAGCACACACCAAGCATCACTGCCACCATGAGTAGGTCGAGGTGGTATCCACACCCTTTCTGTTAAAAAAAGTAAGGATGGAAAGAAGATGTAAAATGACATCTGAATTAAGGAGAACGCTCCTGGCAGGCATTCCTAATGAACAGCTAGAGACAATTAAAATTTTGAGACTTGTAGGAAAAAAATAGCTTCCTTCTATGTGTTTTCCAGGTTGGGTCAGTAGGGATGGCAGACTGGTAATCTAAGGGGAATTCATACTAGTTCACACTCAGTGCTCAGTGTCACTGGGCTCCTTCCAGTTAGGAGTTAAGTGTACCACAAATCCACTCTACAGTGGGCACCAAACAGCCTTCCTGCTTATAAAATGGATACTGGTCAGACACTGGAAAATACATACATTTTCTGTTTTAACTAAGTCTCTTCTGTGGATAACAGTAAGCAGAACATCCAGCTGCACTGCCAGCTTCCCACTGCACTGATCTTAGTACACCCTCCATCCATTCTTACAAAGAGGTGGAAAATTATGTATTTTTATTGGTCCCTACATAAAATCTGTAACACTTGCTAGAAAGGCCATAACATCACACTGATTCTTCTAAAGTTTTTTTTTAAGATGGTAAGCACACGATGTACATTTTCACTAACGTACTTTCAATCTTAGATAAGAGCAGATAGCTATAAAACAAGATACATTAAATATAAAATTGGGTACTGGTTTATTGGTTTCCTTATTCAAAGATAGCATCATAATATCCATATGCCAAGTCAGTACAAAACCTTTGGGTTTGGATCACTTCTGTAGCGGTCAAATGCTACATAAATTTACCAACATATGGACAATGGTTTGCTTTTGTGCATAAAATCCTTTGGTCAACTCTTAGATAAATTTAAAAACCTGCAATTACGACTTCACTGAAAAAGAAAATGCATCAATGTATCAAGCTTGGTTCTATAGATATCTGCTCCTATTGCTGAGTGGGATATTTCACTTCAATTTTAGCAAGTATCCAGGACCTCCTCACAGCTGCAAGCAGCAGCTCAAGCTATTTTCCTTTAAAAAGTCAGGTAGTTAGCCATCTCCACAAAACTTTGCAATATGGCAAAGAATCCAGTGTCACGGTCTGATGAAACAGCGATGTTCATGCAAACAATGTGAATATGTTGAACCATAATTTTGCCTGCAAACCCATGCAAATGCCTTTTGACATAAAAAAAGTAACTAAACTAAACTTGGAAGGGTTTGCTGCAGAGACTGCCAAAAGCTGAAATGTGCACTATCCAGAATTTGCTATGGGAAGTATAAAAAAAGAGGGGAAAATGAGTTGGAAGCAAACAAATCATTTCTTTATGAAGACAACTTTTACTTCTAAAATGGGAAGCGTCTGGGTTTATGAAAATGTAAGCCACATATCAAAATGAAAATGCCATCTTATTTGCTTACATTATTTAAAAAGGGGGAAAAGTAAAGAAAATGAAGAGAATCAACTCTAGCAACCTTCCCTCTCTCCCCAAAAGTGCTTATGAGTCTTATCTCCAAGACACATCTTGACAAACTCAGAGATGTGTCAAACACAGATATTAGTTACAGGCACAATGCACTCAAAGAAAGAGTTTAATTCTAAATCCTAACAGAGACACCTTTTTTTACCTTCTGACACATTTATGAGGAATGTATCTGCTAATGCATACAGAATCCGAGAGCATTTCCTCACATTCATACATGATCTGAGGAACCTGACATATGGGAAGAAAAGGAAGCATAGCAACAGGTGATGCTACACCAGACCCCAGCAAAACTAAAACGCAGCAAGACAAGGGGGCAGCCAGGAGGACCATCTGACTCCCAGATGCCAGTGCTGAAAAAACACATTCCAAAGCTTGGCAGCAAATTCCTGCATCTGTCAAGTTAACCACATGCAATGCTATGGATTGACATGAAGAGCCAGGCTGACAAAGAGGGCAAAAAAAGAACATATCAAATGTCACAATCATCCAAGAAGAGGCAATGCAAAGTGAAGGTTGCAAATGCATTTGCTAAAGCAACTTGGGATTGGATTGCTGCTTATTAAAAGTATGTCAAAAAAAAAGCCTAAGCTTGCTGCATATACATGTACAGAAACCTGCTGCTAGATTTTGCCCAACAGTTTTTCAGAGGGGTGATGTCCCTTTTTCTCTCTCCATCTGTAGGCAACTAAAGTGTTGGAGAACAGAGCAGGAAGTTGTCCTATGTTGTTTTAAGAACCCATTGTGCCTCTAAAGCTCAGTTTTATTCTTCTTCCTTCTATCAACATAGGAGGGGCATTAAAAAAAAGGATGGGTAGAACGACAACGAAGGACGAAGAGATGAAAAAATATCTTCTATTGCAAAATAACCCGAGTAGTTTTTAAAAATCCAATCCAGTAGAATAACACTGTCAATACCTAAAGAAGCAATTAATATTGTGGTATTTAGGGAAATTATTAACTTGAAGGTGTTTTTTCTCTTTAGGTGAATGAATCCTACTTCTACTAAAGCACAGAAGGTGGCACTTTCTTAATTCAAAATCTGTGCTCCAATTGACATTCATAAAGTCTTCTCTAAGGCAGTGGATCACTGACACAGGGTACAGGTACTACACAGACCAACAAAGAAAAAAGCACAAAAATTTAAAGGGGTCCTATATAATATATAATAAACTGGCATACACAAGTAGATGGATGCACATTGCATAATCTGAAGCAGAAAACAACAGTGAAAGTATAAATTTTGACTGAATACCTTTAGTTTGTGTTCTTTTCTATTGATAATGACAGCTGTGATCTGCTGGTCCATAAAGATTAGGATAGTACAAAGCAGGGCTGGAATTACAGCAGCTATCACTGTCCACCAAGGATTAGGCCCCAAAGGAGTAATAAACCAGCCACGATCGTCTCTGGTGGGCTATAAAAAGTCATGCATTGCCAGTGAGAAAGGTAAGGATTATTTACATTTCAGTTTCACAAGAATACATACAAAACATTATTAGGATATGACTTCCCTTAAAACCAACCTATATAAAAGCAACCTATATAGAGCACTGAAAAACACAGAGAAAAGTAAACAACTTCTAAAAAGTAAACAACACTAAAAAAAGTAAAGAACTTCCTCTGATGCCAAAACATGAAATTACATATAATAATCATCTGGATTGTTACAGACTTGGTTGCACTTGATACAGTAAACCTAAAATTTGGAGGAAGCCCCAGAACATTATAGTAGTATAGGATGTGGGTAATTTGAGACTTGTTAATCTCTGCAGAGATAACATTAGGAAGCATGACGGAACCTGATGGGAGAGGTCCACTTACATGATTCATTAATCAGAGAGGTTGCATAATACCTTGTGAACACAAAAATTTTAAAATAGTATCACTACTCCCTGATGCTGATAACAAAAAAATTATAAAACAAACATAGTGAATTACTTTGCAAAATGATAAAGTAGTGCAATTTATCAACAACTTACCTTAAAAGCATTTGGAACCTGAAGTTTTGGTGATGGAATTCCAATGGCATAGTCAATTAAAACCATGGACAAAATAGTGAGAAAGACAGCAAAATCGCTGACAACAGAGCGTACCTACAATTATTGAGAGAAATTACAATTTTAACTAAAACCTTCAGGTATGATTTAAGATTTTTATTCACTGTTTTAGTACAGCTTATAGCTTTTTAGTTTACAGCTAAAACCATGCTTATTCTGATACAAGTTTCTTACAGAGGAAAGACACACTGTCTACTCCACCAGCAGTTAACTGAATTTGCCATGCAGATGAAATTCTTACTTAGACATGCCTAATCTAACGACAACTTTTGAATTGAAATAATGGCACGCACCTTTGTTGGGAAGTATCGGCTAGTTTTGAACTGCTTCAGTGTGGATGAGAGCGTTACTGTAGAAAAGAAGAGGATGACAGACCAGAAGAGGACATCTGGAACATAAGGGCCATGATGACCACAGGCTCGCCCAACAAACTCACCATGAAACTTCTTACATTCCTATCAGGGAGAGAAAAATAGTAGTGCTCTAAAAATTATCCATGCTTTGCACTAACCTTTTCTTTCCAATTTCTTTCCTAAATTGCAAGCAAATTGTATTACTAGAAATAGTAAACCAGTTTCTAGATATTTATTCTTTTAAAACTTAGACCTCACTCTGTGTGTATCTAGTCTGCATGGAAAATTCTCAAAGGAATCTCTTTTTTAGCCATATTAAATGATTAAGTCACTAAAACATACCATAAATAAAGTCATTAATATAAACCCAGGGTTTTTTCAAACTTAGCAAGTACACTGATTTATTTTCTGTGTACAAATACAGATTTACACTTACTACAATTCTCCAAGTGTGGAAAGCAAAGTTCAAAAGGCACAAAGAAAGAAAGGCTGCTCCTGGTGCATTCTCAAGAAGTGCTTTTTTAGTTTTCACTTCACAGGCCCAGCAACTGAAGAAAAAACTATTTAGGATGTGTGGCATTGGCCTAAAAGGAGCCCAATATATTTAATACCACACGGGGGCAGCACACCCTGCAAATTGTCTTTCTCTTAAAAAAAGACCTGATAAAATGCCGGAAAACCCAAAATCTTTAACATCAATTATATTTTATGTAATTTATTATCAATATGCAGATATGGTGGAAAATATTTCCAGTACTTCTCCACTACTATCCTTAGTTGTCTAAAATCATAAAGAGTAGCTCCAGAAATGTGAGCTACCAGTTCTAGACTCACAATGTCTTTCTTCCCCTTTCCAATTCCTCCACACTTATTAAGAAAAATGAAATGCAGCACCCAGAATCAAGGATTCCAGGCAGAAATATCCTGCCAGATCAGGATCTTTTCATATTAAATCAAGTGTGTCATTGGCTTATCAGACTCACTGCACAATATCATGTTATGGGAAACTTTGGCTTTGAACAAAGATTGTCTTGGAAAAAACCACAATTGCTATTTGATGACTGTGAGACAAAGGAGCACAAAGCTTTTTATACTAATATAACAGTAAACTTGAGACAAAGTTCATCATATGCCTCCTGAAGAGGATTTTGTCACCATCAAAATCCTCTTCACACCTGTCCAAAATCCTCTTCATAGTTGGTCCAAAATCCTTTGCTCACACTTGGTTTGTCTTGATAGCAAAAAATAATCATTGGGTTTTAAGAGAGAATGAGAATCCAGATCTTCAGAAACTTGAAACATTTCAAGTAGACACGAGAAATATACGAATATATGAGCAGCAAAAGAAACATAATGGGGTGAGTCTGACCAAATATTTACCGACAAATGTCTAATCTCTTACTGCAGCTCTCTAGAACAGAAGTTTTTTGATGATGCTTGCAAGAAATAAAGACACTAAAGTACAAAAAAAATCAGTTATTCCTTTGACAACTATAGGAACTCATGGGAAAAGCTGGTCAGTTATACTGCTACCTGTGTAAACTCAAGTTTTCGTAATAAGCTTTCCCAGAAGTTTTTAAGGGTTTTATATAATGCAGCCAGTCTTTTACATTTATAGCTAAAACAAAATCTGTTATTTTAGATCTCCTCAGCTGCAAATGTACTCTGAAAAACACTGTCAGAGATCTGAGAAAGTGAGAGGAGGAGTCTGCCCCTGCACAGATGCTCTTAGAGTGTGCTGCAATTTTGAGAATATTCATTCTGGACTGCTGGAATCCCTCAGGCCAGCAGTTCTCAACTTTCTTTCTGCTGTTGCCACACCAACAGAGTTGAGGAGCAGTCCCTGCTCAGAGCAAGGCATGGAAGCAAGACAGAGCAGCCATGGAAGACAGCTCTTACTTAACATGAGCTCTTCTGCATTCCTGCCTTTGAAAAAAAGAACAGTATCTTCTGGAGACAGTCCACCAGATTGGCTTTTAAGTGTTCCGTTTGATTATGCCTGAATTTGGTTAATTCAGTTATCTCTTCAGTCTGGTGTCTTTTGCACTCAATTCTCTTTGTGTAATGAAATGATCTGTTTGCAAGAAAAAGTTGTGGCCCAATCTCAACACAAGACTTTAATCGAGTTGTAAATGTCGCTTTGAAGAAAGCAAACTTCAATTATATAAATCCTTTAAACATAAAAAAGTGTACTGTTAAAAACTTGTTACACAAGCCCCACTGAACTGTAGCTTTATTCCCTTCCTCCCCTGGGAAAAAAAGTTACAGAACTTATGTAAGAAAAATAGTGGTCACTGAAGAGAAAACGTTACAAAATTCCTCCCCATCCTCTTTTTTATAGCCTGAACTATTGTAAGAGTGTTTTAGGGGAAATAAATGCTTCTGATTCTTTCTACACAAGGGAACTTTGGTTTTGCCATCTGGCAGAATTTAGGACAAATTCATTGTCATTTGACATGTTTGACTAAATCTCAGCCAAGCTCTTGTGCTAGCGTGTCAAGAAGGTTCCAAAGCAGGGCATAACAAGTACACACTTGCTTTAATGTGTACTATCAGAGGCTGCAAAAAAACTTACAAAAGGAGATAATGCTACAAAGTCCAGGTTAAGTTTTGTTTAATGTATTTTACTATTTGTTTGAACGAATATGAGCAAGAAAAAAAAGGTATATTTAATGTATTTGTTGCAGCAAGATGGACAAAATGATTTATGCCGACACCTTTATTTATTAAGCTCCAAAATTTACTTACTGACACAGTTAGGTTCCCCCATGGCACATCAGATGCAGATATATTGTAGTCCTGCCAGTATTGTAAGGTTTTATTGCTAGGATGTTCTGGTTCCACACAATTGCATCTGAAAAGAAAATTTTTCTTCCTTAATAATAAAAGATATATCAGATATTAATCCAAATTTTCAATTTTATCATACATTGAAATTATGCTCTACATTGACAGACAATTTTAGTTCAAATGAGTTCAGTAAATGCATGCTTTGAAGCAGTTTGTAGTTCAGTAGCTAGTGCTATTACTAGAGTATCATTTGCTGTGAGGTGCATATGCATATATAGTACGTAACGTGACAACCACTGATCAAACCCCTGATCACATAAAGTTTTACCACCTGTTTTCTTCCTTGTCTATTGATACTTCTGACCACAGTTTGTAATACTGAGAATATGCCATTCCTGTCACACCCTTGCACATCTAACACTTCTCTACATGGACATTAGATGCTGTGTACAGTTCCAGGCTGATCCATTTCTCAAATAACAAACTCTCTGTATCCTCTTTCTTTCCCAGATGAAGAAGTGCCTTTGCATGCAAAACTGCCCATACCCAGTCAACTGTCAGGGCTCTGAGTGTCAGGATCACTAGCACCAAAGGCTCTCTGAACTCTGTGTCCCTTGTTTTTCCTTTCCCCACAGCTGCTGTAAAAACCAAACTTTTCATTTTAAATTGTGTATTTTAACACGCAGAATGTGACGAGGCAGTGTAGGAAGACAATACTGCAAATAGGTAATTTAAAATCAAAATTAAGTTTTTAAAGCCTCTGAAGCAACTGTGGGAGGCTTTTTCTTTGACAAAGCCTTCAAAACATCCAGGATACTCCGTAGGATCCAACATGTCAAGTGCACTTCGCAATATGCTTTAAATTAATCCTACTTTAATAATCTATAGCGCTAGCGAGCCTGCTAGTATTTTAATGTGCTTATGATGTCTTTAAATAAATTGTGTACTCTCTGATAAAGTTTTCAGGAGTAGCTGGGGACAGGATAACATCTAACTATTGCATGCAGAGCCACTGAGCATAAATTGCATTACAGCTGGAGCAGAGTATCAGTTTATTCACTTACCTACGCCATCTATTTTCTATGTGGCTGTTTATCTTTCCACAAAATTACAATACTCATCTAGATTTGTACGATTTTCTATATATGAAATTCTACCTTCTACATCGTGAGGACACAACACTGACATTCTATTTCAATTACAATACTATACATGTGACAACAGCTGCATTTAATACAGATAGGGAAAGATGCAGGTTGTCTTTGTGCAATTCCTTGCTTTTATTTTAAATGCAGCTATTTACAAAAGAAAGAGAAAACCCCTACAGCCCATGAACAAAAAGCAAAAAAAAAACCCAACCAAAAAAGCAACTGCATTCAGAGAAGTAGAGGGCCTGAGCCAAAAGTCCTTGACAGGATTTTCAAACATATTTAATATGCTTTGGATCAGGCCCTAAGTGCAGAATGAATGCGTGTTCAATGCATAGTTCAAAGTATTACAAAATGGGTTAAATGAAGCACATCACTACTAGTGAGCTACAGTAGCAGAATAAAGCCAACAAACTACATTATGTATTGCAAGGGAGTATTGGATGTTCATGCAGCAATGCAGAGGTGGCTGTGTCAGGTTACTGCTGTTTTCTGTGAGCACAGGAGCTCCCTGGCCCCTGGTGTCCATCGCCGATCGCAGACTGGCCACGGCCCGCCGGGCTCTGATTACAGCAGGCCAAGGTGGCATGGGCTGCTCACTCAGTCACCTCCTCACTAGAAGGGAAGACTGTGCCTGTCGCCAGCACTACATGGTACAGCTACACTTGCTGCAAACTGCAAAATTACATTTAAAGGTTAGAGGAGCCAAAATTTCTATTTCCTCAGAAACGTGACAGTTGAAGCTATCGTTTAATACAGCTCAGGTAAATCACCTTCAGATGAGATCACCTGTTTATTTCTATAGCAATATCACTTTCCTCCTGCACAGCATTCCAGTCTGGTCTTTACCGAGTTTCACAGGCATTTAGCAATGGCAGACTGATCATCAGCAAATAAGTGACTTGTGCAAACTACACCCACACAGACCAAAATCACCCTGCACGGTGCTTTTGTCACTGAATGGGAGCAGAACTAGGCTCTAACTGTAGATATCAGATCCTGTTTCTACTCAGAAGACCATTCAAACAATGATCTCAGTGTTTTGATATATACAACATTACATTGCTTTCAATACTGTATGTGTTTTGGCAACACTGACATTTAGATGTGAGATTGTATCATGGTATTACTGTCTTCCAGCATCCCACTAATTGCTTAACATTATAGAACTGTGAGATAGTAAAACACTCCCTGTCCATCCCAGAAAACACAAATGAAGGTACCATTCAGTGCCAAAACATAAAAATCTTATCTACCAAAATGTGTCATTTCATAACAAATATAATTGCTTCAATGATAACTATTTCCCAGCATAACTGACCTGCAAGGAGAATCTCACATTAATGAAATAATGCTTCCTACTTTATTCTTTTTAATATTTTAATCTTTCGTTGCCATTTTTACTTTGAGTAGTTTTGCCAGAAAAAATAAAATATGCTGAATAGTTAACATCAACACATCCTTCTATTTTCCTGATAAAATATTACTCAGAAGGCTGGAATAAGCAAAAAATTATTTCCTCTTGGGAATTCAAATGCTCTTACATTCTTGTAAAGTTGTTTAAAGTGCTGAGCATTTGCCCATGACAAGGGATCTACATGGAGTTTATGCTATTACCAAATGAGTAATAGACTACACAAACACCTGTATTTTCTAAGCAACATATTCAGCTTTAAATACAGCACCAATTTAGCAATGTACTCTTGTGTCTTTGAGTGATAAGTCAGCAATCATCTTCTTGATGCTAAAAGATCCAGAAGGATTCTTTTGATTCTCTTTCATTGTGGCTAGAATACTGGCAGGGAAGAATCTGACACTGGTTGTAGTAGCAAAAGCATAGGTGTCATGGCGGGGGGCAATCTTTGCTGCATATTTCAACACATCCACTTCATCACACTGATGACAGAAATAATTCACTTTTCATCTTTACAGTTTTGGGCACTGCAAGAAATTCTGATCTCCTGGTAACAATTCAGATGTTCAAGTATGGGTGACTGTACACTCCATGGTATCTGTGACATCTACGATTAGCTGGCACACGAGAGGATCTCTATTGACCTATGCCTTTGTTTTCACAGCAGCTAGAGGCTGAGAGATCTAAAATGGCACTAGATACCCAGTCACAGGTAACTACCTGTATTTAAAATGTAGACAGATATCAGTGGAGCTTCCTTTTTTTTAGGGTATTTAAAAATCTAATATAGCCTAAAAAAAAGTGGATTATACATCTGAGATTGATAAATAAACCATTTCAGACAAGATGGTCTTCAGACAACTCAGAACTGTTGTAAGATTAGGACTGATAAAATGAGAACAAAGAATAACAACCTGAACCTGCTAGCTAGAAACAATAACCAGAGCAAGGAGTCTTTGTTGCCTGTTCCAAAGTGCTCAAGAAATCTCTGGCAAATCAGAATAGAGAACAAGGGTAGATTAGAAATAATAAATTTTAGGACTGCATGAAAAATGGGTACCCCCTGGAGCCTGCAGCTCTCTCCTTTTTATAAGAAGATCAAAATTTCAGCTAAATCTTCAGCACCAATTCAACTGTAACAGTATAGGCAGTAAAAGGTCACTCCTCACTTCCCTTCTTTGTCCTCCCAAACTCCCCACCATTTCTTAGCTGTTTTAGGTTTTGGTTCATAAGTCTCAATTTCATTCACTTCATTAATTAGAGGCAGCCATCCTAACTTCACTGCATGCAACATCTACAACTTGTCCTGTTTTCAGAGAACAGAGCTAGGATCTGACAACAGCAACTTCAGGAAATCTCAGACAACTAGCAGTCACTTTATATGTCAAGTTGGGGAATATTTTTCCCCTCCTGTTTACATTAGCAATAAAACATAAATATCATGGCTGTTCAACAACTGTACTGTACTAAAACTACTTACATCCTGACTGTAATTTTCTGTTAACTGCAAAAAAAGGAACTTATAACCTACTATTTGCTCAAATCAAATTAACCTCAGTCTAGTCCTTTCAATCCTTACAATATCCACCTCTTACCCCTGATTATTCAGGTTGCTTCTTCACCATTTTCTTCTCTTTACTCTGTCATGCACGCTCTGCTCCCCACACAGACTTTAATGCAGCATGGTGCTAGTCCAGGTTCAAAAAAGAGCCTCAGACAGTTTTTTTGTGAATAAACAAAACACACTTAAACAGTGCAGCTCCCTTTGAAAGCCCCATGGCCATTCACCCCTCGGCAGCTGCCAGTTTTCAGTAGGCTGTCTTCAAGACAAGGAGGCACTTACTATTGACAATTTTATACAATCCAAAAGGCACTGGTTTGGATCTCTTGTTTTTTCCAGCATTTACATATCGCAAGCTACACCTATTTATACTAGATAAGGATATGATCTATAAAAGATGCAACTGCAGCTTCTTCCTGATTAGTCAATATACCATTTCCTTCCTAGAAGGGAAAAATACCTTTCTGGCTCACTTAAGATAGCCTGAGAATGAGATTTGCTCAATATGAATATTTATAATACTTAAAAAACTACAGGCAAGTATGACAAATAAGTTGGAAAATGTGCTTGTTTAAACAATATGTCTCACTGAATATCAGAGCACATATTTGGTAGTATGAGTAGGAAGGTTTTCCCCTAGCACAGGGGATGCTCTGAGTGTGCTGTGCACCAATCATGTAACAGAGACAGAGGAGGATGACAGTATGAAATGGAAGATAACATCACTAGGTTCATTTTTAAAGTAAGGTATATGTGTAGGTATTCTTTACGTTGCACTTACAAGGCTGAAGTGTATTAATAGCAGAATGCTATGATATTTACGTTTTCTCCAAATACACCATTTTCATGTGAATTTTGGGCATTCACAGAATCCTTCTGTTTCTCTAAGAACTTCCACGGGAAGAGGACAACAGTATCATAAAATGATGTCTTCTCTGCTGTCTCATACCTACAATACCTGTATATCCCTGACATTATATTTACCATACTCCTTCTCGTGCCAACCTTCATACCAACTAAATCAAAGTCTCAGTGGAGAAAAGACTCAAAGCAAAATAATTAATAGTGATGGAAAATGGACTTGTCAGTTAAGTTCTATTCTCAGTATCATGAAACCCCTTCACAGCACAGCTGTCATGGCAAGGCAAGATTTTTTTCTTCATTTATTTATGAGATCTGCCATCCTGAATTACGACCATTAAGTTATTTGGCCCATCTCTGACAGTCACGAACATTAGTAGGCATCCACATATATTCTCTAAGGTTACAAGTCTGTGTAGTTTAGTTGGTTAAGTTCAGGAGGAAAATAGAAAAGTCTATTAAAGCACCTAAACAATGCCCTCAGCAGCACAATAGTTTCACAGAGAAGAAAAGATAAAATTGAGAAGGGGAACTGATGTTAGACCGAAGAAATCTCAAAGGATCAGGTTCCTTTGGATAGCACATCAGGAAGAGAATGGTGTTTTGTCAAGGGGAAAGTCTAGAAAACAGATTTATAATCATATTGTAGCTTTTTTAACCTTGAATGTTGGGTTCTATTAGCTATCTGGTACAGTATGCAGTCCATGCATTCACAGCAGCACTATGCTATGTAACTGCCATATACAAGTTCCTGTGCAGTGTAACTCTGGGGGGTACTGACAACTCATCTGAAAGCTTTCACTGTGAGTATTTCTAGGATGTCACTTCACCCTGCTTCCAAAGTTAAGAGTGCATACACTTGAGGAGGAGAGGTTCAGTATAATGCTGGTACAGAAATAATTACTACAATACATTACAGTGCTGTATGGTCAGCTTGAGTTTCAATTGTTCAGGTGCAGTTCATCAATACACATAACTGTGCATCAGTACTGTAACAAAACCACCCATGGATTTTATGTAAGTCCTCCTAGATTTGGAAGGCATTGTGTAGACCAGTTCTCAACGACAAACAGAATGCTATGGAGAATTGCCTTACAAGAAGATCTATTTCCAAAGTGGAGGGGATGAGTAGTAGGAAAGAATAAAACAAGGTGGCCACTCTCCGGGTTCAAATGAAGGAGAAAGAGACAAACAAGTGAGTTGGGTTGGGCAGGCACAGAGACGTCTTGGAAAAAATAGAATAAAGAAAAAGAAAGCCTAGAATCCCAAGGTTTGTCAAGAAGCAAAATGGAACCAGCAGTTAAGCTCAGTGATGGCACTTGCATGGTTCTGGGAAGAAGAGGGATATTCTTAGGGAAGTACACACAGGGTATGGCACAGATACTTAACTGTAGGAAAAAACCTATAAAGAAGGGGAACAGAAAATCTATATTCATATCTAACTTCAAAGAAATCATTACAGGAATTGGAATTCAATTACATCCATGGGACCATAATGAGCAATACTGTGCTCATCATCACCGACTCTTCTCATTCCACCTGCAGCTTAAGGGATACAGGATACAAATTAAGGATGGTAATTTGCATCCAATAATGATGCATTTAGATTAATTTATATAGATAATGGAAGATTTAAAACTTGCTTGTGCAAAGAGTCGTATGAACAAAACTAATCTTCACAATGCCTTCTAGAAGCAATGGTTACTACAGCCTGAAATGATACTGAGATTGACATGATCTTGGCTCCCTAATTACATCCAAGTGGGATTTTCTACTCCTAATGCTTAAGTGCATGTCAATACCAAGACAGATTGCAATATGCATATTACTATGCCAAGAAATCACTTTAAAATTATTCAATGTAATCTGTTAATAATTGAGTAACTTCTGGTAAAGAATTATTAAAACAGCATGAATTCATCACTTTGAAAAAAGAATTAATAAAAACCAAAAAGGTATATAAAATGCCTTTATATACAAAAAAGGTATATAAAGATCTAAGCAACCTCACCCTGAGAAATAACTGAACTTCTGTATTCTAAGATAACTGTCTCAAAATGCTTGTATTTTAAAGAATACTGGATTGCTTTCTAAATCATATTCCTTTCATCCACAATGCTTATTCTGTTTTCCTCTTAAAAACAGGGGGCTTTATGTGCTCCAATATGGGGTTCTCTTTTGCTAGCAAAAATAACATTCTAATATTTAATACAGACAGTAAAACTGATGGGCATCAGTGTTCCAGACAGGTTTCACTAACTGCAGATATATTTGCTACCAGGGTAGGAAAAAAACAGGAGGAGGAGAGTGCAGAAATAAAAGAGTTGCTATGCCAACCTACAAATGCTAATGGCATGACAAATACAAAAAGGTCACATTAAAAAAAATAGAAAGAAAAGCTCTGAACAAGAAGTATTTGTATTTAATTTAATAAACGATGTAGCTACTCTATTTAAATTCTTTCAAAACAATGCAGTTTAAAAATAAAAAATACAGCACAGTACCACACTGAAAATCAGGTTGTCTTTATCCTTCCTTTGATTTATCACTTAAATGCCTTATTCTTCATCACACACATCAAAAATATGGTGTTTTAGGAAAAAGTTACATATAAATGACGAATGGATTTGCCTGCAAGCAGATTATGTAAAGATCAGGGGTGATATTTAAATACAGATTAAAAAATAAAATTTAAAAATGAGTAAAAAGTGCATCATGTCTAGTTTTACATTAATTAGATAATGCAACAAAATATTTTTGTCTCTTAGAAGTATAATTCTGTAACAAACTCAAAACCTTCTACTAAAATGCTAAATGCAATTTTTCAAGAAATCTTTTAGGAGGACTTTCAGTTGATTTTCAAATGTTTGGGTGTGCTTGATTAAAAACTAAAGGAAAAAAAATGAAAATCCCAACTGTTATTAATGTTCTTCCTCTAGTGTTCTAAGGTGTATTATGGCAGATATTAGTAATGACTCCTGTACTCTCAAATATAAGTGATGCATGCAGTGCAGTCTTTTACATCAAATTCCTGCAACAGAGACTGTTTGTAACAGAATCAAGCCCACCAAAAATATAGAATGGGTTTTCTTTCTTACTTGAAATATGGTTTCAGTCTGGTTGAAATACCAACTATTTAAAATTACTATTTTCTTTGTCTTTCTAGTACTCCAAGGAGAGCATTAACAGAATGCAAATGACTTTTCCTGGTCAAACTCATGTCCTCACCAGGGCAAAGGAACAGTACTGGCATGTAGATAGACTACCTGTGGACATCAGAGCATCCTCAGAAAGCCCATGGGAGAAAAGAGGACAGCTGGCCCACAGCATATACTGAAAATTTCAAGTATATTCCATGTTATGACAAATTTATCATCAACTTTCTGAGTGGGCAACAGAAAACACAGAAATTTTACAGTATAACCTAAGTTTTATAGCAAGAACTGCAGATCCAAGATAAAGTTTTACATAAGCTTTGGTTGAGCATTCAAAGAGAAATGAGTTGCTCAACCTTTTGAAGATTACCCATGGCTAATTAAAGACCTGCCAAGGCTTTACTAACAATTAAAAACTTGTCTTTAAAATCCCCAAAGAGGAAAATGAAAACAGCTGTTTTAATTAGCAAAACAGCAGATACTAATTAGCTTCTGTAACGGAGTATGCTGGTCCTTTAAGGACAGGACCAGTTTCAGCCCAAGTTTATTACCCATTTAAACTACAAGTAGAAGGACTGGAATCAGATGCTGCAGGAAAAGCTTCTAATTCCTTGTGAAATAAGTATTTCCCAACTTCAAGTATACAAAAGAGGGGTTTTTATTTTGAGTAAACTTTTATGCTTATCCTTTTAGTTTTTTATCTTTGCAGAACTGAGTTGTGTACAGACATTTGAGCAGGGACTGAGAGTACTTGAAATGTCTTGTGATGATCCCATGGGGATGATACTTGTGACATCTCATCTGGGCAAAAGGCCACTGTATCTGGACAAAGTAAGACTAATATGTGCACATTTGCAGAGCAAGCCCATGGAGTTCAGGTTGCATCAAGTCTGCTGTGAAAGCACTGGGCAGCTGACGTAGAGTAGTTGCAACTGAGCACATCTTTCAATTCTCCCAATTTTTTGGGACTAGTTTCGAATAACTAAGAAATCTGAGATGAAAGAGGAATGGAGGGAACAGGAGAGGCTGAAACTACCCTTTTGATGTGTTCAGAGCACAGATCCTTGGGTAGCAGCAGATACGCTCTTACAAGATAATCAACATGCATTGATTTTCAGTACACTGTCATTTCTAATAATCAATTAAAGTTAAAAACATAATTTCAAAGTTTAAAAAATTTAAGTCCAATCCCATAGGAGCTGTATGTCTACAGCTAGGCATTTTGCTGTTAGTGGGGTCAGTTGCTATGGACATGATTGATAATAAACAGGAACATGCTGCAAGCAGAAGACACAGTGTAAGTGCCGAATGTGAGATGTAATACTAGAGTTTAAAAGGTAAAGTATTTGTACTATCTACACAGAGTGAAAGAATAACTGAAAATTTGGGTATGAAATAATAAACTCAAATAACTACAAAAATACTATATCAAATAAGTTTGATATCAGTGATATCAAATAATTTTGACTTAGTATTTGAAAACACCAGGCAGTAGTGAAATCTTTCTTCATCTGGAAACATCTGGAAAACACTTATCTTTCAGGAGTTGTGTTTGAAAGATCTAAAACTGTTGTGCTGGTATTCTAACAGTCCATTAGGACCTGTATTACAGTCCATAAGGACCTGTAAGTGGAGGATGACAAATGCTGCTCTTTTACCATCCTGTGTGCTCTGCACATTTTACACTCATTGCTCAGTTACCAAGAGCAGGCAGAAATAAAACACCACCTTTCAAAAACCAGTCTGGTATTCTGACTGTTGAATGGCATTCTAACTAAAACCAACAACATTTATTTGTTAACATAGGATTTTAATGAGAAAACATTTTCATAAAATATAGACATAACTATGACTGTACCTCTACAAGCAGGACTGGTTAACTCATTTCTCTGAAATCTCTAGCAATATTATGGGATTCAGCTAACCACAAATACAGCTACCCAGGAGCCCATGTATCTACTTGTGTTTATGCCTTCCACGACATATTTTAATATCTCAGCTCCACCTGATAAATGTTTTCTAAATAATTTTTTGACTTTGTATAGCATTTCAAAATCTGATTTTCAAAATGATAGGGGGACATCATGGTCTCTTTACCTTTGAGACAACTACTTTGAAGTGGTAAAGAAAAAGAAAAAAATCCACGAAGACTGTGCTATATGAAGGTCTTCCTACTTCTTAGAAGGTGAGTAAAGTTAAGAGGATATAACCTCAACTGCATGCATGGTCTATTCTTGATGTCTGTTCCCTTCTCTTCAAATAAATATTCCTTTGTCTACTGATTAAACTATCAGAGAGGAATAATAATATTTCCAGCATGATGAGAGTATGTCATGGCAGAACTACAGTTTCTCTAATTTAACTTCTTCTGTGTATTAAGGTATATAATGTACATTCAGATTCAGGATATGCTAACTATTTTTCTAGTGATAATATACACAAAGCTCAAATGTTTTCTCTGTTGCTGTGTTCTGTTTTTCCCAGCTTAAAATGCAAATGAGACATTTGGTTGAGACACTCCTGTTTTTCCAGTGAACAGAAGATGTGGCACTGTTCAAGCACTGTTGCTTTAGGGCCCCACCCAGCTCATGCAGAGGGTTCAAATGGGTTCAATGAAATAATAGAGACATTTCTGGAGAGGGATTCTTATTGAAAATGCTTTTTAATGACATTTTATTTACTGATGTGAGCAAGCTTAACTGATCTCAGGACAGACTAGGATCTTGTCCTTCACTAGAACATTTTTGTTCTCGTATCACAGAAAACAGGTCTATGAGGCTTTACTTCTCAACAAGACAATATTGATAAAAGAAATTCACTTTTTTATTCCCCAAGTGGATTAGTACCTGTCTAAACTTCACAATAAAGCTGTTAAAATTGAGTTACATTAAAAATCATTGTATTAGGAACAAATTGATTATGACCTACTGAGATACATCTAACAATTCCAAATCCACTTCAGCTCTTGTGGATTAAATGCCAGAGAGGTTAAAATAAAGGAGGTCCATCAACTTATAACCTTTTAGAAAGGTGAATATTTCAATTTGGGAAAAAGAAACCAAACCAAAACAAGATAAATATGATACACAAACATTACCTGAACATCCTGTTGCCACTGAAAGATTCTAAATCATAAGTACAAGGTTACAGGAAGAGACCATGAGTTTAGTCTCATTAAATAAAAATTAATAAAACCAAGGTCCCTTTAAGTCCTATTTTTAATCTAGGATTTCCAAGTTAATTAAGTTGAAGCTTTTCCAAACCTCAAGTCTGGAAATACATTTTTTACTTATCTTAAGTAAATGCATCCCGCTTGTACACATCCCCCCAGTAACTACTACTTCCATAAGACAGCATAATGACTGAACAGCTTCCACATGGTGCAACTACTGCAAACTTTTCCTGCTGTGCTCCTTGCAGAGAAAACAACCTATGGAAAAAAAAAGCCCTAACAGTTTAACAGAAGAAATCTTACTTACGAGTACTTTGTCAGCAGCTCCAAATTATTATGCATGTTGATTGGATATGTCTCACTGAGATGAAACAGCTTCTCTAAGGCCTCATAAATGAAAATGATGCAGATAAGAGAAGCAAAGGCTTCTTCAGTAAACCGGGTAATGTAGCAGACTAGGGAGCTTGCATCAGTTGCAACAAGGATGATGCACAGGATTGCAGTCCACAGCCCAATGCTGGCTCTCAGAGAAAGGTATGACAACCCGTACTCTCTAGAAATAAGAAAAAAATTTAACGCACTGAACATTTTGTCCAGCCACAGTGAATGGAGACAAAGCAGCTCCAAAATTTCCTTTCTGGGGACAGTCTGAATCAGAAATTGCATACTCACTGTGAACAGAAGATCCTATCAAGTCACCTCCTGACCAGAGCTCTTCCCCCAAATAACAGGACAAAAAGAGCTCTACCTCTATTAAAGTGATCACATGAGCAGCTTTGAGAGTAGACACACACATGAAGTGTATAAGGTCCACTCACTCTTTATCCCATATTCTGCTTTGTGAACAGCCAACACCTGCCAATTTCTCTTTAAGCTGTGAAAGAGTAGCTATAACAACTTTCATCAAAATTCTGTAAGCTTACTGCATATGATAATAGAGCTCCAAACACACCGTGTGACATTATCACAGCAAACTGAAAGGTCTGTCTGAAGGTGCGAGAAAATTTGAGTGCTAAGCAGGGTTTCCTACTCTGTGTCGAGCAGGAGATTCTGGTACAGAAGTCCCTGTCACAGCAATGAGGCAGAAAAGCAGACTGGATAGCAGAGAAGCATGATGCCTTCCAAATGGAGACATAATTTTTACCCACACTGTGGCAGAGATATGTCAAGTACAGCACATTAGCCTAAACATGTCTCTTCTGGCATGACACTTCACCCCCACTCTGTCCAGGTGAGGGGATGGCATGGTCTGTATTAGTGACTACTGAAAGAGGGCACCACTTCTACTGCACTTACTTTCTGGTGAGAAGCAACACCTTTTGAGTCAGGGATGAGATAAACGACTGATTTAAATGTATTGTCTCAACAAAAATCCCCCCACAAGCATCCTGAAGTTGTCACTTCCTTCAAAACAGCTGGGGGAAGGGAGGAAGCAGAGTTTAAAAGCAACAAAAGCCCAAAATTTAAGAAAATTCATCTTTCTGCATTACCAATTCACTGCATAGTTTTGGGGCTCTGCAACATGATAAAGGCAACAATTTATCTTGTAGTGCAGTGCTTAGGATTTCAGCTTTGGGACAGGTGGTGTCTCGACTTTTACCTAACAAAAAACGGAGGATGATGAATATCATGATCTTCACTTACTTGCAAAATTTGAATAAGATCTTCTCAAACACTAAAACTGGTCCTGTGCTGCCAAGTATAGTGAGAGGCTGTCCACCAAAAAGAGAGTAGGCAATTCCAGTCATGGATGCTCCAAACAGCGATTCTATTGCACTCTGAATATGATACAGAGAGAAGTGTCCATAAATTTTCAAACAGGTTCTTTTTGCAATGTGTTAGTCCATAGCCTTCTAAACATTGAGACACCAATATATAAAGGTGGTTCATGCAACAGTAAGGAAATACTAACCACAAAACTAGGAAAGTAAGTTTGTTTTAAAAGTTCAGATTTAACACATACTATACGACCTTCAGTTGCTTCTCCCAGCAGACCACCAAATGTGATGACAGGAGACATGCAAGCACAGTAGAGAAACAAAAATGATGCCAGACACTGCAGACTGAGAGCATCCCTGAAGTCACTCCAGAAGAAGGGAGCTTTTCTTTTGATATCTAAAATTAATCCTCCAAAAAATCTAAAGAAAACATAGAAGAGCTCAAATTAATTAATATGGCACACAAAACTTTCTTCTACAGTATTGCTTCAACCACACTGCACAGAAGCTACTGTTCCTTGATCAAATGATACATACTCTTATGTTTCACCCTTCATAAAAAAAGAAGTTTATAGGATGCCTGCCTTTGTAACTTCAACAAGGCAATTATTGTTGTTTTAAAATGAACAAATTTCCATGTCTCTTTTATAAATTCTTCAACCGACCATCCAGATCCCAAAGTTCTGAACAGCTGCTTGTTCCCATGCACTAAATCAAACTGTTTATTACATTAAATAATTCTTTACATTTGTTTAATTAGAGGGGAATCACAGTGCCCATTTGCCCACACATTTATATATAGAACTTCACATTCTTTATTTGAGAACCTGTTCCTAAATGCACTTGATGATAGAAATGAATACACACTACCATTTTTCAAGGACAAGAACTGTCATCTTTTGTCATTTACACTGTGTCAAGTATAATCAAATATTTAGGAACAGACGCTCCCTTACAAAACACCATACAGCTGAAGTAAATAACCCCACAATGCTCTTTTCTTCACAGGCACACAATGTATCAGATGCTGCTGAAGTAAAAAAGAAGGTAAAGGTATATTGCTACTACCTCCTAAATATTAAAACAATCCTTCAAGCTGTCAATTAGCAGGTTCACTGGTGAGAAAACAACTTCCAGCCAGAATGGCCATCATCTCCCCTGCCCCAGTGTACACCAGCACTGCAGCTGAATCTTTAGCTTCATGCTAAAGGTAGGAACAATTTTAAATATCAAGAAGCAGAAAAGTAGAAGAAATATCTATTGCCCAACTACACTGCACTAAGGCAGTCACTGACAGCTGATGCACTTACTCCACACCATATTAGATGAGAGAAAGTAAGTATTCCTTGGGACAAATTCTTCATTCTAACGTCTATTGCAGCCATCAGGGTAACCACAGCCTCATGTACCAGGACATGTCATGGCTTACTGAGGTAAAAAAGAAATGCTAGAGCTGCACAACCCAGAAACTTCAACTACAAAACAGCTCTAAGTATTCATAATATATGGCACGATACTATACCAAGTTTTCCTTCATCCTGTACAAAACCAAGAAACTTTAATCAGGTTTAAGAGAGGTCTGGCCTTTGTAAATATTAGAGAAAGGAGCTTACAATAAATACAATGAGAAAACTCAAACCCTCTTGCCCTCTCCCGCTCTCTGCAAATGAGCATGTATTGTCCTCTTCAGCTGCGTGGCGCATGCAAATCAAACAAATGCCTGAAAGAAATCATGTGCCAAGAGACTTCTGAGAGAGAACCAGACCCTTGTGATTCCTTTTGAACATCACTTTGAACACTTAAGATTTTGAACGTAATTGTTGAATATAAGTTGTTTTCACTAACTTTCCAGTGCGTTGCAGTTCTGGTCCAGAGTGTCCCCCAGGATGTTCTGCTTCCCCATGGGCTGCAGTTCCATTTGGCACTCCTGGGATCTTACGCTTCTCCTACCAGAAGGAAAAGATATTTCTCATGGGTTTTAGCACTGAAACAGACTCTGAAAGTTAAAAGCTTGAACATAAAAATTTTATTTTAAGATTTATCAACATAACCTCCTCATAAGCTGTAGAGGAGTTCTATTATCAGACAGCTAATAATAAAAAGAATTGTGATTCTGTGAAATTTAAAGAATCGATCACAAAAAAAATCTCATATCAGAAAACATTTTAAAGAGTAACAAGCTTTGATCAATGCTTGCAATAAGCTTAAAACAAAAGCAAACCATGGCTATTTGGAATAACCAAGGATGCTTAAGACCACTTATCCCTGAATGTAGTATCTTTAGATATAACTGCCTGTATTTACTCAGGAGAGAACCAGTGCTGAACTAAACCAGATGTCATCACTATACTGTATACTTGCAAGTCAAGGGTTCTTCTAAAGAAAATTAAGCTGAAATAAAAAGAGGATGCAAAACATAGTGACTCTGCTAAACGCTAAATTCATGAGACTTAAGTCTACATAATAAAAATTCATCACAACTTTTAAAAGTGTCTGAATTTTACACTGTACAAACCTGAGAGGGAACATTTTTAGGTGGTTCTATTCGAATTGTTGGGTCCCACTCTCCAGGAGGGAGAACAGTAACCTGATCAAGAAACTCATCAATTCCAGACACCAAGTCATTGCGGTCTTTTGCTTTGTAAGCAACATCATGGAATACCTGTGAAGAATTGAGATGTATGTGTGGAGGAAAAAGAGATAGAAAGAGAAACTCTCTCTAAAATAATGGCCCCTCTTCTCTGAAATAGAACACACTTTGTGAAGTTCCCACTGAACAAACAATCTCAGCTACAACTGAAAATAGCTTCTGGTACATAGTTCTCACAGAAATTCCAGCTGCTACAGAAAAACATCCTTATGGCTGCTAAATATTCCAGAGATTTTGCAGCTTAAACAAAATTAAATCCACTGGAAAGCAACTGTGTAAAATGGAATCTTATTGTTGAAGATATCTTCACTTGTGAATACTGTTTCTCATTTTGTTATCCCCTTACAGCAGCATAATCTGGGATGTCACAGGACCATGAAATGAACTAGAATGCTCGTTGCCATCCATAGAATGATGAGCCACATTTCTCCTGAAGGACTAATGATTCCCTATTACACCTCTTCAGTTAATACAAAACTGTACCATGAATACAAATACCTCATCTGTCATTAGTGTTGCAATTGATCTTCCAATCTCATGGTATTGTTGGCCTTTACCCAGTGGTCCAAGAAGAATAAACAAAAATCTGCAAATTAAAGGTAAATTTGAGAAATTGTAAAGGATAGATGAAATTAATATAAATATTACAGAAATATTTATCTAAAATGTGGACTCAAAGAATCTGTCCAATAAACACTACATATAATCTCCTTCAAGATCCTCACACATGCATTTAAACATGAAGCTCAGCTTAGGAAAAAAAAGTGAAAATAGCTTCTAAAAATATATTGTAAGCTTAACAGTCAGTCTTGATTGAGACTACCAAAACTTCCTTACATAACAAACCTTAACTTACATAATAAATGTATGCAATTGCAATCTATGTACAGAACACATGAATTTATTTAATTCTGTTAATTCAACAGAAGGGTTACGGTTACATAAATTACTGTAATATTGGAGAAATTAAATTAAACCAAAGAAAAATAATTTTTAATTTTTTTTTTTTCCCCATTAAGGCTCCGGTCAGTCTCTACATGAGGCTGAAGGCAAGCAAAGTTCTATAAAAGGCAGAGGATTTGTTCAAATGAAATCACTAAAATTCTCAGTTTTGCTAAAATGCAAAAGACAACATTTTGATATATATTACTGAATATTTTTTATATACACATTTTCACCTAAAAACAAAAACAATTCATTGTCCTAAATTGTAAATATTTATTTTTATTTTGACCAAAAATCAAGAAATCTGTTCTTTTCCTTTTGGTGTTTCTTTTCTTGTGGGAATTCAGGGGAGGTAACAAGTAAAAGCTTTTTCCAAAGCCGATTCAGTCCCTCAATGATTCTTATACACACACAAAAACTAGAAAACATCAAAAAAGTAATATCCAAAGTAACTACAAAGTACAATTCAAAGAAAATGTTACTGTTTATCTGGTTAGAAGAAAGGATCTGAGTCTCAGCACTGCATTTCATAGCATAGCATGAGTGTCATTTTTGAGTGTCCTGAGTGTCACAAACAACTGGAATACACTACTGCCTACTGTTGGAATTCTACTTTTATAGAAACTAAAAGAGAGACAGAATATGTGTACAAACATATGCACAAATTTAAAAAAAAAAAAGTGGGGGGGATATTGCAATAATAGTTAAGGCAGTGAAAGCAAATATGGGAGAATCGCTTTGGAGATTTGATCTGAATTAACCCCTGCAGGACGGAGTGTAATCACAGCTCTATCCCAATGCCTCCCATTTGAATACAAGGCCTATTTTAGACTTCCTTTTTTAATTCCTCATAATTTGTTTTCAGAATCAAAGTACTCTATCAGAAAAAGTTTCAACTTTTTCTAATGGAGTAATTAGAAATTAATTCTAAAATTAATTCTAAATTAATTCTAATTAATTCTAAAATTAATCTAATAAAAATTTATGGTTAGAAGTCACATTCCCTACCACGCGAAGTAAATTTTTGAAGAAGTACGAATTTTTGAAGAACATATTTCTTCAAAATAAATACTTCATACTTCAGTATGTTCTCCATCCATTCACTCACCATCCCTCATCAACCAAATTACACAGTCTGCTTTTTGCCTCTTCTCAATTCCTTCTTCATTTTTTTTTAGTTCTGTACATAATTATTCAGTATCACACAAGTAGTTTCAGTTCCAGATGAAATATTCTATGAAGCTGAATATTTCACCCTAGTATTTCATCTGGAGTAATACCAGTTTGTATAGGATAAACTGTGTGTTACAGCCTACATTTCTACATCTGTGAAGTACTCACAAACCAGCATGTCTGAATATACCCACACATCATTTACAGGATGAGTGGAAGGCTGAGATGTCTTTGTTAAAGAGCAAACCAAATTCCTCACTGAGTAAATGGCAAAACTGAGGGCCACATCACCCTGTCTCCACAAAGTACTCAGGAAAACACAAAGCAAAATCAGCCCAACTGTACCTGGTTGGAATTGGAACTTCAGCCAGCCCTGTAAGCAGCACTGCAGGAGACAACCTGACAAAAGCCACAACGGCACGGTCCAGGAACTCGAGTTCACCAACTAGGATATTCGATGCTTCAGCTCCAGGTGGGATCTTTTTCATGAAGTGCAGGTCAACCTGGGACAAGTATATTAAATGACAATCTAAAAGTTACTCACAGGGATTTTTTTCCCCTCTGCTTTGTTGACAGAGACTTCACTGCACTCTAACCTTAGCTATTTCACTTAGGAAGTTCCACTGTTCTTGTCTGTTGAATGCGGGTTTTTTTAATAAAAATGTTTCTCTAAACCAAACTAGACAATTATTTGATGGATTTTTCTTGGAAAGAAAGCACTGCAGAATTAATTTATAAAGACAACAAATCAAATTTGAAATATTTTTTAAAATATAGGATTGATTTCCTAGTAATGCTTTTTATCTATACTCATAACAGCACAAATACTTGATAACAATCGTAACAGTAGAAGAAATTAAGCCACCTTATTTTTCCATAATTCATAATTCTGAAAATCATTAATTCATAGCTCATAGTTGTTGTGTTATCTCACTGAGAAGAACACTAGATTCCACTACGCACAATTTTCCTTTTTCTGCTCTGAGATGCATTTTTGATTTCAGATTTAACAGAAGATAGTTGCCCCTCTGCTGAAAGTAACAGAAAATAAGCTATCATGAGCACTGTCTGTCTCAAGAGCAAACTGAAAGAACAAAACAGAAGAAAAACTTTGGCATTTTAGGCAGCAATGTTGACTTTTGCAGGATGACAGAAAAACAGACACAGCTTCATCATTGCTATAATAAGCTCAAGGTATTTGCATAGGAATGTACGACTCTAGACTTTACTCTGTAACAAACACTGATATGGAGTAATAAAGTATATAATGTATGTCTGATTTAATTATGCACCAGCATTGTCTACATTTCAAAATGCATGAATTTTGTCATTTGCTTTCCTTTTATTAATCTAAACACAACAACAGCAATCAAATCCAATATAAACTGTTAAAGTGGACCATTTTAATGTCTATCTTACAGCCATCTGTCAGTACTAGTTTGCATAGTTTTTGGTAATATTTAGAAAATTGTTTTCTTGCAAATGGCTCTGGCACTAAATCAGAATTCAGATATAACACAGTTGCCTGTGTAATGAAATCTTGGTTTGCTGAGATCACAAAGAGATATCTAATGCTTCCCTAAGCTACAAAGATGACTGAACACCTCACAAAGTTAAACAAGAACCACATCAACCTGGAAGGCTGGAGACCAAATACTTTTTCAAGATAAATCAAAAATTCTGTTCTACACTCAAATCACAAAATAACTCTTCAGGACTAAATATATAACTAAGGTTCACTCTGCATCAAATTTTGGTGTCACAGGTTATTTGAAATTGAGAGGAAGAAAGCAGTCTTTCAGGCATGTAGAAATGTGCATTCTGTGCTGAGTTTACCTTGTGAATGGATGGATGTAACATTCAAATGCATTTAACATTTAATAATTAATGTCATATATACAATATGCTACAGTTGTGACATTGAGGCCCTCTAACATACAGATCACAAGATTCAATTTTGAAATAAACATTCTGTCCCCTGTCTACCAGAAAGTATTCCCAGATATTCCTGTACTATTTATCAGCTTGAGATTCTAATACTGTCTAATATTGCTTAGGTAGTGAAGAGAGCCCCATCAAAAGGGAAGTAGCCAGCAGAGGAGCAAACTGAGAAAACACACCCAAACCCCAAAGGTGTTGCTTTCACTGCATAATGAGTGGAGGTGGTCCTGGCATGAATTTATGGCAGTGGAAGAAGCTACATATTTTGAATCCTTCATCTAACCTATCCATAATACATCTCTTATCCCAGGTCTTTAGCTGGAGAGACCTGATGTGCATCTTAATCTGCACCCTAATCTAAGTCACATTCCTGACCTGACCCTAAATAGTCCTAGCAAGCTCCAGTTAAATATAAAACTAAATAACTAATGCAGAGACCATGTTCCTCCAGGGCAACAGAAAGACTGAAGAGTGGTGGACATCTATCCTGAAACCAAACATAAATTGACATGAAGACAAACAAAATACCCAACATCACTTCTTAGTAAAACATATTTATCAAATTTATTTGTAAGCTGGGTCAACTGACATTCAAAACAAGTCAGTTGCTTCACATAGCAGTTGAAAAACCAAACTCTGTCAGTATGGGACAGGGGTTTGTCTCAGAAATAGTGTTTCCCCATAGAGCACAGGAATGTTGCCATGAGAAGGGATGTGGGTACAGTCTCTTTATGCATTTTGTGTTTCAGGACAATTAATGTTATCTTCAGTCTTTGGCATAAAAAGTAGAAATAAGCCAGATGAAGTTCTTAAACCATTACCTCCATTCTACTCAGACAGGGGGTAAAGTGGTGCTGTGACAAATCACCTCCACATCACCCTGAGAACACAAAGTCCTGGTGGTGGCAGCAGAGGAAGAGGAGTGACACATTTACAAACAGCACAAACCATCTCTCTCTCTCTACGCTACTGAAGTAACACTCAAGACAGCTTTCGGTGCCTGTCTCACATTTTTCATAGATAGATACCAATACAATCAACACAGTCTCAATGCTGTATCCAGATTAAGTCAGCTTTTTGAATCAATTCCAAATTTGGAATATTAGATGTAGCCCAAGGGAGACAGATTAGCAAGGAGAGAATATGTGAGGTAGTCAAAGGTGCTTTTTTTGTAGTAGATAAATGAAATTAATATCTGGAACAAAATTAGAGCAAGAAATCACAATACTCAAGAGAAAATTAGTGTACTGCTCTACTTTCCTCTCAATCTGTGCATATAATTCCAATTATAACCATTGGGAGTTGTTGCAATAGCACATTTCAAGGGGAAACTGCACTTATGCATCTTCAAAAGGATAAATGGATCTATTTAAAGTCAGTCAAAAAGAAAGGTATTAGATAACAATCCTTTACTGTTATTTCATTCCTCCTAACAAAAGTTGTTCCTTTCATATTCCTGACATCCTTGTTGCTATCCATCACTCTTGAGGTTAGAAAAAGATGAAATGTTGATTTCTTCCCGCTAGTTTAAATGGGAAGAGCTCTTTTGATCAGCAAAGCAGCAGCACTACAAAAATAATGAGTGAAGGATCAAATGATGCAGCTCCCGTTCTTGTTTAATACAAACAGAATTGCAGTTAGACAGCTGACTGCGATTTGGATCCTACAACATTCAAAGCAACTGGAGAAATGCTCAAGAAAAGCACTACTGAAACTTAGGGCATTCCCTTCACTTCTGCATAGCTTAATTTTGAATAGACAATTTTATTTATATTTTATATCCTTTACAAATTTTACATCTTGATATTAGAAAACTTGCAAAAACAATTAGTTTTACTTAAGACTTTAATATAAATATCATGAAACCAATATTGTACTTGACTCTTTAAATCATTACAATTTTATTTTGAAATATGTTTAAAGGATTAATATTCAATTTTTAACAACCTGCCACTGTTTATAGATGTTCTCGCAGCCTCTATGGAAATGTGGTTCATAATACGTTCCCAGCCAGCCTCCTTTTTTTCTCATTGTCATTGACAGAAAGATCTGTTTCCCCTCTTATTTCAGCCATATACGATTCATAGTCTGGAATGTTCAGTCAAAAATTCAAATGATGCAAATAGCTACCACTGCTAGGAAATAAGTCTGGCACCAGATGGAGCAATCACATAACTCTACTTTTAGCTCAGCTGCACTAACATTAAAATTCAACAGACTCAAAGCGCTGTTCTTCAGAATTTTGGTTTAAATCACCTTTCTTCACTTAGTCAACCTTTGTTGCACTAATGTGTCAGCTGAAGTCATCTATCCCTGTCAGGCCTGTCATCTGTAGCCATTGTGACTGTCTTAGGTACATACAGACTTCTTACACAAATTAGGATTCTCCTTCACATTAAAGCCTGAGAAGCTGTTTGCTTTTCTTTGCTATCTAACATTGAACTGTCATTGCAATCTCCACTACTGAACAGTTAACATCTTTTGTAAAGTGTACTGCAATATCTTGGCTTGCCAGAAGAATTAAGTTATAGGTTTACAGAAACACATTCTGTTTGAGACATCTGGAATCCACGACTTCAGGTTATAAAAAGCATAGTTTGCATTCATGCATCACTTTTACAGAAAGTAAAAATCTGAGGTAAATGTGAATTATAGGAATTCTGAATTACTTTCCTGCTTAGATAATTTTCTGTTAATTTGTAAAATTACCCCTACAAATATACACTTATGATATTAAATTTATCTGTGTTCCTAAACTGTGATTCCTTGTTACATATAATTTAGAAAGAAAATGTAAGATTCTCTTTTTTCATACACAAACTTTACTGCAGTGCACACAAAACTTCAACACTAAAGTAAAATCTACACTTAACAGTTTTCCTGACTTGCACGGACTCATTTTATTTCATTTTAAATATCTGTTTGGTAGCCAGGAAGTTGTCTTCACCATCAGTGAACACTTACCTTGCTAAAATCAACAGTGCTGTTTTCTCTGCTCACATCATTTTTGTTTTCAATACAGGCTGGAGTAGCCTGTGGGGAAACAACCTGACCTGCTAAAAAAAGTATCATTATTACAGAATACTAACAGTTCTATAAATAAACTGACACCTAATGACACAATTATTAGAGCTCTGCATACATTTCATACCATATATATATGATGCACCTAAACATGGCATTTTAATTAAAAACTTATTTAGAATAGCACATTCTCAAAAGACAGATCATTCATCATGTGTAGTTAGGAACATGAAAAGGTAATTTAGAAAATATAAAAGATACTGTTTGATATTAGAAGACAAAATTTCTATACCAATTAAAGCATACAATTCTAAAGATATACATTTGGGGAAAGTCCTGCCTTCACATAGCTTTTGTAAATAATTTGTGGAACTGCCAATTTTGGGCAATATCTGTCTACAAAAGTAATCCTGATAGACTTAAATAGGATTATGAATTTTTACAAAGTTACTCATGTGTATAATGTCCTGATTATAACAACTACAAAAAGCAACAAAAAAGTGGACTGGTATAAAAATAAATATATTCAAAATTAACTGATTTATAAGCTCAGTATTGAAAAATTATGATTATGGACATGTATAAAACAAATATTTCAGCAAACACATTTTCAAAAAAATTCCAGTGAGTATTTAGTTAAATATTTTGAAGACTTTTTAAAAATGTCTCAAGATGAGAAATGTTTAAATATACCTCAGTCTTGTGGAAACCAAGAGCAAGTCTTTTAATCAACAAAATTTTGCCAACAAAAGCTCAAAAAGAAAAAACAAAGACATCTATGTCATATAAAGCGTATTTTTACTTAATGCCAGCATTGCCCCTGAACGTGGCCAGAGCCCATTATGCAAACACCACGGGTGTGGGGCTGGCAGTAGGGCAGCACACAAACCCCACAGGGGCACAGGCCATGCCCTGCTTGCCTTCACTCTTCCTCCCTCTCTGGCATGTCAGAAGCCACACACAGCTCTGAACACCATAATAAAGTACAAGAGAAAGTACCAAATATATGAGCCAACTATCTCTTACTGCCCTAACACATACCCAGGAATAACTACAGAGTCCAACTGGCCCAGAGTCAGCATCTCGTGCCCAGCATATATTTGTTTCCATAGTGAATAAAGTCTCTCATATGACTGAGAAATGATGATGTGAAAACATTGGTTCTGGTGAAAATCAACCTAAACTTGCACAGTAACAAAGACCATATGTTCATGATATTTGAAGATGAAGACAGACAGAAAGTCCTAAGCTAGGCACATTGTCTGGGCAATTCCAAATGCCACAGTGTGGCCCCTCACACTGCTGGGGCTCACAGCTGCAGCCCAGGCACGTCCTCAGCCGCAGCCAGGACACTGAGCACAGCACAGGACCCAGCTTCAATAGGACCAGACACCCCCAAGAGCACCTCAGCCACGGCCAAAATGCTGAAGTATCCAGTTTCTGTCACAGCTGAACAATACAGGATCCCTGACTGTCTGGTCATTAATTCTCAGTTGAAACACTTGCTCAAGGAAAATGCTGGTTTTCATGAAAATCAACATGTCATTTTGCACTAGACAAATCTCCCATGACACAGAACAGGTTTTAGACTCATGTGTGCATCCTGGCAGCACAGACAGAGATACTGCGCTTTGATTAGGTAGTACAGTAACAGAATGTTTAAAAATATATGGCTAGAAATCTTATTATTAAATGTATCTATCTTAAAGCTGCAAGTATTTCCATTTTTCTCTCTGATTCAGGACAAGAACAGATCAAAATAAGAATAGAAATCAGGGCTTTTGTTCAGCTCTACAGTGAAATAAACAGAGAATGGCAAACAGACATGACAAGCAGGTAATCTAAGCAACTAGAATAAAAATAAAGTCAGGACTAGAATTTACATATGAAAAAAATAAAGGATTGATTTTAGAAATCCACATATTAATGTGAATTACAGGAATTCATACAAAAAGAGGCTATTAATTCCTAAATGCCACATGAGACAACTTTCGCTAAACAGAAGCCAGAAATTATTACATATGCAAGGTATTTATAAACAGACATTCAATTTGTCTGTTTTAATTAGAACAGAAATAAAAACAGAGTTACACCATCATCTTTACAATATGTATTCCAGTGCACTACTCCACATCGTAATTCTTTTTCTGTATTGTTTATTTAGCAGTCCTTGAATTATTTTTACAGGAATCATCCTGTAGTATTTCAGCTCTTAAAAATCACTAATATAAAAATTATATAAATTTTATGTCTGTTCTATTTTGGAGATTTTATTAATGTGACAAAAAAAAAAGCCCTTCCACTTATTCAAACAGAAAAGGCATTAAGTGTTCAGGGAAAGTTTCTGTCTTAACTTACTCCCAAAAAACCTAAAATCTAGTAACATAAAACCTGCTGACTCTTCATTTTTTCTTTTACACAGTCCTCTATAACCTAGGATGTATGAAAAGGGAAATAGTTGTAATAATTACTCATACTAATGTACATATTACATTATAAAGTTACAGTAAAGTAACAGAAATTGTAGTTCATTATCTTTCTGTTGCTAATTAGGCATTTACACATTTTTTTCTGGACCCAAAAATTTAAGAAAATGAGAGCAGCGATATCTGCCAAAGAAAAAAAAACTGACCAACAAAGGAGTCAAAGCATGGACCACCTGTTTAAATACTGAAGTTTTAACATCATAATTGGAGGTGTCAAAAGCAATTAGCATAACAGTACAGAGGACTTTTAAACACTGTGTCCACTTTTCTTTTAGGAGAAAAATATGTAAAAATATACATATAAGGAATAAAAAGCCAGTAAGTATGTGAAGTTTTTAAGAATAGCATATGTTCTTTTTCTGTGCCAACAGAAGACCTCAAACTTTGATTTACCCATATGCTGGAGTAATCTGAAAGAACACAAGTTTTACCTTGAGGCAGAAAGACATGTTTAAATAGCTCTACAACTTAAGACAGCTTTCTGGATCATGGAACAACAAGTTTGGGTTTTTTTACTGTATTGAGTAACAATCAAAGATACAAGGTAGAGACAACAGGTAATCTCTTCTCACAAAAAAAAAAAAAAAACACACCACAAAAGTAACCCCAGACTCTAGCCAGATTTTAAACATTTGTCATGATTTATTACTTCTTTTGTTTGAGCTGAAAATATGGGGTTTAGGCTGCTAAGAATGGTGAAGGCATAAACCATCAAGTCCCTACAAGAGAGAATAAGAGCAGCAACAGCCTCACCATTCCACTCTTTCCTGCCCTCTCCTCACCAGTTCCATTCCAGTACTCCAAGCAAAATGGTTATTTCCATGTTGGATGGGGTAAATACAGGATTTTATTCTTCAAGAGTGCAATGTAATACTTTGAGTCATTATAAAGCTGAAGACTTGATTTATCCTGCTGTCCACCTACATAAAGCACGTGAAGAGCTGCAATCTTCAAGAATTCATCAGAGCCATTCAAACAGTTTTAAGTACCAAATGCACAATGTGGTATCACTGAAGTATCCAGGGTACATACAAAGGAACTTAATCCATAACAGATAAAGCTATAATTGGTGTAACAGCTTTTCTATGTAATAAAAAGCCAATATCAGCATAGTTTTAAAATTATGTTCTAAAAAACTGGCATATATAAAAACAAGTGTCTTTTTTAGATAATGTTAAATTGCCAGAGCCTTGACTAGAGCAAGAATTCACACAAAAAACACTCTTTCATGCAAAGTCAAGCCACTTATAAATCAAAATAAGGTCCACATTTGTTACAGTAATAGAAGTTTGCATTTGCAGATACAGTTTGGCATTTCTGAGATAGTCCTGGAAAGTTTTAAAAAAATTAATCTCAGTAAATTAATGTCACATGTAACATATTTTTCCTTCCTAAAATGTAGAACTTAAGACATTTAACTATGTGCATTGTGGTTATTACTCAAAATCCAAGATGTCTCTAGAACATCAATGACAAAAATGCAGAACAATGTAATCAGAGACACAAATCACAGTTAATGGAAACAAACTGGATGCAACCAACACATCAAAGGAAACTAAACCAGAAAAGAAGTTGCTTATTATTCTAAACCATATATATTTCTTCCCATTCAGAAAAAAACCGATTTTCAAACTTCTTCAATCTTCAGACTTTTCATTGTAACTAGTCACCAATTTTCCAAATCTAAATGGACAACAGTGTCCCGATCGAAACACAAAGATTGAAAACCAGTAAGTTTTCTAAGTATATGATAAATTTCTAATATAACAAAGCAGTGACAGCATCTCTGCAGAGTGAATTATGTGTGTGCCTTTAGGCCTGTTCATGAACAACATTTTTAATCACTGAAGAATCGTGTCGCTCCCATTGTACCTCTGTAACTACAAGGAGATTTGGTGTTCACTAATGATATACAATTTAAGAGGATGAGGAAGAAGTCACTTTAGCTGTTTTTCTAATGCTAGGCCTGAATATCTCAAGCACAATTCACATGAAGTCATGCAGTATAAACTAAAATGCTGTGATTTGCAGTTTTATAAATTGATGTAAGAAAATGAACTTATAAAGAAATGGCACTGTTCCCCCACCAAAACAACAAATTCCACACAAACTTCTCTCCACTGTGCCACAGCTGTGGACAAAGGCCTGAAGTATTTTTTAAAATCACTATAGCAAGAAGTTGCATGCTGACAAGAAATTGAGATGAAGACATGGGTGTACATTTGAAATGATCTGAAGCCCAAGCAAGAATAGGTATTTATACTACCTCTGAACCTTCAGGGAGTTTACAGAACCCAAAGGATAGGAGATGAGGAAGATACAGAGATGAGATGAGCCTGTTAGAGACAGACACAACAAAGAGCAAAATAAAGAAATACAAAGATGAATGATACAGTTTTATACATACAGATTACACATTTTATCATGGGTACAAGGAAACGTGGAGAAAGAAAGAATAAATATCAGATGAAAATGTTCAAAAATACAAGTTATATTTTAGTAGTATAAAAACCTGTGGAAAATACAACCTGATTAAAATATATACATTTGAGAAGAATCTAAAACAAGAAATAGCAACTCTAAGGCAGAATTAACTATCTTTGAGTTTGCCTTCTCCCCTGATCCAGATCCAATGCTTCAGAAAACTTGTGAGTATATTGATGGCATTGGTTGTGATTTGCTCCCAAAATGAAAGTCCATGGTCATGTACTTAGGAATGCCTCCCCACCCTCTTCATGGGGCTCCAGGTCATGCCCACCTTTCTCCATGTGACACTATTGACATGGGAGATTCACCTGCTGTAAGGTCACTCTGAATTATGGCATAAATCCTTGAACTGATCTTTAGAAAAGATTGGGAAACTGAAGAAGGTAACTAGCACCATAACATGACTGGGAATTTTGACTTTCCAGGATATGAAAGGATGCTATCCTAAATTAGGACAAGGTTACGCTCCAATACCTCTCCCCCATAATACTAATTGAAATAACTGGGAAAAGGTTTAAACAAGAACATGTCAAAATGAACAGTTTCAGCAGCTCATGCTATTAACTCTGAAGATCCCAAATCTAATTTGCCATTGCTTTCTTCAAGCTCTTCAGAATACCAATAAACCTCTGCTTGGAATTTCAGAATTTCTCAGAATCAGACATGATGTGTGGTGTACCCCAATTTTTACACTAATAATGTGCCTGCTCTGGTGTCAAGGGAGAAGAAGGTCTTATAAATGGCATAAGTATGGGACAGAAAACCGGCATAAGATCATGTTTTTGTGGGTAAAGAATACTTCAGCAAGGTGCATGACAATACAAATAACTTAGCCTACCATACTCCTCTCCCATATTCCTTCCTCTTGGACTTTAACTAGTATAAGGCCTGTTACATTTAATTTTATATACATATATACATATATAGATATAAAAACATGAAACATTAACACCCCTTAGACTAAAAGTGAAATAGCCAGTCAAAACCCTTAAATGTTTATGCGATGAAAACTTCTTTTCCTAACTACATTTTCCCAGAATCAGTTATCTTCTCATGCCACACATGCTTAAACTCTGAATTTCAGAACCCCTTTTATAAAAGGGGAGAGGCTTATGAAATTATTTTGGCATTCCTCTAAAATAGAGAGGTGTCATATATTTGTTGTCTTTGGCTTTTTTGGACCATGTCGTTGGAATTTACGAACACAGCTCTGAGGTGTCAGAGTGTGAAACCTACTCATCTCAGTAAAAATAGGTTAAATTGCTTTATAAAGCAAACTTTCTAAAGATGATTTATCAATGAAAAAAATTCACATTTTTACCTGGCTTTTACAGTACTTATGCTAAAATCACTTGCCACCTTCTATTTTGGGTATTTTGTGTCAAATTAGCCTATTAAAAAATCATTTTTCCTGCTCTTATGCCAAATTTGACTGTCGTTTTTTATTGGAACATCAAAAGCAGGCTTTAATTCTCACAGTTTTGATGCCTAATGAAAAGTGAAAGTTAAACACAGCATGGCAGCATTAAAAATGCATGGTAAATCCATAGCACCCTGACATCTTAGCCCTGCAGAGGATGTGAAGAAAAGCCATTGTAAACAAAAGATAATACTACTAAATACAAAGCAAATTAATTAGATGGTCTGACAGACTCATAAACAAAGAAAAATGGAGGGAGAACATATGTACAACTATCTTCCAGCAAAGATATCACAATGGCCTGTCAGTGGTGCTGCCATATATTGAATTAATTTATGTATTCATTTTCAGACTTTGCTCCTGAACATCTGAAAATTGACACATTGATAAGCTACTACTGTCAAGAACTTGGACAAAGAAGGGAGTTTGAATCCTCAGCTGTACCACAGAACCCACAGATCAGGGACTTAGGGCTCTGAATCACCTTTTTTACAATCAACAGACTGCTAAGGATTGTTTCCAGCTCAACTGTCTAACACTAACCCCAAATTTACCCAAAGAGAGAATCTCCTTTTGTGCAGAAAAAGTGTCCAAGTTCCCCTGTCTCATTTCAGCAGGATCCAATTGGCCCTTCTAAAGCCCCTGGCATGTGCTCTTTATCAAAACTCCTGTCTGTGATAGGGATGAACAGGGCTGGAAGTTCAGCAGCAGTACCTGAGATGATCTGTTTCTCTCCCTGCTGTCTCCTAGGAATTAAGCTTATCCAGAAAGTAAAAGCAGCAATATTTTGAATCCTTCTTTTTATTAAAAGGAGAGAAAAATACTGCTACTGATGGCAATATTAGAAACATCTCACCTTCATACAATCTACACAATGTTTGTGGACAAATGGGAATACGCAGATTAAAAGGATGTATTTTACCAGTTTGTCCTCAAGAAACAAGACGTGTCTTACAGCGCTCTCTTGGACAATAAAATAAGTAGTTTATACACCTTAATTTTTCTTTCTTTTACACATATTCAGCTTTTGCTTTTAAAAGATTCAAACTTATATTTTAACAACTAATTTTTATATTACTATGACTAGCTTGTACAGACACTCCATCTAAAGGCAATCTAAAGGCAATCTAAAAGGAAACATATAGCTGAGTGAGCATAACACTGCAGCTGAACTTCAGCCTTTTGGAGGCGCTGGCAGAGAAAACAATCAGAAACCTCACTGCTACCCCTGGTCAGGCTTCTAAGAACAGCAGTTCCTGACAGCTGAGCATTCCAGTGCAGATTTCTGCATAATTTACACACCACATACACTGGAAGGTTACACAGGGTGAGGAAATAACTAAGAGTATGCCAGAAGAGGTACAGTTACTGTACTTGAAACTAGACTGCTCCCCAGAATTCTCTCTTCTCCCACTTTTTAAATTCTGGAGTACTCAGGCAACAGTTGCCACTCAGACACCGGAGCTGCTTATTTGTAGTAGTCTTGAAAAGGGAAAAAATTCTAGTTCCTTTTAAAACAAAAAATTTAGGCTAGATTTTCCTTTTCTAAATCTAATACTAATTTCAATGCAATTCAGGCAATAAAATAAGATTCAGACCTTTTAATGTAATAGGGCAATGGATGATAAAAGAAAAACCTCTAATAAACAAATCCTCCTTGTTTAGTCACAGGGCCATCATAAATTTTGAAGAGGTCAATGCAGGAGACTGCCAAAAGTGCATTAGCACTTAAAGGACACAAGTAGAAGAACAAAGCTTCAAATTGATTAAAAAAATCTCAGTCCAAAAAGTTCATGCTTAGAACTTTTCACTGTAATTTAGACAGAAATCCGATGTACTTTCACATAAGCATCCCTAAAATTACTGAATTTCTACAGGTTATTCTATTTTTTACATACATATAATAATTTCTATTTGTCTATTGGTATATTTAATATAAATTAACACAGTAAAAGTGACTAAGATTTTTTCTAACAGAGGTCAGGGTACTCTGAGACGTTTCTACACAAGCACATGAACTTTGCATTAGGCATTTTTTCCATCTTGCAGAATAGGGACAGACAAATTAAAAACGGTAAGAATATATCTCCCTACTTAAGAGAATCACTTAACTACTGAGTACATAAAACTAGTGTGTTTAGTGTGGACTTAGATGCTATCCTAATAAGAATTTATTTTGGGGGGAATTTAGGAAGAGCTAGGAAGTTTGCCAGAAGAAACTTGGGCAAAAGCAAAATGCTTCTGGAGTGGATTACTGCATCAGTTCCACTAACAGACAGAAAGTTACTGAAATTGAGCTCATGATATTTTCACAGCTTTCTCTGAAGGTTCTTCTTAAGGCAACTAATGCCTATTTATTACATAAGATGTAGTGCAAAAAGCTTAATGGAATGCAAGCTGCCATCTTATATCCTGTGGAATTTAAGTACAGGATCATTATATCATTAACTTTCTCTAGTGTCTCCTGAATATCTGTTTAAAGTCATCAGCAAAAGCTGTATAAATCAACAAGAAAGTTGTCTTAAAAAGGATGGACAATCATCCTACTTACATTTACTCTTGTGCATCCATATGCATAATCATACACATCTTAGTAAATATTATTTTTTCCTTACTCTTAAAATGATACTTTGACACAATTAAGGTTTCTATTTAATATCCTCATCAGATGAAATTATACGTTGCCTTTATGTCCCCAGGGAAGCAACTAGGTTTAGATCTCTTAAAATTTATATGGCAATGATTGAAACAAAAGCTTCTTCCTTGAAATCAAGTTAATCTTTATATAAACAGCCCCACCTTTCCAGATCAGCCACGCAACTACTCTGTCCTTCTGTCCTATGCCTCAGAGCACACAGATTCCCCTTGCAATGCTGACCTTCTCTGTGCTATAGCTGTTTCCTCACTCCCCACTTCCCAAGTGATAGGGGAGCTCAGGAGCACTCTGAAACAGAGTGACAGCAGAAGGGACAAAGATTTCACTACAGTTAAGATGATTTCGGGAATAAGAGTTAACTGAAAAATATTTGCAAAATTTGGCTGAAAATGTCATAACACAGACCTTTGTTTATGCAAATAAGGAAGGGACAATAAGAAATGATCTTTCATTATGATGACCTGCTGGAATAATACACCTTGTAAGGTCTTCTGTAAAAGCACAAAAACCAAAAAAGTTATGCCAATATTTTACTCTAGAACCATTCAGCAAACATTTCTCATTTGCATTATCCTGATTTTCCCAAAAGGGATTTTCTGAAAGAACATGGTACAGCTTTTGTAACATCTTGAAATGTTTGCCTCATTTTTCAACCCCTCAAACTCACCTTTAAAATCTGAAGCAGCAGTTGAATTCTAGCTAATGCATACACTGTTGTAGACTTAGAAACTATTTCAACAATCCGTTACATTTTAAATAAATAAATCCTGGATAGTCAACAGAAGTCAAACATAGTCCTACCACATTCCTGGCACTGATAGAGCCTGTCCACAGTTCAGAACAACCCAGTGCAAAGACGCCCAAGCTCAGTCTGAGGAACTGCATAGAGCACCCAAAGCATACCTAAGCTGCACTGGAAATAATGTGCCATGCCAGTTACCCAGGATGCTGTGGCACACCAGCACAGCTTCCAACATATCAGCGAGTTCCCTTGAATAGCTCTGCCCAGCCCTGAGTTGTGCAAGACAGCCAGATTTCAAATATGAGCAGGTATATTTCTGAATGTATAAGAGGAGCCATTCTTATGTAAAAAGTACCATATTTACAGGGTAGATTTCCAGAGCAGAATCACACTGTTAAGCTGCGAGTATAAAGCACATGCAATACCAAACAGGCAGATGCTATTGAAGGCTGAAAATGCAAAATAAAGCATTACCATTTTTATCCATGGAATGGGGCTCAGACTGTTTCTTTCCAATATCAGCAAAGGATCTTACAATTGGGATCCTGTTGCTCAACTTCTTCTGGTTCTGATGGTGATGCTGTTTGAGTAATGCCTCATGCACTCTGTGACGAACATCCTCACTGAGCTGCCCAGAACCCACCTGCTGGTCCAGAATCATATCTGAAAATATATACATAAGCATAATAAAAGAGGGGAAATAGGAAACATTTTATCTTTTAAATTGCAATAATAATGATTAGTACCCTATAGGATTACAAATGAAATGCACCAGTTCCTTTACTGCAACACAATTAAATGTAAGTTTTATCTAGAAGTGTTTCACTCTCAAGGGGAGAGGAAGGGCAGGGAGAAAAGGATGCTATTAATATTAAAAAATCCTCAAAAAATTATACAGTTCACAAATTAAGGTCACCTATGCAACGACTTTGAAGTCAGTCCTTAAGCACTCCAGCATATAACATATTTAAGTCCAGAATTATGATGTGTATAAGATGTCTTTTTTTTGCCAAATAACCTCTATTCTATTTCCTATAAAGGACTGGCATGCTGTGCGGAAACGATTTTTTTATTCTCTTTGTACTTACCACAGGAGGTGACAGTCTTTCTTTCTTTCTTGTAACTATAATTACCATACGTTCGGTGCAATACAAAGCAAGTTCAGGTAAGACAATACAGAAAAATTGCTGCATTATTTGTCGATACCAAATAGAATCTATTTCTACTGACAGATGTACATGTTCCTGCAAGAGGATAATTTCGAGGAGGTGAGAGTGAAACTGATGCCCCTGCTAAGAAATGACAACCATTTTTGCAGTGCACTAGCAGAAAATAGTCTTATGTATTCATATTCAACATTATTTGTACATAGGAAGGTGACACAGCCCAGTGAGGTGCTTTTACACCAAAGCACATAGAATGAACAAAATACAGGAGTTGGAAGCCACTGTGCTGCTAGAAAGTTATGATCTTGGTGCCGTTACTGATTTAGTGGGGTGAATTCCACAATTGGAGTGTGGTCGTCAATGGCTACAGGCTGTTCATAAGAGACAGAAAAGGAAGGAGAGACTGAGTGGTCGCCCCCTACATCCAGACAAGGATTAAGCATGAGGAGCTGTCTCTGAAGAACAGCCACAAGCAGAGGTAAAAATCAGAGACAGAGGCAACAAAGAGAACTTCACAGTGGTGGTTTACACCACAGGTCAGCCGATCAAGGGGAGCTTGTGGATGAAACCATCCTGCTCCAGCTACAGGAAGCATCACACATGCAAGCTCCAGGCTGGGAGAACCTGGATTGAGCCTGGAAAAGGGAAGGGTTTGGGATGACCTAATTGCAGCCTTCCAGTACCTAAAGGGAGCTTAGAAGAAAGATAGGGCAAGACTGTTTACAAGGGCACATAGTGACAGGACAAGGGGTAATGGATTTAAATTGAGATTAGTTCAAGATTATTGGGAAAAAATTATTTACTGTGAGGGTGGTGAGGCACTGGCATGGGTTGCCCAGGGAAACTGTGGATGCCACATCCCTGGCAGTGTTCCAGGCAAGGTTGGATGGGGCTCTGAGCAATCCAGTCTACTTAAAGGTGTCCTTGCCTACAGTAGGGGGATTGGAACTAGATGATCTTTATGGTTCCCTTCCAACCCACACCACTCTATGACTCCATGATTCTATGACATGCATTGTGTGTTTCAAATGGGAAAGAATTGTTGAATTACTATTATTTGGGGAAATACTGCTACCAAAGTAATGATGCTTAACAGAAAAATAAAATGTATCTTTGATACAGAATAAAAAAAAATCTGTATCAAAGCACATATAACAGCATTTAAGTACACACTGCCTTTGTATATCAATTGGAAGAAACTGTACTGCACAAAAATAGTGATATAATGAGCTGAGTCCAAAACTCCTTGTACTGAAAATCCAAACAGCTCATGACTCTGTGCTGGAGTCGGATTCATATCTGCCAGTAAACTCAGTGGAAAAGCAAGCAGAGCAGGAAAAATAAAAAGCAGATGCATCATCATTAGAGACATCATTTGTCATATCTTTGATAACGGCCAAGAGCAACAGAAGAGAAATAATAAAAGGCATTAAATAACTATGCTGGTTAAAAGGAGAGTTTAATTGCTAACAGTCACCTATGCACTGTATATATACTTAAAATACACAAGTTTTTCTGACACTCTCAATTTCAACATAACAAGCCAATGTATTACACACCTGCTTGAGAGCTGAACAAGAAACCTGCACGTTTCACTTGCACACACATAGAAAGACAAGGATGGGGTCCAGGTAAATGCAGCTGCCAACAGATGCGACCATGAGCAATGTATGCAGAGCTTTGCAATGAAGAATCAGGCAGAGGTTTTCAGTGCTGTACTGGATCCCACCCCCAGCAACTTCATCCTGTGCAGTATCAACAACAGGGCTGACTGAACAGCTCATACCAAGGAGTAACATTGCCCCATATTGTGCCCAAACTAGTAAACTCTATCTTCAGGGTGCTTCACCTGAGCCTGAGGGAACTTTATCTCCAGGGTTAACTCAAACACCATTAGGTCAGTTATCTCTGCACTCTCAGTCTAGATAGAGGCTTTTTTTTATCACTCTAGACCCTAATGAAAGAGAGAGAGAGAGAGAGGCATAGCAGCAAGATATATGACAGAAAGCCAAAGGAGAGGGTAACACAAGTTTGTGGAAAGTCTTCAGTAGAATATTTTAAGGAGACAAGAATTTGCAACACATGAAAAATAGAAACCAGTCTCCTGCTCCAAGAAAATTACTTCTTTTCCTCCTCTACTCTTCTGCCTTTTGAGACACATCTCTGCCCTAAGGATATGACTATCTTGCCTTTAGACATCCTTAGTGTATGAATCCAAAGAAAGAGCTGAAAAAAAGGATTCCTCTGGGACAGGTAAATTTAGGGTCATCCCCTTGTTTACAGATAAGTGGAACTCTACTTGTATGGTGTCATTCCTGGAATAACAGTATATTCCATATTAAATATTAAAATATATTAATGGCTGAGGATGATGTCAATATTTAAGATTATTCATTTAGAAGAGAAAATTACAGGAAAATCAAATCCCTTGTCTCTTCCTTTCCCTAGGATGCTCTGCTAGGCTTGTTAGCAGACACAGAAGCCACAGAGTTGGTGCCAGTGTGGTGACAAACAATTTTTATTTCCTGCCAGAAAGAAGAAAGTGGTTTACCTTGAGTTTTGGGGTTTTTACCATGACTTCCTTTTACTGTAGCACTGCTACCACATGCAATAAGGGAAGATGCATTCAGTTTTGGAAAGAGTGGAGATGTGTGTTCTTGCCTTGATTATTTCCCTCCAGTTGTCATTCTTTTAACATAGCCCAAGTTGCTGTAGTATCTGCAGGAGCTTAAATACAGTCAAATTTCTGACAGATTGCTTTATTTTGACCCTTTTTTTCAAGCCCTGCAAAGATCTGAGCTGCAATAAGAAAGAATGTGTCCATCCACACCTATCATTATGGAATTCCTTTTCAGTTTCTTCCCAAGTTTCTCGAAATATTTTTTAAAAGCTCAGGCCCCTGCAATGTCAGTAACACCCTTAATTGCAAAGATAGTCTTGAAAAGAAGAGAAGCATGGTTAAAGTCCAAAGCGTAAATGGCCAAAAGGAGCATTTTTAACATTTAATTTTCAGAATAGACTGTAATTCCTTAATCCTGTGAGTAGAAGAGCCTACATGCTCACATCAGTTGAAGCTGTACATATTTTCAAAGTGCTGGTCTTCACTTTTGTATCTAGAACAGGCAGCCATTTCTTCACGCTTCATATGAAAAAAAGGAGTAAATAATCTTTGTTTAGAAGAATTTTCCTCTTGAATGCCCTTTTAAAATCTGCACAGCCCTCCTGCAGACAGAAACACAGCTTACCATTCCATTTTTCAAGGATGCTTCACTACCACATGAAGCTTTCAGAAGGATGTGGAACCTGTGGAATATCCAGCAGCACAGTGTTACCCATACGATTAAATGCTTACACTGTAACAATTCTGATGACATCAAGTACACTAAAGCAGGATGTTTCTTTGGTAAGGAATCTTAGTTGATACTGGAACCATGAAATTATTTTTTCAAGCTGTAAAGACAGATATTCTCCCTGACCTGGCCATTCAAAAGAATCCAAAGAAACTTGGGGTTTCATATAATTTCAAGAATGTTTTCTCCATTCAGACTCAGTTACAATACATCACCTGTATAAAATTAATTTTGTGAGTAAATGTGAGCAATGTGAGTACTTTAACAAGCTATTACAGTAACTGAGCTATAACTCATCACCACCTGTGAACAATTTACCCAGGCTGTGAATTACAGCACTGGGGTGCAGACAATTTGTATCAGCTCAAATGCAGCCTGGCTCATGTGTGGCCCAGCAAAGAAAATTCCATCTGTCCCACCTCTAGAGTCGTCAAGGATGCAAAAGCAGGCTGGCTGCTTCCACTCACTCTGGAGGTGTCTATTACACACTGCAGCTTTGTTCAGAGACACGTGGCCAGACCCATGTGCAGCCCCCACAGGTCCAGGCAAATGGACAATAAGAAGGCTCACAAGTGTGGCGATAGCTCACTCCCCACTTCACCAGGTTCACAGTGTGCTCACCACCTCATGTGCAATAATACACAGAATGTTCAGGTGAAACATAGAATAAATTTATGGAAAACATATTGTATTTGTACCAAAATACCTGTGAAGTCCAAAAAGAAATTGCTGGGTTCATATTCTGCTGACATAGGTTGGCACTGACAGTTTACAGCAGAAATTGAATTCAGTATATACCAGCAAGGGTACTGGTATTAACACTTCCAAATTTTGTAACTGTACAATTGTAGGACAAAATGAGAGATTAATGACAAAATATAAAACACACAGGCTTTTGTGTGCATCACGATTGCAGTGATAGCTGACTATCCTAATTTAAAACCCAAGGTTTTAACCCAAATCCTAATTTAAAAGCCAAAGTTTTTCTGGCTTCTGGTCATTGCCCTTAAAGACAGGGAAGAAAAAAACAAGCAACCCTAATGCATTGCTTTATGGAAGACAATCAGTTGGAACACTGTCCTTTATCTTAATGTGTCTCTAGAGAGGAACCCAATTATATCCTTCCCTAGTGAGTCAGGCAGGAGGAGCAATACACACCCAACAATTAGGATTTCTGGGCTGTACTTGTGAACTAAGACTCATTTACATTGTTTACAACGGTGATTATAAACAAGCTATCTAAGCCAGCAGATTCAATAGCTCATCCAAGAGGGCTCACCAAAGCTCCACTGTGCAACAGAGGCCACAGTCTGTATCTGACAAGGTTTGACATTTATTCACAGAACACTCTGCCCAACTACATCATTTACATTGTTTACAACGGTGATTATAAACAAGCTATCTAAGCCAGCAGATTCAATAGCTCATCCAAGAGGGCAGAGCATTCCAGTGCTCCGAGACACTGATTCTATTTCCAGCTTTACCTGAAATTATTTGGTTCAGTTATTCAGTTAACATACTTGAAAAGGAAAGAAAGAATGAAAAATGCCTGCTTTTTAAAATAACTATGTCATTTTACTGAGGAACAAGAACAACTATTTCACAAAACTGTATTTTGCAGAGACAAGGCCAAAATTCCCACCTTACAGTTCAGAACTGCAGGCACAGTGCATGCCTCATAAAAAATACATTTTGCAAGCTGAGATTGACTGGTGCAATCTAAAAAGATTCCTACAGTTGTGGTTAACATGGGAAAACACAAAATAACCACAAAAAAAGACAGTGCTACTTAGAAGTTGCTGCGAGATCTGGTACAATTTACCCACAGAAAAAGGAACAAAACCTGACAGTTTCTCTGTAGAGGTTATTACCGCATGCTAAGCCAAAAATAAAGCAAACAAATGTAGGAACCTGGGTAAGTGAGAAGGTGAAAGCTGAACAAAAGACAGGTGCAGGGTCAAACAGAGAAGCAGATTACTCACAGGCAATCCCACACTTTATTACAGTGTTTGTAATAAAAGTTAAATGTACCATAAAAGCTCTGTCAGAAACATAATATAATGTGAGTGTTGCAGATGAAACAAAAGGCTCCAGTGAAATAAAATCTCGACTTGAGCCAGTTAAAATATGTCATTATTATGGAGTAATAGAGCTTAAAGCAAACAAAAGTAAAAGAAGACTTGTTCAGATTGAAAGCTTAACGTGATATTACCAAAATCAATAAAATTGCACACTTGGGATGTAATGCCCTGAGTTGCTGAGCACAGAGTCCGGTGACCTCAATCACAAGATTAAGCTGTTACACAGATTGAAAATTCAATCGTGAGGAGCATACAAGAGACTGCTTGGGAAAAAATAGTCAGATCTTGGGATTGGAAAGGAAGGGCAGATTTAAAATTTAATTTTAAAAATAAACCATTATTACAATTAAACCATTTAAAATAAATGGGAATATTTCAAATACGTGCAAGTCACCAAAGCTCCACTGTGCAACAGAGGCCACAGTCTGTATCTGACAAGGTTTGACATTTATTCACAGAACACTCTGCCCAACTACAAGAATATGCAAGTTCTGTGGCTCATGCTGTAAAGAAAGTATTGCCATTAAAGGCTGGACTGAATAGTTTTTGAACCAAACAACAGAAAATGGCATCATATGTTAAATAGAGGAACCTTTTGGGTTCATTCAGTGGTTATAATCAAAAAACCAGATGGTAATCTGAGAATCTACATGGCTTCAAAGGAACTAAATGAAAATATCAAAAGAGAACATTTTCATCTGCCAACTTGAACAACACAGTGAAGCTGCTCTCTAATGGTACAGCCAGATTCTGGCAAATACATCCTCAAGAGACAAGTTCCAAAATAAACTGTTTTGATTACATCGATTTTTCAGACTTCCTTTTAGCATATGTTCTATACAGAAGTGATCGATAAAATATTACTACATAATGTTCAAAGGAATTCCTTGTGCATGGAGTGCTAACACTGATACAGGAGTCACTGCAAAGACATGAAAAAATAACGTCACGTATTAGAAATAGTAATAACTCCCCTAAAATATGTGTAATAAAAATTGCATTTTTAAGCAGGATAAAGTTCAGCAGAGGATCTGAGCTCTTTTCAAGAGAGGCAAAATCCATCTTACAAAAATTAAGAACGATTTGAGAAAATTTAGGAACAAACGTGCTGTTATGTATGATGACAGTGTTGGAAATTCATCTCAGAAGTCTCTATTATAATAAGATGCTGTCTGTGAATTCAGCATCATAGGTATGAATAAGTTCTTTTGTAACAAAGAAAATTGTGTGCCTGTCCAAAGAAATATACAATCCTGTAGATGACATAATTTTTAGTATGACAGTTGGAATGAAAAAGACCTAATAGAGAATGGACATGATGGAATAGAGGATGATTTTAAAATTCTCACCATAAAAACAGTACCAAAATATTCTTATGCAGAACTGTCATTGTTTCCAGGGATAAAATACAAAATGTTCTGGAAACCATGCAAACATTACAAAAGGTTGCTTTCATCTGTAGATTTTACCACAAGCCCACTAATTTTTTAAAATACAGACTTCCATAATAGAAATTCTCAAAGGCTAAGTGCTAATGCCTTAGTGAGTAAGTGTTTATAAATTAAAAGCCTTGACTAAAACAAATAGGAATTCTTAGTCTCAATTTAGCAATAAAGTTTAAGTATACCTCTTTAAAGGATATGAAGATTGGCACTGCATTAATAGAAATGTAATTTGATATTGGCATACAGCCCAGATAGCAAGACATTACCAATAAATACACAGCACACATTTCTTGCTAACAAAGAATTAAGGCAAGTAAGAAGAAAGTACGTGTGCACAAATAATGTATTTGTTCTCAAAAGAGGATGCATTACAGCAATGCAGTAAAACTATCAAAAGATTGCATTAAAAAAACAAACCATAAACTATTAATTGGAAGCACAAAAATCAAATTTAATTCAGGAGTACCCCTTAAAACCATAGGGCATAACCTGTTCTCATAAACTCTCCTAAAGGTGGCATACACAGTAACACAGAACAAAATCAAAAGTGATCACCAGGACTGCTGGACAAGCCTGGCATGAGGATGGCTAGCAAGCCAGATAACAAGAGCTTAATGTTGAAAAAAAATTGAAGCCAACAGGTGAGAGCAAGCATTTCCTCAAATTCTAAAGTGTCAGGTCTGTCAGATACAACCGGAATACATAACAATTCCTGGTGAAAACAGCATTTGCATTGTACAGCGCAAGAGAGATAAGAATATAACTACTAACAGGGAAGAGCAGCTCACTGGAACAGACAAGATTGGATTTCCTGAGAAGTATCAGTTCTGCCTAATCTTCAGGTCCAGCAGTCACTTTTAAGTAAAAAGAACTGCTGTCATATTATTTGGAAAGATCACATTTCTAAGATGTCCAGCATATCCAGCACACGGGCTTTGGTGGTGTGCTTGTTACCACTACTCTCACTCTTCCCTTCTTGCAGTGCTGCCAACTGTGTGCCACACTCTTTGTACCATTCTCTAATCACTGGAGACCAGGAATTACACACATAGCAGTAAAGTAACAAATTACAAAGGAATTTGATTGAAGAAACAGCATTGCTACAGTGCAGATAATATTAACACAGAAAAGCAACTGGGTTAGCAACTTTATTTCTTGAGAAAATACAAAAAAAAAAAAAAAATCTCTTCAAAGAAACCTGACAGAACATGAGTAATTTACAGAATGATTCACTTGCCTGAAGCACCTGCTGCAAAGCTTTTTAAAAAAAGAATAGTTCATTGCTTATTGAATCTGCAGAGGAGGAAAAATATAATTTTCTCTCCAAGACAAGCGCAACCCATGCAAACCTTATCATGTGTCAGGTCACCTTATCAGAAAAGGATGCCTACCATTTCAAGCAAATAATACAACAAATAAAATGCATCCAAAATCTGCCACACAATTTCATTTACTTTTTAAATGAAAATGGTACAATCCAATTAATGAAAGTCATCCTAAAGCCCCTTCTCAGAAGAAACAGGTTTTCCTAATCCACAAACCAGGATAAACCACAACTAGGGCTGACTTATAATAGCGTGATGGTAACTCCCCAAATTCTCTGCTGAAGAACAGCTCACATCTGTGGTGAGTTTCAACATTAGTATTATGCTCAAGTCCTTGGCCACGTTAACTAAAACAAAATCACTATAACTAAGGATTAAGATATTATAAACATTAATTAATTGGGGCCTCACTATATTGGAAAATATACAATATCTTCTAGAAACAGAAAAAAAAATATGTTCACTGAAGTTGGGGTTTTTTTGCATTAATCCTTCCTTTATTTACCTACTTAAAAAAAACAATTTTGGAAGGGCTTTCTTAGCTGACCACTAATGGAGTGATTTCTCCATTAAGAATGTAAAGCTCAAGACTGAAAAACAGAGTGTACTATTTAAGCAAAAAAGTAATACAAGAATATCAAGCAGCTGTCCTAAGTACTTCTTAGTTATTTATAAATAAATAATAAAGCAACATACTGATAGACACCTTTGTTCTTTCAAATCAGCTGCTTTTTATTCTTCATGTTTATATTTTATCATTATCAAGACAAATTTTGAAGGTCTGATTCAGACTATGAGTCATGGAAGAATCAGATCTCAGCACAGAGTAGAAACCCACACAAGTTTCTGCAGATCTGTATTAATAATATGTTGCGTCAGTTTGACATAAACAATAAATACAAACTGTAAATACAAAAAGCAGCTACCACTATCTGAGCCAATTTTAATTCCACTGTTAAATATAGCCCACCAAACAACATCTCCCCTATAATTTAAATAAATAAAATAAATTTTATTTGGGACTTACCTAGATTTATAGATCATCCATAAAGCAGCTTTCTTGATAATCTTGAGCATTAGAAAATTTTATTGCTTTGTCTTTTGTATCTTTCCTAAACTAGTTACTAGTCTTTAAGGGAAACACCAGGAAAGCAGGAAATGGTATTTAGTCTCAATCTCACACTTTTGGGAGAGAAGACTCATCCATTATGTTTTGTCTTGCTCAGCAGCTGACACAAACTCTAGAATAGCAACTGCCAAATAAACTTTCATTGGAAAAAAATGCACTCAACTTTATCTTAAGAAGTTAATGTACCTAAAATTTCTTTTAAAAACTTACATTGTATCATTATTCCTGATTTCATTCTCAACCCAGAGACATATCTGTTTTCATGTAACTTAATTGCAATAAATACTTCCCAATATTTGGGGGGTTTTTTAAGCTGGATTGTCTGCAATTAGCATAGCAGTAGATTAAGTTTGTGAAAGTTAGCACACGCCTCATTCACATGAGGCAGCCTGGCAGGAGCAGAGAACATGCCAGCTCTAATTAAATCTAAGCAAACTGTCCGCTTTTCTCCATTTTAATTTTCTTCTTTATTCAAAAAATTGATTCTTAAAGCAGCAGATTCCACATAAAAAATATAAATAGAATATTTACTAACTGCGCCAGACATGAGTTTCTTTTCTAGTGTATTGAGAAAAACATTTCCTAGGAGTTTCTAGACAGAACTGATTATTATGCAATAACTTACTTGGTAATCGTTTATTTTTTATTAAATAATTTTCATAGCCAATAAATGAAACATCAATACATACCTGCAATTTCTTCTATAGAGTTAGCTCTCATGTCCAAAAGAACTGTGCCATTCAGGATGCAGCTCCTCAGCTCAAACAAGCTATGAAGTGACAGTGTGGCAACATATGGTTTGCTCCACCTCTCTCCACCATCCTCTACATCTTCTTCAAACTTCAACCACCTATACAAACAATCAATTTTATAACTCCATTGTGCATAAGAAATGAAAAATTAATTACTTCTACAGATGCTGAAAGTACAGACAAAGATGTTAAACATGTCTTTAGATTTCACTTCATTCTTCCTTTTTAGGAAATATGAGAAACATTGCTTGCCTAGTTCTTTCCATATAATGCTGTATTATACCATTTTTGAGGATAAGTTCTGACCACTGAGATGAAGAGAGAAATATATTAAGCAATTACCTTTGTACTCTACAAGAGCTTTGACTAATTCTTTGGCATACAATGATATTTCTGTGATAGAATATCAAGTTGTACAAAAACAAGTCTGGAGAAACTTCAGTAAAGTAAAAGGATATATGAAACTGGCATGAAAGGATCAAGTCTTTTATTACCATCCAGCTGGATGAACTTGCTTGAAACTGAATTCTCTACTGATAAATATTGCACTTAAAATGTTAAAAGAATATTAAAGGAACAAACAGAAATCTGAGAAGTCACACAGGGATGTGGCTGTGTGGAGCCCTGCAAGCCGCCAGCTTGGCAAGGTTTGAACAGCTGCAGCCACAGCACATACCTGCACCACTTGACTCAACACCACTCAGCTGTTTTATATGGACATGGCAGCAGAGAAGTCATGCAGAGCCTCACACCTGGACAGAACCTTCACATATTTCCAGACAGCAGCGAAATGTAAAGCCTTAAGACCTCTAAAGCTGAGGAATTTCCAGTTTTACCAAGCCTCACAGCCCAGCAAAGCACCTAGCACAGCTGTCCCTCTTCTGTTGCTGGGCCACCCGTGTAGCTCTGCTCCTACTTGTAAAATATGCAAGTGTACCCACATTTTAGATACTTTCCTCCTTTCAGTCCTTGTGTACCAAGTTTCTCCCCTTTTGCTGCCATGCTGCAGGCAGCAGCCACTTCAATGACCCACTCATCATCAGCGTATCTGCTCCCTTCCTGACGTATTCCATTTCTTGGAAGTGTCCCAGCTGCCTTCTAATCATTCTCTCATTATTTATGGAGAAAATTTACCTCAACTCCTTGGGTCCTTCAAAATCTCCAGTCTCCTGTGTCTAGCCCTCTCCTCCTCTTTGTATCTAAGCATTTTCCCTCCATTTCCTCACTGAGGAAACTGGTCAATTTCTGTACTTCATCTTTGCCCGGGAGAACTCTTTCCTCTTCATCAGACCTGTTCCCCACTCCCTTTGTTGCATTCTCTTTTCTCTTCCCAGCCCATCCCCTTCACTTTTACATTCCTCCAGAAAAGCAGCACGAAAAATTTGCTTCCACAGAGCCAGACTATGAAACTGAATTTGCATATGCAAATGAAATTTTCCAAATAAATTTTCAAAACCATGTCCAAACAGACATCAAACACAATTTAACACGCTCCTCCCCAACAAATTCAAAGCAATATTTTTAAAGAAGAGCCTACAACAACTCAGGAAAGTTATCAAGAAGCATGTGAGAAGGAAAAATAGTTCTTAATTTTTTTTTTTGCTTTGCAGTTACACTTGAACTCTGTAAGAAGAGGCTGCTCCTATCTTACTCATGGCACTCGTTTCCAAGCTGAAAAATGTGCAATACCTATTTGTATCCACAGCATCATAAATATGGTATTTATTTTCCTGTTTAAACCATTGTCTCAAAAAACTCTGCAAAATGCCTACATTTTTCTCTTCTCATACCTCCATTTTCGTGCATGTTTCTAAACCCTTTAGGAGATTTCTAAGATCTTTAGGCTTGAGTATTCTTAATTATTTCTGTTACTATGTATTATTATTAGTGTTATTATATCTTATTATTTCTGTTATTATAGCGTGCTTAGCTTGTTATGTCTTTTATGCTGATTCAGAAAAAAAGATTAAAAATCATGCTCCATATATTCTAAAAACAATGATCCAATAGAGTCTTACAAAATATCATCAGAAACCTCATACTGTCATTACCTTCTGTTCATGTAAGTCAGTCTTCAGCATTGTTTATCTGATTACGCTGCTGCAGTCTGTCCTTGATATTACCTAATTTAAATCTACTGACCAGTTGTAAACAGATTTTAAACAGCAATAAAAGACAAGCATGTTCTTAAAAGTCTAAGGTTACTGGACAGAGGCAGGCTTATTATCAGAGCCTGTAACATACTAGGGACACAGAGAAATCTAAATCATGAAAACAGCTTTAATTAGAGTTTATAGTGTCAGATATTAAAGCTTACACATTGGTGCATAAAAATCCATAGGAAACTATTGCTACTGCTCAAATAATTATACTTGCTATTGTAATTGTCTGGGTTTCCATGAACAGTAAAATTGTATAGGTTGCACCCCATTTGCTACTGTTGCTGAAACTTAGGTGTTTAACGTTGTTACTCAATGAGCCAGCAGGCCAGGACACGGAATTAAATCATACCCAGCTGGGAGTGTTCTATGTTTGGAATAAAATTTATTTTGATTTTAATAAGCATATCATAAGTTTACTAATTTAATCAAAGGAACATCATGTTACTGTTTATCACCTTTTATCTTTTCAGAAATATTCCTGTTATGTCAGATAATCCTTATTTAACATACCAAATGAGAAACAGTAGCAGAAAACACAGAACAACTCTGATCTTACGCAGTCTTTCAATTCTAACTGTTCAGCAGTTTTAAAAATCATAATACCATTTGATCAATCCTCTGAATTCATGTGCAAGACGCCATGACAAAAATGGCTTTGAAATCCAAATTCAGGCATAGATCCCAGTTTGCCAATTTTGTACTTCTTTTAGTTTTTCAGAGACAAATTTAAATATATTTACTTTTGCAGTTTAACCCCTTAAACTGGTATGATGGAAAGATAAAAGCCCTTTATAATTTCTTGGAAAACACCATCGACCCCTATTGAGCACATGTTACACGCATCTGGAACATATCTGGAGCTATCTCAGTGTTATAAAGAGCTTGACTCGGCCAATATATGAAGCAGCAATCAATTTATTAATTAATACAGAATGGTAAAGTGTGAGCAAACAGCGCTGGGTACAGTGGGGGTTTCCCCTCCAACTGCACGCCGACTTTTGATTTTCTGCTGGTATTTATTGAGGTTTTCCATAATCACTTCTCAGCAATCTTTTTTTCTAGTTTCCTCCTAATTTCTATTTTTGAACTCTAATTTCTATACCCATTGTGATCAATTTCTATTGGTGATGTTAAATTTTCTGTACTTCAGAAGGTATGAAATCATTGAGGTCAGAAATAACATCTTGTGATGATGAGGTTCCCAGGACATAAATCAGTGGTGGTGGCATCCAGATTTCCTTTTTCTGAAGAAAAACACCAAAGATGAGAGATTCAGTCTTCCTCTTGAAGTCTATATATCAGTTTTGTTGGTGCCGTCCAGCTTCCAGGTGGTGCTTTACCTCTTGTTTTTCCAGGATCCTTAATTTTAGTTTGGAATGGCTCACTTCCTTCTATTTGGATGATTAGAATCCTTTATATATATATATATATATATCTAAAGCTGTAGTTCAAACCTTCTATTAAAAACCTTATAGGCTCACATGATTCACTTATAAGCAAGGAAAATATTACTTCAAAAGCCCCTTTCCATGCTTTTTCCGTTTTGTTCATTAAACAGATGTTTTTATAATTATCCTATGGCCTTTTCCACACATTTCATAACCATAACTACAAAGGCCATTCTTTTTCTACCTGACACGAAACACAACCCCACATTTCACACTCAGTTATGTCTGATTTTATGGAAGAGCACTTTCATTCTTATGGCTTTCTTTTACTGGTACAGACTGGCGTAGGTCTATTGATCACACAGTTTAGCTCCTCTGATAGAATGCTTGCTAGAAAAAAATAAGCCAACAAGAGTTTCAGCAAGGTATGTTACTATAGGAAGTTATTACTCAGGCTAGTGTGTGTATATACACCTTATGTAAATGTCCTAGCTTCTAAAGCCATCTTCATCACTTTCTCAGGCACCAATAACAGCGCACACGCTTCATGTCAGACACAGTTACTACATCTTCTGCAAAATATGAAGTGGGTGGCTTGTACTTCACCTATTTTATAGTGTGTTATGTCTGCAGCAGAGAGATGGAGTATGTATTCACAACCTGCTCAACAGTCGATGGTTTTAATGTAATCTTTCAATTTGTATAAATTTCCACATGAGCTTGTGCCTGCCCACACTGATTTGAAAACCAACCAAAGAACACAAGCGTGTCAGGAACAAAGCAGGAGTGATAAACCCATGTTTCTTGTGACCTAGCTTCTTTGGAAGAAAGTTTCGATTCAGGGAAAATGCATTACACTTAACCTTCCCTAACCCATCCATTTTCTAATCACTATTAACAATTTACTGTCTAAACTATGGACACGAGTTTATTTTCCTAACTGTGCATTAAAATTTAAGGACTTAAAGTTTAAGGACTTTCCTCCTGGTTCCAAGGTTCTTTCTATTTTCCTCCTTACTACATAATTTCTTCTGCTCCATAAAGATAGTGATATTCTCCAGATATTTTTGGTTGATACTAGCAGATAAATGAGTCCCAAAAGTCTGGATAAAACTTGCTACAAATCAGGCACTACTTTCCAGCCATGACGCATGAATTGTTTTCCCAACAGCTGCAACTTGCAGTCACACTATTGGATGTATAAAATAAATCCAACTGTTACACTTCAGCGTGTTACTCCACAAACTCACCAGAAATATTTTTTTCAGAATAGAAATTATTCATCATCTCCCTAGAGAACACACAACTGTACAGCTGGGTCACATACAAAAAGCACTGTAAGAAGGACTATTGATTTTAAAAGGTATGTGTTTCCTCTGGCTTGAAATCAATTGATGGAGAAAAAGAGATTTTATCCCTATATCAACATAACTAAGCTATTCATTCCATTCTGCTCTCTGACTAATTCCATGGGTGGGACAGTTCAAATCAGATCCTGGAACAGAAAAGTCCAGTGCACTTTTAATCAGACTGTAGATACAGATGTGCTTCATCAGAGTCAACCCAACACTTCAGTCCAGGTACACCAGTGCAGAGCTTGGTGAAACGAGTATATAGGCACTTAGTGCTATCACTCTCATTAAATGTAATTAATCTCTATCTGGAACTACATACAAAGCCAAACAGTAAGATTTACAAATATTTCAAAGTGACATTTTGCACACAGATGAAAAACATATAATAAGCCTGGAACAGCAACTAATTCAGATTGTATCTTCTCCATACCATGCTTTTAGTCAAATCAGTAATTTTGATGTCCTGAATCAACCACAGGTATTTAAAGTGATCCACTTTATTAATTTCTAAACACACAATCTTGTACATTAAACACCATCCCTTTTCTATTACTCTACTCAAAGCCACCTAGTTCTTTGTGTATGATATCTTAATCTATTTCTCGATGAGTAATCCCTCCTGATTTCTTATTATCAGCAAGTTTCTTTATTATAATCCTATTTTAATTCATTAATAAATCTATTTACTAAGCCTAATTCTTCAGAAGTTAGCTGTCACTACCTTTCACATGAATAGTATAATCTCTCAGCATGACCTGCTGCACCTCTTCAAATAGTTCCTGACTGCTAATAGAATTTTTACACTAGAATGCAGTTTAAGTAATACATTCCCACCGTTGTACCATATCTAATGCTTTACTTAAAGAAATTTAGATCCACTGTTTTTTCTTTGTCAGAAAAACAAAAATCAATTATCTGATTAAAGAGCATTATTAACTTAGTCTGACATGATATACCACTGTATTGCATTTTATCCAATTTTCCACTTATCTCCAAGTCTATAATTTTTCTTTCCTCCAAGCATTGTATGGCTCTGAAATTGGGCTCTGTTTGCCCCAACCATTTTTGTCCCTTCTTTAACAGTATTGCTGTGTTTGGATTAGTACAACACACCTGACAGACTCACAGAAAGACAGGAATTACCCTATCCATTAAATACATGTTCTTTCACCTTTCTGGGAGAGAAATTATTGCACTCTCTTACTTGCACAGAAAAGCACTTTGAGTCTTATCTTCATTTAGAATTTGGTAATTTCCTTGCCATCTCCTCCTTTTCTAACCAGTCACTCCATGTCAAATGCAGTCCAAAATTCTGGGATCCAAATTGAAAAAGACCATTTATCTTGACCAGTTCTTTCCACACAGCAGCCCCACTCTTCCTTCATTTCCATCTTACTGCTAAAGCTAAAGAAAATTCTACTATTAGCTATTATGTCACTCTTGTATTTTCTGAGCTCCAAAAATGTCATTTTCTTGGCTGTTTTTCTCCTGCCCTTTTTCAACAACTTCATCCTGTTTCTATTAAACATTTTTAATTCTTCATTTCACAAAGAACAATTGAGAAGGCTATACATATAGACAGAAAAACTGAAACAGTAATTTATTTCACCTACTCCTTTTGAATTCTATCTTCATCAGAACCACTTGCTAACAGAAATTGTTGTAATTTTCAGAAACACAATTCTTTGATAACTTTCAAAGAGATGTTTTTAAGTTGACCTAAAGAAGTTGCTATTTCCCTGCTTAAAAATAACATAACACATAGTGATTTTCACTTTTTAATTTCAACAGAAGTTGATACCCCTCCTAGAGAGGTTCTATGTACTCCTAATCAGTATAAGAACATTGCAGATGATTATCTTGATTAGATTTTCTCTCTCTGAATATTAATAAGATTATTTAGGAACACTACTGCATTCCTTTTGCAGCACAATCCCCGTATGAGAATTTTCTACACATAAAAGTCTATATTTAGCATCTGTCTATGCTGCCTATGAACAGATAATGGAAGGGAAGGTCATAGAAAATTTTTTGGCCCTCTGGGAAAGCAGAAATTTGCAGTAAAATTAGAAAGAAAACTAGCAGCCCTGTTCATGTCAGACAGCCCATATACACATTTGCCCACAAAATCCTTCCAGAAATTTTGCAATTTATATTTTACCAAATATATACGACACAGACTTTCGGGCACCATTGAGGAACGCTGTCACAGCTGGCAGGGAGAAGAAGAACTAAGGTTTCAAGATGAAATATAGAGCAAAGATGGCTGAAAAATGCAAATTCTTAATGAAACCAAGAAAATCATCTCCCATTTAAATGCTCAAGGAGAAAAAATATACAATTCTAAGAAAAGTTCTGTACCAGTATTATTTCTTTTCACAGCAGAAGTGCAATCTAAAAGTCTTTGCAGAAATTCTGCAGAAATAAAATAATCCAACACTGAATACTCATTCTCAAAATAAACTGTTCATGGAGACTCAAAATATGTAAAAGCTCTATTGCTCCAAAAGCACTCTCATTCCTTGCTTTAATCTTTTTATAATGGTACCCTTATCAGTTTCTTAAGGATTCAAGCAAAATATGAAGTTTGAAAGATTCTTTAAATTAGAAAAGAAAATATTAATTGACCCAATGATTTTTAATTCATGTATATCATATGTTTACATCTTTTTTTTTTCCATTGGTATTCACTCTGACCTATATTCATAAATCCAGATGAAAACATTTGGCTCTGGGAAATGACGAATGCTGTTGTAATACTAGCAGACTAAGCATTAAAATTATGGTTTTATTTAAGCTTTATATCCAAAATCTGTCCCTGAGCTTGCTACAGCTTTGAAATCATTCCTCTGTACACCAGCAACCAATACCTCCAGATAATTTTTAAGTTATGAAAACACTCACCTTGCTGTCTCCCTCCACTCTGCATCCTCTCCTTCACGCCAACAGATTTCATCAAGCTCAGTAAAGAGATCATGAGGAATGTGTTCCTCATCATCATCTTCTGTTCCAAGAATAAACTGCACCCTTTGTGATGGGGTATCTGGAGAAAAATAAAAATATCAAGTCCAAAAAGCCAATTTTTTTGCCATGAGAAAACAAATTTTATGAGATTATCCAGATGTTTTCATGCATGACTTACTGCCACACAAAAAAATTACAGCTCTGCTGTAAGAACATTCATTTACACACAAACACATTCAGATTGAGAGCTCTTCATTTACTGTAGTTGTCAAGCCTGCTTTTTAAAAAACTCCTCCAAAGATATAGCCTGATGTATAGAAACAGGGTCTATTGGAAGCTGGAATGGTATCGCCAAGAAGGAAAAGAAGGAAAAGAAGGAAAAGAAGGAAAAGAAGGAAAAGAAGGAAAAGAAGGAAAAGAAGGAAAAGAAGGAAAAGAAGGAAAAGAAGGAAAAGAAGGAAAAGAAGGAAAAGAAGGAAAAGAAGGAAAAGAAGGACATACAGAAAGCAGGACAGATAAAGCTGAATAAAGCTGATAAAAGTCTTTTACTCCAGTGTTAGAAAAAACTACTTTGCCACTTCATAAGTCTACATCTGCAGATCTATCTCAGGTCACAAAGCTAGAATACTAAATGTGAAAGCTTTGCTGTAAAAGAAAGAAACCAAATGAAAACTGCCTAATGTGAATATACAATTGCAGACTTGACCCTTGTCCCTTTGTTAACTCTTTCTACTTGGTTAGGCTGCTTGAGATACTCAGCTTCTTAATCTGTCCCAGCTTCCTCATTTTATTCTTCCTGTCTCTGTCTTCCCTTTAAATACTATTACTTTCAATGCAGATGGCTAAATGTATTTTTAAGACATGCTATTATTTTTTTCACTCAAAAAATTCACAGAATTGATGGAGCATCTTAAAGTACATGTATATTCAATGTTCATAGTTCAAGTGCTGTATTAAAAAAATCCTATATCCTATTTGCTTATTTAAATGAAAATCTCAAATGAACAAACTTTGATGAAATGCAGCCTCTCCAGCAATACATAGCTGCTTTTCCTGCTAATGTATTTTAGATTTCTGAAAGGAACCAAAACTCCTTTGTGAGAGCTCAGAGAGGCCAGGCTGCCAGTCAACTGAAAAACTCATTATCCAGCAGAACAGCTCACTGATTCCCTGAACATTGTCTAAATGAAGTTCAGCTCTATAACATATTTGTAAGACAAGCTACAGTATTCCATCTATCAGCAAAGAGCATCATTGCACAGGGTCCTCAAACTCTTTGAATTTTGGAAAAAAATGAGATTATAGCACCCATTGAATGCTAATTAAAGAGAAAACACAGCTCTGATCCAAACAAATGAAATGGGCCACTGAAACAGAAAATTAAATTCATTAATAGAGACACCTTTTTGATAGTAGTACTAAACTTGCCATAGCAATGAAACTCAAACAATACATGACAGTTTTCACCTGAGGTCTACTTGCTTAAGCAGAGTGGAAAGATATATAGTACTGTAAAGCCTATTTATTCCTTCACAAAGCAAGGAAATTAAACCCAAGGAGAAATACAGGAGAGAAGGAAGAAAGATATGGGCTTGGGTACTACAAAGCACCACAGGATGGAACAGCAGGGGGTACAGCTACAGGAATTACTTCTGGTGAATCACTGAAGAACAGCGAGAAACTCCTCCACTTTATCCTTTCTTTGCTTTCTCTTCTCTCTCACTGTTCAGTCCTCTTTTCTTCGAGAGCATTCTACTATTTTTTTGATCTGAGACTAGAAAGTACAGTCTAGTTAAGAACTGTGCAACTTCTTAAGACTAATTTCCAGAAGGACAAAATTCAGTGAGATATGAACTTACAAAGGATTAGTGCATACGACTACTAACTGAACATGAAAAACAAGCTACTCTGGTAGAGAGCTGGACTGCAGCTAGAATCTGAGAATAAGCATTGCCAGGAACATCCTGTACTCTTGATAAAATCAGCACTAGAACTGATTTAAAGCAACTGCTACTGTTAAGTAATAAATGAGCAGTGCTGTACAGCAGAGCTGCAGCTTTGTGACAGCTATGATCCTCATGCAAATACATGCTTTCAGCGTGGGAAGAAAAGCAGAGGATCAGAAATCTCTTGAAGTCAGGTGAGTAGTAACAAGGAATCACCTTACTGCAGTAATTTGCCCTTACTGGGTCTTCTGTATAACAAGCTACTTGACTGATAGCAGTGAATCAGAATCTTCTAGGTTGAAAAGACATCTAACGTCATCGGGTCCCACCACTAACCAAGCACTGCCAAGTCCACACCAAACCACACCCCTAAGCACCACATTTATAGAAATGATGAAATATGCACTAAATTATCTTCTTCCTTGTTAACAAAGCAGTAAAAAAAGCTGCTAGATTCTGTCTTTCTTTACTGCTGTGATTTCTATTGATATTTGAAGCCTCCAAGTCACAGTTTCATTTTCAAACAACAAGCTGGAAACTGAGAAGTTATAATTTGCTTTATTGTACAATAATCTTATTTCAAGGACAAAACCCTAAAAAATGTAAACAATAGGAAAATTGTAATAAAAACAACAGATCTGTTGGTTCCACTTATAAAACTGTATTAACAGGACTATTCATAAGCAATGCCAGATACATTTGGCTCATATTCATAGGAGTAATAAATACCAAATATGTCATTAATATGTTATATAGAAAATTAGTAATATGTGATTCAAAATCAGTATGGAAGAATACTTCAATTGCTGACTGTCAAACTGTGATAACTTAATCCTCAGTGCAGAAGCATAATATTTGCAAACTAGGACACAATGTTTTCTCCAGTCTAGGCAAACAGAAATTGGCTTGAATATTATTTTTGTCTATCCCTACTTCAAGTAGCACAGCCAGCATAAAAAAAAAAAATCATTCATACTATTATCACTATTTCTAAAAAGTAATAAAAACAATCTAGATTACTCTTAAAAAAAAAAAAGGACAGAGACTAATCTGCTGCATTAGTATTTCTATCACTGTAGTTGTTTTATATCAGAGTTATCAGAAGCAACATGAATTTAAAAATTCACAGTAAGCAGCTGGTGAGTCTCCCAAGTAACTAGCTCATCACCAGTTCAGGAAATCCTCCACAACCAGCTGGAACTAGGTAGAAAGTCTGGTACACAACAGAAGCTGGGGTACCATCAATAAGCACTTCTACTTGGCTAATGAGCAGTTGAAGTCAGGAAAATTGAAGCAGCTTTGTGATTGCTGTGTCTCCACCAGCCCCTCTGTTTTATCCCTGTGTTTCTCTGGGCTTGTGCTCATTTCATACGTGCAGCACTTGCATCCAAACTACCTCTGATACCTCAAATTCATTGCATGCGTGCAAATTCTGAGTATTCCGCATTTAAAAATCTGGCTAATTCCACTAGTCTAAGAAAAGGTAAAAATAAAGATCTGGTGGTTAAGCTATTGTTGAAGACGCAAATTCAAAGTGGGACTCAGTGCTGCAAAAAGTGAGTGACCCTGCAGAAACCTGACATATTGATCTATATTATAACACCTTGTAATGTCATCAACACCCCTAAAACAAATGCAAGATGTGGCACAGACATACCAAAACAGCAGATCTGAAAGCCAGAATTTCTAATCACCTAATTCCCAGACGGAAACATGAAGAGCTGCTCCCTGGAGGAGCGCTGAGTGCAGGTAGTGGCAAACAGTGTCCCACAACACCATCCCACCTCGCAAAACACAAGTAGAAAGGAATCATAACTTCCATTTCCCCCATTAAAAACATCCCCAAGTGCAACCACAACTCTCGGTCAGGGCTGCTCCCTCTTGCCTAAGAGAACAAGGTAAAATCAAGACTTGGTCTGGGGTAACAAGGGAGGATCACTCTCAGTCCCTTCACATGAATTCAGCCCAGCAAACATTCAGTTCCACTACACCAGTCAGAGCAATCCACATCTCCTACTTCTCAGTGAGTACCAGGTTTCACCTGGGACAACCTGCCCTGCCATCAGGCAGAACTGCACACAATCCACCAGGTGATATCACAAGCAGAAACACAACTTTCAGTACATATAAAATGTATCCAAATTCTGTCCTCTGCTCTTGATAAACTCTAGAAAGACTGCAAAAATGTATTTCTAGGAACAATCCCTTAGCTCACTTGTCAGGACAGGTTTCTGTGTTTCTCAGCCTGTCAAGCCTGCACTTAAGGGTAGAATTAGTAGGCAAATACTTCTTACTGGGATCAGCAGATGAAGGAATAAGAGATTACTTTTTCCACATTTGAAAACATGCTAACTATTAAAATAAAATTTTCATTACAGAAATTCACATAAGATAGTATTCAACATATACAAGACTTAATCCATGCCTTGTGCTCTTGTACATTCACATTAAAATAATACTAAATATGCAAAATATTTTTCTTTATTATTACTCACTGCACAGGACAAACTGCAGACAAGAAGTTGACAGGTGAAACACAGTTGGCAGATAACAATCCCTTACAAGCCATGGGGAAATGATTTGGAAAATTCACAGGAGCAGAGAAAAGAAAGGATAATTTCAGACACAAACATTCATCATCCCCCTGCTTGCACTCACCACAGAAGTGGTGGATGAGGACCCTCCCCTAACCTCCCTCCTTTGCAGATTGGACCCTCCTCTCAGCAATCAGTAAAGGAAAGGATCATAAATTCGGTTTTTTTAATGAGAAAACTTAGCAGAAGTTAAAACTAAATTTGCTTTACTAAAGCTCACATGAAATAGCAAACAGCCATACGGTACACTTCTAAGAATCTCTTCACAGACCTTAGAAATCACAGGTTGGGTTGGGAAAAAGTATCCCCTTGATTATTCTCTGGCACTTTATCCCTACAGGTACAATCTGCTTCAGGAAACTATCCCAGTATTTTCTTGACATGAATTATTTTCATTAACCCAGGGCTACAACAAATAATCATATCTTTTGGATCTGACAATGTGAACAATTCACAAGCTTGAATACTCTTCTTTTTGCTAGATCCTTAAAACTGCAGTTATGATACATTATTTTAATCCAGATTTGCAGCAATCTGTTCCACAGCTGCCCAGAGATTCAAGCTTCTGGGTTCATCCTTCATCCTACAGGCCTATAGTTAAGGGTAGGTGAATTCTCTTAACAGCCATATTCTTTACAAATAATTAAATTTACCCCACTAATTACCCTTCAGCACCTGAGATTAGGTACCAAATATATCCATCTGAGTCTTTTCAATTTACTTTCTTCAGGTCCTCCTGCTAACCAAGAGAAGCTCTGCTTTGCAATTCCCTTTTTTTGCCTGCATTACCTTCAGGGAGTCCCTCCTGAGCCGTGTGTGCAGTCCTGTGTCAGGCTCACCTCCAGGGCTGCTCTGCTTGCCTTGCCACATCCAATAGCATGAATTACAGATTTAAGCCTCTTTAAAACTAGGGATTACTAAATCCAGATTTCTTAAAAGAACAAACCAAACCTTCCACAACCTTCAACAGTGTCTAGTCATACAGGGCACACATGAGGCTGCAATCAAACCCCAGCTCTCACAGCTGTGTTCACTTTAACCCTCAGCAAAACCTGCCCTTAAAGACACCTTGTTCAGAGCCAAAGTCTTCCTATTCCACCATTTTAAAACTGCTACTTAAATATCTTTAACTCATGAGTACCAAAGAGCTGTTTCATTGGTTACAGGCAAACAAGAGACATCAAAAAAGCCCCAGAAAACTGCTGCTAAAATCCACATGCACACAAGCAAGTGCAAGCCCAGCAGCCAAAGGGAAATCTGCAGCAGGCTTTCAGTGCCACCAGGACCCACGGCACTGATGGAGCCTCGTGGCCCTGCAGCTCACAGGGGCTGGCACCCACTGCCCCCACAAGCAGCACCAAGGAGATGCCCCAGGCTAGAAACAGCTTTTTTTTTTATCAAATTAGTTTTAATTTGCATCAATTCCCTAATTTAATTCACAAAGCAGTCACAATACTTTACCCCACAAGGAAAACTGTGGAGAAGGGGAGCTTAAGGCAGAAATGAAACTGGGGCCATAATTACAACAGCAGCATTTCAGCTGAGAAGAGTAAACCTCTCCAGTAAAACAAATAGCACGACTGCATTTTTAACTAGAGTGGATAAATTCACTGAATTTCTCCTTCTCTTCAAAAAGAAGAAACTTAAGAGAGAAGATGGTGAAAACCTAGACCACTGAAATCACTCAGCTTACAATTTTTATTACCCAAAAAAGCCTCCCAATGCACAAACCATGTAATCTGCAAATTGTGCAATTTACAGGCACATCATTATTGCAAAATGGAAACACCTTTTACAACCTCATCTCATTAAGAGGCAACTGACAGCAAGAATCAGGTATAGGGAAAACAAAACCCAAACCTGAATGACTGATCTGTGCCCCTAAATGACAGGACTCTCATTCCACTAAGTACATATTCTGCATGTTATTTGTCTAATCTCGAGTTATCTCTGAATCTGTACACTGAGAACACTTGGGTTATTTTTGAAAAGTGACAGTAGGAGATTAAAAAAAAAAAAAGCCTATTAGCTGATGTCAGAATGTTCTAAAAAATCTATTCTCTACAGAAACCTTCCCAGAAAGTAGCTGGTACAGCTTTCCCAGCCAGGATTCGAAGGGATTACCAGGAAGCTCCCCCCTATTGTCATTACACTGACTAGAGGTGGTTTTTACCCATGCTGATACACAGAAAACACTTCAAGAAATTGTTTTTTACTGGACAGGAACCAGGTGACACCTGTCCACTCTGCATGGGCCTGCACAGCCCTACAGCACAAGGTGCACTGCAGAGCTCCCTGGAGCAGTGATGGCAGAGCAAGATCTACACGTGGTGGTACTGCACAGATAGTTATAAATCATACAGTTACAGATTATGACAAAAAATAGTGCTTTATCCCATGCTGGGTAAACGGAGCAGTGTGGAGCACTTCATGTCTGAACATTTCAGGTCTTTACTTGTTCCAGAATCTCTATTATTCAGTTGTTGGATCTTTTGCTTTTATTATATCTCCTTTCATACTTCACTGCTTCAAAACACTGCTAATTTATTCTCTTGTATCATAAAAATCCTTATGTATTTTTCTGACTTACTTCAAAGCACTGTTTTCTATCAGTTGGTCTCACAGTGCTTATTTTCTCCATCTTTTCTTCTTGCACCTGCTCATCAAAATGTTTTTTTCTTTCCCCTCCTCCCTCACAGTTCCCAAGCATACAGCCTTCTACTATTTGGCAGAAATGCATTTAAAAGTTGTCGATAGAAAGATGAAGCTAAGCGTTTCTGCTTGCTCAATTAAATCAGAATGATTCACAAATTAAGGGACTAGTTTGGATCTACTCTCTCAGGTAATACAGTCCCTCATATTGAGTTATATGTCAAAAAAAGGAAATGCATTTGCCTTCCTTCGGGCTTCCTTCAGTTGTAGTTACTGTTCGAAACTTGTAGTCATGGGGAAGAAGAGCTAAAAAGCTTATTGAGGTTTAGTAGGTTCAGATTTAGTGTGGGAAGTATCTGTTGTTCCCTCTGTGCAAATAAAGCATAGAAAAACTATGCTTATATTCTCTCTAAAGGCAATGCTTCTCCCCAGGCAGCACAACAAGCTGTCTGAAACTCCTGTAAAGAAAAACCATAATAAAAAGAAGGAGTTGGGTATAGACTACTATTAATCTCTGTACTCGTTTGTCTGCCTGCTCTGGATGTGCTTAACCTCACAATCACCACAGCATTTTAAGATTTGCCTTTATTATGCAAATCCCTTTCACTCTTGTCTATAGAATGCCACATTACTGCCTGGATGGACAGATGTCAAAGCTCAAAATCTGGTTCACTAGCCAAACTTCCAGGAGTCAGATAGACAAAGGGTAATACCCTAAAAATTTACTATTTAGATAATTATTCAGGGTGAAAAGACTGGATATTTCCAGATTTGTGGTTCTATCTTTGGATTCTTTGAATTGTTATCAACCAAGCACTTTGAAGAATATCTTCAGCAGTCTGAATCCAGAAAAGATTTCCATGTTTCTGTCCTGTAACTTGCCTGTCAAGTGACACCACTTATACACACCCTTTAATTGGTAGCTACAATACCTTTAAAAGTGAGGATGTGACTTTTAAAAGTGCAGGTCTGTATTCATTTCTTGAGGTAAACCAGAGGACGAGTGCAGTGAACATCAAGTTACAAATGCACTTCAAAACTATCTTTTTTTCATATTAGTGCTATTTCACCCTCAGAGATCCTTTGAACATAAGCTGACTTACCTAACACGGAGTTATGGTGAACATTGCATTTTATTGTATGCACAAATGTCAAAGACTATTAAGAACAGATTCAGCCAGTTAGTTTCTTTTTTGTTTTAACTTTTGACATTGTGAAGGACACAAGCCTAGGTCTCCAGAAGTTGAAAGAACAGAGCTAAGTTCTCAGCCAAAATGTGTCACATACTGGCACTTAAATAAAACCAGATGACTCAACAGAAGACACTGTTTCATAGTTCAAGATATCTCACTTCTTGGCTAATGTAACTTTCAATTGTTTCTTTTTAATCTGACTTTATATGTATATATGCATATTCCTTTTGAAAACTGTTTTAATAATTTATGAACTTTGGTTTTTTCCAAGAAACTGGTTTCAATATAGTATTGGGTCTTTGTACATTTGAAATCCATTCCAGACAGAACCACCACAGCCAACTTTTTCTTTACTGTTCAGTCTTCAAAACATAACTTGTATCTGCTAAGTTTGAAAAAGTCTTGACTTTTTTTTACTCTCAGAATAATAAACCATTGTGCATGATTTGAGAATTTCAAGCTCTAACCGTCACCATTTACAATATACTTGCTCAAAACCTTTCCACATACATAATACAAACTTCTGCTTAAAAGAAAGTCTTATAATTACTATTCTGTAACCTCAAATTACACTGGCACATTTCCCTAATGATTTAAAAACACACTAGCAAATTGTTTTCTACACATGCTTCCATTATATTTTAAACACTTTCCATAGCCTTGGACATTTCATTACATGCACTTTTTATTTTTGAACAGCACATAATATTCTCGTGTTTTGAGACAAAGCTTGACTGATTTATTAATGACTACCTTCTTCTCTGAATTGTTTTCTAACTTAAAATTTTGAGAACTTTAGGAGTTTCATACCAGCTTTGTTTACTGAAAGGTATTTCCCCCTGCTTTTTCCTCAAGTCCACAGTTAGCAGATTCATGTTACAGTGGCACAATTACAGTGTCATGTTAGGAAAAAGTAAACACAACCTAGATCATGGTTTGAATCTGATAAAACACTGCAGGCTCCAGTAATATCAACATCATTACAAAACTAATTGTAGAGGACGACAGTTGTTCTACGTTTTGGGGCAAATACTCCAGAGTCTTCCATGAGAGCAGCTGGGAAAGCACTTCCCCCCTCAGTGGTGGCTGCAGTCTGTGAGAACACTTAGGAATAGTCTCCCACAGAGTTCCTTCAGTACAAGAAACTACTGAGCCACTGGCTGCTGCCCTTCAGTGGATCTGTTCAAAGAAACGAATCCCCAGCAGAGGCTCTGGTGGATTCTCCAAAACCCTGCTGCTAATCATGTCCAAGTGATAACACAACAGAGTATGCATAATCATGCTGATGCTTATTATTTAAAGACCTATCCAAAAATAACATTTGTCTTACCAAAAGGAGGAGATTCTCTCCCATCTTCTAATCCTGAATCTCGCTCTCTGTCTCTCTTTCTGTGTTTATGCCCGCGGTGCCGATGGCGTCGGTGACTTTTTCTTCCACCCAGTGGCACGTGAACCCCAATGAACAATGTTCGATGGCCTACAGGAAAAAAAGGTACCTTTGAGAAAGGAGCTGTGGCAACATAACAGCAATGTAAGTAAACTTAACTGCATTAATGTTATCATTCTTATGCTAATTTTGAAGTTATATATTATTGATTATTCTAATGTTAATAGTCATAACAGTATTGATTTGTATAATGATGAAGCATCAGAGATACACAACCCCTTGATACAGGAAGAAATCCCAGTACTGAAGTCCTCATGATGCAGTGCCAGATTTATTTTTTTTCCTTGAAATTTACATCTTTGTATGTGAACTTTCATTAAAGCCAGACAGGTGTTCTGTTAAATGTCTTCCAAAACAGTAACATAAAGAGACACATGGATCTCTTTGGATTGAACATTTGGTAAAGTTGCTGTTTGCTTTGTGTGTACAAGAACTTTACCAAACTCATTCCTATTTATGAGCCAAACCTTGACAGAATTCTTGTGGGAAATTCACTGAATAAAAAACACAGAAGAAAAAGAAAAAAGAAAGAAAGAAATCAAAAAACCAATAAAACACTTTGTAAGCAAGTGCACTAAATCCCCATGCAACTTCACGTGCTCACATCATAAATATATTGCCGGACTCTTAGGGTGCTTTCATTTCTTCTTTTTTCTCTTTTTAAATACATAAGAAGGTACATATTGCATGCCTGCTGCCTTCAAGCCTGACAAATTTTATGTTGCTGATCAAGCCCAAAATATTTAGGTCTCTTAGCTATGTGGGCTAACAGGATCAGAGCACAGTAAAGCATTTAGAAGGGCGAGAGCAGAGCAGAAATGTGCAGAAAGAACCACTAACCAGAACAAATGGGAAAGGAATCATGACTCACTACAGGCAGGTTTACTCAGCAGAAAGGCATAGTCCAGATTACTCATCTCAAATAACATTATTTTCTCCTTGGAATGAACATAACATAGCTCATGGATAATTGCTGCTTTGCTGTAATCATTCAGCAGTGTCAATCATCTGAAAAAGGTCAGGAACACTAAGCTAAGGTAGCACGTGATCTCTAATCCCATGGAGACTCCAGAGGAGACAGAAAACACAGCAAGGCAGCATGTGTCACAAAACATCAAAGAAATTCAACACTAATAGGAATTCTCTGCAGAGGCAGAGCTAAAAAAGCTGGAGAAAAGACTCTGGACACCACATTAGTTACTTCCTTAACTTTTATCCATGGAGACTAGAAAGCAGAGGCATCAATTTTTGAGAGACTAGTCTTGTACAGTCAGGAGATTTTCCTAAAACAATGCCCATGAGTTGAAAAATATTTATTTATTTATTTACTTAATACCTCTTTCTTCTTGCTTATTATATCTAACCCAAGAAATGGTTGAAAGAAAACTGCTGCCTTTTGTGTATTTCAAATGTATTGCAGTCTATACTGCATGGCACAAGGAAAAATGCATCAAATAAAAAGAATTCATTAAAAAGATACTGAAAGACATGAGTAATGCAGTATTTCACACTTCCTTGTTCCCCCACACCCCCCAGAGAGAAGAAAAAGCAAAACAACATTTTGAAAGGAATGGTTTACTCTTCCTAAGGCTTTAGTAATTTCCAGAGCTGCAAGTAGATTGCTTTTTTAATTTAGTAATTTAGTACATTCCTGCTGCTTTGTGATAGAAGTCGGTGTGCTTACCCTAGTTTTCTCCCACGTCAATGATCAGATTGTACCTGCATCAGGAAATGCTGGTTGAGACTCACATGTCAATTAATTTCCAGGGCTGAAACCAGGACTTGAGTCCAGACTGTTCTTTATTCAGTACACTGGGATACAGTGCCAGAACATTCAAATGTGTGTCTGAATGCCACAGCAATTTTCCTTATACAGACACAATCAGTTCACACTGAAAAAAAAAAAAAAAAACCAGGAACCTGGAAACTGAAATAGACATCAGGAAAAAGCAAAGTGGATTCTACTCTTTCTGTGTGAACCTACTGAGACCAGAGGAGTCCTACTGAGGCATAATTTCAATAAACACATGGAGGAAGGTAGGTGTGTGTAATAAGGTTCAGACAAATAAGAGGAAAAGAAACTGACAGGGAAAAAGTAATAGTTTTCTACAGAAAAAATCATAGAGCAAAAAGCAAAAAATCTGAGAGTTAAGTAGTTCTGGTTTATTAAAAGATCACAACCGTGGAGCAAAAAAGAGACCATCTGGGAACAAAAGAGTAATGAATTCTAAATTGCTGACAAAATGACAATGAGTGATAGAAGCAGCAGAAAAAAAGAAGAAGGAAGTACAAAAGAAATCCAATTACTGTATTACCTTACTTCAAGTAACCTTTTCATGGTAGGTATTATGAACTAGAGCCCAGAATGTAACGTACGTTTTGCTGTACAAATTGTCCAAGGCATTATTAAACAAGAGTTTCCAGAGAGCTCTCTAAATTTGCCAAGACTAGAAGGTCAAACACAGACAGGGCAGGGCAGATCTCAGGAAAAACTGACTAAAATTTCTAAAAAGCAACAGCATCTTTAATAGAGTGAAGTCAGGATCAACCAGGATACCCAGTATCCAGGATATCCTTATAGATAATAACTGATTGTATATGGGCATTTTTTTCATTTATCTTTAAGAACGTTTTTGTGTCTTTTATTATTTACTTCATTAGGACGCCAACTAAAAATGACTGAATATTGCTCAAATATTGTAAAATAATTCTGCTTTGCTATACATTTTCACAGCACATGTCTCAATTAGATCCTAATTTCTCATTCTTTTGGCAAGGCTGCAAAAACTCTAAAGTATGGGAAATAGTAACAACTGTAGGTTACATCAGGGTACAAACCATTGACATCAGATACAACCTATCAACCATTCTCACACAGAACTGACTCGTGGTTTAAAAGGCGAACGTAACAGATTGCTCTCCCTACCAAATGAGTGTGTTTTCTGTGTTAAAATCGGTTTTGGAAGAATGAGAGGCCCTGGGGCAAAAAAAAGTCTGTACTCTTAGCATTCCATTAGAAAGATCTTAATTCCACTAAATTAGGGAAAACATTTACAAATCCTTTCTCTCCATCTCCATTTTCCCTTGAAATGTCAGATCACTCAAATAATTGTAATGGGATTTCCACAAGTACCCAACTCATCAAGCACCATCAATTATAATGGGTTATGTGTTTTCAGAGCTTTAGGAATTCCACTGCATTTCTTTTTCTTTCCATTTATTTAATGCCTAAGATATGTTGCTAGGGTAAGCTTCTGGTTTTAAAGACCCAGAATGCCAGGCTCTGAAAACCATTTCTAAATGTAACTTCTGTCATTCTCAAGGGATGTGCAGAAAATGCTTGCTATTCTGAGCCTGGTTTTTTGGATTATTAATTTGCTATTGGCTTCTTAAAATAAACTTAAGTGTAAGGAATAATTTCTCCTTTGAAACACAGCAACCCCAAACAACACTTCTACTTTGGTTTTATTCCGAGAAATGTCTCTGCAAGACATATTCATATTAATAATGTATGTTTCATATCTGTCTTTTCTAGGGCAATGAATTCATACCTCCACTAACTGAAGACACTTATAGCACAATACATTTTTCTTCAAAAGTTTAGGGGAGATCCTGATTTTTCCACATACTTCTACGTACTTTCATCTGTCTCAAAATTAATTATAATTACCAGGATCCCTTTTAAATATTTTATAATATAATTTGGACTTAATGTAATCCTGTAAAAATTTAAAAGAATGCTTTATAACAAAGGTTATTATTTCCTCAATCCTTAAATACTTTAACTCAAGGAGTGTTTTAATGCTTTGAAGGTAAACCATAATCTTCTTATACTATAAACGCATACATTTGAACTAACTTAATATTCTGGGTTTTGTTCCCCAGCTATGTGCAATTTGATTCAGAATAGTCTTTTATTAAAAACAATCTTTATACAATTTACCAGTGGATGTGTAGCATTGTATAAAGGTCATTACAGAGCAGATGAATTCAGTGCATGGCATTTCTTTAGTAAGATTTCACATTGTAAATAATCTTTGTGTATTACTGTATTTTCTCAGTGGGTCTGTTTTTAAAAATTATTTACTCCTAAATCCTAATACTGAAAATACTAATGCATGTGTTCATGTTTCACTTTCCTAGCAGTACATCTGGAATAAATCAACATTTGAGTTCAGAGTGTGTTTTAGCAAGAACAAAGTCGTAGTCTTTCTATGATAAAAAACTACTGATGCTAAAGTAAGGTTAATAGAAAAACTCAGAAGACCAGAAAAATCCTATGGCTCACTGATATCTAAACCAATTCTGACTTTTAAAATTGTAACATAAATTAAACACAGAATAAACCATGGAGAAGAGACTCTCTCAGCATGCAAGTTCTTTCAGGTCTCCATGTTACACCAGGAATGTGGAACTCAAGTAGGTACTTAAGAGCTTCTTAGTGAACTAGCCAAGTTGGTGGCAATTGCGTGAAAAAACGACTGACCTGGATCTAAACATCCATGAGCACCAGATGCTCAGGGGACATGTGCTTGTGCTGCCTTCCACCTGGGACTATCTGAATCTGCCTGAGGCACCTGCTGACACCAAGGCTTTCAGATCCCTGCTCACAGGCATGGAGGGAAGGGGCAGAGAAGGGAACAGATGGGTCTTGAAACACCTCAAGAAAGAGTAAATGCAGGCTTCTGTGACCTACTGAGGAAACACATTGCAAAGGCCTTGAGAGAGATGCCTTGAGAGAGAATACTTTGCCAGTAGTTCAAGCCAAGTCTCAGCTGACTGCTGACCTCAGCAGGACCAGAGGGGTTTGTCCCTCCTCTGGAAAACACTCAGTGCCTGGAAGCCTCACGCATGCATTGACGGCTAGAACTGAACCAAATGCAATTTTTCGTCCTCTCAAAAATGAACAGTGAGGTAGAGACAGAAAACCGTATGTCCATGTAGGGTTAAAAAAATGCCTTTTTCCTTACAGGAAAGAAAGTGATTATGGTGAATTGTGTAGGAGTAGAGAGTACATGACTCATGATTCGTTATTGTAGTGCAGCAGGGAGGCAGAGCTGGAGAAAAAGCAGAAGGGACAAAAGCAATCCTTCCTAAATCAACAGCTTACATTGCTGTTTGTGGTTATGGTTTGCTCAAAGCCCATTTTGCACCTTTTTGCTGTGCCATAATTTGGAGGAAGTGACAAGAAAACCTTCAAAATTTTTTTTACATAATATATGTAATTTCTAGGGTAGATTACAACAGAATTTATATAGGAAAAAAAAAAAACCAACAATATCCCTGACCCAAGGTAACATGAAGGACACATTGAATATGGAGGATAAGTGCATCTCACTGAGGTCATTAAAGCTAAGGACCTTTTAAAGAGCCTCAGTCATTCACTGCCCTCCCCAAAAAATCCTGCCTTTTAACAAAAGAGTTTTCCAGGTTGTAAGTGGGCTAAAAGGTCTTTCTCATCAGCACTTATGTTCCAAATTTCCTACATTACTCCACAGGAATCCAGAGGTGTTGTATGCATGGTTCTATCATGAGATCAGGACCTTGCCAGACAAAAGAAAAAAGCCAGCAGACATGGAATATAAAAGGACCTGCTCAGAGACACAACTCCTTCCACTGATGGAGAGTGAAGCTGTGGTTATTGGAGGGAAGAATTTGACCTATATTTCTAAGTTAGCAACAAGCCAAAAAAAAAAAAAAAAAGCATCCTCAGTACTAGTACAACTGTGTGTTGAAAAAGGAATGTTTCTGTCTTCTGATGCTGAAATTTAGCATCTTTCACCAATAACAGCAAATTGGCTTATGTCAGTTTCATCTGGGATTTCATAGAGTGAAGTATTTGAAAATATTAGTCCCTACAAATACTGAAAAGATTTCTTGTCTGTGAAGCTCAGAGCAAATTCAAACCAAATTCACAAACCAAACCTTATCATCAGCTAAAGACTGTGGTGTTCCACCAACTCTGTGGCACTTGTTTGCTTCTGTTATTTCATTATTCATCATTTCGAAGAGATTTTGTGAACATATCCTTCAGAGCTATTCATTAATCTTCAAGGTGAACCACCTTCCCACAAACACAGAAACTGCTGAGAAGGGACAAGAGACCCATGCAAAGGGATCAAACCAAAAAGGAAAACAGAACTAGATGGCAGGCACTACAGAAACATGTGCTATGTAGGTATGTAATACCTGGTAGGCGACAAACTGAAAGAGCCACCTTTCAGGTACAGACTAAGCCAAATCATTCTCCAACTCTGCTTCCACAGCTTTTATTGCTCCCATCTAAGTGCAGCCAACGCTCATGCAAGGAGCATGAGCGAGGTCAGAGTGAGTGTCAGGGTGAGCAGGGCACCCAAGGGAAGCACAGACAAGGAGGCTTGGAGCAGGTCATCTGTACTGACATGGTAACAAATGATTTGCAGTAGGCTGTAGCATCCTGGGAGCCAAAGGTAAGGGAAATCTTGGTTGATGCTCCTATCTGACCAAGCAGAGCCAGTGTCTCACTTGCTTCTACATTGAGGCACAGGTGAACCAAGGCCAGGTTAATAAAATGTATATTTTTTCAGTCCTATGAGCTGCTAGGTCCTAGTAATTTTCAGGTAAATAATGTTAGTGGCAGACAAGTGTACTATGATGTTATTTCTACAAAGAATGTCCAGTCTCTGAGAATAAAAGGGTGCTTAAAAAACTATAGGCACTCAAATTTCTACTAAGTAATAATATATGGAGATTAGCATTTAATCTCAATGAGGTTTTTCATATATTAACCCTAACAGTATATAATCAAAATTTCATTAAAATAAATTTTAAATTATGTCACAAGCTAGAACAAATCTAAAAAGAAAAAATAACTCAAATTACTATTTTCAAAATCTAATTAAATTTAATTTTTAACTGTTTTCAAAAAACAATTAAATACTCTGGAATTTCACCTCTTTTGCTTAGCAGGGTATCTACTATCAAAATGATCCTTCAGGCATGTTGTTAATTACAAAATTTCTCTACAAAATTTAAAATTAACTTTTGGTTTATTAAGTTTAAAGCCTCAGCTTCTGCATCTGTGTTGTGCTAGTGATATTTATATTCTAATTAAGCTTGAAGAGTTTTTGTGACTTACTTTTAGTAAGCAATCCATGCAATCTGAATTTTGTCAAAAGTGTCAGGAGGCACATTCTGATGTACTGCGATGCATATACTGGATACAGTGTCCTCAGAGATATGAAACATGGCAAACTTGATTTCCCCTGAGGCAAATTTCCCCATGCCACTTAGGCAGATTAAATGAATGAAACATGAAAAGCTTAAGCAAAATCTTGACTTCTCTGAATCAAGGATCACTTTGCAATTTTCTCCAACAGAGCCAGAATTCATCCCTGATTCATGCCTGGACCTTCACCTAATGATCTGATCTCCATCCACCTCCCTGTCGAAGCTGCTTCTGGAACCAGGCCACAGTAATACCCACAGCAGTTCTGAAATACTCTCACAAAAATCCTTGACCTGCAGCTGACCACCTCCAGCAAGGACAGCCATGGAACAGCCACTTTCCCTCTCAGCTAACATGATGTGCATAAGGTAAAGGTACCTTGGTCAGAGTATATTTAATGTTACTCCCCTTGCATATTACACAGTCCAAAAGACTCAGCATGTGACCTGAGAGAATCTGAGATCTTCTGCACAGAGCAATCCAAGTGGTTTTGACCTATGAGATAAACAGTAGGTATATCCATTTGATCAGAAAACTGCTCTTACTGACCATGCATTGAAGCAATGGCAGCTAGCCAGGGACATCCCCATGGAATAAGCTGAGGGCAACTGTTGATGTGCACATCTGTCCATGAAAACTTGCCTAGCTGCCCTCAGTACAGGTACATGTACAACCTGTCCTTTTGCAATTAAATACTTGAGCATCCAGAATCAGTGGCCAATTCTCATGTAGGAATTCCACCACTGATAAAAATGACAGGATATTTATTTCAGTAGGATTTTTGTCTGGACACTCATTGAAAGATAATGTCCAAAACAGGTGATTATAACCAGGGAAGACAATCTTCTTTTTTTGCTTTTAGAAATGCTTTCTCAGTCCCTCCATTAATGCAACAGTCAGACAAAGGACATATTCAATATTAGTGACTGATCCTGACCTTACAACTCACAAAAAATTAATTACGTGGAAAAATAATTCATGCTGAAAACCTGAATGCCAAAGCTCTGCAAACAATTCCCCTCTGAAGCACTACAAAACTTAAGGAAAAAGATATAATTTGAAGTATTACTGCAAGTATCATTACTGGCACTAAGATCAACACCACATCTCTTCTGTTCCCATAAGTACTGCAGTTCCTGTTCTATGTTCCCAAACTTTTACTGTACTGCTCAGGGAAAGAAAACACTGATCTAGAGAGACTGAGGCAAAAATCTATTCTTGTGTCTGTTGTTCGAGGCAGGATTAATCACCATATCTTCATGCTTTCAACAAGAAATGTACTTGCAGTATACTTGCACAAGGACTGCCTAAAAGACGCAAGTCCAAATATTTGCTAGGCTTTGAAATTTCAGATGGGAATTTTAGTACACATTTAAATCAGTATTTCTGAAGTTCAAATGTTGATAGTGTAAAATTAAAAAAAAAACCAAAACAAAAACCACTTACAATTATAAGATTTAATAAGAAGAAATTGAATACTGATATTCAGATCTAAACCTGTAGTTCTTCATATGAATGGCAATTTTTGAAATGTTGCTGACATGGTGCCATTGAAACTTACACCCTGGAAAAGCCAGTCTTCCCTAGAATATTCAGTAACTAGCTATTTACATTTTTAAAACATAAACCCAATTAAATATCTGTCAAAAATCTGATTACATAATACATATTAATAGTCTGATAATATTACTTTTCTAAGGTATGTAATTAGCACCTGATTATTTAATTTCATATTTCATCGTTGTTATGTCATTAGGAAAACGGTACATTTTTCAGCAGAACCCAACACAATGTACAGTGAATAAGACAGACATTTGTGAGTCACATTTATTGCTTCCAGGGGGAGAAGTGCCTACATGTACTGCAAAATAAATGGGCATGCTATTAACAGCAACTGGATACTAAAATCCGCAATATTTTCAAACCTTATTATGTCACTTGGTATTTCTGAAGGTAGTGATGATGTATTTAAAGACAAACTGATCTGAACTTAGAGTGAGCATGACATTTTTCTGAGAAAGGTAACTGCATTATGAAGGATTGATTCTACACTGAAAAATTGTTTTCTTGGAACATTATGAAACAATAAGATTTTATTTTTAATAAAAGCAGATTTATTTGCTAACTGCAGAATTTTTCAATATTCAAAATTTAATTCAATTTAAATTGATGGAAAGATTGTGGGAGTGTCATTGCCATGTTCCAGTTTCTATTGATAACATCCTAAGAGCAGATCTTTGAAATAATATTTTCACTGAAATTTCACAGGAGCAACTCTACACACATAGGATGGTAGGAAAAAAAATTAAATACAGTTCTTAAATTATGTTCCATGTAGTCACATGTGGAACATCACACTAATTCTGACAACCTTAATGTTTGAGTCTACTCATGTGACTGAACTTAGAGATGTCATTCCCCAGAAAGCTGTCCATTTTTAAAATGTCACCTTACCATCATCAAAAAAATGACTCAGTAAAAGCATATTTTTGTGGGTAGACTCACCCCACAAAAGCTCTTTGAGTCAGTACCATGGAGAAAGGGAGACAGTGAGCTCCCACTCTTTTATTGATGTTTCTCTAAGGACACCAGATACAGTGGTTTCTCTTTGATCAAGGATGCAATCAGGGGACTGAAAACCACAGATTAAATGTGAGATTTAAAATAGGAGGTTTTGTGCCTAAGCCCAAAACCGTCATTGCCAGCCTGACCCATTGGTACTCTTACCCCTGGAGACACCAAAACTCTAAATGTCATCCTGGAACATCTCACCTGAGATCTATCCTTGCACACACCCAGACTGAGTAGGGAGCTATGTACGTCACCCATGCCCCACTGCACAACATCTAACATCCTTCTGGGAGAGACAACCTCACACAGACACAGCCAGGCCCCTCTCAAATGCAGCTACATCTGCTTTTTCAGGGAGGCACTGCTGAAGGAAGCAGTAACAAAGTTGCTGTGCAACGTTGGTATTTCAGTGAAATCATCAATATGGCCAACATGTATCAGAGAACACAAAGTTCACACAGACAGAGAAAAAAAGAAAAAAAATATTTTGGAGTAATCAGTGGTATTCATTTGGGAAGCTCCATCCTGCACAGATGGAGATACTTTGTTTTAAGCCTGAAGCAGGGAACTTTTCAGATGTAGCATGTTGATCTTAGTATTTCTTTTGGGCTAGCTCATGTGGATCTGTGTGAAAAAGGCAGGAACCTCCATGTTCCACTACAAGAAGCTAACAAAATCAGTCGGTTCCATTCTCAGGAAAGGGATATCATATGTGAAAAAGAAACTCGTTTTTATCATAACTATGACTTGGGGGCTCAGACAACTCAATATAAGAGTTTAAGTACAGTAGTAACCGAAGTCTGGGATACACTAAACAAACAGAAATGCAACTGACTCATTAGACCAATGTCTAAACAGTTCTCACAGTTTCTCATTTTCTTCTACATCGTCAGGTTAGGTGGTTTCTGCAGTGGATACCAGCAAATATGTATCCAATCTCTGACACTCCAGAAGGCTTTTGTTCAGCTGAAGATGTGGCTAGGCAACTACATGAGGATTGTAATGCAAATGTAGAAGCCTTTATAGGTACTAAATCAGCACTCCTGCTTGCATTTGCGTATTTGAAAGCTTAAAAGACTTATCTAAAGTCACACATGCATGTTCACAGGACTTGACCATAGATCACCAATAACTACCAAATTCCTTCCACCATCATCTGTCTCTGGACATTACTGTGAGAAGAAAACAGTATTTCTCTTTTCAAAATAAATGACGAGATTCTACTCTCTTACCTCTTTGCATCCCTGCTCAAATCAATAATTTACATATTGGAATTACATTTCAGAAGAAAGTGACAACATAAAGCACAGAAAAATCATCCCTCACCTTCTAGATCTTCCTTTTCAAAATGTGTCTTGAGAATGGAGCGAGTTCCACCTCTATCCACAACAGCCTCCTCATCATTTCTCTACAAAACAGAAAAAAGGACAGATAAGCTACTTTTCATTTGGAAACTATTGCTAAGATTGTACAGTACTATAAAACAAATATGTTTTTAATATTTAATTAATAACTTTTCCTACTCAAGAACAAAAAGGGGTTTAAGAATTTAATTTTACTTATTAAATCTATTTCTTATGCATCAGATTTTACTGAGGTATGATTACAGCTACCTTTGACATGCAAAACTTCTCCTGGTAAAGCCTGCAAGATGATGAGTAAACACTCGCTACTGGAAACCAAGAAAAACCTGAGCCAATAGGACAATGAAAGAGATGAGAGAAGAAATGTTGGATCAAGGCAGCTTTATTCTCATACATCTTAACAAAGGGGTTGCAAATGTATTTTTATCTTTAGACCAGAATCTTGAGTTACATACAGAATTCCCTAATTATTATTACTAAGACTCCTTAAACTTTGGCAAAGCTAGGCAATAATACTCAGTGACAATACCGTAAGAAATACAACTAAAACCATGAAAACCACTGGCTTCACTTACTGGTGAATTGCAAAGCCTTTGCTTTTCTTTACAAACACCAAGCTGAATTTAGTATAAAGTTAGGCAGCACACACTAATAGCAAAAAACAGAAAAGCTATTCTTCCTCAGGAACATATTTTATATTTTTTTATATTTTTATGATATAAATATATATTATATTATGTATTGTATATTATATTTAATGTGTATAATATTATATATATATAATGTTTTAATCTATTTTATTATCTATATCATTTTCATGTTTAATTTTATCCTGTAGTCATACATGCATTTTTAACTTCACTCTCTACTGCACTGTAAATGTAGTACAGGATCAACGAATGTATTGCACTCAGGCTAGGTAAGGTACAGAAATTAGTGACTTTGTCATTTCTGACATGAAGAAAAGAAAACCAACTCATTTCCCTGAACAGAAAAATCTTTGGGGAGTGCAGCAACAATACACCAGATGCTATGCAAAAACGAGTATTTGGTTCATTACGAGTTTGACACCATTTGTGAAAAAATCCGGCTCCTAAATAGTCTACTTTCTTTCACAACCTGAAAGAGTGGTTTCCATTAAATTATTATGAAAAATGATGCATTATACAAAAGTATCAATTAATATATTTACTTGTCATTAGTATGTGGGTTTTAGTAAGTGGTACCAGAACTAGAACTACTTGATTTCAGTATGTGAAATTGGTATCTTAATGCAAGTCTGAAGCAAGGGGATTTAAATACCAGTGTTACATCATAAATATACATCTATGTATAGAACACAATGGAATATAATAAGAAATTAAAGTCTTTGAGCACCTCTCCTTAAAGCTCAGGTGCCCCAGGCAAAAAGATTCACTTATATAGCTGGATGTGGTGCATTCTGGATGTGAGTTTTTGTTTCAGGCTCCCTTCTTTTTTAAAAATAGCTGTCATGCTGTAGCTATCTTACATAGAAAAATCCTACAAATGTGTCAGCACCAAGCATCTGGGCTGTTAAAGAAAGAAAGACCAAGTGTTAAAATGCCTTTATTAGAGCTTTCCCACAGATAATAGTACATAACTAAGATACGACAGTAAGAAATGGGCTTCTATTGGAACTGTTTTGTCTTTTAATAATTTAGAATTAGCTAATAACCCATTAAGATATACCAGGAAAAAATAACTTTGCACAAACCATATGATCATTTTACTAAAACGAATCCATTATTTTAAAGCAGTAAGACATAACAATGCCATGCCCCCTGGCTGAGTGATTAGGCAGGATGTCAAAGGCCAAGTATTAGAGCCATATCATAAATAATGCTATTTTAGAATAAGACATTCACATCAGAAAGGAAGCAATGTTAGGGAAAATTTACAGTGGGGAAAATACTAAATTGCTGGACAGTTTAAAGCCTTTACAGATTATCTAAGTAAATTAAATACAAATTAATTCATTAATATTTATCAAAATATGCTCATACACTTTGACTTCTCCTTTCCCATGTGTTCAATTTACAGCTTCTGGCAGCCTTTTACTTCTCTGCCTCCTCTTCCTGTAATATCACAGCAAGTCTCAGCCTTGCCTCATTCTCAGAAGTGGGTATATTCCATTAATATTACAGGGAAAAACAGCTTAATTGGGAGTACTGTGTTGTTAGCAATTCACTTGTCAAACTCTGAGCAAAGTCCAATTAAACAGGCCTCGCACTGAACATGCCGACTTCCCAGGGAGCAGCATGAAAGCCACCTCGCATTTACCAGTACTTGAGTTATACTGCACTTACTCTACAAGTAATTTCTGTGATTCCTGTACTGCCCCCTTGGAGGAGGGGAGAGGTTCTCTTCTCTTCTACAAGGTTCACTTGTAGTTTAGTGCTTAAACTCATTGGGCAGTGAGGACCATTGTAATACAAGTAAAAACGGATCCTATACCACTTTCTCCTGGATGAATAGAGACTGGAAACTTAATTTCAATTAATAATGCTCTTTTTATTACTATTTCAGGAAAACTACAAACTTACTATTTTTAGGTGCTGCAATAAATAAAAGAGTTTGAAACTGAAAGTATAGGCAAGACTAACCATAACACAGTCATGGAAGACAGAATTCATGCCAACCAAACTCCACACTAACATCCTCAAAGCCATGAATCCACTGCAATTTGGCCCATCAGTTTCAGCAGGTTCACAATAAGGCATGAAAACTAAATGCTCTTCATTGCCATGCCACATTTATGTCAGAATTCTACCACTATTCCTTTTATCCCATTTGAAGATGATGAAGGTACAAAAGTTTATGTAGGGCACAAATCTGCAAGGCCTTGAGTAGTGAAACCATACAGACATACTGCAGCAGTCTGCAAACAAATATGTGGACACACTGACCATGTGCAAGTCCTTGGAACTGTCCATTATTGCAATGAGTTGCTTGCTGAGTCCAGTGAACACTGTGGTCTACTGCTTAAAGCACGGAAGAGGGATCCAGGAAGTCCCCGATTGCTAATCCTGGATCTGCCACTGACTTGCTGTATGGCCTTGGAAAAGTCACTTAATCTCTGTGCCTCAGCTTCCCCATCTGTAAAATAGGGATAATAATACTTACTCATCTACCTTCCTCACTGGGCTGCTCTGTGCCAAAACATATCTTCACACAGCATTTCAGAGCTGTAAGGCACTTACAGACATGCCAAGTCATTCAATTCAAGAAGTTTTACCCAGGTGAACAGATGATTGGAAATAACAAATTGATAAAAAACATTAAGGCATAAACTTTTTTTTTCACCAAACCAATGTATATTAATACCTTGCAATAATTTTACATTGCACAACTTCAACAAAGATACATAAGAATAAATGTACTGGGGTTTTTTCTGCCATCCCAAATTGAGAGTGATGCTGGAGAAGCCAGTGGAATTATTTTTCAGTGAAGCTATAATCAGAGTGCAATAAACTTGTCATAAACAATCTTACGTTTCACTCTCCTTTTCATAATATTTGTTAATATCTTATGGTTTTACACAGTCATCACACAATAGTTGATCAAAAATTTATTTCTGTACAGTAAAAAAATACCAGCAAACACACAGTAGAAGAAATAATGTATCTGAGATAAAATAGCAAGAAAAAGCCAAGGCTTTTTACATGGAAACCACAATCTCCTTAGAGACTAGGGCCCAGCAACTCTACTCAGTCCATGATTTTTTTCATCCCTCACATTTTCCAAATGAATGCTGGAATGACCTTCACCATGCAGCAGCAGCAGCTGCATGTATTTCAGAGAAAAAAAAATCTATTTAATGAAAGTCTTACAAAATACAGTTGTTACTTCATACTAGAAGCTCAAACACAGTGGCAAGTACAGAAAAGCAGACAGTAGAGTCATCTTCTGCACACTTTACATTGCAACCACATTGCACTGAAAATATGAATTTGAAGCTGAACAAAGTAAAAGGAAACAAACCACCTAGAAAGACATTGCTTTTTGGTAAGTAGTCACAAAGGGAGAAGGTCACCATGGGTCCTGGAGTATGGATTTTCAACCCTTAGATAAACAACCTGCTTATCAGAGTATAAAGTGAGACTACAGTTGTTGCCAGGAATTTTAAGTGTATTGGTTAGAAGGAATAAAAAGGCTCATGACTTAGAAACCAAAACCAAATGCCTTAAATGCCCTTTCCACCTATGTATTGATAAAGCTCACCAAGCAGGATATTCCAATAAACGTCAGGATATTCAAACATAAAAATGACCTCCTGGAAAGCTTCCCAAAGTGTCTCTCTTTAGCTATGATACAGCCCTAACTATAACTCATAACAGGTCACAAAGAGGTTGATCCTTAACCTGCCACTTCCCAGAAGTGTGCACTGCCCTTCCACATCTCAGAACAACTTACCTGATAAAAAAATACACTTTTAGAAAAGCTGAGAAACATTTTATGACAGATGTTTTTGTGTCTTTTAGTTACAGCTCTTAAAAACTGCCTATGCTTTAATCACATTCTAGATGACTGGGAGGAGAGAAAAAAGAAACTAACTACTTTCAAAGGTGGATCTGTACAAAGGGACATGACACACCTCATTAAATATGTATCTGCTAATGTAGACACATACTATTGTAGAACTTCAGTACGTTTCTAGATGATGGAATCAGGACATATTCCAAATCTTCTGGATGAAAACAAGGTAGACTGAAGTCCAGGTGACAATATTTGATTTGAAGTTAGCTATACAGGTATTACATGTATTTACTACAAGAGGAAAATCAATATATTCCCTTAAAAGACACTGTTGCCTACATCATAAAAACTACTTGGATACAGGGCAAACATTTACTAAAGATCATCTGTGTTGATCACTACAGTAAATGAAATATTAGTATAACAATAAATATATACTAAGAAACAGGAAATTAGGACAACAGGGAAGTATTAAATACTTGTAAAGAGTATGTCTCACTTTCTTTCCCTTGGTAGGCCAAATGATCCACTAGTATGAATCTGTATTTAATATACTTTGAGCAGACAAGTCAAAATGGGTAAGACAGAAATTTTTATTTTAAATTGAAAACTACAATTTTATTTTGATCCTTCTTTTTATCTAATTTTCTTCATACCTAGCTACTTTTATTTTCTGTCATGGTATTTGTTCAGTGTTTTCAATAAACTGGATGACTGTTTCCCTTTGAAATACAATGCAAAAACCAGCTACAAAGAATATTAATATTCCACTTTTTTTTTTTTTCACGGTTTTTAAGCCTCTTGGTCAAATTCTCTCCCTTTTAATTACATTCTTAATATACTCACAGCATAAATCTCTCCAACATAACCATAAAGAATCTTTTTTTCAGCATCTTTCTTTCTGTAAAATGTATAACAGAGCAGAAGCCATTTTGATTTTTCACACACTAGAAATTATGCATATGACACACCTGCTGACTCATAAGGAAAATAATCATGGTATTAATTGCTTCTCTGTATAAGCCCCTTATTGATGATTAGACAACCTACATAATTCTGAAATGCCATCTGGAACTCAGGAACACCTGTCAGCGTAAAACACGAAATACTGCCTTCCTATAAACGACAGAAAGCTGTAATGTTGTGCTGCTTTTGGCTGGGGTAGAGTTAACTTTCTGTACAGTAGCTGGTCGGGGGCTGTGTTTGGATTTGTGCTGGACACAGGGTTGATAATACAGAGATGTTTTGTTATTGCTGAGCAGGGCTGACCCTGAGCCAAGGCTCTTTCTGCTCCTTGTACGGCCACACTGGAGAGGGGGCTGGGGGTGCCTGGGAGACTCAGCTGGGACAGGTGACTCCAACTGACCAAAGGGACATCCCAGACCACATGACATCATGTTCAGGGTATGAAGTGGGGGGAGAAAGAGGAAAGGGGGAGGATATCTGGGAGTGACAGCATTTGTCTTCCCAAGTCACCGTGACCTGGGACCCTGCTCTCCTGGAGATGGCTGAGCCTGCCAATCCATGGGAAGCAGGGAGTGAATTCCTTGTTTTGTTTTGCTTGTGTGGGTGGCTTTTGCTTTCCCTATTAAACTGTCTGTACATCAATTCATGAGTTCTCTCACTTTTACCCTTCTGGTTTTCTCCCCCATCTCACTGATGTGGGAGTGAGCAAGCAGCTGTGTGGGGCTTGGCTGCTGGATGGGGTTAAGCCATGACAAACATAGGACCATTTCATTAAGTTTATATTATCAATAATTACAAGTGCTTAAAAGATGTAACTCTAACATGTTCATTTTGGTTTATACATATTATCATAAGGTTAGTGGTATAAAACTTGTGTATTTACCTTTCCAATGGCCTGTAATGAAATGCTAAACATTTTTGCAGACACCACACACACAGTTACCTCTTAGTTCCAACATTACTGTTTTGTGTTGTATTCATTTTACAGATCCATTACAAAGTATTTGTATTTTAAAGGTCATTTTGGTTGAATTCAGTTTAACATTTCATAAAGATGGCAGTACTAAAGATACAGAATGCTAAGTTACTTAAACTCAAGAGCTACCAAGTGCATATTGGAAATATTTTGCAAAGACAATTAACCTAAATGGCTAAAAAGCTGTTATATGTAGATGCCTGCCTCCCTGTTGTAGGAGGAAAATCACTGGTGACTGCCATGTTCAGTCTTGTCCTTTAAACTGTCCTTGAGCAGACAGGCTCACACAAAACTGATTTAATGCACAATGTGTATGCTCACAATTTAGATGCTACGACTTTTTTCTCTTTCTGAAGACAAGCACACAGGGTTTAAAAAAAAAAACCAACCTTTTTTAATATTATCATGTTTAACTGCTTATATTACAAAGAACCACATTTAGCAATCTTCTGAGGTGGAAAGTACAGTGAATTTTATCTTTCGGATGAAATATAATTGCTTTTCCATTCCACTAGCTACATTATATCATCCTTTCCCCCTCTATCTACCTATCAAAAAAGACCCATCAAAACACATTTATAATGCAATAAGGTCTGTTCTGTAAGGTCTGAAGGATCATTTTTCTAAGTGTTCTTTTAATGGTACTGCTTTTATGGCAGCTTTCTGGAGTAATCACTACTGGTTAACATAAAGCATAGATTTCCTTTTGGTCAGCACTGCTCCACATAGTTCAGGCTATGCAACAAAGTAAAAAGCAATTAGTTTTCATCCCAGATTTGCATCTTCCCCAGGGCTGCATGTCATATGCATAAAAGCATCCTTCTCTGTCTTCTTTTTTTCCTCTTTTCTATTTTTATAGCAAAAGCCAAGATAATGTTTAGCATGACTCAATAATGAAATTTCATGTTCTGCAATGCTGCTAAAAATTGCACTAATCAGCACTGGCTTCAAAAAACTGATTTGCTACTGGCCTGAGACTGAACACATTTAATGTTATAATGCAATTTCTGTAATATAAATATATAGAGAATCATTTCAAGACATTAAGCACAAATTATTGTTACAAATAAAACAAAACACAGGCAGAAAAAAAATCAAGCAGTTTCACACAGATCTAAATCTCAGTAATACTTGTAACTCCTGTGTTTATCTGCATTGAAGCATCCTGTGCTTGTTATATATCATTATACACAATACAGCAGCTATAAACTGACACATAAATTAAGGCTCACAAAAATGTTTCCTTCATATTTGATACGGAATCCTCTTTCTTAGAAAAGCCATTTTAGGTAGAAATAATATATTCCTTCCATTGCAAGGCAAGCACGATACACTCTTTATCCATTCTCCATACACCTATCCAACTGAAGACAACATTTCTATTTGAAAAGATTAAACAAAAAATCAAGGCAAAATAGTAGCTTAACTTGTTGCAATGGCCAGGTGCCCCACTTTGTCTGTCTAACAGGGTGGGGGTGTGGGGGGATGGAAACAATTGCAATAGAACATGGACCAAAAAACTTTCCCACTTAAAATGCTTGATAAACCTGTTAGAGCACTGGATATAATAATCAAATAATGAAGTGTTAAATTATTTCTGGATTCTGTTTTAAAGCACCTACAATTAATTACAGCTGAGCTTACCATATTTCGTATGTCTTGGAGTAAAATTATCAGGACTGCCTAAGTGATGCAAACATCTTACAAAACCTGAACAAGGCACTTGAATTGTGTTTCTTTGAGTATTTTCAGTAATGTTCAGAGTCTCAAAACTGCTGCCTTTCCTTCTATCCTATCAATTCTGCCAGATTTGCAAACAAATCTTTATTCAATTGCTAGTTTCAGCCAGATGTCTGAATAAATAAAAGACAGTACTCCTTGCTGCTGTATAGATGTAGAAGTAGGGTAACATCTGTGACTGAGATTTTATTCCTTTTACTTCATATTTTTTTACTACATTGTGAAGTACTTAGAAGTTCTAGAAGGGAGAACGGCATAGATGGTTATTTTCTCCTCTGTGCTTATTATTTCAATGTCTTGTGTCATTCCAGTGCAGTGCCTGAAATCCTCTTTTGTCACTTCATAGCAATGGCTATGTCAACTATGACAGAGAAGTCTAACAGCAAGAAGATGGATGTGAAGACTTCATCCGAAGCCCAAATGAGATTTAATTTTAGCTTGTCTGGCCTCTCTTGTGCCAGGATAACAGCCCTATTTAGGTGCAGTTAGAATCTCAACATGCAGACTTTAGCCCACTATGCAATAGGATTTCAGGGGAAAAGTATGTAATTGCTAGTTTCTTAATCAGCAGTAAGATGTATTTGGTTTTAAGTTGGATACACTTCCCATCTTAAGGGGTCTCCTTTCAGCCTCAGAAATTGTGACATGTTTTCAGATTTTTTAACCTTAAAATAGGGTCAGGGAGAGGAATCATTGAAGACAGTCTTCTTGAAGCAGCTACTCATGTGGAAATAGCAAGTGCAAAGAAGAAAAAGGGTCATGACCAGCTTACCAGAACCCATTTTGACAACAACTACAACACAGTGGAGAGGAGTTTTTCTTTTCCTTTACAGCCAGCCACAAAAATTATACTGTTTGGCAACTGCATCTTTTAGATGCAAATATATGCCAATCACATTTCAAAAACACCTTTTTTTTGGCATCATAAGCTAGCAAGATCAATAATAAACTAAATCACTCCCTCTGAAACATCAATATAATGTTCAGCAATTCTTCTGCTCCTCAAACCACTTTCAATTGTATTTGACTAACACTTTCATCAAACACAGTACAAGGATTAATGAAGGCAGGAGGAAGGTTTCTCATGCTGCCCTTCCACAGAAGTTAGCCAACACTAGTGACATTGTTACCCTTCTAGCAGTGGATGTAGCCTGGCTGAACCAAATCTAACTGAAGTGTTAAAAAATAATATGGCCATTTTGTCATTCATTTTCAGGAAAAATTGACATCCAATACCATAAATTTTTTTTACAAGCCCAAAGATTAAATTGAATTCCTTGTGATCCTTCAGAGTTGACTTCTACATGACCTATTGTCCTCCAGAAGAGAAAAAAAGTTTGTGTTTGGTTTGTTTGGCTTTTTTTAAACTGAAACTGGTAAATAGCTTCCTTGAATAAAACTGACAGGTCTTCCTGATCAAAACCTAAAAATTCAAATGTAGGGTTTAGTCTAAAGAGTACCAAAGTCATCTATATTTTCAGGGAGAACTTCAGCAGAAAATCTAGAACTGATGACCCAGTATTTCTGCTGTCCAAAGGTTTAGGTTGATCTATGTGATTTTGTTGTCATGAGTGAATTTTTTATCAAGGCAACTGTAATTGATATGACTGAAAAACACAGATCTGTGTCACTGAGAAATGTTCTGCTGCATGCAAATGAACAGCTGCCACCATGGAAATGAAGAGACCTTTTGCACTGTGTATACAATCAGAGCATAAGAAAAGAGAAACTTTTCATCTCAGAGTTAGACAAGGATATTCTGATTATCTTTGCTCTCCCTCTTCATCTGTCTCAGATCACCAGTAAGCCATGGTGACCAGGCAGGGTAATGCTAGAGAAAAGAGTCAGAAGCCCCCCTGTTAACGAGATAAAGTAATTAGATTCTCCAAGCCACTTACAATACTATCAGCTATCTGAAAGCTCAGGTGGTCTAGTTAATTCACACAGTCATTAAGAAAGACAGGAAACAGTACAGAAGCAGTTAGGACCAGGAAGGGAAAGGCAGAAGAGAAGTGAGATAATGAAATTATAATGTATTCTGAGAAATAACAGGACAAATAAACAGATTTTAAATGCCAAGTCACTTGTACATCATTTCTGTCCAGGCAATGAAACACTGCACTGTAAGGAAAATTTTCATATTGAAGACTCATTCAAAATATATGGGGAAAATGATCATGACAGTGGATTACATAAGGAGGGATTTGTATGGCTTACAGCTTTAGACAGCACAAGATACATAGTCAGGAATTTGAAATGTGCTGTCAAAGAACCAAAGGTAAATATGAATTAAATAGAAGTTCAACTGATCTTCCTACCTCTCAGAGATGTAAGAATTAAACTTGTACGCATTGCTCATCTGTTGTAATCTGGAAGCTTTAAAATCATCACTTCCTGTGATGGACAACATCTGGTTGTCCTAGGCTAGACAAGACACTTGAAAATAAAAACAAGCTAAAAGTTAAAAACAAGTAATATGACTTTAATAGTGTGCTTCATACTGAAATTACAGAATGTAACTTTTGGAAAGGAAAAGGGACAAGTATTACTACAGAGTAGAAAGTAAGTATGAACATGGCATTACATCTTTCATCAGTGCTTCTACAGGAATATGTTTTATTTTTATAAAAGACTGCTATTATTTTCATTGTCAATTTTCTCATAATGCCACTAAATTAACAGACCCCTAAGCAAATGTAGAGTACAGCAAGCAACGATGTCCATCAGACAGAGCTTTGAAGGGTATTTATCTAAATAATCCCAGTGGTTAGTACTTTAGGAAAATAGTAGAAATTACTAGATATCAAGTTTCACTGGCACATGACAGGCAATGAAATATTTGAGTTACATATCATTACTTCTATTTCACTGAACTGCTCTAAAGTGAAAACAGTTACAAGCACGATTACAAAAAATAATATCCAACAGATGTCCTTCATACCCTTCCTTGTCAGGATAACACCATCTCCTTTTATTAAAGAATGAATCCTTTTGTGGTGAACACAAAAAGAAAATTCTTACAATTTAAACGTGCCACAAGCTATTTGGATCAATCTTTGATTTATTACAAGTTATACCACCACATTCACTAAACTATAATGAGAAGTTTTTGAACGCTCACTCATTTTTTGAACACTTCCAAGAACAGTGACTCCACTACTTCCCTGTGAGATCTGTTTCAGTGTTAAACACTCTTTCAGACTTAGTGCAAAAGGCTCTTCCTCTTCAAGCACAATTTTAATGTAGGTATTAAAAAATAATAATAATCTTGCTGATCTGTATTTTCTCGTACAAGCATTCCTCCTCAGACCTGCAATTTCTGCCTACTTTTTCTTTGACTATCATTGTTATTAAATACTTATGTGTATGCACATGTCTATGGGCTCCATTGACATACATGCTGCAAATATATGCATGATGTGCTTGTCAAAAAATTATTTAATTTATTAGCATTTCAATAATCACATCACTTAAAGGAGGTGTAACAGCCTACAGGAATACAAACAATAAATAGCCATGGGTTAAGAGTACTTAGGAACCTAAGTGTAATAAGATGAACACAACTACCACATTTGCCAAGTCATTAACAGGTTATAATTCACTTTATAACTACAGAAAGAGTTTTGATGAGGATCTTCAAAGATTGGGCACTGTAAAAGAGAGTTCACTAATGACTGTAAGATGAATAGCAATTGGGAAATGAAAACTGATACTATACTGCCAATAGAGCAAACACAAGATTCAACCTTGTGGTAAAATCTCTCTCTTGCAAGGGAAAGGACAAGGGAAGTTGCAAAGCTGTTAAAAGAAAGACAAGAAGTTTGAATTTGAGAAGATGATTAAACAGACCTTAAATAGCAAGTGATGTAGGCAGAGTTATAAGCAAAGATGATATTAACACCAGTAATCAACTGAAGGAAAGCTGTAAATATTAACGTCAGCCAGCCAGATGAGATCATAACAGTCAGGGTTCTGAGGTGAGCCAGACTTCGATCTGATTTATGGCTACATGACCAAACAGGAACTGTCAGCTCTCAGAGCCACACAGAGCAAAAACTGCATATCACGAAAGAAAAGGAAAGAAAATTCAAGAATTCTTTCTGACATGATTACATTCAGGTGACCACTGAAGACCAAGCAAATTTTCTGAGCTAAGCAAGGTTTAACTGGACTGGTGGAAAACCACTAAAAAATAAAGCAGTGATGCCTTCATAAAGGTCATGCTCATGGCTAAATTATCTGAAATAAGGTGTGGAGGAGGATGCAAAGCTGAGGATGGATTCTTGAGAGATCTAAACACACACCTACATACATAAAGAGTAGGGGGAGAGGAAGACCCACCCAGTAAAAAATTGAGTCTGTAAAGAGAAACAATCAACAAGGACAAAATAACAAATGTCTAAGAACAACAAAATTTAGTGAAGACTATAACATAGCATCACAGAGAGAGATGACAGATGGAGTGGAGGAGAATAAAGGATTAGACTGGAATTCCTCCAGGAAGAAGTCAAGTGGAACATTAGTGACATAAATTTCAGTGCAAAAGACAGAAACCAGAAGTGAGCAGTTCTAGAAAGGCATTAGAAGACAGGAAGTTAAGACAAGTGTACAAAGCATACAAATGGGGGGAGTGAGGAGTGGGAGAACATGAAGGAGGTCAAGGGTTAGGACATTAATTTGGTAAATAGAAACCTCTGAAGTAGGGGTTCGCTTGTGCTGAGTTGTTTGGTTTTTTTTTAATATGAAGAGACTCAGACATATTTCTTGTCTGAGGAAGGAATTCAAGTAGAGAAACAAAAAATTTTAAAAAGGTCAGAATGTGGACAGGAACAGAAAAAAGTTAATTGGAACAGGTTCAAAGACTATGAAACGAAAACTTAAAAGTCTGTTTCAGTAAACAAAAAGGAAGCTTGAATTTTGACCCTAGTTTCTTACTTTTAAGAAATTCACATGGAGAGATGGAGTAATAGATAAACTGAATGGAGGGCTGTATGACTAACAAAAAATACAGAACCGGCAAAACTACAAGCAAAAAATATTCATAACAGATGACAGAAATCCCAAAGATTAAGAAATAAAGAAAAGTCAGCAGAATCAAAAGATTTTCACCAGAGATAGTTAGTAGTATCTCCGAGGCATTGCAGATGGCATTAGGAACTGAGAAAATGGATACTGGGAGTCAGCCAGGACCATGAATGTCAGAAGGGTTTGGAACTGTATGAGAACAAAAAATAGGGCCTAAAGGGAACTGATAAACTGATAGGAAAAAAGAGGAATAAACTAAATCAAGATCAACAAAACAGAAATTTTACTAAGTCTCATTCCAAGAGAGAGAGAATAAAAATCTTTTAGAAGTTCCAATAGTTACCACAGAAAAGGAACTTGGTTAATACAGTGCAGAGAGAAGACCAACTCAAGCGTGTAGCTGATTTGGCACATGGTTTATAGTTCAAATGAGAAACAGAACCAGGACAGCTACAGAGTTGGATGGTTATCCATATGGAGACTGAAGGGTGGGAAATTATGAATGAAAGAAAGTTGCAAGTCAAAGTCAGAAAGAGATGGGAATAGGTATAGTTGAATGCATGCACACCATAAAAACACTGGAAAAAGAGGAAGTAGGAAATTCAATTGCTAAATAAATAAAGAATAAATAGGAACAGGAAGAACTCAGAACAACACAGAAGTAGCTAATTCTTTGACCCAAATTCAGAGCAGATAGTGTTTTAGCTAACATTCTTCACAGAAAGGACCAGAGATGAGGCAGTGTTAATAAACAAGGGAAAAAAATCTCTGTGGGCTGGAGGGAACGGCAGGAGGTAGAAAGACAACATCTATGTTCTTTGAGATCAGTAACATTTTAGAAATGTCAAGAAAATAAAAAGAAGACAAATAATGGAGAAGATAAAGAGTTTTGCATTTGAAGAAAAAAAAGGGGAGTTACAGGAAATTTCAAAAGCTGAACAAGAGGCAGATGTAATTTAAGGAAAGAAGGAAAGGAGATTACACCAAAGTGTAATCCAGACATAGGTTGATATAAGAACATAAAAAGCATCAGAAAACACAGAGATAAACTGGCACAAATAAAGCAATCAAAAATCACTAGAGAAAGGAAAGAGCACCATACTAATTGTTGCTCTTTCATATATCCTGAAACTTGTTATCTGAAGCTGTTACATATACTCTCTGACACACATTACTTGTTTTAACAAACAACATGGTGATTTCAAATTCTAGTAGATAAATATGATTTGCTCTGACATAGTTATACTACTAAAGATTTAATCCCCTGAAGCTCATACTGCATGCCAAGTCCATATAAGCAGTACTGGTCAAAGCATTTTATACTTGTACACTCTATAACACTAAAAGTTCATGCCAATGTACAGTAATAAATCTTTTGTAATGTGGAACTGGACTAATCCAAGTCGTATTCTCACAGGAATTTTAATCACATTTATGGATCATTTGCCAGAATTGAATACTGATTGCTTAATTCTTCTCAAGACATAGTACACAAGGGAGTAAATAACATCACTGGTTCTTATGCATCCTTGGACATAGAGATGCCTGGGTTCTTGCAGAGGAGTGTTAAAGGTTTTTTTAGGGAGCTTGTTTTGGTATTTTAAGCTTTTTTATTTTCACGCCAAACATCACAGCTCGTACATAACTTTACCAATGATTATGTTCAGGTAGACTTCTGAAAGCAAAGGACTGTAAACAGAATAAGGCCAGCTAATATATTTTAAACCAGGCATATCCCAGAAAGTTGCACAGGGTTTTTGGTCCCCAAATAACGGTGCAATCACATCTGCTATATGGGGACCACGGATTTCAGCTAACACATTAAATAGGAGTTGACTCATTTAAAAAGAAAGAAAAAAAGAAAAAGCACAACTTCCACAACTTCTATGTAGCCAGTGGGAGCTTGATGAGATTCCAGATAAAAATTATCTTGAAATACAGCATTACCATGGACTGCAACAGAACACTTTAAACAGTGCCTATCACAAGAGCTTTCCTCTGCTTAGAAACAGAATGAGCATATTTTAAAAAGGCATAGCACAGAGAAAAAACCAGTAAGCAATGAGAAGCAACAACAGGAACTCAGAAGAAGAGAGCTGGAATCTCCCTTGAATCTTTGTCTATCCTTCAAAGAAAGAAGGCCCAAAGCTTTTATAACACTACTAAAGACTGAAACAGCTTCTCCCTGTACATTCTGCATTTAAAGTGAAGGATTTTTTTTGTGGAGGAAAAAAAGAAGAGAACCAAAAAAGGCAAATGTTCCCACTTCTCCCTTTAGCAGTGGATTTGACTTGCACAGGGCACCCTGGAAGCTTGATCATCCAACCTCACAAACACTGGAAAAGCAAGTTTAGCTTAACTATCACTCTATCCGTGCCCATTTACTATTTATCTGCTAAAAAGAGTACTGGGGGGAGAGATGGGGAAATAGCAAGGGACTACTAATTAATTACTAAGTAATAGATAAGAAATATCTCATTTTCAACACCAAAGGATCAAATCAATAAATCTTGTGCATAGTTCCATTAACAGATACTATGATTTCCTTGAAAATTTTACTCATGATTGTTCTCATTCTTGTTCATTTTCCATCATCCTGAATCACAAAAGCAATGCTTATGGCAAATTATGGCAAAATTCTAGCAAAGATGTGATGGCATTTTTAATCTGTCAATGAGAAAAACTGAAGTCTATGTAATATTATTACCTTGTATTTGATGCGTCTTATTTTAAACACTCTCTGAATGTTCCTGCTTGCTCAGCTTTCTTCTTACTCTTATGCTGGTTTATATTTCTAGCCAGCCTAGAAGCAGTATCAAATTTGCATAGTCTACAAGCAATTTATTTTAGTCAACAAAAGGCTGTTTATAATTCCAAATTTTACAGGTGAAACACTATATGTGGTGTGTAATATCCTTGCTTGAAATCTCCCTTCATACACCTTTGAACTAGAAATCTGCTGTTTTCTGAGAAGTGTGATGTTGTTCCTCTGTGGTCTGCTAGATCAGTGTATATGTCTGTCCCAAACGTCAGACTGCAAACCATGAGAGGAAGATATTCAGTGATGAACATGCTGGAACATTCAGTGATGAACATGAAGGCAGGAACATCCATTATGGGAACAGCATCGGCTCCAAGGCTTAATCAATTTACTTTACAGGATCCCTGCTGCCCAGCTCTGCATAGAGGAAGCTGCTGGACGTGTCCAAAGCAAAAGAGCCTGAATCTTGTTTGCTGTGACTTGAATAAACAGAATAAGAGATTCTTCAGTTCTCCTGGAAGAGAAAGGTGCCATTCTTTACATTCCTACAATAAATTAGAGAACTACAGGTGTGTACAGTGTAGCTAAGCAAAGACAGGAAAATTAAATGGAAATTAAACTAGAAATTGATAATGACACTTCTATGAACATGAAAGGAGGCCCATGAGGGAAATAAAGTCTAAGCAATTACCAGCAAAATTTGTTTATAGCTGATGATACAGGCATTACTTAAAACGTATATTTAATTCTTGTCTCTGCAATTCTGAATGATACTAAAAAGGAAACAATTTAACAGTTCTTATCTGTTGAAGGAGGCAAGAAAAGGACTCAGAGCACGTCTCACTTCAGTGCTGTAGTTTCTGTTGCTGTAGATGTTCAGGACCCAAGGCAGTGCTAGTAACTACTTTTGACAGCACAAATTACATCTTTCACTGACATCCATGGCAAATATGCATGTTTGCATTAGAAGTTAAATGGCTGAGAAATTTCAGCACATCTGCACCCTACAAACTAGAGAATCACTCAGGAAAGAGGAGGAGGGGAGCAGAAGGCAGACTGGGCAATAACAAAACCCAGTGAGTCACTGTGAGACATTCACTAAGCAGCAATGAGAAATTCACTCATGACTACGTGCAGAAGGACTGGTGACAGAACACTGAGATCCAGCAGAGGATCCACTCTGCCGAAGGCAACAAGGCAACCAAGTTCCCAGAGAAAGAGGTCTTCAGCTCCTTCTGGAAAAGAAGAACGCCAACACAGCTTTTCACTTCCATATGTTTCACTTTCATATGTCAGGTAAACTTCACTGTCAGTATCCAGCCACTGCCACTAAATCCTGTGCCTGGGTAATCTAAGATGTCGTGTACTTGACACGTATTAGCACAACTACCTTAACTGATATTCCAAAGATAAGATCAAGCCACAGTTACCAGACAATGAGCTTCATCCTTAGTAGTACTCACAGAGCTAGGCCTATACTTGTCATGTGGAATCTAAGCATCCAGCAACAATCTTCAGCAGCATATAAAACACAATAAAATATCATAGTATTACTATCACTGTTATGAAATTATCATTTTGTATTTTTCGTTTGTATTAGATTTTTCTCTTGATCACTCAGTGAACTCCATTACAAACGTTACATGGCAGAAAACACTGAGGTAACACCAACCAATCTCATCTTTCTTATACACTAAAAGTTGTTTGATCTTAAGTTACAAGTTCTGATGTGCACAACCACTGCTTAAGACACACATACTTGTATGGAGTCTAAAATTCTTTATTCATCAAAATGGACTAGAAAAGTTAGAGAACAATAGGAAGGAAAAAAGGGAAAGAGAGGGATTGTTTTTTCCAAGTTTAAAGTATTTCAGACAACTTTAGCAAGAAAAAAGAACATAAGCACTTAAATATCCTTTAAAAATTATCAAGAATGTGACATCAGCTGGTATAACTGACCTGCATGGCTGCCTCTCAGAGAGAAACTCACCTAAAGCATAGCTCAACCCCTCACATCCTAAACTTGCTATGAGGTCTCCGCCACACCAGTTCCTGTCTCCTAGGCAAAACTCCACACCTGAATGGTCTTGCAGAACTGGAGCTCCCCTAATCAATATAAGGGCAAGGTATTCCTCTCCTTTTCCACTTGCAGGATTCAGACATAAACATGACACTGCCTTTCCCAGAAAATTCTAATCACCAGATTGGGACATAAAACTGATATTGCTTTGGCTAGAATACTTTTAATTGCATTAAATGTGGATACAAACCATATGGGTATGATTCCTTGCATGTATTTTAATGACTCTGCCTGCCTGCTTGCATAAAATCTTTAATAAAGAGAATTTAAACAAGTGAACTCATTATGCTAGGAGGAGAGACAGGGATGGATCTTAAATCACTGAAGGCTCCTATATACATTTTTGTTTCATTTAAGCAGCCTGGGGGAACAGAGGGAAGCTATTATAAAAATGAGAAAAATTTTACTACGCCTCAACACTCCCTAATGTCATTTAATTCCTGTTTTACATCATTTAATATACCAAGCTGAATATTTGTTATCAGTTGATGGTTGCTGCAACACTTGAGAACATTTGAGAACTCTGAATTGCAAGCAAAACTAGAAATTAACAAATTATTTTTGTCAAATTGACTAAAAACACAACTCTTGAATCCCTCTAGGTCATGTTCCATTTAGTTTACCTTTTCGGGTTTTTTTCATTAGTGATATCATACTAGAGAATATCCTTTTATTCAGTTACTTTGAAGATTGCTAAGCTCAAAATATTAGTCTAGCCTTTTCCTTTAGGATTTCTTCTCTGCTTATATCAATTAGTATTGGGGGATGTAGATTCCATATAAGACATTTCAAAACAACAGGAGGTTTCATCACTAAAATGACTGCTATGAATTAAGAAAACCTATTTTCAAAGCTTTCCCTCTCCACAAGATTATCAATTATAATGTTTTGTGCATTCAGTCCCCATTTTTCAAAGATTTCTGTGCAAGTTTTTCCTTAATTAATTGACTAGTTAACAGACAATCCAAGTTTCCTTACCAGATAATGTGATTCTGCTCCTCTACTGAGCCCTGTTGAGACATAACTGGAGAGCTCTGAGCAGGTCTCGATTCACTTCTCACATGAGTGAAATGGACATAACAAAGTAAGCCCAGTAAAGGGACACAAAGGTCATCAAAGGAGAGGCTGAGAGTGTGGGGACTGTTTCAACCTGAAAAGAGAAGGCTCAGAGGTGTCATATCAGAACATACAACTCCCTCACTGGCGGCAATGTAGGGAAGACACTAGACTCTTGGTGTTGGTGACAGGGTAAGAGCAAATGGACACAAATTAAGTATGAAAAGTATCACTTCAACATAAGAAAAAAATTTGGTTGCCTTAATAATAAGGGAATAGCAGTATTTCCCCACCTTATCATCAGTTACATCTTGTGGTCTCCTTGTTGGTATATACATTGATTTACAGTATCATATATGGTATATAAAAATGATTCAGAAAAGCAATTTTAGGGTCACACTGAGAACAGTATGGCAAGCAGTAGGGAGTTTACTCTGTGTGATCTGTGGTTAACACTGATTTTATTAATGAAGCCATCTATTGGAATTTACCAGAATTACGGATCAACTTCTACTTAAAAGAAATTATAATGACAGCAAAGCCACTGACTGCAGTAGTGTAACAGCATTAATGTTAATTGGGTTCTTTTATTAAGAACGTTTATTGAAAATTTAAGTAAGGCAAAATAAATATGGTCTTGCAAGGAAACAAGAAACAACGTGAATAAGACATGTTATTTAGGAGGCTTATTATGGGATGGGAGGGTGAAAAGAGAGGCATAGGGTGGAGAAAGAGAGGGAGAGAGAGAGAGAATGAACTGAGATAGTTTCTTCTCTCAAAAATGCCTCTCTAAGTAGTTTCTTCTCTCAAAAATGCCTCTCTAAGTAATGCATAACCATTCTCTTCTACTGCATTAATATGCTCAGCTTCCCTACTACTTCATCTTAGGTGGTTTCACCTCTACTGGAATTTTGGGGGACTAAATATGACTCTATTCTAAATTTTTTTTAACAGATTACCATGGTATTATCAGGATTTATTCACATTTTCAGACTGCATTTTAGCAAAACTCCTTCAAATAATCTTTATTCAGAATGACCACGTGATGATATTTTTGGAACACTAAATAGAGTGGAACATTCTTGGAACACTCATCGTGTAGCTATGTATTTTGTGACCATGCAGTTAGCTATTACATATTTATGCTATGTTACTTTGTGTTTTAAACCTTTCTGATATGCTTATAGTAAGCCTTCCCTAATTCTAGTCATTAGGCCCATTAGACTTGATAAATGAATTAAAATATTTATTGAGAAGAATTTGACCAGAGAAGAGGGTCATGTCTTAGAAAGGAGACTTACATACACCAAAAAATTCTTTCAGCAACTCTGAATGTACTTTTTGCTTCTAGTGTTTAACAAATGTTTGGTCATGATGTCCCACCTGTCCCAGTGTTCTCATTTCCTTAAAAACTGGCACTACAACTGACACAAAGAAGTCAGTACTATGGAATCAGGACAGCAACCAGCAACAAGTAAAAGCACCACAACTGTGTATGTGCATGAGTGAGAGCATTCTTGTTTAAAATTGGTAAATGACAGAAATATTTGGCTTCTTGCCCAACTGTTCTTAAAACAAGTGTTTCTCTACAAGATCTTTATCTGACAGTCCAGTTAAATTGCAATGTTTTAAAGATAAGGAAACGCATATTCATGGATGTGTATTCGTTATGCTCAGTCAAGGGAAAAAAATCTTTATTTAGAGAGAGCCTTCCTTACACAGCATTCTTTAAATACTGACAGTACCAATCATCTTGAAGAGAGATTATACAGTTTTAAAGAAGGCACAAAAATGTCTGCCTGTTAAGTTGCTACTAACATAGTGCCCTGGATTCAATTACTCTACTCTTGTGCAGTGTGCCCAAATATCAGCAAGGCTCTTTCAAACCTGTCTTTTTAGGGAGCTGGAGGTGGGAGTTGTAAACAAGTAAAACAAACAAAATAGTTTGTAGTTCTAAATTTTCACATCACTTCAGTCCAAGTCCCTGCTCTCATGTGTCTAATTCTATCTTGCTGCAATTTCTTCTCTTATAAAAGAACTTTACTTCCTTCATCCATTCTTCTGAGTTGTTACTTTCTAGCCCCTCGAAATGAACAAGGGCCTAAAATGGGACTATGTCTCTGAGTGAAAAAACATATTCAAACTCACATGTAATAGTCAGTAATTGTGTTGCTTCAAAATGGAATCACCTAAACACAAACTTCCTCAAGCAAGCATTTTTCACCAATTCATTTTCTTCTGTAGACAGTTTCCATCGTCAACAGGCTGCAGTGGATGTCTACTGCACTACTGGAGATTATATCAGTGATATATTCCAAAGCCATCCACATAATGCAGTTTGCAGAATTCGTGTAAGTGATGAAAGAATGTCCAGGACAAGCACAACTTACTGCTGTAGCTTCCAGATGCAAAATTCCATGGAGATCTAATTATTTCAAATGAGCAAAGAAGGAACAACTTCAAAATCAGACTAAGTTAAGATTGTAAATTGAATAAGGAAAACAAAGAAGCTGGGGGAGGGTTGGTCCTATTAAAAGGTCTATAAATATCCAGCAAAGCACCAAAATACCATGAAACCAATACTTTGAGGAATTTCAGTCCAATGCCAAGAAACAGAATGTACTCATTGTGACTAATACATCAAAATACTGAAAATAAATTCTAACAGATTAAAAAGATCTTGTAGCAAGAGAAAGGTATAGTTAAATCATGCCAAACTTAATCAAGCTTAAGAGTAAGGCAGTCTTTACCCACTATTAATAAGAATGTAAGATGGATAAAGTAGACTGGGAAACTGGAATTTATGGTCAGTACAAGTAATACAGTATTTTCTACAAATATGTTTTTAATTAAAAATTAAAAGACAGACAATTTTACCATTGCTGCACAAACTTAAGTCTGATCTTCTGTTGTCTCCCACACACATACGGCTCCAGCAAAATGTTATTAAATGGGGTAAAACCAGAATATAGATCTAAATGCAAAATCAAATCCATGACTTATATGTTTACATTTCTAGGTGGATACATGAAAATATTTTTAAATCTTGATCACTTAATCCTCTGCTTTGCAGTCAGAAAATACTGCTCAGTCCTGCCAATCTGCTGTCCAGTTATACGTGAAAATTGTTGTTCCACAAGGGTAAAGCAAGAGACGGAAAAATTGCCACTACTTTCAGGCTTCAGCTGAGCTTTTACAACACATGGTCAAACACGTTGCCATGGAAATATTCTGCAAATATATGTAGAATTTCTTAAGATGGAGCCGAATATCCCTTTTTAAAATAAATTTCTCCTACAATTTTAAATATAATTGCTCTATGATGTATTCAAGGGAATACATCAACCATTATCTAATGTTTGTAACACCTGAAGTGGTAACAGTATTTCCAAATCCATTCTGTGTTCCATATATGAAATTAGGCCACTATCTTCCTATGTAAAATACCCATATACTTGTTTTCTTTTATGTACTCTGACTTTCCTATACATCATCACAACACATTAGCAGATCTACAAGTATTAGTCTTGCAATAAAGTTGACAGCAGTTACAAAAAAACCAACCAAACAAAAAAGATGTGCTTCAATAAAATTAATCTGATTTTTAACATCATGCTAAATTTTGAAGATATTAATCTTCTCTTCTACAACCAGTGTATTAGTATGCATCACTGAGTATAATAATTAAAAAGAGGAGAGTTATCTTGCCAAACTTTCACTGTTATGTTCCATGAGCTATTTTTAAAACTGATTTGAAATTAAGCAAAAAGAATCTACTGCTGCAAAATGAAGCAAGATCTGTGCCTGCAGAATAGCTCCGTCCTGTTACACAATGTGATACGTTGTTTTAAATAACCTGGCACTGTAGGTAAAGAGTTGCCTTACACTGCATTTCATATGATAAACACAATCACAATAGCTTTTGTGTGTCATGTAAAGATAAAGCAAAATAAAAATGCAATATAACCTTGTCATTTTACTTTACAGCAAAGGGATAACCTTTCACCATTACTTAGTTAAAAGAAAACATATTCACAATAAAACAGGTTGAAAATATATGGAGAAAAACCTTACATTGTTCAAATAAAAATTAACACATTAGAATTCCAAGATACACGTTGCTCTGCTTATGTAAACAGTCTACCCTATAAATCCTGTAGCAAATCCAACATGAAGCAATTACAGAGACAAAGAGATTGCAAATGACCTAAAACTGTAAAACAAACCCTGTGTTAGAAATATTAGTATAAACCATGAGGTCATACCTGATGACTTAGGGACTGTAATGTCTCACCGGTTCCAAGCTGCATGACCTTTCTATTTCCAGAGACCCCCAAAAATTGCATTTCCTGTCTTATCAAAGTACATCACAGACCTATCTTTCAAAATCTTCTGGGGTAGTGAAGAAAGCATTAACAGCCATTCTGTCCATCAGTAAGTGCTGGAGTCATTACCCTCAAGATATCAGATCTTAAATATAGTTTCCTCCGTGCGATTACAGACATCCAGCAGTCGAGGAGGCTGACACAGCTATATCACTGATGCTGCTAATGCCATCTGAAAACAGTAAGCTTACTGCTTAAAGCAATCCTGCATCGTCCAAACAGAACAAGCCACATCCTTCAACTCCTCACTTGCGTTTTTTATAAAACCCAGCACTGCCATTATAGATTTTGTTTTCATCTCTGGTCAGCTAAAGGAGAAATTAGATATTATGCAACCAGCTTTGCATTAACGAAAGGAAAACGGCAGATGAAGTGACATATCGAGGTTATCAGATTTTGCTTGCATGACCACTCCTCAGCAAGCACAGTCACCATTCACAAGAAGCATCACAATCTGATCTAAAGGAAAACCACCAGAAATAAATTATAAGCAACTCACAGGCAGCAAGGTATTTTAATTCCTCTGTGATACTGAAACAGGTATTTTTATGCAGCCTTATGAATCCTAGTCCCAATTAAATTAAAAGCGTTTGCCTAGTATTTTAGTGTCTATTTGTAATAAATTGCATGATCACTGCATTGTTTCCATTACTCCCTGCTAGCAGCCAGAAAACAGCATGACTTGAAAATGTGCCAGTGTTATGACAGCAAAAATGCGGTTTGATATCAAACAAAACAATCACGCATGAATTTTTTCTGATATGAGAGACCTTTCAAGCTAACAATGTACAGTAACCCCCTTAATAATTTTAAAATTATTAAGACCACAAAGTAATAACTGAACTTTTTATTAAAACATATGTCTTATACAAAGTGAAATTTCCAAGTGAATTTTATTATTATAAATCATTGTTTATATTTACTGTTGCTAGTATTATGGCAGCAAACATGCAAACAAAAAAAAAAAAAAACACTTCACAGAACTAAGACGAAACAGTGCCACCAAACTGGTAAAAGAATCATTTAGTAATTTCTCTGAATTTCAGACCCACAGAACAAGTATTTGTGTTCACATAGTGAGATACTAATTTTGAGGCACTCAGTTCATCTCCTTAAACATACAGGAATTTTCTCTCAAGACATATTGAACAGTTGAATTTTATTGACAAATAAAACTTGGAAGAAAAAACTCTACCCTAATTTAACTTCAGCTTACTTCAAGTGTTATTCAAATTAATCTGGATGTCCTTCTTTACTTCAAAATATAAGCAGAAGCTGAAAGTAGAAGTAAATGGTTCTAAATTAATTCATCCAGATCCTATCCTGTTAGTTTAACATTATTATTATACAGTTTTAGTAATTGCTCCTTTGTGTAACTGAAGAGTTAATCAAATTTAGCTTACAGTCATTCACATTATGGCACTGATAAAAGCAAACTGGTCTCATCCATGAATACCGCATATTTCCTTTTAGAGGGAGAAGCTACCTGCTATCAATTTTAACTGGGTTCACTTTATCCAGTGTGCTACTGCCTCAACCTAAGGATGCTACATCTCCAGGGAAAGGGAACTGTCAGCCACACACTGGTACAGGGTCTCCAGTGAAGTGTCCAGCAGCCTGGCAGAGACAGTCAGTGAAGCTTTGAAGAGCAGCAGAGAACCAGATAAGGCCAGACTTGATGCTGCTTTTTATATTCTCTGGGAGTTAGTCCTGATGTCCAACAACCTGACACTGTCTTTTTATTGCTGCTGGCAGTGGCAGTCAAGGAGCCACTTCTGAACATTGTGAATGTTCTCAAAAGCTGCCACTTTTCAACTTGCTCCACATTAATTCATTAATTCACTTTCAACCTAGAAAATATTACTAAATCTATACACACAGAAATAAATGCATATGCACAAGAAGACAAAAGGCCCCTCAAAAAAGGAACAAGCAATCTAGCAATAAAAGGAGAAAACAGCTTTCCCTGCATCAGTATGGAATAAGAATATCTCCAAAGGTTATATTTTCATTTCCAAAGTTAATTTACAAAAATAGCAATACACCAGCACTAAATATTAAGTTACTTTCTCCTGTACAAATCCTGAGTTCTGCAATTCATTCTGACCAGTACCTACTTACAACTATGTAAGGGAGTACAACCCCACATCTCTAAGCTGCTGGCAACAGCTTCCAAGCTCCCAAAAGCCACTTGCTAGGATACGAAGGCCAGTAAGATGGTAAGAAGTGATATAAAAAATGTAGGCTGCCAAGCCACCTTTCATAAATATTATGTGGGCTCTCCCAGGGCAAATCTTGTACTGCATGATGATCTCCACCCAAAGAGTGAAAAACACACAGCTAGGGGCTATCCCCACAGCTGTCAAACACACCACTTTAGAGTTTCTGCTCACAAAGAGTACATGGTCATTCCTCCAGCTGGACCCTTGAAGAATTCAAGAACTAGCAAAACACAAGGCAGAAGACTATTTTTCTGAATTTGGTTAAGATCTCAGTACTAAATTATAAATGCACCGAGAAATATTATTTCTTTGTGCACATTATCCCAATTCCATATAATGGAGTACTTTTATTGGACTTATTCCATGTTTTTCCTCATGTCAACACCATTACTTTTTTGCAAAAGTGAAAATTTTAGCATTTTATTAGCAATGTTAAAGCTGAGGGAGGATATACATACAGTACCATTTTTAAAAGTATATACTTATTCTGAGATGTTAGAGCAAAAATCTTGTAACCTATCCCTTTTAGATAATCAACAAGTACCACTTCATGTCACACAAAAAATTACTCACAAATATTGTTCACTTTTATTTAATTTTTCTTCACAGAACAAAAAGAAAGCAAATTCGTTTCCTGTGAATTATGCAGGGTGAAATAATGGTCATTTTGAATCCATCACAAATCAGTTTCATATCAAACAGAGCTGACCTAAGCAGTGACGGAGCAAACAACAGAAGCTCTGTCACTCAGTTTTTTAAATTAAGTTTAAATCACATTTGCTAGTACTAACGATCATGATAAAGAACATTTGAAATTAGTGCAAGATACTGGAGACTGTAAAATGTGAAATTACATAGTGCTGCACCAAAAGAGCTGGAAGAACAACACAAATGCATATTCTCCAGCAGCAATTTGAGGGATCAATTTTACTACATATTTTTATAAATTACCAGAGCATAGTATGAATTATACCCAAAAAAATCACAGTTTGGATTTGTTCAGAAATTCCTGATATGGGAAAGCACTGCCAATATATGAAGACTGGAACAGTACCAGGAAAACATGGTTACCCCTAGGAGTACAAGAATAAAACTGAGGTAAAATTAACAGTGCAAAATGAAAAGATGTGAACTTGACGATTATTAAGTTTCTGCTAAAAATTGAGACCTCAGCAGCTGAAAATTACAGTGGATGAAACTTTGGGTATAAAGCAGATCACAAGTAATTATGAGCCATCAAAATGATGTCCCTATAGAAATGAAATGAAATTTTTAATTTATCAGGTAATACATTTCTAATACATAGATAGCAACATTAATGCTATAATAAATTCTATTAAAATTCTATTGTTGTTGATTTTGATCATCTATTGTCTAAAAAAGGAATTGAATCTGGAAGAAAAAGACTTCTACAATGGTCAGGGAAATTTTGAGAAGAAACTGAAAACATTTGCTGAAGGCAAAAGACTTAAAGAGAGATCTGCATAGGTGTGTCAAGAAAAAAGTGCCAAGGAAAAAGAAACTCAAATCTGTAACAAGGACAAATCCATACTATGTCATCAATAATTTGGGGAGTTTTAAATATCAGAAACCAGAAAGAGGAGGAAATCCAAATTTAAAAATCCACAGAAGTGTATCTTGCACACCTCTATTTCCAAAAGATAGGAAAACACTGACAAATGAAGAAAAATGCAGAAATTTAAGTTACAGCAGAACTGATATCAAGGACAGGACCTAAAGGAAAATCCATAGATTGCAATGAGGCTCAACACTGATTCGAAATTGGTTTAGAAACCTGAATAAAAAAAAAAAAAAAGACATAATAACAGTTGGTTTCTCATGTACTAAGGACACCAAACTTTCATCTCAATACATAGGATGATATTAACAATACAAAAAGCTCAGCTATTTCTCTTAACCAAAATAAATTAAAAATTCTAAGTTTTAGCTGATTGCTCAGATCAGGTTAAATTATATCTTTGTACTTGAGTGAAGTAAGCTGAAAAGTAATTAATGATAGCCATTCCCCTTTAATCCTGATGAGAGGACTATTTCTATTACCTTTCTTTAGTGTGCATATGTATCTCTTACTCAATTTTCCCATTATATTACTGGGGTTTGGATAAAGTATTAATATCCTTCTTCAGGCAAAAAGGAAAATCGTTAGGAAATTGAAGTTTATTTTTGTTAACTCAGTTAAAACTTGTTTATTGTATGGACATCTCAAATGAGATACTGTCCAAAGATTCTCCTGGGATTATGTCAGCAAGCATTATACAAGCGTAATCAGCTCAGCTGTGGACAACCATGATTATGCTTAAAGGAAACTCAAAACATTTATTAAACAAAATAAGAAACAAGTAGAGGCAGATCTGAACCATGGATGCATAGTGAAAATTTGAAAATTAACTGCCTGGTTCCAAATCTGCCTAGCAGATAATGCAGCTGTATTAAAACCTGCCTTCCCAAATAGCCCACTGGTAGTGTGACTGAATGCTAAATTTAAAACCCAAACCTGTATCTCAGACCAGTCCCTGATGATCCAGATTACTTCACTACATATTACTGACAAATTAGTATAAATTATTAAGAAATTTTCAAAACAAGATTTCTTTCCAATATTTTACCTTCAAAAACTATTTTAAAATGTCTGGCATCCCATTTCCCACAAGATAATGTAGGAGAAGGCTGACATCCCCTTTCTCTTGGACTGCTGAGGAGCAATCCTATACTTATAATGTATATAACAGATGGTTGCATACACTTGTTCCTGGAAAAATACAGAAAATAAGGAATACAAAGTTCCTCAAGCTGCAATCATACATTTGTTTTCTAAGCAAAATTATATTTATATATATCATGTATTCTAGAAAATTATCATAAAATCAGAGTGAAATGGCAAATTTTAAATGTATGAGTAGAAAGTGAATAGGTTCTATCTAAAATAACCATGCCTTCCTTTTCTAATTTAAAAAAACCCAAAGCTTTCAGTGTTTTTAAGCATCTCACCAGTATGGTAAATTGTGCCATAGCCTGGGAAAACCTTTCTACTTTTCCTAACTAAGGACATGGCTGACCAAGGGCTTAACTTGCAACAACTGGGATGTTAGAATTGCTTATAGGAAAACACTTTCCCTTCCTCAAAAAGGTGATGATGGAATTTGGACTCAATGTTGTAGAGTACAAGAGAAATTTATGTTCCTGATAACAAAGAAATACCAATTTAATCAAAAGGGCTGGAACTCATTAGCAGAGCAAGTTCCAACAGCCTTCTCACAGAAGGAGAAGCAGGACAGGCAATGTTGCTCTGAGTGTCTCCCAAATATTACACAATACTGAAGTTGCAGCCCAGTTACATTACATACCTCATATGTTTGTTTCTTTTGATCCTTTTTCATCTCCCCTTTGTCCCTGAAGAGGAAGAAAAACTCTTTTTGCCTAAGAAAAATTTGTCAGCTCACTAATCCTAGCTCCCTATCTGCTTCAGAATAGATCTGACTTTTCTAAATATTTTGCATTAAAAAGTTCTCTTTCAAAGAAGAGGAATGTTAAATTTTGACATATAATTACCATTATCCTCTCTGCTAGCAGAAAATGATGGCAAAATGCCAACTTGCTTGTCTGCTACAGATAAGACATTTCCAAGCTTCCATCCTTCCCTTCAGAGAAAACAGAAGGGGAAGACCAGCCAGGAGAAAGCCTACCCTGTCAGCTGATCCTCTAAGAAATAAAATTAATATTCTCTTAGCAGAAATCATTTTCCTCCGAGCCTGAGGTAAATGATATGCCTTACCATATGTTATGATGGTCCTTTCAAGAATGACAAATTTGATGAATTTTTCCTGGATGGTCTTTCTCTTATCCAATCTCTTCTCATCACCTCCAGCTTCTGCTGCAGGCAAACTCTCAAGAGGCATAAATCAGCATAGCATCACCAAATTATGTAACTTCTATCCCCTGGAGATTTAGCCCCTTCTATCTCAGACTTAGCAAAAAGAAAAGTGCCTGCGCATTTTTCAACAATCTTTTTGGTCTGTGTAGAGCTTTAGAGAATTATCCTGAAACACTGCTGAGCTGTGACAGCAGTACACTCCTCATGAGCAGAGAACCCAGAAATGTTTTTAAAGGAAGAGCTCTATAAAGGTTATGTCCAACTATAGCATATTCAGAACTAGCTCTAAATCAGAAAAAAACTCTGCTTCAGTTCAAACAAGGGGGAAAAAGTCACAGAACAGTTCAGTCAAGTTTCTTCACTGTTTATAAAAATATTGGCATAATTTGAATACAAATTCAGCTTTGCACTCCTCATTGGTTTGCCTATACTTCTAGGCATTCAAAATGTCTGAATATCTTTGCCAAACCTCAGATACCAGATTATTTGCTCATCATTTGTACATCATGGTCCTCTGAAAGTTTTACTTTTATCAATAAAATATGAATACAAATACAGATATTTTAAAAATCCATCTATCAACCCACTGATTTCAAATTTTATCATTTGCTGTAAAGTATACTGATTCTAAAGAGATTAACCATAAATAAAGATCAATTTTAAACAATATTCCTCAGTCAAAGCTCATCCAAAAGGAAAATTGCTGGATATATCAGTTAGCCCCAAAATTTCCAGGCTGTTTTAACTGTTTATTTCAGCCATGTAAAACACGTGAGTTTGTACACTTAAATACTGGAGCACAAACCTAATATTGTTCCTATGTAAAATACCCTTTGGAATCTTAAAAGAATGTAATGTGGGATGAGAATTGCAAGGATTGGGAGGCAAGGTCACTGCTTTGAAAGAAGGCAATGGGAGAAAGGAGCTATTACTAGAGTATAATTTAGGATTAGGTTAGCCTTGACAAAAACTATACAACAGGAAAAATGCAAGACAGTAAAAAATGCTTTATAAATGCAATTGATCACATAAATATGTATTTTATCAGAAAGATTAGTACCTAATTTTATCATGTTTACAGCTACCAAAAAAAAAGGAAAAAATAATTAACAAGTAGTTCATTCCAGAATCAATTCCCAAATGTGATCGCTGAAACAAACATTTGCTTTCTCAGTTACCAAAGGATTTCACATGGAGATTAAACAAGTTAAGATTAACTGCACTAGATCCAGTTTGCTATCTGTTCTCTGCAAGGGGACACAGAAAAGCTATTCAAGCAGCACTAACTTCACCTCACACTTCACTAACAACTGAACTTCTTATTTATGATGGTGCAAGGTAAGGCATCCACAGCATAAACAGGCACTGGGCTGGGGGCAGCCCTTCTCCCACTTATAAATAAAGGAGAGAATAGCACCCCCAAACTAGAAGCAGCCCATAAAGCTGATGTTTGCATGTTCCGGAATAGATTATGAAATCAGAGATACAAACTATCTAAACAAGACAAATTCATAGATATTTTTGGATAAAAATGGCAGAAAAGGTGTCATTTCCTGGGACAATTCAAAATGTTTTAAAGATTTATTGTCCATATGGGGTTTTTATAAATATTTAAAACAGAATTTTATACTCAATAACACAAGGACAGATAAAAATGTTAAGATCTCAGAAAAAAAAATAGCCAATGATTGCTTCTAAGGTAGAAAACTGGGACAAAATGCTCATTGGAACATACAGAGTCTCCCACAGGAGCTTAAAAAGTCAGACATTGCTTGCTTTTATATTTAACCTGCCTTTCAGTTACCTACTTCCGTAGAAGACACTTGCAAAAGTGTAAAGGTGTAAAGGACAATGAAAGATAAAAGAGCACTAAAATGAGGAGTATGTAAGATTTAGATGCATTCCCACCATGAAGACTTTCCTAGTTTTGAAGGGGACTTGGTGCTTTCATAGCTGTTTTTCTTGTGATGATAAGCAACAATTAAAAGAAACCAAAAAGGTCTACTCCTGTGAACAGTAGTCATTTCCCTCTCAGAGTACATATATATACACCATACATAAAGACATGAGGAAAGTGTATCACTTACCGTCCTAAACTATCACATGAGCCTGGACAACATAAAAGATTTTTGTGCACTACGCACAAAAATAAGAGCTATGGTTTGAGAGTTCCAAACTGTCTCTATTGTATTAGGGACAGTGATAATAATGACATACCACTCTCAGGCTTAGTAGCAAAACGAGAGCAGCTTTATTCTTCCAGACCATCTTTTATAGACAGTTCTGACAAAGTCAAGTTTCCTTGGTTAGCAAGCCACCACAAGACCATCATTGGACAGTTGGGAACAACATCCCTCAACGGTCTCTTGCAAGTAAACAAGGAGACAAACAACACCTGCAAAGGTTTTTTTCTTTCTCCAAGGACTGTTTTGGGGTTCCTCCTTACAGCTTCCCAAACCACACTTTCTCAACCCAGCGTGAGAAAGATATGTGACTTAGCTTCACACAGACACTGTGCTACTGCTGCCTGATTCTCTCGCATCCAGCATCCACACAAAACCTAAATGATCAGATCTATCATGACTAAATATACCCAGGCTAATAAACCTTCCTCTTTGTCCTGAAAGCGAAAGCCAGCAGCAGCAAATTTTACCTTTTCTCTTCCTCTCCAGTGTTGGGACCAGCTCCCCAGAGTGTGCGGATGGCAGAGACAAGGTTCCCAACTTAGACAATTCTTTCCCGCTCTCAGTTGCACCCCATGAACATCAGTGGAACCAAGACACAGTCACCACCAGCACAGCCCTATTTCAGACCTTCCTGCTCTCTTAGCACCTCACCATTTTCAAACTTGATGAGGAAAAGCCAGATGAGTCTGGAAGCAAATCCAAGGCTAGGTGAGAAAGAAAATCTCCTCTACTCAACACCCTCTCTTAAGATTCTTCTTAAATTACAAATGTGAGCCATTTGCACAGAAATTTCTGAGAAAAGGGCAACTATAAGGCAAGGGCATTCTCCTCACAAAACAGCTGTCCAGCAATCTCCTCCTCAGAAGCTACATGACAGACAGCCTGTGCTGTCTCCAGTGTTCTGAAACACGTCACATATGTTCTTGAACTAAAACCTGATCACTGGGTTCTCAGACTAGACTCAGGAACAAAATGAAGGCCTGGAGAAAGTATTGATAAAAAGATTCAGAAAAAACGTTTCCAAATTTGATACAAAAATGTTGTGCTACTTCCTCTTTGTAGAAGAAATTTGACATTTAATACCATGAAATAATGAAAGTATATGGTTAAAAACTGACTTTGAAATATATCACCTGTAGAACAGTCTCACACAGAAAACAGTGCTACTTTTGCTATGGTGCTTTCAAAACTCAGCCGGATAAAATGCTGTAAATCTCCTGCACAAATTCACTTTCTGTTATCAATGCACTAAAAAATTCTACTTAGTGTCACACTTCATGGCTTGTTTAGCTGTACCATGTCATACACTGAAGTCACAAATACCAAGTAACTTAAATGCCTCATATGAATATGAGACCACATCCCTCCAACTCAGCATATTCTGATTCTGTGATCACTGTTAATGACACCAACCCAAACTCTTTAGGTTATTTTGGTCCATGGATTGGCTTAAAATGAAGTCTTTTAGGTAAAAAGAATAAATGTAGTTTACTGTGAAAAAACTTGTAGGAAACTAATGCAAGTTTTAACTGCCAGCTGCTTGCGATTTTGTAATGAGGTAACACCACAGAGACATCAGTTGCAGTAGCACTGAAATTGCACTTGTCAAGCTTGATTTCAGTTATTTACATTCTAATGGATGACCTCCAAGTTCTGGACTCCCTTCTACTTTTATTATGTAAAAACAAAAGGTAATGAAACATTACAGAACATATTCATTAATTTGAAGAATTTTCAGATAAATTACTAAAAGTTACGATTTTCAGAAGTGAAGCAGAAGATATTTTAAAAGAATACATGAAGATTCAGTTAGTTTTAAATAAATGGAATTCTGACTTCAGTACATGTAAGGAATAACATTTTTGTTAGTTCCCCCAAAATCTATTCTTCAGTTAATTCTTGACTGCCTTTCAAGGTAATATATTACACAAAAAAATCTACCTCAAATTTTCAATGGTCTGGCTATTCTTAAATTCCTATACAGTACTTACTTTTTATAGTACTATCATCATACATAATTATTCTTCTTCAAGTCACCAACCCAATTTTTGTCTTCAAGGATGAATTCTACAGTTTTACACATTGTGTTGTGTGCCAACTTAAAGAAGAATAGTATGCAAACCGAGAAGCATGAAAAGAATAATACAAATGTGGCAACTGACACACACTACTAGTAAAAGTTTTGAATATTTCAACTGTCTACAGTGTTTTTTTATTGCTGGCTAGAGACAATGTAAATCTCAAATGCAGCCTTTCTTCCTACCCTACAAAGGAAACACTTACTTTGAAAACAAACATGTGATAGCACCCACTTAGTAGCAGGGTGAACAGAGACTTCTATCTATTATTTCATAAATTCTTCCCATCATTACAGTTTTGATTCACACAACTCATACAAAAGCCAAGTTTACCATAAATCACTTTAAATATTATAGCTGTAACACAAATCACTACAAATAACTCATCCAAGAAATTAATTAGCAACAAAAGATTTTAGAATTCCCTCAATGATAGCAAGAGAAGTACTTAAAATAAAACCATTAGAAATAATTCATAGTAATGTAAAAGACAGTACTGAGCATTATAAGCCAAGAAAAGCAGTTCAGACCATGTCATAAAAAGAAAATTCTCATAAATGTTTCATTTTTTTTAAATTACTTTCTTACCTCACTTAGCCTCTAGCAGTCGATAGACCATAGGCTTATCTATAGCCTATTCTAACTTCAGAAACCACTCAATCACTTGCCAAGGAAAAGAAAACTAGGAAAACTAGGGAAACCAAATCAGAGCTTGAATTTAAGGTAGTACTGTATCTGGGCCTGTTGCCTCCTTCTCATCTTGAAAACCAAAAAATGTCTCCCACTATCAGGAAAAACAAAGTTAGTCTAACTAGAATAAATGAGTTCTCTACTCAAACAGATGCTCCATATGCTCACTTTATTACCTCTCCCAAGAATACAATGACTAAAACCGCTCTGCAAGTAAAAGTCTGAATCTCTGAATCCTAGCACCTTCATAATCCATTCTAAGAAAAACGCATTTTGCTCTCCCTTACTCACACTCTCAAGCCACTCTAAGTTGACATTCCTACATCTAAGCCTATTTTCCAGGTCATCAGTATGACCTTGTGCAAAGCCTTCCAGCCAGTGGGATTTATAGCTGGATGGCATTATGCCCACATGGAAACTTATACTGTCTATCATTTTGGCACTGGTGAGGTAAGCAAAGACTTTGAGTCTTCTAAAAAGAAGCTTTTGACAATTTCAGTCTTTGTAACAACATCTTCATGTGTGTCAATCACAGAGGAAAGTTTGGAGCACTGGGCACTCTGCCCAGATGGTGCACAAGGCAATGCCAAAGGGTGGCCACCAGCCTCTCTCTCCCATGCTCAGGAAGCCAAAACTTCTCATATGCTACCAAAGCACAACAGGTCATGTCGGTAACAGAGAACACTTTGAAAACACTTGATTGCAAGAGAAAGGCTGATTTCCACTCAACTCGACCTCTTCCGCAGTTCCATAATTTTTCTTACATATAATTGCATTTCTCTTAACCCAAGACATAATGAAGTTAGGGCAGCTATCACACGTATTAAAACAGCAGCTTAAGAAATTAGAATTCAGCAGTTATCTTCCTGATTTTAATAGCCCAAGTGCAAGGTTTTTCTTAAGAAATACATCTATTTTATTTTTTACTAATTATCACCCTCAACATTAGCAGGAATAGTAGTATTTAGCACTTCTGATTTGAACCAGTGCTACCAGCAAAGTACTGAAAGGAGGTGAAAGGTGCAAAAAGAAGAAGTCTGAGCCAAGGATCTCTTTTTCTTTGTTCCAGCTGGGAACACAGGCTCAGGGATACCTGATATCAGCAGGGTTCTGATATCTGTTCAGGTTTATCCTTTCTTTTCTCCACAAGCAGAGCTCTCGTAGGGGGCTCCTCCTGCTCCTTTCCCAGCAGGCCCCCCACATTCAGCACTATGGCTGTACCCAGTCTGCCAAGGTAGTCCGTACACTAAAATATTAAATATAGAGTGTGTTAATTATTCATACAGTCCAGTCTGACACATTGAATGTCACAGTTATCCTAAAGGTAAAAAATGTTGATTTTTACATAACATTCACTAAAGGTAGTGAACTAATTAAAGTATGTTAATTAGGTAATAGACAAAAAGAACTTAGTATGTAGTAGAGACTGGTCACTTTTAATACAGTGTGTATTGTACTGCATTAATACCTTGGCTGTAATTTTATGCTTAATGAGCAAAAGGAAAAGCTGATTATTCAGAAAACAGAAAAAAAAAATCACATGTGTTATGTGTTGGAAAAATGGCCTCAGGTGACAGAGGAAATACGTACCAAAGGAATTGGCACTCTAACAAAGAAAGTATCATTTCAAAACTCATAAACAACATGCTGTCACTGGGAATTTTACATAATCAGATTCTAAGAAGCAATACTTAATTGCTGATGTTAATAAAAAGACAAAAATCTGATTTTATTTACACAAGTTATCTGTTCTCCCTGTACTGTGTAAACATTTTTCCCAGTTTTTTCTTAGATTCATATTTCCTTTATGGTAATTCAGAATAAAGCTTTCATACCAAATGCTCTAATTAGGAGAAAAAAAAAAGAGAATCAAGAATTTATTGATTAAATCCTACTCACACCAGGCAAATGTTGGTAGGAAATATAAATGCATATGTCTGGCACTGAAAAAAAAGCCCATGTAATACTCTACATGCAATTAAAAAATACTCCAGGCTTATGTTTTCTTTCTCATTCCACATCTTATTTCCCTGCTTTCCACTTGATTCAAAGAGGCTTGATCAAACCTAGAAAGCAACTTGAAGTATGTTACTAGAAAGGAAAAAAAATCCAGTTAGTGCTCTCAGTAAAACCAAGGCCTATACTGTCTTCAGAAGACGATTGGAATAATGACAGTAACAAAGAGGACAGATGTTGGTGATCTCAAACTACTCAGGATAAAAGCAAACTACTTAAGTTCTTTCTTAAGCTCAGCAGCATACATTTTGGATATCATTAGGCAGTTACAAAGTGAATCCCAGTATAAAAGACTAAGATTGAGAAAAAGAACCTCACACTCACAATGAAATTTGGAGAGAACTCAGATATATTCAAAGCAAGTCTTAAGCTTAAACAAAAAAACACACCACATACAAGCTTATGAACTGAAAAAAAGTTCAGAAAGATCAGCATCCACCTGGCCTAGAGGCCCAGTTTGGGTTTTTTAATATTAAAGATTCATCTAGGGATAAAATTCAGCTGTGAGACACATCAGTCTTCACAGGGCCAAGAAACTTGAGGTCTCACCAGAGCCTAACATCAGCCAGAGCCTGAGCTCAGGTGTTTTTCTCACATCTGTCCGCTCACCTTTCTCCATTCTCTGACAAAATATGTCCAATGCCAGAAAGACATTTCTGGCAAACAACAAAGCTTTGTTTTCTAGAAATACTATAATGCCATACACCCTTGTTTGCTCCCCTAGAGGTCTACTTATCATCTCTACCTGAAAGAACTGAGGGATTTTCTTTCCACACCTCTAGAAAATGCCGCCATCGGGACAGGAGGTGAGAGCTGCTTCGTACCTGCAACACTCTCCAGGGACAACGGAAACAGTGGGTTATCCTCCTAAAAAACCACAAGGAGTTGAAGTCATGATTCATGTTCTGCATGATTACATTAATCACTGAACCACTGACACACAGAAAGCCATGAGCATAGCCACCATTTGCCCACAGAGAAGGTTGGGGAGCTGTGGGAGCAGACCAGCACCCAACACCCTGTCAAGGCACCTAACTCAGACCCTCACACTGAGCACCAACACCTGCACAAAGTTCAGGAGACTGCACTGAAAATAAGGCTAAAACCTTCATAAATGGCCAGGAAACTTAGAATCCTTAGTCCTGCCAAATGTCAGACCCATGGGTAATTTCAGGTATGCTGGTGCACAGGCACAGCACTGCATCAGATGAAGCCGCACAGCCGCATATGTCCTAGTGCACTCAGGCTGGCCGGGGGCTCCCCTGGGCAGGTGTATCTCACAGAGGCACAGTGCCATGATGCTGTGGCAAAACTGCCTCCACTTCTGGATTTATTTTATTCATACAAGGTCAAAAATATGTGAACCAGATTCTCAAATTTTGCCATAGTGCAAAAAGTTTTTCCACATCAAGATGGCAGCCATGCTTCATGCCAGGCCTGAAGAGAACGAACGGCTGGAACCGGCTCAAACTCACAATGGACCACAAGGTTCACAAACATTATTATCCCTAATGCTCACTGCTTAACTCTAAGCTCATTAACAACAACTTCTGAGCACTCAGTTACAAGGTCTTTCACCTCTACCTACTTATGACCTCTGTTAGAAAATGTGGTCCCAAGTTCCTTCAAGAACATACCATGCCACTGCCCAGCACTAACAAATACCTACTTAGAGAGGATAACACACTAAGAATGCAGGGCAGACCATATTAAAACAAGTTGCACTCAAATTCACAAGAACCAGAACTGTTGTGTAAAGTTTCTTACCCTAACAATTAACTGAGGTGTCTAAAGAAACAGGGTTTTGTTGTTGTTGTTATGATTTCTCCTCCAGAATAATTCACAGCATTGGAACCACAGAGCTTTTATCAGGAGAAAGTTGCAATACTTCCTGTAACACATGAATGGCATCAATTGCAATTAACTGCTCTAACCAGAGTTCACATATCTCTGCTGGCTGAATATTTCCCTTGGCACATGCACCCTTTCCAGTCCTTTTTCTCCATGCTTCACATAGTTATCTGCAAGGGGTTTATTGTAAGTGAGTCCAATTATGCATATAGTTATTTTAGATAAGGGCATTGATTTAATGAAGCCCTGTAGATTCATGAACTGCAGAACTTGAACAAATTCCATAGGATGTGTTTCCCCAGTGCATTTTCCATGACATATAAACTAAAAGACAATGAGTGACTATTTAATTGTTCAGCAGTGCAAAATAACTGCAAAAGATTTTTGGTTTAATTTTCAAAATCACCTTTTTTTTCAAAATCATCAAGAATCCAGGAAATTCAAGAGTCTCTCATCAATATCACATAGCATCCTTTCTGGAATAAGTTAAATAGATGAAAGAACAATGGTGCTCCTGCTTTTGACAGACAATGATGTAACACCACCATTTTTAGGGTGTGAGGAGCACAGATACTAAGATAATAGACATTATAATTTGCCTTAAAAATTTAAAAATGTGGCCAGTAACCTTTCTAGTAAATGATGGATCATTCTCATTCTGTTCATATTTTACCACTACCTGTGCTTTGGCAGCTAACTGTTTCTAACTGTACTAAGTGCATTTTATAAATCGGAATCATTTAGGCTGTACATCAGGATTTAATTTCTTAAAATTCTTCTTTTGGGTTTGACTTGAAAAAACCTAACCAGGTAGAGAGAGATGTATTTCCCAAAAGCTTCATGAAATCCATGAAATCCACATAAAGTTGTCAACAAATTTGTTCACTTAAAAAAAAAAAAAAAGATATTAAGAACATAAAACTTAAATGGCTGAAGAAGATATGATAACAAGGTTGCACTTAAACTAAGGGTTGAGGTGAGTTATTTAGGATCATTTAGAAAGGCATCATTCAAATGAACAGGAGTAAGTTTTCCACTGTAAAATTCAAGTTAAACTTGAAGATCCTTTAAAAATGGGATTATTAAAGCCCGTAGAACTCAAAAAAATGAATCAAATTAAAAACCCAACTTTCCAGACACCCAGAAGTGCTAGACTGGAAAAGGCTAACAAGCTAACAGGCTTTTTCTTAGTACAATTGCTAGAAACAATAATGAAATTATTTGCATTGTCAGGAGGTAAATACCCTTGCTGATCTTAGCCATTTCCCAGATAATGGCTCACAGATAAATTAGTTTTTAACTGTAAAGGGTAAGAACATTTCTGGCCTAAGGGAATCAGGTACAGAGACCTAATCAAATAATAATCAAGTTCTTTGTTCATTCCTCCACACGAGGCGAGGAAAATCTTCTTGATAGGTGATGTGACTTAGAAAAACAACCTAATCTTGTCAGCAAGACAAGAAAATGAAAATCATAAAACATTGTTGCAGGGATTTATATGAGGCTTTACAACTTCACAATAAAATTCTATTCGGAAGTATTTTTGAATGGACATAACATTTGAAAACAAGGGGATAAAGATACACATTCAGGTGATTATCAGATGTCAGTAAAACTCATTGAGCATCAAAATTACTTCATGTACAGTACAAAAATGTCCACCTTCACATTTAGTCGTCTATATTTTATAATGAGTTGCTGCGAAATATGCCCAAAACTCCGTTACTAGTGTATCAGAGCTATTACTGCTATGATTCTTCTAGCAAAAAAAATATTACAACAGTGGTATTTATAACACAGAGACTAAATATAAGTAAGCCTCCAAGCAAAAATACATTATTCAGGTGATGAATGTCTTTCACTACATTTTTTGTCATTTATTCTAATAACAGTTGCCCTATTTTCAGAAACTTTATATCATTCAACCTTAACATGTCTTTTCCAGAGGGAGAAAAAGACTATTAAATTCCTTTTCTGATCATACCTAGTTGGAAAAAGTTCTGTCTCCTTAAGTGAACATACTCCTTCAGTATGCGAAGATTCTTTTCCTTTAATGTCTTGGTATTTCTGCCACCAAAATGACCACATTTTCCCTATGTAAATAATAAGCAAACCAACATTTCATTCCTATTTTGAAACAACAGCCACTAAACTGGCATCAAATTATGAACAGCAAAAAAAAAAAAATCAGTTAAAAATAAGCTTAAGAACATGTTAAGCATGTAAAAAGTGTATACTGGTAACTTGGAAATGCTGCCCCTTTCTTTCAGTTCAAAATTTGCCTAGAGTGAAAGAATTTCCACTATCTAGAAATAGGTTACTGTAATTTAATGCCATTGATAATGCATGGTTGCAATCCCTCTTTTTTGCCAGCAATCTCTCATTATCCCCATTTAGGCCACCCTGAGCATCCCCAGCCCATGACTGAGTTCTTAAAAATATTTACAATCAACTCTAATTGAAGGCTGTGATCCCTACCAAATCAAGTACACGTAGACCAAGATGGAAGTCTATGAACATCGCGAAGGCTTCACTATGCTCTCCTAATGCAGATCATAAAAGTATTTGAGGAAAGAATGTAAAAATAATTGTGGGTGGAGAGAAATCTGGTTCTAGAATGAACCCCTACAGCAGATTGGCCAAATCCTGCACTATTATGAAATCCTGTAGAGTGGTCTTGTTTAATTAGTCTAAGAAGTATAGTTCTAACACGACATTCCCTCATGTAACAAAAACCTGCAAAAAAGAAAATACAAAAACTTTTAAAAAACAAAACAAAATAATTAAAAAAAAACCCACAACACAAAACAGTGTTACAGATTGATACATATATAAAGCACTTGATTATGCTGTAAGGCTTCAGGGAGAGATTCCACCAATTACTGTAGGAACTGGATTAAGTTCCATATATTAAAAAGGAACTAATTAAGCAAATTAAGAAGAACTTTTTCAATACATTATGCAACAACATGAAACTTCAGCAAATCCAACATGAAGCCTCATGAAACCTCTGCGACGAACCAGCAATTCCCATCTTCTGCACAATCCTGTCAAAGGTCCACTAAAAGGTCCAACTGCAATTCACTGGGGTGGATCAGTTGCTCACCTCGGAATTGGGAGATGTGTTCAAGCTTTCACAGGTGCTGGAGAGAAACTGCAGCTACATCACCAATGCTTTTTGGGAATACTGAGAGGTAAAAGGAGTCCCTCTACTTTTTTTCTGCTTGTTTTAGAAGTCCCAAAGTAAGACATTTTGGAAGCCAGTACAAAACATAGCAGCAATTCAGATATCACACTTGAGCAATATGACCTGAAAACTCCCTACACTCTGTAAAGAATCTGAATTACGAAATACAGATACTAATTACCTAGAATCCTAAGTATATTATATTAGTCTATTCATGCTATAGTGATCTAGAAGATGTTCTCAAGCCATAAATGGACTGTTGAGAGTGCACTCCTATTTTAGTCTCTGCTCATCTGTAACATAGAAAGAAGTAAATGAGAGAACAGGGTTGGGGGGTGTTTTTTGTCTTGTCCAAAAGAAAACCAGTAGCAGAAAGTATCCCATTAGAGGGATCACAAAGAAAATACAGTTAGAGAACAGATTCAGCATTGCTGAAGGGGATGAAAGCTAAAAGGTACCTAGAGAAATAAACAACTTTAAGCATTTGACTAACCAAATGTACAGCAGACTTTGCCACCGGCATCTTGCCTGCACAGCTCTCTCTCTCCAGGTCCTGCCCCTTTGTACCATGCCCTAAGCAAAGCAGATCAATTTAAAACAAAATTCATACAAACATTATTTAAATGAGCTTTTAGGTCATTTTAGTTAAGCAGTCTATTTGAATCTTTGTTTATAGCTAGATTTTTAGATACTTTCCAAAAAAAGAGATCTATTCTCATTCATTAGTATAGCAATGCAGGTATACTGAAGAGGAAAACAAGATGTATTAGATCTGGTGGCTATACATGCACTAACATATTGATCAGTGTCAATTTTGCATTATTTTGTCAGAAAATTACAGCATTTAAAGCATAGTTGGGTTTCTGTTTGTTTGTTTGTTTTGTTTCTGTGGGGCTTTTAATCAGATAAGTTTCCCGAGAGTCTAATTCAGTGAAAATACTACAGCAAACCTAGTTACGCATCTTTTTTTGAAAACTCAGTAGGATTTTCAATGTTTAAATTCCTTTGAAATTTTGTGTACACATCCTTTAAATTTCAAAAGTTAGATCCCATCGTCTCTAGTATATCCCTGTACTATGTGGAAGAAAGGCTTTCTTATTTTTTCTACTCCCATCTGGGTTCTCAACTTTGAATGAATCCTGAATTGACCCACCTACCCATCTGCTCTAGCACACATCTGCAAGTAACACAGGCTTGGTTTAGCTGGCTGAAAATGCAGACAGCTGAAGCAGCACAAAACCCAGTGATTAGGATCCTGAGTCTCTAAGTTAATTTCAGGTTGCTGCCACTGTAGCTCTCAGCTGACAGGATTCCAAAAACAGTTTTGTACAGAACCATATACATAATTATGCCAAGTTGTAAACTGCTCCTGTTGGTGGGGCACAATGGAGAAAGAGAGAACCAAAGAAATGGAGAAAAAAAAGAAAACAAAAGAAAAAGGATGAAGATGTTTGCATATGAAAACAAGATGCTAACATATGGTTGCGTAGACTGTAAAACTGCTACAAATACTTGAGAGAGAGAGAGAGAAATCCTATTTTTAGCTTCTAATATTAATCTTGGGCAACTTCATTGGTTTCAATCAAGTTACAATGCATTGCACCTTCCTTACAGTCTCGTTAAATAAAAAAGTATGTATGGAAAACCTTCTGTATCTGGTCATTTCTTTATTATATGTCAGATCCAAACCTAGAGACTGAGATCAAATATTGGTAAAATATTTGAGATTTTTAACCCTTAACTTCCAAACATGAAAATTAACCTTTAAAATAGAATTCAACTTTCTCAGCAAAACACAATCCAAAACCAAAAACTTAATTCCTTAATCCTGACACAGAAAATATTTTATTAGATTTCCTTATTAATGTTTCAACACAGCATTTAGTTTTATCCTGCCTTGCAAGGAAAGCATTTCATGAACATCACTTTACTACAAATGTGAGCATTGCATTTTTATTCCAGCATCTCTGAACAGTGTTTTAAATAATTTAAATATTTTTAAATAATTTTAAATTTTTTTAATATTTCCCATGGTGTAAATTTGAAACCTGGTTTTGTGTCTACTTTGATCCATCTGAAGATACAGGATTTTTGCGTGGAGTGTTACTATCAAAATTATACATAAAAACAATTGCTGATTTTCCAACATATTAAGTGTTTATGCATCTGAAAAACAGATCTTTCTAAGAGCATGCATGACTATATTGCTTCATATCACTGGCCACGATGCTCTTATGTGAAACTGCAGAGTAAAAGGAGACCAAAAACTTAGCTGTTTCAGTATCCAAATAGTGAAGCACCAAAATTAGTGGGGATCTTTGAAACTAACAGATTTCCTAACTCTTCAACGTTGGTTCCACATCACAAGAGCCATGTGCTGTTACCACGCACGCAATGCGCCCTCCTCACTCGCCAAGCAAAGCTCACAGTGAAGACACGAGGGACGCGCACAGAGCGGCAGAGACAAGGCAGACACCATCTAGGGCCCAGCAGCTGAACTACACACAGCTGGTCCCAGCAAGATCCAGGGGCACAGTCTGACATTAATACAACTGAAGTGAATGCTCTTAGCATCCATCATCACCTCCTTCAATGACTCTTCCTGGCTCAGTGGCACCCTTGTGCCCTCCTCTGAAGTTCATAACTGAATCTGTAAAAGAATATACAACTATTTGCCCACTGTAAAAAGCAAATATTTAATTTATTATACAAAGCAAGTCTTGTCACAGCTAAAGCCTATAAAGTGCTGGGCAGCACACTCACAAAGATCATAGAACCTTCTTACAAGCAACGTGGATTTTTCAAAAATCAGATCTGTGATAACAGCCAGAGCTATGGCTTTAACAAAACTCCCAAAATTCAGCAAAGGGAGGTGCTTTGGGGAAGGACAACAATTCACAAGCCCAGGAAGACATCTGCATACAGATGTCTCATTTGCTTGTATGAAAATGAGAATGCACAAGCAGAGCAGACCAGTGTTCTCCTTCCTTTGCTACTGAACTGAGCAAGAACACAGTCTGACTGACCTTTCCCAGGTCACTGCTGCTCATTACTAAAACATTTGAGGTTCTGCAGGTTCTGCATTCTCCTATGTTTGGGACCTCTCAACCAGGAACAACTTTCTCTTGAAATATCCAAAATAACAAAAAAATGTAACTGATCATAAAGGAAATTAACTCTTTGGCACAAGAAAGACTCATTTTGGATAACCTGCTATTTTTAAATTATCTCATCCACAGGTGAATGAGTCATTGGTAAGACCAAAGAGAATTACTTCCTTTTACACAGAACCATCTGAGAGATAACCCATCCCTGCAAAGCTAACAAAGACAAACCCTATTTCATGGACCTCAGTAAGGAAAACAAAAGCAGAACCACAGAAATCCTTGAAATCCAGTATCTTGCCTCAGGTTACCCCACTACTTGGTTCTTATTGTACAAGGAAAAAAAGAGAACTAGTAAATGGGCTTTCCTCTGGTATTCAGTCCCTCATTCTGGTAATCAGCAGTTTAAAGTTTTCCTAAGCTGGTGATTGCATCTGTTGAATTAGGATCATTGTACTCAATTACCTAATTCCTTTTTAACCTATTTACGCGCATGGCCTCCACAGTACCCTTCATCGCTGTCATTTCTGCACTGGAACTCTATACTTTCTCAAAAATGTTTCCCTCATTTTTAACTTAGTAATTGATAAATGTTAGTGAAATTAACTGTTTCTGCTGTAATTAAATAGTTTGGATTTATTCTGTATTCACTTTTTATTCTTTCTTTCACAGTACCACATCCTCTGTCTCCTGAATTGCCTCATTTCCAGAACAACTCCTAAGCTACAGAGCTTCAATTTTAACAGAATTTATTTCCCCACTAGCCAAGAAATCCTGATTCATGTAACACCAAAATAGGATCCAGACTTTACAGTCCTGAAATTGATAGCCCAGGGAAAGCCCAGTCTCAGGCTGCCAGCCCTCAGGGCTACCACCAATGACATTATCTGAGACCTGTCACTACCCTGTGAAAGCTGCAGACAGGTTAGATAACATCTAGTATTCTCCTTTTTTTTTTCTTGAAGAAATTAAAAATTTATGTGCCGAAGGCTCTCTGAAACATCTTTTTATATTTAGTCCTCATCAGCAGCCATTTAAGTCTCAGACTAAGTTTCTTGTGTGCAGCACAAGAAACAGAAGAGCAAGAAGAAATGCCTGAGTAGAGCACAGCACTGGAAAGAGGCATATCCTGGACAATGAGCATGCTGGACAGAGGAGAGAAAACCACTCCAGGAGAAAAGCAAGTTTGTTCCAGACAAAGGATATGACAGCCAGCAGTGGCACCTAAAAATCAAGATATTGCCTCAAGAAATGAGATACAGAAAGAAGCACACATAGGATGATTTTTGCCTTCTGCATTATCAAGACTGATGTTTTCACATTTTCAGTCTCTACCATGAGAGCCAAAATCTGGCCTATTTTTTTAACATTCAAATAAATAACTAGAATATTGGTGTTTTCTTGGTGTTGAAGTTACAAGATTGCAGGATTATAGCAGAAACAAAAAAGTTAACAATAATGACTTGATGCAATATATTCTTTATAATTTCTTGCTCTAAGCATTATATTCACACTTGGACCACTTATGGCACAACTGTAATTGAACACTGCTAAATACTAGAAACTTCTTTATCACTGTATTCCTATCCCCACCAATAAAGATATCTAAAATGAAAAACTAAGACACTTGAAAATTGAGATTTTGTAAAGGAATCACGCTGCTGACTGTGGATTTAGACATTTTCCCATTCCACATAAGTAAAGGAAAAAAACTTTTTTTTTTCTTTTTTTTTTTTAATTCTACAACTATTTATAATACTCGTTGGAAGCTTCTTTAAGGCTTAAAACATTGTAACAAATCTCAGTGTGATTTCAGTGCCTTGAAAAAGTTTGGTCAATAGGAAATGTCAAGCACTTGCCAACTACGAGCAAAGCTTGGGTCTGGATAATTCCATGATCCTGTGTGAGGTACTGGAGCAGGTTGCCCAGAGCAGCTGGGGATGCCCCAATCCATGGCAGTGTTCAAGGCCAGGTTGGCCTTGGGGCTTTGAGCAGCCTGGTCTAATGGAAGGTGCCCATGGCACAAAGGGGACTGGAATGAGATGATCTCTAAGGTCTCTTCCAGCCCAAGCCATTCTATCGTTCTATAAAATGGAGTAGAACAAGTACTAAGCCACAGTAACAAACTCAAGAGGAAATTTACTTAGTCTTGCATTTCTTGAAAGCTGAAACCATTCAATCGAAATGCATATACCAGGAAGAAATTTTTTAAAGGATTCCCATTAGAATAAATATATTCTCATATTTACATATACAGACACAGAAAACACACCCTTTCTAAATATACGAAAAAAGCCTGCTGGAGAAAAATCAAATGCTAGCAAGAAAATAATCAGATCATTGTGGACTGTAAAAAAAGGCAAACTAATAAAACAAGTCATAACAACTATAAATTGATATTATTTTTCCATATAAAATATATTAGTAGCAGAAATACACCCAGTCCCAGGAATGAGTTATTAAAAACTGTACTATAGCTGCAAAGCATTAAAAATATATTACAAGTTGCACACACCATCTATCAATTCTTTTTTTTTTTTTGCTCAAGTCCATTTTGTCAGACTTATTTTAATGATTTTTATTACTTTTTAATAAATGTGCATAATGGAAGCACTAGATAAACAGTTATTTCTGCAGTCACTGTGAAAAAATTTAAAACTTAAAGGTGAAAGTATAGCAGATAATAGAATAATAGTCTCTGGGCTACAGTATTTCAACAAGATAAAATCATAATCCTCTAGATTTTTTTTTATTTCATATCCATAAAAATGCATTTGCCCTATTGCATAAAATTTTCTATTTGTTGTGCATGAAAATTGGAAGTTTACTTATTCTACAAAAAAATACAAACTGAGAGGTATTTTTATTTCTGTCCATTCACAATTTTTTACTATTATTTGAACCCTTGGAGCAAGCACTTTATGTGATTACAGTCATAATGATTGTGCTACAGTAGCTCAGTAATTTCCATAAGCAGTCTGGAGAGTAACAAACTTAGAGAAAATAAGTAGATTTTTGTATTGCCAGAGATGTATTTGTTTTGCAATCATGCTACTAAGCAGGCTTGTTGTTCATATGTGTACTGTCCTAGCCCCTGAACAGGCCAGTCATGGACCAGGAGCAGTGACAGACCCTGCACCCACTCAGAAGGAAATCACAGTCTTCATCCCAAAAAGTTCACACAATTTTTTTCCTAAACAAATAAACACAAAATATAACCACCTGAAGTTTTCACAGCATCTTATCCATGCTTTAATATTCTTTATTCTTACCATGTTTATTCCTGTGGGATGCCAAGCACAAAGCAGATTAGCCCAATTTTCTCAACGGCAAACCTACACTGCATTTATGCAAGGTCAGTGCACACAACTAAGGGACTTCAGGAGAAGGCTCTGATTCTGTCTACCTTGCAGCAGTTTTTCTGTACTGCCATCCTCTGTATGCAATCCAAGAGAGAAGAGACAGACACAAACAAATGAACATCAAACCGTCAATACCTTTTGATGAGGGTCATAGTTAGCAATTTTAGTAGTCCATGAGCCCCCAAGAATTGGTTTTGCAGAGATACCTATTTCTAATACTGTCACTGAAACACTACTCAGATTTTTTTATGATGAGCTTATCTTAATAGCAGATCACTTTTGGAATTATAATTTCTACAGTTTTAGATTTTAAAAAAATGATTTTAGAGGAAGAACGCTATTTTCCCAGCAGAGTTTCCCAGATCCTGCATTGGATGCATCATCAAAACCTACATTATTTGTATTGAACTACCCAAGACATATAAGCCATGAAAATGTGTAACAGACTGGATTGTGTAAGTCTGAATCACTCACTGAAGAATAAACAAAAAAATTTTGTCAGGTTTTACGTATCTGCACATTCACATGTTTTGGTAGTAACTTTCATTAGATACCTTAAATATTTCCATATTTTTCTTTAGAAGATTCTTTTACGAAGTTCTATTTGTACTGTCTAGCTTAACATTTTTCATAGACATATATATATTAACAAGTTTCACATTTATAGAGAAATTTGGGGGAGGGAGGCAGGGCAAGGTAGCTTTGGGATTTGGTATTGTTTGGCTGTAATGTACTGGGGTTTGCAAGCTCTAATCCTGTTACCATGTACAGTCCCATCATATCTGCTAATGGCAACACAATTCCTGTAGCAGAAGCTAGTCCAAGGCAAATCCCTCATCATGGGTACAGTGGAGACATCCAGTTCTCAAAAACATCTCTTGTCCTCCGCAGGCTGGCTTGTCGGCAGCACCCCTTGGTAAAGCATGCACATTCTTCAGCAGCTTGGTATTTTTCAAGGCAAAAAGGGCTTTGCTACTTCTGTTGTTTTCACCCAAATTTGGCCAGCATGGACAGAGAATTGGGGAAAAAAAATCATACCTCACAAATATTCAGTGGAGAGTTACTTTTTTTTTTCAATTGGTCCTCACTCCAGAGGCTGCAGTTGTATTGGTCTGGGCAATACTGGCTAATATTTAGAAACCTCTCATCTACCTGGGGTTATGGGTGGGCAAATAGAAAAAAAATGTTAATGTGTTTGCTGGCCAAAGTAAATCAATTCAGATGCAGCAGACACAAAGTCCTGAACTTTTAGGTAAGACAAAGTGAAATGAATACAACCAAACTACACAAACTATAGATCACTAAAAAACATTTCATCCTCTCTAAAGCTGGATATGGCTTTTCCTTTAAAAGATACTTAAGAAGTCTTTTTCTCCCTCTGTTGTTTCAGACAAAATCATGGGAGTTACATGAGTTTTCACTGTATACGCCACAGCAGGGTTTTTCTCAATCCACTCCCCTACAAGATGAGGACTGGGGGTGAAAGGTTATTCCAAAAGCAAGAGGCACATTTGATGTTGATGGGGAAATTCAGACAGATCACTACAGAAAAAAATCCTCTTTCTGAAATTAGTGAGGATAAGCATGAAGGCTTCTGCACTGCTCAATGCTATTTTTGAGAGCATATCCACCTAATCTAAAATCATTCAGATGCTTCTCCCAACATGGAATTCACCTATTATTTGAATTTTCATGAGAAGATTCTCAGATGAGCATGAAACACAACTTTATGGGTGCTTTTACAGCTCATTGCTACATTTAATTTCAAAAGCTATTATAAGGTTGCAATAAAAACAAGTGGTCATAGTTAAGTATTTCAGTATAGCACAGTCATAAAGAGGAAAAACATAATAAAGTGGAAGCTTTCTAAAAGACAATTAGACAGTCAATCAAGTCTTATGTTTGAGCATAAGACTTCTATCTTCTCTTCATATAAAGGGAAAGGATAACACCAACTGAAGGAGATGGATAATATGGGTTACAATCCAAGTCACGAAATTTACTCAAGAAAAGTAAAGTATGCTAAGATCTCAGCACAGAGCAGACTTGCAGACATTGCATGAAAATTTGCCATGGTGATGATACCTTGAAAACATATACAAGTCTCAAATAAAGTAGCAATAGTCTCAAAAGAACTGTAAACTAAGTTGTTTCTGAGGAACAGCATTAAGATGGTTGGCAGCAACTGCTGCACAGACTTGGAGATAAGGGGGCAGAAGGGAACTAATTTTATTCTATAAATTCTTTTAAAATACCAATATATATAATATCCCTTCTGCTGACATGATAATGTGCTGTTCTGGGACACTCTTGTTCTATTTTGGTAGCTACTTAAATAGGTCACAAAAATGATTAATAGAAATGCTTAATGCATTTTTAGGAAAATGGATACAGGTTATCCCATTTTCATGAATTCAAAGGCAGACGAATGCCCACTATTTCACAGGCAACAGGAAATTCTCGTTTTTATTACATTCTTCATACTATAGAGTATAGCAGGAGAATAATTTTATTCCCCTGTGTATGCTATTCTTTGACTTCATAAAGAAAAAACACAAGACTATTAGTCAGTACCATTGGGAAAAAACATCTAAAGCACTTATAATTTACACACAATCTCCCTCATTGTGCCTTTATTTCCTAATCATATTTACAACACTATGAACATCCTTGATACCATAAAACCACCACAAAGTTTTCAGTGGTATTCAGAATTCAAAAGTTTTCAGATTTGACAAGAAATTACATTCTTGTTTTCGCATGCTTACTTCTAAAGTAAAACCTCTGTGCACATTCATATGTTGAAAGGCAAGTTTACATGTACCTATCTTCTCTCCAAAAAAGACATGGCATTTTGCTCTTGACTTTAATGACATTGTTTGCCAGACTAATTACAGTTTAAGTACCTATTTTCTATTCTTGCAGGCATCTAATAGCAGGGTTGGGTCTTTTTCCCATCCTTACATAGTTTCAGTGACTATGAATGGGTCTAGAGATAATCTAGTGCACTTGCTAGTGACTGGTATCTGGAACTATTCTTCAGAACAGTAGCTTCAGATCAAGGTCATTTCAAATTTATAGCATTTTAACTACTATTAATAAAAGTTTCCAGAAAAAGGTGCAACATTTTTTAATCTCTCTCCAAAAGTCTACACAAACATGCAATATCTTCTGGCATTTTTGAATGTGACAGCTAATTGATGTGACAGTAATTGCTCCCAGGGAAATTTGTCCTGGAACTTCTTGCAGCCCCACTGATGCAGACAGAGTCCTACACTCTTTAAAATGTCAAGCAGATTCCACAAAGGCTTAAAAATCCACATTTCAGATTGGCATTTTGCAGACAAAAATTAATAAATAATGTTGCATTTTACATTTTTGGTCTTAAAACCTGCTTGCAACAAAATGGATCAACAGTGAGCATTTATCATTGCAAGATACTCTTTGAATGTGTTTACAGTAACTGTTTATAGTAAATTCACTATTTAGGTGGACTTAACTGAGAGTATCAGCATTTATAATCCAGATAAAATACTTCTTTCTCCTTAGTTTGCACCTGATCTATTGTGCCAAAAAGACAAGAAAGAGCTCTTTTCACAGAATGACTGGAAGGACTGGAAGAGATCTTGTGAGGTCTTCTAGTCCATTACTCAGCTCTAAAGCAGCAATAATTGTCTTACCTATTCCTACAGATGGATAGTAGATTCCACAAACCTACCAGACAATTTGTTCCATTACTACACCACTCTTAGCATTAGACAGCTTTCCTTAACATGCTTTTAAAATTGTCCCATAACCTTTCCCTTGGTTCCTACTCAGTACAGATATAAGAAAGAAATTGATCCTTTTTGCAGCAGTATTACATACCAAACATTTCTCCAGGTTAAGGAATCCCAGTTTCTTCAAATGCTCTTTCATATTTTTAGGCCCATGCTCATTTTTGTTGTTCTTGAACTGTTCTACAATTGCTAATCTTTTCTCAAAGCACACATATAGTACTGCACTAATCAAATAATAACTTACAAATGCCAAATACTAGCTCATGTAACTTGCAGACTTTATTTCTCCTAAATATGTTACCGTGCCAGTTTTTTTCCAGCAAGTTCCTGGTCTGTTTGATTAAAATTGAGATCACACAAATCTTGACCTTATCTTTCACATCTCCACTAAATTTCAATATGTATTTATTTATAAACTTTGCAATGTCTTGTAAATACCTAATTAAACAAAGTGGAAAGGCTCTAAGAAGAAGAGGCAAATTGGCAAAGACAGAGAAGACTCAGGATTCAAGATACTATTTTGTGCCTGCTACACAAGGAGGCAAAAGTCCTGGTTTTCCTGCTTCTGTCCCTACACTTCTTTGCCCATGAAATTTAGTCAGCTCCCTTTTGCCTCTCATACCAGTCAGCCATATTGCCCTCGATTCTCCAAGTTCGCACAAAACTCCACACCTCATTTACGCTCATTTCACCCTGCAACTTCTTTTTTCCCCAAGATATTTCTTCTATTTTAAGCAATAGCCTTTATCATCTATTCCAACTTTCACCTTGCCTATCCTAATAAACAACCTTGTAGAACAAGGGTGGATTTTAATTATCTTTAAATATGCTACACTTTTTTTTTCATTCCATGAGAAGAACTTTTAAACTGCACCAACACTGAAAATTGTGTGGACACACTCAGTGTTCCATCAATTTGTATGACATCAAAATGGCATTATTATTGCAAAATAATGTGATGTGGTTCTTCAACAGTTTGGGCTTTTTACAAGGCAGACCTGAACCTATGAAAGGAACATGCGATGCCTATGGCTTTCCCTTCTCATATCAGACACACTACTAATTGTCTAAGACACTTCACAGTGGATTAAGTATTCCCTCACCTACTTAAACCCTCTTACCCATTGAAACTGTAAATATTACCTATTTAAGACACATTAAAAGATGTCAGTGGAAGTATTTTGTTTTAGAATTCATTCTATATTTTTCCAAAGGAAAAAAATAGAGAGAAGATGCAATTATTAACAGAGGAAATTGAAAGCAGGTATTTAACAAGTAGAATTTGTGGGAAGAAATCAAACAAGTTATAGATGCATTAAGGTGGGATGATTTCCACACAGGATTCTTTTTTTATTTTTGTGCAAATATGTCTCAGGCTGCCAATTATTCTTTAAAAGAAACACCAGAGAACACCATATAATCCAGATGTGGGGGATTTTTTAACTGTGACACTGGCAAATATAAGGGAGAATTTGGGGGGGCTTAAATAAACATGTGATTGTGATTGTTAATTAATTTCTTTCTAGCATTTTCTGGGAAAACTTTTCTTTTTTCTTTTCTTTAGAAGTTGGAATCCGGCAGTAATAAAGAAAGTAACAAATTCAATCCTAAATTTCTACTTACAATTAAGTTTTAGGGTTTAATTTTCAATGGTGCCATTATCTCAGTAATACTGCCTCTGTATTTTTCCTGTAGTCTCTATAAACTTGCCTTAAGTGTTGCTATAATGCTGTACTCTGGAGAAGTGAACTGGGAATGAGTACTATTATACAAACCACGGGGTGAGGCTCTGACACCCTTCTCACAATGAGCAATACATTTCATCTGCAAGTCTCATCCAAGGTCCCACTCAGCATTAACAAAAGCAAAAGAATTTGGCCTGTTAGTGTGAGGAGCTTCCCACACTCACCTGCTACATTAAAAATAGTTACTTCCCAAGATCTTGCTATATCATTCTCCCACATACGGAGTCCTAAGCAGCAGTAACTGCGTGCCATTTGCAGCAGCACAAGAGTGCTCTTGATACAAACATTCTTACCTAGAGCATGCACATCATACACTACAACACATGCAGTATCCACATATAACTCAGCAATGTCATGCTTTAGGGCCTTGTATCTACCCGATTTGAACAATGAATTTAAAAATAAATAAACAAATAATTACAACAAAATAGCTCTTTAAGAGTGAATGAGGAAGGCGAGGGAACATGAACTTAGAAAGGAAAAGTCAATTTCATTTTCCATACATGGGTTTTACGGCTACCTTTAGAAAACACAGAAAAACAACATGCCAAACATAAATATAATTAACAAAAATATCTGCGCTTTGCCTACACACCCTCCTTATATCCGAAATACCAAATCTCTACCAAATAACAACACTATTTTAAAAGCCAATTTCTACTTGCATATGAGATGTCCAGAATGTACAGGAACAAATATGAACAACTTGTGCTAAGAATAAACTGCCAAAAAAGTCGCAATAAAGCAACAATTTTCAAAATAATTTCCATGCAATCAGGTATACATATACACAAACTCACAATATTTAGTTCTTTGCTAGGAAATTAACAGAAGATCTTTGTAGAGGTCTGCAGATTGTTTCCCCTGATCTATAAACAAATGATGACTCCCCAGAAATCTTTCAATTACTCACAATTATTTTAAAGCACTCTGAATAATCACTGAAAAAACATACTTGATGACTGATAAATAAATCACTAGATGACTCTGAAAGCACACATTTTGTTACTATATTAGTGTATGTACTGAACAATACAAATTAAGACTACATTTGCATTTCCAAGAGCAGCTTCAACAATTTGTTTCCAGGTGAACAATTTTCTTTTCAATTTATTTATACAATATTGCACTTATAGTAAATTACCAATAGATTTCTGATAATCTTCACCAAAATTTGTCCATACTTAAAAAAAAAAAAACCACTACATTACATAATTGCTAACAAGGCTATTGTCTCTGCATAAGATTGTTTTCAAAAAAAGTGACAGGAAACTGCCAAGGAAATTATTTAATTCCTCAGAACCACAGGCAACATTGCATTTTATTAGTTTTCAAATTGCTAGGTATTGAGGTTATCAATTAAAAGCTTGCATGATCAATAACATATGACTAACACTAGAATAAAAGTAGATTCCACTTTGTAGAGACTGTGGGATTTTGGTGGGAAATTTTATTGAGGGTTCACAATCTCTGAGCACCATTAGTAGATAAAATTAATTAAGGACGACATTTGCAATCTCCTCACTAGAAATAACAATTAAAACATACAGTGCATTACAGTTTCACAAAAAAAAAAAAAAAAAAAAAACCAAACAAACAAACAAAAAACCAACAAACAAACCACAGCTCTGTTGGATATAGCTAAGCCCCTAGACTAACCCCTGAGGTAAAAAAGCTCTGCTAGAAGCCTTTTTCTTCATACCCAGAGCCCACTGAACTGGGACAACACTTGGGAACAGACATGTATTCATTCTACATCTTGCATTCCTGTTGTGCTTGTTTCCAGTCATGATGATTGATCCCCAAAACAGAAGTCCTCTACAGGTATGTCACAACATCAGCTCCCAGACTAACAGACCTTAGCACTGATTAGCTACCACCTATTCCTGTTCCCCAAACTCTGCCATGACTCCAGGTACAAGACTCTCAGCATACAGAAGGCATTTCTGCCTTATAGGGCCCTAGACAGCAGCCAAGCTGAGACTGCCACAGCACAAACACACACTTTATTGCCTGACACACGGAGAAAACATCACCAGAACCCAGAAATCTTGAGGAGCTGTGCCTTTGCCATCATGGTGGCAGGAAAGCAATGCTGTGTTGCTGAGCTGCACAGGCCCTCTCAGAAACCACAAGAGAGGACATGCCACAATATATATATTACATGGAGAAGAGAAGCCTCCCGTGCCCACTGGAAGCAAACACAGCTGAATTAGTTAGCTGTAGTAAATGGAGGTGGGAACGAGGACACAGACGTAGCAAGCAACAGCACTGATCTGCAGCTCGATGGACAGGGACCTGCAGCTCTGCAGAGAGGTACTGCACCAGGGCAGGGCTCCTGAGGGAACAAGGGACAATTGTCCCCTCATCAGCACACAAGAAATACTATCTCCTTTGGTGCTCTCAACCACAGCAACAGCCTTTTTTTCTAGGCACAGCTCCGGAGAAACAAAATTTAAAGCCAGACAGCCCAAGGCAATCCTGCACGTCGTGCCTTCTGAAAGCTGACTCCTCTGGCTCCCTGTGCAGTGGCCATCGCACAGGGACAACACCAAGTGAGACCAGCACAAAGGCCAGCAAGGCATGAGCGAGAGCGAGACTGCTACTCACTGCAGACTACTGCACTGGTGTGAAACTCTAAGGGCTAAGACTTCCATGAAATCACTGTCATGAACTACAGATGGAAACTTGGTTTATACTTAATTGTCTCTCTACAGAAAGGAACTCGGCAGCCAGTCTGTCGGGGAAAGCAACAGGACCTTCTACTCCACTGTCAGAAACTGAGAGAGCAGCAAGAATTAGGAAGTAGGATTCATAAAAGGGATCCAGAAAGCAACGGGAAAAACTGTCCCTGCCACAAGGAGAAAGAAGACGCCAGAGATAACCTCACACTGTGTAGCAACCTGCCACCTGATTGCAAAATGGACCACGTCAACAGATGATGGGAACAGACCCTATGAAAAACGGGCTTGCCACGAGCGCATCTCATCAACCTGCAGCAGCTGAGACTTGTCTCTTTCAAGCTTTGTCAATGTTGTGCAGCTCGCTGTGCTAACACAGCCATTTCAGGAGCAGCAAAGCCTCTACAGACCTATGCAGTGTGTTGACAGGGATGTGTATGCACAGTCAGACACTTGTGTATGTACATGAGAGACTTTTCCCTGCCCCAGACAGATTTCCTGTGCAAGGCAGAAACCACCATTCACAAACAGAATCTCAGTATGAGATCGAGATCGACACCCACAGTTAAACCTTCTGCGTGTCTGCAACCCTGTGTTTGGGGTAGGCCTGGCAGGAAAAAGGGTCCCTACTGATCTAACCAGGTTAAAAGTAAGTCCCCCATGAACTGATCTCTTTCCCACTTGCAGGGAAAAGGCTGCCCAGCCGTAGCTGTGAGGCCACACGGTGCTCCGAGGAGGGGGAGCACCGCGTCCCCCTCAGACAACAATAACCCCCGGATCACCAGCAGCTCCACGGCTGAGCACAAGAGACTGCGACACGGCAGCACGAAGCACAGCCCGGGATCCGGCGGGAGGCAGACCCTGCCGTGTCAGTGCCAGTCCCCAGCAGATTCCTCTGCGGTCTGCAAGCGGGGAGGGCCAGGGACCTCCGGATACTGCCCCAGCCCCGGCCCCGGAGCGGGATCCCCGGGGGGCTGCCCACAGGTGCTCGCTCCCCTGCGCTGCCCCACCGCCGGGGAGCGGGGGAGGCAAGAGCGCCTGAGAAAGATGTCGGAGGCAGGGGGACATGAAGAGAGGGGGTACCGAGAGGAAGGGGATGCCGGAGGGCAGGGCGCTTGCCCCGGAGGGACACACGTACACGCACGCACAAACACACACCGCTCCAACCCCGAGCGTCCTGGCGCCCAGACACTCCCGCCGCCGCAGCATCGCCCGGCACCGGAGCGAGCCAACCTGTTTCCCCACGCACCGAGAAATCGGCTGCGGTGCCCAGCACGGGCAGGCGGGCGGGAAGGCGGCCCCCCGCACCCCCTCCCCGGCTGCCTCCCCGCGGGGCGCGTCGCAACCCCCCGGCCGGGGCCGCGCTGCGGCAGCCGTACCGTGGGCAGCAGCGGCTCCATCTGCGCCCCTTGGTCCTGAGTCTCCATGCGGCGGCGGCGACGGGGCTGCGGCGGCGCCCCCTCCCCGCCGCCCGCGGGCCGGGGCGCTCCCCGGGCGCTGCGGGAGCCGCTGGGCTGCGCCGGGCTCGGGGCTCGCTCCGCGCTCCCGGCTCCGCGCTCCCGCCGCGGATCAGGCGGCGCGGAGGCAGGAAGCGCGCGCCAGTCACATGGCCGCGCGCACCGCCGGCCCCGCGCGGGGGGGGCTGGAGCAGGAGCCACCTGCGGGATGAGGGGTGAGGGGTGCGGGATGAGGGGTGCGGGGTGAGGGATGAGGAGTGCAGAGTGCGGGATGAGGGGTGCGGGATGTGGCCGCTCCCGCCGGGGGCGCAGGCCGGGCCCGCCTCGCCCCTGCACCCCGGCGCCCCGCGGGCGCTGCAGTGGGAGCGGGGAGCGGAGGGACCGGGCCCCGCTAACCGCCGGGTGAGACTGTGGAGAGCATCACACACGGCTCGGAAGTTTAGCGCTTTAGTGAAACTTCAGCCGCAGGCTCCCCAGCACTGCTGCTTCAGTGCAGCCTTGGGCCAAGATTTGATTTGGCCAGCACCAGGAGAGTACCAGAAAACGGTGACCCTTCACTCAGTCCTGCCCGACTTACACCCTTAGTTACAGACAGCGCCTTGAAAGGAGAGTTCTGCCTCGGTCCCCACTACGATAACCCCACCATCCCCTTCCACCTGCAAATAAATCATAAACATACCAGAATACTTTTTTTTTCTTTTTTTTTCTTTTTTTTCTTTTTTTTTTCTTTTTTTTTTGTATAGGGTTAACAGGAGTCTTACCCTCTTCTTCACCAAATTTTGTCATTCAAGCCTGCTGTACATTTCGCTTCTCCTAGCCTATCTGGCTCTGCATCTCAGTGGTTACATTAAGCTATATATGAAAACCCCAAAAAGCTACATAAATGATTGTCAAAGCCTACTTTTGCTTTGTACAAATGCAAATAAGAAGCTGAGGCCCCACAGTATTTGTATGGCTAAGAACAAGTGTGACATTGCCTACCAAAACAACTGAGCTAGAGAAGTTTGTATTTTCATCACTTCCCAGTATATCTTCCAAAAAACATGCCCATCCAAACCTGTGTGCATAAAAATCAAAATGGACAGAGATCTGATTATGGAAAATAAACTAGCAAGTAAACTTCTATCTTCCTGTTAACATTAATTTCCTTGCCAAAGCAGCAGGCCATGCCCTACATTTTGGATATCCTTTACAGTCTAAAAGTAGATCAATAAACAGCTTCACTAAATCTGATTAATTTCCTCTGCCATGGGACATGTTCTTCAAGTCTCCCAGAGATCTTCCAGGTTGAATTATTTGTACATCAGCCAAGCAAGACACAGAGCTGGGGGAGCAGCATAAAGGGAAGGGGAGTCAAAGCTGATTCTTACAAAGAAGGGAGCTATTTTTCTTAGTTACAACCGAGGATTTGTTCTTTAAAGTGACACACACATTTAACACTGTATGGAAAGACAGACAACAGATACGGTCCAGGTTCTGGGACAAAGGCCAGATGTGTATTTTCATAACATGATTACAGATCTACAGTAATTAACATAGGAGGCCATTCAGGTCACTAGAGGTAAGGCTGTGTCAGCATTTGTGCAGTAAAACCCTATTTGTAGGAGCTTATAATTAAGCTATGGAAGTCATGATGAAGCTGGAAAAGAGTGTTTACTGATTTACAGAGGAAAACTGATTTTCCTCCTTTAAAGAAAAGATATTTAAAGTGAATATACCACCTGTGAAATCAGGAAGACCAAAAGCTTTCAGTCTACAGGCAGTTATTTCAATGAATATTAGTGTAAGCACCTTAGTCTTCTCTGCCTAAATATCTCAAGCTTATCCAAGAGCATTTTTTCAATAGGTACTGCAATTCTTCAAGCTGAGTGGTATTTACACATCTTTCACTACCCAAAATATTTCCTCAAAACACATTTATCAGCATAGACACATCTAATAATGTAAAGTTCCAAACAAACTCAGATGCTGTGTACATGACACTGCTCCCCTACACTTGGTGGTGAAAAACAGGATCAAGACCACAAGCACCATCCTCAAGAGTTAAAAATGAGTTACTGAAGGCACCATCCAAAGGGAGTTAGGATCAGCCATGTAACTGTTTTTGCAAAGGTTTTTTGTCAGAACGCTTTACAGCCAGGAGTTCACCATTATGGAATAATAGGTGAAATATGGAAAAAGTTGGTTAAATAACAAATCTCTCCAAATCATTCTGTATTGTCCTGCTCCACACACATAAAAACACCCCAGAGTTCCATAGCCACAGAGCCACACACCGATAGCCAGAGTGAAAGTACAAGTCATTCTTTCAGCTGCTGTGACAAACATGCTTCAGCATGAAGGTCTAAAATATTGAATCCAAAACTCCAAAGCCAAGGGCTTTGCACATACAAAAGTGGAAGAACATAAAGGACCTCACTGAAAATTCTATTTTTAATCCAACATGACTAAGCTATTTTTTCAAACATTCTAGCAGTATATCACACCAAAAAGAGAATAAAGGAAAAGTAATATTTATTCTCTAGTTGATCTTTAACTGAATTTGAATTCCGCTTTCCCTTACTTCAAGTGGGCTTCTTTCACTATTGCATCTGATTGTATGCCGTGCTTCCTTGTCCAGCAATTTTGTTAGTATTACTCTGTTACAGTAGTAATTTCATTTCTCGTCCCCAAAAAAAAGCTTTAAATTTGTGAAATTTTAAAATAGGGCAGGCTTAATTTCTAATTTCAACTTTTAGTACACAACTAGGTGTTATTTTTAAGCTTTTGTACATGAAGGGTAAGTAAAAAAGAGTTCTCAAATTATCAATAATTGAGAAACTTCATCACAAAAGCAGGTGTGAAATCACAACATGGAGATACATTTAAGTTGTAAGTTGCAAGATTAAGAATACTTAGGATATGCTATAAAAATAAATAATTTTATGGCATATTTTTTCTTTATATATATATTTCTAGTGCATTGGATAAATGAAATAGTGTTTCTACATTTACTTTTACAGTGATAAAGCCCCTAAAGCAAACGTCAATGGAAAAAAGGGGAAATACTATTCTTGTTCAATAACATTTCAAATTTATGTCAGAAACTGACCTGATCCCTGCCTGGTGTCATCTTTCACAAGAAATTAAAGACAGCAAAAGTTGAATTTTATTCTTCTCCTCTGAAAGAAGAATATTCTTCTCCCTCCTCAAACTGCCTTTTACCCCTTTGGCCTGCAGCAAGCCAATAACTCAGATGTTCTCTTGAGTCACGGTCAAGGTGTTAAACCCCACTGAACAGAGATTTTGTTCCTCAGAAGCTGTTCACAAGGGGTATGTTTTATAAGCTGAATTACATTCAAAAGGCTCAGAACAATTCTCAAAGTACTTTGTAGGCATATAGCAAAGATCTTGGAGGCAGATACCCATCTATCTGAGCTTGACATAAAAATGGTCAGGGGTGTAAATAATTCCCACTGTCTTGAGCTTCATTGACATAGCCCTGATTATACAAAAATAGATGTGTGATAAGAAGCAGAAGCAATAATGAAGACCTAAAAATCACACAGTTCAAGTTCATGAGAGATCTTGAAATACTTCTCTCAGTAAGTCTTTGTAATAAAACTTCATTTTTCTTACTTAAAGAGCACTTCCTAATTATCACGAGTGACAGGCACTTCCTCCACCTAAGTTCCAAGAAGGTATTCTGACATAATAAGTGATGTTGTATATATGGGTATATTTCTGTATGTGCATAAAAGCTGTCACAGAGTCCCAGCATCACTTACTGGCCCAGTACCACTCGCATTTTTACTGTCATACCTTTCTGTCAGTTTTCGTTTTGAGATCAATATATAGCTATAATTTAAAAGAAATGCTTTATTTAAACCATTTCTCTGAATACAATTCCTGTTCTAGGAAGACATCCTGGGAGTATTGGCTCATCTCCCAGTTTAGCCATAAAATATGTCACTCTACCAGGATGGAGGGGGGTGGGAATTGCTACTAAGCAAGAGTGAACTCCACGGAGCTGTTAGTTACAAACCTGAACATGAGAACTATTTGCTTTAAAATGTCCCCATAGCAGAAATATGCTGGAAGCCTACATTCATTCACTTACATCTATGTCCAATAGTCTCAGCCTGTTCTTAATTCCAAAAAGAACCTGCACTCTGTCAGACCTAACGTGGCTGCCAGTAGATTTTAGCAACATAGTGAACAATTTCACACAATATTCAAAATCAGAAAGGGCTGGGGTTAGATCAGCTTGCCCTCTCTTGATTCCTGCCTAAGCTCAAGCCTTAAAGACACTGGTAAATAAAATGCATGCACAATACACGTTAATTTGAATGCTCATACTGTGCATATTTATCATAAACATTTTTTTTAATGAAGGGAATTTTAAAAATTGCAAATTATTTTCAGCTTGTTACCGGTTATTTCTATTTCAAGTAAAACAGCTAAATAATTTCTAAGCTTCGGGGGGAAACAAAATAACTATCAGGCAGTCAAAATCCTTTTCATTCTATTTTTGTTTTACTGACCATAGAAGATGAAATAGTAATGGGTGGATCTCTCAAACTGCATTTCATGCTACTAAAAAGAGATGTGAACTACCTTTACGTACGAAGAGGAACATCCCATTCATACAACCTATTCCTAAGACATTCTTTTCTCCGTAATGAGAGAAACTGTTCTGACAAAAAGGTAAAAAAGGGGAGGGGAAAAACACAAATTTTGGCAACAGCGTTTCCTCTCTCCATTCTTCCTCCCTAAGTGAAGATAAATAACCATCTGGATCACTGTACTGCCTTTGTGACAGGTGGTACTCAGTTATGTTTCTCATTTGATTGGAAAGTGGTAATGGCTCTTTAGCAGCTCTTTCTTTTGCCTATATCCTCTGCCTGAAATAATTTACTCTAAGTTAATTCATTTGAAATATGATCAAAAAGATTCAGCACTGATTGGGATGTATTCTTCAATTGCAACAAAATCTCTTTTTTCCTATTGGCATTCAAACAGGGAAAAAAGTACGCTAATAATTGTTTCACTAATATAACTTCTCACATTGTTCAGCCAAAAGAAGTAATGCCAATGAAATATGTCTGTGTCCACAGCCCAATCCTACAACTCCAATGACACAGGGAGACAATCTGTGTTGGTAAAGAGCATCAAATATTTATTACTTTCTTAATTTTCCCCAAAATGGATCCTCTACCAAAGATCATTAATTTTATGGTATTCTGACTCTAAGCTAGGCCTTTGACTTTTGCTATAAAATCAGTATTAGAGAATACTATTTTAAAATCTAAACTAAAATTGTGTTAGAGACTCTTAAAACAATACATGTAATTAATCATTATATTAGTTTGCTAATTATTATGATAGCCACTCTTTCTAGGCTCATTTTTCAAGTGAAAGAAATTCCTCAGACATATCATCCATTTAATCCTGCTTTGTAAATAAAAAATGTTGAATCAGGCCCTGATTAGTCACTGACCTAAATAATCCTTCAGAAAGACTAAGCAATCTTGATTTAAAACTTCCGCGGGGGGAATAATATATTGTTTCTTGCTCAGTTACTCTAACAGCAAACTATAACTAAACATGTATTTTACAGAGGTAAGACATTTATCTACATTGAGCTTCCAAGTGCTTGGATTTTGCTACATGTCTTACTTCGAGGCCAGGAAGTCCTCTTGCACCGGGAATAGTTTCTTTATGTAGGTGGGGACTGTGTTAATAATTCTCTTCCTTTATGGTGCTTCTAATTCTCTGCCTCTAATCCTTTTCTGCACCACTGTCACGGCTCCTCTGAAGTTTCCGATTTGCAGGGGAACACCACAATGTTACAAAACTTGGTGGCCTGACAGTGTAGCATTGGGAAGCCAGACTATCTGCCTTTGACCTCTGCATCATCCCGTTTTTCACATCATGAAACATGATTGTTCCCTTAAGCCTTGCACCGCAAGGAGAGTTCCTAACTGGGGCATCTGCAGGGTCAGATGATGGTTATTAGGAGAGATGGATGAGGCTGGCCGCAGTTTTGTTTGTTTGCAGTATTTGAAACTTGCAAGTACATACTACAGTAAATGTTACCAAGTGCGGTATCTACTTTCAGCTTTTAAATCCTAGTCATATTCTTTGTCTGGCACTTGCCTCAGACTGTAATCACTTCAGCAGGGAGTTGATCAGCCTCCATAACAGACCAGACTGATCAGGTGGTCTTACTGTGATTGAGCCAAAAGCACAAAACTTCGGACAGGAGCTTTTCTGTCGGTATTCATGAAACTGTAGAAATAACTATGTAAAATTCATATTTTGCACATATACCTAAGACATGAAAGCTATCTGTGTTAGTCCCAGAAACAGAGTCACTAAGCTGTGTCATGCTGTACCCATTTTTCTCACTACATCTTGGGTAAGATGCATTATCCAGCTGCTTTGATTTTCAACTTTGTTTTGAATTGCAGGCAAGCGAGGAGATTGTTTGCAACACTACTTCGGCTAAATCAATTATTCCTGGCAGAAAAAACACCCACTTCCTCCTCAGGTTTTCCGAATACAAAGCTCATTCAAATCACTTCAAATCTAAATAGAGAAAAGGGAGCGAGGATAAAAACTGCATGGAAAATTATCTTTTAATTACAATTTTGAAAACACAGCTACAAAAATTATGAATATTTCAATAAAAATCCCAGTCTAGACTGCATGTAACCCTGAAGTTTCACAGTAAATCAAAGCAGTGCTACAGATAATTTATGGAGCTGACAATCTAACTCCCTCTCTACCCGTCACCTTAGATAGGAACCCAACTCTGGTATCATGGAGTTTGCTTAGCTGGTAAGATTATTTTCTCCTCTTTTGGGAACATCTCTGAGATATCAAATAAAAATGAATGAACCCTAATATTTACTATCCTTTCTAATCACACATTCCTTACACCCTAAGCAGTCTTTTTGCCATATACAAGATTTTTAAAACAAGTACTTTATAAATTACTTCACATGACAACTGTTCATTGTAAGCATGTTTTACTGCTTTCATAATTTGCAGTGCTGTACTAGGTTTTCACAAAAACTAGATCCACATGTAAAACATTACTAATAAAGATGAGTGTTGGCTTTAAAAATGCTTCTTTTTGTTTCAAAATACCACCTTTGTCAGTTTTGCTACTCTAACTACTACACAGAGGGAAAACCTTTATTGTGTTTATACTGACCTACTAATGAAACAGAAATACACATCCTTCTTATTTTTCCACATGCTACTTTTCCGGAGGAAAAAAATCTTACCTGAAATCCAGAATCCAGGATAATTTCACAAGAGCAGCAGCTGGCATAAACTGGCAGAGCTCAAATACAGTCAAACAGGGTTTATGACATGAAAGTGCATTCCTTACTGAAGTAGCCAATTCAAACCAAAAGCAGGAATTTAAAAATGAACTATTTGAAAAGAATAGCTACAAAGAAGTAACTATTCTCTTTAAAGATACATACTTTAAAGCTGAGCTTTTAAATTGTGCAAAGAGCACAAATTCATCCATGTTCCCCAACAGGCAGGTAGCTGGGACACAGAAAGTGAAATCTTCATTAAGTTACTAGCCTCACAGAAGCCAGTGATACCAATTCCTTGATTTTATAAGAATTTTGCCTCATTAGGAAGACACTTTTGGCCTAAAGAGTAGTGATCAGTCATCCAAAACCTAACTGCAGACAGTTAGTGTGTAAGTGATGCTCATTTCGCGTCAGTTTTGGGACAGATCCTGTGTCTAATGCTTCAAGTGTTTGACATTGCTGACCTCCATGATGGGACAAAATGAGCCCTCCGGAGGCCCATGGAGAGTTCATGGCAAACTGGAGGAGTGGGCTGACAGAAACCTCAGGAAGCTTAGCAAGAAGTGCAGAGTCTGTACCTGGGATGGCTCAGCTCAATTGGATGAATTTGCAAAATCATCGCTAGCAAGTGCAGGAATGGGATTATTCCTCTTGGCACTCACAAAGCCATGTCTGAAGTAACAGTGCCCTGGTTTTGGGCCCCCAGATCAACAAACAGGAGTCTGTTCAAATTATATACTTACAGCATTGTCAGCCTAAATTTCCAAGAGCAGTATATAGTTTATATACAGAAAAAAGCATTTCTCGGCTATAATAATTCACATCTCCCTAAGGTAAACATTTAAAATGATTCATGATGTAGGAGTACTTGTTCCTCTCCAAAAACCTCAAAAGGATTTCACACAAATTTCTCAAATATCTTTAGCCACATTTGAGTCATCTAACACAGTCAGATTAACCCCCTCCAAGATTTCTTGCATTACACATGAAAAAAGAGGGATTATTTACAAAGTAAATAGCAGCAGCATAATGTCTGAACTCCAATTGTTTATCCAATTTTGACCAAAGGTAAACACATTAACCACAGAACTGAGCTCAAAACTTATGCTCACGATAAGAAGCTTTAAACTCAAATACCCGGTATTTCTTCCTTGAGATGAGAAAATAAAATATTAAAATTCCAGTTATAAAGAGAAAACTGAGGAATACTAACATGGCAATACTCAGGAATTGGTTTTGTAACATTAAACTCATAGATAGATTGTTTATATGAACTCTTACCAAAGCAGTAGAGAACTTATCAGAGTTCTGAAAAATCTTATCTGCATGCCTATGGACTTCTAAGACAGTGAGTGTAGGGTTTCTGTATCTCATTTACCTTTAGGGTCTTTAAAACCATTAATAGATTTTGTTAAAAATACACAAAGATTTTGTTAAGAAGACATATAGTACATGCAATCTCTTTACATTTCTGCAAATTCCACATTATTTGTAGATTTTTAACTGTCAGGACCCAGCTGCAAATCCACTCCATAGCCAATGCATTATACCCAGCCATGCCAGTACTAGTGCTCTAATCTAAGAAATCATTGCCTATTCCTAAAAATTGTGGCCAACACGTTGACACAGGTGAAATACTTTACCACCTGCCAGCAGGACTAGAAGCCACCAAAGCTTCCAGAATTCCTCTAATACTCCCACTGCACACATGAAAACACATTAAAGTGAAAATGTGAGGTTATCAGGACCACCTGAAGCATCAAACATAAATATCACACTGAGATAACTGCACTGTTGCAAACATGCCTTGAGGCACTGCCACATAATTCAGCCTTGGCATCAGACTGCATGTTTAGAAAACAGGGATGTACTGATTAAAGCCTTGATCAAAATTATGACATAAACTGTGCTTAACATCTCAAACATAGACTGTGGAACACTAATATCTAAACTGGCTAAAGTTACAAAGGCAGCCTCTCTCTCATCTCCTGTGATTCCCACTCGGACATGTCCATATCAAAACAAGACCATGGTACAATTTCTCCCCAGTGAAATTTGGGAACATTCCTTGTTCCCAAAAAGAGGAAACTGTCATGGGGAAGCTGTAGTGGGTCACAGGCAAGAGAAGAGGGACACCAAGAGCAGCTCTTGATCCCAGTTACCTCAAGAAGCCTTTATAACAGAGAGACTGGAAAGTGCATAGAAGTCAGAGTCTTCTCAGGAGAACAAATTGTTTTGCTCTACCCTAAGAATCAATGGTCATGAGGATAATCCTCCAGGTCTCAGCTGTAAAATACTCACATCTCTAATGTCTGGCATCACAGCTGGACCACTTTTGTAAAACCTGTATTTTGCTTGAAGTTTGTTACCTTTTGCTAGACCTTGTGAAAAGACCCCATGTTCAGCAGTGGGCTTTTTTGCCTACAGCACTGAGAGGTGTTTTCTGTCCATACAGACTTATATTTCTCAGACCAAACTACAACTACACAACTTGAATCATATTCAGGGCTTGCAGGAGGTTAACATGTTTAGGAGAAGAGCACTTTTTTGTATGCCAGTGCTCCTAGCATTGGAGATAGTTTATATTTTACTATATTTCTTGGTGTTATTTCAGAAAATGTAACTCTAATTGCAGCACACTCAATCATATCTGATCCACACCTAAATTACTAAGATGGCAGTGGAACTGCAGTAGCACCAAGAACACTGTAAACCACCCCACTCTGGAGGAATTAGTCTAACTGCCATTTCCCTGATATCTACCATGACAGCCTAACTGATGAGCAATTCCCTGTAAGATCTTCCACGATGATTTATGTTTGGAGATCATTCAAAAGGAGCAAAAAAAAATGAAGATCACACCAATGCATTTCCACATGATTCTGTAGGTCATCTTCAAAAACTTCAAAAAATTACTGAAAGGGGTTTTAGCAAATTCAGTACGGAAGCTTTGACATTTCCCCATGATGAGAAAAATTATAAGGGTGTGACAATATGTGATTAATATTATATTCAATATTGAATTTTGATAACAAAATTTAAACAGATTTTCTAATAGATAAAAAGAAAAACAAGATACCCTTGTGAGTAATTGTCACAAGTTCTGCCATTTCTTTTAGTTCTTGCACAAACCCTTGGGTGAGTACATTTTCACCTTAGCCGATTGCTGCTGTTTGGCCAAATCACAAGGCTACCATCAATCAGAAAAGAATATCATTTAATGCCTAGAGGTAGTAAAAAACAATTGAATGGAAGACATTTTTCTCTCCCTTGCGAAGCACCTGTAATAAATTGCCCGTTTTCCAGGCAGGACAATTCAGGAACATATCACCAGGCTGGCTTAAATATATGAAAACCTTTCACCCTGTAATAAACACCTACTGGGGATATTAAATAGAAGGAAGGTAAAGAGGATTTTCCAACTACTAATGAATTTGCTGTCAAAAAAGAAAGAACCCATATCCAAATTTTATCTGTAGAAAAAGCGTGAAGAACTCCAAGACACAGGGATATGGCCACCATCTATGGTCATTTAATGCAATCATGATTACATCACTAGAGCAGCTTGTCTCCATTCACAAAATGTACTTTGCACAGCTTCTGCTAAACCACAAACCTTGGAGCAAAGAACTTTAGAGTCATGTCAAAAGGCAATTCCAATTTATCTGGAACTCCATATATTGGTGAATTATCTGAAATACAATAGTCAGAGCTACAAGAATAAGTTGGTTGTGTAACCACAGATGGAGGCCTGACAAGTTCAGAACATTTGACAAAAGGGTCCTTGCACTAAATCTCATCTGCCATTGCATACGGTCAAGATTATTTTAGTAGCTATTTATTTTTATAGATATATGTGTCTATATATACAGCTTTTTCTTTCATCACTGCCAATTGCAGTAAAAACATGAAATTTCTGCAGTGTATGAATGCAAGACATCAGATTAACTGTTGTTCTTCCTTGGCTTTATTATGGGAGGTTTCCAACAGAAAACATATTGGTCACTGGTTGTGCCTGTGATATTTGCTAGCTAGTAGCCAGACACAGCTAGGAGATGTCAATGTGCAGCAGGTTCATTCTATACTGCTGAACAAGGTGCAGAATTCTGAAGTCTCATCTTCCCCTATCTCTAACACAGAGCCAGTGAAAAAGTTGTCACCAAACACGGAGTTGAAAGACCCTGCAGTAAATTGAAGTTGGTTTACCCTTCCCTGATAAAAACCAACCCAAGATGCAGTAACATTTTTTAATTACAAGTTCACCTCAAACTCAGACATAAAGTTAAGGCTTTTCTTCTCAAAGTGTATGTAGATAATTATGGAAAATGTTAACTTTTCCAGATGATGTCAGACCTTGTCCAGCTGACTCAGTTTCACTTAAATGGAAGAAGTTCCTACCTGCCTCAAAGTAGTGTGAAGCAAGGCAGGGAAGCAGTGAGCAGGTGAAAGGTGACAAAAAGTAATATGTGCCACTAACCATCCCTCCCTGCCCACTTAAAATCCTTCTGTAGCTAACAACCATCTGCCAGCTGTGAGGAGAAATGAGGTACCACTCCAATTAGTAATACACAGTTTGATTAGTAGCTAAATAAATAGAGCATGGTACTTGTATACACCAATCAATAACTGAAGTTTGATCAAGTAAGATACTGATATTACCATGTGTCCTGTCACCCTTCAGACAGGATTAAAAGACAAAGCCAATTCTATGTGACACTCAGAAACTGATTTAGTGCACTAAGATTAAATAAGTTTGAATGACTGCAGTGTCATAGGGAAAGATGGAAAATAAAAGAGGGATAGAAGCAATTTCTATAGCTAGCTTCATTTGCCTCATGTGTTTGCTGCATCTAAGTCACACCGTGAAACAAGGCCATCACACTATGCCTAAAACTGATGGTTGTCCCCGGAGTTTCACTTTTAAGCACATACTACAACTACACTTCCAGAATTTCAGGTCAGAGCTGGGGATTTAGTCTTGCCCTCAGCACAGTGATTGAGGGCCATGTACCAAGTCCAGCTGACATAAACGCCAGTAAAAATTGTCAAATACAAAATGCAGCTGTCTAAGGTCAAGTCCCAGATGTTTTGTTCAAGTAAAGCACAGATGATCTTGACCTCTTAAGGAAACTGAATGTAACATTCATGTCATGGACTACTCAAAAAAACAGAGTTCCTACAATAAAAGCAGGAGCTATTTATTTTTGAAGGAAGATTAAAAGCCTTTGATCAAACTGTACCTTTAAAGCAGAGAGGAGCTGGTCTCAGATAACTTTAAATCCTACAAAATTTCCCCAGAACCATGGGGTGTTGCAAAACATGAATTGTTGATCATGAATATTTTTTAAAAACATCATGGTTGTTTAACAGTACTTAGAGCTTTTCTCCATACTTTCTCTAAGCTAAACAAACTAAGAAATTTTATTTGAATTTCCAATTGAAATGGGACTTCCAGAAGAATGGCTTTTTTTAAAATATACTGCACCTGCTTGAAGCTAAGAATGAAGGTCAACAAATTAAAAAAAAAAAAAAGATCAGAAGCAGTCTTCAGCAGTTCCAGAATGATCCCTTAGCAAAGCTTAAGCTTTGCTTAAATTCCTCCTCAAAAGTAGCTTGAGAGGCAACACGTCTAAGATATGTAGGACGTGCCTGTTACAGGTTTGCATCTATAAAATCTCCCTTCCTAGTCACGCAGAAATCCGTCTCAGCTGTTACCTACTCGTTCTCATCCTCCCGAGTTAAAGACCTATTTTGGAATACCTTGTGTTGCCGGTGCCGTGGGCTTTAGTGCCACTCAGTGTTCAAATGGCACAACTGCAGGGAGCTGCTCTACCCGGGCATCCAGTAGCTTGATACGAAGAGGAATGATACTTTACAATCTGTAGAGAATAGCGGATTTTAGAAAAGAGGCTGATATTGATCCTTCATTTGATAGCATCTTTAGCCTCAATGCTTCTGTTTTGGAAAAGTATAAGAGCCGCAGTGGGATTTTCAGCGGAATTTTCAGCGGAAATGGATATTCACCCTGAAATGACCCGTGAACAGGTGAAGTGTCATGGCCATGAAAAGTAAAATCACCAGCAGAGAGGAGGGGAGAGTGAAAGAAGTTTGCAGGACATAGGAGACAACACAAAGTCAGAGGAAGCAAAAAGAGACATTCAGCAAACACATGCAAGCAGGAGAAAGACCAAGTGAACACAAAGAATGGGACAATGAAAAAACTATTAGGAGAAGTCAGGTGAGCTATTGCTGCTTTGTGGCTCACCTGGGCAAAATTCTTCTTTGCAAAAATACATGTCTCAAATTTAACCTAAGAGATGGAAACAATCCCATATAGTATATTTCTTTATTCTGCCTCTTTCTCCTTCCTGATTCACTCAATTTGTTCAATTATTTTTGTTATTTTAGGTTGGGTACTTTTTTTAACCTAATAAGCCCCTCAGATAGTACACTTTTTAAACACCTTGCCAAAATAAGGGCTCTGCTATCAATATCCTTTGTAAATGAAAGGCAAACCAACAACTAGAAGAAGAAAAAAAAATGGAATACATTATCAGTTCTATCAACAGTAATTTCCACAAAAAGAAATGTCTTACAAGAAGGTTCTATAACGTAAATAGAAGTTACAATCAGAGAAAAACACTGTTTTCTCCCAGGCCAATAAATATCCAAAAACTAAAATCATAAACTAAAACTGAGTAAGAGTTCCTACATATTGCAGAAGAAAAACATTATTTGTCCAAACAAAATAAGATGAGGCTAAGAAGTGTCCTGAGAATCAAGCAAGCCAAGGTGACCATAAAATACCAGAAACATTTTGTACAGGGATGCTCAGACTGCCTGTAGTGGGACACTGTCACACCTGCCATGCCAGCCTCACCTGACCTACTTGAACACTAATGCTGGCAAGGGGGAAAATACCAAAGGGCTGCATGGTGAAAACTGTTATTTATAATACATGGAGACACCATTATCACACACAACAGCTAGCATACAGCATCACAATAAAGACAGTTCCTTTAGCAGATTAAGCCCTCAAAAAATTACCAATCTCAGAAACACAGAAGAGCACAGAGTCCCCCTCGGCTGGCCTGAGGACATCACATGTCTGCCAGAGGAGATGGGCTGCTGCAGTATGGCATCACAAAAGGGTGCTGAAGGAGCACAAACTGTTTGAAGCTTATATTCTCTTTTCTGCTTGAATTTCTGTAAAATCTCTAATGAATAGAAGTTAATTAGCTACACTTAAGACTGATATACAACTACAGCCATAGGGAATAAACAGGTTCACCAGCTGCTGTATTACTTCAACTACTCTGTAAATTGCTGCATGCTATTAACATGCTCTCCTGGCTTCAATAAAGAAAATCTTACTGAAATCAGTAGCACACATTTCCTATTTCAGTGAGACATTGCAAAATTAAAATGATATGTAGTAAAAACAATATGTGTGAGCCACCTGCTTACTGTATGATAGAATAGATTGGCATAGAATGACAGCTGCTGCACAGCCAACATTTCAGATACTGTACTACCTTGCCAACTGGACTTAAATTCACACACGATTTCCTTGACTAGCACTGAATGAATTTTTGCTGCTATAAATATGCATTGGCAATTGTGATGAATCATCCTGGATACTAAGGGTCACTGTTAATTCAAATACATCAAAAACCATATCCAGTGCAAAAAGCCTCCAGAACAAATATTGATGAGTCCGGACTGTTTTGGTGACCTACACGTAAAGAACGTCTTGACCCACAACAAAGGGTAATGAAGCCTTCAGGGCTTGCTGGATGCTCATAGCACAAAATGCTCAATGTTAAAACCAAAGTACTAATCAATCATCACATGGCTGCTCACACTAGCTTGGAGTCCATGAGAATTACCATAATCAAGACCTTACTGCCTTATTTAGTCACCTGGAGCCAGATTCAGAGAGCCTAAACTCCCTAATTTCTTACACTTATCCTAGCCTATTCTACATCTGCATTTTGTTTCTAGCAGACTCAAGGCAGGTCTCAGCTCTGCCCCTGGGCTGGGCTGTCTGAATCCCTTTTCAGGCTCATGTGGTTCTCAGCAGCACTCAGTCACAGGAGCTTACTGAAAGGCAGACTCCTTGATGTTGTTTCTAATTCCCATTGATTTCAATTAGAGCCATGTGTCTAATTATGTTTGCAGATCCTTTTTTTTTTTTTTTGCTGGTTTTATATTAAGGGGATGCCTAGAAACAATAAATGTTTCTTTTAATCTAACTTTCTATGCTGGCAGCTTATGTCTCAAGTCAGTGCTGACAGGAGTTCTAACAAGGAACTTTGCTTTAGATTCCCCTGATAATAAAATCTTGTTTGCATATATAATCATAAATACTCTGGGTTGGAACAGGAAATAATTTTATAAGGATGAATATGATTTACAGTTCTACAATAAGCGACAATACTGTAGTGTTCGTAAAAGGGCAGGTTTGGGGTAAAATCAGGAATCTATTTCAACCAATTCAAATGCCAATATCCCATCTGCTAAGTCTCTTTATTTTATATCAGTCTGCCATTTTCTCTTAGTGGTAGCATCAATAAACATTGTTGGTAATCATCTGCTTGTGCTCTAATGTGGCATATTCAGTTTCATTGAACAAAGCCAGGCTGAAGATCCCCGAAGGAAAACAAAAGTGAGTTGTTTAGCTGTGATTCAGACCCATGTCTCTGATTTAAGAATGACTCAAGTTGCATAATCACCAAACCTGAACATAAATAGGTTTTATGATATGTGAAGCTAAATGCTAATAACAGCTGTTTTATTTATTCCAAAGAATTTTTCAATTACATGGGGTTCTTTTCTTCATTTTGCCAAGTGCAGCGGAACATTTCAAAAACAGCCATTAATTTAAGGAGTTCACTAAAAATAGTATTTGTATCTGATGATGTATAACAGGATTCCAGCTGGAGAATACCACTTTGATTTACAAAAGGATTTGTTTCTCTTTCCCTGCTTTCAGATAGATTTGTAATCCACAGAGATGAAATGCTGGATACTTAAGCCTAGATTCAGGTTTCCCTTAGCTGGCATTTGCTATAAAATTCCCAAATACATCTAGCATACTCACAATCTGCAGCCAGAAACAACCTAAAACATGATTACAAAGGTGGGGTTTGCTTCTCTGGAATTGTAAAGTAAGTTACAATAATGTAACTTAGTTACATTCCATTAGTTACATTAGGCCATTCATAGTTACAATAGGCCTAATAATCAGTGGTGAAGAGAATTATAATTGGCCACTCACTCTCAGAAACTTGGAGATGATAAGCCCTGGCTTGCACAGTAACTTCAAAGCCTCACAGGTTTTGAGTTCCCATCAGGATGTTTGGGTTTCTAACAGGAACAAGTCAATAACAAACTTGTGTCCTCCAGCCTTAAAAGGCTTATCAGTAAGACAGAGAAGATCTAAAACTGTCCAGTTATGAGAGCAACCTGATACACATGTTAACATAAGGCTGGAATACCAGCCTGGAAAGGAACCTTCAGCAATCAGCTAAGTTTCTTGACACTGCTTGCTACTTCAACAAACAAATTTCCTCCATTTAAAAAGCCATTTCCAAAAAATCTACATTCTCTGATATGAAAATGTTCCCTTACAGATTATTATCAGGACAGGCAGCTTTTCTCATGGCCCTCCAGGCCCTCAAGAGCCCCATGCCCCTGGAGGTCCACTACAGAGGTGGAGGATGCAGAGCTCAGCACCACTGAAGAGCAGAAGCTCCACAGAGGCTGGAGCAGGCTGTAACCTGCCAGTTCTGCCATGAGGACAAACCCTGTATAAGATTCTCATGCCTGTCAGCTAATATTGTACCCTGCCCTGGCATTGTAATGGAAACGGCTGTGCTTTCTGAAGACATCATCTTTGACATGAGACATAAAACCACACATGTTTGTCATTTCTATATTTAACATACCGATGTTGAGCTTGAGGAGGAAAGAATAGCTTCTGCTAACATAGATCAGAAATGTCTTTTGAGAGGTGGCATGTAAAACCATATCCCCAGAAAAGATATTTAGTTATTACTAAAAACTCTGATGTTAGCACTGCTCTCCCAAATGACTAGACACCACTTTTCAAAGGAAAGACTGCAGAAGTACAAATATACTAAGTTTAGAGATTATATTCTTGTACATTTGTACGGTCACAGATGACAAAAAGATTCTATGAACCTCAGCAGAGAACCACTTGTTGAGGTATCAAAATCACCTAAGTAATCTATTACATTTATTTTTCAAATAGTATTATTTACTGTAGTATTTATAGTGTGAATGACATTTATATGTTAAACAAGCATCTTGTTGTCTAAGATGCCTAGACTTTTATACACACATAAAAAAAAAAAAAACAGCCATTGGAAAAAAACAAATTTACGAGTAACATTCAAATATTGTTCATATTATGTGATTAATTCTGTAGGTGTGGCTTGATCATATACAGCATAATAGATTATTTGGAGCACAGGCACTGGCAAGCCTGCTGCAGTCCCAGCTGGCCTGCTGCCTGGGCTATACATTTTTTGTGCAAGATGTAAATCCTGCTTTAAAATGTTACTTGGGCCTGAAATTTACTATTCAGCATCACCTACATTGATGTCCACACACAATGGCACAGCTCTAGGAAACAAGGCAGCAGAGAGAGCCAGCCCAGGAGACCGCTGCCGCCCAGGACCGCTGCCGCCCAGGGAGACTCCAGGAGCCACCAAAGGGAATGGCAGTTCATGCCAGAGAAACAGCAGTAACACATTCTCCCCATCCTCTCCCTGGTGAAATGAATAGACCATTAGAAGCCAAAAAAGAAATCTATATTGAGATACTGCTAATGTTCTAACAAAGTGACACAAACAAGTTACACCTCTAACAACTCACCTTCTTCCCACTCTAGGTATTTATAGCAATCTCTCAAATTTGACTGATATACCATAGTCTATTAATTGTGCTGATCCCCCCACCCCTTGCCTCCCCCCAAAAAATGCAGGATAAACAAGGGGCAAAGTGAAAATTTTAATATAGAATTTCCTCGCCGCAGTTTATTTAAGTAAGATATTTAGGACTGAGCTTATCAAGCCAACTGGTGGGCATCCTGCACATGGCATAGCACCTAGCACCAGCTTCCTGCATGTGCTGAATCATGGCAACTGATTTTACAGGAGCCAGTGGTACATTCACATATCACAGAGCAGAAACAAGCTTTTTATTATGACAGGCTCTTAATTAGAAAGTTGTTAATAAACCAAGTAAAAAAAAAAAATTGACTGATTATTAAATGACCTTAGAATAAAATGTGCTGTTACTATACTTGAGCTAGAACGGTGAAAGTAAATATCTCCAAAAGAAAAAGCAAAATCTTCTATAAAAGAAACCAATTTGATATGGAAATGGGTCAACAGTTGCTTAAGATGTAGCACAGTTTTGATTTGATCTGCTATATTTGGACTCTGTAAGAGGCGCTTCCAGTAACATCGGTATTGCTTATACATGAGACTTTTGCATAATCACTGTATGAAGCATTAGAATTCTTCAAACCGAGAATGATTTTCAAAACGATTATATATATCTATGTTAATAATGTGGATATGACAGTATTTGCTGAAGAAAAAGAACAACTGTTTTCTAAAACAATTAGGATTCATGATACATTGCTTGGCAGACTAATGTTCAAAAACCCACACAGTCCTTATCCAAAAGAAGCCCAGATGCAGCCATGGGCACCAAGTTATGATTAGCACTTAGCTCAGAATACACACTGGTCAAACAAATAGAAATATAGAAATAATTGGGCATACATTTGTGTTACAAGTGAAAGTCTGTAGCAAGCTGTTTTGTATATTGCTGCTTTTCAGACACGATCACAATTTGATTTGTTCTTAAGGAAACAATCAGATTTCATTTTAAGATTTTTCTTTCAAGGATATTGTATAACATTTTTTACTTCCATATATCTCAGCTGTTAGCTTTCTAGTCCACCTTGTTATTTCTATGGAGTCCATGGTAAACTTAGTGTCACCAGAAGAATTAATCTGATTTCACTTGTGAAAACCATGAAAGATCATTTCACCATGCTTACCACCGTGTTAGGGAACCTAACCCAGCCAGCAGGGAATGTTCCTTTTCTCAGGCTTGGCCTCCACTCACACTTGCTACCGATACAATTGCATTGGTTCTTCTTTGCCCTTGCATTCTGACCTTGGGAAGAAGAACGCACATATGTAATATCTTCCTTTAAGTATACAGTAACAGTGAGTATAAGCATGCACTTTCTGAAAGCAAAATGCAGGCATTAAATCAGCTATTGACTCCTGCAGAGTGATCAAAGGAATTTGACCTTGGCTATAGATGAGGTCCTAGCAGCCCTCACAGCGCAGGACCACGATCAGCTGCTGGGCATGGGCAACATTAAAAACCAAGAGTTATAGTGACCATTTTCAATCCGTCTGTGTGTGCTGTTTGCCACTGAAAAAGAACACATTCATAAAATATTATTATATGTCATAACATTAGCATATTATCTCTGCAGGGACATAAATGAGTTATTGTAGCCATGGTAAGCCAGAGGTTTGCTGAAATCAAAGGGAATTGGGTATGTTAGATCTTCACACAGACAACAAAATGAATCAAAAATGCACCAGGCTATTTGTAATTAATAATAGTGCCTCTAAAATCAACATGAATTATAATTACACAGGTTACTAACCTTTACAGAGGCCACATGAATATCCATTGGATTCCCCTGTCCGTTCTGCACCTTATATGCCAATAAAGATGATATTCTGAGAACAAAAGTCTCTACAATACATGTCTCCACCAGGGTACAGCCCACTCTGTTGAAGCATATTTTAACCTAATAATTCCTATAGCATATTGCAGTTCTTAGACTAACTGCTATTAGTGAAAACCCAACTATTCAATCCTGTGTCTGGCTCTGTAACAGATGTCATACATATTGTTTAACAAGTAGTTCATGTCTCTTGACACCATTTTACCACTTGTAAAATAAGAATGCTATGAGATCATTGAATGGTAGACATTATAGAAGTAGAAAGCATTGACTATTATTTGTTGTTTTATTATTATTTAATGTAACATATGGATGCAAAATTCTGGCTTGTTTGACCAGGAAGACAGCCCTATATGTTTAAAATTAAATTAGCATAGAAAAAAATTAAGCAAACAGACTATCTCAAACAGGAAATGAAATAAACAGTATGGAGCTCTTTAAATACATAACAAGTAATCAGCAAAAGGGCTGTGAACGGAACCTGAGTGGGAAGCTTGTGACCAGTGAGGCTGATACTGCTGGAAGCCTGAATGAAAGTTAAAAGGCTCCATGACTAGGCCAGACTATACAGGCAATTAGAAGTGCTGAATGTTGCCAAGGCATCAGGCCAACAAGAATTACAACTCAACAAACTGAATGAAGGAGAGTGGGGGGAGGAAAAAAAAGAAAAAGGAAAAAAAAAAGGAAAAGCTTTAATTAAATATTTGAGATCTCACAAGGGATGGGGAAAGTGCCAGGTAACTGGAAGATGGTTAACTAAACAGAGGGGGTCTGTTCACTCATTAATGCGTGGGGGAATTTACAAGTGTAACTTCTACTACCATTAATTGGAGCTACAGTAAATGAGTGATGCCAGTGTATACTGGTGGGGAAAGACTCTTGTTACCTAGTCTGGTCTTACCTGGTAAGGGTTCATTGAAGAGTTATGGGATGATTTATGGATCCGAATGTAAAAAGTCACCAAGATGAAACTTCTAGAAATAAAAATTTCTACTACTTTGAGTGCAGGGTGAGCCCAGAATAATGAGATATTTTAAGAACTTCTCCTAGCAGTGTTTTTTCAGAATTGTGCAAATATTTACACTGCCCTGCACCTCAGAAAACCCAAGCTAACCATATGGGACATATGTCAGGTTTAGACTGGATTAAAAATCTTCATTTCTGTAGTTGCTTGTCAGAAGGGTCGCCAGTTGGGATGATTTGATTGTGCCTGTGCTGAAATGAAACAGAGAAATGAAGCCAGCAGGCCACTTACCTGCAGAGAAAGAGCAAGAAAGAGAAGAACAGAGGTACTTGGGAAGGGACCCACCACTGGTGAGGGTGGGGTAAGAACTCCAAGTGTGCTCTGCCACCAATGGGCCCATTTTAGAAACTCTGTAGATGCAATTACTTCAGGTAAGCTTATATGTATTTTTATGCAGCTCCAAATTCCATGGCTTTGACAAGACCTATCACATGTCAAATCTTAAATGTATCTTAGTTATAATACATCATTTTGCTGTCCACTGTTCCCCCATTAAATCTGAAGTCTACTCAAAACAGAATTTTAAGCTTCATTGTTCCTATAGCACTACAATGAAGGCAGAAATCTCAGTTAAGCAGAGATTTTTCATTTTCTTCAGCAACAATCAAAGAAACTTCGGAATATGTAAAATATGTCATATTTTCAGAGCCCATGAATGAAAACCAGAAATAAAATTTTAGTAACTCTTTCAAGTACATGAAATGGAGAAATAAGGGCCAGGATCTCATGTCATGGTCCTGTGTTGGTTGTTTTGTCACTATTTCTAAGTAAAAAGGAGCAACCATCAGAGTTTCAGAACATGGCATTTAAGAAAGGGCAGAAATCAGCATCTATTCTCCATGTGACTATTTATCATGGGATGGTTTAGAATAAGGAATCTATAAAAAAAAAAAAAAAAAAAGCACCACATGTAACAAAAGGCTCTAAGTCTTCACAGTCTTGAGGCCATATAAAATCTTGTTAAAACTCAGACTGCCCTGAGAAGTTCAAGAATTTGATGTCTCAAGTGAAATGTGTCCTTACAAGCACATTTAAAGATTTAATATTCTCAACATTTACTAATGCTTTACCAGAAAAGCAGTCAGGTAGCTACATCAATAAGCCCAGTGTTACTTAAACTTGGACTCCTATTTCATTGTAAGAGTAACAGAGTACAGGAGAGCATTAGAAAAATAAATTATTACTACAACCAACAAGGAATGAGAAAGATAGCCATTGAAGTGTTTACAGTGCTTGAAGACAAATTTCTGGTCACCTCCACAGTATTTACCTTAAAAAAGTAGCTGCTAAGAGCTATTCACTCTTTTTTTCTTGCCTACCGTCATGGAAATATAGGCATCTGTAAAGGACAACACAGATCCATACATACAACTGCTATGAAAGAGAGTTTATTTCAAAAGTACATCTTTTATGGCCATAACAGAACTAAATAGAAGACAAGAATCAATTCAACTATTATTTTCATGTAGAAACTTAAATGCTGACACAACAGCCAGTCAATGTTACTAGCCAAATCTGCTAAATTTCTTAAGATTAAAATGGGAAAAAACGGAAAATTTTCACATTAAGGTGGTGGGCTATATTGTAGCTTAATTTATAATTTCCAGGCATATAAGGCAAGCATAGACAGACCATATGTCTTTTCTTGGCCTTTAAATGCTCCTATTTTCCACTAGACTTGCCTTTTTCTCCATCTATTGGCAACCATACCATTTGCTATTCAGGTGATTGGCTGTAATGAGCCAACTCCTGTTTCCATATGAATAACCACTTTTTTTCCCCAATTACTTAAGCTGCCAGCAAGTCACTGGTGTCATGTTCTTTGATGCAAATCTGACTGTCAGTGGAGAAAAGGACTACATAAAGGGAGAATTTACGATGATACCCTTAGCTTAATTTTTTTTGTAAATGCTATTCAGTTTAGCTTCCAAGGAACATGGGGAAGGCAGCAATGGTCCACAGTAAGAAGTAAGAATATCTTTAATTGGCTTTGTGCTCCACATGCCCTTGTAATCAGCCTTCCCATATGGTAGTCTGAAATAAATTTATCAATCTCAATTTATGTATTTATGTCACTTTAAAAGGTCCATTTTAGTCAATATCAAAATCCATAAAATGTCACATATAATTTTAAAATTGTAATTAAAAGAGTTAGAACACCAAATATATAGTTTGATATTTACAATTTTTTGAAATAAGCAGACACACAGAAAAGCATGGGAGAAGGGATTTTCTGAGGCAAACGAACACCAGTTATTAACAATACAAGAACTAAATATTAATTTTAACTTACTTTTTTAAAAGGTCATTTTTTATTAAATCATTCTTAAGTGGGCTTGGATATTTTTTCACTTAAAGGGAAACAGCTTACATTTTGCAAGACAGGAAACCTTGTTCTTGAAATGCACCACAGTAAGTGTGATCGTGGGGTAAGGGGCAGATTCCTTGCTAGTGTTGGCACTCCTGACTGCAAGCACCATGTTTGACAGTAAATAGCTACAGATTAAACTATTTTCCATTTTACAAATTGCAATATTAAAATGCTAATACAGAACAATAAAAGCAATGTTACCCACTATTCAAAGCTTTGTCCATTTACTGCCTACCTGCAAACCAGTATCATTTCAGGATGCCTCTCCAGATCTCTATCAAGAAGGTTTGCCAAGTGTTGTTCATTTTTTCCAGGTGATTCCAGTTATACACCATTTTAAGCACATCTTTCATGAACACCTGCTTCTGCAATATAGACACCAGCAGCCAATCTAAAGAGAAAGACAAATTCAGTACGTATTTAAAACTTCTATTGGTCCTACAAACCTCAGATTCAGTTCTGCGTGCTTCTAGGTGCTCTCAGCTTGGACTTTACCTATCGGATAATTAGCTCCTGTAGGAAGTTCTTCTGTAACAGCAATTGTCCTTAACAACCACTGCTCTTTTGTTGAAAGGGTTTCCGGATCCATTTTTTTATCATTGGAAACACAATAATAAATTATTGTTTACATAAGGTTGACAGCACTTTTCACAGAGCTGAGACAAAACAAGAAGCCAGCAAAGGGAAGAGAGGTAAAAAGTAAAAATATTTCTTTAACAGTCTGCTAAAAAGTAGATTATCTTTGATTGTGCTCATTTACAAACAGGAAAGATCCTGTCTAATATCTGTAAGCAAAAAGAGAAAATATATGCTAAACTGAAATTCATTAGTGAAATATATTTAATACCAAAAGAAACAAAACAGTAATGTTAAATTCCGTAGGCTTAATTAACCTCAAAAATAGAAATATCTTTTTAAGTTTAAAGTTGTTGTTTAATGACAACCTGTTTTTATTATTATTATTGGGCTAAAACCTGATTTTAGGAGCACACATAAAATGAGAGGAGCTCACAGGTTTCCCTGATTACTCAAGATCAGGACTAGATTAGACTGCACTAATCAGGGTTTTGAATAACACATAAGTAAAAAGATATGACAGTTGTTAACTTTGGTACAGAAGTTAATTAAAATTTGTACAAATAATTTTTATGGGTTTTTTCACCAATGCTTTTTCAAAGGTGTTTTAAGACTATTGCCCCTTATAAGTGTTTATACTCAAGCAAAGCTGGCTGCCACAAACTCTAAAGGAGCATTGCCGATCAGGTACCAGAACAAGAGCATTTAGGCCCTGAAAGGAACAAAGCCTGATTGGATTTCCCAAAGTTAGGGTACCTGCCTGCTCTCTAGCTGCCTAAATGCTTTCAAATCTTTTAAATTCTAATGGACTAATGCAAGGCACAGACTAGCTGGTGCCTACATTTGAAATCTGCTCTCAAACCTCATTTGCAGATTGGCCAGATGGTCATTAGTGTGGAGGTGTTCTCCAGGCAGACTTGCTTTCAGGGCAGGGTTTTTTAAATTTTGGAGGGGGTTGGGGAAGCAAAAAAGGAAATCTTTTTTGGGGTTTGGATTTTTTTTTTTTAATTTGGGAGGGAGGGCTGTTGGGTTTTTGTTTCTCAGTTAAGATTAGTAACAGCTAGGAAAGGGTGAATAAAAGCTGAGCTACAACAGAATATTCTCTAGTTTGGTGTATTTAAGAAAGTGCTTGCAATTTAATCCAGAGAGACCAACAAACAGAAGACTAAAATAAAAAGGCAGAAGGCTGCAGTGTCAAAGTGCTGTTAAAGTACATGAGAAAAGCAATTCACTTGGGGTTCAATGTAACACTTCTAATAATGAGCTTCCCATATTTAGACACAAGAGATAGCAAATTCAAACCCCCTGGAAAGGATACAATACAGTTATACAACAACATAGCAAACTGTATTTGCTTTGTTATTACTACCTATGCACCCTATGGTTTCTGTAGGGAAGATGATATGATATCTTTATACCATAGTGTGTAAAACACTCTGAAATCTCTCTTTGACACCAGTAATGCACCAAAATCCTCCCTAAATATTGAAAGACCTCCAACTTGATGCTAAGCTTGATCTTACTCATCACTAAAAAAAATAAATGTTTTGTTACTGCATTTCTCTCTGAGAGGTTTTCAAAATCCTTCCAGTCAGTACATGAGATAGGATACATATTGTCGGGGATAAGTTGTTAAAGTGAATTTGAAATGTGCTTCTCAAAATATCGTTTACACATTTACCAGATGGTAAAATAAACATGTAAATTGTTATCGAGTATACACCAACTTTATACTACAATTTTACCCACTGTAGAAATGGTGTAAAAATGTTGAATATAGTGTTACTTGTTCATTTAATAGTTTATTAACATTTTAAATACATTTAGAAAATAGGTTTACTTTCAAAGAAAAAAATACTTACAAAAGCAGCATTTTAAGCCATTAATCAGGCCGAATTAATGTACTGATGTCTATATTTATCACTTACCTTATCAATAATATCATTAACGTAATTATAGTTGGTTTCTAAGAATTTCCATATGCATAGATGTTGCACATGTTTAATTGTATGGGTTTTGAAAGATAAATTTAAGTTGAGCAAAGGGCTACAAAAGGGATTTTAGGAAGTATAGTTACCAACATCATAGTTAAATGATGTGTGTTTTGGGGTTGTCCTGTGATGACTCAGGATTTGGGCTCAGTGATCATTGTTGCTCCCCTCCAAGTGAGGATATTCTATGATTCTGTGCTTCATAAGTAGCTGCTATTAGACCAACAGGTCACTTTGTCACTGGAATTTCCTCTTTCAAGACCCACCATACACATTCAGAAATAGGAAGGTGTGAATACTTTATGTATGACAAAGTAGAAGGCGTGTGCTAACAAACCCTCTCTCAAAGAAGTGAGAAATGCAACTGTTTAGCAGGAATTAAAATCTTCAGCTCAAGGAGTAACCCTTGTCCTTCTCTAAAATACAAGGTCCCATGCATGTAATCATTAGCTAATGACAAGGTAGAAGACAACAGACAAAGGATTTTGATGGAAGACTGTGGCTTGTACTAGTTACGATTGGTCTCTCCTTATGTAATTCTACTTCTACCAACCCAGCTCATCAATTACACTGTGCTATGGCATTTTCTTTCTCACATTTCAGACTATGCCAGCTCCTTTTTTTAGAAAAATAATTTTATTTTTTTGCTGTGTTAGATTTAGGATCTTTCCTCACCTACGATGACATGTGTTGACTCAGCATATTTTCAATCTTATGCTCCCAGCAGACTTTGAATTATTAACTCCTTAGATATGAGCATATCAACTAGTCTTCAAAATATCTAATGACTTCTTTGGTCAATCCACAATTGACCAGCCAAGGGGTTTGGCTTCTCACACATCTTGTTGGAATTATTTTTTTCAGAGGCTTTTGACAGCACCTAAATTCAGTTTGACACCAGCCATGAAGCTCCTGTTTACAATTGCATTGTGGCTTTACTATCATATGCCCTCAGCAGTAAGGTGTTACCACATAAATAGAAAAGGTACATAATTTTCAAAAGTACTAGCACAGAGCTAACTTAAGAGATAAGGTGACCTTATTAATGAATTCTAGAGGAATGTGCGTATCTAACAAATATCCTCTATTAGTAGGTGCCACAACATAAACTCTTAACCAAAATTATCTTTAAATAATATCACTCCTATACAAGGAGCTAGTAGAAAAGTGATAGACAATGGATTTCAACAAACCTGTCTGGTTTTCTGACTCATACTAGGAAAGTCTGTAATTTAGGATTCAGAGGTCAAAAACCTGCTCCACACTGGGTGCTTTATCAGTGCTCCAGGAGAATCTTCTAGAGAAAGCCAATTGCATGTGAGCACGTTTAAAACACTACTTGGAATGTCCTGCTTCACAGCATCAGAGAATCATCAAGGTTGTAAGAAACCTTCAAGATCATCTGCTGCAATCACCAACCCAGCACCACCATAATCACCCCTAAGCCATATCCCTAAGGGCCACATCCAGACTCCCCTTGAACATTTCCAAAAAGAACTCCACCACTTCCCTGGGAAACTTGTTCCAATGCCTAACCACTCTTTCAGTGAATTTTTCTTTTCCAATATCTAATCTGAACTTTCCCCAGTGCAAAGTAAGGCCGTTTCCACTCATCCTTTTTCTTGGGACAGGGCAGAAGAGGCCAGCTCCCACCCCACTGCCACCTCCTTTCAGACAGTTGTAGAGAGCAACCTACCTTTTGGGTTATTCTCTACAGAGGAAGTACTTTGCAAAAATAAACAAAAATGTTTGGTGATATTGAAAAGACAGCAATAATAAGGGTTTCATATGGGAATAAATTATGATTTAACTTCATTAAATACGCCAGAATATCTGGAAAAATCTGGTTTAGAAATCATTAAGCAGAAACATAAGTTCAAACTTGAAGAAATAGTCTAAGTGGGGTAGGGAGAAGATGGCTGTACACAGACAGGAGGTGTTCAACAGCACACAATTACCAGCATACTTCTATTATGAATCAAGAAAAATATGGGGAAGCTTAAAAGTCTGACTACCAAAATCCATCGTGCATTCAAGACATGCATTGGCTTTGGTGTACACACAGGTACTATAGATTGAAACACTAAACATGAGAGGGAGCTGCCGAAGAAAGCAGTGTCTTCAAAGCCTGAGCCATGGAGAACCAAACACCTCTGCCAACTAACTTCGAAGCAGAGCCTGAGCCAACACTTCTGTAAAGACAGGGTGAGCACTGAAAACTTGTAGCATATGCTGCTATTTACATAACTAATTGTAGCATGCACAGTCAAAAAACAGCCTCTAGCTTTAGCATATACATGCAAAATAATTGATTTTATTATGTACAGAAAATTAGAAGCTGTCAGAAACAAAGCCACTAGTAACAGCCGTGAGGAAGATTTTCAAAGTTTCATCGCCTAGATTGCAGAGGCTAGTCTTCACACAGTTGTGAGGTTTACAGCTAGAATATAAATCTAGACAGCATTCAGTGACAGCTGATACCCTATCCAAGCTTTCGGTAAAACTGACATACACACACCATAGACTGATGGTGGAGACACCCAAGAAAAATATTCCCAGTCTCAGACTAGCTGTGGTTTGTCATTGCAGGCATTGTAATACAAGATTAAACTTTGCAAAGAAAATTGCAAATACAATAATAACAACCTAACCATACACAAAATAAAAAGGAAGAAAAATATGATGGCATGGAATAAAAAGCACTAGCTGAGTTGCTCCTAAATCTCTGATAAATAACAAGAGGACACCAAGATGGGGAAAATTATGGAAGAAAAAGCTGTATTACACTGACTATTTTTCTATGGGGGGGAAAAAAAAAAACCAAAAAAACCAAAAACCATAAACCTCGGTATTTCTCAGGCAAAACAGCACAAATGTATAACACAAAAAATATGCATAATAGTTATAGAATAATTCAGAAATAATATTATTTGAGACAATATTTAATCCTATAGATTAGTTCTATATTGCCTTAACATGACATGCTTTTCTTGCAATTACAGAGTAGACAACAATTTTTTACATGTTTAAACATTTTTATAAAATAATAAATTTTAAGTAGGTTATTTTAAGATATCCTCTTGCCAGTAACATTTTTGAAAATGGTGTTAAAATTTTAATTTTTTTTGTCAAAAAGCTATTACAAATCAAAGATCAGCAGAAGCCCCATAAATTATAAAGCAACACCCATAAAAATAAGACTTCACCTGTTACATGCTGCTGAAGAAAAAACTCAGAAATGGACACTGATTATACAACTACAAACTGTACAATTACATTGTAGATTCTTATAAAACATGTCGTGTTAAATGTTTTATAGGAGGTAAACCCTTTACAATCACAAGAAAATACATGTAAATGTAAATTTAGAAGTTTGGGTACAAAAGAAAGCAGCCTTGCAGGGATGTCCTTCTCTTCATTAATCCTGAGCAAGGCTTTCCTGGTTTAAGCATCCTCCACAGAAGGAGTTGCAGGAGAAAGCACTCATCTTCATGCTCTGTTCTAAACACAACAAGCCATGGAAAAGCCAGTAAAGTGCCCCCCAGTAAGGAAAAGGTTGGTGGAGAGAAAGGCAGGGTCTGGAGCTCCTGGGAAGCTTTGGAGGTCTAGCAGGGGAAGAGACCAGAAGCTACCTGGGGACTACTGGTGTATGTGCATCAGCTTGGAGCTCTGCTGCTTCACCACCCAGGAATCCAGCGATTGCATGCATTATCCTAAACAACTCTGGGAGAGCAGGTTTTGGGTTAGAGATAAGCCCATCTCCTACCTGCCTGTGAAAGGGATCACCAGCTTCCTGCTGTCCTGCCCTTGCACCCACCAGCCTGGCAGCCTTTCCCATGCAATAGCACCATCACCATCCAAGTGACTTCAGAGAGCTGAGCTGACAGCAAAACAACCCTCGTGAAAAGGGTTGAGTACACAGAACTACACTTGAAATCTCCTAGATCCTTATCCTGAGGCAACTGTAGATATTAAAGCAAAGTCAAAATTAAATATAGCTACAGTTTAGCACATTGTGTATTTAGCACAGGCATTGCCCTTGTCCCTCTATAACTGGGAAATGTGACCGCAGTGACAGAACTGCATTTTAATTACCAGAAGGAAAAAAACGCCCCAAAACCCACAACAGAGAGTACTGCCAAAGCAGAAGAGACTTGGGCCCTGATCCTACAAAGACTTATGTGCACATATACACTAAACTTTACACTGTTACAGGACAATCATTTATGTTGTTTCTCCAGTTACAGTGTATTTGGAAAATAAACATATACCAGTAATGGACTACTTTGGGGTTTGGCCTTTTAGGGTACATCTGACTAAATGGCCTATGAGGCAATAGAGTCCTGAAGAGATCTTACCTTCACATGCCATTAAAATAAATTAAGTTTATTTTTATAGGCCCATATTTAATTTCTGCCGTTACATTTCACATTACTTCAGTTTACATCTGCTTATACAAATGAATTCATTTGTGATTTTAAAAAAAACACGATTAAAAATAGTTTTTATTTATATAATGATGAGAAAGAAGTTATAAGTGAACAGTATATGAAAATACAGCAACTGAAGCACTGAAATATTTTAAAATACAATACTATATGTTAACATCAGAGGGTTTTTTAGTATTTAACACAAAGGAAAAATGAGCTACACTAGATAACACTTCAAAGAAGGTGAAAAGGATTTGGGCATTACAAAATCCTTAACACTTATAAGAAGAATTGAAATTCCTGGTTAACTCCTTTCCAATCAATTTCTGAACAATACTTTTATATTAAAAGAGCATAGCTGGCCTAAATATTGCCCCCAAAAGGGGGCAAGTTCTTGTATTACACACACCAAACAAATTGCTTTTGATTCCATCATTAAGACAATTAAATCACCAGAATCAACCTTGACAATATGCAGAAAGGAAGCTTCAATTATTCTTACAATCTAAACATTGAAAAACAAAAATATAAGTAGAGTAAGATATCCATTGATGTTTTCATAATTATTTTACCATGGGAGAAACAGGTTTGTGTATCAGTTTGTATATCAGTTAGTACTTGGTCCTATTCTTTCCATCAAGCAGCACCTGCTTTGGATAGTATCTAAACCACAAGAGGAGACAATCAGATTGTTTCAATACAAAGCAGTATTGAACCACTGAAGCCTATGAAATGACATAACTATACACCAGCTGAGGATTTAATCCACACTACTCTGACCCTAACTCTGTAACAAATGCCATCCTCAATGCGTAACTGAAATAACTGCTCAATGATGTGCCCAAGAATTAAACTGTAAAAAGTGTAAAAGTCATTTGGAACCATAAGCCCTGGAGATTTTTCAGTGAGATTTTCATAATTTCTAAACACAGGTGTCTAAACCACTTGGAGATTTTTGAAAAATGTCCCTACCCTCATCACTTGTGCATGATAGGTTCCATAGGAAAGTCAGGAACTGACAATAGCAAGCAAAGCCTTTTACCTCTTCCTCAATATCCTGCATCTGATTCAAGGGAAAGGTTCCTTCTCCTAACGTAAGAGTAAACTGAGCTTCCAGGAGAGAGCTTACACAAACCTGAAGTAACACCTGTGTACAAACCCCCCATGCTTTAGAAGTGTAGTGGGAAAGTCGTGGGAATGTGGGGAGAGGGGAGATGCCTGGAGGGATTGCCGAGGGGGGATGCAGTGTGTGGAGCGGTTCTCTCTCTGTGTCACTGCACCACAGATTTCAGTCAGTGACTGCAGGCACCGATCGCAGAGCAAGAGGCAAGACAGGAGGTGCTCCTGCCAGGCCCTCGAGTGGGCTTCCCAGACAATGCAGGATGAGCCACAGCTTTCCCCAGGGCCAGAGAGCAGCCACCATATTTCTGCAGTGTCTCTAGCAGGAGGTCTGGGACTGAAGGGTGAGAGAGCAACACTGATATTTTGAGTTGGAAGTCAAAAATGCGACAGCAAACATTTCCACAAAGGGAAATAAGCTTTAATCAGGGTGTTGATCAATTATAAAATACGTTTTTTAGCTTACATTTATGATTTCAGTTTAATTCTTAGTGGGTGGGTGGGTGTCTTCATTTAAACTAGGACACCTTTCAGCAGCATAAAATTTCTCTCAACTCAAAATATCCATGTTGCTCTTTCACCCTTAAGTCCCAGACCATTATCTGCTTCCTGGATAAACAAAAGCAGCCAATGTGTAACTAAATATGGTAAAAGAAAAAAGCTTACTTACAAAACTAAATTCCATAGCATGGCCCATAGAAATTGACATGACTTTTAGAAAGTTTAATTTATGTGCCAGTACCATCAGTCAAAAAAAATTACCCAAACAAGCCAAAAAATTATATTTCAAATGACTGAAGTGGGAGCTTGGATGATGTGCTTTGGTAGCTCATCAATGTTTCTGCTATATTAAAAAAAAATCAAATTATTAAGTGTATCTTAAATCAGTCAGTCACTTCAAGGTACATGACTATCACAATTATTGAAAAAGGCCTTGATCCTGAAAACATTTATGTCTGTGAATTTTTAGACAAGTGAATAGTCTTTGTAGGACTGACCTCTTACTTTACGTTGTTCACACATATGAACTTGTATGCACGATCAGAGACTAAGGCAGAAATACACATTTACAAGCTATCAACATTTTACCTAAAATGTCTCATAAAACAGATTCAAAGTCATTACCAGCTGTTTCTTATTTAAAGCTTAATATCCGTGTAATAGTATAGATAGTTTTAAACAGAAGTATCTGAAGTTTTTCATCCTTTTTGCCTTCAGTTTCAAAAAAAAAAAAAAAAAAGGCCTAAAAAGTCATCTTAAGGCCAAGAAGATCATTCATACTCAAATCAGCCCCCTAGAATTAGAACCACTCCAACTATGACAAATCAGTGATAGTAGCATGAATAAAACATCACAGGTTTTATTGGGTAATATGTTTTATAAGGTCAAAAGATACATCTAATCAGCAATGGCAGCCTTGGATTCTAACGGATTCGTAATTATTCTACATCCAAGAAGTAAAACATTACATATGCTCAAAAATTTAAGAGTTAAATATATATATATTTCAAACAATATCTGTTTTTTTCGGACACATATATTTGAACAAATGGGCAGCTTTCAAGGGACCATGCTCTGAAATAAGCAATGCTTTTGTTTGCATTTCCAGATTAATACGCATTCTGATAAAAGCATGAAACGTTACCAGTAAGCTGTGTGGCTCTCTAGACCTACCACAAATATATTATCTGGAAAGAGCAGGGTACTGAATGCAAACAGTCTGCTGCCTTCCCTCTGCTTGTCACTCTGCTGTTTCAATATTTTTTTCTTTGACTTTGCCCCCGTATCTTAGCAAGAGACACATTTCCTACTGAAAACCACATTTATGACAATTTTTAATACTTGGAATGAAAACTTGTGTCCATTCTGCACAGAACGCACCTGGAAAGTGTACTCTCATGCAAAATCCTTTCTTTCTGCTTTTCCCAATACACACACGTTCTTTTTTTTTTGTATCACAGAGATTTTAAAATTGTCCTATCCAATTTAAATAAGATTTCCAAAAACAGTAACCTTTTTACAGGGAAAAATCAGAGCATTTCCAGTTGACAAAGTAATTTGTGAGGGACATGCAAAGCACCTGAAAAAACAGACTGCAATGAAAACCATTTTAACTATAGCAGCAGCACTCACTGCATAATGTTAAAAGGAAAATTATGCAATTAGGTCTCTTATCAGACTTATGAAAATTCAGATTATGCCATTTGGGGGAGTAAAAAAAGAAAAATCATTGTTCACCACATCTCCCTTGAGCACTACCTAGGGGAGGGGAGTGATGACCAGACAGTGAAAATTAAGGAGAACGTGTCCCACCTTACGCCTATTCTGCCAATCTGTCACAGTTGTTCTTCTAGCTCCATAGGTTTACATGATTTTTTTTCCCTAATTTTTTTCTTTTTTTTTTTTATGCTGACAAGTAATACAAGACAGATTCTTGCCTTCTTAGGATCTTGCAATCTAGTTTAGACATAGCACGTCAAGTGGTGATGAAAGAAGGTTAGGGTGGGTTTGAAAAGATGAGGATTCCAACAGTAAACGATGCAGAGACATCAGTTTGGTAATGTACACATGTTTTGCATGATTCATTGGACCAAAATGGCCAAAGGAACTTAAAAAGCTGTCAAAGGCATCTTTACCTCTGACCTACCTAGTCATCCATCTGCTTCCTCATACTGTCAATCAAAACCCTCCCATCCTTATCACTATTCTATTACACACATTTTCCACAACCATTTCTCCTCCAGCTCTTAAAAAATATCTTAGCAAACATTTCAATCAGTCATTAAAAACCTTGTTAAAATATGCAATGTGTCATCAAATATGCACAGCGTACTCGTGCAAAATCTGTAGAGCGTAAATCACTGTATTACATTTGATATAGTATTAATGTGAAACATCATGGAAAGTATTACCAATAGGAACTTCGAATTACTTTCTACAGATTGAAGCTTGATTTTGTGCTATATTAAATAAAGGAAGGGCAATTGAATAGATTATTTTACACAATAATTAAATTAAAACCCATACAGCATGCCTAGAATAATAATCCAGACTACACGTAAAATTCATGCAATTAATTGCTGTTCTAACAAATTCATACAAAGGGGTTTGCTTCAACTAAACTGCACATGCTTCAATTTAACCACACCAGGTCAAAACCCGTGCATTCGCTCCTCAGTGAATGCAAACACTTTAACAGGTTGGTAAACATATGCTTAGCAGACATAGAGGTGCATCTCTAAAAATAATATTCTAAAAAATTATAATAGTAATAAAGTGACCTACCGACAGGAAATAGCCTGTTAAACTTCTGCAGCCCTTATCTCTTCCAGTCTCTTGCACAAATAGTTATGGAATTATCCTGTCGAAATAGTTATGGAATAACATCAACCACTCACGCACAGGAAAGAATTTTGTTCAGACCTGTCACACGTTACGTATTGATTCCAGACCCGCTGGATAACCCCCGCTAAATAAAACCTGGCGGAATCTCCCTGAGGAGCGGTGTGCCCGGGGTGACTGCCCGGCGGGCAGCGGCCCCGGCACCGCGGCGGCAGAGGGGAGGCGGGCGGGGCACGCCGCGGTGCCTCGGGCCGCTCCCTTTGCCCTCTCCGGGGACAGCGCAGCGGGACCGGCTGCGGCGGGGGGGAAAGGGGGCGGCTTTTGCTGGCCGAGAGCGGGGAAGGAGGGCCGGGAACATGCCATGGGTTATTTAGGGTGCGGGAAGCCCCGGGGAAGGCGCCGGGACAGCCCTCACGGCGCCGCTGAGGGAGCAGCCGGGGCCTGCCGGGGGCGGAGAGGTGCGGGCGCTGCGCGGGGGGACGCGTGCGGCGCCCCGGCCCCCGCCGCTCGGGAAGAGGCGGCTGGGGAAAGGCGCGCACCGCCCGCGCTTCTCCGAGGGGCGATCCCGGGGGCACGGCCCCCATGGCCCCTCTCCGGGCGGGGTCCCGGGGCAGGGCCTTGAGCCGGACGGCAGCGCGGGGCGGGCACCGCTCCCCGCAGCCGGGACAGGTCGGCGGCCCCACGAGGGCGCCGAGGCGCTGGGTGCGCAGGGCCCCGCTCGGGTCCCGCAGCTTGGTGGGGGTGAAGGGGACGGAACGCGGTTGGGGTGCTCAGGTGCCCCCCGCCAATACCGCGGCAGGACAGAATACCTCTGACGGCTCCACACCGCGCTTACCCCACCGCGGAATCCAGAGTAAACCCGGCCTGTTACCTCCCAGCCCCTGCGGACTCGGTCCGCGCAGATGCCGGGCCGGCGCCTGTCCTAAAGCCCACAGGTGGCTGTCTCTCAAGGGGGCAGAGTCCCGGGAAGGTCACAGAGGGAGACGTAGCGCTGCAGGAGTGGGGGCTCCGCTCCCGCGCATAGGGCAAGCTGCTCCCCCGAAAGGGCGCCCGCCTCGGGGGCACTGTGGGCTCCGCCAGGGCAGCCGCCGCCCTGGGAAGGCGAGGGGAGGGTGCGGGCGGCCAGCCTTGTGTCCCTCGCCTCTGCTCCGCCATCGATGGCACCCCCCGCCCCGCGCCAGGCACCTCTCCCGCCTGCGAAGTGCTGTCAGGGTTTTTAAGCGTCAAACACAGGGATAATTATAAACCTCTCAAAACCGACGGGGTTTCATCTCTCCCTTTCACCGACTGCAAACCTCCACGCTTGGCCACGCGGTGTAAGCCCTGTCCCCTACGCTCTTCCACACACCCCCCCCCCCCGCCTAAAAAAAAAAGGAAAAACGCGAGGCAAGCGGACCAGCTCCATCAGGGAGAGCAGTGGCGGGACTCCCGCTCCAGAACCTCGCGGCGGGCCGAGAGCGGGCGAGTCCACCAGCCTCTTCCCCTTGGTCCCACCCGATCCCTTACTTGCAAATCGGCGAAGTGCTTTTTCCACGACGTTAACGTTTCGCCAGGTTTATTTTACTTGTTATACACAGACGATACAAACGGGCAAAAACCGAAACATTTCTCAATGGAGCATGTACTGGTATAAATTATTCAGTTCCACAGACGTAACAGAACAAATATAAAAATCACAACATTCGATTTACAGAAGAGTCAAAAATATACACACGTTTATGACCCTGAATTTCTATTAGGAAATTTCCCCGTCGAGTGTAATCTAGACTGAATATTTAGCCTGATGCATATTTCAGTTCGGTTTTTTTTTTCCCTTCCATACAAAAATGCGTTAATTTTATAGATTTGCTACTCAAAATTAGAAGACTTATTATTCTGCTTCGCCGGGTGGGAGTCCTGGAGAGATATTACTTCTCCTTCAATAGTATAAGAAGAGGTTTACAAGAATGATCACTCTTACTTTCGATGTGCATTTGATTCCCCAGGAAGTCAGATCTCGGTTAGCTACTTTATGAAAAAGTCAATTCCAAAACTAAATGCAGTAAAATATACAACTCACAATTCATCTTCACTGGACTACACTATGGTTACCAACAATTCAGTCGTCTATATCTTTTTTCTTTTTTTTCTTTTTTCTTTTTTTTTTCTTTTTTTTTTTCTTTTTTTTTTTCTTTTAGATTATCCATTACAAAGATTTACAGCAATATAAATAAAGAGGGGGGAACTGCAAAGAAATTTGAAAATAGTTTGTTAGCATATTTGGCACCTGCGGGGACCAGTAATGGATTTGGCACTTGGGGGTAGGAGAAGGGAGATTCCACAAAAATAATAATATTGCTGATCTCGAGTTACTCCTTTCAAAGAAAAATAAGTGGCAGCTAATTTTGGTTCCAGAAGCCGTTAGGCTCCTTTAATCGACTTTCCAATGAGACGTATTTCTGTTCTTTTGAAGGGAAAGCTGAGCTATTCCTTAGCTGTGTTAGCCCAGGGCACCACGTAATTATTTCATGCGAGGAATTGGAGAGAAAGTGAGAAACCCATTACCCGCTGTTACAGCTATGGACCACTGACATTTCCAGAGGCATCTAGGAAGAGTGTTTACCTGGGGAGGGGCACGAGGAAGAGGGAGCAAAGAGCGGGGAGTGGGGTAAAGAAATTTAAACAGGATCTAAGTTTTGTGACTTAACAATGAAAACAAAACAACAAAAAATCCAAACAAATAATAAATAAACTGAACCAAAGAAAAGTAATCTGTTACAATAAAATAAATACTATGTACAGGCATTTCACAGGCTGTTTTCCCCACTATTACTGTTTCCCCTAGAATCCATCCGTGGTAAAAGGAAGGAAGCGCTGTACGGTTTGAGAGTCTAAGCATCCTACTGATCAGTGAGTTTCGGTGCGGCAGTGCCCCCCGCGCCCCCGGGGCGCCGCCGGACCGGGCCGGGCAGGGCGGGGAGCGGGGCGGGGAGGCGGCGGCGGCCGCGGCTCAGCCTGCCTGCCTGCCTCCCTGCCGGGCCGAGCCGGGCCGGGGCACGGATGGGGCAGCTAGGGGCGGGGGTCAGTGCGCTAACGCGGAGGAGTTATTGTGCAAAAGGACGGCGGGCCGGCGGCCGCGCCTAGCTGTGCGAGTAGAAGCCGTAATAGCCGATGTCCTTGGCGCAGGTCTTTTCGCAGTCCCGCTGGGTAAGCACCTCGCTCTTGAGGGGCGAGGAGCTCTCGGACACCGGGGTGTCCGAGGGGGAGATCCGCCTCCTTTTGGCCTGCTCGTAAATCCCAGAATCGGAGGAGTCGATGGACTTAATGGACGACGGCGTCTCGATCCAGCTGGAGTCGGACAAATCTTTGGGCTTGGAGTCCTCGGCGCCCGGCAAGGGGGACCGCTCGGGGGCCAGGCTCTCCGCCTCCTCCCCCAGGTAGGGGTTGCCGGCGGCCATGCGCGCCGCCGCCGCGCTGTTGGGCCAGCAGGAGAGCACGGAGCCCGACTTGCTGCAGTACTGCGGGGGGCTGCGGGCCCCCCAGCCCGAGGGGTCGGCGTAGTAGCCCAGCGGCCGCCCGGCGCACCCGGCCGCCTGCAGCGGCAGCGCCTTGACGCCCGCGGCCGCGTAGGACAGCAGCGTGGCCGCGTTGCCGGCGAAGTCGGTGGCCGTGTCGTAGGCGGAGGCGGCGAAGTCGAGGCGGTTGTTGGCGGGGGCGACGAACCAGCGCTGCGGCGAGGGGGCCCCCGGGTCCTCGGCTTGCTGTGGGGAGAGCAGCCCGTTGGTGTGGGGCACGCTGCGGTCGGCGCCGGGCCCCGGGCCGGCTCCTGCCCCGGGGTGGAAGCGGGACTTGGCGTAGTTACTCACGAACTGGTCCTGGAGGAAGGAGCCGGCCATTGCGTAGCGGGCCCCGGGCACGATCTGCGAGCGGGGCGAGTCGTTGGGGGAAGGCGTCAGCCGGTCCATGTCGCAGCCCGTGTAGATCCTGCCCAAGAGAAGGGGAGAGAGCTGGGTGTCCGCCGCAGCCCGGCGCCCTCCTCGGCCCGGCACCCGGCCGAAACGCGGCCCTCGGCGGACGAACGGGACGGGGCCGTCCCAGAGCGCTCCGGCCTGGCCCGGGAGCCTGCGCTCCTCTCCGGGCTTGGCCTCCGGCATCAGCAGAGCCGAGGGCCTTTAACGGGGAAGAGGAAAGACGGGGGCAAGCGTGGAGAACAAATCTTTCGGAACCGGTTGGCCATTCCGTGACGGGCCTCAGATCCCTCTCTCCGGTCCGAACCCACAGCCCAAAGGCGGGGAATCCCGCGGTGACACGTTGACCGGTCCCACCACATGCGCAACAGGCAGCCCGGTCACTTGCCGCGAACAGCGTGAGTGGCAGACTACGGAATTCTATCGGCTGTTTAACACTTATTATTGGGAGTCACAGACGAACCATCAACATTTTACTGAGTTTAAATTAAGCTAATCTTTAAACACCTACTGTAGGAAATGTAAAGCCAGACACTTCCAGTGTTCCCTGCTTGGCCTATATATAATTCTCCCATGCTGGGCTGCAATTTGCGATTATAAAAACTTTAATGGATGAATAACTACTATCTGTATTTAATTCAGGCTAAAACTGTGCTTTAATTAACCCTCCACGCCTCCTGGAATTTCTTATCCAAAATAAACTTGGCCCTTAAACAAATTCAACGTGCTAGACAACATTGAAGCTTCCCCCTCCCCCCGTCTCCTTTCAAGTGACGCCCTATAAAGTTTTTTTTTCCTATCAAAAAGAGAAAAGCACTTTCGGCTGGGGCCGAAGGCCACGCAGCCTTTCCCAAGGCCGCACATCCTCTCGCAGAGCTCCCTGAGAGCGGGCAGGCTCGGCTGCCGCCCTCCGTGGCACCAGGGACCGCCGCTGCACTCCCGGTGGCATACGTGCTCCCCGACACAGCCTCGGCGACCCCCTCCCCTGAGGGAGAGCGACCGCACCACAAGCTGTTCCCTGGGGAGAGCTGGAGCTCGGCCCCGGGCCCTCTCGCACTAGTTCAGCTCTCGGCGGCGTTTCCACCCTTGCCCTGAAAGCCGCTGGTGGCTGCTGGACGGCGGTCCAGCGGGGAGGCTGAGGCAGGCGCTTGGGGCACGCACGGGATGAGGCGCTTGAGGCCAAATGAGGCCGCTCCCCGCCTCAGTTTAGAGAGGGAAAAGGTTTTCCTCCTCAAAGCCGGGGGCCCGTCCCACAGACCAGAGCTTGCAGCGGGACAGGCGACATCCCTGTCGTCTGCTCCTCTGGGCGTAGGGGCAGCCCTGCGGCCGCCACCTCCCGCTGCCCCAGGCTGGTCAGGGAGATGCCGGGCGGGTCGTACCCCGGGCTAGGGGACGCCTGCCTGCAGGGCCTGCAGGACGGGATACCCCCACTTTTGTCCCGAGGGCCGCGAAAGGCGGCGGCGGGGGCCGAGTGCTGATGCCGCCCTGGAGCCGCAGCCCGAGGGGTACCAGCCGCCTGTGCCAAGGGCGCCAAGGCCAGGGGGTCAGACCGCTGGGAACGCCTCGGAGGCGGACGGCCAGAGGCAGAACAGGGACAAACCGCGATTAAAACTTCAGAGGCTTTAGCTCCACCCAGAAGGGAGAACGGGGAAAAAAATTCAACCCCGGCGAAGAATAAAACGAGACGAAGACATTTCCCTCCGGACCTCGGCTCTGCGGACCTCGGAATGATGCAGACCCGGCGGGTTGGCGGGGGCTGAGCCCCTGCTGCTCGGGTGCTTCTTTCGGAGCCCTTACGCGCAAGTGAAACGGAAGCTTGGAAAGAGGCGCCAAGATACGTGCCAGGAAAAACCAACAACAAAACCGCCGCAAGTGCCAAAGCGAGATGCGGACTCAGGTGTGGGCAGCGCGGCCCCAGAGGAGGAAGCGGCCTCAGGGCTGCGCAGGGCCTCGCCGCAGGGACAGCCCCTGTGCGGGAGCGGGCGTGTGCTTCCCTCCCGGAGGGCTCTGGAAAAGCCTGACATTACACATCTCGGTGTGAAATGAGCCAGCCCTCATCCTAAATCTCCCCCCTTTGACATGTGTGTGCAGCCGGTAGAAGGGTAGTAAAAATCCGGTTTACTTACGTGTCATAATTGTCTCGGAATCCTTTTGCGAAAGGGTTGTGATCTATTTTCAGCTGTGTGATCTAGGGAAAGAGAGGAGAGGAGCACACATTGTGAAAGCCTGAAAAATATACCCCATTGCAGCCGACACGTTTTTAAAGGACCAAGCTTTACTCTAGTCAATCATACTGCCTTTAAATCGTGAAAAATAAGCTTTGGTACGCTTATAGAAATCACATTCTAATTTTAAGATTTTACGTCGTTGTAAAAAGTACGAAACAAAATCAATATTTAGCCCCATATTTTGAGACGTGTTCAGCGTTCCTAGTGCATGGGTATGAATATACTGATACCCAGAAATTAGGCAAAACGTACCGCAGAACGGTAACTAGGAGTTTGAATTTGCATCGAGCAAAATAATTAAAGCGAGAATGTGGACTGAACATATGTCATTTGAAAAGGGGGCACCAGTCTGTAGCAAAGCCAGACCACTCCGAAACGCATCCAGGCATTAACGAGCTTTTAATTTGAGGAAGTTGCTCCGTCACCCTCGGCGCAATCAATGAGGATGTTAATTGATCTTTGCAGACTTAAAGCTTAAGCTAACAGCTTAACAGTTAACTAAGCTGTTTCCGACTGGGAGATAAACGCCGCGGGCCAGCGCCCAGCCCTGGGCAGAGGGGCAGGATCGCGCCCGTCCTGGCGGGGAGGGCGATGCCCGGAGGGGGCCCCTGAGGCGAAGGCGGCCCGAGCGGCTGCGGCCGCCCTCGGGATGGCCAGGGAGGGATGGCACAGAGTGGGGAACAGCGAGCCCCATCTCCCGGCGCCAGAGACCCGGGGGAGGGTGAGCAGCAGCCGGGTGGTCCCTGGTGGGCTGCCTTGCGGGGAGCGGGGGACCGCGAGGGGAATAAACCAGGGAGCTCTTTACATCGGTGTTTTGGTAGGCGGTGACGGCAATGAACTGCGTCTCGGGGAACGTGAATGTCTGAACTCTGCCCGGCTGGTTGGTATCCTCCGTCCCGTCTTCGTTCACCTCCACCACATGCAAGCGAGGTTGGTACTTGTGAAGGGACTGCAAAACCACCATCTGTCAGGCATGGCAAAAGGAGGGAGGGGGATGCGAGGAGAAAAGAAATTAGAGCGAGAAGGACGAGGAGAGCGATGCCCGCTGGCCGCCGCCTCCCCGGGACGGTTGCAGAGTTCCCCGGCCGCACCGGACAGCGGTGTCAGCTTGGGCAACGCGCTCAGGGGCCGACGAGGCCCGTGGCAAAATAAAATGTGAGGACTTTTCACTACCACCCCCCCTTTTATTTTCACCTAACGACACGATCTAGAAAAAAAAAATACACGTCCTTTCCGAAACGGTAGGATTTTAACTGAAGAAAAAAATAATTCTGGCAGCGTCTGCGTTCCCTCACTGACCTGCCCGTTGTTGTTTGATGCTCCTTTATTGTTTGTAAGTTTTAGTTTCCCAAAGGAGATTTCCTGACGCATCCAGTGGGCCCCCGTGTTGGGGGAGTCGGGATGCATATACACCCGGTTTCCTAAGCAAAACGACAAAAAACACAACCACATCACAGTTCTCGCCTGTACCCCGGTTCTGCAGCTTCATCCGCACACGAGGGTGAAAGACCCCGTTAAGTGGCCAGTGTTTTACTGCCCAAGCTCCCTTCATTTTAAACGAAAAGGATTAAAACCGCTTTTTTTTTCCCGAACACCTTTTCCCTTCTCATCCACCCTCCTTTTTTTTCTTTTTTCTTAAAAAAATCATCGTTGGCCCATTTGCGTTTAAGAAGTCGCCAGAGCCAGTCCGCAAAGGCATTAATTAATCATTCTCACCTACATATGTGTCTGGAAAAGTGTTAATTGGAGGAACTTGCCTTGTACATTGGTGTCCGCCTTGCCGCAAGGAACCCATTTGCCTCCCTGAAATCTCCAGTGATTGGGATCCGCCAAAATTACATCCACAAAAATATTGTAGTGAGCCGTAGGGTCGAGACCAGAAATATTAAAGCTTAGGAAAGGGAACATGCGCCTAAAAAAAAAAAAAAAAAGAAAAGAAATAAAGAAAAAAAATAAAAGGGGAAAAAAAAGAAAAAGAAAAGAAAAAAGGAAAGCAAGCCACCGGCAGCGACGGGCACACGCGGAGCAACCAGCCGTTGTGCTTTATCTTCACGGTTCCCGATAGCGACCGGGAAATAAAAATCATAAACCCCTTCCCCGGAGCGCCGAGCTTTCCTCGGGGAAGGGATGAGGGCAGCGGGCGCGGGAACTTGCGGGAAGGCAGAGAGGGCTGCCCCGGCGGGGACCGGCTTCGGCGGGGACGAACTCCGGCAGGGACCCTCACCGGAGCTGCCGGCGACCGGGGCAGGGGCCCCGGTGACGGGGGGACGGCTCCGCCAAGGCGACGGAGGCTCCGGGCGGCTCCCCCGGCGAAGTCCGTGGCTCAGCCCCGACACCCAGAAAGGTCCGCGCGGTGGCTTACCTTCCCTGCTTCGTGATGATCATCTCCGTCTGGTGCCGGTGAAATTTCAGCCAGAGTGGCCTGTTGCACAGGTAGACCTGAGCCTTGCCGGGAACCAGCCCCGGCTGGGTGGAGGAGAACTGGTAGAAAGGTGCCCCTTGGTAGGAATGGCCATACTGCTGGGGGTACGGGTAGCCTGCCGTGGGGTAGCCTTGCGGAGAAGAGTTGGACAGGAGGCTGTTATAAGCTCCGTTGGTGATCACAGGATGATGAGCCATGTAGCGGCTGGGACTGGCGATGGAGAAGGCTGGGTGTGCAGGTCCATGCTGGCTGGGATAAGGGAACATGGTACTAGGAGCAGAGGCAGCAGACTGGGGCTGGCTGGACTGAGAGAGCAGATAGCGATCTGCAGCAGATCCATCGAAACTGTGACGAAGCTCAGAGACCCCGTCCAAGACGGGAGAGAGTTTATTTCTCTGGACGTCCCCTGGTGTGTCCTTGGAGTCAGGAAAATTGTCTGTATCTGACTGATTCGTCATCCCCCTGGTAATTTTTTTCAAAGGTGAACTTCTCTCCAGGTTGTCAGTGGTCGAGATAATGGGATGATCATGCAAGGCAAGCTCAGATCCGCCTGCATGTGGGTAACTGCTGCTCACATTGAGAAATTTCTTGGAGAGCATGATAGAGGGAGAAAGACAATGCTCCAGCTGCATAGCTCTAGCACCACAGTAATAACCCTTCAGTCCCTGGATCTGAAAGGGCTTCTTAGTATCAGAAGCTAGACATCCTGGGACCCACACTAGGCAGAAAGCACTTCATCTACCAAATGCATCCCAAACGTTTGATTTACTTTTTTTTTTTTTTTTTTTTTTTTTTTTTTTTTTTTTTTTTCCTCCCTTCCCAGGGAGAAGAGATTGGCCAATTGACACTATGCAGCAATCAGGAAAGACTCACTTTTGATCTTGCTGCTTGTGGAGAGGATGAAACGGCTTCTGCCATTGGTTAACAGCTGACAGTAATTTAATTAGATAGACATTAATTAGGATAATCACCTGGCTCCTGGTCGCGACGATCATGGCAAATTGAAGGAGATGATTTTATTGTGAGATAGAAGGAAGGGAAAGGGGGAAGGGAAGAGTGTGTTTGCTGTGAGAGCTCATTATTATGTGACCTTTCTAGCTTTTTAAATTTTTTTTTGACTACGGCTGGAAGATAAATCCGAACCCTGCGATTCCCCAAATACTGCGCGCGTGTACCCCACCTTTGTGCGTCAGGGAGGAGAGCGGGTCCTGGGCGCTCTGGGGAGCGATTGCGAGGGGAGCGCGGGGCTGGGCGGCCGCTGCCCTCGGCTCACCCCCGCGGTTTGTCCCCAGCGGGGCGCAGTCCCTCTCCCCCAGCTCTTCTGAGCGATCCCCGGCGCATCGCCCCCACCCTTCCCACCCGTGCCTGTTTCGCGGGGGAAAATACACCCTCCGTCCCCGCTGACAGCGGCCGCGTATCATCTCTTTTAACTTCTGAAATAATCATAAGCCCCGCAGCCGAAGTGCCCTAATGTATTTGCCGCGATGTTTACGGGTTCTTTAGTAAATAAATATTTTATCTGGGAGCCGTAATGCCGGAGATAATCAGCAAAACAGCGTGGAAGGCGTCCACCTCCCCATCCGTCTCCGGATTTCTTTCCTCTCGGTGCCTGCTTTTTCCCTCAGTGACTCAGTCCCGCGGACAGCTCTCGGGAGGGGCAGATTTTTGGTAGCACCCTTGCCAGGGGCCGCGGCCCGCCGTGGCCGCGGGGTCGATCGGAGCTGAGAAACCCAAACCATGATGGTGCTGCTGCAGGAGCCGCCGGCACCCTCTGCCCGAGGGGGTCTCCGCGGGAGCCGCGGCCGGGGCTGCGCTCCCAGGCGGGCGGGGGCTGCGGGGACTCCCAGGGACCGGAGGGAGCGGCCGACGGGTCGAGTGCTGAGCCCGGCCGAGCCTCGGGCCATTGAAAGCGGCACCTCCAAGGCGTGAAGGTGCGCCTGAAGAGTTTAGGGGGCACACTCGCCACCCCGCCTTTGCCAAGCACCAGTCTCAATTTTTCTTCCAAGGGAAGCCTGCCTGAGAGTTTATAAGTATGGGGTTTGTTCTTCGGTTTTTTGTGGGTTTGGGGTTTTTGGACCAGGCAGGAGGTCTCCTGTTCCATTTTTTTTAGTGTTGTCCCCTTAGTGGTTTGGACTTCAGGTATTTTACAGACCACATCTTTTCCCAGGTGACATCAGCAGCCGGCTTCAAATTTCACTGACAGATAATGCAGTCTGAACCACTACATAATAAAACCGAACCACCGCATAACTGCCTGAAGCCAGACCGAAACTTTGTAAACTCAAATCCAGAGAAGACTAGACCCAGGATGACTTGTCAGAATGTGTATTTCAATGCTCTCAAATCCCGTGGACATTTATTTTTCTGTTGCTTAACCGTGAGCTACTTTGGTTATTTGGTATTTCATGGATTCCAACATACACACACTCTCTGCAAGGAAATTATTCTAGTAAGATAATTTATGAAGCAAAGAGCAAGCAGTTCACTGTTCTATTCGAGTGGCTTAGCGCATGCAACTTTCCATACACCACCTTCTTTCAGTGTTAAGAAAACAGCTTCATTATTATCTAACTAATGTTTCCGACACTTGTTTCACTAGTGCTCACCCTTCCCTTTCCCTGTTTGCAACACCAGAACGGTAATAGACTTATATAGGCAGGAGATGGACCAAAATGCAGATAAACGCTCAGAAACGCTGCCCTGAATTACAGAGCTACAGCCATGTAGATGCAGAGCTGCAATGAATTCAGTGGTATACTGCCAATCACATTGAAGTGCTAATATATGCCAAAAATCTTCAGTGCACAACTCCTAAACTGGTATAATAGGGGGGATATGCAATGGCAGGTGGTGTTACAGAATCGTCATAGAATGGAGTGAGGTTTGCTAATACAATATGCCCGTCCTTCGCGCTGACAGGTGACAAGGGGTCATGCTGCTAATGAAGGTCTGCTCCATTGCGGCTGGAGGCTCAGAAGGTGGCTGGCTGCTTGAAAATCTCTTTCTTCCTCCAACATCGTATATGGGCTGCTGCTTTTCAGGTTAAGGCATACACACAATTCTTCCAAATCCTCTGTGTAGCTCCTAAAACACTAGAGAAAAATAAGGAAGGATGCCCCAAAAACCTGCCTTTTTATTATTCATGTAACATCTTGGTAAGTGGAAAATTGTGCCTCCAAGTTAAACTGAGGAGTGAATAGAAAGCAGGGTACCACAGCACAAGCTTATACTATGGGAGATCTGCGTCGCCAACAGACTCCCTTCAGCTACCCTCCGCAAGATGTACATTTGTCAAAATTAATTTAGAATATGTAAGACTCACTGGTTTGTCTCCCTGCTTACACCAGCCTCTCACGCATGTATACACTGCAGCACTGCGCTAGCTCCTCTCCTGTTCTGCAGTGCCATGTTACCCACGACCTGCCAAACTCTGTCTCCCTCGTGGTGTTACACGTGTGCGTGGGAGTAGAGAGCGGCAGGGATGCAGAGCCCCCCTGGCAGACGAGCCCCTAGGGCAGGTCCCTCAATCAGCTCCTGCCCCATCTCACCCCGGGCGTGCGCATCCGGCAACGGTGAGGCCCCAACGTAGCCCTCCTCAACCACCCGCAGGTTTGCAGTGGGAATCTCCAGAAAGAACTTCCATTTAACTACATGCAGGCAAATGTGGTTTGGTATGTCTCCATTTTCCCAGTCTGATATTCCACTGCCTACTGTGGGGGCAGAGGGAAGGCCATAAGGAGGGCAGCTGCAAAAATCTGCATGTTTCCCTCTGAAGTAAGTGCACGCTAAATATACTTTGAGAGAGAGTTAGTCTAAAATAGTAAATTAAAAGGCCTCAAAGAGAAATTTCAAACAAAAGAAAAATATTTGAATGGTAAAGTGTAAGTAAATATTGGCATAAGCCAAAAAATAAGAAATTTTATGGGTAATTTCCTTCGTATGAAAATAAGTCAATTTTTAAAAAATTATCTTCAACAAGAGATGTAGATGGTTTTGAAGGTTTTGAAATATTTGCCTGCCACTACTGTTGCCGTTTATTAAAAAAAAAAACCAAACCAACAGTAAAAAGAAAACTTCTGCCCAGACAAAGAATGAAATCAGCCTAAGCAACATCGAACATTTGAAAAAAAGAACCCTAATGAAGAATTCCAATCAGTCCCTGTCCAAAACCCAGTCACTCCCCAAACCCAGATATTTGGCTTTGCCTGCTTCAAACCAAGCAGTCAAACCACCTGCCTTCCTGCAAGGTTTTCCCTCTCCAGTCAGTGGAAATGGTTCTAAATATCATATTCTAGTTGGGACTCTTTCCATATATTTATATTAATGGACATCTCATGTACATTCTCTCACAGAAGGGTGGGTTCATCAAACCTAGAACAGCCTCTGTCACTTTAATGTTTATTCTCAGAATACTGCTATTTATGACACCGCTTGTGAGAGTTCTGTGATTCAGTTATCAGCAACTGAATTCATTTCCTTAAGGTCAGTTGTCTTCTGTAGATATTAGGGTTTGAATAATATACTAAGGGAACTGAGAGAGGAATTTTCAGCGTTTTTGGTTTTGTACATCCTCAGAATTCAGCACGATGGTTTTTTTGTTTTAATCCCCATGAGAGTAACTGGTAATCTATGGGAGCCAAATTCCAGTAGAGAATTTTTGCTTTCCTAGGAATTAGTATCTCAGTAGTTTTACAGTGGGGAGAAACAAATGTTTGCTAACACTTTTTCTAGTTTGTTAATTCCCGCTGTCCTTTCTCAAAAAACACTGTCCAGAACTTAAGACAGATTTGTAAATGTATTTTTATTATATTGTAACAATCAAAATATATATGTACTACTGATTTCCACCCCCCACCCCCCAAATATTAAATGAAAACATACTACATTTTTTCCCACATTGTGTTCTTGAATGCTTTGGAATCTGTGAGGGCCCTGACATAAAGAAACTGAAGCAAATGCACAATTAGAGACTGAGAGGTGTTATAGTGCTGCACTTACATTGCAAATGAAGTCAGATGTCTCCACTTAATCAAACAGAGCCTCAACAGTCTCTGTTTTGTGAGTATTAGAAACAATAAACAAATATACACAGAAAAGTATCAGAAACAGTAAATCAGTTACTTAAATACAACTGTATCCAACATAGCAGCTAAACACTGGACAATGTTTGAGGTCATCAGCACATCCACATGCTCTTCTAAATGACGTTTAGGGTCCTGAAATACAAAGGATACCATGAGAGGAATGACTGAAACACATCTCTGAAAGATTTCATTTACTTCAAGTCTATTTAAGATGTCTGTGAACACAGGCCAGTAATGCTCCTAAATTTTCTATTCTAGGAAGACCTAGCAAATGACTGAATTTCCATGAACAAAATTTTATTAATTCATACTAACAGTTAAGTTGAGGATAGGTTTAGGAAGTAAGTTTCTATCCATCATATCAAGAGTAACCATGGCAGCTGTGAGTTAGTTTTAAGGATGACACACAACATGTGAACTTTACTATACACCTCAGTAAGGCAAATATATTAATTTTAGTCTGATATATTGCAATTTCTCTTCATATCTTTCCACAAACGTGTTTTCTAATCCTGCAAAGATTCAAGCATCATCTAACATAGTCTTTGAATAGTTCTGTTGACTGCAAGAAAATTAGTGCATCTATACCCATAAAAACATGAAACATGAAAAATGCCCTGTTCAAATGCTCTTGGGAATTGAATGTTAAGCCTGAGCAGTTTTCTGAAAATACATATCCCCACACACTATTACTCAATTGACGTAGGCATTTGTGGGCATCTGCATGCAACAATAAGATTATTTCTGGTTGAAAATCATACCCATGCACTTCTTCAGTTTCACCACTGATATGAAATAATCAATCTCCAAATACTGCAAAAATATCAGGCATACCTCAAAAAGATGTCTAAACTTTATTACAGTATTATTGTAGTAATTCTTGAGTGTAAAGAAAGTAAAATATGGAAGACAATCATGCATGGGAATTGTAACTTCTTTAAAAGATGGAATTATTGTCAAAATGTAATGAACCCATCTAAATTTATATAGAAGAGTCCTACTGAATCCGGGTACGCTGCCCTTCTGAAAAAACTCCTTTTCAAAGATGAGACAGTTCTCCAGTATTCTTTCTGTTCCTAACAAAACATACACCTAATAACATAATATCCCTATTGTGAGTGGCTGCTTGTTTACAAAGCTTTTTATCTAAGCTGCATAAAAAACCCACTTGAAAATTACTTCACTGAACCATTTTTTTTTAATTTAAAGAAAACTTAAAAATTTTATCAGGAAAACAATTCTTTTTGAAGAACTGTATCAAAATAGAGTTTTTTTCACGTACGCGTAACAACTAGTCAAGTGCAAGTTCTGTTTGAGATGACATCATAACCCTTAAAATACAACCCTTCTTACATATTTTATATGTATATATTTATGTATGTGTAGGTGTGCATAAACTCCATTGTTCTGAATGCTACAGAAATACATGAGTGACTGAACAATAGTGCAGATGTGTTATGACATTGCTGCTAGAAGCTGACACATAAGAGCAATCCAGAATCTTTTAAATTCTTCTACTGCTACTAGCAATACAATAAGTACTGGTTCTTTAAGGACACACTAGATATTTTAAAAGCTATTTCTTGTTTCCATTGCCCTTCTTGAACACAAGCTCTTACAAATTTGCTTTGCTCTCCTCTTGCTCACAAGAGTACATTTCCTCAACCTTTATGTTGAAATCAAATGTAGAAATAGTTTTTTGTTGAGTCTTTAAAAAGAATATCCTAACATTACAAAGGGATGGAATGAATTGAGTGGGTATTTTTGGTTTCAGCTATGGTCCTAAACAGTCTTCCTCAAACACCAATATAAAGGAACTCAGCCTACCTGCCAAATGTGTCCGAGAGCTAAGCACTGACAGTATGTTCATGAACTGAAGACAGGGGTGAGCTGGCTCTTCAGCCACGATAATGTACAAATTACAATGTACACCCCCCTCAACTCTGTTTCCATGATCACTGTTTTTCAAGTGTCTCCACAGTTTGGGTCTCTTTGACAGAGACTTGGGTATCTTTATGTCTCTTGGAAGAAGTTAAAACAAATGAAGAAGGAAAAGGGAAACTACTGAATTTCAACACTGCTCCACAGCTAATAATAAAAACACATGTAGAACACAGTTTGCAGATATTCTGTCAATTACCTACAGTCAAAGGCCCCATTCCTTGCACAATCTCCAATAAAAATAAATTTATTATTTGAAACATTGAGAATATCATGCACGTAGAACTAAAATCACCTATGCGCATGTAAAAAATTAGTATTTAGAATGAACGAAGCATATCATTCCACCTCACTCTAATTCATCACACCTCACCTGCTTGCCAACATTTTTTATTGCCAGCTGTTCAGGTGTCATCTTATCTTCTTCTTCAACAGCCTGTGAAAGAAACACAGAAAAGGTCAGTGTTTCAGATTTCGTTTACTTTTCCCCCAAGCCACAGATTCCCAAAATACAATTCGGTTCCTTAAAAATAAAGGAAAAAAAAAAGAAGAAAAAAACCAGAAAAGGGAAAAAAAAAAAATCAAACAGCAACACATTTCAGAAAGTCAAAAGGAAAGGTACTTCAGCTTTTCAGCAGACGTGGTTTTAATTACTGAGTGTTAGTGCAAAAGATCAAGGCAAATACTTATGAATGGTTTTATTGTCAGATACTCACCAAAATGTTATTAAGCAAAAATCTTAAATGAGTGGTATCAATAGTTAAAGATAGTTGGAAATGGTTAAAATAGCAAAACAGAACCAAACCCAGCATTATCTACACTGTTTCAACTACTGGAGATTTGATCTCAATAAATTTTTGTACTGTTTAAAGTCACTTATTTTAATATATTTTGATGCTGTTATGTTGCCTTCAAATACAGTGTCTTCATAAAGTTCATCCACAAACTTAACTAGTGAATGTTATACTGAATTTTGGTTTGAAGGACTTCTAAGGAGTTAAAAAAATAACACTTGTTAAGAAATACTGACATGATTACTTTTCATAGAATGCTTGTTGAGATCTAGTATTTATAAGAAATATTTCTTAGTGTGTCAGTATTAAAACAGTGCAAGTAGCTGTAATTTCTCTTACTTACAACACCAGTAACAAATTTCTTATTTAAACAGAACATTGAATTGGCCTCTGGAATGTGTTCTTAATACTTATAGCCTATTACTAGACTGATAGAGACCAAATAGTCCTTGACTGAAGGATTGAAAAATATGACTAACTGCTCATTTTGATCTACAGAAATCTTATATTCTTGTCACCAAGTAAAAATACAAAATTGATATGATTACTCACATTTCAAAGCAAAGCATGTAACTAAACACTGACAAAAGTTTAGGGCAAAAAGTCTGGTGGCAATGCCTGAGGAGCTAATCTGGCAACTTCACCCAGAAACCATATGTAGCTGATTAGTATGAACTATAGTCATTCTGAACAAAGCTTGTGAAAATCAATTCTTTCTGAAATTAAGCAACTAATTTCTTCACTTCATAAACACAGCTACAGTTATACTATCATTACGGGATATGAATACCTTGTTGTAATTCTTAGCTAATTCTAACATCTCCTTCACTACTGTCTCATTGAGTTTGCAATGTTCACTGTAGTCCTGAAGTGTCAAACCTTCCATCCAACTCTTCTTATGCAAATTTAGCAGCATCTGCAAGACAAAACCCCTTTAGAGCATTCACCATAAAATACTTTCAGAATACTATGAAGATCTCTTTGACAGACAAGAAGAATATACAAAAAAATATTGATCTTACAATGTCAGTGTTTAAATAGAGGAAATACAATGATCAACTATTCTGGCTAGAGTAGAAGATAGATTAGCATACTTTTTAAAGACCGAACTTCTTGAATCCTAAATCTGAAAATGAGGCATGAAAACATGGGTCACATTTACTTTGACAGGAATATGTAGATTTGTTTTCTGTGATTTGTTACTTTTGCTGCAGGTTGATAATGCACAATTGCCTTTTAGCAGGGCCAAGAGAAAATTGAATACTTTAGCCACCATATGAGGAACAGTTGAAGCTTTTGGCCTCTGACAAAGTTGAAAAATATTTTAATGCTTGGATTAAATTCATAAAGTAGTCACACAGGCTTCACTGATTATCTGATCTGTATGCAACAGTTATGGTAAAATAAACTTCGAAAATCACCAAAGCATGACTTGGTGTGTCTTTGGCACATACAGAATAAACAAGCAAAAAAAAAAAGAGATAAAATGTGGATAGACTTGATGGTGATAAATGCAGGCAGTATTAAAAATATTTGAAATGTTTTACTTGACACTTTAATGTAATCTTGCAAGAGCAAAGGAATAGCTACAACCGCAATTTCTTTATTTTCATACATAAAGGAAGTGTATTTTGTGAATCTCCTGCACGCTTGATGACTGTAGGGAGGACCCTTTCAGCAAACAGTTTCAGCTTGCCTCCAATTTGTGAACATTTACTAGACATTTTTGAGAACTGGTAATCCCTGTAATTGCTATCACCTGAATAAACGTACCTGTTTCATCCTATGTAGAGCTTTCAAAGAAATCTGGCTTTGGAACATGTGAACCGAGTTGAAAGTTTGTGTCATAATTTGTGTTAGCAGGATCTTAGCTACTGACAGAAGGAGTCGTAGGCAAACTGCATATGGACAGTTTAGCTAGGCTATCCTGATTTTAAAATTAAGGTTTGGTGTGATGAGCTCCTAATCTAATACATGAAGCATGTACTCTTCTTACCACAGATGGAGATAACAGATCACCACCACCATGAGGGGGGTTTGAGATATGTATGAAGCTGCCTCATGAAAGATGTGAGAGTGTTGTTACCTCACAGAGTAAAGTCTTCCTAAATTGGTCAAGATTATTCTCCTACTTGCAAAGGTAATAACTCACTTATGTAAAGCCACTGATGAAAGTACACACTCAGAACTTCAGACAAGACTGGATTGCCAAATTGTTGCATTTGACTGGAAACAATAACCCCCTGGAAGCCTCAGGAGCATTTCCTGAGAGTGCTGGTTTTGTTGAATCAGTTATTCTTTTCAGTAACAGTCAGGTCTTGGAAGTCTGATACTGCACTAAAAATGGTTGTGCATTTCACACACTCTTTCCAACTCCTTAATTTGTACACATATTCCTCCACTATTTGAAACTGGGTTTTTTTCTTATTACTTGTACCTCAGAAAGTCTGAATTCTGTGAAAAAACGATTCTGGCCTTTTTATCATAAGCTTTGAGATCAATTTATAACCCTAACAAGGCCATGAAAATGCACAGACATATCAGAAAACGTCCAGAGGATAGAATCTGGCTTTTCAAGCATTAAGTTCTGTAGATTATAATTAAGCTTTTTTCCTTCCTTTTTGTTTTCCTGGTTGAGACTCTCAAGTTAGATTCTGAATGTAACCTGAAGAAGTTTGATGCAAAAATAACAAAAAGCATGTGTTGTCAGTAACTCCATAATATTTCTTCTGTAAAAGCAGGACATCCCTACTTCTGGATACTCGGTGATGTCTTGGGGAATTCCCATCATACCAACGGGAAGTACCTTCTGTCAAAGTGATTAAAGCAAATAATAACCCAACATCCCTTGATTATACAGTCCATTTTGGAAAACACAGTTGAAAGTTCTCCTAGCTTCAGGAATTCCAGCCTGTGAAAACTGAAGGCAGCTAGTATATCTTTCAGCTTCATCACTGGAACCTTGAAACTTTGGACAAACTTAGGTGCAGAGAACAGCATGACAACTTTATATAAGGTGGACAAAAATGTTGTCCAACTATTCATATGGTCATTAGAATGTGATTTTGGAAAGTTTCATCACCATGAAACTATACATTAAAGTGCATTCTGGAAGAGAAGCCACCTATTCCAGGAGAGTTAAAACAATTACTGAAAGTAACAGCCGTTGAAATCAGAATATTGCCACAAATTTTAAATAGTTTGTATAATGTTCCTGGTACTCTGAATTAAAGCTGAAACAATTACCTTCTGTTCTAGTTCATTCTTCCTGTAGTTGATGGTGATGGAATAGTAATGTCTGTTTAGTCCATGGATTAGTGCCTGCAAAATTTAGGGGAGAAATTGAGTTAAATCACCCACCGCTGAAATGAAGAAATATCAGGAGAAAGCTAATTTCAATATAAACATCATTAAACATCACTCAAATAAAAGCACAAACGAAGAAAAAAATACAGAGACTATAAGGAGATATGAAGTAAATATACCTGGTTCTATTTCTCTTTTTGTGTTCATTAACTGACAGTTATGCTTTCTATTTCTAAACCAGATTTCTTTTTCACACAGTAGCAACTATAATAAGAAGAAATGGTAACTGCCTTCAAACATTTGACCGATACATATGCACAAACATATTTCTCTCAAATCCTTCCTCTCTCAATAAATTTGGTTATCACTCCTATTAAAATATTCTATTAAAACATTCTGTTACAAAGAAAAGACTATTTGCTATCTATTTATTTACAACCACAGTCAACATTCCCAAGTTCATTCTCCAGGGTACAACGTGAAGAGGGATTAACTGAACCAAGCAAAAACTTCAGTTAGACAATGTGCATCAAATTAACCTTGGATATTAAAATTAGTTTTATTTTTTAACTGAAAATAAAGGAAAAAACCAAACCACCTTTTTCACTATAATTATGCCCTCTGCAAATGTAATCTGATCAACTGAGATTAGTTTTAGTGATAGCTGTATGCATGTATTTTTTATTTTGCTCACGTAGATTAGATATTTCCTTTTACATTTATGACTTAAGCATGAGTTGTATTAATATTTGGGCAGGTAAAATTCTAGGATCAATCCTCATCACAACTAATAGAGTCTATTTTCAAATAAAATTTCACATATGAAGTACAGATCTACAAACAAGATACAATAAATCATATGTAAAGTATGCTGAATTAGTGATAAATACTTCTGTTTCAAGCATTCCACCTATTTATGTTTAAATATATATTTAGATCTATACAAAATGAATGTGTATTTGCATCTTATACAACTTAATATTTCAGCATTACAAAATCATCTGTATGATGAAAGCTGAAAATGTTTTCATACATACATTTTAAACAGATTTCTATTGCAAACACATATACAAAGACAAAAAACTACTTGAAAAGTTATGAGAATTAGCACTTACATAAAACCATTACTTGTGCAACTTATTTTAATTGGACTCGTAAAATACAGGTTTTATCAATAAAGCAATTTATAGTTGAAACTACTAGCAAGTAATTTCTACTGCCATTTTCTTATCTCACTCAAAATGACTGCATATGAGGTTTTGGTGTTCTCAGGTGTAGAAATTTAGGAAGTTTTCTCAAGTTCTTAAAATTTGACAAACAGGTTTGCCTTCTCCCACTATCCTCTCCCTTTCCTCCCCGCTTCCAAAAATTACCCTTTAAAAGAGTGGGCAAATGTAAAAGGTAAACAACTGTAATAAAGCTGTTGGTAAGGGAACACGAAAAAACTCCACACACAAAAAGGGAACGAAGCCAAGGCATGTACTATTCTATTATTCTTCTTCCCGAGATTTTAAGTAATGTCTTGTAAGTCCTGCTTCTAGCCCAGCTGAAATTTAGTTTGCTTCTGTCCTCAACTGGGTCAGAATTTTATTCATGGCTTAAAATAAAAGCAAAACAACACTGCAAGAGCTCTTGCAGCTTTAGGAACAGAGCATCATTTAAAATTATGATTTTTATCTTAACAGTGACATTTGCAACAGCTCATTGCCAGCTTGCAAAAAATCAACACAAACAAAAACTACCCATTTTAATAACAGAAACCCAAAATCCCATGGCCAAAATATGCCACGCTGTAATGACAGTGATCTTAAAATAATGAAGCTGAACAATACTGCAGGGGTTTCCAAGGGAAAGCATTACACATGGTCTAGAAAAGCCCAGTCAGAAAAGCCCTGAAACATGCAAGCATGGGCTTGCCTACATCCAATCAAGAGTATGAGCTGCTTATTTCATACTCATTATTGTTCACAGTTTTTACCAATTCAAAAATCAAGTGAAACACAGCCTCCTGAAGCAGACACTCTTCAATTTTAACACGCTTTTTTGCTAGCATTTTTATAAACAGCAAAGAATTTCAACGTATTAGTAACAAAAAACCCAACTTTTTCAAGATAGGGCTATGGTGGTCTAGGACCTCCCACAGGACGGCTCTCTTAGAGCGCAAGTTCAGCCATTATTTCAGTTCTGCTCTGACTAGTGGATGGTCTTTTTCTTGGATGTTTACCTAGCAAAATATTACTTCCATTGTTCAAGTAATGGAACAAAAAGCAAGAACTGGGCTTCATGGTTTCAAGGACACATGCCTTTAGAATACATAGTAAGGGGGAAAAGTTTTGTAAAGGAAAAAAAACGGAGGCAGAAGAACGAGAGGGATAAAAGTATTAATCACTCCAGAGGATACTTGTTTCAAGATAGAAGCTATTTCTCAAAATAAAGGCTTGCTTCAGTGAAGACCAAAACTTTTGTCTTTTCAGTGAAAGTCAACTTCAGAAATCAAACTCTGAATATCTAAGTTTCACAAATGTGTATTCAAAAGAAACATTACAGCAGAAGCTAATCAGGCATCCATTTTATCCATTGGATAACCTCCTGCACCATTTTTTAGCAACTTACTGCATTACATAAAAATCAGAGATTAATTATTTAACACACAATTCAAGGTTTAATCTATACTACATAATAAGCAAGAACCTCTATAAAATTAGAGTAAAAGAAAAAAGAGAACTTTTTCCGTAATTTACTCATGAGTAAATTTATATATAACTTATATATAAGTTATATATAAGTTTATATATATATATATAAGAGTAACTTATCATGAAGAAAGGTGAGATGTTGATGCAGTTTTTCAGCAGGACTAAAAACAGCACCTGTCTTGCATTACAAGTTATGTCATTAATTGTCACATTTAAAGTTTGCATTTCCATAAGTTTATACTTGAATCTTTGCTGTACACATTAAATACATGCATTTACACTTAAGTAGCTAGTTTAGGGCTCAATTTTAAACCCCTCACATATATATGTTCATTGATGAATCATATCAATTATAAATGCATGTGGAAAAATTCAATAGAGAGAACAATAAATAATTTGTAACCTACTGTTTTAAGTACCTTCCCCAAAAATTGATGAATTAATCTTGCAATTTATAGGACTACCAGCACTAGGTTTACCTGGATAGATGGCTTGTTTAAGTGACCCAGATTTGAAGTTGTTTGTCTTGGTTCATGTCCTAAGACCATCATATTAGCATTGATCAATCTGAAGGCATCAATAACAACCTGTAAAAACAAGATGTCAAGTCAATTCTTTTTAGAAAATGCAACTAATAGAGCCAAGCAACAGTGGACAAGGCACAATCAACTCTCATCTGTTTTTGGCCTTTATCCAGAAAATCATTTAATTATAATATTAATAAAAAAGAACCTCCTGCTGGCTATGTGATCAGCACACTACACTACCTTGTATTGTAAGGTGACACCAATTATTACCTTTTCCATGGAGCTGTAAGTTTTATATACATTATATCACCACATAACATTGAATTTTATATACACTTACTCTAAGCCTCAAAACTATGCATATGTTTGTCACCTAAATCTTATCCAATCAAAATGAGTGACAGAGAGAGACTAAAACTGAAAGTGAGCACAAGCTAAGGGACCAAGTCTAAAGCCCAGTCCTGTCACATCAATTATACTACCACAATACTTGAAATGACAACAAAATTATAGCCAGCAAGGAACTTGCCCCATGTATTCCCTTCTAGTCAGATGCTTTTTGCTTCTTGTGACTACGAAAGGGTCTATAAACTGTCTGATGGATTAAAAAGTCCTTGTCAGTGTCATGCTCAGGAGTAAAAAATAGAGAAAAAGAAAACCAAGGTCATTTATGATTTAAAGGTACACGGTAGGCAGTATTCAGTGCTATTTTATGGCAAATAATGTAAACCCATCACTGATTCTTACTCTGTCCTGTGCTAAATTTGTCTATGAAAATTTTTGGAAATTCATGGTCCCATGCAATAAAACCCACACCCTTATCCAAAACCTATAGGACCTGAAACAGACCTAAGCAACAATATACTCAAACCCACTCTTATTGTGTCCTGACCAGCACAGGTTCATAACTGCAAGAAGAATTCTTGTTTAGGTTCCAGTCTTTTAATTGAACCAGTGCAGCCTTGCACATCCACCAGAACAGTACCAGGCAGACTTTGCAGGCATCTTGTCTGTATATGTTTGAGGAGTTATTAACTTAAATCTCCTTTTAACAGCTTTTCTATAATAACTTTTATTCTTTTCTTCTCTGTACTATGAGTTGGACAACAACAACAGATGCATTTACATGGTTGGTTTGATATTTTGAGGAATTAGACTTGAACCTTGTTTACGTTGAACAAACAAGAAATCAACCACTGTCACTGAAAGTCTGCAGAGAAAGTGACACTCAGTCTCCCACCTTGTTCCAGCACCTTCCTCTCCATTTACACAAATATTAATAACTAAATAATGTGCAGCTTTTAGGATTACAAGAAAAAATATTAAGGTCCTTCATGTGGAAATGGAATTAATTGGCAAGTATTTATAACAAAAAAAATCATCAGGTGTAAACAAAAAAAACCCCACAAACTTATGACCTGTTGTGATTTACTTTTGAGACCCAAGTGAGACAGGGGTGTTGACCGAGTGCCACTAAAGGTTATTGCTTGGTCTCTCAGCTGCTGGCCAGATCCACCTGCATATGCCATGTTTTCAAATTGCATGCAGAAAACCTTCCTAAAAAAGATCTTCTTTATTAAAAATGTTCAGTTGTGACCCAATTAAAGTGAGTTACCAGTGATATTTTTTTTCTGATCAATAAAAACCCCACAATTCAAATTTAGAATGCAGCAGAAGTATGCTGTCTGATACCAATGCTACAAAAAAAGGAACTGCATTTAGAAGAATTCTCAAAAATATCTAAACCAGTTACTATATATCTATACATTCTTTCTTATAACGTAAGTAGTAATTGGTTTCTTTCTCATTTTTTATCATTTTTCTTCTCCATCTTAGAACACTTGTGACAAGCTTTAGTATATATTTTTGTATTCTGTTTTAACCAGATGCTCCAATTCATCAACACCTGGAAATGCCCAACCATAACAAACAGGCAGTATAAATTAAAAAGCAAGGAAAAAAAAGAAAAAGCACACCACCGGTTCTCCAGAGACTAGCTAGATAATGGAAAAAAACTAAGCAAGCAAAAATTTACCCTGAGGAGCAAGAAACACGAACTTGGCAGTATACTAGAATGACAAGGAGTTGCTTCATAGCTCACTAACAGCCCTGCTTCTAGACCTTAATTTAACTGAGAACTTTACTAGACAACACTGAGCCAAAAGAATGGCATTGTCCAGCTTGGACTTGTTTTAGAGCTTAAGCCATGTAAAACAAAAAAAATTATTAAACTTTTTTTTACTAGAAAATTCAACATTTCAGTTAGAGTTCTCAGATTAGTTAAATTTCACATTAAAATATGAGAACAAGTTCCTGAATTATTTATGAGTGATAGTGAATATTGCTCAAGCATCTTAATTCTGATCAGAAGTAACTTTCATTATGTTTTGGGTACAAGCTGCATGGGAATACACTGCACTCTCTATCTGTCCTCCTGAAGGAATGACGTGCAAGTATTCCTAAGTAGAACAAATATAAATCTAATAGAAAGCAGTATGAAAAGCTGAAATCACAAATATCAAATATTGTGCTTTTACAAAGGATAAAATGACAATTTCTACGATCTCAGAGGAGTATAAAAAGTACATGTGCAAATGCTATTTTTCGTCTTAGCTGCACTCTGATGACCAATTGTAACTAAATACTTTAACTACACTAAGATTAAAGGAATTTGCTGCTATCACTATAGCAACCATCTTGGAGAAACTATCATGCTCAGCAACCTGGAGGCTAAATTTAGACCTAATACACAATAAAAACATAAATACAACAATAAATCCTACATATTCATTTCCATGAAATGTAGTTGCTTTTTTCATAGCGAGCATAAATCGGTCCTGCCTTTAGAGGATTACATAAAAATAAATAGACTCATTAATGTCCAGTGTACTAATGAGCAATGGGTGAAGTAGGTGTTAATTACGCCACAGTAAGATCCAAGAAAAAAAGCCCCAGTGAGCACTTGGAGGTGTGTACAAGTTGAAGTCTCCTCTCTATGTTTATGTATTTCGAAGTACAGAATGATGTAGGCTGATGACAGAAACACGGTCACCCCCTATTCTATGATGGAAACTTTAGACACAGTATTTTGAACAAAGAACTTCTAAGGATTAATTAAACCCAGTACAAGCCACCACCCAGTTGCTTAGATTTTTATTGTAAAAAGTCAGTATTTTCCAACCAAAAATTTTAAACTTTAATTGTACTTAAATAACTTATATAATATAATACAGCATGTAATCTTTTAGTAAAAATTTGTTTCCAAGCTTCATGCTAAATTCCTTTCCTTAAAAGACATTAAAAAGTTAACCAGAAGTCTATGCTATTAGGATGTTTTCCAGAAATTCGAAGGTAATTTTTTTTTAATGCACTTCCATAGTGCAACTCTTTCACCACTCTGACCATTTAATTTTTCCTTGTGTAAGTGTCTCCAGACTTTTCAGAGGTCATTTCAACAGCAGACAGCTTATAACAAAACCATTAGCAGTTTGGCTAGCTTAAGGAAACCTCTTACTTTCCTTTTTTGTTTATTATCACTGCATGAATCTGCAGCATATGAGAGTTTATAATTTCTCAGGCTTGTTAAATTCATGTTAAAGGTCTGTTTTCTTGTTGAATAAATTTTGTTCATATAATGCTGCCTATTTCATATACTGAGTCTTTAATAGCACCTTTGGTCTATGCGCAACTCACAGATCAAAACAGAGGACTAAAATAGGGGTTGATGATGCTATTTACATGTGTGATTCCTGCTGTCTTCTTGTTAGTAGCTTTAATATAATAGAAGACCTTGTCTGTTTTGTAATTAACACATCTTTACTGGAGAGATATTTGGAAGTGATTGCTGTGAATATACTGGTTAGTAAAATAAACACAATCACACACCACTTTCTGTTATCAGACAAATTTGTGAATTGTACACATTATACTCCAGATCAACAAACTGTGATATAACAGCCAAGTAGAAGACACATTTATATAACCCTTTATTTTTCTGAAAATATGTATTCAATCTGACCTTGCAAATATAATTAGCTTGTGGGATGTGTGGATTTCAGTACCATGGATGCTTTACTAATTGCAGTTCTTGGAAATAGATACTAAATATTTGGAAGCTGCCAATACAAAATAAAAACTGCATCTTTTTGTACATCTGTCTTAGCTTCAAAATGCATAATAATCTAAAAAACAATAACTATACAGCTTTTTTTTAGAATTTGCCTGGGGTCAACAGCCCAAACTAGAGTTCATAGAATGTATTTTTAGAAAGAAAATTTACAATTATGTTCTGTGTAAATTTCAGGACAGCTATAATTAATATGATTAAAATTTACTCACATTCTAAGAACTGGACACGTCAACTGCTAGCTAGACAAAAATCTGGCCTCTTATAGTCTCCACATAGTTATTAAAAATAATGGCTTGATTAAAATTTAGGATACGTAGTAGCCAGATTTCTTTTAGCTTCTCCTGAAAGTGTGAATGCTATCACTCTTTAGTTTCTTACTATCAGATACTGATAACAATTGAATATTATCAGTTTTTCTAAAACAGTCTTCATAACTTTGTGGGTATTAAAAAAATGATTAATTCAAGAGTACTATACACACTTGATTCTTAAATCCTTCCAATATTAAATTTCCAAACAATCTTGAATGAAATAGCTCTGTTTTTCAAGTCCCACTATATTTTAGTGGTAAACTTCAGTTGGGCATAGGTCAGCCTTTACTGTTTAAATTAAAAAAAAAAATCAAACATCAATATTTTTCCAGCGAAGAATCTATGGCATATGGTGAATATCTTTAAAAATGCATTGTGTCCTTGGAATTCAAATAGCAATGTATTGTTTATGCCATATGTTTATGAACAAACATACCAGTGCTTAAAGACAACTGCAAAGGACAGAGTGTGGTTATGCCAGGTGTGGAAAAAGAAGTAATGTCCCATCTAAAATCTCTTTTATCACCTGCAACTGACCTGTTATCAAGTGCTTAGTTTGTTTCTAGATTCTTTAAAAATGAAATGGAACATGTGACCAGAGAAGTGCAGCTCAGGTTTATGACCATTTCGTTATTTATGCTGCCATGCACTGTTAGACAACTACAAGTGAAGAACATCTTCTGTCCCCTGCAAGCCCACAACATAAAAAATTCAAAGAAATCGTACTTTTTATGCCATTTCCAATGAAAAGCACTAAGAACTGAAACTGACTCATGCCAAATGCATATCACTGAATTGCTGTGATTGTGAGTTTGAAGTTTGCAACACGGAAATTATTTATAAAATGTCAATTTTAGCTCTGGAAAACATATTCCTAGGAGTATGTGCATTTTCCTTCTCTATCCTTGGAGAATTATTTACTTGTGGTCAAATCTGCAGTACAACTTCAATATCCATACTGGAAGAGGAAGAGAACTACAGCATAATACATTTATCTTGACAAGTGAGGGCATGCATCCATAACTCCCATGTAGCTGAGCCACAAGTTTTAAAGCTATATTCCTTAATGAAGATAAATGGACTATTCTACATCCACCACAGCAAAAGGAAATTAAACATTTAATACTTTTCAACGAAATCTTGGAACTTTCTGTTTTAGGGAAGAGCATGAACTCAAGTAACCTATGTAAATTGCTTAGTAAGTAAACATACATTACTTAATTAAACCACAAGTCCAAAGGACATTACATAACAAAATTTTGGAACATTAGGATTGATACTGACAATTTCAGCACTCCATTAAAAAATAGGAAGTAGAATAAGCAAAATATGTTAATCTGAATATGTATAACCACTCTAGAAAATGTAACAGAACAGTGGTGCACTGACAGTAATAAAACTATGTAGTTTATGCCTAGGTTTACACAGCCTGAACTGAAAATGCCAGGTGGCCAACACTGATGCAGACACAATTCATCTCCTACAAATATGATTCTCCAGGCAAAAGAACATCAGTCTTTACTAAATCAACAGTGATCAAACCCAGCACAAATATACAACTTCCTTACTCTCCAAACCAGGCTCCTATTGAAACTTGGCTCTTCCCTAGGTCAAACCACGTTGTTTTTGTCCAGTCAATGGCAAGAAACAGCACAGTACTGTGAGGGTATCTAAAAGTACTATACACTCTGCATAATGTTCAGAAATGTGCTCTTGATACGTCAATCAAAATTACCTACTGCGAAGTTATGTTATCCATTTTAGAATTTTTCCATTTAAAATAGAAAAGTATTAATTAGCTAATCCCATTCTAACAATGGAAGTCGTTCCAGGTATAAAAGATTCTGACAAAATTTTAGGCATGTTTTAAAATACATTTTCTTCTAAATATTATCGGCATAATAATTCACAATAAATAGGCATGGCTCCAAAGTAGTGACAATACAGTCTATTTACTGTTTTGTTTAGTTGTTTTTAATTACTAATTTCAACTGTGTTACTTATTTTTAACTGCACCCTAAAGACTGTTGAATTCATTTGTGTCTAGGGAAGACTTACTAAGGCAAGAAACAAGACAAGCGCATGAAGTGGGGAGGAGGAGTTGGGTATATTAAAGAAGTCTTGTTAGGTGGCTCCAATCTGCTTACACCTCTCACAAACTTAATTCTTAATGGGCTATTTTAAATTTCAGGCATTACACTAGTGTCTCCACACATCTCATTTCAAGGATTGCTCTTTTTCTGCCTTCTTAAAAAACGAAGTCTCTTTAAATCCCATCGTTAATTCAAACAAAGAAGAGAAAAAGCCAAGTTCAAAGGAAAAATAATAGCAGTTTGATAAAAGAGTGGAGGTTTAAAACCATGCAATCTTTCAAAAAACTGGTGTAAAACATGCTCAGCTGAAGAAAATCTTGAAGCGAAATGGTAATTCAAATATTCAGGAAATTGTTAAATTGCTGTCTCCTACTGCTTTCAGTGATTTAGACTAACAAGTAATTACTAAATTATGAAACGATTCACGCACATATTTGTCTTGATAAACTGGGAAGATTTGCAGCACAAAAACGGAAGTCACCAATCTAAACCAGTGTAATATACAGACAGTTTAATCTAAATTGGAACATAAAAGTAGCAAAAGAGATCAAAACTACTTGTAAATCACTATTTTTATGGTCAGCACTCAAACAAATGACCATCTATTATACTCTGAAGAGTAAAAAAACTAAAACCAGGTATTAACAAACCTGTAATGTTCATATACATCACTAACTACACACAGGTTGTCACTTAGATTTACAAGTACCAATGGACAAAAATGGGGAAAGAGGTTGCTAAAACAAGTCTTCCAGCTCTCCTCAGGGTCTTCATTTGTATAAGGAGGATAAAACCAGTATGTATCCTTCTCTCCCTTCAGCACAATAAGAGTAATTATTTTCATACTTCAAAAATTACTAAAATAACAAATTATAAAGTCCAGCACATTTTTTACTCCTTTTAGAATAAAATTCTAAAGATCTCGTAAGTTGAACAAAAGAAAGCAATTTTCAACTACCAGTGAAAAGCAACTGCATGCACAAAATGGTTTCAGAATACAGCCTACATTCTGACTCTTAGAAGCAAAAATCCTTCCAATTCCAGAAGAGGTTGCTTGGACCACAGGCTCTTCAATGATGTATGTGGCAGGAGACAGTAGCAATAAACTGAAAAGGGGAGCTGCTGGCCATATGCATACAAGTGGAAAAAACCAACTGCACGAAAAATAAAATATTGGAACAGGAATTGCCATGAGGATGTTGAATCTCAAGACTCAACTGGACAAAACACTAAGTGAGCTGATCTGAACTCAATGTTGAAACTGTGCTCAACACAAAGTTGGGCTAGATGATCTACAGGGATCATTTTCAACCAGAATTACTTTGATTTACCAGGCTACCCAAATGTATATATTTATTTTCTTTTACCATCTGAATGAGTTTAAGATAAGGATAAAGGACCACAGCAAAATCCTTTTAAGGAACGTGGCAGGATCTCGTTTAAGCACAAGATTAAGATGCATACCATATTTGTTTTTATCTGTCTGAAGTGACTGAAACAGAATTTATAAGGAAGTTATTGCAAAGACAACTATTTTCCTCAGCAAACAATCAAAAAAAAAGAATTTTGCCACAAACCAACAAATCTTCCTACAAATACTTCTGACAGTGCCTTGCTAGGAAAAAATATGGCTTAACAGAAATGAAAGTTTGCTGTATGAATAAGAAATTTTGCTACCAATCCTGCTAAACATCACAAGTGCCAACAAGCTTCTCAGATGTACAAAATGGACTTCTGACAATTTTGGATATTTTATCAATCCTTATGCAAGCAATTATTAACAAGGGAAACCAGTTAACTCAGAAGAACAAATCATTTTAAATGGTAAGTTTGTTATAATAAAGATCCAAAGTTTAAAACAGTTCAAAAAAGAAAACAGCACTTTTAAAAAAAATTAGTTTAGCAATAAAGTGAGAGCAATGCAGTAAGTTAATCCTTTTGGAGTTAAAGATACTATGTTACAGTGGGTTTAGTGTAGTTATATTTTCCTTAAGAGGTGATGAACAGCTGCTAAGTTAAGGTCCAAAAAAACACACTTATTTTTAACATTTGGCAAAGGTTTATGGTTCTCTGTACAGACATTTCAAAGTGTATGTTGGAAATAAATATGAAATGTCAATATTTAGCTGTATTCCAGATCTTTAATGAAATTACTGCTTCTGTGGAATATTCTAAATATGTACTACAGCTTCCATTGCACAGATTGGAAAACTGGGGGGGATAAAAGAAAAGTTTATTAGTAAGTATAAAATGAAACAACAGCTAGCTGGGTTGCCCCACTAGCCATATTTCAGCACGTTTACTTTGACTTCACTCAAAGAAATCAAACTCAAAAAAAAAACAGTCAAAACAAAGATTTTCCTCTCTGGGTTCTGAGACCACTGACCTTCAGTTAAAACTCACTGTTCTGTTGTGAGTTCATTTTAAAGACAACTAGAGCACTATTAGCCTAAATATTGCAAATTATGGTACACAGACATGAAAAAACATACTTTGTTGTGCAAGAATACGTATGTAGAGTAGTAAGATCAGTATTCGGAATTACTTGTCTCTCATGTGTCCTACTATATTTATGCAAAAATATCCCAGTCCTAAAAAGGTCATTAAAGCAGTTGGCATTTAATCCACAGATCTATATAAGGCTTTTATTTTTATATAAGGATTTTATATGACTTTTTGGTTTTGCACATTGGCTTTAAAACATAAAGTGACCGGTTTGGTTTTTTTACCTGATGAGAATTACAGGTATACTTACTTTTAATCTGCAATCATACATATCTGTGCTATGTAGAAAATGTGTATGGAGACAAGGCAGTTAACAAAGAACAAATTTTCATTTTCTACAGTAACAGGGCAAACTGTTTTTTAATGTTTTAGCCAGGCAAGGTGAATCTGAGGTTCCTCATCAGAATTCAGTGCAACTTCCTGACACATGAAAATAACCTCTGCTCCAGTTATTCTTCACTAGCACAACCATGACTGCTTCACTGACCATAAACTATGGCAATTTATATGGGCATGGACCTGCCCTGAGGCAGCTTTAAAATTAGCGAACATGTTATTCTGGTCTTTGCTTTTAAATACATCTAATCTCAGATAAAACATGCCATATTAAAATCTTCTATGCCACATGTTCACTATATTTTTTTGCCAGACAGTCCTGCAAGAATAAGGTATAAGGAGTAATGATCTTGGACTCACACAGCTAAAGCCCACCAGTATAGTGGTTACTACAACAGCAAAATTACCTCTGCAAGTGGTTCTTCATTTGCTGGTACTGGCAAATGCAAATACTTTCCTGAAATAGGCTGAGCTTGCTCTGTAGCACACGAAGAGGCTCTGAGTGCCATGATAAATTAGCCAGGCACACGAAGCACTGCAACCTGACTTAAGAAACCCCCTTGAACTCTAATATATCTGTTCTTCTCTCAGTTCATCTAAAATCCAAACACATTTTAATGTAAGTGATCTTGCCAACCAGGATCATAAAACTCAAACACATTCCACATCTTCCAAATCAAGAAGTTAATCACAAGTGGTATTCATAATTTGGAAGATTCTTTTTATTTCTAGGCTTTAAAGGAGGCACTTGCCAGAAACACGACAGATGTAAATTTTTTTTAACGTGAAACCCGAGAACGTAATTTAATCTGACTGTAGCAGCTAAAAAACGTGTATGAAAAACAAACATTACAAGACTTCCAGTAATCTCAAGTACTGGCAGCAATGCCGTAAGAGCAGCTGTAACTGAGAAATGCTTAGATGGACAAAAATTTATTCACATTCAAAATAAATATGCCAAAGATTACTTTATTGAAGATCTCAAAGACCTCAAAGATAGACATCTATGTTAACAACAGTGGAAATAAAATTATTTTAAATAGAAGCACTTAGTGAGCAAGTGCTATAACAGCAGTGTGACTTATTGGGAGGCCTTTCTTCTTAATGGATTTAATATTTAGTGAGGTCTAAATTAATTACTAGTAATAGTCTTGACAATTATATTTTGCAAAACAAAAAGAATCCTATTTCAACATTTCTACTGGAGTGGGAAAATAAAGTTCTAGGAAAATTAAGTTAGGAATAATTAAGTGTTCTACTGCATCTTTCCCCCCTGCCAAGACTACCTGTATTTTCCTCTACTCTTTAAGCAATTGTAAAAGGAATAAAATTTACACAGATGTCTAATGCCTTCCAAACAACCAGAAGTTAGTAATTTTTCAATTGCCTGTTATATAAACGTATTTGGTATAAAATTCAGAATTGAAAAAAAAAAAAAGCAACTGAAAATGCAACTGGAGCTTCAGAACATTCTGCTGTGAAATTAAGAGAACCCATAGTGTTTTGTATCTTTAATAAGATCTGCCTCACAGGAAATATGATACTACAGTTTTATAGAAGAGGAACACTTTTAAAATATTTATAAATTTACATGAATATCATCCACATATACCATGACGCATTTCAATAATTATTCTACAATACAATGGGAGTGCATGCTCAAACAAAACACCTCAGCAGTATTTTAAAGCAGTAAACCACCTAGCCAATTTCTGTACGTTCTGTAGTTTTTCTAATCCACTCTCCCTGTGGTTGAGCAAAATCGAATTGCCTCTCACATTTGCAGACAGCTCTGTGAAGGTGATAATAGAGCTGCTCCCTGCTGTCATGAGGCAGGAAATAGGAAAATGGCATATGGGGCTAGAAAGAAATAAAAAGAGAACTAAACAAGAACAAAAGAGATTTCAACAAAGGACAACTATAACCCAATATGCTTTGCAAGTTAATCTCTTTTCATAATAACGTACTTAATCATTTATCTGCACACTTCTCAAAAATTCAAATGCTTGATATCAACTTCTCTGTAAAGTTTTATGGCCCGAAACATTTGGAATAGGAATTTTAATAAAAATCATCATCTGCAATGCCTGCAAATCAATGCATTCTTAGTACCCATGTTAAGGGGCTGAACCTATTCCAATCTGTTAGTAATTGATCTCAGATTTTGTAGCTAAAATGTAATATATAAAACAAGTACACTGGAATTGTTAGTTGTATACCTGTTGAGTGACAGCTGAATCACAAAATATTAAGAGGGGATTATGATTGGTTATGTGTACTGACAATGTCAAAGACTTCCAGCCTGTTTAAGGACTACTTATGTAAGATTAAGAACAAACTGGAAGTGATCTTTTAATTTACACTAGGATTTTGGTTTTTATTTTTTTTTTAATACAGTATGGGCCTCAAAAAATCAAGTACTTAAACATACTTACAGTGCTTCTGTATTAAATCTTACTGAAGTACCTTAAAAATAAAAAGCAAGCCTACTATACCTTTCCTTTTACACTCTGAATGGGATCCACCACCACTGCAACAGCTCTTTCTGATAAGGCTTCAAAGCTCTGCTGAGTATTGATATCTACACCAGACAACCAACAGCCAAAGCCAGGATGACTATGATACCAACCAACTACCATCTCAGGTCTGAAACAAAGATGACATTAAGATTTTTAAAAATACAAACACTTATCATAAGAAGAAACAGAAACATATCAGGACATAAAATAGGATGAGCTGTGAAAAAACACCATTAGTAATATTTTAATTACTCAGCATAGTATGGTGAAAACATGGACGTGAATAAATGCGACAAAAGAGGGCTATCATTAAGGGATACACATTAGCACTGGTAGATCATGCTTTCAGTTTTTCACCCTGTTACCACACCTTCCCTGAACTAGTTTTTACCCTTTCAGCACTTGAGTAAATATCTACTCTTTAACTCCTTGGCATCGAAGGTTGAATTTTCACGGCAGAAAGTCCATTTCAGACACGGACAACGGGAACCAACGGTGGGAAAGGATTAAATATCAATTAAACCAGCAGTAGAACTAGGAACTCAGTCAAAAAGCAATTTGCACTGTTCTGTTCAGCTGCTGAGCCTTTTGCTAACATTAATTTTGAAGTTTTTCCCACAGTAAAAGAATTTGAGCAAGCAGACGACAACTGTTGAGAGGTAGGAGTGAAATAAAAATTTGTTTAAATACTAGGATCTTTTGCAAAATTATTTTTCCTTTTTTTCATTAAAATTGCTCATGAATAAACTATAACTTGAAAAATTTTAAAAATTTAAAAAATTTTATTTAAATGGTGAAATAAAAAAAATTAATCTTTTAAGCAGGTGCTGTGTAGTAATCGCCTATGCTAAACTGAGAAGCATTCTAATCTTCCTGGGCGATAATCAAAGCTGTAGGTTTAACAAGAGTGACAATCTTCTGACAATTTAAACACATGAGGGGGACTGAATTACATGCTATGCTACTCACCTAATTTCTGGGGCAATTATTTATTTTTAAGCATTATTTATAGCACTTAGATCACTAGTTTTGCAGAAATCCAGCCGATGCTTCTAAAAACTGTGGAGGGAGTACTTGTTACTGTCAGCCCTCTTTACAATGACTTACCTTCCCGTCTGTTTCAGCATATCCAACATTTTTGCTTGAAATACAGGATCAACTGCCTCCACACTGACACCCTGATTTAAAAGACAGACAAATCATAGTAGTTGTACATGAAGCAATATTATCTTTTAACATGTAACTTCGCACAAACAAAATATTCATAAGCATCTGTTTAAAAAGGCAACCTGAATACTTTAGTACTACATGACAGAACACCCTTAAACGCAAAATATAATTTTTAGAAATGTATTTCAATGTGATTTTTAATCACATGAAAATTGACTTCAATGGGATTTAAAATGCTAAAAGATTATTTTGAATTGCTATTTAAGTAATCTTTACTATGAGTAAACATGATTAAATAGGCATAGGAATTCAACTTTTTCTTCTCTGTTTGGTCTGCAAACAGTGGCCTGTTGTTTGTTCCAAGTTCAGCTCTACACATTTTATTCAAAATAAATATATCACATATTGGCTTTTTGCAGATTTTTTTATTATGCACATGTATAGAATAAACTTAGGACAAAAAAAATTGAAAATTTCATCGAGTGCAGCTCTGAGTTACAAAGGAATCATCCCAGGCTTGTTTTAAGAACATTTCATTCTAGTTACACAAAAAAAAAGCATCATAAATTCCAGTTATGACCCTTGACTCTTTAGTCTCTTTAATCTGTTCATAAAATGGATATTCTTACTCAAAATTTAAATACATATTGTTTTTTCAAATCACGGAAGTATCAACATGTACATGCAACTAAGATCTGTCAAAGAGAGCAAGTTTGAAGAATATAGCACCATCACAATTAAGGGCATGATACACTTCTAATCAAACCTTTTATATTTTGAACGTTTCTGCCGGCTCATATGAGTTCTGAAAGTTATCCATTTATTAGTCTAATAAGTCATGTTATACTGCTATATTTATACATAAAAAGGATATAACATCTGCATATACTGATATACACGCTTAAGTACTAGCCTTCATTAAAAAAGAAGTTTTGACTACTTTTTTTTTTCACTGAAAATCAGTAAAAAAAACCTTTAACCATTAGACTTGTTGGTATTTTAACTCACAGCTTATACCTTCAGACTGCTTCAGTGAGGTAAAGCACAAAAGGCTTTTAAAAAATAAATTTACCCTAAGGAAAAAAACAAACAAGCAAATAAAATTACCAAGGTCTACCTATGAAGAACTCACCGTTCCAGACTGTGGCATTGCAAAAACATCAATCACTCTCACAGTATAATCATCAACAAATTCCCCAAGCATCAGACCCATAACTTCCATAGGGACACCAGCACGACCATGCTTCAACATCTGGAATTAAGACCAAATGACACCATATGTTTAACAGAAGGTTCATGTTTGAAGTAGTTTTTTTCAGCCTTTGTTGAGCTCTAGCTAATTTGCAACTTGTAGCACTTTTGGAAACTGTAACAAACTATAAAACAGTAAAAACAAAGCAAACAAAAGAGAACTAATTAAAATAAGTTTCTGAGGGTTCCAATCAGTATTAATTTATTTTTAAAATAAGTCTGGCCAGCACTTAAGCAACATAAGTCCATTAACTCTGGGCTGCTGCCAGGTGCTCTAACTCCAGCATTATATTCAGACATAGTATATACACAGAACACTTACTTTCAGCAGTGCAAGGGAAGAAATATAAACCTGTTCCGCTGTATCGACCGCAGGAGCATCTGTTGGTGGCCCCTATAAAAAGAATAAACCATTATTTTCACCATCATTTTTATTCTGCGGTTTCTAAATATTTTGTTTTGCATATTACAAAACTTACAGAAAAATGTATTTGTAATTGTGACTTCATGTTATAAACAAAACAAAAAACCACACACCCAATCCCCAAATCCCTCTTTACAGCACCTTCTGTTACTAAAATTATTTTGTAATAGGTCACCCCAGCCATCATCCTGTCGCCCCCCACCCCAAACAACACAGTCTAAAGAGCAATCTTATCAGAGCTAGTCAAATAGAAAGCAGGCAAGTGCTACACTGGATACAAACCTGTTACAAGCCATTCAGGCTAAGAGTCAGATAAGTTTCCATTAGTCAGCCTTGCTGCAATGCTAACCTTCGTCAGCTGTAAAATATGGCCAGTTCTCCAATTAACTATGTGTTTCTTACAGTGGTGTGAATGTAAATGCTGCTGGGCTAGCATGATTAACTGGCACCAACACAAACAGCAATTTCCCTTTGCTTCATCAGCTTTCAGCTAAAGAGGACTTGCAGATAAAGGCTATGGGAGTACTTTGCAGATACACTGGTACAGTGAGAGAAAAAACGGACCTCTGATCCCTAGGTGGAAAAGCTGTGAACAAAATACTTTGCTCTTTGCCTTATGAGTAGTTATTCAAAAATTAGCACAACTGTCCCAGGTGTGAATGATTGGTTGAAACAGGTTCTGTGTACTGTTGAAATTGAAAAACACAGGAGGCAGCAGTTTAAATGTCCCTTTCTTGAGGAACAAGAGAAATACTGCTGCTATAGACAGAATTCCATATCAGTGTACCTCATTACAGCCAATTAACAGCACATTCATTACTTTATTAACCAAATTTCCACTGAAAAGACACAGCTTACTTCTGCATGTATGTAAATGTAAACTGTATGTAAATGTAATGTAAACTTGGAAGGGCAACAAAGCAACTATGGGGAAAAAAAAGATACTGCACATCAAGCTAAAAGAGGAAAAATGGTGCCTTTACACAAAAACTTTATAGATTTAGAACTTTAATTCCATGGTTATAAGCAAAATTGGGAAAAAAGAAGTTTTGAATAAATTCTTAATGTTTCACTTTAGGTGAAAAAATTCAACACTACATGCATCCACATAACATCAAACAAGACACAGCAATAAACACAAGCCATTACCTCCTGAAGATAAAACCGGATACTTAAGTAATCAACACATTACATTTGTACAGGAATTTTGCTTTCTGTATACTTTGATTTTCGCACACACAGAAAAACATCAGTCTTCAGAATAAAGCTTTAAAGACAGTAGGAAAATTCAGTCGTGGGGTTTTCCCCCCTAAAGTCAATGAATCTATGAGTTCTACATCCAATCCTTATATTATGAATCCAATCTTTGTATTGCAAAACTCACATATATGCATGGATCTGTCAACCATACCCACTTCCAAACAATTTCAAACCTCTATTTCCGGCTTCAATACTGCTGACCATCATCTCTCGATATTTGCCCTTCCTCACTTCTTACTACTCACTCCTAGTTCTTCTGTCACTTTGGCCTTTTCATCAGCAAACTTCCAGCAGGTTTTTCTGCTTTTTACCTTCTATAGTATTCTCACCAAAGGTCCATCTTTCATCAACTTCACCCCTTCATCAAGTATTTCACTGGCTTAGCCCTAGCCCAATAGTGAGATGCTCCAGTGGAGAAGTGCTCCTCTAGCATTCACACTGAAAAACTCTATAAGCAGTTCTTCAGAACATTTCCCAGAACCAGATGAGCAGAGCACCTGCATTACTTATCCTGAATTTTCTGCAATAAACTGTTTGACGAGCAAAACTTCAAATGCCCAACAATTCCGTAATACTGCTCCCATGGTTTTTTTCCCCATAAAAATGTCAGTTTACTTTTTAAACTGTATCTCTCCTGCTTTAAGTCTATTCACTTAGAAGTGTTCACTTAGAATTCTGAAAGCACAAAGACTCATGTTTCCACTTAATCAGTGCAAAGGAAAAAGCCCACGTACGCTGAGTTTTAATTTTTAAAGTAATTTACTAGTTTGTTAACAAAACCCTTTTTTCATACATAACACTATCCCAGTTTTCCACCATTTCTAGACCAGAGACGACCTGAAGGGAAGATAAAAACTAGTAACCTTGTGCTTTAGGAAGAACCATAATACCCCTCCTGTGATCACCAAATGCATTCCACATTTGTTCCAGATTCACCATAAGCAACCATCCCGTCCCGTCATTCAGTAATTTTAAAAATAAAGAATAGTGTAATAAAAATCTCCCCCAGATTAGCACAAATAGGTCCATGATTTCTGGAAGGCTAATCCTGCTTGCTGTTTGACTGAGACTAGCTCCTCAAAAATCAGGAGCTTGAACTGAAGCTTACTCCACAGATTATGGCTCTTGGATGAGCTCTCCTCTATGGAATTTCTAGTGTCTGTTAAAATCACACTGACACCTGTCCTGCAGCTGAGGCATTAATCACAGCTCTGTCTTCTATATAGATGCCTGTGCTCTCAACTTATAAAAGCTTGCTCTTCAAAATTTTCTCATTTTAGGATCAGTCAGTAGATTCAACACTTAGGGAGGAAAATCATAGCAAAAATATCAAACATGAGTTTCTACTCTCACCATGCAGTTGGTTGAGCCAATTTACCTAACTTGTAAAAATTAGCTAATGGTAGGACACGAGGCAGGTTTGTTAATGCTTAGTCATCTTATAAATACACAGCACATACCAAATACTTCCATGGTCATTTGGTCATTGATGCTTCTTTGTATGACCTCACTATCTCCTTTCCGTCTGCTCTGTTCTTCTTATAGATTTTAATTACTAGCTAGATTATGGGGAAATGAAAGTTCTCATTGCACTGTACCAATTATGTGTATTAATTTTCATGTTAATATTCCTTCCTTTGTTTTGAATATCAATTACAACGAACTGCTCAAAAGAGTACTGAAATTCAGGAACTTCGAGGAGGAAATGATTCATAGGTCAAGTTTCATATTATTTTTCTACCAAAGATACTACAATGATTCAAACTACCACATAAAATACTATAAGCACACATTCATTTTCCTCCAGAAAATTCTAAACCAAAGTTCATCAAAATCTTAACATAAAACCTTCAAAGATTTAACAGATAAAGCCAAATGGAATGTGGGTCTTCTAAATAGTTTACTTGACTTTAGAGGATTTGAAAACAGAGACATTTCGAAACTGGAACCAATTTCTTCCATCTCTGATCACCTCCTTTTCCACAAATGGCTGATAATCTAACACAGCCCTGGAGTGACAGCCCCAGCTTCTGCGTGTTACTTACACAGTATGTGGGAGCCAGCCATGAGTTATATGTTTTGAGATCTCTTTGGCCTGTTTCTGGTAGTCTTTCACAAAAGTTTATACATTTCTTTCATCAAGCAAAGAAGAAGAAAGATTTTATTAGCTAATCTCTACATGGAGGCAAATATTTTACACTGACCCTCCACAGCATGTGCTATTTACCACTGTTCATAAACTTCACTGCCTGCCAACTTTAACAAAGAAGCACCATCCTTACGAAGCAGAGCACCAAATTGAATTAACTGGTCTCAGAAACCCAGACAAGAAAGCATTTCTGTCTGCAGTGCAAAAGAGATGCTGGTATTTTTGGTTATATTATCATATTCAAAAGACAGCTATCTCATTGCATAGTTTTGGAAGACTGTCCATCTCACTGCAAAACAACAAATATTGCATACATGCAGCTTTATTGGATTATTTCTTGGAGAATTGGAGAAAAATTTGATTTGGAAACCACAAGGAATATTGAATATTCTTTTTCCCAACTATGAGTGTATAAGCTGGATACAGTAATTACTAAAATTAAAGAACTGTTGTAAAAAATAGTGTTATGTGTTACTGAAAAATTGATGCTTCTTCTTAATCAACTCTATGCTTCCAGTCACTGAAATGAGCTGCCTGATGGCCACTTCATAAAACCCAACCAAGCTTGTTTAGAATGGCAGAATTCAAAGTTCAATAATTGAAAAAATTAGGTTATCACTATTCAATTTTTTTTTTTTTTTAGTAGGACTTGTAAGGGAAAAAGAATCACATGCAAGTTATGGACAGAAGATTACATTGTAATATTAAAATACACATGTTACTACTTTTGTTTCAAATAGTTTAAGAGATGATCCAATATAAAAAGAAATGCTTTACTTGGGTAGCCCTCGTTGACGAAGTGTTAAAGGCGTTTGCCATTCTTACAGGATAAAAACTAACGCCTTGAAGTGTTACCTACTCAGGCCTTTTAGCAAATTTGTTAACACTTTTAGGAATATTACTTCACCTTTCTCTTAGTGTGAACCAATATAAATTATTTAGCCAATTTTATTATTAAATGTGAACTAAAGTGTCATTTTAGAGCACTGCTCTTTATTTGTATTTTAGATTTATTCAAATAGGTATAGAAAGTGGACTTGATTAATTACACAAGGAACTGAGAAATATTACACAAATGGATACACTTTCCATTGTTTGAATGAATCTTAAAACACTGCTCTGGTTTCATGTTAATATCACAAAAGATGATTTTGAAATACATCATAGCTGTTTCAAAGAAACTCAGTTTTGCAGGGGCAACTGTAATAAAAATCCAAAGGCAGTGAACTTAAGTGCTGTAAAGCATATCTCAGGTTTAATGCACAAAACAACATATTACAGTGTAAAATAAAAGAATCATTACTACTTCTATTTATTTTTGTAACTAGAACAGTTTAAGCACAAACATAGGACACACAAGGAAATAACGACTGCGATCATGTTTTATTTCTTTCCCAGTAAACTAAGAAAGAACCTTTTAATAGTTTAATTTTGTGAGTATTAAACAACTAGTGTGAAAAACAAGCTGCATGTAAACTATTTCTACTGCCTCTGCTTCAATGACTAGCTGAGGCAACCTGTTATAGGAGGTGTTAATTGGCAATAGGAGTACAAGTCAGAAGCATGTTCCCCATCGTCCTAACCCAGCAAGGCTAGGTCATTAAAGTGGAAATGAATTCTTTCATGCCGACTTAACCCTTTCACTACATATTTTCAGCTGTTATATCCAAAGACAATTGAGAATGATTAGCAAAAAAAAAAAAAGACAAGACAACCCTCCCCCTTGGATTACTTTTGAATTTATTCACCCCACAATTTTTCTTCACTACCCTTCTCTACCTCCTTCAAAACAAATTTTACAGGTAAAGATGACATTTTATTATGGAGATAAGGGGGAGAAAGGCAACTGGTATAAATGCAATGACAATCATTATAAAATAATAATTTATCATATTAAAAGATGCATGGAAGTATCAGGTACTTAAAGTGAGCCTAAAGCTACTATTTTGTGGAGGTAAATTCATCTTTGTGTGTACAGCTTTGTACAAGGGAAAAAAAACCATTACAAAATACTGGCTGCAGAGAGGACGAACATGAGCAAGTGTGCAGAAGAGGTGGCGATATTAATGATAGCAAGGCCTTAGAAGTTCACCAGAGTACCACTGCTCTTCTCTACTTTTTGTCAGTAAGTGGTACAACCTGCTGATATAGTGATATAAAGAATATATAGTGATATATAGTGATATATAGTGATATAAAGATATGAAATAATAAGAAATTTCTTAGATCAGCACAGTGTTTTTTACACATTGCTAAGTCTAAAAATCTAAGCAGAGTTGGTATTGTGGAACCATTTTCTTCCTGTACTGAGACAATACACTTACAGAAATTACCGACTCATGTTCCATCAGTGGAAGTGGCAAAGGGAGCAAGGCATATTCTGGGATCTCAATGATTCCAACAACTTTGTCATGACAAGCACCAGAAGCTATGTATTGCATTTTCTGCAGTACAGGAAGTTAACATGATCAGTCATGACAGAGAAAGTTATTGAGGTCATACAAAAATATTTAAAAATCAGTGAGTTCAATAAAAAAGGGAAAAGTATATTACTTTGCACTGTGAATCATACACTAAAATTAGTAGCAATTTGAAATTTTATTGCTATTTTTAAGCTATTATACACACAATTTTGTAGTTAGTTCCACATCAACAGGATTAGATTTTGGAGCTACCATTATGTCTAAACAGTTTGTATGTTTAGGTCCATTTTTATACCAATTATAATCAAGCATGCATAACAGACCACAAAATACCATAAGTCTCAGCAAACAGCCTAGATTTCTCAAAGGATCACATTGTCTTGTTACACCATATGTCAGATGAAACAAAAATTGTAGAAATATGTTTAGTCTCAGAGATTCCAAAATGGACTAGGGATACTAAGGAAGTATTGTGGCATCAACTGCTACCCTAAATTGAAAAATCTCAGAAAAAACCCCACCTTAACAGGTTAGATACAAATTGTCTACGTATGTTTTACAAAATTCTACCTCCTAAAAAAAGTTTACCTAGGTTCACATTTACAACAGAACTCCATGAACAGCAATATAGATGGACTTGAAATATATAACATTTCCCATCTCCCTTCCTCTTCAAAACCAAAATTACAAAACACAGAACTTTGTATAGCTTTGAGCAGTTGGTTAAACGGGTTGGGATCATAAATTTGCCAACACCTCTTTGGTGCAGAGCCAAAATTTCACTGCTTAGCTTTTCTGCTTATTTAGGATTTTAGTTTCTGTGAGGTGGTTCTGTGGTTTTCTTTTTTAGTGTGTGTGTGGGGTAGATTTTGGTTTGTTTTTTTGCTAGGGTTTTGGTGAGGGAGTGGGGGGGCGTTTCTGTTTTGTTGGTTGGTTATTTTGTGGGGGTTTTTTTTTGGGGGTGGGGTTTTTTTTGGTTCGTTTGTTTTGTTATTTGACTGTTTTTAACTAAGCAGAACTTCAAACAAAATAGTCTCTAGTTTAATGGGACACTCAGACAACATTATTATTAGAAATAAACTGAATACTAAGAAGCATTCATGATAAAAAATTACTTACAGATATCACCTTGATGCAATTTGCAATAGTCAGACTTCCTGCAATGTTCCCAACACAGCCACTGCATGAAATGGCTGCTTAAGTTCAATCTTCCCTGGGTCAGTGTTTCCTCTATCTTAACCCCATTTAATCTACACATTCATTGAGATGCATAACCTAAAGGGGCAGGTGTTCTGTAGTACTGCACTTATATACTGCACTTGATATTCCATATCAAGCATAAGGACAATTTGGACTAAATGACCTTTAAATGTCCCTTCCAAAACAAACCATTATATGATTATATAACAATGTTATGGTTAGCAAAAAGCCATAACATTAGGGACACAAAACAAATTCTCAGTAACACTGAGAACACCTTCTTTTTGAAAGAACTGTTGTTTTTCACAGCCTCAATCTACTTGAAATAAAAAGAAAATACAGAGGTCAGTTTCATTCCAGAAGAAAGCCAGGACTAACCTGTTATCTACTCCCATCAGCATTACAGAAGGTATTGGGATTTAGAACTGAGAACCTCAAGGCAGATGCTGAGTCAGCACCTGTAATTTTGCCTGCCTCCAGTAGTCTTGGTCCAATGCAGAATTTTAATTACCTTATTCTAGACACAGTTCTGCCAAGAAGGCAGGGTAGCCCTCAGCAGGTTCTGCCTAAGCTCACCCTAAAGTACACTTTGTGAGGCAAGGCAGTTAAAGATATCTCCTCAATATGAAGAAGAATGCACCGGGTTCTATATGCCTGTAGGTTCACTGTTGTGAAGAGTTGGTCCTCTGGATACAAGCAGGTGAACTGGGAGACTCAGTAGCAATATGCAGCAAGGTCAGCTGTTCGCAACACTTCAAAAAACAAGCCAATCAGCCAACACCCACTGCCCCACCAGACCACAATGCTGTAACACAAAAACACTTCAAACTTCGTAGAAAGACTTGCAGAGGACTCTTCAGCAGAAAGAAAAGAGAAACCCTTGTTCAAAGGTGCTGCATAGTAGCATTGCAACTTAATACTCAATTGCATGGGATTTCAGAAAGATACTATTTCCAAGAGAAATAAATTAAATCGATCACTATAAGGCGGCTGTTTCCTGCTTGCAGAAAGGAACACTACAGGTGAATAGGTGCAATGCAAAACGCATAGATATCTCTCCTTTACTCTTTCTTCCCCGTGTTCTCTCTCATTATGGCTACACTCATTTCCTTGTCCAAGCTCCTTTGTCTCTTCTGGGGAAAGTCAAAAGTCAGCTGGACTACACTGGCAATTAAATCGAGGAGAGAGAATCTAACTGCCTAATTATTAGAAATATGGAAGTTTTAAGATCTGAGGCCAAGAAGAGGCAGCTAAAAATGTTCTCCAGAGTAAAACAGCAAATCAGAGGAAACTGTAATGCTTGGACACAATCCACTAGCTTTTTTAGTTTTATGTTTGTGATGAATATCTAAGACATGTCTGTAGCGCAGCCATCCTACCTTAAGACAGCCTTTATAACACAAATTACACACAGGGTTTAAGTAAAATTATATGACTGCTACTAAACCAGTTCTAGCAGGTTTCTCTTTCCCTCTCCCAATCAGCTCCTTAGGAGACAAATCACATTACAGTAACTCAGCTGTACTTCAAATGTATAAGAACTCTCTACTCTGCTTCCCCACCTCCAGCAACATTCAAACAAGCCTCATGTGACCCATGGAGTTACTGTGTCCAGCAAAACCAGACCCAGGCCACACCTGGACCCTAGATTTGATACAAAGCTTTTGCTGAATAACACTGTACCAAAACACTAATCAATGCAGTAGAAGATTCATCCCAGACAGTGAAAGTAAAACAGTAGTTAACTATCTCTGAGGTGGTTTTTTTCTCCTTAAAACAAAATCATATATTTTGTACATAAAAACAGATTCTGAGACTTTCTACAGAAGATAATGCAGGCAATTAAGTCTTCTGAACTTTTCATGGGATTTCATGTTGGATATTTTTAATGGATGAAAAATGTTTGTCAATAAGAAAATTCTTTTATTCCTTAAATGGGTTGACAGCTTCCAGGGGAAAAAAGTAGAACTGGAATAACCCACCCAAATTGTACACCATCCCATCTACTGGGAATTACATTTGAGTTCTAGAAATAGTAACATTCTTCGTACTTGAGAACTTTGCTGGAAAATGTCTCAGAAACGACGGCATAGAAATAATGCACCATTTTATGAGCTATAATTCAGATTTATTCCCCTGGCAAAATGTTCTTAAAAGGTGCATTTGAAGCTTCAAATACATATGAGAAGCAGGCAACAGTGCATCACCACAACTCAAACCACAGAAAGCATACGTACCCAGGAGATTCAGAAAGGAGACAGTCATACAGCTAAACAGACACTGAGATACCAGAACACTCTACAGCTTTACAATGAAGAAGGTGCTTAATTAAAGACAATGGATTTGCATCCTTCAAATGAAAACACAGGCTGTTTCAAGAATCAATGAATCAAAACAATTTTCAGTAAGATGTTAAGGTGTTGCAGGTTTTCTTGTTTGAATTGTTGGTGTGGTTTTGGGTTGTTTTGTTTGGGTTTTTTCTTTGGAGAGGAGGGATGGGGGTGTCTGGGTTTGTTTTGGGTTTGAGGTTTTTTATGGTTGGTGCGTTTTTTTGTTTACATATGGAAGATGCAAGAAAAAGTCATATACTTCCAATGACACATCAGCTTAATGAAGTAACTCAAGGAAATTTGCATCTAATTGTTAACTGAGAATGATCTACAGTGAGCCTGACTCTCCTCTGTCTGCCAGACTATCCACTCCTCTTTGGAAGCCCCACAAAAGAGTGCACTGCGCTGTCCTCCAACAACCACCCTGACTAGATTAGCACATGAAGCAGAACTTTAGATTAGCAGCAGGTCCCCCAAGTTCCCAGGATGCCACAGATTTACTAAATACAAGAAGCATGTTCTAAAAACCTCAAGATCCTATGAGAGGAAAAAGGTTCCACAGCACCAAGCAGTGCAGTATTTGAAACCTCCTAATCAAAGTGACAGTTTTCAAGTGCCATTTACAATGCCCTAATCTGGAAACATCCCAGCTAACCCATCTGATCAACTATTTCACAGATGGAAGCACTTGATGGCTAATTGGCAAGTCCATGATTCAAATAAAATAGCTATCTGCACTTCTTTTTCTATATTCCAAGTCAAGGTGTAAACACTTCTTTTAAGACACAGGTCAGTTCTCTGTCTCCCCCTCCCTTCCCACTGGAATTTTTCCCCTTCCCCTCTGTCATCAAATATGTTAATTCAAAAATACAGAACCAGTTTTATTTTTCATTTATTGTGCTAGAACAGTTGTCTGCACTAACAGAGCAGTGTCAATGAATTATTTTCAAAAACCTAATAAGCAGTGAAAAATTCCTTTAAAAGCCTCTTTTAAAAGTGTCATTATTTCACTGCTTCCTATCACATCTGGATTCAGAAAAACAGACAGCATGTGCCAGTATGGACAAGAACTGCTTAACTTCAATTATTGTTCTGTAAGTGATGGGGAGAGAAAGCTTGGCTACAAACGCACTTAATTTGCTCACACTCTTTGCAGTGGGATTGCCTAATAGAGGCATATGTGGAACTGATTTCACCAGCAAACAATAGCTCAGCATACAAAATGAAGAGGAGTGTTGCTCCAAATCCCTGCCTGCTACATAAGCAGAAAGCTTTTATGTACCCCACAAACCTGTTCATTTGTCTGCAGCAAATGTACAATGCAAATCAAAGTACTAAATCACTAGTGAAGTTCTGTGGTAGGCAGAATTCCAGAGGAACAAACAGGGACAGACAGAAAAGAATGAATCAGGAAAGAGAAGATAAGCAGAAAAACCCAAGGGGCAGGAGGGAGAAAGGAGACCACATAAGTTAAGAAGAAGAAGGGCATTGCCAAAATCTTAATTTCCAAAATCTTAATTTCCCATGAACTACAAGAGGGAAACTGAAGTAATAAGACTTTCTTTGAGACATCACAACATTGTCAATCTTTTACACCTTTTCTAAAAGGCTTCAATCATTCATTCATTTTATGCATTTATCATGAGAACATAAATTCAAGACAAAACAAACTTATGGACCAGGTCTACAACACCAGTCATGTAAGACAACTTCTGCATGAAGCAGTGGTCCAAAGGAGGTCATACTTCTGGCATCAAGTTCAAAACTAAACACAGGTACCTTGCCATAAAAAGAACACACAGTTAATATACCAAGCGCACTGTCAGAAAATACTGTCAATGGCTTATGTGATGCCAAAAAGTTGTAAGATTCTCTTCCCTTCTTCTCTCTTGTCCACCTCCTGCCCTACTAAGACAGCCCTTTGTCCACCCATGATTAAAAGAAATGCCTCAAGATATCTAAGCCACATTTCACTGGAAGGAAAGCTTATTGTTGAAGTATCAGTTAAGGATTACTTCCTTAAAGATTTGTTTATTAGCCATTTGAAGAGAAGCTTAGGGTAGATGGGATTTAGCACCGACCACCTCTAGACACCCGAAGGCCAATCAGCCACTCAACAGCATCCTGAAGGAGCAAGAAGTAAGGAAAGACAACCACAAATTTAGTGACAGCAGTTCTCAAGTGTAATACACTACATCAAAAGACTTGAAAAGCATATTGTAAACACATGAATTTAAAGTGCATTTGGGACAACATATCTGAGTTTGAAAATTAGGAAGACCAAGAAAACCTAAATGAGAAAATAATCAGAAGAGGTAATTTTGCCAAGGGGAAAGGGCCAAGTAACTGCTGCTGAAGAAGCTAAAGCAAGTCACTGAGAAAGAATGCCTTGGCAGAAATCAAACAGGAACTGTGCTGACCAAGCATCTGCTGGTACTTTAACATCAGCTACAAAGCAAATCAAACAGACTCTTAGCAGACTTCATATGATGCAGCCCTCTTGCTAAGCAGACTCCAAGCTACAAGAAAAAGAAATCTCCAAATTATGTGCAAAAATTACTTTGAAAATGCCTTTTTTTCTACCAGACTATATACACAGATGATTCTTACGCTGGCAAGAATGACTCAGTCAGATGTTTTTACTATGTTCAACCTTTAGAACAACTGTGACACAGCAATAAGAACAAAAAGCTTTGTACCATTGTTTAAAACACTCTAGTGCAAACAAATGGCAATAATTCCACTTTCTAGCATTACAAAATATATCCAAGAAATACCTTCCTCCTCTCTTCTGTCTCAAAGACATCTTATTCACTCTGGATTATCTTTCAATCTCAATTATCATCAATTGATACTCAGAATATAAGTGACCTTTCAAGATCCTTTGAAACACAGTATTTTAAGGACATAAAAATATTCTATTTGAAAAGCTTTCCTGCTGATTTAATAAACCAAAACACTACAAATGTAGTCAAGACATCCAGTGCAAGCAGCAACTTGAATGAAGAGCAATTCAGTTATATGGTTTTTTTTAATCCAACACATATTCATCAATTCATTTAAGAGACAATTCCATATTTAAACAAACACAGAGCAGCTTTGCAGGCCAAAGCTACCAGAGGAGTTCAGCAAGCTTCCTCTGAATGTTATGTTCTATTGTCTGCCACAATTTTCTAGCAAGCTTTAAGTTAAAGATGAAAAATTCAGGAAACAGCAGAGAGTTAACCGTAAATTTGAAAAACAGCTTTGATATGCGTCAAGTTCAGAGAGGACTAAGAAGTGAAAGCTTGAGAGATTAGACTGCACAGATGTTAAAAAATGAAGAGTCATGAAGCAGGCTGGCAGCTCAGAGGAACAAGAGAAATAACTGTTTAAGAAAGTGAAACTAAAAATAACTGAGGGCGGCTTGAAGATTCACTAAGAGAACGTGAATAGAATTTTAGCTATAAAAAGGGGAAAAAAAATTATGCACCAAAAGTTACAGCTTATTTGGCAAAACATCTAGAGTCTGTAGATCAGCCTGGAATATTTCACCAAATGCTTCAGCATTAAACTACTCCTGTAGTTATACTGGACACAAACACACCACACACAACCAAAAGAAGCTTTGGGTTTAGCAATTTCAACCATCCCAAAAGAAACCCTGCACAACACATCCTGAAGCCCAAGACATACAGAATTGATTCCTCCAGAAGAACAAGAGCCTGGATTCTCGATTTAGAAAAAGACCAGGAGGCAGATGAGGAAACAGAAAGCCCAGCTACTGCAGCCAAGCAAAGAAAAGGACTACAAAGGAAATTACACTGGAGCCCATTCCTTAAGGAAATAATTCTTCCTACAGATCTCAAACAAAGAAGTTCCTAATTATTTTTCCCCTGTACCCACAATAATCAGCACAATGTAACAAGATTTTATTTTTGAAGACTGCTGGCCATGCCAGTTGATCAAGGAAAAAAGCACTAGGACTTGCTGTAGAGGTAGGAGAAGCCATACAATGTGAATGGGACAGGACAGCTGCCAGGGAAGCCTTTTTGCTGTGAGCAGTTACAGAAGTGAGGATGATCAACAAGAAAAGACACAATAAAACACACATACAGGTAGCTACAACTACCCATAAGTGATAAATTCAATTCAAATTACCTCTTGAAATTTATGTATACTTTAGCACCTTATAATGCCCCATTCACAATGTGATCCAAGAACTGAAATACCTAACTTATGAAAGAGATGTGGATGTGTTTGGCCATTTAGAATACCCCCCATGATCTGAAATTACGTATTATTGGAAACTGTTTTTTAAAAAATGTATTATGTACTTCCAATGTTTTTCAATACAAATTTTTAAATGCTCAGACACAAAAAGAAAGTTTTATAAACATTCTGTAAACTTAGTGCCAACACAGGTATTCACATTTACAAAAAATAGTCAGGTTATAACAAAGATTTGTATACACATATAAAATCTCTTGAGTCAAAGATTATTACTGTGAACTGTTTCTTTGATGCTGTTTTAAAGTATAGTAGTATAATAGAAGGAATATTCTAGAATTAAATAATTTTAAAGAAAAGATTGACAAGCTATATACTAACCTGTCCCAGCCCAGGCATACCTCCTCCCAGTCGCAGAAGTCTATCCATATTTCTAGAAAAATAGAAACAAAGGAAAAATGTTCCCAAGCTCGAAATGTTTACTAAATTGTTATCTATATAATTCACCTTCAGTCACTCAGTATGTCAAAAATATTGGTGGTAATTACAACACAACATCAGACTTCCTGTTAATTAACACCACATATTAATTCAAGAAGCTGTCTTCCATGCTAATTAACAGACTTTGTTTTATTGCTTTGGTTTTGGGTTATCCCCATTTCTGAAGACGACCATTCTTGTCAAACTTCTCAAAACTTTCCCATCATTCAATTAATTGGGGCATTTTTGTTGCTTATGATCAGTACCTACAGCCAGAAAGTTCCTAAAACTTATTAGACATACAATCAAATTTACTTTAGTTTGCTCAGAAATCATCAATAAAAATCCTAAAGTAAGGATTTTAGCATCCTCATTAGTAAGTTCCACACTAATTAACTTACAGCTTGTCAGTTATCATCAAAACTACATGTGAAAGACACTAAGCAGATTATGGATCTCTGAATTAGCATCAAAAGCTTTTTTTTAATGAACTCATTATACTAAAAGAAATACTGTAAAGTAAACATTTAATGTGTATATAGTTAGAAGACTAGTGACAGTACAGTCATTTATTACATTCCCAGTGTTGCATTTGCCATTGCTTTACTGCAAGATTATTCCAATCAATGAAACATCTTACTCAGAAAAGAAAGAAAAAAAAAGAAGAAAAAAAAAAAAAAAGGCACCTTAGTTTTTGTGTCTTGTAACTTTCAAAGGGGTGAGCCCCAGGAACACAGGCTGTTAATGTGCCCAACCAAAAAAAATACACTGCTGCTTCTTTCTCTAAAGTTTCTTCACTTTCTGTTGTTGAAAAGACATCTACAATTTTATGGTGGACACCTAAGTATGTACAGGTTCTGCCCCAGCTTTAACAGAACTTTAGCATGCTTACTTGGCTTTTTCAAATTCTTAGCTCTATACAACAAAACTTATGGATCAAATGAAATATAAAAAAGCCTACTGAATAATCATTTTTAAACAGCTGTTTTCAGCAAATCAAGCAATTTCCAAGCCTTCCAGAAATCAGAAAATTTTACTGACTTCTTTTATTTGTGAAATAGAAGATACAAAGTACAGCATTGAAAATTATGGTCTTAACAGCACAAGTTTTAATACAACACAACAAAGCCTGTTTAGGTGATATGAAAGCAATTGAGAACACCAAGTACGATTTCCAAAATACATTCATCCTACAAGGGGATGCTACACTACACATAAGAGAATTATATACATGATTTCAGATTACATTAACGATAGTAATTCAGTAGCCTTCTTTCAAAAGTCACTGTGCAAAAGAACTTGAAAAATATATTTGCTTTGTATATGATGAAGATGAACACCACCATCATTTTCATAATTTCTTCTGATATTTGCTAGAATTTTTACTGGCTGAAGGCCAACAAGCTTTATTTCAGTATAAGTTTAAAACAAATAGTTTAAGCTTCTAAACACACAAGCAGCATTTTACTTCCTACTTTAATAACTTCATAACAATATCCAAGACACATTGATCAGAAATACCTGCTTTACTTGCTAGGTTCACTTTCCCAGCTCAATGAACTATCAGGCTATTAGTTTAATATGACTCACTCTCTTGACTTTGTAGAATCTGCAAATCCAACAAGTGCAGCCTCACTTAGCAGTAAGTACTTTCTTAAAGCTCCACTGGCACCATATAAATTAAAAAGGAGTTTATTAAAGGGTCAGTGGTTATACTTCACTTTTTCAGTAAGTCATTGAAACCAAGATTCTTTTTTAGAGGCAAAAGCTGCACACACTGTATATGCTTTTCTATATTGAACTACAATAAATTCCAAATCAAGCTGGAGGATTTCCTTGGAAAGGTTAAGTTGCTGTTTAAAGATATTATGTAAGCATATGTTAAATGGCTTCAATAAAATAGTCACAATGTTACCACAAATTAACGCCAACTACAGTTCATTTTACCCCTCTGTGGTAGATACTCCTCCATTGAAACCCACAATGATTCATCTTCCGTGACACTAAAGAGGGCTGAAGAGTAACTGAGAAGTATATTTAAACTACTAAAACTAGTATTTTAATCCACCATGGTTATTCGTTTATTTTAGGAAACTTTTAGTCTCTACAACTGGCAACCCTAAAACTGGTAGTTCTGACAACTAGAGCAACTTCCATAAACTGATGAGATACATTACCCATATACATTTAAGAAATAATAAATAAATAACAAATCCTATGAAAGTGAAAAGCAATAGCTTGTCCTAATTAATTAATATATTATTTACCAGTTTATTCCAGTTTCTAACCCAACAGTACAGTACATAATTTATAAAAGCCATATTATTATATATATTAATAATATTAATTATTATAATATATATAATTATATATATAATTATTATATATATTAATAATATTAAAATATTATATATTTTGCCATATTAGAGTTGTATTAGACTAATGTGTTAAACAAACTGATTATTTATCAGCATAACTTTACAACAAAATCTCACTGTCTTACAGAACTGGAGGGATGTAACTTTTCCGACAAACTAGTCATTGAACAGATATTCAGATTTTCAAGACAGCAGCACAGACAGAAAATCTCCAAAACCCAGTTCTAGATGCACTTCAAATTATTTCACTAGCTCCATGACTTGATTCTGGTTAGAGTCTTGGCAATTAATGCTTTACTTGCCTATTTGTAACTGAGTATGTTTTAGCAGGCTATAGTTTATATGGATCTAAACATATTTATTGAGATGTATAAACATCTGAAAAATTTAGGTTAGTGAACCACATTCACCAAAACACATTTTAATTTTTGTTAATCTATCTAAGTATTATTTCAGCCATAAACTCCATTCTTCAAACAATGCCTTTGTAAACTTTAAACCAGCTTGAGCAAAATTTTTACACATTAATGAAGCTTAGCTTTTACAAATAAAGCAGCTATACATTTCTAACCTGGTGCTCAGAGAACAAACTCAGCAGCAGCTCCCACTTTTTGACAGTAAAGATGACACCAGCAGGTTTCTTTCCTGTAGAAGGAAATAGAAAGGAGAAAGGCAGAAACCCAGTAAAATTTAGAAACCGTGGCATGTGTAAAAAGAAATGTTACAATTATAAGCTGCAAAAGGACAAGACACCATTGAAGAATAACCCAGAGAATGTTTACTGGCTTTTTTTTTTCCTTTTGCCATGCAAGTCTTTGAAGTGGTACAAGTCATGTCTTGCTCAAATATCCATAACACTGCGAGAAGCTTCCAATTTTCTCAAATTACATGTAAAAATATGTTAATAATTCATTTAAGCAATTTAAAGCTAACTGATCATTTAAAATGCTGTTAGAAACTGAAACCATGGTCTTTCTATACTATTTTAGAAGCTCTTGCTGTAGCTAAGATGCCCTAAGCACCAAGGGTAAGAGCAGTCTGCAGGTACAGAAAGCTTTCCTGTTTATTTCTGCAAGAGCAGTTGGTGTGACCAGAAAAGTCACAAAGATCTTTAGGTTTGCCTGAATTCAGGTAGAGAAAGGCTGCTTCACATTCAATTTAGGAGTTAAAATTCATGTTATCCTCCTCCCTGAGAACACTGCCCATTAATCGCATCCACTCAATCATTTGTAGAGCAGTGTTTTAAAACAGATCTGTGAAATGATCTGTGGCCGTGATTTGATAGACATTTTTTTCAATGTCAGTGTTAACATAAGGAGCAATGAGGAAGCTGCTGCTGCTCACCAACTTGATGCTGCTTTCTCAGTACTGCCAGGACAGCCATTTGTGCAGCCCTGCAGCAAACTGAGAGGCTATCAAAAACACTGGGTTTAACCCTGTTCACTTCTCTGAGAGGCTTCACGCTGCATCCCAGAAATAGTTGTCTTGGCATAACAGAAAAAGAGGTCTTGGAAAAGCTGATTGCTTGTAACACTAATACAGGCTCCAGAAGACAGTTCTGTCAAATCATTCTTTAAGCTAAAGCTGCTCAAAAAATGTCTGTGGGTTTTGGGGGTTGGTTTTGGATTTTTGTTTGGGTGGGGGATTTTTGTTGTGTTTTTTAGTAACTGAGACAATTTAAGAGACCCTTTTGAAGCTTATCTCGAAGTACTACAAGAGCAAAGGAAGATGTGTTCACCTTACCAGGACGTTGGAAGAGAAAGAACAAGTCAGAGTTTCTCAGTGCTGACAGGCTGAGTGGAAATCACTAGCAAGCTGAATGGAAAGTTACTATCCTTCTGCCAGCTTTGCAGAAGGAAATGATCCAGGAGAGACCACAAAAGCCAGTAGCACAGGCTACAACAGAACTGCAGCCACTTCTTCAACTGGGCTTGAGCTATTCACCTTTAGCCACCTGACCACCCAGTGATCTTGCATTTCCTTCCCCACTTACTACAAAGATATAAAAGAAACAAATCTCTGTGAGCTTGGTCTGTTCCCCAGGGAGGCACATGGTAACCTACAGTTGAGAATCTTACTTCTGCTACAAAGTACAAAAGCTGGGTTGATGAGCAACTTCTCTGTTGTTTTTTCCCTATATTTGCACACACATACTTACATTTTAGATATATATAAAAGCCAGAAAAGTAAACAAACAGTTCACAGTAAATCTCACCTCTTTTCCTTCCAAAGTTGGCAAAAGGTATTTTGATTGTTTCTTTCTGTCTGCAAGAAAGAGTTAACAGTCTCTGTTTAAAGCGAAACATTAGGGAAGTAAATGTATCCAATAGTTCTGTATCAGAAAAAATGCAGAAGGACCGTTATTACAATAAACTTGCATTTTGGTGCACTGCAGGATTTGGATGACATGCACTCATCACTGAAATCAATATGGTCACTAATGGCTTAAAAAAAAAGAATTAAATAGCTTCTCTGCATATATATGTCCATTACTGAAAACACTATAACTAAAATAAGCTTGGTCATAGGATGCTATTTAAAAATCCAAACTTCCATTACTGAAATTTTCTTTTAACTGTCCTTACCTCAAAATGGAAAAATAAGTAATATTAATAATGCAGTGACAGTATGCACAAAGATCTCAAAACTGATCTGAAAATGAAAATTTTAAAACCCATGTCTAATATTTGCTCCTAATACTACTGTTAGGTAACTGTAATAATTGGAAAGAGTTGCCCATTTGGAGAGCTCTGGTTCACCATTCAGTTGTTCATTGGTATTTTCAAGTCACTTAAATTCTGACTTTTAATAATGAAAACGTTTTTTCTTAGGTAGCATAGGGATGAAGCTATATAAAAGGATTATGCACAAATGTGTCTACACATATAGGTATAAACCAATAGCTAATGTGTTTATACTTGGCATGTTTCAGCATGTATTTTGAAATCAACTTGAAACAATCTTAAATTACTCTATCTCCTTGAGTGAGACACATGAGTTTCACACTACAGTGCACTATTTTTATCTAGCATTAACACTCCACGATGTGATCTCTCAGTGAAAGAGGGTTCTCCTGGTTTGGCAACTTTTGAGTTAGTAGAGAAATAAATATCCAAATCAGCTTTGACATACATAGAAAACAACGGCTACTAAACTGCCCCATTAGTGGAGGGAGTATCAAGCTACACACAGGTGACATCAATTTACTTTCCAATTTGTACACTGAGTGACTTGATGCAAATCATTTCATCTTGGGTAACTCAGTTTCTCCACCTGAGACTACATAACAAGCTTTGCACAAGCACTTGCAGATCTCCTGTTGAGGAGTTACATGCAGCAGATGATCAACAATTTTATTAACAGTGCTCAAAAGTGGCTCAAGGTTTTTGGTGCAACTGCAACCATTTCAGCTTCACTAGGGATGATAAACAGCTACAGAGGTAAACCAGCTGAGAAATCGCACATTGCAGAAAAACATTATTTCACCAAGAAAAAAACTCACTGCAGTTAAAATCATCAACCGAACAGACACTTCACATGTGAAAAGGTGGAGGAGGTGGAGGGGGGGGGAGAGTGGGGTGGGCTAGTCTATCTTCTTATACATTTTGGATGAAAAGAAGAAAAAAATACCATCAATTTTAAGTAAACTGTTCATTAAAGCTAGAATTTAATTATGTCATGCATGAGTGCAGTCTCAGTAGTGCAAGTCCAGAGTTATGTGATCCTTGCTTCCATATCATGCTCAGTTCTGTAAACCCAGACCATGTTTCTGGATCACATAGACCTGAATCTCAATAGACCTGAGCTGGACTAGGTGGTTTGTAGGTCAGATTCTCAGATGCTGCTTTCTGACTTCCAGAAGTACAGCAAACTGAATTCTATTACATTGATTGCTGAGCTGGAGTTACTTCAGTAACACAGATTCAGACTGCTTTAAAGCTACTGAAATACATTCACATAAAACTTACAGATAAGCCAAGATTCACTAACAAGCTGCACTACCACAGAAACCAACAGAATTAATTTTATGTAACATATGAAGTAATGGCCTGCTCTGAAATCTGCAGAAAGCCAAGCAGACACACAACTATTGTGGAACTATGCAGTAGTCCAGCAAGTACTCATCACACCAGTTCTCTAATTATTCAAGGTGTCCTGAACACCTGCCCTTTCCCATCATCCCAGATGTTACAAGGTAGTTATAGGTACTATTACTTTATACTCCATAATTCTTGTCAGGAGTGAATCACTTCCAAAAAAGCTGACAAACTAATTTATATACTGGTATTATTCAATACTATTTTTAAAGTATTCTCTAACTTAAAATGTTCTAAATCATAGTTTTCAAATGAATACCACAGAAATGGCATGTTACAACAGATGATGGAACACAACATTTCCCATTAAGCTACAGGCTAAACCCTGTTGCTCAAAGTCACACTAAGTGATTCAGAAGCAATGCAAACCAATTTCTGAATTTCTTCACAAACAGGTATTTTTCACTGTCTCAATAAGGTCATGAACAGCGAATGCTCTGCTCCACAGAACCTTCTTCCAAGTTTACTCCCTACCTGAGGCATACAGGACACCTTGCACTCCCAGGATCTGACAGCTTTAAGATGAACACAAATCTGCCAGTCTTTTCAGCTTGCCTAGTACCATTTCAGTTATATATAGCTTTAAGATGCATTTACATAGAACTTCTTCTTAAAAAGTAAATCTCAATCCCTGTTGGTTTTCTGGTTTTCCACAGTATACCGAAAACAACTGCAACCTTAAGACATGACGCCAGCACATTGTTTACAAGTATCCAACTATATGATACAAATTTGTTATAGAAACATTACTTAAGTCAGCTGCACACTAGAAATAGCGCCGTTAATTTTCGATTAGCGCTCCTTTTCTACTTAATTCTGCTTCCTTTCCCTTCAGGTATCCCAGCCAGTGCTTTGCCTTCACTTCCCCCCCGTGCCCCTCTAACTTCAGCTGCCCTGCCGGGGATCGTGGCAGTGCTGCACTCCCGGAGCAGCAGCTCTGCCGTCCGGGAGGTCCCTCTGAGGGGGTACAGGGCGCTGGTGCCGCCCGCAGCACCAACCCGCGCCCGTGGCTGCCGAACTAGGGCGGTCGCGGCGGGCCGGGCGGAGGCGGCCGGGTGCTGGGGCCCGTGCGGCGCCGGGGCCCGTGCGGCGCCGAGGCCCGTCCGGCTCCAGCGGCTGAGCCCCCGCCCTGCGCCGCTGAACCGCCCTTCTCACCGCCTACCCTCAGCCCGTTCGCAGCTGTCCCCGCTGCCCTGCAGCGCCCGGACTTCCCAGAGGAAAGCCCAGGGGAAAGCCCCGGGGGTCCAGCGCGCTCCCCGCACGGGCCGGTGCCGCCTGCCAGACCCGCCCGGTCCCACTCCCGTCCGCGGCCCCGTCCGGCGCTCGGGCCGGCTCCCCGTTCCCGCCGCCGCCGCGCAGAGGCCGCCGCGGGGCCCTCAGCACCCCAGCGCGGAGCCGGCCGGGCCCTCACCTGGGCCGGAGCCGCCTGGGCCGCGGTGAATCAGCCGGATCTCATTCAAACCGAGCCCTTCCCGGTTCACAGGGCACCCGGCAGCGGCTTCCGGCCCCGCGGCCGGCGGGGAGGAGCTTCTGAGAGCGGAGAGCTCCGGAGGGGCGCGGCCTTGGAAGGGGCCGAAGTGAAGCGCCGTAAACTGCTCTGCTGTAAAGTGCCTTGTGCTAGCTTTGTGCCTTTGCAGCTCCATGTCACCGGCGCTGCAACAACGACACGGTAGGATGGCAGAAGAACCAAGAAATGAGTCATCCATAGAAGAATGATTACTGTAAAAGGAACAGTATCACGTGCACTTCTCTCAAAAACAGTATAACAAAAAATACGAGGATTTAGAGAAGAGAAATATAAGTGACCATCTGTATAAAACCAGCACAAGCAGAAAGGTGAAAGCGTAAGAACTTTGGCCAAGCAAAGATAATAGGGAGATAATCACATAAAAGCATCCGTGCTGGTGAATGATGCAAACTTTTCTGATGCAAACGGAGAAGCAAATTGGAATTTCTATTACCCATATGTTAACTCTGGAGCAAAAACTCTGTTGGAAATTAAAAGAGGAAAACACAAGGCCATGGGAGTACATTCCCAGACAGCATGTGTGCAAATTGTGGATCTCAGTGCCCCTTACAAACCTACTATGGTTAACAGAATAAAAATTTTTAGAAGTTGATTTCAGTTGTAGTTACTGAAATACTGCAAGTATTTTAGAAAGTATTGGGACAGCTTAAGAACCTATACAAGCAATTTATTAGGACTCTCTACAGCATTTCTGCCATGCATGACCAAGAAGAACCTCATGGTTTATGTGAAAGCTCCTTTAAAGACTAAGAATGTAATAGAAGATGATCAGCATTTTCTGCTCACAGGCCAGATACATGGAAACAGGTGAAAAGGTACTAAATGATTAATTACATGGGAATAACCTCAGACAGATATAGCCACCACTTCCACAACACTTCAGCAGACACAGAGGTATTATTTTTTCATAACATGAAGTATAAAATTAATCCAAAGAAAGAGAAAGGGAATTACCATTATATGGTACTCTGCTTTTTAAGAGGGGCAACATTTTTAAAAAGCAAAATAATTTTCTCTTCCATTTTGTTTTCACATTTTTGCTATTCTGAAGGAATCTCAAGAGTTAAAATTTCCAAAAGATTCTTTAAAAGCTAAAGGTTTAAAATGTGGTTTAAATTGTGTGTCAGTAATTTCTTTCTCACATTGCTAATGCAAAACCTATTAGTGTAATTTATTGCTGCACCCACAGCCAAATTGCTGAGAAGCAAAGAGTAAAATCTGTGTGTGTCTGTCCGTGTGTATATGTTTATCTGGGTATGTTAGTCTTGAACAGAGGGAATCAGGAAACCTGGCTTCAAACAGGCTGTTACGGTCCTTCCTGTTTTAACCTGGCAAAACTTAGCTCCTATAGTCTTGAGACTGTATTTTGAGACTTGTGCATGTCTTAATCTTCGCAGAAGTCATTATAATAATTATGTGGTCAAAGATTTTTCTATTGGATTAAATTAATGAGGTGAAGTATTAATTCAGTGAATTGAAATGCATTATGTATTTTGCTGGTTTGTACCATGATTTCGAGAACAATCAGTTTATTTCTCCATGTTCTCTGGAATTCTGACCCCTTAAGGAGAAATAGCCATTATATTTGGGTTCTCACTCTGCAATCATGTGTCTTTAAGGTACCCTGCATTTCTGAAAAAAAAGAGAGAAATACAAATATTTATTTGTGAAATGTGAGCATTTCTCTGGGTTAATGTGTATGATAAGGAAAAACAACATAGTTAAGTCTTTGTAATATACCTATACCCACTGACTTAAATGAGCAATGACATTTCAAACCATTTGAAGATTTGGCCCTTCTTTGAAATACAAAGTGAAACAGACTTTCATTGTTATTCCTAATTACATTTCAAGTCATAGTATTGACTTTTAAAATATATACATTTATTGAAATTTTATAAATAAATATAGTTACAGAGAAAGAAAAAATGAGAAAATAGGAGAAATATTTACACTAGAAAGTATAGTGAATTAATTGGATATATAGAGGCAGTATCATGGTTGGATCTTATGACAGATGGTATTTTATATTTTTATATAAAAAAGATATATTCTTAATCGTATATGTCAAAGAAAAGAGACCATATGTTGTAAAACATTTCCAAATTGTCATTTAATCTGAAGGGCACTCTCTCGCATGCTACCAAATCCCTCATTGTTTTGGTCTAACCAGTGCTAAGCTATAGAAGATTTTATTAATTGATTTGCAGTAATGCAATGCAAGAAAGTGGTCAAGGTTTGTTCCCTTTTTTATTATTGGATGGCTCTTGTAAGTGGTAAATTCTAGCTTTAATTGGGCCCTTACATTTTTCCTGGTTTCCCCATGCTAACCTATCCTTGTTTGTAGTGAAGTGATCAGCAGAGATGAGACTTGCTAAGAGATCACATCATTTTTTCCTAGCTCCTGGTATATAGTTTTCCCTTCAAATCTGTTTGTGATTGGATTAAAGCAGCAATATTGCTGAAGCTCTGTAATTAAATAATTCGATTTTACGTGGCTAAGTGGCAAAATTTAAGAATGGCGTGTAGAATGTGAAGAATGCACTGAGATTGGACACAATTTTCTGATAAATCATATATGTAGAGAGTTCTGTTTGTGCTAGGACAGGAGGAATTCTCCAGGATTGAGTTATAATATTAAAAAAAAAAATCATCAACACCAAAAACCCCAAACAAACCCAACAGAAGATATCGTTTCAGAAAGCCTGGTGTTAGAATACCTGATACTTTGGTGGGTTGACCAAAACATTGGAGTTGTGGATCCTTTTGTCTTCTATGTTTAAACATGCAGAACAGAGCATGGGAAATGAATATACATTAAGGAGTACAAGAGCTGACATCATCTTTGTGAGAGGCTAATAGAGCCAGAATCACACTATTTTATTGATTGATTGATTGATTGATTTAGAATTATGTTTGGTATTTACACACTGAAAAAGTAATGAAGGAATAATAGTGTTTAAAACTGCAGCCTTTCACCCTGGGAATGGACTGGAACCGTCTTGGCAAATGTGTAAATGGGGAAATGGTTTCTTCGTTATCCTTGGCAAGCACTCACTCTGTTGGAAGTGCTGATGGTGACCTCTGTGACATCCCCAACAGCTTGTACAATGCTTGATCCACTCCTTGCTGCATGCAGAGTAATAGCAAGTCCTGTCACAAACAATGCACCAAATTTTACAGGATTAGTTAAAGATAGTATATGAGTGAGATTACTTTTTTTAGACTCCTCAACAATTCTACAATCAGCTGCAGAAGGCTGTTAGAGGCTTGAAAGAGGCTTCATTAATCATGAAACATATGATTATTGAAAACCTGCAAACAAAACTATTTGCATCTCTTTCAGATTACAGACCTGCCCATTAAAGTATGACAAGTATAAAGTCAGTTTGAGTGAGAAGAATGGTAACAATGTATTTGGATATAATCCATCCCAGTTAAGAAGGGACAGGATATTAAGAAAGCAAACGTTCCTTACAGAGAGCCATAAACACAGCCCCAGCCCCCCTCCAGCTGGTGCCAAAAGATCTTGTTTATACTGGAAATTTCACCAGATACAAGTTTCACATGCAGTCATGAAGGAAACTGGACTTTTGTCTTTTTAAGTCTATTTAAAGTGATGGCTGAGTTGTGAGAACTATCTACAAACCATCTGGAGAAGATAAGGCCAAGAAAAAAAATCAGTCTTGCTGGAAACGCTTGTGTTGGGGGTGTCTATGGAAAATTTTTATGAGGAAACAGAGAAGTGGGTTTGTGTCCCTGGCAATTGCAAAGGTGCTACTCTGTGAGAGACAGTTTATTTAAATAACTGTGTAGAAGACTGTAAATTGAAAACTGTAAATTAAGAGAAAGGTGGTATGTAAAGTGGACATACTGTGGGTTTTTTTCTGGATTGCTGTGGGATGGAACAATAGTGCACCTTTTTTTTCTTCCCCACTCTTTATTCAGTGGGAGATTTTCCCCTTATTTGTGGCACAATAAAATTTAATTTTATACTTCCTTTAGTACTTAAGATATTTCTGATTGAGCTGAAACATTACTTTTATAGAATGCTATGCAATTGGCATAATGCTTTTCATCAATTTGAGGTAGTGAGAGCCAACCAACAGAGACAATTTCAATTATTTCTGTGCCTATGTCTGTGTTAGGGAGTAGTACAGACTAGGAGGAGTAAATGTGTGGGGCCAAATACACATGATACATTTCTGATAGGATTTTCTGTTTTGGATAGCTCTACTTGTGTCCATGGGTGAATGCCCATTTGCAATCAAATTGTATGAAGCACGTTTCTGCTCTACCATTTTTCAGTGCTACTTCCAGCATTCCCAAACTTTGGTTTGCTTCATGGAGCAAACGAAAGCACCAAACTGCTTTGAAAGTTTTGCTTTAAAGGCACACTCTGGATGCAAACTTTAACAATCACGTAGATGCATGGTATATATCATCTTTTTTTTTTTTTTTTTTTGACAAGAATTAACCAACAATGTGTAAAGATAACATGGCAGAAAGCTGGAGAAGAGTGAAATAAAATTGAAGAAGGTGAAGTCCTCCACATTGCTACACATGGCATGCCCAAAGCACTGGGTATATACAATATGTTCTATGGAGAGCCTGAGGGACCTGTAAACTGCTAGATAAAAACCCATTCAGTGAATATTTTGATCCTCACAAGAATGTCACTTGGGAAAGGCACATTTTTTACAAGAAACCAGCTGCCAGATGAGACCATTGACCATTGTTAAGATCTTTAAAATAAAGCCAAGTAATGTGAATTGGAGCAGTTAACAGATGGATGAATTACTTGTGATATAAGTGATAACCAAGTCAAAGCAAGGTGAGAAAAGGACTTGACATTGCAAAGAACAGCGGATATTTGCAGGGCTAGTAAAGACTGCTTCCCAAATAAAAGTGTTAGCTAGTGGTGAAAGAACTGGAGTGTATCTAATTAAAAATGCATACCAAAGCATAAAGAGAGAATACAAGGGTAAACAAATGGCAGAGACCAGACTTGTTTTCAATAGATGTAAAATCAATCACAACATGGTGAAAAGGTCCTACACAAGAGGTTCGGTGTCCTGTATACAATGAAAGCAGCCATTTTGCCGAAATTAAATTGCTTTCAACTGAACTTATAAAGATCTGCCTAAGAAAAGCTGCCTGTGACTGCGCTGCTGGAGGACGTAACGGATGACAACGGTGGTTACAATGGCTGAGTAGAAGGATGGTAGGGATGGAATCTATAAAATCAGATTTTCTGCTGGGTCAGAACTTTACTTTTGACATTAACTTACAAACAGGATTGCAATTTGCAGATTTTGAAAATTCTCTGATAACACGAAGTAATGAAGAATTCCCTAATAGCTTCATTCCACAGAGTTCTACATAAATGAAATAAATCTATAGAGATGACATTACTCTACCAATCACAGAGATATAGCAGAGAATAAAGTATTTGCAGTCTTGGTGTCTCTACAAAACAAGGTCTGTTCATCGTTTGTAATTTACCCTGTTACTCAGGATATGAGGAACCTGTACTCTATTTAAATAGAAACTGGAGGTAAATACAAAATAATGTATCTAACTTAGACATTAAATTTGTGACTTCTATATAGTCTCCAGAATTATGAAAGTTATCAATCAGATGTATTGACTCTTCTCTTTAGGATGGTTTCAGCTCTTGCAGCCCTTCAAGATACACCATGGTATTTCTTCCTCGTCATTACCCTGGCTCTTTTTTCTGTCATCCTTCATAGAATTATGTCATAGAATTATGTCCTTATAAACATTAAATCATGATGGAGCCCAGTTGTATTTGGAATTTTTCTGAGATAATACAAATTATTAATAACAAGCTAAGATAAACTAGATATTTCTCCTCCTTGATTGGTTTAGAAAAATAGCTATTTTATTGATTAAACATACACGTTATACTTCAGTCAGTTCAGCTTTTTGGAACACAAGGCATCAGTAGAAGGAAAAGAAAAATAAAATATAATTGTTTCTTGACTGTGTTTTTTGACTGTGTACAATCTGTGGAGTTGTGATCATGCCGTGTTCTCTGTGTTGTGTCACAAAAATATTAGAAATACAATGAAAAGGTTGGTTTCCTTCTTGTGCTACCCAGATTGTCAGAAATGTAATTCTTCCTGACTTTATTACAGTGAATAGACAAGATTCTTACAAACACTGAGAGGTATGTAATTTGGATAGGCATAGTACTTGCAACTGCCAATAAACTATTCAGGTAAGGCTATATCCTTATTTTAGCTATATTGGCTATGTGCCATAAACAAATACAGTAGCAATTTATCTCATCTCACTAGCTTACTTGATTCAGTTGATTAAAGGCTATAAACTGACTTTAATTATATGTTGTAACAGTTGGTATTTGGAGACCTAAATATTTGGGTCCATGTGGTGGCAGTTTTAGTCTCCATTGTAGAAGGGATGTGGAGAAGCTTTTAGTACTGCCCAGATTTCTAATTTCAATTTTTTTTTCTTTTTTAATTAATATGCCTGCAGATTTTTTTATTCACTTTGGGGGTCATGATTCTTTTAGATTGACTACTAAACAATTTCTTTTTCCTGTTTTATTCCAGGTCCAGAGATCATTTCAAGCACCAATTGAACCTAAGCCTTTTCTCTGCAAAGGTAGGATGTGGAAAATGCAATGCATTCCAGATATTTTTTGCTAAGATGATCAAAGAGTGAGACATTTTATCTATGCAGAAAAGGTGGATGCAAATATTACACTTGCACATGCTATTGTTTTATAAAATGCTTTGCAATTTTTTTTTAATTCCTGAGAACTGATGAGGCAACTCTCAGTATCAGGTGCTTAAGGCATCATTATTCATTCTTTGAATACTTTATTAAATTAAATTAAATTAAATTATTTTAAATTAAATTTAAACTTTATATTACTATTTTTTTTCAGATTTAGTTACTCTGCTAAAAAGAGTAAATATGATTCCCTTGTTTATTCTTGCTGTTTAACTATTAATCTCCACAGCACTAAGTTATTTTATTTTGTTCCATGGATAAAAATGAGTCTAAATCCAGGTAAGAAGAATATTCAAGGCAAAAGTAAATACAAAAGCTTGTTGTAATTAAATAAAAATATTGAAACCAGATAATGAAAAAGGAATATTCACTAGATCTTATAAACTGTTGTATTGCTGGTATTTAAGTTGCTGAATTGTTAAAATGTAATACAATAGACATTCTTTAATTCCGGTATGGAGTCATTTGAAGAAAGTGGATTTGAATTATTATAGCAGAGAAATATCTTAAATTGTCTTGAGACCACTGATTTTTCTACCTACCTGATTAAGTCAACGTAACTGGTTTAATACCCAGATAACTTAATGCAATAACTTAAATGGCCAGTTACTGAAGTGCAATAAAGTACTTCAGTATCTGCTACCTAGTTTTGGTCATATTCAAACTTGATACTAGCTCAAACCTCAAAGTTTGCTTTGGCTCTTGTTTATTTCCTACTATGTATGTCAGTATATGGCAGTAGTTTGCAATGTCTTTTGAGTTGGGAAGTCATAAAAATTTTGGTGGACAAGGAATTATGTTAGAAACTTAGTTTGAGGACAAAGAATACTGCACAGACACTATTTTACCACAGTCCACAGGTCACAAAGTTAACATCGGCATTCTAAAAATCCTTTGGAGTATTTGACTGGTTTTCATATATATGTTCAATATATCTGCAATAATTCATATAGCATGTTTGCAATAGGGAATTTGGGATGGAATAAATGCAATGGTGATGATCTCGATAGTCTTTTTTAACAGCAATTATACTCCCTAGTAACCACCTCATGCCACAGAACCTTATACTATTTTTGTGGTTTTTAGGAGCTTGGAGTTTTTGAGTACTGTTTGTATACTTAGAACTTATACTGTTGTCCTTTTGTGATACCCCTCTCAGTATTAGTCCAACAAGCCAATACAATTACTTGCTTCTTTCAGCTTAATTTTACACTCATTATTGAGAACCTTTCCTTTCTCCACAGAACTTGAATACAAAAATTACTTAAATTACTCGTTTCCAGTTTACCTGAAAAATATGTTTAAGCAAGAGCCATAATCTCCTCTAGCTAACAATTACCTTTTATATTCAACATCCTTCACTTGTTATCTTCAGGAACTGTGGATAGCCTCTAAAAAATCATCAATCCTTTGTTGCATATTTCTTTATGAGCACAGATACTTACAACGTCTATCGAGTGACTGTAAATAACATCATTTTTAATTAGAAATGCACTGATTTAAAACTGCCTGCTCATCTTAGCTCCATCTTTCAGGTAACCGGAGCTGCTAATTACTTTCAAAAACCCAGGTCAAATGGTCAGTGTCTGAATTCATTAACCACTCAGCAAAATATATCTCTCCCTCTAAAAATGAGGAAAACTTTACAAATATTTTTAAAGGTCAAATGTTGTGCTTCACTTTACCTATTGACTTTGTTCTTGGTAATAGATCTGGGATTTTGTAGTAGCAGTAATACTCAAATAGTTAATATTGTTTAAATAAGTGGTAGGTAAACCAGCTCTGTTCCTTTGTAATGGAAGACAGCAAAAAATTCTGCTAATGGTGTGCATACGCAGTAACCTTTTAAGATCTCCATCCCTCTGAAAAATACTCAAATCCATTCAAATTTTCTTCATGCAATCTTTTATGTTTTTATTTCTCAAGTAAGTAAGAGAAAAATAATTACCAGTAGTGATCATCATGTGTAGACTATCAAATAATGTGTTCAAATAAGCATAAAAATTTGGTCTAAAGCCCAGGTGTTTTAAACCATTTCTTCTGACCACCTGCGTGGGACAAAATTTGTAAGGAAATGTTTTCTACTTTTAATTTTTGAGAAAACAGCTTGAAGCTGTTGTAACTTTTTTTTTCCTGACAATATGGAAATTGTCCAGTCTAGATCTGTACTTTTATGTGACTGACATTGTTATGAACAAAAATATTTAAGGAACAATTTTATAAATGCAAGCCACTGTAACTGCCTTGAAGCATAAGAATAGGCTGCCCACTGTGTGAAAAGTAATTGTGGTTTGAATTCTTTGAAAATACTTTTGATATTGCAGTTAGTTTTCAAACAACTATTATACTTAAAGCTGGTGAGCTATTTACATTATTAACATGGTGCAGGCCTTCTAATTTTGTGATTCTTCTTTCAGGTCTTTATTTCCTGAACATTTGTTAAACTTTCTTCACTGCTTCCCAGTAAAGTTCTAGCTATTTTAGATACTTCTCTTGTAATTGAAACTTGGTTTCAGATATACTGGGGTGATGTGGATTATATTCATGAAATCAATAAAATAGTGTAAAGTTTTTTTTTACTCTACTTGTGTGTTATAATTATGTGCTGTTATGATGTAGTTAAGTTTTATTTCTCATTGGCTCTAGCATTTTTACTACACAAATAGAAAAAATCCTTAATATCAAGTCTTTCTTGTGACAGAAGAAGGAGCTATCTCTTATATTTTGAATGAAGTGGTATTTTTGTGGAGGAATAATGCACTCTGCCTAAATTTGGACATTCAGATATTTTGCCTCTTGAGGTCTTTGTCATTTAAGTAGTTGAAGAAAGAGGGTGTTTTCTTTTGCCTAGAAGCTAGAGTACTGAATATACTCATTCATAGAGCTGACTGAAGAACAATAGTTTTATTTTGTTTTTACGTTGACTGATACCAGTAGGAGGGGAAGACATGCATTATTATGCAGTATTGCACACAAATTTATTTCATGTTTTCATGAAATATATATTTATATTTCTTTAGAAAAAATTGTTCAGGTGCATGTTCAAACACAAGGAAACACTGTGAATAATGCTGTCTTTCCCTTCTGAGTTACAAATGTGTTCTATGTGACTCAAGCCATCCTTGCATAAACCACTCTACAATGCCCAAGGAACAAGAATCATAGAGTTGTTTAGGTTGAGAAGACCCCTGATATTGAGTCCAATGGTTAACCTAACATCTTCACCCTTAAACCATGTCCTCAAGTGCTACATCAACATGATTTTTGATCAGTGATTCCACCAATGCCCTGGGCATCCTATTTCAGTGCTTGGCCGCACTTTCCATTATGACATTTTTTCTAATATTTTCCTAATACCCAGTCTAAACCTTCCTTGGCATAACATGAGACCAGTGTTTGGTCTTACTGGTCTATATTTGGTCACTGTTGGTATTTAAAACTTAGGTGTTCAAGAGTGGCATGATCATCTCAGCTGGCATTCCTCTTGTTTTAGACCAGAAGTGCCACTGCCTTTCAGAAGAGCACATAGTAAAGGTCTTGACTTCACATGGTCATCAAAATTTTATGGTGTTTTGTGTAGTAGCTGAACACAAAATTCTGCTTTAGCTAATTCTTCATTTAATTCATAATGCTGTTATTACTGATTTCAACTAACAGCAAGAAGAACTTTTTGGATACATTTTCCTTTTTGTACATTAAACTATTGTTGATAATGGCTGTTGGACAGGTGTGCACCTGTGTAGACAAAACCATCCATCTACAGAGCAGCATGTAAAAAAGCCCAAAACGATGGACTTCCTCTTCAATTTGGATGAAAAAAAAGAGATTGCAAATTCACTAGTATTTATTACCATTTACATTAAATATCTATGCTAGCTGCATGCGTTTGTTCTGCAAATGTTGGTGGGAAATAAGGCCATACATATTCCTACAACAAAGCTGTTCATTGTATAATTTAGTTTTTAGCTGACTCTGAACTTACTGCAGGTGAAAATAAGATGATCCAGATCTGTCAGCACTGATATACATGTAGGTGGTTCCATTATTATAATTTGTGAAAAGCTCACAAGCTGTCTTTGTGAGGGTGCTTATATAGAGTAATGTATTAAAAAGAGGCAAGATGTTCTACCTTATGATGGCATTGCAGTTGTGCCGTTTGTGTAAAGTAATCAAGTCTTTCTAAAATACACATGAAAAGTATTTGAAGAGGAAAATTGGTTAATATTCTTATATGGTTTTGTGTGTAATGTAATACTTCATACTTTAAGAATTTCCTTTTTTATGGGACAGATATGTTCCAATCAAATGAACTGATAAGTATTTATAAACTAGATGCTCTTTTCATGAGTTGTGAGTACTACAAGAATAACACTACTATTCTTATAGAGAACATAGATGTTAGAACTGTCCCTCTCTTGAATAAAGAGTTGTTGCATTAGTACTGGTGAAATTTCTGGACTTCTTCCACTATTTTGAGAAGACCACCCTGCTTTTTTCTATCTTTTCTTAAATTTTGCTTTCAGTTGTTGTTTAAATTTTCAGTGATGAGCTTTTATAGTATGTGTAATAGGTATTATAACCAGTCTGCAACTGATGAAAATAAATTATTGGGGGAAAAATTACTTCAAATATCTACTTCTGATAAGCTTATTAAATTTTTAATGTATAAAAATAAAATAATATGATGTATGTGGATAAAATTCAGTATTTTATGAGATGAATTTCAGTCCTCCCTCCTTCCTCTCCTCCATGTTCAGAACAGTAGCAAAATGATATTATGAGGTTTTATTGAGGCTGGCTGATATACTTAGGAAGAAATAGAAGAGCTTTTGGACTCATGGTGGTTTCATAAAGTAATTCTGCTTCTCTTACTTTCAGTGAATCAAAAAGAAAGAAAAAAATCTGAAATTACACCAATTTAAGTTTGTGTTCTTGTAACTCTATAGGTATGTAATTTGGGGGCTCTCCATGAGGTCCACAGATGAATCCATGTTTGAGCTTAAATAATAGAAAATGGCCAGCTCTATGATGCAATAAATTTTTTATAAAAAGAGAATGAGTTGTACTCATCTAAAATTTGCTAATCCTGTGAATGCTTGACCATATTCTCTACTTCAGTCACATGATTACAGACAGCTTTGGAGGAATAGAGCATTCCTAATCTGAAGAAATCACTTGATGGGCACTTGAATAAGCACGGTATTCTGCCTTATGTGAAATGAAGGGCAAAAGCATATTTTATCTATCCCTGAAAACAAAATTCCTGCCCTCAAGCATAGTCAGCTGTGTAAAAAATAAAGTATTGTGCAGCCCGCTTTATCTATCTGAAATTTGAGCATTGGAACTATCAAATTTTTGTATAAGTAGCAGCTCTGCTTTTCTCTTCTTAAGTGCTGGCCAGTGTGCCATTTTTGAAATATTCAAACAAAGAAACCACAAACCGCTAGTCACACCACAATACCAGCTTGTGTTTACATTTTCAGCTCTCCAGATCATGATCCTATTGAGTGCACATAGAGCGAGTGCGTGTACACGCGCCCATCCACCATCAGGAGAAACGAAACTGTAAACACAAGCTGGTATTTTGGTGGGGGCACACTAATATGGCGGTTGGTGGGGTCAGAAGGTGGAGGGTGAATTATGGATCCAGAATTTCCTTGTATTTTTAAGTCAGGCTGCTTGCAGTATCTGCTTTTCAAAATGAAATGCTCGGTTGTTTTATAAGACTAAGGCCTAGTTTCGTTCATTCTAAACTATGCATTCAGACTTGAAAGATGATGGATGGAAGCGCTAATGCATGACAGATTTAAACTGGACAACGACTTACGAACTGTATTACAGGGAGTCCTGATTGCTTGAGTGGAGGGTGGGCAAGAATGATCTCACAGTTATTACCATTTATGGAATTCTTTGCTGAACTAACTAGTGAATCATCTTGCTTAATATTAAACTAAACACTAAAGATATTGTTAAAAATAATGTGGTGAGACCAAAGTGACTATCTTTAAATTTGCAGAATCTAAGATACATATTTGAATATAAACTCTTAAAATATAGAGCACTTGATGGGTAAACTGAGGAGATGAAACATATTTAATTAGATATCTCTCAGAACTTCTTCATGTTATTTGTTGCTTAATTTAAATATGCCTGCAAGTCCCTAAACTTTTTTTTTTTTTTTTAATCAATGAAGTGGTATTATTTTATTAAAGCTAGAGTGCCTGAACAAAGCTTTTATCTGGAGAACACTTGGTTTTGCTGCTTACAGATTAGCTGTTGCCATTAATCTTTATGGAAAGCTCATATTTGTGCATATCTGAAATTGACAGGTCTTCCTTACTGGCCATTTGCAGCCACTTTCTTTTGTCTGTTCCTCCAAGAAGAAAAGTATTGCTGAACAAAGAATTATATTGCTGTTTTGAGAAAACAGGATGCTGGAATGCATGATCAAGTCATGGCCTTAAGGAATAGAAGAGAGACAAGAACAAAAGGGAGACTGTTGTCTTCAGAAGGAAAATAATCTCCCTCTAAAATCTAAACAGTTCAATAGCTTCTCCCAGTGTGAAAACAGCATGGCCTAATTTTCAGTCCTGCTCTTGTATTAGCACATCGTGTTAACAACAGCATTTCTGAGCTCACTCCTTTACATGCTATGTGTTGTTCTTTCCTCCATAGCAGACATGCTAAAGCACTACTAATTAAACCACAATCTCAGATACTAAAATAGTTCTGTTATAAATTAATTGAAAAATTAAACCTTAATAAAATGCAGACATAATATTTTTATCTCAAAAGCCATAAATCCATTTTGTTAGCTGCAAGTTTGATTACTTAGCACACAATGCCCATATTTATCTGATCCCTAAAAAAAAAAGTATGTTAGAAGAAACAACACAGTACTGAAAAAAAACATATCATAGGCTTTGTTGTGAACTGTCTACACTTTATGGAAATTACATAACATCTTAGTTCTTAGTACAAGTCTAGTTAAATAGAGTGGAAGACTGTGTACCTGCACTTAAAGAACTTCTGAAATTTGATATGTATGTATTTTGAGCATTTGAAATTACTAACTGGGGGAGACTAAATATAATAATCGCTTATCCTTATAACTAATGTGATCATTTTGGAACAATAATATTCAGAAGACTGTAATTCAACTACAAGATCTGGAAAGATACCACAAAGCTTTGAAAAAAAAAATTAAAAATCAGGCTGCTTAATGCAATTAAGTGAATCTGAAACAGATATTTTCATCTACCCCTTTAGATAGTTCACAGAATATCAGGGAGAGATTAGAGAAAGAGCCAAAAAGGGATATATTTTCATTCTTACTGCTGTCATGCTTGTGCTACTAAATCAGTGGGTTTTTTTAAAGGTAAGCTTTAAGTTATTTGTGTGAAAAAATCATGTTTTGATTTAATGGAAGCTGAGATTCTCAATGAAATCCATCACACAATATTGAGAAATTTTCAGTAAAATCACGAGGATTAGCAAACAGCCGAAAGCTTAGTGAACTAAAGCTAAAGTGGAATGACTTGGTAGATAGCGGGAGGTCTCATCTCACACTCTTAAATAAATAAATGGATGATAATCTATTGTTTTTGCAAGGTTTTGGGAGGTTTTTGTATTTTGTTTGTTGGTTTGGTTTTTTTTTACATTTAGATCCCCTTTCTTTCATGTTGAAAGGCAACAAGATATGCCCATCTAGACTTACTACTTATTTCTGTGGACGTTTCATTTCACTTGCTATTCACGGCCAGGAAACTCATCCAACAGCAAGAAAGAACTAACCTTTCAAAAAAGCTACATAGCCTCAAAGATGAAAAGTTCTTTCTTTGGTTGGGCAGAGCAATAGAGCTCCATCAGTAATGCAAGAAGATGTATTTACGAGAGATATGCTCAGTGTTTTTCACGGACCTTGTGAGAAAATTAGTTAGCAAGAAGTGATGAATACAAATACTGCTAATGTTTCTCCCAAAAGTATTTTTCTAGTAGTAGATTTTTACTACATTTTCCTCTAAAATTTTGTTACTATGAAATTTTTTCAATCCAATCCATAATCTTCTGATTTGTGAATTCATTATTTTTTCTTTCAAAATTCCTAAATTATTATGGTGTCATATGAAGGAACATTAGACTAAAACATTAGTACAGCTGAAATAATAACTATAACTGCATAGCCATTAGTATTAAATAGTTGCGTTCCAGTCTTGTAATAGTTCTGTTTCAACACAGAGGAGAAAAAAATTAAATTGGGAAGATTCCATTTCTGAATGCCACATCTGAGGAAACTGGCAGAGATCAGTCACTCTTTAATTCCAGTTTAAAGTGCACAGAGATAAAAACCCTAATACTCAGCTAATAAGAAGAAATTTCCTCCAACTGATATGCAATTGAATGATTGGAACATTGTAAATAGGAACAATGTAGCCAAATCCCACCTCTACACACTTCTATCTTCTGCCAACATGCTGCTATGATGCTTTTGCTTTATTTATTAATATAAACAATTACTAACCTAATTTTTAAGTGTCAAACAGTGGATTGTTTTCCATATTTACTATAAATGTGTGTATTGCATATATTTTGATGCAATGTAAAGAAGAAAACTGCTTTAAGTTTTATCTCTTTACATAATTTCAAATTTTATATTGAAATTAAACAGTAGTACTAAAAATATTAATGAAATAGGATATAGAAAGTAGTTTCATAATGTATAAACTGATTTTAACATCATACCACCCAACAGAGGAATACTTTCAGAATTGTTTAAATGGAAAATTTATTCCAGAGAGAGCTATTCTTTTAAGAGGCTCTTACTGACATTTCAAAGTAATGTGATGCATATTTCACATAGTAAAGAGTAAAAAACTTTTAAAATGCATAGCTTTTCATTTACAGTTAAATGTTTTTAAAATATTCTTTGAAGGGTCAGATTAAATCCTGCATAGGTAAAACTCAGTTCAGCATCAAGTATAATCAACTGGTAGACTCACGTTGTATGCCAAGTGGCTGAAAATACATTACATGAAGTAAGTTACTATTACTATTACTATCACTGTAATTGATGTGCTTCTTGGGTTTTTTTTTCTTGGAGGAGGAGTATGAAATGACTCGCCTTATGTTTGTTTTGAGGAAGTTCCTTCAGAATTAGATCTTATTTACAGTAAATCCAAGCCTGTGGTTCCACTGAAGCTGAAGCCAATCTAAATGTTGATTGCTGCAAACCCTACTTTTGGCCATATGTTACCACCGCTTTCCCTTGAGCTCTCTTTGCTGTGCTCTTCTCCAGCATTTTCACTGGCACCTTCATTCATCTGACTTTAAACTGAACTGTCTTGTAGCTCAGGGGCCTTCTTCTAATATAGAGAAGTATATTTTATAAGATTTTTTAATGTCTCTTTGACTTCTCTGTGGGGTCAGGTCATTACCTATGCCAGGTTTGGGAACAAAACAGAAGCTGGGTAATTTCTTTTTATTGGGGATTGATTTTAGACCAGCCTGGTTGTATTGTCAGGCTTCACCCTGAATAGAATTCTGCCTTGAAACAACTCATCTCTGTGAGAAGGCAGTGAGGGGACAGTGGCCTCCATACTCTGATGTAAGAGAGAAGGCAGAAACACTTGGCACAAAGCACAGTGGCAGCTCCAGTGTAGAACAGTTCAAAGTGTCATGAAACTGCAGCTTTAACATGAAATTGTATAGTTGGCTACATGTTGCTCAGGATATGTTAGCTTTTAATTTAGAACAATGTCATGTTTATAATTAAACAGAAATAGAGTAGTAATGTTTAAATGTGTTCATTTAGGATGGCACATTAGAACAATTTGAAATCAGTCGTAACATTATTCTATTTTTAAATTATTGTACAGTAATTGCTATTATGATAATTAATGTTTTGTAAATATTTAAGAATGGGTATCTGAACCTGTTTTCCTTCAAATCCATAGAGGTTCTGTTTCCCAGAGCAGGATTAGACATACTCACAAATTCCCTAAAACTCATGTATGACAGCATATTACTGTAGATGCCTAACTATATGTTATAGCAGTATAGCCCCTCAGATTTTAAGCATTTAGATCTGTCTTTCATCAAGGCTGTTTTCTTATTTAAGAATGTCCTGTTATTGCATTAGTTGTTCCAAGACTGACAGTGCTTCTAAAGTGATAAACAGGGACTTTTAAAAAATCAATAAATAAAGACTTATTTCCAAAGTACTTACAAGAAATAGAAAAGAAAGTCACTAGCTTAAATTGTATCTTATTAGATGTGCAGTATTTTATCATTTAAATTATCCTTAAGCATTGTATCTAAATAGTATTAATGAGGTTAATATCCATAAGAAGACAGATTTAGAATCTCATTGCTAAAACTGGTCAAATAATTCATAATGAATTATTCACCTTGTTTTTTTCATGAACTCTTGGTGAACAGATTGTGATTTTCTCAGAAGGATTAATTATTCAAAGTTATTCACCAAAAAACTTAATAGTTCTTGGGCTCAGTTTCTTGGTGAGCAATATATTGTGAACATCTGACCAGCTCCAGTATTTCAGATCACACAGAAGTGGATTTTTCCTACTGTGATCTTTTCCAATCAGTTAAGATCTCTCTGAGATGAAATGTTTATGATACTTTTTTTCTCATACCATCTATGGAACTGTCCCTTTAAATCTGACAGAGACAAACAGTAGCAGTCCTACAACTAATACAGTATTGTTCTTTCCTTTCAGTTACTAAGTACTGTATGCTGTATTATGCCTTTACCTGATTTCCCATTATTTATTCTTGGGGGGTTGATTCATTGTCAGTTATGTATGGATGATATGGGTTTATATATTGAATATCACATTCAAAATTTTCTTAGAATTGTTGCTGAAAATGCTCTGTATGAGTGAATAATATTGCAAATTGTTTATACAAACCAAGCAAATTAATTTTAATGTTTTAGTATTGTATTATCTAATTTGCTTAGTATTTGGAGGACCTTTTTTTTCTCCTATGCTGGTTTATATCCATAGGAACATTGCTTTCTTCTTCTCTCAAATATGGAAGTTATCAATTTCCACTGCGATCTCTTCACTTTCTGCAAAAACATCTTCAGTGAAATGGCTACAGTTGCTGGAATAGCCACAGATTAGCCAGAGTTAGTAATGTTTTGCAAATATTATTTAGAAATGTTGATTCTGTCACATCTTAATTGCTTTCCTGTATAGTCTGTTCTTTTCTTTCTTTCTCTTCTTTCTCTTCTTTCTCTTCTTTCTCTTCTTTCTTTTTCTTTCTCTCTTTCTCTTTCTCTTTCTCTTTCTCTTTCTCTTTCTCTTTCTCTTTCTCTTTCTCTTTCTCTTTCTCTTTCTCTTTCTCTTTCTCTTTCTCTCTTTCTCTTTCTCTCTCTTTCTCTCTTTCTTCCTGTCTTCCTCTCTTTCTTTCTTTTTTTTCTCCCTCTCTCTCTTTCTCAAGAAAAATCCAGTTTTTCTTGAGAAAAGTGAAGTTTACTCTCACTGAAGAGCAACTCTGCTTTTCAAGGAGGCAATATTCTAAAGAATGCCTTGTGGCTCTTCTTTCAAAGAATTCTCCCATCTTTTTTTTCTTTTGTTTTAACTTTAATAAGCAATTTAAAGGCTTAGGCTACAGTGTTCAAATCACATTCTTCAAGTGCAACAATATAGCATCACCTTTTAACATTAGAAGACTATATTACTAAAATGCTTAAATGTTGTAAGAAAAACAATAGGAAGAAAACAAAGTTTTTTCATTGGTCTCTCAAATTGAATGGAAATAGCCAACATAGGAGCCTGCTGGCTTTGTGACTCTTCTTTTACCATCACATTTAATAGACTTATTTTCTTCTTCAATCTTTGCTGTTCACAGCTTCTCTTTAGTAACATCTGGAGAATGTACTTGTAAAAGTGCATCCAATTTTCTTCTGCCCCAATGAACTGCTGTAAAAGTTGAAGGATTGCGTTCTGCAGCACAAAAATTGATACTGATTTGATGGACAAAATTCTGAAATTCACTGTGAATTTCTTTCTTACCTGTTGTCTCAGGACCATGGAAAACAGTCCAATAATGAAATATTAGAATACTTAAAGTGAAAAGCTGTTCAATTAACATTAAAAGTGATGTGTTATGGTTCTGTTTCCTGTATTGCCCTACTTACTCCCATTTCTTCAGTTACCAAGTTATCCTTAGGTTAGTTCTATATCTTAAGACCTCCAAGACATGCTCTGTTCCTTTAATGGAACATCCCCAGAATGTTTCTGGCTTTCTCCTTAACCTCCAGTTTTGAATTCTGGCCTGGTAGCTAGGTAAGAGACATCACATGGTGAGACAGATCCAGGAGCTTATTTAGGTTTTCTGATCAACCAACTGCTGCCTAATAAGGGTTGGCTTCTTTATGCCTTTCACATAGTAGTAACAAAGCTTGTTCTTATTTATAAAAATGAAAAAAAAAAAATCAGTACCTAAATGTGTATTTTTCAGTCAAATTGGTTGAACTTTGCTCACAAATTTTAAAGGTATTAGGCAATAGGCCACAAACCCACTTTTTTCTTTTTTGTCTGGAGACAAGGATTTAAAAAAACACCACAACATTGCCTCCTAAAGTGAAATAAATGAACACATTAAAAGAGTATGAGCAGAGTACTCAGAAAATTTTTAAAAATTGCTGTTTGCACAGTTGTATGTGTGTATATCTGATGCAAATATTCCCAGATACCAATTGTGTGGAAACCATACCCAAAGTTGAGAGAGAGAGAGAGAGAGGCTGTGTTCTGCAAGTCCAGATGTCACCAAACTCTCAAAGCAGAGCATGCAGTTGTACAGCACCACATGTTTTCCAGTGTGCAGTTTTAATTAAGTGAACTCAAGATGAAGGTACAAACCCTGTTCTCCTTAATAATGAAAATAACCACATTATTTTTGTTCTGAATTTCCTGGATACAGTAGGTTGACATGACACTGTAAACAGAATTTTTTGATTAGGTTATGCCTTGCATGATTTGAAATTATGTGTTCAGTATTATCTATGGCTTGTTCTTTAAATTTAGCTGATTAATGAGATTTATGTCATCATTAAAACAGAAGAAGCAAAGGATTTGTGTGAAGGCAAAATATTTTCTTTATATATAAACAAACATATATATTCATGAGAAAAGTTGAAGGCCATTCTTTGTTCAAACTAAAACTTGAAGAGCAAATGATTTCATGAGAGAAACTATTAGGTCCTATTGTATTCTATATAAACTTTGGCATATTGGTGATGGTTAACAGTAGGAAGTTTTTGAACAAACTGAAGCACTTTTGAAGAATGAGTGTGTTCTATGTGTTTGTGAGACACTGGAGAAAATAAAGGAGTGAATTGACAAAGGTGTTGCAATCTGGAAAAAGGCATCACAAATGATAATCCCAACAAGCAGGGAGATGGTAACCCGTCTGAACGTAAAAACTGCTTGATGAATATCCTACAAACAGATTTTTCTGTCTGTGTCCAATTGAATTGATATTTTAGTCAAGCTAGTCTTCCTTTTGCTGTAGTCGACTTCTGGTGAGGATTTGCGTCTTTCTGCCTTTGGAACCCCGGTATTTGAGGGCAAATTGTCCTTCTTAAAGATCTGACTTTTTAAGGACCTGTGAATCTAAATGGGTAGTTTTTCCAGTTCCTGCTGAAAACCAGAACATAAGGACCTTTTTATATCCCCGCTTTCCTCTAAGTTGTGTGCGATGTTGATTTGATAATGGAACGGAACTATTAGATTAGCATCTAATCTAAACGAACATTCTTTGTCGGAATGCCTGGGCGCTGCCTGGAAAGCCGCGGAGGAGCTGGCTAGGGGAGAGGAGGGATGGAGGGATGGAGGGATGGAGGGAGGGATGGAGGGATGGAGGGAGGGATGGAGGGATGGATGGAGGGAGGGATGGAGGGATGGATGGAGGGAGGGAGGCGCAGCCGGGCGCGGGGCTGTGGCGCGCCCCTCGCACCCGGCTCCAAGCGCGGCTCGAGCGGCTCCGGTTGCGGGTCCATCGGCAGCGCCCGCCGAGCCAGCGCAGGGAGCCAGCGGAGCGGCGAGTTCCCGCTGCCACGGGAATTACTGAGCCAGGGAATGGAGAGAGATCAGGACGGGAGCGCTCGTGGCCGCGGGAAAAGACGGCAGAAGCGGCGGTGGTCGGAGGCAGGCTGCCGCCGCACGGCAGGCGCCGCACAAACCGTGCCACGCAAATCCCTTCGTGAGGCGCCTGCCTCTAGAAAGGAGCAAACTTTCTGGCCTGCCTTCGTGGAGGATCCTAATCCTAAAGACGCCGAGATATTTAATCGTGAAAATAAGACTATTAAGAATTCACAGATTATCGAAAACATCAGTTAATCACCCCACGCCTGTCCTAGAAGAGACAGACAGACGCTGGAGAAAGCGCTGGGGACGGGCTGGTGTGAAATGCAGCAGCCTTGCAAAGTCTCCAGCTCCAGCCTGCTATAACAAGAAAAGGATCATGTGAGGATCCTTTGAAAGGCAATGTTCTGACTTAAGCAAGCAACTGCATTAATTGGGAGTCTTGTATTCATACATGCTGGGCTAAATAAAGCAAGCTGGTTTGCTGAGGCAGCCTGGAGAAAATATATAAAACTAATCCTTCAATTGCTTTGTCGCTGATTAGAGTATCCATAACAAATGTAAGAGTCCCGTGTAGCACGGAGCATCTTTTCAGGGAACAGGATAAGCGTCCTAAACAAAACCCAAAACGACCTAAACTTTTTGGGAGGGTTTTTTTTTTACATTTGTTGGGGGGCAGAGGGATGCGCGAACCACCACGATTCCCTGCTTTCGAGACTTGCAGCTACAAGGTATCCCCCTTTTCTTTTTAAAACCCCTGAAGTTAACTTTCATGATGGAGAAAAACTCGGCAGGACAACAAAGCTTTGATCTTTGTGTGAAGAAAGAAAGTAATAGAGTGAAAGTCTCTCCAGAGGGTAATTATTCTTTGGCCGCTCAGGCAAGAAGTTCCCTGTCACTCTTAAGGTTAATATTAAGGTAGCTCTGCTATACTTTCCCATATTAAAAAAAACCCCACCAAACCAACCCTCCCCAGAATGTTATACTATTAATTGCCAATTTGCATATGTGTGCAGCTGCTGTTTTGGCTCCGATCTTCCATCCGATAAGCTTGCTGGAGGTATCACAGAGCACTTGGCAGCTTTCCTATTTGAAAAGAAAGCCTTCCTAACTACAGAACAGCTGATAGTCTATCAGTGATAGACCCTGATGGCGTGAATTACAATTACACTACTTTTCACACTAAATCTGGGTGATAGCTACTTGGAAAGAAGTTTCATCATTTTTTACCACAAACTGGAAAAAGAATTACATGGTCATGCTGTGCTTTTAAAGGCAGTTTGGTTCACTTTTGTCTATTTAACACCTAATTCCGAGGAGTCCATAGGCATCTGGAGATCTGAACGTCGCGTAATGAATTCACTGTTTAGATGGGAGATTTTATAAATCTACCTCAAATTACATTTATTAACAAGGAGAGCAGGAAGTGTTAGAGTTGTTAGACGCTTCATTTATTAAATAATTTGTGGATATTTTCAGTTGTCATACCCAGAGTCATGGGGGTTTACTTATTTTTTAATTAGCAATTCCAAAACAATGCTACCACAATTTAACAATTCATCACGTAATCTGGGGCTGTTCAGTTCAGCCACTAATGCTAGATAATTCAGATTGTTATTTTGATCTGTTGATAACTCATTTTGTTGTGATAAGAGAACTGCTGCCTTGAAATTAAATGGCATGTTTTCCTATGGACCTTGTTGCGACCTAGAAACTAACTATATAATCTTTGTCTACCTATTTCTTAACATTATGCCTGGTATAGCAAAGCAATAGTAATTTTAAAATGTCACTTATTTGTTTTCTCACTTCATGATTGGTCTTTATTTTGCATTAATGTGTTTTCATATACCACTGCGGAGGAGGAGGTGGGGAGAAATGCAAGTGTCAAAGTACATTTAATTGTATAAGTAAGTAACCCACATTGATGCCGAGGTCATGATATCTAAACCTTTTCCTTTATATGTCAGAAAGTTAATTTTGTGAAGTGCTACCCTGATAGTTAATTGTAGCTGCTTAAATATCTTATAAAGGCGTGGTGGAAAGCCTGACTCCTGACGTAGCTAACCTAACAGAAAATAGACTTTGTTTTCCTTTTTTAGTTGCTTGCTTTATTAGATTTCTCACTCTCACAGATTATCCAAAAACTACCCATTGATTGATCGCCCGTAGAGCTGCATTTGGTGTAAAGAAAAACTTCACAGCTTTATTGGCTCCCAGGAGACAAAACAAACATAACAAGATATTCGTATTAATACAAACAATGCAACAAATGAGAAAACCATCACATTTAAATAAGATGGTAAAATCAGTCCAGTGTACATCCCAGCCTCTTCTGATACAGCAGAGATGGCAGTTCAACCATTCACCAGTGCTCTCAGGCACGGGTCCCTCTGGGAGGTGCGTTATTGCTCACAGCATCTCATCACCGCGAACAGTTAACCTCAGAAAATGCCACCAAGCAAAACTTTCAGAACCTGGCTGAATGGAATTTCACTGCAGCTTTGCAACTGTAAATATAAAGGTTAAAATTAGTCTGTTTCTTCAAAAATATTTTGAACAAGTTTTTTTGTTTTTTTTTTTTTTGTTTTTTTTTGGTTTTTTTGAGTTTTTTTGCGTGTGCTTGGACCAGGAAGTTGTTACTTATTTTTTTTAGGGCATTACATATCTGATCTTAATAAGGCATTTATTTTGGGAAGAGAAAGCGTAAAGATTCAAACTTTCTGCCATTTCTTCTGAAGACAAAGAAAGGGATGTGTCCCTTTAGCCTAGGCTAAAAAAAAAACAAACCACTTTTATTTTTAAAGAAAGAAACTTTCTCTCCCAGCACAAATACACCCACTCATGCCACAAATACTTTTTTAAAAGAAAGCTAATGCCCTCTTAGCTTCATCTCAGAAAGGAAAGGTTCCAGTTTTGAGGAAAGCAAGCTGGCAAGTCTACTCTCTGTGTTTTTTCCTCCAAAGTCTTCATCACAAGATGCTAACAGCCTGTTACATAGTAACATTTTCCTCACCACAATTTCTTATAATAACCATTTTAATAGAGAAGTCACTTAGGCCCAGTGGAAAATATGGACCTTCTGAAATGCTGTGGGAGTCTTATTATCCTTATCATATTGCTACCCTCATGCAAAGGCTAGGAAATTGCTGTTCTGCCATTCTGGTGATAGCCTTTTCTGGTGACCTCTATGACAGAGCTACTAAATCAAAGTGAAGCTGGACTTGGTGGCCATGTGATTCCTTTGAGGCCCATAAGAGATCTGACAGGTCTGAGAATCACATCACTTTCCAGGTCTTGCATCCACTTTCCACTGGATGGCGAGGTCAAAGGCGGCTGAGGGGACTGCCTTTTCTTTCTGTGTTTGTAGTGTTCAAACACACTGCTATTCTACATGAAAGAGAAAACAAGACTAACTTATAAATTGTTGCTGCAGTTACATCCCTTGCATTTCCGTGGGCTTGTGAGCTTGCATGCATGACTGCAGGCTCTCTGCCAATGACATCTATGTTAGTCTTTTTGCACACTTGACCATCGATCACCCCACATGCTCACCACGGAAGAGTTTTGTGTGGAACACTGGGTGCACAAGGTACACAGTATCCAATTGTCTGCGTGGGTATCACTTAGATTGCCTCTTTTGTGGGTAGATCAGTGAGACACATGAAGGAGCAACATGCTCATGCTTAAATAATAAAATTTAAAAAGTAGGACTAAACTAACTTAATTTGTGAAGCATACAGCATTTTCTTCTCTTAGAAGAGGCATTCACAGGTTACTGCACATCTTCGAAGAGTTGTACTTGCAGTCATGGCATATAATGCCAAGTTATCACTACACAAAGTAAATTTAAAAATGATGACTCTTAATTTCTTGCTAAGGTGTAGGAAGATATTTCATAACCAACTGATGTGACATTTCATATTACTTTCCAGCTGCATATTCTTCTCAATATTACTTACCTGAAATGCCTGTGTGTGTACACAGAATTATATGGAATAAAAACTTTGGAAAAATGCAAGTGTGCTGAAAGAGATTTCAGAAGTGATACATAGGAATGAGAGGAAGTATGTTAGAAGTAATGGTAGAAGTATGGAAAAAGTAAATTAAAGGTAGGTGTAAACCTGCTGTTCCTCTTCCCTGGGCAGAAGGAGGTCTAAACCTAGCAGCTTTATTCTGGAAGATTTTTATCGTTCTTTGAATACTTAGAGACACTAAACTCCCTGAATAAAGAAATCAGATGAATCCATTCTAATTAGGGATATTCCTGTTGCTGCTGTCTTGTATCACTTGAGGCAACTGGGAATCTATAAGTAACAAGCTTATTTGATCTGTATTAACTGCAGTTAAATGGACACATGGATAAGAACTCTATTAAAAAATCAGTGTATGCGATTTTGGCTGCTGAGTCTCTGTGGGCTTTCACATCTCGGATGGCATGGAGCCCGAGGTTTCTCTCCCGTGATCCTATTGAGCTTGGACGTGGCTTTTTCTACGCCCCCACCCTTATGTCCAGAGTTATGAACATGTTTCCACATATTAAAAATGCAGTCTATACTGATAGATTTACAATGCTAAGCCTCTCCAGACGTATCCATCACCAGGTCTATGTGCACTCCGAACAGTACTATTCCAGCCAGTTAGTTCCTCTGGGCTGGTTCTGTACTGGCAGAGAACTTGCATAAAACTACAGTGATTTTTTTTCCTGCTCGCTTTACGTTCTGTACCTCCTCCTACAATTACTGTAATCCCTTTAACCCCACAGAAACTTCCAACGCTCGACTGTTGATAAATTGGTAGGTCGGATGACCTTTCACCTGGTTGTCACCTCTGGAAAAGTGCTAATGGACATTTGTAGATAGGATTGTCACCTGACCAGAGGCACAGTTTCTGCTGTGCAGGCATGGGCTTGTCTCATACACTCTGTGTGTCCGTATATTCTTTTGCATGCAGACTGACCCCAGAAATAGTTTCTGTGTTTTTTCAGGGCAACTATTATAAGCAGATGTTCTTATTAGAACATCTTATAGTCTGTGAACTCAAGGACTTGTTTCATTCTGTTATCCTGTGTCTGTGGAGTAACCCATGTACAGGAGGCTCGTGATGGTGAGAAGGGCAGCTGATCAATTAAAAACAAACAAACACAAACAAAACCCCCCAACAAACTACACCCCTCCCCAAAAAGAAAAAAGCCCAAACCAAAAAACAACCCCCAATTGTTATTTGTCACTCCTTTGCTGGCAGTCAGTTATAAAGAAGAAACTTTGAAAGCCTGCATGTCAGCAAGGATAGGAGGGGCAGCAGTGCAGATGTACTGCCTGGGTTCATCCATCATTACCTAGCAAATGAGCCGACTAGCTTGTGGGCAGGTACAGAAGCTCTGGCAGGCAAGCAAGAGAAGAGATTATTTTTGCATATCTTTTATGAATCTCCAGGGAATTCAGTGGCGTTCCTTATCTCAAAAGCTTGTAATTAAGAGGATGGCATCTTTGGGCTGGAGAATTCCGGAGAAAATCATTTTCACAGCACCTAGAGGGCTCGATGTTGTGCTTGATGACAGATGGGAAACCTTTATGAAGGCTCCATAACCTCTTGCCCTCCGAGACTGTACTTTTGACACTGAAGAAATTGGGAGGATATAGATGTTTTTACTCGGGTGATAGTGTGGTGATTTTTTAAAACAACGAGTCATTTATTAAAGTATTTTAATGAACTATACAAACAGCGAAAACCTGACAAAGCTTGTGTCATTGCTGAGAGTGAAAACATAACTATTAACTATAGAGTGTTCTGCTTATGGATACTTTTCTATTGCACGCAAGTAAGATATAGGAAAAGACTAGCACACAGAATTTCATGTTTCATCTTTTCAGATCATGACCTCAGGAGTGTCATGCCACTTCCATTAATCCTTTTCTCAACTTAAAGATCCCTGTGAATATGAATAAAGTTGTATTTTAAAAACGAAAGAAAGAAAGAGAAAACAAGACTCATTCACATTCTGAGTCTGCTTTCTGTCTCACACGTATTACATTTCACAAAACAGATAGAAACAATAGAGCTTATTAAGAAAAACTTGTTTTGAATGGCAAATTAAGCATAATGAAAATACACACATTTTTACAAGTAGTTATTTTTTACACCAATTGAATATTTTAAACCTTTTAAAACTATGTACTTGTCTCTGCAAAACGCTTTTCTTTTAGCTCATTTGCACCATATCACCCTGCTATATATTTTTATTTAAAATTTTAATTTGGTCATTTCAGAAACCTGGATAAGCACAGCACCTTGTCTGCAGCCAGGCAGTAACCAATAGGGATGCCCTACCCTGGATATTTATGAGCAATATCACTGTTGGTTTCTGAGCTGAACAGGCTGATGCATGGATTGCTCCACACTATGGCTTCTTAGGCAGGAAAAAACTTATTATATCAGAGAAGATATCTTGGCATTCGTCTTTGATCCAAATACCTTTTTAGTGTAAGTCATCAAAATAGATATAATAGTCTGTTTCCAGCTTGAAAAATTATATAAAATCAAGAAGCAATCCAAGAATCTTTTAATGAAAAGTAAACTTGACCTAATGAAAGCTTATTTCTGCTTTTTATCCTTATGTACAAATGCATTGGTTTGGCACAGCCTGGTTTTTGGTAGCAAGGGGGCCACAAACAAACCACAACAACAGTAAAAAAAATACAGATAATACAAAGGCAAGTTTTTATCTCCATCCCCCATATCTCTAAATTCAGAAGCACATAAAAAAGGGTGCAGAGTTTATCTCAAATCTTGCTTTATACTGTAAATGTCTTCCTAATACGCACAAACTTGTGTATCTAGTATATAAAATCTCTTAAAACATAAAGGATTCAAATGTAGAGCATTAAGGTGGACTGAATTTTTCTATTTCTTAGGTATTACAGCGATCTGGGAATTTATTTTTACAGCCTGAGATGTCAGTATGCCACAGAAGCATGAAAATCTCACCATCTGTATGCTCATGGACAATCTCATCAAGTACACTCAACGACAGACTTAGAATAACAAAATTTAAACACTATTACTACCGCCTAGCTGTACATGCACTCAAATCTATTTTAAATAGCATTCAACCTGAGTTATCGTGCCACTTACCTCAGGCCTAAACCAGTTTATTCCCTTTCAGTGTTTTCTTATCCCCATGAATCCTGCTGTAAACCAGGCACATGCTCTTTGAAATAACATTTGTTTAATTAAATGTGAGGTTACACACAGACTTACATCATTTAATTTGGCCAAGTGCTGATCCATAACCCAGTGAAGGTTCAGGAGTCGAGCAACAGTTTCACCTGGCAGTTTACCTAATGTGCTGGGCAATGTCCTTCTGGATATGTGTTTCTTGTCAGTGCCAGAAAGCAAGGATATGTTTTAGTTGGAACTCTGTTATAACAGACACTACATAGTTTAGATTAACTCCTTTCAGTAGTACAGCATCAATGTGTTATTGCCTTAACATAAAACATACAGATTATGTAAATCTGTAATAAATACTATTTTGAAGTGTATAGTAATCAAAAATCTTTCAGGGCAGGATGGAATGGAAACTGAGAAATATTGGAGAGTAAACATTCCAACGCTCATTCCTCTGCTTCTCCCTGGCAGAGCGGAGCACTTACTGTAGCTGGGCTGCTAATGCTCCAGCCCCGGGGTTTGCCCTGTGAGTCCTGCCGAGCATGGACTTCCTGGGAAAGCTAGGGCCAAAGAGATCCCTCAGAAGACATTTCTGCTGTCTCTGCAGATCCTGTTGCATTGTTTGTGAAAGGGAATGGTTGTTCCTGGTCTGAGAGAGGGCCAGACCTTTAGTACCTCCTCACGGCACACGCTGTGTACACGCAGAGTCATTCAGGCTTGCAAGGCCACGCAATCCAAGAGGCAAAAAGCAGTGGTGAAGAGAGACCGTACCACTTGCTTACTGCGTGTTTTAGCATTCCGGTCCCTAGTTCCTGTGCGGAGCTGAGAGGGCAACGGAGCCCCTGGAGTCCGTCAGTAATTGGCACAGCTCTGCATTTCCCTCACCTCGGCGGCCTGGTCTGGGATGCGGCAATGGATTGTCTCTCACGGGGCAACCTGGTGCGCTGCCGGCTGCAGCCTTGGCCTCTGGCTCGGGGGTGCCGGGAGGTCAGCCCGGAGAACCCGCAGGGCTCTCACGAAAAGCTCCTCGCCTCTGCCCCTTGCGGAGAGCGCACTGACGGGCTCCTGCCAGCCCGGGTGCCAAGGGCGAGCTCTGAAATCTACCACTGATACCCAGCAGCCTGCCAGGTCCCCCGGGTGCCGCCAGCCCCGCTGCGCGGTCCCGCTGGAACTCTCTCTGGGTTACCACCTATGCCGGGTGCGGTGCCGCCTGCTGCGGAGGGGCCGGGTAGCGTCGGGCTTGCCATGCGGCCAGCGAGAAGGAGGGATCGCGGCAGGCAGGCAGGCGGAGGGAAGGAAGGAAGGAGGCCGGGCTGATTAGCATGCAGCAGCGCTCGCAAGCCCGGCTCCATTGTTTTAACACCTCCCCTCTCCTCCGCGCCAATCTGTCACCGTTCAGCAGGCGAACGCTGCTGCCTCGAATGCTGCTCTTCTCAAATGAGACGGATAATTAGCTGCCCCGCACGAATGGCGCACTCTTCTCACCCCTGATTGCTATCACCTTCTTGCTCCTGGCAGTTTTGACACCTCGTAATCAGCCTGCTGCTTTTTCTCTTTTCTTTCCCTATTTCTGATTTTTTCTCCCCCTTGCTTTTTTTTTTCTTTTTTTTTTTTTTTTTTTAAATGCAATCCCAGTTGCCGTTTGGATTGAGACTCCTCTGTTGAGTTAACCTTGTATGATTGCGGGGGAAAGGGGAATGTACGGTAGGGAGGGGAAGAAATCGCCTCCTCTGAGTCTCATCTGCTGAGTGAACCATGGGTGGGGGTAGAACGATCTCGGTTTGATCCTCCAGTGCTTTTGTTCGTAAGGGGGAACAGCCTCTCCTGAGCATCCTCTGAATTAATATTATCTCGGATGGGGAAGGATCGTGTGTTGAGCGACTCCTCCGCTCAGATAATGGAGAAAAGACTGCATTTCTATTATCTGGTTAGATACAGCCATACGGGGAAGGGATTTTAAAAGCAAGTTCACAAGGCCAGGAAGCTCCCTCTTCCACCCGGGTGGGCAGGGGGAGGAAGGTAACTTCCTCAGCCTTTAGAGCGAATTCACGGTTTCATGGGAGTCGGAAGAGAGATCTGATTGGAGTGCGAGATGGGAGAGGGAACTTTTCCCCTTCTGATTCTAGAGAAATAAGAAATCTCAGTTAATGCTGTGGCGATTTCTGCGAGATTTTAAAAAACAGAGTACTCGTGGAATCTGTCATAGGAGCGTTTTCCTCTCCTCTAACAAGCAGTGACAGTCTAATTACTGGAGCTACGAGCAGCTGTCGAGTTAGCCGTAGAGACAGAGGAGCTACATGTGTTGTACCCGGCCGCCGGCACTGAGCCCTCGCAGCAGGCTGAGGCAGCCGTACCGCCGCAGTGTCCCTCAGAGAGCTCCCGATAGGAATTTCACTCAGAGAGCTCCCGATAGGAAACGGGAGCAGTTTGTTTCCTTGCGAGCTCTTCTGCGAACGCTGGCTGTGAGCGCGGGGGGTTCACGCGTCGCGCACCGTCAGCGCGGGGCGGGGTGACAATGAACTCGTGCGGGAGCCCTGAAACTGCTCCAGCCCCGGGGCCGCCCCGGCGAGGGCTCCGTGGCCCTGGCGGAGTTGGAATTCGGTAGAACACTTTGGCACGAGTTTGCTGCTCTTCCTGTCCTCTCAAGTTCCCTCCACCATATTTATTATTTTTAATGACATTCTACTTCCCATTTGGATTCAACCTCCTCTGCCGGGTTGAGCTTGTGTGGAAGAGGAAGGGAAGGGGAGGAATACTGAGCCTCCTCTGGTGAGTGTAATAAAGCAGATGTCCCTGCTGGCAGCAGCAGCCGCCTCCAGGAAAGCTGTATAAGGGGGGCCCATTCAGGGACCGCACTCGTCTCCCACTCTGAGTCGCTCACAACTGCTTAGCGTGAGATTATTTATTTATTTATTTATTGAAAAACTAAACTGCGAGTGCTTCTCGCAGTGGTCTGATCGGCAAGCCTATCTGGATGCCCTCAGGCAGCAACAGTTTTACGCACGCAGGATTAAACAGCTTCCTAAAACGCCGCACTAGGCAGGAGCCCTCACACTGGGAGATGGATGGGTTCTGCTGGTCGACGAGACTTTGGTCAGCCGTGTTCCCCCCACCTCCTGCCGCCCTCTCCGCTGTGCCCTTGCTGCGGGGGACCCCAGGCTGCCTCCAGCAACAAAGCGCCTTGTCCCCGCGTGGGGACTCGGGCTCGGCGCAGGGCTCCCGGCTCTGTCAGCTCAAGGGCTCTTGGGGAAAACGCATCCACGCGTGGGGGCGGGGGGGAGAAACAGATGACTTTATTTTCTTCAAAGGTGATTCGCAGTTTGTGCATCTCTTAATAACGCGAGCTTCTGAGCTCGAATTTTACGGCTGAGGGGACGAGTCGGTGCTGTGCGTCGGGCTGGCTGGAGATGTGCGAATCCCCGTCTCTCCTCCCAAGGCTGGGACTTGTGCCTCTCCCGGGCACCACCCCCAGCCGTGCTCTCCGGGAAGTGCTTCACACTCCGCACGGCGCGGCCGCGGCCGAACATCGCCTCTTCAGCGCTGCGGACCGGCAGGGTTTAGAGCTCCGAAGAGTAACAAACTCTTGCTCCAGGTTATGTAGCAGACGTGCACTGTACACCGCTCTTTGTTACAGTACACTCTGTTGACAGCCCGTCACAAACATGACATGTTTAAAATAGAGAAAATAATTGCAGAAAAATCCATTTCTAAAAATTTCGCAGGTGTTAATTCTTCCAGAAATTTGTCACCTGCAAACAAATCTTTAAAAAGAAAAAGTGTTGTGCTTTGCTGCTATGAAAATATTAATGCTAATTATCCATATCAGGGCCAAACTCTAGATTCAGTTCAAATGCAAAAAGCAAGCATTCTTTATCATTAATTTAAAATACTTGGCAACACCCATTTTTAAAATTTGATATCAGTAAATCTAGAAAATTTGCAAACTTTATCAGACTTCAATGTTTCAACTAAACACAAATTTTAATTGCATTGAGAAAGCCACTAAGCATATTCAGGTTAAAAATAAAGTCACTGAGATTTGGGTGATTAGGTTTTCCCCTTTCCTTTCTAGCCTGTACCAGACTTGGGCAATTCATCATAGCAGACCAGAAGAGAAGGCAAATAATCTTTGGTATTATTAGTTTTGGGGAAAGTTTAACATTTTCTATCCTTCATATTAATATAACCTGTTCCCTGAAAGCATTTTTAGTAACTATTAATGCTGTAAAGGTACACGAACAAGATAATTGGTTTTTTAATAACATGTAACAGATATTATAAAATCATTACTGTTTTGGCAAAAGGGTCATTTCTGTCTTACTTTTGATTACTCACTTTAGTAAAAAATTCATCTGGGAAAGTCAACCATCCATTTATGTTACTAGTGAACAAGCCTATCCTAATTCTGGCACACCTGGATTCAGCTATTATGATAATTTTACAACAATCTGAATTAAGAGGTTCACTATTGTAAGTTAAATTTGGAAATTATGTAATATAAATGAAAAATGAGGGCCTACTTCTCTTCCTGTTTACTTCAGGAAGAACATAATCACATCACTGGATATTGTAAAAAAAAAATTTTAGCATTACACCAATTTTTGCCAGCCAGATTAAGGCATTAATCTTGCAAGTCTACATTCACAAATACAGTCACAACTTCAGGCCTATTCATGCAAAAATTGGGGAAAAAAAAGTGTTTGACATCACTCTCAAAGTTAATAGTGAAGCATAACAAGCAATAATGTGAATTAGGGTACTGAGCGACTTAGTTTCATTTTGCCTTGTCAAAAGACAACTAAAAATGTGCTTATCTGACAAACAATTTCAGTCATGAGTTCTTGTTACAAGAGGTCTTAATTCTTAAACTCTTATCATATCTACTGAATAAAAAAATGTATAAATGTATGCAAAAACAGTGAACCATTGAATTCTCATACATTAAGACTGTACTTTAAAGTGGGAATTGAGATGCCGAAGAAAATCTTCCTTAGATGTTAGAGATGGTGGGAAAACTTCTCGACAGAATTCACATATTCCACACTGATTCAGTTCAGAGTCTGCATATGTTTGTGCCAGCAAATCATTGTCTTGAGGCTGCCAAACGGGCTAAAAGAAACAGAAAATTATTATTGCTGAGGTTTACAATGTAGTTTACGTTATGCTGTAGTTTATATTAAAAAAATACCTGCCTCTTTAAATTAGGACTCCTTTACACCTGCCTGGATAGAGACATTAACTAGAGACTTCTCATTTAAGAAAAGCAAGATAGGACTTCAGGTTTCTTTAAGGTCTTATAAACACACTATCCTTGCAAATATTTAAAAATACCTTGGTATCTATTAATGATAAATATTGCTATGAGCAGAAATCTGTAATATCAGTCTGGTACATCCTAAAGCTTTTCTTTAACTTTGCATTTCAGTATTTTACTGTAGAAGTCATAGTACACAATAGCCATTTAGCAGAAATGAGAAAATACATTTTTACCTTAGAATGTTTCTTATTAATATGAGTTAATATGATTAATATTTTATTTCCATTCTTATTGACATACAACTAGTTTTCAGTTTACTTCCAAAATTACTACATCCATGTCATGGCTTAAGGTACTTATTTGCTCTGGCTGCCTTTTAGTATAAATGTGTCATAAATAATCTTGTTTGGGATTCCTCCTGCCATGACAGCATCAAACTCATGGGTACCATCTGAATATCTATCCATGCATTCAGGCAATTCTATAAACTACGTTGTATTTGGTTCAGCAGCTGCACTCCTCTTGGTCCCTGAGCTAGTTAGTTTCAAGCCAGCAAGACTGTTTATTCAACATTGGAATTCAAGGCACTTAAGCTCAGAGTCTAAGTGTACACTATTTAGAAACATACCAAATAGGAATCAAAAAGTCTTTTAATATCAGTTCTCAAAGTAAAGTTAAAAGTTAACTTTCATAACTTTAGTATTAGCAACACAAGATCAAATAGTTACGTTATATGGCCAGGACAATCAGGTTTTGAGTAAATTGAAAACCAAATGCATCCTGTTGTGACTACAAAGTAGAAAGAATGGCAGCAAGCTGGTAAGAGCTCTGTGTGGGGATGGGACTTAGAAGATAGTGTGCCCTGAAGGGTTTTTTTTGGCTCAGTTTTTTCCTCTTGCTTCACTCACACATGGGAAGGCAAGGAAGAATACTTTATAAAGTCGTTTCTTTAGAAGTTTTAAATTTTTTGCTACTGATACCCATGATTCTTAATTATCAGCTCTTCTTTAAATTTCATCATGCCAAATAGTTACAATCTATTATTTATTTCTCCCACAGCAACCCACTGTACAGCTCATCTGGCTTTCACAGCAGTTAAATCTTCTTTTTAAACCACCCTGAACTTCTTGGGAATCAATTTCTTGCCCATTCTGTATTTAAACAGTGTTTAGCTTATCACATAGCAGATTTACTGTCTTTCATTATGGTCAGCAATCCATATAATTAAATTGACTAATTAGTAATTAAGTGCAATCACACCACTTTTTTCAGCTCAAAGAGTCTACTTATTGTATGTTGCTGGTGTAAATTGCATATTAAATCTATCTAGACACTGACACACTTAAACAAGTTAACACACTTAAACACTAAGTTTAACTACATAAATGTGTTTAGAATTATTTGTTTCTGATATGATGTAAAGCACTGTTTGAAAAAAAAATAAAATAGTATTGTAAAAACTATTCATCATCTTGGAAACATAACAAGGGGAGGTACCCATCCAGCAACCCACACACGCAGGCACTTAACTTCCATTTCTTGAGTGCTAAGCTTGTGCTTAATACCCTTGTCAGAACAGGGATCTATTTAAGCAGACATTCAATTTCAAAAACATTAATATTGAGATTAATTGACTACTGATTTGCTTTTAAAATCATGAACATACTTAGAAGTATTTTGGTGGAAACAACTCCCTCAAACTGCAAATAGCAATAAACATGTGCATCTATATGAAATTCTCAGCTAAATGTAGTCTGTAAAATCCTAGGTTCACTAATATCCATGTTTATTTTAATCTACTGCTCTTTTCAGTCACGTTTTTTTTTTTTAAAGTTACATTCTAAGAAAACAGTACTGAGTTTTTAGATTTAGTATCCACATAGCAGGAAAGAGCTAAATTTATTACACCAACTGAGAGCAGTTCCAAGAACTTGCTGTTGCCAAATCTATTGCATTTATGGGGTTTTCCATTTTATAAGTTAACATATGTAGTAAATACTTGAAAGTTTTATCTACACTACGAAAAAGAAGAGGTATCTAATTCTCTCCTTTTGGGCTTTTCTTTCATTTTTGGAGGGGATGATAGAAGCTGTAAGCAGCATAACCACCCCTTAGAAAGGTGGTAAAAATACTAAGAACAACTTTATGCATAAATTTTGCCAAGGTTAACACAGTGAAAAGGGCATGCATACAAGTAACTTTAAAAAAAATACTATTTCAATCTATGTATATATTATCTGTGACCAAATCTTTAGCACAATTTACAGTCAGAAAAAACCTCTAGAGCTGAGTCCAATAAATTGGGAAAATACTTAAAAACCTATTTTGAAAGCAGCTGAATAAAGGTGATGGATATTTAAATATACTGATATATACAGATGTGCATTTAATGGATTCTAAAGTAATACTTGCTTGTTTCAAACAAACTTCTGGATAAGAAATAAGATTTTAATTGATGCAGTGCTATTGATGCAGTAGATATGACTTTCAAATACTAACCAGTTCAGTTAGCTTTCTTTTCCTCTGAGTGCTAGCATTAGTACATTTTTCTCCACAAAACAGATCATTCACATTCTAAATGCTGGTTCCAAATTAATTTCCTTATTTTGCAGAAATACCAATGGTTAAAGGCTTACTGCTATTCAACCAGTGTCCTGTACTTTTTAAGCTGCATACTCCCCTGTCAATTTATAATCACATACCAGCTGTTTCACTTGCTGTAATGTACAATGCAGGGTGCCATCTATTGAAAAACGAATACACAGACTAACTAGTAAAAGAACAGGCTGGAGAGGGAATACAGAAAAGGAGGAGAGTAACAAGCAATGGAGTGAATTCTTTGCAGTTCCACAGGAATTCTACTAGCAGTAAAATAAATGTGTTAATTTGTTTAACTTAGTCACAACTTTAACTGAGGACCCAATAAAAAATACAATAAAACCTGTAATTAATAAGTTGGTAAAGAATTGAGATCTCCTACATTACAAATAGATATTTAAAATAGTTTTTGAAAAAAAATCAAGCTTATAGTAGCAATCTTTCAATGCTTTAAAATTTTCACTCAAAAGTGATTTGCAATAGAAAATTGAACTAGACTGGGTAAATTTTAGGAGAAGAAAACATCAAAGCTATCGTGTCCTCCAACACTTTCCAAAGGCTGGTTTTGCAGGTCATGCAGTGACCAAAAGGAGAGGTAAAGCTCTTCTGCTGTACCTTGTCATTGGGAAAGAACATAAAACTTCATCCATGTAAGTAGTAAAAATAGGTGAATTCCACCCTCAGAGAATTCCTAATTATCACTATTTGCTTATTCTTGAAAATCTGTCCTTTCACAAGGTACCAGAAAAGCCACAGAAATAAAAACCCAAACAAACACAATATCAGTCTATAAAGCTCCATAATTTTGCCAGCTTTCAGCTGAGGCAGGATGTTACACAAAAGAAGCAAAGTATTCAGAGACGTGAGTGTCAGAACATGCCAATATGTTTTTCTGCATACAGCTACTGGGCCTTGCTTTCAGAAGCCCCCATGGACTTCAGGCTATAACTGAAATTTAAGCCCAAATTACGTATATAGACCTAAAATAAAGTATTTTAGTGAACTTTCCTTCATTCGAAAACATAATTATGTTTTTTCCTACAATGACAAAAATTTAAGTTTCTTAGAGCAGAGGAAAAGGGTGTTGTTGATACCTCAGATTGAGACAAAAAGTAGCTATTTTTTTCATAGTGAAAGTATTTATCTGTTCAGCTTTTTAATTGGTAAATTTTTCCTATTCTCTGCTGTACATGAAAAACAATTAAAACAAATGTGTGCCCTATCAACTGAGATCAAGGGTAGAAAGAAAGCAATCTAGGGGGCAATTTAGGATTAATGACAGCTTTGAAATAGATATAGAAGCAATTAATATCTAGATGAACTGAAATTTGTAAAAGCATCCAGTGTTTATGTCTGCTTATATTCCTGACATTTCACTGGAAAAGCATCTTGAACACATTCTGCAGTATTAGAAAGAAGAAATGACAGAAGATATTGTCTTAAAAAAAGACTGATGAGATTTCTAAGAGAATATATTAATCTAGTCTCAAAGATCTCTGCAAAATGTGTGTCTGAATCATTATCTTTTTTTGAAATGTAGAATATTCATAGAAAGATACCTGATGAGGACCTCTGATGGTTGTTCCAGCATCTTCTAAAGAAAAAATTACTTCAGATACACCCTGGTTTGTGTGCTTAGGTACAAATGTAAAACCACTGTCTGTTGCTTTTGAGCATGGTTTGTCACAGATATTTTCTATGGGCATCTTTGCATGATCTGAGGGATTTGTTTTGTCAACAGTAGTTAAGCTTTGTAAAGCTGAGGTCATGAGATCAATGCCATGAGCTTCAAATGAGTTAGGTTCCAATTTACTGAGGTTAACAGCATGGTCTCTGTGCTCCAGGTTAAAATGATGATCTTGAAGCATGTTTTCAGATATACCAGTACAAGGAACTGTTGGTTTTTCCTGAGTGCTCTGCAAGAAAGCAGAGTCATTGTCTGTAGGAGGAAACTTGACATTAAATTTAGAAAGTGATTCTACAGAGTTGTTGTCCTCATCTTGGCCCACTCCTCTTGGTGTGATAGATGTGATGCATGATGCACCTCTATTTATATCCTTTATAACCCGAGGCTTAAAAAGCTCTTCTGCTTGTTCATCAGTTTTATCAGTGCACTGTATCGGCATGGAAAATTGTATTTCTGTGAAGAAAGAATGAAGAAAATATTAAATAGTCCATTGAAATATAGTTATTAAAAATGTGGTGTTGGAGTATTTTTTTTTGTCTTCCTTCCCTGCTTTTTTAACTGTTTATTTTCTCTTTAAAATTAGATTGAGGTGTAGTTTTCTTTCACAATAGTTTTGACACAAAAACTATCAGAACAGAAATAAAAGGAAATATTCTCTTCTAGTAATTATATTTCTCCTTGATTTATGGCTATAAACATTTTTATTTTACTGAAAATTATGTTGTCCTGTACTCTTAACACATATTTGCATATTTACTGAAGTGTTCTGGCAGAAATAGAAGCTGGAACCCAAACCATTTCACACAGTGCCAAGAACATGCTAGGCACCATAAGCACAATTTTAGAAGGTATTCAGGTACCCATCTCCCATCGTTTCCAAATTAGTTAAATATTTAAACTGAATAAATATTCAGAAATGGGACCATGTTTTCCCTTTCTTTCAATAATTCACCCTTCATTTTTGGCATTATATTAATAAAAATGGTAATGGTGACTCCTAATCAGGTGAGAGACTAACTTCAGTAAAAAGTGATTGTACAGTAGGCTTCTGACAGTGGAACACAGAAGTAACAAATCAAACATTAAATCTATATAGCTTTCATCATGTATACCTTTACAGACATTTGACTTAAGCACTTCTTTTATCATCGATATGGCTTACATCATGTATGGCTTTTCACACAGTTGAGTTAGGCACTTTGTTGGGAAATCAAAACCATTCTTGTAAAGTTAGCTGCCAAACACACTTCCTCCAAAATTCCCAACCCCAAATAATGAAGTTATTAGCATGCAATCAGACTATGACAATACAGTTCAGACAGAGGAATTTGAAGCAACAAGATACATGTCAGCACTTCATGTAACAAAACTGATGTAATCCAGTAATGGATGACCTAAATTAAAATCAAGTGCTGAAATCAGCATCTTTTACTTCAGCTGTGCGCATTTGGCAGGTGTTTATTGAAATCACTTAAGAGTCTGATTCTACTATGAAGAAAAGTAAGTAAAGAAACCCGTAGTAGCTTACATTGTATTAAAGGTAAGCATTAGCAGAACTGGACATTCAGGATCTCTCACGGTTTCAACAAAAATCAAACCTTCCCTTTGTTTTCAGGAAGTGTTGGATTAAGCTATTGTCCCATATAAGAAAACAGTATTTAAAAGCCTGCACAAGGAAGTCTAGAAGAGAAGTCCTCTGAGTCTCCTCAGTCCTGCAGTTTTCCTTTAACAGATATGGGGCTAGAGGCATTCATAGCAGACATCTTTTGAACTGACAGCTAAATTAAAAGCAAGCAAGTGCTGTCATTCACACAGTATGATGGGATATCACATGTAGTAAGTGCCTGCCTCTCACTCCAAGGGACAAAACAATTACAAGAGCCATTGATGTGATGACTGTCTTTTATAGCATGTGATTTGGAGCATTCGTCATAGAATGCCAAAACTGGCGGTGCTTTTTCTTGGTGAAATACTGAGCACCATGTGAACAGACTTGAAAAAGGCAGATGGTAAACAGTGGAAGTACTTCTATGTATGTGTAATTTGCAGTATTTTCAAATATAAAGCAAAGCTTTCAAACAGTTGAATCACAATAAGAGCTTAAGTATGATATTACCAGTTTCAGGTTCTGGCTTTATCTTAAATATACTCAGTTGGTCTGTTTGTTCTCTGGCTAGCATACATATTCGATGACACTCTTCTTTCATGTCCTGGAAAATGGTCTCCAGATTCTCTCTGGAAGATCAAAATTGTAAATTAAAGAGTCAACCAATTCAGCTTGTTGTGACCTTTAATCTAGTCACACCCACAAACCAGAGAAAAACAATAGTATAAGCTACTTTTCTTGGATATCTTGTTCCTCAACATATGTATACATATTTTTGTCTCTCCTCAGTAAAAGCAAGCAGAAAAAGGAAATGTTGTCAAAGAGTTTGTTTAGTTAAATCATACACATACATATTTGAACATAGGAACTGACCCTGCAAGGACCACCCCCAAAAATCCAGCCTTTCAGTTCTTTTAGTCTTTCAGGTATTTTGTGGAAGAGTTTATCTTTCCCAAGGGTACTGTTTCCACCTCAGTTCTAGGGAAAATAAGATGCTGCCACTATGAACATTGTTTTCTGTTGTTGCCAGTGCACTTCGGACTGCAGAAGAAGGAACACATAAGCATTTGTTGTAGCTCTTTCCTTCTCTGTCTACTTTGCATTTTGGGAAGGAGTTTGTCAACTCATTCCCTCTGGTTTTGTACAATATTGTATGAGTTTTCTTTTTATTCTGAGTGATGTATTGTATTATATCCTTCCCAGAGTATCATATGGGAATCTGATATTTAGTTATCTGCACTGAGGATGGCAAAAATAGTTCATGTTGGTGTGAGTTTATTTGCCCAAATGCAGTGTTATTTAGTTACTGATGCATCCATAAAATTCCACTGTGAAATTTTGATCAACTTGCTGAGTAATTTATTTTTTAAGCACAATATAATGGATTTTATAAAATGAACTTCAAAGATAAAAAAGAAAAATTGGATTTGTGTACTGTTTTGCATCTTTACATCAAAAGATCTTAAAAGGGATTTTTCTTTAATCCAGTGAATTTTTTTCTTTTTTTATTGCTTATTCATATCGCAATCAGACTGTGTTCCTACTTCTGTTGTGTTTCTCTTTTTGAAGACACAAACGTCTATTTGTATCTCACTTGAAAAAAAGATCTACGGGAGTACTTAAAATTGCTACTGTAAACACATTCTGATGATTTTCCAGATGTTTTGATAAGTAAGAAATTTTTAAAAAATAAGTTTCTAATCAGAACTTTAAAATACTGTTATGATTAGATGAAGCAGTCTTAATTTGCCAGACATTTGTGGTACTATAATCTTACTAGTGTAAGATTACCAGTAATCTTACCAGTCACATACCTTTTTCCAAGAAAACAGTAAAGTAAGGAAGCTATTTGAGAGCAGGGAGACAGAAGACAGGTAAAGATTTTTCATTTTTTAGATATAAATAAAAAAGACAAACAAGTCTTTCTCACATTACAGTCTTATTTCCTCTCTTTCTTATCATAAAAGAGTAGTGAGCCAGACTAAGGATCCACGTGATTCACCTAGCCTATGTATGAGAGTGGTCAAAAGCAGATGCCTAGGCAAGAGAATAAGAAGACAGCAAGGACTTGATTCTTTCCCTTAATACTCCCCTCCCCTCACCTTAGAGAATCTTCTATTTGACCCCAGCAGAGTTGTTAAAAGTGGCATTACTGCCTATCCTATGAAAAATGCAAACCTAAGATTTTGGTCAATATTTTTCCAAAATCACTGGCAGAAGAGGAAGTCTACTGCTTTTGACCCCTTGGTTATAGCAGAGGCTTGCTGGCTTCAGCTTACAGATAAATTTGGTTTCAAACGATCTCATTTAGAATGGATCAGGCCAAGAATTATTTCTGCATGCAGCCTATCAGACCTCTTCTTGGCAGCACAGCGGGCTCCTGTGCTGTGCTGCCATCATTTAATCCATAAAGGCTGTACATTCCTGTCCGGAGGAGTCAATGCAAGGCAGTTACTCCTTAAGTAACTTATCCAAACCCCAGCATTAACATCCACCGCTGTTTCCCAGAGTTTAACCTCCTGCTGAACCAAGTGTCTATCTTTCTCCCTCCCAGCTTAGCCCTCCATACTTGTAAAGCCCCAGCTATGATTCCACATAGTTGTTGGCTCTATTATCTTCCTGCATTAGCTCTTTGACCTTTGATGCTCCCCCCTCCTGACTCCCTGCCCAGCCAGTTCTTAAGTACTGTGTAGAAAAGAGGGCAATAGCTGGCCTTACTCAATTGCAGAATTAAGTAAGCCAAAAGCAAATTTGAAAAATGCTGTAGAAGTATTTACCTTTCAGGTGAAATACCAGAGATCCCTAGAGATAATTCAGGCTTATCTGGAACAACTTTTTTACTTTTTCCCTGGAAGTAAAATATGAAAATATTGAGCACGTTAGCATATTAATTTTGCGCTTCACCTTGATATGAATAAAAATGTCATGGGGTCCTTCACCTAGTCCTGTTGAAAGCTTTGTCAAAAGCTTTGTCAAAGCATTGTCAAAATGACAAAAGCAGTTTGTATGAGATTCCTAGTTCCTTTTAGGTTGACTTATTAACTCAGTGTGGCATTTCTCTGCTCATACTCCCTTGAAAGGGAACTACTTCTAAGAATATTGCTTGATTGTAATTTGTTTTCAGTCACGTGTAAGTTAAGATTCTGTCTTTTGTATAAGCTTGTTACCCAGCTATTTTACCTCTTAAAAATCAATTTATTCACTGAAAATTTCAATGAACACATCGGAAGCTAGTATGTCAGGAGTTCTAGCAATTTTTTAAATAAGTTATTAACTTTGACTACCACCGTGTGGTTCACTCCAGTATTACATAGCTTTACATCTGCCAGGCATTAAGGGAAGTTTTCATAATAACCAGTCACTAAGCTGCAGTTCTACTAGAGCTACATTACCAGATGGCCTGGGTAGTTCATATGTGCTCCAAGTCAGACATGAACTTGAGCATGCCTGCCAAATCAGCTGATTTTGAAGATGTGTAAGCTTAGAAATCTGCAGAAGCTGATACATTGCCTATAACCACAGGTGTGTCTTACCTGTAAGGCTGAAGTGCAGCTGCAGCTCCTGTAGATGCATTTGAGCTGCCTTACACCCAGCAGGTGTCTGGGTGTAAGTCCTTGCCACAGTAAGCTAAGCAATGCTTAGGAAGTCTAATAGCAACAAGTTCCATGTTGCTGTGCTCCTCTGCTTACCTCTGTTCACTTTAAATTGGGTAGCTAGTATGTGTATACATGGTTAGATTCGTATCAATGATGGCACCCTAGCTATCCCACAAGGAAAGTAACAAAAATAGGGTGGCATAAAAATGAAAAAAATCAAGTTTTTTTGAAAAGTGAAGTGAAAATTTCCAACTGAAAATTATAAACCAGAAATGCTAATCTGGAGTTTTCACAAATATGAATATTTTCAAGACATACCATAAAATAATTAACATACCAACTAACTAATAAGTATTTAACGGTGTTCCCTATGTGCTTTGTATAATTTGACAATTTCCTAGTATTTATAGAATGATGAAATTTAAAATAAGTCTATTAGAATAATTAGTATGAATTCCAAATATTTCATGTTTGAAAGAAGTGGTAATTTACAAATGTTTGTCTTTTTTATTTTATCTCTACTTGGTTTCTTATCTTACCTCCCTTTTATACGTTGGCATCTGTATACCCTTTTGTGCTTCATTTAATTCTTGCAATCTGCTTTCCAGATTTCTTATTTTATCATCTTGATTGGAAATAATAGATAAAAGCTTCCTTTCCTTTTGATTGCTTTTGTCCTCAAGTTGCTTCAATTTCATGCTCTCACTGTCTAACTGTTCCTAAAAAATAATTTTAGAAACACCAGTACATTTAATAAATTTGAGGCTTGTGGAGTATCATTATTCAGGCAGTCTATAATAAGCTAAATGTAGGTTTTGCATCATAAGTAAGGGTCAGTCTTATTATATTAAAAATTTTCAATTGATACTAAAGACCTTCTACCACTACACATAGCTGTAACTCATCATAGGTGATTACTCAAAACAAATATATCTTCTGAATTTCTGAAAGTTATATTAGTGTTTATACAAAATAAAGACACTTTCTCGGTTCACTTACTGTATCATTTACATTAACATCTTATGTATAATATTTTGCACATATGATACATGAAATAGTATTTAATTAATTTCAATCTTATACCATTTTGAATATGGTGATAATTCCGCAAATTGAGCAAACCCAAGAACACAATCACAGAATCCTAGAATATCTGCAATTGGAATTGACTCATACAGCTCAAGTCCAACTCCCTGCTCTTTGCAGAACTACCTAAACCTAAACCACTGAACTAAGAGCATTGTCCAGGCACCCTTTGAACTCTGAGAGGCTTGGTGCCATGACGGCTTCCCTGGAGAGCCTGTTCCAGTGAGCCACAACTGTCTCAGTGAAGGACCCTTTCCTAATGTCCAACCTGAACTTCCCCTGATGTGACTTCATTCCATTGCCTCGTGTCCTATCCTGCTCACCAGAGAGGGGAGAGCAGCTCCTCCCCATCCACTGCCATCCTTGAGGGAGTTGTCATCTGTGATGAGGTCACCCCTGAGCCTTCTCTTTTCCAGGCTCAACAAACAAGTGACCTCAGCTGCTTCTCCTAATTCTTGCCCTCAAAACTTTTCACCATCTTGGTCACCCTCCCCTGGACATGCTGTAATAGTGTAATGTCCTTTTTGTGGCACCCAAAACTGCAGACAGTGCTGGAGGTGGGGCTACACCAGTGCAGAGCAGAGCAGGACAGTCCCATCCCTCGTCCGGCTGGCGATGCTGTGCCTGATACCCCCCAGGACACAGCTGGCCCTTTTGGCTGCCAAGGCACACTGTTAACTCCTATCAAATTGCCATTAACCCAAACTGCAAGTCTCTTTCTGCAGGGCTGCTCTCTGGCCTCTAATCCTCCAATCTTTATGTATAACCAGGATTGTACTGCAAACAGTTCAGTCCTATAAAGATTTATGGAACAAAAAAGCTCTGGCTGCTCGATGATCCATCTAGTAATTCATGGAACTTTTAACTATGTGGGATTTTTGTGGAATAAAGAAGGAAATAATAAACAATTAAAAATATTTTTAAAAGATAGTAGTTGCAAAAATTTTCAAGAAAAAACCTACAGTAAAACACTGCTGCTATGAAAACCTTATAGTTGTTAGTTTATGAAACCTAGGGAACTGTGTCAAGTGTCACAAAAAGTGTCCCCAAGCCCCATGATTGTCTCTGCAAGAAAAGTAAGTCCAAAGGGTTAACTTTTGAAGAAGAATGTAAGTGAAATGCAGTTAAATAGTCTGTAGACAGGTAGGGTAAGATGAAGAAGAAAGAAGCAACTAAGTGCTTTTCCAAGACCTTTTGTTTTATTTTCAAATGGAACTTACATAGGGTGAGGTTTTGCATTTGGAGATTAGGTAGGTAGGGGGTACCCTACTAGACAAAGACAGCCATGCAGGGATAGGGCCAGAGCTGGTTTACCAAGACACCAGCTGGCTAAGCATGCATGTGTGTACATGCAGCTGAAACAACTGTTTAGCCTCAAAAAGTTATACTAGCTGGATAAAAAAGAAAAACCTGCAGAAAAATAGCTTTGAAAGCATTGGTTTATAGTCTCAATTGCAAGTTTGAATAGCAAATCTACAGCATGAGCTTCAATGCAACTCCAGACTTGGGTGGTATTTTAAGGATCCAGATTAAGCCTCTTCTGCTCAGCAACTTTAAAACATTGTCTAAAAATGGCATGTTTCAGTCCCAGCAAAACTCCTTAATCCTAATTCTTTTATGCTTTGCATTTCTGACAGGTCAAATTCAATTTACCATTTAAATAAGGTAGGGGATAGATACAGCTTCTCCTGTGTTTTCCTTCATCATTATTTGCAGGAAATCCAAATCTAGGAAAAAGCTTTCATCAAAGATAACACTTGCCCTTGAGGAACAATTGTATCTTAAGGACATTAAAATAACTCACTGAGCCTGTGATACAGCATAATTTATCTGTTTGAGACTATTACAGCTCCAATTCACGTGTGGGCTTTCAAAGGCCTTCAGATAACTGGAGGCACTGCAGTAATGGCCAGTAGTTCTCCTCCATTTCTCCTACATCTGCAGCAAGTGAGGACAAGATTTAAGCAAGCAGGGAAAAAAGCCACATGAGAAGAGCCATGAAACATGTTACAGTGAAGATGTATCAGTACATACTGATGGAAATCATCATTCCTGTGCACCATCAGGATACCAGGAAAAACACTGGAGAAACGATTACACCTTTTGGGATCTTTCAATAACACAACCCTTACATAGCTTGATGGTCTTAAGAGTTTCCAATACTGTGCTTGGTGGTTTGCAGTGATATGGTAACTCTTATAAAGTGGCTGAAGATTACAAAGCTAATGCTTGATAAACTTCATAAGCTTTATAAAATTATAAATATGTCACACAAGTCATACCTGCCCAGTTAAGTACTTGGCAACACAATGGATCTTTCAAGCATGCTGGTATTAGCGAAGTGGTTACATATGTAGTATGAACAGATCAGTATCTTTTCTTTTGCAAAGGCTTTATAGGATCAGAGGATAACTGAAATTGGAATGGACTTCCAGGGTTCTCTAGCTTCTAATCAAATCAGGGTCAGTTACAATATCTGATCAGGTTACTTAGTTTGGTCTGGAATTCCCAAGCATGGAGACTGCACAACCTCTCTGGGCAATCTTTTCCCATGCCTGGATGTGTTCTCCTATGTCCAGTCTGAACCTTTCCTGTTTTATCTGCCCATTGTCTCATCCTCCTGCCATGCACCACCATTAAGAGCCTGGCTGCATCTGCCTGATAACCTGAATACAGGTATTGGAATGCTATTAGCTTTCCCTGAAGCTACCTCTTCTCCAGGCTGGACAAGAGCAGTTTCTGCATCTTCTCATGGGATATGTACCCCAGTCACCTCAGTGGGGCTTCTGCTGAACTCACTGTAGTTTGTCAATGTGTTTCCTGTACTGGAGGTCCCCAAGCCTGATGTACTGTTCTAGATGCAGCGCAGTGAACACTGAATCGAGGGAGATACCCACTTCCCCGGGTGTGCTAGCTGTGCTCCTGTTAATACAACACAGAGAGCTGCTGCCCTTCTTTTCTGTCAGGACACGCTGCTGGCTCATGCTCAAGATCTAACAAGATCCCAGCTCTTTTCCAGCAGAGCTGCTCCACAGCCAGTCAGCCCCCAGACTGTACTGCAGCAAAGGCAGATCCCGTTATTTTTCCCTAAAGTGAGCTATAATGGCCAGTTTCAGTGGCTTCCTGAAACAAACAAATGGCCAGGGAAAAACACAATTCAACTGATGAACTATATGTGGTCTCAAGGAATATTAACTGTGACTTCTAACAGTTTCCCCACAACCTCTTCTCTGTTATTGGGTAGAGATAGATTAAACAGATGAAGCAATAGGAGACAAGGCTATCAATACCAGAATTTCTTATATCTTATATTAGGGCCTAATCTTACCACATATATCGTACCAGCAACAAAGAACATCTAAATGCACAATATTATCAGCTAGCAAAAATATCAAGTACAGCTTTCTTTGCATTAAAGATAGGAAACAAAGCAGCACTAGTGAAGCTGGTATGGACTGGAACATGGAACTCCACAAGACTGCTGCGGTAGCTGCTCATAATTATCTAAGTAATTTTAGCCCCAGAATTTAGAACATAAAGATGGCTACTATATGTCTGCCATTCCTCTGCTTATGTCCTGCACAGAAAAGAAGAGCTAAACATCTGTTGCAGGATGAAGAGTTTCATACAACATTTGTATCATTCATTCCTGACACAGAGTTTCCTCCTCCTTTTCATGGCACAAGATACTCTTGGCAAACAAATTCCAGACAGTGTTTAATACTGAGATTCTTGAATCAGCAAAATGGGATCATAAGAATGTTTTCTTGTCACAGGAGTTGACTTTAGCTTCGTGTCTTACTGAGTTCACAAGGATTCTGATGTCTGACTGTACTAAAAAGTGGAAGCTTGACATCGTCTCATCTCTAAGGTTTTTGGTTTGCTGCACAGCTTTGGCTCTGAGACAGCTGGATCCCAGTTCTTCCTACTTAACAAAGTTTAGCCAGGGTCTCAAAACTAGGCAGCAATATTTGGTGTTCTCAAGCAGAGGGATGAAAAATTCTGGTAATCTTGTATATAGTTTGGTACTGACAACCAAACCGATCTGGCCCACTCACCTCTTTCAGTGAAGACAAATGTGAACAAAAAAAATCCTAAAGCATTTAATGACACACAGGCAATAGACTTTGGCAACAGCATATAAAATACACATGTATGGCCATCTACTAGAAAACAAAGAAAAGATAGCTCCTCCCTCACTTTAAACCTCTGAAATTTAAGCTCTAATCATGCACCTATTATAATCCAGTCAGGATTTCTATTAACTTTACTGCAGGACAGAATACAGTCCACTGAAAAATCCCACTGGATGTAGCAAATGACAGTTTCAAAAGGTATCAATAAACCCAAGCATCTTCTGCCATGGGAGAGCCTCTGAATTTCAAGGACACTGTAGAGGACAATGACTGTAGGAATAATTTATTAATTTAGAGCAGAATGTGGATAGAATATGCTTAGAAAAAATACAGGCTTTCAAATAGAATATTCAAACTTCTAAATTTCAATACCTGAAAAAGCCCATGCTTTATTGAATTACGTACAAGAAAACTATATGGGTCAGTTATAGGATGGTGGACTTTGAGTTTAAGAGATGTTAAAATATGACATCCGGGGAAAAAAAGTACAAGAAAACTGGAGACACTCATGATATAGCTGTTAATAAATACCCAGATCTTCTAAGTAATAGTTTCTATCTATTTATTAACTCTCAACCGATGTCTCTTCCATGGAGTTGTCCAATTTTCCCTTGAAGCATGAATTCCACTGGCTTACTGTGGAGTTTTTTTAATTCAATAAAATGATAACTTGTATAGAGATACTGCTGTATATCTTCCCTCGTAGCCATGAATTGCATGGCCAAGACACAGCCAGAGCTAGTGCAAAGTGTGTGTGCATCTGCTGTGCTATCTGGACATTTTTGTATCACTCTTGCCAGATCAGTGCAAGTTTACTACACACAACACCAAACATTAGGGTCCTCCTTGCATTGGAAGGATGGTGCAAATATATCCATGTGCCTCTGCAGAAGGCAGCCTTTGTCCAGTCAAACATACTTTCCTCAAGCTTCATGCTTTTTCCCAGTAACAGGAACATAGAATAGGCGGGGTCAACCCAACTTCACACGGGTTTAAATCTCTACATATCTCCTCTAAAAAGACTTATTTCAATAGCAATGTGCCTGGATTTAAATGCACCACCATGCAGACAGACTTACATAGTTCGTTCTGTATGGAGGTATTTCAGAAATATTTCTGTTCATGGAATAGAAGAAGCGCAATCCAGATGAAATACCTGTTGCTGAGAGATAACTGCAGTAACTCGCTACACAAAACAAATATGCAGATAAAGAAAATAACCTACATTCCATTAGGAAAATAGCTCCAGAAATAATGATTCCAGCTTCTCAGGCATTGCATATAATCTCCAGTAGATATCACATTATTTTAGTGTTTCCCCATAAGAAGAGCAGATAACACAGCTTCCTTTCATTCCTAAATCATTATAGGACTAAGTTGCTTAAAACTATTGTTCTTTATAAGCATTCAGAAAGAGGAGTATGAAATACTAGACTTGGTCAGATCTTCATGTGCAACCGTAAGATACAATTTTTACCCAGCTCAAGACAGCAAATTGCAAAAATTTGCAAAGATGTTCCAACAAAAAATTAACTCTTCAGCTGTGTTTTAATCCAAGCAAGTGCAAAGATTAGGAAGGAAATGACATCTTATAATTACAGATTCTGGTGTAGAAAAATTATATAAAGGCTTTATTTTAAATAGAGAAGGAGTGTATAAAAATATTTGCTGACAGTATGTCTAAAGCGTTTGCAAAAGCTGAGTCTCATGTAAGATTCCCTCAGGATAACTAAGCAAACACCAGTAATCCAGTGAAATTACTTTTTGGATCTAATGAAAGTACATTTCTGATAAAAAAAGTGTTTCTGTGAATTTAGCACAATTAATTTGTTTGTAGCTTAGGAAATAAATCCTGAAATTGATTCTTTTTAATTCTAATGCCTGATTTCTCACAAGGGTCTTTCTATGATCCTTACGAAGTCTCTGCCATGAAGCTATGGAGATTCACATTCAAAAATAAGAGACTTTATGTTACAAGAAAGTTCTCAGAAACCACAGTGAGAGCATTTACAATAAGAAAATGTGCATCTCTGTCACTCTCTCTTCTCAATATGTAAAATCCATTCAAGGCATTTCCCAGCTATTCTGAGCAATTACTTTACTCTTACTCCTGTTACACTCAATAGGATGTAATGAAAATCTTAATGTTACTTCAGTGAGGAGAGGCAGAAGAGACATCATCTTAATGCTGGCTATTTAAAAAAACCCTAAGAAATCAGCATATCTGGAGCAATGGATCATTCACTTCCCACTCCACCACTTTTTGAGTGCAGATTCTCCATTTCTTGCAAAAATACAGAGACCATTTGCAACGTGAAATGCTCTTAAAAGAAAGAAAAAGCCCTTTTTTGGGTTTCGGCAAGTTAAATAAGCAACTAAGTTCCTGCTTTATGATCAAAACTGTTCTAGAGAGCTTGATGGCCAAACAGAGATTTCACTGGGAAGGACCAAAGATAAGGCTTAGTTTCACCTAAACAGGCTGCAGTGGTACAACACCCATGCACTTCATCTGCAGGTCAAAGGCACCAGCAAAAATCTCACTTATCTTTTAGGTTCTCACAGCACAAAAGTGAACTTACTGCAGGTGACATACCTTTAGGAGTTTTTCTCTTTGCTTTGCTATGTTCAGTTTTTCAGAGAGCTGGCTGAAAGGTAAGTTGGATGTTTCAATGTCTTCACGCATCAGAATGTAAGGATGCGCATTGCCTGAAATTAAAAAAAAAAAGCAACTGACTATCGCTGCATTTTTCACAGTCAGCTTCTAAGTACAAGCAAAATTACAAGAAGCTAGACTTATATCAACTTCTTTATGTTCTTTGAGCCTTCAAATTAAACAAGCAAGAGATGCTAAATTCTGTGCTTAGAGACAATGCAAGACTAAATCAGCAATAAAGAAATGCACATGTACTCTTAAAAATAAAAGTCAGCCACTTTGCTAGTATTTATGAAAACCAGGAGTGTTAGGCTAGTGTGAATAAATATTTAATGAGCATGGCAGATTAACACATGGTTACTTTGACTCTTTTCTCTTATTTGTGTAATACAGTCAAGCAGTGAAAAATTATCCATCAATGACTATTTGATTTGAAAGAGAATTACCTTCTTATAAAGTTTGGGTTATGCAATAAGAATAGCATCACAAGACTTATCTAACGTAAAAGACATATAATCATAGCACTCACATCTAGAACAACCTGAAATAAACTTATTAACAGGTAAGTGTAAAAATAATTATGTAACAATTTAAAAAGAAATTGTAGTGAATGATTTTAACCCATATTTTCATAACTTTTATTGACTTCAGTGTAAGCAGATTCTACCTCTATAGAAAATCTCACCATTTCTTGAAGAGGATAAAGAGAGACCCCAGAAGTGTTGAATTTTATAAATAGATCTTGAAACGGCACATTTGTGTTAACTCTCACATTCACAGGAAAGTATGATACTCATTTGAAATATGTATATTGTAAAAACTGAAGTAACAAAGTCAGAACTATTCATCAGTGCAACACAGCATAAAAAGCAATAATGTGCAAACCGGAGTACATACCTCTATTAGCATTCAGAGCAGCCAACTGTGATTTCAGTTTTGCAATAATGCTGTTTTGAAGCTCTATCTTTTCCTGCTGTTCACGTATTTGCTGCATGTAGTTTTCTGTCTGCAAATATAATTTAATTAGCATTAATCTTGTTCTGTTTTGACAAGGGTCTCCTGTTTGGCATATAAAAAGCAGCTCTGATTTTTAAAGATAACTGTAGTTGTGGTCCTCTGTGTAAAAACCTTTGGCAAGTCCATCTTTTGGGGACTGTACTGATTAGAAAAGGTATTATAGGAAATAACCCCTGAGTTTTAATAACTCTTTCAGCTGTGGCAGTTGTAAAGGGTAACTTTTAAATTAGGATTTTTCATTTACAGATGTAGAATACATCAGATTTAAATTAAAATTTTAGTATTCTTCAGAATACTTGTCAGTTAGTTTATCTATAGAAAAATGTAATTTTCTCCCCATATTTTCTAACAAATTATATAAAAATAGGCTTTTTAAAAGATAGATTTTAAATGGAAAACAACAACATTGTTTATTCCATACAACAGATACTCAGTAAACCATTTTGACTGCCTATGAACAGTTTTGTACGTTTCTTTGAATGTAGTGGACTAGTTTTTCTAACCTACATAATGGGGCTGGGGAGGAAGGTAAGCAAAAAGCCCCATTCTTTGTCTCCAATACTACAACTCATGCTATAAACAGGCCACACAGACTCCTCTAAGAATACTGCTTGTATTTCATCAAACAATGAATTTTGCTAGACAATCCATTAATTGAATGAATGCCCAGGTGGCAGGAAGATGCTAATATTCAAAACTATAGCACATGCCTAATGCTGCAGTTACAGCAGTGCTAAAAACAAGCAAGAAAACTTGTGAAATCCCAACAAGAAAACTTTCAGGAATGCACTGAGTTTTTCTGAAATTAGGAATATGTCTATTACTGAACAGGTCACACTACCTGTCACCATCTGGGACAAGACTCAGCACGGTTTTCACATCTATTCATGGTTTATCCAGAGTGCTATATCTAATTCTCAAATCTCAGCCACATTAAAATTCCATACCCTCCCACTGTCCGCTGTGCTTGTCTGTAAAGCAGGCAGGAAAAAAAATCTACAAGCAAAATTGATTTTAAAAGGCCAGGTAGTAGTTGGTAGTAGTTGTACTATGAGAGGATTTTCTGTTGTGTTTTTAAAAAAAAAAAAAAAAAAAAAAAAAAAGTGATCAAAGAGCAGTACACTCCAGCAGCTATAAGAGACCTCATGAAGCAGAAAAATCACTGAGAACCAAATTGAAAATGTACAACAGCAATGTCTTGTCAACACTTCTGTACAGAGCACAGACATGACAGCTAAAACAGACAGAAGAGAAGATGCTTTTGACAGCCAGTGTGCACAAATTATTCCTTGAGTCAGATGGCAGCAACAAGTTACCAACTAGGAGATCTGCATGACAACCAACCATCCATCTGTATCAAACACCATCTGGCCGAGATGACTCTGGCTTCTGTGTGCTTGACATGGCTCCCAGCTCTAGAGACTGGCAAAACAAGTGGCCTACCGGTAACTTAAGTAGTAAACTGTTAACAACAGCATGGTGGACAATCCAACAGTGTGTGGAGGCCACACAATGAACAGAGGAAGTTACTAGAGTAAAGCACTGTACAAAGGTCATTGAAAAAACAAGAGTTTGGTTAAAAAAAAGCAACACAAATAAAAAATCCTAAGTAATTTTAGTATCATAATACTTTTGTTGTACAAAAAATACTTTTGTTCTCTTTTGAAATCATAAAATTCAGCTACTGAAAGTTTGATTAGGACAAAGCTTTAAACTGGTAGTAATTCTTTATCAAAGGCTTTCAATTTTTAATTTCTGAACCAGTAAAAATGCAGAAAGCAATCCTGCAAGCATTTAGTTCACTTAGCACTGATGATCTCACACTTCTCTGGCTTTCCTGCATAGACCTTAGAAGGACTATCTGATCTTGTACTTGATGACTCGATGCCTTGTTTCTTGGTCAGAAGATTCTTTCATGTACTTTTAGATGATTCAGGAGTATTAATTTAACTGCCTTTCCTTTAAATAGTTAATAGTTCATTCTAAGAGACAGAATTTAAAATATCCCTAAACATTCTAAAATGTCTTGCCTTTTGTTAATTAGTTGCAATTTCAGCACAAAAATCACAGTACTTATGCTTGTTATGTATAGAAACCTCTACAGATTTACACCAGCACTGCTGCAAGACTATGAATAGAGACAGACTGCACAGTGGATGATTGCACACATGACTGACTTAGAATGTGTTCTGTGATGCCTTGGCTAGTTTATTTTGCCATGCAAGGAGATGGCAAGATTGGGCCCAGATATCAGAGTATCCTCAATTAGATCCTTCCCTGCTTCCAATTCTACTACTGCTCCATAACTTGACATGAATATGGTTCATCGGCCCCTGAATGAAGTCCCAGCCTACCAGTTCTACTGAGTATCAGAAAGTCCTGTAGCGATGAAAACATTCAAGCTTTCCTGTAACAGAGGTTCCATTGCTGGGCAGAATATGCATGATAAAATGACTATGACAAAGCTCAAGCATGATAGCTTTGAAATATGCTGTCCTACTTGAGAAGTTCTAGAGGAGTTTTGACTGAATGAATGTTTTCTTGCAACAGACTAACTAAAACTTCAAAGGTGCTTCTTACTGGTCAGAATGCCTCCAGAAACTTTCCGTTACTTCATTAAAGAAATGTAGAGGTTATTATTTTAAAAAGAGGAATATTTATTCTAGCAACTTTTAGGTATATTTGTCACAAAAATTGTTTAAGCTATTTATATTAATAATACAAAAAAAAATTTAAGAATGCAAATTAAATTCCAGAAAGTACTTTGTTAAAATTAGGTAAATTTTATATATATATCTTTGCTGTGCTTACATTAGAAGACTTCATTAATCCTCCAAAACAGACAACACTTTTCCAACCTTTAAAACGAATAAAAAATACAAAAAAATCCAAGGTCAAAAACCAGAAACCCACCTACTACTAATGAATTACTTTGCAGTCTACTGACATGGTTTCATAATGGCTATTTCCAACTTTAACAGACACACTAAAGTGTGCATAGCTAAAGTGAAACTGGTATCTACATGTACTAGCATCCTCCATGGGAAGGATGGTTTCAGAGATAGAATTCAGATTCCAACACCTACTTTTTGCTGTAGTTCTTTTACAGCATGGTCCCTATCCACACATGCTTGTCGATAGGCTTCATAAGCTTTGTTAAGCTGCTCTCCAATGTTTTTGTCCATAATTCCCAATGTTGTTTCATCACTGGAAAGATGGTCAAATTAACAGACCTGAAAAATAATCAGAAAGAAAAGAGAGAACACTAAGAAACAGCAGTATATAACTAAAACCATATACAGCATGACTTGTACCACTGTTATATTCAACTGATATATGCAGTATGTTTGACCATTAACAGCACAGCTTGAACTATAACTCTTTTCACCTCAACATTTAATTTTATGTCCAGGGATAAGTTTAAACAAAAGACAAACAAAAGCAGCTTAACTCTGAATCAAATTCTAGATGTACAGAATGTGTAAATGTATCTGTAGTTACAATGTTTAAGAATGAGAGTTAAAATTGGTGCAGATTACCAGTTACCTGATTTTATGTGATCTCCAAAAGTTTAATGTTTGCATAATTATGAAATAGAGACAGCATTAATAACCACAGCTAAACTCAGCTTTTAGCATTGTGCAGAAAAACCACGTTATGAAAAGCCACTGTCCAGAGACAGAGGAGTTCTGCAACTTTATTTGAATAAAAGGAGGAAGAGAGTCCACTGGGGCACGTGGGGTGTTCTCTCTTGAGGCTCCTTTTATCCTGAACTCCCGGCCTCACGTTGCACTCTTCCCCATTGGCTGAGGTACTAGGAAGGTACAGCCTTCCCGAACTGCCTACCACATATGTGCCCTTTTTACCCCAAAGTTCAGAAACTCACGCTTGTAAGGACCCATTTGTCTGCTTCAGGAGCCAAACTGTCTGGGCTCTGCAACAAACTTGCTGCTTGAAGTTGGTAAAGACATTAAGATCCATTTCAAAGATCTTAACACGCATATCCTCACCCATGAAATTGTTTGTAAAGACATTAGCACACATCTTTCCCATCAGCATTAAGAAATAAAAGTTAAAAACTCAATTAGGTCACACAAACCTATCCTATTCTGTGCCAAATTTGAAAATGTCAACACAAGCTACCCTAAGACAGAGTTAAAACATCTTTTATCTAAAAATCAGTGATACCACCTGTATGAATTATCAAGACTTGGACCTTTTTCACACAATATTATGAACTTTTTACACTTTGTGTACAATTTCAGTAACAACTCCCAAAACTACAGCTCATGAACTTTGATATATAAGACAAGAAGACTATTAGTCAGATTCCAATGCGAGAACTTTGCAAACACAGGTCATTTGCTTCTATAGTAATATATGACACTAATTTTAAGATCAAAATTTAGCATAGTACAAGTACAGTAGAGAACAAGTTAGTGAAGTCTCAATGCCCACCCTACAGCCCCCCCATAAAAAAGACAGCAGCATTAAGAAAATTAGGAATTTCATTTCTCCTGGTATTTAAAGCAGTGTGTACCACCACTATCATCTCACTATCTCCTGGGATTATGCATAAACCACAAATACTACTAAAGAAAGTCACATGAGGAGAAGCCCAGCAGGAAGAGTATAAGCATAACTGGCCTTGGACACTGCTCAAAATTCTGAAGATTGCAGCTTGAAGATTTTGTTCACGTTTCCTTGCTTTTGAATATCTTCCTTATTGCAGGGCTTGAATACAGAAATGTGGTCTGATTTTATTAGAAGGTTCAACAAGAGTACTGTATGGACTTTTTTATCCTGCAAATATTATTTTACCAATATGTTCCTACAGGAAAAGCAATTGTATCTCACCTTTGGCATGGCTGTACTTTAATAGCAGCAAAGCGAATTCTTTAACAACTTGGAATTTTTTAGGGATCCTTTGATGTAACAAATGTTACTGAAATCCAAGTTTAAAAGTTTTGCATAAAACTTTTGCATAAAAAACTTACGTTGTTTCACATGAAAAGCTTTGTTTGTTTTGACTTGTTTTGTTTTCCTAAATACCAGTTCAGTAGTTTATAATCTCCAACTGTGCATGCTGTGTCACAGCATTGTTAGTAACACAGGTTACTTCATCCACCTCTTTCCTCCCCGAAACGGTATCCCTTCACTAAATGGAATATTCATGCTCATATCTGGGGCACACCTTTAACTAAATGGCTAGGCTTTCTTTCCCTTTCAAATGAAGGACTGTTCTATGTAGTTCAATGAATAAAATCAGATTTTATATCTGCCTTCAGGGACAGGTGCTAAATTGCAGAGGGCATTGTTATAGCTGAAAGTGACTCTGAAAGTGTGTTCTCACAATCTTTAAAAGCTTGCAAAGTTTGCATCATCATTGATTTTGTACTCTTCTGAAATCCTCCACTGTTAACAACTTACCTAGTAAATGGCATGTCCTCTACATATAAGAGATAACTACAAAAAATGAGTGCAATGGGATTTAAGAAACTATGTTCAGCTTCTAATGGAGAGAATAGGGCTCAGCTCCATGTGACTCACAGTTCACAGAAAATGAAGATCTTAATTTCATTCACGCAAACTCAAACCTCCATTTGAACAGCAGTATTTCCAACTTATATCTAATTTCCAGCCTTTTAGTCATTCATTCTGACTGGGAACATTCAGAAAGAGTGCTGCTGTCATCTGGACTGATGGTATCAAAAGGCAGATCCAACAGGCAGAACTGTAGCACAGTGCTTGATTTTCGACTTGGTATGGAAAAATTACTTACTGGTAGCTCCCTAAACTTCAGACTCCATGCACTAAGAAAAGGTCAGTGAAAGTCATTACTAGTGACACTTCAAGAAGGCACTGTAACTAGAAGAATTGGTCCTATCTTCGCCCCATACCCTAGACATTCTTCTTCAACCTTAGCCTGCCCTTTCTTCCAGCACGAGCAACCTTGCTGTAAACCATATCAGCAAACCAATCTAGTTTAAAACTAAATACTAAATGTATTTTTGCTGCATTAGTTTTAATGCAGGTCAGATCCACAAACCACTTCAAATGGCACGATAACACAAGGAAGCCTGCACAGAGACAGAAATCCGCAATAGGCAGACAAAACTCCTGTGTTCAACAGCAGCACTGGCTTTGAGTTGTAACATTAAGTCACAGTTATGTAACAGTGTCACAAGTCTGCACTGCCACTGAGAAGGATAGGCCAGCCTTCCCCCATCTCTGGCCATGCATTTTTGCTGCTTACTGGTGCCGCTATCAGTACTTCCATGCTACATGGTTGAGTATGCCAAAGTAGCTCCCTATTTCCTCAAAAAAGCAACAACAAACCCCCTAAAAAAACCAGCCTCGAAATTAAAACTGGAGCTAGCTCACTGCAAGGCTGCTGGAGCACTACTACCAGCACAAGGAGGCAGTGGGAACATGCGACTAGCCGTGGGCAGGACTGCCGCAGTCTAGATTTAGATTGGATTAAACTACTCTGTAGTCACACCCCGGGTTGCCTGCTGCTGGAATAAATAACTGCTTCTTATGTTATCTGTCTCATATCCAGAACTCCTTGCAGTTAGAAAAACTGGCTCATTTTCCTGCTTCTCCTCCATAGGCATCAATATTTATCAGGGAATTTGCCAACTGTTCCTTGTCATTTACCCTTCTCCCTGCATCCAATGAGGAGGAAAAAACTCCCTCCCAACAGCCCTAAAAAAACCCCCCAAAAAACCAACAAACCAAAAAACCCCAACCCAAATATCCCTGCTATTTTAATCAGTTATGATTAGTTATGCTATATCCAAATAGCAGCTGGAATATAATTCAGCTCAAAGCTGACAATCCTCATCTTTAGCAATTTACATTCTGGATATTCATTAGATCCAGAGACTTTTGCAATCATTAACAGCAATATGTAGTCACCAGAGATGAAGCACTACAAAGCGCTGCATTTATTCTAAAGACAGAATTAAAGGAAGAGATTAGTTACAGAGGTTGTCCTGCAAGTGTGAATACCTGTGAGTGCTATGCTGCTGGAGCTATGGCAATGACAACTGGAATTTCATATTTGAGTAAAGACTTGTACGCTGGATAACCCCTGGGTACAGCTAATGTTGTAAGACAAAGTTCTAAGTGAACACACCAAATGAAAACTCCAGATTATCTTAAAAAACTTCCTTCAAATCAGGAACATTTTGTTGATATAAGTGGCAGGAAAAAAAGAAATAGTAATATGCATTTTCCTAGTCAAATGCCAAAAAATCTCCAACACAAAGATAAGCAACTTATTTCTGCTGCAATCCCAGCTCCATAGCTCACTAGTTTTCATAATGCCTCAAAACCCACCTTGAATTCTGAAAGAAGTTTTAGCTAATCGTGTATATGCACATTAATTCATAATACACTTTCCTACCTCTCATAGTTTCATGAGAGATGAGAACACAGGTGCCATCCAACCGCAAATACTTCTCTACATATTTCTGCTTTCAAAACAGATTTTTCGATTGCTCTATTTTGTAAGTTACACTGCCATCATCTTGGGAACTGGAAGCCTGTTGAGGTAATAATTTGTGAGAGACTAAGAGCTCACGGAACTTTTTCGTGGTTTGCTTTTTCCCTTATTTTTTCCTGAGCAGACACAATTCCTGCTTTGCCCGACGGCGGGATGCGTCGTTAACACAGCAGGAGCCCCTCACGGCACACAGCGTTAGAGCCGGGCAGCCCCAGTGCGCTCAGGGCTCGGCGCGGTGATTCCCGGAGCGCCGGGGTTCGCTCCCCGCGCCGCGCTGCCGCTGCCCGCGGGGGCAGCCGCCTCTTCCTGCTCCTGCGCTCGCCCGCCCGGCCATCGCCTCCCGGCAGCGAGCCCGCTGATCCCGTCCCCCGATTCCCCGCTCCCGGAGCGCCTCCGCACGCAAACTACGCGCCCCCGGCCCCGCTCCCGAGCCGAGCCGAGCGGCACCGAGGGGGAAGCGGCACCCCCGGGAGCGGGGGGCGGAAGCGCGGCCCGGGAGCCCCCGGCTCGGGATCCCCCGGTCCGCGCTCCGGCCCCGGGCCGAGCCCCGTCGCTCCCGGGAGCGCGGGGAGCGCCTGGCTTCCAAAGCGACTCCGACTTACGAGCGCCTCACGGAGCCCGCGGCCGCTCCCGGCACAGGGCGCTCGCTCCTGCCAGGGCGCCTTAACCCAGGAACCAGAACCGACTTCCTGCCCTGCCTCTCCCCGCCCTGTCACGGGGCGCTGCCCCGGGTCGGGGCAGGGTAGCGGCCGTCGGAGCCGCCGGGTTCGCTCAAAGGATGGGAGCCCGTCCGCTCGCCTCCGGCTGTCAGGCAGTGCGTCTGCTGTCTGGCTGCAGAAGACCCCTCAGGCAGCCTCTGTGCTGCTCCCGATGTCATCAGCCCTTTCCTTTTCCTGTCTTTCCATGACTCAGAGTGATATAACAATAGTTACATTTGTAATATTCTTTTTATGCTCAGGGTAGTTTCTCTCTGAAAAAAAGTCTGTTGTAGGTTACTACAGAGGCATTTCCCCTCCTGCTTTTATTTCATGCAGTCAAAGAATACTATAGGTAAGAGTAGTGGAAGCAGGGTTTTTTTTACTACTGCTACAAGCCCATCTCTCTTTAGGTCTCATATATAAGTACAACTTTTTTTCCTGAAGGTATGTAGGAGGATGGGAGCTGATGGGAGAACATGAGGCGTTTGTTACATACTTGCCCGGGATACCATCACAAGAGCCAGCGGCAGAGAAGCACTATGGATTTTGAATTAATCTCGGCTGTCTCGGAACCCCAGTGAACATAGCCATACAGCCGAGCTGTGGTGTTTCTTCTAGGGCAGAGCTTTTTGCTTTGCCCACTCACAGATCAGAACTTGCGTTCCCACTATCACAAGCTACCTACTCTGCGCACCTTCTTTGGTAGCCTGAGGACTGAGCTCAAACATAGCTACAGGAAAAGTAGCCAGATGTTGCACTTTGTGCTCTTTTGAAGATTATTTCTATTATAATTTATCTTTACTGTGAAGATTTTAGCAAGTCTTTTGGTCTGTTTTGGCCTGTATTAAAGTTACAGAGACTTACAGGCTTAATGAGCCTGTAAATATACTTCCTCTTTGGCCATTTTTAAGAACTTCAGGTGAGGTCCTAATGAACTATTAAGGTTCAGAGAGAGTTTGCTCTTCTAGCACATTTCCAAGAAAGGGGGGTTCAATTTCCTTTTTCAGAGACAATGTTTGAGATGTCCATGTTAAAGTGTCATTCAATGGGGTCTTAAAAAAATAAAATAGGGTATGGACAAAAAAGGCTATTGTTTCTCTTTTAATTCTACATGTTACATTTTTAGTCAGTTTTGGCAAGTAGTTCAGCACTTAAAATTATAATGGATATATCACCTGAAATATAACCTACATTTCTTAAATTCAGATCAATAGATGCAATATAATTTAACTGATGCTCTGTTTAAAAAGGCATAATGTGCAGAAAAGTACAAATGGGTGTTGTCTGATGATAAGCATGCCTCAACTAACATTGTGCCTACCTGAATTCACATAGAGCCATAACACAAATACCACCTCTGAAACACTACCATTGCATGCTAGTTGTTTTAGGGGAAAAAAATGTTTATTAAATTCTAGTAATGTACTTAATGTAAATTTGCTGTGAAGGTCTCAAACTCAGCAACTCACAACTGACAACCATCTACAAACATGACTTTTCAAATCACATGCATTAATCTCTTAGTGCTTTATCAGTAATATTCTTTCACACTAAAACACAGGAGAAACTGGTTTTTCCTCTATCTTCATTATTTAGCCTTCTGTCTTTACATTTCCTCCCCAATACAATAGGCTGTATTTTACAAGCTTTACAGTAACACATCTTGAAAATCTTAGGGACCTCCAACCTTTGAATAAATTAAATAGAAAGAAAGAAAAATACACATGAAAATAGTACAGAATCTCTATTTCGTAGCTAACTTGATCTCTGATCTTTTAGAGCGTTTTATGCTTTACAGTCAATTACTAAATTATTTTTGTCCTTTCTTCCTCATCTTGCTTTCTTTGTTTTTCTGCTTCCTCCTCTTCTGTCTCTGTGTTCCCTTCCCTACAGCGATTCCAGGAACAACTTTCTGTATTTCTGCCCCATATCAATATTTCACACTTTCATGTCATTGTCAAGGCAGGATTGCTTTCCTATATGTAGTCCTCACAAGATAGCTGGAAAGAAGAAGCACATATCATTTTAGTGTATTTTAAAAATGATTTAGGATTTTAGGAATCTAGTGATCTTAAAAACAGTTGCAAACCACTTATCTAGAGTTTGGGAGTGGGTGCAGGGCTTCTTGTTTTTACTGTTTTATTTCACTTTATATTCAGAGTCAGAGAAAGTCTTACTTTGACTACTTATGCTTAGAATCTTCGAGTGGGCTTTTTTTTTTTGTTCTTGGTAGGGTGTTTTGTTTGGGGTTTTTTGTTTGCTTTTTCTTGGTGATTTAGAATTAGCAAGTTGATACTTTTTTCATACTGAAAATTCAAGTTTGCTCTCAGTGGGTCAAACAGCCTATTTAAATACTTACATCATCTATATGCAGTTTGCTGTTTCACATTACTTCCAAAATGTATTTTAACAGGAATTTTCCTTAGTCTGTGCTGATGTGTTAACACTGTGCTTATTGGTTACACTGTGCTGAGGTCTAGGAAGGAGCTCACTGCTTTCAGGAGAGGCTGCTGCTGGAGCAGCTGGCAAAAGGCTGTAGTTTCTCAGAGGTTTCAGCTGATTCATTTTTATGAATCTCTACGCTTATAAGTGCAAATTGGCTTCTACTAGAAAAAGGTTAAAATGTTTCTTGCAAATTGTTAGTGTAGCCATTCTTTCGGACGCTAGGTGGCTCACGTCAGATGTTAAACCTTTCCCAGAGCTTGGAGACTGATCCCAAAGGAGAGTGCTGGGTGCTGAAAGAATCTCTGCTGCTCTGGGGTGTTTCGCCGTTCTTTTAATCTGTTGCTGCTTTAACAAAATAAAATCGTGTTTTGATCTTGAAATGCCTTTCCTGGTCAGAAAATAAGATCTGTGGATTAATTTAGAACAAATGTTGTCGTTCCTTTGTGTGAAGGAAGGTGTAAACCTTAGTATATAATTTGCCTATAGGTTGTTACAGACAAAGTTAGTTTCTGGGTTTCAGAAACTAAAGGATATTTAATCAAAATGCAGACATACACACTTGGAGCACTATAAGCAACATAAAAATAATGTCTTATAGTTTTTCGATCTATCTGAATGCTGAAGCTGATATGTGTAATTTACTCCTTGTCTTTACAAAGTGTAGGAACAAAAAGTTTGGATTTTCTTTTCTCATCTCTTTGGTAACAGTATAGGAAATCTTTATGTTGCCTGGAGGAGTACCAACAGGATTATGAAATATGGTTTTGTGCTTCTTATGACTAATATTAGCTGGGAACTTCCACTGAGAAATACCCAACTGAAGAACTTCCTTTAATGCAACTGTGTGCAGACAGTCATTCTCTGAAACAGAGACTTTAGCAGAAACAGCCTGCAAACTGGTTTTGGACCCAATGCAACATTCTTTATTGCCATAAGTGATGTCAGTGATTTCTGGAGACTCCCTACCCTGGAGAAAGGTTACCCTGCATGAAAAGGGAGCAGTGCATGAACAGGCAACCCTGCATGTGTGGGAACAGTTAACATACAGAGCAACTGTTGTACCAAATATAATACATACTTTCTAATATGTTGTGAAGAAAAAGCCGGTGATGATAATGACACCAAAAGAAGGTAGCAACAGCTTTGGAAAACAAATGCTATTCCTCTATATAGAGTATAACCTGTGTTACATATAGAGGGAGTAAAAGATGGGGGGCGTAGTACTTCTTTGAGAAGAATAGCCAATCCACTGATTCTTAGTTAAGCTCCAAATAAACTTTATTGGACAGACCCTTGAGCTTGGTTTTATCATAATTGTGTCTCTCCCCACTTCTCCTCAAACCACCGAAACTGAGTTCTGTAGAACAATGTAGGGAAAACACCTTGAAAAATTCATGTTCTAGCGTGAGTGACTTTTTGCCATGGAAGAAAGTATTCAGGAAATTTAACATTTAATTATTAATTCCTTAGATCTGTCAATGTGAAAAAGTGAGATATTTTGATATCAACTACATTACATAGGCCTTTTCCCTTTGTTCCGTGTTAAAATTCATTAAATCTTGATAGCTGATTTGTATAGAACTAAATTATATATAGTATCAAATTTAAGAAAACATGATTGATAAACAGGGCCTTTGCACTATTTATTGAATGTTTTTTGATCCCAAGCCTCTATTTAGGTTTTCAGCGTGGAGTAAGAGTGGAAGAAGTCAAGGAAGATATACTTGAAATATTTAATTTCTGGAATCTTATGACCTCTTTTCCTCTTCTACAAAAAGGAGAGCTATGTCATGCAGCAAGATCACAGATTCCACAGTATTATTTTTTTAATGTAGTGTCATAGAATTCCAAAGTCTGGGGAGAAGGAGGAGACAGGTGTTGATGCAAAGTCATTACATTAATGGACCTCTGTTAGTATACCTATGGAATTTCTTGTCAGAATTATTCAGGATGTGAAAAATTTGATGTTCAGGGGGTGATTGGACAAGTAAATACTTGAGAGATCCACTGAGGGAAACTAAAGAGACAGACAGCATCAATCTCAGGAAGTTCTCTGACCTGAAAATAGCTGGCAGCTGGGAGAAGACTCTGAGGAAGTATTACATATGCTTGCCCTGTTCTCATTCTTCCCAGGGCATTGATTTCTAGCCACTGATGAAGAGAAGATGGGTCTGAACCAATGTGGCATATGTTCTTACGTTAATGACTTCATGCTGATACAAATGTGTAGGAATTTCTCTACATTAAACAACCTCTTGTAAAAGACTGGATTCTGTAGAAGTATAGGGAACATTACTATTGCAGAAGCTCCAAAGATCTTGGAAAATCCATTCAGAATTATTTCTTAACATTTTGAGAATATCTATTTGAAACGTAGAACCTTTGGGCAAGTTTATTAAAGATAATCAGCTTTATCTGGTTTCTCAATGATGCTGTGTATAATTTGACTGTGTTTCTAGTTAAATTATGATGACCAACAGACCAGCTGTGCAAAATCATTCTAACTGCTCACAAGGCTTAACAGCAGGTATGTCTGTGTAAATACACAGCAAGGTGACATTCTTCTCCTGTGTAACCTTTTAACAAAACCACTAGTCCTCCTTAGGTATTTTTACAAGATAATAGAGCAATTGAAACTACATCCATGATTTCCCTAACACATGGAGTTGATATACATTCTTTAAACATTATTTGATTGTATATTATAGTAGAATTTGAAAATAAATAGTTTTGTTTATCTACATAATGAAAAGAAATTTTTGGAATTATTCGTCTCTGTCATCTTTGTTTCGTGATATAGTTGTTCTAACTTCTCATTTTAATTTTTAAATCATTTTCTAAATGAAAAGATGTTTTTGTGACCTCAACAAAGCATTTTTCTTGATTCTTACAATCTTCCTATGAGAGTTTGGTGGGTCTAAGCTTGTCTAAGTGGCAAGACAAAATAAGATGCTCACATGAGTATTTCTGTAAGTCTTAAAATGTACCATTGCAGTGAAGTTCGATAACTGAGTAAACAACAACAAAAACTAAACAAAAACCAAAGCCAGACCAAAATAAAAATAAATAAAATTGAGCAGTCATTGAGTAGTCAGGCTGCTCAAGTTTTAACTAAAATTTCTCGATATCTGCATGCACCAAAGAGAAATTAGCAGCTGTGCCTGCTGAATTTTGTGGTAAGTCTTTCCCAACTTTAAACGAAGAAAGCTTGAAGCCAAGTGCTGTGTAGCTCATCATGTATTCACGCTGTGCTGGTTTGAATAAAGTCTCATCATCTGTGAAGCTAAGAGGAGCTAATGATAATAAAAGTTCAGACCAGTGTCTTGCAAATGATATTTGTTCTTACCATGCAGTAAACAGGAATATATGTACAAAACATAAAGAAAAAAGTATTATTCATTGTGTGTTGTCTGTTCTAATACAGAAATTAGGTCACTGATAACTCAGACTTCCTGGAAGAGCTGTCACACTTCAAGATTTATTCCCAGTGAAGTAGGGAGAGAAACACATGATCAATGGGTTTGGGCCTTTTTGCATAATTAGTGGCAAAACGTGTGTGCACACACACATGCACACATTCACTTCGTCTGGCACAGCTTCAGTCTTCTGATACATCAGCTGCTAAGACATTTTCTTATCTGTAGCTGCTTCCTCTGAGTGAAAACACACCTGCTCTTCTAGCATTGTATCCACTTATTGTTGGCTTTCTGGAAGCAAAAGATGTAAGAGAATTTTGGCTTATAGCAGAGATCTGAATTAGAATGGGATAATTCAGAACAGCCTTATAAAAGCAATTATACGTTAATTTGTATTTATTAATTACCAGTTTACTTCTTTAGATACAAACCAAGGGTGTGTATACACTGACATGAATGGCATGTTCAAAGTGGCATTTTGCTCATATGATTTTCTGACTTTGTACCATTTGAAAATACTCTTATTTGAACAGGTCTTGGCCATTGCCATAGTGCCATCACATACCTACTAGTGGTCTTAAACTGCACTGCAATCAGTTTATTGTGTATTAACTCAAATGGGAGGATTCTACACAGAACTGAAAAATCAGTTCCCGCAGCAGGGAGTAACAACTGCATTTTAGATTGCAAAAGGATATCAGGCAAAAAGAACATTGAAGAAAGGCAACTCAATATGAGGGATAAAACCAGGAAAGATACAATCATACATGTCAGGTTAGTTGGGAGTAAGAAAATGAAGTACCAGAGGACCTCTTTCCCTGGTGCTTGGCCTTACCTTTCTGTCCATAATCTGAAGTACAGCCAAACTGGCAGCTGTCTCTAAACCTCTCTTTTAAAAGATGTGACATACACTATGGCCTGGAACTTAAAGAAGGGTTCTCAAGTTTTTTCTCCAAATTCTTCAGAGGCAATGGACAGATAAAGTATTGTTCTATCATTCCCACCCCCCCCTACACTTTTATCTTCCAAGATATCCCTTCCTACTTTGTTGACAGATGGTAGAGTAGCTAAAGACAAGAATCAGAAAAGGAATTTAGGGTTAAGGTACCAGTGGCTTCACTGAGGCTGCTACAGCCTCTGGAACATAGCTTTGTTACACAGAACATGGAGCTTGCTGAAAAGCAGTGTTTTAAGTATAGCTGCTGTCTCTGGGTAATACTCTGTAGTTCTGGATCCTTTCTAGTCACATCTCCTGGAGATGAGAATTAGATTTTTCATGGACTAATTGAGACAGATCACAGAAACTAAATTTCTCTCTTGGCTACAACAATCTTTGGGTTCCAGTCTCCTTTTAACCATGTTTACATGTTTTTTTGTACAGTAGGTCATTCCCACTTTTGTGCTTTTGACAATCAGTTTTACTGACTGATTTTCTACTTTACTGGTGCCTAGAACAGCCCTCTGAAGAGACCATCCTTGCCAAAGGCAGCATCAGCTTTACCTAAACCATTTCTAACATATGTTTGCCTGTTTTGAAGATCTATATTGGTGATAAAGATTTCACAGCCTCCCAAGGGACCTTCTGTTCTTTCTTACAGATTTTTTTTTCTAAATCTCTAATTATTCTTCAGTTGAACCACATTTTCCACAAGGTACAGTGAACAAACTGGACAACATGGTCCAGCTGACTTTCCACCATAGTTTTCAACAAATACATGCTGACTGATTTATATCCTTAAAATGGGACAAAAACACTTAAGCTTTTAAGCAAACTTGTTCAATTATTTGCTTCAGTATTTTTCTCAGGAAGAAAGACAGAACAGTATGTAATTTCCTGATTTTTTCTGTTCTGTGCTTTTCAAGATAAACATGACATCTGTCCTTTTTCATTCTTTTAGAAGCTCATCTGTTCTCCACAAGTTCTCAAAGATTGTTGCTAATGGCTCCAAAATGTCTTTATTCTGTTTTCTAAGTATCCTGAAAGGAATTTTTTCGAGCTCAGCTGGTTTGAAAGTATTTTATTTAAGTTATTATCCTGTCCTATATTCTCTCTCCTTGTCTCTGAGACTAATTATTTTACCCAGCTGATTGAGGCTGACCCTTCTAGAAGAAAAGAAAAATAAAAAAATAAAAAAGGTATCAACTTCTTTGACACCATCTCTAATAATATTTTTTCTCCACTGCATAGCAGATCTCCCTTTCCCTTGTCTTTGTCTTGCTATGAATGTATTACAGGAATACATCTTTTTTCTGCGTTGCTATTTATCCCATTTTGACTTTTCTGATTTTGCCTTTTTTTTACATTCTTTTACACTCATTGGAAACTTTATTGAGCTAAATTTACCTAGAAAAACCTTCTTATTGTTATTCAGCATGCTGGGATTTTTTGAAATCTATTTCTTACTTTGTCCCTAGTGTTAGAGTGGTTTGTGTTATCTCCTCCTTCTCTAAAGAAGATGGAAAATCTCAAACCCCTTCATTTATTTTTTTCAGGGATCATGATGATATCTAAATACTAGATTTAGGAGCTAAAATGCCTGTGTAGATGTAGTCCTGACTGATTTGCCAGAAATCACACCGTGCATTTATGTTAGAGATGGATCTGAAACATAGAAATATCTTGCTCACATCGGTGGCTTCTGCTTAATTTTTGATCTTATTAAAGCAGGATTATTTGGTTATTATCTAATTTCTGTAGGTTTATTTTATGCTAACAAATTTCCTTACTTACCAGTTCTTCTTTCCGTGCCCTTCATTGTCCTTGATTATTTCCACATTGTATTGTGGGGGAAAAAAAAAAAGAACTAATGAAAGAAAAAAAGTTTCAGTATGTATTTTTCCCATCTGGTTAGTCCAGCACTCTTCTTAATTAGTAAAATGCCATCCTGTCAGATTCTCTCTTGCCAGGAAGTCATTCAGCTCCAAAATCACTTCTTCACCTCCATCATATATTTTAACATTTGAAAAAAGCAAAAGTCTGAGATATTGTATTCTTCCTTACAGCAGAAAAAACAGAATCAACTATAGCAATGCTAATTAAGTGTAGTTTAGGACCAATTTGTGTTTAAACAAGGCCTCACGGGATTTCAGAACTCAGAATGTCGTAAAATATGTAACAGCACTTCTCAATTAATACTCATTCATTTGGGAACAATCAAAACCAGCAAAATAGGTACAACCTCTTCCTTACTCTTTCTCCAGAGATTATGCAATGCCCATTCTTCTTTCCCAAGTCCAAAGATTAGCTCCTTCTTAGTTTTGGGCAATAGCAGACTGGATTAAGAATCATTTTATTCCCTTTCTTGAGTATTAAAACTCTTTTTCAACTATGAAGCCACTGATAGACAATGTGTTGTGTATTAACTCATAACCCAAATGTTTGACTACAGCAATTGTGTTGCAAAGACATGATTATTCTGTTTCTTTTCCATAGTGTCAAGAGAAAAGTCAGCCATTTAAAAATTAATGTATGGTTTGATTATTTTATTTTTAAAATGATTGTCACATCAATAAAATATTTAAATCAGCCAATACAATGATACTGGTTATAGATAACAAGGTAAATAAATGTTAAAATCCAGCATTCTTTAAAAAAAAAAAAAAAAAAAAGGACAGTATCAAGGAGAGAGACACATCTGTATTCAAAATAACTAAAAATATAACTAAACATATTTGAATAGTTTGTAAGCAATTAGGAAACAGGAAAAAACCACAAAGTTACAAACCTTCATGTACAATTTTAAGTGGAATTTGCTGTAGAAGAATTAAATAGAAGAAAATTATGCATATTCATATAATTTTAAGGTAGGTTATAGCATTTTTCTTTCTTTGTTGATTTTTTGGTAACTGCTATAGAATATATAATTGGTTTCTTTTAATTTCAGTATGAATTTTTCCTTTTACATGGAAGTAATCTGAAAACAACTATTATCAGTAATTACACCCACTGGGTATTTCTCCCAAAATATTTCTCCTGTATTCTGACTCCTCTGTGGTGGGGGCTTCCCTATGTTTTCAGGACAGCTGGCAGGTGTTTACTTGAGCTTTAAATAAAACAAAGCAGAAGTAGGAAAGGTGAAATAAACTACACAGAGAATTTTTTGTGCATAGTAATCACTTCCTAGGCATCCATTCCTAGTTCCTGTTGGGATCTCTGAATCAATTAGGGACTTCTGCTGTGCAGGAACTTCTACTTTAGTGGAAGAAAGCAAGGGAAAATGAGATGATTGTCACAAAACCACTAAAGGTAATCAGTTCTGTAGATGTGGCTGTTCCAAGGTGTGAGAAAGCTGGACAAGATCATTGTATATACCAGGTTTTAGGTTCTACCACTAGTATCCTAGCAGAGAATTAGAACAATTATGGCTTTTTTTCCATAGTGTAGCTTGTGAAAATTGATGTTAATTGAATGACACAAATTCACTTTGAGTAAAGGCCATAGTAGAATATCCATAGTATGGAGCCAGACTAAAATGTTATACAAATGAAATGCAAAATATAATGCTAGTTCAACATAATTCTTATTTATGCTTCTACTTCAGCTAAAGAAACTGAAGGCATCCAGGCATCACTTTGGTAGCTAAGCAAAGCTTTCTTCTTGTATCCAGCAACATACCATGTAAGATGTCAGCATTTCAGCCAGTGGGCAGAGACTCAGTGAATATTCCTTGGTTCCATGAAGCTCTCCCTAGCATGCTTACACTGTTTTCTCATACTGGAGTCGCTCCAAAAAATGAGTATATCAAAGCCAGTATTTTAGAACATGGAAACACCCCCCTCCCCTTCCTCCCCCCCAACTGGTCTTTATTAATCACTGTCTCTTTGGACAGCATTTTGCTTCCCTAAGTGTTTGTCAGATTTGTGCCCCAGGCATGCATACTTGAGAAATAGAGTTTTATTTGGGTATTAAATAACATAATACATCTCATTAGTAATAAGCTGGTTTTTCTGACAGAACATAAGACTTATTAAACATGACTGTTGGGTTCATTCAGTGTCTAAACAGGACCTTGCTGCAAATCCCAATCTACTTGAGCAGACATGCAGTAAAATGCCATGGATAATACCTCATCATATCATTAGGAATAATGATAATAAACAGTGATTATGAATCTCTTGGCCACTTTTATGTCAAAAGAAATGAGAGGATAATATCTCATTGCAGGAAAAAGCCAGCAATTGATGAGAGATTAATATGGATATATAGTATAATGAAAAAGGTTAATTATGGCAAGAAGTCAGAAAGCAGTTATTTCATCTATAGTAGTAGTATTTTGTTGCATTACAAATACAGCTTTCACTCCTTTTCCTACCTTTGGTGACCAATTAATATGCAAAGCGTCTCAGGAAAAGTACTCTATATTGGGATTTTTTGCCAACAAAGCTGGGCAATGCTAGGTAAAGCTCTCTTTCTTTCAGCATGCAGTGATACTTGTTTGTTCTTTTTCCCTTTCATTCCTTCTAGATCTCGTCTTCATCCTCTGCTCCTTCTGCATGTTTTATAAGAGTTTCTCAGTTTTTGCTCTGCCTTTGCCCAGACTCCATCAACTCTCTCTAAATCAGCCATTTCTTCCTATTCTGCTTCTTGTACCTCAGAACCTCCCTAGACTTTAAATGGTACAGCCACTGCAACGTCTCTGATTTTTCAACCAGCAACCTGATGGAGCTGTGATTGTTGACGGCTTTAAGTTCTGTCTGAAGAGTGGCTGCAGTTGTAACAAGACAAATTCTGTTTGCCAAGATGCTCTCTTGCTTTTGACTATTAAAATAAAAAAAGACACTGGATTGGGGAAAATAAAAGAGAATATGTTGAAGCAGATTGTAGAAGTATAGAAAATAAAGAGAAGACTTCTTGGGTTCTAGCCTGCATAGCGCTCCTGCTTCTCCATCTTTGCCTTTCTCTGTAGTGCAAATTTTTCACTGTCTGATCTCACTGCCTTCACAATATCCAGTGTAATGTTCAGACTGAACCTTTAAATCCACTCAGCATTCAGAATATACTACATTGAGGTTTGAACCAAACAGTTGTTCTTATTGTTTAAACCGGTAAGTTTTCAAAATGAATTGATTTGAAAGCAAACATCTATTTGCGTTTTTTCGATGTTTGAGAGCCCTACAAATGTTGGCCTGGCAGCAAGGATAATGAGTATACAGTTATTATATTACCAAATATATTTATTTCACCAAATGTACTTATTTTAACAGATTTCTTTATCTTCCTTATCTCTACCCCTATTTTATTTTGACATCTGACTATGTTTAGCAGTAGGGTAATGTTAAAAATAACCCAAAAAACCTGCTTGGCTAAGGTTGAGTAAAGGGCTTCCAGAAAGCAAAAATTGATTTGAAGTTTAAGGGTAGGGATTAATTTAGAAAAATTACATTTACCTTAAGCTTATCCAGTTCTTCTTTGATTTTTCCTCTATGCTTCAGGTCCCATTTCCCCATTATTTTAAACTATTTTCTTGCTAATCCTTGAGGAGGAGCATGCATACATTGCTAGTAAGCATGTCTCAGCTAATGTCTACATGAATAATACAAAGGATATAAATAGTCTGCTGGAAAATATAAAAGCACTAAAAGATTTGAAATAGAAAAGGTGTTTTTGGAAATTATTAGAAGTGCTGTCCTCTTATTACCTTAATTTTCATTTTTTTTGTGTGTATGTAATAAAACAACATGATTCATTAAATACCTAGTTTGGCATTTGGGTTTGTCATATGTTTTTGAATATCAAAACAATAGACATACTATCTCAACTTTTTTTCTTATAATATACATTTAACAGAATATTACAGATGGTGCTTCTTGATTGCTCACAAAATTTTCAATTTGTAGTTTTCCCAATAATTGTCTTAATGGATTTCAAGACTTTGTGTTGGGCCATTGAGACAGTGGTGAACTTCTAGATGAAACCCAGAGTTATTAAAGTGTAAGGAATAATATAGAGTACTTAAGTTTTATCTGTGGAAGGTATTCTCAGATTAAGCAGATTTTGCATCAACACAGTCTTGAAACTTGGATTGCCTCTTGGTCATTCGTAATGTCACATAATTATCATTCACAACTCAAACACAAAAAGACAGTGTACAGTAGGCATGAACATGGACAGGCTATCAAGAAGGAATATGGAAGTATTGCTTGGACATGCAAGGATGGAATTCGAAAGACCAGAGCCAAAGCTAGAGATTAAACTGAAAGGAATGTGGGCAGCAAAAAAAAAAGCTGAACAAGCTTGTGTGGGTACACTGGCAACAGATGGAAGGCCTCAGAAAATGGTTCCCCTTTATGAATGAGGCAGGCAATCTAATACTGAGGATGAAAGCTAACACCAAGGATGTGTTTGTTTCTGTCTTTGTTGGCAAGGTCTGCTCTCAAGCCTCACAGATTTCTGTTCCCAGCAGCAAAGTTCATGGGAGAAAGTTACTGTCCACAACAGACAACTGAATCAGAATCAGCTTGAGAAACACAGCATGTGTTAAGACCATAGGATTTACCTGATATTGCTAAGAGAGTTGGTTTGTTTTCCTCAGTGTAAGGCATTTCTAAAAATCATTTGCAAAGCCATGATTATTGGGGAAAATTCCTGCTGACTAACACAAAGACAAATATGCCCATCTTCTGAGAAGGCAAGGAGGAGAATCTGGTGAACTACAGACCCGTATTCCTATCCAAAGTATAGGAATGAGGTATTTACAAACACATAAATCCTAAAAAGACAGAATGGTCCAATCTAGACAATAAATTTTCATAAGTCTTTCTTATTGCATTTTCATAAATAGGTTTGGACTCTTGATTTTCTTTTTGTTATACTTCTTCCTGCAAAAATTCTTTTGAAAATATTTCACATGACAGCTGGCTTCCACACTGAGTCTTTTCCATGGAATATTGATGGCAAGGACTATAAACTAAATACTATTTGGTGGGCATCAGCTTGGATATAACTTGCCCTCTGAACTATGGATTCAACTCCTGACATTGTTTAATCACTTGCCTGGTCTAGAAGCAAGTTGATTTAATTTTGGAATTTGGTCTAATATTAACAAAGCAGAGCTAGCAAGGAGAAAGAGTAGGGTTTATTTTGGTTTTAGATGAGTTACATTTTACCTTCTGCTTAAGAGATGACCAACCCTGGTCTATGTTTTCTCCTTTTCTGCATTCCTCTTTTTCACCAGCCACAAATGGATAGAGTAATACCTGCAAGCTCAGTTTATCTTTCTTTTCTTTTGGCAACAATCTGTGTGATTTTTTATCAGAGCTAAGATAGCCTTGGACTTGCTAAGGTATTTTATAGTGAGTTTCACATTACTGAGCTTGATAATGTCTTAAATTAAAATTTTCTTTTAAAATCTTAGGATTGATATTCTAAATTTCTCAAAACCAGATAGTTTTTACCAACAGGCTTTATTATTGCTCCCTGACCTAAGCAGACAGTCAATGTTTTGAGACCTTGTATGATTGGTTGTTACATGAAGAAGTTAATTAATGGTTGAGAATGTTTTGGGGTTCTTTGTTTTGTTTTCTGGTCAGGTAGTACAAAGTCTTTTTCAGTACATATTTTATGAATAAACAACAACAGACAGTTTGCTAATAATTTCTCCTTCTGACTTTCCAGTTACTCCAGCTCCCTGAGGGAGCTGTTTGACTCCCTTCTAAGGTCTAGCACATGACTGTCTCATGTTTTGCTGACCCTTTTCTTTGCCCTTTTTAAAATTTGCAGCCACTCCAAAGAGGAACCTTGGCTTAGAGCATCACTGTTTATCAGATCTGTGTACAATCTAGTGCCATTTGTTTCCATGATAGTTTCTAGCTGTCTCATTAAAATGTTTCTTCCAATTAGGAGAACCAAGAATTACCTGACTCTAATTAGGCTTCTATTTGCTTGCAGATCAAACGCAGACTTGATGGCTTTATGGTTTCCAGTATAAATATATCCTAAACATTTCTAGTGCACAGAAATGTGCATAGATTCTACTTCCTCACAACAAAAACAGAAGTTCTCTATTCCTCTTTGCTTCTTCTGATTTCTTTTTTTCCAACTCTTTAACTTAATATACAACATCAGATGGGTTTAATCCCTCTTTTGTACCATACTCTGTCTTGATGCTTACTACATTTTCTGCTCTCTAAGCCTATACCGAGTGTATCAATATCAATGATGACAACTTCTTTACCTGGACACACTTTGAAAAGAAGCTCTGTTGTTTATTCACAAAGGAATGAAAACGTTCTGAACATTCTGTTCATTATTTGCCATTGATTTTTTGACCTGCTCAAAAATAGGTATTTTTTACCAAGTTCCTCCATCATTGCTATCATCTGACCTGTACTTTTGGTACTAGCAGGAAAACCTTGAGGCAAATCAGCAAATCAGGCTTTGTGATTTGATCAAGTCTTTTTGTCCTGCACCAATGAAGACTACTCAAAAGACTCCATCAACACAGTGCTGTAAATCAGAGTCCAAGCGAGAATCATTGACTTCACAAGATATCTGATGAAGGTGTAAATTTATTGTGTGATAAGATTGCCTGCTATGTGCAATCTCTTGGTGACTAAGCTGCTTTTGAAAACATTTCCTTTACACTCATCAAGCCTCAGTTTCATCTATTAAATATTAATTATTATATAGAGATATAAAAACATATCAATTTATAATTTCTCTTCAGTACAGCAATTTGTCTTATCATTTTATGTGTTGACATTTTTGTTAACTTTTTTGTAATTTACAGATACCTTTCTATGCACATTGTAATACAGGCTGGTGACTTCAGTGGGAAGTCACGTTTGTGGGTATGTGCTGAAAGGAACTTCTGCAGGAAGAGGTGCAATAGCAAGAAAACATTTAATCCAAACATATTTGCACAAAGATAATCATTGGTACACAGAAGTTTTACTATAAACCATGGATTTTATAAGAAGCTAACATATTTATTCACTAATGCCATGTCTTTAAGTACCTTTGTTTCTATAATTCAAATGGGAAAAAGAGGCGAACATCCTGAATGCAAAACCTACAAACAAACGAGCCACAAAAAACTCCCCAAACCCAGAAAGAGCAAAAAGAACTGAAGTCCTGTAGCATATGATAAAGAAAAAAATCTGTGTCTGACAAAAGGAGTGAAGAGAAAAAATCGTACATGGTTTGGTGAAAATCAAGTTTCATATGGTCAGGGTCCCTTTTTTCCCAGTGATGTGTTCAGGTCAGGCTTAAATAACTAAATTTCTTGGCATTTCTCTTGGTATAATAAAATGCTACAGGATCTCCCCCCATTTCTCCCATAGCACACTTACTAGATTAGTCCAAATTCCTTTACTCAAATCTGGTAGTTCTGGCATATGGGCTACCAGCTGCCCATGAAACCGTGGTTATCTTCATTTTACAACAGGAAGAAAGCCTTTTTAGTGAAACATTATACATGTATTTTATCAGCATGCCTATTTTTATTTGAGTTTCTTTCCTCTCTTATCTCTCAACACATTTAGGTTTCAGATAATGAATTTTGAATTGTTTTGAACTAAACAAAACAGAAATGTCTTTGCTGCAATATGCTGCAGCTTCAAGTGTCATGTTCTGACCTGTGAGAAGGAGAGGAGGAGAGCACCATACCTATCCCATAGCTTTCATCACAGGCAACCAGGAATGCCTCTCAAACACTGAGTGAGGAGGGGTAAATTCAGGAAAAGCTGTGTTCTTCAGTGATGGCCATCCACAGAGTCACTTAAAAGCCTACTACCATTTCTGGAATATACTAAACACAATGAATAATTCTAATACATTTTCAGTCTTCCAGGACTGCAGAAATCAGTCACTACAGATATGAAACTGTAAAGCTCAGTGTTCTTTGGTAGTGTGATGCTCTCATTTGTACTACAGATATAAAACTTTTTGTTACATTTCCTGTTTAGAGACAGTTTCAAGTTTCAGAATGGCAGACGGGTGGTTTTTTAGCCTTACAATAAGAAATAACAACCAGCAGTACAACACTACTCACTAGCAGGTTTCTGTATTTTTTTACCGAAAAAGCAACTATTGAAATGTCAATATCTATTCATTGGATTTGTTCATCTGCATCTCCACAGGCCATGGATATCCCTGGCCTCATTTTTTTTTTAAATCAGATGGCAGTCACAACTGCTTTTTCACATGTCCTGTATTTAAACAGATTTTAAATTTATCTCATGCACAGTGCGATCATTTAAAACATTTCTTATCAACCCCCCCTTATTTTTTTAGGGGAAATATGTTAGGAAATATATATATTTCCTTCCCCCCCCCCCCCCCCCCCCCAATTTTAGGTGAATAGAAATAAAACATTTTTCCTTAGCTAATATATTTTTATACATTTTTTTTAACTCTCTAATTCTGTGAGATAGATTTTGCAGGAAATTATTCTCTTGATGTCAGATCTTTAGAGATACATGGGCTGGAAATTAGGAACAGAACAGATAGAGTCAATTCTCAGGTTCCTATCTTTTCCTCTAGAGGCAGGAATATTGAGGAAGCAGATCTAGCCAAAAAAGATGAGATGTGATGATGAGAAAATATGCAACTCCGTAGCATTATACTTACAATCAGAGGGTTGTTTAGGTTAGAAGAGGCCTCTGAAGATTATTTAGCCCAACTTCATTCTCAAAAAAAGAGTCAACTTCAAAGTTAAATGCAGTTCATGAGGAAGTCACCCATCTAAGTTCCAAAAATCTCAAAAAAGTGGCAATTCCACAGCTTGTCTGAGCAGCAGTGCTACATTGCTTTTCCAAATGTCCTTGCTAATAGAGCCTCTGTCACCACAAAAGTGCAGCTGCTGACTCACGTTGCACTTGCTCAGCAGGATCACAGATCCTTTTCTGCAGAGATGCTGTTAGTCTCATGTTCTTTCTCCCTTCCACTCCCAACTTCTCCCTTCTTTTCCCAATAACATTTCAGGCATTTGTCTAATTGTTGTTGTTTTGTTTGGGTAAGGCCTATGGATTCTGTGAATATAAACTTATGCTCTTTTCTTTGCCCTAAAACTTCCTGTTCAGCCTGTGGGATTGTGAAGGAGTACAAGGCCTATGAATTTAGTTTTCCCTTGGTGAATCCTCCAAAAACTGCTGATCTGAAGGAGCTCAAGCCACTTTCCTGAAGATTCCAGAAAAGTTCTGCAGGTGTAAAATTTATTTTTGATTTGAGATGTAAGAACTATTTAAATAGATTCCAGAAATAGTCCTTGGTTTCATCTGTCACAATTCATCATGTATGTATTTTGTGTATGTAGTTTCTAGAGGTGTTTAGGAGATTAATCTCAGCAACTACACAGGAAATACTTGCAGCATACCAATAAAACAGATTTACCCTTGAAAACAGATTTACTTATGGATTGTTTAATGTGGATAGTGAAAACATTATAGGAATAAGAGAGTTTCATGTTGCAGTGGTAGCAAAAAAGCAGAAAGGCTATTGAACTAATTGTATAATAAGTTATTAAAAGAACTGCTATGGTGACAGATGGAAATAAACACTGCTGCATGAATAATAATCATGTTTTTCCCTACCCAGAGATCAACTCTAGACATTCTGCCTGAATTAATTTTCCTTTAAATTAAGAGAAAAAAATAAACAGAAAACAAAAGAATGAAATCCCTACATATGTCTCCTCTGTAATGCACTTTCTGTGCACTCTGATACAATTTTCCCTCAAAAATGGAGGCAATCCTTGAGTACAAAACATTTAGAAATGTATGTGTATAAGACATGAAAAGCAGTGAGCAAGAACTCTTTACATCAATAAGAATTCAAACAGTAATTGCAGCTAAAAAACCCTACAAAAACCACCCAAACAAAAAACAACCACAAAAGTCGTCCAAAAGAAAATATTGTCCACCACAATAAATTAATTACAAGAAACAGATGTACATTCTGCATGGAAATTATGGTCATATGAAAATAGAAGCCACATACTGATACCTTTATGTATACTAATTCTCACCCTCTCTCTGCATAAATAAATTACTCTTTGTTACTCTCTTCCTGTCTTCACATTTTCTTCAAATCAAAGTAAAATTTTCAGAACAGTCAGGAATGTTTTCAGTATTTGTACAGTATGTGAACTCTCAAAGTCTGAGACCTCTGGTGTACTGTCATAACAGAGATAAGAACTGAAGTAGTAATCATGTAACAAAGCAAGGGAGTAATTTTGTCATTTTTATGTAAGTGTAATTCACATTGGTTTTGAGATAAATTTTGCCAAATGTTATGAATACAGGATTAGAGAGGTGGTACTTCAGATTTCCTGTGTCAGCTCTGTTTTTCTGCAGCCAAGGTTTATCTGTTGCTTATTTCAAAGTAGGACCTCTTTTATTTTCCATTTTGTAAAGCAGTAAGCATATTCTTTGGCCTAAATAAATAATGAGTTTTAAAATAGAAATATCCCTCAGACCTTGGCTTTCAGACCCCTGCACTTATCTTGTTTGTATTGCTAGATGGTTCAACTCTGATTTGTTGTTATGTTTTTAAGCGTGTATAGTTAAATACTTGAAAATGTTTTAGTTTCTGAATCTCACAAAGCTAGTCCTATTGCAAAACCCAGGTATTTTATGTACCCAGAGCTCTGAAACAATTCTATGTCTTTGCTAAGCAATTAGCACAATAGTCCTGAAGTGTAGGATATGACAGGCATATTTGTAAATACCTTAAGGTCCTTTTTTATTGTTAATTCTGAACTGAGCTGCAATTCCATATACATTTATTATCTGTATATAATAGTCAATATTTTGGCATTCATATTTTAATATTACTGATGACAATACCAGCTATTTGAATTTGCTATGAAAATTTTGTCACAAGTCTGCCTTGCTTTCAGCTGTAGGTGTGTACTTAGACAAGTTCAAGTTAGGCAAAAGAATTTTCTGAAAGCACAACAGACACAGAATCTTCCCCAAACTGTCTACCACAGGGTACAGATTCCCATGGGCTCCACTTTCAGAGTGAGTGTCACAAGGGACCGAGGGTCTTTCAGGGATATGACTGAACAATAGTCATGTATTAGAAATCAAAGTGAGGATACCTCTGGAGACAGATTAAAGGAGACCTGAATCCAGAGTGTGTCGGTGACTCTCAGGGGAGATTTAGCACTGTGTTGAATGCCAGCTGGGACCTGGGCACTAAACTGTGAGAATTAGGTACTGAATATAAGTTGTATACTCATCTTGCACAAGTCTTGCACTTTAGTGTAAGTTTTGTTCAGAAAGCAGCAGGGAGGTGTGACAGTGCTTTTATTCATTGCAAGGTTCAAATGCCATATTTTTTACTTGGTAGCTCTTACTTCAGTGAAATTTTCAGAAGAAAAAAGCAGTCTGTCTTTAAGAAGATTCAGTTAGGTAGCCCAACAGGATTTTGTGGGTACTTTTAATAGATATTTAGACATGCTAGAGATGTAATGTTGAGAAACCAAGAGCTTAGATAGTCACGCTGTCATCACAGGCTATAAATAATCTCTTTTTTTTTTTTAAATAGGAAAAGTTTTCATTGCCATCTAGCACCAGGATAAAATTTTCATGTGACCCTGTAAAAAATGACTTTTTTGTCCTGATCTTACTTTTCTTCTGCTTTTCCTTTGGTTAATGCTTCATGCTTGATATTTTGATTTAATTTAAGTAGATAATTCTTCAGTAGCAAATAATTTACTCTGAACTATAATGTTCTATTTACAGCACATGCAAATGATGAATAATAGCATCATCTCTTAATGAACAACAGACTTCTAGTTTGTATACACAGTGCAAATCAGTTTTTAACTAGATTTATATTCATATCAAAGGGAAGAAATAGACTTTTAGATCTACTTTACAGAGTAAAGAGAGAAATCACCTGCACCTGCAATAGCTCTAGAACAGAAAATACTCTGGTTTGGCTTCAACTAATGTGAGCAAACCCTTGACTATAGCTTTGAGTGGTGGGACATCAGTATACTTCAGAAGAACTTGTATACCTTGTCTCCTCCTTTGAAAAATCCCAAATGACATGGGATTATGTTTTGATCACTTCAAAACATAATATAGGAAACATATATTTTTAAAGGTAGTTCTGATGATCTCCAGATACACAGACACTCAAGAGAAGGTTGAACTGTAAGCAATTAATCAATATGTTGAGGGTATTCTGTTTGTTTTATTTTATGTGTCTGGGAGTGTAAACTCCAGGGAGGAAGAAGCCAGCAGAGAAGAACAACTTGATGACCACCATGATTTCTGTTAAAAAAATGTAATCCCTTGACATCCTATTGACACATTTGACACCCACCCATTTTAGGATTATCCTACATTTAGCACTGCTACTTTCTGCAGTTCCTTAAGCCTCCCATTGCTATTTTCTGCACAATACAAAACTGTGTATCTGTAAAGGCACTGTGACTTGAATGATCCATTTGCAATTAAAGTAGAACTATAATGCATTTTCCCCACCTCCCACATGCCTATTTTTACTACTTTTCTTGTTCTGACTCACAGAAGATGTGAAGGGAAGTGCTGAGGCCTTGCCTAACATTCAGTGTCCCAGGAAACCACTGCCCTCCCACTCAGTTTGCCTCTGCACAGGCGGTGCTGTGTGAGCAAGCTGCTGCCATCGCGTGCTGAGCACCCGAGTGTGTCTGCACCCAGGATCCAGCTCCAAAGAGCAAGACTGAGTCCTCAGGCCTCAGTACACTGCTGCTGATTCAGATGTTTATGCTAACGTATGGCATCTATTAGCTAGCTCAGTTCTCAGAGAGCTCCAAGGACTGCAGATTGGGGGAAATGTTCTTACTCTATACAGATCTCCCAATGGCAATCACAATAGCTGGGACACTGGGGCACATTTGGAAAGTAAAACAATGAAGAATGGGACAACACACATAAGTGCCAAAGGAGAGAGGTTGTCTAAAAATCTGTGTATCTTTATATTTGAGGTGTTTCTGTGCCCCACCATGTAAGCATGTAAGAAGTTTAGATATTCAAAGTTCCCAAATTGCAAAGTTTCTCAAAGAAATCTTTTTTTCTCCCACTTCTTAATCATCCCAAGAACTTAACATTCTACTTCTCTGTTTTTCTCTACAAACACTTAAGAAAAAGAAGCAGTCCTATAGATTAGGGACTTATGTGCTGGTCTTCTTCAAAAGAAATGCTCCTGTCCCTAGCCTTAAGTCGGGTTCTTGCTTATAAGTTTTTTTTCTGGCTCTTAGAAACTTGTAGTCAGCAGGACCATGTCTGTGCTCAAACCTCACAGTGGGTCAGCAGAAATGAAATTGGTCTGAAGAAAAGCTCCCAGAGAGAAAGACTCACTGTATTGGTTCATTTCTGATTTCGCTTCCGTCCTGATCCTGGAATCTGAGCTCTGACTTGCTAATCTTTTAGCTGTGATTCTGGCTGGAATCATCCTGCCTAGATCTGTTTCATGTCTGCCTGCTCCTCATCTTGGGGTCTTCTGGTTGACTGAGCAAACTTCTGCATATCTTTTTGCCTTTTCCATTGGGATCAATGAATGTGGACACTCTTGTGCTCAAACTGGACTTAATATTTGTGTTTAACACTTCTTGGCTTTGAACTGTGGAGTGTGGTTTGCATTTGCACATCTAATCCAGCCCAGGCTTAGCCGTGCATGTATTCTGAGAGTCCACAGCCTGTAACAGCTGAGCACACAGGCTTTGTTGTGCCGGAGTCATTCTGTAGAAATGGGCAAAAAGCCTTTTGTATCCACATACCAAGACAGCAAAAGTGTATGTTCAGGCAAATATTTTCATAAAATTCTTATTGAGTCTTACAAATCAGTAAGTCACTCTTATCAAGCCAATATATGGTCACATTAAAATCATTTCAGGCAACTTGCAAACTGTATGAAAAAATATTAACCACTTCAAGCTATTAACACATTTAAAGACCAGCTTCATGAAAATAAGGAGAAACATATCCAAAATTTGCCATTTCTTTAATGTATTCAAATAAATGCAGAATACAAAAACCAACTACCTAAGAATGTCCTGTATTAGAGGATGTTTTTGATCAGTTAAGCTATATTATAATGTGAAAATCTTTTTATAAAAATAATTGAATATTATTTGCAGCATATGTTTTATAAAGACTAAACTTCAATGTATTTCTTGTAATCTTTTCTTAGTTTTACAATTGAGTCTCATCGATGTAACGTCCACTTTCTGTACTTACGGAGTATACAATGTTTTTTTCCTCACTGAATGACAAATACTAACACCTGCATTAAACTGCGTATCTATTCTGCTACTTGACAAAGTAAACCAGGATCATTGTGTCCTAATAGTTTGCGCTGAAAACTGGAAAAGTCCAGTTTTTTGAAAGTGAGGCTTGGAAACTATGGTCACTTTTCGGCAGAAGAGAATAATATCCTGGAAATAGCTTGTGCAGTAGAGGTCTATGTCAAATTATATGGGCAGATTTTGAAATATAGGGCCTGGTGTTTGGCACTGTTCTTTAAGGGCATTCTAGCAGGTTTAAATAATTGAATATATCTCAATCTAGATATCAATTTTTTAAATTTAGAAATCATCTATATTTGTGCTTATTCTGGCATCATGGCTTTTTATGATGACCAGGCTACCATCCCCACAAAATGACTATTTATGTTGTAAGCCAGCCAACTGGCCTGAGATAAGCACATTTCCTTTGTGTTTAGTGTGGTCATATTTCGCTTAAGATGTTTTTGGTTCAGAAAAAACACCTACTATAATTGTGAATATTAAGGAAGAAAATACTGGATGAAAAATTGAAAGAAAAAGGAAGCAACAGCTGGAATAAGTGGGAGAATTGAGAACTGGAGAAGAAAATTTAATGAGATTAGCAGAAAAGGAAAACTGAGAGTGGGAGATGGGGTAGGAAGTAATCCACAGAAAAATTGTATACCCAATACTGTATTTCTTAATGGACAAAATATTCTGTCAAAATTTTTAGTCACAAATCATGGAATTTTCTTCTTTGAGTTTACATGAGGCATGAAGGTAACACTGACTCCTTTCCTGATTTGTTTTTGATGTGTGTTTCTCAAGCTCACTATAAAGTGTTGAAGAGAAGTTCAGAGCTTACTTATATTAAATTCAAGTCATAGTCTTATGGTTTTTGGTATCAATGGTTCCTTGAAATTTTTGAGATTGATGAGGCTCAAGTAAACTTTTCTTCTCTGGAATTTCAAAGAAGTTGGACTGAAGTGCTGTTCCAACTCATGAGATTTAAATCCTAATTATTAGTGGACATGTAATTTGTTTACATTGGCATATGCACACTAAAATTTAAATATTTAAATAATATTATTTGCTTATCTCTGTCAGGATTTCATGTCCTATGTTCTACCCTTTTGAATAAATTATTTTTTTTTCCTGTATGTTTTGTCTTTGATGTACACAAATATAAAAAAAAGAAAAAAGAACAAGCAATTTAAAATGGAGATTATGGTTGCAGAATACAGCTTTCTGTTCTTGTTTTGTATATTAACAACCTTCTAAGCTTTGGCAAGATTCACCCCGAGCTTTGGAGTCAGGTGTTAGCAGAAAAATAAGTAAACCCAAAATATCCCCAAACACCTAACCTTACAAAATAGTATGAAGGATATAGCTGTAATGTTTCAATATTTCAAAATTGCTTTGGTCTGAAATGGTTCAAATCCATTATTTCCAAGTCAATAAAGTACAGACTACTTTTCTCTTAATTCCCTTCAATTTTTAAGTCTAAGCATCTTGCCTTTTCAGTGTAAAAATACTAAAAGAATTACCAGCACAGAGCCCACCTTTTCATTTGCCAACAGAGTGACCTGAATTTTGCAGAGCTAGCTGTCCTACTTGCCTCTGGAATTCAACAAAAATAGCTGCAATTGATATTTCTTCTGCCATATGCCATTGTACGGTAGCAGACTATTCTATTATTACTTTATTTAAAATTAGTTTTTTTAGTTGGTGATCTTTTATAAAATAAAAACATTTTTCATGGCTGGCAGGAGGTTTATAAACAAATGCATGAGGACTAGTTGCATTCAGTTTTAAGATTGGTAACTCAGATAATTATGCAGAACTAATTAATTCAAAATCTGTTTATCAACACTATCTGTAGCTGCAGCATTTCATCCCAGAGGCATTAACAAAGGCTTATCACCTGCTTTCTTGTATTTTATCTTAAAGGCTATTCAATAGGCAGAATATGGAAAAAAATGCCATTTCCACAACTAACAGTTAACAAAACTTGCAAGAACTTTTAGTATCTGTTACCAATTAGTTTTCCTGTCCTAAATTAAGATAAATTCTTAATGGAAATGGGATGTGCAAACCAACAACATTTATACTTCTAATACATAGAAAGGCTATGTGAAAATGAGTTTTAAAATACAAAGAAATATTTAAAGAATTAAAATAATTATTTAAGTTATAGTTGATTACTCTCAGTAAAATATTCACTGTGCAATTTTAAGTATTGTGGGTGAATGAAATCTACCTGTTGAAGAACTGTGCTGATGAGATTTGGTTTATTACTCTGTCATTTTTGCTTCATTTCTGTTCTTTCATGTATTTTTTTATGTTATGCTTTGAGGGCCAGGTTTTCATCGACTGTTACTTGTATTCATATAGAAATTTTAAATGACAAAAGTAGAGGTATATAAAGTGCTTTGAAAGAGTGTTGTTTCACATTTTTGTCCAAGTTTGTCATACATTCTAATATTGGAATAGCTTGATATCTAGTCCTTAGTGTGTGAGGTCTTCAATATTCATGAAAGAAAATGTAGTTCTGAACCTGAGAGGTTTGCATTTCTGTTCATCAATATATCTAGAATGTTATTATATGAAAAAATATTTAAATAAGATTTTTATAGATTTAAACTGCAGAATAGCAAAGTATGCTGACTGCAAGATGTGCTCATGGAGTCTCTTCATTCCCAATTTCTTTCTAAATACTAAAGTCTGATTAAAGCAGTAGCTATGGCTACCTAAGTGCAACAGTTTCTTGTAGAATCCATAGATAAAATCCTGTTCCCGGCGCAATCCGTTACATAAAGTGATTCCAGCATGACTCAGATACCTACAAAGGTAACTGTCATGATCCTGCAGATATTCATACACTCTATTTCCATACATGTAAAATTAGTCATATACATAAATATTGACAAGGTTTGAGTCACTGCCACAAGGTTATTGTGATGATTTTTTAAATTAATAAAACCTTTCTCTACTTTTTACACCTGTTGGTAACTGCCTTTTAATAACTTTCCCTTTTTTTGGAATCCCAAAACCTCTTCCACTCTTGAGAGATCAGGGCTTAAACATGTTTATTAACAAAATTTTGTGCTGAGGTACATTTCTATTAAAACTGCCAAATCATGTTTAAACAGAGTTTTGAAGTAAAATGTAATTGTTTAATTAGTGTATTTTAGTTTTTGATCAGTAGTGGAGAAGAAAGTCTGGTTCAAGGAGGCACAAATACCAACTAGCTGGATTTTACTGCAGGTGTGAAGCACATTCCCTTTTCAGATAAGCTACATTTACTTATATACTAGCCATACCTTTAAAATGTATGGAGCAAAGCAAAGCAAGAATTATATACCATGCTCAGTGTAGCATAACATTCAATAAATTCAGCAACAAAGAAATGAGATAGTTCCAAAAGCACATTGTATTGCCTGCTCACAGGAAATTATAGGTAAAGAGAAGTGACAGTCAAGGGTTAAATTACGAAATTTTGCAATTTATTTCTCATCATTTATGAGATTGTTAAATGTCAGAAAGTGGACTTTTTTTTCACTATCAGTATAAAACTGAACATACTGTGAGACATAAGGTAGCAGGTGTCTTGGCTCTAAACTATCAAGTCTGTGGGCATTCTGTTATAACAGGTGCTCCAAAAATTTGAACAGATTTTAACAAGAGCTGTATGGGCTTTTTAATTAGCCTGGTTACTCAGCATGTGGAGAAAGCACTAGGTATGTGCTTAAAACACCATTGTATCTTGCAAACAAATGTTTCACATACCCATAGTCATTCTTTGGGTTATTATCTTAAAATTCCTTTCTATCTGATGCTACGATTTGATTCTGGTATTCATTTTTTTATAATCCTTATCCTACCTGAAAAGAATCATCATTCTAAAAAAAGTGTTGAATAACATATATCCTCCCATTTGGAAGGAAGCATTTAGAAACTTGGATTTACCTGATACTTAGCTGTGATTTTACTTGGCATTACAGAACTACAAGAAGGCACATAGAAAAGAAATTCTGTGTTCTGAATCTCTTGGTTTTAACTACTAGGTGTCTTCTCTTTCAGTTATGCTTTTCCCATTATTATTAAGTACATCACAAGATTTTTTAGAAGAGACAACGCAATAAACTAGAAAATAAAACCAAAATAATAAAAAATACTTTGATTTTACAGTCAGTATGACTGATTAGATATGATTTGATAGATAATATTTTAGAAATTCATATAAATGCATGACTATAGCCTGTAACGTGAAAATGGTGTCATATAGTTTCATTTGTGTTAGAGTTTTGGTTTCAAAAGAATAAGCCAAAGAATGTCATGTGAGGGGTAAGAAAAAAGAAAATGGTGGCTTACATAAGATTTTTGTGCAAACTGTCATGTGGTGAAACCCAAGATTTTAATTTATAAATAGCTTTATTTTATGTAAAATTATTTTACTAGTTGTGCTTGTAATACTGACATTAGTATCTGTGGCTGGTATTTATTTAGAGATCTTTGCATCTATAATGACTTTGTTGTTATAAAGTTTAGTATTGCACATCTTAAATTATAGAAATAAGGGGTTTATTTTTTAAAACTCAGAAGAGATGGTTGAGAAATTATGTGGAGGATTTCACACTTGAAACGTTTGTGTCAAAATATCTTTAACCACTTGGCCTAAGATTAAAAATACCAAGACACGTTTTGAGCCATATAAAATGCACACTTTAAAAAGGGTGCTTAATTTAAAAAATGCTATATCTGCATTTTTAAAGGAACATCTATTTTACAGAAATTAATGTAAGAAATATATATTTTATGATTTCACTATGAATTCATCCTCTTTCTTTATGCTATTATTTATTTGCTCAGCAGTAATATACACAATTATAATCAATGATCACATATTGCCTGAAGTAATAATTACTAAAACTCTCACTATACTTTTTAAAATTTAGAAATCCCAACCAATTTACAAGCTTAATGTAACAGAAAGATGGATATGTATTTGTGCCATAAGTGTACTTATTCCTGTAGATGCTCTTTTGCAGACCTAATAGTCATGGTAAAAACACATCAGTAAAAGTGATAGTATTTCTTAGCCACCCCAAATCCCTACAGATTTAGTAATTTGTTTGCTGCTGAAGGATAGGACCCTTGCCATTGCATTTCTGTAAGGTAACATGGATAAGAAATGCAGATTACAGTAATGCATATTACCATTGCAGCTGAGACTGTGGCTTGAGCATTGGTTGCCTTGGGCACTTAGACCAGTTTGATTTCTGACCACACCAGTTCCCATCACCAGCTCCTGCTCTGTAACCATCTTGATTGGGCCAACACAGTTGATTGTGGAGTATAGGGCAAATTTCCCTTTTTTTTTAAAGTGGATGTATTAAGACACTAACGCTACTAAATTTAATGTATTATCTAACTGTGGTCTCATTTGCTGTGAAAATATAACCTACATAAACCACATAAAAATTAACTCTGCTGGGGCTCTAGCAATTCTGAAAATAATTAAATTCTGAAATGACAGATCTAGAGAAGATGACTCTGTCAGGGAGACTTTGAAGGGGTAATAACTTGGAAAAAGTAGTCTTCCTCCTTATTACTGTACTTTTTCCTCAAGTAGGCACCCTTTTTGCAGTCTTTCAAGGCCTAGAGAAGAGTGACCGCTTTAGCCTGATTTTCTAGACTCATCATCATGTTACCTGAATAATTTTGCGAATTGAGATTAGAAGCACTGTCCCTACTGGAGGGTGATTTACATTACTGAATTGCCATGTAGGAAAGTACATAGTGAGATTCAGGTAGTAATGGATGAAAAATACAACAAATGAAATTGTAGGAGGATGGCAATATAAAATTAGAAATCATTACAGTAATGGTGAGTAATGAGGGCTAAGAGATGAAAACATGGAATTGCAGCAACCTGTTTCTAAATTTGAGAGGGCTAGTAAGTTAATGATCAGAACTAGAAAAAGCCATTTTTTTAGATCTGGAGTTAAAAAGAAGAAGCCTATTTGTTAAAACTTAGCTATGTCTTAATGCAATATTTACCTTGCAAATGTGTAAGGTCTAATTGGATTGATTGGATGTTGCATTAAGATAGATGCTAGGTGCAAATGATGAGAAAAATGTTGGAAGGTGGTGATTACATTTCTTAAACCTTTCTAGATGCTTTCTTATGATAAGATTGATTTTGTATGAGACATATATTTATATTAGGTATAAATATATAGGTTAAAGTAAATATAAGGAATATGTGCAGAATACAACCCATGTTAAGGATTTCGTCTGTAAGGCAAGATTTGAGAAAGGCTTCAGCCTTTATAAGTTTGTCCTTGGAACAGCTATGGCAGATACAAATATATAATAAAAATTGTGAGGCTGTGTGCCCCATCTATGTAGAAATCTAGATAAACTACTTAGCAGTACAAATTCTGTGTATGGCAATTCCATTAACTAATATTAAAAGTATTACAACTGTAAAACCTTGTGAAGATTTAAGACCAAGTCATGCTTCTTATTGGTATTAATAGTTCCAACAGTTTATATTAAGCACAGGAGAGCAATATGGAATTAAATTAAGACATTCATTTAAATATTTGGAGGATTACAGTCCTTGAAGAAGCTCTTGAAAATATAACTAGAATTTAGCTGATTGGGTAAGAGCATGCTGCTTTCAAAGAAAAGTTAATAATTCCATAGATCACCGGTAGAGATATTAAATGATGTGCTTCACAGTCTCCATTGTTTATTTCTCACTAAATTTTACCATCGCACTGACTGCTCCTTTTCAGGGACACATCATATAGACTTTCTAGCATGTGCCCAATTTTGGTAAATCTCAGCCTAAAAACGACTCTTAAAGGAAAAACTGATTGTGAAGAGCAGAAAAAATTAATGAAAAATGAAGAGTTAAGACACTAATTACAGTTTATTTTTTTAACATTCATTTTGGCAGCTCTCATTATCTTTTATTGTACAGTGTCTGAGGTCAATTAGGATTCGGTTGATCTTGGAGTCAGTTGACAATGCTGTTTATAATTAGATAGAGGAAAGGGAAAAGGTTGATGTTTTCTCTCTCTTCCTCATTAAGGCTGGCTGACTGAGCCAATTTTATTGCTATCTTAAAGGCAGTTAAAAAGGTCCTGTGACTGTTTCCTAAATGAATTGTTTTGCAAAATACTGTTGTCTTTGTAAGGATTCTCCATCGTTAGGATGGATAATGGTTATTATTAAAATTTTGAAGTATGCAATTCATCACTCTGATAGACAAAGAAAAGCATGTGAATTATTTTACCTTTCTCACTGTAATCTAGAAACTATAAAGATTCAAATTTTAAACAATGTATGCAGTTTTGCAGAACCTGAACTGAAGGGATCACAGAACAACCTCAAATTTTGTCTCAAATTGTAATCTTTAATAGCTACTAAACAGCACTTTCTATGAAGTAATGCAATTGATATGAATATTTTAAAGCCAGACCTTTAAAATAGTTGCCTTTGTGCTGCTTGATGGTTTGTTTCATAAACATTCACGGTAGCATAAAAGTATTGAATATACTTTACAACATTCTAAGAAAAAACAGTTAGCAATATAATTGTATATTTTAATGGCCTTGAAACTAATTTTTAAAATTGGCTGTGCCTACTGCAATAAGTATATATTATAAGTAATATACTTATATAATAATTATATAAGTATTATATATTATATTTATATTATATATTTATATATATTATAATTATATAAGTATATAATAATTATATAAGTAATCTTAATTCATTAATACCTTTGTTATTTTAGACATAATTCTTCTGTTAATACTGCAATATTTGTTTCATGTTTAGTTCAGCACTGCCTCCACTAATATTAAATGAAAAGTGAAATGGATATTACTTTTCAGAAAATTTAGTACAATGATTTAATAATGTTTTTACTTTGATAATTCTTTTTTATAATAAGTAATGCATATATATTTATAGAATGGAATGTGAGTTGTAACATACATTATAATCATATAAATAGAAGATAAAAGACAGCAACCCTCTAGTTCAGTAATTTGAAATGAATGTAAACTGACATTTGAGAGCTCTCGGTAGAAAAAAGGAAAAAAGCAACAAAAGATAAAAGAAAGAAGAAACTGTAAAGGAAACATGAGAGGGAAAGTCCCAACAGTTCTAATTAAAGATATTTCAACGTTAGAACTGCAGCATCCACCCACATGTCATTCTTGCATGACATGTAACAGAAGATCACCAGTTCTGTCTTCCTTGTACAAAATATTTTTCCTATAATTGTTTATCAATAACAGCAAAAGTGAGAGTTTTTGCATAATCGTATTCATAAATTGTACAGAAAAGCAGTAATTAGAGTAAATCTGCCTGTAACCAAAAAGTGATTGTTAAAGTAACTTTCAAGAAATGCTGCCAGCCATGTATAGCCAGTATTTTACTGCCTATGTTGGTTTCTTTCATCAAGTAGGAGATAAAGGAGCAGCCTGGAGAAGGTGACTAGCTCATTGCATATGTAAAAAAAGTAAAATGCATGTTTCCTTTATTTCACTCGGAGGACAGAAGTGAAAACAAAAAGCCAGGCATATTCATGACAGTGGCAGATGGTGCCAACCTTGCACAGCTATTTTCTTTGATTATTGGCTACTTATACTTTTAAAAATGAGAGACAAAGCCAGAAAGCTGTGGTTCTAGAAGAAGATAATGAAATCACACTGACATAGGTCATTATCCTGAATGTAATCCAAATTTGTTTTAGATTTCTATAGAATTTCCCCAGATTTCTCCTTTTACTTTGTATTTTCTCTAGAAAACTGCCAAAAAATTGAATACAGATCTCATTAATATTCACACAATATTAGGCAGAGTTTGTGATTAGGTGGAATAAATTTGCTTGTGGCATTTTAGAAAATATTTCATTATTATAGTCTTTAAGAATTGCCTTTTTCTGTTCAAAGAATAATATTAACTCACAATAGTATTATATTAGTTTAATCACTGTTAAACAGTGAGTGTGGATTTTGAATTATGAATATTCAATTCTGAAAACTACATTTAATGTGCCGAATCATATGAAACAACTTTGAAAAAAATTAATGCTGGGTTCAGAATACAGGCATTTTTCAAAGTGTCTGAGTAAACATCAGGAAGTTTTTGAGTACTTTTATTGCTTTTCTTACTGCTCAGAAGATTCTGTATAGTATGGTCAAAGTTAGATGCATGTTTAATGAAAATAAAGTTACAGCCAAGTTAGAATGAAAGAGAAAGGAAAGTGTACCAAGGCCTCATTTATGATTATTGATTCTAACATCCTTTCAAGCAAGAAGGTCCAAAGGGGAAATGAACGTCTTTTTGACCAAGTGAATGAATCACACTTCTTTTACAAAGGATATAGAAAATGAATAGGAGAGTTTAGGGCCCAAACACTGAGGCCAAATGAGGTTTTTCCTGCACAGGAGTGTGATCAGTCATGCTCCTCTTAAAGAGCAGATTTCCTCTGCCAGCCGTAGAAGCAAAGTTAAGCAAATATGAATGGATGCTGAGCTCAGAGGGAACCCTCACTAACAAAGAAAGAAGAAGTATCACTGTTGTTTCCAGAGCAGAAGGAACATAATATACAAATTAGGCTAGTTGAATAAGGAGGTCTGAAGAGGTCTTTATTGCCATGTAAAGCCACTTGGATTTGTAATTCTTGTGTCTGTAGCAGTGCTTTAATGCTGACCACCCATAGACCTGTATGCTCATGCTGATGTGACTGTGTTACAAAGGAGACACTTTGTTAAGAGAAACATCAGGTCACAGAACCTATGATCCTTTAATATTTGTTTCAAATAACTATTGCAAAATTGGAAAAGTCTGTGAGATGTTTGTGTTTTAGTCTTAACCAGTTGCTGGTTTTGCTCATATGAATTAAACATATGGGGTCTTGTAAGTGATATGGTTTCTTGATAAGTGATAAGCTTATACCATGCCTTGCATCATCTTCTAAAAACCAGCTCTGTTGTAACAATTTCAGCTTTAATAATTCCAATTTACCTCTTACTATAAGAAATACAGCAATGAACTTCTAACATATGACAAAGATCTTTGTGCTACTCCCCTTCCTCAAAGTTTCTTTGAAATACCTCTAATAGATCCTCAAGATAAAAAAATGTAATCAAGGATTCAGTTTCATATTCTGGGAGTGTGCTGTGCTTTTAGTGTTGTCCCTTTTTCCTCAACTGTTATCACTCTCAGTTATGGGCAGTGGCACCTTCCCAAAGCAGGAGTATATAGGGGATAATTTTGTTCAAGATGCCCTTTCTATGCTACTACTGCAGCCTTGTCTGTAGGTGCTTGCTAGTCTTTGATGGCACAGCAGAGAGCATGGGTTTAAATCCTCTTTGCTTCGCAGTCTCAGATGTAATAAAGGAACACAGGTAGTGCTGATTCCTGGACCATCAGAAAAGGTTAGCAGTTCCTATTCACTGTGGGATTTTGTTGTTGTTTGCCATCACTGTAGTCTATTTTAGGCAATGCTATTGAAAACAAATATATTCATTTTGAAAATGAATATCCTGCACTAAACAAATGTATGTGTGCAAAGGTGGAGTACAGCAGAATTGCCAGAAAACCTTGACATCAAATCGGCCAATCTTCCCATCCCAAACCTATACAACATGTGTTTTGAAAAGCAACATGGAAAAGAGAGATGGAAAAGGTAAGATAGGTGACAGACCAGACACACAGAAACACAAATATATGTTATAAAAGCAAGCACACAGGTAAACCTTAAAACTGTCAGGAATCTGGTGCATTTTTCTGCACATTCTCTAAGTCATTTCACTCCTGCTTGTTTTGGTTTATTTGCTTGTGCTATATATTTTTTTTATTTTGATCTTGTCCATCTCTTTTCATATGTGATTGTACAAAGGCCAGTAAAGTGAGATGAAGGAAGGTTTTAAAACATTTTTTATACATAGGGTTGGATTGCAACATATTCTTCCTGAGCAAAATTATCACATAGCTGTCCTTCAGCAATTAAATTTAAAAGGGATACAATAGATGCACTGAGCTACTTAAAACTGAAAATTTACAATATCATAGGGAAATAAAAATTTTTATATAATAATTATTAAATTTTACTGAAGGCTTCCAGAGAAAACATTGTGGAATAGAAGGCATTACTTTTGAGATCTGCTGATGAAAAAAAAGATATAGTTTTAGGATCATTTGTATTGAAGAGGGTGAGATAGAAAGCCTGATGTTCTACAATCCTTAAATAGTGAGGTGGTGAAAATAGATATATTCACTGAATATATACGTATGTGTCTAAATACATATATTCTATTTATAGAAGATATTCAGTGAATATATTATATATTCACTATCTAAAGTAATTGAAGAACAATTACTTTATATTAGACAGCACACGATGAAGTACATTTGCTGGGCCTGCAACTACATTTTTGAGGCACCCAAGTTCTTGCTAACTTGCATAAGTAAAAAAGTTACAAACTTTGACCCTGAATTTTCCATGACCTCTGATTAATGTCAACTTTATGGTAATTACCAGTGTCTCTGAATAGCAAACATATGCAGTCTATCTCCTCAAATCACACTAGATATGAATACATAGGACTGGATACTGGGTAAACAGTCCGTAGTCCATAACACTGATAATGTCCATAATATGGTGGCTAAAATTAATAAGCCTCAACTGAAGAGCCATTTTTTTTTCTTTTCAGACAATATAGAGGATCTAGGCAAAAAATAAAAATTAACAGAAGCTTTTATGTGTTAAAACCAGAGCCAGTTGGCTGCCTTGGTTAGGGTGACAAAATGCCAGCAAACCCAAAATCTTCATTTGCTTTGAAGACCTCATGCTGAATGAGAAGCTGTTGTTGAGATAAAGATACTCTTTGCAAGTGTATTAATTTTCTTCTTTCTGAACTCACAAGAGAACAGAAAATTTAAGCAATAAATTATGCCTGTCCCTTTGAGACCAGAGAAGCTCAGACTGTGCACACTTTGAAGGACTGAAGTTGATCAAAATGAAGCATGCAAGCTATGAAACTGTAGAGACATTTGACTCTATGAAATACTGGCTTCACTGAAAACTGCACTAGATATTTCCTACTGCAGAAAGTAATATGAAATTTCTTTATATTGAGCTCTCTGCTATTCAGGAGGATGCTCTGCAAAGTGGTTGATGAGGCTGTCGCCTGTAGCCCTTGATGGATAGCTAATGTAAAACTCACAAAGTATTTCTCATCATGCCCTCCGAGCCATTTTTGCTGAATATGGATGTTCAGAAGTTCAAATCTAGCCAGCACAGGAAGAGATTTCTTTATTATGCACAACTGTGCTCAGGGTCAGAATAAAAGAAGTAGGTGATTGTTCTTGGTAACTTGGTGTGTAAAAGTATTGCCAAAATTATATATTGTTGCCTGTATGTGTTAACTATAGTTATCTCTGTAAATAGAGCTGTACTTTTTCTGCAACAGGAATTTATTCTAATACTTTTATACTTTTCTTTCCTTAGCAGTATAATAACTACTGTGCCATATATATAGAAATTACTCCCAAGAATGTAACAAGCAGGATTCACACATTTAAATGATTTTTTTTTAAAGCTGAACTGTTTCCAAATTCTTCTATCCAAGCATCACTTAAGAAACTGTTTGTTCAGTTCAGTTTCATCTCTGCAGCTGCCAAACTACTTCAGTTCTGCCAGCTCTGCTCTCTGATTGCAAAATAAAGGGTGGTCACTTCACAGTGTATGCAAGAAATATTGTAATTTTGTGAAAATTATGACATTTAAGAAAATTCTTTCAATAGCAAATTGTTAGACTATCCTACTACTTGCCTATTTAGCAAAACCCAAAAAGAATCTTTTACATTCATTTCTCCATCCTTTCCTATGACATTAGTGAAAATAGTGTACCGGGTTTGTGTTTTCTTAGACTGAACTTTGCTGCAGCTTACATTCAAAAATATTTTTGTAGTATAATAGCCTGTCAAAATAAATCTGTTTTCCTCATTTTTTGTGTGTGCAGAAGGGTCCTTTTTGTCCATCTCTAACGATAACAATAGGACTATAGTAATTGCACAAATTAGCAAAGCTTTTCTTCTTTTCTTTTTCTTTCCTTTTTTTTCTCCTTGAAATTAGAGGATGTGTGAAAAAATGCATCAAGTAACCCCTTATTGTACGAAAAATGTTGCTAAATAAATGCATTAACTATTTTCATAGCTCATGTCTGAAGATCGGAGTCCCCGGGTCCATACAGCAAATGGAAACTCAAAGACATAGAACAGAGGAACCTGCAACCTGTTTTATTGAGAGGGAATGCAGATAATCACCTGCCTGTAATATTCTGACAAGTACATATTTTAAATTTTTGGGAAAGTAATCTCAACAGCTTGCTAGTCTCTAAATAAAAGGTCCCACTTAAAGTAAAGTAAAATATATAAATATGTCATAATTATTTTAACCTGAAAAATAATTTAAAGCAAAACAAAGAAGGGAAAAAATGTAAGCTACTTACTGATAATTTATTTAAGTTCCAAGCAGTTTTCTTCTCAGTAAAATAATTTGTCCTAGCTGAAGAAGAAATTAAAGTGTACTTAGAAATAAAGAAAGAATAGAATGTTTGGGTTTAGTTTTTTACAAGCTTTTCTTTCTTATGGTAAAAAAAATTTGAGTTTAAATTGTGATAAAGAAAATTTGTTAGAAATAAAAAAATACAAGGACATCAATCTCTGAAATATAGAAGCAAGAAGGAACTCACTGTGTTTCTTTTTAATGGAACAAGTGTGAAAATGAGGACTGTTACAGCACTCTGACTTTTCCTGTGGCTAGCATTTTATTTATTCAGAGTATTGTTTCTATGAGATTGCGTTCTGTGTTTTTCCCATGCTGACCTGTATTTTGCTTGGTGGGAAAGCTGTGCTCAGAGTGATTCACTGTGGGGTGAGGAATCACTTTGAGGGTTGCTTTTTGTTCACCTTGCATTATCACTGTGAAGTGCTAAAACTGACAGTAAGGCAATACCAATCATAACAGTAGTGTGTTGCACCTACTTTCTACTTAATATGTTTTGTAAGTTTCATTAATTCTGAATTAGATCAAATATGAAAAAAAATTATAGAAATAGGTGCAGCACATTTTCACTAAGAATATTTTTAAGAGGTACAGGCAGTTTATTTTTCTTCCTATAAGCCTCATAACTATCACTTGATATATTTACAGATACTGAGAATCAGAAAAAATTGTACCATGCCTCTCGCATGGGATATTATGTAAACATTAGCATTTGTTTGTCAAATAGTATTTTTGCATATACTTGGGCAGACCCACTGAACTGAATATATGCACAGAGATACGTCCTCTAGCAAATTGTTAACCCAGAGAAATATATCCTTTGCATCACAGCTTCATGCCAATCGCCACTTCAGTAAACACTGCCACATCACGATGACTGTTCTCCAGGAATTAGCAATGAGTTTGTTTATAATCAAGTTTATCAATATTTATAAAGTACTGTACTTAAGGGGATAATATATTGATAAAATACAGTTCTGAAACGCATTACATTTCCACATTATATTTAATGGCTAAAAATACATGTAGTGGGTGTGGAGTAATAGGGGCCATACCCCACCCCCACAAACAGTTTCTTTATCACCCCATCTGCTACCCCAAATGCTAACTCTCAGGAACACCACTGCTTTGCAGCATGTTTTATTATTCAAGCCTTAGTGGGAGGAGAGCTGCAGAAAGAAAGTGTTAACTGTAGAGAAAGGGAGGGTCAAACCAAGACCCAGAATAAGCTATATTGCTCCACTAATGCCAGGACAGTGGCACAAACTTCCGCTGGACCTGAACCGGCTACGGAGTACCATTAGGTTAGATTAAAACCTGCTAGAAAAAAAGGAACAGTGAGAAGGAGGTCTAAACACATTTGTGAAAGAATTAATAAAGAGGCTAAAGGTATTTACGTAGGCAGGGAACATATGGAAGAGGAACAAGGCAGACTTTGAGAAGAAATTATTTAGCTTCATTAAAAAAAAAACCCAAAAAAACCCCAACAGAACAAAGATAAGGCTAGGGAAAAAAAAATAGAAAGTTTACACTGTTTTCATGCTGCCTTTCTATTTTTCCAAAAGGAAGCAGGAGGTTGGGGCCTGATCAGACAGAAGCCAAGCAAAGATTCCTTTTGCTTTGGATCGGGTACTTTGGAAAGAAAGAAATGCTGCTAAATAAATATCAAATACCGATGAGTGTTAATGGGGGTTTAAGAGACAAAGCGTCCAGTTTGAAGCACTTATTGGCGATGTCTACACTATCACCACTTGCCAAAAACATTTCCATCATTGTGCAATGGTTGAGATTTATAGCTGACTTCCAGCATTTTAATCTAACCCAGCTCAGAGCAGGTGAGAAGCTGGCTGAATGCAGCTCATTGAGATGCTTTTGGGGATGACAGGATTGTTCATAAATATAAGTTTAATTGAATAAGCAATTTCATTTAAAAAAATCAGTTGGAGAAAAGGCAAAGGAAAGTGAGAAAACTGTGTGGGGTTTTTAATATATTCAAAAATTTTAAAAAGGATTTTTTATCTTAGTGTCTTCCCTTAAAAATTGGTCTATTTTTAATTTTAAAAAATAATTAAAATGGAAGAATCCTGAAAGGTAGCAAAATGTTTTGGTTTAGGAATTGAAAGATCTTCCTGGAATTTAGTCAGAACAGACAAGGTACAGTTTTCGTTTTCCCATTCCCTGAACAGACACTCTATTCTTTGCTACTGGTTTGCCATGCTAAGTTTGTTATTTGCCATAGTACATTTGTTTATTTTGTTTGTTTAGTCAATTGATTGGGTTTGGCCTCTTTTTTTTTGGTCGCCTTCTCCTGGTTTTAGATGTTATATAGGTGTTTGTTTATAGACTAGACTGACCTTCATGCAAATATGTAGAGCATATACCATATGCATACACCAGTATATGCAAAGGTCTGTAGGTTCAGTGAAAAAAAACTAATTCCCAACCTTAAGTGATTGTTCATCAGATTGGGATGGTGAGGAATGAAAGGATCATACCAGAAGATGTATTTTCTTGTATGTAGTTCTGCTCCTGTAAAAGTGTTGGAGTGTCAGTCTCAGATAAAGAAGAGTCAAGGTAATGGTGTATTTTTACTGCACTCAACAGAACTCAGTCAAAATAGACCATCTACATGTAGAAACCACAGATCAGTGTTAGAAAATATGGAAGGTTGTGTCTTTATATTCAACTGATAGTCCTGTTAATTTATATATGCCCCAGAGCCTTTTAAGTTTTCTGGCACTGGGTAATCAAAACCTAGTATAATCAAGTCAGTTTTCAAATTTCCAAGCCAAAAGACTCCATGCAGTATATTCAGCAGTGATCCTTTATGAGGTACTATAAAAAACCAAATTCTGCTTTATCTATGTGGCCTTTCCTCAAGAAAATTTATGCTCTCTTGCTGGTTGAAATGTGTTAGCTGACACTCTTCTTCACCAGAAAAGGCTTGGACTGAGTCATGATCAAGGATGGGATATCTTATATTGGAATGGCTGCAGTACTTCTCTACCCACACTGCAGGAACAGTTCAGACTCTGATGTAACAGCTACAGAATTGCAAATAAGAGCTTGGCATTTGTGTAATAAACTTTAGCAGTTCAACTACTGCTTTGTGAGAAGTGGAGCCAGCTCTGTAGTCAGAGTAGGAATCTCTAAGAGAAGCAAGAAAAAGAGGGGTGCAAAACACTGAAACTGCCTCAACCTAAACCATCCCCACTTGTAAATCAGATCCCTATGTTGTCTTGACTGTTGTGATGTGTATTCAGCAGGACACTTTGGAATGAAAGATAGTGCAGTAGGATATATAATATATATAATATAGTAGGATATATAATATATAATAGACATATATTCTATTATTGCTTGGATGAATTGGGGGTGGTAGGAGCAACTACTTAACTTCATACTATAGTATTGCATATGGCTAGTCTGAGATTCCAAGTCCAATGGAAAATAAATTTGGCAGTATAGGGAAAGAGTTCTTGTAGTTACAAAATTAAGGCAAATAGTAGCACATTGTCTCACAGAACAATGGTATGGTTTTAGAGAAAAAGGAATGAATACTAGGGGACACAATTTTAAGTATGCCACAAATACAGTTTTCCAAAATGTCAGAGTCATGCAGCAAAGACCTGAACAATGGCAGACCATGACTAGAAAGAAGAAACACCTCCCTGGTTACCTGGAATACTTAAGCATAACATTCCTAGCTCAGTAGGGAAGGACTGAGGCTCAACAAATTGTCTGCTGTCTAATTGTCTCTTGGCTCAGCTTGAAAAATGCAAATAGAACTAGACTGCAAAAATTGGTTCAAGAAGCCCTAACAGGATATCAAGCATTAAGCAGTATACAGCAGATGGTAAAAGATTTTTAAAAAGCAGTCTTCTTTAAGTTCACAATAGTCTAGGGAGTTAGAAAATGGCAGGTGGAGCAGGAACTATAACAGGTTATGAATTGTCAATAATTTCCTTTTCAGTGGCAATGAAACTGCTCTTGAAATCACCAAAAGGTTATAGAGATACCCTGTAACTGGATGACAAATACCTCAAGTGACAACTGACACAAAGATGTAACAACTAGACGAACTACAGAGTTAGAAAGTAATATTCTGAATTAATATTTACAAACTAATACGGAATTATTTCTGGTCAGTCCTGAAAATCTTGGATATAGATACACTTAAAGAATGCACCAAACAAACACAGGCTATAAATCAAGACAATTGAGCAGCTAAATCTTAGCATTAAATACAGAGCATTATTATCATGATCACCAGTGTCCTTCATTAGTATACAAAGGAAAAAAAACCCTATGCCCAATGATACCTGTAGTTTATAATGAAAATAGATGCTCCAGCATGGAAGTAAACAGTGTGTGTGATAGGAGGCTGCATTTGAAGAGTGCATAGTGATGCAGAGAGCATAATGTGTACACAAACAGTTCTGTGTTTTTATCTGCATTGGATGAATATTTTATTTACCTCTGCTGACTTCTTCACTCTCCAGCAGAATATTAAGAAAAGTAGAGGCATGACTCTCACTGGCATACTAGTTGTAAAAATAAACAATTCCTGATAGCAAATAATAATGTTTAAAGCATTTTCGTGACCCCCTTATCTTCTCATTGTGGTAGGCAACAGTCTATGTCCCCTATGCTTGAAGTCAGGCATCCTGTCTTTAGCAGAATTGACATACTGACAGCAGAACTTGAAAAAAAAGAAAGTGAAATTACTGTTGTCAAACTGATAAAAAACAAGTGCAGGATGTTGTACAGTTTCAAGGAAATGCAGAAGAAAATGAAAATGCAGTTATCTCAGGGAGTCTGCATTTAGATAGCCTGAAGCAGTGGTACCAAAGAAAAATATGAATTTTTCCTCGGCACTAACTGCAAAATATAATTGCGACCACTTTAATACTAATTGTGTTAACTGTTCCATTCCTGAGTCGTTTACCAGATACAATGCATTAGAGCACCACTTCATTATTTGAACTTACTTGATATGTGCTAATGTTTCATTCCTCTTAAACGATGAGTTAGAAAAATACTGCTGGAGGCCACAGAATGTCCTAAAGCAGAAAGGCACAAGGAACAACCTCAGAATGAAACAAAAAATTGCTGCTTTCAGATGTCATTTCTAGACTTTTAAGCAGCTCATTAATTTCTGATATCTGCTTATCATGATACTGTTTTTCCACTGAAGTCTGATAGCTTCAGACTTCCTTTCCCCACTCAGAACTTCTTATAAGGAATTGTTTAAATGTTGATGGCAAAGACTACCAGTTAGAAATCAGCTTGGGACGTTAAAAAAAGTCAAGCAAAACTGAACTGCTGGTAAGCAATAATTCCACTAAACTCTGGCCTAGAGGAACAAGCCTGAGAAGAGACCACAGCCACAGAAAGCTGAGACTCTCAGAGGGCTATTATCTTTCCAGAATGGATACATCTGGAACAATGAGAGTTAGGTAGTAATAGACAAAAATTAAATTCCGTCACCTTATTTCCTAAAATTATAACAGAATGCGTCAAAACCATTAAAGTCTTCATGCCCAGTTAACTCACATGCAGGAGATAGCTTATTCTTTCTCTTTATTTTACAGAAAGCTGTTTGCTTTTCTGTCTTAGCAGGTGTCAGAGTCCAAAGATATAGGTGGTTTTTCAATCTTCATTTAACATAACTGATAATTTGGGCAAAATTCTTGTAAGAATTTTCTTTCTTTGAAAGAACCTGTACTGCAGCAACCTCAACATGGCACATAAAAAGGAAAAGCACTAGTTATTTGGAGCATTGGAAGAAATCCTACTTCTGTTTTCTTGCTGATAACTCAACTCACAGAGAAAAAGATGCTTCTCTCTAAGAGGCAAAGTCTCTCCTGCCCAAGGGACTTGGCAGGGAATACGTGATAGGCCATGTCAGTGAAGAGAAAAAAATTTAGGTAATTCCTTTTTATACCAGTAGTTTTCTGTCCTTTCCACCATATGGTGACATCCTTAAAGATCACTTGGTGGGCTCCCTTAAAGACCACTTTTGTATATGACTGTGTATACATGTATATATGCATATATACGTGTATTTATAAACACACATGTAAGTATGAGCAAATGTGTATTTGTCAGAGATGCCTTGACTCCCCAAAAATTGCGGAAGAAAACCAAGGTGCCTGAATTTAGTGGGTGGAAAGTGGCTTAGAAATAGGACAGTTTACCAAATTATGGTGGTCCCATCCCACAAAATGTTGTCCTTTCTTTGCAAGCTGTATAAATTCAGCCTTCAGCTACATTTTCAACTTCGATTCCTTGTCACATTTCTTGTTTCTGTCTCTCTGCTCAGCCAATGACAGCAGTGCCAATCCTCCAGTTGTTAAATCTATCTGAAAGCTTCCCCCCTCCTACTTTATATCACCCTCAAAGTGATTTTTGCAGTCTCTCCTCCAGAAAGAGTGAATTTGAACACAAAGACAGAATATTTGAGCCAACGAGAGAAGTAAAAAGAGAATCCTTGAAGTCTTTTCTTTAACTCATGTTATCCTATGCACATTACAGGAAGGAGAATGTCCCTTTAAATAGTTTGGGAGCCCTCTAGTGATTCTTCCTTTTACTGAAGAAATTAGGAGATCCTCCAGGTAGAATGGAGAGGCCTTTCTGCAAGGATGATGGACCCAGTGTTTGCCATCCTGTGAAGACTCTGTTAGTTCTGCAAATCCTTAACATGGCACAGAAAACCCAAATAAAATGCTTTCCTTTCTTCAGTCATCCCTGTTTGTCCATTTTATTAATAATTTAAATTCTTGTTTTGTAAAGTTGGAATATCTGGAAGATCAGCAGTTTAAATCTTGGCAGTATTTTGTCTTGGTTTGCGAAGAACCTTCAGGGCAGAACCCCACGTTACATGTGTGCTAGTGTGTGCTGCAAACCCTTCTTTCTGAGCTGTCAAGAATCAGAGTGTAAATCCTGAGCCTTCAGATTATGGTGAGAGCTGAACCTTTTGCTATTCTGCCATTACAAACCATAAGCTCTTATAAAAAATATTTTTAGGAGTCCTATTGAATCGCACAGTATGTAGCATAATGTAATCAATACAAGAAGCTGCATATAAATAATCTGTTTGGATTCTCACACATTTTAAGATGAGAGAGGGCACCATTCCCAGCAGTACTCCCCCCCTCCCTCAGAGTTCACACCTTTTATGGGGGAAAATGATTGTAAAGTATTCATTTAAGCCAATAACCAAAGCTTATGTTATTCATTTCTCAGTGATATACATAGTGCTCTTTTTGTATACTATTAACTGTGGACATATGTTTTTCATTTGACTATGTTACTTACACACACAATTCTTTTAAAAAATATGTAAAATATAACAGCTGCTGTAAAAAAATATTTTTAGATCTCTGAAGTGCCTAACGAGCTGCAGTGCACAACAAAAATGGTTTGGTCTTTATAACTTGCCCATTGTGAAATACCGTGGAAGAGTTTAATCTGTTTGGTCATCCCCTTGGAAGGGGACAAACTGACACAGTTTTAATATGACAATGTGCTTCTGTGGGGTGTATTCCTTGGCTGTAACAGCAAGGTCTTGATCATTCACTGCATCAAAGCAATGATACAAACAATGGATCAGCCAACTTTTAAAACAGCAGTATAAAAGCAATTGTAAAGACACCAACTGTATCATCTGAGCTCTGCTTTGACATTGCTGTTTTCTGACGGCATAAATATACCTATTTCCTGCCAGTGTAAGTGAGAGATTAAGGGTAAATATAGAAAACCTAAAGTTTGCTTTGGATTAGAACTTTTTTCTTTATGAATTATTGAATAAATCAAATATCCTTGGTTCTTATCCCAACAGAGTGTGATGATTGCTAGCTTGAAAAAATGTAGCAAGAGCAAACTTTGGCAAGAATGAAGCATTATAATGTGATGTCTACAGAGAGTTAGAGATAGGGAGGATTATCAGTTACAGGCAATGCTATCAATATTGGTAGGAGATATTTAAACTGTAATTCTACCTAGATTAAGGTACTTAAAAAGAATGTTTGTGGATTGAAAACAGCCTCTTTTAAGGAAATAATTGCACCACTGGTTAATACATAGATGCAGATTATTCCATTGCAACACATTTGACTGCTACCATGTGAGGGAATGGCAAGTATGGAAAAATGCCAAAACTGAATGTCTTCTTCCTTCTCTTCCAGTTGATAAGACAGGAGAACTAAGATGCTGTTTTTGAAATCAGTCATGTGGTATCTGGAGAATAGGATGAGAAAACAAAATCTTTTTTATGAAGATCCCAGTCATACAGTGGCAGAGTACATACTGGGGTGGAGCCTGCACTCAGAAGAGTTCTGACATTCTCAGCAGCAGCTGCAAAACCATTTTGCAAATTTTCTGCTGCAATCTGATGGGGAACCACGGTCATGACTTGCACCAGGCCCTGCCCTGACCAGTTCTGCTAAAACGCCTTGCATCACTCAAATTAATTCTCTAGACAGTGTTTCTCATTTCTTTGTTTCTCCTACATTTTTGTTGCTTCAGTCTTGATATTTCCAAAGTGTTAAGTCCAATGTATTCAAAGAAGTCTGGGTGTTCAAAGCTGTGTAGATAATGTCACCGAAGCAGTTCCATTCCACTTCAAAAGTGTCCAGGGTGTACAAAGTTGCTGACACAAGGTTCTTGAATCACTTACAGGAAGCTGAAGTAGGGTATCCATCTGGCTTTCCAATGCTTTTCAAAGTGCTGGTTTTATAGCAACAATTTTACAGCATTAACTTAAATCTTTTTGATATTTAGCCTATTCCAAAGCTTTTCCTTAGTGAATGTCAAATTTCCGTAGGTAGTTTACATTTGTATCCTACTCTCACAGACTGATTCTGCTGTTGCTCTAGAAGTGGTGCTATCAATCTTTTAATTTTTAGACTGGGTTTATGCCTAGGGAAACATACTGATCATGATAAGAATATTTATTGAGAATATTTATCTCTGTACATATTGAGAATATTTATCTGAAAGAATGGGTCTCCCTTTTTGCATTTTTCATATTGCTTTTTTTGACAGTAGTAGCAGTCTTTACAGTCTTCCTCAAAATAAGCTCTGATGCCTTTGGAGTAATAATAATAATGCTCTTTTGTATCTGAGAATTTACATGCTCCATGTCTTCATAAAAGTTGTGTCTTTAGCTATTTAAGCAGCATTTGGTCAATAACAGTGGTGACAGAGTTCCTTGTCAAGTGTCCATCATGCTGTATAGTCATTTTTGCCGTTGGGCAATTTAGTTCATTGATCACTGGAGATGTGACAGTGGTTTTGCTGTCAGGTTCTCCATTATTTCATCAGGAACTACAGGTGTACAGTACAGATAGCTAATCCAAATTTCCTTGAAAATGCTATCCTCTTAAGAAAAATTTCACTTAGTGTTATTAACTTATGTTAATTTCATATCTGGAGACTGCGTAATCAGACGGGACAGTTCTTCACATTGGATGATTCAGTGGATGTCAGTAGGTGTCTGTACTGCTATGCTCAAAGATTTAAGTTTAAAGGACTGAAAATGAAGGGAAGGCAGGTTCCTCAGGGAATGTCTGCACTCTGCAATTAAATACAGTACAGAGAGCCCCAAACTAGGGCTGACCAGCCTACAAACTGACCAGCTGCATTAGCATGATTTTGCACTTCAGTAAAATCTTTGACTCCCAGAAGGAAGCCCTGGCTGCAGCTCGGTGCCATGGTGATGCAGATACATTGCTTTGCTTCCAGAGCAGGATCTGCTGTGCTCTGTTGTGTGGGAGTCACTGAACTCTAGTATGGCTTCTAGCTGATGTAAAGTCATCTGTGATCCTGAATTTTGTGTGAGCAGATTTTGCAATTGCAACTGCTCTTGAATCTGTACCTACAGCTTTGTTGGGTTTTTTATCATCTCAAAAGCCTGAAGGAATCAACTTGATTTCAACACCAAACACACATATTCTAGCAGTGTAACTCAACTGGATTCCCTTACAAGATAGAGATGAAGAAGATGAGGGAAAGCTGGCCATATTTGAACTTGAGAAAGAGCATCTCTTCTAAGGGAGTTTTTAAATTTTTCAGTGATTAAAAAGAAAGCCCAGGAAGGTCTGACTAGCAAGGGTAAAGTTTGATTCATTATAGTTCAAAAGAATGATTTTATTACTTCCCGTTTCTGTAACTTTTCGTCTTCCTTTTTTTCCAATATCATAGAGTCACAGAATGGTTTGATTTGGGTTGGAAGGGACCTTAAAGATGATCTAGTTTCAATGTATCATACAAAAGAGCCCATGACTTGTCTGCTGGATTTCCTTAGTAGGTAAATATGTGAAAATTTGTGAATCTCAGTCAGTTTTCTCCCACCTTTTAAAACCTCAGGAAGTTACAGTAATACCCAAACCCAAAAGTCCACAATATTTTCACTTTTGAACTGATATACTCTAAAAACAATAGATGTTGTGTCAACTTGTATGGTTAATTTTAAAGTAAGGTCCTGATACATCACTGAGGTTTGGAGACTACCTTAGGGTGAAAAGTAATACATTTTAGCTCTGTGACCCAGAGTATTAGATGTGTACCAAGTGATCAGCTCTCTGTATTTTAACATGTAAAGCTGCAAATGATTTGCTGCTTTTTTCCTTACCTAAGCTATTGCAGTTGTGATCCACTGAGAACATCCCATCTGGAAATTTTTTTAATGGGATTGGTGGCTGGTAGGGTACTTTACATCTCCAACATTTGATTTCTTCACATGTTGCTTGAGCTATGACTATGTGCATTTGGTTGCCTATGTATTGAAATGGGCTTTTTTATCCCCTCATCTCTGCACATCACTGATGTACAAGGTTGAGCAATGAAAGTAGACTATTGTGCGGGGCTTTGCATTTGATGTGTCAGTTATTTAATAGTTTATTCTTAGAGACTACTGATGGCACTTAGAGATTTAGGCAAGCACTTTTATATCACACAGCAGCAAGTTTTCATTTCACTCATTATCAGAAACATCATCCTGGATAGTACTGTGTTTACTACATGTTGCTATTTTAACTAATCTGTGAAAATGAAAACAATTAAAACCATGAAAGTTCAATCAAGTTCACTGATCTATACTTTTTGGTCTTTTCTGAAAAACGAACTGCTGTTTCTGAAACAAATCTTCTGGCTGATGCAAAGGTTAGGAAAAGATCATGAGAGAAGACAAGGAAACTTTAAATGAATTATCCCATTTTTCAGCAGAGAACATATTAGCATATATTCTAGCATTGCCAGAATTAGGCAATATTACCAGACACAGGTCAAAACAGATGCTTTGATAATATGCTTCCCGCTCACATGCTAGCTGCATCAGAAACAAGCATATACATTTTTAGTACCTACTTAAGAATTTTTTGATCTTTTTCTGCTAGCAGAATCATTTTTTATGGGCTCTGATTTTGCCAGATTCATATAAACTGAACTGGCTAGCAGTGACTTACTTTCTATATTAACTACAGTGACATTCTCTTTTTCTAGCTGAATAAATGAATACCATAACCAAGAGATGTCTTGATGAACAATCAGAAGAATATGGTCAACTTCCTTTTTCATCCACAGACTAACCAAACTTCATTACTGAAGGAAATATATGTTGCTGCAAGATAAAGTTTATGGACCATATTGAAATTTTCTTCTCAACTATTTTGTACATCTTTTAAGGTTGAACTTATTTGTGGCAGACTGAGGTCGAATACAGCACAAATTTTTCAGGCTTTATACAAAGCAGAGTGATGCCATGATCACAGCTCTGACTTTGATTTACTTGGCAGTGCCTTGCTTGGTCTTGGCAACACATTGGTAAGGTCCTGTGGCCTTTGGCTCTGACCTGACTCCTGGTTTGTCGCGGAATACAACCACGTGTGTGATGCATTTTCTACATGATAAGGAGAACAAATTCCATTTCTGTTCCTGTTCTGCTGTGCAATGGTGTTAGTATCAATCTTCAGCGCTCTTAGTATTTTCCTTTCTTTTCCTTTCTTATTCTATTTCAAAATGTCTTCACTGAAAACTGGTCCAAAGAGAAAGGTCATATATAGCAACAGTCTGAGACACTTCTCACAAACACAGTGCAGAAAGGCTCTTCCAAGTCCTGAGTGGGGAAAAAGCTTGTTCTCATTTATACTGACATGAATACCTGAGAATTGTTAAAGCACAGCACAAGCCAATTTTTTTGGTTCCATCTCCTGCTGGTGGTGAAAAAAATACATGCATTTTCTGTGCATGTGTAACCTTGCTCCCAAGGATGCATTTAGAGCTTTTGCCCTGTTAAAATGCTGCACTATTTCTGCAAAAAATGCAGATTTCTTACATGAAAATCAGACCTATTTTGAACAACTCCTCATACAATACTGGTTCATTTGTACTAGATCACTCATTAAGCTTTGAATGATGAATTTTCATTCCTCTACCTTTTTTCCATATATTGATGCATTGTAATAAGTGTGAAAGTTCAGTCAGTGAAACCCAAAACTTGCAAGATTTCAAGTCTGCATTAAAAAGCAGAATTTAAACAATTTTAGCTGCCAGACGTCTGATTGCTATGTTCCAAATATTCATACCTCCATCATAAATATATAGATTTTCACATTTTTTAATAAGTGAATGAAAATACCTTTTGGGGAATAAAGTGATATGTTTTAAAGGCATTTGTTTACTTTTTCTGTAAGCTCCTGAGATGGCTAACATACTAGTTGTTAATCACACCATCTGTTCAAGCACTGTTTGACTAAATGAATCAATTCATACTTTTTCTTCTTAAAGCAGTTTTTTACAGAACAATATGTTTGTGTCTATTACCCCATCATTTGGCAATGTGATATGAGATATTTTAATTTTCCTATTTATTGTGCAAGGATTTTCAATCTCCAAATATTTTTTTAAAATATGCATACAGCACAGGAAAGCTGTGTCTATTGATTTCTGTAGCATTGCAAACAGTGGAAAAATCTGTTCCATTCTGCTGTCAAATTTCAACCATCTGATTATATTTAAATGAGTTATTTCAACATGTTTCATTTAAATGACCGTCACTCCAGCGATTCCCCCTGCGTACCGAAGATGGCAGTGATGCACAACCTACCCACCTTCGAGGAGCTCACTCACATTTTAGGTACTGGTTCCAGGAACCAGCAAATTGAGGGAGAGATATTCTGCAAATGGGAATGGAAACCTTTTGTGGTCTTCCGTGTCTCAGTTTTCTCTGATCAGCTTACATTCACAGCATTCCAATTGAAATTCTGGCTAATTATGGAAACTGGAGCTTGAAATAAATATAAACCCTAGCTCAGAAAGACTGTAACCAAGCTGTTTTAAAATTTATGTTTATATGCACTTCCTAGCTCCAACTGAAAGAAAAAATCATCAGTTTCTGTGCATCATATCTTGGTAATTCCTGAAATGTCATATGAAAGGCTTTGAGTGACTATGGGGCATTTCCAGCTCCTCTGAAGTTTTGCACAAATATGCTGGGATATGTTCTTGGTCCTAGTTTACCTTAAACTAATGATTTATAGATTCACGGGAGGAATGCTGGGCTAAGCACCAGGGAGACTCTGACAATTAATAAAATAGTTTCTGAAAAAAATAATGATTGTAGCCATACTGGTAATACAAACAAATAAAATAAAACTAAGTAACTTAATACCTTAAGTATAATATAACAAATAATCCTGAAGAAAAAAATGACTGAATGACTTCCTAATATCATATACTCAACATACCTTGATACTGCTGTGAGATGAGAGGGAAAATGGTTCCTAAAATCTATGTCCTATTTATATGGTCATTTAAGAAACAGTAAGTCATTTTTCTCACTTTTGTGATACCAGTGTCTAGAGAGTTTGCTTTTCAAGAATGATAACTGTGTTCTCAGTTAATTTATAGTTAATAACTATATATTAAAGATAAAAAATGTTAAAATTTCTTTTCTCATTCATATTCTGTTTTCCAGCCTAAGCCTTATTTGTGTAAATTCATGTATAGTTAGGTTACGTGGCTGGACTAGTTTCTGAAGGATTGCATGCTAGAATAGAAAAGCATTTACTAAGTAATGAAAAATGATGCCAGGAAGTTCTTAATAGAGTCCTCATCCTCCCTTGGTTTGTCTGGTTTTCTTTATTGACCATTTGGTGAGATTTTTTTGTCAGTAACAGAGAAAGAAAGTAAAAGGGCGAATGTGTCTGTGAAAGATGCATCAAAAATTATATAGTAATCAGTAATTATAAATTATAATCAGTATTGCATTGTGCCAGTGGAACACTGTTGCCTCTCTGGATCTTAAATAGAGCTGAAGTCTGGCAGTAATGCAGGCATCAAACCAGTGTATATACTGAGGAGTAGGTTCATGGCCTTGAACTGGCACTGAATGCAAGCCAGTGAAAGGTTTGCAGTAATATATGTATTGTTTTCTCAGGTGTCCTGGTAAGGTGATAGGCTTTAGAATTATTTTCTACAGGGTGGAGATTTTGTATTTCATTTTAGTTACTAGCTAATATTAGTCTGCTCTGAATGTATTGCATGAGTTGTCGTGAGGTGACTCCTCTGAGAAAAATGGATTATTTCATAAGAAGACGTTCTTTCACCCTTCAAACCCTTTTCCCAATCTAATTATTTAGCATTTAGCAAATATGATCCACTGTGTTGCTTTGAATGACAAAGCTTATTTAACAATGGAGGGCCCATCCTTTCAGTGAGAGGCCACATAGCTTCCCTTAGGTCTTGGTGAAGTTTCAGTTCAAACCAGCCACTGTTCATTCCAGTCTTGTTAGTATTAATGTACAATGGTATCTATTTCATGTCATTGATTTATTCTACTGGACATACGTTTTTCTCATGTTATTGGTGATGAAGGTGTTTCGTGTCTTCCCCATTCCTACAGGCTCATCTATAAAAGTAGAGATAGCAAGGAGGAAGGGAGGGCAGAGGAAGGATGGCCACACACTGTGTAGGTCTCTGGGGTATAAAGGCAGCTTCTGTGATTTACTTGTGCTCTTGAGGTCACCAATACCTTATCAAGTATATGAAAGTTAGCGCAGAAGGCAATACAGAGAATGAAGCTCAGGTTCCAGTTTTAAAGCCTTAGAGAAGCCTTAATGGGAATATCTCCCTTAAATCCTGATCCTTCTGCATCAAAGATATATGTGAGCTACATCCAAATATTTTAATTGGTCTGTGTTGTATTTTATCTGATTGTAAAAACCTTGACTTTTGATTTTTCAAGAAATTTTTCCAAATTATGTGTCCTCTCCATTTAAGGGGTTATGGCTTTTTACAATATTCTTTTAAATGTGGATGTAAGGTAAAATTAGTAAGTCGTTTGTCACATCAGATCACATCAAATCACTGAGAAGCTCATCCTGAGCTATGGCATCAGGATGAAACTGCTTCTACACTGCTTTATCTGGTTAATTAAAAAGGCTATCTAGGGAGTTCATGTCAACTTGAATAATGATGCTGCCTTTCTGTACATATTAGAATTCTCCTTGAAAAATCTAGTAAATAGCATTGCCATGTTGAGATTGGAGATTTTGTTCATGAGGTAGATTGAGTCTGCCATTTTGAAAGGGAAAGATATATGGTTTTCTTTAAAAAAAAAAAAAAAAAGCTGTTCTCCCAAGACAATTAAATTTACCTTCTTTACATTAATAATCTGACAAATTTTACTTCCTTACCATTTGTATCTCTTTTGCAATTTTCTTCTTCCCTGGATGGAATTGTTCCTTAAGACTTCTAAATGTTCTTGACCTTTTTAATTGTGTAGCATTTAAAATTATCAAGTCTTGCAAGCATAAAATCTTTCATAATGTAACCTGATCTCCTTATTGCTTTTATATGCTATGAGCTGACTTTGTGCAGTCCTTATTCATATGGTTGGTTGCTAACTCATAAATAAATCCCAGAAATCTCTGTGGAATCATTTTGTAAGTGCATGTAAATAGAAAGTAGATAATATGTCATATTTTGTATGTAAAAAAAAATAATGTGAGTTGTTGCTCTTCTATTGCAGGTCTCCTTTAGCTTTCTTACAGATCCTTTCTAAAGATTTTGCAATAATGGATTATTTTCTCTCTAAAATATTGATTTTATTGAGACAGTCATTTTGAGTCCATTAAATTACTTGAAAAGCTTTTAAAGAATTTTAATCATACAATGCCATGATTTTACTGAAAACTGGATTATACCAAATGACAATTTTAATTGTTTTTCTTTTTGCAATAAAGGAAAAAATTGAAGTGAGCAGCTTTAAAAAAAAAAGAAACAAGGGCCAAAATGAGATCTTGAAAATTTGGAGGACTTTGAATTATTTAATATTTTTACAACATTACTTATTTTGGATGCCTCTTACTCTCAAGTTAGAAACTAAATGATGTCTGATGATGTATGGCAATAATATTTCACTCGTATTGAGGAAAATTGTCATTGGCCTATATAGGTAATAACTATTTTTCAATATGTTTGCTTCTAATTTTTTACTGTTGTAGCTAGAAAAAGGAGACTAGAGTGAAAATATCATCTAACTGATCCTAAAAAGGAATCTTTACATTTTTCAGGTTATGTCTGCACTGAAAGCTAGATTGTTAAAGTCTAGTTTTATTACTCCTCCTCAAAATCTTTCACTTAAAGGGTTTAGAGGTCTGTGTAATTTCTTTCCATATAGGTGTAAGGAAAGGTGTTTGCTCTGAAGGATGCCATGGGAGTGATGGAGAGCCAGGCAGCAGGAAGATAATAGAGTCAAATTGAAATTTTTAAAGTTCTCAATGATATCTAGATATTTTAAGCTCTGGAACATCAAAAAATATGAGTTCATGTTGTTATCATTATTTTTGTGTCCTGCCCTGGCTTTTCATCCCATGTGAAAGATGCAATATTTTTTTGTAAATAAGAAAATTTGAATCCCAAAATTAAGAAATAATTTTGTAGAAGCCATCCTAAATCTGTTTTGGCAAAAAAGTTGCACCTTTGCTATCCACCAGTAGTAGAAACAGATTTTTATGAGTTTTAATATAATTGCTCCAAAGAATCATTTGATATCAGATCCTCTCTACCAGACATCACACTCAGAAAATAACTCACAGGTGCAATGATCTCTAAATTAGTATACTTAGGCTATTTCCAGCATCATGCTGCTAATTCATTGCGTGTCTTCCCCTCTACCTCTACTGGTCCTTAGATGACAAACTAAAGATGTTCAAATTATTTCTATGGCAGATTAGAGGAGAATAAGATGAAGAAGAAGTAAGAAAGGAGAAGATGAATGAGATGGTACAGCACTACTTTGATGATAAAGATGCTTTGTCAATTAGGTCCATGTAATGTCTGATTCTGTACCATCTTCAGGCCATAGATACTCTGCTCTTCACTGAATCACATATTTGTTCATTTTATACCATTCCCTGTGCTTTTGCTCCCACAGTTACCTTTGTCTGTGGTAGTGGAAACATTCTAGCAGCTTGACAGTCTAACTTCCAGTTTTCTCCTATTTAGAGAAAACTCTTGATGTATTGCAGAAGAGAGAAGATTCAATAAAAAACAAGTATTAACTGCATAATATATTGCCTACAGATATTGTTAATTCCATAAACTTATTTTCATAACAAAAGGGCTTTGCAGGGAATTTTTTTTCAGTCAGTTGCTTTTTCCTGTATCAGTTTGCAGGTAAACATTATCTTTCTACAGGACCTCTAAGAATCAAATATTTTGTACATTTTATTTAAATACTGTAAAAATATTCCATTTGCAATTTAAATTGATTACATCTCAAAGCAGAGAAAAAAAGGAAATAATAATGGCAGGAAGACCTCATTACAAAAATATTGCAAATGTGGTGATGCATTATTCAAGGACAAACATTTCCTTCATGCAGTGCAAGGACCTGAGAAATTCCTGGATGCTGTGATACTACTGCAACAACAGTGATGCAGCTGTAGTAGAATTTAATCTCTTTTTGTTTCTCTTGCTTTGGTGCCCCTAATATCTTTCTTTATTCATTTATGTAGAAATGAAATCTCCTGTGGACTCAGCATAACAACCCTAACCCTAACCCTAACCCTTACCCTAACCCTGACCCTAACCCTAAGCCTAAGCCTAAGCCTAACCCTAACCCTAACCCTAACCCTAACCCTAAGCTTTAGCCTGAGCCTAACCCTAAGCCGAACCCTAACCCTAAGCCTAACCCTAAGCCTAACCGTAAGCCTATGCCTAAGCCTAAACCTAAGCCTAACCCTAAACCTAAGCCTAAGCCTAAGCCTAAGCCTAAACCTAAACCTAAGCCTAACCCTAAGCCTAACCCCAACCCTGACCCTAACCCTAAGCCCAAGCCTAACCCTAAGCCTAACCCTAAGCCTAACCCTAAATTTCACCGTAAGCCTAAACCTAACCCTAACCCTAACCCTAACCTACCTTCTTTCATGCAGTGCAAGGACCTGGGAAATTCCTGGATGCTGTGATACTACTGCAATAACAGTGATGCAGCTGTAGTAGAATTTAATCTCTTTTTGTTTCTCTTGCTTTGGTGCCCCTAATATCTTTCTTTATTCATTTATGTAGAAATGAAATCTCCTGTGGACTCAGCATAACACCCCCTCCCCATTTTCAGACCAATTTGCCAACAGTTTCTAAGCATTGAAGTGAATCTTGTACAGGAAATATAGTAGTGAGACTCATCTTGGCTAGGCAACAGAGGAAGGCTTTTGATCCTTCTAGACTATTCCACTCTTGACAAGAGCAAAGGCAAAAATAATATTTCAGAAGCATGACAAACAAGGATGTTTGGAAGCAGATGTTGCAGTGAGGAATTGCCATTTTCTGGTTCTAACAACGATTTTGGCTAGAAAGGTAAGAGGTATGACCATGGAATCATCATTTCTACTAGGATGGAGGCAAACCCAGCTCCACTAGACTTCAAGGCACAGTAACACAACTGCCATGGTCACCAGTGGCTGTTGGCTTTTCTCTTATCAAACTGAGTGTTATTGTGAAATATGATCTCATGCCATTTCAGACAATGCTTCAATATTCACTCTTTTCCTATAAAACTCTGACTAATCTGCTGTTACATCGAGAATTGAATGGAGAGGGACTAACTTTTTCCCACATACTTACTGAAAGCTTCTCCTGTGGGGTTTATATGGTCTGTAGAAAATGAACATGAAATTCCTCTTAGTTATCATTCTGCCTTGTAAGAACAATATTCTCTAGTTCTTGTTTTAGTCAGACATTTTGATAATTCCTTCTTCAAAAGATAACCTAGAAATGGGGGTGTACCTACACTCAGGGTATATGAAGATAAGTTACAGATGCCAAAGCACTGTATTTTCTAGAGTACAAGATGCATGTATTATTTATTTGTTACTTTGTGCTTACTTCAATTGTTTTCATAATAAGTGTTTCTAACTTTACAATATAAACTCTGTATGAGTTTTAAGCGCATATATTTTTTGCTTCTGTTCTTTTCAAAGCAAAAAGTTATGGCAAGGCAGTTTCATATTATTACATCCTCTCAAGGGACTTAAGTAAAAAAAAAGTCTATGAAACATTGCACTAAATCACCAGTCAATGAGGCCACTCATAAACCTAACTGTGTTCATAAGTCTTTCCTGGGTCAGGGCAAAGAATGTATTCATTTGCCAGTACTGCCTTAAAGACAACTTAGCAAACAAAAGATTCAAGCACAACAAGAAAAGCATCATTCTTATGAAGACACTTGGCATTCCCTGAAGCATCCACACCCCAAAAAATCAGTCCACACCTGTAAAGCAGACTAAACTGAAAGCAGTTTAAATATGTTCAAGTAAGAGAAGTTCAAATATTTGCAAATATTAAGCAATTGTTCTATGTACTTCTAATTCATCTGATTGCATTAAACTTGAATACACAAAGGTCTCTCAGTATCACTGAGAAAACTGAAATCTTGATAAGCTCTGAAACTAGCTATGTTCACTGAAAATGTGTAACTGTACATTCAATAGGACTGTAGGAATTCTAAAGATGTTATCTTTTCATGCTTCAGGTTCCTTAGGCTTCATACACAGTGTAATTAACCCCCAGTTGAGAATAACCTCTGTTGTTCATTCAATACATGAATCCTATTAGTGTAGCTAACATACCAAGTTATGTTTGTGTTAAGAGAGCTTGTATATTGTTACAAAATGTTATTGCTTTGGCCAGGTATTTTTACTACAGATTATACAAATTGGGAAAAATAATCTATGTATCAATGTTGCCAAATTACACACTGAAGTATTAAAGATGTATTAAAAATTGGTTTGTAATGGAAATTCTGATTGTAAAGAAAGACACTTAAATCGCTGCTGCTCTGTCATTTGCAAAGTAACTATGTCTATAAAACTCAATCTCTTTTGGCAGACCATTCCATACATTCAACTTGACAACTGAAATTTGTTTCAACCATTGAGCTTAAGATGTATCTTCTTGCAATGTTTAGAGTGCTTTTTTTTTGTTGTTGCCCTTAATATTTCTGATTATGATACTGCAAGACAGATGAAAGAACTGGAAATTGGGATCTCTTGAGTTTTCCATTCTCCATATTACTAAGGTGGCTTCTTGGGAAAGTATTAAAGACCTGTAACTTAGGAGAACAGTTTAGCAGATATGTAAGTGAAGACATGTTTTGGAAAGGGTCTGTAAACTGCTTTGCAAGGCTTGTGTGTTACCTACAGCATTTTTAAATGCAAAGTCCTTCTATTAAGTGTTGGGAAACATTGTATTGTATTTTATATACTTTGTGGCATTTAAAGAGTTGCTTTTATTTCTGGTATGCCATGTAAAATCCATTGGATTGCATATGGGTGATACTTCTGTATTTCACCTGTGTAGGTGAAATATACCTGAAATATACCTTTATATGCCTGTGTAGGGAGCTGTTTGATAGTTTCTTTTGTATTCACATTGTGTTTCCACTTGATTCTTTCATTCCAGCTGCCTCCCAATTAACTGTGACAGAAGAACTCATGTTTATACATAAGTGGTGAGGAAAAGTTCATCTAGTGTGACAGAATTAGTATATAGTTTTGTTCTAGGTTCATCTTTAAAATTCTGCTCTCATGGCCTTCTATGCCCAGCAGCGGTGTCTATTGAGCCAAATCCTCATTCCTGTGTGTGCCTCTCTGGGGAATGTTGACAAACATATACAAACAGAATATATTTGAATAACATTTGAAAAATATCCCTGCAACATTTATACATGTATTGTTGGAGAGGTGCTTGCGGTTCCAGGCTGGTTCCTATATAATTTTGTACATAAAACTACATTTCTCCCTGCAGTATTTCAACATTTAATGTCTTGGATAAAACAAATTTTTTTTTTTTCCCTCTGGGAGGTTAGATATTCTGTTTATTTTCCTTCAAGTTAAAGACAAAAAGAAGAATGAGATGTCTTAGTCACCATACATAATTTATAGAAAGGTGAATGAATGCTGTTTAAAATTGTGTGTGAATATGGTCACTTACTAGTAAGTTTTCTGCTACTTGTTAATTTCATACAACTTTCTTCTAATGCTGATATGAACAGTTCATTTACTGATGGGCAATGACTGCATAATTTAATAGGAATATATAAATACCTAAATTAATTTTAAAGCTGTAAATCTGTGCATAACTAGTTAGTTTGGGAAACATGAGAGATAGTTCTCTGAGTATTTCCCTGACAAGATGCAAGTAGTAGTTAATCTAATGCAAACCTGAATTTCCCAGAAGAAGAAATAGGCAACCTTAGCTATAATCACAATTTATTTAGGGGAAAGCAAACTAACTGATCACTGTTCTTGGAAAACGCTTTAATGGAAACAAGAGAGTATTAATTTGATCCTTCAAGAGTCATTCAGGTTTTAGTTATTACAGGGGATATTCAGTAATGTACTATTAATCATTAGGTTATACACCAGAGCTTCCAGACATTTAATGCCTGATCTTGGAATGTAATTCACATAATGTCACTTCAAAAGCAAATGCCATTTGCCCACTTGAACAAAAGGAGGATGTATATTAGTGGGTGGGAGCACAGATCCAAGGAGACTTGGTAAGGCAGCAGAACAGCTGAAAACATGACAAATTTTGCTCAAACCCACCTGTGTTTTCATTCCATGACCTGTAAGGAAGGACTACTTTGTTCACAGCTTTTCACTTTGGATGTTTCCAGGGATGGGCCATGTACCATCTCTCAGGGCAACCTGTGTCGGTGTTTTATCACCCTTGTTGTAAAAAGCTGGGGCTCTGAGCAACCTGAACTAGTTGAAGATGTCCCTGCTCATTGCAGGAGGTTGAAATAGATGACCTGTGAACGTCCCTTTATGAGGATTCCATGAGTACAAAACCCTCCCAGGAAATTAGTGGCAATAAAATTCCTCTGTTCTAGCATGCCACTGGAGATTTCTGTGGTGGCTGACAGTAGGCCTTACAGTTTGAATCCCGATTTAGACTGACACAGCCATGGGAAAGATAACAGCTTTCTGAAAACAGGAAAACAGGAGCCTGCAATGGCAAAAAACAGCTCGTTTTTCTGTAGAAAGAAATTCTACAGATTAAGAAGTTTTCTTACACCTGTTTCAAGAATCCCAACTGTCTCAGTGAAGAATAAAAACAATATATCACAAACAACCCTTTCTTGCATGTAGACACCTTGTCCAAAACTGACCAATTACCACGGGGTGACAGCTTGTCACCAACCAATAGGGGATAGATATGGGAGGGTTTACAAAACTCTATATAAAAGGATGTATACAATAAAGAAAACTTTTTTCATTCCTTGAAAGAGTGTGTATCATCTCTCTGAAATGAGGTAAACAGTGACAATTTCAATTCCAAATGTCAAATATTGTTGACAGTTATTGAGTTCCCATTCAACTCATATCTCAAAAATATTTGTGTTAATATTTTCTAAAACTCTGGAGAAAAAAGTCTAATATGAGGTGCTTCTGGCATGTGTAAAGGACAAAGAAAACTAGGCTACATTCCTTATGGAGTTTTTGACTGGTTGGCTCCTTTGTAGAGCTATTCCACAGGGTGAGATAAAGGAGGCCACACAAAATTGACATAGATTTTAGTGATAGACCATTACAATGATTGTAAGCAACTTTTGTCACATTCTGCTCATCTTTTTATCTTCTTCATACTTGCTGTTTAAAATCTCACAGAATTCTTTAAATTTATGTTAATGAAAACATATCTGTGCTTCAGGAACAATAGCATTGTGTCTCCACAACTCACTAGGAAATTAAAACTCATATGTTCAAAATAATATGCAAGTAAAAGTTGCATTTAAAATTGTATTGCTACATAATTATCCTGTTTACAGTCTTTCCTACAGCTTTTCTCACAGAAAAATGTAGATTTGGAATCTAACTGGAATAAAAATGCCAGAAAGCTTTGGCAAGATGATGGTTGCTGCATACTTAGGGATATTGCATGGAGAAAGAAATGTGTTTGTAATTAGGGAAACACAGAACTGCTCTGATTACATCTAAGAAAAGCCAAAGAGAATAACTTTCTGAAGGACAGAGCATGTAAGCTTAAGTGGATGAAAACTCAGCTTTACACTAAAGTAGTTAAAGGAAATGCACAGCTCCTCACTGAGCTGATTCAATAGACCAGCTATTTCAGTCTTTTATAATCCATTTCTAGATTTCTTCTTGAATTAAGATATACACATCATTTGCCCTGCAAATTTCAAAAAATTTCATGAGTTTTCTCTTAAAATCTGAGTAAAGGTTACAAAAAGCTAGAAAAACATTCTGCTGAAGATAGTAGTAATCTTTCCACTGAACTAAGTGGTCATTAAATAGACAAAATTGACTATATTTTGTTTTTAAAAGTGTCCAAAGCCTATTTGATTTTAGAAAGATTTAAATGGGAAGTAAAGGGCTGCTGCGTCTTCTGAACAGATTTTCTTATCTACCTGACCTTTGCTATCCAGGCACTTCTAAAATGTATCACTTTAAAATATTTTAAAACACTTGGTCTGACTAGTTAATGTTGGACTGTTTAGTCTCACACATTTAGACCTTGAACCCAAAAAATTTTTCAAGCTAAACTGGTGAACTTGAAAAGCTAAAGTAACTTAGATCTGCTGAACTAACAATGACACAGGAATAACTACATAAGCATTATCTCTGCTAACAAGTTCTGATTGAGTGAAGCTGATCAATTGCCTTTTATATCTGACCAGCAGGCATGTTATATGGAACTTGAGACAGCATAGAAAACTGCATTTTGAGATGGTTTGAGAATGCTGAAGCTTTTGAGTGAGTTCCTAGTAGCATTCTCTGCCTTGATGTGAGACCATGTTTTCATGGCACACTGCACTGACAAATGTGGTACTGCAGTTTAACTTAGCATGAGGAGCCAGGTTTCATCAAGGAACTATTATTCTCTGCAAATGCCTGGAGAGCTTTAAGCCCTTGGCTTTCCAAAATGTAGTAGTCATTTCCAATTTTTCTAATGATTGTCTTAGCTTACAAATTTCACATCCTACCCATAAGGGTAGTGACCAAAAAGATTCTAAGCCCTTTGTGGTACTTAAGAGTCTCACTTGTTGAATGTGCAAATACTTGTAATAATAATTTTTTAAAGCATGAGTTAGGCAATGGAAAGTGAAGATATTTCAGTTAAAAAACCCCAAAACAACCAAAAAAGAAATTAATAAAGCCATTGTTCTTAAACAGGTCCATGGCAACACCTGTAGCATTTCTAGAATTTTAATTCATGTGCATGAGAAAACCAAATCCCATCATCTTTAATTACATCCAGGAGAAACTTTCCAGAGCAAATGGTTGCAAAAGTGGAAAGGGAACAAGACTGAAGTCCTCGTGCAACACAGATGTTTGCTTTGTATATTCTTTGAAATCAAGCAAGTATTTCTGCCCCTGGAACAAATTGTATCTAAAAAAAAGGCCTTGAAACAGCTACTTTTCTTATCTCCTTTGAAGCGTACTGTATTCAATAGCATACCTAAAAGGACACACCAATCCTAGATATTAGATCCTCAGATCTTGTATGCATTCTTGGGTGGACCTCACTTGTGTAAGTCATTCTTACTACAAATTAAGGACATACACATTGGTATTTGGTACCAAACCTTCAATCATGTTTGCTAAGCACAAAAATAAACTTTTTCTTCACATGAGAAATTCGCCCTAAGTCCCTTGCAGCATGTCATGGTATGTCAGCATATAATTACAAGAAAAAGCTACTGTTCCTTAGGATTACTTCTTTAAAACATTCTAGGATATTCCTCTTGTACAACATACACTTATTTCTTCTTGCAAATCTATCCATCACTGTTGGACACAGAGTGTTCCTGGTTGTCCACCTCTGAAGGAGAATCACAGATGTAAACACTGCTGTTCTAAGTGCTACAAACCAGACAAAACTTGGGGGACTATTGTAGCTTAACCTCTATGTTGACAGAGTCTTGTTGGACTCTGTGTGCTCATAACTTATCTTTGGAAAAACCTTTTTTGGTTTTTTGAGGGTTAAAAATTGTACCATGTATTATACATATACATTGTACATTGTACCATTGTACAATACATGGTACATGTTAATGATACTTTTCTCATTCTGTAACAATCTTAACATTTGTTGTTGTAATTGTCATTATGTGATATAAAGATAATTGGTATAAAGATGTTTTTCAACAGTTTTAATTACTTTAAAGGATATACTGTAAGGCATTTGTCTGGAAGCATTTAAAAGCTAGTATAAACTCACCATTTATTTTAATCAGTCATACTTGCTTCTTTTTCTTAGTGCTTTTGTTCTGTTTTAATTTTTTAAACCTTAACTGTCAATAACAACTTTTGATTTTTCCTCCTTTTTTTTCCCTTTACAGATCAAATGTTTTTGATCTTTCAAGGTTTTCAAGCAATGTTCTGACATGCACTCAAAATCTCTTTATACCACAGTCTTCCTAAATTTCTTTTGTTCTTGTTTCCAGTATAAACAGCTATGTTCCCTTTAGTTATTTACAATATACTTATAAATAGCTTCATGTGAGTATAGCTAGTGTATATACTTTTTATTCTCCCCCAGATCTTCACAAACTGCAACAGTCCCCACAGTTTACTGAGTTCTGAATTGACAAAGGTCCAGATTTAAATTTCAGATATATGAAGAGGAATATAATTTAAATTTAAATCAAACTGCTGTTCTATCATGAGGATGTTCTGATTTTCAAATGCCTAAGACTTGTTGACATGATGACTAAAATGCATAGTCCTTTTTCAAAGCATTTAATCACTTCATTATGTATTTTTTTCATTTTGAATTAGTTCTTTTTGGTATTGTAAACTAATACATGCATAAGCAAATTATAGTCGGTTGAAATGTCTATTGCTACCGTTATTCAGAAAAAAGTATACTCACCACTGCATTTAATAGACCTTTATCTGAATAAAAGACAGAAAAAACCACTTTTTATTGCAACTTGTAAAATCTTGGAGTCTAGTTCTTAAATCTTCCCTCATTTGCAAGAATAAGTTTTGAGAATTTAAATTGCATCAAACTGAAGGACACTGCAGAAACAAATGCCTCCATATTTCTTTAGTGCTATAAAACAAAAATGAAAACACTGGCTCTAAATATTTCTTTCTAGCTATCTAGTGGTTGATTAAATATTTGTGCTGTTCAATAGCAGTTCTCTAGAAGCAGGCTCAATGCTGAGAAACTCACTGAAGTGCAAGACAGAGTCTTATCGTGGTGAAGCGTTGTTAAATTCTGCTTATATGTGAGAAGGCATGGAGCAGTATGTACTGAAACCCCATCTCTTAGAAAAAGATAAGATTTATTTTCACTAAGAATGTCTTAATTTGGAAATATTTTATAAACAAAAACAAATCTGGTGTGTGAGCTTTTCATATTATTTTCCTCCCTCTGGATATACTTATTTGCTTAGAGAAGTCTGTTTTTGCAGTGGGCACTACACTCCCCAGCCATGACTTATTGCTGACCCAATCACGGTCCACAGTCCTTGATACAGACCAAGGAAGGAAAATGTATTTTAGCATGGAAATGTCAAGAAAAGCTGTTCTGTTTTACTGGTTTACGACCTTTATTATAGCCTTAGATTTGAAAAATCTTTCTAAACTCCTACCCATATGCTCTGGCTTTTTGTAGTAAAGCAAATGTTTGTGCTGCTACTCAGCATAATCCCCTTTTCCTTTCTCCCACATCTGCTACTGACCAGGCCTTTTCTTCACTGTGATTTGAGTGCTTAGTTTGAAAAGACACAACATATTGAAGACTAGAAGATGTCATTGTTATTAAAACATTTTACTCAGGCTCAAAATCAGGGTTTAGGAATCCTAAGATTTCTTCAGTGATTTTGGGCACCTAACTGAATCCCTCCAAGCTTTGGTCTCCTATTTGTAAAAGTGAATAATTATAATGTTTAATTTTAACTTTAGGAGAAACGTTTTGTTGCTTATTTTGATTGGAAGATTTTTTCCCATGCATAATACTAGGAAATAATGTTATCTCATGAATCTTACACACTCTGCAAATAATGAAAATATTTTTTAAAGTAAGAATGCTGTCTCAAAATGCTTTAAAATTAAATCATATATGAACTGCTAACTTTGCAGTTGGAGTGTGTTGTACCTTCTGCTGTTTCAGTGTTTGTGGAGATTGAAATAGTAAAGTAGTTGAACAAAAAGTACTAAAGCTTTCCTGCTCTGTCAAGGAGCTCTCTTTGCTGTCATGTTCATTTGGAAGGTCATGTCTGGAGAGAAAACTTATTAAGGCTTGTCTGTGTACAGAAGCTTCTATTGGTTTAATTATATAAACCACATTTCTATGACATGTATAAACACTATGCTGTACTGTATCTTGGCAGGCGCATGTTATTCAATTTGCTTCCAAGATTTCAGGTTTCTGAACATCACGTATTGCATGTCCCAAATATAATGGAAAAAACAAAGGCAAAAATTTACAACCATCTCCCCACCTCCATAGGTACCGAACCAGGGCATATTTGGCTCTAGGATTTCTGGGATTTTCTTAGCACTTTGTCAAGAGGAGTAGCCTTAAAAATCGATTCAAATGAGAGGTTGTCAACCTAAACAAGCATGCGCAGAAGTGGCTTGACTTGTCAACACAACTTTTTTGGAGAAGATCTTACCTTGCACTTCTTGTTTTGGTCTAATGAAGGAGAAAGCCAAAGATCCCTTGAAATAATTGCTCCTGCTTTCAAAGGAGTTGTTTATACAGCGGAATAGACATCAGCGATTTGTTTAGAAGTACTTATGGTATGGGTATGTGACCAGTTGCAAAAGATGGGAAGACACAAATGTCACTTGATTTCCATCAGCCTGAACAGTTGTGTTGATAACAAACATGTCATTCTGTACACATACAGGATGGCCAGAAATAGCTGCAGAGTTTCTACATGAAACTATGTGAGAAACCTCTTCTGTCTTCCATGACAGGGCAAACTTTCAGAGGAACCAACATCGGCATCAGAGGGGCGAGACTGCACTCCTGCCTTCATCCACGGCTGGTGCATTGCAAACCAGTTTGGTTGCAGCATGTCAGCTGGCTGGGTATGGCAGTGGTGGTAGATGTTGTGGACTGACAGCTGGCCAGTGCATACTGTACTAGAAACAACACCTAATTTCAGGAAAGATTTACAAATACACTAGAATCAAACTGAATTGCACTACTACTTCCCTCTCAGGTGGGAGGTCTGTGTGACACTTACGAAGGGAACGTTTGTAGGTCATCCAAGATTACAGTATATGAATATGTGGCAAGGTACGAGAAAAATCTCATGGTACAAACCAGGGCAAGCCAGTGCTTTGTTTTCTCCCAGCAGTGCATATACACAGCACCTTATTGCCTGTGACTGTATGGATGGCAAGTGAGGAGTGTATCTGGATTTTCCTGTTAAAAATGGATAGTTCCTGAACTGGCTGCAGAATGTGGAGAATAGGAAGCTGTAGGGGTCCCAAAGATGCTTTTATTTGGGAGGAAAAAAGGAAAAATAGCTGATAAGGCTGTGCCTTGATATCATAATGTCATATTACCACATGGTACATATTCCCTTGTTGGAGCTTGTTGTCTTTCTTAACACCCATTGCAGTTAATTGGAGTTGAAAAGAAGTACCATCAGAGCCTGTATATGTGAAATGGAGTGGCTTTTATTTATTGTAGATAGTTTGTAGGTTTGAGTTGTGCCCTACCTCACAGTTGGTTTGATTTTAAGATATTTTTGTCCCAATTCAAGAGAGATACTGAAATACAAAAGGCTGAAAAAGCTGATTTTAATTTTGTTTAGTGACAAGTTTTACATTGTTTAATTGATTGTTAAGGCTAAATTATGTGCATTTGAAATAAGGCCCATATTTTCTGTGAGGAGCTTTAACCTCTTCCAATTTAATATCATATAGCAAACTCCAGCCTTCTAAAGACATGCCCATTTTGTGGTCATGATTAACTCTTTTTTTATTCTTTACCACAGTACCTGCCAGAAGCTGAGAGCTGCAAGGAACGTTTTAATCATTGATTAAATATCTTGCTGCTTCTCATTCTTCATCCCTTCTTGTTTATAGTTTAAACTCCCACACACATAAACAAACAACCCAACCAACCAACAACAACAAAACAAAAAAACACCCCAAGATTTCCAAGGGGAATATATGAATATAATGATTCTCAGGGAAATGTATCTATTATAAATACAAATTATTCTTTGTATTAAAAGTGCCACTGTGCAAATGCACAGAAATGAGTTATACATCTCAGCATCAAGGCAGAGGCACACACAAGACTAGACAATTGGTTTTTCAAGCCCACAGGATTGTCCTTTGACACTGTGTAGAGGGGACATTTACAAATTAAATCCCTTATCGTTCTAGACCTTTTCTTAAATATTTTTAGCTTATGCAACAGCATCTGGTTTAAAACAGGAAACAGGCTTATAGCTAAATTACTTTTGCACATAAATATTTAAACTCTATATACTGAAATGTGACACCACAAATTATCACTTCCCGATATGCAACCTCTTACCCTCTGTTTTACTTTGGCAGATATAAAGTATCACAGAGACATGATAAATGTGAAGTCCTTCTCAGAAAACAAAATAAGTTCTAAAATCACTTTGGAATGCTATAATCTTAATGCATTGTTTCTGATTTTATTGAATTGGCATGTTTTAGGGATGGGGTTTTTTTCCAAAGGTAATCTGCCTTTATATTTACTTAAAAGTTTGACCTAGTCTGCTCCCTCTTCTGACAGAAGGATATGTGCTGTAGGTTTCAGCTGACAATCTCCATAACAGGAATATGTAATCAAATAATGTAAATTCTCTTCATTCATGGGATATCTACAAGCTTTAGGAGATAGATTAAGCAGAAAATGTAGTTACATTATCCTGGAATTAAATGTTGAGCGGGAAGAGTTATAGCATGCAAGTAAAATGATCACACTAGCAATTGATATGTTTACTACATTAATGCCTTTTTTTTAAAAATGCCTCTAGTTGTGCATCCTTACCTCAATATTATATTTGTAGTTTTCTTCAGAATATGGACTACATGTATCTGCTGTTGTATTCACTCTCCTTCTAGCTGGCCCATTTTAGCTAAATAACCTGGGATGTTCCACTACCTTTCACTGGTCTCAAACAGATTTCTGTCTCACGACTTTGCAGCTGATAGTAGCACACATGGTAGAAACCAGTTTGAAAGCATGCAAAGTCTTCCAGATGTCAGAGCCCACAGGCTGATTCTGACAGACTTTGGCATGTCTGAGGAGATCACTGGGGAATCACTTCAGGTTAATGGTTAATTTTAATGAAGGCTTTAGTAATGAATAATTTGAAAAATTCATTTTGTACCTATTCAGCACAGAAGACATTTTGTGTATTACATTCTGTTACATGAATGTTATAAGTTGCATAAAGAGTTGTAGCCCTGCCATTGAAGCACTCCTGAGACAGATATTCCTCAGAGAAGAAAATGATTGAGAACAGTTGTTCATGAACTGAGTGGGTTGCTTGAAAGGAAGCAAAGGGAAAATGAGAGGAGAGGAATGGACAGTTTGAAGGAGATTGTACACACACAGCACCTGAGGCTGAGAGCAGGGCCCAGTGCACCAGACCAGAGTCAGCTCTGACCAAGAAGGTCTCTTAGCTATGAGCAGCTTTACTCAGAGCTGTTTTTCCATTCCAGCTTGGTTAGACTTAGTCCTGCTTGCCTCTTATGGACCCAGGAGAGATGGAAGTTATGGGAAAAAATAATTTATCTTTCTAGCACAGCTAGTAGGCATGATCAGAAAAGAAAGTCAAGGAGAGCACCTAAAGATGTCGTAGTCAGAAAGGAGGACTCTGATGAAAATTCCATCCATTTCCAGAGAGCTTTAGAGCCCTGTCAGCTTGGAGTTTCAATTTAAGTAGTTTTAGCTTACTGACCAGTATTTTCAGGAGTAATATTTCCTTTCTGCTGTTTCTAAAGAGCATCACATATAATCCAGGAAATGCATGTACAAAAGTTTTGTACATCTAAGCATATTGGTAACAGCAAGCATGGATGGACATGCAAAGGTTACAAAATAGTGTCTAGGTATTCTTCTATTCTGACAAAAAGAGATTTGAATAGATTTATTCAAAAATCCATGAAGGATTTACCATGTGTTTTGATTATAAATGATAGCCTTACTTTGAACAATAGTAACATTTTATCAGTTGTGAGGAAAAAGTATTCTGAAAAAGTAATAATGTCTTGATTTTTTCTTATGAAAAGCCAATGATACTTGTGATCATATTGATTTGATTCTTAGCACAGCACAGTTTTGAACCAAATTTGGAAAAGAAGTAATAATTTCTACGAAATTATCACTGAAAAGATAAAATATTTTCAATTGTTCTGTGGTTTTTATTCAGAAAAAACTAGCACTGGAGTAAAAAATGACCAACCAGGCTTACCTGTGATGAAAAAACTTTTTTTGGATACATAAATCATTAAGTAGAATTTTTAAAAATTACATTTATTTTTATCCTCCAGGGGAACTTGTATGTCCAGCAACCGAAGAGAAGAAAGAAGTCAGTGTAGCAGCTAATTGTTTTATACCTTTCCACTAAATTTTAGCAGATTTGAGCTTGAACACTGCCCTTTTCTTGCTCCGCTGTGGTCAGATGATTAGGATTAATTTGCTGTGACCTATTTGTTTTGGCCTTACTATGACCTTTAAGCTTTTTTATCCCTTTTCCTGACACTGTCTGTCATCTACCTTGCGCAGCCAAGTATAACTTCAAAGCAGTGTTCTGGAGGATACTTAGCTTTATAGCATAGTCATTCATTCCAGCACATAAAAGATCATTTGCCTATAAACATTGTTGATGAAAATAGGAGTAAAATGAGTCTTTTTTAAGCTTCCCAGGATATGTCTCAGAAGAATGTCACAAAACAAATAAAATGGAGGCACACACACTTTCAACTATTTAGGTCTTTTATTTACTTTAATTCCTGCAGGAATATTTGCAGAAGGACCCAAGTATATATGACATAAAGAATGTCCATTGTGTTGTAGTTCAAGGGACAGGGCTTAATATAGTTATTATTGTGTTTAAAGAGATTTTACTTTTTACTAAGTTTTCACACTTCTGTTGGAATGCTTTAATCCATCTCTGATTATTACATATGAGGCAGAGGTATCAAATCCATGACTTCACATCTGGCTTGGGCACTTATATGTATTGCAGATTGGGTTTGACCTGTAATTTTTTCCCCTCTCATCTCTAATGGTGCCACATGCACTTTGAAGGGCTACTCTGACCATTCTGCTTTCGCCTATTAATTACAGCTAGAATTGAGTGTTTTCCAGAGGATACCATTTGACACTGTATTTTTTTTCCTTTCACTGTGGCAGGTGACAGTCTAACTTCTGCAGGCTCCACATTGCTTGCTTACTATTCAAAAGGAGCACATGCTTACTATTTACAAGTGGAGCAGAAATTAGAACTTCATATTTCTAGGGAGGGAGACTCCTAAATTTCCAGTGAGATGCAATATTCTAACATCCCAAATTGTTGGTCTCAAAAGTGTCATATTGCATGGAGAGAAGAGCTGTGTTGCAAGAATAATGAGAAAATGCCAGTGCCCTAGCAACTAAATGTCTTATTTGTTGCAGGTTTCTAAACCAAAATCACAATGATATAATACACCAACTCTTAATAATGCTGTCTTGGGGCCATGATTAATGCAGCTGTCCCAGATTCATGCAGACAAGATTTTTGGACAGACACAAGCAGAGTATGCCCAGATTCTCTCCCGTGTTCCCTCATACAATCCTTCACCTCGCCACAAACCCTTATGATCTTGTTCTACTCATCTCTTTACTGAGCTGTAGATTAGAGGTCTTAGTCTAAAATTCCTATTTGTTTCACAAGATGTCCTGGCTGTACCATGAATATAGGAACATAGTCGTGGGTCCCAGAGCAGCAGAATATTTAAGCATATGCTTAGCTGTAAGCACATGTTTTAAGTTCCAGGAAAGTAAGAATCTAATCATGTGTTGAACCTGAGCCAGAAAATACAGCACAAGGCATGTGTAAGTAAGTGCAAACAGTTTGCTCAGGTTTTAAGGGTATGTTGAATTATTTTTTTTTATCGGAAATGCCGTATAAACAGAGCCAGACTAAGTTTTGGGCATGGATAATCAGAACAATCTGCAATGGCTTCCCGTCTGTGGCTAATGGGATGTTTCTCCAAGCTTTGTCACCATGGCAAATACTTTTTAATACACAAACATTTGCTGCATTGAAAATCCACCCACTCTTGTTGAAAGATGGCCAGGTTTTGTAAAATTGCATTCCAACTACCCTGCTGATTTTTAAGATAAGCCCTTTCAGTTAACATTCCATGTGTCTAACAAAGATGTGTGAAAAGCACAGTTTATAAGAACACACATGGAATCTTTACAGTTTCACTGTTCTTTACTTTAATGAGAAAATGAAGTTAAAAAGTCTTCTCATATGTACATGCATGCAAGCATGCAAACAGGGTTTTATTCACTGTTTTTTCTTTTCCTTTCCTTCCCAACCCTCAAAGGGACAAGCCAGTAACTCCATGCCAAGTTTCCATCTAAACTTGACTTCCCAGTTCTGGCAGGCATTCTGTGAACATGTCGTGTATTAATGAGAGATTAGTCTTTGAGGTTTCTTAGTCTTCACTGAGTGAAATGCATATACTAGGTAATGAGGGATCTATTTAGTTTTTAAAAATAATTGCTCTTAGCTTTTCTTCTTGCTTAAATAGAGTAATAATGAATCAGTGATGTTCTTAAGCACAACACAAATAAAATCTAGATGTTTTTCCTTGCACTATGGCTCTAGGAAGAATGATCTGTCCAGCTTTCATTTTCAGTGCCATATGGGTCTTTCATACCAGTAGGAAAGGTCCAATCACTTATATGAAAGTTACATTTAAGGAAACTTCAGGGAACATTTGTGGGAAAATATGAGCCATAGAAGCCCCAGGGGAAGACAACTTGCATTTTGGAAACTTGTGTGAAGACTTGCAAGCCTTTAACTTGGCCATGAAAAGAGAAAAAAAGGGGGGAAAAAAAGGAAGGAAAATGGAAGAGGGGAAAAAGGAAGGGAATCAGATGACTTTCCACTAACTCAAAACTATTTCATTTTATTCTTCAGATCTACACAGGAAATATCCTTCTGAAGGGGTTTGGGGGGTTTTTTTGGGCTATGAACCTTTTATGATTTTTAGCAAAATCCCCTGGCAGTTTCTTACTGGGTATATTATTCTTCTGCCCTTTTAAAAAGTATTTACTTCAGATCTGACTAAAGGGTAAGTCTCCCTTAATGTTATCTTGCTAAACATGAGATAATCTGGTGCAGGCCTATTCACATTCAAATGCTTCATACTTCCTTCGCCAAAACAAAATTTACTAAGGTATTACTGGTACATTGAAGGTACTGATCCTTACATGGTAAGCTTCTTCAAATTTCCACAAAAATACCTTCATAAAATTCCTGGAAAATCTCCAAGAGGAGATGCCACATGAATGTAAACATAAATCCACACAGTTCTTGGATATGGTACTTGTTATCTTCATTCTTTTGAAGTATTATCAGAAATGTCTCAAACAGAAATGATAATAAATTACCCTGTTCACTCTATGAGGTCACTCCATGAGTTCATACTGCATAGAAAACAGAATTTAGAAGCCTAATGCCCAGGTTTTAGCACCAATGTCATTTATATCTTTATAGGAAGCATGGCATTATATTTACAAGGCTGTTGTATGGTTTCAGATCCATTGGTTTGAGATTTATATTCACTGAAAGGAAAAGAAATCAAAATTTCACTTGAAAATGGGGATGTGTTTATAACTAAATCATTAGTTCTCACATTTGGCCTGAGTAAAAGTTGACACGGTCTAGAAGTGATTTTTTAAAAACTAGCTTTTTCTGCTTTGGGTGGTTGTACTACAAAGTATTCTTAGTAAACTTGTAATTCCAACAGCTGAGGCTGCTTTTTGGCAACCATAGCAGAGGGAAATTTGTTCATAAAACAAATATTCTCCCCTGGGTGTGCTACTTCTTAGAAGCCAGTTATAGTGCATCCCTCCTGCCCCAGGACCTCTCCTTTCTCTTCTGGGCTTCTTAGTGGCCCATTCACTGCCCTTTTTGCTGCTACCAGGACATGCCTTCAACAGAGTTACTCCATATGATTTCAGCATTTATAAATTACTTGCTGCACTGAGAAGGAAAGAGAAGTGTGGAGCTGTGCAAATGATAAAAATAGTGGGTGTTTTGAATTAAACATATTCTGGAGCAGAAAAATATTTGCTGGCCTGCCAGGTCAGAACACAAAGATGCTGATTCAGAGCCAATTTGAGTAAAATGAAAGATTCTTGCTAAAACTAGTGGGCTTTGGATGAAAAACTAAATATAGTGGGAAGAAATTCCTTCATTCTGATGTTCACACAAATGAACCAGGAACAGGAATAAACCCTCTCTGAACTCAACTTTAGCCAAGGCTTTAGCGGCAGAAAAGATTTCAAATGAAACATTGTGCCTTTGTGGGGCAAAGTTGATGCTCTAAGTAACATATTTTAAAATACTATGAATGAATTTACAGGTCATGTATGAATTTATGAATATAGCCTAAATATCTTAAGGTAGACTTCAAAGTGTCCATGCATTAGCTTGATGCTGGCAGGCTGGCTGTTGTGGCTAAATTCTGTGTTAAAGCTTGTGAGACATTTACTTTCCCGATTCAGAATGGAGATTTCTTTCAAGAGAAAGAATATAGAAGTGTAGCAGGAAGCAAATCAGTGTGAAATATTGAAGTCTTTTAAAATATTTAAATAACATTAGCACTCTGCTGAAATACTCATTTCCTAATTGCATTGCACACAAAATCTTGGTCTTACTAAGGCCTCCAATAAATTGAAAGCAGACTGAAACAAGCTTTCATACAAGAAACATCTGGTTATTTAAGTTTCCTTCTTTTAATACTAATTTTAACAACTCCCAAACGTGGATAGAAATACTACCTTATACTTTTGTTTAAAGTTCATTTCCTGTCCCTGGGATATTCGCTGACCTTTTAATACTGGCCATTTTGCTTTCCACTTTCTTATTCCTATTCCCACTGACTTCATTCCATTCTTGACCTCTCTTCCCCTCAAGAAAATTAAATGCAGTCCAAAACATGTTGGACACCAATTAGTTTTACAGCTCGTCTTACCTCCCCTCCTACTGCATTCTTCAGTTCATTGAGTCCACTCCACTTTTATGCTTTCAGTCTTCACAAAACTCATAGCCCCATTGCAAAATAAACAGTGCTGGCATGAAATTAAAGTCTTTTTTTCTGCTGTTTTCCTCCTGCTAATCAATATCAACAAAAAGAGATCACTAGACACACAGAAAAATCTGATTAGCTTGTACCTTTTTTTTGTAAGAAAGGCTGCTTTCTCTTTTTGTAGCTATAATATGACAGAGGTTTACGGCACTTCATAAAAATAAATCTCAACAAAACAAAAAGTCAGAATAAAACTTTAAAAATATGTTTATATATAAACTTTGTATTGTTCAGTTTACATGTTTAACTTTTAATTATTGAGGTGCTGAAACAAGAACAATATACTTTCATCTGTTATGAGAAAGTATAGTCTCTCTTGTAAAAAGGATACGATTAAATATAAACATCCAAAATGCAAACACTCAATCCCACTTATATTTCAAGTTATTATTTAAAAATTAGACATATTTTGCACTGCTATCTTACACTGCTACAAATCTGCTGTTTCAGTGTGGCTATCAATAGGATTTTGCCTAATGAATGCTACTGGTGTACCCTTGATTCAGTGAGGCACTTGCTGAGCACAGACATGGAGAGGTTCAGAACATTGTTGCTGGGATAGAAACCACTTCTCAGCTCCTGACAAAGCTCTTCCAAAACAGAAGATATGCAGGCATTTGTTTAGGTAATTTTCTGAAGTACATTTAACAACAGTCTGGCTGTTAGGCAAAATATTGTAGATGAAATTCCTGCAATTTTTTTTCTTTATGCAGCCACAGGTCTTTTGAGATATCCATCAAAATTTTCCTTTGACTTCAGATTTGCAAGACTGGACAGGAAGCACATGTACATGTGAACTGTCTCATATTTTTAGAAGTATATTTTGTGTGTTAAATTCTGTATATATTTATAAATATATATCATACATCTTTATATATGTACAATAATATTTCTGTCCAGAAATAGTGATGGCCTTTTTAAAATCTCTCTTCTTAATGATGCTTGAGAACCGTTCTGCATGGGAGCTTATAGCTAGCCTAAAGCAACCTGCTTTTGGTAAGACAAAAAAACCTCTACAGAACTGCCAGTCATTGTAGTTCTTAAAACTTCTTGTTAAACTGAAAAAGTTAATGAGATGCACTTTAAAGCTTTTATTTATTTATAACTGTGTGATATTCAGTTGTTTGGACTGATCTGTAGAGGAAAACCAAGAGTTCCCCCTTCTCTCTTAAAAAATCATCCTTCATTTGGCTGTAAATAAATCTTATCACTGTGAGCCAGAGAACATAGCTTTTATTGATTTATCTTCTTATTTAGCCATCTTGTAATGTCTAAGCGCTCATATCTAAACCATAGATTATTCAGGAACTTTCAGTATTGCTCACAGAATAAACTTTTCTTTGTCCATGCTTGCAAGAACATTCTTGGACTCTTCAAATTAGGTATTAGATCAATATGTTTCTGTTCAGTATAATCCTTGCAACATAAAAATCAACCTACTAAAGCAGAAGTGAACTCTATGTAGTAGTGTTCCCAGTTTAGGGATTTTTTTTTTCTTGCTTTTATCATTAATGCTCTTAGTGTCAAACTAAGAAGTATAACTCACATGATTTTTTAAATCTGCCTTTTAACTTTGTAGGCAAATATTGGTTTAATGGGTGCACCCTAGGGTTTAGAAAAGAAACTGATAAGCATTAGGTACTGGTGGTACATATTTCTGATAGACACTACTCCCATTTTTGTTTCTTGTTCTACCCACGAGACACTATTTTGACTTCACTATTTCCACTTTCTACATATTTGTACATTAGGGAGAAATGTGACTGAAATTCATACTAAAGGACATCTGAAATTCCGAAGATATCTTTCATAACGGTATGCTTAAGGCAAAAAATAATAAGTATTAAGAAAAATATCACTTTCACTGTGACATGGCTTAGTCTTCTCCTCTCCTGGGGAAAAAAGCCCCAAAACACACAGAACTCAGGTTTTGTATGTACAATACAATAGTTCCTTCACTGTCAATATGCTGATTTGTGATACCTATGGTTCTGCTCACACATTGTTAGGCAAAATGAAATGTTTTAACGAGATGCAAGCTTCAAAGGAAAATTGAAGTGGTGAGAATTATGCACAGAGAAGGAAGAACATGCCTCAAGAAAGTGTCAGTGCACCACATGCAAATGTTATTTACCTTTGGGGCATACAGACGGTTATAACCATATTAACGCTCTCTGTGATCCTAACAGCACTTCTGTACTTTTGAATATAGAATTAATTTGACATAGATAATCATGTCCTAGGAGAGGATTATAATCACCTCACTTTCTAAAAGCTTGCAAAATCCTCCTAATATTGTGCAGAAGTTTAATGGTGACTTGTGATTCTGCCTAGGCACATTTTCATGTCAGAATGTTATCCACATTTCTTTAAAATTTGTGCTATAGCCACACTGTTTCTGACTCCCCAGGGCAGTGGGTGGTGGAATAACTCAGTAATTCAACACAAGAAAATATGAAAATTAAGTTGGGGGAAAGTAGTCTGTGCTGAATTTATTGCTGGGTGAGAATCATGACAGGGAAGAAGGCTCATCTCTCTGCTAGATTTAAGAATGTATCATGTAGCAGGTTCCCTTTCAGGGTTGCATAGTTAATCCATAACCCAGATAATCCGCTACTGGTAATTGAGAGCTGATTATATTTGGTGACCTTCTAGTCTACTACCAGTACTACCAGTGCTCTTTCCTGCATCCTGAAATGTAGCTTTCCTGCTCTTGAGAAAGTCATGGGCTCATAAACATCTCAAAACATGAATGGTGAAGATAAAATCTGCAAAAAATGTGAATACACTGTCCTAGGATATAAAAGATTTGAATGAACAGGAGACTCTCTGTATTCCCTGTGTTCACAGAAAAAGAAAGGAAAAAAATTTTAAAAATTGGGCTCCCAAAAACTAGTCGGTTGTGGTATCAAATTATACTTTAATAGACAGAAAAACATTCCTATACCCTAATGGTAGGTAAATTACATCAGATTGCCTTTTTTGGTGAATAAATTCTTCCTGATATGAATAAGAAAAGCATGACTAAGAAAAATGTAAAAGTATGTACGTACAGTTTGAACTTCTTCACTGTATTTTTTGAAGAATATGGCAAAAAAATCAAAGTGGCAATTGTATTCGATACAGTTCAAAGAAATCCCCATAATTCTTCTTTAGATATTTTCTGTTGAACTCTGAAAGTGGAGAATGGGGTTCTTGTTATGCAGTCTCTTTTTATGGTTGAATTTTTTGCACAGATACAGCAGTTAGAAAGAAACTCTCCCCCCCTCAATTTAAAAAATTAGGATACATTCCAAAAATATTAAATATAGCCTAAACTTCAGCATGGGGGGTGCAGTCCAAGATTAGCTGCTTATTCATATTAGCTCTTTATTTTCACAGTAATTTTCTTTTTCCACTTGAATGACTCACTTCTGTTAATTTACTTTCCAGGTGCTTTACACTTTCCTTCCATGGTACTTTAAATTTTCCTGCCGTCTAGAGATTACCTATGTTACATGAATCATCCGTGGATCTGGGGTGCAAAGCGGTATCTGAACTAATTTAGTCTAATTAGAAGTGCAGATAGAAAGGGGAGAGTTCACTGGAGGATGCTTTTCATTGCTGGGCTGCTCTCATGTCCTGCTGCATCTCCCCTGTTACACAGCATCAGTGTCCCAGGTAAATGTTGTGCAGGTCTGACCACCTGAACTGTGATCACACTTGGGTCACTCACTACAGTCCTAAGGGTTAAGGAGTTAAAATCCTCTCCCTGATGGCAGCCTCTGTGCATTTGTTCCCACAATGGGAGGCTCTGTTTTTCCAACTTACTCAAGCACTGCTTGTCTTGTGGGTGCAGTGTAGTAATATCCTCATGTCCCATAGTACCCTCGCTTTATAGAGAAACACCACTTTGTTTTTCATGTCTCACAGTCTTCCAGACAGTCTTCCTAGCTCACATAGCCAAGTTCTGAGGGAAAAGGCAGTGGAATTTATTTTTTATGTGATAATGCAGTTGGAGAAGCAAGTAGAACAGGAAAAAAGCATTTTGATATGTGGTTTTTAAGAACCAGAAGCTTCACATAGAAGTGTTATCCATCTCACCTTCTTTCTCAGCAGTGCTAAGAATGTTCTGGCAATATTTTAATTGTTGGAAAAATACAGTTCTGTTGAAATCAAACTGTTTCACAGGAATATCTCCTTTTTAAAAAAAGTTACCCAAGAAAAATACAAAATATATTTGAAGCCTAAGTCTGTATTTCTGCGAGATTTTAATGTCAAACCCAAACTGACAGCATGAAAACAAATGTGTGACCATGCCAGAAACAAATGTGTTCAGCATTCATTTCAAAATAAGTCTTATTATCTTGGCTTGAAATTAATTTTTATATATGCCTGACTAACTTGGTGGATAGGAATTTTACCTGAGAATGTACAAGAATATGCTCCCAAATTATATGAATTATTTAAAGTAAAAAATACTTAATTTGCCATCCATACATAGACCCATTTTTACTAGAAACCTGTGTATGTATTTGAATATTTTCAAAATATCTGTAAAACAAGGAAGGGGACAAGTGAGTGACAAATGTTAATGAGATGCAGCACAGGGCTGCAGAACTTATGGCTCTCACCATTTGGTACTAATGCTCTGTGCCTCTCCACAGTGTTTATCACAAACCCCTTAAGAAGCATCACCACAAAATGTTTCTGGTTTTTCATTGAACTGCACTTTTAAAAGAGTGCTTGATCTATAAGATTTAGCTAGCATTTTCTTCAGTTGAGGAGAGCTTGAATATCCCATTAGATTAGGAAAGCCAGAGGTGGTTAATTTGTAGAAGACAAGAGTCATAGCTGATTGCTGAAACCCATATTTAGGAAAGATACTGCAGGACTTTAGTTGGTGTTTAGGAAAAGATACTTGAAATGCATTAGCAAACAACAGTTGACTTCATAATCAGTAAAGATTCTGATGAGAGGTTCACGTGATTTAGAAAAAGGGATTCTAACGAAGTGATAAATTGAGGTTAACACTAATACATCCATAAACTTTCATACATTCAGAACTTTGCATGAGTTTATGAGCCCTATGAAGCATGATATAGCCAACACGCTTGATACATATAGCCTTTAATTTAAACACAGGCAGATATTCTGGTCCCAAAACCTGAGGTTTAGAAGATTTGGGGGTTTGGGATTGCCTTGTGACTATTCAAGTGATTTCCCTTTCAGAATGCTCCAACTCTAGCTCTCATAAACTGGGGATAATGTTGCTTACTGCTTTGCAATCCTGAGTTGAAGAACAATATAGTAATATAAAAAAGCTGATCTCCTTCCTTAAGTTCACATATAAATAACATATTTGATAAATGAGATTTGAAAATATCATAGGTATTTGATAAATTGTTGTTGAGCTCTCTTAGAATTGCAGTCATTAATTTAACAATAATCATTGAAAAGATCTAATGAGAAACATTTTCATAATCTTTGTTTTTATTTGCTATGATGAACACCTACAAAATAATACAGCCTTATGTCTTGCAAGACATCATTTTGAGGGGAAAAAGTCCCCATTTTAAACTGACAGAAAGGAGCCAAAATAAGGCCTCTTATTGAGATAGAGAAATAAGAGTTTGTAGCCTTTGTCATGCATTTTGTGGTTCAGTTGCAACAACTCTTGAACACTGTGGTGGATTATGCCATCATGTTCAACTGTACTGTGCAACTAGAGCATAGGTTTTTAAAGTGTTTCATGATCATTTAGCAGAAGTAAAGTTCCATAATCAGATTTTCCAAAACCAGCAGTCTCTGCTGATTCCAAGATGCACTAATACTGGCACTGTGGCTAAGAAAAAAACTTAAAAGCTAAAAGTACCTTACAAGCTAACATGCCATGGAAGAGTTCCACTTTTCTAGAAGAATACTTTTCTACACTTGAGTAGAAGGTTGCATAATTATCTTAGGTGGTTGAACATGACATTAAAGGAGAAGGTGGGCGAGATTATCTTCTGAAAGCTTGGATGAGAGGATGGAAATGTACTTCATAATAATGAGTATCAGCACTGCAGTGTTACCTCAGGTCACTGCTGACACATATGAGCACATCAACCAGTTTCCTTAAGGTGTGAACCCTAAATTTATATCGAAGTTACTTTAGATGTACTGTGTTCACCTGTACATTTCCCTGGGATTTCTGCAAACATATGCCATGTACTCTGAGAAGGGTAGTGACCCACATTTAAAAGAAGTTTTCTACATTTCTTTTGCCAGTAAAATTCTCAAAGAGGTTCTGCATTGCTCTGGGCACGCAGGCTTTAACTAAGGGAAGGTAGTGCACTGCTGTTCAGACAGATCTGCCCACGTTCTGACTGCACCAGATCACATCAAATGGAACCTGCTCCATGGACCTGGCTAACTTGAGGTTAAGTGACTGTAATGCAAATCATGGTTTATGGCTAGGCAGAACCACACCAAAATAAGGATATGGATTTACTTTGAAATGAAAACATATTCTAAATTCTTGCATGAATGGGATTTTCTCTTGAGAAAAATTAGCCATGCTGACTGACTCCAAATTATTCAGTGGTGTGCAGCCTATCTGTGACATAAAATTGTGTGTTCATGGCTGTTCACTACAGCATTCAGGATACTGGCAATGGGCAAACACAGTTTTTAGGATAAAATTAGGCTTGCAAAATTACTTCACTTACATTTATAGTATGTTATTTAAAAAATCAGAAACTCAACAGAAACAAGTCCAATTTTTCCTTGTAGTCTGTAGGGCTTATTTTTTTACTGATTAAAAAGTTTCAAAATTTAAAATATTTAAATTTTTATATTAATCAATATTATAATGTACTAATTAAATATTTTATAGTAATATAAAATTTTGTTAAATACAATCTAAGAAGTATCGTGTCATATATTGACTTTCAACCTATGTTGTTTTGTCTCTGAAACAGCTTTAGGATAAAGCTAAGATACCTTTTCATATTAAATACATTTGTACTTATGTTTTCATTACTAAAGGCTTTTAAACAATTGAGATAGCTGTCACATGTTTTTTCATACTGTTACTCATTTTGCTCAAATTTACAAACCTAAGTTTCCTGGAAATAAAATATATGTAAATCAGTAAAATATTCTAGATATTCATACAAAGAATATACTAACTTCCCTATATATATTTCAAACATCACATCAAAAGCAGAAATTATTGGTTCTTTCTTGCCAGCCTGTGGTCTGCCTCTGGCCTGTGTATTCCTTCTCCAAGAAATCACAAGATAGAAGCTTTTCTTCTTTATATACCTTATCCACCTTGACTATGTTTTTCTACATATAACCATTAACTTCAGGGTATTAACCAAGCCTATGATAAACCAGTTTTACTTTAATTCTGAAGTCATTTATAATCTAAGTTGGAATTATTATTAAAACAATCAGGAATGTGTGTATGTGTATTTTGAAGATTTTCAGCACACAAATCTGCAGTTTTGACAACCATGCACAGTATTTATAAAACATCTTCAAAAATGTGAAAGTTATTTTCTCCTTGCCTTTTTTTTTTTTTTTTTTTTTTTTGACCTGGTGGCACAAATTTGTATGTTTAGCTGTAACTACTTGAGTACATTCCACAGATGTTTGCTGATAGGGAGCGTCTCCTATGGCAAGCATCTGATTGTAAATGTGAACACTCTGAAACACAAGAATCCCTGAAAGATAATGGCTTTTATGTCACACAAATTTGGAGGTTAGTTTCCAAACTCTTCTAGAAGCTTCAGTCCTGCAGATTTTTCCGTATCCAGCCCTTTTTGGAATAAAGGGCCCCAAACAACTAGGCTGAATTCCTTGCTCAATGAACCTACAAGGAAACTTATGGAGCAATGGAATTAAAAGATTAAACCACAAGCCACTTGTACTAAGTCTTTAAATGACTTAAGAAACATAGAGTTTACATAGTAACTGAGTCTGGAGACTCACTTGCTTTTGGAGAATTCTGAGACTTTGGGTTTTCTTCTTGCCTGGTCTGTTTTTTGCTACCGTGTGGCTGTTCACATCTGGTTGTGTCACAAAAGAACAAGTCAAAAGATAAGATTACAACTGAGTAACCTTTATTTGTTTGGGGAGGGGGGCCATGCTTAAGTGCTTCTTAATTAGAGAGAAAATCTGCTTTATTGTTAGCCCACAGGGTAAGAATTGGAAACAGCAGTATCACATGATCACGGTATTCTCACTCACATAACTGCCTTAAGTCTTTTATAAATTTCAGTCAGGAAACACTACAGTCATAAGAGACAGGGATTTGATACCATGTGCATGTAAACGTCTGCAACAAGGCGGTTTTGAGAGTTTAAATATTAAATATTGACAAGACTGATTTTTTACCATTAACTTCTGTTTGTGGCTTTACACTCCTTATTTCTGTGACCCAAGGTAGGGAAAAAATAACTGTATCAAAACACTGCAGGAGCTAAGTATTTTTCCCTGTATAACTACGAATATAATCTACAGGCAGATTAGTGGTTTGGCACATGTATGAGAACATGAGTCATATTATTCTGTGGATGCCTTTCAGTTTGTCTTCAGAGTGTAAACTGTTTAGATTTAAAATTTTCATTCTATAAGCTGTGCCTTATAGGCTTGGTCTCCTGTTTCTATTCAGTTAATATGAGGGTGAGTGGGAAGGGAAGTTAATGTTCCAGCAATGACTGTGGGATTCTCCTTCTCTAATCAGGAATAGGAAGTTGCCTTTCAGGGAGCTAGGATAACACATTTTGCCAGTGAAACAAACAGAAAGAAGGAGCAGTTAACAGTGGTAGGATCTTGCAGTTCTAATGATTAGTTGTAGGCAAGTTTAGTGCTTCTAGAAGATCTGAATGAGTAATAATAATGATGCAGTCATCTAAGCTGTTCCCATGGCTGGTGTTTGCAGACAGTGCTGATCAGGAATCATTGTGGAGCAGGTAGCAATGTCCCAGGCTCCAAAGGGAGTCTATGTTTAGTCTGCTTCCAAGAAATCAGAAGACCACCATGTGCCAGAGCGGACACTGTAAATTTTGTACACATGTAGTTTTGCCATTTACACCTAGATGGTGATATGTATTCATACCTCTAAAATCAAGCTGGTCAGAACCTAGAACAAGATGAGAACAGATTGAGTGCACACTCAAGGGATGTAATTGGTTCCCTGAGAAACTGAAGAAGAAGTAGGGAGTCACCAGCCTTTGGGGATTTTTTTTTTGGTTTTGTGGACAAGCTCATTATAGCATATAAACAACCCTCCCACTAATTGGGTAACTTTTGTTTTCTCTTCCTTACAAGCAGAATTGTGGGGGTTTTTTTACCTCATGTGATGACTTAATAATTGACAGCTTGTCCAGTTGTGATAGATTTATAAAATATTGTCTGCTATCTGCTCAGTAAAACTTGAGGTGAACTGAAAATTTTACAAATATCTTATATTTAAATGAGATGCTGGCAAATTAACAAAAAATTTGAGTGAAACTTCATAAATAAAGAAAGCAATTAATTTAGATACTGTGCGATTTCCAAGAGAGAACTTCCCTTTTTCAACTGTTTTGTAAAACCTTTCTTTTATCCTGTTTGATTCTTGCATACAGACAATTTTTACTTGGGCATTTTTGAGGTGTGAGTAGGAAACAACTGGCTATAGACAAACCTGCTATTTGCCTAACAATGCAGGTAACTACAGCTCATTGAATAACATCTTGTAGTAATACTTGCCTTCAAGTGGAAAAAAATCACATTTAACCAGAATTCAGCAACAGGAGCAGAGCGCAGCAAGCAACATGGTCAGTAGAGGACTAAGCAATAAATAGAAACACTTTTTTTCCCCCTGAATTATGCCAAAAAGTAATTGGAATTTTTGCAGGTGTTTATTAAATTCCTTTCTGAAGCAGAAGGTTTCGCATTTTTTGTTCCTGCAACGTTATCTGTCCAACTACTTTATATTAATGGATTGGTCTTACAGAGAAGGTGCAATTCCTTTTCAGTAATAATTCAAATATTTCAATTGAAAGAAGGACAGAAACAAGAGTTCAAATTACCAGAACTGGAGAATTTTCCACTTCAGGACAAAAAACCTCACATGAAGTGCTCTGCCTCTCATGTCTTAAAGCAAGTAGAAGGTTTTCTGTACAGCAGAGACAGAAGATTTCTTGTTATTTAGCATATCAAAACAAAGTAGCTGCAAAACCTGTTAAATCCAGTATTACTCTTCAATATTGTCAGTAGTGTTCTGATACAAAATGTGGGCTGTGTAAGGCTCTGTGGTTCCAAGTACTTATTGGAGCTATCTGAAGAGCAGAGTGGTCTTCACATATTTTGAGCTGTGTTAGAACAGATTGTGTGTGAATCAATAGGAAGAAATGAAAGGTAACTGCAAGATAAATGTAATGTAAGATTACTGAATTGCAGGAACACAGGGAAAGGGATACTTAAGCAGCAGTTGTATTGAAAAGGAGTTATTTTGGATTGCTACCAGTGTTCAAAATCATTTGGGTTTGAAAAAGGCAAACGTTTTGCTGGGATATGAAAACAGAATCCTGTCCTGCAAGATGTAAAGAGTTCTGCTCTGCTGAGCAGCAGCTGAAGAAGTTAATGCAGAAAGCATTAGCCAAAAAACTGCAGCTGAAATAATGTATCCAGGTGTAGGTATAATGCTTGCAGAAAGATGATGGCCAGTCAATGTCTAGAGGTGAGAAATGAGGTTCTCAGGTCTTAGAAACATAAGCTAAAAGGCAAAGCAGAAAAACCCCAAGATATTCGTCCAGAGAAATGAAAGAAAAGAGATCTGCTATCAGTGTAACCAATACAAAGTCGCTGTGAAGAAGAATTAGAATCTATTCCCACATTTGTACAATGATCTGCAGATTATATGTTAGCATTCAATTACTTATTTTAATAATAAATATAATTAAAGTCAGGAAGAGAAAGCTTGGCAATATAGTGAAATCCCCTTTATTAGTTAGACAAGGAGTTAGACAAGGATCTGTCAGAAGTGATGTAAGGATAGCTCATTCTGTCTCTGGGCAGTGCAGTAGCTTTGATGATCTCAACATCTTACTCAGCCCTTGAATTCTTTGAGGTTCTGAGGTTCTGACTATCTGATAAATATTTGGTGAATATTAACAAGCACTGAAGTGTAGCTGATGTAAACAGTCAGGCAAGCAAAAACAGATACCATGAGGGTAGTATGTGATTTGTCTCATCTTCTGGCTTTGGTAAGAAGTCATGGAAATGATGATGGGAGGAATGAATTTCCATTTTTAATGCCCAAGTCACATCAGAACTAGCATATCTCATGTCTCTTACTGCACTTAAATTTTTCAAAGAGAATAAAAATTCTAGCATTAATCATTATACACAATTGAAAATAATCTGATACCTTGGATGAATTTCAATATCATGCCTTAAATGTATTAAGGATGAAGACTTCTGAGTTGCAAATACAAAATGTTTTTGTCTACAAAACCTTTTCAACTGTATATATGATAGGGTTTTTGTATTTTTTTTCCCCTGAGAATACAACCTTTAACATTAGTTCTGCAATGGAATTACCTGAAAAACAAAAAATGTCATAATAATATTACCTTGAATTTTTATTAATTTATATACATAGCTATTCAGAAAAAACCCACAGTCAATACATAATATATCATGAAATTCAGCAGTTTTGCTTTATACAAAAGTTGATATCCTTCATCAAATAACACTGATGTGCATTGTATGCTTAGAAAAGCCTTCTGATCTGTGTTTGCCATTCTCAAGCATAAAGATTGCATCTTTGATTTTGCTAGAATTGGTATTTGAAAGTATAATCAACACAGAAATGCTCAGGTTTGACAAGTGGTATAAGATTTCAGTAAACATGTCTTCTCTCACAGAGATATTGGAAACAGATAATATTAAGGGAAATTTTGTTGCCTGGAACCTTGATCTTCAAAGAGAGTATTAGTAGAGATTGAAATCAGAATGGACATTAGAGATATTAAATGCAAATAAGGCTTCAGTGTAGGCTTAAAGATACAATTAAGTTATGGGAATATACACAAGTTCACTAAGTGAAAAACATAAAATACTTCAGTATGGAAGGTTGTATAAGCATAAACTTATTATTGTTAAATTAATACTAGGAGTTAGATGTACTATTATAATGGAAAATTCTGATTTATCAAAAGTAGCATGCTTTGGGAAAACTTTCAAGGACTTTTAGCTGCCTTAGAGAGAAAATATTTTAAAGAATTTAAATTAATTTCATTTCAACTATTTCAGAACATTCCAAAACTGTCTTGCATTGGTTTGCCTACTAGATAAATTTTTAAGACATTCACATCAAAATAGAGTACTTAGTTTAATCCAAAATGTTTTTCTGCACTTTCTTGTGATGGGACATTTATGATATTTGTAATTTTTTGTATGCATTTGCATTACAGTATTTGTTTCTTTAAACACTTGTAAGAGTTTAGAAGCTACAATATTTCCCCTAAAGAAAGAAAGTCAAGTCCAAGGTGAGCATATTAGAGTATTTTTCTTTAATGGCATTAAAAATGGCACAAAAAAATTTTCCTATAATAAGAATAAATGGTGATTAAATTTAACTACTTATTCTAAAAAAAAAAACTTTAACAATTCACATGAATTATGAAAAAAACTTTATCTAATCTTCCAGTTTCTAAGGATACAATATGAACTGGAAACAAATAGAATGTGAGTTCAAGAAGTACATGCACATTTTGAAAATAGCTTTGAATACATACTTTTCACATACTTTAGAAAATCATTAGGATTCTGGCAGCTGGCATTTTTCTACCTTATTGTAAAATGTATCTGATCCCATATATTTTTCCCAGGCAGTTAAACAGAATTTTACATTCAGTGACCACCTACAAATCTACGTTTAAAGATACAGGTTAGACTGAGTGCATGAGCAACCTAACCCTTTGTCATGTGTGCTCAGAAATTGAAGTAGCAGTTTCAGATTGGAGGATAAAAAGTCCCCTTGCAGGGACAGAGGGATGCAGAGAATATGATAAAGGTGAGTAAAAAAAGAGAAAATCCTAAGTACTTTCATATATTTCAGTCATGGCAAATACCATGGAATAAAAATTTCAGTTCATGAGCCTCAACTTTTCTTTCACCTCGTCTTCATGACTGTCCTTGGAACATTTCAAAATCCATTTCAGTTCTGCTTTCCAGTACTCCAGGTGTACCGTTTGGATGAGAAGCACTCAGGGAATGTAAAGCATGCTGTACCACTTGCTGGGTGTTTAGCTGCACATCTGTATGTCAAAAAAATGGGGAACTGGTTGCTGATGCAGTGTCAAACATTCCTAGTTTTGACACTGGAAATTAAATAACAGCCTAATAAGAATTGAAGTTGCCTGGAAGATTCCTGCCCCTCTCAAAACTACAGAGTTCAGCAAAACCCACATTTTTCAACAATGTGTTTTGAATATCTCATCTTGGTTCTTACTTCTTATATTCAGATACTTAAATCAATCTAGGACAAGCTATCATCATATTTGTTTTAGGTGATACACCCCATCCAAACACAGCTGGTCTCACTACACGGAACTACAGCACCACATGGATACTACAGATGCAATGTGCCTTGTATGTTTGAAATTTTACAATCCCTTTGCCTTTACAAAGAGGATACCATATTTGTGACTTTAACACATATTAGTTTTTCTAATATGTAAACAGACCAGTAGTTATAAGTTCAGGGGTTTTTTTGTTTTTACCGTAACTGTATACCTCCTATCTTTCAGAGCTCTGAGTTTGGCTAAATACGATGTTCCCAAAGTATAATAGTGGTAATTTGTATTATCACTACATGTTACTTTTCAAGGTATTTACTGGAGCAAAAGGGAGTGTCCCTCCTGCTTTGATATGTAGAGGCAGTGTGTGCGGCAAGAAGAAGTTGATTTTTCTGTGTAACATTTTAGTTAATACAAGGAATGCAAATGAATTCCTCTGGAGTGAAACTAAACTGCAAGGTGCACAATAGGAACACACCTAATACACTCGAGCTGCAAAAGGACATTCAGTTAAGGGGTCTCCACTACAGAGAGTCCAAAGGAAAAAAAAAGGAAAAAGGAAAAAGAAAAAAGGATAATAAGGAAAATACATAATGGAAACTTTAGATCTCCTCAGTCCCAACTATTTGACTCCTCACTGTTTGACCACAGTATTTGCTATTCTAAACATAGTCAAGGAAAATCCACTACCTAAGTAAATGGTGGTCCCCTGAGTTGAGGTTTTGAGGTTTGAGGTATGATTTAAAACTGCAGCCAGTATAAGGAAATTACTGTTGAAGGCAAATAGAGTTTTAAAGGATTGACCCAAATTTCATTAAAGCTGCTGGATGATTCAATCAATTTTATGGAGTTTTGCACTAGATCTGGAAGCTCCAAGTCTTGCTGCCTGCTGTTTGCTGATAGCATTCAATGATTTTAGAAAAACAGAAAGAACCCAGTAGAGCAACTTCTCTGTGTGAATCAGTGATGTGAGCAGAGAATGTAGTCATAACTCTTACTCACACATTGTTTTATTTAACAGGATATGAGTGAAGATTAATATATATTCCCTCATAGAGGGGAACATATACCTTGAAAACATCTGAAAAAGTAAAGTAATTCTCAAGAATTCCCATTAGACCCATTAGACATGAGTGATTTTGACGTAAAAAAATACTTCTAAGGTAAACCCAACTATTTTGGAATAAGTATATCTGATGTACCAAATATTTACTTATTTTCATATTTACTTATTTACTTCCTTTTTCACAATTTATCAGCATCCTATGATAGGAGTTCATAAAAAAAAGAAAACCAAATAAAAATGTGAATATTCTTTGTGAAAGGTAAGACATTTTGAATAAAATATCTTTGTTTTTCAGTCACTTCTATATATGAGATATTTTTAAATTCTGTGTACATATCAGTGTATCTCAAACTGTTAGGCAGAGTTAGAATGTTCAACTGTTTATAGTGTATTTGAAAAATAAATTGGATGCTTTGATATTAAAGTGTCTTCATAGCATATTCTCTAGTAGGTCTTTGTTGCCATCATTTAGATAAGTTTCTGAGAAGGTGATGAAGAAAATGAGTAAAAAACCCTACCTATAGCCATGTACCTTTTTTCATGTTATTTAGGAAGAGCAGGACTTTCCAGACTTTTACCAAGTTAACCCAGACAATTAACCCAAACCCTGACTTTTCATTCTCATTGCTGGGGAGGCAGACACTTTTGTCTACTTGGGTTTTTAAGCAAACAATGAAATTCCAGTCTTTCCTGAACTAAGAAGGCAAGTGAACAGCAGACTTAAATGAAGAATCATCCTGTTGTCTGGCAAAGCCTTAACAGAGACTCTCTCCTGTCTTCAGAAACAGGAATCCTCAAGCCAAATGAATCCTCTTCATTTTTGTCCCCACCTTTTAAGCTCCCTCATTTTCCTCTTGTGTATCATCTTCATCCTTAACTAAAGAGCACCCCTTTAAACAGCTCCTCATGATCACTCTCACAGAGAGCCCTGCTGTCTGCAGGGATTTAGCTTGGATTTTGCTTACTCCCCTGCCTGGTCTCCCAGTCCCAGCTCAAGAGCAGAATGAAAATTCCATCATTGTGGAGCCATTTCTTGAGTCTTTTTTATCTCTGCTCCAGAGTTCCAGCCTCTGAGGGGCATTTCCAAAAGCTGAAACCTGTAGAGTTTGATGGGTAATGACCTTGCTTTCATCTACTGCTGAACTCCAAAGTCTTCTTATGGCAGAGCACTGGTGAAATCTGTCCAGAGCAGTAAGTTTTGTGGTCAGTTACAATAAGCCAGCAATCCATCTTTGCCAGTTCTACAATTTCAAGCTCTCTGTAGACTCCTGTAATTATTGTTACATTGATTAACCTTTAACTATGCATTAAATATTGTCATTGCAAGCTTTGGCCAGGAACTTAAAAAAAATGAGGGTGCTGCCAAATTTTATATATGGAGTGTGTGTGTACCAGACATTCTCTTGGTGATAATGAGGTCATATGTAGCTGGTCATTTAGGATAAGCATAGGCTTTTTGGTTCAGTGCCAAGCTCCTGTGGATCCTAGTTATTTCTATACTGTTATTTCTCTATTTTCAAATTATACAGGCCTACTCTTTTTAACTTCTTTCACTTTTCAATAACTGGTAGAAGCACCATGCAGCAGAGCATTGTGCTTATAATGAATTAAAAACTGTACCTGCATCTTCTTTTCCTTTTCCTCAACATTGCTGGATTTCACAATTCTCACTTCCACTGGTTGTGCCTCTGCAGTCAATAGATATAACAGAAAGGACATAATATTAGAGTTTGGTTATTTTTCCTCAGATTTCTAGGGTATTTTACAGTTATTCATATTATCATGAAGTAGAAAATAATTACATTTAAGATAATTTATCATTTAGGTCTGAAACCCAGTTTCAGTTAAATCAGAAGTTCCACTGATTTCAGTGAGATAATGATCAGGACTTAAGTGGCATAAGGTCTTGAATTTGTGATTTCTTGAATTTTGCAAGTATTTTTGTTCTTTCAAGTAAGACAATATATTCCTTCTTTTTTTTGTTGCTGTTGGCACACCTTGGAAGTAAAGAAATGGAACATGGTAACTCATTTTCATCCAAATAATCTACTGCACTTCTATAACAATAATCTTTTACCATTTCTAAGAAATAGTTGCAAAATGCTAAATTACGCAGCAGACTCCAAAGAAGGTGGAAAATGTTTTGCTTTGCAGGAATACTAATGCATTCCAATGTCTTAGTGATCTGTACAAATTACATTTAACTCTCTGTGCCTATAAAGGAGAGCTCTCACAAAATTTACAAGGTGTTAATTCTTCTAAAATATTTCCAAGCAAAACCTTTGTCATATAAAGTTGTTTCATGTATAAAAAATGTTAGTGATAAGATTTCAGTAATGTTGAATTACATAAAGTTTAAATACATTTCAAAAAAGTGGTTAAGACACATTGAAAGCATAAGCATCAGCAGCTTGCAGAAAACCTGACAGAATCTTCAGGTTATGAATTAAAGTTCCTAATTTCACCCAGCTTGATTAGCTGGCTCATGTCCTCATGCTTCCTATATAATTAATTGAGAAGTAGCTTTCTTTCAGTGCAGATCCATGGCAAATATTCATTTAAGTGCTCGGATTGCCCAGTGGAAGAACCACTTTCTCTTCACTCTAAAGAAATTGTGTGCATCAAGTTTGGTTAAAAACACTATCTTGTGTTTCCTAAGGGCTCAAATCCCTGGAAGTAAAGCTTCAATCTTATAACCACTGAAAGTGTGTTTGCAAGTTTTTCCTTGGCTGGTTGTTTTTTTTTAAACAGGACTGCAGCTGTACCAGAGGATTCTGAGAACTATTTCAGAACAACTGAGCTTATTTAACAGATATACCTGTTTTATGAACCTTCTTTTGAAGTCATCATATGTTGTTACCAATGTCATTGGTAAGGCAACAACTGGTGTTATCAGCTGGCAGGAATTCTAGAAAGGATTTTTATGGAAATGGAATACATATGGTGAAAATGGCTTCTTCATTATTGTTGTTACGAATTCCCACTTCTCCCATTAAGAAAGTGAAGCAGAGTGATCCTGCCTTCTCTTCATATCATTACGATTTTTTGCTACAAAACCCCTATATTTTTGTGATGTAGTGATTAGTGTAAGGAGGAATTATAAGACTTCCTTTTGGACAAGAAAAGGGGAAGGTATGATGATGAGAGAAGGAAAGCAGACAGCAAAATAAAGGATGAAATTTCTCTCAAAACGCACTTTGGTATCTAGTGGTGTGAGGCTGGCTGTGAAGCAAAGCACAGCACTGGCACGTCAGATGTCATGCCAAAAGTTACATTAAGTTGCAACATTAACGACTGAAAACACACCTGCTTTATTTCAGTGCAGTGGGATAAATGGTTCTGTCTCCTCTCTTAGCTTCCTCTGAAGGGGGTGCTTCAGTTCGTGGATCTCAGATGTGACGGTATCACTGGTTATTTTTATCTCCACTTTGTATTTTTAAATGTCATGTCAGACCAAACATAATATTCAAAATATGTGTAAAATATATGAACTAAGTTTTACTAATAAGGAAACCTTTTAACTGTAAATAACATCATGGGCAAATGATCAAAGCTTTATTAGATCTCTTTTTCAAGAAATAATTCAAAGTAATAAGTAGGAAATGCAGTAGAAATCTGCACTGTGATGAGAAACACAGCTACAGAGGGTCAGCAATCTGATTCTCATAAAATTGCTAAAATTGCTAAATATTGCAGATGAATATAGATATGTTCTTATCGACCTTTTTTTTTTTTGTTGTTAAAAATTTTGATTTGTCACTCAAAGAGAAAGAGAATATTTTGGAAGAATGCTAAACTACAGTTTTAAAGAAAATAAAGAAAAAATAGCCAAGAGCCCAGCTATAAGGTTCTCCTTCTCTGTTCTGAGTCTAGGACTGGGAGACTTCATCTTTGCTTCAAAATTAATCTTAGTCTTTGCTACAGACTTTGTTCTTCTGTTTTTATTCCTGCATGGAGCTGTCTCCTTCAAAAAACCTATCAAAATTTCTTGCCTGTGGTTATCCTATAAATTATGTGGCAATATTGGAGGGAAAATTAATCAAAACCTGTACAAACTCTTCTCTTTCTTTTCTTGCAGAGTACCCTCTTTCTTCTGGCTTAGACAGCCCTATGCCCGAGGCATCACCATGGCATGTCTCATGTCTGACAGCAGAAAGTGTTACTTTTGTGATTTGTTAGATCTGTTAGATTCAGACAGTGAAATTTCTTGAGGATAGCTTCTCTTTACACAGAGTCTCAGATTTAACAGGTTTCCTAAAAAAATAGCAGCAGATATTAAGCTGGTGATTATGAAAGGATCAGCTGGTTCATTCTCAGTGGACATATCCAGGTTGGCTGTGCAAGCGAAGGCCCAAACAGGCCAGATGTTTTCCATCATGGCACACTCTCAAACTGCTGTTCTTATGCCTGAACAAACCCACACACCAAGCAGTAATCATGCCTTGATTTCTGTTCTAATGCACATTGCAGCATGAAATAAGTTACATTCCATCTTGTTGACACAGCATGGTTCAGCTGCTGGTGTGGCAAGTTGTTTCTTCACTGAAGCTGAGCTAAGAAATGCCTGGCTTTGTTAGACAGATTATCTTATTACTGTTTTCTTGGCAGTTCCTCACAATGCACTTGCATGGCACCATGAGAAAGTGAAAATCCAGAGTACTGAAAGTACATTAACAAAACAAATCATAAACATAGATACACTTCCAGAAAGTTATTTTAGGACAGAATTCAGAGACAAGAGCATCTGTTCAGTAACAAACAGAGGGTTAACTTCATGTGACTACATTCAACTTCCCCAGTATCAGAAGAAACAGAACAACTGCCATAGGTCAGCTACACTCCCTGGACAGTGAAAAAAGGACACTCTACAGACATCCTCCTCAAATGTAACTCCTTATCCATGTTTTCACTTATGTGTACTTTCTAGTCTAACTTGGGTTAGCCAACTTGGCTTTCTTAATACCTGTGGCTTAAACAGTGGAAGTAATCAACTCACTTGGCTAGTTTGGCTACCTTTCTTTTTCTGCTTTTGACCCCAAAATTCAGTGTTTCTTTCTGTATGTCAACTCAGCTTCAAGAGAAGGGCCACAGAATACTCTGTATCTCTTAAACATATGTAGCCCTAGAGTTCAGGCACTTCCAGAAGATTAAAACTACAATTTGAGCCTCCTCAGGCTAAATAAGCACTGAGATTTTTTATTTTCTGGCCAAATTCTCTAGCTGATTGCTATACTACATTGTAGAAAATGTCTCCTTTCTGCTACTCTGTTTGAATAAGTGGGTAGGGGATTTTGTGCAAAATGAAATACATTCTGTGTGTTATGAATCTGAAATACTGTTAAGTTGGGTCATTGAGGAGTCTGGATCTAAAACTTAGGCACAGGAATGCTTTATGAGTCCCAAACAGAGCAGAGATGAATACCAAAACCCATCTCCTTTAGCCAAATTATGGGCAAGTGTTGTAACATGTATTAGCAGAATTTTTAAAATATTGAGGGGAAGCACTGTGGGTTTTTTCCCTGTATTCATATAGTTTTCTGGGTTTTTATGTATTGCTCACTTGGTGTTAGCTTTCATCTGTATTTTTGTGTTTTTAATTTATTGAAGAGAAAAAGCATTTTGGGTAACTATTTGACCTTTCTTGGATTCATTAATTTCTCCTGCAGTACTGCAATTTTATCAAAGGTAATGATAAGGTGGATGTAAAGAATTTTTATATTTGTGTATCAGCTGTCTCATACAAGCTCATATAATTGCCTTCTGCAAAGTACTTTGGAGAGAGGCTGAAAATCTTGAAGTCTTGTAAACAATATGCACTACAGGTCACTGTTTCCTACACCATGCAAGACAGGTGCAGAATAACTTGAACATGAAGGGGAAATTTATGAGTATTGGTTTTCTTCTCTTGCTGGAATTTAGAACTGAATCTTTACAATGGTAACATTATGAGAAAGTGAGCATACCTATGAGGACTGGGTTTTTTTGTCTGTAATGGCAAAATGTATTGCTAGTAGGGCTAGAAAGTAGCTGATACCTCTATTGGAGTAACTGGAAACAGGCTTTGGCACCTGAGACTCCTGGCTTTACTTGTACCTGGAGAAATGGTCCTCATTTCCTGTTTGCATAGCCCTCCTTGCATTGCTGCTGGTGTGAGGGTAAGAAATTTTCAGTGAGGATAGCAATCTGTCAAGGTCTAGTACAGCCCACTCCTGTATAAAATTAAAATAGAAAAGTAAGGAAAGCAGACGTCCCTTCAGGGATGGAGAATGGGGACTACATGGCACAGGAAGTCTGAGGTGGGATCTCATATCTCAGAGAACTTGAGAAATTGAAGGGGATCTCAGTTCAGGGCACAGTGAGAAAGTGAAAGAACCCCTTTACAGAGCCCTTAACCTCTAATGAAGCATTTCAACCCATCTGCTGTGCAATCTCCTCAGTGCTCAGCACTCTTCAAAAGTACCTTTTCTCCCTCATTCCCCCACCCACATTCCACCACCTGCTTCCATGTCTTCTCTTAAAGGGTGCAGAAGTCTGATGCAATTGAATCCAACTGGTGCTGAAGTTCCAGCCTGAGTAGTGTACACACATGGATCGGATTTCTGGATCATGGCCTAAGGCTGAAACTGTAGCCAAATATTTCCTGTTTTACGTGAGACCTCGCAGCACATGGCTGTGTCCTGGAACAGTGCATTAACTTGGCAATGTTGCAAGTCATGTTTCTCTTTAAAACTAATTTTCTTCTATGAAATATCCATTGGAAATGGTACTTGCTTTTGAGTGGTTGATGGATTGCAGTAGAGAGGACTGATGGTAATTCTCTTTGGCTTTGCGTTCTTCATTTTACTTCAGGAAGAATGTAAGACAGACTCTACACTTTCCATTTACCAGTGTTTTTCAGCTGGTATTTCTGTGCTGGTGAACTTTGAACAATCCAGAAATGCCTTATTCCATTTTAGTATTTTCAGCAAGCGCACTACACACACTGGGATTCAGACAAACTTCCTGAATTGGTGTAAAACAGCTCAAAAAATTTGGAGTGCGAAGGACTCTGAAAGAATCTTATTGCATTCAAGAACGGACTACATAATAACTTCTTATTATGTGTATTGGTTTTGAACTACTTATAGATCTTGGAGATTTTTTTTAATCTTATCCTGTACATTTTAATTGGTTCAATAAAATTGTTTGTTCTATGCCAAAGCAACATCTGCTTGATCTACTGTAGCCATTGAAGAAATAATTTTGAATATTAAGTTGTTTGGGGCATTATAGCCCAGAATTTCTTTTTGTCTATGAAACTGAGGAACAAGAATTATGTGCTTTCTAGACAGGGGAAAAATAGGATGTAGGACAACAATGAGGTAGGTCCAGTTTCTGCAGCACTCTTTGCCATCCTTGTGCATGTTCATGTTAGATAGGTGGGCCTGCTGAGGGAGGAGTTCAGACTTTGAAGATAATGACCACTGAAGCAAATCACTCTGAAAGACTTTTCTAATCCAGTACAGCCATATTTATGCAGTGACCTAGTGAGGTCACTTTAATATGACAAGAAAGACTGATTAGAGAAACTAAGGAGATGAAAATGAAAGACAAGCAAGCCATAGCCATTTGCAATTTTGTAACCTTTCCCCTTAAATAACCTTACAGGAAGTTTTTCATCTAAGAGTGGTTACTTTATGGGATTACCCTCATAAGTGAAAGAAATTGGTAGCCAGCTGGCTCATCAAAAAACCCTGATGATGTAAATTTCAAGAAGCTTTCCCCAGACATCTGGCACTAGAAATATATCTGGACTTGTAAAAATCTCCATAATTATCTAAAATCCCACAAACAATTGGTCTTAGTTTGTCAGTTGGAGCTTGTCAGCTTCATGTCCCTTTTCTACATAAAAATCTGTGCTAATGCTACTGCCAGTTATTAGTGTTTTACTGCTCTTTGTTCTGTTACATTACCCAGTGTGTTTGAACTCCACCAGTCTCAACATTTAATCAAAAAGCCTGTGTCTCTGTAACCCTCTAAGAACTGATGACATACGTTTGGGAAAGACTACATTACTTAATATTTGAGAACAGATTAATTGCAGATTTATTATTTTTTTCCAAATGAAGCAATCCACACACAGTTATTTTGGTATTGGTTCTGACAGGGAAGTGGCATTACATTTATTTACAAACTAAAGTGAATTTTCTGATTTAATATTTGTTTTCATTGATATGAAAATTATTTGAGGGGGGAAATAGGATTTTAGGAATGATTAAAACAAAAGATAATTTAATTTAACAATATAATTATCTTTGTTAAATCTGGAAAGGCATATATGAAGAACAATCAGTATTTTGCATACTTCAAATTGTTAAGCAGTATAAACATAAAGAACCATAATCTTGTATTTGTCAGGATTAATCCCATTGAGATTCATTACACACATAATTCTAGTGTCTAGGAGTTTGTCCTATGATATTCTTCAAACATATAAACTGCAGAAAAGTTGCAAATTTTGTGGGGTTTAAAATTTTATTTATATAATTACATGATAAAAATTAGTTATCAAAGTAGCTCAGAAAACTTTGGAACTGTTTAGCTAGAATTAAACCTGAGGGCACTTGAACACTCTAATTATGAGTTTGGTGTTTTAGGGTTATCAGCCCAAGTCCCCTTATGAGTTGAGATAGCTTCTTCTTAGCAGAGCAAACTTTCCTGATCTTTTCCCACTTGAAAAGAGAGGAAAAGGAAAAACCCGAGAGGCTGGAAAGGAAGGCTGTAGAAGTGAGGACTTCTTCCTAAAGTTCCCAGTCTGGCCTCTAAACAAACTCAAAGAAGATTAATTCCAAGAACAGCAAATACCTGCAAACTCTTTTTGAATCAAAAGCAGCAGAATTAATACATTTACACTCTCAAACAAAGCACTTTGTTCACCTCATCATAGCAGGTAGTAATGCGCAATTTGTTTATGGAATCTAAAACTCTATGGTTTTGGACCCTGGTTAAGTCAAACTTCAAATTGTGCTTGAGTTAAAATCACATTTGGATCACTGTCCTTTCAGGAATGTACATCTTCAAATAGATTTCAGATTCCTGTGGCTGGATTCCCCAGACTAAGTGCACTGCCCTTGGCAAAGAAGTTGAAAATGGAAAAGGAAGCTTTAAAGCTTTTGTGGCTCCCTCCTCTCCAAGCTGGCTGAAGTCAATCCAGTTCCAAGTCAGTGTGCTCAGATGCCCCTGGCCTCCAGGAACTATTCTAGCAGTCAGCAACTGATCCAGGCAAAAAGGCAAGAGCTACTTACTTTTCCATGTGAGAAAGAGGCAGGAGAGGGAGACCTGAGCTAGCATCCTGGCCTTCTGCCTAAAAGTTATTTTTTTCTAGAAAAGAAAAAACCATTAAGAATCTTCGTGTGTTCAAAGAGTGGATTAATGCTACCATTAGGAAAGAGATCTTGCTGTAAACTGAACACAGTTTTGCATCAGGTTTATGTAGAAATTTGAAGGGGCAGAGGATCAGCTGGAGGATTTGGAAAGGAACAGATCATATGTGTGGATGATGGACATTGATTAAAATTGGTGTTAGTGGTATTAGAGGCTGGTGTAGTTGACAGTAATATATGTGCTTATAACTTAACTGTGCAGCGACCTACAGCTCATTTTTGACAAAGAAATGCTGGATTATGTACTTGATTTTGAATGCCTTGGTTTCTAGGAGCAACTAAGAGGACAGATGTTTAAATGTGTTGAACACAAAGGTTCTGTAAGTTAAAGGAAGTTTCCTTGTGTGAAACTATGAACAGCAAGGCCCCCAGGGTCTAAAGTTTGAAATGAAGTGTCATCACATTGAAAAATCTCATCCTACCTGCCTCAAGATCTGTTTATAAAGTAAATATTTTTAGATAGTTATATACTTCCATATAGGTCGTATAAACTTACAGTTGTATTTGAAGATACTTCAGATAAGTGTAGACGGGAACTAAAAATAAGTTCTAAGGAAGTGACCACTACATACAGGTGTTTTACCTCTGTCTATTAAGCTGCCAAAAATTGTGTAGTCTACTGTGTACCTGTAACCAACGTATAAATGCACTGCTTATTGTCTAAATTTATTATAATGAATCCTAGAACCCTTTTGTCAGAAGAGAGAAAAAGGAATAAGAAACAGCCTAAATAGACCACCCACTGATTGATAGACACTAAAACAAAGACATAAATACTTTTCAGTGGAAATCAGTATAGGCATTGACACAGAAGTTTCTCAATACTTTGGTACATATATCTCCATAGAAGTAAAAAGAAAAAAAAAAGAAGTTAGGTAAGTAATAATGTTAGAATTAAAAAAAAAAAAAAATAATTAGCTTGTTAGAGACACAATTATTCCTCTATCCTTCACAGGCAGAATATATACAGACAAATACAATCTTGAAGCAAAAAAGGTTTGAAAAGGTCTTCAAAAGATTTTCAAAGCTTTTAAAAGGTTTGAACCATGATTTGAAAACAGAGAAGAGTCAATAACTAAGTAAATGTCTTCTTGTGCTGGATATAATTTTTCTTGAAGGTTAAAGCCCAAAGCACTATGATTTGTAAGTTAAATTCCTCCCTATTTTTGATATGCTTCTTTTTTATTAGCTGGATTTTCAACAGCAATGACTGAGGAATTTTCAAAATGGGTTTATGAGCACATAAACCTAGAAATAAAATACAACTTCTCTTTAAAAAAAAACCTTTAAAATATTTTTTCCTAAATTCAAAATATCAGATTCCTACATTTCATTCTTCAGAGCAGAAGGGTTAACCAAATGTTGCAGACAGATCATTACGAAATGTTTTCCTCTCTCCAGAAGGATGATTTTTTTGCACCATGCAGTGCATTGTGCAATGTTCCGTTGCAAGGCAAACTATAGATTTCTGTGGCTATGGGACCTCTTGTTGAGTGGGAGGTCATGAAAATTCTTCTTTGCTCTCTGGTGATTTTGTCAAGTAGGATCCATTCTGCCAAAACTGAAACGGCCCCTGCTCAAGCTTTTCCATAAATCAAAATGCATATGGAGCTTTTTTCCCATATTTCTGTTGTAGAGTAGTCATTTTCCTTTTGAATTATGCTTTTTTTTCCTCTTTGGTGGTTATGTGTTTCAGCTCATGTTCTCCTGTACAGTGATCCCAGTTTATTCCAACTCAACTACCATCTGCAACATGTTCAGCATTTACATGTGTCTTTTTCCAAGCTGGTAGTAGAAACACATGACCTTAGAGAGGGCTTTGGGCCTCTGCCCAGAGCAACATAACTGGCACAGTCATCACAGAGTGTAGATAGAGGGAGCTGAGTGCCCGGAGTGGCTGTGACTTCATAGCTTGCAGTGTGAGCTGATCCACCCTCAAATGGCACACAGGGAAATGCCAGTGTGAATTATTGCTTACTGTTATTTCCAAAACATGCTTAGGTCCCATTAACACTCTCTCAGCTCTTACTCATTAAAAAAAAAAGTTGATTTTATCAGGGAAAGGATCATAAAGCCTCTCAAACCACAATTTTATGTGCTCCTTTAATATTGAGTTAACAAAAGCCATTTTATCAAATGAAACTTTTAAAATAGACTTGTCAGCTATTTATGCCAACATTAACTCTAAAATTAATTTTCGTAGTTGAAGCACACATCCCCAAAAAAATTGGAAATTATGGAAACAGCACTACAGAAACAGTGGGCTTTGCAAGACTGATTTGACTGTATGTTACATAAATTCATTCTCTCCACATTCAAACCCCCAGGGGAGTTTGTGTTCTACCAGAAAAAATCAGCATTGCTCTGCTGGTTTCTTCAGGGCTATATTGGCTTATTGTCATTGAACCTCACATCTGAGAAAGTTTAGATAATTTGCTAATATAAGTCACGTAGGTTCTTCAAGAGCTTTGCCGTAAACTGATGGACATCTTTCATTCCTGCTTCAGACCTTGCTTATTGTTGAAATTCAAAAAATAGCAGCATAGTTGGATAAAATGTTCGAGCCACATCCCTAACTGCATTTTACAGAGGTGCATGATGCATAGCCTACAGTATTCCTGCCTTAATCTAGGTCCTTACTTTACTTCCTAGATCATGGAAGATCATGAACATCCTTCACTGAGAAAGGAAAGATGTTGCATTTATTTTATGACTTGCAGTTTTAATACAGATCTTGGAGACTCATTAACAGAAATTAATTCATCAGTTGTAGAAATTTTCTCGTCATTTCAGTCAGATTAGAAAAGAGTTTAGCATCAAAGTAGGTCTGCGAATATGTATTTTTCCAAGAGTTCTGTAACCACTTAGAAATGGATTTAGAAGGATCTCATATGAACTCCAGTCCATAATTCAGCTTGGTTTCTACTATTATTCAATATTTTGAGCATAAACGCAAATGTTTCACTCCATTCAGTTTTGGTGGGGCATCAATATGAAAGACTTCCTTAAATCTGACTTATGTTTCCAGTTAGTAAAATTAGATGTTTATTGGCTTGGATGAAGTAATGACTACTTTGTTTGCTGAATTAAGTGCAATCAAATAAACAATCCAGGCTTCTCATGTATTAGATATAAAAGTCACCATCACTGTGGTTTGAAAAATCATGTGAGGAAAGTATTGAGTTTATGGGATCAAAGTAGTTTAAATTTTAGTAGAAAGCAGCAAATTTTCTGGTTTAGATGGGTTTAAATAATACATCTGAGGCAATTATCAATGGTAGTACTATAGAGTTGTGTTCCTACAAACAGCAAGTAAAAAGCCTCAGATGTCAAGGCTCATACTTCTCAATGGTTTTATCCTTAACAAAGGTAACAGGATATGTAACTTTCTGAGGTGCTAATTCTAAAAACATGGAGCAAGCCTCCATTCCTCTCCTTGGTATTTTGATGAGTCATCAAAATCATGTATTTGAAGTTCTTGAACAGAGAGGTCATACAAAAATGTACACATGCTTTGAAAACCTGGCCCAAGCTATTTTATCTTTGTTTCTTTGCCAAAGAATGTTAACTATTTTCAAAGGCTATTTACAAGTCACAGGAAGTTCCCACCAGATTAGAGCTGTTTTAAGAAAAGTTAAAACCTGGCCCAAATTATTCCACAGCACAAAATCTTTAAATCTGCACATACAGTTCTTGCTTCTATAAAAAGAGTTAATTTTGATAAGGAAACCAAATGCATTGAACCTACATAGCAACATGTCTTTGTCAAAGGCTGCTGTTAGAGTCCCTGTGGTTGGTAATGTAAACAAAGTGCTGTAGGTCTGTTTTGATGAAAGATTGGTCAAATAATTCTCCTTTTGCTGGATAGCGGGAAATGCTTTGGACAGCAGTTGTAAAGATTCTGGTATCATTTTACTGTGACCTGAGAAATGAAACTGGCTAAATAAACAACAAGTAAATTTGACCTACCTTTAGTCATATGCAAAAAGTTACATAGTGTCATTTTATTAATCTGACTATAACTTTGATTCTTTTTCCTCTGCTATTTTTCCCACTATAGTATAGAAAAAAATTTACTGTGATTCAGAAAATAAGTTGAAAAAATAAACTGGAGATATGTTTTTGTAACTTCATGAGTGCTTGAAATTCTATTAATTTAGAAGATACATCCTCATCCCCATAGGACTATTTATAGTAAAGATGTTAAATATATCTTGACTCTATGACATATGAGCAAAAAGAGTAATTCCAAAGATGAACAGAATTTCTTAAATAAATTGCATACTGTAGCCACCAAAAGAGGAATTACTTCTACTTATATCTGATAAATAAAATTTTAACTATGGTTGCATATATGGGGAAGCATAAACACAAGCTATGTGTATCTACTTACCTATTTATCAACCTATCCATCTATCTGTCTATCTATTTAAATACTGGATTGGGAAGGTATGAATCATATTTTTTTACTAAAGTTGACAAAATGAAGAAATATAAATTCTTGAGCGGTCCCAAGGGAGCAAGAGCACAAGCTACTCAGGGACTGAAGTTTTCTTCTGAGGTATCTTGATTTGAACTACTTGAAACCAAAGGATTCACATTTATTCTCCCTGCTATCTGAGCCCTTCTCTTGTTTTATCCTTTGGTTAAATATTGGCAAATGAAACAATATGTTGAAACTTTATAATGATAAGAAGTGTATGTTCAAGGGAACTTTTTGCCAGAGCCATCATTAAATGAAATCTGACTGTTGCAAACTCTTTATATCACAAGACTTTCTAAAAATTAAAAACTTTAAAATGGTTAATATGAAAATTCTTTCTCTCACCACTCTCATTAATGAACTCACCATAGCTCAAAAGATGCACTGAATCAATCACTTTATCTTTTCATCTTCTTGCTTTTATCTAATGGTTCAATTGCCAACATTTGATGTAAATGGCAAAGGGCTTCCCCTGCTTTCTAAAGTTTTTTGCATGATAATTTTATTCCATTGGGATTCTGTGTTCAGCATTGGTCATAACTGAGGGAAAATACTGAATTCCAAGCCAGTACAAAATAAGGCTTCCTAATTAGTGATTAAGCAGTGAAAATACATTTATAGTATATACAAGAGCTCTGGAAAAAGTTCTGTTTCAGGAAAGTACACTTTTTTGAGAAAGCTACTAACACACTAGACTTTGCTTACATGTTGTGTAATTAACATGCATTATATATAATATTTTATACTAAAAGGGTCATAAATTTTCAATCAAAATTGAGCAGAGATATAGCCTAGGACTGTTGTTTTGTTAATTTCTCGAGCTGTGCAAAATTCAAACAGTAGAAGACTTTCAATGTAAATCTAAAATATTTTATCTCACAAACAGGTACATTGGCATGGCTCCCAGGGTTCATATTTTTAATGGTTTTTAGGCAAAATTCTCATCTGCAGTTCTATTTGTGTCAGTGTAGTTATACTGCTGTAAGTTGAGGCACAAGGTCTTCAGGCTGTGCTGTCTCTCCTGGGCCTAGAACAAAACTTAGCAGCTCAGCTAGAACAATCCTTGCTTTCTGCTCTCCTCTAGAAACGTCCTGTAGGTCTTTAGTATCGCTTTATATCTCTGGCAATCCAAAGAGGCCCTGCCCTCTGACACCAGTCTAATAGGCTCATTCTTCATCACAAATCAAGATGTGTAATGGAGCCTTTTCAATCTGAAAGAAGATGACTCTTGCAATGGCAGCACTCTAAAAAGATTGTGTCAGCAGGTTGCCTGTATTTATCTGGGCAGTTATTCCAGGATGAATCATCTGTTTATAGGAGTACCTGTGTATCTCTGTTTCTTTGGACATATCTGGAAGGAAATCACCCTATTACTAACAGTCTCATTAGTGGAATCTTTGTATTTTTCATATCCTACCTTAATTTACTGAATTCTGTGGTAAAGCTAAATTGAAGTAAAGCACTTGTCATGTGTTGCCACCTCAACCCGCTGTGTAGCTCATCTTTGTAGAAGCAGAAGAAATTGTTATGCAAGATCTGATTCCTGCCCTTGCAATTCTCACCTTGCAGTGAGATAATGTTCCCAGACTGTCAGTATTCACACACAACCACCTCAGGGCCATTTCACCCCTATTACAACATATAATGGAGATTACCTACTGCAAGCTGCTCTGTCTCAGAAGTCACCATTCTTTCTCTACATTGAAGAAAGTATTTGTTTAAAAGCTGCTTTCTCTGCTCAAAACTTCTTCCACTGAACTTGAGAGAGTAACGATTTCCGAAAATCACTTACTTGAAGCACAACAAATGGTGAAAATTACAATCTAGAGCTGTAGGAATGACAAGTGCTGTCTTACTTTCTTACACCACAAAATTATTCTTTAGTAATTACGAGGAGCGTTGCCTGAAAACTTGACTGGAAGCCTTTTGTGACCATTTGCAAAATGAACTGTACCTGCCTTTGCCTGATTCTAGGAACTGGGGAATATATTTCTCAATAAACTCTGTATTAATTAATTATTTCTCTGTATATAAACTCACGCAAATATAGAGCTATCATTGGAGGGAGTGAGATTGAAGGATGCTTTTTTTAAAAAGGCATCTACTACTCCAGTAGGATCTCTACTGTAGTAGGAATTCCTTTTAGACTCAGAAAGTCCATTTTCTGAAAAGGATCAGAAATGTACAGCACTTATGTCTGTAGTCATAAATACACAGGTTTATGATTTAATAGTTAAACACAATTTGCCAAGGCAACATCACACAGAGTAGCTGCAGCATAAATCCAGCTCCACTTTTAAATGTATTTACTCTCTCAAAACTAATCTGTTCTGTTCAGATGTTCAGGAGGTTATATTTTATGTCTTCCTCAAGAGGCAGACACTAAGACCAGGTCAAACTCCAGTATTTTAACTAATTAAGACTCTAAGTAACATTTGGGGTTTTGTTTTTATCCCTCAGTAAGGAGAGAGAGGTTTCTCTGAATTGCATTGTGTGTTCCTATCCCAGCAGAGCTTGAACCCCTGTAAAGAGTAAATTCCACACCTGAGGAGTATTTGGAACCACATTCAAGAACCAAGAAAACCAGACTATAATAAGCAACATACAGATTGCATTGAGAGAGCCATTTTAAAAATATGAAAGCTCCAATAAATATCAGAACTCTCCCAGCTACTTGGAAGCTCACTATTAACTTTAGGTTTAAGAATTCCATCTTCTTCAAGAATCATTACACATATCTATAACAACAACTATATCAACCCCATCCTACTGGGGTTGTTGGATTAATTCTTAGAATTCCCCCTAGCAGCAGGAGGAAACAGCAGGAGTGATGCTTCTACACTTTTACATTTGCAATGATTTTTCTTACATTTTCCTCTGAAAGCTACATTTCCAAATTCAAAAATATACATTCTGTACTCTTAATGTTCCCATGACAGCTATCATAAACAGAAAGCATGAGCAATAATTGTCCTTTATTTACGCAAAGCTGACATGCAGCAATCATTGCAGCAATTGATGAGCCATAGTTAATGTGACATCAACTTGTGTTTTAAAAACATTAATTCCTGGATTCTTATACCAAGATCCTATCTTATTTGTAGTTGATCTATTTTCTGCTTGCTACCCAGATGATGAATATCTGGAGGTGGGATTTTATCTAATTTCTTTTACTCAAAATAAAAAAATAAATATAGAAAATAGTATGTTATACTTCCGTTATAAACTAGAGTTGCTGAAGCATGAAGGGATTTTATTTGTAAAGTTCAATCATATACTTTTATTAAATACAAACTACAATAATGGAATGTTCCCATAAATGTCAGCACTTAATCATCCTTAACACTCAAAATCCCTTGAAGAAAAAATAAAATGAAGAACACGAAGACAAATGTTGAGCTTAGCCAGATGTGAATTTACAGTTAGCATTTTATGGACCAAATACCATTTGAACAGAACAGTAGAGAAAACATTTTAAGATATTTTTATTTAAACTAAATAAAATATTTATGCAGGCGAATTTCTGTAGAGTACAAAGGCAAGCATTCATCAAGTCCTGCTGCCTGTTTTGCTCAGCTCAGTCTTATGGTAAGTGAATCTGTGTGAGTCATAGAGCAGGGGCTTTATACATGTTTAGTTATGTGGGTGGATCCTCACACTGATGTGGACTTGCCATAGCCAGCTGTCTGTGTAACCTGTGGAGAAATCACTGATAAACTCAAAACCACAATCTTCCCTGCATGCCTTGCTGGGTAGAGCCTGAATATCATCACTGCAGTACAGAGGTCCCCTTCTTAAAGACATACAAAGTTTTTTAGAAATAATCTCATAGTACTGAAGAACTGCAGTTCAAGGTAAAGAAAACTGATTACAGATATGCTTTTAACTGTAGGCAAAGCCAGATATCCAACCTGCCTCTTCTAGCCCACTCCCATCTCACAAGCACTTATCTGTATTTGGTGTTTTTAAAAACATGACTTCATGGTGGACTGAATGTCAGCTGGGATACTAGTGACTCAAAATTCTGCTCAGATGCTGTTTGTACTGTAGGAGAACATCAGCTGCTTTAGCCTGGGTGAGAATTTACTATCTGAAAAGATGGTCTGTGTAAATGATCTGTATTTTTTTAGACTTGAGACAGTCTGGGTCAGACAATACTGGTTTCTATAAAGTTACAGAGGTTTTCCTCACATTATTTACAAATGTATCACTAAATGTATTCTCAGATCGTTCCTGTTTGTTTGTTTTCTTCTATTTTTTTTCCTTCAGTTCCTCTTCCTCTGTGTTATCTGCACCATTAAAATAAATTTCCTGTATTTTCTCTTATCTGCTACTAATGCAAATCTCTTGTCCTCTTATTCTGTATTTCCTTTTCTATTTTCCTTGGGTTTAGATTTCAAAGTTCTTTCTTCTTTGCTTATTATTTCCCTTTTTTTTTAAGCCTTTGTCCATCTTCTCATATCTCTGCTATGAACCCCTTCCGCAATTCAGAAGGGATGAGATTATTTCAATTGTTGGGCTACATTTTCTTCCCATCCATGCCCACTTTACCCTTTATTTAGTGTGAGCAGGTGGCGCTTACTCAATAAATCATAGGAAAGAATCTGCAGAATGGCTGTCAGGGAGCACACAGGAAACTGTTGTCAGTTTTTGGCAGTGTGCTGAATATATATGCAGTCAACAATAACCAATACAAAGTCACATTTCAAAAAAACCCCACCCCAAAATCCCAAAGGTAAGTAAAACAGTGTTCTTGGGTTTCAGTCCTGTTTTCCACTGTCAAAACTACACTTCCAGTAATGAATCCCAACTTAGCACCAGCTTCAGCCTGAGCTTTGTTCTACTGAGGTTTCTTCTACTGAGATTTTGCCAACTGCTCCTTTCCTGCATGCAGAGCATGGTGAGCACAGCTCCCTTCCCAGCCCTGAGCAGTTGCTCCACAGATGGGTTCTGACTGTGTAGGAGGTCCAGCCAAAACAAAAGTGCTTCTCAGAAGGGCAGTACACCCACACAGAGCTCCATGTTTTTCTGCTTCCAGGTAGCTAACTACCTAGTTCCCAGCTAGGCAGCTTAGAAAGGGCTTGGATTCTTCTGCTTGACAGCACAGAGCTCTGTATAAACCAGGGAAGCCAAGGCGCACTTTAACATTCTCCTCTGACACCTTCGCCATGCCCTGCATTCCATGGGATGTACAGGTGCTTTAGCCAGAGGACAGTCAGGGCACAGTGGCAGCTGCTCACACCCAGGGACTCTGAGCACCCAGGGAGGGCTGCAGCTTCTTCAGCACTTGTAGTACTGACATGAGTCCTCAGAGGGAACAGCCTCCTCCTGGCACCCAGACACTGATCTCCAAGGGATACTATTCCTGCCTTTAAAGATATGAAGAGCCATCAAATACCTTAAATAAATTTTGTCTAGATTTTTGACCCACTCAAATAACTGATGTTGGGCGTTTTTGGTCATTACTTGCTTTGGCAGAAAGTTTCTTTTAACCACAAATGCATGCAAAAACCCAAACCTTGTAACAGTGACCCCAGTGGCGTTCCTAAACCAAGCTGTACGTGTATATTCTTTCCAACACAAGCTTTCACTCAAAGCACTGTTTACTGTAGGGCACAAGTAATGTTAGTTTTACATTCTTCTGACAACTGAACTTTGCATGATATTTAAATCAGGGAAAGAAAAATGTATTTCCCTGTGTCCTTGTTTTTTGTAGCGGCAACAAAAACTGCTGTTAAAAGAACTGGTTTTTGTAGGTAAGAACTGTCCTGTGAAGTGTTTTATTAAAAAAAAAAAAGTAAAATGGTGGAGACCCAGGAGTACCCACATGTAGTATATTTCTGATCATTTGATTGTTGCAATTTATTGTACCTAGCAATGCTACCTGGTCCTTAGGGAAAAAAAGAAAGACCAAAACCAAACAAGCCCACAAAACCCAAACAACCCAGCTAGTAAAAAATATTTACTACCCTGACACCATACACTCTGGAAAGATATAAAGAAATGTAGAAATGACAGTAATGAGCAAGCTATTGTTAATCATACTCAACCTCATGCTGTAATCAGAGATGTCAATGTAAGAATTTGCTGTTGTCATTTGCCAGTGACTGCACTCAAACAATGTTTTCTTTCTGTGTACTTGGGTCCTATGAGAAGCACATTCCAGTAACAGTAACTGAATAACAGAGTTGGTATTCAGCATGTGACAGTTTAAGATGAAATTTATTTTTATGGTTTCGTGAATTTACAGCAATGAACATCATGCATCAGCCTCGTGTAAACTGGTGCCATTTTATCTGTTTGAATACATTTATATACTGTGGATATAGTCTGGCAATTTAGTCCAGCCAGAATTATTACATTTCTCATAAGATAATAATGATTTCTGTATTAGCTACTCTATTTTATTAGTGCGAGACGTGTTTTTAAGGATCAAGGCCAAAACCACAATTATTACTTCTTCTTATCAACATTCAGCTTTCACAGGCAATTACAGCTTATGCATATTTTATAACAAGTATTTGGAGCACATGCTGATTATGTTGTACTTTCTCACTGCCTTGTAATATCCAAGAGTGCTTATGGCAGTATTCAGTATTGTGGGATCTTACAGTATGAAAAAACCCTTTTCCCTTTACTGACTTTCATAAACCAGCATTTTTTGCCTGAGTCTGCTATATCTTATTTTTTTCATTATTAAACATGAAAAGATAGGCAGAATATTCTTTCTTACATTTCCTATCTCCATGAAGGCATTACATTAGTATGTGATAACAGAACTGCAGCAGAGGAACTGCCATGTGGAAAGATACCTGAAACCCCTCCAGTATTCCAAATATGTAGCCTGCCTCTGTTAATCACCAGTTCCAGGTATTTCAGAGAAGCAAGGAGGAAGTCATAGAAAAAGTCTTCATCTTGATCTTCAACGGTAGGCAGTTTTTGCTTTGTAATATACTTGTACATCTTAGACTAGCATGGCCCCATTGCACTTATCCCATCTAATCCTCATTTTTTATATCTATATAAATCCCTGGGTTTTTTCAGCAGTGCTCAGAATGCACCCCAGAAACTGTGAGAATAGAAGTATATCTACAAGGTGTGCCATGTGAGACACAGCAGCTGAGGTAGCTGAGGATAACCTGGTACCCACTTTCCTGCCATCTTTCAATCCTGAGCCATCTCCCAGAAACTAAAATTAGGGTTGGGTGGTGTTATTCTAATCTCCAACTTCGCCTTAGTGAAAGATTTTTCAGTGTCAGGGAATGCACATCTGCCCCTTTAAATCTTCTTTCTATCTTTTTTGTGCTATCTCAGCAATGTTCAACAGAAATAACTGGAGCCAAGAACTTGGATCAAGATGTGTAATTGTGCTTTGAATTCTGCTATGTGTTTGGCTTTAATAGTAAAAAAGACTGAGGGTTCCACAGCTTAATCACAGAATTAATTCATTGTCAGTCATCATGAAGATCAGTAACTTACTGAGATTCTAGCCAAGCCCAGGAAGCATTTAAAAAGTGTCAGTGATTTTTGGGAAGGTTTTATTTAAGAAGCAATAGCTTTTCAATAAAAGCTTTTCAGAACTTTAATTTATCTTTATCCAAATTCTGTTTAATGTTCCCCTTTCTTCTTATGAATCTTCAACTTAATATTAATATAGTGAAATGGGGAAAATCTGAGTACAAATGAAGATGTTTTATTATTTGGGCACAAAGTGGTGTTTTGTGTGTTCTTTCCTGCTGCTTTCAGGGGGGCAGGGACCAAACCCTGATCCCTCAAAGGGTAGCAGCAAAGTTTTCAGTAACTTTGAAGGAAGCTTACCAAAACTTAATTTACATAACAGAGCTGTACACAAGTGACAGAAGTCTTAGAGATGGGTAAAGGAAGCCATTCAGCCAAACACCTATGTGTTCACATAAATGTCATAAAACTTCATTTTTTGGCATATGGTTTTCAAATTCAGTTACTGCACAGAAGTTTATGGCAATATATTTCTGTTCATCATGTGCTCTGTGGGAGTTTTCCTACACAGTATTTTAGAACTTTTAATGTTCACAGTCTCCCATGAAAATGTTTTTTAAGACTGAAGTTTACTACAGTCAAAGAAAGCAAGAACTCTAGGAGACAAAATCTCCTTTTAAACTCCAGAGCAATCTCCAAACAGATGGGCAACATCTTCAAAATTTAAGCAGAAAATTTGCTTTGTCAATTAAGTTGCAATCTCTCATCTAACTTTTAAGAATATATCTTGAAGTAAATCAGTAACAAATACCAAATTAAAGTTTTGGGTTCAAACAAGAACTTTGTACTTCTTTCACACTGCACAAGGATTATTACTTTATATGTAAGGAACATTCTGTACTAAAAAAATCCTTTTTGGCATGAATTCCAAAGGGCAGAATTTCTGTATCCCTATTATGCTGGTGTTCTCCTAACACATGTGGTTAATTTCACAATGAGATTCAAAATTGTGGCTTTTCCCCTAACTTGTATTTTGACATATGTGATACAATTGAATCAGCTTCCTGGTGAAAACCAGCAGCTGGAATGCTGATGTGTTTGTTGCTTGCAGGGTTGTGTGAATGCAGCCCCAGCTGCTCCAGTTTATCATGGCAGCACACAATTCTGTAAAGGCACATATCACCAACATGCCCCAGAAATAACTTCTCTCCTCTGAAATCCTCACTATGAAAAAGACTGTATGTATTTATTAATTCAGTGTCAAAAGAGTAGATTTAGAATCTGTCTAAATTAAAGCATAACTTACAGTCTCTTGTGAATAACTGAATAACTTGGTTCAATGTCAGGTCACAGTGGAACATAGATTGTAACAGGAATATATAAAAGCTCTGAAGGGAGCAGAGAGACTTTATTCTGGAATGGTGAACATCGTTGCCAGAGTAACATAAACCTTGTGTGTTTTCACAAGGAAATGAGTCACTTGTTTCTGTTGGCTGGAACTCTGTTTTCTTTTAATTTCATATTTTAGGTGCCTAATATAGTTTGAAAGAACCCTAGGATTGCAGTCTTTGGACTGATACCTTGATAAGTAAAGCAGAGCAGAGGGGTAGCATGCTAATTGCACAGAATCAAGAAAAATCAATAGTAAATAGGATATTCTTACATGTGTGAAGGAAGCATTTATAGTTTTTAAGGACAGTTCTGTGAACTATTTACATGGTTGTGAAAAGAAGACTCATTTTCACATGTGTTATGTGTTTAGTTGTGTGTGTACTTACACCTGTAATTTGTCTTCTTTGTGCAGCTGATCTGCAGGTCCCTCCTTGCAGCCGTGAGTCCCAGAGTTAACTTAAGGACATAAGCCTTAGTTGCCCTCAATGAAGAGACTATATTAATGTTAAAGCTGTTGGGTCAGATCCATATGAACAGTGAGGCAATATTTCCTTTCTTTGGACCAACAACTTGTAACCAGTAAAATTCTTCTCAGTTTTCCTGGTGTTAAGGCAGCCCTGAGCATTCTCACAGAGAATTCTCGCAGAGCGCCACCCTTTCGTGCTGAGGCGTCCTCACGAGACTTAGGATCAGCACAGCTCATTCCTAAAACACTTTCTATTTTCTCTTCTTACAGCTTCAAGCTGTGGAGATTGTGCCAAGCAAAATAAGTAATGCAGACTGTTTGAGCAATTCTCAGCTACAGTGGAGTCTCTGAAGGAACATAGCTGGCTGCTCCAACATAGACTACTTTATCCTGTATGTAATTTGGGCAGAAACTCCATATAGCTCTCTTCACTACTACAGCCTTCAATGGAAGTAGCAGAGAAAGAGGGCCAAATATATTCAGTGAAGAATGAAAGTATATATTATGATTTTTTTTTGATGGCATAAATTTATATACATAAATACTACACATGTATGCATGTATATGTGATGGTTGAGACACAGGAGCAATTTTAATTCCATGTTGCACATGTGTATAGGTGCAGCAGATAATAATGTGTTTATTACATCATGAATTAAAACAGCAAATTCCTGTTCCCTATGATAAAGATTACTCCAAATGCAATGTTTTATGCTTAGATAGAAACACTTGGAAACACTGAAGAGATGCTTAATTTGTCCTATTTCAAAACCAGTGTATGCATGCATGTTCCAACTCACCTGAGAATCTCTAAAACTACATTTATTAATTAAATATTGAAGCATATTTTTGAGAACCTAACGAAAACAAAGCCAAATATTTTTAAATAGTTTCAGTGGGGAGCAAAGGAGAAATGGAGAACATAACTGAAATTTAAAGGTCACGTCCTGTGATTGACTCAGGAGAAAAAAAAAGGGCCTGGCCTAAACTAGCACCTTGCATTAACAGCTTAGACAAGGGTAGCTAGTTAGAACTTTCTGGGCATGTTAAAAATACTCTAAATTCCAAAAAACACTGAAAATTATATTCATATATATATATATATACATATAAATGTAACTGAAGTAATTTGATGACTGTGCTATTAAAACTCCTCTTTATTTTGAAATATATTATGCAGAGTAATTAGGGATGCATTATAAAAAAGTGCATAGAAAACAACCTAAAATATTTACAATACATAAAACTTCTTTCCTTGCCAAAAAGTGGTTCAGCTTATGAAAATTGGTAGAGAAACAAGCAAAGGAAATAAACACCTTACATTACAAGTGCTGGAGAGTGGCCTTCTCTAACAAAGAGTGACCATTGATGGATGAGCAATGTTGAAGAGCAACATTAGCTAGCAGTCTTTGTGAAACATGTAACTACTGATTTCCATGTGTCTTCCATTTAATGGCTCTGACCTACCTGATCAGTCAATTTACCTAAGCATTTTGACAGCTGCAGGTGTTGGAGAGTGTGTGAGCACGTTAAAAAGAAGATAGCTGTGCTATAAATTTTAACCAGGGTTTTATTATTTGTTCTCCTATTCTCTTCTGTTCAGTGTCAGACAGGTGGAGGAATGTGGAAAGTGCATCTAATCTTCATGAGTGTTGTTATGCTGCTATTGATATATGCCCAACATTTTTTATTCTGTGTCTTCTAGTCACAGATTTTCACATTTGTAATGAATCTTTTCTTGTTTCCAAGGGATACTTCTTCTGTGGAAATCCACAAAAGTATGGACTCTGTTCTTACAACACGGTCACATAGTTCCTTTGACCATTTCAAAATAATCTGTCCAAAGTTCTTCAGACATCAAGATCAGAATCTTGAATTCAGCAGGGATTCAGTGCAGTGGTATTTTGCCTGATGGGTGTTTAGATGTTGGAAACACTGAACAAAAATAAATTAGAATAAGTACCACTATTGATAATTATGTTTAGAATCAAATACTATTTGGAAACCTTGTTTTATGAAGTGAAAACCCTGAAAAAGAGATCTTACAGGTTTCCCTTCAAATGTCCAGGGAAGATTTTTGGCCTTAGGTCACAGCTGTCCTACCTACATCTATTCAGTATTCCTTATATGCTTATGTGACTGATGACTGATGAATACTGAGAAAAGAAATCTGTAAGAAATCTTTGCTTATCTCTGTACTGGTTTTATTTTCCATAGGTACTCATTTTGAGGGTGATGAAGATATAATAAACTTTTTTCAGTATTTTGGGGCATGGAGGGGTGGGTTTCCTTTTAATTTAGTAACTGCAGACGAGTCATTCTGAAGAATATCTGTCCATTGATTTTTCTAGCCATTAGAAAAAGAAATTAAAAATTTAGCAAAACTTAAGCCATATGCTGGTGCCTATACAAAGCACCATTTAATCTGAAGGCACTTTTGTAGAACACATTAGACTAAAACAATATGGAAGATGTTACAAGCATTTACCTGCATTCATACATCTGTTTATCTAGTTATTTTATTAATATTATCATAATACCCTGGCTATTTAAATCACAGACTAGGTGTCCCCTTGGTAGTTTAATTATGTTTTGTTATAGTGCCATCATGTATTCTCAGTGCAACAATATCTGCTCTAGAAGCCCAACATGCAACCAAAAGGTGGAATGACAAACAGATACAGAAAGATGATGCAGAAAAGAACAGTAACATGAGGACAGAGGCTCCAGCACTGTCTCTTTTAGGTGTTTCTGATGGCACAGGACTGGGCTAAGAGCAAGCAGAACCATAGCATGTCACCTGTGTGACTTTGGAATATTATGGTTCATCAGCTTCAGTTTTGGGAGATAAAATTTAGGCACTCTCAGGTTCTTTCCCATCCTGTTCTCAGTCACGTGCTTCATGGGATACCACTTCTTCAGAAGTGTGCTGCTACAGTTTCCCTACTATCAGCCAATAAAACTCCAAGCTAAAACTTGATTTTGCAAGCTGGTCCTTTCAAAACATTGCCAGGCTTGAAATATTCCATGGAGTGAAATTCTAAGTAGCCCTGCAAAAGTAACTGATAAAACCTTGCCAAATTTCAGACTTATTGCCAGTTTCTTCCATCCTTACTGGAAACTTGAACTCACACTGTGCAATAACTTCTGCATGGTCTATACTGAGAATTAACTTGCATTCTGGTGAGTAGTACAACTACATCAGTCAATGCCATCTCTCAACATCATGCCTCACCCTCCACAGCTTACCCTTACTAAAAACCTGAATAAACTCTTCAAGTACAAATTATTGTTTGAACCACCTAAACTAAGAGTTTTCACTGATAAAATAACCCAGCTGGCAAACAGGAGGAAAATCCACAGCTTCAAGCAAAGTAGTCTTTAGAAAAATCAAAAAGTTCCTGTAGAGAATTTCACTTTTTCACAGCATGAATTTCTCTTCTTGTTTCTAAATCATATTTTTCCAGGACAGATATAAAAAATAAGTAAATGCAGCTTCCAGAAGGAGCATGGACTAAATAATTTGTCAAAAAATGATATGAAGAACCACAGTATGTTCCATGTAATCAGTCCTCTGTGAATAAAAAGTAATTCTTCCTGTATATCTACACTATATCTGTCACTTTTGCACAGAGCTAAACAATTACTCTCAATCGTCTTAAAGGCTGGTATGTGTTTGTAGAATGTGTTCCTATGATGATTAGTCTTTTATGAGAATGAATGATGACTTGAAGGAGATCAAGGAAGTGTTAAATTAATAAGGGTTTCCCTTGTATGGTTTCATAAGAATTTTCTTAAGTGTCTACAACTGTGTAGTTGGCACATACAATACTTCTGTTTTCTGAGGAAAATCTGCAGTTTGATGGTCAAATGGCAATGAGCAATGTGGATATCCTTTTTCTTTCAGTGACATTTAGATTTCTGTCTTTGTAGTACAGAGTGCAATGTAAGAGTAGCTATCAACTGGCATTTGAATAAGAAGTCAGTATAAAGTGCATGGTTTTAATTTCCACTCAGGGTAAGCTAGTGGATAAATTACATCAGCTTTTAAACCCAGGCTGGATTTAGCCTAGGTATGCGGTAGTAAGTAAAGGGTTTCCCTGAAAATCAGGACAGAATATTAATTTATCATTTTAGCTCTGTCGTGTTTTAATCTGGTGGTTTTGAAAAGGAGGGAAGAAAAGATATTGTTAGAAAATGTTTGAGTAAAATGAACTTATATGGGAATGAAGAGTTTCCTTTTTAGCCCCTGAGAACAGGCATGGAGTAAATGTGGACAACGCTGGGCAAAGCCTGGTCTACACTTACAGAATTGGGAAGCAGTTTGTTGTCTCTGTCATACAATAGGCCTTCCATGTAATTAGAAGTTAGTCTTTCATACTATGTCTAAGGCAAAAGGGTGGGAATGAGATTCCTAAGTAATGAATTCATGTGGCATTCAGTAACAAGATGTTGAATTATTTAAAAAAAAATAAGATTTCATCAGAATGTAATTCTTCATTTATGCATAGTACATTTTACTTTCATGAAATTATACAAATATCAATTAACTAACCATTATATTTTGAGAGAAGGGAAAAATGCCATTCAAAAGTAATATATAAATCTGGAACAGATATAAATGCTGGCATGTCAGTACTTGGAACAACTCAATTTAATTTTTCTGACTTTACAAAATAAATTAGGATATATTTATATGTATATATCAAGTAGTCTTACATAGATATATTTGTTATTCACATTCTCTTACACAACAGTTTCAAGTGCCCTAAGGATTTATGACTCATCCAGACCTTGAATTTTAATCTTAATTTGTAAATTATGTGACTTGAGATGAGATAAATTGGATGTTTTACACCTCCCTTGCTGTGTATTTCTTCTTTGCCAAACTCAAGATAATTGAGCCAACTCAGCCCAGGAAGCAAGATGACAGGTGGTGCTGTGCCCCCTCTGCTGAGCCCTCCTGCTTTCTAATTGCATCAATTATGGGATTGTAGCTAATATCACTTCATAGTAATTTTGCTGTCCCATGTAAATAAATCAGTTTATATTCAGAATGAATGCTAGTTCTTTTTGCTTGCCACTTGATTGCATGATGAGTATGAATATTTTTTGTCTTTCCATGCAGTATAAATGTTAGGCTTTTTTAAAAATCTCCTTATCCTTTCCATCTTTAATCTCTGTACAAATGTATGAAATGTTTTATACCCTGAAGTTTTTAACTTCCTCTTGATTCCTTAGACAGGCTTTACTGACTAAGGGTGAGTTATTAGGATTTTTTCCTCGTGGTGAAATCCACAGTAGTTCATTTCAGTGGTTCTTCATCATCTGATGAATTACTAACCACTGTCTAAAATAGGGTAGCTGAAGCACTAGACTATCAATCTTATATGCTGTGGCAAACCCTATGTTCCACACCTGTACATTTTTCAGTGTGGAAATGAATTGCTTGGTACAATATTCCTTCTGTGTAATTATGCATATACTTATTGAGTAAAATGCTGATTTCCACTAACTAGTGGGTATGATACAAAAGATGGTTTTGCTAAGTAGTTCTGCTAATGAAATTGTCGTATCACATTTTGAATATTGCTCTTGTTCTTGGATGGGACTGGATTATATGTTTCTAGTTTTCTGGAACAGGCCAGCATCATAAAGCTCCCAAACAGGCTTGGAGCTGCCTGTTGCCCCCAGTGACTTATCCATGACCTCACTTGTAGGCTGTCAGGGGAAAAACAGAGCAGGAACTGCAAGTGAGAGCACTCAGTTTGAGAAAGATACAGCTTACTGGTTTGGTAAATTTGCTCAGGAGGGACTGGTTCCACAAAAGGCTGGGCTTAAATGGGACTGAATATTTACTTTTGTGGAGATGTTGAAAAAGCTGAAGAATAGATACTGATAGCTCCTACCCTTGCCAAGGCTTTCAGGTGGAAATAGCAGCCAGATAGTTTGCTTAAAGAGGGAAAGCATTCCCTTTTCAAACAGCCTGTAATATGTAGCCTGGGTTTATACCAGAAATTATTTTTATTTTGTTACAATTTTTTTTTTAGAAATAAGTGTGAGGCAGCTACTAATTAGATGTGTCTGAATGGGGTGCATAGTCACGTGCGATTAGAATGCTTTCTTTCATTTTTCAAGAAGGAAGCAGTAATGAAAATGAGCAGCTATGGTAGTCCTTGTGTGCTTCATAGTCTCAGGTAGAGTCAGAGCAATGCTGCAGTAATTAATACTGAAGTTTGTCAAGAATCACAATTCTTGGGATGCCTGCAGATCAACCCTGCAAGGGTTTCCTGCAGGGAGGGATATTTTGAGCATTTCCCAGTCCCAGCAACAGTTTGTCCCAACGCTGGAGAGAATGCTTCCTTTGGAACAAGGCAAAAGCAAATACCTGTTGCATGTCAGCCTCCAGGTGTTCTCCACATTCATTATTTGGCATGTTTTTTTAACCCAAGACCGATGGCAGCAGATGCTAATGCTTCTGGCTGTGAACCTTGGGGATGAAGGTTCTTAATATAATTTTTACTGGGGCTGGTCTGGATGCTAACCCTGGGCAGTGGAGGAGGGGAGGAAGGAAGGCAAACTGCTGGGAACACCCCACAGTGGGGTCTAATACCATCCCAGAGGATCACCAGAGTTTTATGAAAGGACTCTTTTGTAGTCCTGTAGGAGCAGCACAAACACTTTCAAAAGCTAAATGTAAGCTAGTGAAGCAATTTCAAACCAGGATTTACAGAAGTATAACTATTGATCCCAGGGTACCTTATCTGACTCTGCATCAGCTTAACAGAATTAATTTATTATGCTTGTTTTTCATGGAACATATTTCAAATCTTAATTGAAGAATACACTGCCTTTTAATTGCTCATAGCTTTTAGAATTCATCTTCTTTTTGTATTTATATAATGTCTCATTGCCAGTGCTATGGACTTACTTGGGAAAGCTCACATCACAAAAATCAAAGGAGACATTTAATAACTCTTTTGATATTAGACCTGAAATGTTTTTTGTTCCCCCAACACAGCAAGACTTCTTTATTGGCCTGTCAGCATTCCAAGAACTGCATTTATGTGAAAGATTATGTCATAAAAAATGTATGCAACAGCTCTGTTCTAGAATGTGAATTCTAAATAGCGAAGTGCAATAGCTACAGTACCAGAAAGCATTTTTGTAAGAAATTTTTTTTTCATTTCATGCAAGAAGCTTTCTCAACTGTTCAGAAAAAAGGGCATCTACCAGGTATTTTTCTCTATCCTTTTCAAGCAACTGTTCAAGACTAAGTGTAAGTGTTAAACATTGCTGGGTTCATGCACTTGAAGAGCCCCCTAGGGTTAGATTCTAAAGCCCTTTCATGGCCTTTATACTCATAAATAAGGGATTTGCTGTATATTAAGGCATATCAAATCACAGTGAAAGTTTAAATTAGCATTCACTCCAAAGAGAACAGGGTCCCCAACCCATGTTAGTGTTCACCTCTTGGGTACAGGCAAAGATCGAAATGAGAGGCTTTCCAGACACTGTGGGCATTTCCCTCCTGTTCTCTGTCCCATTTTGCTCCTGAACTGCTAAGCAGCAAGATAAATGCTGGAGGAAATCTGCTATATTGCTAAAAATGAGTTTTATGTTACTGCAGCTATACCACAGGGGTATATTTTATCAATTTGTGTAATAACTCGATGGCAGCCAATGACAAAGCTGTTTAAGTGTTCAAATCCGGCTCCCAATTAGCATCTGTAGCAATAATCCATCCTAACAGCTATAAGCAGAGTCAGTAAAGGGATGTACATTTACAAGCCGAGACTGAAGAAGTAATGATTATCTCTGAATCTCCTGTTTTGAAAAACATAGTGAGCTTTTCTCATTCTTGCATTTTTTATTCCAAGGACCTTATTGGTATGCAGTTGGAATAAAGCATGCATTAGGTGTATCTGATAAGAATATTTGGGGCTGGAATTTTCAGCGGCTGCATGGTGGGGCACAGAGTTTAGAACTTAGACTTGTAAATGTTTTCATCCAAACCAAATTCTCAGACATACAGCTGAAGTGACTAATGCAGCTGAGAAGGTTTGCCAGCCTATGCATTTATGACTGTACAATTCAGATATTGTTTTGGAAATATTTACATTAGTGGATAAGTACAATGAGAGTAAGAAGATAAAAAAAGCCTGTGCAGTGCTCTGCAATCTGTGCTCCTCCTTGGAGCCCAAGCCCACCCAGACTGCAGCAGGGGGGATGCTGTGTGGGCAACCAACACAAGGTTGTGCTGCAGAGCATCAGCTTAGCTGAGACTTTCTCTTCTCTTTGGTTCTGGAATGTTCTGAGATTTTGTGTTTGGACATCTCTAATTTATATGGACAAAGACAAGAATAGATTGTGTCTTGCAGATACTGATTTTCTGTTTTGTTCCATGATATTCTTGTATCTAAATATTAGCAAAGATTTTATAGGCTTTTATAGCACTTTTTCCTGTGGCTCCCTGTACCTGGAAATTGGCAAAACCAAGCTCTGACATGAAGCAGACACTCATGTATCTACCCAGTGACTGGGACTTTTTGCATGGATCTCAAAAAAGTTCAGGCTACTCCTTTATAAAGCATGGTAAATCTGAGGGCTTTGATGACATTCAACCTCCAAAAGTGAAAACTGGTTCTATTGTTCCAAGATGACAAAGTCGAGGAAATTAACAGAGGAATTAGAAAATAATTATTCCAAACTGTGTTACTGAAATAGCATTCTCCTCCTCCGAGTTTTGTTGTTACTTTGCTTTCCTCAGTGATAAATTTCATATTATCCAACCTGAGTTCTCTGCTGCCAAGAAGCAAATATTATAAACAGTTGATTCACTGCTGTGATAACAGAAAAATCCTATTGCTACTTAAGCTGCTGCAGTGCAACTTGGTGCAACGTTTGGGAGAAACTTCAAAGCTGCTTTTTGTCCATAAAAGAGAGGAATTCCCATTCCTTTGTGCCAACAAAAGGGTGGAAAATGCTTCTGCATGATGGCTTCTCCTTTAAGGTGTAACTGAGAAAAATGATCGCTGTTATTTAGGAAATTGGGCACTTTATAAAACATTGTTGAGAACAGTAATCTGAACAATGGACTACGTCAAAAGAGATATTGCAACAGCAATAAATGATGAATTAAATAGAAAGTGCTTGAGGGCTGAGAGTTGGAGGTTAGCCTTGGAATATTAATTAAAATGATAAAAGTAGGTGGCGTTCTGAAGAAACAGCTAAGTCTATTGGAACAGAATAATTCCCACTACAACCCTGCTGAAGATCCATGAGTCACAAAGACTACATTTGGCTGAGTTAAATGCTGAATCACTACTTTGAGAGACAGATCTGCCCCTGTTTCACCAGGTGCAATTAAGAAACTCAGAAGATGCCTTGTTGTTCTGTAATAATGACTTTTCTTTCAGCAGTTAAAAGGATTGAGATAGGACTGTACACAAGAGTGAGGGGGAAGGGTTTATTTTTATAGGGTTGTCTTGTTTTTCCATTGCAGTAGGGAAAACAACAAAAAATGGTTGTTTTCTTTTAAGGCAAGCTTTACAGATTATTTGACCAGTATGTTCATTCTTTTTCCAGTATATTGAGGATAAGTTAAAAAATAAATTGTACTTTTTTCATTTTGAATTTTTCATTATTTTTACAAAATCCACAGAACATCCACAGAAAGGACTTTCTGATCGTGATCAGCTCTGTGTTGATGCTAACACATCTCCATAGTAATCAGTCTGTTATAATTAACAATCTATTCTTTGCTTTTCTCTTACAATTGCCTCATGATAAGAAGGACAAAGGAACAAAAGTGTGGAAAGAAGCACAACCAGTATAATTTATTAGTAGGGAATAGTGTCAGGTAAGGATTTGCATACATTTTCACAAATGCAATAATATTTTGCACTGTGCAATGAATATACAAGGAAGAAAAAACAGCGTTCTCTGACTGCTGTAAGGTTAGGGCACTAACCCTAGGCTTCAAACTCTTACTTGGAAAGCTGGTCCTGATGTCATTTCATCCCATTACAGGATATTTGCCACTTCCTGTGTGAAAGTGTGTATTCAATGGTCCCTCCTCTGGCACACACCCAAAATCTCTATCCAGAGCCCTATTCAGGGTTAGCCTAGTGTAAAATGGGTCAATTTAACAGACTTTAATTGGATCAGTTTTCAACCATGAGTAACAAATACGGGTCTCCTCTTTTTTCACTTAACTCTAATTGCTACTTTCCATGTACTACATGCCTGCATTGAATGCTGAAGTACAAAGCTGTTGCTGTAAACTGAGCACCTCATTCTGAAAAGGGAAACCTAACTGGTTTCTAAGTAGAAAGCATAGAAAAGCATTCAACAATGAGTTACTTAGTTCTTAAAAAGATTAATTTCTACTTATATTGATCTCTATAAAAACAGAATTCTCCTCTCTCAGCTACTTTTTAAAGCCTCTCATTAATTTAAGCCTACAAGGTCCTTGCTGGTGGAAAAGGAAAATGGCTGAAAGATTGCTGATGATCCACTTTAGGATGACTCATTCAGTACGAGCAACTGTGAATCATGAACAAACTATCTACAGGCAGTACTCATAAGACTTAATATCTTCCACGCTACTGGATGCTTCTAATGTTTCACATTAGTGTTGCTTTTTTCCTAAAAGCCCAAAGGCTCACAATATTGTAATGAAGAATTACCAGTTTAAAAGTTGCACTGAAATATTTATAATCAGTTATCATTGCATGGGTTTCAGCCAATCTTTTCGGATTCTTGTGAATGTAACTTCAAACATCTTTAAAATTAAAAGGAAAAATGTAAAGGTTTGTCCATGGCCATGTACTGTTATTACTGTGTACATGGGTCTTTACAAGATTGAAGTTTGTGATGCACTGCCCAGCTGCTTCAGCTGGCATAGCCACTGGATAGGCAGTAATAGGCAGTAGCAGTACGCTCCACTGGATGGGGGAGGGACAGCAGAGGGTGGGAGAGTAGCTCAGTAGGATTGCTAAGAGAGAAGTGGTGAGATTTTAAAACATTTGGGTTCATAATGCCTCCAGCATGCAGCATCCAGTAACGGATGACAGCCAGAACAGCAAACACATGTACTTGATTCCTACTGCTATTCCAATCTCTTTGTTCCATCATTATGAACTTTGATATCCAAGGAATCTACTAATCCCACATTTTCCTAGCCCATCTGGTACTACCTGTATCATTCCAGGTTCTTTTGCCTCACCTCTCACCTCCCTTTTCAGTTTCTTTGTTCTTATTTATGGTCTGGTTTCTTCTGCCTCGTCCTTCACACCTTTCTTTACTCTGCATCACTGTCTCCCCTTCAGGTCTCATTTTCAGCCTTCACCTGACATTGAGCCTAGCTCACTAGAGGTCTCAGTCTGCTTGTCCAGTCAGTCTTATCTCAGTACTCTGACTGGATATATAGGCTGAGTGGCCTATAATCCAGGCTGTTACCAAACATGTCTATTGTTTTCCTGTTTTCAGCTTACTTACTGAAGCAATCCTTTTTTGATCAATTCTACCTTGAGATCATTCTTTCCCAGTCAACCAATTCCCAGGCCTCCTCTATTCTTCTTAAAAACTTTTTGACCCTAACACAGCCAGACTTTCTATCTATTTCCATTTAACCACCCAGTCTCAGTATCACCAGATTCCTTCCTCCAGATTTTCTTCCCTCTGTACCTCCATAGGCACTCTAGTATTCTGCCTGCATTTGTATCCTTCAGCTCCTTGTGCACATTGTGAGTGCCAACAGGACAGTCTTGGAGAATCTCACCTTACTAAGATACTATTCCTCAAGGACCTCTCTCCTGCTCTAGACCCAGCTCAATTCATACAATTCTCAGCCCATCCTCTGCAAGCACAGGAGTTGCCTCAAATGAACAGGACAACCAGGAGCAGGTTCTGTGAATTCCCTAGTGACTTTTTCTCAGGCAGTCCTGGAGCACATAGGATTAAACCTCAGTGGATGTATTTGCAATGCAGGTGTGATTGCTCTGGTATTTGTGCTCTGCACAGAGTGCACACAGGGAGGGGTGTCAGGAAAACTCGACTGCTCGTGTGGGAGCAGCTGCAAAGGGCCCCCGTACCCACAGGTGATCATAGCACTTCCTAAACTTTGTATGGTTTTAGCTAAATAACTTCTTCATCCAAGGAAAACTTTATTATGTTAAGAAATAAAAGCTGAGGTTTCTTTTTATGTACCTGTTTATTTAATTAGTGAAATTATTCATTTGAAATGTTCTCATCTGTGGTTACATAGTAAACACTTTTATTAGTAGAAGAGCGTTCAGAATGTGAGAAGCAAGAGAGAACACAGAGAAAACTATTAGGAAAAATAACTTCCTATGGCCAGAGATGTTATGCTCTACTTTTGAAGAAAATTAATTTCCCTTCATAAATTGGTATGGCTTCCTGTATTCTGTGTTCTGAACATATTCTCCCTGAACATCTTATGTTGCCAGTGGTCCTTTATGTAAGGATCCCTAGATTAATCCTAAATGCTGCTTGTGTATAGCCAAGCATTACATGATAACTAAACACTTTGTTTCTGATAGTGCCCTTTTAATGAGTTGCAGGTGCCACAAACTTCGTGTTCCCTTTAGTGCTTTATTGCTTACTAGATGCAGTAAAACAGTTGGCACACTGTAAATTATCAAGTGGTAATTATATTCATGGCCTCAATACAAGAAGAAAATCCACTGTTAAGAACATATTTCTTCCAAAATGTGGTAATGAGATGTGTTGCACCTCCTAAGAAGAGCTTGCAGGGTGACTCTCTATTTAGAATACTGCAATCACAGTTCTATTTTCGGCCAGCATCTCCATGGTCAGAACGGAGAGTGACTCTGTACTCTCAAACATGTATTTCTCATTCACTATACCATTTAATTTTTACTCATCCACTAATAGAAGGTAGTTCTGTGGTTAAAACTGGAAAGATGTGATATTTATTTACCCGAAAGATATCCGTGTGAATTTTTCATATGATCTGGTTTTTAAAGGTTGAGCTGTGAGCTACAATAACTTGATGGCTTAGCCAGGCTATTCTAGTAGTTTTCCACTGTTCTAAATATCTCCTGTATGTATGACTCCATGACAGCCACATCTCAAATGGAAATAGTGTCTCTGAATAGCATAGGATGCTTCCTATCTCTAATAAGCTGCTTTAATATACCAGTCATATAATGATGCTCATCAGTACAAATTGCCACTGCAAGGTCAATGAATGTTAATATGTTTCCTGCAACAGAACCTTGAAGAATAATATAATCCCCTCCTCCTCTCTAACTAAGATAATTCCAGGCTGAGTACTGTTCTACAGCAAAATAAATTAAGGAACACTGGAGTGTGTGGCTATGCTGATGGTGATTTTGTAAGAAAAACAATCTCATCTTAGAATTCTCCTCAAGTGTTATAACAATTATTAGATTTTAATGGTTGGTATTAATCTGTGAAAATTCTGTGGTAACTGTAAACAAGTAGGATAATTAGGGACCAATATTCACAGAAGATTTAATTTAAATAATTTCAGTTTTAATATTCGGAATCTTTCTCCAGGCTGCAAACTCTACCCAAGCAAACAGGCTCATGGAGTATATGTAATAGTCACACCATGAGAGAGCTGCAATAAATTCTGGCCCTATTATTAAAGAAATTGGGCTTTTAATGAAATTTATTTATCTTTTTTTGAAGCTAATGTATGTTATACCATTTTAAAAAAGAAATCTGATTTCTTGTTATTTCTTAGGTATTTTTCTTGCTTTTTGGAAAAATACTGATGTACACAGAAAATAAAAGTTAGTCACTCATATGGAGGCACCAAATCACAAAAAATTGAAAACCCTATTTGGTGCACCTTTATTTAGGACAGTATGTGAAAAATAAGAAGAAGTTCTCAACAGAAGCCTCAAGGAGATTAATTTTAGTGTATAAATCTATAATTCAATATTGTCTCCAAAAGTTCTTCAGCAAAGAAAAAAGGTTTTCTGAATATTCTGTCCTGTTTTCTTTCACAGCTAATGTAGCCACCTGTCATATTTGTAGCAGATAATTAATTTCAGAGCATACAATTAGTCTAGCTCAGAATAGTCTTTGCAGCATACTACCTTCTTATTATTTCTTTATCATGCTTCCCAGCCCATTGACTCATTACTTCCGTTACTACATTTACATTTTACTCTTGGGTGAATCCACAAAATAATAAAATGATAAGATAACAAACTGACACTGCTCATTATGTATTGTAATAACCATAATAAGGGGGATAATCACATCACGCTTATATTTCATGCATACTTCATTGCCTTAAACTCTGGCCTGTACTCGTTGATGATTCACGGGTTTTTTCCTTAGTGTTTGCTAAAAGAACTTGATGTTAAAGAAAAAATACATTAAAGAGTAATGGACAATTTATTTGAAAATGTAAGGGTAAAATCATGATAAATAGCTATTTGAAAAAAACTTATAAAAATAATGTCTTTATTTAAAATTATATTTCATCATTAAGATGATAGACAAATTAATAAAAATCTGATTTGCTTCATAGCATATATTACAGATACAAAGGGGCTCTCACGAGAACAAAAAATGCATAAACCATGGTGTACTGCTTTTTCCTCAATACATAATTCATACATGCAAATGTTCTGCAGATATTTCACTATAAATATAATTAATTGCTGCAGATTCACAGATGAGGCTGTGTGACTGTGCATGCACACAGTGCCAGCCACACTCATTTATGCTGATTTCAGGCTAGAGACTCCTGTGACAAGCATAATAGGTAAAGGGGGGGGGGAAATCAGCATTTAGAGACACATAGCGTGATGCAATACCGTGTAGACAATTCCTTTCAGAAATTACAGCATTTCCACCAAGAATCTGATGAAAGTGGTCTGAGGTAAAAACGGTCTCTTATATTAATAAATACATGTACAAAGTAACGTTGCATAACATTAGCATACTGCAGTTTGGTTGAATGTATTCCATTGTCACTCAGCAATTATCTCTTTATGCTATTGCGGATTCTAACCATTGGGAAAATGAAAATGGTTGTAAAAAGTTTAAAGATGATGATATTTTTAATAGCTTTGCAAGGTAGAAGCTTTGTTGCTTTTCTTATGGAAGATTTTGTTATTAAAATGTTCAGAAATTTTAACCATAGTCTTGAAAAACAAAGAATTCAGGTTGATAAACATAGGAGCCATTTTGAAAATTGCAAGAGGGAGGAGCTATTTGGTTTTGGAGGAGGGAAGCAGACACAGGAGATGATCTAATAGGCCTCTCCTTTTCTATAGTATGTGATTTCATCACTGACAGCACAAAGCTGCTGTCGGCACAAAGAAAAATAAATTATGTAGTAAATATTTTAGAGTTATTTCAAAATCTTAGAATCAACATTGTAAATATTTAATTGTATTTCTTGCTAAAAAGTCAGTAAGACCAGGCACTGAGAAAAGGATTTTTCATTTCTATCTAGATTCTCAAATTCCTATCTAACACTGTATAAGGGGAAAAAATAAAAAAGAAAACTGGGAGATTCCATTTAGTGATTTATTTCCTATGGCATAATCAGGTGTAAAGGGTATACTCAGGAATTTCTTTACAATTACATAATCAATTTACCTATCTGATCAAACTCTGAACAAGCTATTGAGTTCACAGTCCTTAAAATCAAAATAAACACCTTGATTTTTAAAAATCTGACCACCAAAGGCTTCCAATGCCTCCAGCAGGAAATCAGTTAATCCCTTCTGAATACTAATGCATTCTCATAAATATTTAGAGATTATGTGCTACCACCTGGAATTTCTAACAAAACTCCAAATTTATGTCAATGTCTAAAGATTGATGCCCTAATAGATTCCTAGAGTATAACTTTTGGAATTTTTATGATTGCTGTGCTCTGCCTTGTCCATTTCTGTGGCATAAAGTTTACAAGAATTCTCAGATTTATCTCTTCACTTGTCTTCTATAGTGTTTGGCTAAAACCTTCAGCCTTGCTTTCTATACCTTTACTAATTAACTTGATGGCTATATTTAATTTCTTAAAATTATCTTATTTATGCTACTTGGACATAGATTTGGTATACCAGCACAAGCTTCAGTTTCTTCTTTTTTGGTGTTACCCACTAAATAACTGTTCAGAGCACGTTCTCTGCATCTTTAGCAGCTTGTGCGCAATTTCCCAAAAGTAAATGGGGCATGAATTCAATGCTCTGCTTACACTGACACTTCTGATATAGTGTTTTAGAAGAAAACTCCTGGTTTTGTGAATTGTTACTTAAAGCCAAAAAATATTTTTAATGATTTCCCTATATTTATCATAAATGGTACAAAAAGAATCCAAAACAAATCTCAATTTTTGCTGACATATCAATGTAATTTTTTTTGTCAGGCTCTCTTCTTCAACCTGATTCCCTGAAGGAAAAGAAAAAAAACCCCTTTAATATTTTCTATCAAATAAAATCCTACCAATTATTCTTCAACACTCAAAAGCTTATTGCAAGTGAAGATGTGTGGGAAAATTTTTGTCCAGCAACATCTTTGTTCTTGATATAAAAAGTTGTTACTGTCATCTTTCCTTAAAAATTGACATCCCACAGGCTTTTCTTGTATGTCTTTTGAAAAGCTGCAATACTTGCTCTTCTACCTTTACCAAGTTTGCAGAATTTGTAGAGTGGTATCCTACTCATTATCTCAAAAGATTTCTTACGAACTGCTTAATTATTCCCATCTTGTTATCTATTTTTTCACCTCTTTAAGTGTCTCAAAAAAAATTCCTATGTATAAATTAGAATGGCCCTTCTCTTGTGAAAATGCTAATGTTAGAATGTAATCTTAACTACACCCTACCTTTGATTATCATTTCATTTTCTCTGGTTACTGCACATCTCATTAAGATTTTAAGAGATCATTATCCTTTATAAACACCATAACTAAGATACTGTAGCTAGGAATATTTGCAAAGAATTGAGGAATGAATGAGAAGAAAGATCTTTTTAAAAATATATCTTCTTCTAATTTGAGGTTCATAAATTTGCTCTATCAAATAGGTTACTGTTGAGCAATCAATGGAGACATGGAAAAATTCTCCTCTGGAAGCACAAATGCTTGGAGAACCCACAACAAACACAAGACCAAATGGCAGAATTGCAAAGATTCACTGATCTAAATCCTATTCTGAGAGATGCTAGAACTAACTTCCTCAGAAATTACTTTATTTTCTATTTGACTTCATCAGTTGAGCTCATTGCTGGGTTATGCTGAAGCTGAGCAATTGCACTGAAATAAAATAAATGTGGTAACTAGCAAAAGAGGTTCATTGTCATGAGATTGCTCTGTGGAAGAGCTATCTTTGAATATCTAGAAAATAATTCATAGTACCACTATTCACTTATGAAAATTCACCACAGTCTATATAATAGCTATGTTCAGTACATCTACACTGCTATCGTTTTATAATGTACTTGAGTTGTCATGGACCTGTCACAAACTGACAGGACAACTGAGAGGATCAGCACTGATCCCATCATTCTTGGTGTTTGGTACCAATGCTGGTGAGCAACATTTTCTCTGAAGAGCCTTTACATGCCTTTCTAAGAGCTTGGGTGCCATCCAGAAACAATGTTCTGAAGTTGCACTTTGTGTGCATCCTCTAGTGATTCTCAGCCATGGTGCTGAAATTGTGGAAGATTACTTGAAATTAGGCAGAAAGGCAGAAATCTCACCCATCAAATTCCAACAGGTTTTGTGAAAATCAGATCAATAGAAAAGGAGAAGGAAAGAGACACCAAGCAGTGACGCCAGGAAGGGAGAGGCTGCACAACGAGCTCATCAGTGATCACTGCTGTCAGACCGTCACCAGTCAATCAGCAAAAGTTGCCTGGCCAGAAAGCATTTTCTTGACTAGAAACCAGTGGCTGGATCTGCTGCCTCTGGCTGAAGCAGTAGATGGAGGCAGAGGAGTGCTGTGGAGGTAGTGTCAGGGAATGAGAGTAGCTGGGAACACAGTAGGGGCTGGCTTTGTCACAGGACTTGTGCAGTGGTAAGGGACATGAAGTTGGGTAGGTGGTGATGAGAGGTTTCCAGTGCACATACACACAGGTAGTCAAACTTCTATCTGTATAGAGATCTCTGTGTAGAAGTTGATGTGGACTTTGTGGCTTCAATTTTTCCTACATTAATGAATTTATATTTGGGTCTGTCCCATGTGTGAAAGCATGTGTGCCTGCTTTCCTAGTGTGCTGCAAATCCTACTCTGCTCCAAGGCCTTTGGGAAGTTTTCAAAGGAAACTGTCACTGCACAGTTTCTGAGTGCTGTAAGCTGTTAGTAAGGAAGTAGTGAACCAAGAACAGCTATAACAGGAGAACAAGTATTTTGCAGCTTGAACGGAGAGGCAGAGGAGCTTTAAAAGGTTTATGCCCTCTATATCACTCATTCTCATTTATCTCACATGTTCTGATGTGGACACACTAACTTTGAGTTTTCTGGATTTTGCCTTCAACCAAAGCCAAGGTGAAGTACTTTTCAGCATTGAATGCTCACATGCTGTTGAAAGGGCCCTCCACAGCTCTAAAGAGAGATGTATGCTTCATAACTATAAGACTTTTCACCACTGAAGAGCTGTTGCAAGCTAAAAAGTAAGAAAGAAAAGTAAGTAAGGTTTTAGCAGAAATTTATCTCCCTTCTTGAGGGCATAGATGCACCATCCTTGTTCAGAAAGATTCAAATGTGATGGATGAATCACTATAATTAATTCTTATACATTATCATTGAATTATGCTTAACTTTTCTAGTGGGCTGGTCAGGATAATGCTATGGAGAATGACTGACATTTCATCCTATCAGCAGTTCACCTGCCCCTACTCCTATGAGGATGCCTGGGAATATTTTTTTGTTGAAAGAAAGCAGAACTCAGAGTCAGGATTTTCCCCCTCTATCCATGTACTTCTCTCATGACCAGGTGGAGATACTAATTTTTATCTCCAACAAAATGTGATGAAAGCATTAATTTTAAACAGATGGAATATATGTAGATTGGGCTTGTCTATTGTTCTCTACTTTTACCTTCCCTGTTTATACCATCTGTTCTGGGTCTGTGTTAGTTTAGATTGCAATCCTTTTGAAGGAAGAAATAAAGCATCTTAAACAAAGCATCATTAATATGTAGCAAATAGTAATGACAATGTAATAGGGAGATCAATTAGTTCCTTACTATTATCATACCCTACATGTTTTTATTAATGTTTCCCTTGTAATGTACATAGCTCTGGATTTTTTTCACTAAGGCAAATTATTCAAAACATGTTTTCTGCTAACATATTTACATGGCAAGTATTTCTCTGCTGTTTCACAGTTTAATGCATGACACTATTGAAATTAAGGGGAAACCCATTAATTCAGAGTAGACTTGTGTTGGTTTAAATTTTTAAAAAGTGTTCTAAATTCATGCTTTCTTTATATTCAGAGACTTTGACTTTTTTTCTTTTGTGTGTTAGCATTTATAATTGCCTGAGACTTCTTGGGCTTTATTGGCACTGGGACTGGCAGCACCAAAATACCCTGATAAGGGCTGTTTTGTGCAATACTTCCTGCCTTGCCAAAGCCAGGAAGTGCTAACACCCCTGCAGAAATTTCACAAGTTTCATGGTCCAAAGCTGTTCAACAAAGCCACTGAGCTTTTTGGATGCTAAATGCTAACTGATCTGGGGGTTTTTTATGTTTGCCTACCATTAGCACTGTGCCTAAAATGATGCCAGTTTGTCCTTTTGAATTGTTGGCTGTCCTTGAAGACTGAACTCCCTTGCTTATTTATGCTTTCAGTGGGACAACCATAGTCCTTCAGCTTCTTTGAAATTTTCCAATGTATCCCAATTAATTTCCTGGAATAACCATGTAATAAGCATCTTGGGAAGTCACAGTTTAGGCAGAGTTTGCTAACTCTTTATGGTGCAACTGAGGTAGGTTCACTCGCAAGGCAGTTAGGGTAAGGCACTGCTGAGAATCTTCCATAAATGTAAAACAGAACTGTCAAACATGATGGTTTGGAAAGAAAATTACCTCTGTGCAGCTCTCTTTTCTCTCTTTTTTTTTGGTACAAATAATGTTTCCACTTGCTGTGAGTGCACAGCTACTGAGAAAGGGACAGACATCTCAAGGAACCCTTTTTTAAGGAAGAAACGGTTTGCAAGAATTTGGAAGTCCATGGCAAATTATTACTGTGAACAATAGTGCTGAGTAAAAATGTTTATCCGTAAGACTCACAAGAATCTTTTTCTGATAGAGGTCTGATGGAGTTCTATGAATGCAGGACAATCCAATGTTTTAGAGTAGTGCTTTTTCACCTTTGTATGTAAGATGGGACATGATAGTGAGATCATTATATAATTTATCTGAGAGCACATATTGCAATTTCCTTTTCTAACCCAACAAAATAGAGTTTCATCTCTCCACCTGAGAGATAGTCTAATTTAGGTGGTTTTGTGTTTGTGAGCATGTTTAAGTAAAAATGGGAAGAAAATATTCATTTGTGACAAGCTTGAAAGGGAAAACAGTTCTTTCTTGATAAGGTCTGCCCCTATCCCCACCTTTTTGTTTGCAGCTTTCAGAAACCAAACTCCAGAGCTGCAGAACTCCAGAGAGAAAAGAGCCTGCTGGTATTCTCCCTGGAGAAGGGAGTCATTACAGCAACACAGGAGACTATAAAAACAAAATGACACAGAGAAAATAAAGCCATTTTTTTCCATCCTGTGTGAGTTTAGGTGCATAAAAAACCCCCCACAGCTTTCTGGGATCTTGTGGTCCATCTTCATGGTAATCAGTCTATTCCCAAAGGCATGGAGTTCAAAGTCTACCACATCAGCTTCCTCTTTATGAATAAGCTCTTTACAAGTTGTCTGCTTAGGCTTGTTTTCTAGATGAAAGGGCTACCTTATTCATTCATTTCTTTTGTAAGCGTCTATATTTTTAAGATCCAAAGAACCATAGCATAGATGACCCCTTATCTCAGATCCCTAAATCACTTAAACTAATCTAATAGGAAAGGATCAGAGATAAGGAGATAAACAGGGGCAGGGACAGCAGCATGAAAACAGATGTGCAAGTAAAAGTAACTGGATGACTGTCCATGAGAAGGACTATTTATAACAATTGGATCATCAGACACAAGGCAAGGCCAAATGACCCATGTTAAAAGATGTGTAATGCTTACCTCTTAGCAATAAAATAAATGTTGTTCATGAGAAGATATGATCCTTCCTAAGCAATTTTCTCAGCTTCCTGAATGTACACAGGGAAGGAAAAATTGAGACGGAAAAACTGAGACATAAAAATTGACTCCTAGATTTGAATCATGCCATGATTGAATGGCAGACTGAAGAAAGGTCATTATGAAGGTCTTGTCTGTGAGCAGATATGTGGGCAACTGTGACTGAAGCCATGTTTTATCTTTTCCTTGATAAAGTGAAGAGGCTGAGCTGAAATGTGAAGTCAAGTATCAGCATTCATGTAAACATGTAATTTCTTTTAATTTTATCCATGCTGTTTTGAAAAAAGGCTCCTCCCTGTTTGGAGGCCTTTTAAATCCACAGTCTACCAGATCTCCTCATTTGAGTTGATGTTGTCCATGTTTATTTATGCCTACAAGAATACCCATCACACACACAAATGTGCTTAACTGCTCCCAGCTGAGCTGGTTCATATATACATTTTGCAAAAGGACTTCATACTGAGCATGTGGTTTTTTAGGAATATCTTCACCTCTTTATCCTGCTAAGAAATGAGTTGCTATCTCTGTCTTACCGTATCCTGCTAAGAACATACTTTAATTGAAAAGAAAGAAAAAAAATTGAAATTGAAAGGACAAAGCAACCTGTCCACTGATTTAAAAATCTATATTTTAAAAAGAGATTTTTTTCCATTTACTGGTAACAAGAATCCATGCACTGTACTAAAAACTGACAGCTGTGGTTAAAATCTTGTATAAATATGAAAAAAAATTGACAAATTTCCTTAGTTCTGTTAAATAGTCATGTAAACATATCAACAAGTATTCATTTCAGTTATTTTAATTATTTAAATTTTCAGTTCTCTCATAATTTTACTTCCTTTGTGGGTATTTTGAATGCTTAATTAGATTCTAAGATGGCGAAAACGTCCAGGGCTGGTAAGGAAATACTGTTAAATGTATTATATGTGGTGACCATGATTAAAACAAATAGTATGAAAACAGATATGAAAACGTAAGAGCTTTCAGCATGGTTTGCTGAAATTTAAAAATTTCTTTTTAAATATATATGAGAAATAAGGAGCAAAACTTATTTTATTTTATTTAGCATTCAGAATGTTGTACTGTCCTTGCCCGTGCTAGAAGGGTTGGAAATAGATATTTAAGGTCCCTTCCAGCCCAAACCATTCTGTGATTCTGTCACCATGGTGGCGTGTGGAAAAGCCAAAATCCGGAAGGTTTATAGAAGTAAACATCAGCTGATGGAGCCGATAGTGGGCCAGGCGGGGAGCGGTGCCGTGGGGTCTGCGGGCTGCTCCGTGTCCCCTGGGGGAGATGATCTCCCTCATAGCATCCTGGCAGCGAGCAGCACCTGGCACCTGGCAGCATCAAACGTTTCAGTCGTCAGAACTGGAATCAAAAGGCTGAGCTGGTGTTTCCCGGGTGTGGAGCTGACGGCATCCCTCGGGCTTTTGCCGGTACCGAGCCCCCCGCGCTTCCCGTGAGGCCCGGGATCCCGGCCGCGACCGGGCGCTAGGGGGCGCTGTGCTCCGCTGCGGCCCGGGCCGGGCCCCGGCAGCGCCCGCGATGGCAGCGGCCCGCACGGCCCGGCCTGCCCGGGGACACACACTGCCCAGGGCCCACAGCACTGCCCAGGGACACACACTGCCCGGGGGCACAGCACTGCCCAGGGGGACGCACTGCCCAGGGACACACACTGCCCGGGGGCACAGCACTGCCCAGGGGGACACACTGCCCAGGGCCCACAGCACTGCCCAGGGGGACAGCACGGCCCAGGGGGACAGCACTGCCCAGGGGGACAGCACTGCCCAGGGCCCAGAGCACTGCCCAGGGACACACACTGCCCGGGGGCACAGCACTGCCCAGGGGGACACACTGCCCAGGGCCCACAGCACTGCCCAGGGCCCACAGCACTGCCCAGGGGCACAGCACTGCCCAGGGGCACAGCACTGCCCAGGGCCCAGAGCACTGCCCAGGGACACACACTGCCCGGGGGCACAGCACTGCCCAGGGGGACAGCACTGCCCAGGGGCCCACAGCACTGCCCAGGGGCACAGCACTGCCCAGGGGCACAGCACTGCCCAGGGCCCACAGCACTGCCCAGGGACACACACTGCTCGGGGGCACAGCACTGCCCAGGGACACACACTGCCCAGGGACACACACTGCCCGGGGGCACAGCCCTGCCCAGGGGGACAGCACTGCCCAGGGGCCCACAGCACTGCCCAGGGGCACAGCACTGCCCAGGGGCACAGCACTGCCCAGGGGGACACACTGCCCACAGAGGGACACACTGCCCAGGGCCCACAGCACTGCCCAGGGCCCACAGCTCTGCCCAGGGGCACAGCACTGCCCAGGGGGACACACTGCCCAGGGGCCCACAACACTGCCCAGGGCCCACAGCACTGCCCAGGGGGACGCACTGCCTAGGGCCCACGGCACTTCCCACAGAGGAACACACTGCCCAGGTGCACAGCACTGCCCAGGTGCACAGCACTGCCCAGGGACACACACTGCCCAGGGCCACAGCACTGCCTAGGGGCCCACAACACTGCCCAGGGCCCACAGCACTGCCACACCCACCAGAGGCACCGCCTGCATGGGGCTGCTCCTGAGCCTTCAGGAACTGCAGCTTCACAGAATCACAGAATCTGCTGATTTGGAAGGCACCCACAAAGATCATCAACTCACAGCACCATTCCCAAGAGTCACACCATGTGCCCAAGAGCATGGTCCAAAGGCTTCCTGAACTCTGGCAGGCTGGAGTTGTGACCACTTCCCTGGGGAGCCTGTTCCAGTGCTTCTTCTAATATCCAACCTAAACTTGTCCTTATGCAGCTTCTTGCCCTTCCCTCCGGTCCTGCCACCACAGAGAGGAGATCAATGCCTGCCCCTCCTCTTCCCCTTGTGAAGAAGCTGTAGACTGTGATGAGGTCTGAGTATCCAAGTTGCCCATGTTGTTCTGTCCAAGACACTGCTGCTTGTGCCTGGCAGGACTGATCCATGCACAGAACTGTGTGTGATATTCTGAAAATTCTGCCCTACAGCTGTTGTCACACATGCTGGCGTTCCTTAGGTTTTGTAGGGAGTCTAAGGTTGTAAATGAACTAGAAATTATAATAAACTAAAACTATAAAACCTTTGTGAATTCCTAATATATTTGATCAGCCAGTATTAAAGTATAAAAATCTGAAACTATGAATTCTAAAGATGATTGCAAGGTTTATCAAATGCTTGCTAGTCTCTGTCCCCTGAGAAAAAGTTATTCGCATTCTTCATTGCTGGAAATGTGTTGATTACAGCTCAGACTTTGTCTTGTTTATTTACAGTTTTTAGGTCCCCTTGGAACATATGTTTGGAGATTTGATGTCTTTGTGTCTCCCCTAGTGAAAATGGAAGCAAAAGTGCTTTATAAACATCAAATTATTTTCATAAAGAGTCAGAATTCACAAAATGATGCAATAAATACTGCTAGCATCTGATAGAAATATTATCCCACGATCAGTGAGTACTTTCATAAGTTTCTCAGTGGATTAAAGCCCCAGAGACCAGAACTGCAAATGCAATATTTTTTATTTGGGTAGCTTTCCACCAAAATAAATACACTGGTTTATAAAGAGTTTTTGTGAAACACAAGAACTGGAAAGGTTTTTAAATGCTATGAACATTTTGCTGTCTATCTGAAACACTTTTTTGGTACAACAATATTTCTGACAGACATGAAATCCTAAGGAAGGGAAGAACTATATTAAGACTCATAATTTAGGAAACCAGAAAGATACAAAACAGGTAAACCTACAGATGAGAATTCAAAGGGGTTTTTAGTGTATTCACTTATTTATGTTAGAAACAACAAACTCATTAAGCTGGTCCAAAACTGGAGAACTAGCCTTGGAATCAGAAAATCCAAAATTATGGGGGTTTTTCCTAATATATATTGTTATTTTATTTCTATTGTTTGCAACAAAAATTATGTCCTTTATAATCTTGTATCCATCACACAGACCTTTCTCATCCCAGCTTCATGTCTGTGAATGCACTCAAAAAATAGTTTCAGAAAAGTATTGTGAAGATGAATCAAAAAAATACTGTGACATTATCACAGTACAGTAAAAGGATGGCTTATAAATATCATAAATGTTTATTATTAAATGCAAAAGTGTTTGTCTTCTCAGTCAGTAATTTGGCATGTCCTGGAACATCACAAAATGGACCCAGAAGAATAAATTTATCAGATTGACACTCGTCCTCTATCAATTATAAGAAATAAGAAAACTTTTTAATCACCTGAGAAATACACCCTAAGTGGGGCATCTACCTGCGTCTTGCTCTTAGTTCCACAAATTCCCATCAGCATTGGCATTACCATCTGCCAGACAGAGGAAAATAAATGAAACTGCTCAACTTTGCTTTGTCAGTGTTGCATGACTTGGGGACTATTTCAGCAGGGAATGCTGGGGCTTCCACAGCAGGATGAATCACCCCAGCTTGACTGAAGAGCTGGCATTTCATCTAGACCACAGAGATGGATTCAAAGCCAGGGAGGAATCTCCCATTTTTACAGGAGATCAAGGGTGCTGACATTTAAATGTGTTTCTGAATTATACAGTAGAGACACATCACCTATTAGTTCTGACAATATATTGCACTGTGTTAATCTGCATGTACACAGGCAGAGTGTCCAGCATTTACAAATAGTTTGTGATAAACATGACAAATTGCGGATGAAGCTCAAATACATGGACTAATTCAAAATGGCAATGTGGTCTGGTCCTTTTGTGAGAAAAATGTTTTCTGTGTCTAAAGAAAATCAAATAAAGATAGCACTGATATGTACCTGTTGAGATAAATACTGTAAGTATTTGGTTCATGTGAAAAAGGGGGTTCAAAAGTTCAATAAAATGACTTATTCTCTAGTTTCATTAAATTACAAATTTAAGTCATCAAAAATGTAGAACCTTATATCATATATCTGATTATGAGTAAATTGCCTATGCTTTTTGAATTATTCATGTGCTTTCTTAAGGAAAGAAAGCTCAGGCAATTGTTTTCCCTATTCACCTTCATCATCCCTCATGCCATCATGATTTTTGAAGCCTTCAGGAGATTTCAGTGAACGGTGATGGTTGTCAGTTGTCACAGGTAGGATGACTCTGAAAGCTGTTTGAAAGCCAGTAGGTGGGAAAGGGCAAGCAAGCTGGTGTGCTGCTTGAGAACCCCCAGGTGGGGTTCAGCCTGGGCTACCTGGCCAGCCAGCACTTGAATTAAACCCGCTCACCCTTACGTGGGACCACACAAGGGTGTGGGGCAGCTCAAGGTGTTGCTGTGCGTGATGGAAGCAGCAGGAGTTTGAGACACTGGAATGATTTGCTAGGTGATTTATAGGCCGTAAAAGTTGTCTGAAATACAGCTATGTATAGATTGGAGGAAGGTGGACATTTTATGCTTTGGAATAGTTTTATTCCAAAAATAGGAAAATTTAGGGGCACTTAAGGTCATATTGGAATGAAGCCTGATGGATGTATCCTTCACTTGCTTAAGATGTGCCTCAAGACAGTGCAATATGTCCCTAAAATCTTCAGAAACAAGATGGCTGTTGTCTGTGTTAATTAAACTTTCAATTTTTGTTTGCATGGCAGGAAAAAACCCACATTGTTCCAAATTATCTATAAATGTTTAAAATCAATGGCTTGAATTCCATCAGGACCAGCCATGTCTGGTTGGTCAAGCTGGTAAAAAGACACCCACAATTATTCTCATTATACTTCAGCCAAAGCAGGCTGGGCTTGGTGTTTAAGGAGAAAGGGGAGGAATGGCAAATACTGCCCTGAAACTGAGATGAGAAAACTGGAAGAGAATGTCCTAATGAAAGAATTGTGGCTGGTCAATATTTTACAGAGGTAGAATTATTCTGTTCCTTGTTCATCTGCTCGCATAGTGAAGAGAGACTATTACCAGAGAGACTCCAGGATAGTCAGGAACTATGTGGGACGGAAGTTTCTGATAAATAATATATGAATAGAAGTGAGATTCTTAACTACCTCCACCCTAGAGTGAACGTACTTGTGTAATACAACTCACTTTTGCTATATCAGTGAGAAGACTATTTACATAAAACATGTATTAAATAGATCAATAGAGCTGGACCAACAAAAGGTGCTTCACAAGGTTTTATGAAGAGTGCTAGAAAAAACCAAATTGCTTTTAGTATGCAATCATCTCTGTTAGCTGGGCATCTCGGGGTAAAACAGAATATAGAAAAATATAGAAAATTCTATATAGAAAATATAGAAAATTTCCCCTTATGTGGGAAAGGATACTCTCAGACCTATCTAAACATGAAGGAAAGATTATTACCCAAATTCATGGAGATATATTTAGCTGCAAACACAAACCGTTTTCGTGAGCAGTCTGGTGGCATCTTTTGTGGGCGTCCTTTGCCAATAGTGGGAGCACTGACTGGTGCACATGAAACCCTGAAAGGGGAGGCTCAAATGCAGAAGCACATTAAATGCTCGTATGTTAGTGCCAGTTAAATACTTCACTTGCACAATCTTAGAATAGTGTATAGTCCTGTAGATTTTCAGAAGTGAGTTACGGTGCCTGCAGCTGTCAGGAGCAGCTGAGCCAGTGCAGTGCATGGCTCAGCTCTAAGGGCACGCTACATTCAGCAGTGTTCCAGGGAAATGCTGTTACACAGGACAGCTACTGTAAAAGTGCGGAATTGTAGTCACTCTGTTGAAATAAATATTTAAGAATTTGCTGAAAGGGTTAATAGCCACTAAAGCTAGAGAGCTGATTTAATTGATGACAACAATCAAGTGCTTTTCATCTTGGTGGCCCATGAACAATGGCCGTTTATTTAGCCTTTGTGCTTGAGTGTGGCCTAGTGCGACCTAAATTGAAGAGTCTTTGATTTGTGTTGCAAAGCAGTCAAGGCCCTGTGATGGGGCTAAGGGTGGCATTACAAGGAGGTTTTGCAAGTAATTGGAACAGTGTGTGTTGAAGGCGTGGGGAAGAGCAAAGAAGTTTTGGTGGACAGCTTAAACCTCAGTGCATTTCTGTAGCCCTAACATGCTGTCTGAGGATGTAAAATAGATTCTTGGTTTGTTAACATTTGTATGTGAGTTAGGACGCAGTACCTGGCCTCTCTGCATCCACAACTGATGCACTGCCACTGCTTCCATTTGTTTTAGTCCTTTCATGTGAATCGAACTCGGCAGATTCTTAGCGAGTCATTGTGATGCCCTGTGAAAGCAAAGAATGGGGTGAATGTTTGACACAGTTTGCAAACAGAAGTAAGGCACAGGGTAATTTAGTGACTTGCTCACCCTCTCACCCACATGCTGTGGTACATCTGGTTTTGAAGAAAGATCTCCCAAAACTCAAGCTAGTATCTTAACTAGAAAAAAAGTCTTGTTCAAATATCCCTGAGTGTGTCATAGTAATAACAATTTCAGCATAAATATGTCTGTCTCTTTCAGCTCAACAAATGCAAAGACCACAAATGGTGCAGAGTACAGCAGTTCCCTTGATTCCTGAAGTGAGATGGTTTAAATACATTTCCCTCCTATTCTGCATTGCATTTGACTTTACTGGCTTAGGGTAGAACTCCTGATGTTTAAGTTAATCTGTCCAACATGAATGGGATTTCTCTTACAACACTATTAGAGTCAGTGCATAACCAGTGATGGGGTTCAACTGAGTTGCCCTGAAACTCCTCTGACATGGCAGCACATACAGCGCTTCTCAGGCATTTGCAGCAAGAACCCAACTTTGTTTTCATCATATTTTAATCACTCCTGAGCAGTTAAAGAATATCCATGATAAAGAAGTAATGTAACGGAAAAAAAATTGGATTTAATAGTTTCATTAATACTCAATGAACTCTGGCCATGGACAAAATTATGGAGTACTGTTTTCCTTAACATTTTGTAGGAAGTCAGCTTTTTACTCTTTTTGGTATCTACATGCTTCCAGAACAAGACTCAGTGTTTATCTTCCTTCTTAATCCTATACCTTGTGTGGTGCAAAAATGTGGAGAGCATTTTAAACCTTGTGAGTATTTAATGATGATGATGGGTTGGTACCACTGGACGGCATAAACTGTTTCAATTTAAAAGTTTTTATGTGCCCTTGTAATTAACATAAGTAATTAAATCCAAGCATTTCCATTCGTATGAAAAGTTAAGAAATTAGTAATTTGGTTTAAAGTTTCATTTGCAATGCCATCCTGTCTGTATTGCACAACTTGCATTCATATTATAATGAATAATCAATGTATTAAAAAGACAGAATCAGAGATTGTCTTGTGTGATGCTAAATTTGATTTTTTTGACCCAAGAATTCTTTATTTATTAATTCAGTAAACACCTTAAATATAATTCTAAAAAAAATTAAAAATACTCTAACTGAAGCTTGCATAAATTATTCCAATAAAATATCTTCTAACATTTTTTTAATAAAAACTGAGTATTATTTTCAAACTCTCAGTGATCATCACTGGGATCACTGCACTGTAAAAGTTTGTGGTATTAAGTTGCAGGCTTATTTTTTTAATTCAATGGTAAATATTAAACTATGAATTTTGAACTTCTTTAATGTCAGCTTCACAGATATTCCAATGGAAGTAGATCTTTAATTAGAAAATATTCTGGTTGAAAATGAAATCAAATTGGTTTCATCATTACATTAACAGTGACACATGTTTGAGGATGAGATTACTCTTTAGAGCAAAAGACTTTGAGAAAGTTCTAAGTCTTTGCAAGGAGAGACTGGGAAGGAACTTGGAGATCAGCTTTAGCTGTTATGGTTGAAATCAAATACTCTCTTAGCCAGATTTGTTCTTTCATCACTTGCAGGAGCCGTTGTGGCAGAGTGCATTGCTGCTCCTCTCACTGGCAGCCATCAGCCGTTACCTATAACTTGACACAGTTAAGCTGGAGACTGTCACAGTTGTAAATGCTGGAATGATACAGGCTGCATTTTCCCTCTTCTCATTTCCTAAAGTGGTTTGTTGTTGTTGTTGGTTTTTTGGTGGTTTTTTTTTTCTTTTTTTTTTTTCCCTTCTGGATGCTTCTCTCCTCGATCAGGATTGCACAATTGACTTGTGACAACCACAGTTGCTGTTTACATGAAGATGGATTCTAGGAAGGCACTCTTTATTTCCAGATGTCTTCAGTAGAATGTTTTCTTTCAAATCTCATTCTTTCCTTCTCCTCAGGAAAATCCCCACAAAGTGCATCCATCAGTCTTTATTTCTTATTCTTGTTTTGTTTTTATTAGAAGGAAACCGAGTGTACTAGCACCCGTAACTTGTCAGCTTATGAGAGGCCAGCACCACATTCTTTGTAGTTCAACCAAGAACTTCAGACCACGATTTGGCAGTTCTCAAATCAGTCTACAACAGTATCCTCACGTATCTGGGCTGTAGTAACACATTTCTCCCCATGAAGCTCTGAAACTTTGTTTCTGCTGTCCTCTGACCATATTACGCCATATTACCTGGCGTTCTTTGGAGATAATTGCTGCCTGTATGCTTTTTCCACTGCATAAACACCAGTAAACAGAAGACAGCTGATTTTAGCCACAGCCATTCCAGCTTCTCCAGATGCACATTCTTAACCCCCTCAAATATCTGATATTTCTGTTCTGCTCAGCTTTTCCCTAGCTTTAATCTTGGACCCTCTCACAAAAGACATTACCAACTCCTATTTTTTCTATGTTTGTCCTTTTTTCATAGTCATTCTAGCCGTGCGATAACAAACAAAACAATCCAAACAAACTCCCCAAATCTAACCAAAACTCAAAAGCTCCCATGTCTTTTCTGGAGAAAACATCTTCTCCGAAAGATGCAACTAGCCCTTTAATGTGTTTGGACCACAAAATGTGTACAATTCTCTTCCCTGGAAAAAAAACCAAAATCACAACAAAACTTTTAAAGTAATCTTAATACCTGGCAAGGAGAGCTGCAATGTCATTTGCGTAATTGTCCTCTGCTCAGCTCGAATTTGGAAGAATTTCTGCAGTTACCGCTCGTTGCTCAGCCTGCACCAGGGATTCATGGCTGCACAAAGCCTGCCTTTGCAATTACATTGAGATGCCTGTACATCCTTCAGGTTTTTAATATTTCTTTCCACTATTATTGCATTTAGTTTGGCTGATGCTAATAAACCCAGGAGTTTTGGTAGACCTTATGTACATGTTTTATTAATCAAACAGTGCTGCAAGACAAAAATGATTGTGATTAGTGTGACAAAGAAATATCATCTGCTTAAATGTTCTGAGGGTCAGCTTATCTTTGGGTTGAAAATAGATGGATTTGTCAGAAGTAAACCCACTGGACTGAGTTTTTTACACACAACAGTAGGGCATAGTATGCTGCCAGTCCCTATTTCCAATGTTCAGGAAATTAACTTTCACGGAGAAAATATTCAAGTGAAAAAATATAGCTATTATTGTCTAGAACAGGAATGTTTCCTGTTGGAGAACTCAGCACCACTGGCTAAAGTACAAATTTAAGAACGTGCAATGGGCCAGAGAATTTGGTCTGGCTTTGTGGTTGCTGCTCTGTAAACTGATTTTAGCACTGCAGTCTCTTCTGCTCCGGCAGATAAATGGACCCTGTACCGTCAGGCGGAATTGAAGCCAAATTTGGTTTTCCAAAATTGTACCCAGTTTTCCCCTTGTGGCCTGCACCACTGCTCAGCAGCGGGATGCACAAAAGAGGGAAGGCGATAACAAAGCATAGCCAGGCTAATTAGGTCAGAGCCGAGCCGGGCGCGATACGGCCACTGCAGCCCTCCTCCTCCTCCAGAAGGTGGAAAGCCTCCGCTCCGCTCCCGCCGGGCACCGCAGCTCTCCCCGGCGCTGAAGCGGCCCTGGGGCCGAGCGGCGCCGCTGGCCGCCCCCCGGCCCGGGGGCTGCCCCGCCGCGGGGCCACGGCTGGGGCTCGCCCCGAGCGCCGAGCGGGGCTAAGCGCCTCCCCTCGCCGCTGCCCCCCGCCCCTCCGCCAGCCCTGCCCCGCCGCCTGGCACCGCCGCGCCGGCCCCGAGCGCTCCCCGCGCCGCCGCTCCGCTGCCGCTGCTGCTCGGCCCGGCCGGGCGGGGACTTGGCAGGAACTCCCGGGCAGAGAGCGAGAGTGCCTGCCCCCGCTCCGCTCCGCTGTGGCTTTTGGGTGGAGGAAGGTCTGAGCTCGGCCGAGGAGCAGCAGCAGCCGCTGCCGCCGGAGAGGAAGAGGCAGGAGGGGAGAGAGAAAGACGGAGAGGCGGCTGGAGCCCCCCAAAGTACCCCCCCATCCCTGCACTGCAGGCTACATTTCCAGCTTCATGGGCAAAGTGTGGAAACAGCAGATGTACCCCCAGTACACCACCTACTACTACCCCCAGTATCTGCAGGCGAAGGTAGGGTCCGGCACGCCGGGCGGTGCGGAGGGTCTGGGGCTGGCCCCGCTCCGGGCGGCCGGACAGGGCCGAGCCCGGGCGGGAGCCCCGCGGCTGGGGCACGGCCCGGGGGAGGCGGTCAGGCTGCACCGGGGGACGGAGACAGGAAAGAGCCGGCAGCCCCTTCCTGCCGCCCGCCGCCGCCCCGGGAGTCCCCGCCGGGCTTCCACCCCTTCCCCTCGCTACCGACCGTGCAGTCTCCGACCTGACTCCCCTCTCGCCTTTCCCCTCCCGCTGTCGGTCCCTCCTCTTCCCCAGGGCTCTCGGCGTGTCTCCTCCTTCCCAACCACGTCCTCGGCCACCCCGCCGCAGAGCGGAGTGCTGCGGGCCGCGCTCCCGCTGCCTTCGCCCGGCGGAGCCCCTGGAACGCGGGGAGAGGAGCCGAAGTTCGGCCGGCTGGGGCTGCCATGGCCGTGCCTCAGCCGCGGCGGGGGTGCTGTGACATCCCGAGGGGTGGCAGGGCGTGCTTACTGCTGCGATGGGGATGGCCGTAATTGCAATTAAATACGGGCATTGGGGAAGCTGTCGGACTCGGGTGGATACTCATTGTCTGTGGAGTTAGACCTTTGTGAGCTGCCACCTCGCAGTTTTCAAACTGGATTAAAAAACGCATTAAGGGTCCAGCTCGTGATGATTAATGTTCTACACGGGTAGCTGCTGTTTGCGGGGATATTGATGTTAGTAATTCTTGCGGTGGAGGATCTCCACCGTTTTCCCTTTCTCCTTCAAGTCTTTAAGGGCAGCCAGCCCCACCGCTCTAGAAACATCATGCTGCAAACTGGCAGATGCAGAGGTGGTTGCATCAGCTGTCTGGAACATTTAGCATAACCCTTTCCAACCACCAGTGACACTCCTCACAAATCAAAACAGACCCATATGAGGCTTCAATGTGTGAACTTTTTTTTAGAGCTTATAACCGTGGTGTGGGTTTGGTTGTGATTTTTCTTTTTTTTTTTTTTTTTTTTCTATTGAACTGTCTTGCCTCTTTGGCAGTGACAGGAAAGAATTCCCTTCCCTTTATCGGCACACTTGATAAGCTCTTCTTTTTATTGTGTTTGTGTTACTGTATTGTGAAATGTATTTTAGACTCCTTGGCTCAAAAATAAATTCCATTTGACAGTCATGAGACATTTTACAAGGCAGCAATGAGGAGGCTTTGAAATGTGCTTTCATATACACAGAAATTGATAGAAATGTGATGAAGGGCTTTAGGTGATTTGAAATGACTAATCTGTTAAATGTGTAATGAACATCAGGCTAAAGATGTACAGACTATAGCCATTTAAAGATTAAGCTGCAGAATAATCACTGCAGTACTGTTTACATATATATATTTAATGCATTATTTTAAAGAAAGGTGGAATGCCTAAAAGACAGCCTTTTGCATCACTTAGCTGTATGATTTTATGTACATTCTCAAATGAAGCAAATGTCTTTATTCAGAAACTTTTACCTTCATGGTTTTGTGTGGCAATAGTAAGTTACAAACCAAGTACATAACATGGAGTATATATAAAGCAGTATCACTTGGCTGTTTTGACCTGTAAATAATTGAAGAGGGAGATAAACTCTAATAGCTTATAGTAGTTAGTAAAGAATGATCCTAGAAATCCATGATCCTATGAGAAAGCATGATGGACCGCCTTTTGAAAATGTTTCCTGTACAGATAATTTAATATTGATTTGTATTACAGTCAATGACATCTTCAAACTGTCTTGCAGTCCTTGCTATAAAATTACACAGCCTGAAATTACATTGCTCTGTTTCAGCAGAGAGAACACAGAGCCATTTGACCTATACACATGAAATGAAATATCTGTGATCCAGTGAAAGTTTCCTGTTTTCAGAGATCTTGATTTTACAAAAGAAATAAAAGAAAATTAGGTGTCTCCTTGGTATAGATCCAGGGATCAGTAACTGTAGGTTTTGATGCTTAAATATACAGAATCCAGTAATATAAGCAATCTTCCCACTATGGATCCCCTCTGAACATGTAGAAATATTAATTTAATTCATAGTTTTTAGCTCTGCCATTCTCTGGGCCCTAAAACAGCTCACTGTCCACTATGTCCACTCTTTCAGTAATTCTGGAGAAATCTTCGGTTTTTAATAAATTCAAATGATAATAGAAGTGAATCACCTTTGCTGAATGAAAGATGGGTAATAGTACATAACTACACTGAAGGAGGTAGGAAAATCTCCTAAACCAGAAGTTATGCTTGTCATCCTTATTTAAATAATGATGGAAAATCTGCTGACTAATAATCTGCAAATCAATAACAGGAGGTGACAGGAATTTCTTGAAGATGGATTTTTTGCTGTCAAAAATACTCATTAGGTAAATTGCATACATTCCTAATGGCTCTTTAGGTTAAAGTGTTGATGTGGTCACCTATTTTAATTGATATTAATATGTTACGAATTTTAAAAAACAGACTTTGTATTTGACTGTTATGATCTTCACAATCTTATCCATGAAGTATTCAAGCTGGTTCAGTGATATATTCTGTGAGGAAATACAACATTTGCTGTGATTCAGCACCTCCCTCCCCCTAGTCTTAGGGAGCTCAGCATCAAAAGAGATTAGGGAAACCATGGACTTAAATGAAAAGAGCAAAATTAATGTTGGAAAAAAAGATTTTTAAAATGAGATATCATTATGGCAATGAAAACTGTTTGAAATGGCTTTAACTTAAAGCTTGTAAAACCTTCATTTTTAGGACAGTTGTTACTCTGGAATGATATGTTTGACATAACTTCTAAATATTGTGTCTTCTAATGAGTCTATGTTTTAGGAGAGTTCCTGTATTGCAGCATTATATGCAGCATCAAAAATATTTTCCAATTTCAATGGGTGTTTCTAATGGTTTACGTGTTTTCTTTAACCATATTTCTGTAACATTGCTTTTCAAATTTCAATTCAGTTGTATTTCATTTCCATACTTGAAGCTTTACTTATACTTGAAGATTTTGTATTTCAACATTTTGAAAAGTTATTTTCATTAAGATTACATGTGTTCTACCAGTGCTTAATGGCCTGTCTGCTCAGGAGTAAAACCTGGCTGTGCCAGACAGGGTATTGTAATATTTAACAAGACACAAATACAAATGTATAGAGACATGTTTAGGCCACAATCTGTTTGCTTTGGTCAAACACGAAATAAAAGTGAGTCTGTGTTTTGTTTTCCCGTATCAAATGGAATTCAGGGTCACAATGCACACAACAGTTTACAACTAAATTATGATAACTATCTGTATTACTGGTATTCCCTTGGAGAATAATGTGGCAGTATGAGTAATTCCACTAGTAGGTTTCTGTATCATAAAGGAAAGCTCTTTGTGTAAGAATTTGTCGAAAATGGCAACATTTCCTATAGACAGCTTATCTAAGGTGTAAGCATTTAGTAGTCATAGATAATACCTATGTGATACTTGAATTCTAGTTATTTTGTGTGGTATTAGGTAACAAAATCTAGAACTAATGAAGTCTTGTGAATCTTGCTAAATCATCTTTGAGACGGCTTTGAACTTTATCATTTGGTAGCAGCAAAACTGGTGCTTTGGCAGCTCTGAGAAGAACCAATATTTCTAGAGGCTGTGTGGGTTTGTAGGCAGGACTGTAGATTGATATAAACTGTAGTGAGCAGACAGATTCTGCCATGTCAAAACCTTGTTCTCAGGTTGTTGAGAGCAAACTTTAAAATAGGAACACTATTTTTATCCAAGCCTGTTGATGCAAGAGTAAGAAGGAAATCAGTTAACTGTATTAAACAAAGTAGATGTGAAATTGTCTTATTAGCAGACACTGGACAAGCTGCAGTTTAGTGTCAATATATGAAATTATTAGACCGATGTAGAACCTTCTGCTTCTAAAGCAGAAGTAGAACCTGCTAATGTGTACCTTGGCACTGCATTCTTCAGCAAGCACAGGTCTGTTGCCCTTTAAAAAGTTTCAGTAGTTTATGAGCTGATTTTCATCAGCATCAATGATTACTAATTCTAGTCAGTTTAGTTAGATTTATTCCATGTGCACTAAGATTGCAAGATCTGTACATAGTAAAAGACAAGTTTACAGTTAAGCAGAGTACGAGTGCTTATAAGGTTTGACAGAAGTGATTTGCACATTTTATATTCTGGGGAATTGTATTCATTGTCCCTAGCTGGGATCTCTGTGGTTCTTGACTGAGCTTAGAAATTCATTGAAATAAAAGAAAAAATCAGCACAGGTTGGTTGCAGGCAAACTTTTTGTCTCCACACAGTTACCTGAAACCATTATCCTCCTCAGCTTCTTGAATGTGTTCTCTCCCATTCCAGACAGGCTTTAGGTTTATTGTGCAACTATCCAAAGAAATCCTTCCAAAAATGTACTATACTGTGCAAGGGAAAGAATTGTAAAAAATCAACCCATTTTAGGAAAAACTTGAGCATTTTGGTGGTAAGGTAATCCCCTTTCAGAGGATGGAAAATAGAGAGAAATGAAGAGTATTACCTAGAAAGTGCATTTTCTCTTCTTCCAAATATCCCAGTCCAAAACTGAGAAGATCTATTTACATCAGACCAGTAACTTTTCGTCACTGGTCACAATGATTGTTCTACGTAATTGTTCCAGCCAACTTGTTTTGTGAGGGCCATCTCTATCCTTGTCCATCTCTATCCTTTTGGATTTCTAAAGTTTGGTTCAGGTAGCCTGTGATGAACTAGAAATATGCCCTTCAGAAAGTATTTCTAGAAACTATTGCTGGAATAATGCTCATATATGCAAAAACCTCTCTAAAAACAGGTTGAGCAAAGTTCCTGCAAAGCTCTGCAAGTGTTCGTATCATGTATTGTAGTGTACGTCGTTGTAACTCTAAATAACTCTGATATAGGAACATGAACTGTAGAAACATTTCACACCACTATCATCTTGAAGACTGGCGTCATTGAAGTCAACATGAGTTTTGCCTTTCATTTCAGATAAGCAACATTTATTAGAACCTTGATTTATGGTTGGGTTATGCTGGTCATGCTTAATTTGGAGGTGATTTGCAATGCCGTGATGGTCATAATCTTCAGAGGAGCAAAAGAGTGCAACATAGAGATTGTGTGATCGGGGCTGGAAGCAAGGAAAAGTGGCAATGGCATCCATAAGGTGTGTTAATTTTGTATTAGGGGAACCTTTTAAAAAGAGTTTTTAAAAAGCCATAGCTTTCCTTCCTGAATCCAACCTCCTTATAGAGAGGGATGGTATAAATATACACATGCTACAGACTGAATTTGCAAATGACAAAAAATATTTTCTCCACAGAATCAATGGTGGAAATTACAGGATTTTATTAGCTTTGTAGTTTCTAGAAGTTTGAGACTAAACTCATCCCTAGAGTACCCCACGCTTGGGGCTTAATTTGATACTGTGTGATTTGCCTCATTTAACAAATGTCAACAAAATCTTGCTCCCTCTTTGTGATTCTGTAGTAACTTTACTGCAGACATATGAGCAGATCGTGAGTCTGATGGTCTTATGGGACTGACTTTTAACAGAAAAGTGATAAACCTATATATGACTTGAAATAGTCTTGAGACATTTATTCAGTGCTGTTTTCCTTTTGTATTTGATTGTTAACCTCCTTCAGGCACCAGGTTTGTGAATGTGAAGTTTATATCCAGTAGGTAGGCAACAGCTCTAAGAAGCCAGAATTACACAATGTCTGATTTGTGGTAGTGTATTTTCTAGCTTTACACTCAGCACAGGATCCCAAGGCAGTCATGAAAGGTGTGCAATAAGTTTGTGCGGGGAGAAGCTAATTTTCTTTGAATAAAACAGTTCTTTAAAGTATGTTTTTTTCAAAACTCAGCTGGTACTCTTCCTAATGATAGTAGGTTTTTTCTCATTACTTTTAAACCAGAATTCAGCATGCTATATACTTCTAAATACTTTGCTTCTAGTTAGAGCATAAGTCTCTAGGTCTCAGTCTCAAGGATGAAATTTCCTTAGTGAATTTCTGAGCTTCCCCTCTGTTGAAAGAACAAAGAAAAGGTAGGCAAAATGATTCATGTTTTCCAATGAAGAATAATACAATGTAGTAAAGCGTTGTTTTCTAAATCTATTTTTCTATAAAACAATACCTTTAAGAAATATATATCTTTTTAGTATGTACATAAAAAACCACCTTGGACAAAATTTTTCATCTGCTTTGAAGTCCAAGTAACAAAGTTTGATCTATCAATGTTGATAGCAGATGCATCACTCAGAAAGGTAATGGATGCTACTAACACAATGCTCTTAATGAAAGAAATGTGATTGTGGTAGTAATAAAGAAGTTTGAACAAAGGTGTAGTAATAAATGAGAAAATATATCTTGGTACAGTTACATATTTCAGTTTCAGTCTTCCATAATCAAGAGCAATTAACAATGGTTTTAAAAAAGAAAATTTTTTTCATTAAATCATGTTTTTGGTTTGAGAAATAGTCCCTTGAAGTTGTATGCTCAGATTTAGCTAAAATTATACACTTGTTTTTGTTCAATTGTATAGACTTCTTGTGGCCTGTGCAAAGTAGCATTCACAACTATTTTTACTGGAAAAACAACTACTTTGCTAAAAAAGTGAAAAAAGTTAGAAAAGCATGTTGATAAAAATCTGTTTTATTTGACTTTAATTCATTTCAGTCAAAACAGACACAAAACAGATTCAGGTCATATTTGCTGTGGTTAATAGATGATAATTATTATCTGACTTCATGCAACTTCTTAGTCTTCCTCAGCTGAAAATACCAAGATCTGTGTTTAAGTGTTATTTCAGTAAGTTCTAAGCCGAATTATGTTATCTCAGAATTGAAGAAGACAGAGAGCTTGGACATGGGTAGGCATAACCAGATACAGGGCTCACTTGTTCCGTGGTAACTTTTGGAGCACTTGTGTTCTTGTTCATGGTCTGAGATTGTAAGAGCACATTTAGTCACAGTTGCTCTGACTTGATGAAAACATTTCAAAATATATTTAAGCTAAATTTCTGAAATCTCAGCATGCATGTAAGGCCTGTGAGAAATGCTTCAGAATCATTCCAGGTAGATAAACAGAGCTTACGGATACAAAATGGAATGCAAAATGTTTGGTGTGACTCCTGTACTTTGAGAGGGATATATTGAGGTTTTCTAGAGAGATGGAATGAACAGGCTTCACTTTGTGGATTTTACAACAGGTTAAGAAATGAATTCCTGTGCTTGTCTCTTGGCAACACACACTGACACAATTTCCACTGCAGTTTCTAGGCTGTGGTAGTATCTGTGACCTCTTCTATCCCTCAGGCCATAGCTACATAATCACTTTAATTTTACATAACTATGCACAGCAGCCAAAAAGGGCAATCTTGTCTTCCTCCATTGCTCCGAGCAACCCATTCCTGTCCCTTCCCCTGTGCTGGCCCTAGCATTTATATGACTGGTCAATGAGCTGAATCAAGAAACCAGTCTAGCTGAAAACTAAGCCCAAACCCCCAGCTGCAGCACCTTTTTACAGTGGAGCAACTAATGAGATACTTAAGGAGTTTGAGATTTGCATAGCCATAGGTGAAGTTGTCTCCAAAAGAAGTCCACCCCATTTGGGTCTCACTTTTGTCTGACGCAGTGGCGCTGTGTAGCTCTTCTGGATAAAAGGTCTTCTGGGGCCTTGGCCAACAGGGCTGCTGATTACACATAATTTGCTGATTACACATAAATGCAGATAACTGTTAACATAATTTTTCAATGACTTTATTGTATTTTTTGTTGTTTTAAATTGTGTTAGATGTTGGTGCACTAAGTGTTAAAAAACCTTTTGAGTCTGTCTTTCATTCTTAGGACCAATGATTGTGGAGGTAAGTGTGAAATAATTTGCTGAGAGGGCTTAGGTATAGGCCTGGGAGGAAAGAAAGAATCAATGTAAATGAAACTTCCAGAGGCCTTGTAGCATAGTGTTACATCTAACTTTCCATTTTCAGCACAGTGCAACATTGATATTTTATTTCATTCTGGGGAAAGAGGGGAGAAGGCTGGCACTTCAAATTAGCAGCAGCTGCAGAATTAAGACAAGGGTGTTAGTGACTCATTTGGAAAAGTACTAGCTAAAACATTCTGTCTCCTAGAAAAAACATTAAAGAAGGGTTTATGATACAAACTTTGAATTTTGTGAATGGTGTCAGTGACCCTCTGGTTTCCTCCAGGTAGCTTTTAGTGACCATTTGCTTTTGACTATTGCACATGAAAGTGAGGGATACACAGGGACATTTTGGAGGGTGAAACATGGCTCCTATCAGGGTCAAAGACTCCAGAATGCCTCTTACTTCTTTTGGCCCAGGCAGTTGTCCAAAAGCTCAGATTATTACTGTTCCAGGTAGCTGGAAAAAAGGGCTATATGTAGTAGTTTCTTTGATGTGTTTGAATAAATGACAGAGTAGTCAAACTCCAGGTTCCCTGAACATGAGGAACTTGGATCATAGAAGGAGTTTCTTTGTTCTCAGTCCCAAATTTCTTTCCCCAATTCACTATTCTCACTGCTCAGGCCTTTTACTGGACTGTATTCACAGTGTTTATATTTAGGTTGTTCTCTACTCTTTCCACATCTGTATTTGGGTGAGGTTTTTTTCCTTTCTCTGATGAATATGGGTATTTCCCTGTTTTATGCCCAGGTCGTACAAATGGCTTTATTTAGAAGAGCAGGCTATTTTAAGAAGAGATGGCTAAGGGGAGATCTAATTGCTGTCTAAATGTATCAAATAAAAATGCATTGAAAAAAAGCGGAGACAGACACTTCTTGGAGATGCATGGGGATAGGATCACACGGTAATTCAGGTTGGAAGGGACTCCAGGAGCTCTCTAAATCAGCCTTCTGCTCAAATCAGGTTTGTCTAGAAGATCAGACCAGGTTGCTTAGAGCATTATTTGGTCTGTTCTAGAAAGTCTCCAAGGATGGAGATGCACAGCCTCTCAGCACAACCTGTTTCAATGACAGCTATTCTTGTGGTGATTTTTTTCCTTATTTCCAGTCTGAACCTCTCTTTTTTCAACTTGGGTTCATTGACTTATCCTCACACCATGGACCACTGTAAGATCTTGGCCCCTTCTCCTTGATAACCTCCTCATAAATTTCTGTTCTATAGATGGAAAGCTGCTATTTACTCCCACCAAAGCCTCCATTTCTCCAGCCTGAGCAAACCCAGTTCCTTCAGCTTTTCACAGAATATGTGATCCAGCCCCCAGCCGTCTTGACAGCCCTGCACCAAACTCACTCTGGCTTATCAGAGCTGTTTACTGGGGGCTAAAAACTGCATGTGGGATTCTGAATGGAGCCTTTCAAATGGGGGATAGTCACCTCCCTTTCTGAATGCAGCCCAGCAGGAACACCAGAGCACGCTGCTGGCTTATGCTTGGCTGGCTGCCACAGCCCCCAGGTCTGTTCCAGCAGAACTGCTCCTCAGCCAGTCAGTTCTCAGCTGACATCATTTCAAGGGACTCTTCCTTTACAGGTGCAGAACTTTGCACTTCTCTGAGGTAAAAATGGCAAACACACCAGTCGCAATATAGCGACTTGTAGTGCTCCATGTGGTCCAGGCATGACATTCACTGCTCTCCCCTTGTCTACAGAGCTGGTAGTTTTATCATAGAGGGAAACAGGCAATAGATGCAGCACAGTGGACAAAATTAGGACATAAGGAAATTGTAATTGGATGTGAAGAAAATTTTTTTTCACCATAAGTGTGACCTGAAGGTACTGAGAAAGGTTGTGGAATCTCTCGGAGAAGGGAAAAAACTCAACTGGACAAGGTCCTGAGCAACCTGCTCTTGGAGAGAAGCTGGATTGTATGACCTCCAGTTGTCCTTCCCAAACTAGTGGCTGATTCTGTAAGGCTGGCCCTGGTAGCCATCCATCAGCATAAGAGGCTCTAAAGAAACTGTCACTGTTCCTTTCATGCTCCATCCTTGTAAGCTGTGCTATGGAATTTGGAAAGGAAAGGTATAGCAGGAAATCCCTTTTTCTGTTTAACAGAACATGCATTATACAAATATGCAAATGACATTTCAATAATCATAAATCATGCAAATTCCCTTATCCCATTTTAGCAAATATCTTGTTTAAGCTGCTTAAAATTTGAGGTTTTAGGTTTGTCTATTTATTTTTCTCCTGGCAGAACATTATAGTGCTACAAAATTATGCTGTAAATTGTGGCAGACTTGTATACATTCTTATACCAAACCACTTTTTTAGGATAACATTTCTTGTTCCTGCATCAAATCTGAACATGTTGATAAGTTTTTGTCTGGAACGTGGATTAAAAATTAAATAAAGCAATAATTAACCCCCAAATCTTGTTTCTTTCCAAGCAGACATTATTTAGAGGTACAGCAGAATACTGAGGAAGGCAATATTCTTTCTAGTAGAAAAAACTGGGAGAATTAACATGTTCCTATTGCTTTTCACTAACAGTTCTGCTATATTTCACATGACTTTTCTTCCAAATTACAGTAAGTTCATCAGCTGCAGGAGCTATGGATACATGAAAGGCTTCCAAAGCCACCCACTCAACTTCTTTAGCTCGCTCTGCTTTTATTAGCACTTCTTTCCAGTGTCTTTTATATACTCTCCCCCAGATTTTCTAAGGATTTTCAATGGCAGGTATAATAATAGGAACTCACATGTTCCCAAATTCTGGAGTTAATCTTAAAGATGCTGCTTTTACTAGATCTTAAAAAAAATAAAATCACAGCTATGGTTGTCAACTAGATTGGTGATGAGAAAAGGCACCAAATGTCAGTTCATTTTTACACTGCTAACTAAACTGATCATAGTTGTCCATTAATTCTGAAAATAAGGTTTCTTTTTAGGTGCCAGAATATAAATTTAGGGACTCAACACTGGATTAAGTTGGCCCTAAGATGACTTTCATTGCCAGAAAGTCAAAGATAGCAGCATTATCTCTGCAAGTGATTATAACAGAAGTTACCTGTTGAATGCTTCTTTATTTTTTTCTTTGTGCTGAAATGTTTACTTTGATGGTGACTGGGCTATCCAAATATATAAAAAAGTGCAGATTTTTCCAAAAAATATAGAATTGGGAAAAAAATGAAGATACATTTGTGTATTGGGGTTGTCTTTGCTCTTAGGAATTTTAAATGCTAGTCTTGGAATTTTATTTAGTTGAGGGCCTGGGACTAGGGAGGAGTGTTACCAAGCATCCAACACTTACATGCTGAGTAGCTATGCTACTTTCTGGGAGAAATAGCAAAATACCATAGTAAGAATGAAAGAGAATGACAAAAGTTTACTTTGCTGTGTTGCCCCCTGAAGAGGCAGAAAAGCAATTATGCATATTTTATATTTGTTGCCCCTTTCCTTCTTTTTAAATTGAAAGTGAAATTCTATGTCAGATGAATAATTGAATAATGATCAAATGAATAATAGATACCTTTTTTATTCATATGAAATATAATGGGTCATTTTCCATGCTTACTTACACTCTAGTCAGCTCTGTCAAAGTTAGTATAAATGGCTGCTCTTTTATTGATATTTATATGAAGTTTAGAAATGTGTATATGCCAAACATTAGAACTTCTGTCATTTCTGTGGCACACCTTTAAGGAGTAGGAGTTTATCTGAGTGTTGTCTTCCAAAATGTATTCTGCCCTTTTCATTGGTGGAAACTGTTGCTGGTGTTGTCATCCAGTGAGGATGCTGCACATCCCAGTGCTCTGGTGGTGATTGTATACATGCATTTTTAAAATGTGCTGGATATATAGTCTAGTTTAGATTCACCCACCAGTTGTTAAAAAATATTCATAGTTGGTTCAATTTCCTTGACTGACTAGTTATTGTTATTCTTTGATCTTTGGAAGTGTGGTGCCTCCTCTGTAGGATAGCTTGTGCTTCAAGTGATTTAGATATCCGGCAACTAGTGAAGTATGGATGTGCATTTATTATTTAAAAAATATCCTGGGTTGCTGTCTGTGTAATGAAGGCATCAATGTGTAAAATGGGCACTAGTTTGTGATTTTTTCATAAATTAGGACATCAGTCTTTCTCTTTACACTGATACTGAACTCCATGTGTTCTTTAATTTAAATGTCCCTAAAACCTAGCCTTTCCAGAAAAATCATGCACCAGAATCTTCCTTTTATGTCAAGAAATAATAAACATAATCTTAAGTTGAATATTTATTTATTTTATTGTACACCCCCCCCCCCCCCTTCCCATTTTTCAGTTTAAATGATCTGGAAAATCTCCAGACCGTACCAGACAGCCTGTAGCTTTAAAGCAGAGTTCAGGAGCCTCTGGATGCCTTGGAGACACAGGAAGGAAGGCTCACCAGTATCAAGGGTTGCATACAAATTTGAGCAACTCTGGCTTGCCTAGTTACTGGAGGATGTTGGGAGACTGAGCTGGGATTTCTGGGAGTAGAAAGCTGAGAGCCATGTCTGGGAGTGACAAAATGTTTCACAGTTTTAGTGAGAATCTTTTAATAATTGATATTTCGAGGAATAGCATCTGAAAAAGAGGAAGGGAAATCATATCTCAGAATGCCACTGAGATAGCAGCAGAGAAGTAGTCTGAGTTCTGTAGTTCTGTTTAATGTTGGCCTCATGGAAGTGACAGACACCTTTAGAACTACCCGCTGTTAGTCCTTGCTGCCACATTGAGGCCCAGAGCACCTGGTCTCGAGAGTGGTGGGTGTGCACAGAAGGGAGGTGGTTCCATGGGACTGTTACAGTTTGATTTCTCTGCCCCTAGCACTGAGCTTGTCTCTGGGAGTGCCTTAAATAGGCTCTGAAAAGCTGGCTGTAGACCTGTCTCTTGAGCCTTGTGTTGTCATTTGAGATAGGAAAAGAGGAAAAGGTAACTGAAAAGTATGAAGCCAGATGGAGGGAAAATGTAAAGAAAACTAATTTTGAAAGAGGAAAATTGCTGTAGGGAACTGATAAGGGAAAAGAATAAATGAAAAGAGCAGAGAAGGGCAGAAGCCAAATTCAGTGGAGAGGCTGTGGCATGTATGCCAGAGCATGGCACAAGAAGGCTCATCCAACTGCCAGGCCATCCATGGGGAGTTGCATCTCAACAAAAGGAGATTGAAGGCAGTATTCTGCAAGAACTCAGTTTGGGGACTGCTAAAGTTCAGCAAGAATAAAAGGCTATTTTTACAAAAACAATGGATGATTTTGGGGAACAGACAGAAAAGACCTCTGGGTAAGGCCCTGTTTTATACAGATTATGAGATGACAAAAGGTGCTTCTGGGGCAAATGTGTCAGTTATCTTTGCCTCTGATCTGCTGCAATCCTGTTGTGATACTGGATATAAAGTTACAGAGGTAAATTTCTCAGAACTGAAGAGTTTGGTGTTTCTTTTTACTTCTTGTAGCCTATACATTTGTTTTCTTATTACACTGAAACTAGAGTAAATGCAAGATCTTCCTGAACACTCTCTCAAGTGATATGGTGGTGTTGCAATACTTTTTGATACTTTATATGTTTATAAATTCTCTTATGCTGATAGACCTGGAATGAATCTGAATCCAAGAAAGTATACACTATAGCAAAGATTAAATGGAGTTAGTATCCACTTAGCAGACAGAATATCACTGTTCCTAGCATAAGTGACTAAACAGAAAAGAAACTTAGAAGGCTCCCATCTCAATATAAAAGATCAGAAGAGTATGCATGGGGAGTATAGCTCAGTTGAAATTATGCAGTATATCAATCAGAATGAAACTTTGAATTTATAGGGACATATTCTTTTGTCTTTAGACTTCATGCATAGAGAGACATGCTTTCTTACATTAAAGTTTTCCTTGGTCATTTGTGCTGTTTGTACTATGGCAGAACCCTTATGTGTCCAAACACCCTGCTCTGGTCGTGTGTTGGTCAGCTCAAGGCTAAGTCCATCACTGCAGCCTGAGGAGATCCCATGTTTAGACTAGAAATAAGATTCTAGCCTGCTTTGGTGAGCAGAGAGGTGGACTTCCTGTTTAAATTAAGATCAACTGGAGGAAAAAGTAGGACCAAGAGCAGGTTAGAAGTGCTCAAGTCATCACTGCAGAATAGCATTTGCAGTTTCTATAAATGAAATAGAATGATCTGTATATTTCAATTCGTTTTATGTGAAGTGGCCAGAATGAATGTGTGTTATGGCCCTTGGCTGTAGTGGAGATCATGATACTCCAAAGGTGTGGCACACAGAGTTTGTATTTTTCTGTCACAGTCTACCCTTGTGGAGCAGCACAGCCCACAAAAGGGTTTTTTGGAGGAGTTGCAAATAATGCAGAGTGATTTTGCACTTTGAGTATGCTGTCCTAAAGCTGTAACTGCATCCAAACAGGAGAGAATCTGTTTTGTTCAGGTTTAATGTTGCTGTTCTGTAGCTTTTAGTTTTCTTCCTTTTGGATGTTGGGTTGTTTTGGTTTTTTTTTTTTAATCACAGGTTATATTGGTGATGTTAACACTTGAAAATGATTAAATCTCAGAGTTTTGCAGCATATAGTTCCATCCTGTATCTCTCGTGTGTGCAGTCATCCCCTGAGAATGGTATTTAGCATCTAGTTCCATGGTTCTGACAGCAGGGATCCTTGAGAGGTAACTGCTGTGCCAGCACTGGGCACAGTATTAGCACAGCGAGCACTGGGGGAAGGCCAGGTATACGGATTTGTTAGGTATTCTGGAAAATTTATCCCCAAATAGATTCAAGTGGATGGAGCTTCCTTGAAAAAAAGAGTGCCATTGTCCTAAACAGCTTAATCCACTTCCAAAGCCAGCTAAACAAGAAAAGGAATTCTTCTGCAAGGTGATTGCCTTGTTACTTGTAGATGTAGTTATATTTAAATCTGTTAACAGATGCATGAGGCTTCTGTTCCTGCTTCTTTCCAGGATGAAGCCTTAAAGGTTTGATGATACTGAAGTAAACACACTGCAGTCTTAGAGAGTAAAAGCTGTCAACGGTGCAGAATATTGATGCTAACATGATTTAGAGCTTGTCTTCACTTAAAAATATAATGGAATTTATAAGGAAATGCTTTTCTGGAATTACTGAGCATATTAAGTTCCCATATAGATGTTCATGTATCTACACATCCCTGTCCAGGGTTACTTCAGAGTAGTTCTGGTAATTTTCCAAATGTAGACAAGACTTAATTAAGCTGACTCAGTGTGCTAAACTCGTGTCACCTAAAACTCTATTAACTATATTGTCCTCTAATTAATGATTTTAATAGTTTTAATTATATGACTAAATCCAGTAATAGCAGAAGTAAATAAATACACAATTCATATTTATTCACTTCACTAAGTGAGCATTTTGCCTGCCTGCAGTATTTGGGACTGGGCTGCAGAGCACTTGGCAGAACACGGATGAGATTTCTCTACATTCTTTTGGATGTCTCTTTTCTTGAGAATTTTAAGTATTGAAATTACACAGATATCTTGGATTTAATTTTAAATGGGAAGGTTTCTAGGATGTGCTGTAGTGCAAAACACAAAATTACATGAGTGTATCATAACTATATTAACATATTTAATTAAATACCAGGAGTTTTAGAAGTAAAAAGTTATGTTATACAGAGGAATGAATATGAAGTTCCTTAGCTTTATAAAAACCACATTTACTATGATGCATATATAGATATATATTTAATTTAATTACAGTAAGTGTTGGCATGAGAGACCAACTCTGCTCAGTTGAGGCCCTCCAATTAAAATTGGAGGGGAATGGAGTTAGGTAATGCTGAGGAGAGTTTGACGCTAAATACAGAAAAAACTCAGTTGCAGTGTGCAGCATGTTCTACTTTTGTGACTCTTACAGACTTCAAAGAGAATTGTACGTTTGCATCCGAGGGCAGAAATTGGCCGTGTGCTTGGAAGCATGAAATCTCTCAAGGTAATACTTCATAACTATGGAATGTATCCCATGACTGATATGTAGCTAAGAACTGAGAATCAAGTTGCACATTAGGAATACTTGAAATTAAATATTTTTCTAGTTAAAGAGAACATTATGCTGGGTATGTTTTCTTTTTCTAGACATGCATTGGAGCATAAAATATATGAATCATTTAACTATGTATGGTTGTATTTCCTGGTCTTTATTGCATTTTGGTAATAATTCTTTAAGAAAAAATGATTTTTTTCTTTGAGTTAATTTATTAGAGTTTTATGTTTCACTCTTGAACTATCTATTTTTAATTTCTTTTTACATTCTTCTTTTTCTTTCATTCCAATTAAGTTTAATTAATTAATTTAATTAATTGCCTAAATTAATTACCATTAATTTCCAAATGTACCAACTTGTTTCAGCAAGGAAGGAGCAAGTATCCCTAAAATCTTATTAGCATCTGCACAGTAGCATTCACTAAGGCACTGTCAGTCTTTTCTGAAAAAAAAAAAAGTTACTGAGAACAAAAAATAAATTGGTGAACTTTGTTGCATCTAAGTTGTCCAATAATTTCCTGGCTTTTCATTCTCAGAGTGACCCAGACCCTTGCAGGTACAAGGGAGCTGTTTTGTCCTCAAGTGGACACTTTTTCTGTAGTGTCAACTCTGCTCACTCTTCCTGAATCCATTCCCAGTACAAGGTGAAGCCCCATACTGGGCAGATTTAATGAGGGATGTTGGACCCCTTCTATCTTGTTTTCTCCCCAAGATGCTCTGGCCTCCCTAGAGTGTTGTTGTGCCAGGGAAGGTGATGATCATGATTTTGGCTAAACAGCTCTCATAGTTGGGGAGACCCTTCTCTGTTGCCTTTGAGCGATGTAAGAAATTGCCAAGGATCAAGCCAAACCTTCAGAAAGCAGTAGAAGAGGATGTTTATTTGAAATGAAATAAATAGTAAAGGAAAAGCAGATTTTCTTATATTTGTTCTTTTGTTTGATGTTCTGTTCCTGTGAGCCCAGGTGGTCAGGAGGGTTGTCTCTGGAAGCTGGGTGTGGCACACTGGAAGGTACTTGGCAAGTGATGCAGTTTATTGTTTATTCCTCTTTGTCCCCTTGGAGCAGGCTGGCAGCCCTGCAGACAGGCCAGGCATCCATTGCATGGCGTGTGAGGGCTCAGGGGGCTTTCGTGTCTCAGGGAAACCCAGGGCACACAGTGCCCTTAGGGATAAGCAAAAGGGATAGTAGAAGTGTTTTGTGTGATAATCCTTGGCTTTAAAATAGACTACTACTTTTTTAAAAACTTGGTTGCATTCTGTGAGTTCAATATCCTGTGACTAATGGTTACTATTAGGGAAATCTCCAATGTTCAGAGATAATGTCAGGCTCATTGCAGACCTGATAAAGAGCAATGCAAAGCATTAATCTCATTGTCAGAAGACATATATATTTATCTTAGCTGCAACAGAGATGGTATTTTTTGCTTGTACTTTACTTTGGTCAGTTTTAACAACCTTCAGCTCTGCATCACAATTTGTAAAATGATTAATCATGAAAACAGCATTTAGAACTTATTAATGTAGTTAAGAATATTCACATGATTAAAAATCTGAAGTTCTAGCTGACCTTTGCAGATCAAGTCTGAAGTATTTTGCCTGTCTTTACCAGAGCTCTGAATTGCTTAAATTCTGACAAGAACATAGATTAAAATGTTGATGTGCTGTACAAAGTTTTTAAAAATATATAGTTGGGGCTGGATAAATACTATACTGATTTTTCTGTTATGTTGCAAAATAAAAGCCATTTACAAAAAAGCACATACTGCAGTACTCATCCCCAAAACGGGGTTTCACATGAAGACTGCATTTATATGAAATCTAACGGCCATTTCTTCAGTAAAATTTCACTGTCCTGCTGAAAATAAAATGCAGCAGCACTTATATAATAGAAACTTGGAACACTGTAAATTGTGTTCTTTCAGCAATAAATGAACTTTCTTCTGAAATCGAACTGAAGTTTAAGAATGCAGTGTTCTTTGTCTCATAATTGTCTGCCTACACACACTCACTCTGCACTTCAAACAGCTCGCCACTGAAGAAGCACATGTCCTGTACTTTTGGTCTCAGATGTATATTTTTCTAGTTGAAGATGTCTTTATGTTAACAAAAATAACTTCATAATGATTATACATTAGAGGTAATGGTGCCAGTTGTACATTATTATGTGCATACATGCTTGTTAGAACATGAATGATATTTTCAGAGTAACCATACATTTCGTGGAACTTTTTAAGTATTTTTGGCTCCATTATAGTCTTCAACACCAGGTTTGTTGAATATGCACTTTTTCCTTACTAATCTAGTAGTGCCATTTGCTAGGCAGTGATGAATATGTTCTCTGGACAAACTAACGAAAGACAATAGACCAGTGCTCCATCCAGGAAAACAACACGATGTAAACAGAATATTAGACAAAGGCTTTAGAGGACAACCTATCAATCTGTAAAAGAAAAAGGTCAGCCTGGTATGATGCCTCTAACTGTGCTTCAGAAGAGGTAAATATAAAACCGTAAAGAAAAGCAACTATCATTAAAAGCTAAGCCTAAAAAGCACAAGCTTCATTATCATGCTGATCTGGATGAACCTTAAACAATGTTTACAGTAAGGTTTGGAGAGTTGCCTAGCACTGGTGTATACACAATTAAACAACATAGCTGAACTTTTCTTTCATGTCAGCATACTGCTAAAAAGACCTCCATTGTACTCATATGATAGTCATTCTTGGAACTTACAACATAAACAGGAGGAGAGAACATTGGCATGTAATTCTATCCCATGGCGGCTGAGTGCATCAAGGGGCATGACTGCATTTTCACCTGTACAGCTTAAGGAGTAAATTATATATACAAAATAATGGTAAGGGTTTAGCAAAACCTGAACACAATTTGGACACGTGAATGTGTACCTGAATTTGGGAGATGCAAGTATGGACTAATAGTTATTTAACATACTTCAAAATTAATTCTGATTGGTTTGGGCATCCTTATTTCTGTGACTAATAAGCATCCATATATACACATCCTTGCTTTAGTACAGTAACCCATGAAAGTCAAACACAATTTACTGAAGGAATAAAGGAGAACCACCACAACAAGCCATTGGTAGACTTTGAAAGTGGATAATCTGAATTGTAACTGCAGTTCAGCATGTCATTAGTCCCAGAAATACTTGTGTTTCACATTATAATACTAGGAGTTTCCAGAATCACCAGTATTATTTTATATTTATTCTATTTATTTTTAATTTTTTATTTTAAAATAAAATTTTGGATACTTCTGCATACATCTACATCATAATAGTTTTTGTAGTGCTTGCAACTAATGTTATTTCTTCAGTTTTTCATTAACTGGCCCCCCTTCAGTAATAGCTCCTATTGTGCTGTTTATTTTTATGTAGAGACTATACCTGAATGAACATTTCTAATGAAAAACTTAATATTAATGGATGTATGTAAAAATGTAGGATATGAATTTAAATCTACAGTATATGACTTAATTTTACAACAATTAATGAGGTTGTGTGCAGTCGATGACACTACAGAAAAATGGACACTTTTTGATGGTATGACATTTGACACTAATTGATGGTATATGAAAAATGTTCCGAACTTAGATCCGCATCCAGAAGAGAACAGTTCAAAGCTTACAGAGAAATTATAAACATAAATCACAGAATCACAGAATGGGTCAGTTTGGAAGGGACCAGAGTAGGTCATTTGATCCAACCTCCGTGTATAAGTGGGACCATCCCAGAGCACGTGGTACCCAGACAGTTCTGCAATATCTCCAGTGAGGGAGACTCCACAGCCTCTCTGGGCAACCTGTTCCAGTGCTCAGTCACTGCACAGTAAAGTTCTTCCTCATGTTCAGGTTGGAGTTGCTATGCATCAATTTCTGCCCTTTGCCTCTTGTGCTGTTGGTTGGTACCACTGAGCAGAGCCTGGGCTCTGTTCTTGTCACTGTCTCTTCAGATACTGACAGACATTGATGAGGTCCCCTCTCAGTTGTCTTTTCTGGAAGCTGAACAGGCCCAGCTCCCTCAGCCATTCCCCATAAGAGAGATGCTCCAGTCCTTTATTTAGCTTCATAGTCCTCTGCTGGACCTGCTCCAGGAGCTGTGTTTCTCTTTTCCTGATAAGCCCAGAACTGGACACAGCACTCCAGATGTACCTCCCCAGGGCTGAGCAGAGGGGCAGGATCAGCTCCTCTGACCTGCTGGCAGTGCTTTTCCTAAAGCACCCCAGGATCCTCTTGGCCTTCTTGGCCACAAGGGCACTGCTGGCTCAGGGACAGCTGGTTGTCCACCAGGATCCTCAGGTCCTTCTCCATGGAGCTGCTTCCCAGCAGGTCAGCTCCCAGCCCATGCTGGTGTGTGAGGTTATTTCTCCCCAGGTGCAGGAGCCAGCATTTGTTTCAAATACATAATGTTTTTTTTCAAAAATCCTTTTTCTTAATCAAGACCTCTTGACCTTTGCTTTCTGTTGGAATAGTACTAATCCTGTGCAATTTCAGATAATCACAACACTCACTCATCAGAGATGAAAACAGGGTTTTGTGTTATTTGCAGACTTGAAATCAAGGTGTTTAGCCTATACATTCTTTTCACTTTCACTGAGCTGTTTTTACTGCTCATTGACCAAAAGTTATTCACACTGCTGTCTGAAATTGCAGTTTATTACAGTTGTGATAGAATAAATATATTCTACTCTATACTAGAGCTGATAATAAGAGGAAAAATAATCATTTTATGTTGTCAAGACCCTCAGTCTATCAGTGGTGAATAACTGTCAGTTTTCAAAAAAAGGTCTCTTATTTATCTGGACAGATACTTTGCTCGAGAATGGTGGCATGCCAGTATTATTGCTTTAAAAATCAGAATTTAGGAGTAGTGCATGGACTCTTGTGGGAGAAGTAGATAAAAAATTTCATTAGCAATCCTGTGGCATGTTTGCTAACAGCATTAGAAAGTGCTCTTCCAAGCAGCCCAATCAAGAATTGAATGTATGGGGACTCTACTACCTTTGAAGTATATTTTCTCAAATTACTGTCCTTTGAATTAGGCCTTTCTGTCAGATGCAATTCATGTAATATTGCCAGCTGTTGCCAGTACCTTTCCCCTCACATTTTTAATACAAAAATGTTCCTTCAGTATCTAATGAGTTCTTTCTTTTTAAATTAGATGGCTTTTTGAATATTCTGGGAAGCCAAAGGAAGGTCCTGGCTTGCAAAGTCAAATGAATATCTTGGTGGTCTAGGTGCAAAAACTGATGGATAGCCACTGGGCAGACTGAGAGAGGAATCCACCATTTGCTGGTACACAGCTTTGTGCCTGCAGGTCTAAACAAGCTCCCTGTGGGGACACACTGAGTTTGGACAGTGACTGGTACTTAGGTGTGCAAGAATTATAGTCTGAGGAGAGTAAAAGGAAATGCCAGACATAAAGGCACATGGCTGCATCAGTAAAGTCAAAGCTGTGTCCACTGTGCTGTGGAGAGGTTTCTCTGTGGGCTTTGGTGAAATTTTTGTTGCTGTGGGTAACATCACCCATATTAACTTGAATGGGCTTATGCCCAGCAAATTGAGAGTGAAAAACTCCAAAAGCTGTTAAGAGTTCACTTTCAATTGCAGCTATCACATTTCCTTTAAGACTGTAAGAATATCATGCTACACAGCATGTCTTGTGGCTGTAAAGAATTCTGCCTTAATAACATTTTAATGTTTACTAATATAAATCTACCTTCTCATTGCTGGCAGTGCATTATTTTCTTCTAATAGTGGCATGCATTTGTAGCTACTTCTGTGTACGGGTGTCAACAGTCCTGGTGCAGATAAGGGGTTGTCACTGCTTCCATGATAAATTTGTATCAACTAGAGCTAAAGCGTATTTCATTAACTCATGTTAACATGTTAACTCATAAACTGGAACTTTGCTCAAAACTAGCTCACAGAAAATAATTTATACAAAATATGCTTCTCTGATTTTTTTTTTATTTTAAGAGGAAGCTACCATCTTATTTGAGTGTTATTTGTCTTTTAGCAGTGACTTGACTTTTTAAAGTAAGTGAGAGGATGTTACTTGATATTTTAAAATATGTGGGCCAAAAGTCTTTATACTTCAATGATAATATGACTGGATTAATTTTCTAAGGCATTCACTCAAACATTAGCAAAGTAAATATTAAAATAAATATCAAAAGATAAAATAGAAATAAAATACATCTTCTGGTAAATATTTTCTGGATCTGACACACGTTGCTTTAAGGTGCTGCAGAATGATGAAGTCCTATTTATATACCAAAACAGGCCTAAAATGATACATGACAAATGCCCAGCATTGCATTGTTCCCTGTCCAGTTTCACAACTGTTGTGATTATCTCATTAGATGTGATATGTTCAGTTGCTGTACATTCATGTCAAGATCATTTCAGCTACACAAATCATTATTTCAGTGGAATTAATAGTCCTGTGTTGCACTCCAGAAATTCAGTGATATATGTCCACTTATTCATTGTTTCCAGGGAAAATTAACATGAACTTGTAGACTTTTCTGCCCAACACACCCAGACATGCAGGTTTAATTTTGTGCAAGTATTCTTTATTTGCTCAGTCTCTAACCACTGATGTGATTGGTAATAGATAAATGAGGAATCCAGATACAAACAATACAATAGACTTCCCTTCTAGTGATCCCCATAAAGTCATGATGCTTAACCTATAAATTGTTTGAATAGTTTTGGCTTTTTTAAAGATAAATTCTAACTACAAATTGCTGAAATGTTGCTGTTGTGAATTGTTACTGAAATTTGCTGAATTTAGATTTCTTCATCAATTGTTTCTGAAAATTGTTGTTGATTTTTTCATGACACAAGAAGCATGACAAGGCACGAGCCAGTTCAATTTGTAGACATAAAAAAATACAAACTACTGTAACCCATCAAGCTAATTATGGTATTAAAAATTGACATCTCCAGACTTCATGCTTCCTTTTTTTAACTTCTGCACAATGACAAAAATGGATGTGGCGTACATGTGAAGCAACATGAATTTGCAGTCAGAAAAGAGAACTATTAACAATAAACCTCCATGGATGCAGTCCTGAAGGACTTAATGTGTCCTATTGTACAGCACTGGGATTACTCATAGAAGTAGGGATTTGTTATGAGACTTTACAGGGTTGCCACTCAACTATTTTGTGGCTCCCAAGATATGCAGAGCTTTTAGAAAACACAGAAGAGCTGAAGAGCATAGGAAAAGTACTTCTTTATACGTAGCCATGCCACTTTGGAGACGCCAGGACATGCAGGTCTTACGGTGCCATCACAGTTTAAACAGAACTCTCTGGTACTTTAACTAGCAAGTTCTACTTGAGAATTGATGGCAAGAATATGACCCCGGTGTGGTGTGTGCTTGCAGGCTGAGCAGTGGTGGGAGGCCAGCTGTGGAATGTGGGAAAGTGGCTGAACTGCTGAAGTCATGCAGGGAATGTTAAATGTGTCTCCAGCTGGCAGGGAGCTGTGGCTTAAACTCAAGCTCCAGGTTCTGGGTATTGCCGAGTGTTCCCGGCACCCTCGGCTCCTGCTGCCCTCAGCATGGCGCCGATACAAGTTGCAGATGGATCGAGAAGAAAATTAGATGCTTGTCGCCTTTTAGGGGAGTTTTAATGGCAAATGGAGTGAGGCAGTGAAGGCTTGAAGTTTCTTATTATGAACTAAGTGTTATGGTAGCACAACCAGTGAGAAATGTGGTCCAGAAAAGTTAATCCTGCAAAGAAAAAGAGCTCTCATATTTTTCTTTTAATCCTTGGGGTATGATTCTCTTAGAGAAAATGCAATTCACCCCTTTTAACAACCCGCTAAATTTGGTGGTGGGGGGAGGGCCAGGGGTCTGTGTGTGCTCTCCTGCAGCTTAGCCAACACGTTCCAGATTCACAGTAAAAGCACCAGAGGCAGGGACTGCCACCTGCCTGGTATGGCAAAGGGCAGAGCAAGAGTCCATGGGAGACGTGATGCAGCTCTTCTAGGTGGGCAGTTAGAATTTCCTCATGTCCCCAGTATTCTTTGATTAGCAGAGCAGCTGCTGGGAATACCCCTAAGGGATATCCCTAAGGGATATCTGCAAGTATTTCCACATGATTTTTTTATCATGCTGATATCACTTTGCATCAGCCCAGAGCCAATGGGAAAATATGCTGGGACAAATCCTGCCGAGGTGCCAGTGAGGTGCCTGCTGGTCCAGGTGCACAGGCCGTGTCATTCCACGTCTATAGGGAGAAGTCTGTGTAGATATACCCCACATTGTCTAAAGGCATACAGAGAGAACGACAGTAAAGCTCAGAGGTGGCAACTGTTTTTCGGATAACATAGAAATTTAGAGTACCATCTATTAAATATTATTAAATCTGCTTATTACAAACTGCAGTATTTTACTGCCAAATCATGCAAGTCCCTAGCAACAGTTCTCCTCTGGAAATTCCTTGGTGCCTTCCTAAGGTTAATTTTCATAACAAGATTGCAATTTCAAATCATAAAAAAAGCACTGAAGGGCTCTTTTTCAGCTTTTGCTTAGCTAAAGACTCCACCCAAGTAACTCTGGTCATAAGACATTTTTTTCTGTTAGAGTCATAACTCAGGATGTGTCACAAATGCCATTAACGTTGAAAAAGACACAGGCTGAGCCTCCTTATTTTTAATCCTGACCACGAGCCTCTTGACTCTGGATCAGTAACAGAATGGAGAAGCATGAGAAAAATGCACTTTTAAACTATTCCTATGCAAGCAATAATTTAAGGGGGTTTAGGGATTAACTCTAGTGAATCTGGCACAGATGTCAAACATTACTTTCCCTATCTAACCATGCCCTCCTTGCCTACCCTCTCCCTGCTCACACAGCTCAGTGAAGGCAGCAAGGGGACACCTGCCCATGCCTCTGCTGTTCTCTGGAAGAACTTGGCACTGCCACTCACATTTGTCTTGCTTGATCGCACTGCCTCTTGGAGGAAGGTGTCCCCACCTTGGTAACTACCTAGGACCAGAGAGCAAAGTGTGCTGCAGACAGTAGGTGAGAGAGCAATGCATCTGGGACAGACATAGAGCCCCACGGAAGAGAATCTAGTTGGGAAAGGGGGCAAGGACATAGCAGCCAAGGGAACATAGGAGAGCAGCAACAGAAAGAATACCTTGCAAGCACATGGAAGCTCACCTTCCAGCCTCCTCCTCAGTCTGTGCTACGGGAATAAAATTCTTCTCACAGTCAGGAGTTGGAGTGCCTGAAAAGTAATTCTAGTGGTGCAGGAGGCTGAGGAAATGTGGGGGGAAAGTTTTGCTGAGCTGAGATACCACACGCTGTATTTAGAGCAGCTGAGGCTCAAGCATTCCCTTCTGCTCACTCTGCCAGACAGGCATTTTTGGCAGAAGAGCAAAAAGGACACCTGGAGGCAGCAATACCTCAAATTACTAGAGGCAGGCTTGCAAATGCTCATCTGCCAAAGCCCAACTTGTAGTAAGTACATTCACTGCTCTCCAGTAGTCAACAAACAGAGTCGTTGCTGTATGGTATCAATAGAAGCAGCTGGTGCAAGTACTGGTTCTAAAGGAGATGAACAGCAGACGAACATTAAGTGCTCGTAATTTGTGCTCCAAGGTCTGCAGCTCAGTTCAGATCAGTATCCTATGATACAGAAGATACATTGTAAAACTAAAGCTGTGTTTTCAGATGTGTTCTTTTGTAGCAGCACCAACTTTAAGCATCCTTCTTTGTCTCCAGCCATTCTTTCTCCCCACATTACCCCATCAACAACGCCAGCAGAGCTGTTAGTGGGGCCATACAATGAAATAGATCTGGGAACCAGTCCAGGTTAAAAATAAACAGCAAAAATGAATACTAGGAACAAGCAGGATAAGGGGGGAAATGTTTGTGCTAGCATTGTTGCTGAAAGAAATTTAAGAAACTTTGCACTAGTGAATTCTCATTTACCATTGGAGAAAACAACTGATGATGTGTGAAGTAAAATGCGAGATTGATGTCCTGGCAGTCTGTGGAAAGCATTCACAAATATTACTTACTTTTATATTTGTTAAAAGGGATTATATTAATGTGATATACTACTAATTTATTAATAAATGTTATTGCTGTATAGAACACTGCCTAGAGTCAAGCACTTCTGTAATCTGTAGGTAAAAAATGAGTTTCAGAAGTTAAATATTAAATATTACTTTTATGGTATAGTAGAGGAAAAAGTAATTGTGAAACTCAAACTAGAATTAGGAGGTTTCTAGAGAAAATCCTGTGTCATAGTGTTAGAGTATTTCAATCCTAGATTTTGTTATCTTTGGTATAAAATAAACCAACAGTCATGATAAAAATCTAATTGAAATATATATAAAAATACATATTTTTTCATAATTACAAATGAAATGAGGAAATTAATTTAATCTCAAAGTGTGGAAATGGGAAAAATGAGCTACATTTTCTGAGTAAACAATGGCTGCTGTTGCACAGAATAAGGAAATAATTCAATTAGTCAGTCTGTTCTTACCGGTGAAACCATCTTCGCATCACAGGACATGAAGAAGTTCATAAAGTGAAAATGGAATAAGGAAGGCATGTAATATTTAGGGAGAAATCCGATTTGCAAAGGCTAAGATGTGCTTGTAAATAGGTCTTTTCATTCATGTAAATAGGACACAGCACACTGTACTTCATACCTGCAGCTAAAAACAGACAAGGAAAGCAGAGCAGTGAACAACTGGTGCACAGATGTTGAGATAGCAGGTGTGTGGTGGAGCAGGGTGATACAGGCAGAGATCTTTCCACACCCAAGGAGCTTTGCCAACCTCTTCTAAATCCCAACACCTCGAAAAAACCTAATTTGCCTTTAAGCATGGGTCTGTTAATTAAGTTTCAAACATAACCATATCTTATCTGTCTGGGGTTTATGCCTTATAAAGTGGATCAAAAGACTGGATAGTTTGGAGGACTGTCATTTATCTGATAAGGCAAGAACTGTCTGAAGAATTTTTTGAGTTCCTGGAATTTGGAAACTGGGAGTGAAAGGCAATGCATTTGGAGTCCAGCTGCAATGGAACATTTTAGTTCACTTGAAATGTATAATTTTTAGAGATTTCAATGAAACAGTAAATTGAGAGCATTCTGCTTCAGGCTGAGTTAATTGTTTCTTTGCCCCAATTAATTTTCAAGATTTTTAAAGTAGAAGATAATTTTGAAATTCTATCTTTAACTATTTAATAAGAAAAAGTTCAGAATGAAGTAAAGGGTTTTACTGTCAGTAATTGATTGTTGTGAGGTTTGTTGTTTCTGCTACATGGTGCTTATCCCTGATACTGATGGAGAGATTAGCTCAGATTGGTTGTGTTTTGTCTCTGGACCCTCCTTGTGTATCCATCTTCCAGATCAAATGCCTCGTATATTTAAAACTCTCTCCTTACTTCCATGCCCTAATTTATGGAAGATAGGGGTAAATCCTTTATCTTCTTGCTGACTAATAAAAGGGTCGATTGAACTACCTTGCTGTAAGATAAATAAGTGCTGCCTTTGTGGCCTACTCTCTATATTTTTGCCTTTCACAGATTGTGCAAGTAACTTCAGCAGAAGTTATATGGTTTCTGATAGTTCAGTTTTCACTTACTTTATATCTGGCAAATTGTCTCATCATTTATAATGCTCAAGGTATTACAATGAGAGCGTAGTTAGTTTATAAAGACGTGAATGATTTTGACATGCCTTTATTTTAAAAAAAATCTTTGTTTCTCCCAAACATACCTATTTTCCAATCTGATGTTACTGACTAAAGGCATAGTAGCCAGTAGGAAGGGGACAAAGTTGTCGGTGTTCCACAGCTGTTTGCTGGTGATATGAAATGAGATGCTGGTCTCAGCCTGTGTTTGCTGTACTTACAGAGGCCACTGTCTCAGTTGTCACCCTCAAACGTTCAGCAGAGAGTCAAAAAAGGGAACTGCACGTTCGTTCTATTTGAAGGCAAACCTCCAATAGCAGGTTTGAAGTAAATCCACAGGGCAGGTGGGGAAGCTTCCTCTCCCACTGCCCATATTGGAAAATGTGATCTAGGCATTTCCAGAACTACTAAACCAGCTTTAAGGTAGAAAAGGAAATTTAACTTCAAGAAGAATTTAAGTTTTAACTTTGGGATTACTGTCTTAATCCAAATTTAAGCAAGTCCTTAACTGCTAAAACACCAACCTTTTGAGATTTAATGTGAAAATCATGCCATGCTGGCTGTGGTGCAATAACTGAGGGTCCAGGCCAGATGCATATCACTTTTTCTGTAGTTGCCTACCACCAGACTTTAAAATTTCAAAGGCAATAAGTAGGATCACATTCAATGGAAAAAAAAAATTACAAAATTGTGTAATCAGGTAGGTTTTAAGGACATAAAGAGGCTGGGAATAATAGTAACAGACTGCTTCAGTACTCCTGGTGCCCAGGAACGATCCACTACAGATAACTTGAGAGCTATTGCTTATAGCTCATAGTTATTTCCTATTTAGTCAAGCAAGTTTAGGGCTAGAGGACATTTATGTTCTGGCCCTTGTCAGTGAGGTTGCATATGGCATAGATGAGCAAAAGATTTTATTGTGAAGGTGTTAAGACACTGAGTTCTCAACTGGATGCTATGTTAGTGAACAGACTTTTAAAAACCAATGCACAAATGGAGAAAAGTCTTTAAACCTTGCTGTCTTCTGTTTATGCTTGAGAGTAGCTCCCTAAAATGGTTACAGATGTTCTACCATCTGTAAATAAAAAGTTTAGTAATAATAATAATAAATATGAATAGTAATAATAGTGTTGAGAAGCTTCATTATTTGTGCAGTGCTTCAAGAATGAAAAATGTTTAATAAATCCAATTAGTAATTAAAGTGCATGTAATAGAAAAATATGCCAAGTGGCTTAGATTGGAAAGCAATTAGTCAAAATTTTGCCTCTTTAGTCTGTTTTTTGTGGAAAGATGAAACCCAGGATTGTTATTTTATACACTGTGAAAACTGAGTAAGAATTAATGGGTGTTCTATAATTCATTGACAACACACCACATTCATTAGCATGCATTTATGGAACTATTCCCATGTATATATGTCATATATAAATAAAAAACATGTATCAAATAATATACTGGTTATGTATACTGATAATGTAATCTATATATAAATAATATACTGTAATGTATTTTTATTTTTTAAAACATTCATGTGCTTATATATTTGAATGCTGCATACAAACACAACTGCTCTAAAGCACAACTTCTAGTTGCATTTCAAATACTCAGAAAACAAAGTGCAGTCTGACAGAGCAGACAACAGGCTTGCAAAACTTTGTACTTGAAAATAATGAATTCAGGAAATACCTTGTGCCTGACCCCAGCAACAATCTCTTCCTCCCTAAGAGTGATCTGTGTGCTCTGTGCTCCACAGTAATGGCAAACACACAGGCTGGAGGGAGGGGAGCATGGAGAAAGAATCTGTAGCTAATGCAAATGTCTCCCTTTTGTATGGATCCATGTCACCATTTTTCTTACATGGGGCAAAGTTCTTTACTTCTCTCAGGGAAGCTCTGCATTCTGCAACTGAAGGCACCATTTTATTCTCAAAGAATAGGCAAATACATCCTAAAGCTGCCTAGGATAGCAGCCACAGCAGGATAACATTTTAAATCCAATCTGTCTCTGCTATTCAGCCACCATTTTCAAATCAGTATTGAATTATTTCCATAACTGTCCTCCCCTCTGACCTGACTTCTGTGCTTTATGGCCAATTGAGAAAGGAATCTATCCACAGATCTACAGAGTCAGTGTTATTTCTAGGAATTTGGAAGAATGGGATACTGTGGAGTTGTTTTATCTCTAGGATTGCTTTTATCTATAGATATATCTCTGAAAGTAGAAAAGAATAAACATTTAAAAAAATACCCAAAAACCCAATGATTTGTGTTGGTGGACACCCCTTCCACCTCCTTCTGAGGGTTGAACCAAGTATAGAGGAAAACAAGGAATGTCCTTGTTATTGCTTGCTGATCGTCATGAGTTTTCTGTGTGTAGCCAGGACACACAGGGGCTGTTACTCTTTATTGCCTTGCCCCTCGTGAAAGTATATATAGCAAAACAAAGTGGGCATAAGGTGTTTGTTACCCAGAGCCTTCAAATAAATTAAATCAAATCTTCAGTAGTCTTCTAACACTGGAATAATTACCCAGAGCATGGGGAATTCACGAATGCAGTCCCACATCTCCCCCATTCCAGACTACCTGCTTGTCATCCACTTCCCAGTGGCTGGATAGCTTGGGTAGTCTGCAAATAATCAAGACGAGATTGTTCCAATAATACTCAAGATAGTAGAAAATCTAGCAGCAGGGCCACCTTCTAGAACATTGCAGTCCCTAAACTGTCCCTTTAGTTAAAACACTTCTGTACCGCCAAAGAAATAAATCCCCACTCTGTTTTTGGAAGAATGGTACTGCAACTGTGTAATTCCCTATAACAGGTAAAGAAAGTTCTAATTTGCTTTCCCACTGCAAGGCTGGCCTGTCAACACAATGTCTGGGTCTCTTGGCTAAACAAAATCTGGATTGGCCCAGATACATATATATATATATATATATATATATATATATATATATATATATATATATATATATAAAAATTTTTTTTTTGGTCAGTCAGATGCTTAGATCAGATCTAGTCCCCACTATGAATATTTGCAGGCTGCAAATGCAGAGTTTTCTGTCTGGTGACTGCCTCCAGGTTTCCAATTTCCATATTTCATATAGCCATTATCTATTTAATAATATTTAGCCATTATCTATTTCATAATATTTGCAGTGGCCCGCCAGATCACTTCAGCAAGGTAGACAGAAAAATGTCACTTTTCCTTATGTGCCTGTCACATTTTCTGTTGTTTCCCCTTACTTTTCCCAGTTAAAACCAGCAGTAATTAAACATTAATAAGGTAACAGATCACTACTATTTTTATTTCCTTGTGTATTAGCTCTATAACATTTTAGATTCTTCTGTTTAGTTCTAGGTTGCAAACTAAATTATCTCAAGTTATCAGCATATCAAAGTAGAACAGTAATTAGTGTGAAGGGAACAGTGCTGGTTCCAGTTCTCAACTCAGCTCTGCAGTGCAAGGAACTTTTCCCTGTCCCACTTGAAGATGTGTCTGCTATATTGAGTACTGAGGTTGTAAAACATTACAGTGAGAATTAGGTGACAGCAATCAGTCAGGGTGCTGTGCATTCTGCCATAATCACCAGAAGAACAGTTTTCACCTACTTTATACAGTTTATACCTGTTTTATGCACTATTTTTATGTGCATATTTATGTGCAAAATTTTATGTGCAAAATTATATAGATATCAAGACCTAAAGTCAAAAAAACCATTGAAACATCATTCCACCCAGTGGCTGTCTTGATCCTGCCTATACCAGTGCTTGTCAAACAACTACTGATTGCATGTTTCAGTAACATTTTATTTAGATGTTATTTCTTCATAGTAAGTCTTGTTTCTGAAGTACTGCAAGTGTTTACTTTCTCTGCTGTTACGATCAAAAGCACTATTAAGCTGAGAAGACGACCTAATTGGATCTCCCAAATGTTGTATGAGTCAACTATTTTAAAAAAGAATTGGCAAAAAGATCAAGATTCCAAACAGGTAACATGAAACACTGGCAAAACTATCTAACTGTTTGGATGGTGCTCCAATTGTACAAGCAGAATTCTTTGAAATCAACAGTAACAACTAATATTGGATCAAATAAAAGTTCAAAGTACATCAAATCTTATTTAAATCCCAAGGGTAAAAAAATGTTGATAGAATATATGCAATAACAGGTTTTTTTATAAATGTTCAAATAAGAATGGAGAACTAACAGTAGATAAGGAACAACCGTAGCTCTAATATCACAGTATTAATGCCTCCGTTTTCATTGGTAGGTTCAAAATAGCTTCAAAGTATGATCCCAGGATTATCAGTGTGTATTCCACAGAGAGAGGAATGAATTCACAGTGGAGGAATTATAAAGTGGCAGAAGCGGAATAGAACCTCTATAGCTCTTGCATCCTATTGTGGTGTGTTAACCACTAGACCCCTTTACCACAAGTGCCCTTTTGTAATAGGGTGTTCTGGAGGACAGACGTAAAACTATGTAAGTTTTACATTGGCTTTGGAAACTTGGATATTTGTACTGTAGTTCTTTTGTTGAAAGAAAGTAAGTTCAAAATTAGTGTACAGTTTAGAATCTAAGCAGTAGTAATCTGAAATGGTAGAGTAATTGATACACAATTAAATTATAAAGGATATTCCAAACATATTAGCAATCAGTTATGGAAGTTTTAAGCAAATGAGTAACAATATGGATTTCAGTGGATGCAGAAACAAAACCATGTATTGTCAAACTTCATATGAATAAACTCCTGCCTATTACCACAAATAGGGCCTTTTTACTGCTCAAATGTAGGTCTCAAGCTTTTGTGCAAAGTGGTTTTTTCTTCCTTTCTTTTCTTTTCTTTTCTTTTTTTTTTTTTTTTTTTTTTTTTTTTGTAGGAACTGTATTTCCTAAGGAAAAATGTTGAATAGGCAAAGAAGAAACTTCTAGTGGTGTTCTTAGTTCAAGGCAAAACACATCTCTTCTGCATAAACCATGCTTTATGAAGGGGCTGTAGAGCATTTTGGACAGATGGAAGTTAACTGACAAATACATCCCAGGACTTTACCCATCTCTACAGCTTTTTTAGCTGATGCCCAAGAGCTGCTTCATTACTGCAAATTGTGTGGAACCCTAGAGACATAGTACGGAGAAGCATAGGAACCCCTCCAGTTAGGTTCATCTAGAGCTAACTCTGCCCTCACTGGATTCAAAGGTAAAACATCTGATGGTTTAAGCAAAACCAAAATTTATTCCCTATTCCTACACATCAACCAGGGAAGCCTCGTTAGGGTTGGAAAAAGGAGGTTTGTGTTCCACATTCCACTTGTGCGTGTGGACGCGTTCTGGCTTTCACACTGAGCATACTCATATAGAAAATATTCTAGGGGGACTTTTGACTTCCATGCTATTTCTGTAGCGCGTCATGAACTGGTGAATTTATATAAATACTGCGTAACAGTGATAGCCTCCAAACTTCAAGGTTGCTTTATATACTGCGGTGACTCAGGGAGGCTGTTGGCAACGGAGCGGCAGCTCTGCAGCACTGGGAGCTGTGGGCAGGCGGTGGAGTGTTCTAAATACATCACATACAAACTTTCCGAAAAAGTCGAAATGCGATTTCCCTAATTGAACATAGTTTTATTCCTCCTGCCGCGGGGTTTTGGGGTGCCCTCTAGCGGGGAATTTTAGCGTTAGGAGCTTTTCTTAGGGGCTTGTTCTGCTCGGCGAGTTCCAGAGCTGAAAGACAAGATGGCTGCGAGAGCCTCAGAACTGGAGCTCCTCCCGCGCTTCGGGCCGGGCTGTTGTCGATAAGTTCAGACAACAGTTAACACCCTCTATTGCCCAAACGCCAAGGCTCTGGCAGAGTTCGCGCCTTGGGAGCGACCGCTGCCTTCGCTTCAGGCTGCGTCCGAACCGGGCGACTTTCCCGCGGCCCCGCGGGCGGAGCAGCCGCCCCGGGAGCTCGGGAGTGTTTCCCCGCCGCGGTCGGAAGCGCCGGACACGGGCGATAAGGAGGCGGCGCTGCCCGAGCCCGCCCCGGGTTGTGTGGGCCGCGCCCTGCCCTCGGAGGCTGAGGCCGCTTGTTAACTACGGAGTTGAAAGTCTTGAGTCCTATTATAATGAAACCCGTTTATTATTAAAATAGGAAGCGTTTTAGGGACCTCGCTTATTCTTAACTCCTTCAGAGAAAATATTTTGTTGTAGAAGACAGGATTTTTTTTTTTTTCACTTTTCCCCCGTTTTTTAATCTGTTTTACTTCCCGGTTCTCTTGTCTCAGAGCAGGAGAGTCAGAGATGAAAATGGATTACTACTGTGTATTTCTACCAGTCTTAAATTTTAGTTTCCTTAGGTGTTGGGCTTTTTTCTTTGGGTTTTGTTGTTGTTGTTGCTGTTTGGGTTTGTTTTTTTGTTTTTTTTTTTTTTTTCAGTTTCTGGGGGGTTTTTTGAGACTCTATTAGTATTGGTTTTAATTACGCGTTTGGTGCTTATTTGACCAGACAGTGGCCTGCTCAAGCTCGCGTTGCACAGTGTGTGGTTGTCATCCGAGATGTGTGTAAAACACCCGGGGAGTTCCTGCGAGGAGAAATGGACGTCTGGGCTGCTGGATACTGAATCCAGCAGTTATCTTAGCTGCAAAAGTAATTAAATTTGATTATTTTTCTTCTTACTATACTGGCACAAAATAGGAGTGGGAAAATATCACTGAAACAATTAAAACTGGCAGAGAAAAATAAGAGGGTTTTTTTCCTTCCCATACCTCCAGCATAGTTACATTTATAACTGAGTATGTGTCTCTTGTGGTCTCGATTACATCCTGTGTTTTTAGCTGGCAGCGTTTCCTCTGCAGAGGCCCTGTTCTGTATGCCAGCATACATTCTGTGTATATTAAAAGAACAGAATCAAGATGAAATAGTAAATGAAACTAAACCCCCACCCACCCCCCCAAAAGTGAGGGTTTGATACTAATGCTTGGCACAAAATAAAAAGAGGTATATCTACCGTCATGTTTCTTTTTGTAAAAGCAGGGATTCTGCTAGCTTTTGTTGTCGAAGAAGATGGAGCAATTCGTTTAAGTCATCAAATGTGTTCCACAGACGTCTCCCATTCTTTGGTATTTAAATATTTGAAGATTATTTTTTCAGTAGTGTTTTCTGAAAATGGAGTCTGGCTGCAAGTCCTCACCTATAGAAACATCTCTCTTTTTTTTTTCAATTTGCATTGAAGCATTTTTGGAACAGTGAGCTCTGCTAACAGCTGTATTCAATCTTGAGTAAAATCACTTCCTGAAAAAAGTGAAATTAAACTTAATATACAAGCTTGCTAGGAATATAATACCATGGAGTTAGGGAACTTTGTGATTATGAAACCAAATCCATTCACCCTGCTGAGGTAATTTCTTGTAAATTGTACACTATGGAAATCTTTAATCAATGTCAATGTTTTTAAAGCTAAAATTCATACAATTCAAATGTGCTTTTTATTTCCCTTCACACAGAGAGTTTGGTGGGTTTGCTTGGTTTTATATTTAAAAAAAAATTTCTGCTGTGGTTGTGTGAAGTGGGAATAGAGTTAGGGCACGTAGAATGGCACTCTTACCTGCCCTGTTTGGCACCATAAGTCAGGTAATGAAAATCGTAAGACTGATTAAAAAAGAGAAATATTTAAAAGCTACATCTGATTCTTTAAAAAAATTTTTACAAAATCAGACCATTCTTCGGTTTAATATTGCAGTGTTACACAGAAGAGATGGGAGATGTTTAGTATTTTTTAATGTATTTAAGATGAAATATGAGATTCTTTATATATTTATGCTGTGATCCAAAGGTAGAATCTGAGCTCACCTGCGTATTGGTGAGTGTCACTCCTGTGGTATAGACTGAAACCATGGAAAAATGCTCAGCTCACAGTCAGATTTAGGCCACTGAGACTGAACCCCACCTTCTGGAGACTGCACGGCACAGGAGCTTCAAGAGGCAAAAGAGAACCAAAAGCATCCATGAACTGAAGTGACGTGTTAGAGTTGTTGACACAAGTCTATTGTTCATGAGACTTCATGATCCAGGGCCTTAAAACAAGACCAAAAAGACAAGTAACCAAACCCAAATTGCTCAATTGTTTTTAATTAGAGGAATGGAATGTTTGAATCTTTGTAGGGTCTGAGCAGCTGAGTCTGTCATTTGGGACACTCCAGTAAAGCCCTGCCTTAACTGGTACCTAATTCTGTGGGCACCTAAGGACCAAAATATACTCTGCATGTGTTTTTGCATTCAGTAGTTTGGAAACAGAATATAAGGGAGAAGATTCAAATGTGGTTTTCTTATATTTGGGATGAGTGCCATAGCCACAGGCTACAGAGTCTATTCCTCTTCTTCCTTACTAGCATTATTGCATTATTTTACACAAACTGTAGCCATATTGATAACAGAAATTGAGAGAGATCCATGCCTGAGTACTCAAGGCAGCAGGCACTAGAATGGGGTGTGAATGCTGGCTCCAGGTTGAATTTAGGGCTCCTGTTTCCATGAGGTATTCCAAATGTCAGTTTCTTCTGCAGCTCCTCACATGTATGGTTTTCTTCAGAAGCATGTGTGGTTTCTCTTCCCTTTCCCTTTACTCATGGCATGAGTAACCTGAGAGACTACCTTGGAGCAGGAAATTCCAGGAGGGGGAAGGCCACCTACTATGTGTTACAATAGCCAAGCGACTGACAAACTGCCATTTAACTTCTCATGCTGTCAGCTTTAAAGAGAAACCCTCCTGTCAGCAGAGTTTTGCTTTAAAATCAAATTTCACTTCCTGATTTACCAGGAGACAACAGGAAAAAGAGTAGTTTACGAACTATTGTAAAATACTTAAAAATCTTAGGAAAATAAAATTTTGTGTAAGCACTGGCCCTTTTGTCATATTTACCTAAAAAAACACATGCAAATTTCTCTATCATATTGTTGATTCCAGAAAGTAAAAAAGGTAAATGTTTTTAACTCTTAACCGATGTGCTCAAATGCACAGCATTTGCCTTATGGTAAGTCCAGTCTTTAATAATATTTGCTAATTTTGTGATTCATCAGTCTAGAGAACTTTCGGGGCGAGTTACTTATCTAGTATGAAGGTAGTGGGGTTCTGTTATTGCTTTATATGATATATTATTTAATTGTTGGATTATCTGAATTCTCCTGTGAAAAATATGGGTATAAATTGCAGTCCAAATATTTGTACAAGAAATACCCATTGGAAGTTTTATTTTAATGCAAATAAAAATAATTGCTATCACCCCAACTGAGCTCGGTCATAGTGCTTAAGGAAGCAGAGGCTATTCCTTAGGGCTTTGGTTGCCTTATGGTTGGAACACCATATTTGAGCTGGATTTCTTGTAAAATGTAGACTGCATCCTCATCTGCTGGATGATAAAGCCCTCTTGAGAAAAGAATTCTTTTTTTTCTTAGCATGATTGCTCTTAATTTTATCCAAATTCATGTAATAAAATTAAAATTTGGACCACCCCAACCATTCCATTTCATTTTGCCGCCAACAGAAGCACATTTTTTTCATTCCTTGTCCAAATTGTTAAGATGCCCCTGAGGACCTTTGTTTACAGTGTCTTCTCATTCTTTTTTTCCTTGACATTCTGCCCTCCCTCCAGCAGTGAGATACTAATTAAAGAGAGGACACAGTGACCCTGGGTTGTTTAGAAGTCACAGGGGAGTGGTGGTGGCACAATGACAAAACCATCCCTGCAGGAAGTAATCAGGCTGGAGACCCAGCACAATACTCACTTCCATCACCTGAAAAACCCTTTCAGTTTGGAGATCCATCCCAGAAGCAGATTTATTTTCCCTTTAATAAAGTATCTTCGTTACAAACAAAGCCTCCATATCTCTGTGTGTCAGTCTGTTTAACAGGGTTATTATACAAGTATTGTTTTTCTTAAACAATTATGGAAAAATATTTCTCTTAACAGAGTTTGTAAAGTAAAAGCAGTATTAAGAATAGCATGTTAGAAAACATCATCACATTTATGTTTAATTTCAAGGAAAAAGTAGTTGGTTATCTATATCGCCCAGCAGGATTATGGTCTTATCTAGTATATAGGAATTTTGCAATTTTATGATGGTTATTATTACTTAATTACTAGCTCATAGAGACTTGCGGTGTTTTATGAGCACCTAGCGACAGAGGAATCCAGGATTCATTCCCTACTGGGTTTTGTAAACAGGACCAAAAAGTCACTTTGGATTGACACCTGTGAAAACAAGATTTCTGTTTATCCAGAACACTCTGCCGCAGGGCATTTCCAGCGTAAGGTGAAGGCTGGGCCCTGCAGCATGTGCTGGGGCACTGCCTGCTCCCGTGCAGAGCTCTGCTGGCAGAGCCACGGGGGCTCAGTTGGAATGTTAGTGCAGCCAGTTAGAGAAATCAGCAGGCTCTAGGCCTAGCCCTCAGTCTTCAGTGTTATCTGTACACTCTTATCTTGTACCGTAAAAGAATCCAGCTGATTTCAGTAGCTCTCCACTGGGGCTGGCCTGTGCAAATCAGATTGCAGCATTGAAGTTAGCAACATGATACTCATCATTCCATTACATGGAAAAAAAATCCCACTGTCTGCGAGCTGGGTCAGACTGCAGACAAAATGCACTTAAAAATGCATAATTAAGGGATTTTTTTATTTTTACTTTTATGGATTTTTTTTTTCCTAATTAAGAACAAAATTAGCTAGGACAAACATTTAGAAGAGCCCTGTATGAGGGAGAGAACACCATTGTGTCTTTTTCCACAACCTGAAAAGATCATTGTCTAAAAAGGAATCTCTTAACTAAGGATTTATCTGTTTGGTTTTTTAACTAACTATTCTTGGTGGTATGGTGATACCTGGAATAATTACAAGTTTTAGTGTGGCTATTTCACTGAGCATCAATCTCTGCAACAAGGTTTACACTTAACAATTAAACATTGTTTCTTTAGCCCAATTTGAAGTTTTAAGGTAACCCAAGTATGGCAGACATGGATCCACTGGGTCAGTGGGTTCCACACATCTAACATGCCTTTCACTTTTGAGTTAGGGGGTGTAAAACGTGTAAGGAAAAACAAAATGGCATTGTCTACGTATTTACCATTATTTTGCCAAATCTTTGATTATACCAGTCAAAACTATCCTGATCAAATGTAAGGTTTTCTCTATGAGTATCTATATTCTAGATAGTAGGCACCAGAATTTTGATAGCATTTGTTCTGTAAACTCTTTTTTTATTCTTACTTTTTAATGACCTATTGATGCTTCAAAAACTAAGGTGCTGTTTGTTTAGATTGGCTTGTGGCCATGCATCTTCAGGAAGTCACTATGCCCCAACACCTAAACCATCCTGGAAAATAGATTATGCCCCTCCCTGCAGTGACTCTGTGGCCCTTCACACTTATCCAGAGCGTGAGCTGGCTGTCTAACTAGAGACCCACAAAGTTATCACTGTCTGGGTAGCAGGGAAGAGCTAAGAGTGTTGAATACTATCAAAACCCAACACTGTGACCAGATCTGTGCCTGGTGGGACTGTTTGGCTATGCAGATGTGGCCCAGGTCAGGTAGGAGCACGCACGAGCTGCATTGCTGCTGTTGAGGCAGAGTGCACAGTGCAGGGCTTACAGCTGTGGAGGCAGTGTGGTACCTGTAGCCCACCTGGAACTCCTTGCAGCTTCCTGCACTGGTGCCCCGCTTGCTGAATGCCAGCAGTGTCACAGCACTGCAGCCAGGCGGGGTTCCTGGCACTGCTCAAGGAACAGACTCAGTGTCACTGATGCAGCAGGCACTGCCCTGGGCAGAGCAGTGGTGACCAGCATCCTCCCAGGTGTTGGCTTTTGGCTGTCAGGGCATTTGGACCATTTGTGGGAGGCAAAGACAGGTGTGAATGTAGTGACTGTCCACAGGAAAGAGCCTGCTTAAGATGAGAACACTGACCTTTTGGGACTTTGAGGTTGGAGTAGAGGCAAAAAGGGACTAAAAAATGTGTCCATTTGGATAATCTTCCGTTTCAGAGCAGGACAGATGTTTGAGACGATGATGAGGCACGGCTATTGCTGGACTAAAGTTGTCACCTTTCAAAAGCTTGGGAAAAAGATGACATACAGTTTGTTTTTTAAGTAGTCTTTACCAAGAAGAACCCATTTGTGCCAAGTTTTCACTGCATCATATCATGCAGGTCATGCAGCTTTGATCCAGCACAGAGTTTACTTGAACTTCATTTAATATCTCAGGGAATCACAGCATCATTGATTCCAACCAAAACGTGCCAGCCAGTGTTCTTGACCTTGCTGTTTCTTATTGCACTGCCCATTTGACTGGATTGTTATTGTTCAGATTCCTTTCTGGTTTTGTAATGGCTGCATTTCACATTAAAGTTCAATGGTTTAATTAAGGAAATGACTGAATAGGAAGTTACTGTAACCATGATTTCAGCTGTTGAAGAAAAAGATTTGCCCTGCATGTGAGGAAACTTGTGAACCTAAACTTTTTGTTAAATATGCAACATCTCCACATTGTTTTTTAAGCCTCTGATATTCAGATTATTAATCACACCATTTTCCTTCTCTTTGTGGAGGTTTATTAGTTTGTTTCCAAGCACATAGTATACCACAGTGTCTTTCACTGAAACGTGGTTTTAAACAGACATTATTTCCTTTGCAAGTTTCTTTGAGATTTGAAGACAAAACGAAGGATATTCTGTGCTTGCAAATGTCTCTCAAAATGAGAACATTTTATGTGCAGCTACGTAAACCCCCAAGTAACTGCTTGCTTTCAGTTTTGAAGCTGATCAGGGCTCTGCAGTCAGACTGCATCTTGATGTTGCTGTTCCCTTGGCAGTTGGGTGGGATTTAGAAGTTCTGCCTCTTTTCCCAGGTTTAGCCAATCCAGTTATGTGTTACAGCTGCTCTGTACATCAGAACATTAGGAAAACATGTATATGAGCATCTACAGATTTAAACTGTATCAGTTTTCTTTTGCACTTCATAGCATTCCCACATAAAGCAGTTGATTCAGTCCTGCTAAGGAGTGTGGTAATATCTGCTTTGAAGGGTGGAATAAGTGGCTGGCATGGATGTGGAGAGGGAATGCTATGGCAGGGAAAGACATCTCCTAAATCAGGTCTGCTGCAAATGAAGTCTCAGTGAAGAAAAGGAGCTCATATCTATTCAAGTAGTCCCAAGTCCCATTCTGCCAAATGGTGTGTTTATTGGTTTGATCAGCTACCAAATAATCACAGTGGTAAAATAAATAGTATTAAGCACTATCTGTCTTCTGCAGCCTGGAGTTTCTCTGCTTGAAGAGGCAGGGTTTCCCTTCCCCTCCCCCATCCCCCCCCCATATTTTTACTTTATAGTTTGCAGTTCATGAAAGAAGCAAGAAGGAGGAGTAGTCCAGTGCAAACTGAGATCTCTAGGTAGATACCATAAAATAATTTCCATTGTAGAGTGAGCTGCCTAGCAGGCAATTGACAGTGTCAGTCAAGAAGTAGCTGTGGTTAATGAGAGGCACATTGCCTGGCTGGCTTAACATTTTAACAAAGGAGTTCTAACACAGTTTTGATTCAACTCAAATTTTAGCAGCAGAACATAATAGGAAATCAGTAATTAGACAATTTTAAGTATTTAAACCGACTGTAGTTGAGCAATCTGAAATATAGATTATAAGAGGGTGTACTATTTTAAATGGAAATGTTATGGTAATACATTCTAGAATTAACCTTTTAGTTAATTTAAGACTGCCTTTTGTTTTGTTAAAAAATTAAAGGTCGTCTACAGTGGTGACATTTCAAAGATTTAACCTGAGTTTTTTAATGGAAATAAACAGACTTTTTTCTGTGTCCTACAATGACATCAGTAAAAACTACAGCAAGGAAGCCTAACATGAGTTGTTATTTGTGATGCTGCTTAGGCTGATTTGTAGCCAGATATTACATATTTTGATAAAAAATATGTAATATTATTGTTTATTTTTTTTAATGAAGATGCAAACTAGGCTTTATTTTGAAGTTTAAGTAATTTTTATCTCAAAGATTCAGCTTCTCCTATTTTTCTTTTCCATTCCGTGAGAATGAAGAAAGAAAAATTTAGTCAAATCTGCTGGTGAAACTAATGCATAGCCCACTGAATATAGTCACCAAGGGATTAATGCAGCTCTCTTGTCTTTTTTTCACTCTGGCTTAGTTCCTGCAAAATCATGTGCCTACATGATTTACACCCATGAACTGACATTTTGTATGTCATCGCTAGGAAAAAAAGGTTTATTCTATCTCAGGTTACTAAATACTGAATCAGATTTAAGAAAGTCAAAGACCTGTCAGAAAAAGTTAGGAGTTGGTTACTGGTGGCAGGAGCAGTTGAAGTTAAGTATTACAACATAAGGATTTTTCTTTACTCATACCTCCTGTCATTACATTTGTAGTTGATTTCAGAACACTCCTTTTTCTCTGGGTACTATCACTTCCATACATGCAAGCACAGAAGTTAGTGGTGTGCTTACACAGTCTGAGGCAGTGTTGGGAACAACCCTTCTGTGGAATGAAGTAGCAACTTTAGTGGAAATGTAATGAACAAGGGGATTAAAATGGAAGCATTTAGGCATATTTAGATTTTCAACTTTCATGTCTTTTAAGTGATGTTTGTAATTCTGATGAAAATTCTTCTTGAGTTGTGAAACAGTGGGTTCTACTCAGAAAACAATCTAGAATTCCTTGGATGCAAAATGTATTTTTTCACTTAGTGCAGAATGTGATTTATATAACATCTCAGCTGACATGATCTGACATGTTTTTATGAATTCCTTTGCAAGGCAAAAGTGCCTCTAGTTGCAATTTATAGTAATGAGACTGTCTGCTGTAGAGTAACTGATTACAATGAAGTATAAGAAGCAGGCATGTTTGCCTTTCCAACTCATTACCCTTTCCTTGTTTCTCGAGTACCTAAGCCCGTGTTCTGGGGCAGTGGTATCTGTGGGTCTCCAAAAGAATTCTGCTTGTCCAAACACATTTTTGTGTACTTCACCAAATATAGTCAGATGGTGTTTTGGACTGGAGTTCAGCTAATTGGGCTAAATACTATATCTGACAGATAAATTTGAAAAATTTATTTAAACAAAGCTCCATCTGTAAACAAATTATGTAAACAAATATTTACATAAGAACTTTTCAATGATCTTTAGAATAGTGAATGGTAAATTGTGTCTTAGGGTAAAAAGCAATATTATGATAGTGCCCAGTTGTCTTCATTATGTACTTATGGATTATATTAGGAGACAAGTGGACCAGGTCCTGAAGTGGGCAGTTGTTTACTTGTGGTTTTGATGGATAAATAGCAAAAGCCTGATGTGTATGCATGGGCATATATTCACAGATTCATGTTGAAATACTACTGAGAGAATTATCCAAATTTAAATCCTGCTAGAAGATCATCTATTTCCTCCTAGTAAGTACTCATAGAAAGTTCCCGTAGCCATTTGCTAAAATAATTTTTGTCTTAGTGCCCCATTCAGCAAACACAGCTGGGAGTTTTGGTCTTCTGAGAAATTGGTGTAGCAAGCTGTACTTGCAAGCACGGAAACATTGTGAAGATCTGGCCCCTGAGGAGCTTAGTGCAAAATTCTTTTTGAACATCCCAGAATGGAGAAAATCCTGACTATGCAGAGCCTCTGACAGAAGCTGCAGTAGTGGAAGATAGGGGGAGGAGTTGCCAAGGCAGTGAAGAACTTCAAAGAACACTGGAACTAGGGGCGAAAGTTCAGCCTGATTCTTGTGTTATCTGAACTCGCTCACCCACTTCTCTTGCAGTGCATCTGCATAACACGTCTGGGGTCTGGTTGTTGCAATAACTTCACTTTTCTGGAATATGACTGGAAATGTATTGTTAAAAAATGGTTGTCAGTGAAAATGTTTCAAGTAAAATTCCATGAGGGAGCCTAGACTGAGTGAAGCCTCCTCCCAGGAGGGACACACACCTTCCCACCTTCCCTTCCCCCAGCTGTGTGCTCCTGCCACTTGACTTGTGATGGTCTTGTTAGACACCTCAGTGACCCAACTCAACTCCCTGCCATGGCAGAAAGAAAAGGCACTGCCAGGTTAGTGCCTTGAATCAGTAAGCAAAAGGAATAGTGGATTAAGCAAAGGGCTCATAACCATGAAGCTCAGAACAGGAGGGGGGAAAGGAGTAGAAGCTTTCTTCCTTTTCAGCATCTCTGAGCATTAAATATATTGAGGAATAAACTCAGTAAATCATAAAAGCACAGTGTAAGTGCTTTCATTCTGGGTGAAATCTGGGACTTGCTGGTAAATCTATTGATCAGACCAGGATTTCATTTCAGGTTTTATCTTTGATTTATGTGCATTGATATTCGCGAGCAGACCTTTGAAATACGGTTGTGCAGTATCTGATAAATACTTTGAATCCAACTCAAGAGAATGTGTTGAAAACAACTCTAAGAACCTATTTACCTAAATAAATGTAAAACTTAATTATGATATTTTCCCACCATGATTTGTGCTGCCAGCTCATGACACTTAGTATGGAACATTAGTAAATAAGTCTATGAGTTACTCCATGAAATAAATTGTCCTAGCCATCTTGATTAATTTACTGATTACTGAACATAAATATTCAGATCCTATCTGAATTTAAATTACAGACACTCAAATGCTGATGGTGAAGACACAGACTTAGGGTAGCAATGCAGTAGCTGGTTGCTAGTTTAGCTCAGAGTAGAAGTGGCAGAAACCCCGTTTGCAGCTGATGGATAGACAGTGTGTCAGAAGACGGCTTTGATGTTCAGCTCCTGCTTTTCACCTGTCTGTGGTGCATCAGCCACACCCTACACCTTCCAAATCCTATAGCCCTGGGAAAGATCCTATAGCTATAGAGGAAGGGCTGCATCAGCAGGAGCTGCACCCTTCTTTCACCTCTGAGGGTGGGCTCTGCAGGTTACTGGGGCATGGAGAGCCTTCCAATGCCAGTACTGAGTGCCTTGATGGTGGAGGTCTTTCATTGCCATGACCATGAGCCAGATGACCTTTATGAGTACTGAATTTACATAGGAGGAAGAATTTTCTCGTTCTGAAGATGTATCTGTTGATCATTTTGTTCTCTGCTATATTGATGTTGTGGAGGTGCTGCAGATGCAGCAAGTGCACAATTTCAAAATTCAGAGGGGTAGAGCATGTACTTTTAGAGGAAAAATACAATTCACAGCTACTTTGGCAAACTGAAATACATAATGCCTCTCAGAAATGTAAGCCATTCCAGGTACTCCAGGAACTATTCTATCGAGGTTTATGTGGATATTTTTATTTTAAAGATATTGAAAATGAGATAAGATTAAGCCTCGTTATTGAACATTTGCTTAACTTCTGACACATGACTTTGTTTCTTCACTTTGTACTCTAAATTAGGTCATTAAAATCAGATTGTGCATTATAAACAAACATCTTTCTGTTTATAGGTGATTATAAAACAAACACAAAGGGTAAAGGCTGTAATTTTGAAACAGATAAAATTTATATACCCCTTTGAAATCTATATGTAAATTGGTTTCTCACACTCCAGCCAAGATGATGTAAGTGGGCCCCAGAGAGCTGGTACAGTGTTGATGGTACGCTCTGGGGAGTTGGAGCACTGTAAAGATATTTGCAGGTCAGAAATGAAGTTAATTGACAGGGAAGTGTGTGAGGACAGGAAAAATTTGCACAGTGCTTGTCACTGGGTAGAGCTGTCAGTTCTTCACTTGACTACTAGTATTTGTTGAACAAACACGACGGGACTTTGTTTCAGGGAAAGGAAAAAAAAAGCAAGAAGAGCCTTCTTACAACAACTTTAGAAAGAGTCGTGTGTTGTGGTTTCATTCTAAGGTACCCATATGTATGCACCTACTGTACACAGTCCCCAGTGTGGCTCGTCGCTGTTGCCGGTGAGCCTGCTGTCTGCAGCAGAGCTTTGCAGAACAGGACCTGCTCTGGCTTTTCCTCAGGTATTTTTCAAGCCCATGCTTGAGTGTACAAGTCTGATTTTGCACTAGTGATGGCAACTCCATCTTTTTGATGTATCTTATCATACATGACTTTCTCTGTCTTCTTCCTTTTTTTCTATGTGTGTTATGATTCCTGCCTGCTCCTTGTTGCATTAGTACCAAATCTGCTTACAATGCAAATAGTGCCTGTTTCATTCAAGGCTTCAAAATGTATGTCCCTATTTATAGATGTGTAAAGCCCAGGCAAGAGGCTGATTTTTTTTTTTCTATAGCAGCAGTGCACTGACAAATCTGAAGCTATTTCTTCACCTTAGATACCAAAATAACAACACACAAAGGAATAAAATTTATGTCTGGACGATTTGTGGTCACACCTTCCACTCTAACCATTGTGCAGTGATTTATCTTTTCACTGTCATTACCTGTTCTCAATCTTTAAACATATTTTAATTGTAGGAGTCTTTTAATATCTTTCTTATTTCTAAAAATCTCATGAAATAGTAACCATTCAAACCTGGTCAATATGGTGAATAATGTTATCCAAGAAAACTCAGCACACCAAAATCGAACATATTGTGGCTAGAAAGAGCCTTTTTCTGGTTAAAAATACAGAGTATATGACCCTGCTTTAGAACCCCATGAAGTGAAGTTTTAGAAAAAATGTTTGTGCATTTCCAGATTTTGCTTCATCTTTATTAATATCTGTATTAAAATGTAAATATGTAAGTATATAAAAATCAAATATCTGCATGGAGTCATTGTTTCCTAGAAAATACTTAGCAAATATTTTTGCTTACTTCTTCTATTGTTCCATAAATTTATTCTGCACAAAATGTAAAAATACACAGTTAAAAAAGCATGTCAGAAGAGTAAGCTATTCTTAGTAGTCTCTGTTAAAAAATAAATATTATTCAATATAATGTTGATGAACTTTCTACATAGTTAATAACAAAGCAGAAAAAGCAATATTCTTTGTTATTTTGGACAGTCTTTATTATTTTATTCTACAATGTATTTGGAACTGTTTACACTCTTTGACTCCGTTATAGTTTCAAACAAGAGTCTGGCAACATTATCAGGCTAATGGCAGAAATGAGATCTTTAAGAGTCATTTCAGTTAATTCCACAGATGAGGATTGGATTTTGTCTTGTGTTTTAATTACTGATTATGAGCAGCCCCCTTAAATTTCTCTTACCTAGTAGTCCTTTACAGTAATTATGTTTCATACTTGTGCTTCCCAGAATATACAGGGTATATTTAGGAAGGGGATTTGTTTGACAGTGGAAATGCTTCTATAAAGAAGTATCTTGTCATGTCTTTCAAATAATAAATAGTGCTTTCCATAATATAAAATGCTGGCATGGCATTAGCAGGAGATTGTGTTGCTCACTATGTTCATGTTCTTAATACCAGTCATCAGTGAAGGAATGACAACAATTATGTATAATTGTGCAATTTATATTAAGTGTCTTTCCAAGAACTTAAGGAAGCATGGAAGGAATGAACAGCAAGCCAAAATGAATAGGAGTCAAAGCATGTCACTGGAGGTGCAACCCCAGTGGCCACAGCAGATGCATTCTGTGAGCACTGCAGGGAGCAGAGGACTGCTCTTTTTTCACAGTGAGCTGTTGGATTTAAGGGGAAAGCCTCTGCAGCTTAGGTGATGGGAAAATCAGAGACAGGTTGGAGGACTCCCAGAGAGAATGAGCTGATGTGTTCAGATAAAAAAAAAAAATCTATTACACTGATTGTGCACATATATTTTATAATGAGGGATAATATGGCTTTTTTTATCATATTCTAGTGTAGAGTATAAGTAATTTGGTACTTTGGTATCAGTATATTTGAAATGGTACAGCTGGAAAAGATTATTTGTTTTCCCTTTTCAGATCATCATGGAGATTTTTTTCTTACTGTTGAATATATTCATGTGATTATTTTGAAGACTGCATTCTTAAACAACAGCTTCTCATTGTGTATGCAATACCTCACCCTTAGCAGATTATATACTTCTGCAGAAGTCATTGTTTCATAATAATTTTTTTTCTAAAAAAAAGAAGAAAATTTGCAGAAGATTTTTTATATAAAGTGTTTGGCATATTCAGAACATTACTATGTCCCATTTCTACTGTCCTCTCCTCATCCTCACTTAGCTAGATACAGATTTCTTTCATTACCTGTATACTGGGAATACTTAAATAAAAATGAGTAATTATGAGATAACTTATCTCTGAAGGAGCTTCCCATATAATGAAGTTTACTCTGTTCCTTTGGCTGTTAGAAATTCTTTTCATACTTTCAGTTCTAATAGATGAATTTAAGCCAAATATTGAAAATCTGCTTCTGTATGATACTCAGCTTCACGTATCCCTTCATTTACACTTTACAGGAAATGCTTAATATCTCTCAAAGTTCAGCCCTGCATTCTATCTCCTTGACTTGCATGGGGTATTTTAAAGTATTTTTGCGTTGTTGTGGCTCAGCTTCCTGCCAGCTCTAGTTTTTATCTTTCTCCATATGACCCGGTGCCACGAGAGGATGGGTGCTCAGGGAACTGAGCATTGTGGTGACAGTCTCCTCAATACCCTCAGGGTGGGAAAATGAGGTGCCCACAGTCACTTTTCCACTAGTGGGTGTTCAGAAGGCCCTGAAGTGTTCAAGGGAACAGAGTTGTGTGGAAATTCAGGAGATCCAGTCTGGACTCACAGGGGTTTGCAATAGACTGTAAGTTTCCCATTTAAAGCAGATCCAGGGCTGAAAGACCATCTGTCCTACAGAGGCACTGAATGCCCCGAGGGGAAATAGCTACTTTGGTTGAATTTTGAGATAAGTAAGGGAAGCCATGAATTTGATTTAGAACAGAAATGGTAAAGTAGCAGCTTAAATGCGTAGAACTGTTTTTAAAATATTGGCTTAGTTTTGCCAGTCTACTATTTGTTAGGATTGATAAAATTACTGGAAAGATTCTGGAGTACTTTCATTTGTCTCCAGATTTCCAAACAAGTCTTTCTTTCTGTATTTACACCTTCTCTCTGCAAACCTACAAGCAAATAAACAAAACAAAACATGTAAATTGCTACACCGTATTTCCAGAATGCACCAGAGCTGCTCATAAGTTTTCCTTTTTTTCTGGATCAGCAACTCTGGGTAATTTAAAGAAGCTCTGAATGATTTATAGAGGCACTCTTAGACCGTGGTCACCTTTTTCCCTCAGGATCAAAAGGAATTGCTCATTTATAACTGCAAGCAACAATATGCCTGACTACCTGCAAGTCTGTTCACACCTGTTGAAAGCAGTTAATAACAAAGTTCTTGAAAATATGTTTTTTATGATCATATTTGCATACATTTTATAGATTAGGTATCTCAGTTTTGGCATTGCTAAGTCAGTAAGACTGAGACTGTTCTTTGCAAACAAGGCATGCAAAGTTCTTGCTTCTCAGAAAATATGTAGGAAAACTGTTGTCAGTACTTGAACTGATATATCACTGCACAAGTACTGGAAAGTCCAGGCACTTACCTTGAGCTTTATCAACATAATCTCAAATACAGGGTTTTACAAAGAAATAATTTTGCCTCTGTTCTGGAGCTTCAGATTGGAAGGGACCTCAGGGGATCTCTAGTCCAACCTCCAGCCCAAAGCAGCATCAGCAAAAAGATCAGGTTAGGTTGCTTTGGCCTGTATGCATTCTGGTCTTGAAAATGCTCAAGAATGGAGAGTGCACAGCCTCTCAGAGCAATGTCTGGCTGTCCTGATGTCCAGTCAGAAACTCTCTTGTTTCAATTTAGCTCTGCTGTCCCCTTCTCTCCAGACACATCACTGTAAGGAGTCTGGCTCAGTATTTGTGATAACATTGTCAAATCTATTGGAAGGCAGCTATTTCTCTGAGACAAAAATGGAGACAGGTTACTCAAGCCTTTAAAAAAGCACAGATAATGTTGATAGGCACATTAGCACATAGGAAATTATATCAAGTTTTCTTCCCAGAAAATTCTGTAATGAGTTTTTCTTTAACAAAAATAAATAATCAGATACTTTAAGATTGTGATCTAGTAGATGCTTACAGGATTATATTTGTTGTTAAGGGTTTTCACAATATGTTAGGAAAGAGAGTACTGGTAACTGAGAGAAATGTGCCACATACTGAATCTAAGACAGGGAAATCGTGTCCAAATCACAGGAAGCCTTGGGACATGTGATAGCAGAGAGGGCAAGACAGCAGCGTTTCAGATACTGCTTTGGAATATTCTTGAGAGTCTTCCCTGGTATGACAGTGAGTGAGACCCGATCGAGCATATAGTGTTTACATCCCTCCAGCCTCTTCCCTGGGGGATGGGGCAGGAAGAGGAGAGGGAAGGAAGTAAGGGATGATTGATGGCTTTTGAAAAGCTTTTCCCTGCGAGGGGAAGGTGTGGTCACTATACACATCTCCAGCTAACAAAGCCCTCCCGTAGGTGGAGCAGATGTAAGGTTTGTCATCCCTTTGGCGCGACTGCAACACTGTCCAGAAAATATTTTTGTTGTTTTTCAGTTGGGAATAGAGATACAAGCAGGAGAAGTAGCCTGTCACTGTTCCAGTTTGTACTGTTTTAAGACAATTCTTCAGCACTGAGTCTGATGATGACATCTGTGACCAAGGGGCTGAAATAAGTAAGATCGGGGCACAGATTGACTGCTGTATGTGGCACATCTCAGGAAGGCATGAGCACACAGCTACATTTCTGTCAAATTAAGCCACAGGTACATGAACATATTAAGCCAATATAATCTGATACTGCTGCCAAAACAAGCACTCATATCCACCCTCTTGCCCCTGCCTATTTTTGCTCACTGCTTCCTCCATCCATTACACTGGCACAAGCAGCAGCACAGCCACATGCTGAACCCAACAAAGGAAATGATCTGGAAGAAAATTAACCTGATCAGAGAGAGGAAAAAAAAAAAAGGTTTCACCCAGAATCAGTTGCTGGACTGTTGCTTTTTCATCATTGATGCCAACTGATGTTGTTGTGAAGCAGGCATGAGGCCTTAGCTACCCCAGGGAATCTGAATTTATCCTAGCATTAAGCCTCTGTGCTAGCTTTATGCCAGCAGTGGGAATACAAATGTTCTATGACCCAACATGAAGTTAGGGTAGTACAGACAGACGGTACCTGACCTGACATAAAGTCTGCTGGTGCAAACTTATTCCGTCAAATATTTTCCAGTGCCAGTGATCACGATGTGGCTGCAGTGCTTTTCATCCAGTACTAGCAGACCTTAAACTTGTTACCAAGTCAAGGCCAAACAGAATGAAATCCATTTTAGGACTTGAAAGAGGGGGAAAAAAGGAAAGTTATGCAGGATGTAGTTCTGCCAAGTGTTGATGCTTCCCTATTGTTTGCTGTATTCAGATGGGCTCTGATCTGTAGTAGCAATATATTAGGATACCAAAACAGAGAGTATTTCTAGGGAAGTCAGTAATTGAAGATTATATGTTTTTGTAAATATTAGCATTGTCAGATGTTATTTTGCTTTTCAGTAATGAACTACCTGGCAATTTTCTGTTTCTTCACAGCTGTTTCCCATGGCCATGTTGGGGTGTATGGGATTGGGGCCACCGTATTGTCAGAAAGAGGAATAGAAACCAAAAGGTGCCTGATGATGCACGTCCGTGACAGAAGTTCTTGTGCAGTGATCAGTCAGTGGCCTGACAGAGCTATAGCTCTGGACTTTCTTAGAAACTAGATTGTCAACATCAGTGGGTAACGTAATTATAGTAATGTAAACAGTACAGACTACCAAGAGTGAAATTGGGAACTCCTTGACTCCGTATGTCTCAGTCTTATAGCCTAAGAACTGTAACGTTTCCTAGGCCTAAATTTCGTGATGAAACTAAGAATTTCCCCTCGCTTCCCAAACGCTGCCTTGAGGCACTGGAGAGGGCTGTGACCGGATGTTCCTCCCCCCTCCCCATCCCTAGTCAAGTAAAACTTAAGAGAGTTAAAGGGCGCACTGTTTATCGCCTCGGAGCGGTCAACCCCGCAGTCGGGGGGTGCCCCAAACGCGGCTGTGCCCGCCGCAGCCGGGGCGCCGCGGGCCGTCCCGCTCCGGCCGCTCGGGGGTCGGGACCCCGCCGGGCGCGCCCCGCGGCGGAATGCGCGGCACGCGGGCCCGCCGCCCCCCCGCGCCCCTCTCAGGCGCAACCATTGCGCGGCGCGGGGGGGTCCGCGCCCGCCGCCGCGCTCCGCGCCTGCCCTGGCGCCGCGCCCCGCTCCGCGCCCCCCCCTCCCCGCGCAGGACGGGGCGGGGCGCGAGCACCGCGCCCGCTGCGCGCTTCCCCGCCGCGGCTCGGCGCTTCCCCGCCCCCTCCCTCCCTCTGCTAGGCGGTGGTTGAGGCCGGCGGGAGGTGGGGCCGGGCCGGGCTGGGCTGGGGCAGCCGGCGGCGGTCAGCGGGGGCCGTGGATGGCAGCCTGGGCGGCCGCCGCGGGATAGGGTCGGCGCGGAGCGGGGCCGGGCAGGGCGGGGGCCGAGCGGAGAGTTCGAGGAGCCGCAGCCGGCGGAGAAGGCACGGAGGCGGAGAGCGCCCTGCAGCCCCGCCGCGCCGCAGCCCGGCGGCCGCCAAAGTTGCTCCCCATCCCGAGGGGGAGCGGGGGATCAGGAGGGGCCATGATCTTCCCCAGCAGCAACAGCAGCGCGGCGGGCGGCGGTCGGACCCCGTATCGGAAGCAGGTAAGGGAGGGGGTGTGCGGGTTTGTGGCTCCCCCGCGTTCCCCCCGCAGCTCCGAGGTGCTGGGGGAGGAGTGGGGAGAAGAGGGGTGGCGACTGGCGTGAGTTGCGGCTTACAGCCTGCTGACTTCTCGAGAGCTGGGATTTGAAAAAAGAAACTATCTTTTCGTTTTTTATTATTTTTTTTAACCTCCTCTTAAGAGCCGCGCTTGACCTTGGCGAGTGCCGGGGCGGCCGCCGCCGGGTCACCTTCGCGGGGCGTGCGGGGCGGCGCGGGGCGGCCGCTGGGGGCCGGGCGGGTGCCGGCCCCGCCGGGCTCGGCAACAGGTTAGAAAGGACCCGATGTCGCAACAGCGAAACTTGGGGCTGGATGTTTTTCACTCGGCGTGAAATGAGCGAGGGGATCCGGGCGCATTTTTTCTTTCAAACAACCCTCCAGAAAACCTCCGCCGCCCTTCGGGTGCGCCCCAGCTCCTCCCGAGGGGGGCACAGGGGGGACCCTGGGACATTTTATGGGCAGAGGGATCTCTCTGATAAGCTCGGAGCACTCGCATCTATGGAGCTGTACTGAAAGAGGTATTTCTTTGTTTGTTTGTTTAGTCGCTGGAAATAAAATATTTGAAATAGTTGCGTTACAACCTTGCTGTACCGCTTGTCTTTGGCTGCACTTTTTACGCACACACATGCGATGTTGGTATTAATCTTACATTATTTACTGCTTAGTGCATTATATTTAATTGACCCTTTGATTAAATTTAAAAAAGAAACGAAAAAACCTTACTTTTTAACTTAATGGGAAAGCGTGCTCTCTGTGTGTGCCAGAGGGTAAATGGAGTAGAGGTCACTGACAAGCTACTGGCTTGACAAAGCATGCCAAAAATACTATGGCAGGCTTCTTTCCAGGTGGGAAAAAAATCCTTCCGTGTCTACTGTGCTTAGTAGCCGAAACGAGTAATTTGACGGGTTCAGTCAGCAAAACTGGGCAAGTTTGTCCTATTTTGCTTGGGGTCAGAATGCATTAAGGGTAGAAATAGGAAATCAGATATCACTGCTGCACACAGTGAAGGGCTTAATATAAATAATGAGAACATAGGCTTGGAAATTTTGAACTCTTGGTGCACTGTTGGGGTGACACACGATCTGTGTGGCTAACCTGCCTGACAGTGAAAGTTAGAATCCCATATTTTCTTGAAGCTTAAGTAAAAATTGCTGTTTCCTTTCTCTTCTCTCTTATTTTATAGAAATATCTTTTTGATAAGAATCACTGGTGTGTTATCTCAGCAGCACTCTGCAGATGCTGCCCAGCAGTGCATGGAGTTATCTTTGCATCTTGTACTCAAAGTGTTCAAGTCCATACATAACAAAACATGCTTATTGTGTGTGCTGGTTTTGGTTTGTTGTTAATAAATGTCCTGGATACGCCCATGCTGATCATCTTGTCTGGTGCTCCTGCATACTTAATAAATGAAGCCGGTGCATCAGATACAATTTCGCGCTCTCCCTGAGAGGACCATTAATCAAGGAAGGCCCCTTGTGTGGCTGAGCAGTGTGTCGGGTGCGGGGCAGGGTGTTGGCAGGAGCCGAGGGCAATGGGGCCAGGCCTCGTGCTGGCAGGGCTGTGTTTTATGTGTGGATGTGAGTTTGCCTGCTGGTCTGGAGCAGGCTGATAAGATGCTCTTCTTTTCACAGTGCACTCCTTAGATTCAAAGAGCTAAAAGGGCCGACTGAATCAGAAAAACAAACAGACCCTTTTTCCTCAATAGGCAGAGAAAGAAATGAATGCAGGGGTATTATGTGGGCTTAAGACCCTGGGTACCAAAGGTTTCTTTTGTTAGTGTGTAGCTATTCTCTGCTCAAACACTTCCTACATAAGGAGCCGGGGTCTGTGCTTTTCTCCAGTTAAGCCCATGGAAAACTCCTATTAACGTCATTCATGTAGACTAATGTCGATTAGCAATTGGCTTTCTGATCTCCCTTTCACTCACCTGCAGGGGTGAGCTGATGTCAAACAGTGCTGAAGAGCGCTGCAAGCCTAATTTTTCAACTCTTGATAATAAAGAAGAGTCGAGATTAAGTCTCTGTATGTGCTGTGTAACCCATATTCAGACAATTGCATTGTAGTTGAGCTTTAGCCTGAGACACTAGGTGCTGTTAGTGTAGGAAAAGTTGTCAGCCAATGTCTCTAAAAGGAGTAACTGAATTTCCTATGCTAACAGTGTGTAGTATGTGAAGCTGAAACAATTTTAGGTAACTTATAAGAGAAATAAAAATTTTTTGAGCAACTTGTATGTCTCTACTGGTATTTTAATATGTATCAGAATAATAAAAGAACATTTCATGTTTAGTACTATCCTGTTTAATTTTTAAGAGTCTATAGCAGATTCAGTTGAAAAAATGAGTGATTAACTGATAAAAGGCAAGGTGACACTAACCTGATTTATTTTGAAGACATTGTAATATAATGTGGATTAATTAAAAATATTGACAAAATGCCATATGAGTAAAGTAGGTTCAGATCTGTACCCATACTCTTTTTGTTTTCCCAAATAACTGTGTTTTGTTTTATAAACAAATCTGTGCTTATAATATTATGTTTGTTACCTGTTGTATCTACACTGTACAACTCAGGCATGTAGGAGTGAGTCAACATTCTCCATTTCAGGTCAGATTTGATTGGTCTGATCATCTTCGCTCTTCTATAGTACTTGTAAGAATATTAAAATGTGGTCTCTGCTCAAAAGGATTTCCTGCATTATGGGCAGACAGGCATATTAAAAATACTCTTACCAGGCTTAAAATTGAGACATTGCTTAAATGAGTGACAGCTCATCTGAGAATTAATTTGAAATGGAGATGTGGGTCTTATTAAAGAGCGAAAGCCACACAATATCTGCAGTAATAACCTATCCTAACACTCATAGCCATACATCCTGTCTGAAAAAGATAGGTGTAAGCTAATATTTTTGCTATCAAGGTTTCTTGAGCTATTGCAAAGAATGCACGTGTGTGCATCCGTAATGAAAAGGAAACAAAATGACGTACAATACACTGCTTAATACAGGCTTTTTTAGCGCTTCGTTTGTTGAGAACAAGATGATTCTCTGTCCCTCCTCCCACTTTTGTCATTCTCATGTAAATCGGGAGGCGCTCCTCTGAAGTAAATATTTCTACTCTCTGTAAAATTATTGTAAATGGAAAATTAGGCTTTCTCCTGCCATCTGCTCATTGAATCAACAGAGCTGCTCCAGCTATTTGATTAGGGATTTTAAATCGCTTTGTGCAGGGAGGTTCCTCTGCTCTCAGGTTTCTCGAAGAGGAAGCCAGAAGCAGCTCTGGAGGCCTGGGAAGGAGGCGATTGCAGGGTCCTACCAGCACAGCTTGGGTGCTCAGCCCGGTGTCTGTGCCTTTTAACAGCCCACTAATGGTGGTTCTTGTTATATTTTGATGAGTGTAATGTTTATCTCGCCAGCATAAGGAGATTTACATAGTTTGCTGCTTTTGGGAGGATTACCTGGGTGTAGCTGCACGTGAGGAATTTAACACTGATTTGATGTTTGGCCTGTGTATGGGGGGGGACAGACAAACCTTTTGATCAGTCTTTTCATGTAGCTCTGTTAATAGCAAGCGTGTGACAGGCTGGATTTTCTAGAAGTTGAAGGTTAAGGTGGGTTTCTAGCAGCAGTTAAATGGAGAAAGCTTTTGCCAATTTCAGGCTAAAAGTGTAGATTAACCTTTCACTCTATCTATAGTTTTAACCTATCAAGAAGCTCCACCTGTAATCCTGCTTTATGATTTCCCAGTTGGCGCTGTGTGTGGTGTCTGTGTGTGTGTGAGAAGGAACCTCATTAAACTTGCAAGACCTGGGCATGGTCATAACTCAGAACATGCAGCTCTATGGAGCAGTCTGTGCCCAGAGGGTTTTGACAGGACACCTCCTGTGTGTATATGGATGGTGCTGCGGTGCCTAAGATTGAGCAGATATCTGTGGTTACAGAAATAATTGGTATTTGTTTCTTTTTGTTTCTTTCTCTCAGAACTGTAAAAATTGTAATTTTGTGTCATTGGCTTAAGGTGACAGACTCTATTTCCCTTTACATTGTATACAATGTTAAAAGGTCTACCTGGGTTTCACAAAACTGAACTCCTACCTTAAGTACAAGCTACTTTAATTTCTTAAGTGCATCTATAAAATTGTTTGTGAAGTTCTGCTTTATTCTCAAGGGAGCCAAACTACTCAGTCAGTGGATTTCTATACTTGTACCAAAACGTGAATGAAAGAAAGAAAAGGAAACACCTTATCTTGTTCAGGCATGATGTTACAGATTATGAAAAGTGATATAATTGTCTTATCTGTATTTGGCAATTTGAAGTTTTTGTTTAGTATTTCTAACAGGGTGAACAATATATTTCTGTCTCTTTGGAAATGTTATTGTTTAAAGTATGTCTTTGCCATTTAATTTCACGTGGAAGGGAAGATAGAAGTCTGTGTCTCGAACATCTGCTGTTTTGTTATGGGTTCATTTTTTCCCCCTGAAACTTCCAACTGTTAAAAAAATTGCTTGAGTTGACACATTTCAGAAGAGTTAGATCCTTTAAACTGTAACTGCTGGCAGGGAGGAGAGAGGAAGGAAGGAAGGGAGTGGAAAATCCTTTCCTGAGAGTTTGAGATGACTTGTAAAACATCCGCACAGTGCTGCAACCAAGTAAATAAAAATAATGGTCATTTGACATTAAAACTGTTTTGGTCTGCGTTTTCCCCCCTCTTTTAAATTTGTGGTTGAAATTGACTTTTGCTTGTTGCAGGAGATGGTGTATAACAAAAGAAGTTAGTGGAGACTAGGAACCTCTGGTGGGTTTTCCTCATGGATCTGTTTCCAACTTCTTATGAATGTTTTTCTCCTTTCCTACAGCCAGTTGTTTTAAAATGTGTTACTTGGGGGACAGTGTGAAGGCTTACAAATCTGTAATCCTAATAAAGAGGTGCATGGAGATGTTTTGATCTTGGAAGAAGTGTTGGTCAGAAGTATTCTAGAAAGCCAACAGAAGCACATTTCAAAGTTCTCGAGCCTTGTTGAAGTAATTGTGAGTTATTTTGCATACGATTCAGAATTGCAGTGTACTGTGGTTATTATAACAGCCCTGCAGAAGCCTCTGTATTTGCAGCTTCCTGATGCAACAGGAAAGGGAAGAGATGAGTTAGAAATAAAGGAGAAACGAGGAGGGGAACCGTGGATTAGATAAGCACAAGCCTCCTAACCCAGCAACTTAGGAAACATACACACAACAAAAAAATCATGTGCTGTAAGGGCTGGTTACTGTGATTAGCACAGCTTTAGTTGTTTCCCTCAAGAGACTGCAGTTAAGGCAGTGTAGCTGCAGCTGTGTGTATCGACTCACAAAGTAGTTTTAAACTGCAGTTGGAGTAATTGAATGCTGGTGAGAGATTGCTTTAAACAAATTCAAGATTACCTACGTTTGTGGCAGTTTGAGTTAGTTTATTTCTAGAAACTTAAATTTAGTAACTTTTACTACTGATTATGTAAATCAGTTTTTAACAGTAAAACTCTATACCAATTTTAAGACTTAACCTGTGCACAAGGATGCATTGGCTTAAAAATATCTAGCAAGTATTTTGAAGTCTTACAAGCTCTTCAAAACAAAAATATTGTCGCAACATTTCAAAAATGTCTCTTTTGGAATTTATGATGTAGTTTAAGGATATATCAGCTCTAGGGACTGCTGCAAAATAATAGCTGACATCTACAGAAATGTATAAATATATAATAATAGGATTTATAATAATACCTTTTTGCTCATATGCCCTTATAAAAGCCATGGTAACTATAATTGTTTAGGAAATCACTGGTGTGTGTCTTGTTTAAAGTATTCTGCTCTAGAAAAATGAAGTGTCAAATAGAGTATTTAGAATTTACTTATTTGATAGAATTGTAAAACTTTGTGAGATTGCAGTGGAAACAAACAATACATTGTTCTGGGGAGCCTCATTTGGGCTTCATTTTCCTTTGTTGAAGAACAGCAGAAACACCAGGGCAAGGTGAGCATCAAACTTAGTCTAGCCTGATGCTTACCTGCTTGTGAAATAAAATGTTTCTTTACTGTAACTAAATATATGTAACTTTATTTCACCATTGATTCTGTTTCTTTACAGTGACTCTTATTGGCAATGGCACTTTCACACCTTATTGTGTGGGTTTTTTTCTGCTTAGATGAGAAGGGGATTTATTTCTTTCCTTACCTTCTATTGTTTTCTGTCCTTTTATATCAGAATCTCCTCTACCATATGGTGCTTTGTTCAATAAAGTGGAAACATGAGTCCTTTGGTTAACTACAGCTCATATATTCTGTCATTTGGGTACTACAGCATAACAGCGTTAGAATTCAATCCTTTAGGATATTTGAAGTATGTGTATGGCACTTCCATTTTTATTGTGCTTGAGGAGTGAAATATAAGGATTCAGGTGTGAGTTTGGATGAGCATTAAAAGGGAGCTTTTGTCAGGATTGTGTGTCACTGCAGGGCACTTTTCATGCCTGTGGTCTTAGCAGCTCCCAGGAAGGCTGCTGCAACTTGGTGAAGGATTATCCAGTTATCTTTGAAAATCTGAAGTAGTCTTCATAGATTCTTGGCTATTCTGAAGTGATTCACAATCCTGTTTTAAGGTTTACTTGACCCACAGAAACTTTATCAGGTTGTGCTTGTGCCACTGCAACAATCCATAATCACTCCAAACACCAGGCAGACAAGGGTAAAATCAAATGCAGATCTTTGTTAACAAGTCCACAAATGAAAATACAGGATTACTAAAACAGAGAAATGAAAAAAAAAAAAAACCAACCAAACAAAATAGTGGTACAGGAGCTGGAAGTTTCTTTTACCTTATACGTAGGTATGTGGCACACAACCTCCAGTCTTCCCAGGGAGACAGGTTATTGTCCAACCCTGTCAGCTTCAGTTGTGTTTGGAGAAGAGGCTCTGTATTTTATTTGTACTTAACCGACTTGAAGGGTAAGATACTGCTTTTTATTTTTTAAGTTGATGATGCCTCTTTCACCAGACCATAGGTTGTTTTTTCCTGCTTTGGAAGCAGTGATGTCTCTTGAGCATCCCAAGGTGCAGTGCTGCCTGCCCAGGCTTTGGAGTGCTCTTCAGCTGAGCACTAAAGAGATGGTTGGTGTGTTGCAAAGGAGTTCCCATGTATGAAATGATGAAGGAATTTCAAGTCTTGTGATGTTTTTCTTTCTCTTCTGCCTATGAGTACAATTTGCTAATAATGCTTTAAACAGCTGTCCAGCAGATATTTTGGTGGGCTACTATGGGAGTGGGGGAGACCTTGTCACTCCAGCTGCTGCAGATGACTGGCAGGTGTGTGTCACCTGTGTGCCCACCTTTGAGCACGGCCATGGTGACCCATTTGGAACTGTTTGTATTGCCACACACATGTGTGTTGTTCTGGCTTAGCTTAGCTAATCACTTAGCCAAGGTTTTAAATAACCTATTACAACATGAAACTCTTTGAAGTATGTAGTGTAGAAGTAACATACAGTACAAGTCAGTGTAAACTCGGCCCCCTGTGGCTGTGCTGTGGGAGGGGAGGGGCACGGCGGGTGCCATGCCCTGGCCAGGGACGTGCCTCCCACTAGCCTGGAAGAGCCATACTGGATAAACCTGGCACACAGTTCCATGGATTTCTGTCTGGTATTAAAGCAACCACCAGCAGACAAAATCCTTTGAAGTGTTTAGTGGTCTGTCTTCCAGATGAGTCTTCTGTGTAATTTGGGAAAAACATTTGAGATAGGTATTAAATATGATTGCTTAGCTACTAACCTTTGAAACGGGCATTTTTTTGGCTTTTATTTAGCATTCCAGGAGAATGCTACTTGTGAGGAACACTTATCAAAACTGGGGTTTAAGAAAAGTGTTTCACTTCAACAAAAATATAAATGTTAAGATTTCTTTATTGTCTTAGGGTAACAATGCCTCCAATGCACATATATACGTAAATACATACATAAATATTCCAGAACTAGGGACATTTTTTGAGATGAGAGAACCAGTTATACCCTGAAGTACTGAGGAGCTGTAGAACACATTTGAAATCTTCAGTAATTTTAATGGTGAGGAATACTAAGATGCAATTCAGTATATAGAATTTCAGCTGGTTAAAGGTGCTAGTGATACCTAGGGCACACTGTGGCACCAGTAGAAGAATGCAGGGGCTTTTTAGTTTTTTTGAAATGCTCTAAGAGCTACCTCCATTCCAAGTTACGATATCCTACAATGCTGTGGAGGCTAATGCAAGATGAAAATGGTTAAGAAAGTCATTGTTTCAGCATTAGGTCAATATTTTAATTGCTGTAGTGATGAAATCATGTTAACTTTGGAAGCAGACTTTGTCAGATTGCCAGCAAACATACTGTTCTTAGATCTGTCAGGTGTGGAGTGTCATGGTCTCCGAAGTCACTAAAGGCTGTAGACTGGTCTAGTCATTATAAAGGCACTCTGGCTTTTCATGTAACTGTTCTTTACATATTCTGGTAAGTTGTTGGGAATTCCCTGCTCTGAAGCTCCCAACAATTTGATGCTTTCTGATTTAATGTTTCTGTTGCAACTTTATTATTGTTTTAGTATTGTTAATGTATGCTTTTGTATTTCAGTATATTGGATGCTAGCCGATCTGTGTGTCTTAATCCTTCTATCAAAAGACATTATTTTGGTCTGACACTTCTCTGTTGACCCTCTTTCAAAATTGTTGAATCCATCTCCACCTTCTACATTCCCTGAAATAAGTGCTGTGTTGTGTCATTGTCCTGGGTAATAGTAGAAGTCCCCAGTCAGCCACACCTATAAAGGTATAGGTGTGTTATAGGTATATATACCTATAACAATTAAGATGGTGACCTGAAGTTCAAAATGGTCCTGTCACTGATATTTTGGATAACCTTGACTAAATCGTTAAGGTTTGACTCTTCAAAAGGTACTTGCTAATATTACTTTCCTGCATCTCAGATTTTGCACAGAAATGTAGTAACACCTGCAAGTGGTTCAAATGCTACAGGAATTAGGACTAAATATCTTTAAAAATATTTATTTATTTGCATATGAACACATACCTACATAGATGTCTATGCTTGTCTCTCCCCTGAAGCTCAGGATAGAGCAGATTATTTGGAATGATAGAACTCTGTTCAAGTTCACCCTGTCATGTACTGTGTAAGTACTTTCTTTGTGGTCTATGAGAACATTAATCTGAACTCTATTATTGCTATTTCCAGATTAACAGCAATGGCAAACTTCATTTTGGCAAGAAACTGGACTGTTGAAACTATATAGAACTCTAGTTTTCGAAAAGAGTAAAGGTTGGTTTACTATTAGCATTAGGTAAGTTTATTTCTAAGCAGATATTTGTTGGGCAGAAAGACAGTCAACCATGAAAATATTACTGAGAACAGGAATAACTCCCTGAAGTTCAGTGGCTTTGATTTTACAGAAATTTAATCTAGTTATCTTTAGTGGTTTTATGGCTTTATCTTTTGTATGAAATGAACCTTCCTTAGGATTTATTTCCCCCTCCCTTTTATTTTTTTAACTGGGATGCCGTTATTCCAGTATCCTGTTGTCCCATTTAAATTCTGAAATCCAATTAAATTACATAAATTCAAAATTCAAATATTTGGGGTTTTTAATAGTTTTTGTTTTGTTTTGTTGGGGTTTTTTTGTTTGTTATGTTTTGGAGGGGGGTTGTTTGTTTCTTGTGGGAGCTTTTTTGTTTGTTTTGGTTTTTTTTAACGGAAATGCAATACACATTCATTCAATTTATGGTGACTTTTGTAGAGAACCAATGCTGGTGTACAAGATTATCAGTGTTAAACATCTAGCTGTTTTGCAGATGGATAAGCTGCAAAGGTAGAATTACTGCTAAGAAAAGTGCAGCTGAATGTACTTATTGAAAATGTGATTCCTTGAAATTATCCACTATGTAAGACAAACCTGAAAGCAGTTGCTAAGGACTGGGGTTATGCAGTAAGCAGAGGCAAGTGATTAATTTATCTTAAAAAGTTAGCCATTGGCTGGGCAGTTTCCCTTTCACTGCAGTGTTTTAAAGTTAATTATCAATTCCAGATGTACTTATTAGAAGTATTTCCCTTCATCTGTAACTTTCTGGGGTGTTCAGAGGTATGACTCCTCAGCTGAATTCTTGTACCAAGGGTAAGAACATTACTGTTAAAATTGTGGATGAGTTAGGCTCTGTGCCCAAATGAACCGGTTTATTCCAGACTAATCAGTCCATACATAGCACCAGATATGCTTCAAGCCACGTGTTCCTTCACCAAGCAGAGGTGGAGGCTGTCTCCCACAGGTGCAGCAGCTGTTGTGCCAGCTGTGCTGATGCTTGGCCTGCTGGCTGGAGGGGCTTCTGAACACTTTGGTGGCCACTGTGAGGGCTCCTTGGATCATCTCTGCTTGTAGCTGTAGCTGCTCACATGTCTGAGTCAGACTGTTACCTGCACTGCCATGACCAGTTCTGCCTGGCAGTTGAATTTCTCATATATTATTAGTGTTGTATTAGTAGAACGTCTGGAAGCTTTCCTAGGTGTTATCTAATTCTTGTGTTTTTTTAATTTCAGAATTGACAGTGATTCATTGTGCAGTCAGACATTCCCCCAGCAGCTATTTGGATGCACCAAGGAATGGCATCCTGCATTTGCTTAGTATACAGCTGCTAAATCTTTGTAACTGATCTTCAGAACTAAGTTTCTGGGTGTAAAAGGGATTGTTCATTATCATACACTGTGAAGTCACAAACATTTTAATTTTAGAATACATCATATTGTGTGGCTTGATTTTCTAACATCTGAATGATATTCTTAACTACTCAAAACTACTTTTCTCTCAGAATTCAAAATCTGAGTTAAAAAGCTGCATGAGTTAGAACAGTAATTTGCAAAAGAGAAGAAAAGTTCTGTCTCTTGGTTCAAATCAAGAGTGAAATTTTAAATTAGAAGGCAAAATGCAAGAAAAATTGATGAGGGCTGTGGAAGTGACTTAAAGCAACTCTTCTATTGGTGTGATTCAATATAAATTACAGCTATCAAGAAGAACATGGAATTATAAATTAAGTAATAACATGGGGGTTTTTGAATTGCATGCACAAGGATTTTGGACAAGATTGTCATTTGTAAAAAGTCAGCAATCAGAAAGTATTGGATCTAATAAGTGATAAGCATCTACCAAAACATCATCCTTTAAAGAATGAGAAAAGACTGACTTGGGTTTGTTTCAGATTAGGCTGTAAGGAAAATCTGACCCTAAGGCCAGAGCAGCATTGCCGCATTTGGTATGTACACAGGATTTCACTTACTTTTAGCAGACAGGTTTGTGCATGCTGCTTGTTGCCTTACTTGTGAGACTCAGCCAGAGGTACCATGTGTGTTTGCTGCAGTTGTGTGTGAAAACCCAGCATTGGTTTAGTTCCTGTTTGTTTGACAGCCTAATGCTGTTTTGTTACCACTTTCATGAGTCAGCACCATTGGTAAATGAAGCAGTCTGAACTTCCTTTTTCTTTCTTTTTTTTTTTTTTTTTTTTTTTTTTTTTTTTTTTTTTTTTTTTTTCTTTTTTTTTTTTTTTTTTTAATTCTCCTTGTTCTTTTGATGAGCAAGGGGAAGAAGGGGAAGACACCAGGAGAAAGAGTAAGCAGCCATATGGGCAAGGATGCTGCTTTTTGAAGTAATGCAAACCTAAGCTATTCCTTGAGCTGCCGTCTTGGTCTGTGGCTCCACAATTGCCTCTGTTGCACTTGGATCTTTTCAGCCCAGTTGAGGGAAAGGTTGACTTGGAAGCTGAGCTGCCAGCAGGACCAGCAAAGCCATCTTTGCTCTTTATTTGAGCAAATAAAGATATCTAGATATCTCAGAAAGTGCTGTTTCTACTTGACAGCTTTATCAGGAGCTGAATTTCTGTATTAACAGACCCCATCAGTAATGTTTGAAAGATTTCAGCTTTCCATGCTGTTCTTAGTTGACCTGGTGCTATGTTCAGGCCATCAAAGATCAATGCAGGCAAATCATTCTTAATGTGTAGCTAGATATCTACTGGGGAGCTCCAGCAGAAGTTACCTGCCCTTGGAAATCTTGCTCTTGTTTTTGTGGATGAATCTTCAGTTTTAATTAAAGGCCTACCTTTACAACTTTGAGAATTTCATCCTACTGAAGCAATACCATTTTCCTTATTTGTAAGGTGAAGCAGACTGCAATCCATGAAAGTAGGCTCATGAGCTGGATTTTGCTGTGCTGATTTTAACAATCTCTTTGCTGTGTTTCATCATGTCCCCAGATTTGTTGTGTTCACAGTATTGTAGTGAATTGTCTTAATGTATGAAAGAACTCCTTCTCATCTGTGCACCCTTTATCACTTGCATTTAGGAAAATATTTACATTTTTCATAACTTTACATAAAGAGGATTAAATTTACTAGTTGGTTAGATTCTCTTACTACTGCTACTGCTTTTAATTTAAATGTGTCATGCTCCTGTTTGCTAGGGCTTAAAATTCAAAAGAGTTCAGATTGTCTTAAATAAATGTTCAGCAACTTTGTGCTTTAAACAGGTCTAAAATCAGCTTCTCTAGGCCACGTATGTAGACATGCTGCCCAAACTGGCTTTCATTAAACAACAGAATGGTTTTCCTAGAAATAGCCTGGATCTGTTGAGACTGATGCTGAGCAAATGCTAACAAGCCCTGCTTGATCCAAGTTGAATGGGATTAAATAGTGTTTGTACTATGCTAAGCATTGTGTTCTGGAGTATCCTAGTCCCAGTTCCCTGAAATGATGCTGGAAAAGTGATCGCTCCATTAAACATTCTGGTAATGAAGCAAGTGATTTTTGTATTACTGTAACATCCAAAGTTCTCCTTAAAGAAATGAAGCAATGCTCCTTTCTTACTCTTGTGCGTAAAAATTGTCTATTGAGAGAGAAAAGAATATGTTGGAGGGCTTAACCACTGAGTACTGGGAGACAAAGAAGATGTACTGATGGGAAATGTGAGCAGAAAATGCTTCCTTCTGACTTCTAGGAAGCTAAGGCAAGCTAAATCCATCCTAACCAAGCAAGTTAGGATTTTTGAGATACCTAAAGACAAAAATTATTACTCTCTTGTCTTTTCCAGAATAAAATTGTCCAAATGTCAACATTTCCCTAGCATTCTTTGTAGCAGATGATTTCAAGGTAGCAGCTCATAAAGGCTTACGGAAGATGGAAAAATTAGGTGATAATGTTCTAATCCACAGTGTTCAAACAGCCTGTAATTTAATTCAAGATTTGAATATATAGGATACATAGATCTAAAATAATGTACATAGAACTGGTTTATGTGTGTATACTTGAACACACTTTCAAGGGCAAAGGGGTAACAAATGTGAGAAACTTTGTATATTTCTTGCTGTTCCTCAAGCTACATTTTCTGCTGCTAGTGTTTCCTGATCAACTGGGATAGTCTTGAGTTGTCTGTAGCATCTTAACAGCATTTTCTGTAGTAATAGCAGCTGCAGGAAGGGTGGTGTTAGGTATCTGTCTGAACCATTGACTGGCTGGATGAGATGTTTTTGTTTCCGTCTTTCCCAAGAGTTAAACATAGCTGCTTTTGTCTTGCTAAACTGATTGTAATTTGTCCTGTGGTGCATGTTCATGAGTGTAAATTTCTATGTGCCACACAGGAGAAAGTTGTACAAATTGTTCTGGGCATGACAGACACTCTTTTTTTTCCTGAAGAGCACAGGGTATCCTGTGTGTGACTGTATTACATCATACATCTGGAGAGAATGGACCTTTAATGTCAGCTATGCTGGATGTGATGTAGTGAACATTTGGCCAAAAAGGTTGGCTGTGGTTGGCTTTAATATGGCTCTCTAATGGTGCAGGTTCATCTCTGAGAAATGTCAAAAGTAGCATGGTGTCCACTGGCCCCAGAAATTTGGAAGCAGTTGTCCTGGTGCTGCTTGCACACAGCTTTTTCTCAGCTCTTACTTTAAGTCACTTTTGCTGGGTATAAGGTAAACTTACAGCACCGTTCATTGCCTTCCATGAGAACACAGATTAGACCTTGTCTGTCCTGGAGGTGTCATTGTGGATGTAACTGCACTGATACAGTTGAACTAATGAAAATCTTTGGTAAATCTGCTGCCATGTCACACCCTCGCTGCAGGCACTGCAGCCAGGTGCCTGTACCGAGGCCGCACTCCCTCCCAAGTGGGAAATGATGCAGGAGGCAAACATTTTAGAAACAATGAAGTTAAACAGTTCTTTTCTAATGAGATTTGAGCTTCTATGTTTTATTCTAGGAAACACGTAGAGTGTTAGGAGTCATTTAGAAGACTTTGGGAATGTCATTTGCAGCCTCATACATGCTACACTCATTACAATCCAAAGAAAATTGGTGTACGTGTTGCAGCATGCACACCAAGCAGAGTTTGCTCCCTGGTGCTCTGTAGAAAAGCCCTATGTAGAGAAGTTTTGCCAACATTATACACTACTGTCTTCTGGTCTGTCATTTCTATGCAATGTTGAAATTTGTAAAGCTTCTGGAGAGATTTTCAGCTTGAGCAAATGATTGCAGAGCCACTGGGTAAGAATGGAACTAGGCCGATATGTGCAAGTGCAGAAAACAGACAACTCCTTACATAATGAGTCTGATGGTTTAAAAAGTTCCTACTGATCTTGCTTGTGTTTTAAAACTGTATTGCTAATTTAATAATACCTGGCTGCTTCTGTTCAGTTTGGTGGCTTTCCCTGTTTCTGGTTCAGTTTGGTAGCTTTGCCATGGAGGAGAATCACGTTTATGGAGGTTCGTCACTCTCTCATATAGCAAATTACAAGTTCAGTGTCAGACTATGTATACACATGCACATACATATATATGCACACATACATACATATATATATAAAATGTGTGTGTATACATGCAGCACTTGCAGCAACATAGTCTCATACTTGGACTCCATAAATGTCAAAACACCGTGACAAATTAGCACAAGCTCCTAGCTGAAATTTAGTTGATAGTCATGTCAACCTTTGCTGAAATAATTGTAAAAGTATCTTGTGCTTCCCTTTTCCTTGACTGTAAAAGGCAGTGAAGTATGAAAGCCTGATGAATTTAACATTGTTAGTATTTCTTGAATTTGGTATCTACCTGAGACCTGCTTTAATCCTTTACCAGTAATGCTGTGTGTGTCCTTTTTCAGTGTGTTGATTACAATGTATTGTATGTGCTGCATTTTATCATATTGCAGAATATTAAAAGCATAAGGACACTTCTTGAAATTTTGAAAGTGAGGAGCAAAAGATGAATGGAATTTTTAGTCCAGCACAGGTCATGCTGACCTCAATTCTGTGGCAAATACTGTGAAAGACTATGGAAATAATTGCTGTGGAGTAACTAGGAAGGACAGTGATGCTCTGAGTATGCTTTCCTGTCCTTCAGCTCTTGGAGGAGTTATTTATTCCCATGGAAAGTGATGCTGTTCTCACTGAGATAGGTTCAACTGTAACTTGACATAGGCACATAAGCTGCTGAGCAGCAGAATTGGACCTTCTCGGTCCAATCAAAATTACGGTAATCTTGGTGTTGCACACAGGCAGTGAGTGTATCTACACCAACTTGTTCTTTGCTGATTACATTAGTTAGGCCTGAAGACACTTTAAAAAGAAAAATTATTTGCAAAGTGAGTAGGAAGGATAAAATATCTAAAGTGATCTGTACTTTGAAGCATAAATTGTGCAGCTCAAAGAGCCTTTTCTTGGGGGCATCCAGATTTAATTTTTTTGATGAAGTCTTATAAAAGTGGCTTTTTCTACCCTTTTTTTGTCTGATGTGCCAGCCTTCCAACAGCTGGAGATGCTGGCTATGGTGAAGAGGGTGTGGTCTCTCAGGGAAATTAACATTTAGGAATGCAGAAGAAAGGGCCAGAGCCAGCTGCCTCATCTGTTCCATCGATGTTGTCAAAGAAAGCAGCAGGAATAGACTGGACTAGCTATTAAATACTTGTGTAATGGCCCTACCAGGAAGAACATACATTCTCTTCTTTAGAATAGAACAGAGGGATTCACGGTATCAATGCTGCTGCTGCACTGGGTGCAGTATGTTGCCCATAAGGAAGCAGCAATCAGAGACAAAGGGATTTTGATAGGAATTGACTCCCTCATGCACGGTCGGGTGGAAGTTCTTCAATTTATTTAACTTGAATAAACAGAAAATGACATAGCGGATCCCATGTCAGCCAAAAGAGCCATCTGTGGTCTAACCCTGTGACAAACAGTATAGCAATAATTCCAATGCCACCAACAATGTGCAGTTTGCCAGAAAAGCAGATGCTTCTTTTGACATGCATCTTCAATGTGGTGCCATTCCTATCCTATAATTGCTGTCTATGGAGGGAGGGTGGATAGGATAGCCAGATGAGCAGAATGGTGACATTGTAGTTTTTGGGGGAAAAGCCAACAGTTTGGAAAACAATAAAAAAGGAAAAAGAGGGATAAAAATTATTTTTAAAAAGCTGCAAAATTCTCCTGTGTGCATGGTAAAATCTGTAACACTTTTAAAGTAAGAGACAATACTTGCATGGATTTATCAGAAATCTAAAGTCCAATACAATATAGAAGAAGAATAAATAATACTTCAGAAACTTCTGTGCAGCATTTTAAGCTTTTTTTTTTTAAAAAAAAAAAAAGTATTTCCTTCTCTATTATTTGAAAGAACTAAGGCTGGCCAAACATTCCTAACAAACTTTTTTTTTTCCCTGTACTGTCAGCTTTTGTAATACAGATTTCAGGCAGTTCTTGAATAAGACAAGGTGTCTGTATCTATACTCTGCTACTTTTTAACCAGTTTTATGATATATACAGACTTAGCAGGATTAACCTCCAAAATACAGTGATGAATAGCATCCCTAATAGTTAAGAGATGACATATTTACTGCTTTATGAAATTAAAAATGTAACTACCTACAACCATAAAAAATATGCATTTTAAACATCATAAACAGAAGCTCTTGAAAGCAGCACATTTTTGATCACATTTAATATTGTCCATGACCCTGTTTGTTGGCACTGGAAGTAAAAGTTCACAACAGATAATGACAAAGAAATTGAACAAATAGCAGTGGAGCTGGAGGTTAGCATTCTTCTAATGAGAATCTGTCCTCTGAAGAGAAATAACTGCCTTATGTGGTACAAGAGTCTCACTGCCAGAGCATAGTTTTGTTGGATTTACGTAGAGAAATGGTTACCTGCTCTCTTGTATTTTTCTACAAGGGAGCCAAAAATATCCAGGATAAAGCCATGTCTCTCATTTTCCCACTTCTGTAAGTCCCACTTCTTCCCCTTGTACTGTAAGTGCAATCAGAATAATAAGTATTATTTATTTTCAGATCTTAGTACACTGACATCTGAAGAGTTTTTAAATGGAGGTAGTGAGTAGGAGCTTCCTGTTTAATAAATCCTAAACCAGAGTCCTATATACGAGAAGGGACCACTATGAACCTCTTAAATGCTTGTGAAAAGCTTATTGAATAATTTTTTACTTTAATTCTGTGTGTACTGTCCTCTGAGCAGCCATTGAAGTGCATGTGAGCTGTATGTGATTTGCAGGCTCTGATGTGACCAGCTGCGATCTAGTCTAAACAACTGCATGACCCAGGAAGTTCTAAGTTAATTGCTGTTTCAGGTGAAGCATTTCTCCTACCAAGGATATCTTCAATGTTTCCTGTTGTGGAGAACACTGTAAGATTTTATACCCTGCTATTAACGTGTACCAAGAGTTGTGTAATGCAGGGGAGGAATTTTTTTTTTATTTGGATTCAGTTTCACATGTTGGACTTGCTACCTTTCAGGTGCTTGCATAAACCATTAGTATGCAAGTTACACCTCTCTGAAAATGGATGTGTTTTCTTTTAATTGTAATTTGAATCCTCAGGCTGGAACAAAAACTTAAACATAGTCTAGATATTCAGTACTCAATGCTTTCTGGATCCTGAGCAAAAGCCTTGGCTGGTTTCACTGAAGAAAATAGGCCTGTATATGTACTAGAATCAAGAAGGAAGTTGGCAGTGAATTCTTTTGTGTTTACTGCTCAGTGAAGGGCTAACCATAAATATATATATATACATGCTTTTTTTTTCTGTTTGGTAGATCTTAGTACCATGCTCTCTTTCTTCAGGTACTTCAGCATCTTGACTTTCTTTTTAGATTCTTTTAATGTGGCCTAGCTGTTGGATTGGTGCAGCTGTCGTGGCTAGAGCTTGGTACCAAGGTACTGTTTCAGGGGATTGTCCAGGAAATGCAGGTATAAAACTGAGAGGGAAGACCGACGATGTGATTCACGATGAGCAGATGGAAAGGGAAAGGGAGGGTTCATTACATCTGGAAAAGAACAGGATTTTGCCCAGTTCAGCACACCCCCTGCACTCCTTTGGGATAGCTTTTGTGCTGTGGTATGGCTAGGTTTTTGTATTTTGCACTTTTTATTTGTCTCTGAACTAGAGGAATCAGTCAGTGGAGCACTGAAGAATCCCTGACAAGGGATAAAGTCAATGGAGTAAGTGAGTTCCTGGGAACTTTGAAGCTTTTTCATTTATCACTGAGACTCTAGAAGAGCTATGTGGACCAGAAGGAGTTCAGAAGCATCAGTGTGGGTTTTGTCATATACTTCAGTATGGCCAGGATTATGCTCACACTTCTTCAAGTGTCTTCATAGAAAGGATATAGATAGATTTTGAGCTTTCTTTCATTGCTTGCAGAAGATTGCATTTAGCTTTAAATGTGTAATTTAAATAATACTGGTTCCATTTCCTGTTAAAATATGAAAATGTGATATTTTATAATAAGCTGGAATAGTTTACTTCAATGCTTTCTCATTTTAGTAATTGTTGCTTTCTGGTGAGAACAGGTTCAGTCCTGCTATGTTGCTGTAAGACCTGAAGAAAGGAAGCACAACAGCTCAGTGGGGAATGAACTTGGGTTCTAATCAGAAGAGTCTAGACATGAAATTGCTAGGAACATCTGATCCATGGCTAGGAGGTTATGCTACACTTTGTCATGTTTCATTGCTGATAGAGCCACTCTTCATGAAGATCTTTTAAAAAGGAAGTTGCTAGAAGTACCTACTCATTCATGCATTTCTGTATATCAAGGAAAGGCTTCTTTAAATGGCTCAGAAAAAATGCATTAACTGCTTCCCTGAATTTTGCCAGAAACATTTTTCTTACTGGCATATTGGTTCAAGTTAGTTAAAGTACAACAAAGGAGAAAGAGAATATTAACTAAAATATCAGAGTGAAAATAACTTTTTTTATTATTATCTTCATAGATGCGTGATGATATCCACCTACGGTTTTGTTTCCTTTTAGTATGGAAAAGACTGTTACCTGTATTTAGAAATATAGTTTTCATAGGACTTGGCTGTAACCTACAGGCAAGAAAAAAGGTATAACCCTATATTTTTATTTTGAAAAGCTCCTCTTAAAACTTATCTATTAAGGCAAGGGGGCTTCCCTGTTTAGTGTGATATGTTTTTTTCCTTGATTACTTCATTTTCATCCTATTTATTGCAGTCCATCATTGCTGTAATCCCAACTGGAGTATTCTGGGCAGAGTTCTTTCATACCAAGATGTGGAAGATTTGGAGCGTTTTTTGGGAGAAACACAGGGCTGCATCTCCAGGTGCTCCTGGTCTGCCTGTGATGTTTTGTAACAGGCAGAGTTTTTGCCCAATGTCAGCCTCCACCCTCAGGGTCTCGCATCTTCTCAGTAGTTGTTTCTGCTCCATGTGGCTGAAGCACTAACACCCGTCATCACCGCCTAAAGAGAGATGGAATAGGCTTGCATCCTGGGTATGCAAATACCTCTGTCTGATCACAAAACACGATATCCATAGTTTCTGCCTTGTGCAGTATACCAGCCCTTTCTGGAATAGTCCTGTTGACTCTTACAGTGTCATATTTTTTACCTGTGCAAAGAGAAGTTAAAGTCAGTGGTTTAAAGGAGAAAAAGTGGGCAGGTATCAGGGTTTTTCCTGCCTGAGGAGATTTTCAACAGAAGGCTGGAGCTTCTGAGATACTCTTTATACTGGTGTCACGCTGAAAATGCTTAGATTTGGTTGCTGAATCTTCCTGTGACAAGTGCTTACAGACTCAAGAAGAGCAGTTGGAGAAGCTACCCTAAGGCAGGAGATGTGAGTAAAGCGGCAGCAAAGCTTTCAGTTTCTACTGGTTGACTCACGTCCACTGAGAATTGAACTTGGAGAGGCCTCCAGAAACTCAGTTTTGCTTGCTGTAATGTTTCAGACATTATGAGGAAAAACATGAAACAGAATAGTGCAGGACACTCAAAATGGCATCTCTGCTGCAGCTGTCACTTTGCTGGCTTAGAATAAGTGATCAAGGTTAAATGTTTCCTTATTTTAAAAAAGGTAATAAAACAACTGTCTTCATCTATGAACATTCATTTCTGTTAAACACTTGGAGTTCTTCTTTCTGCCAGGGATGATTTAATTCCAAACGAGTTGCTATTTTCTAAGCTGTGCACAAAGTGTTGCAGTGTCTTTCTTCACTAGGTATGGCATCTTCTATCCTCCTGAACCCTTGCTTTCATTGTACATGTAAACCTTTCTCTAACCTAAAGTGTTAGATTAATAAATAAACAAGCAACCCCCAATTTAACAAAAAATAAATCTAGATTTAATACTTTCTCACTGTTGCCCACATCCACAAAAAAATGTATGGTGATTTTTATATCAGTGCCAGTTACTGAATGTGCTGCTTTTAAATTCAGGAAGGTTAGGCAAAGTCAGGCAGAGTAAGCAGGTGCCTGTAGCTTATTCACCTGAACAAAGCTAGGAAAACACTACTGATGAGATTTTGATACTATGAGATGATCCAAGTAGCAATTCTGCCTAAATTTGATAGTAATGTATGCTGCAATTTATGGTTTGAATTTAGAATAGATATGTGAGAACTAAGTCTGTTGTTAAAAGTCATGGTCCTTTTCCTACTAAGAATTTTAGCTGAGTGATTAAAGTCATAATTAAATGCTAGCATGTTATATAACTTTATATGAATGCTTTTATTTTACAAAGTTAGAGACTTAAAAGGGTTGCTACTGTAGTGATCTACTCTGTTTTGGGACAGTCATTGTCCAAGTTATCTTCTGCTCATTGAAGTTCTATTGGAATTCTGTAGTCTGAAGGCAGCAGGGATCAGTACTTCTCAACCCCAGGTCAAAGGAATTTCTTGGGGTTATTCCATTTTGGTTTGGTGTCTTTTTTTATCTATTGACAGCAAAGAGATTCTTCTGTTCCTTAGTAGACAGAATCCTGCTCTGACTCATTTGCAGTCCTTAACCATAGAATGGTTTATAAGAAAGACAGGAATGGCTCATATAAGATGAATATATTTGCCAGCTGGTTTTCAGTACTTGCAATTATTCCCATTTGGGGTTTATATTGAGAAGAATACACAGGCAGACAGTTCTCCTTGTTTTAAGGCACTTCATGGGGATTGTTCAGCACTGAGCTTTTCATTTTCCTAATAAGTACCTGTGGTTTTCCCATTGCTGTGATAGGGCTGTGGAGGGCTGGAGGGAAAGTCCCTCAGAGGTCAGGTGAGGGTTTTGGGAGCTCCTCACAGCTGGCTCCAGAATGGGCTAGGGAGATCATAGAGCAGATGGGCTAATTATTCTGTCACTGGCCTTTTTTGCTTAGATATTTGTTGAAGATGACAGAAAGGGTACTGCTGTGTAAAAAGAACGATCACTAATTACCTTTTGGAGTGAAAACTAAGGAGGAAATGGCAAACCAGTGTGAAAATGGTATTTCTTGTGAACAGGAATATTGTCACAAGAAATAATGGTCTGTTGCTTACATTCATTCCTCCTATCCTTGAGTTCTATGTTTTAATTTAGGATGCAATGATTATGAAGAAAAATTAATAAATGTATTTTTGTGTATGTTGCATCATTGCAAATTACTGTGAGGTCCATATCCTTAAGTAAAAACTTAAGGATAGCTTTTGATAAGGGTTTTTAGCAGAAACTACAGTTTGTAAACCAAAACTTACCAAATTTGATTTTAGATTTTAGACAAAGCACTCAGTTAAGGTTTGTGAAAGCTGTTTCTAAACAAACAACCCCAAACTTTGGCCGGGTCTCCGCTGCAGAATGTCTTGCCAGCAAAGCATCGTGTATCAGCCAGGGGTGTGGAAAAAAGTCGTACATCCTCACTGACATCAATATGTTGGCAAAAACCCAGGTGTGGATGCAGCTGTGCAGGCAGAAGAGAGCTTTTATCAGCTTGGCTGATGTTGTTTGGGGAGGTGATGCAACTACGCCAGCAGACAAACTCTTCTCCTGGCCTGCGCCGTCAGCGTAGGCGGCTCCGCCAGCGCGGTCACGGCGTCGAGCCTGCACTGCCAACCAACCCTTTGCAGCAATAGCAACTGGAAAAAAGGGCCCTTTTGAGCAACAGGGGGACCTCTATAATTTAGTTTTTACAAGTAGTCGTCGATGAGGAACAGAACGGAAAAAGTGATTCAGACTTTAAAGTTAAAGTTTTAATGTAAAAAATGTGCTTTAGTTGTATGGCTTTAAGATGTCACTGTCCTTTTAATGGCTGTCTGTCATTGGGCTGCAGCCTTTGAGAGCTGCAGGATACCCAGCACATGTGTTTTGTGAAGCCTTTAAGGCTTGTAAAGGTATGAGTCTCCATGGAAGCACTGAAAAACCTTCTGTCTATAAACTTAGGAAGACAACAATAGTCCCATTTACATTCCCATCATGTTCGAATATGACCACTAGCACTAGAACATCTTCATGTTTAAATAGAAGTTTTAATTTCTCAGAATGGAGTGTTTAGGTTTTATAGACAGAATTAGGATTCCTGCTCTCTATACACGCAGACACACATTTTCCTTTCCTGCCTTTGGCCAGCTGGTGACAAGATTTTACAAAACTCCAGTTCTTCACAAGATACAAAAGTAAATATTTTAAGAGAAAAACACTGTAAGAAATAAAAGCAAAACCAAACCAAAGATACTGAAAGACTTAATAGAGGCTCTTAGCCTTCAGTTGTAATTACCAGTTTAGATGAAGACAGGTATGTTGAGTTTTCTGGCAGTTTTACGTGCACACTTTGAAACCATGAACAGAGCAGTTTTGTATTTGATCACATTTGATGATGTTTGCATTTTGAGAACTTCACTGAAGGCTTTTTAAAGAGAGTATCACTGTGCCAGACTAGTTTGTTCTGTTGTGAAAATGTTTTGAAACTAGTTACTCTGTCATTCTGCATTGCTTGTAACCCTAAAAATAATTGCCTGGCGTTACTGGAAGCAGAGTGGTCTGACAGACTGACTTGTGCTGCTATTGTTAAAATCCGTCAATGTTTCCATTGCAAACTTGGAAGGGAGCATTTAATCTTTTTCCCTGGAAGAAATTCTAGATCAGTGCTTCAATTCCAAATATAAATATTTTGGAAGAGATTTGATGTTTCTAAAAATCTTTATTAAAAACAACCAAAACAAAAAAATCTCTAACCCTATGGCAGTGAAATATTGATATTGTATTTCATTCTTTTTTGTAATCTTCAGTTCAATTAAATTAGGCAGCAACTATGTTACTGCTTATCAATGTTGATTTTATAGCAAGTCTTGCAGTTGGCTGTTCCAGGCCATTATAGCTGCATAATAAACTTTGCAACATGCCAAATTGGAAGATTTCAAAACCTTCCTAGGGAAACACAAAAAAGAAACACATAATTACCATGAAGTATCTGATATAAGGCATGCCTTTGTACTTTTCTCCCACTCACACTTCCATTCCAATTTCTTGAGGTTATCTCCAAAATAGTTTTGCTTTTCTTGTGTGTAGTTTCATGAGTGCTTTAAACAGAGGTAAACTCTGATCCTTTCCTCTCTGCCTTCACATTGCTGCTCCTTGCCTTGTGACAGCCAAAGCTTTTGCGTAGTGCAAAGCCCACATGTGGTGTACCAGATCATGGAAGAGAAATTTTTTGTTCGATTTGTGGCTATACATGTGTTTATACTAATCCAAGGAAGAGGGTGGCACTAGAGTGGGAACAAGTGAGTCTACATTGATATCTCACTTTATATTCCATTTTATTTTTTCCCCCTCCTGTGCCTTTGCTCTGCATTCACGGGGTAGTTCTTTGCTATGAGTTTGTGGTGGAAGCGCAGGCTTTTGCAGGAAAAGGGCCACGTGCAGCCACTTTGTCAGTGAAAACTGTGTAGTCACAAGATGTTTACAGGCAACTTCAGTTCTCTTGTATATTTTTTGAAGTATTCCTCTCTTATAACACCACAGACATGTTCATAGTACTTTTTGAATAGTGCCCTGCTATACTTTTCTTAATGCAAATGATTACTGCAGATTTCCTCTAGGATGATTTTATGTTCCATTGGGGTCTGATTTTAAGAGCAATAATGTTAGATACCTTGAGGAGTAGGTAGAAGTGCTTATGTGCTTTTCTCCTTTTGAAACTTTGATTTTTTACCATTATACAGAGCCTTTTTCTTGACAATTGTGAAATAATCCACAAATATGGAGACAGACAGCAGTATGAAAATTGTCCCAAGGCACACCATTCATTTAAAGTCTGGCCCTTGAGCTATCTGTGCTCCTTCTCTATCTCTAAAAAAATAATAACAGTATTGTGTGAAGTACTAAAAGCCAGAAGAGAGAGTAAAGAGGCTTCTAAATATTTTTGTATTTTTTGATAGATTAAGGGAAGAGCATATTCTCTGTGTCTGTCACAATTTGACATGTGAAACAGTCATAGTGGTATAAACTTTGTACCTGCTGGAACCTAGAGGAACAATAGTTCCTATTTCATTTTCACATCAGATGACACAATGAAGAGTGATAAAATCCTGTGAGTAGTATTCAGTGGAGGTTATATATAATTTGACCCTGTGTCATGCATCAAATGGTGGTTGGAGATGTTAGGATGTGCCTGTGAATCCTGTCCCAAATGTGGTGTGAAAGCAATTGTATTTAAAATCTGTGGGTAATTAGGAACAGATTGAACACAGTGCTCCAAGTGGTAACCAGGCTGCTGTAGACTGAGCTGATGTGCATGCTGTGATTGCTACCTGTTCTTTACTCTAACGTGCTTTTTCCTTTGCAGCAGTCCATTGTACCAGCCCACCCAATGGCTCCTCCTAGTCCCAGCACCACCAGCAGTAATAACAACAGTAGTAGCAGCAGCAACTCAGGATGGGATCAATTAAGTAAAACTAACCTTTACATCAGAGCACTGCCTCCAAACACCACTGATCAGGACCTGGTAAAATTATGCCAACCGTAAGTACTACGTTTAAATGTAAATTATAATGTCGTACCTTAGAAGCTTATAGTAGGATCCAAGATGAGTGTTTGGAATATGAGGGAAGAAAACCAAATTCATAAACAAACAGCTTCATGCTGTGATATGGTGGCAGGTTTCAACTTTGTTTGCAATCAGAAGGAAAAGATTGTTTGATGCTTTGGAGAAGCAAAGAAAGTGGAAATACAGTGGTGAACTGAGGCAACCCACTGCTTCTTTAAAAGCTGTGATTACCCATAGTGCTGTTGAAATCACAGATAAAATTAATACCTAAATGTGAAACTTGCTGTTGAGAGCCTGCATAGAGGGTCTCTTCTGTTCACTACTAAGGTAATCTATTGATACAAACTCAAGTAATTGTTCTGAATCACTGTAAACTACAATGTGCATTTGAAGGCTTATCCTAGTTTCAGACTAATTTATGGCTGTACTTTACTGCATAGTTATTTTGATGGTTAGAAATAGGTGATCCATGTAAGAATCCTCTAGTGGCTGAAGTTCTGTGTAGACTTGGCTTAGCAGAGGGCTTTTAGGCAATGTTTTTAACATAAGATTTTTTTGCTTATAGGAGTTATTTGTTCTGTTTTTTAGTTTTTATGGCAGCACACGCCTTTTACTTTCAAATATTGGTTATGTGTCAGAAGACTGTGCAGTTGGGTTGTTTATACACTGTTTAAAATCACCTGCCTTAAATGTTTTACTGGATTTTTAAAATGTCTTCGTACTTCTGAAATTCATAGTGCAGTGTCTGGATTATTTTGATATCAAAAGTACTCAGCTAAATTTTCAATACTATATGTAAGGAAGCATCCAAATCTCTCTATTTTGGATGAAGAATTATTAAGACTTGTATATAACGCTACTGTCTGAAATTTTAAAAATAATTTTATGTTCCATTTAGCAAATAAGTAACTAGGAGTATACAAAAATATAACACAAGTAAGAAAAATAGATAGCAAAACCTGTAAATTTTTGATCCAAGCTTATGTGAAGTACCTTTGGCATTGAATATTGCAAAAAATCTGATACCTAATTTGTAGAGATTTGGTATTTTTATTTTTAAAAAAATTGGACTTTCAGGTTAGTAGTCACATCTAAGTCATCTTAGTATTATGATAAAAACAGCTTGCTCTCAGATCTTTAAAGAAAAAAAATCTGTTTGCTCATTTCTCCACCAGCAGATGAAATCCTTGTGTTTTGCAGAGAAGAGAATAGATAATCAATCTGTGAAAAGACTTGTTGATAAATTAAACATTTTTACAGCTTCCCATGTGACAATGACCTCTTGTAACTTGAATTTTGGTTGCAAATGCATGTTTTACAGAAGTGGCTTTTTCCTTCCCGTTTTTGTCTTTTGAACTGATGAAGAAACCTTGGTCTGTGCACTCATATTATGTTAGGACAGAGCTGTGAGGTTATTTTGCACTGGAACCGCCCCAGTAACTACTATTTGTGCAGTGGTTACTATAACTCCTTAATCTCTTTCTGAAGACATTTTGGTTTGCACAGTCTCAGATGTTATTGATGCATGAACAGCCAAAAAAAAAAAAAAAGTTTAATACTTTGCTATAACTGGTCCCCTTCCTCTTACATGGCCTAAGATTACAATTTTATTGTTGCTGTTCAATATATAATTGTAGTTGGAATAGCATGAATTGTAAAAATAAATTGTAAAAATAAAGAACAGGCAGGAACTTTCACCCATGGAGTTGTTAAATCAATTCTGATGTGAATTTACAAACTTGGAAGGTCATGACATTTATTCCTGTGAGGTATTTCCCTCCTAAGCATTTTACTTAAGAGGAAAAGAGATGCTGTCTCAAAATTCTCCATTTCTTCTGAGGAAGCAAGTGAGATAGCCAGTAACTGTAGGTTGGACAACATAATCCCTTAGCAACTAACTGGATGCAGCAATAAGATAGAAATGGCAGCTCTCTCCCTGTTCACCAAAGCTCAGTAATTTATTTTTGTAGACCATGGGAAGTTTAAGATGCAACCCTTTTCTTTCTTATAAATCTGCCTAAGTTTCTAGGATGTAAAAGGCAAGATATTCTTGAAAATGAACCTGCCGTGTTCATTGTTTAAGCTGAGATAATACAAAATAAATGGAGAATAAAATCTTGGACGCACAGAAGTCAATGAAGAGATTGTTGCTTACCCCAGGTCTCTGAAATTTTTTTAGCTCTTTCCAAATACCTAAGATTTTACTGAGAGGCTTTTAGAGTAATTTTAGCTGCTTTTCCCCAAATAGAGTGGGTCTTGCTATCCTAAGAGGGTGTCCACTGCAGTGCTTGATGCTAAGAATGTATAGAAAGGCTGCTCTGCATAGTGTGGAAATGATCTTGCTAGCTGGCAATAAGCAGCTTTTGGTGGGTGTACATAAAAAGGTCACTGGCTTGTTTTGTGTCTTTTGGCTGATGTCAGTCATGACAGAGAAACACCTGTGGATTGAGGAAATAATGGTTGAAAAACATTGTCGCATCATTGAAACATCCCATCTGCAGAGATTTTTCCTTCTGATCATCATGGACTTGTATCATATATACTTTACTGAAAAGTTATTTTCAGTGATGGTTGTGGTAGAGAAAGATTGCTTTTGACAGAATCCCTTAGAATACAAGCTCAAATAATCTACAGAATTCTTCTGTGAGCAATTGTTATACTGTGACTTTTATTTGGTTTAGTCAGGATTTGCATTAGTTCTTGTCATGACAGCAGTGCTAATTTTGGCCATGTTTTTACTTTGTTTAATTATTTTTGGTGAATCACTAGAAAAAGCCCTTATCAATTTTGGAGGTGTTGGGCTGGCTCTCCTGTTGGAGCGCAGCTGTGCAGTATTTACGAACGCAGTGAGCAAATGTTCAACAGCTTTGTGGAAAAGTATTTTCCTGGCAAGAGCAGAATTTGCCAACGTGTCTACAAATCTGTCTTCACCTTCAACTGATTGGTCCTTTCTGTTTTTCTGTTAGGTGAAGGTTTTTTCCTCTTTTCCTGGTTGAAAAGAGCACATTATGTTTTTGTTGTGAGGGCTTGGGAGCATGGCTGTTTTTCAGAGCATATTACAGGCTTTTGTGTGGGAAATGAAGCTGCCATGTTTCTGAATAGTTCATTCAAACTTGAGCCTGCTACTCCAGTTCTGCATTGAGAAAACAAATTTCTTCATATCAGTTGTGCCAGAGGCAGAAATGTGGGGAGGACTAAAGTAGGTATTGTTTGTCACAAGGATGTCATAACATCAGCCCAGAACCAGAGGAGTGTCGGGGGACATGAAGTGAGTCAGTCCTGGCCATAAGAGCTTCTCATCAGCTATGTGAGAGTAGGCAAAGCAGTCAATGCAGTGGCCCACAGATACTGTCTTTTCTGTGGGAGGCTGGACAGGAGCAATCAGCTAAATAGGACAGGAGCAGAGGACAGGAGCCAGTGAGGTTTGGGAAAGCCTGCAGGAAGCTGCCTGACTGCTGTGTGGTTTCTTTTCACAACCACAGAGTGCCATTGCATGGGGTCTGCTGCACTGAGCAAGCCTCTGCCATGAAGAGCTGGTTTGACAGGGTTGCTGAAGCAGTGGTTACTTCAGCCATGCCTAATTGCACTCCCTTCTCCTGGTGCGAATATCAATACTTGATACGCTTTCTTCAGCTCTTCTGTTGAATATATTACTTAGGCTTTAACTATACTTTATTTGGTGACTCTTAGTCATTTCTTTTAACTTACTGAATATATGGATCTGAAGATATAAGATTAAATCCATTCCAGTTATTCACTGAACTCATTGAGCCTGCTTATCTGATTAGGGACTTTTGTGATTGGGCCTTAGCAAATTCAGTCAGGAGTTTGTAACTTGCTTTGACATGTTTTCTAGGTGCTTTCCAGACTCTCACTAAGCACTGTGCTCAGCTGAGGATGACCTTTATGCTGAAGCCACATGGTTCCAAAGCCCTGTACTTAGCACTGTCGTGCTTATGATTTACTTGCTGGCCTGCAGCAGCATTGTGTCTGTGTAATGCTGTTTCTTCAGAGACCTCCTTTTGTGACATTTACATCATTAAATGAGGATGATGCAACAGACCCTTCATCCTCCTGACTATCCCCAGTCCCTGGGTGAGATTTCAAGCTTTGAGGCTTAACCCAAGTCTCCTCTCTTCAGTTCAGCATAAATCATCTGATCAGCCCACCCCTTAGTATTCTCCCTTCCAGGCTGTTTTCTCACACTGTGCTGCTTGTATCAAGCTGTTTGTAGTCTATATGATACTTTTGAAATCACTTTTTCCTCTGGACAGTTTCATTTAGTTGGCCTTCCCCCTTAAGTTATTGCTGTAGGATCATATTGTGGGTTTTTAATGGGATTACATTCAGAAAAGCAACTGCTTTAAGGTAACAAAATATAGAATTACCACAGCAGGCCATTGTTCTGTGCCAGGATGGTCTGTACAAAGAAACAGGACCTTGCAGTGGCTGCCTTTACATGCGTGCATTCTGAAATGACCTGTCTTGTTGAGAGAGTAATTTAAGGGTTCCTTGCTAAGTATTCAGCATCATGAACACAGGTATAGCTAAAACAACTGGCAGGCTAATGGTTTTCTTGAAACATACGACCTAGATGTGATATACAGCTTTGTTTCCAAAGTTATATATTCCAATGTTTCCCTGTTTTGAGGCAAGATCACTTGAAAGTTGTTTCAATTCCCTGTTCTTAATAAAAGACGTATTTTCATTGTCATGTGATATCCGTTAACATATTCATGTCTCCATGTTCTTTGCTGTGTAATTGTGACCTCTCCCACGTTGCCTTTTCTCATCTTCAAACATATTTAGGACTCAAAAGAGGTGAACTGGAGCTCAGATATTTACTGTAGCAGGGAGCTGGCACTACTGTGATGTTAAGATCAAGAAGTTTGTTAATTTTACTCAGCATACCTCAATAGAAAAAAAAAAAGACTGGACTTAAGAAAATATTCTGAAGATCTCTTGCCTTTAACATCTTGGGAGAGTGGTCTGGGCAGGTCTTGCTGCTTAGAAATAATCTTAGCACATGAACACAAACTCTAGATAAATGATGTGGCCAAGTGAAAGTGGAATGGAAGTTTTAAAAGCTAACTTCTCCAATTTTTTTGAAGTATTTTATCTTTATTCCTGTTTCCTTTATTCTCCATTTTTCTTGCATTTTTCTTTCATGGTTTTTGCTGGCTGCAGTGAAGTATTGCATTCATAATTATGTGGAATAGGACTTCATGTCATATAATTAAACGTGATACATCAGTATCTCTGAAACTGTTCCCTTTGAGAACAGTATTAATACTGATTATATTGTAGCAGGAGCCTATCTATTGTTCTTACCTTTTTAGGGTAGAAAGAAGCCCTCTGCAAATTTACTTTCTTCAGAGTTATGTGTGTTTTTTGAAATAGTATTATTGCATACATGTCTGAATAAATAACACCAGGTTTACGGAATCACCTTTGGTTCTTGGAGGGGGTAGATTCCTTAGTGATTGAGCAGTATGTGATTTGTACTGTTCAGCTCTATTGTATAATACCAGCATCATGGTTTTCCTTTATTCCCTGCTCAAGGACTACGGCATGGTTTACCTGCAGGAGATTTTCTTTAGCTGCACTTTCCACTCAGTTTTGCTCTTCAGAGCAAACATACCCCCAAGGATGGTGAAGGTGTGCTCCCTGGATATATTCATTGATTGTGCCAGTGCTGTTGCCTGTGCAGTGGTGAGGAACAGTGGTGTGGTAGAGAAACACCCACAGGAACCCTGGGACCAGATTTAGCTAATCTCAACTGTGTTCTGCCCAGCTGATGCACTCAGTTTCTCAAGCAGACAAACTGTCAGAGGAGGAGTGGCCTGTCACTGTGGTGTGTAAACCGGCTCTGCTGGCTTCTGTCTGAGCTGGTGATCTTCTGAGAGGTTGCTGTCGAAAATACGTATCCCATTTCTACAGCTGAAAAGAAATAGAATTTGTTACTGTATGTTCCTTTTCTGGATGCACCAGAGAGATGTAGGCCTGATATGGAGGCTGAAATGCTCCTTTTTGTCGGGGCTTGACTTCCACAACAAGTAGCAAGGCGTTTGCTTGGTATGCTGTGGGAACTGCGATTGGCCTGGAGATTTGATATTTGGTTTAGTCATTTCCTTTATTGTTTAGCAACTGATTTCAGCAGTCATGTCGTGAAGTGTCTAGCCTGGCATGATGTGAAGGAAGACTCTCTATCTTCCCCTCGATATTTGAACTTTAATTAGCTTGAAATAAAATTCAGACAACTTTACATTCATGATCAAATGAAACCTACACTGAAATTCTCTCTGAGAAGTTCCAGGGTGGTTTTTTTATGGTAATGGTTTCTTCTAGAATATTAATAGAGACCCATAGATATTTTCAGGGAAATTGTAGTTGAGAGAAAAGTAAAAAAGTTGTCTTATCCTCCAGATGCAGATAGTCTCTCGACATGTCTCAAATTTACAACAAATGTAGTTTTAATTTTCTCTTTTTTTAATTAAGCAAAGATTGTGGCTTTTCAAAGTATTTCATTTAGCCTAACTTAAAAGCAGTTCCCCTCAGCACATTGTTTAAAAAACAACTAATCCAAATACAGACGCGCAAAGGAACTCTGTGTTTGCCCTGTGCTCGCAGATGTGGAGATCCAGTGATTGCACAAGCTCACTGTCCCCTGGGAGATGAGAGTTTTGTTGCAGTGTGGGGCCAGAGGAATGGTGATCCCATGGAATTTCCTTGAGGAAGTGGGGGCGAGGGAGGAGAAGAGAGTGGAAGGAATGTTTCAGCCGCAGCTGCTTGTAAAAGAAGCACTAGGAAAACAGATTTGGTAAAAGTTACCACCATTGAAGATCTCTTCTTGGAAAACAGAAAGCTGATTTGGTAGCGCAGGGATGGGTGTTTGTTGTACGGAGATGCAACCACAGAACTGCAGTAAAGAAATGTCCAGTGGCAGCTGTTGGAATGCCTTTGATCAGGGTCCCAGTCCCCAGATCCGCAGTGGCAGGGACCTGACGCAGATGGGAAGTGATAGCAGCAGTTATTCATTGGAATAACCAGTAATTCAAGAACATTTTGAAGGGGATAGTTTAATTCCAGTGGACTACTAAAAATGTTAACAAGTACTGATCAGGCTTTTTAGTGGGTTCCATGATGCCAAAAACTGCCCCTCCTGTCAGAGACCTCTTAGGCAGGCGTCTCAGTCAGAAACCAGTCCAGAACTGGCTCAGCTTAGAGCCCAAGTCAGTTTTGGCCTCAGCATGCTGACATCAAGCTTGTCCTTTTCTTCAGGAAACCATTCAGTGTATAAATCAGGATTAGTATTTGAAAGCAGATTCGTATATCCAATGTCGAGTATCTCATGTGGTTTTACATAACTTGCAGAAATCTTGAGAAGTCTTGACTTTGTTTGCTAAAGGTTCATTCTGCTTAGCTCTGATTTCTGTAATGCTAACTCCTTTTTTATTAAAAAATTAAAAAATGAGATTTTTTATTAAATTTTAATTAAGAAATTAAAAAATGAGCCATCTGATGCTGACAAGTTATAAGGCCACTCATTTTTTTGATAACCTTTTAATGTTTTTTACCCACATTATTGCTGAGCTACATTTAGGGTTGGCAAACAACAGCCCTAAATGCTTTGCAACACACATAATAAATATTCATATTTAACCTGCAGAATGAAACCCGTAGCAAACATAGGTAAGCTAGTTTACTTTAATTTATTAATTGAATTCAGATCATGGTACCTCCAATGAAACGTGTAACTGAGGAAATAGAAAAAACAGTGTTTGTCTTTAAAAAAACTCCATAGAATGTTAAGCCTTGATCCTCAATTTTTTTCCCCACATCTCCTAAAATTTTACCCTGTTTTGACATTCAGAAAATGTCAGCTGCCTCAGTTCAGTTTGAGCAGTTGCCTTACTCAAGCCTCAGACTAATTCTGTAGAAAATTAAATCATTAGAGGGTTACTGAGAGAAGAATTATCATTTCATCATTTAAATGTCTGATCTTTGTAGATAGATGTGCTATACCTGGGAAAAAATTCAAATTTTAATTTGAATGTTGATACATGGACATAGAGCAAAAAACACCAATGAAAACTCAAAAAGAGAAGACTTTGATTTGGGGTCTGTTTTGACACTGTTGCTAGTACAAATATTCTACTTGAAATAACCTGTGTGAGTTGAGTTAATCATTTACAGACTCAATACCAGTGGAAGAAATATGTTCTGATTTGTGCTCCTATCCTCCCCCTTACATTTCCACTTCTTCTCTTACTTATTTTACCAAAAGAGGAAAATTATCCACCAAAATGTGTAGGTAACTGCACTTTTGGTTATAAATAATTACATTTAATTAACTGATCATTTTGACCATCTTAACTGAAATATGTTAGCCTAAAATGTGTGTTCTTCTTAAATGCTTGTTTTCTATATTTTGTGCACTTGTGTAATTTTTATATGGTATCTTTAGAAGACAGAGTCTGAATCAGTATTTTTTCCTAGGAGAACATTATGGACTTAGGTCTTACACATTATTGATATTTCTAATCCTAGTGCTGCTTTTTGGCTTATGTGTAGTCATTAATAAGTTTTCACAAGTCTTCTCAAAGTATCAACAATTATTCTGTTGCATTAATAAGGCCTTTAACATCTGAGTGAATGCAATAGTGAAATGTGTTATGTTAATAAAAGATGTAAAATTGTAAGAAAAGAGCTTCAAACATGAAAAACCTCAAATCTTTTATTTGCAAGCCTTTAATGTCAGAAATAAAGACCTGAAAAAGAGCTGAACTACTTACTTCTGGTTTCAAGGACTTTGCTGAAAGGGTAACTAAAGAGCTTTTGGAGCCCAGAGACAAGCACAGTTTTATAGTTCAGCATATAATTTCATTTAGTGTATATATCAAAGCCCAAAGGGACTGCTGTGCTCACAAACAGAAATGCTTCCCCATACCCCAGAGACAATGGCAAGCTTGACTGGAGCTGTCTGTGTGCAGTGTGCTCACAGAGGCCTGATCCTGGGAAGCCCAGAGCGCCCAGAACCCAGTGTTCCTCTTGGCAGCACTGGGGGTTAGAACCCCTCCCTACTCCATAGTGTGCTCTGAGGGTTGATCTGGTAGTGAGGGCTGAGCTTTCAGCTACAGAAGTGCAGAGTGCCAGATGAACTCCATGATGTCTAGTTCTTTTGGCATTGTGGTTTCTTCTTCTTTTCAACCCGTAGCTGTGCAGTACCCCAGGCAGAAATCTCCCCTGTGTAAAGTCTGAATGCCTTGGCTGAGTTCTGGAGAAGACTTTTGGCAGAGAGAAGACAGACTTTTTCCCTTCAAGACCTGAGGGTATCAGCATGGTGGGGTATCCAGCTGAGCTGATGTAGCAGTGTGCATTTCCTTTCCCCCATCGCTGTTTGTTTGTGGTATTGTTGATCTGGAAAGGACTCTCTGTAAATCATTTGCCTTTCCTCCCCCTCCTCCCCAGAGATCCTGTATTTAAACTCTTACATTTCCCATATTTGAAGCTACATGTTTTTTATCGTATGGAAGGCTTTGTCTTAGTTTTATTGCTAAGGCTTTTTTATTTGTTGCCAAAAATCTGTGTGCTACATTTTGAAGATCTCAAATAATGAGAGGGAAAGTCTTGCTCTCTGTTCCTTTTTCTCTGTAACAGCTTACAGGGCTTTCACATTTCAGAACAGAAGTGCAGTACTAGCAGTGAAAGACTATTAGGCCAGGACTGCTGCTGAAAAGTCCATCATCATACAAAGGCCTCAGCATGAATGTACTTTTAAAATGTAAATTAGGATCAATTCTTTTTGAACATCTTCCAAATATTCAGAATTATGACATTTTAAAAATACACAAGAATCTGTCCCAGTCCTCTGTTCTTCCCAAGTGAATTGCATATTACTTTCTTCCATGGGAAATGCTGAAGGTTTTTTCCACCCATTTTATTTATTTTTTAATTAATTATATATTTGTTAATTCTCTTTGAAGTCTAGGACGCTCACTCATTCAGTTTCACAAATGTCATTAAATGATTTGAAAAGAGTGGCCCTGCCAGGAAGAGGGGACAGCTCTGACTGCCACTGATCAACTGTTTCCTGTCTAACACTTGAACTGAGTTTGAGGTGATAATCTGAGGAGCACAGGCTCACTGGTCTGGATGTAGCTGAAAGGTGAGCAGTAGCAAAACTTGATTTTTAAAGGTAACTGGTCACTGAACAAGTATCCTCATGGTAGATATAGGTTTTGGGAACATTGTTGGTTTCTTTATCTCACAGGATTTTTAAAAATGTAGTTTAATTAGAAACAGAGCAGAATACATCTAAATATATGGCTGTAAAGCCAGATGTTCAATGCTTTATCATGATATAATAACATACTAACACAAACTCTTCTGAAAGGGCATCCACTGCTATTTTTATCACCACAACAAAATTGGTTAATTTTTTTGCCATGAAAAAGGGGAAATTAATTTCTGTTTCTCTCTATGAAGATTTTCAAGTTCTTGTGATAGAAGACATCTGAGTGCCTTTAGGGTGTTTTAGATTTGCTCATCATTTTCTGATAGTTACTGTGCCCTGTTTTGTCCTTTCCATAAGTGAGAGATGGGGAGGCAGCTTGAAGTGCAGAGGAAGGAGACTTTTGTATTGTAGTCAGGAGAGAGTATTTCTGAGGGCTGTGTTTTCTTCTGCTCACTAGTGTCTTTTCCAAACTTCTGGGTTTTTTTCCAGGGGGGGAGATTTTGAAAACAATTTAATTTTTTTCTCAAGAATTTTGCTGGATTTGTATTTGGATCTGGGTCACTGGTGTTCTGCCTTCTTCAGGATCCAATACTTCTGTTCTTGCTTGTGCCAAAGATACTTGACAACTCTTGAGTTCAGCTTCTTCAGTGGTGGAAGAAATGTGAGGCTGTTTCTCTCAAGTTGCTTTCCCCTAGTGGTAGAGGTCAGCATTTGGCTATGACAGTTCTCCTTTATTTTTTTGGCAGGCAGTTCTCTGACATTCCTGTTACTGAGATCATCCTCACTAGGCTTTCAGAAGAACATCTGACTGGGGTTCAAATTCTTCACCTTCTGCTGTTCTGACCATATAGTATGTTATAAGAGAGGTTTCGGTCCTTGCCATTAATGATTAATTTGTTTCTAGATACCTTTTGCTAACACTAAGGTCTGTTAATTTGTGGTTTCTTCCTTTCATTGTGATTTGGTTTCATGTTAAGGGTGTGGATTCTTTTAATCCCAAATATAATTTAAGGGAATAAGAGTATCATTAAATTACTGCAGTCTGAGTCATACTTGGTCTGTGAGTTTAGTTCCCTGGCCTTCCCACACAGCATTTCCGATATGCTGTGAGCTGAGGGTGTGCAGGAAAGACTTTAGAGTGACCTAGATACTATTTAACTCTTTACTAGGGGGTGGCTCTCTGACACTGGATATAGCTATTGTCTATTTGCATTCTCAGTCCTTTCCTTTATGTGATAATTGTATCCATTACATTTCCCTGCCTCTGAGTGGTTTTCATATAAAGTTTTAAGGTTTCTATTTGAATTGTTTTTAAGCATCTTGTTTAATTAAATTGATTGGAAAAATGAGAAAACTATTTTAAAACCTGAAGTGTAGGCATGGAGATTCATCCTCAGAAGTTACAACTTCTTTCCTGGAGTACTTTATCACTTCTGAGAGAAAAGCTTGTTCTGCTGCCCTCTTGCAGGCAAAGAAATAGTCATCTCAGGCTCTCTGAAACAAAAAGCTCTGTAAAGCCCAGAAACATTGTGGTCATGTCATACAAGCTTCCTTGCTGGCATATAATGGTGAATCTGTTCAAAAAAGGCGGTGATACAGGATTGATTTTACTGACTTTAGGCTTGCCTGTCAACTTTGCAATCATGCAGTGTTTGATTGATTTTTCTTGACTCTGCATAAGAACATGTTTTTTGACTTGTCCCTTCTGTGGCTGCTGATGTTCTGGGTTTGTGAAACTCCCACAGATGCTCTTTTTAAGAAACTTTGACTATATGTCTTATTCTGCTTAATGTAGTTTCCATTCAGGTTTGCAGTTGACACAGCCAAGTGGTGGATCCTAATTTTCTCTGAGCCCAGCTGACTCCCCCTTTTGCACAAATGCTTTTGGGTTGAGTTTTCCCTGCTAGGCCAGGATTAACCTCTGTTATCTGTACTTCACTATGAAGCCCAGTGATCCAAGTGCTTCCTTGGGCACACTGCCAAAAGTGCAGCCTGGGATGCTGGGCTTACCCTTCCATGATGGTATTTGACACAGTCATTATGCAAAAGTCACTGGAGAGGAGGGTCTGGGGATCACGTGAGTCTCAGCCAGCTCTGTGTGTTCTGCAGGGCAGGCTGGTGGTGCCCAGGGTGTGTGCCTGCCGCTCTGGCTGCAGCTCAGGGCTCACGGGCTGATGGTGCAGTGGTTCCAAAGGGCTTCAGTTGTCCTGGGCTGCTGCAGTGATGGGATCAGAACATATTAATGACGTTTTTAAAGAAAAGGGTGTATTTAAGCTACCAAAAGCAGATTTCCATGTGAGTGTCTATTACATACTCTTTGCAAAACTGCAGAAATCAAACTCTGCCTCCTGCTTGCTTCAGTCAGTATTCAAAAGACCATCTAAGCAGTGTGAAACTGAGGAAGCGTCACTGAATATGACCGTGACGCATCAGCCACAGAGGTTGTGCTTTAGATTTTGTGTTACAGCTTGTGATTGCTCATCTATCTAAAATTTGGCAACAGATGGATAGTATTTTTTTTAATGCATAACACTCCTCTATCCCTGTCTCAGCACTTAATACTACTGTAGGCATCTTTTCAACAGAGCTATGCAGTTACAATCAATAATATGTGAGCTGATGTTTCTGCTCAATAACATACAGGCACTTAAATGCCCTTCTGAAGTATATTGACCCCTGGAGAGAACTACTTTAGTACAACCATCTTCCCTATTGAAATGGAGATATTTGCTGTTCAGCACAGCTGGGACTTGAGACTACAGAAGCAGATTCAAATATAGATAAAGTCTACATGCTGTGCTATTAAGGGGACAAAGCATCGGGAAGGCTTAGCAGTGATTTTGATTAATTTGTCCATTTAGCTGTGTTCTAATAAGATTGACATTAAGTTACCAGAAATTAAGGGAGTTCCTACTTTATTTATTGTAGTGTCTTTGTTACAAGGTGTTAATTCCAGTATAGAATAGCTATTGAAAGGAGGATGTTACTATGAGTATTTCTTAAAAGAACCACTGTAAAATGCAGTTCAGAGAAACTGGAAGTTATTTGAATGTATTGGGATTTTTCCTCTCCTGCCTTCCAGATGGAAGAGAGGCAGTTAACACTTTCCGAGATGGGGTGTTAAATTAGTGCAAGATAGAGGTAAGAACAAACAGTTATCTTTATGTATAATGTACTTTAACCCAGCAGGCCAAGTCTTGGAAATCCTGTTGGCTTTTGAGTTGTCTTAATGTTACAAAACCAGAAGGAAAACATAGAAAATGCGTTGATGTATTTTGAAAAAGTTATCAATGCTAGGCATTATACCAGCAACAAAACATCTTCAGTGCAAGAAAAAGCATTGTGTATGCATGTACATATAGATGTATGTATTTTTTATATATGTAATTTTCACAATATGTGAAACGGTTTTTTGTAGTTCAGAGTTGGCAGATGCATCAGGGCTTGGGAAATGGGATGTGGTTGAAAGTGCCCTTTTATGGCAGTCTTCAATCTCTTGGTTTTCTAGACTGATGGCTTCCTTGAGACATCATCTGTTTAAAGTGAGTGTATAAGACTTGGTTAGGAACCTTCACCAGAAGTGAAATTGATATGCAGAATAAATTAAAGAGTAATTTTCTGCAAGTACGTATACTTGTGGTACTAATAGGTGTCTGCCTATCTATCCAGAGAGGAGGTAATCTCACACTAGCTAAGCCTGTAGCCAGATGATTAAATAATTTTGATTTATACTGTTCTGACTAAACAAGAGAAAAAGTATTGGGAAGTGTAGATAAATTATTTTATTTTCCCTTTGCCTCTTCCTCAGTTCCCTCTCAAAAAAAAAGAAATATGCTTAGGAATAGCCAAAATAATGGATAATGCATCATATGCTGACAATGACTGAATCTGGCTTCCTTGGATGGAGGAGGAGGAATTGAAAAATAAAAGATCTGCAGGTAGAGAGACTCATTTATGCTCGGAAGCTGATCTCTACTGTTTAACAGAGGGAAGAGGAAAGAGTTATGAATAACAAGAACTGTTCTGTTATGTCTTCCTTTCAAGCTGTTAGTGTAGGCTCTGCAAAATCAGTGAGGCTGAAATTTGCCAAGATTTATGATTGAGTGTGGAAATACTGCTGTACTTTCAGATTAAAACAGCGAGCAGTAGTAAATCAATACATGCACGTCTGTAGACCTGCCATGAGCTCGGCTTATAAATACATATTAGCATTCATCTGGGTTAATTTCTGATCCTCCCAAATCATTGTCCTGAGTAGTGATCATTCCTCAGTATAAAGAAAATGATAAAAGAAATCAGTAGACTATAGAAACAACATTTCAGGATTGTAATTTGAACTTTCTTTGTACTTTCTTGTTATGCTTGCAAATGAATTATTATTAAAAAGCCTATCTTTTGTGGCTATGTGAAAGCCTATGCTCTCATATTTTTATATTCTTTCTGGGAGCCACAGAAACTATGATCATTTATTTGCAAATAATATTGTTTCAAGTTTTCAGTTGTGTGTAAAATGCAGATTTTTTTCAGTACATATTTTGTGTCCATTCTGTAGAACCAGGGTAAGAAAACAACAGGTTGAGACCATTTGCTTTCTTAAAATACCATGGTTTTGTTCTTCCATCTTGTAACAGTAGGAAACTGTAGCCTCTTCCCATATACTTGAATAGCCTTGTCGGTAGTTGTACATGTAAATTGCTGCAGAAAACCTAGATTATTCTGTGTTTTCTTAAGAGTGATGGTAGTATTAAAAAGCAAGTTAGCTTTTTAATAGTTAGAATTTCAAGTACCTTTTACTTGAATTTTTTTCTTCTTTCTTTTTTTTTTCTTTTCCTTATTGTAAAGTCAGGGTTCTCCAGAACTGCTGAACTGGATGCTGGACAGTAGAGATTAGGAAGTGCAGCCTGCTTTGTAAGGCAGATACTGAGAGGCAGACTTCTTGATTTTTCTGATGTTGTAGTATTTACTGGCAACTTCTTGTTTGGATCATCTTAATGCATGTTAGTTGATTTATGATAATTTATGATAATTCCAAGATTTATTGTTTGTGACTATCTGAATAACTGCAAACTATTTTCATACAAAGGATCCTCAGTTCCGTGTCTTATGGTAAAACTTTCTGTAATGCTTTCAGTGGAAGAGTACTTCACATAAATTACAATATTCTATATTAGAAGCAGAATAGTAGCAAATTAGTTTCTAAACCATTCTATCTAATTTGCACACATCACTTCATATTTAAATATTTTTCTCAAAGGAACAATGCCACATAATTTATAAGGAAAACCAGAGTGGTTTTTCACTCTCATTGGTTAACAAACTCAAGAGATCTTTGGCAGGAAACAGCACTTTTAATGTCAACCAGCAATTGTGTTCCTGCAAACAGATGTTTGAAAACTATAACTCTGCATAGTTTACACATTTAAAAATACTTCATATGTGTGTTTTTAAAGAGATAAAGAGAAAAATCTCCTAAAAATATAGGCAAAAAATAGTTAGGAAAAGTCACTTGAGTTTTGCTGTACTATTTATTTCATAAACTGTAAAGATTATAATAAACAATTTTCTTTCCTGAAAGAACAGACATTTGTTTTAATGCATTACTTTGATTATTATTTTCTTTTTCTTCCATTTAGGAGTAAGCAAGCTATGATTACTTAGACAATACTTGCACTTCAAAGTGTGTCAGAGGCAAATCTGTTTGTGATTCTGATAGGTTATTTATCCTGCTTAACCTATAAACTGTAAAGTAACAAGGCTACTGAACTGACAGATAGCCTAGCAGATGGTTCAGAGATTATGCAAAATCACCTCAGCTTGTGAGAAGTCAGGTTGGGTTATTGCAGGGGCAGAGACCGCAAGAGGCACAGAACAAGATCATTTTTCACAATTTGTTGCTTGAAATTCCATTTTTCTTCACAGCATGTGACATCTTGTGTCTACAGTTAAAACAGCTATGCAGTCAGCAAATTAAGGACCAGCATGTTCGTATTCTGGCTTTCATAAGAGTCATTAGGTTGATGAGAATCTTTAGGTATCTATGAAATACGAAAGCTGATCTCCAGTGCAGAGCAAGAGGTCAACTCTGCCACTTTAGCTGCTATTGCCCTCTCCTTTTTCAGTGTCTGGAGCTGTTGTCTCTCCCTACCATAACGTTGAGCAGCATTCTCTTTTTAGCCTATGGAGGATTAAATGGAAATTAGGTGCCATATGTTTAGTAGTAAAAATCATGTTGCAGCTGAGCAAGGATAGGCCAAGATTGAGGGCTTTGACAAAAATCTCTCCTTGAAGAGAGGGTGATTATTAATCATAGCTCTGCCAAGTATCTGAATTCACATCCTCGGTGGAGCGGCTGAGGCTGCAGATACTGATAAACTTGTCAGAGCCTAGAATAGAAGTTATGGGATCATCCTTCAGAATTTGCCTTCTTTCTTTTAAATTAACAAAAGAAGCCCCCAAAACCCCTAATGTAAAGATTTTAACACTTACATTTTTAAATCTCTTTTAAAATTGATTCTACAGCTGTTATGGTTTTTTCTCAAAGCAGCACCAGCAGAATTCTTCTTGATGCCTGACAGGGCATGATACGAGAGGCTTCCCCTCCAACTCCAAAAGCTTTTTTTGGGGAATGGGTGTGCATGTATGTGCATACTTAAAGGATTATTTTTAATTTTTTCCCCCCATGACTGTGTCTTCATTGTACTGAAGAATAACTGCTTTTTCACATATTGCAACATTTTTAACCTTTTAAAGTAAAACTAAAACATGCTCTTATATTTTTATTGATTTAAGATTGACAGAGGAAACACTTCTGCAGGCAGCTGTTGAAAGTGTGTTCATTAAGACACTAGAAAGCCACTGCTTTAGTGTCAGCTGTAATACTTCTGAAATGTTTAAAATGCCCAGAGACATTAAAAACCAAAGTCTACCTCATCTGTGCTAAATAAGAGAACGTTGTGCAGTGGGTCTTCCTTTTAAAATAATCAATTAGTTGTGCAACAAGGATCATACTAATTGAAAAACCTTTGGAAAATGTAATAAAGATAGGATGTAGGATGCTAATTGGACTCTTTCCCCTTGAATTTCAGTCAGCTTCTAAGGAATGGATAGAGGTTATTCACAACTCTACAAAGCAAGAGCAGAAGGAAGCAAACATTTCCTGATTCTAAAAACATATCTTCCCTGTCCCCACAGCTTATCTTTGTCTGAACCAGGAAATAACTGCTCTTGGGAAAAACAAATTGGGTAGCTGAAAAATAATAATTTCCAAAATCTTTTTTTGTGTGTCACTCCCCACTGTCCATTAGGATTTTGAATTCCTGATTATTTTTAGTCTAAGGAGCATTTATATTTGTGTAGAGCCTTTACACTACAAACCAAATACCTATTCATAAAATACTGCTTTTTCTCTGTTGAAATTAATATTGTCCAAGAAACTTAGAAGGGATTTGTTCACACTTTACTGAATTATGTATGTCCATTGTGCAAAGCATCTACTCCTGTGAGGCCACACAACTGTAAGAGATGAAAGAATATCTGGGCTTGCATCTGGTTTTGCTGCTTTTGATTACTTCTCAGGGAAATCTGGAACTGTAACCTACTGAGACTGAAGAAAAAATGATTTGTACCAAAATAATAGTAGTTTGCACTGTGGAGATGTTAGTAACTGCATTGGTAATGATGATGACATAGATTGATTCTTATTGAAAACAGAAATTAAATTTAAAAGAAGATTTAAACATAGATCTCTTGTGAAGAAAGCTTTGCTGATCTTAAAGAAGAGTTTACAGCAGTATATAAGAATATTGATTTGTCAGTAAAGGCAAGGTTCCTAGGAGCCTAGGGGTTTTTTGCTTTTATAGTTGGGAGATCTTTTTTCCCTTTTTTTTAAGTACACAGACCTCAAAAGTAGTCTTTACATTAGTAGACAAAAGGTAATTTTTGTAATTTTGTAAAGACAAAACAGTAGTTTGCTTTTATAATAATAAATTCTAATTTATTTGGAGGTATTATTTAACTCCCAAATAAAATAATAATAAATGAGAATGAGAACTACTTGGATAATTGGGTATTTTGAAAATGCCATCTTTCTTCTAAAGTACCTGAGAGTCCAAGAGACATCAGTAAGAAAGGAAGGAATTAGCTTTATGTCAAAACCACATCATCATTTAACACCATGTGATGAAAATAACACTTTAATTTAGGTACTCAAGTAAGTTCTGCTTTGCATATAGTGAAAAATTTGGTCTAATGCCTGAAACAGGGTACATCAGGTGGCATTGGTTAACCCAGTCTTGAATATCTGAAACTAGGAAAGGAGACTTTATTAAACCAAATAGATTAGCCAAATCTATAACAATTTCAAAACAGACCTCATACTAAGCCAGAATATCCATACCCGCTAACTCAGAAAATAAAAATATAAAAGTATAGCTGCAAATTTTTATGTAATGTTTAATTATGCACTTAAAATGATTGGTCCAGCTTTTGGTGGTAGATACTTCTTCTGCTAGAAAACTTTTAGGTGCATGATGGCCTTGAAGCTACTGAGTATTCTGAAGAGTTTCTCAAAGAACAGTGTGTCTTCCAACAACAGAAAACAAAATACGGACAAAATGTTCTCAGCAATGTTTCCTTCTGAACGAGGGCATAGATGTGGTGAAGAAGAATTTAAAAATGGAAACCATATGGTTTGATTCTGTTCTCTAAACTCAGTATTCTGCTGGATTGAATAAATTTCTTTATCAAGTTTTTGTAAGAAACATTTACCCATAACTAAAGAGTGGGATCAGAGTAGTCTATCACAAGGACTAGGAGTGTTGTATTGACAATTAATTTCCAAAATTCCTCTTACTGGAAAATTGAAAATTTGATACATAGGGAAACAAAAGCTCCCTGTGTTTGTCTAAGTTTAAAAGGGACCAAAAGCTTAAGGTTCAGTACACCACTTTCCCGAAATGCAGCAGAGAGGCGGAGGTATGGGAGCCAGACAAAACTTTTTATGCTTGGGTTTTGTATCCAGGAGAAAAGATTGATGGGGCTGATCATGTTCCCTTGGCTGTGCTGTTGGGTTAGAAATGCCCTGAACACGGGAAGGTCAGTGAGGGAAAGGAGCGAGCTGTACCAAGTCAGCTCTTGCTGACAACTCCCTCTTTTTCTCAGACTCAGGGAATTTTCTTTGCTCCCAGTGCACCAGGTGTTATAGAGGGACTGTGAACTCCAACAGAGATTAGGCCTTCCCATGGGCTGTTGGGGTTTTTCCTTGTCAGTTCTCAACTGAGATAGTGGAGTGGCTTCCACCCACTCTACAAGCAGGATAGATAGTGGTGTGGGCATGGCTAGTAAGACCATCAGTTGTATATAAATGTTTTGAGTTAAACTGTTCAAAACAGAATACTCTGTGTTTGAGGAGGTGAGGATCTTAAAATTTGCACGTCACTGCTTTGCAGAAGTCAATGTTTCTTGTGTGCATTGATTTGAGATCATACTGAAAGACAACATGATTTCCTTTCAAGCAAGAATTTGCTGTATTTAGAGTGCATGCAAGGTACCCACTGACCATGCTGTGTGGTGAATAAGGCCATCTTGAATAAGAAACATTTTTATGGTTTTTGTTGTTGTCTTTTATTTTTAAAGCTGATTTACAGACTAAGCAGGCCCACCTGCTTTTTCTTTTTAGTGTTACAATTAATATATAGGAATTGCATTGGAAGTATTTGCTTTATGCATTTTCATCTAGTTACTTACCCTAGTCAAAATTACAATTTATTTTGATGTATATCTATTCAGCAGCTGCATTGTATTTTAGGATTAATTAATCTGCTCTTCTATGTGATATTCCTTGCCAGACCTGCCTGTTTGTTGTGCTCTCTCCAGTGTTTGAGTCACCTGGTGAGAATATTGGCTCCCTATCAGAATATTTTGTCCTTAGCTGGGGTCTCTTTCCTTTCACAATTCCACCTTAAAGTGAATTCATATACTTGGAGCCACTTACAAGTTACGAAATCCATGTCTGGTTTTGCCACGTGATTCTGGATCTTAAAAGTAAGAGCATTCCATGAAGGGCAGTGATAAGATGCTAAGATGCAAAAATCAATCTAGAACAAGCACAAAAGATATGCAGCATTGTTTCTGTATATCAGAGGAATTTTGACAGCACTACAATAATGCAAACTGTAACAGCAGAATCTCTAGGAATGTTCTTTTTACAGCTGGACTGGACTTAGGCAAAGGGAGATCACTGTTCATCACCAACACAAAGTTCTGGACAGTTCAGGATGGAGGACCTAAGCAGCATTGAAAGCAACAACTGTCCATGGTAGCAGAGATCCTTCTGGCGTATTTATGTCCAAGTCAACATCTTGTGGTAGAGAAATCCTTCACAGCAAACCTGGAAGACAGGCTGAAAGTAATGCAAAGGGAAGCACTGTAAGCTTGGTGGTATGAGGTATATTACATTATGTTGTGGACAAAGATTTGAACAATTCATTCCAGACAAACCTTATCAAGCCTCTCGCTGCCTGTTCTTACTGTACCTCCCCTAATGCACACACAGATAAGTTCTTTCAACATCAAAACAGCACTTGGGGCAGAGACTTCAAGCTACTTCATTCCCCATTCTTTGTCATGCTCATGATGATGTCTTTTCACCTTCACATTTCCACGTATATTCATTATACTGCCAGATGTACAAAGGCAGAAAAATAAGTATTTTCAAGTTCAGGTTGATTCATGTACTTGGTTTTCTAAGGACCCTTTTCTTTCAATATTGTGGAGATTGCCAAAATTAGGCTTCAGAGATGTTTTAAATGTCAAATGTATCCCTAGCTGTTTGCAGTGAATCTGTCAGGATGATTGTTTGCACTGGTTTTGACAATGTTGCTGAACAAAATTATGGCAAAAGTAGACTTTGGGGCAGCATGAGCAGGTGAGGGTTATTTTATCATTTCATTCATTTCATTTCATATGAGTATGTAATGAGCAGTAGTAAACACTATCTTCTTAGCAGCTGTACTGCATTTATTCCTAGCTTGGTTTTGAACATGTTTCTTCTTTATCTCCTGTCCAGACAGACGTTTGTATTGGTGTTCTGTACCACAACTGTATCTTGTACACTGGGTCACAGGCAGTTACTGAGTGCACCCCTGTTAATCCCATACCCAGCTCACCCTGGCAATTATTTACCTGCTTCTTACCCAAATCCTCTCTTCTCAATGTGCGAGTTGATATTTGTACAAATGCTGTATAGAAAAGAGATGCAAAGCTGAAAACATCTTTCCATCTCCAAACATAATTCAGACTGAAGAATGTGTTAATAGCACTCTAAAGAAAATAAAAAGAACTCTCTACTGCTGCTGAACATGAGTTTGATGTTATTTTGGGGAGAAAAATAACCCACTTAATAAGAAGTACCTAGTTGCTTGTCACCAGCCAGATTAGCAGTTATTTCTTAAGACTGATACTTAGTTTGAAAGAAAGCACATTTTAAAAAACGTGTTTCAGCTGAGAGGGAATGAGCAATCGCCAATCGCTGTAGAACTGATTCTGCCAGCCGTGGGAACAGTGCTCTGCTGTAGGTACAAAATCTCACCAAGCATGCAGTAAGGCTGTGGAGCAGGAGAGAACCCTCAGCAAGTGCCTTGGACAACTAGATGTATATAGACTTTGAGAGTTAGGATCTTCAGGCAAGACTTAACATCATAGCCATTTTTGGAATACAAATTTTCTCTTGCTTGCTATAATCCTTTTGTAAGCAGGCGATATGTACCAGTTTGCATCATGACTGGTGTGTTTTATAGCTCATTGATTTCTGCAGGGTATTGATTGCAGTTGCACCCAACAAATAAGCAGTTGAAGACAGGAGCTTGTGTTAAAAGCAGACTGTAGAATTCAAGGGGAGGAAAAGTTTTCACAACGGTCATAATTTGAAGGAAGCACTTAGGAGAAACTGCAAGGAGTAATTCCCCTGGTAGCAGACATGCTGGGAACAAGGAGGGGGTGCATCCTGCTGGCCAAGCTCAGGGCGGGTAAACGGCTTTTCTGTGCCTCATGGCATGAGTGGAGAACAACTCACACATGGGAGGGAAAATCGTAGGAGAAATCCTGGCGATAGCTGCTATTGTTATACTGGTTCCCAGTTTGTTCCTAGACTCACACTGCTGAAATTTCTTGGCAGCCTTCCATGGTGGCTGGTTCTTTGCAGGAGCTGTGCTATCTAGGACAGTGCAATAAATCACTAAGCCATCTTTGCACAGTGGAAGGTGGTTCACGAAGTTTCTGTAAAGAACAGATGTGCAGAGACCCATTTGTGGGCTGGGGAGCATCAGCACGGCAGGCGGAGCAGTCCAAGGCAGCCCCGATGCAGCTGGCGGGGTCACTGTGTTTATGTAAACACCCAGTGCTGTGGTTCTTCACCACCACCACCACCACCACTTTCTGCGCTCTCAAGAACTGACACGGTAGCAGAGACAAGATCATCCTTCAGGGATTTTTTTTCCCCACAAAAGGCTATGTAGCTCTTCGCTTTAAGGAGCTTTAGGGAGGCTGATAGGATATGGAGAATGCTGGCTGTCAAATGTCATGCTGGGTGCAAGCACCCTGAGCAGTTTGCCTCTCTCATTTATAGCATGTGCTTTTACTCTGCACTCAGAAAAATTCTGGAGAAAATGTCAAAAGTTTTGACTTTGAGACTATAAAGCTTTCTGAATGGAATGACATATTTGAAAAATAAGTGATACAAATAAGGAAGTACCTGCTCCAACTATTATGCACAATTTCTATTATAGCTTTATTATAGCCTTATTAGCCTTATTATAGCCTTATTATATTAGCCTTATAATAGCTTCTAAAATGGTAAATGTAGGTATGCACTGATTTTCATTGACGCTTGTATGTTTTTAGGCTATAGATGGATAGTTCTGTTTTATATCAGTGTAGATGCTCACAATCTCAAATAAAGAAAGGAAGCCACCACTTTGTGGCTTGTGTCACAGGTTTACTCCCTTGCAACTAATAGAAGCCATCCAATAACTATTGCATAAACAGCAGGGTCTTGAAAGTGATCACAAAGAGTGATAACTACGCTGAAAGGTGTATTTAAATGCTCTTTGTGGGGAAAGTACTTTGTAAATAGGCTTTGCTTTTGAATAACTATTACTTTGCAAGTGAACAGTTAATTGAGTACTCTTAACAAACTAAGCTTAATTTATTAGGCTTCTAATATATTTTGAAGAATTTTTAAGATTAATACAGCTACTGCAGAAATGGAATTAATTGTCTTTTGACATAATATTTTTTGAAATCATACTCACTCTGTTGAAATTCTATTTAGCTGGTAAGATGGTGAAAGTCCATTTTTCCCCAAATTCCCCTTTTGAATACTGATAACATTTCTCATAATTCTCCATTCATTTTGGGTTCCTGTACAATGATAAAGAGCCTCTTAGCACACAGTGCATAGATATACCTGTTAGTGTAATAAGTTACATACATTCTCAAGTGAAAGGAAACTCCTTTTGCATAATTTTTTTCTTCTGTGCCCAGGGCACCCTAACAAGTGTAGTTGAGAAGCAAACAGAGGAGGATGTGGGAAGGAGCTTGGGAAACCTGTGCCCGTTTCCAGTCCCACTGTCGATGCAGGCCAAGAGAACTGCTGTTTTTAAATTGAAAATGGGATTTTTATTCCAAGGGAAATTGCAAGCAGGAACAAATTGTACTCTGAAAATGATCAAAATACCTAATTCTGATAAACTTTGCAGAGCACTTCAGAAACAGCCATTGTTCTTATAGCTGGGATTGCTGTCCACCTCTTTCCCAAGCTTAGTTGCTGAGATCTCTGTGTGCTCACCTTTGGGCTGCATAACAGACTGGGCTCACCAGGTACTGAGAAGCTGAGAAACTGGCAATAAGAATAAGAAAATTGATACTTTCCTGAGGGATGTTTTTGTTTTAGTTGAAATCACTTATATTTACAGAAATGCACAGAATTTTTTTGCCAACTTTGTTGATCAGCTTTCATAAGTCTTGCACTTGTCATGTTCCAGAACAGAATAATATTAAACCAGATGTAATATTTTTCTGTTTGTCAGTTGGGGTTTTGCTGGGTTTTTCTATTTTTTTTCTCTTTCCATACTGTGCTAGCCAGCAAATCTAGCACTGACAAGACAACTGGTCTGCTTTAACTGGTCTATATACTGAGAGAGTCCCAGCTTATATCTATAACATGGTGTCTTATACACGCCAGAATTTTAACTGCATGGCATTCTTTTCTATAAGATGCTGATTTCTGTCTTACTCTTTGTTCTGTGGTGCCACTGAGAATATAGGACAAACAGAACAAGATTGTACTTGAAATTGATGACCTTTTTTGTCACTTCCATCTATCTATGAGTTTGCATTCCATAATTATATAGTCTATATATTGTTTCATTTTGCATAGTAAAGTGTACTAGGATATAAAATAAAGTGATTTGTGTGTTTGTTATAATAGGATGTTCTTTTGTCATTTTTCTCACACATGTATAATACGTTTTAGGTATGGGAAAATTGTATCCACGAAGGCTATTTTGGACAAGACTACAAACAAATGCAAAGGTATGTATATTTTCCTTTATACTACATTCCCCTGAAAGTCATAATGGATTCTATAAAATACATTAATGTTGTATTTTAAGTGCTTTTTACCTTTGTTGGTTTGGTTTGGTGGGGTTTTTTTCCCCCAGTCTTGTTCCTAAATGAGTTTTATTCTTGCTGGTGGTTGGTGTATTCAATGCATTTGCCTCCAGTGGAGCTGGCAGACAGCCGGTGTTGGTGGCACAGCCAAGCCAGAGTGAAGCTGATATGCTCAGTGCTGGCTGGCAGCTCGCCTCTATTTTAAAAACAAAAATGGAGTTAAAAGCAGCTTTTCCCCTTTTGCCTGGAGAAACTAGGGAAGCTTGCAGATGACCATTCAACTATACTAAGCATCTTAAAAAATTATACATTGTGGGAATAAGCTCCATTGATTAGTATAGCTTGAAGCAGCACTTAATTACATGTTCCAGTACTCTAATTGTGTTTTGTTATGTTCTATTGAATGTATTGGGAGCAAAGAGAGGGTTCATTTTCAATGAAGTAATTGCAGCTGGAAAAAAAAAAATTAGAACTCCTCTAGATAAGCTGGATACATCAGTTCATGGATTTTCATCACTCATTGCAATTGCAGTGATTCGGATCCCAGCATGTTTGTGGTGGGGGAAGGTGTGGTAGCAGACACTGAAAAATACCAGATTTCAGACTTTGACTTTTTCAATTAAGAGGATAATTTCTAAGCAAAGTGAAATATTAAGTCAGCTGATTGAGCAGTGTTAATAAGCATATAATGCCCATGAATGAGTAGAAAGCTGATAGGCAGAGGGAGGAGAGGAGAGTTCGTCATTAATCAAAAAAGGTTTTGTGCAGAACTTGGAAGCAGTGCAGGGACATAGCTTCTCAGCTCCTCATCTTAAGCAAATTAAAGAGGCACTGACAGTTCAGAAACCAAAATTTCTAGAAAATTTTTTCCTAGCTTGTATTCAGACATCAGTGTGACTAGGAAAGAGAAGATGCCCTTTTCAATTATTTTAATTAGTTAAGGCCTATGATTGCACTTAACTGATTTAGTCTGTCCATTCTGTCAGTTCCTGAAGTGTTCAGCAGTCCTTTCAGAGATGCAGAAATTCTCACGTTAATTCTTTAAGAGATTTAAGATGACTTTTTCAATACAGAATTTAAATCCCACTGATGAAAAGCTAACAGCCTGTTGTGACAATACACTGCAAGGTAAGGCTGCAGGGAAGCTCACTGCATGTCGCTGAAATTGCAATGGGAACGTAAGTAAGCAGAATGCAAATATCTAACTGGAATTTAACCAAAAGATTGACAGCATCTCTGGCTTTTTCCAAAAAACACACCATGGGGTTTAAATGAACTGGAACAATGAGCATCTGAGTTTCTCTATCATCTGGAAGGTGGCAAAGCCAGCTTTGATGGCATGCTTGGTGTCAGTATGTAACTTTGTATTACACCCTGCAGTGTGTTGGTGATAACCCAGGCTGCCATGGGTGTGGAGAGCTAGTTTGGGGTATGGGAAGTTAGTCTTGCCTTGGCAGCACAAAACTTGATATGAACTAATTCACTTTGTTTCATGTCAGGATTTAACAATCCACACCACCCCGTGTTACACAAAACAATATGCTGCTTTCTTCAGCTTCTTGGCAGCATAAATAAGCTTGCACTGATGTAAAAGGCTGCTTGAGTTGTTTTTTCCAAGTTAAGAGCTTTAAAGCTTGTTCTGTTATAACATTAAATAACCTTTTTTTTCAGTATAGATATATTGTAAGAGGATAGTACTATAATTTGAAGAAATATTTCCATCTTCTACTCCTCCAGGGGTTATTTCATTGTTGTATTTTTTGTTTGTTTTCTTTTACCCCAACTTTAACTCTGCAAAGGGATTTTATTAATACTTGGGCATTTCACTGGTGGCAAAGAGGGGGATTGAAAAATCCACAATGAGGTTTGCAATAACATCTAGTAGAAGTAGCTTCCAAACTCTGACTGCCTCTTGGTGAGCCTTGAGCCTCCAATTCCCAGTCTGGATTAAAAATCCCAGCCTGTAAGGTCAATGTCTGTTAAGGCCAAGGTATAGTGCTATTTGGGCATCCTGGAATCCCTTAGTTACGTGTTCTTGTTCAGAATAAGAAAAGAGGTTATTGCAAATATATGGAATTTGTTTCAATTGGCGTTGAACTTATTTTTATATTTAAAGATTGCATTATATGGAATAGAAAATGCTTTCATGACAGTTTTTTACGTTCTTTCAATAATAGGAAAAACCATTTGCTTTCACCGAAGCTGGGTTTTCACTTATTTTTAAATTTAACTGTCTTTAATGTATATACAGTGAGATAAGTAATTTACCAAAAATTGGGTAGATATGTGTCTTTTAAACTAAATTCCTCCCCCAATTTTGAATAAACGAAAAGTAACTTACAGACTTACTTGTCATTTATTCAAACTGTAATAAGAATTTACTTCAAAAAAATTAACAGATGATGTTTTCTTTGGTGATCTCTGAAATAATCTGCTGTAAGAAGTTACATACCAGATAATATAAAGCAAATCAATATACTGCTTGTTAGCAATTTGGCCAAAATTCTGATAATGAGTGAGCATGGAAATGGTTTTGTTTCACTGGGGCAGTTCCCCACCAGTTCAAGGTTCAAGAACTTTGCTAGGTTTTTTGGGGGTGGGGATGGGGGAACGCTGCATGAAGAACTTGAGTTCAAATTGTCCCTCTTCATCAACAAGAAAATTGTATTAAATAACCATGCCAGTTGCATGGCTGGTGGCTGTGAAGTGTTTATAAGCTGGTTGCTGTCTTGTTAACAAAATGATGTTTTTTCTTTCAGGTTACGGTTTTGTTGACTTTGACAGCCCAGCAGCTGCTCAGAAGGCGGTTTCTGCTTTGAAGGCCAATGGAGTGCAAGCACAGATGGCAAAGGTGAGTTAAAATAACCAAATAATTCTTGCAATGGGTTTAGGAGGTGAACAAGCTTGTACAATGGCACAACAAGGGCAGTGTGGAGTTTCCAGCTGCAGGGCCCTTAACAGAGAGCACAGTCCTCAAACCACATGATTATTAAGGTAATAAAATGGAGACTTTTGACTGCCATATCCTAAATAATCTCAACTAAATAAATAAAGAAGCATGAAAGTCTCCAAACTGATCTCGTTGCTTTTATCAATTTATTCATAATAGTCTTTTCCATTGGCTTCATCAAACAAAAGTTTAGCAATAATTTGTAAAAACTACAGCAAGCTTAACGAATTGGTTTACAGCACAAAGGTATGAAAGGTTTCATAGATTGTCTGTTACTGAGGTTAGAAGCCTTGTGATTTAGGGATTAATTTTTGAGTATACCTTGGCAAAATTTAACCTTTGAACTTTATTTCAGCCCTTCTAGTATACTTTCTGCTAATACAAGTAAAATTTGAACCTGAGCATTCATGATAGATGTCTTGAAATTCTTAGCCAGCTCTTGGCTGACCTACTTTAGCATCAAGGCAAGCCCAAGAACTATTAAAAAATAACAGAATGAGAGCTATCTTCTTTTTCCTCTAATTTTTAATGAACTTTGCCTCTGAACCAGCTTATTAGCCAAATGTGATCTTCAGAGCATCTTCAGTGCTCTTTGAAATTAGGGAGATGATACTTTAGTAATGATACCTCATGCATTCTTGTTGGGTCAGATGGCCTGGTTCCAAAAGACAGCCATAAACACCTCTACAAATTTGTTAACTAAAAAAAATATTACCAGTATAATCTGTTGATATAATTGTGGTACCTCTTAAAGCAAATTTATTTTTAGTTTGAAAATGATATACTAATTAAAAAATGCTAAAATCTAGTAATCTCAGAGGCTTTTTTATTAGAGTAGTCTGCTAAAAATCTAGCAAGTATTTTATAGTTATCCACTAGGTACAGATTTTTTTCAGATGAGATATTTTCCACAGCTTCTCAGCTGAAGAGAACAGTTAAGCTAACAACATAAATGTCTTTGGATGGATTCCAGGGCAACAAAATGGAAACCATATGTTTCATACTTAATGCGTGCTTCATTACAGCCATGACACAAACATACATGCTTACTGGAAAACACTTGAGGTTTTTTTTTTTCTTTTATAAGGTTTTACATATGCTTAATAAAGGCAATTTATTTAATCTTTAAGTTTTAGGTGATCACTTTAAAATATACCCCAAATTTTTCTAAGTTCTGTCTGCCGTCTTATGAATATGATAACTAGATAGGAGCTGCAAAAAGAGATTTTGAAGTCATGCAAATTCATTTTCTTAATAAACTTTGATGTCTGATTTAATTGTTTTCTTGAGTAGATCGAGAAGCTCTAATAATTAACTACAGTAACCTAATGAATAGTTTTTAAATCTTTTTTATAGTATATAATTCTGACTCATTTCTTCTGACAGTTGAAGATCAGTAATATTTCTTTTTGTTAGCATTAATGAAAAAATGTGCACAAAAATGTCCTACAGTTTTGGGTATTTTTCTGACCCTGTGTCAAGTTTGATGACCTGTGGGAAACCTGTAACTATGAGGTTTGCATTCCAGTGAAACTTGTTCTGCTTCTTAACACAGAGTGTTTGAATTACTAAAAAGACCAACCCCAAAACCAGCCCAATGAACAGTACCACAACAGACACTAGTGACTATGAGTTTGAGTGCTTTGATTTTTGTCTATTTTGAGCCATTGGATTTTTTTTTTTTCCCTCCTGGGCAATGCTGCTCTCCTTTTGTCTGAAAAATCCTATCTCAATCCTTAGATGCTCCAAACTGGGAATGGCCAGTCACAGTTGCTTTGGCAAGATTAGCAAATCGCACCCTACACATGCAAGACTCTATAAAAGTTTGTGTGTTTAGTATTCTGTCCTTTTGCATGTGACCACCTGTGCCATGGGGTGGTGGTCCTGCAGTGACACTGCTCCAGGCTTAAGCCTAAGTGTCACAGAGGATTTGAGGAGTTTCCTGGCTGTCTGGGCAATCGATTTCCTTACTGGCCACCGCAGCTGCTGCAGTTTCAAAGAGGAAATCCATGCCTGTTGGTGTGATTTATCCATGGGAAGGTGTTGTAATTACTCTGTGCCCAGGGTGTCAGGAGCAGCACAGCTCCTCAGTGCTCTCACCCTCCCTCCAGACGTGGTTCCTGACCCGCAGCTGAACAGGGAGGAAAATGTTGTAGCCATGTTCTGACTCTGGCTGCCATAAAGTCCTTTTTGCAGTGTCCTGCTGTAGCTCTAGGTCAGTGAGTTAAAAACTACTCACGTCACCAAGTTCATCTGCAAATCCTACTTTAGTGGAAGTGGTTCAAATTTTTATATATTAAAATTTTTGTTGTTTTGTAGAGATAACTTCAAATTACAGGTTTTTTTCAAAATATTAAGTGGTGAATTACAATTTTTTCCTATCCATGGGGTAAAATCATGCTGTACTTGGCAGTCTTCTTCCAAGTTGATCTGACATGAGAAAAATCCCCCTTGCTATGTTTTGCTACTGCTGAGCAGAGTGAGAAGGCCCAGGGCCTGAGATAGAGCTTCAAGCCAAATCCTGCCAGATCTGTTCTGGGGTCACTGTTGGTGACCCCACTCAGGAGATGGGACGATAGTAGAACCCTGTGTCAGTCCATTGCTCAGGAAATACCATGTCTTCAGCTATTCTGGTCTTTCTGAGATCTGAATTGGGAGCCCTTGGCTAAGACAAGCCTGGGAAGGATTTTCTTTGTGCTGGTTACCAGTATCTTCTGGTCACTGCTGAAACAAATGTTTCCAATGTTTCTTTTTGGCCAGAAAATGTGGCTAAGAGCTCACTAAGATGATAATTGCATAGCCTGGGGATGGGAGTAGTTTTTAGGTGGAAATTTAAAATGGATTTAACAAGCTATTGCCCCTCCCCTCTCTTCCACTTGAGTGTTGCTGGTGGTAAGTCCGTCCTTTTCAGGGTATGTAGGTGGCTGTGGATGGGGTCAGATGATGTGAGCTGTACTGGTAGCCAGCTTGTTTCAGGACCCACCAGTACAAACCAGTAGATTATCTCTTACTCAACAGATCAAAGAGCAAATACATGTCTTGCAAGAGTAGTGTTATTTCTAAGCTGCTTAGTAACTGCTGGGTGTCCAATTTTTATTTTCATTCCTTTTAATTTATTGCAATTTCTTTTCTTAGTTTATTGTTCTTGCTCCTAGAGGGGTGATTATAAACCAATAGTCATAATTTCAAAAGTTGTGGTTTTGTAGAGCTGTGCAGTCTTAGGTAAGATCAGTAGTAGTATTGAAAAGCTCTGACCATTTTGTTTGTTAGAAAAGTTGTGGTTGCTGTCAGAGTGATTCTTCTGAGAGCCCTCTTCTCTTCCTATCATCCCTCAGGTAAAAGTGAGATAACTCTAGGTTTCTATATCATTCAGGGCAGACAGAAAGTGACTTTGTGTATATGAGGATAGAGGCACACAGAAAATCCACTATATATTGGTATTTTGAATGGAGATTTAAAATACTGCAAGTCTGTATGGATGTTTTAGAAATGGTGAGGTATAAATGCTACGGAGATAGCAGACACCTAAGTTCTTATATGCTTTTGACTTTGAGGTTTACATAAAGCATTCAAGTCACTGCTCAGCCCGAGTTCTGCCCCACCAAATGATGTTAACTGAATTCACCTGTAGCTACTGAAGCAACTGTTTCAATGGAAGGTTGAATAATTCTAACTTTCTGGATGTAAACTCATGTGTAAATATAAAAGGTAAAAAAGAGCTACTAAATAAGAATGGTTAATAAAACCCACATTTCTTCTCATCTCTCTGTCCAGCAAACTTAAAACAGGAAGAGAATCATTGTGTTTATAGCCCAGATAAAGTCAGCAAGAGAATTTCTATATTATACTGACAGCAATGTAGAGCTGCACAAGCCAGCTAGAATACCAGTGTGGCTCTGCCAGCTCAGACTTTTGAGTGTTAACTCCTTCCTGGCATGGCAGGGACATTTGTACAACCAGATTGTTCATCACCTCGTAGGCTGACAGATTTCTGAGATAATAGTGAAAGGCTTATGTCTACTAAAACTGTTCTACAAAAGGAATTACCACTTTTTGCAAAGAGCTTGCAATGTACTTTAGGCATCACAAGAAGGGTTAATGGACATTCTCACAACTGAACTTTGACCATGTGTTTAAAATTAGTGTAGTGTCCTCTCTTTAAAATAATTTACCTATCCAAGTCCAACACAGCTGCTGTGGACTCAATGACCCTGATTCTCCACACTTTGTTGTTGAAGACCTTGTCCTCTCGTGTTTCTTCAATTCTCTCTCTCCTCATGAGATTTGTAGTTCTTCTGTATGTACAACTTCACTATAAGATAGTCAAGGTAATTTATAACTTAAATGGTTGATATTCATTATTTTCCAGTTTGTGTTTTCCTGTCTTTTTTTTCTGTATGGAAGCATAAAGAAAACATGTACTACTTACAATAGAAGCCATGAATGTAGTCCACAGACATGGAAGATTTCCGTGTTTAGTGAGACTTGTTAATTTGAGCCAAGGAATGCTGTTCTATGTACTAATGTGCATTTTTGTGGGAAGACTCACTGTTTATCCATTCGAAGATTTCCCCAGAGTTGCACATTTTTAGGACTTAGGGCTTCAGATTCATAATGTTACCATTTCCTCCTCCCGTAAGTCTTTGCTTCCACTGACACAATGAAATGTGGTCCTGCTTATTTGTATTAGCTCTCACATTAACATATCACTAAATACTTTCAAATATTTTAAGCTTGTGCAAAAAAATTAGGGCTGTCTTAACAATTGTTTCTTATTTGAATTGTGTCAGAATAACAATGTAAAAGATGTTCTCCCATCACATACTGACTTCCACCATTCTTAAGACACAATTTGTGTTTTCTGGAGTGGTCTACAGGCCCTCAAAGCATCAGACCAAATTCTGAAACTTGTTACATGTGGGTGGGTTTTAGTTTATGATGAATATGAGCCCATTGTCTGAGTTCATGTTGATCCTCTGGAGTACAGAGATGACCTGAATTTGCAATCTTTGTAGTTTTCACTCATGGTTACAAAGGCGGAACTGTGATGTTCTCTCCTTGTGCAGGTAGCTTTATCTTTCTTTCCTACTTTAAATTTGCTCTAGGTGACTTTTTTCCCAAGCGTATTTGAAAAAGATGAATTGTCACACCATATGAAGTGTGAACTTCAGGAGGAAAAAGCTGCTTAGCTGCTTGTCCTCATCTCTGTAACAGAAATCAAGGCTTTTCCACATTTAATAAGCATAATTTATTGAAGGCAGCTCTTCCTTTATGTTGCTGATGAAGAACATGATTTTAAATGAGCAAAAATGGGAAACAGTGAACTTTTAAGTTCAGTAATGTACTGCTTATGGTACTTATCTTCACTGTGACAACTTTCTGGAGAATTAAATCAGTTTTCATTCCTATAGAGCAAACCAAGAAAAATAGTTTAGGTTACCATGGTGCTAGTGCGCCTAATCTAACTGGAGAAGGTAGGCATGTTGCAGTTTTTTTATTCTGTATCTGGGCTTCTGAATGCCAAAGAACAGATGACAGGCAAACTGGAGCTAACTCAAGCAGATTTCTACAGCAGTTTTTAGCAACTGTCTTGAAAAGTTTTCTTTTTACCTAGTTTGTACTACTTTTTGTAAGTAATAGTATTAAGTCTTACTGTAACACATTTTAAAAAAACATAATAAATTTTTCTCCTTATATTTGTAGAAGTTCTTAAAAGTCATTATAAAATAAATTGAAGATAAGCCAAATGTTGCTTACCTGGAAGCCAAATTACTATCATGTCAGGAATTGCAAGTGCACTAAATAGACAGTTAACAACCACTTGCCTTGAGTAAAGAGCTTCAACCCACACAAGTCTTATCTCAGTTGCTAAGTAGTGCTGTGGCTTGTTCTGATAAGGGTCTCGTGCCTTCTTAGGAACTGTGGTGGGCTCATTCAGGGCTCCCAGAGAGCACCTTCATGCCCTTCTGGCAAAGCAAAATCACTGAGAAATAAAAAAGGAATGTATTAATGCAGTGATAGACTGATCACAATGCTTATTGTAGTTAAATTCCTCTTCTCAATACAGATGTGTCTGTAAAAATAAATGTTTAGTGTATTAATCATATGCAGTTCTGCAGAACCAGTGAAGATTATGGTAGTGATTTCTCCCTGAATTGTGTTCTTAACAGAATTGTGTCTGTGGTCAGACAGTATTAAAACTGTGGCTAAAACAGACATATTTCAGTGAAACACTGGCCAATTGTAAATTTTGAAGTAGTATCTATATGAAGGCAGACAAGCATTTAATCCCTTCCCTATCAGGCAGAGGATCTTCCATGCTGTGAGCAGAGCCTAGTCACATGTTTCTGAATGGCTATCTGTTCACTCTGACCTTACACAGAGCAACAGAAAACAGATGTCTTTGCGTTTTGCCAAGTTTCTTCCTCGCAATTTAGGAACAATTCCACACGCACAGGGAGGTTTTTGTTAATTTCTTTCAGATGATGGTAGAGCACTTCATGTTATGTAGGAATCCTGATCACCACTTTCTACAGAAATAAATATTAACAGTTGATCATTCCCATTACTTTTATAAGAAATGCTGTGTCTTATAAGAGCTCCTTGGGAAAAAGCAGCATGTTACTCTGCAAGTGCTCTGCTGGACATCTTTATATTGTTACATTCTGGTAGAAACTTCTGGAGAACAGCTGAAGGTGTTTGGTGAGAAAAGACTGATAGAAACTTGATTGCTTGAAACAAGACTTACTATTTTTCTCAGTAATATGGATACTTACAGTAGCCCACAAATTCCCTGACATGGCCCATAATCTGAAAATGCTGAGCAATTTCAGCATCTTTCAGGATCTGCTGATGGTTCTGTTTACTAAAGAGAACCCTGCATGAGATATGAGACACTCAAATTAAGCAGTTTTCCTAAATTGTATAGAATTTAAAAAAAAATACATTCAGTAGTTTATATGTTAATGGAGGCTTGCTGCCCAAAATTAGGGAACTTTCCACTGCCTTTAGTAAATCTTTTTTGATAATTTCCATTAAATAGTGCAAATAATTTAAAGAGATTTAAGGTATATAAGGGGAAAGTGGCTTATACAATTTCATGGATTTTAAGCAGAGGAACACCTACCTTTAAATCCTAAGAATGATTACAGTGTATAGGCAAGGTGTGAGCTGAGTTATGTTGGAAGGTATTTTTGCTGGTTTCACTTTATTTTTCTTAATTCCAGAAGAGGAATTAAAAACTCAGGTATGAAAGGATTTATTTTTCTCTCCTGAGACAGAATAGTAGTAACCCTGTGAATTAAACTATGGTGAGACAGGTTTTGGTAAGGAAGAAAGTCACCGAACTTAAAGTATTAAACTCTTGCTTACCAGAGAGAGAGGGATCACTTAAATAGTTTGTCTTTCTCCTAACTTTCTGAATTTTAACTGTTAACCTGTAACCATTTTTCATGACTAAATCTTGTATAAAGGCAAACATCTGTTTGTACAGCGCCTTTTGTGTAAGGTACCACAGAGCTGGAAGGGGAATCCTAGTTGTTGTTTTTTGTGGAAGTCAGCTTGGAAATCCAGCGTGTTCTAAGAGGAAGGAACTAACTTGCAGCTCATGATCTCCCAAAATGTACCCAGATAGCTGTTTCAAGGTTTAATAGCCTTGTGGACATGACAGAAGCTGCATGGTGAAATAAGTCATTCACAGGAAGAGAGGAGATGTTTTGCACATTAATTGGTATAAGGCTTCCACTGTCAAACCATATAGAATTCCAAATACACTCAAGAAAACGTTCAGTCTTGCTTTGCCTCTATGCCAACAGTAGTAGGGGTTGCAAATGAGTGTTGTAAGTGAGCCCTTTTGTGAACCAATGGCAGTCTCTCTCTTTTCTTGAAAAGTGAAGAAGATTAAATTAATCTGTCCTGACCTAGTTGGACTTGGTGTTCTTTATGGGTCCCTTCCAAATTGAGATATTCTGTGGCTCTGTGATTTATCCTTATAGCCGAACTGCTGTTCCCCAGGGTGGCCGTGGGTTTGCACCTGCAGTGCAGATACCACCTCAATGCACTGTGGAATGTGTTTGTTGGCATTTTAGCTATTTTGCTGGAAGAATTACAGATGAAAGAAATTTCAAGTTTTATTCCAGGATTTCAGTGAGGCATCCTCATCTGTTGGCAGCTTTTTTGCTTTTCGTTTCCCTTCTGTGCCTGCCATCCTGTCTAGTTCTTGCTATGGATGTGTGTAGAAGTGTCTTCAGACTCCCCTTTGTCTGCTGTGGTTCCGTCAAAGGATCAAATCAGAAGGAACTGAATCCCTGGGAGTATTCAGGCTGTACTAGACTGATGTGGAAAAAGGGTCAGGAAAGCAGAAGTCCTTTCCAGTCAGACGTTCAGCATGCACCTGACCAAACCCAAATAATTAATAACCCAAATAATGCAAAATGCAGATTGTTTCACGGGTCACAAGTAAAATTTTTCCATCACAAAATGCTTGCTGTTCAGAGAAAACAATTTCCTCAGATGCGGGTTTTTTTCTCTTTTTTCCCAAGAGTTTTGTGACGTGGGTTAGTGGTGAAGTTGCTAATATTCTTCCAAAGTGGAGCATTGCCTTCCCTAACAATGGTGTTACATGATTTTGTGGCAGGAAGATTTCCCTGGTAGGTGGATAAGTACAAGCATCTAATGCCCAGCATGTGACCCAACCTGGCAGCAGGTTCTTGTGCCCCTTTTGGCAGGGAAAGTTCATGGTCTCATCCTGAATGCAGTGCCAGGATAACCTGGGAATCTGGTAAGCCGTGGGCTGCAACAGGAGCCCGAGAGAAGAGGAGTGTGCTCTACCACTTTCTATTATTCTAAAATGAAAACATTAGGAAATTAAATAAAAATATGCAAAGAGTCTGGCTTTTCAGCTGATATACTGGTTTAGATTATTTAGGGAAGTTTTAGGATATTTGCCTGCAATATATTTTATAGCCTATAATAAAAAATAAAACATTCAAAACTTTTCCTTTCAAATACTATTTGGAATTGCAGAAAATCTTGCTATGCCTTCAAGTGCAATTTTGTAATTCCAATGCCTGAAACCTCCTTTAAAGCTTTTGCTAATATAACTCATTAAAGAAGGAAGTTAAACAAACATATCTCAAGGTGCAAAACAAAATTGCCTAATACTATCTAAGTAACAAACCAGTTCTAACACTGTGAAAGCTGTTCTTCGTCTCACATTCCTGCCTGAGGAAATTTGAGCTGAATGTCAAGATGTAACTACTGTAATGCTGCCCAGCTATTAATATTAATATTAATATTAATGTCAGCTCTGGTCTCACAGTGAATCCATTTTCCTGTCTTCTCTTTCTGTTGATTTTTCTGATATGAAAAAGAATTCAGATATCCTATGATAAGATAATTTGAACCCCAAACTTCTCTGTGTGCTATATAGATACCATATTATTTTGGAAGGGAGATGTCTCCGCTAGGTAACACAAGAAAAATTGTACAGGATAATCAAATGCCATTTGTAATGGACCATAAAGGGGCCAATGAGGCAACACTTGGGAGCTGGAAAAGGTTGTTTTGTGAGGTATGTGGGATTTTGGTGTGGCTAGGAATTAACAGTCATACCAGTGGCAGAGTCATGCACATCAGGAGGATGTAATGGAAGAACATTTCCCTCCTGTAGGTCTTTTACTCAAATTTCTTTAAAAACTCTTTTGGAAAACTTCAAAACATTAACTCTTTTGAGCTAATGCGAGGCTTGGGGTAAAAATGCAAATAAGTAAAGGTTTTTCAGCCTAGAATTTACTTCCCCATTTTTAATTTTCATTCAGTTTTGCAACAGGATAGTTCCTTTCTGTGCCTAAAAGGTGTAACCTCCTCCCAAGCCTCACTTTTTTTTTTCCCCTCCTAGGAATAACTAACCCGAACTGAGAGGTGATATCCAAGATAGAAAGTTATAAAATTATGCAATATGCTACTAAAAGTACCAAGATATTATCACTATAAGGGCGGCTTAAGGACAGATTAATGCCTGATCTGTATGTGAGGGTATCACCATCCATCCAGTATAATCGCTTTAAAAAATGCTTTAATGGCAGGAGGCAAGTTGTTGTAGTTTTGTATGGTTTTGGTTTTGTTGTCTGGTTTGATTCCAACTTCCCTGCAAGCCAGTCAGCCCTCATGTACAGGAGGAAAATATATTGTGGACTATGCCATCAAATATGTTGGGACCAGTAAATATGTTAGGACAATGGGCAGAAACTGATGCACAGGGGGTTCCACCTGCAAATGAGGATGAACTTCTTTAATGTGCAGTGACTGGGCAGTGGAACAGATTGCCCGGAGAAACTGTGGAGTGTCCCTCACTGGAGATATCCAAGAGCTGTCTGAACACAGTCCTTTGCAATGTGATCTAGGATGACCAGACATGGTCCTTTCCAACCTTACCCATTCTGTGATTCTATGAAAATTGTATACGTGTATAAATGAAATTAATTTCATATCACTGCTGGTGCCAGAAAAGTTCTATTGAATGTGGGCATCCTGCAGAGACTTAAATTCATACCAGGCTAACAGTGATGACATCAAAGTTTTGCACAACCTTAAGGGCCATGTCACATCAATCTGTGTAGATTAAGAATGTGCTTCAGTACAGAGCATGGCCAGTGATCACCAGAAAGAGATGCTCCCTTACCACAGCTGGGAAATCCGTAGACAAACACTGGAAATCATCAATTTCAACAAAAAAGTTTCTTTGAAGTGTCATTTCATAGCACATAGATAACACAAAGTAGTGAGTAACCTAAGATCAGAGGAATGGCAAAGATGTGGCTACATTTATCACTCCCTAATTGCTCATCTCCTGGCTACCCTCCTCTCTCATTTTGTCTGTTTCTAGAGAAAGTTTTTGGAAGACTTTTGTATTGTCTGAATGCATAACATAAAAATTTGGTGAAAAGTCAAAAATGTTCATGTGTGGAAGGAGATAACAGTGTCCCACTCATTTCTCTATCACCCTATTCCTTTGGTATTATTATGGCAGTGTACGTACTCTAAAATCCATTTTCTCATTTTTTCCTCATACTATTTTCCAGTTGTCAACCCAATCTTTTCTCCTCTTAATTTACATTTGTCTTTCTTAGTGCTTTCCACCTCTCTTGTAGTTCTTGTCTGCTATTTTCTTTCCTTTATCTCATTTTTACTTTATTTTTTCTTTCAGAAAAATTTGAAACATGGAGTTTTAACACAGACTGAACTGTTTAAACAGTTTAAACTGGTCAATTATTCACCTTTATCTCTACTTAAAAATGTCGGTGTCAGCAGTAATAGGAGAAGGGGAACTTTCTCAGGAATGCTGCAGGCAGTGGCGGAAGATGAAGGTCACTATTACTAGGAAAGAACAGCCTTTACAAAGGGCCTGAGAAGTAAAAATCTGCACCAGAAGTCATATGTAATTGCTTGTTTTAAATTCAGAATGTCAGTGGCAACAACAATAACAGTTGGTTTTAATTCTCTTTCAGCAACAAGAACAAGACCCAACTAACTTATACATTTCCAACCTGCCTCTCTCAATGGATGAGCAGGAGCTGGAGAACATGCTGAAGCCCTTTGGGCAGGTTATCTCCACGAGGATACTGCGGGACTCGAGTGGGACAAGCCGTGGTGTTGGCTTTGCAAGGTACTTCAGTGGTGTTGCCTCTGCTGGCAGCCTTTTTCCTTTGTTTTGATTGAAAAGGCAAGAATAGGTGGAAAAGGCAGAAATTACAGAAAATTATAAAGTTTGTAAAGAGAAGGGAGATTGAGATGGAGTTATCCAGCAGGGTTTTGTTCGTTCTTCCTTTGGTAAAGCTGTGTCTCATCTTGCTTAGATGGCTAAATCTAAATTTATTGCTCTTGCTGGACAACTATCTAGAATAAGAATTCACTCTAAACCACTTCCTTCTCTTTTCTGTACTTCTCCTTTCTCCTCTATCCCTGAACCAGTAAGCAAGAGTTAGTGGTGCTTCACAGAGACTTCTGTGACTTTTCTGGCTTGTGAAGTTTGAATCCCAGGCAGCAGACCAGAAGGAAGAAACTCCTTCCCCACCCTCACACCTTTTTTTTGTTTGTTTTTCTTCATTAGTTCCTTGAAGAAAATGAACTCATTATTGCCATTTGAACATCAGCCCTTTGAATTTTCAGGCTCATTAACATGATGTCAACTGGGAGAGAAAATATTTTTACTCACTTACAGTAAATCTCATCTTAAAATATTTGTGTGCTAAGTCAAATATCTTGCCCAAATCAACAAGAACAAGTATTTTCCATAGATTAGTAGATATGTCCCAAATATTTTGTCCATATGACTATTTTTCTCTAGTTTATGCTGTTATTTTTTCTAGGATCTTTTCATCAAAGTATTTTCTGTGCTTTTTTATTTATCTAGGTCCTGCTTTAAACCTAGTATAACATTCAAAATTTAGAGGCTTTAAATTGAAGGTTTCTATTATCAAAAAAAAAAAGCATGCTTTGAGCAAAGAATTGAGATTCTCAAAATGTGTTGTAAAATCTCCACAAAATCAAATTTCAGCAATTCAGATGTTCAGCCAATATTACAATAGCTCTGTATTTGAACAAAATAGCAGAATCTAAAATTAGTGCACAGAAAAGAACTGAACAAATTTATCTCCTGACAAGGCCAAAATTTTTAGGGATTGATTTTCCTGTGAGTTGGCTGGGGGGTGTTTCATAGCACTGTGATTTTTATTTTTCTTTTTTTTTTTTTAAATCTCCCCCAGCCTCCTGCCCCCAACTCTATAAGCTTGTCAAACTACCAAGTTTCAAGAAGGTGTAACAAAGGAACAAAATTAAAATAACAGAGTGATATTCATTATTTAAGAGCAGAAAACCAGCAAATTAGGGCTTTGCTAAATTTTCTTCCTCTCCTCTTCAAAAAAAAATCAACAAGTGTTTGTAATATTTTTGGGGTAAAATTAACTGGGCATCTTAATTTCCTTAATATACGTGTGTTTTATATGTAGCTTTCACTTTTTGGTAAAGTGAAGGGTACCTCTGAAGGGTAGAATCCACTAACACCCACTCTAAAATTCAGCAGACATTTTGAATTCATTCTCTCTAAAGTGACATACCACCTCTACCTTGAATCAGTGGTATGGTAGGAAACATGGTAGGATATATTTTTTCTAGTATAGCTGGAAGTGTTCTAGAATCATATGCATAAGTCAAAAAGACTTGTGTGTATTCAAAACCTCACTTGTATTGAAGACATTAAAATAGAATTGTATTAAAGTATTTTCTCAAGAGTTTCTCTGTTACACATTTTGTGTTTTATATATCCATGGGTGAAGTTATTTTTATATAACTGTTTATTCATATACATACATATAATATAAGTTATAGGATAAGTATTGCTTCTATATCTAATTAGAACTTCTTTCCTTCTAAAAGGTGAACATTTTTCTTGTATTGGAAAATTCTCAGATAAATCCATATTAGAGTTAAAATTTTCCAAGAAACCTGTAGACATTAAATAAATATTTTAATTTCTTGCCTTTGGGAGACTTTTATTAATTTCATAGGGAGTAGTGTATTTTATAAAGTCCAGACATGAGGCTGAAACTAAATTATATTGTTTGTTTCATGTGAGACAAAAAAAAAAATTAGATTTCTTTGATGTAGATCCAATAATCCAGAACTTCTGAAAATTCTGTAGGAGATATTTTTGGAATCATTAGGAAAACCTCTTGTTCAGTGTGGCTTTTTGGTGATATTGGTTGTTATCTATACTTGTATTTTGTCAGCCTGTGCAGAAAGGATATCAGAATTAAAAAGATGCCAAGACTTAGTAATTTTTAGTCCTGGTTATTTGCTGCTGAGGCCGTTGGCCTAATTTGTGGATATGAATTACAGAACTTAATGAACAAATGAGAAGAAATTATCTGTTCAGCATAATCAAACATCATCTTGCAGGCAGCTGCAAAATAAGTTCTTCTTTTTAAAATATATTTTGTTGTAATTGCACATCTCAGTCATTCACTGTGAGCGAGTCCAAGCTGACTGCTGGGGCTGACAGATCCACACTGCAGCCTCCAGAGCCTCTCCCAGGCCAGCAGGAGCTCTCCAGCCATCAGCCCAGTCTGTTGAGTCTGACAGCATAAGTGCACAAACCTGTTCAAGATTTTGGATACATTCTCAGTAGCCATCACAGCTATGCTGCTACTGGCTCCTGTTTTGGAGAGGATTAAATGAGAGCCAGGTGCATCATTTAGTGGAGATGATGTGTATAAGGTAAAAGCTGCCAAGTCGGTTTGGTCATGCAGTCAGGCAGGTTTATATTTGAGTTTATTACCCTTAAATTGTACAGACAGTTCTGAATCCTCTCTTAAGAGTGGCATTAACCTTTGCTGCATGCACCATGCACACTAAGGATTAATTATGAGTGGGAGTGAGTCAGTCCTGCTTCTTTCAGGACAGGAGAAGTACTTCAGGTAGTTTGGACAGCTACAGTATAATTTCTGAGTAAATAAGAGTATTACTTTCAGTTTGGCACTGACTTTGGTCTCAGAGTGCATAAAATGTTAATTGAGTTTGGCTTTACCTTCCTGAAGTTATATGTTCTTAGAAAACATCTTCTCCATTGTTCACATATGGGAAAGCAAGCCACAGCAGTGAAGAGGGAAAAAGGAAGAAATATGATTTGAGAAAAAGCAAGAAATATGCTTTAAAAAAAATCACAAACATGGGAATCTGGTTGAGTGCTTAATTTATGTAAATTATTCTTTATTTTCTTAGGATGGAGTCAACAGAAAAATGTGAAGCAGTGATTGCTCATTTTAATGGAAAATTCATAAAGACACCAGCAGGAGTTTCTGGTATGTTGCATATATTTCTTACAAGATGTATGAATGGGTTATTGCTTACATGATGGAAGCCTGTTACACTGATTGTTGTATCTGGCTTCTCATTTAGAGGCAGGCTTATTAAAATTAAACTGTGTCTTTTTGGATGGCTGTAATGCTTGCTTGGAACACAGTATATTGCTTTTCTGTTGTAAACCTTTTCTAGGAATCTAGTAGTGTTCTCTCCTAGCAGAGAAACAAGCAGCTAAGATGCCAGCTATGTACAAATTTACATCCCACGTAATCCCAGTTGAAGTGAGGAAATAATATCTGTATCAGAACAGAATTTGGCTGATTGTCCATGGACAGGGCTTTTTTCAGAGGCAAAAATGGGCTGGTTTTGTCATCTGTTGATTACTTTTAAGAAGTATTGTCAAAAAAAATTTGCTTAGAAAAAAAATGGAATCTGCAGCAGTGCCTGGCATGATGATTCACTGGGGAGCTGCAACTCTCAAATCAGCGTAGGTTTTAAAGTCCTTCAGGAAAATGGAAGGAGGTCAGCATGGAATGCTGCTTCTAGAAATATTGTGCAAAGCAAAATTCAGAGAAGGCTTAGTACAATTTTGTTGTCACACCAAGTTCCTCGTCAGTTTGTCTGCTTTGTCAGCACTGTTTCTAAGAGACAAAATGTATATTCCATGAACACTGAAAAATGAGGAGAGGAAATTCAGTGCTGCTGAGTAAAATAGAAAGTAAAGAGGACAATAGAGAAGGAAAGAATACATGCCTGACATTCCAGGCAGCTTTCAGTAGGCATTTTACTGAGAATCCCAAGTGGGAATTTTACAAATTACAGCGTTGATGTGGTTGCTGAAGCTGCCTTTATCCCACTGGTGAAATGTTCTCTGCAGCCAGACCCTGTCACTGAGGAGGAGGAAAGTAGCCCTCGGCAGGCAGACAAGAATGTGGCTTGTTTAGTAAAACTCCAAACATGCCTCATGCCTGAAAGATTGCTCCAGTTTGAGGCAGTCTGTGCTGCTGTAAGGATGGAAAATGCTTTAGAGCACAGGAAGCCACTCCCTTCGGCAAAATTAATCGAATACAGTATTTTGACTTCCCTAGCCTTGCATTCGCAGACCCTTTGTGCAGGGATTAGTTGCTGATGTTATTATTTAGTTAAAACTTTGTTACAAAGTTTTGGTAAATTTAAGCACATTGTTGCATTTGTTACTTTAGTTATAATTTTTTCTTTATTACATTTAGTAAAAATGTTACAGCCTGTCTATGTATGTACAGTAAGTAATGACACTAAAGAACCGTAACAGAAGCTCCTATTAGTGCTTTTTAGTTTGTTTATTTTTATTTTCACTTGCATTCTCCTGTTCTCAATGAATGAGCCATCAAGCATGTCATTGCTAATCATGCTCTGTCTCCGGTGGATCATTGCTGAAGCTGGAGTTGCAGCCTTACATAATGAGGTTCAACTAGGTTGAAATAACAAGTTGCTGCTTAGAATTGTAGGAATGCTTTTTGCAGTCTGAAGGAAACATTTAACATAAAAATGTGATGAATTAGGGACAGGAAATTTGCACAGAACTGTCCATTGTCTGGAAGTGGAAAATAAAAACAGTGGTGTCAAGATGTAATCCACCTCACAGGTTTGAACTTCTAGTGCTTACTTTGCAAAGAAGTTGTCCAAGCTCTCTATCTAGAACTGGTAAAAACCCCCACACCTCCAGAGACTTGTGGTTACAAAGGGTGTCTAGATCAGTCATTCTGAAAGAGATAACTCCAAATGTTTGAAATTCAATTAAGTGAGGTGGGTCTCACCTTCCATGATACTGGAAAAGAGACAAATGGTCAGGTGCATAAGGGTCCCAGTTGTGTGAACCTTGGTTCTTAAAGACCCTCAATTTTGTTGTATAGGGTATAGCCTCAGCTCTGTGTTTCCATGCTGGTGCTGAGAAGTTTCATTGCTCCTTGCAAAGGTTTTTTATGGAGCTCAAATTCTTCCCAGAGTTCCATACCACATAGCAAGCAGCTTTCCAATAAAGCAGTCTTATTAGAGAATTCAGCTTATGCATAATGGTATACTGCAGTCTGCCAAAAAGTGGGGCGGAGTCATGAGGCAACTGTGATTTTGGACTACCTGCACAGAGAAAACTGGATGGTAGTAGGAAAGCTCTTGAACAAACAAAGATTAGGAAACTGTTTTGAAATAGATTAGCGACCAGTTGGATTATAAAGGATGAAGTTCAAACACATGCAAAACAAAATCATAAAACTGGATCTATGTTTAAATTAAAACATTGTGTCCTAGAAACTTGGCTAAAATCAGCAAAGGGAGCTGGCTCTAAAAACACTGATATCAGGATGAAGAGGGTAGGAGAGATGGGCCTGTAATGAAATAGGTGTGGGAGGAAGAACATTTGTTCAACAAAAACATGCTTTCATAATAAAGCTTTGTTATTTTAACTAAGTTTGGGCTTAAATGGAAGAATGGATTAAACGGTTATAGAAAGCATAAGTGAAACCTCCTCTAGAGCATGAGAAGACACAAACCCCCCCCCCCCCAAGAATCTGGCAAGGCCAGGGATTAACACAGAGTGGTCACAAAAGTGTCAACTCCAGAGTTAGATGAGTGACTGGGCATTGATGATGCTGAGCAATCTAAGCCCAGATATAACTGGCTATTCAGGCTTTATTTAGCTTAATGAAATATATTCAGTATTTAGTGTGTCCTTGCTTATCTTCAGTAAAAAAGAAGAAAGGTTAGCTCAGAGAGCAATTTAAAATGCACTGCAAGTTGTTATAATCCTGAAACTCCTAGAAGTGGTGTATTAGTTTCACCATTTGTTGTTGGGCTTTGTCCTTTTTTAATGTAAGTTATTTTATTAGTTGGATGTGTTTTATGGACTCTCCATTTTTTCACTGAAAAGCAAATTCAGAACTTTAATTTTTGGACTTAATTATCTTCTCAACTATGATATATAACTATTATATGATTGCTATAATTTTAAAGTAATTTTTGCATTTGGTTTCACTCTCCTCATAAAAGAACTATTGTTTTCAGTGAAGAATGTAATATTTAAGCTTTTCTATTCTCCTGCAAAATGTATGGGTCATGACGTGAATTGGAGGAAACAGACCAGACTGGTATAAAGAGCCAGGAGCCAGCAGATGAGCAGTGAGAGCAGAGCAGCAGCATACTTAGCCTTCCTCCTCTAAAGATGATACTCAGTGTTCACTGGCTTTTAGTCCTGTGTTGGATCCATGGTGATTGTAGAAATGGTCTGGGCAAAATCTTCAAAGGCATCTCCTCCAATCACAGTAGCATGTAGCTGTGTGGTGATACATGAGAACAGTTATATAAATAAGTACCAAAAGCAGCTGTGCTGTAGAATATGTAAGGTATGTGTAAGTCTGAATGTATTTGTCTCTCTTATATTTGAAATGAGGAATATAGAAGTTAAAATGTTATAGGAGTTTTATGCCTGTTCTATAGGCTTTATGGGTTATTTAATATTTCTTTTACTGAAAAAGAACTTAGGTGATTTTGGTTAAATGGGTGTAAGGTAGAGAGCATTTTTGCTGAACACCCTGTGCCATTTTTACTTCAGGAATGGCTGGTTATGGTGATGATGCAAAAATCAAAAATTATCCATCACCCACCCCTCTCTTCCCACTTAGGATAAAGATATTGGTAGCTCAGATTCTCTTTTAGGGAGAAAATTGAGTGTGTAAAAGCCCTGCTCCTGCCTGTGTTCTTGACTAGACAAGGAAGAGGTCCACCAGGAATGATACACACTACGGTTTGAAATGATCTGGCCCTGGACATCTTTCTAGTGTGGGGTGGAGTGAAAATGGAGCCTTGAAGTAGCTGTCTTCTGTCAGTCATATTTGAGTGTTTTCTAGTTTCTTACCTTCATAAAGTATCCAGCACTGAAAATCTCTAGTGAACATAAGCTGCTTGACCATAAATTCAAGTTTTCTTTCAATCATCTTTCACAGATCCTTTAGGAAAAATACATGAATCACAGCCTGAAAACCACTGCTACAGGGTATCAAGGGCTGACAGTGCTGGTACTACGCCTGGTTGTCACATTGAAGGCAGAGGAACAAAAATTTCATTCCTTTGATCAAGATCCTGAGATTAGCTGAGCTGGTCAGATCATGGTGCTAAGGCACCAACGTTTAGGTTTGATCCTTGTATGGGCCATTCACTTAAAATTTGGACTTGGAAGGGACCCACAAGGATCATCAACTCTGAATATTTTGTGAAATCTGCTCTAACTCCCTTAATTTGCAATTATTTACTGCTTAGTTTTAAGAAGAAACATAGGAATAGAAGAGAAAAATTCTTAAAACCACTCAAAATATCCTTCTGTGACAAATTATTAAACCTTGTATAAATTATTAAAGCAGTGTAATCCTGAGCATTATGTTTAAGTGAAGACTAGGATGGTAAAGAGTATAATATTTAATTTCTCCTTAAACATACAAAGCTACCCTGATCTTGGGTTGCACAATTTCTTTTTTAATTTCCACAGCCTTTGGCAAAAATTTCTAGCTGTACAGGCTTGCTCTATCATTAAAGGGATGTTTAATGTCAGAATTCATTAAGTCCCATATGCTTTGCACTAGAAAATAAGCAATGAAAGTCTCTAAAAGATGCAATTTAATTGAAAACTGACTAAAGGAATAGTATTTTTCAACTCTTTGGTTTTATTTTTCAATAACTGAAAGTAAGATTTATTGAAAAGTTGCATGTAAAGTCAAGGGTGTAAACTCAAGGTCCAACAAAGAACATTAGTTTTGTTCTTGCGTTTATAGTATCACCTGGTACAAATTTGGGTAGACACTGAACAAAGACAAACTGAATTCTAATGTACAGATGTGCACTAAGTGTCTACAACAAGGAAGAATTTACTCTCTGGACTTATAGAGCATTCACATCTCTCTTCTGTGAAAACATTAATACCAGAGGAGAGTGATTCAGGGCAGGAAGAGATGGTCAGCACTTTCCCCACCCAAATTTTACAGCCCTGTCCTGATGTTGAAGGTCAGGAAGCTCGTGGTTACAGATCCCCTCCATAGCTGCAACCCAACAGGCACCTGCAAGTCGTTGGTTTGCACTGGGTGTCAGAAGAGTGGGCATGTTAAATGTGGTGTCCTAGCTGCAAAAGCTTAACTCCACTCTAAGTTGTAGCCTTTTACATCAGGTACCTCTCAGCTGTGAATGCAGCTCTGAATATTTGTACTCTGACTTTGTCTTGCACATACAGACAAGTCACTGAATGATTAATGATCTGCTTCATCACTAGGCCTGCACAGTTCCCAGCAATTAAACAATAAAAGTGACTCTCCCTTCCTTCCTGTACTACAAAAGATTTCTTAACTGGTCTGTAGGACTTGATAGAGCTTTTTATTCAAATGTGTATCTATTATATGTGTGCTCTTTTATGCAAGAGAGAGAATATGTTGCATATTCATGAAAAATATGAGAAAAGGCAAGCTGAAGAAATAAGGTTCAGATTTAATTTTGAAGAGAATAAGGTCTATGTTCATTCTTTGGTGGGAGGCAGATCAGTAGGTCAAGATAAACCCAAGAAGGTTTATCTCCTCACGACCCTCCCTCCGGTGACCATCAGTTTTTGTGCTGTTGCAGGAACGATCACGGTACTGTTCAGGTCACGTGTATGGAAGAGCAGCCAAAAATTGCAGTTGGGCTTTCAGCTGGAGCCATCCCCACTGTCAGCATTCAGATCCTGAAGCAGAATCAGGGAAGGCAAATGCTGTACAGCCTGCTCACAGCAGCTGCTGGTATTAAGTAGCTGGTCTGCATGGGGTTATTTTAGCATGAGTTGGAGCGTTCACTGCATTTGGCATCTTTGATGGGTGCAGTGGGGGGCAAGGGAAGGTGGAAGGTCAGAGAAGCAAGGGATCCCATGGCTGGATCTGTGTTCAGTAAGATGGAGCACCAACTTCTAGTAGATCACAAATTGATAGCTTTTTAAATGTTTGGGTTCTTCATTGATGCAGGTTTTGGATATTACGTATGCAAAATCCAGTACATGTATATAATTCTTACTCTATTTTTGATTCCCTTTCAAATTTGTCAGAGAATTTTTACAATGCAACACAGAAGATGTTTAATCATCTAAATGTAGCTGTTTTGAGTTATCTGCTGTCAAAAAAATCAGATTATTCTTAAAATAGGTTTATATGAATATTTTATTCAAACAGTTGGATGGGTTGGATACTTTTTAAAAAAAAAGATCGTTATATTGAGACAATGATGGGAAATGCAAGCACAAATAATGCTTTCAGAAAAAAAATTTACAATTCATTGTAGGGATTTCTAGTGAAAGCATAATGCAGTTTTAAATAAAGCATTTACTACCTGCGAGTGCTAAAATACAGAATGACAGGACTAGAAACTTTTTATGATGTCTTTCTGTACTGTTCTCATGCCAGAGAAATTGAATTTTGAAATGAAATTTTGATTTCATCCAAAATTTTATAGTGCATATTTTGGAAGTCACATATGCTCCTCACAAAACTAGATTTTTTGAAGTAATGTATAAGTAGCCTCAGATACTCAACTTGGGGAGGAACTTTTTTTCATTTCAGGCAGTTAACTTCAGTATTTGGACCTCCACTCTCAGTGTCCAATGGATTCTTGTTTTTCACACTGTGTAAAATCAATCAAAATAATTTCAGACCAGAACCTGACAAATTTATCCATATTGTATTGGCTAACATATTCTGAGATTACCTCCTCTTACTTCAACAGAACTGTATGTGGACTAAAATGCTGTGTGCTATGACCAAGGTTATTGGATATAGCTTTTTTAAAGCAACATCCAATCATCCATCACCATATTGCTTTAGTACCTTTTTGCTCCATATATGTTGAAACAGAAGTTGCTTCACATAACAGAAGACTCCAAAGCAAAACTCAGTTTTGGGAATGCCAGAAATCCCCTCAGAAATGCAAGGTTTTGAAGACAATATTTTCCAGTTGTTTCCTACTTTAGGGTTTCTGTTATTTCCTTGTTCATTTACTCCATCATCCATAAGTCTCCTATATTTTTCCAGTGTCATTAGCTGGACATTTTCCCAGTTTATTTTATGATTATAGGATTTTAATTACCGTTCTCTGAAGGATAATACATTTTAAATTAATTTGATTGTCATGTTTAATGTTACAGTCTGACACTTTGTATAACAGCACACAGGTAGGAGAGGCCCAGGTCTCTGACCTGTGTGGTCAGTGCTGGAGATGAGACAGAGAACCACACTCCAGTTCTGTCTCCCTTTTTTATAGAGAAAACTGTCAAAAGATGTGTCATGCAGGAAGTTGATATTTTTCCTGTAGAACCAGAGCTAGTGTTTTAGGTGTCTCATCCAAAGCCAGGAATGACTGGGCCATTAATGCTTGTTTTGTGCCAAAGTTTTAAAAGTCAAGCTCTTTGCGAGCTTATGCATCTCTGAGGTTTTTAATACCAATCATCTTTTGCCAATGCAGACAGGGTGATGAGACATCAGCACTCACCATGGTTATATTAATAGATTTTGTTGAAAATTTTTCTTGGGGTTGTTCTTTTGCAGGTGGCCTTCCCACCCCATGTGTTTACTCTGCATTTGGAAACTTGTATGTTTTCAGGTCCAGCCATGTCTCATGAAGATGTTTCCAAACAGAGAGTGAATGGAGGAGTGTCATGGTAAAGCTTAGACAGCTCATGTGTCAGGAATTACTGGCGGAGAAGCATTTACATCCAAGTCATAACAGTGCTTCCACCCTGTGATTAGGGAGGGTGTGGTGTGATGCAGCAGAGCTGTGCTTCAGCCATAAGTACTTGGAAATGTGGAAGCTAGGAATAAGGAAAGAAAGAATACTATGAGAACCTTTTCACTGCTTCAATTCTGACATTAAAAATTGAAGTCATGGTTAGGATTGTATTAAGAAAAATAATAATAACAATAAAAATAATAAAATATGGTGATACAGTTTCATGGCAGTATGCAAAATCCCCAAAAGAACAATCTTGAAGAATTTCTGGTTGCATTGTGTGTTCTTTTTAGAGCAGAGATAAAATGAGAATGGACAATTTTGACATTTTCTCAGTGCAAGATGTCAGGAGATAAAGATGCCCGCTCTCCCTTGCCAGGTGGAGTAAGTGGATGTACTGTGCCAGCTCTTCTGCCTGTTCTGGATGAGTAAAACACTTTTAAGTTTTGGGACATTACTGAAACCTCCACGGAGTGGGGAGAATATGTTATAGACCTTTTGCCAGATTTTTTCTCCACCCTCCTTAGATATACTTCCAAAGAGACAAAGCTCAAAATTCAGATGGCAGTTCTGGTTCAACCCAGATCAAAAGACACATACTCAGGATATACAGACCATGTTTCTTTCCAGCAGGCTTTAGTAGTTTAAAATCAAATATATAAGGCATTCCAGATGCTCTGTTTGTGTGTGGCAGCTGTCTTTCTGCTATGCTGAATGGTTGTTGATGCTGTAGTACAGCTCTGTGTTATTTAACTGTCATATTTGGAATATAACTTAAAACCACACCTCATTTGCAGAGTTGAACACCTGTGTATGAATGCTACTTCAACTAATTTTTCTTCTTTCTTCTCAGTTCCTGCAGAACCTTTATTGTGCAAGTTTGCTGATGGAGGACAGAAGAAGAGACAGAATCAGAATAAATACATACAGAATGGAAGAGCATGGCACAGAGAAGGCGAGGTGAGACTTGTAAGTCCTCCCTTCAAGCTTTAGTGTGGGTGTGCAATAATGAATACTTAGGAAAATGATAGGCATTGAGACTTCTTGGCTTGGGTCTTTGGCATATTAAAAATGTGCAAGCAACTCTTACCTGACAGTTTGTGTCTCTCTAAAAGAAATACTTAACTGTGTCTTTCTTCTGAGGAGAAAAGGCAAAATGTGAAATGCTGAGTCCTGTCTCATTAAAGTGAACAATAAAATCTCCTTCAACTTGGTCATAATATAAACATCAGCTTTCTCATATTATTAAACTACCAGAAACATATCTATGCTCACATGCAGTAAATAATCCTTTGATCTATGCAACACTAAAATGTACATCACTTTCACAAGATTAAAATAGTATACCAGTGCCATGCAGCATTATTATTTTTAGTCAACAGTTGTTTTAATCTTTAATGTTCAAGATAATGGTTTCATAGACTTACTGTGGTTAGCAAGCCTAGACACCTCATTTATATTAGACAGGAAAATTCAAATGTGCCTTCTGAAAAACTGTGCTACTCATTCATTCTTATAGTTCTTATACTGTAGGCAACACCCTAACTAATCATCTGCATGCCCTGAATCTCAAACACACACATGTTCTTTTAGCCAGGTGTTTAATAGGTTGCATTTTGTTCCTCTTGATGGGAACATGGAAACTTGTACTCACAATCAGTATTGCTGATTCTCTTCACTGTATAATTACTTCTGTCAATTAACCTTTCCCTAAGTTATGGTAATAAATTATTTCAATACAAATTTTCAGTTAAAAATGAGACAAAGAAAGAATAAGAGAAATAATTTACAATTAAATTTAATTTTGTCAACTCTTTCTTTTCCACTTTTTTTTTTTAAAGGCTGGAATGACACTCACATATGATCCAACCACAGCTGCTTTACAAAATGGGTATGTTGATTAATAGCACACTAAGAAAAAAATGCTTGCATTATGAAAGATACACAGAACTAGCATTTAATAAATATTTCTGCATTTTCTAGATTTTATCCATCACCCTACAGTATTACAGCAAACAGAATGATCACTCAGACATCTATTACGCCATATATTGCTTCTCCAGTTTCTACATACCAGGTTTGTATTTAGAACTTGTTAGCTGAAATGGTTGGTTGGATCTTATGTTTATTTATCAATTGTTACATCTGGTTTTATGAGGTCTCCAATAATGCTTCATTTTAATGAAGTGGCCTCCTTGTGCTGTACAGCATGAAAGTGACAGCCTGAAAACCTGAGTGTGTGTTTCAGGAAGCACAGCAATTTAATGAGATCCTGGTATCTTGCAAAACAAGTCTCCAACTTGTGCTGATGGCTGACAGATTTGTAGCCACTTCTGCATTGCATGGAAGATTTTTCATTTTCTCTCAGTCAAATTCTTTTAATGTCACCAGTATATCTGAAGTAATTATTCTTTATTTAAAACCTTCTAGGTTTAATTAAATCCATTTTTAAAGATTTTTTTCCTATGAATTTTGAGCTTTTCTCTGTTTGTTTTTTTTTTCTCTGAAAGCTCAACAATAATATCTTACGTAGTTGTACTAAGAGAGTACGGAAACATACTTGACATTAGAGAAGGAAAGTTGAAAAAAAAGAGCTCAAAGTTACTTTAGCAGTCAAATTCAGTGGTTCTATACTAGGAGTAAAGCATTTAATAGCCTAGGACAGTATTTCTAAACCAAAGGCTACTTTATTTTGAACAATAAATTAAAACATAAATTGCAGACATTTTTGGTCCAAAGCTTTCTGAAGAGGGATTTTGATAGGTGCCATCTTGAGTCCTCACAAGGGATATTGATATACATTGGGAAATTATATGGGACAGTTTTAGCACTTTGATATAGATCTCTTAGGAATCCTCAATTTTAGGGCATTGTACATTTCGGTTTACAAACAACTTCCTTTAAATACAACTGGTATGGCAGTCTCAGATGTGTGCTCTCTAATTACTACTTGAGATATGCCAATTATGGCAGTGTATGCTAAACGATGAGCTATTTTGGCATTTTACTGTTTAACACATAGATGGAGTAAACAACAGTAATTCAGGTAGTAAATAACCCAAACTGATTAAATTTAGAAAATTCTTACCTCTAGGTGTCAGGGAAAGGAGAAGAGGCTGTTTGCTTTCTAGTGAGAGAGACATGCTGAGCTTTCTAATGTGCTATGTGTGTGAATGAATATGGAAGCTATGGAAAGGGGAGGTAGGAGGCTGACAGAGGCACTGTGGGCCATTGCATCCCTTGTCTCTTGCAGAAATTTCCATGTAGCCTTCAGTTCCAAGTGAGGAGGATGAGGAAGAATTGTCTAATATTAGTCTGGAGATCTAATGCCGTCTTGCATGAGCAAAGTGTTGTGTAGGAGTTAAAACAGTGTTCTCTGGTGTGAAGGGCAGCTGGATTATTTTTATATTAATTTCTGAGGTGACTTATGCAACACAATGTTTGCTCTTGGCAGACAGTGCTAGACTGTATTTTTCAGTATACTGAATCATTCTGCTTGGTACTGCATTACCTCAGAAATTACAGTAAGTTCTTACCCAGAAAAATATTTCAGTAAAATTAACTGCTATTCTTTATTAAAATATAAATTATTTATCAATATAAGACTCTCTGATATTCAGAATCCAAGTAAAAATTGGAAGTTGGCATGGAAACATACTACTTAGCAATACAGTATTATTTTTTGGGCTTATTGAGATAGGCAGACCACAATCCATTATATTTCCAGAAATGTAGTTACAAGTATTTCAATATACATGGCATGGAGCTTAAATTATTGTGGATGGAGTTATTAATATCATTATGCTTGAAGTGACACAGTAATTGGAATTGAAAATTAAATTGAAGTGTTCTGTATTGAGGAGGAAGGAGGTTCTTGGCCAGAAGAGTTTCACAATTTGAGTATTAGTCACATCTTCATTACTGATCCCTTCTCACTGAAATCTGCAGCTGTCTGTCTTCTACACAACAGGACGTATCACACAAGCACAGTTTTTGTTGGTTTTTGTCCTTAGAGGCATGGTATAACCTGCTCCTAGATTTATTCTTATTCAGGTAAACAAATTTAATAAAGTTTTGGCTAGTGTTTGTTTCTGCAACCCCTGTACACCCAAATGACTGCACTGAGCCAGTCACTATCATAGGGTGAGATTAGCCAAAGCTTTAGTCAGGCTGTACTGGTATTTTTGCCATTAAGACTTTGCCTGAGGAAAGGGAGTGTTCCAATCTTTTCCATTCCATTTTTGAGCTCCTGTTAGCGCTTTTCCTGACTGAAAAATAAAAAACCTCAAAAAACAACTTCAGTTTGAAAGTAGCTACCAAAAGGAGGCAAGAAATATTTCCATCTTCCAGAAAATACCTCACCCCGATTTTTTTCAAGGCTGTGTTTTTACCTCTCCTGTTCACAGGACTCTGGGAATGATGATAGAGGCATTTAAAAGGTTCTAAATGTCCAGCAGCAGTTGTGAGCCTGCTCTGTGTGTGGTGCAGGTCAGATTCCTGTCTTACCCTACACACCTACAGCAGACGGGGAGGAAATATTTTTGTCCTTTACTCAGGATAACAATATAACCTGTTAGTATCCCTTTTTATAATTTACTTTGTCATGCAAAGTTAGGCATTCTACTGCAATTGAAGTATTTGGGCAGTCACTGATTTTGGAGATAAAATGTGCTTGTTGCAAGAGCAGGGACCTTTCATCCTCCTCTTCCTGTGCTTTGGGAATAACATACCACAATGTCTCAGAGAAGAACAGTTCTCCAAAATCTTCTCCTTTTTCCTGGAACAAAACTACCACAGAATTCCTGATTTTTTTTTTTCAGTTGTGAAAATACAATAATTTATTTTATTCAGATCACGCTAGAAGGCAAATGGTGCTCTGCCTTCTGAGATCCTAATTACTTTTCCACTAAAGAATTTCTGAGGAACTTCCTTTTTCAACATAGCAGAAATCTGCCATTCATCTATTTGACCCCATTCATTGTACTTGATAAAGTTTCTGAAACCTGCACTAAAAACATTCTCTTTTGTTCTGAAAGGTGTATGTGGTGGTATATGGTCTCCAAATCTTTTCTCTGAGTCACAGGTTACAATGAATACATTTTTCATAGAAATCAATATTGTTCCACAGAGGGACTAACTGGATTAAAAAGTCAATAAATAAGGGAGGAGGCATGTTAACATGATTCAAGTTATTACTATATCTAAGTTGGAGTATTTCAAGAATGTGTAAAATGAAAAATAAAATGCCAATTTTGTTCTAGGTTCAGAGTCCTTCTTGGATGCAGCCTCAACCATATATAATGCAGCACCCAGTAAGTTTTTATGCTTCTTCATAGTTTTGTTTATCTATTATATAAACACTTTACATACTTTAAGCAACAGGAAGTATGTCAATTCCTGCCCTATTACTTCCATAGACCAAAATTAAAAGTGAAACAAAGACAGTAACCTGAACTGGGGACTCATTTTATTAGGATAAAAAAGAAAGCTACCTTCAGACTATCAGTGTGATGAGGCCCATCAGAGAAAATTCCGAGAGGAAACTTAGTGCTGTTGTGTTTATTTGATTTTGTTTTGTTTTATTTTATTTTACTTTAAATGGAAAGCACTTTGCAAATACCAAGTATTTTACATACTGTCTACCTTTCAGGAGCTGAAATTAGAGACACAGTGTTTTAGAAAAGGTCTACAATAGTTCAGACTGGATAATTTGTGAAAGACAGATGGATGTAGTGATATGAATAACATTATGGGCACTCACTTGAGAAAACCTGCATAGCTTGTTCTGGCTTTACCACTCATGAGTAATGCTGGTCTCCTTACCCTTTTGGTTGTGGCATCTGTACCAGACTGTCAGGCATTCTAATCTCTACTCTCCCATGATATTTTGCTTCTTGTCTATGTCATTTGCCAATTAAGTGCCATTACATCTGAGACTTACTGGGTTTCTTGAGATGAGCATTACTAATAATAACAGGCACTTTAATACATGCACTCCCATAGTTAACAAACTGGTCTGTTTCCAGATATAGAAAGGATATTGTCTTGACTTTAATTAAGCTCTCCATGAAGATTATAGAATGTATATCTTTTTGACAGAACATTTTCTTCTTGGGCATGCAGAGAAGGTGATGTTGAACCAGAAGACCCTCTCACACACTTAATTGTTGTTGTATTTGTGGTTTTTTGATGTTAAATACACATACACAGAGCAGGTTTTAACTTCCTTCTCTATCAACACAGATTTTCATAAAAAAACATCCTGCAAATAATGCTGTGAAAGACAAGAGTTGATATGTTATAATGATGTATTAGTTTAGGTGTATTTGTTTCACAGGTACATAACATGAGATTTCACAATTGAAGATAAAGACCTAGATTCTAGACTGAAGTTCAGTTTTGGCCTGTGCAAAGACGGGTGCTGTCTTGCTCATTTGCTTTTCAGAGAAGCCTGCAGTCTACAGACAGGAAATTCTTTCAGTGTTTGATGTGCCTGTGACTCATTTCATCTACACTGATCACATGGTTGTTTTTCCAAGTATACTCTATACTTCTTTTTTTTTTTCTTTTTTTTTTTCTTTTTAAGGATTAGTTATTGATTCAAAATACTTTCCTTCAGTACACTGCAATTATTTCTGTTAGTTTTGAGCCTCCATTAATTTTAATCAACACCTTCTGCAAGCATAAGTCATACAAAGTATTTGGAAATGTGTTTTTGTGGAATATGATTAGTAAAATGAAGTTTCTTGATAATCTTCCATTTTAGTTAACTCTGAAAACCTTTATGAGTATGCCCTCCATATTTAGCAATCTAAAGTGTTTAAAAGTTTAGAGTATAATTTTTATGAACTTAACAAAATGATACGGAAGCAATAGAAATGTCATCAAGAGCAGCTGGTATTTAGACAAAGAATCAGCATTGCTAAGTCACTCATCTGAAATGTGTGTGCTAATGAAAGCAGCCACTAAGTAGGGCAGCTGCCTCGTGTGTGAACATCGCGTGTGATGGGTAGGAACACAAATGTTCCTCCTCCAAAGCCACCATTCCCAAGATGAGATAAAAGTTTCTTCCTAAAGCATGAAATTCCAAAGCTTAACCTAAGTGAATCTGTACCAGGTAACGTGCAAATTTTTGCTTTCAAGTCAGCATCTGGTTAAACTCATATTTTACAAAGCACTTTCAACAGGTCTCTCTAAGGTATTGCACATCAATTGAATGTACAGCAGGATGTCAAAGCAGGTCTTCCACCTTGAGCATCTACAGATGCTCAGTAAAATACTCAAAGTGCTCCAGACCTGCTTTTTGAATCAGTGCCTGGGATTAAGGAGAGTTCTTGTGGTACATCTCCTCAGAAGGACAGTCCATACTTAGGCTCACAAATCAAAAATTAAATTAAATCTGAGTGCTGCAACCATTTCTTTGTTTCTGTGTTTTGACAGGGTGCTGTTCTGACTCCCTCCATGGACCACACCATGTCACTACAGCCTGCATCAATGATAAGCCCTCTGACACAGCAGATGAGTCATCTTTCATTAGGCAGTACTGGAACAGTATGTAGCGATTTGATACAAAATAGAACTTACCCAAGTAGAAAATACTGCGTGTAGATCACTGTATCCCTGTAGAGCTTGCATGTGGGAAAAAGTAATCCTGTAAGTCATCTTATGTCCAGTAAATTATTAGAAACTGTCTCCATTTTAAAATTATATTCAGCAGCTTTTATGCACTCTATTAACTGATCAGGAACTGGAAATGAGTAAATAAAAATAGACCACAACAAATGAAAGGAATCCAGGAGGTAACTTCTGAGTTGCATCCAAAAGATTAAAAATAGTTAGTTTTACTCTTTATACTCCTTTGTGCAACTCTAATCTCTTAAAATGTGGAACAGAAATTAAATCAGAAGAGATTCAGACTTGCTTCTAAACTGCAAGACCCTTATTTTCTGACCAGATTGGCTTAAAAAAAGAAAATATGATGACTGGGGTTAACAGAGAAGGAAGAGTCCTTTACATTGTCTTTGAAGACTAAATTTGAATTTTCTCAAAATAGATTTGTGACTTTTCTGGGAAGCCTATTGATTTCAGACACAAAAGTCATTCTCTCATGTATATTGCTTTAGGGAAACAGTCAATATCTGTTAAACAATACCATGACAGGTATTTTGAATACTTTTACACTTCTGTTGGGCTTTAACTCAGTGTAATGGACTCTGTCTTTCTAGTACATGCCAGCCACAACAGCTATGCAAGGAGCCTACATCCCCCAGTACACCCATGTCCAGACAGCAGCGGTTCCTGTCGAGGTCAGTATATTTTATAAAAGACCAGAGATAAGAAATATGAATACAATTTTTTTTTCCCCCCAGGGAAAATTAGTCCTCAAAGGCAAATATTGTAATTGTGAATGCCACATGTATTAAAACTATAAAATGTCATTATTCTCAACTAATATAGCCAGTATTACAACAAAGAATTACCTGTACTTATGGCAGTGCAATACTTGGAGCAATCTTCTCTGTGAGCATAGCTCAGGCAAACCCTGTGTTTTGTCAAATGTAACTCCAACAGTAACAAACCAGGGAGTGTATTGTAGTCTTGCTCTTTCACTCAGTTTACCTGTGTACAGAATTATCTGCCAGCAGACCTTGATTCTAGCTTTTTGCAAAGAATCCTGATTTGACCCTGGCATCTCAGGATACTGTGCATGTTTGTCTAATAAATCTGTCCATCGAAGAGGAATTTATTACTTTTGTTGGAGAGCATAACATACATAAACTAAATAATTTATCTACTACTTTGACTTACCTTACACCCTTTCATAGGTCAGTACTTTAACAGAGGAGCTAGACAAGGCATGCTGCAGCTCATGTATTCAAAATGAGTGCCAGACAGTCTCTTCAGAGCCTGTAAGAAAAAAACACTTCATTTCAAAGTCTGTTTATCCAGAAACTCCAGAATTTGTTTGATTCATTTTGGTGCATCTGCCCATGTGGATCAGAGAAGTTCTTTTGGTAATTACCTGATTGCTCTGCCTGCCAGAGCACTCTCAGCTAGATTAATTGCCTGGTTTCTGGGGAGCCTGGTGCAAAGTCCCATCTACAGTTCTTTGTGTTGCCTAGTGCCAATCCCATCATAGTACTCATAGTGTTTGTGTGGTAAGTAGATCTCATTCTTCTCCCTCCTCTTCAAAAAGAGAGGGACAGAATGCTCTTTTACATTTACAGATAGAAAATATTCTATCAGTGATTTGCTCTCTTTATTTACTTTTATAATGTAAAAAGTTTGAGGGGTTTTTTTTTTTTTTTTGTTATCATCAAAGCATCTGAGGAAGTACAAAGTTTGTAGGATCATTTAATTTCTCTGTTTGCTGAAATATTAATCATGCTAAAGTTAACACCTCAGATTTGGAATACTTCACTTGAGAAATGTGACAGAGATTTTAGATTTGAAGACTGTTATTGGTATGAGTCAAGTGGAAATACAAATTGCAGGTAATGCTGCTTGATTTTGTGTCTCATGGCTTGCCTTCCTTTTTATTTGCAGGAAGCCAGTGGTCAGCAACAGGTTACAGTAGAGACATCCAGTGACCATTCTCCATATACGTATCAGCAAAATAAGTAACTGTGAGGTAGGGGCTCATCCTGTCTCATGAAAGATGTGAATTCAAAGATGCTTTATTTCATAATTTACAGTACTCTGTATTGAATTTTTTTTGGTCATATAAATAATACTGATGATAATATCTGTGGACAGTAAAGCTGATTTGTACTTGGCCAGAGTCAAAAGCCAGGGAAGGAAACGTGGCATCCAGAAGTGAATTATTGAATTCTGAGTAATATAATTCTCTATACCATAACTGGATTATGTTGGATTTTAGTTTGTTCATTTTAGCAGTATGCTGTATACAGAACAACAATGAATTAATGCAAAAATACAAGAATCAAAATGCTAAAGGGAACTGTACTGATAGACATATCATGCTCTAGTTTTGTGGTACATGTAAGATTATAAGCAGCTTTGTGGCTGACTTACAGACCACGGGCAGGGAGGCAGTCTGGTAGAGATCCTTGCTGACCTTTTCTCCTAAAGATTTCCCTTTTTTCTAGGAAAAAGCAGTTTGGTCCAGAATTTTGTCAATTAGTTTTTAATCCATGTCCTCATCTGGCTCTAATTCCAGAGTTTTACTTTCCTACTTCCGCTTTCCTCTGGTTCTGCTTGCATGGCCTTTTTTACTAGCAAATCATTAGCTGTACCTGAACTTACTTCATACAAAATTGTTTTGCTTTCTGTACATTTCCGTCCTGAAAATGTTACTTGCACTAATTGTTCCCTTTTTCATGATCCATGTTTTAAAGTTCTGGAATTTAGTTCTTCCTTAACTTTTTTTTTTTTTTTGGCGTGCTTTGTAAGCCAAGCTACATAATTTTTTACATCACATTTTCTAAAGACCTCACACTGAAAAATTCCATTCATCTGCAATCATGCTGGAGGCCATGTTAGAAAGATTTTTCTATAGCCCTCGTGGCATTTATTTGATATTGAAAAATCAAAATCAGTTATGTGCTACCATTGTGTGATATCTCTCTAAAATTTATTGATCCAACAAAACACACATTTTGGCATTAGCTTAGATCCTGCAGGTCAGCTGTACTGTTTGACAACAGTGCTTTCATCCCCATTATTGGCATAACTGCTTCTTATATGGAAAGATAGAAACAAACCAATGGAGAAACTTGGCAAATTCAACAGATGGCAGAGCCTGCGTAGCGCAGCATATGACCTGTGTTATTCCTGTAGTCGGGCCAAATGCTGGCATCTAGAGGAAGCCCACATCCTTGATTTGCTTCCAGGGCAGGCAGAAAGCAAAGCCACAGACTCTTCTCGTTATCCATCTCCTCCTGTTAAAATCATGACTCCTGCACGTTTCCCATGCCAAGGCTGTTGCCTGGTGTTAACCGCTTTTCAAGGAATCAGTTGTTTTGCCTTAAGTCTTCCCTGTGGGCATGTAAAACCTCCTTACCAATAGAGATCTGTGGTAGCCAGCGGAGCGTAATCCTGCATGTCACATCCCCATCCTGCCTCTCTCTCCCAGCCTGTCAGTATCTTTCCCCATAGACTGAGCCCAGGCAGGAGGAACAGCCTTAAGTCTCCTGAAAGGATGAGTTGTTTCCATCTGAGACACGTTTTGTATTGATGACTCTGTGTAGAATTCCAAGCTCTGTGAGCAACTCTGTGTGTTTGCTGTAAGTCAGTTATCCACTTATTTTATTCTTCAGAGAAGCACTGTTACCTGTATTTATGTGCCAGTAGGAGCAAGAGAAATCTGTGTCATCAGAGGCTGTAGCAGTGGGCATGTGGGGAAGGTTAATATTACCCAGCTGATTTCAGCCTCAGAGCATGGCATTTGGTATTTCTGTCCCTGGAACATGCTGGTACTTGTCGTGTTTCAGACAGGTGAAGGGGAGGGAATCAACAGTTATTTCATGCCCTAAATACAGGGAACACTGCAGTCTCTTGATTGTTGTGGCTTTCTCAGTGTTGTCAAACTAAAACTTTTCTAAATGCACATGCAGCACTTTTGGGAATGTCCTATTTTAAGTCAGTATCCATATTCCCATAATTCGAGGGGTAAACTACAACTAGCACATTTGCATGAGTGGATGCAGTCAATCAGAAATACACAGTGTCTTTCCTCTGGCAGCTATATTTAATAAATTTATAGCTTCTTTTCAAAAAGTTGCTCCTATGTGAAAAATAGTCAAAGGGACTTGGAAAAGAAAAAAACAAAACCAAACCTGTTTTATATGCACCTACAAATGTACAAGCCTTAAAATACCAAACTTTGCCTTGCTTTGAAAAATTAAAAAAATTGTCTAAACTTTTTGTTATTAGCTGGGTATTTTTTTAAACCAGTGTGGCAATATAAGCCAGTACATTGAAAAGTCTGCCTTCAAATTTGATGAGCCCTGACTTGCTGTTCATTATTACCATCAGGGAGGCACAGTAGCTGTGTCTGTTTTAGTTGTCGTACGTAGCCTCCTCGAGGCTGCACCAAAAAAAAGTTATTGTTCCTTTTCCAGACATCAAAAGCCTTGGAGATGCCACAGGAGTGGCACACTCAACCACTTTTGGTCAATTAAAAGAAGCAACAACAAAACAACAAAGAAGGGAAGAGCTTTGAGTGCAGCCTCACAGTTCCCCCGTGGGAGCTCTGTGTGCTGAGCAGTAGGTAGAGAGAGAGGGGGAAATGCAGCGCAGGCGCTGTCCTGGCGGAGAGCCTTGTCCTGGGAAGGGCTGAGCACCTGCAGTGCTGCCTGTGTTACTTCCCAGGGTTACACTCAGATTCATTTAGTCTTCTCACACCTATCTAAAATAGGAAATTAGTTAGCTTTGTGGACAGCTGCATTAGAAAAAAAGTGTGTGATTGTAACTCCGCTCTAGCTCTGACCTTTCTGTGTTACAGATGTCCAGTGTTGACCTGGCCTGGAGAAGGGTGCAAAGGCTGAAACAATCATGGATTTTACTGATCAATTGTGCTTTAGGAATTATTGACAGTTTTGCACAGGTTCTTGAAAATGTTATTTATAATGAAATCAACTAAAACTATTTTTGCTATAAGTTCTATAAGGTGCGTAAGAAAAACCTTAAATTCATCTAGTAGCTGTTCCCATGAACAGGTTTATTTTAGTAAAAAAAAAAAGTTTTTATCAAGTGTTATGACGCAAAAAAAAAAAACTTCAAATTTCTGGGTATGCACAGATGACCACGAAGACTTATTCACGTGCATGACAGAATTTGTGTTTTGGTTTATTTTTATTTTGTTTGTTTCTTTTATCTTTTTTTTTTTTTTTTGTATGAAATGGATTTTCTGAAGTTTAAAATAGTAAAACATCTAAGACGATGTTCTGTGCTTGCAGTGTGTGAGTGTTGCTTTAGTGCAGTGTTGCAGTTATAGTGTCTGGTCTCTTAGCTTTCTGTTTTTCTTTTAATGTAGTGTGAAGTGTCTTATCCTTTTCTATAAATTCCAATTTGCCTTAAATCTTTCAATGCTGTAGCTGTTTCAGTAAGTAGTCCAAACTAATGGTGTAGAATGCTTTGACCAAATGAGCTGGTCTATTATGCCTTGTAAAACAGCAGCATAGGGCTTTTAAAGGTAGTCAATAAAAATTGCTGAAAATTTGGCTTTTTTAATGTGTAGTAAGTGTTTTTAATGATTTTTTCACATAATATGTAAGGTAGTGAAATGCAAGAGGGGAAAAAATGTTTTGTGTGAAACACATTTTCTGACTGGGGAAATTTTAATAGTATAAATTGTTTGTAAGGCCATATGCCAATAGTTCCCTCTGGTAGTTTGAATGATTTAGGATCTCTGCTGTATGATGCAATGTAAAATCTTTTTTTGCCTTTTTTCAGAAACTAACTTGATGTTCTAGTTTTAGCATAGGTAGAGTAGGGAGTTTGGGGTGGAGATATCACCGAATGTTTTTGTCCTTCCTTTATACTAATGATAGTGCTTTAGGATGAGGATTGTGCTGAGACTTAGCAAACAAAAAAGTTGCTATTACAGCAAAATGGCAAAAGCTAAAGGACTCGTTTTCAAACATATGCTGAGATTTAAGTAGAAGCATAATTGATTGGGTACTAGCTCTCTATAGTAGGTAAATAAAAATAAAAAAGACTTGGCACTTTTAAAAGGTAACTTTACCAAAGAACAAAGAGCCAGTAACCAATAATTCTGATTTGTCTCAGCATTGCGTCTTCTGTACTCTTTATTTTTGCCGGACCAGTTTGCGGTTAAGAGAATGTGCCTTTTTTGTACATTTGCATTTAGGTTTTATAATTTTAATTGATGTATGGACACAAAAGCATGAAGGAAGACTTGGATCCAAGCAGTGCCACACTTTACATCATCACTACAAGTGTTAAGTGTAAAGAAAACCAATTTTGAAACTATGAAATTCCTGATTCATAAATACACAGTTATTTGTACTTCACATATTAGATAATTCACTGCTACTAAAGCTTTTTATTACGATTGCATATGTTTTAAATTGAATGATAAATTAAGTTGTCTTCCAAAACTGTGTACTTCTCTGGTCAGCTGTATATGATCAGTTATCTACCTCAAAGTTTATTTCCTTTTGTATTGGGACAGGTTGCTGGCCCTCCCTGTTTCCACAGACCAAATCATCCTAGCTCGGGAGCTAGGGCTAAGCAGTTGTTTCTTTCAAGTATTTTTTAGTTTTTAAATTTTGTGTGAGTATTGGAGTATAGATGTCGGTGACATTTCATAGTTTCAAAAGTAAATTGCTGCTCTGAGAAGTGTAGATTCTAGTGAAATGCATAGTCATAAGAGATGTGTTTTTGTTTTTTCTTTTTTTAAAAAGTTGTGGTATTATTGGTTCTATGCTCCCTGGAATATTACTGCTTTGTAAAAGTCCAGACTTCCTGCAGCACCTTGCCTGTATTTGGTAACTTTCCAAACCTGGATCTCTCACTACTTGCTATTTTTGCATTAATTAAAAACTGCAGTATGATAGCTGTGTTAGAGGGAGGGAAGAGTTGCTGCCAGAAATGTCTGAACTAAGTGCCATACTCATTGTCTGGGTAAGATTTGGGAAATTTAACCTCTGTACATAAAGAAATAATCAGTTACTTAAACATCACATAGTAGACAGCCATTAAATTATAAAAAATTAATTTATGAAGAAAGACCTTTTGTACAGATTGAAAAAAAAAAAGATTTTCATAGAGATATCTATATGATCAAGAGAGTTAATTTTTTATTTTTGTTTTACTAGTGCCACAAACTTGCCAGTGGTAACTTATTTGTCCGGTTCAAGATAACTCTGTAGTTTTGTTTCCTAGGACTTGTTGTTAAACGCCAAAAGACATTTTTGAACTGTAAATTTGATTAGATTGTTAGCTTTTTCTGTTTTATTTCTTTGAAAACTTTTGAATAAAAAAGATCCAAAAAAAACGAAAATGCATCGTCTTTTTCCTTCAGACCTTCCTTTACTGGGGGAAAACCCAAATAGGTTATGGTAAAACTTCTGCATTTATTTTGAAATGTTTGGAATTGCTTTCTGCTTGACCGCCTGGGTTTTTTTTCTCGTTGATCTTTTGTCAAAACCAAATTTTAACTCTTTCACACTACACTACAAAGTCACTAATTCTTCCAAACAGAACAGGAGAAGATATATGAAAAATATATGATGAGATGTCCGGTTTGGATGCAAGAACTCCATTCTGCTGTGTGTCAGCCCACACAGGGAGTTGTGTGTAACCAGGCTTGCGTGCTGTGGCTATAAATGCCATTTTCCTGAGGTAAGGTTGGAGGTGGAGGGTCACTTTGGTAGCTCATGGCACAGGATCTCTGCCTTCAAATGCTTTTGTCTTCCCATGTGTGCTGGCGTTGGCTGGAATGCCCAGTTGTGGAGAGCAGAGGTGATACTTCACTGGGTTTGAGAGAGATCCCCAGTGCTGGCCTTCCATCTGCCATCTTTAAACCCTGTATTTCTTTAGAGGTAATCTCTGATTTTTTTATCCTTTTGGCAGGATAAGTACTGCTTGTGGTGTGTATCAGCTAGAGGACTGCTCTGACCAACATAGGGCTTGGGAAAGCAACAGGGGAAAAGTTAAACCAAGTCTCCTCAGCCAAATGCTTTACCATCTGCATGGTCTTGACATGGCTTTGGATCGATGTGTGTGGCAGGAGAGGGGCTCTGGCCCAGCCCTGGGCACCCCAGGGTGCACCCAGTGGCACAGAGCAGGGCTGGGTGATCCAGAGGGTTCCTGCTCCTTGCCATGGAAGCTGGGTAGGCAAAGGGAAGGCTCGCTAACCCCAGGCTGTGCTGCTCTGAAGAGCCCTCTCCAGCCTGAGAGGCAGTTCTTTCCATTGCACACCTGGCTTTGAGGGATCCCAAGGGCTCTGCTAGTGCTGTGGCAGGCCAGGCAGCCTGCTGGGGTGACAGGTAGGGGCATGCTGCTGGCAGTGCACAGCCTGAGCTTTGAGTGGAGCCTGGCAGAATGGGAAACTTGATTTACAGTTGCTTATGCAATGAAAACATCCTCAACAATGATAGCACTAACTGACCCAAGGGAATGGCCTGAAGTTGTGTCAGGGGAGGTTTAGGTTGGATATTAGAAAAAAGTTCTTCACCCAGAGGGTGACTGGGCACTGGAACAGGCTCCCTAGGAGGTGGCCACAGTACCAAGCCTGACAGAGTTCAGGAAGCATTTGGACAACGCTCTTGGGCACATGGTGTGACTCTTGGGGATGGTGCTGTACAGGGCAGGGAGTTGGACTCCATGATCCTTGTGGGTCCCTTCCAAATCAGCATATTCTGTATTATTGGAGAGAAAAAAAATCACACTGTGCTACTAAACACTCAACTCCTGTAACTGAAAAAAATACCATTTAACCGTTTGGGAGGTCATTTAAATATTGGCCCAGTATGTTGCCTATCCCAAATGCAATGCATGAGAAGATGAATATAGAAAAGTTTAAAAGGATATTTTTATATTATTCATGTTCATCACCATTCAGATTGATAAGCATTATTTTTAAATTAGGTATGAATACTCCTTACAAAAGCTGTATATAAATAGACTCAGAATAATACAGGCTGGGAATGTTTTTTGCTCTCTATTTGCTTTTCTAATTATCCCTATGATAAACTTAGCTCTCGTAGCATATTTGATAAGAATGAATGTTTCTTTCAGGTTAGTATCTTTTACCTGATCTAATACAATTGTGTGTATCATTCCTATCAGGCAATATGCAGTAATACAATGTCTTTATGTAATATACTTTTATTGTATATAATAAAACTCATTACCAACTAGTTTGTTTAAATATCGACTCCATCCTCTTGCATACAACCTGTTTTGAACCCTACTTGCAAACCTGCTGTTCATATTTTTTTTTACCCATTAACAAATATGGGTAAGTATCAGATTCACATAGGATAATTTGTACCAATATAAATGTTTTGTGCAAGATCATGCACCAACTCTGTTGTTTTTCAGTTGTTAGTGATTACAAAGTAGCCTTTCTTTAGGCACTGAACATAATTTTTTTCTCTATGTTCTAAATTAACTACTCTGGGCAGGTGCACGACAAGTGCGAGAAGTGCATTAACAAGCAGTATAACCAAGTACTGTTGAGCCACAGAGCCTTGCTAATGACTGCATATATTGGAACAGAGTAAGTCAGAGTAGTCTAAAGCCCGTTGCTGGTACTCTGTCTTAGCTTTTCATGGGAAAAAAAGTTAGTGCTGTATTGCTCTCTCCTTCTAGCTTTAATTTATGCCATAGTACCTCCACCATACCAGACAAAGTCATGATTCACTAAAACTGTGCCACCTAATTCTCCACAGAAACATCATATCAGAAATGCATTTTATGTGTAAACTATTTAAATGGGTTTGTACTCCTACTCCTCCTGTGCATACTTCATTGCACTTGTTCCTTTTGCTGTAGTCAACCACTCCAAAATTTTTTGCGAACTTCCACATGTGTTGGAAAAAGATAATCTGTCCTGTCCAGCAGTGCCTTCTTGTGAAAGCCAGTGTGTTGTTTGGTGGCATTTAAGACATGTGTTACCTTCCAAACGCTTGCCACACTGACGTACTCTTTCAACTGTGAAAGATCATCTGTATCCTTCCCCCGCCAACAAATTCTGGCATTGATTAACCCAAACAAATCTGAGGCTTTTGGCTTTCAGACTCAGTCCATTAATTCTCTCCAGAATAGGGGTTAGGATATACAAAACCTATTCTGTTTGGCAACTTCTCTTTCAGTGACTAAGAAAAGCCAAGCTGATGTCAGAGCAGCAAAGATTTACAGTGCAGTGATCAGAGGGAGGGTGTAAAAGCCTGCATGTGGAATGAGTCAGTCTTTCCTTTTCAGGACAGCTCTAACCACATCTACCATCTGAGAAATCTGTGCAGCCCACTTCTGTAGTAAAGAAGAAATCATATCACAGGAAAATACTACTGGAGTTTTTTTCCATGTCCAAGAAGAAAGGCCAGCTTCTCCACAGGCAGGGCTTAACTATTGAAGTTATCTTGCCTTTTGCAACACTATCCCCTCACTCAGTACCTACATCAGTGGTGTTCTGAATTCTGTTGTGTTATGTTGGTATCCCTTCAGCTGAATAAACTGATCTCTTTTGACAGCTTCACTGCAATACAAAGGGATTTTTGGAGAACCGAAGGAATGAAGGTATGTGGCACCCTAAAGACTTCCCACATGCACACTGCAGGTGTTCAGATCAACCTGCTCAGGCAGCTTTCTAAGTAGTGTCACTGTTTCAGAGCCCCGCATGCAAGTGTTAGCAAGGGGATTAATATTTGGAAAATGGTTTCTGCACATGCACTCTGCTGATCTTAAAGAAGTCGTCTGCAGTAGAAATTTTCCCAAGTATTTTAACCAACTGAAATTTACGCACTGGGATGATGGTTTCAAACAATGTCTGTGAAGCATTTAAGGGTAATGAAATAAAACAATGCTTTAAAACAAGCCCAAGAGAAAATTTACTAGTAAATATTATGTTTTGGTAAATAGTTTTAGCTTTTTCCAAGTACAAATAGAAAAGTAGCTTTCCTTTGTGTGCTTCAGTCTTTTCCTAGTGGGAAATACTTTCATACCAATGAGAAAATACTGCTAATTTTTTTTTCTTTTTTAATTTTCCTCCAGTGAATGTCAAAAAACCTGAAAATACATTTACAGGCATTTGTTACCAGCTTGTTTTTGCATCAATTTGTTCTGGTATCTTTATCAAGTCTGAAAGGTAATCTGTAAACAGAATATACATAACTAGGCATGTGGAGCAGTTATTTATTGGCCAGCCCACAGAAAAGAAATTATTTCACCAGCCATTGGGCTGAGCATGAGTCTGCTCACCCAGCAAGGTGCCAGCAGTGGCTTTGCTGGCCAGACAGATGTGGGGCAGGAGGGGAAGGGTCAGTCCCTGCAGCTCCCAAGAGCAGACCGTCAACATTGCCACATTTCTATCTTCTGCCAAGCTCCATCAGGGCCCCTGGCATGGGTGCCTTGCCCCAAGAAAGTGACTGACCTGATGGTTCCTGACTTGCCTTGCTCTTTTCTTCCTTTAGATTTTATACCCTTTCCACATTGCTGCTTTCCCTCCTAAACCCTCGAGCTCCTGGCAGTTCTGTCCCACTAGCTCTACCTCTGTCTATAATTTTACCTTTCTTACCTCTTCTCACTTCCTCACAGCTTTATTTCCAGCACTCTGTGCAAGGTTACACAGCTGGGCTGAATCAGAGTTGGGCCCTCATGCAGGGAGCTGTGGAGAGGGAAGGGAGGCACAGGACAGGGGCTGCAGTAAGGGCTGACAAACACCAGGTCTTCCTTGAGTCAGTAAAACATTCCTATGCAGTTGGAAGAAAGGGTATTCAAAGAGCTCCACGTGTTGCTGTCTTTGCCAGAACAGAATGAAAACTAGATTTCAAGCAGCTCTAGAGGCCAGTGCAGCTCAGTAGAATGAAATCTCCAGAAGTTAGCAGCTCCATGGACTGTCAGTTCCTGACCTCCCTCAGCCCTGCTCTGCTCACTTCCCGTACTTCAACAAGTTCCAGCTTCCCGTAGGCAGAGGCTTCTGACGTGAGTGGGGAGGAGGCAGCTCATCAGCAGCTCACAGGCTTCACACAGCAAAAAGCCTTTTGCCACTTGTGCATTCAAGCAAGTCACCATGCCCTGAGCTGCAGAAGTTATGGAACAAAGTCAGCAGTAGGGAAGTAAGCTTGTGCACAAGAGTGGGAACATTTGGGGTTTAAGTTGTTTCTAGGTAAACTGTTCATGTTTAAGAGTGGTCTAGCTCTGTCTTTGTTGTGGTGTCCCTAGAAACAGCGTTACCCTCTATTATAAAGTGAATTTTGTACAACAGTGTTGAAAATCCAATTATTAAAAACAAACAAACAAACAATTAGGCAGTTACAGAAATTCCTCTCCTAAAAAGTATTTTGCAGATGGAAGTAGCCAGTCGTCTCTGGAAAAACAGTTCAGGACAAACCATACCATTCTGTGTGTTACAGTCCACATATGCACAGTTCATCTTTTCCAAGCGGGAATCATCTGATCAGCCCTGCAGTGCGTGCTGCTGCCCTGCTTCAAGCCTGCAATTAATTTCCTAAGCAGTGTTGTGCTACATCAGCAAAGCCAACTATTGGAGCTGCCCCTGTTTAATTGGGCTCACAAGGTGAGTGAGGGGTGCCGAGCCGCGGGCTCCGCGGGATGCTCCGTGCCAGCCGGGTCAGGCTCTCGCTGCTGCTGCCTCCTTTGGCTGCTGGTGCTGCCGCAGGAGCAGAGAGGGCAGAGCCCCGCAGCTGCTGAGCTCACCCAGGAGCCTCAATAACAGCTCCTGGTGCAGCCACCAGGGGGCACCGGGATAAACCGAAATAATTGAAAAGGTAAACACCCCTTCATAGCATGTCATCATGGAGTGCTTATGGTTACCTGTTATTAAAAGCAAAATACAATACAATGCAAGTGCTCGCATTTCTGACAAGGTGTTTTAAGTCCTCATTTAACATAACAATAGGGTTGTCTTTATTAGAGGAAAATAAAATCTAATTTTCTTTTGGTTAATGAAATGTGTAAGGATGCCTTCAGTGCACAGCAGGAAAGGGGGAGGAAGAAAAAAAGAATCTAATAGAAACCACAATGTCACCAGAAACACGAGTGCTCCGTGCAAGGTTGGGGAGAATCAGTCAGTAGCTTGTAGGTCACAGACGAACACAAAAGGAGACAAACAGCAAGGGAATTCTGGAGAAGTCAAGCACCCTGCAAAGGTTCAGCCCAGACCAGAGTTAAAAATCTTTTTCCCATTAATTCAAAGCCAGTCTATTTTCATGTATTCTTGGGAGCATCTGCTTTATTATTGCTATATCTTTATAAGAGCCCTGGCAATTGAAAGTATATTCATTCCAAACACAGTGTAAAACAAACAAATACCTTCTTAGGAAACAGATAAAGCTGTGAAAGTAAATTGATGTTTTGGGGGCTAAATAAAAAATCTCTATCACAAATCAAAATTATTGTAAGTATTTAAAGTGATGTAGAAAAGGCAGCTCATTTTTTGCAAAGTTCATTCAAGAAAACCTGTCAGTGATCACTGAAAAGGGCTTCTTATATATCAATCCAGATGACTGATGCAGATGTGGCAAGTGGGAGAAGGGACCCACAGAAATAGATATTTTTGCTGCTTGTCTCTATCTGTGCAGCCTGAATCTAATGAATAAATTAACCATAACCCACAGAGGATGTTAGTGCTTCAGATCTCAGAAGTTTTTTGCAGCATCCCTTTTGGTCAGAGAGAACCATGCTGCCAATGCATTTCAGACTATTGTGTTCCCCTCTGGTTCTGCTGGACACAGCCTTGCACTTCATCACCAGTGCCTGAGGCCTGGCCAGTGGCTCTGACCTGCACAGACTTGCTCTTAGATGTGGACTACAAGAAGCGTTTGTTAATCTCTGCCAGGGATTTTCTCAATCTTTAAAGTAATTAGATGATTCACTTCTGGACCAGGCCAGATTGCTGTATCAAGCACAATAAAAGACCCAAAGAGCGATCAGAACAAGTAGGAGAGTTCACAGACAGTCATGAATAAAAATATTGTAAGTCTGGAAATATAAAGTATTTCTCTGTTTTGCATACACCCTAGCTTTAGGCTAAACAGTGCACAGACACAGACTTGAATTTCTGGAAAAAGATCTGATCCAGGCATGTGTTTGCAATTTTTGAGGAATTTTTCTATGTTGAATGAGGGAGGAAAAGACACAATTCCTACACCCCCCCCCCCCCCCCCCCCCGGTTTCAGACCTGAAAGCTTTCCTTCCTTGTGTGGCTTCAGAGTTTTTTGGTTTGGTATGTTGTGGGGGGAGGGGGGTTAAATTTCTTTTTGCAGTCTCAAGTACTTGTGATTATCTTCTTTTGGCATCCAGCTCAATGTCAGCATGACTATGTTTGTCACAGGTTTTATATGCTGCTGCAAGCAGGACTCAAATTAGGATTGGTGTGACCAAAGGACAATAGCTCTGCCAACAAGACAGACTTTTTTTGATCTAACCAGCAGATGCTCTGCTAGCGTCTCTCACTTTTTTGCCTCTCTCTTGCCTAGAGGACTGAAACCAGCCTGTCAGTGTGATCGTACTCGTGGGAGCTACAACTGTTTGCACAAGATCTGAATCTAGCCTAATACCTACTTTAATAACTGTTTCCAACAGCTACTTGTGAAGGCTCTGGTGGTAAACTCCATTTAATATATCATAACTTTAAAGCAGAGATTTTTCCAGAAATGGCTACTCTTTTTATAGAGGCTGTTTTGCACTCTAGTGGATTATTTTAGATAGTAACAAATTGTTCCTGTATATCTTTGGTCATCGATGACTTGCAAGAATAGTATTGCAGGAAGAGGAGGAGGCTGGAAAGAGAACCTGATGGGGTTCAAACCTTGAATTCCCTTTTGTTCCCCTCCCCTGTTACTTGACAGGAGTTTTGGAAGAAGAAGAACTAACAGACATATGAAAGACCTGGCATAAAATACTGGACCAGCTTTTCAGGTGTCACCAAGGGGCAGCAGGTCCAGAGGTGTCTCTCCCGTCCAGACTTAAGAAGATCTCAACTAGCTTTAGCTTTTCATGCAAGCCTGAAGGCTACTGACTGCCAGTCATCCTGACAAGGTGATGACTAATGGGGACAATTAACTCCCTCCCCTAACTTGCTGTCTGTCATGGCGATTGGAAAGGAAATAAGAACACTTTTCCCTAAGGAAACAGGTTGGCAAATGGGCTTGGGTCTGTTAAAGCTTTAGTGTTAATGTTGATGGAATTTCATATTAACAAAATATCAAAAAGTTGTTCCAATGAAGAGCAGGTTCAAGCCTATATTGTCTGCTCTATAAATTCCTTTTTAATTCATGTTTACATGTTGAAAAATTCATTTTATAGCCAACCTGTAATTTCACAGGAGTAAATTGCAGAGCTGCCATTGGCTACGGAGGGAGAAAGATAGTTTTGCATTGTCCACTTCACACAGTAACAACTTTTCACTGTGTAATTAGTTAATTTGTGTAAAATAAGTTAAAAAGTAGCAGGCATCAGTAATTCATTTCCATCTCTTTCAGAATGTTGTTTTTAGTTCATAGACCAAAAATGAGGCACATCTGACTGCTTGTTACTCATTATCACCAAAATCCAGCTTCCAATCATTAAAGCTGATGCTTGCAGAGGTGCCCTGTATCTCTGATGGATTGATATTTGTACCCATAGAATCATAAAACTTTACTTCCAGACCTGCAGACATGGCCCAGAGCACGAAGGTCAGTTTGTGATGCATCTTCGCTGCTGAATTTTAAGGTTCAAACTGCCTTAATTTGGGCAAGTCAAAATTTTTCCTTAGTTCACACCTTTTAGGGAACAAGTTTTAGTATGGATGGCTGCATGTATCTCAGCAGAAATTCCTGAAAGGAAAAGAGAAAGGGAAAGGAATCACCACTACTGAACTAGCCTTCTCCTTATGGTGACCAAGAAGCAGCCAGACTATAATCCAAAAGCCACTGTGAAAAGCTACATGACTAATCTGTATTTTCATTGTGTGGCTGGTAGCAGGAAGGAGGATGTAGCACAACAGTCAATTTATTGGAAGAACAATGTAGTCATTCATCAGAGCATTATTCTGAAATAATTTAAATGACAGTAGAGCAGCCCACTCTTGACTTAAGAAAATACGAGTCATTGAAATTCCGTATCTAATAAGGAAATTGTTCCACTGACTTACTGGTTGGCATAAATTACATGTAGCTAATATGTTCCTGTTGCAGACCCTGAGGACTCTTTGTTTATGCTAAATGTGAATATATTTTAGCACATGAATTACTATCCTCCTGCTTGCTTCTTGGGCGCCTCCAGAATAAGTAATACGTTGGCATAACTTTGCCATTTGTCAGCCAGCAGTCTGGTAGCACATTTGCTCGTCAATCTAATTTTAACCTTTTCTCATACGAGCACTTGGTATTTCATGTAAATCAACCAGACAGTCTGTCATTCAATAGAATACTATCTTCATAGTCTCCTAAAGTGTGTGCTCTATTGTGTGTGCTCATTATTAAGTAGCAGAGGTAAACTAAAACTAATATATTGCTTCTGGTTTCTTAATACCAGAATGCCAGGAATCTCTTTATTACCACAATAGAGACAAATGATATGTCTGGCTGCAGTTCTGGACAATGGGCCTGGTAATGCATTCAGCACTTTCTGAATTGAAAGGTCTGTCCTGAATGGTAAGTAGTGCTATGCATCATTATAGGCTTCAGCGCACATATTCTAGGTCTGTTCCTGTCATCACTCTAATTTGCAGTTAATAATATTAAAAAGTATGTTCAACTGATGAATTAAAAAAATTTTTTTATAACTATTTCCCTGTGTTTCCAACAAATTTCTTGACAAAATATGCTTGGTGCAAAAGAGAATATAATTCATCATTAAATACATACAAATTAGTTAATTAGTACAATTAGTTAATTTAATACAATTAAATTAGTTAATGATCATTTCTTTTCATAATTTGTGTAAAAATCATGAAAGGTTTAGTGGTATATCCTTTACCTTGTAAGGTTTTTCAGATATTGATTTGGCTAGGAAAATACTGTTTGAAGTTTAGCTGTTTTGTCAGTGTTGCTCTACTATTCATGACTTCAATATTTTTGATTTTTTAAAAACACTAGTGTTCATTTATGTAACCTAATTAATAATAATAATAATAATAATAATGCTCATTCTGGCTTATTCAGATATTTTACTGCGTTAAGAATGTAAAAAAAAAAAAAAAAGGCAATTGTAACATTGTAATGAAATTATCTGTGGTGTTGTTAATAATTCAGTCCTGCATGACACCTGTAACTATTTATTGCCTGGTACAATGGTTACCTGTTTTATTAAAGGTGAAAATCATATTCTGATCTAAATTTTCCTTACTGATACTTTGAGACTATTAGCACTACATTACATTTTACTCCACTCAGGCTTATGACTCATAGAATAAAACTCATGTGTTTAATACTCAGTTCTGTTCTGAACAGTGATTTCTGACACCGTGTCTGGTCTGGGGCAGACCCTGAGTGATGCCAGCATTTCTCCCCAGCACAGTGCTCAGCAGTTCCCTTCCCAGAGACCAGAGGCAAAGCTCTTCCTCTCCTGTAGCCTCACAAAGTCCCTCCTCAGTCCATACACTCTTCAGGTGCTTTTTACTTACAGATTGTATCATGCTCTGAGTCCATCCCCTCTGTCATGCCTCCTCTCTAGCAACTTCTGTGAAAAATTTACCTCTGCTGCTATTGAAAATTATTTCCCTGTGTTGAATTTCTGGGTATGAGTTGTATATATATGCATGATATTTGTGCAATTTCTACCACAAAGTTCTGTTTCTGATTGAAGCAGTACTGAAATAGAGGTAAAAAAAAATTATAAAGTGCTTCCATCTCTACCTCCAGATCTTTTATATCTACAAATCAAATGAAGGCAGTATTTGTCCTTCAGGGTGTAAAGTGATTTAACTTAGCACTTGTTTGACCAAAAGGTTTAACCACAGATTAAGTAAATATCTTCAAGGACATGGGCCCGAGGTTTTTGGCCTTGAATAAATATATCTCAGACAAATCTATCCCATAAAATATTCAGGTATTTCTATTAAATTTTGTATAACAGGGGCATATAAAGGATTTTATTCTCCCTGCTTTGATGAAGTTCTCACATGGGAGTTTGGTTTCTGTATCTCCATGTTTTATGCCAGGCAGCTACATTTTTTCTTCTCAGGGAGGTATCTAGGAAAATTTAATACAGTCAGTGAGGCAGATTGTCTTAAGCAATGTCAACATTAATTTCACTGAGCTTCTCAAAAATAACTTTACAGGTAATTTTGTTCATTTCATGTCTGATCCTCTGGTTTACCACCACTGTTCTTGCAGCTGTGAGTTTTACCTAGTTCAGGGAAGTGTATATCACCAATAAATGTTTGCACTGAAGAAAAGCAGTGAATTTCTGGGGATTACATTTTATTACAGGAAAAATATTTTCTGGTCTTACTTATTGTTTGTACATTAAAGCACACATATTTGTCTTTAACAAATACATACTTTCCCTTCAAATTTTCCAGTCCTTAGGGATTACCAAAGAAGTAATCAATCAAGAGGACCTGAAATTACAAAATTATACATGGGATGAATCCAGCCTCAGATTTTTATTTAAGAAGGAAATTGATTTTTAATTCTGTGCCTGTATGAAGAAAAAAATAAAAATTAAAATTATGGTAATGAGTTGCCACAACTGCAGACAACCTGGGTAATATTTTTTCCCTGAAGTACATATCTAAGTACAAATTCAGTTCTAGTTATTAGCAGTATATTCCTCCAAGTATCAAGGCCAAAATCCAGCCATGTCTTTTGGAAGGTGTGTAATAGGCAAGCACAATGAGGAAGAGTTTTGTCTTTCTCTTTTCATGTGATTTTTTAAAATATGGTGGAGAAGTTTTATTGCTATTTACTATTAGCAAGGCATTCTGTAGCTATTTAAATTCCATTTTTAAAGGTATGTTAGAATTCTATTGAATTCTCTAACCTGCCACAGACTTAGCTCAGGAAGATGTTCTTTCTGATTGGCATTATGTACATATCTATAAATGGTCTGGGCTGCTGGGTTTGTGAGATGGCAGGGGAGATCTCTGGCGCTGCTGATGGGCTGGGTCTCACCTGAGACTGCTGTCAGGGCATCTCAGGCCCCTGACCAGCCTCAGTCTCCCCTCACCTGGTGCTCCCCAGGTGCCATGAGCAGCTCGGGCTTTGAGCACATCACCACCACGGTGACCCCGTGTGCCAGACTCAGCTTGCCAAGGCAATTCCTGTCTCACACTCTGACAATGGAGCCAACCACGGGCAGTGCAGGGACGTGCTGCCCACCCCACATGGGTTCTGGCTGGAGGAGCCTCTGGGGCTACTTGCTGTGTCCATGTTCTCCAGGCATTTCTGGCCTCCTAATGAACTGCTAATTTACAACTTTAGGTTCTAATTAACTTCCAAGGTCTTATCAGTGAGAAGTCATGATGTGGGTTTATAGGGGGCCACAAATGTTACTGCTCCTTCAGAGCAAACATTGTGCTCTGCGAGTTTTTCCACCCAGTTCTAAGGGAGTCTTCTCTTGCAGTATAACCTACTTCTCCTACTCTGACCTTATTGTTTTGCCTTTAATTCAATTTAATTCCAATTAGTTTTCTATTAATTCCACTTTAGGTCCATGCCCAGTTCCCTGAAGCTCTTTTGATTGTCATTGGTTCCCCTCCTCCCTCCCCTCTGAATCACCTTCACAGCTCAGAGGCTCTTGCAGGATATTGCCTTCCACCACCCAGCACAGGCTGGACTGAACACTGGCCCAAGGCAACTTTCTGCCAAAAAGCAAATGCAGTCATGGGTGACACTGATGTTAAAGAAGCAGCCTCCATCAGACCCCACGACTTCCCTCCCTGGAATCTGTTCTCCAGACATGAGCCTTCCTGAGTGCCTCATTGCAGCTCAACATGCCCCATCTGAGGGTGGCTCAGGAGAGGAACAGGCTGAGCAGAGCTGGAGTGTGGCAGAGTTTTGTGGGGTGTCCTGCAGCACCTGACATCACCCAGACTCTGAGAGACCCCCCCATCTGCCCCAGGAACTGTGCCACCAGCTTGCTGGTGGGAGTCATCTACAGGCACAAAGGGGGTGAAGTTTGCTAAAGGGCTTCATTTCTTTGTAAGCTGGAGTGGGGGGAGGACAGTACAGGGTCTCAATTCCATGGCAGCACATCCCACAAGGCTTCAACATGGGCAGAGTCAGCACAGGGTGCTGTTGCCTCCCCACCTACGTGCATGAGCCCAAAGGGCTATGCCCCAGGCATGATGAGACAGGATGGAAATAGGAGCTGGTTATCTTCCTATTTGGATCTTGAAGAGATGGGATGGTGGCTTTATTTATTACTGTAGGTAGAGGGAAAAGTGTCAGTACTGGTGGTGAGGGGTGCTCAGCTGGGACCCATGGGGTCTGCCCATATCAGGGCAGCCTGGCCATGGGGAAGGGGCCAGTGGTCTGCTGAGCCCACTGTGCCCCAGACACTGCAGCTTCCAGCCCCAGCCCAAGGAATGTCATTTCCCTGCATCTTCACAGGTTTTTCTAGTTCTCAACTAGATGCATTCCTAAAATGACATTAGATCCTTATCTCATCTCTGCCTATTTTTTATGTTTTTTCTCTTTTCTTACAGTGCTCCCCCAGCTCCTTAACTACTGCCCAGGGAAATGATGTGAGCACTGGGATGTCTCTGCTCTTTATGCCTGGCTTCCCACCCAGTACCTTAGAGGAGTGTTACAGCTGTTTGCTGCTCTGATTTGCAACCCAGCTGGCACTGATGCTTCCTTGTGCATTCCCTAAGGTAATTCTGCCTCCCTGCCATTTCTGCTTTTGTCTGGGGCTTGTCTGGGATTCCTCTGTTCTCTGTCCCAAACTAATTGTATTTTGCTGCTCAGATCAAAGAACCTGGTGTTCTATTAAGATGAACATGCAATGCAGTTTATGAGGAAGAAGCTCCTTTGGGAAGTGTGAAAGCAGGTGCCTGTGAGGTGAAAGCAGAAAGAGGGGAGATGAGGATTATAACAGATACAAAACTTCAACAATATTCTTTAAAATAATGGATTAATTATTCCAGTGACAATGTGTTGTGTGTCTCTGTGCTAAGAGGGTGTTTAATGCTTCCCTTTGAAATGGGGAAAGAAAGTGGTTGCTTAAATCTCTGTTGACGTACAGCACATGAATTCCAGTTTTGATTTTATGAACAGCCTCTATCATCCTGTCTTGTCTGGACTGCCTCATTCTCATTGTACTGTGGGGTTAGACACACTGTCACCATTCCTATAAATAGCCTGCTTGGTTATGAAGGACCAGTAGTGTTTCCTCTGGGAAGAACGGGATTTTGACTAATGGCATTTTAGGCCAGTTTTTGTCAGACTTTCTATAGGAGATAGGATTTGGAGAGTAGAAGGTCTGCTAAAGAAAGACAATAATCAAAGTATTAACATTTGAAACGCAGACACTTGGTGAGCCTGGAGAATTCGCAGAGAAAACTGAAGTTCGAAGGAGCAGGATGGTGGTGTGCTTTTAAAACAGAGGCTTGACCTTGGGGCTCGTAAGAAGCAAGGCAGCTGCCATGTGGACAAAGAGAAGCTCTCTGTGATCCTGCAGAAAGCTGGGCTGCAAGGATGTCTGCAGTGCTGGGGAATGTGCTCTGCACACGAGAAATGTGCAAGTGCTCTGGGGAGCAGCAGGTAAGGCAACACATTTTTCTGTAAATTTTTGGAGCAAAGGAGGAAGTACCTGTGTGTAGAAAGCCTTGGGTTTCAGGTCTTTAGCTGTTAGTAAGACCTTTTGAGTGTGGAGAACATGGGCAGGCAAACAACCTCAGGCTGGTTCAGTAAGGATGGAGGTTTTTAATTTGTGGATGGAGTGAGGATCCCTGGTTTTAAGGATACAGGCAATTTGGGCTGTGAGTAACTGTCTTGGAGACACCAAGGAGAACACGCATCCTGCTGGCCACGCAGTGAGGGAAGTTCTATTGACAGTGTGAGAGGTCACACACAGCAAGGATTTGAATGACAGGTAACAAGGCTTGCTGGCTGTCTTCTCCTGACTATTAAAAATATCAAATGCCAAGATATTTAGGGGTTTTTCTAACAACTAGCAACTGATCTGGAATTCAGATGCCATGTTCCACAGCCTGGGCAGATTCCAAGGGCGCGTTGAATCGACAGCAGCACCCTTTGTGCAGAGCAATTCTGTACGCAAGAAGAGAGCCCTGCTGAAAGAAAAGAAACAGAGCATTGCATTCAGGGATGTGACTAATTCCTTCTGAAGAGCAAGGAAAGCACCACGCTTGCCAGCTATCTCTTCTGTGCATTTCCTCAGTTGTGGCTGGGGCCATCTGATGAGTGTTTCCCTTTCGCTCCCAGCTCGGCGCAGTCTGTCTGCTGTCAGCAGTTAATGAAGTCACTCGCAAGACGCCATCCCCTGGGGAAAAGCAGGGCTATGAATAGACCTGTTACTTGCATCTCTGGTTGCAATGCTCTCAGCGCTGCTTTTGCTGTGCCACCATCTCTGATGATTGTGCCACTTCCCAACAATGGTCTTTCACTCTGCAGCTACTGCTATTCCCAAAGCCAAAAGCGGTGCTTTTCCTTCTGGCAGAGCTGTGGAGCTCAGTGAGTGCTTCTGTGCTGTCTCCAGTGACAGGCACAGGTTCTGAGATACCACACACTTTACCAAGGATGTGCAGAAAGTGAATAAGTAAACTTATTGCAGCAAGTGCTTTTAATAATAGTCCTCAATGATCGTCATTGTCAGATGCTTCATCAATGCACATCCTACAACAAGGAGGAAAAAAGAAAGGTTTTTTCCCAGAGGACAATGTATTTCCATGCTAGTGAAATAGAAAGGCAGACTGTTAATCTGATGAAAATATCACCTCTTTGCCCAGCTGAGCTTGCATGTCTAGATGTGGTTAAGCTTGTGTTTAAAAGAAATTGTGTGTTGGTCTAGACAGAGGTGAGTTATAAAAGAAGCAAAATCAGCAAAAATGAAGAGAGATAAAGAATGATGAATCATGATGACATACTCCTCAAAGTATGTAAAATCATGCAAATACTTATCATGCTGTGTAGGGCATATAATCATTATTTGTGCAAATAAAGCTAAAGACTATTTAGTACACTTTAATGACTACGTTTGCAACTTAACCCAAAATAACTTTGCCATTGAACACCTTTGTAATAAAATTTAGCTAACAATGCCAATAAATGATGAAAAAGAGAAAAACTAATTAAGGCAGCATTCACTTTGAACATTCCTGTTCTCTCTTCAGGAAATGTCAGGGAAAACTTATTTTAAACAGGTTTTGTTTTATATGCACTGGTTATTATTTTATATCAGAGTTAATGGTCTTAAAAGGCTCCCCCAAACCAAACTGTCAAAATTTTAATTCTCAGAAAGCTCTAATGAGATTTTCAACAAAATGAAAATGTAGATCTTTCTGCATTGTGACCCAAATGTCTGAATCATTCCTACATGAGCAGAGTTACTGTTATTGTTGCATATGAACCTTTGCTCAGGTGCCCCATCCTCCCGCTTATATAAAACCAGAACAAAAACAGCCCCTTGTTACTCATACTTTTCATATTAATTCTGGTTGGCTGAATTAGTTTAAGTGATTCATGACCTATGTTAAAATTTAACACAGCCTTTAATGTGTTCAGCCCGACACATGGTGGCTTATAATATTGATATATCTCATCAACCAAGCAATCTGCATCAGCTTGCTGAAGCACGCCTTGAGGGGAAAATGATACAGTAGTCCTGATCTACTTCTCTGCCAAAGCTTTAATTAAACATTCATGCTATCAGTTAAGAGTGAAGGATCTTGGGGAAATGCATGAGATGGCAGTCCTGTCATTAACAATATTTCTTTTTGAAAGTTTAGGAAGATAAAAATATGCCTCTTAAATCAGACATCTGTGACCTGGTTAGCATCTCAATGGTATTCAAAACTCTGATCTGTCTTGCTCTCTGGTATCCTACACAAAAGAAAATACAAACCCATCTGATTTTCTGTAGTCAGCAGGTTTTTCCAGTAGCATCCCAAGCAGAGAGAGTTTAGCAGAGCAGAACTGGAGTAGTGGTGCTCTGGCTGTGGATCTCATTTTTTTTTCCTGGGGTACAGAATTGTGAACCTGGGGATAGGCATCTCCTTAAGGTTTGTTTCCCATTGCTGGCATCCAGGCAGCCTGAAGGCTGATAAGGCAATCCTCAGCCTTCTGCAGGCCACTTGTGTGGAAGGTAGAGCCTGGTCCAAATGAGGTGTCATTTAGCACTAGCTGGCCCTGAAATGAGGTTCTGCCAGACTACTTAGGAATGGCACTCGTATGATAAAGCCTTCTGGCTGTGTCTGCAGAGGTGTCTTATGAGGGTCATGGAGAGATTGGTTTTTCTTCACTTAGTGGAACTCTCTGGGGGTAGAAAATGCAAATGCTGCCATTTCTCCCCAGGGCAGAAAACGTACATGAAATGATGAACCTTGGCATCCTTAGAAGAGGCTTCTTGCCTCCTTGATAACCATGCTAGCAGCAAGTAGTCTCATCCAACAGCGGTGGATATTGCAACCACAGCCAATACCTCAAATGGTTGTTTAAAATCAGCTTCAGCAAGCTTTGCTCCCTCTCTGACCCCTTCCTGGCTTCCACGTCTCTTGTGCTTGGCTGTCCTCCACCCAGGCTTTCAGGCTCAGATTTGGAAATCCCCTGCTCCTGACAGTGGACTGTTATTTTTCTGGCAATATTTACCTGCCATCCTTGTGGAATAGAGTCAAGGCCTCTGTGGTGCCTATGCTGTTATTCAGAGTGTTAATAGACATTGTAAACAGATAGAGATTGTCAGATTTCTGCCATAAGAACTGCACTGAGGAATTTCCTCAGCCAGGAAGGCTGCCCAGATTGGAGCTTGTGATGCTTTGTCTGACCCTGAGCCTGGATTTGTTCTAGTTGTAACTGGGGAGAAATTACTTCTGAGAAATTACTTTCCTCAAGCTTCACTATAACAACAGAAGCAGCACAATACCAGGTTCATGAAGAAAATTATGCATCCTAAAAACCATGAACTCAGAAGAATGTAAGCAGAAAGCCAAGTCTTGAAAGATGCATTAATACACAAATTCAGAGGCATTAGCTAAATCAAACTGTCACTTCTCAACCCATAAGCACAGCAAATAAACTTGAGGGGTTTTTGAAGCAGTAGGGAAAGAAGAGAAAAATATTTGTTTTAAAGTGGTCAGGATAAATCAGTTGGCAATACATGAGAACATAAACATCAGTTCAGGATGAAGGGAAAATAGGCTTTATTACTCCCCTTGAGCAAACTGGTGATGAGGGAGACCTAGTAAAAATGAATGTTTTTATCAGTAATGTGATGCACAGGCATCGTGAGTAGCTGTGTGTCAGCATAGTCTGAATAAAAGCTGCAATGGTTTTGTTTACTTCTGTTTGCTCAAAACTGTGAATATTGATCAAATTTCACAAAATTAGACAGAAAATTGTGATGTCATGAGAACATGACAAATAGGCACTTTGCACAAGTGTTGACACTATTAGTTAGAGAACCTAAATTCAAATTTTTACCATGATTTTTGACTGTTACATCATGTACCCATCTTGTGTAATCTTCATATTAACATGACACGGGCAGAAGAAGGTGATTCTGTTTTCCCTACATGCAAGACAATTGACACACTACACAGCCAGAGAGGAACTTGCCTGTATTATGGAAGGAAAATGTGCTCTGTAGCATCTGATATGCCCAAGTTAGGAGCAGTTTGCTCTTGACTGTATCTATGGAAAGTGCAGAGTGAGGCCCCTCCTATGTGTCAGCCCAGGCCCTGTGTCTGCTGTTCCCTGGAGGTTTGATTGTTGCCATATCCATGACTTGGCACAGTTGGGGGAGCAAACGTAGCTCCAGTGTTTGACCTGTCTGAATTATTTCTTGATTTTTCCTGTTGCCCTCAGACATTAGTGAGCAAAATTTTTCTGATTTAAGAGGGCCATCAGATGCCTCTTCCAGATTAATGTTAACTCATTGACCTCTTTACCTTTATATATACATATATATTTGTACTGTTTTAAAATTTTGTAGTGTTCCTTTGGCAGTTTGACACTTAAATGACTCTATTGATTAGGGTGTGCAGGGCCTTGCCCTAACTGAGAAAGTCTCATCCACCAGATCAGTATCTTACTGTAGATCAAAAGAAAAATAATGTTGGAAAGAATCACATCATAACTGACTGAATAAATGACAGCTATGAGTCAGTGTCTGCATTTCTTCCCTAACACAACACTACATGGTAGACTGGCTTTGAATAGGTTTTTTCCCATGATTTCAGGTAATGATTAACTCCCAGTGACTAAAATATCTCCAGGAGAACCGATGAGACATTTTAAAAAGCAACTCAAGTTCAAGAGTATATTCAAGCTTTCACTTTAGCTCTTTCATGCAAAAATACTTATTTTAACAGAAGCCATTTTAAAACTGCCTCATAAATATAAGTTCAGCAGTACTATTAGAGCCTAGTTTTAAGCTAAAATAATTGTATTCTGGGAAAATACACACACAGTACGTGCATGCAGCTTGTCATTTATTCCACTTATAAAACAGAAGCCATTTTAGTGTCACTAAGAATGCAATCATTTATGGGATGAAATATACCCAGCTCACATTGTAGGGTAAAAGACTAAAGGAATGAGCACTGGAAAGAAAAAAATCAGAGGAAATCTGTGTGAGTAGGTTTGTCATGAAGGAAAAGCTCCCACTGCAGGGCTTCATTCCTGAAGAGGGTGTGTTAAAGCATGCAAGATAATAAAGAGCAGCAGATGTCTTAAGAATTGATGTTATGAGGAGTGTTGTAAGGAATTTAGCTTTTGAGAAGAAGGAGGATTTTTCACACAAACTGGATGAACTCCATTGGAGCAAACAGAGCATTGATTTTTGGGAACCAAGATTGCTATAAGTGGTATCATTTGAGTATAACAGTTAGATCATGTAGCATGTTCCAAAATAATAGATGATAACAACATATATATACATGCACACATTAGTATAATCAGTAAAAGAATTCTAAGAAATAGGAGAGGACGTTGGGAGACACTCTTAAGTAATTTTGATGCCTGATTCAGAAAAGCTGAGCATGGTGAATAAGCTAGGGAGAAAGAAATATCAGATGGGATAAAAATCAGCCGTCAAAATGAACACTGACGTGTGGGAATGTGGTGTGTGTGGTCTGGGTGTTAGGAATAAAAGGGATGTGACTTTTTTTTTAAAAATTGCACATTGTCATAGAAGATGAGCCGAGATGTTTGTGTACAAAAACTGCAAGCACAGGCTAAAGCTGCAGGATCCAAGATGATCCCAAATCTTCCAAGAATAGTGAAGATGGTGGATGAGTGACCTATGACTGAAAAGCACTTAAACTAATGTGTAGTCTTTTAAGAAAACTAGAAATAAGACCAGTGGCACAGAGACATCTCTTGGTAGCAGTGAAGTTGCCTACAGAGGCAGAGAGAGGTGGCCTGGGCAAATGGAATCTGTCAAACTAAAGGTCTTCTGTGAAGGGCCACTAAGGAAGAACATTTTACAGAGAGGTCTAACTCAGATGACTACAAGCAGGAAAGAGAGGCTCCCAGGCATTGCCTCACTGCAGGAGATTTTAACTCGTCAGAAATAGAGTATAAAGCAAATGTTGCTGATAACAGTAGAGTCAGTTATTCCAGGGTGTAATAGCTGGCAGATTTCATCAGCAAGCAGTCACTGGACTACCATGATGCTATTCTAGGTGATCTTTGTTAGGTAGTGATGACATAGAGCAGCTGGTTGTAGAAAATAACCTAGCTAAAGTTATCCCAACTTGATTAAATTGAAAATAAGTGAAAGAATGAACAAGAATAGGCCTGTTAGTTTCTCAAAATTTGTCTTGTGAAGTACTGTACCTAAAGAAATTAGTTAGTGATATTAATTGGATGAAGGCTCCAAACTTATTAAAATTTAATTTAAATAATAATAACATAAAAATCTGTAAATTTTACTGTAAGGAGACAATGAAGAGTACTAGCACCTTACAAATCCTTAAAAACGAAATAAAAATATTAGGAGTTAGCAAAGAGAGTGAAAGTCCCCACCATACCAGATCATCAGTTAAAATGATATTTTGCGAACCTGGAAGTGGAGGGTGCAGTCAGATCTGTCAAGTTTGCAGACACACCATCTGTAACAATATTTGAAAAAATGAAAGTTTCTCCTATCACACAAATAAAAGGGAGTCTGGTAGATGGCAAGTACTCTCTCTATACTAGAGATTAAAGGCGGTGTAGATTCTACCCAAACCATACAAATTCTCTTTCTTCTTTTCTGTAAAGATGATGGTACAGATCATGGAGAAAAATGGAAGAATCTGTAGAAATAAAAGCTAACATCTACAAACTTGAAAATTTATAAATAAGGTGTAGTAGGCCCATAGTGAAATGGTGTTTGTTATCCATCCTAAATTGCTCAAAGAAGAAAAATAAATTTCAGGTACAGGATCAAGTTTTCCTTTAAAGATCTCCCAGAACAAAGGAGAGTGAAAGAGCAGAGAAAAAAGTGATCTCACATCTACAGCTTCCTTGACTAACCTTAGTAATCTGGAAATTTTGTATGCATTTTGCAAGAAATAATAAACAATCATGTGATGCTAAAATAGAGAAATCAAACAATAAATATTCAATACAATGTAGTAGGGCTGGGGAAATGTTTGCATGGTGCCATCTGCTCTAAAAGGGAACTACTGGGCTACCTTAAGGTTGAGTAGAGGTTTTCAAGATTTACTGTTTCATCTAGTCCTTCAAAGTGTCAACACTTCCATTGTTGCTAAAAGTGGTGTGGTCAGATGAGAAAAACATCTGTTCCATTATGGAGGAACACAGACCTGGAGGCATCAGGTAGAATTTAATAGTGCAAGCGCTGGATCACACCCAGATTGAGGTAGAAATTATTTCTGTTGTAAACTGTGGCAAGTTGGTTGGGTAAGAGGAAGACCATAATGTCTTGGTCAGTTGTAGAAGGATCCTGAGAGAACTGGGATGGAGCCACGGGAAAAGCCAAAATGATCCTCCTTAGATATCATGTAAGAGACACAAAGAAGGAGTACCTGAGTACAAACATCATTGTTGGAGGCTCCTCTGGTCAAAGAGCCTCTGAGTACTGAGAACAGTCTGTCAGCCATAATTAGGAAAGTACATTGAATGAAATGCAGAAAAGTAGTACTGCACAAAACAAAGAATGAGGGATATACAATTGCTCTCTATAAATACATCAAGGGGAGGGGAAAGAAGGGCAGGGCAAATACTAGGGAGGAAAGAAGCTATTTAAGTTGCCAGACAATGTTGTCATTAAAATAAATGGATATATATTGAAAGTTAGTCAATCCAGACTGGAGCTGAGGCAGTTTCCAGCCATGAGAAGAGTGAAGTCTCTGAAAGTCTTCTAGTAAGAGTGACAGGGACAAACCACTGTAGGTGTAGGTATCACAGTAAAATGGAATTTATTTGCTTGCAAATTGGATGATACGAATTACGTAGCTCTTGCAAAACGGTGAGTAGAGCCATTTCTCTTTGCCTCTCTGCTGGAGAGTCAAGCAGTCTGACAAGACTTATGATGGATTTCCACAAGCTTATTAAGAGAGCTGTGTAAGGTGAAAGGACACATTTTCAGTATCTGTAAGATCCTTTTCAGTGTTGTGCCCTCTCCTTTTTATTACTGTGGCAATAGTATTTTTTGAAATTTCTGTTAATTTATTGGTTCAAAGAGAAAGCATGACTGGATGGCCTGTGTCATACTGACATGCTACAAAATGTTAAGAATTAACTTTTTTAAAATATTGGTTTAAAATTTTGATAAATCTGTTTGCTAAGTGTAGCAAACTAGAGCACAACAAACGTGAGATAAGACGCATAAGGTATCAGTGGATCTAATATTATTGTCAGTATTTACATGATTAATCATTTTGAACTCATGGAAAACACTGTTAGAGAAAACCTGCTCAGCCTTATTCTTTTGGTAAATAGTCAGCAAAAATACTTGGAATCTATTTAGTTTGATTCTATTTTTATTTAGAGGTGGCTCAATTTACATATTCCTAGTTTTGCATGGCTTTATTAGATATATAATATTGGCAGTCCTGACCAGTACTTTAAGAATTGTAGAAGCAGTAATCATTCTGTATAATATTGTGTTTCCAATGTTCCTGTGTGCATGTGAGCAGACACTGTTGGTTTAAATTTCCTTCGTGCTTCCAGAAGAAACACATAAGAATAAGGCAAGATTAATAAAATACAATAATAATTTACACTGATAAAGATATTACAAACGATTTTTGACATTTCGGAAGTTTGTAACCAAGCTTATAACAAAGACAATGGAAAAAATGTTCTGTTTGATGTGAGAGATGGAATGTGAAAAAAGGATGCAAATGAAATTAAAATTCTAATATAACATAAGTGAATAAATAGTTTTACAAAGATGTGGATATCTCCAAAGGTTTTTCTATAAGTCTCAAAGCAAAATATTGTTAAAAGGTAACAGGACTCTCAGTATCACCTTTTTCCCCCATGAGTTTGAGAGTATCCATTCTCTTACTCCAGAGGAGCAGAGCAGCCATAAGATGGCAGCACTCTGCACAAAAGGCTCGTGAAACCATAAATTCTGCTCTTTTCTCCAAAAGAGACGGCAGCTCAGGGGATGAGTGGCCTGAGTGCTGGGTGTCTGTAAATGGAATCAAAGTGGCCGAGCCCAGAACAGCTCTGGGACACTTCAGAAATGGAGATGCTTCCATGCAGTACCTGAGCACAGTGCCTTTCCTCAGTATTTAGTAACTGCTTGCGTGCTAGGCTAAGCATTCTTATTTGTTTTGGTTATTCTAGAATAACCTTATTCAAACTCCGTGTTTTAGCAAAGCACCATATCTCTGTAGGTCAAAGTACAGTAAGGTCAGCTATAAAATTATTTTCTGTGTGTAAAACCAGAGCAGAATCACTTTTTACAAATGATTTAATCCCAGCTCTGTAGTTTAGAATTTACATATGCGTGGTCAGGCCTGAAGACATTGTGTTTACCCAACCTTACAGTCTTTTCCAAAAGCAAGCCCAGCCTGCTGCAGGGCTGTGATAAAGAGTTGCCTTTCCCTTGGTGCTGCTGCAACAGCAAGGCCATCACCTTGTCCCTTCTGTGATGGGGACTGCAGGTCTGGTTTGAATTTAGCATTAATCTGAACAAAGTAAGTTGTTAAAAGCTCTTCAGCTAAAGTGCAGGAATCCAAGGAACTCAGTGTAGTTCCCATCCCCAGCATGATCACCCACCAGCACTGACAAGTGCTTGCTCTGCTGTCTCTGCCCCACATTTTCATAGTGCAGGGAAAGCAAGGGGTACCACATAACCAAGAAAAGCAAACAGAAACCAAGGTGAGATTTGATGGGTTGTGTGGAAGTCCTTGGCATAATTTGAGTGTTGTGGGCTGGTTGGTAGTCCCACTCCATTTTCCTACCAGTTCCACCTGAGCCCTTCTGCAGTTCAGAGGTCTGATTATTTCTCTTTGAGTGTGGGAGTGTATTCAAATCTGAAAAGCAAACAAATCTTTCACGCTGCTCACCCATGCCAAAAAAATCTGAGAACAAAGGTTTCCCCACTCCCTTGGCTGGAACCAGCCAGGTCAGAGCTGTGGGCAAGGTGAATACAGGTTGAAAACACCCTGATTTTCCTGCCTGCTGCTCACTGTACAGCTGGTGAACAGTCTCCCCTCCTTCCTCCTCTGCCCCTCTGTTTGTTCAGAGGCAGGTTGCTGACTTCATTCCCTGCCCTCCTCTAACAGCAGCACACTGCTCCGGAAACAAAAGGAGACCAGAGCATGAATCACAACCTGAGTCACCAATTCCCAACACCTTGTTTCGATCAGAGCCAGAGCAAAACAATGAGCAATTTCCTCTATGTGATTTTCCATCTCCTGTGACCCTCCAGAAGAGGCTACAGACACCCCTCCTTCCAAAACTGCACTCCATCGTGTGTTGCCATGCTTGCAAACAGCACCTGCAGGGTAGGAGAGACCACGTCTCACTGGGCTCTGTGGCAGTATTTTGGTTATAGGCCCCTAATGGGATATGGTATTAGTACACCCCAAAACACAGGAGCTGAAACGAAGCAGCTCCATCACTGTATGTTCAGATCTTTGCTTTCAGCAGGCTCCAGGTCACTCATACAGGACTCAAATGTTTACATCAGCATTTCTTTGAATGGATGTCATTTTCTGTTGAAGCAATACCCATCTCCCACCATGATTAATAAAGAGAGCGCAGAAGTATCAACTAAAAAATACCCAAAACAATAAAAGAAGCAAAAGCTGCTGATTTTTCTGATTTGTTACTTTTGCCTTCACTGTGAATTTCCCCATTAAATACAACTGTTTGTTAGGGATTGCCTCCTCTTGAAATGTTTTTGCCAGCTCTCCCTAAAGCACTGTCAGAGCTGTACTGCAGCAGAGGCAGAGACAGGACAGTCCTTGCAGTGTCTGTGCAGTACTTGTATGTGGTTTCTGTCTGTGCTGGGCTGCCTGTGTGCAGAGCTCTCACACCACTGTGTGGATACTCACATCATCGCCAGCTCCTTTGAGATGAATGGAAGTTTCAAGCTAAGAAACTCTTTTCAGCCTTCATTGCTTAGCTAATTGACAGGCATCCTCTGAAACATCTGCCATTGCTGTTCTTTGGAACTGGGTCTATCAGGCTGCTGGGAGATAATTTCTGTGCAGACTTTCCAAAGAAAATGCTTTCTGTTTCTGCTGGCCCAAAAGTATGGAAGCACTTGACTACACAGCTATGGAACATATGTCTTCTTTGGGAGAGAAGTGTTTTAAGCTGTAGAGTTTTGTAGAATCTTCACTTACTACCTTTCAGGTTAAAAACTTTGACTGAAATTTTAAAGTCAAAGTAGATTCCTTGCTAGAGATTGTCAGGAGCTTTCAGGATTCGATTGGGAAGCCAACCACACAGAGAATAAAGTCACCAGATGTTTCAAGTAAAAAGCAACCTGCCTCTGACCTAAGGAGTGCAGCCCTTTGCCTCTTTCAGATGCACTGAGGAGATGAATAGGGTGGAGAGAAGGGAGACTCCACCTCACAAGCTTGAGAAAGCCTTTCTCATGTGCAAGAGGCGCCTCCTTGCACCTTTGTAAATATTCTGAGAAACAGCCAGGGGACATTCAGGCTTTAAGTTGTTCCATAATTTTCCAGGCTTTCAGGGTGTGAATGTGTATGACAAGATCACCGGGAATTAAGAGCTGGGTGAAGCTGGGAGATCAGGGCTATATTTGTGCCAGGAATGGAGGGAAGACTTGCATTGTTCTGCACTGCCTACACTGAATGATAAACAGCTGTTTTCGGTTCTGAAGTGTCATTTTAAAACTTAACTCTGACTTAAAAGAGACCAGAATTTGCTCCAAAATGAAGATAATAGTGGCTGATGGAAACAATAATAATTGTGTTCTTTCTGTACTATAAATTATCTGTTTGTTGTATCTCATTGAATCAATGCCTTTAATTCAGGTGGGTGACACAAGACTGTATTAAAAACCTTATGAAGAAGGGGAACCCTGCTGTCAAATTAAGCAATGACATGACCCCAAGGAAGGATTTTACACATCCTTCCCACATCAGCATGATTATTCCAGATTGAGATTCTACTCTTCTAGTGATAATTAGAGTAAATAAAGCATTGATCTTGTAGAGGAACTTCCTGGTCAACTTACCTTTATTTATCACAGGTAATGTTACAAAACAAGAATCATCTGTCTGCTTCCTGTCTAGGTATTCTTACCTTGCCCAGGGTTTACTCTTGGTGTAGACACACACTCTCTCTTTCAGGACCTCTCTTAAACTCCTGCTCTCCATTTTTTTTTCCTTGTCTGTTTTTGTTGTTTATTCTGCTGCTTTCTTTTCCTTCTCTGCTCTCTCCAGACAATCCAGAGAGGTCTATTGCTAATAATTAGCAGAAACTTAGCTATTTTATTCAGGAAAGACTTAATTCAGATAGTCTTTGGCAGCCACCTCACTCAGAGGCAGGCATTTAGCCTCCAGCCTTGCTGTTCTTGCCGAGACCTATATAAAATATTACCTCACAAGCAAATGGGGAACTGATAATATCAAATAGAATTTATAAGTCTTATGTGGGCTGTATTACTAATTCTCTCTACACTTCAAAGTTTGATATCTTGAATCCAAGAATAAGCATTTGCTAATTTCCAGCTGTTCAGTTGGCTGGTCCTTAGTTTGAGGCACTGGGGGTGGCTGGTACCTTGTGGTGGCTGAAGGGCTGCCACCAAGCCCTGAGCTTGGAGGGGTTGGGATGTTACCAGAGGCAGTAGCAGGTAAGAGCTACAAGGCAACCTTCTGCACCTAAAGAGAAAGCACTGGGATTTAGAGGGCTGCAAGGCTGTAGACATTGTAACACTATTAAAGGACACATACACAAATGTCAGTCAGACCCAGGAAAGTAGGATATTTAAATAGCATATAACAGGAGGATGTTTTTCTTAGCAAGGGCAAACACTTCTGGTTGATTCCACATCTTTTTGACCTTATGTAATTACATGGACTCATAGAGTTGTGTCTTCACAAACTGAGGGAACATAATCTAATCAATGCTTTTTTCATGCCACAGGAAATTACTGTAGCTGAACAAGTGCCTTACAAAGGGCACTCTGAGGCATAGAGAGCAGTTGAAGGAGACTTAGGAGTGTTGTTGTAAATAGAAATGTTCAGATATGGTTCCACAACTGCCTAAACTGGGCTAAATTTGGCCGAACATATTCTCACCTTTCCTGCCAGTTCTGCCTTGAACTCTGAACCGGGCAGCCACAGGGTTCAAGGACCCAGCCAGATGAAAACCAGCCCTCCACCTTGCCCACAGAAGGCGATTGGGTTTTAGTTGGATCAGTTTGAAACGCGGCGTGTTTGGACAAGAACACTGACTAGTGAGAGCCAAGGGGTGGGAACACAAGGACAGAGCAAAGGTAGTCCTGATGTAATCCAGTTTGAGTTGCTATTGAAACTGCCCACAGTCTGTGTAAATACTAGTAAAATTGGATGTGCCTGGGAATATTTCCAGGCACTAGATGAGATTGTCTATGCTGTTAAAATGCTCCCTGGCATGAATTTGACCTCTTCCAATTAACACTCACTGCAAACAATTTCTGGGCACGATTTGGTTGCTAGAATGGTCCCAATAGGCACTTTGCAATCATAAACTCAGGTCTTTCTGTGCCAGTTGGCCTCAATGCCCAGGAATGTTTCAGGCATGTTGAATTTAACTAATACAGACCCATCCCTACTTTCACTATTGCAAATCCTTATGAAAAGACAGGACTTGCCTTGAACAAATAATTTTTAAAACAGACAATAGCAGAACATAAAAGAAAGGAAGAGATGAAATCTAGAAATAAGGAATTTTATTTCCTTTTAATAAGGTGGTATGAAATACGTATTTTGCGCTCATTTCAGGTTGGGAAGGTGGAGGAGAGATAGCAATAACTTGTTATGCAGTTGTTTCTGTGCTGTAGAATATTCAGCCACTTATTAGTCAGAGTTAAGGCTGACATGATTCTTTTCTCAAGTCAGTTGCTGTACTGGGAATGAAATTATTCTTCCTTCTATATATTAAAAAACCCCTACAACTGCAGCATTTCCCTTTCAGTTTGGAATGTTAATAAAATCAATGTACTTGGTATCTTGAAGTACTGAAGCCAAGTACTCAATTTTAATCTGTGATTGCTTTTTCGGTTTTTTGAGAGGTTTTTTTTTTGGTTTTTTGTTGTTGTTGTTTTTGGTTTTTTGGGTTTTGGGTTTTTTTGTTTGGTTTGGTGGTTGGTTTTTTTTTTCACAATTACCTATATGAGTTTCCCTCCACATCAGGAAATCTGAAAAAATGGGATTTTTACTTCTCTCCAGGTATACTCACTTGGCAATCTTAATGATCCATCTCCCCTCGGGGCACAATTAAAGGTGTTATTTTGAAGGAGCTTTAAAAGGGTTGTTGTACACGGTCTCTTGGCTGGGTTGCTCTAGGACCCAGAGTGACTGAGACTGACAGAAATCTTCACCTGAATGAATTTTCCCCGTATGCCTTATAAGGAGTCCAGGAAAACAAGGAAGTGATAACCATGCTCACATTACTGTGTGCACAGCTTGTGCTCTTTACCTGCCCAGGTAGCCCTTGTTTTCACTTTTGTTCATGGTCCGTCCCGCTGGGGTTGAAGTTTCCTCGCAATCCGGTGTAGGTGACATCTGAAAACATACCCTCCAGGAGAGCATGGCTTTTACAACATTCTACCTTTACGCAGATGATAATTAACAAGCCAATATTTTTTTGTCATGCAGCCAGCACTGAAAACGAATGGGGATTGAATTGCTTTGCCTCTGTTTCCTATTTCTGCAAAGAAATAACTATGTGCAAGGTAAGGCTCAGGGGCAGGGAGATCCATTTCAAAACCATTTTGCATTGTTTCTTGCTTGAAGTTGACACGAAATAGCTTTCTGTCTTCTGTATTTAATCTTTCCTTTCTATGTAATGACTTTTTTTTTGACAGACTGCTGTAGGGCTGCATTGCAAATTCATCTACAATTTGGTGGTCATTACATGGCACAACAGTTTGAATGAGACAGACATTGGAACAATTTCATTTTCACTAATCAGTTTGATCTGCTAAGAATCTTTCATATTATACATATGACAGTGTTTCTCTGGTAGTTACACAATGGATAAAAATCATATCAAGTATCTACAGAGCTGAGTGAAGTAATTTTAAGCATACAGAGTGAACATAAATCTGTTCTTTTAATATCCCTGGCTATGTCAGAAATTACTTACCTACACCATACCAGAAACACATGTAACATTCTATCAGGTGCACCGGAGGGAACAAATTAATATGTTCTAAGTGAATGCCACCCATAAAGCACACAAAAAGAGGTATGTTAATTGCCAGCAATTCTGAGGTTTTAATCTTTATTGGAGAGTTAATATTTTACCAATAGAACTACCATTAAGAAGAAATTTTATCAGTAATCCTAAATATGGCTAAATGCTAAATGTGTGCATTTTTCACCACCCACATTCTCTAAATGACAAGTTTCTTCATAAATTGAATGATTAAGCATATTATTAACAGCCTTTTATCTTCTCGGATTTAAATTCAGGGACCTGTTCTCAGGAGAGCACAGTGACTTGTGAAGATTGTTTGCTTTCCGGACCACACTGCGCTTGGTGTTTGCAAGAGGTAGAGTGATAAAAAAAATTTTCAAAGTAAGAATTGAAGTCTTTGTAGTCACTCCGAAGTATTGACTTAATTGGGTCAGCCCATGGTTTTGTAATGCATGCAGTGCTTATTGAAGCTTTCCTGGGGATCAGAAGTGGAATTTAATCTACTCTACACGGTCTGTTATTCATAGTATGGTTGTTTGGATGTTTGTTTGTTTGCTTGTTTGAAGAAAAACCACAAAACCATCAACCTTCCAAATCTAAGGCAGAAATAGAAGTGTTATTAGGGGGTCTCAGATCATCAGCCTGAGGGCTGGCTCACCCCCAGCACTGATGATGAAGCACCAGACAGAAAGTCAGAGGCCAGACTGTATCTTATAGATTACATGCCAAGCCAGACAGTGTAAACAGAAGGTTTGCAGGTATCAACAGTGTAAAAGTTTGCCGATGTAAAATTTCCATATAGAAATTATTAATCTGTGGTTGATTTTAAGTATGACAATGATGTTGGGTTTATAATTCCTATGATATAGATGTGTTTTGGCTAAAACATTGGAATTTAAAAATATATCTGGATTTGTTTCCTATACCTTTGCTTCAGATTTTCAGTGCAGCCCTGGGGAAGTGACTTCACATTTCTGCTTTTAAAACTTTCTCCTATAAATGGTGCTAAATAATATCTCCCCACTTCACAGTAAATATTCTAGCTCTTATTTCATTAGCATTAACAAGATAGTCAGCTATTGCAACTAAAAACTTGACAGAAATACTAGAGAAATAAGTGAGACTTTTTCATTTTAGTTTCTGGATTGCACCTTTGCTGCTAACAATTTTATTGTTTTTGTGTACAACAAAATGACACTCAGCATGGAACTAAAATACTCTTTATGAAATAGCTCCAAAAAAAACCCCTGCATGTTTTAAAAAAATTCTAAAAAGATAACTTTTGCCATTTGCAAAATATGTTACCGTACAGGTCAAAAAGACCCCATATTAGTGTGTTTGCAGTAGTTTTTATATTTGTACTATAAAACAGGATTTTATTGAAATTGGATCACATAATTTTGACTACTGCCATGTATTTTCAGGGAAAAAAGAGCCCAGTATAATTTATTGATTTAAAAATCGCCAAAACCAAAACAAACAAAATTGTGGAACTATTGACAACTTCACTGTAGTAAATGATTTTTCTTCTTTGTTTATAAGCTCATTCGTTTCTTTGTTGGAAAACAGCACATCAAGCATGCAAAAGACATAGGAGCTTTAGTGTCAGAGCAAACAAAAGCACCTCCAAAGAAACCACGACTTGCTGTAGGATAACAACACACTTTATAATTGTATTTGAAATATGAGGTTGTTTCTTCACACATTTTGAAAAGTTACAAACTGTGTAACTAAAGGAGACGATATGGATCTCCCTGTGAAAGGTTTGTAATGGTACATGTCATTTATGTGTACTGTATTCAAGAAGCAGTGGGTGAGAGTTTTGCCTGAGCAAAGGCATCAGGTTCAGTCTGGAGAATAATAAACCACTGTTCCCAGCAACTGCCTCAACACTGTTTCCACTGAAATATGTAAGATCCCTGACAATTTTCAGGCATGAAGGATGATATTTTGGTGGAAAAAAGGGTCATAGTTCTGGTTCTAATAGGTTTAAAGTAAATCTGTTTTGTTTTGCATGGAAAGCTTTTCAGTGAGTGAATTCAGTGAATATTTGTGGCTTAATGGCTGATCCATGAGTTGCTTGCCCAAACCTAGGAAAAAAGAGCAGATGCATGATATGGGCCCATGACCATCAGCCAGGAATTGAATGTTTCAGAGCTGATTCTGCCAGGCATTGCCCAGGTTTTGGTCAAAAGGGCTTGCAGGTCAGAGCATTTTCCAGGAGACAGCTGAGTGATTTTGAGAATGTGAACTCTAGACAGAGCTCTGGGAAATGGTAATAAGACACAGAAATGTCTTTATAAAAGTAACCATTAACTTAACCTCACTATGTGAGGTTAGTACCTACCCTGTAGCAGTGCTATGGGAAGGAATGTATATCAATGCTTTGAATTCACCAATGAAAATAAACTGTGAGATACCCAATATCTGTAGGCTTGTGATTTCCTCTGGCTGGGAGAAGAAGGAGGATGCTGGGCCAAATTTAGGTGTGGGGATGCTGAGGTGCGCTGAGGAACCATGAGGACAGGCTGTGGTCATTGTTGGGCACCAGGCAGAGGAACAAGGACTTGATGCTTGCTTCACTGAACAGGTAAAATGAGAGCTGAGGAGAAAGTGTAGGTCAGAAAAAAAGAACCAGTAAACCCTGGGTACCCACAATTGGTTTGTCACAAATTGTTCAGTTTATTACCAGCAAGACCTCTTCTTTTATTAAATGACGTGCTTCAATCAGCAGTTCAAAACTGTCTAGGAAAGACTGACGAATTTGTGGCATAATCCTGTGACAGAAAAAACAATGGCTCAGAGGGGCTCTGTGTTATCATTCCCAGTACTGTGAGAAGCCAAATGCAATGAGTGGCACAATTCCCATTTCCCAACAATAGAGCAGTTTCTCTCAGGACAACAAGTCAGTGTAAGTTACATTAATTATACACCTGTGTGACATGACCCATGAAGGGCAAATTTGGGTTTCTGTGCCACCTATATCTAGTTCTGCACTAGTTTGCACAAACTTGCACCTTTGTTTCCACTACCTGCATTGGACTGACCTTTTGTCCAGCAGGTGCTGGAGGCTAGTGAGTAAAAACTTTTAACTCATCCCTTCCTTCTCCTGTTTGCATTAGAATTACACAGACTCATCTGGAATTCATGGGAGGTGTGATACCCTGGAAAATCTTTTGTCCAAAGGATGCCAGTTGAATTTGATTGAGTTTCCCATTTCAGAAGTAGAAATTCACAGAAATGATCCCCTAACTGCATCATCCCAGAGGAACAGTTCTGATGTCACACAGATTTCTCCCCAAAAATTAACTCTGAGGCTGCGGCCAGGTAAGTCACAGTTCACAGGTTTATTTCAGACAGTGTGATAAACTGAAGCTTCTTGGATTCAACAATCTAAAAATTATCTTGACAGAATAAAGATGAAAACCTGTGTTGAGTCCAAAATTCTGTTGACTCATCGCATGAAAACTAGGCTCAGCTGAGTTCAGAACATTTTCAGAAGTGCTGGGTACATCATAAAAATAAGGATATATATTTTTAGTTCTTCTTTTCTCTTGCCAGTGAGGTGGCAGGGAGAGAATGAAAGCCCCTGGCTCCTCCCCAGCCAAGCTCCTGTGCCTCTCCCCTGCTGGTCTGGCAAACAGAGTATCTCAGAGGCGGCATAAAATCTTGCTTTGAGGATTTACAAGGTAGCAGTGACATTTATGATAGCATTCCAGAACTACATTGGTGCCCTTCAGATGTGAACTTTTTCCTGGAGAAAATTTGGAATAAAAAATAGTAAGAGACAACCAGTTAGGTCAGGTCATAGTGTTGGAATTGAGAATAAAATATTTGTGCACACTTTGACTTTCTTTAAATTTTTAACGGATATGATAGGACCCCAAAATGCTACCTCTAGTTTTAGTTGGCTTGACTTCTAAATTTTCTAAAGCTGCATACTGCTGAGAGGATGTTTTCATATTTTTTAAAATTATAGCAATCGGTATTAATTCTGTGCTTATGGCAATCCTGAAGAACTGTTTAGAAAAAAACCCAAACATTAGAACTTCTTTTAATTTTTCAGACCCTTGAGATTTTTTTTTTTTTTTTGACAGACAATTTTTGAAATTTTTTTTGTTAATGCAACTGGTGGTTTAAAATACCAGATAATTGTCACCATATAGAAGTTTATGAAGAAATTGGCATTGCTCATGTTTTCTGCATGGAAGTGTTGATGTGTATCCCACTTTCCCCTGACCTTAACAGGACATGAAGAAACAATACAGATCAAGGTTCGCCAGACTGAAGATTATCCAATCGATCTCTACTACCTCATGGATCTTTCAGCTTCCATGGATGATGATCTGAATACAATCAAAGAACTGGGGTCAACTCTTTCCAAAGAGATGTCAAAACTGACAAGCAACTTCAGACTGGGGTTTGGATCTTTTGTTGAAAAACCAGTTTCACCATTTATCAAAACTACAGCTGCAGAAATAAACAACCCTTGCAGGTAGGCAGGGGAAGTCCCAACATCTGCTTGCATGCCAACACTGTCATAATATTAATCTTTAGGCTAAAATTAATTTTACTAGCTTCACTGGAAACTCTCCCCTCTTCCAGCTGTAAATGAGTCGGTTTGTCAACAAGATATGGTTCTTTTAGTTGCACCTCCTGATCATCCTTCTGTTGAGCCTTACATTATTAGGATAGAGGAATCTGGGAATGAGTTTGCTTTTTAGCTTTTGCTGCTATTACAAATGTGCTTAATATGTTAAAAAAAAGGTATGCAGCATGTAGTTTTGTATTTTTCTTTAATTTCTTTCATTTTGTAGAATACATATATATATATATATATATATATCTCTAAAGGAATTTTATGAACTATACTAAGGAGTTGCAAACTCAAACCCAACACAGAATACCGGTTTCATTTAGCCATCAACGCTGTTCTCCTGCTTTTCTTCCCCCTCTAAAGGCTGAGCAGTCTCCCTGGCCCCTGGCTGCCCCAGCCCTTGGCTAACCAGCGTAGGGGAGCAGCTGGACTCTCCAACCTGGAGCAGGGACTGCAGCACCTCGGTGGTTGTCTCTGAATGCCATTAAGGAGCTACAGATCCCAATATGCTTTCAAATATGAGATCAAGGCACAGCAGGGGGCATGGCAAGGGCTGCACATCGGTAAATGGCTGAATTACTCTGCTCTAGGAGGCATTTCCCAGCCCCTAGGAGGATTTTTTCCATTGCCCAAGTCATTGAATGCTCTTTACTTGTCTTAGGCTTTTCACTAAATCTTCTCAGGCACAGACAAGAGATGGGAGACCAAAACTAATCCAGGCAGGCCTCTGAAGTAGCCATTCTAGTAATTTTTCACTCTCTATTACCCATAAGCTGTCTCACTTTTCATGCAGAAGTGTACCATACGAGTGCTTACCCACCTTTGGATATAAAAATGTTTTGCCACTAACAAATGATGCTGAAAAATTCAATGAAATTGTGAAAGGACAGCGAATTTCTGCTAATATAGACACTCCAGAGGGAGGATTTGATGCAATTATGCAGGCAGCTGTTTGCAAGGTAATCGAAACTTCTAGGTATAATATTATTCCATATATTATCTCTTCTAATATTATATGTTGGTATTTCAGAGTCAGTTTATTTTTCAAAAATTTTTAACACAAACCAAGAGCCTCATTAAATTTGTGTGAAAATACTTTTGGCTGTACAAGTAAAACATGCATATTGCAATATTTTAGTCTAAGTTTCCTTTTAATTGCCAGGGACAAATAAGCCCAAATATGGGTATAATTACTGGGTCTGTTTTTCTGTTTAAATATTATTTTATTATCTATGTTTAGAGTAGTAAGCAGATTGACATGAACATGGCCAACCCATGTTATTAAACACAGGGATGGGGAAACAAAATGTCAGCCAAAGACAATGGAATGAACATCATCTCTTAGGAGATGTTTTGTCTTTGATACTTCCTTGAGAATGATGCTATTCTTTTATTTTGAGACACCATTCTCCAAATATTTTGCTGTTTTTCTATGTTGTGATGCAATATAGCTTGCTAAACTGATGTGTTTTAAATGACAGGAAAAAATTGGATGGAGGAATGATTCTCTACATTTGCTGGTGTTTGTGAGTGACGCTGATTCCCATTTTGGGATGGACAGTAAATTGGCAGGGATTGTTATTCCTAATGATGGGAACTGTCATTTGGACCACAATAATGAATATTCCATGTCAACTGTTCTGGTAATTACTTACAAATTTTGTACACTCTCACATTCTGGAAATTTAAAGACTAACACAAACAACTTAGAAAATTAGTGAATTACACTTTTAGCACTGAAATGTGTAAAAGCTGGGGAATGCAGATATTTCATGTAATCTATTTTATTTGTAACTTCATGTTTAAGTAAAGAGAGAACGGTGTGTTTGTATGGAATTAGGATAGATTATAACGAAGAAAAAGAAAAAACAAATACAATTTCTACAACAGAAAAGCCCATGGAATTAAACTAAATAGTATTTCTTTCTGCAGGGAAGGCAGGATTTGTGTTAATTATATTCCCTGAAATGGTGTGAATTCAGGATCAGTTTAGGAATTTGCTGGACACTGTTCCTGAACAAGAACTTACCAGCTTAAGATTCAGTGTTCAAAAATACTGAATATATCCATTGTGGTGTTCATTGCAGGACAAATACAGTTGCTCTGGTGCAGTGTTGTTCTTTGAATTAAATATGTATATATAACACAGATGCTACTGAGCCAAAGCCCCGGCTATGGAATCTGGCTCTGTACTTTTCACAGAGGGGTTTCCTTAAAAAAAAATGAGGAAATTATATGTGCTATCTTTTATTTTATATACGTGTGTTCCTAACTAAAGTTTATACTACACAGAGAACAAAGTGCTCATTATGATCACTTGAATGCGTCTTTCAAGGGAGACAGGAACTGAAAGCACATGAGAAGCAGATTGATGTGCCTCTCTTTTGTTTGCAGGAGTACCCCACAATTGGACAATTAATTGACAAACTCGTGCAAAACAATGTTCTATTAATTTTTGCTGTAACAAATGAGCAAGTTCACACATATGAGGTGAGCAAACTAAATGTTCGGTTTGGCAATGTTTGTTTTAAAGTTCACCTTTTTTCACAGCTGATGCAGTAATTCTAGTACTAAGGGCTGAATTTACGTGACAAATTTGATATTTACGTGATAAAAATAACTAAGAAATGGTTTATCAGTGGAAAGCTCTTCTGCTTAAGTTGCTACTTCATGTATTGATTTTGGTGTTCTAAGGTAACTTTTAAATCGGATTTCAAGTTGAATCACACTAATCCTTTAAGTCAAGGATTGACAAACTATGCATTGCTAAACTATTCAGTGTAATCACTGTGATTAGCTTTTTGTATTTTGTAAGTCTAGAGGAGACCTGAACCTTTTCTTACTTTTATAAAACAAGAATATACCTGAAACATGCAGTTATCTACATGCTCAGCTTTGAAATCTTGGTTTGTTGGTTTAGGTTTTTTAAATTTTTCTTTATTTCTGTGACTCTTTCAATTCTTTTTTCATCTTCTCTCCAGTCTCGCTCCTGGGAAAAATAGATAAGGCTTCATCATGGGTAATAAGGGGGTTTGCAGCCTAAGCTTGGCTGCCTGGCTACATCCCGCTGTGTGAAAGAGGACAAGCAGAGAGGAATTGCTTGTCCAAATTTATTCAGGTTGGTTGAGAAGAAGCCAATAAGGATGATCCCGCTGATACAATAAGACCAGCTTTCTGAAGGAGAAGCCTTTGCAAAACATTCTGTATTAACACCAGAAATACAGTAATGACGAGAGGTGCTCCTCCGCTATGATTACCACATGGAAAATAGGAAAGAAAGAGTAGAGAAAAAGAAAGAGCAGCTGAGTCCTTGAGGTAGTCACCAATAGGATGATTGTCTATTTCTGTCCTCTGTGTAACCCAGGGAAGACTCTCCTGTACTTCCCCGACTGATTCCAGAGGTGGAGTTGTTTTGAGTAAGACTGATGCTCCAGCTGTTTGACAAAAGTGTCAAGAATCACAAATTGCATAAACTGATTCTCAGATTACAGCCTTGACAAGGGAAGGAACACTCTTTGTGTCTTGAAGGGCTGAGATTTTTTGAAGACTGTATTGAATACTGAGGTGGATCATGAAAATTTAGATTGATAACATTAGAAGTCTATCACTTACAAATGCAGTGGCTTCAACAATTTCTTAATAGAGATCTACTTAATGACAAGTGAAATATTTTTTCCTTATAGGTGTATTTTTTAATAGGTGCCTCATGAATAAGGGCTGTTCTAGGAAGGCAGTTTGGAAATACCTGTTTGATTTACAGAGCCTTTTTTTGTCCAAAGAAATATTTTTCTTGCTGCTGTCACTCTATTTTACCTTGGAAATTGCTTGTGGTCACCATAGAAGTTGGCCACCAGCATTCTTACCAAGGTGTTTTTATTTCAGGAAACCTGTGTCTTATGTCACTATCAAAGTTACCAAGAGGGGCCCTTTGGTAACAGGGAACACCAAACAAGGGCTTATAGCTAACACAAAATACAAATCATGGTTAACCCAGCTGGGGAATGGTTTGCTCTCATTACTTTGTTAGAAAAAAGAAAGTACAACTGCCTTATATCTTATAGGGTTTATAGTAATCCCACTGAATATAATCTATATGCTGATTTCGTCTTTTAGTACTGCTTTCTTTCACTAGTATGGATAGCTGTATTTGTTATGGTCTGCATCTTATCCTGTAGGTGATGTAGAAAATCAGTCAAAGCAAGTAGGAAAATCATACACAAGTGTCGCAGTGCAGCTTTTCCAGACAAAAATTACCTTTAGAGGGTCTATGTAGGACATGCAAATAGGGAAATAAATATTGCCACATTTTAATCTCTGTGATGTAAATTTGTAATATAAATATAAATAACCAGTATCTATGCTAAGAATGTTAAAAAAAATCCCAAAGCAAGACAATGAGAATTATTCGTGTGGTAAGGCCCTTGCTCAAGTAGCCTGGAAGTGGTGGCAGAGGACTCTAAACTCTAAAAGTTTTGATGTTTCTCTTCTCTTGAAAAGCTTCAGTGGTGGAAATTCTGTAGTCTCCCTCAAAAAACCCTTCCATTTATCCTTTGAGGTGGAAAAGACTCTCCCCAAATATCTCATCTCAAATCTACTTGAATTCAGCTTCTAATTACATCAGATGCCAATACTGACTATTGCTATTTATAATTGAGTTCTTAGGGACAAACTTACTTTAAAATTACTGTGAGGACTTAGAAATCACCTCTTTAAATAGACTTGATAGATTCCATTAGTCTTAAATGCAGTGTTCAGACTGTCAAATATATATTTTGTATTTCTAGCCCTGTATAATCCCCAACAATTTAGACCAAAATAATTCAGTCATGTAATATTCCTGATCCTCTTCAACTGAATTTTCAGTTTATCCACTTACATGTGTATTATTATCTAAGAAAATATTCAGGGTGGCACAAGCACAGAACACCTATGCTTGTAACAGAGCTGGTGTTGCTTTTGAACCTTCCATGCACCTAAAAAGGCTACTGCACAGTAACTTCAAGAGATCATTTAGATCTGATGCAAGAGAGGAGAGAAAATGCTTTACACTGAGCCCTGATAATCTGAGATTATGTTAAAAAGAATTTTTAAAAACATAAAAACACCCTGGTATTTTATAATATATTAATGTATGTCTAACTTCTAGCATCATTAGTCTCAGCTGAGTCTTGCCAAAGCAGCAGAGGATGTTTTCATTCTATAAAAGCTATTCACTCAAAAAGTATCTGTGAATATGGCAATAATAATTATATTTTAACAAATCCTACTTTGGTATAAAAATAAAACACCGATCTTTAAGCTTTCATGAAGCAGTTGTTACTATTGCTGCCTTTATTTGTTTTCAAGCAGAATTCCTTAAAAATGTATTCAAACTTAGATAAGGGAAAGACTCCATCTTTAGTCCTGACTAAGCAGCATTTCTTTTGAAACAAAAATTACCCTTTTGGGGGTGAATTATTTTGTTTTATATCACAAGAGAAATAGCTTGAAAATCAGGCTGCATTGCATTGCTGAAAATTGAACCAAAAATACTCTAGTCTCCACACTTATACAGAATTTCAAATTGTTTTTGTATGTTTGGCATGGCACACTATTTATGATGAAAATTCTTCTATCATTTATACTGCTAAAATACAGACATAACCCCGCCGAGCTCAAATATATAATTTTCAAATTTCTTTTACAAGAATCAGAGTATTGCTATAAAATGGCATTGGGTCTATGTAGGACATGCAAATAGGGAAATAAATATTGCTATATTTAGTATTGCTATATAGTATTGCTATAAAATGGCATTTTCCTTTCAATGAATATTTGCCAAAGGACTAAATTCCATTATATTCTTTGGATGTTTTGCAATAGTAGCACCCCAGAAGCATCCGTCTGCCTCACCCTGGCATTGGTTGAACAGAAGTATTTGCTAAGAGGTGAGGTTTAATCAATGGACTGGAGACACACAGCCTGGGCTTGAAACTCCATCCTTGTATCACCATGCAGAAAATTTTTGTTCATAGTGGAGAGATCAACCAAAGTGTTCAGAGCAGCATACCCCTGCTGTTTGTTTTGCATACCACAGATTAAAGGGGACTGTATTTTAAATTCCAGGTTTGTCATCTTTTCTCTCAGAAGGTCCACATATAGGAAACAGAGTTTTGATATTCCAAGAATCTTTGAGAGGGCACTAATCATAGGAGGAGTCAGGAATGCAAAGTCACCAGCTGTAACATAAAATGCAGTTAATCCCACTGATTTACAATACCACTAGAAATCTAATGAATGATAACTATTCCATACATAATACATAAAGTAATCACAGAGCTTTTGGAGATATGAAAGATAAGAAGGGTATAAGAGTATCAAATTACACATGTTTATTAATAGTTCTCTGGATATTTTTCTTTTATTTAAAATAACAGCATTGATATGATAATGTGTAAAGGAAAACTACTGCTACAATGCTTTTTTTATAATAATGAACACATTGTTTTCCAAAGGCATGGGTTAAAGCAAGGGAAGTTCATGTAGTTAACAATCAGGCAAGACAAATTTTAATTCACTGTATTTAAAATCCAGCTGTCAGATAGCATGTTAGTGTCACAGTGCAATTTACTGCAAAAAGAAAACTTATCACTAAAATAAATTGCTAAACTGGGGCTGTATTATTCACAGAAATTCAGCATACAATCCATCAGAGCCACAAGCACTGAGATAAATATGCAAAGATAAAAAAGTGACTGCAGTTGCTGAATGTAGGGTCTGAGACTCTTGAGCAGTGCAACAACAGTAGAGCAGCTGAATCTGTTTCTGGATATTTTTAATAAAGAGAAATACAACTGTTGATAAAACATATCTTCCCTCTAAATTTGAAAAATTAGAGCTTGAAGAATACTATAGTATCAAACTTCCAATCACATAGAAATGATTTAACACTATATGTTCAATGAATTTTAAATGAAACCAGCTCTTCTCCATCTGACTTTTTCATTAAGACATGTGCAATGGAGACTGGAAAAATCCTTGAAAATGTTACCGTCATTTATTTCAGTTAGCTTCAGCGTATTTGGTTTTATTGTCAGCTCTTTCTTTTTTTGGTTGGTGGGGTTTTTTTTGTTGGGTATTTTGTTTGTTTGGGTTTTTTTTTTTTTCTTTCTTTGGGTTTGGGTATTTTTCAGATGGTAGCTCCTTGTCATCTAGACTTTGTTGTGCTTTAAATTAATTTTTTATATTTCCAGAATTATGCAAAGCTTATACCTGGTGCTACTGTTGGACGACTACAGAAGGATTCTGGAAATATTCTCCAGTTGATCATTGCTGCATATCAGGTAAAATGGTTACAATGCAGTTTCTTCCTTCATGTTTACATGTTCACCATTGGTTTGCCATTTGGTAAAAAGAAGTGTCTTTGATTTCTTTTATGAACTGATTACATTATTTTTTATGTTAGGTGCTGACCCTAACAGGAAAAGTGCTCACTCTGAGGATTAAGTAAGGACAGAAACAAAATTCAAATAACCTGTCAATGCTTAGTTCTGCTGTAATGCTGAATTTAAATCAGTATGTCATCTGCATTGCCTTCTTCATATTCCTCTATTTTACACCTATTCTTAAGCCTTTTTTAATATTCAGGTCTCTCAGTTCCACATCTCAACAGGGGCTCAACTCTCTGCTGGTAGCTGCCACCAGAACAGACAAACAATTGCTTTGCAGGAATATCTGGAGGGAAAAACACTGTTCTGCACTCAGTGCTCTTCTCTGCTTTAGCAATTTGATGCTGCCTCTGTGAGGCTGTTCTGAGGTTTTTACAAAGGGGAACACAGGAGCCAACATGGGTTTGTTTAGGTAATGCCAGGACTTGAATGGGTTTGTTTAACACAAAGAAATACTGAATGATGTCAGGAACATAAACACAGAACTGCTCTTCAGAGCTTTGTTTGTAAAATGCATCCTGGGTGCCTAGTTCTCTTCTGTCAGAGGAATGTTTTTAGGCAGTTATACAGATTTTTTCACAGATACATTAATTTACAAATTCGCTGATATTCCACAGATCTCTCTGTTCCGTCTCAGGCCATTTTTATTAAAAACCTGCTCTACCAGTTGTCTACAATGACAAATAACTCTTTGCAAATAGCTTCTCTTTATTTCCTTAACTTTTTTTCTGCTCTTCTTTCTATCAACTGAATAAGACAGTCATCACTGTGACAAAATTACTTTGGTCTTAGTGATAGGAAGTAAAACAAATTCTTCTAAGTCTTATAAAAGCAATGAAGGCAATGCAATTGCTGAATTATGACTTTTTCAAATGAAATGCAAAATACCAGGAGATTCTCCATATTATGAAAAATTATGTAAGGTGAAAACTTCAGAGTTTACCTTGGGAGAGTAAAAATTGTAATAAATAAAGATGAGGACATTTTCTTATAAGCAAAGTTATTGCTAAACTTTGAGTGGCAACAGAATTTCACTTCTGGATTCCAACCTGCTGGTAGCCACATCTGGTTCCTATCAGCATTTCTTCAAGGTGGCAGCCTAATGTATAGGTTACAGGTTTCTATATGTAACAGCTAAAATACCATTTTGTTGTCAGTAAGTAATGGAAAAACACACGAAAATGGTTCCAGGACTGTGTCTGGGTGCTTTTGCTGTAACATAGGTGTGGAATGACGCCTCACTGGAATATTGAAAATGTGAAGAGTGAATCCTTGCCTCTTCTCCTCAGAATCTGCTATGTTCCTATGGCCTATGATTTTTTTCCTACTCTTCTTTTTGAATATGCTTATATTTTTAGCCTCTGTTTCCTTCTATGACAAGAAGGAATTCAGTTGCACTTTGTCGAGGCACAATTTTCTTATTTCTATTTTAACCTCCTTCTTACACTTTAAATTTTCACTGAGCGCAACTTAGTTTCTGAGTTGTAGGGTTTAGTGAATAACAGCTCTGCATTCACCTTATCTTTGTGTCTTCACAATTTCATTATATTGTGTCACTGAGACACCTTCCACACCCCCAATCTTCTCTCCAGATTAGAGTCCCAGTCTTTTAAGTCTCTCCTTGGCTGCTCCATCCCCTTGGTAACTTTATCTGACCGTCTCTTTACCCTCCCTGACTCTCATGAGTGCCTCCTGAGATGTGGAGCTCACAAGAGCTTGCAGTACACAGTACAGGACACACTGAGGTTTATACAAAGGCGTAATTCTGTCCTCTGCCTTGTCCTCGGCCTCCTGGTTCTGTTGGCTTTTTAGCTGCTTTTCAGCTGCTGCATGCTTTGAGCAGAGCAGGTGCCAGAGCTGGCAGTGGCAGCCACAATGCCTCTCCTGAGCTGTTTCAGCTGATCCTGTTTTCATCTGTTCCATGGTTTGGAGGGAGCTCTGAGCTCTGTGCTTGCTGCACTGCAGGAGTGGCAGGGAGGTGACTGCAGGAAGGGTGCTCCTGCCTTTGGGCCATAACTTGTCACAACCTCATCCAGGCACAGCATGTCTGGACCATGCATCAGAGCTGCACGTACCTTCTTAAAATCCCACAGTTCTTTCAAGATGTTGCAAGTAGCAACATGTCACACTCAAAACTTCCCAAAGTCCATTTTATCATACTTAACCTTAGAGGTTAACAATCTTATTGTTTTGTGATTGAAAATCTTCCAAGCAGGAAGCACTAAAACACTTTATTTGACAGGAGTAAAGGTATCTGAATTTTTTTCTACTGTGAAGAAGGAAATGACAGGACACCTACAGTTGAAAATCACATGCAAAACAGAACTAATGCTACTTTTGTTAGAATTTTTTCATTATATTCTCAGAAGTGTAATTCAATGTCCTGTGTCTCTGCTTCTTCAGTTACAAGAAAAGGAATAAATATTTTTTTGCCCCCTGGGAGTAGAGTTAGGCTAAATCTTTTAACACTTTTAAAGTGGTTTGGAGTGTTTACTTGCTGTGCAAACACAAGGTATGCTAATGCCATTCACCATGTGTTGCCATATAAAAGCTTCAGAGAGGAAGTAAGCAAGTTAAGAAACTCTGAGCTGTCAAAATATTTGTTGCAAGGAGTTCTCATGTTCTTTCCAAGTAGGTTCGTTTTCTGCTGTAAGCATATTTCTGCCTGCTTTGTTTAGCATTGAATTCTGCACAACTTCATGTTGCAGAGCTGCAGGCTAAAATGCTTCGTGACAGATAGCAGGCCGTTTGATTAAAGCCATTCCAAGAATTTGAAATTTCAGAAAAACTACCCTTTTTTTCAGTTTTTAATCCCTGCACTTACACAAAAACGAGACCAAAGAAATAATGTATTAGAAAGGACAGGTAACCCAAGGGCACAAGTATTTAGCACTTCTTTGTCTGTTGTTCCATTCAGAAAATTTTTTGAATCATAAATGTTTCTCTGTGAATGGCTTAAAGCTGCTGTTTGCTATTAACTGTCTGCTATTTGTCCTCCAACTATGGCCAAACAGCTTAGTAGTTTTAAAATATCATTAGAAGGGCTCACTGATATTAGGATCTCGAATTTATCACAGTTTGTGCCCATATTCAGTGCTGCAAGATGCACAATTTAATCTCTAACAATAGAAAGGCACATTCAAACAACCCAATACAGACTCCAGAATTTAAAGTATTACAATTTAGTGTTCAGCAACCTTTAATTTTCTCTCACAGTCACACTGTGGTTGCACTTTGTAATTTTGCAGCTGGTGGAAGAGGGACTACTGTGATACCTCCTGTAACATAAGCACATGGCCACAGTCACAACTTTACCTAGAGATTTGCTGGTTTGGGTCCTTTTGGGAGAGCCCAGCTGTGGCAAATAAATTATTATCGACAACTCTGCATTGTTTCAACAGTGACACAAGCACCTACCTCCAAATCAAATGGAAATGGAAATTTGGACATATCCAAAGCTACCAAAGCTAACAACATTACAAACCTGATGCCCAGGGCACAATTTTACAACCCTAAGACAAATTTCCTAGCAATCCAGAACATGTTCATAGGACAGGGAGTTGTCCATGCAGGTTTATACCTATTCTATTTTTACTTTGATTTACCCCACCAAACCTTTACTCCAGTGAGTCATTCTACTACCTTTAGGAGAATGACTCACTGAAGTAAGGTCAGCAAGTTCCCTGTGCTCTGATTGAGGGGCAGAAGGTATTTTGCAAGCAATTAAACTTCCATGAGCACAAAGTCAAGTCAGTGAGATGTTTTCTCAGCAGCTACTTAGGTACTTTTGAAAAAATTCCATTTACTGGATCCACAGACCAATGAAGTCATAGGGAATTTCCCCATGGCCTGTGACAGGCTTTGGATTAAGGTTGTGTAAGCAAAGTTGCTATAAAACATTTTAAAGACTTAAAATATAGATGCCTAGTATGAGCAATTCCAGAAAGACAGTTTGTGACCTACAAAACGAAAGTTTGAATTGATTTAAATAATGGGGATGTTGTTGAATACATGTTAAAATAGCACAAACAGCTCATGAAGCAGGAATTTCCATTGTGAGAAGAAAGGAAGGGAGGGAGCAATATTGACACAGTTTGGCTAATCGGGAAAAGCCCAGACCTAGCTATGCAATCAGGGAAGCAAATCCACTCCTCAGACCCAAGAAAGTCCAGACCCAAAGGCAAACATGCAGCAGTCAGCAGAGTTATGAAAGGTGATTTAATAAAACATTGAATTAGTTCTCCTGGAAGGGCAGGAAATAAGCCCTGTGATAGCAGATATTAAAGTGATACCGCCATTGCTTTCCACTGAAAGCTGGGTCTATTGGCATTTGCTTCATTTTGCTCGTTTCCCATTCTTCATGCAATAGAGAGTTCTGCAAACAAAGTGCCAAAGCACGAGTGTGCTCCTGTGTAAGTCAGGATAAATTACAGTCCACGTTACACAGATGTGGAGCAGTGACAGCACACGGCAGTGTTATCACTCCATTCATCTCACGCTTTTTTCCTTGAAGGAGCTGAGGTCTGAGGTTGAATTGGAGATCCTGGGAGAGACGGAAGGGCTAAATCTCTCCTTCACCGCCATCTGCAACAATGGGACCTTTTTTCCACATCAGAGGAAATGCTCTCATGTGAAAGTGGGCGATACGGTAAGTGAGGAATGTATTCTCCAAAGACATGAAGTTCATGTAATTTAGAACACCAAGGCAGAGTTTGCTCTTTATTAAACGATCTTCGTCCAAACGAGTCAAAAAAGCAGGCAGTGTCTATGACCCTCTTGCTCTGTCCTCTGCATGCAGCTCCTGAGCGCCCTGCAGAGTTCCCTGTGCTCCCAGCAGCCCCCGTTCTCTCTTCCAGGTCTCTTTCAACGTGACTGTAAGCCTCTCTTCTTGTGAAAAAACCAGACGGCTTATCAAGATAAAACCCGTGGGGCTCAGTGACATGCTGGAGATGGAAATTCATCCCCTCTGCAGCTGCAGCTGTCAGGCCAAGGCCGAGAAGAGGAGCCCGAAGTGCAGCCAAGGGAAGGGCTCGCTGGAGTGCGGGGTGTGCGTGTGCAGCCCCGGCTATGTGGGGCCGCGCTGCGAGTGCCACGAGAGCTCCCTGGGCGCCAGCTCCTGCAGGGGCCCGGCCGAGCACAGCTCCTGCAGCGGCAGAGGCGACTGCTACTGCGGCCAGTGCCTGTGCCACCCGTCCCCCTACGGAAAGGTCTACGGGCCCCGCTGCGAGTGCAATGACTTCTCCTGCGTCCGGCACAGAGGCCTCCAGTGCGCAGGTACGGTCCCTCAGTGCTGGCCTCAGCGTCCGCGCTTGGAGCTTTATGGGCTCGCCCGTAGCTGGGAGCTTCGTGTTTTCATCACATATTCAGTTGCAATCAATTCCGTATAAAGAGTTGCTAGTTATGAATGGTCTTTAGACTTAAAATAGTTTTGGCTATGCCATTATAAATTGGAAGTATTTACAAATTAGGTCGTGCACTGCCAGGAGACAAGATCTGCATGGAGGACTCCAGGAGAGTGGAGCTGCACTGGATCTCAGCCAGTCTAAGCAAAAATATGATCCTCTGACTTATAGCTGAAGATTCTGGGAGAGAAAGAAAGATGTTTGGAAGAAGAGTTGGAGAGAGCAAAATATTCTCTGTTAAAGAGAATAATTTTACAGATTATCCTTCAGATTATTTTTGAATTATCAGTGACTGACTTGAAGTATAATAAATGTTTTTCCAGGCAATGGTGACTGTGACTGTGGGGAATGCAAGTGCCACAGTGGATGGACTGGTGAATACTGTAACTGCACAACTGATACCAGCACCTGCGTTGCTGAGGATGGGACACTGTGCAGTGGGAGAGGTGAATGCATCTGTGGGACATGTGCTTGCACCCATCCAGGGGCTTCGGGCCAAACGTGTGAAAAGTGCCCTCTCTGCGGTGACCCCTGCAGTTCCAGACGGTAAGGTGCTGGCTTTAAACCTCTGATGTTTATATCATCCAGGTATTTATTTCCTATACTGCCTCAGCAGTGTGTTTACTGCCATGTCTATAAATTGGATTTACAGACCAGAACACAAGAGCTTCTTTGTACTTTGAGGTGGGTAGTCACAACTCATATGTCAACCACTCATGAGCATTACTCTTGTACAAAAGGACTTTATGTGAAACAATTAAGTCAACTTCAAGCAGCACAGGTAAAACTTTACACTTCCTTCGATGTCCCTGGCTGTACAACTGATCAGAATGGTGGCCTTATCTGACAGTTTTATGGCCTGACAGAAAAATTTGGCATTTGTATTACCATTCTCATACATACGAGTAAGTAAGGTCATGTTGTCCACTTAAGCTTCACGCATTCTCAGAGTCACAGTCGAAATTCAGTTAAGCTTGGCTAAATTAAAGAGGTGTAAGTATAATAAACGAGATAATAATCTGGAAATTAGTAAGTGGGTAGCTGTATGTCGTGTATAAGTGGATGACAAATTGATTGTAAATGGTGAAATGTCTTCTCTCTGCTGAGCATACTCAATTTATGTAGCTTTCCTGCTGTGATGGAAGGTGTCTGCTACAGTGAATGACAGGAAGAGCAACCAAAAATACGCAGGTTGTGAAGATGACCACTCTAAGTACACCATTGCTCATGCTTGTCTTACATGAGCTCTTGTAGGGCTACAGTCCAAATGGAGCAGTCTTCAGCAGAAATTCAAACTAGAAGTTGGGTTAGGCTTCACAGAACACACATTATTAATGACCCTGGCTTTGCTTTCTGAGTGCTGAGCAGTTTAGGTTCCATGGTTCTTGACAATGTCCTGTCTTCTTATTCAGCGTTGAGACCCATTTCTCTCTAACACTGTATTTTCATACCTATCATTGCAATCTACAGTGCGTCTGAATGAAAAGCTGTTCTATGACATGATTAATTCATCCATCTCTTTCTGTTAGTGCTAAATTTGCCCTAAGAAAACTGAGCCTCTCGATATGTTCAAAGAGAATTTCTTCATGCAACTGCTCTAAGCAAAAAGGACAATGCTGCTGCTTTGCTCTGCCCAATTTGGCAAAGAATAAGAAATATAAAGTTACGTGATAGGCATTACATTAACCCATTTAAACATGTATATTGTATGCAGTGTTGGATCTTTTCTTTCTGCTTCAGTGTCTTCCCTTGCTGAAACGCAAGGCACAAAAAGCCAAAAGAGAGAGAACACTGGGAATGCCTGGGTAGGGTAACTGAAAGAACTGAAAGACCAGGTCAGAGGGGATGCAGATCAATGGCAAGACAGCTGAGAAAGAGAGTGTAGCATGAGAAACATGGTGAATATGACAAAACCACCACCACCACTGAATTTATCTCCATGAGATAGAGGCTATCCCATTACCCACTCACTTTTACTATTCACCATTTCCAGAGCAGGGGATAAGGTCACCTCCATCCTCTGAAGATAAACTCTGCAGCCTCAGCTTATTCCCATGGATATATGTAACTCAATGCAACAGGATATAGCCAGGGCTTTTTTTTTATGCTTTTTTGCAGTTCTCATCATCCTTTTTCCTTTTTCCTCTTTCCTCTTTCCTTTTTCCTTTCCCCTTTTTCCTCTCCTCTCTTCTCCTCTCATTTCCTTCCTTTTTTTTTTACAAAGTCAATCCTTCAGGCTGCTTCTCAGGGTCTCAGCCACTCAACTTGGCTGAAGCTATTTGTGAAAAATCAGCAAACACATTTTCCATCAAAAACGTTCATATATGAATTCTGTTTGTTGTTCCATTAATAAACCCTGGATTTATTAAAATCTTCGTTGAATTTACAGGGAGATTTCTAAAGGAATTAGTCTAGACTCTGGTTTTAAATAGTATTTCAATCATTCCATCACTGAATAAAAAATAACTTTTCTGTATCATTAGTATAATTAGGATCTAAGTAATTCCTGAAACAATTAATCATATTCAAGAGACAACTGTTGAGACACCTGAAAAATGTTTTAATGCATTATTCAATAGACTTGCAACAAAGGCAGACTCATAGTAGGTGCCTCAGCTTGGTCTCTTTGAAGTCAGTTTCAGATATTGTTCATCTGATAGGAATTCCTTCAGCTGGTATTTAGTGTGAGAATATTTAGTGTTCAGAATATTTATTTTTTTAATTTTTGAAGATGAACGTTACATATGAGTAACCATGTGTCTTTGACAGACCTACATGAATAATGTTGCCTGAGGTTCTGTTGGTTAGCTAACAAACTGGGAGAGAATAGAGGACAAGACAGAGCTTATCCACAATACCTTTATTCAGGTGGGGATTTTTTTGTTTGGTTTTGTTAGGATTTTTTTGGTGGCAGTACCTATCATATTCCTGAGAATTGCTGTATCCATAGCAGAAGACCTTTTATTTAGCTGCTTTTTAAAATGCAGATGCACACATACTGGCTTTTGTATTGTTGCTTTGTGGCGGGCAGAGATTGATGAGCTGCTGAATTATTTTCCACAGGAGCTGTGTGGAATGTCACTTGGCTTCCGATGACAAGTCACTGGGAGATTGCAGTGAAAAATGCAAATTGGTTGATGCAACTGTCAGCATGGCAAAGGGTTGGTATACTCAGTCTTCCTTTCTTGTGTGTGTGTGATAGCTGGAGGTTCCACTTTTGGTAATTTTATATTTGAAAGTAGCTTTGTTTTTCTGCTGTGGAATTATATTATAGGTCATAAGGGAATTACTGTCTGTCTGTGGTTCTTCTGAGGCAAGTAGGAAATGCAGAACAGGGCTGGTGTAACCCTTCCAGGTAATTAACTCATTGGATCATGACTACTTTCTAAGCAATTTATGCAGGAAAGTATAGAATTTAATAGATTTTGCAGTCCCTGCAAATCAGTGATAGATGAAAGTTCCTTAGTTTAAGTTATGCCTGTACCATGAGTTCCAGTGGGGCCTCTTCAGCCTTACAAATACAAAACCTGACTCCAGTCTTTTGGCAGACTCTTGATTACAGCTGGTGACTGCACACAGCCCTTTAAGTGGCAAGACATTTGTTGTATTCTAAGAGGCTAAGAACATCTTTCAGCTGTTTGCTTTAATTCAAAAATGCCCTGCATAAATGGAAATTTCTGGAATAGGAATTGATCCTGAGTAAAACAGTACTATCAGGAAAAAAACCAACAAACCCCACTACAATCAAAAATAACAAACCTTTAAATCAAAACAGTGCAATTTTTTTTTTCTGTGAAGGAAGGTGACTGCTCAGCAAGCAGCCTGTATTTTTTCTAGAGGCAATTCTAGTCCCAACCATATGGCACAAGCAATTGTTAAGTAAGGCAGGGCATAGGCTAGTGACATCCACATCACAGATGTATCATAAGCATTAAACAAGATAAATGTAAGAATGATGATGACAATGCAGAATCCTGTGTGCATGTCTAAGCTTTGTATCTGCAAACTCTTGGAAGCCTTTCCAGAACTGTGTGTATGCATAAATGTCACTGATGTACATCTTTCCAGCAGTTACACCTTTTGGTTTTGATGTTAGTACTTCACTATTTTTTTATAAATATAAAAATATCTTTACAGGCTTATAAATATATATTAGCACTTCTATTGTATCTCTTCAGTTAGTAAAGTTTTCAGGTTGCTTTTGTAAGGTGGCAGATATTTGTAGCTAGGAATATATAAATCATACTTTCAAATATAATGAATGCTAATCAAGAACAGAAACACCTTTTTATATGGTTCTGTTCACATACACAGGTCATAGGAATATGAACATGACAATATGATCTCCTATTCCTGCAAATTTCCTTTATTTCTTGTCCTGTGCTTCCCTGATTGGGACTGCCAGTTACTTCTTTAGATGTAAAATTTATTTACAGCAGTTACTGCAACCTTCATGTTCTCATCCAGATATCTCACCAAAAAAAAAAAAAAAAACCAAAAAAAAAAAAAAAAAAAACCACCAAAAAAAACAAAAAAAAAAAAAAACCAAAAAAAAACCAGCTGTTGCAAGCTTTCATCTGAAATGCTTGTGTACCCTCATTAAGAAGTCCCAAAAGAAAAAAAAATTACCCTTTAAAATAATAACTAAAAATTAATCATAGAATAAAAACTATTACCTGAACAAAACCCATCAATCTGAAAATGATATAACTAGCACACCACATAATATTTAAGACAGATTATTGAGCAACTTCATGGTATAGTATACTTCTTTCTGGTTTATATTTTAATTTATTTAATGCTTCAAGGCTTTTGGGGAAAGAAAAAAGTAAAACTCTAGGTTAAATACAACATTAGCACTTCAAAAATTTTGTTGCTCTTTTGACATGGATGTTGCAATACATCCATGGACTGGAAGTGTGGAGCAACAAGAAAGTGTGAGCTTTACATTTTCCTGTTTCCTGGCAGTGCCCATTTTAGACTCTTAGTCGTATCTTTCACCTCTCTGCTTTGGTTCTGGGTTTGCCAGGGGTTTCTTCTGCTCCCCAGCAGCAGGTCAGGTCAGCCCAGGGATCTGCCAGGGCATGGGGTGTCCAGCAGCTCTGCAGGTGCTGATGGCTTCACATTTACTGGGCTCATCTCCACAGCAGGTATCACGTTCGAACTTTTATTATTCATTTTTAATACTTGAACATTTAAATTAGGCTAATCACCCCTTTGCCACATAGGTGTGAGAGGAGCTCTTGTTGCTCTACTCACTATGCCCGAGGAACCAAAATTCCTAAAAGGCACCTCCTGTCACCACCCCAGCCACAGGGCACCAGGCTGCTCCTGCCCCAAGCCCAGCAGGGGCAGTTATACTTTCCTTGGAAAAACCTAAGTTTTTCCTACCCCATAATGCTGATTCCTCACAAATTCCCAGAGCAGCAGGAAGGTGGGTACTTGGAGGCTGAATAAACCTCTATATCAGCACTGCTCCGTTATGAGTCAAAGTGAGCTGAACTCTGCTCAAAAAAAGCATTTTGTTGAGCAAAAGGCAAACAAGAAAGGCATAATGACATTTAAATTTACAGTCAACATTTTTGTTGTTGAATCTTTTATAAATGTATCTGTTAGGAAACAGTCTTTCATGCTTTGAGTCTCCAGCTTGCCACTGTTCCTGATTCCTCCTCCAGTGTGACTCCAGTTGTTTCAAATATAATTTAAATTACCAGAATTAGGCTGCTGAAGAGTGTGATGATTCACTGCAGAATGCAAAAAATTACACAGATGTAAATTACAGGAATTTGTCTAACTAGCAAATTTTTATGCTGATGAACTGCAAATAACATATGCAATGGTCTTTCTTTAGTGATCCCTCATTCTAAAAATAACATCAGAGAAGTAAAAAAACTAACCATAAGCTGGATTCTGAATAGCTTGAACTGGCATTTTTGCTTTCACTTCTACATCCTCCCCTTGGTTTCAATGTATGACATTAAATAAAAAATTACCATGTAAAAATAACTAATCTATGTGCAGTTACTGCCTTCTGGATGATATTTGGTATATGCTTACAAGTTTTTCTCCATTTTCAGGATAGCTAACAACTATCCTTTTCCTTTTTCTTCCTCTTTGTAAGCAAGTTAATATTTTGAATCTGCTTGCTTAAAAGAGTTGGGAAAGTACAAATATTGCAAAACTTTTGACAGTGTTACTGGAACTGTGACGTGCCAACAAGAGCCATAAGTCTGCAGGTCGTGGCCCTTCTAACAAAACCAAATCTTGTTAAATCAGCAGGTCTAGGCTGCCTGTCCCCTTGGTAGACAACACATTCCTCTGCCACCAAGGACCAGCAACAGGTTAAATACAACGCTCAAATCAAGAGCCAAAGTTTCCATTAAAATCCAGCCAGCTAGGGTTCTCTTTTTATAACAAGCAGAGAAAAGGACTGAAGGGTAGTCAAATTTTCCATATTTTCTGTGGTGTTCAATAGTATTTTCTATAAGACCAAATCTTATGATAATAAGCAATACAGGGAAGAAAAGATAGAGCAAGCACTTTTTAAAAAATGTAGTTAAATTTCTTTAAAATGCTCTATTATTGTCTGATTTCTGTTCAATTACTCTTCATATTAAAGTTGGAGGACTTTAAGATTTTTAGCACAATCGCTTATGAAATTTCAGTAAGAATTTTGAACACGTAGAAAATAAAGGTCAGTAACAATTATTTTCAAGAAATGTTTGATAAGCCTACTGTTTTTCTTTCTTATAAAAAATAAATCCAAAGAAGTTTGACCAAAATATATTGAAAACATACCTAGATTTCCAGTGATAATCAAATCATGGACTAAATGAAAACATAAACATTCAGCCCCAGAGGTATTATTGCACACATGTATAAAGTATTTTTCCTCTGTAAAATATTATATTATAGTTCACTCCAAGTGATGACATTTCTGGTTCTGCATTTGAACTCTCACTTCTTCATTGCCTTACTTGCTTTATATTGTCCCTCAAAGTCAGCTTCCTTCTGTCTCTCTGTTCCCTTTGAGTGAATTTTTCTCAGCTCCCCAGTTAGGAATAACCTGAAAGGAAAAAATGGATTAAATTTATGTGTAATCAACAGTAAGGGGAGGGACAAATAAATGGGGTCAGACTGTCATCTCAGGTCACCTTATTTGCTTCATCCAGAATCCCTTTACAAAGATCCCAGAATGGCAGTTTTCTGTCATTAATCTTTATTTACTCTTGTAACAGTACTGGACACACAGTGACCTTTGAGAGGCCTATTGTGTAGGAAATGAATGGCAGCCCTTTTAACAGCATCCATAGCTGCTTGATGGATGTATATCTACTTCTGAAACATGATCTAGAGGTGGCAGGAGTAGCTGCAAACCAAGGAACATCCTTTGTTCCACTGGTTACTTTGTCCCATAATTTGGGGCTATTACATTGCCTAGACAGCTGCCAGTTAAGAGTCTTGGAAGCAGTTCCAGTTCATTGAAATTCACGGTACACTAAAGTAACAAGGTGCACTAGATGGTCAGTGCAGATTGACAACATCTGGATATAAGTGAAAAATCAGAAACTGAACAAAATTGGGATTGGAAGAAAAGCCATTGAATTTAGTAGAAATTCTGAGAGTATTTCTGCTTTTGTCTTTCACGCTTTACCGTCTGCAGACAAGGCTGTGACAAACATGATGCCAGCAGTCTCTCTGGTTATTAAAGGTTAAATTTCATTTGATCTGATGAATTACTTTTTTCCTTCCCTCTGCAGATTATTCAGAGGATAAATCCATTTCCTGCTCTTTGCAGGGGGAAAATGAATGTATAACCACATTTCTACTGGCTGTGGATGAACAGGGAAGGACAGTCATTCACAGCATAGAACGGAAAGGTAAGCGGTGAATATTGGTTTTTGTAGGTGAAATCTGATTTAAAACCTCAGACAAGGTTAGTGAGCCAGAAGCAGAGCTCTTTGAAGCGGCACATCACCTCCTTGTGTTTGTAGCTCTTCTCTGCCCAGCTAAGGAGCTCCTCAAGTACTTATTTAGTGCAGTGGTGACATAAATACTTGGCCTTCCATGAAAAATGGGCAGAATGATCCTTGTACTGTAAGAATAAGTTAATTTTTTTCAAAAGCTTTTGCAGTTCTAAGAGGATGATTCCAAATATCATTTGCATTATATGATAAAACTATAATTCACTTTGAAATTATATATACTTCATAGATGGACAAATGTTCAAATAACTGTCTAATTTGGCACACCTGATGAAATTCTAAAATATATTTATAATTATTTTTAATGTTGCAGTATCATAGAATCATAGACTGGTTTGAGTTGGAAGGGACATTAAAGGTCATCTAGTTCCAAGCCCTCTGCTGCAGGCAGTGATGCCACTCTCAGAGCCCTATCCAACCTGGCCTTGGACACTGCCAGGGTTGAGGCATTCACAGCTTCTCTGGGCAGCCTGTTCCAGTGCTTCACCACCCTCAGAGTAAAGAATTTCCTTCTAATCTAAATCTACCCTCTTTCAGCTTAAAGCCATTGCTTCTTTCTTTTCACTACATGCCCTTGTAAAAAATCTTTCCCCAGCTCCCTTGTAGCCCCTTTAGGTACTGGAAGGTGCTCCAAGGTCTCCCTGAAGCCATCTTTGCTCCAGGCTGAACAACCCCAACACGCTCAGCCCATCCTCATGTGAGAGTTTTTCCAGCCCCCATTAAGTTTTGAATATTTTGCAAAACTAACAGATCTCTTTATGTCCTTCCATTTAATATCAGTTCCTCATTTACAGCTCTTTCATTACTGATTTTTCATTAAATCTCTTAATCAGGTAGGGCAGGAGAGAACACAGACACCACTTTTCAGCAGCCAAATAGTTTCTCTTCCAGGGAATAAAGACATCTTCGTACTAAATATTAGTTATGTTTTAGGCAAAGCCATGCAGTTTGTAACTTCCTTCTGTTTCCACAAATAGAATTTATTTTGTTAGGCCTTTGTGTAGCCCTTCTCTAAAAAATATGTGAGAATAAATTGATTTTACTGCACAAAAAAAAAGCAGCTCCTGCCATAAGAACATTAGTCTGGTTTTGTATAGGTTTCTAGTACAGCAAAGGTGCTTTTAACAAAGGTAGTCCTAAAGAAGCACTCCTCTTAAACTACATGCCTAAATCCCTAAGATTCAAGAATTTAAAGGTAAGATTTTATCTTTATTAAACACTTTATTATGCATCTTAAGTAGATTTGACCAAAAAAAAAAAAAGTCTTACAGAAATCACAGTTCATTGACCTCTATGTAATGGCCCTCCCACAACACTACAATAAACAGTTTCACTGTCATCTGTTGTTCTGCTCCTGGACCTTAAAATGGGAACTGGGATGAGACCTCAAGAAATTCTCTAGAAACACAATTTCATTCATGGAACTGAAGTCAATATGGCACCAGTAGCCAGAACACCAGCCCACTGCTAAAGCCAGAGCCTGTCAGAATTACTTAACTGAGGCCATCAAGCAAAAACAGAATGAGAAATGCAATCACATAAGACAAGCCAAAATGAAATGAATTTTTTAATGTTCTGAAACTATGGTTCAGCAGAAAATTTTGTAAAACAGTAGTGTTCACCAACTTTCATAGACAGTACTTTCTAATATTAAAAGAATCAAACTTCTTTGGGTTTTGGTGAAGCAACAATTTCAGTTTTAATTCTGACTCTCTGAAATATTTTATCATAAAATGTATTGCAGAACTCGAAATGCAAAATTCCTTCCAATTGCCCAGCCCAACATTTTCAACAAATCTGAAGGAATTTTTTCCTTATTGTTTTCAGGAGAGAAATGCAGTTTTCTCTATTTTACCAATATCATTGGTGACTTTACCTTGACATGGGTTTCACTAGAATCTTTTCTTCTGCAACCCACTGAATATCACTTAACTGAACTTGAGTTCCAGCCATAACATTGTAAAACTCATAATTTTGTCAACTCAGCCCTGTTTTTTTTAATTACATTGAAACAGACCTGAAATAAGTTTTCTGACTTTTCTCTTCAGAATCTGTGTCTGTGTCCAGCAGCTGCTAATTGTCATGGTAAAAGAGCAGTGGAATAACTTAGCAAATAATTTTTAAAATATTTTAATGCAGTATTTTTCAGCTGGTTTCACAAATCCTTTGCTAGCAGGAGAAAAATAACTTGAACTTGAAGTAAAAAGCATGCCCAGCTTATGGCAAATGAGAATCTCAGCACAACTCTTGGCTGTTTTTAATTGCCCTTAAATTTATTGATGGTTATCCACAGTCATAACTGGTTTTGTTTCCACAGATTGTGCACAGCATCCAAATATCCCAATGATAGTGGTTGGTGTCACCCTTGCTATCCTTCTCATTGGCATTGTTTTACTTTGTATATGGAAATTACTGGTGTCAGTTCAAGACCGAAAAGAGGTGGCCAAGTTTGAAGCAGAAAAATCAAAAGTTAAATGGCAAACGGTATGTGAAATGCATAGATTTTATACAAGGTTCTTTAGTTTGTTTATGTGATGAACAACTGCCTTTAAAATTCTGGGGCTTGATTTTGTTCTTTTAAATGTATAGATTTTGCTGGTAGCTTTTTGCCACATTTAGTATTCTATAAAGTAAAATTATTATTCTTTAATGGATGAAAATTATCTAGTGTTTAGTCTCCTGGTTTAATTTCTTCCACATGTAAGAATGTGTATATGACTGAGTTTTTATTAATTGTTTTTCATGAGTAGCCAGTCTTTGATTAATCCTACCAATGTTGGCTGTTGTCTGCCTGTATGATTATTCAAGGTATACCCCTTTGCCCAGAAGCAGAGCTTTAGGAAAGGGAGGTTGTTCCTGGCCTCTGTCTTGATCCAAGCCCACTCCCACTGAGCAGAAGTGAATAGAACTGCCCCCGATGTAGGGGAAAGGACAGAGAAATCCAGGCCTTATTTTCTATCTATAGCTCTGGGCATCTAATGTAAGCTTCCACCACATGTTCCCTTTTCTTCTTTCTTTTCTGCCCTTGAGTTTTTTGCCCTTTTGCAAAAGCTTTAGGACTTCTGAGAATCTTTTCAAAAAAAGCATGTTGAGTAAGCATTTCTGGCAGTGTCAGGAGGACAGGCAATGTGCTCACGCGGCTCCATTCTCCCACTAAGTCCTGTGATTGCAGCTTTTCCCAAGAATGGGCACTGTCAGCCTTTCAGCTTTTGACCTGGGAAAAATCACTAACTTACAGGCAAGGCTACCTGAGAATGTTTTCTTGATCCTCCAGGAGAGCTAAGTATGGTAAGAGGGAAGGGAAGGATACAGTTGATGAAGCATTTTAATTTTCTCTTCTGTCGCAAGAGGAAAGGATAGGAAGTGATTGATGAGAGGCCAGGATGAAAAGCTCAGGTGAGACTTGCCCTTCTCCAAGCACACCATAGGTACTGTGTGTGACAAGAGCACCATGACAAGACACATCTAACTGCTGAGACACTCTCTGTGGTTTTATAATGGTCTAACTGCCAGATTTGATATGCAAATTTTATTGGACACATTTGAGGAGGTATTGTTTAATGATGTGCATTACTGATGTGAAGGAAGTGTTCCTGACCTCAGGCTGGTTTGTGCTGCCTGAATTCAGATCAGTCTGAATTTCTGTGGCTTGGAATATAAGTAAGCTACTGAAAGCTATTCTAAATTCCTCAAAGATACATTGCTTCTATACAAACATTGTGTGACTCCCATTTAATTTGTTTTTGTTTGGGTTTTTTTGTTCGTTTTTGTGTTTCAGGAAACAAATCCACTGTATAGAGGCTCAACAACCACTTTTAAAAATGTGACTTACAAGAATCAAGATAATCATAAAAGGCCCATGGCTGCAGATTTCTATTAGAACCTCCGACACTACAAACTTAGTTTTACTGTCAGGAAATCTAAACCAAAACTTGCTTCTTCTCAGCTGATTTTGTGATATTTGTTTGCAAGTTGGTATATTGGTTATACCAATAGTGGTATAACCATTCTGTTAGGGAATATATATTTTGTGTTGGGAAAAATAAAGATAACATTAGTAGTACAGGTTAGAAATATTTTTTAAAATGACCCTTTATTGTTAAAGCTCCTATCTTAAAAAAATGGCATCACAAATAATTTTAGTTTTGTCTTCAATACTGAGGATTATAAATTATCATGTAAGCTTATTTTTTGTTAAATTAGATATATACAGTGAACTTTATAATACTTTGTTCATACACACAATCCCATAAATAAGTGTTTAGGAATGTACTTGTATCAGTCTATTTGGTCAGCTGGTTTAAATTTAGAAATTTTTTTTCATGAATGTAGTTTAAACTACTGAGGATTGAGCTTTCTTATATAACCTGTGTGTGACTGAATAGTTTCTCACCAGACAAAAGTAATGATACTGCCTGTCTTCTGTAAATGTAAGTTATACAGAAACACTTCTTCTCTAGTTCTTCTTTCTTGTCCTGTTTCTTTATTTCCTTTTCCTTGTGGGTCTTTGATGTTCTTTAAGGACCTAGGCCTGAGATTATCTCAGGAAAAGTAAAATCAAGCCAATCAAGCCTTATTCACTTGCAGTTGTTTTCTGCTCCAGGCACAGACAGTTTTGGTTTTTTTTCTTTTAAATTCTAGTAAAAAGGGTACAGAGAAAAAGGTAAATATTTGTAAATTGGAGACCCCATTAGACACACTTTTAAACCAGCGGATTAGCAAAACTCCATTTCACCATTTACGTCCTGTAAGTAATTTGGGTCCTCACCATACACCTCACACACTGAACCATCACACAAAGTGGCTCAGGAGCCCTTTACATGCAGAAATATTCACATGAAACTTTTATTGTCACACACAAAGACAGTACCCTTCTGTTGATAAGTCCAAAATTGTGAGGTTCTTTCAATGCCCAGCAGCAAATCCACTTATTCTTGTGCATAATAACTTAGCACTTTTAGGCTGGGTTGTTTGGTTTGGTTTTTTTTTCCCAAACTAAACAACAAAAAGATATGTGGATTTCACTTCAATTCATTTCCATTATGTTAATGAGGATTTTTAAATCTCCATTTTAGCTAATTACTAATTACTTGCCATACATTTTTAAATTGTAATCTGTTAGCATGCATAGCACTGCATAAAGTAAATATAAAAGTAGCTAATATGCTGGCATAGAAAAATTACAACATTGGGCTGTTTTAAGGTAACAATAATGAACTTTACTTTTTAATATCACTTTTCAGCTGCATTTTTTGCTACTCTGAAACAGATGTTCAAAATGTACATATGAAGGTACTTAGAAAAGAAGACGTAGAAATCAAAGGTACTTTGACACTGTTACAAATGATCACATACATTCCCTAAGGTAAATAGGGAATTTGATCTGAAAAAGTTGATGTCCATTTTGTAATAAATATTTACCAAGCCTGTGCACCTTCAGTCTCCATATCCTCCACAATTTCTGGAATTGAGACTGGTATATTAGCTAGCTCTGACCCATGCCTGTTTTAGGGCCTGATCCAAAGCCTACTGGAGTCAATGGCTACAGATCTGGATCTAGTTTCAGTGAAACTATTAGTTTTCGTTTACAAAGATTGTTTTGTTTAAACAAATAGGTTAGTACTGTCTATTAGTGAATTAAAACCTAAAGTACATATATCTGTGCAAAGAGAAATAGTATCAGATGCCTTTGGAAAGACAGTGATGCTAGAACCATGCATTAAGTACAAAATGATAGCAGCACAATGGACGTGATGGCCGTGATTAAACTGGAATGGATTCGCATCTGTGTTCTGGTATTCCTGCATATCTCATAGTGGAAAGTGCACAGATAAAGGCTCACATTTGTGGCCCTTCCAACCACTAGATTCCCACAGATGTCAGTGCAAGTTACATGTGGGACCAAATCCCGTTTCCCTGTCACATGGATAAACTCATGGGATGCAAAGCTGGCCCCTGAGTCTGCTCAGATTCCACTTGGGTGCGGATTGCCTAAGGGACTAGGGAATTCTGGTTTTTCATGTTGGTTATCTGTTACTCTTGTTTCTCACATAGAAGTCATGAAATGATAAATGTTCTCTGAAAGAAATTAAAATATTTTTATTATTTTTCAAGTAATAAAATTTGATACTGTTTATTGTTAAATACCTTTTAAGTTCTATTTCTGAGATCTGATTTTGCTGCTCAATATTAGGGTTAAAAGCCTTTCTCCTGTAGGCTGCCCATTTCAATATCCCAACATATCTCAGCCTTCAAATGTTAATAACAAAGTAGGGTTTGCATTTTATATCAAATGGTTGGTGCTCTACATTCCCTGTTCCTACAGCAGATCTCATTTCACAAACCTTCCCACCCTCTTCCCATCACTTGTGTTTTCTGATCATCAGCAGAGATCCAGTTTGTTATGCTAACAGTCCAATAGCTCCTCCTAACAATCTCTCTCCAAATTATCAAAGACATACAGGAGCCAGGCAGGATGATTTGCAATATCCCTTCTGTGACTGACTGTACTGTAAATTTTCTGTGCACCCTCCAAGTTGTCAGGATGGAAATCGCTCAAAAAATTAAGAATTCATCAGAAGAGAGAAAATAGAAGGACTTGCTGAGGAAGGTTTCTGTTACTGAGGGATATTAAATGACTGGACTCATACATATAAGCCATCCTTTAACAGCATTAATTTAGATTGTAAATTTTGGCTAAACTCCCAGATTTCAACAACTTTGAAGATCTCACTTAGCATTCACACTAGAAACATGAGTGGTATTCATCCCTTTTTGTTAACTATATCATTTTCATCTTGTAGAATTTGTATCAAAGTTCATATTTTTCTCATTTTTAAATTTTTTTTCTCCACCAAGCTATAAGTGAGTTTGTGCATGGTAGGTGCGATGAAAAAGTCTTTCTGCTGTTTTCACGAACACTGTTTTGACCTGAGGCTGGACCTTGAAAGTGGCCAAAACATTTTTTAATCAAAATACTTCTATTCACTAATGAGTTAAATTGAAAAGAAGAATAATCATTAGCAATTTTATGGTATTTGTATATCTCATACACCCTATAGAATAGTAATTTCATTAATGTATGTTAAATGGGTAATTTTTCATTTGATTTATAAAGGTGCATGTTAATTTGTATTGTAAATGTCCAGATTGCATTCAAGTTTGTTTTGTAATGTAACTAGTGGGTAATGAGTTGGGATACAAGATTCGGGTGTCAAGTGCAATACTCTCCATGCCTCATTTGCCTTTATGTGGAAGTTCAAGTTTGTTTTGCAGTGTGTATAACGGAGTTATTGCCCCCCAAAACTTATCACACACAATCTAAAAATAAAGAGACAATTTTTAGCTGCATCTATTTGAAAGAAACCAGTAAATCTATCAACTTGTTTCTGTAAAAAAAGTTATTTGACCTTGAATAAATACTGTAAAATTAAATCATTTTATAATATATTTTCTTTGTTCATTCTTCTTTTTTTTTTTTTTCTGGCATGTGTCTTTATCACTGTTTTCACATGATTTCACAAATCTTAGCAAATTTCTCATGCTTTGGCATGCCCTAGAAATTATTTTCCTCCCCACTTTTAAAAGACAGCATATGAAATTTAATACCGAGATTTTTTTCATTTGTGATCCTTTTACTTTCAAAGAAATGACTTAATGGATGAATGTTGCAAGCAGCCTATTTCTGGAACACTGATTGATGGCATATGTTATTCTTTCTTTCTTTGGAACTAGATGATCTTTAAGTTCTCTTCCAGCCCAAACCATTCTATGATTTTTTTGTAGAGATCCCTACATTGCACAAGTTGTTTAAAGGTGAAGATCCACCCATTCTGTCAGGGTAACAGCAGTAATATATTTTTGAAAATACACAGCAAAGTGCATATTTTCTCTTTAGTCCTTTCATAAATCCTCAAGTATGAGACTGACTCTATATCTGATTTCCCAGAAAGCAAAATATTGAAGATAACAAAAAAAAAAATCTGTCTACTCATTTTTATTGAATACAAAGGAAGGTATTTAACACAAGGATTATTTCATCTGAGAAGAAATTGGTTAAAGAAAGAGGCAAAGTAAAATTTCTTTGGGTTTCCTCATGGATATATTCTCTAATGAACAGTGTTTTTATATTAGCTGTGGGATTTTGGAGTCCAATTTTGGAGCATGTAAGCACGGCTGAGAAAACATGATCAGCTCTTGTGGGAAGGAGTGTACAAGGTGCAAAGGCACACCTTCTCCCAACCTGTGAAATCATGTCAGCACTGAGCAAACATTTATGCCCTAGAATTTCTGCAAGCATATTTATTTGTTCCAACTGTTACACCCAGTCAAGTTTTTTTCCAACTAGACTGATAGTACTTTGTTAGCAGTTGTCTGTTCTTCCTGAGTTGTTCACAGTGTTCTAGTAAATCTAGAGTCTAATATTAATAGCTTTATCTGGGGAACACATTAGGCATTCTTTTGGTGGCAAATCTTTGCAAAAACTGCTTCATTTATAAGAATGAAAAAACATATTTCTTCTATTGATTTCACAGTAACAGTACTAACAAGAATGGCAAAAAAAAAGACAGTGTTACATTGAAGGATGCAGCAGGTGCAGTTTTGCCAAGGATCTCAAATGGAAAGGATAAAGTGAAGAAAGGCTTTGAGAAACAAAGAGGGATGGGCTAGAGGCAGTTCTGGCCCCATTAGCCATTTACGGTTTATGGCAAGTATTTAAATATTGGATCTTTTTTCCTGTAATGCCATATCAAATGAACTACATTAATATCTGCCTACTATTGAATTTGATACAACAGCCAATCAACAGCAGTCTGACATGCTAAATTTATAGTAAAAGTAAAATTTCTACCTATTATTAAATCATATATTATAACAAACTATTCTAGACTTGTGCCAAGTGGGCATTTACTGGGGGAAGAGGGATGGAGGGCTCAGAAAGGTTAGGATTCACCTGGGGATGGCTGTTAAAGAATATCTGCTATTTAGCAGAATTTAGAAGCATAAACTCATAGTAATGTTCTTGTCACCCTTTAAAGGAGTTTTTCACTTTGAAAAAGAAGTTTCTAGCCTGAAGCTAACCAGCTAACAAAACTAAGAAGTCACGTTTAGGAAAAAACCTACATTCTGACTGATGAACATAAAACTGGCAATTTACAACTAGGGATTTGACTTAACCTGAAACTAGCCAGTACAGGCTGTCCTGTAAGGTCATGTTACCCAATGTGAGTTAACAGGGACAGAAACTGCAGAGCCTGGTGGCTGCAGCAATTACCTGGGACCATGGGAGACTGGAGTGGTGTGACAGAAACACACTGGTGGGGCTGCCAAAAGGAAAAAGGCTTTCAGTGGTTATGGCTGGGATGTGTCAGAGAGGTAGGGAAGGTGGGAGCAGTGCCTGTAGTCACTGTACCCAGATGCAACATGACTGGCAGAGCTGATAAATGAGGGTAGTTCTGTCTCTGGGGTAAACAGCAAAACTTTTAAGTGAAAGGGAAGATGAATGCAAATTGGGGAGTGGATTCAAGATGCCTGGGAACTGTCATTTTCCAGATCCAAACAAGATGTAGGACAGTGCCTCCAAAAAAGATGGTATTGCTTGCTGGGCACTGCTAATGCAAGGAATTTTGAGCTTTTTCTTCCTGGGTACTCTCTGGTTTGTTATTCCCACTCTGGCTGATTGGGGAAGAAAAGGGGAAAAAAATAAGACCTGTTTTCAGGCTCCAGATTATGCACAGAAATTACTGTGTAAGGAGGTGCTGAACACGACACACTGGATCTGTGTGTGTGCCTTGCAAAAGCAATGGGTTTGTAAGCAAATTGAATTAGTGTGAATTTAATGATGGCTTTTATTTGTGGATGCGGGTCATGAACATGCACTGGATTCATATTTCTGTATAAATCTCAGAGAAGGTGAAGTCTAAGAAAAGAGAGGGGAAAGAATTGAACATTTGTGTAGAGTACCTAAATAGCAAAGGCAGATTAGCTCAAACCAGTGCATATGTGTGTGTATATGTATATATATATATACATATATATACATATATATACACACATATGTATATGTGTATACACAGAAAGAGAACAGGGCATTAACAAAGAAATGAAGAAAAAAAATATTTACAGAAAGTGGGTTCCAGACAAAAAATAAAGGCACCAAATCACTACAGCAAATGCCTTAAAGAAGATAGGTAAAGCTTCAAACCAAAATCCCACAACCCACAAGATTGGAAAGTTATATCATTTAATGAGCAAGGTATTATAAATTGCCATCAAGTTTACTTCAGAAAATGTTGCTAATCATGTTGGTTCTACAAGGCACTATGCTAGCCAAATGTCTTCTTATTGTAAATAAGTAAGTATACCTTAGCTATAAATAGCCAGGTCAGTATAACTATAGCTGCACTAGAAAGTTTGGTCAGAACAAAATAGATTGAGGATAGTAAAAAATTGTTCAAAGAGAAAGAATTGAATAGTAAAGAAAAAAATAGGAAAAAGGAAAACCTCTTAGAATTAATAAGTTGCTAATTTGCATTTAGCAATATATTTACAAAAATATTTTGATAAGTTAATTATTAGGAATTAGTTAATTATTAGGAATACATAATCAGAATGTGATCTCTTTGATCTTGCTGAAATCAGCAGAAAAATCCAGTTGAAGTGGGACTCCTCCCCACAGCAGCCTCATTTTTGCTCTATGGCACCATTATTTTTAAATGTTCTATCATGAACAGAGCTGAATTTCTCAGTGTGACCCAGCAAGAGAGCCTTTTTCTGGACCTCAGTACTCAAAGCAGTGGCCAAACACTTGTAAAGAGATGTAGACAAGCCTGAATGGCCAGATTTTCAGAAATGGCTCATTAACAAGCTTCTCTCTCAGAATCTGAAAATTTCAGAAGGATGCAGCTTTCCTGAGAAGAGGTACATCACACCTCCATGAGAGTTACAACCCTTCTGTCTTGCGAAGTCAGATCACTCCTACTCCAGCTTCTGCAGCAGTATTTCCTGCTGTTTGTTCTGTCAGATACTTTTATCATTTATTAAATGGGGAGAAACTCCTCCACTTTACTACTTCTAAGTGTTTGTTTTCTCATGCTTCTCAAGTCCTTCTACCAAACTATCAGAAAGAAATTTCCCCAGGCCCAGAGGCTTCTGTTTTCCATCCTTGTTTTATGATTGAAGTAGACATGGGGGAACAGTCTCAATTCCAACAGTGCTTTTTTTTTTTTTACACTTATGCACACGTTCATATACTTACTTGTCTACTATGCATAAAGAACACACCAGAAACGTGCTTTTAGCAGATTAAAAAGAAACAGTCCTGTGGATTCCCATAAAGTTACTCTATTTTTAACCAAGAGGTTCTGCTTTTGGCTTTCTGCAAGACTGAAACTCAGCCCAAGGAGGGCAGCTCCTGCAAATATTCAACGGAAGACAGATGAACAAAATGGAAGATGGCAATTATTTTTCCCCATGGCAAAACATAAAATGACTTCGAGGTTCATAGATGACCTAGCTAAAAACACAAGTCTCCGAGTGGGGTCTGGGACAGTGGGGATGTTCAGGTACAGAACAGCGAACCTGGAAACACGGACTGTGCCTACGGTGGTCTCCCACCGCCATTGTCTCTATGCGTTTTCTGAGTCTTTTAAAGATTAAAGTACTTGGGGTACAGGCGAGAGAAAGTAGGTGTTTTCAGATGGAAAATAAGGTTATTACAGAGTATTTTGTCCGCTTGAATCCACAGCTCTGACGTGGGCAGACGGCCCGACCTGCATGAGCGGCATTTCCCGGCGCGACCTCCACCGCACCCCTCGGGCAGCCTCACGGAGGGAGCCCGGGGCCGCCCCCGGGGCCGCCCCTCCTTCGCCGCCGGGGTGGGATCGCCGCTCTGCCCTCCCCAGGGCAGGGCCGGCGGCTCCGGTCCCTCACGGCGGCAGCGGGCGGGCGCAGCGCCGGGGCGATGCCGGCGGTGCGGCTGCGGCTCCTGGCCGCCTGCCTCCTGCTGCTGCTGCTGCTGGGCGGCCGCGGCGCCGCCGCCCTCGACCGGGACGCGGTGCCTTCCCTGCGGAGTGAGTGACGCCTCGGGGGTGGCCCGGGGGAGGGGAGCGGCGCGGCGGGCGGGCCCCGGGCACGGCTCTTGGCCGCGGGCATTCCGAGCCCGTGCCGCCGTGAGGGACCGCCGGGCTTCCCGCGCCCCGCCGAGCCCCGGCGGCTCCGAGCGCTCCGGGACCAGGGGCGGGGGGCGGGCCGGAACCCCTGGGACCGGCCCCGCTGGCTCTGCTTCGCCTCCTCACTGCTGCTTATTCCACTGTCCTTTGCGGTCCTCCGTGCACCCGGGAGAATGGGGTAGTTCTTTTTCTCATTTCCAGTAAATTCCAGTTAACTTTCTTTATTATCACATAAGCAATTCTCGCTGCTTTTTTGGAGGGAAGGAAATGGGAGGTAAGGAGGAAGGAAATGAAGCTATCTTGTTCGCCTAGTTTTGTTACAGCCCTTTATTCCCGATTAACTGTGTTGAGCCCAAGTAAACAGGAACTTAGAGGTACTGGTCAGCAATTAGCTCTTTATCTGGGGTTGCACATCAGCTCCAGGCTTCTCTTCTGGGAATATGTTTCTTGTCACCTTGTCCTTGTGTGGAGGGGCCTGGATGTAGAGAAATGGATTTATTCTAAAGACTTCCCTTCACCCATTCAGTTTCTAAAGCATAGTTCTAAAGAGTTCCTTCCCTCTTTGGGTCCTCTGGGGTCACAGAGCTCCACTGCAGCTCTTAATGCAGAACTTTGGGCACAGACATCTCCTTGACACCAGGAGCTTTGAAACAAAACCCATCTATATGAGCAGCTGTAAAATGGATGGTGTAGCTTTGCAAGCTGAAAGGAGGTGAGCCTGGAGGCATTCCCAGGCTTCATGTTGCTCCAGTTGTCTCATTGCCTCACTTGAAGACAGAGTTGATCTGGAGCTCATGGAGCTGTCACTGAACCTGCCATCTCTCATGTCTTATTTCTGCAGTGAGCTGGCTGTTTCCTGGCAGTCTTCAGGCCAGCACAGCTCTCTTGCCAATTGCATTTTGTATGTGGGGAATGGAAACCACATTTGGAAGGGGGCTCAAGAATTATGGTCTGGCTGTTCTTGGCACAAGTTGCCCCAGTATGAAAAAGGGATGTTCTTCACAGAGATCATCCAGATGGGTTATTTGTGTACACCGGGAAAGAAACTTATCTTTTCTCAACACTCATTGCAACTCTTAAGAGCCTTACAGATAAAGGCTTTCAAAGGTTGAGAATACTTCACTTTTGGGTTGTGGTCTTGCTCCCCCCACCCCAGGAGACAAGGTGTGCTGTGGATGTAGGTAAACTGTCAAACTGGCAATCTGCCTGTGAATCCCAGTGTCCTGGTGAATTAATCTCATTAATCACTGTTTACTAGTGCTAACATCCCAGTTTTCAGTTATCTGGCAAATTAACAGTGTATTTTCTGGTCAGCAAAGATAAGACTGCTGTGGATAAGACATACCCTTAGCATGAGAGGTAGAAAGTCTTTCTGGCCATGTAGATAGAGACACCAGTGTTGCCCATGGAGGATTGTGTCGGATAAGAAGGGTGAAAGCAGTACCAAGTGCAAAACCTCACAGAAAACTCAAAAGCAAAGGGCCAATCTGGGTATCTGTCACAGTGTCTGATGGGTTTTCAGAGGGCTCAAACACCTGAGAGCTGTAAGACTTACTCTGGGTCAAAGGAAACTTGCTCATCCCTAAATGGTTAAGGACTTAATGTAGGACAGCTGCCAAGTGCTTGAAAGACACAATTTCTTGTATCAGGGTGGTTTTCACCTGCTGCCAGTCAGAAGGGCTTGCTCCTGCTCCATCAGACTGCCAATCTCTGTAGCCATGGGGGAAACAGCCACTGTTAGTGCCACAATCTGCAGTGCCACCACTCTGTAAGTTATAACGTGTTCTATGCAGAATCTGTAACCAAAAACCTCACAATAATCCATATCCTTTCTGTTCTGCTTGTTGTATGCACGTTATATTGTTGACCTGATCTCTGGTGTGCCTGTTACACAGCACCATCACAGTGCTGCTTGAAACATCTTCCTTTTTAGGGCCACATCTAAGCTCTATGCACTAAACTCAGACACAGCATCTGGATGGACCTCTGCATCTCATATTTTATTTCTGAGCTGTGTCAATTTGAGAGGGATTTTTTATTATCATAGTTAGTGCTTCAGTATGCTAGGTGTAGTGAATTACAGAAACTTGAAAGTATGCATGGCAGAAATTATCACTGTAAAATTTGAAGGCAAAATGGAAGTGCTGCTCAGGTTTTCAACATATAACCTCCTGAGGCATGAAATAATTATCTCACATATAATGTGAGCAGAACTCCCTGGGTTATTTATCATTGTGGATTTCTAAGTGAATCAAGTAGCTGAGCTGTTACAGGCTTACATTTTGCTGATTTCCAGTTCCTCAGCTGCCCTCTTTCTTTTCAGTCTATATGGTCAGTTAAACTTTTGCTCCCAAGACATTAAACAGCTGACTTTTTTCACATACTTATAATATGATGTCACTATTTCAATGAATTTCTATGTGATTCCAAAAAATCTGGGATGTCAGGCAAGCCCCACAACATCTGCTCTTGTGGAGAGTAGTCGCAGATGGTTGAACAATATGTATTGAATAGGAAAGGCATACTTTAACCCCTGGCCACCAGTTCTAATGGTATAAATAAATCCTGTTAATTTCTGTGTCCTATTGACAATGCAACCTTCTTTCTTTCTCTGTATTTGCAGAGTAAAGAATGAATATGGTCGTGACATCATGGTATCTTAAAATATTTAGCCTTTACTTTAATTGCACTCTCCAATCTACATTGGGAAATTTTTTGCAGTGTACAGCATGAGTTCTTGTATTACTTCAACATTTGCACCATTACTGTGACTGTTACTCTGTCTTGGTGACCAGTGGCTTTTTTCTTTAAACATGACTGATGTTTTTAGCCACCTCTTATTTTAGTTTGGGATTATTTTTGGCTATCCAACTTGAGAAATATTACCTGGTTTTATTTTTGTGAGCTTGCAAGTAGTCCACATGTTTAGAAAATCTGCTTACAGTAAATTTAGACCAGCACTCCTTAGTTTTTTGGGGTGTCAGTTATTCTGATGGATATTTTCAGTTTTCTTCCTAAATAGTTGCAATTAAAATGTTGTGTTTTAATACTATTTAATCAGTTGCAATATTCTACAGACTGAAAGTTTGTTGGGTTTTCTTTCCCCTACAGATAAAGGGATATTTATTATCCAGAGTGAAAATTCCAGCTTGTGCATTAAAGTGGACGGAGATGGCCTTGTTCTGGAAGACTGTGGCCAGCTCTCAGAAAAGATGTTATGGAAATGGGTATCCAACCATCGTCTTTTCAACATAGGGAGCAGCACCTGTCTGGGGCTGAACATCAGCAAGCCAGAGCAGCCACTAACTATGCTTGAATGTGATTCAACTCAATACTCCTTATGGTGGAACTGTCATAGAAAAGCATTAGTTGGTGTATCAGAGTACAAATTAGCAGTTGAAAACAGTAAACGTGTTGTGGCCAAAAAAGAATCTACTTGTCAATGGAAACAGTATATGTTCTATGATGAAGACCTTTGTGAACACCCATTTCAAGGTAAGAATAAAATTTTGTCATAGATGGGAAAAGTTTCAGAAGTTCTGTTGGAGGGTGGTCAGGTGCTTATGATCCTGTCCAGTCTCTATTGCTGTTTGGGACTCAAAGTCTGTGGGGCTTTTATGTGCAGTTGTTGAGATGAGCATACCACACGATTGATACTCTTTTGTTAAATTGACCCCCAAACTCACCAGTATCCTTACAAACCAGGAAATGCTCATTTCAAATCACTTGTAAAATCAAAGGGTACTAAGGATTTGCTGTTGCCTGTCCTGCAGCTTCCATTATCAGATAAACCCAAAGAGAGATAAGAAAGGATTTGGAGTTCCTGTCACTGAAAATCAGTCTGTAATTGCAGTGTGCATGGACCAATGTCTGCAACATTCAGCACCTGGACTCTGAACGTGCCAAACTTTGAAACAGAGATCAGAATTTTGATAAATCCTGCTATATAGCTGCTGAAGGCGTAGAAATGTACATCAAGATCCAGGTCTGCAGACCTGAACAGTTTTCCAGGTTTAAGGACTAAGATAAGCCCATCAACTTCAAACAGCACCAGACAGCCTGTACCTTTACCCCTTCCTCAGCATTTCTGTCCAGGGAGAGACCTGATGTTTGCACACTGTCTCAGACTGGAGTTGTTGATTTTCCCCACTTGAACTGGGTGTTTGGGTTCCAGAACTGGTCTTAGTGGTTTCCCCTGTAGGTGTAGCTCAGCCTCTGCTCTCAACAAACTCCTTCTTTGGGACCTGTGATAACTGGGAAAGTACTACAGTGCCCAGCCTCTTTATTAAAACCTAATGGAATTTATACTTAAGACCAGACAGAAAATATTTTAATCTGGGAAAAGTTGTACACATTTGCCATGTACAAACAGTGAGATGAAAGTAGACCTGGTTTAGCCCTATTACTGCAACATCTCAGGTGAGGAGAGGATCAGCATGAGGCAGTCACTTCTAGCCTAGTTTCAGGACCAAAGTATTTAACTGTGTTGGCAAAATCTCTTTCACTTTCAGGTTCTATTTTCCACCTTCTACCACAACTCATGCACATACAAGGGCAAGCCACCCTGTTAGTCCACCAAGCAGGGGGTGTGAGGGATATCTACCTTCAAAGAAAAAAAAAATAAAATATATGTAACTGTGGTAAGATGTCTGTAGCAATTGAATTTGGTTTCTTGCCAGGACTGATATAATCCTTCCATAGCTGGCAGCATGGTGGCAGGCAGACAGAAAAGCAACCCTGATTTATTTTTTGACCTGTTCCTTGTATTTTCTGTTCATTCACATCAGAAGGGGATTTACAATGTGTAAACTGCTCATTTATTTGTGCACAGCCAGCCATTAACTCTAGAAACCTCTAGGAACCTGACAGTATGTATTGATTCCGTAGTTGAAGGACTTTGGTCTTAAAGCTATTAATGTGGAATCTTTGATAGACAATTTCATTCAAAGAGTGATTGTGGAAGCTGTGAGGTTTAGGAGACACTCACTGAGGTAAAGCTTTTACAGCTTTCAGTTGCACTAGATTCTCTCAATATTTTGGTCTTCAAAGTACAATAGGTAAATATTTTGTAGAGCATTGATTGTGGCAACAGATGTATGGAGCATCAATTCTTTAGCTATGATAGTACTCTCTACAGGATAAAAACTTATTTTTAAAAGTCTATTTAATATTCCTTTGTTTTCCTTTCCCAAAGAATGACAAAGAGAGAGGAAAACATGTTAGAAATCCACTTTTTATAAAGAGTGGGAGGAGCAGGGGAGTAACGTTAAATTACTGGTCTGTCATAGACTGATAAGTAAGTAGATTTTGCATCTGAGTGTACTGATTTAACTAACTGTTGTTTTATGTGGTTGTTCTGAATTCAAGTGCAGACTGTGTGTTAATTGATCAGATTTTGGGGGTCGTGGTTTTGTTTGCAATATTTTTGTGAGTGGAGTAAGGTACAAGAATGTGCCTCATGATGACAAATTCCATTAGTTATTATTTCCACATTCTGTTTACTGAAATTATGCCGCTCACACTTGTAATGCTGTGTTATCAATTATAAATTAAAATTTGAAAGTCACTTTAGACATTTTATTTTTATTACTGCTGCTAAATGCAGGAATAATGACATATGGGGGCAAAAAGAATTTTTGTGGTCTGCATTCTTTCAGTCTCTGCATTTTTTTTCCAGAAACATACACCTTGCTGGGAAATTCTTTTGGGTTCCCATGCGTATTTCCATTTAAATATAACAACAAGTGGTATTATGAGTGTACAAAAGATGGAAAGGAATCCGAGTGGTGTGCCACGACAACTCACTACGAACAAGATGAAAAATGGGGGTTTTGCCCAAATGCTGGTAAGATGTTGCTTATCTTCTCTCTCCCCCTCCAAGAATTTGTTCTTTATTAGTAATACTAGGACACAGTCTGGTTTTGGATTACTTCCCTTCTATTAGAAGGGAATGTCTTTTTAAAAAGCACAGAGGAAGACTAGTAAATTTGTTATAGTTTATCCTGTTTGACCTTTGAGACCCAAGTCCTCATCCAACAGCAAAACTACAGGGGGTAGCAGAAAGACCTTATTTTGTGCAGCCCATTGACCTTACCCTGCAGCCAAACTCCCCTGTCCTAGTGATACACAGAAGCTTTTGTGGAACACATAATAATGTAAGGGTTGCTCTTGCAAGGTCATGTTCTGCTTTTGGCTGTACTGCATCTTGCACATTCCTTTTCTTCTGTGCACTGCTTGGATATGTCTTGGGCCTGAAATACTAAAAAGCAATAGCTTTAAAAATATTTGCTGTTGAAAAGATTTTGGATGCATAATCTTTGTGAATATTCCAGCTTCTTGTGTAAATAAGTAAAATAGTGTCTTCTATCAGTCGAAGTGGTTTGGAAAAGCCTTTTCTGCTCAAGTTACATTTCAGATCTCTGTTCCAAAGCATCTTAAAACAGCTGTAAGTGTGTCTTTGTAGTGGGTATTTCTGGGCAGTTGTTAAAATAGATGGTATTTGCAGCCTTGCTTATCCTTTTTAATTATAGTAAGTTCATTCTCTTGAGTACAATGTCCGAGGAGATCCAGTGAGTGTTGCTGCACAAGCTGGGTGAGGTGTTCACAGTTTGAATATTTCAACATTCAGCTTTAAAAACAAATGATTAGCCAGAGTAAATTAAAATGTAGCTGTGTTGGCTTCATGAGAGTTGTGAAAATCACCACCAGCTGCAGATCAGCTCCCAAATATTTTATCAACCATATGAAACGTGGAGCAACATTTTATTTCATTACTGCCCTATTTCCCTATGCAGGTTAACAAAGGAGCAGGAAAGGTGATCATAATTGTGCATCCACTGGGATCCTGCTGTCATTAATTAATTAATTTTTAAAGGTGTTGTGTTTCTGATTGGTTTGGGGTCTTGGGTAGTTTGTGACAAGTCTGTTTTTGAGTAGAGAGTGGCTGTGACATCTTTTGGAAGAAGAACCCCAACACACACGTCTGCTATCAGTTCAACCTCGCGTCCGTGCTGAGCTGGCATGAGGCTCGGGCTGCCTGTCAGCTGCAAGGAGGGGACCTGCTCAGTGTCACCCACCCCGAAGAGCAGGACTACATAAGTAACTTAAGCAGTGAGTAGACATTCCTCTGGGCACCTTTCCCACAGATAGGAAAGCTGTAGTTAGATTTCCTCCTTAACCTTTGCAAAGGAGTAAGCTTTGGAGCCTAATACCCTGTGTGATGTCCTTCCCATTGCTGCTTGTAGGGCTTTGTCACATAACACACCTCAGTAGAGCTATTTGAAAGAGCAAGGATAAAGCTAAGTTCTCACCTTAATAAACTGAAGTGCAGAAGTGGTGCTATGTGTTACACAGGGGTGTAATTTTCTCTATTCTCCCTCCCCACAGAGATTCCCATTCATCCTGCAGTTGTAGTTAGGGAGTGTGTTTGTTTAATTTGGAGAATTATTCATGTGTTTACCTTCTCTGCAGTGTTCCTTGGTGTCCTTTTCTCCTGCTAAGTTTTCTTTGTAACTGGACTTCACCAAATGGGAATGACAGGAACATTTCTGCAGGCTTTAAGTAAATGTCCTGTATGGAAAAAATGCCAGCTCTATAAGTGGATGTTACTCCTTCTCTGATAAGCAGTTTGCTTTTCCACTTGGAGCAAATGTCTCAGACAAATTGTGCAGAGCCTTCTGAAAGCAGGGCTTTCATGGGTATTTTAGTGTGAAGGGAGAAAATCAAGTGGAGGAATGGGTGGTGGAGCTCTGATGCAAAGGTTGCCTCAGATTTCTTGTCCATTGCTTCCCATATAAGCTAACAGGAAGTTTTAAAAATATTTCATTAGCTTTTGATATGTCTTCAAGGCTGTAAAGGTTTGTGAAAGTTGTTTGGTTTATGAAAAGCTGAAACAGGCTAGTGTTTATGTAAACAGGCCAGCATTTATATGTAGCTGCTTGTTCTAGATTTAACTTCGAAGTTCAGCAACAACTTATGCAGGAAGGGTTTGCAGAATGAGTAGCTTTTGAAGGATTTCAAGTTTCTGAGTTTATTCCTTTTCATCTCTATGTTGATTAACAAAGTAACTGATTTTTTCTAAGGACAGAAAAAAAAGCCAACCAGCCTGAACTTTCTGGAGTCTGCTTTGAAGTTTTGTTTTATTCCAATTGTAACGAGTCAGGACAGCAGGTCTATGCCTGTAGATATTTTAAAGCTTGGAGAAAGCAAGCAGTATTACTTTGTTGATCTTTTTCTGTTTCAGGGCAGTTAAATTCCACAGACGTGGCACTGTGGATGGGCCTGAATCGCCTGGATGATGACACTGGCTGGCAGTGGTCAGACGGAGCACCACTAACGTTTGTGAACTGGAGAGCAAGTACTTGATGTTCCTCTTGCATATGTTATAGCAGCAAAATTAGATGCTGTCTATAACTGCAGCTTGATACAACACTGCTGTTCCTATAGTTATGTTTGAAAGTTGAATTAAGTGAATGAGTACTTTTTTTTTTTAGAAATATTTATTCATATTCATGAACTGAAAGCCATTCTAAGGATATAACATCAAGTGAGATCAATCTGTTCAAAGCATTAATGGTCTAGTCCTTTTGTCATTTACTTTTAAAGATGCTTTTAAGGTTCCAGTTGCATATTTTAAAACTTTTATGGAGGAAAGGAGTTTCAGTTTGTTTATGTTACAAGCTATAATTATCATTAGCACATTAACATGAGTTTTGTGACTTGGTTTGCAACATTTTGAAGTCTGTCCACCAGCAATTATAGACACTCGAGCTTGTTTCAGCCTCTCATCTGAGAGTAGCAGCTAAGGAGGCATTGCCACACATGTAATTCATGGTAAATGTTTAACTGTCCATAGTACTGGTATAATATTACTAGAAGTTTGGGTGTGCAGGGATGTGTATACGTTAATTCAGGAAGTTAAAGCCTTACAACACCATTTTACAACTAAGAACTGATTTTTTGTAATTTTGTGCTTCTCAAAAATGTGTTTGCAGATGTCTCTGATAACCGTTTTAAAGAAAATCGTTGTGCAGTGATTAATCCAAGATTGAAGTATGGCTGGAACAGCTATCTATGTGAATTTGGATTGCCCTTTGTATGCAAAAAATATTTAAATAAGACAGAGCATGAAACGCTGGGTAAGTGTCTCAGTGTTACTGTGTCTTATTTGTGGGTGTGCAAGGAGAGCAAGAGAAGCCACTGGACTCTAAAGTCAGCAGAACAGGGTCATGCTAATTGTGTGGTTTGTTTGCTAGTTTGAGTACAATTTACTTTAACTGATGTAATAACATTTTCTTGTGTTTAAATTCAGTCTTTGAAAACATGTCGAGAATCTTAAAACAAACGATTTTAATACAAATAGCATTTACTTGATTCCTTACACCATGAGAATTCTCATTCACTTTTATATTATACAGTAAGAGCCACACTTATGGGTTGCAAAATAGGTTTCCAGTGTGACTGGAATTCAGCAGTGGCACACAGAGAGGAAAGTTCTATAAATGCAGCACAAAATTTGCAGGGTTTTTATGATGTGCTGTACTTTTGATATACCAAAAAAGTGTTGTACAGTACAGATACAAGTGTTTATACAATGAGTATAAGATATATAGTGCATAGAATGACTCAGGCTCCTGTTCTGTGAGAAAGTTTAAAACAGAATTTAGTTTATTCTAATATAAATTTTTGGTTTTGTATGAGCTACTTACCTGGGTTCAGCTCCTTTCTAGAAACTTAAAAAAACTTTAGCGGCTTATTTAAAGTAGTAAGTAACGACAATCCAAACTTTTTATAGGTAATGCCTCTGATAAAGCTGTATTTGTCTTTGAATGAGGTTCAGAGGTAATAAGGGAGATGAACTCTGGTTTAAACTGAATTAGTGTTTGCAGTAGTTCAGCTGCCTGAATGGTTCAATCATCAAATAAAGTGGAAGAAATTTCCATTTGCTTGGTAGATGATGATCTGTAGCGTGGGTGTTTTGGCCTCTTTAAGTCATCTTGAAAATGCTGGTTTCAGCATTTGAAGGTTAAAAAAAATCTCTGAATGTGTTATGAACATAGCATAAGCTTGGCAATTCTATTTAATGTATATGGACTTTGTGTGCTCATTTAAAGATACGTGGAAGTATTATGCTACTCGTTGTGACGCTGGTTGGTACCCACACAATCGCAACTGCTACAGACTTCATAAAGAGGAGAAGAGCTGGAGCGATGCTTCTCTCTCATGCCAAAGTGAAAATAGCAGGCTCATTAGTATATCCTCCATGGCAGATGAAGAGCTGCTCCTTAACTTACTTGAAGGTGGTGAGTTTGGGGAGTTTGTGTGCAGGTGTTTCTTCAAGTGTTTTGTGGTGCTCTTTTGCGCAGCTCTTTCACATCATCACCATCTAAGCACTATATTAGATGGCATACCCAAATGATGTTTGCAGGAAAAGAAATCACATTGCATGCCCGTTCTAGGAGTCTTAAAATGCATAAAGTCACCTTTTCCAGTAACCATTCTTAAAATAAAGATACGACTCCACGAAGCAGAACACAGTGAGGCCATGGTAAACATGCCAGCTTTTGTCCTTTCCTGTCCTTGCCTGGTTCCTTGCAAACTGTTGCAAAATATTCAGCCATCAACCTTATACTAGAGTTGAGCTTAGAAGCAAAACCAATTCAGTGTATCTTTTGCTTGCAAGCTGGCCTGATCCACACTGCAAAATTGCTGCTGTTACTATGAGGGCAGAGTCCCCTTTGATGTCAGCAGGGCGTATCAAAGCACTTCGGCTAGTTCACATTGTCCTAAGAGGTAGCATAACTACACAAGGAACTTAATGAACAAAAGCTCTTTGATGTGGCAATGCCAATACTTTTGTTGTCAAAACAGCAGCAAAGAAAAGTGAGTATTTTCTGCCGGCCACTGACACCAGTGTGCTGGCAGAGCTGCACAGTGTGGTGAGTTTTTCTCATAGAGCTGGGGCACAGTGTCATGTGGAAATTGGGAGATTAAACTCCACCATCTTTGTCACCTCTGTTAAGACCTTCCATAGGTTATAAATTTGCAGGGATGCTGTAATGGATAGATGTAATTGTTCTCAACTTGTATTCAGCTTCAGTCTGCTGCTTCTTTCCAGCCTGCTTCAGGCTTCTCTTCAGGAGAAGGGCTTACATGCCTGAAAGCCTGAGTGCTTTTTCTCTTGTTGTAGCTGGTCAAATAAGGCTTTACATCAAAATGCAAGCCTTGTCTCTCCTGTATTTGTCAGATGCTGGCTACGACTGTGCTGTCACTGGACCCTATAACTCTCAGAGAAACCTAAAGCTGAGTGTGCCATGGAAAATTATATGAAGAAATATTTCACTTCCATGACAGTTTTTCTGCCCCATGCACTTCAAGAAAGTGCATATGCTCTTAATTCTTATTTTTTAGGATTTTAAAGCATATTAGCATGTATGTTGATTCTGTTTTTAAAATATTTTAGTTTTCAAGAGAAGTAGAACATAGTCTCATCAGTAAGGTTTCCTAAAGTTTTTACAGCTTTTATTTTTTCCTGAAAGAAGGTCATTCTAATGAAAATCCCATTAATAATTTTTAATGGTGGTATCATGTTAAAGCAGAAACAGGCTTTATCACTTCACCATTAAAATCTGAACTCACTTATTCTTTTACAGAAAATGTAACAGAGACATGGATTGGATTATACAGTAATAGCACTCCTGTTGTTTTTGAGTGGTCAGATAGCACCCCAGTAAAATTCTCTAACTGGCACAGACAAGAACCTAACACCTTTCAAAGAACGGGACAACTCTGTGTTTCAGCACAAGGACCGGTAACTTTTCTTTTTAACAGAATTAGGCACTTTTGTTTTAGCTGATAATAATTTTGTTTCTTGCTGTGTGTACTTTTTTAAACCATGACCTGGAGCATGACTTTGTTTTTTGATTCCTGATGTATTCATGTTAAGACAAATGCAGTGCAGCCTTTAGAAACCAATGCATTCTGCACTGCTGATGCACAGAAAATTAATCACAGATTTTGAGCTTATGTTCAATATAAATACTACATATATAAAGCCTGCCAAATGGAAGAGAACAAATATGAGCAGGTATTTTGACAAAGTAATTTAAAATCTAAGTGGTGTGTATCATAATTTATGATGCATAAATTCTGGTCTTGAAAGTTTAAAATTCATGCTTTGAAAAGCTGTCAGCTGTGCTTGTATTATCTTTGTATAAATATTATATTTATATAAAATTTATAGAGCATCTTTCAAAATCACTGTAGTCAAGGTCTACATGAAAGTATAGAAGTTGACAGCAGGAGATTGATACCAGATCAGTCACAGTTGTAAAACAGGGAATAATGTTAAAGCAACACTGTCCTGTCTTGTTGGTACTCATGACACTGTCAATTATTTTGTAATGTGATCATGCATTTACTTTACTTTTGCAATTAACAGTACTTCAACTCACTAATACATTACTTGCGTAAGTAGCACTATAATTTTTAATTTTTTTTGCAAAGTGTGTTTTGTCTGAATGTGAAAACTGTATCAAGAAGAGTTTCTGTTGTCTGTACAGTAGTGGATCCAGGTTGCAGTCTTCAACTCAGGGGAAAACAAAGACACTTACGCTGACTGGGAAAAGTGTGCTCCTGTTGGAAGCAGAAAATAGGACTTTAGAACAATTGGGGGTTTTAGATTCCAAAGTCATATTTTACTCTGTTTGCAAGTGTAAACAAACAAATGAAAATGTAAAGGAAAAGGAGGTTCAAGATAAAATTTTTCAAGCATTGTTTTTGATACATGTCCAGTATGTGCAGATGTGTGAAAATGATATGATACAAAGTTTGTAATATCTTGAGTAAGGACTGTTCAAATGTAGAGATTAATCTTACAAAGAGCTGTAATAGCTAGAAAGAAAAGTGCTCAGGCATGGCCATGGTGTTAGTTAATTAAGATGCTTTACATCCTGAGGACTGATTCAAAGAGACAAAGCCATTTGTATGATTGATTTGAGATGTCCTGCTGTCAGTGTTGGTAGAAATAAATGGACCATCTAAGTAAAGGGAGTGAGAAAAATTACTCTTTTTTAGTGGAGAGTTAAAAGAGGAAGAGAGAGTGTGACCTAATGTTTGTATAGATATGCATGAGAATATGGGTATATATGGAATATACTGTCTTTTATTCCTTAGGAGGGACATTGGAGGATTAGAAAATGTGAAGACAAATCTTTCTATGTCTGCAAAAAAGCAGGGGAATTTAATAGTGTCTCTCCTGAACTGGAATCAAGTTGTCCAGAGGTAAGTGGCTTTGTGGTTATTTTAGAACTATACTAATGACATAGAATTATATAGGTGGCCTCTAAATACAGCTACAGAACATATGGATGCAAATAGAGAGATAATTTCAGTTTTTCCTTTTAAAGACGACATGCATGTTTTGCTTGGAAAAATCTCATTGTTTGCTTTAAAAGTATGGTAAACTAAATTTTAATGTAAGATTAGAAGCCTTCACAAGATGCCATTCCTGGCTTGTTGTTTCATCAGTGATTGTGACCCAAGTTCCTATTTCTTTCTAGATCAAAAGTGAAGCCCTTTTGTCCACCATCTGTGCAAATAATGGCTGTTATATGATGCCTCATCCCACACATGGTTTTCATACATTGAAATGGAATGTCAGGGTGAAAAACAATCAGTTTCATTGACACAGAGGGTGAACTCTTCCACTCGTACATTAGAATTCCATTTGCTTTCAAACACAAATGGGAAGGAGCACAGCTATCTAAGTAGGACATTGGATCATATTTTCAGGCATTTAGGCTCTGCATTCTGGTAGTAAAAGGAAGTGTGTTAAAGTATGACTTTATTTGCCATCAGTTCCTTTTCGCAATATGGAAAGAGGAAACTTGCTGAATTTCTGTTATATTCAAAACTGTGGAGGAAAAATCTCTCTTTCCCAAGCTGCTTTATTATTTAGCTCATTGTCTTCCTTTTTAAAATTTCCTGTCTTGTTTCTTGGGAAATGAAGAAACACAATCAGTTCACTTGAATTATAAGAAGGTTGAAGCTGAACTGTTTGGAGTCAGATGTAGTCTTTCCCCAGATGTAGAGAGTCCAGATCCAGAGCTCTTGTGGAGTGTCATCACACCTTTATGGACATTACTGCTTGATTCCAGTTTAACATTTCCAGAAGTTTAGGGTGACTGCATTTATTTCATTTGGACCAATGTATTTTGTCACTCAAGAATTTTGTGTGTTACCAGTGTAAGAAAGGTTTGTCAGAGTCCTGACTGGGTAAAAAAAATGTGCAGAGCATCAAGGTTTTCTTGACAAGCTGCAGTCAGCAGTTTGACAGCACTTCAACTTCTTCTCAATCCTGTGCCCCACAGGATTGAGTCTTAAGGTATTGAGCCACTGATCATAGGTATTTTGATCCACTCTGGCAACTTCAGTCAGGATAAATTTCTGCTTCTTGGTGTTTCGCACCCTGTAAAAACATTTGCTGAACCCTCTTACAGTCCCTTGGCTTTGATCCTTTTCTTTATAATATGAAAAAAGTTACATTCAGTTAATCAAAAGACTGAGAGTGTATTATCTCTTTATTCTCTTGCTTATTTAAAACATATAATCATAAGACCGAGCAGGTATGTTGCATGAACTCACACCAGCAGAACTTACATCAGTCCAGGTGGTGTCTTTTGGACACCCAGGGGTGCATAGTATGAAATAAAAGACTAATGATGAGATGAAATGAGGCAGGCTGGCCACTGACAGTGTTCTGGCTCATCTGATATCCACATTTTCAGTGACCTTGAGGGTAACTGCTCTTCAACCATGCTAGGAAAGAAAAGATCTATAGGGAAGCCAGGGATCATCAGACAGAAGGTGCAAAAGGGGGACAAGTTTTTAACAACTATACAATAATTAATAATCTATAAAATAATGTTCATTTCTTTTAAGGGATGGGAAAGACATGGTGGATATTGTTACAAAATCGACAGTACCCCTCGAAGTTTTGAACATGCTTCCAGTGGTTATTTCTGCCCATCTGCACTTGTATCAATAACAAACAGGTAGTTAATCCTATTAGACAGTGTGAAGATACCTCTAACAAGAGCTATTCTAACTTTATAAAGCATTGCATGGCAAAAGATATTACCATTGTGAAGTAATATTTGCTTGAGGGGTGAGCATAATTACTAACATCAGCTAAAATCAAAGGTGTGCTTTGCCTTACTTTTTAATTGAAAATAAATTTAGTAAAAAGCAACTGTTAGGCTAATAAACACTTGTAGGAATGTGCACACATGGGCATGCAGAAATTGAAAGAAAATGCTTTCTGAAGGGGTATGTAACATCTTTAAGAAACTTTATTGGTGTGCTTGGAAGATGTACTGAAAAATGAAAATGGAGTTATTTTTATGGTGAAAAATATAAAAAATTAATCCAAATCATATAATGTTTTATAAATGTTTCCATTTATGTATTCATTTTATGTGATTTCTCAGCACATAGGATAAGAGAGTAAATGTTTGAAAGCATTTGTTGCTGTTTTCCCATGCCTTGTTCTTATTTGCCTCTATTCCAGTTTTAGCAAGAGCTTTCTCCTCTGTAGATGCCCAGATGCTTGTTTTCTCTGCTCTCTTTGTTATTTACCCTTCATGTTGGCTTTCCATTAAAGTTTGACATATGAATAGATAAATTATGTAGATATTTTAACTGCTACATATTTATTGTTAAAAAAAAAAAACCCTGAACAACCAAAAAAACTTCAAACCCCAAAAATATAAGGAGGAAATGTCTGCTCCCTTTAGACCAGGGGAAGTAATCCCCAGCAATCACATAAATAGTAGGTAGGTATTTTAGGAAAACATTGGCTACCCTACATACAATAGGAATTTGCCATGCCCAGTGGTTTCAGGATTGTGCACAGGGCATGCAGCACTGAGCTGCAGTGTGACAAAGGTCCTTTCAGGGGGAATAAAGGACAAATTCTTGCAGCTGAGTATTGGCAGCTCAAATGTGGCAGGGAGCTGAGGGCCTGCTGCACATCCCTAGAATCATGTCTTCCATCTTTTCCTGCTTACTTTTATTTTTATTTTTTTCACTTCTCAATGTAGCCATCACTCATTATGATGTTAGTTCCCAGTTCCAGTTAGCAGCAGTAGCAAGGAGTAGCAAAAGCATGTTATTTTAGTAGTTTTGTTAAATTACTGCTGAGGTTTGTTGTTCTAGAGTAAAAACTGCAAAAACTTTTCAGTTATTGATCCTAAAATGTTGATTAGATAGTAAGTTGTAGAGGAAGGAGAGTAGACATAAAAAGAGAACATGTAGAGGAAATGAAAATTAAATACAAATTCTGAGTCACAGTGTTACAGATACATTCAGTTTTTTACATTAATATCATCCTTATATTTAGCCATTCTTTTCAGAGTTTATGAAACCAGAAAGTTGAATGAATCTTCATCAAAGTGAGAAGCTTCTTTGCTGTATAATTTTCCTAGTCAGCTGACTAAAATGCTCATAAACTGAAACATTTTTGTGTAATCCTATATCAATTATGTCAGAACTAATTGCATTTAAGTGAAAATTAAATTACTATGCACAACAGTTATAACTTGCAAAAAGGTATATATCTCTCAGATAACCTTAGTGAAGAAATCAAAGAAGAAAAAAAATGATTCTTTGTAGTCAATTCAGCGGGTGCTTTGAGTCCTTCAGATCTGGTTTGTTAGTGCTGAGTTGTGTGTCTGCTGGTTTCAGTAGGACACTTCTGTGCAGAGATTTTTCTTTTCTTTTTTTCTGGAACCTTTACAGACCCCACTAACTTTTTTCCTTCATACAAAGGTTTTCTTGTTTTTATTTGTGCATCCTTAATACATTCTGTCTTTCCATCTGGTGATTCAAGCATTGAGATTATAAGATCTGATTCTAGTGTTTCTTTTATATGCTCAAGTGTTGAAAAAAACAGGGAAAAATTGTGGCTTGTTCTACAGACTTGTGCATTAAGTCCTCCACAGCATTCTGTAAAGAAAATTAAATACTTCTTATATTTTTTTTCTTCTGAGAAAACTTAAATTATTTTATGAGAGCTATTCACTGAAATACTGATTTACCTGTTTTATTCTGAAAACTTCATCTTGATTATTTTATTAAGGTTTGAACAAGCTTTTATCAACAGCATGATCCTCAGCATGGCAAAATCTGAGAGAACTTATTTTTGGATAGGATTGCAAGACCTCAACAACACAGGAGAATACTTTTGGCTAAGTCCAGCAGGGAAGAATCGGTCCATGAGCTACACAAACTGGAACAAGTACCAGCCACGTGAGTAGCATGCTGGTAAAAAAAGCAATGGCTTAGAAATGGAAACTGGGGAGTGTGCTCTCTTCTCCATGGCACCAGTGGCTTAGCAGGGACTAATGAGTCCCAGTCTGGACAAGACAGCAGAGAGGTAAATTTACATCTGCTGTTGGCACCATAACCTGAAGTTGTTTACGATCGAGTTCTCCTTACAGACACAGCTAATCCCTGAAATTCTTCTTTCCCCATGAAATTCTACTTTTTATACATTCCTTTATGAACTATAGTACATTTGTTGTATATGTTGTATTTTTTAAAAAACGTCAAAAACCAAACTTGATGTTTTCCATTGATTTCTTAATGAAATTTTCAAGGGCTTCCTGAGACTCCCAGCAGAAGGTCCTAGAAAAGTCATGAATTCTATTCAGTAACAGTGGCAGATTGAGATTTGCATTTTATATGAAAAATAGGCCAGAGGTTGCCAGATACATTTCTGTGAATAACAGCACTGTGTGGAGGTTTCTTCTTCTTCCCCTTTAGTTTGATCTAGTTTATGTAGTAATTCCAAGGAAAATATTCCAAGGAAACAAAAAGTGAAAAAATTAAATAGCTGTTCAACCTTTGAAAACATAAGCCACTAAGCAATACCTGAAAATAGAGACATAATTATAAAGATACTCCATTTCAATAATGGCCCTCTGATTTGGACTCTTTATAGTTATTGCTTTACTACTGCATTTTGCAGAAGTAATGTTTTAAATTGCATTTCTTCTCCTGCATTTTGTGAGAGGAACTGTTTGTCATGGTTCATGTTACAAGCTCAGGTCAGCCCTAATACAGTCTTATAAACTGGCTGCTGACAAAGAATTTGCTAGCTTTTTAAGTTCATTAAGGTTTTATCCAGAAACTCGTAACAATAGAACAGCCACTTGACCAAAAAATTTACAAAATTCAGATGTTTTATTCTAATATTCAACATTTATTCCAATGTCTAGGTCATTCTGGAGGATGTGTGGCTATGCAAGGGCAGCACCCTGTTGGTTATTGGGAGGTGAAAAGCTGTAAGAACTTCAAAGCAATGTCATTATGCAAGCAAAAAGTCAATTCTTATGAAGAACCTGAACTTACTTTTCAAAAATATTTGAGTTCCTGCTATTTTGGATGGGAGTCAGAACCCAATCTGCTCAACTGCTACAAGGTACATGTCATACTTGCTTAGAGTTTTCCTAATTCTACACCAGCTTAAGGATTTGCTGTTCCTATAACATTTTTGATAATGCATTATTTCTTTCACTCAACAAACAAAAATTTCCTATTACTGTCCTGCACTGCATTTAAAAGTGAGTGAAAGTACTAAGAATCAGAGCTATGCTTGGAATATACATGGCTTTAGTTTGGAAAAACTGTGACTAATATTTGATTTTTATGGGTTTCTGAAAAAACTGCTCTCTAAAATCAACTACATTTATGACAATGTTTATTTTATTGCAGATATTTCACAATGAAAAAGTTCTGATGAGAAGAACATGGGATGAAGCAGAAGCGTTATGTCAAGATTTTGGAGCACATCTTGCTAGTTTTAGCCACATCTATGAGGAGATATTTTTAAACAATCTATTATATACAATTTTTGATAGGTAAATATACTTTTAACACCAACAAGATTTATCTTAATCATACTAATCTGCAATTTACATTATTTCATCCTTTTTGCTAGTGTCCAAAGAAGTCCCTACTCTAACATGAACTTAAAAATGGGTGAAATGCATCAGCAACATTGCAATGTGATTCTTTTTGAAGATGATCTTTATGGTAAATGTTGAGCAGCTGTTGTTGTCAAGGTGGTGTTTTTGTGAATTAACTATCCTCATTGAAATGGAGGTTCAACCATTTTAATCCTATTTTAAATGTTTTCATCTTATGAAATATGATCTAACATTTTAGTAGGAAATCAAGAGTTTATGTCAAGAATAGTAAAATGTTAAGAAATGTATTATGGAATTACATATTGAATTCAAGAAGAAATTAATATGTTTACTATTAAAAAATTATTTCTGAAATGACTAAGGAAAACATGAGAAGTGTTATTTTCTTTGGTTTTTTTATAGAACAGAAGAGAGACAGTTCTGGATCGGATTTAACAAAAGAAATGCGCTTTCTGGAGGGACGTGGCAGTGGTCTGACAGAACACCTGTAACTATCTGTTTACTCTGTACTCCAGTAACCTGTTAAATCATATCAGAGCATACGTTGAACCAAGGCAAAGGGTTTTAGACATGAGAAACTGCTGTAAATCATGTCAAAAAATTGTTAGGTTTCATAGCTATTCACTTATTTTTATGAAAAAGAAGTCTGATATAAGATGAGTGAGTTGGACAAGACATTGGGAGAACATGACTATGGACCCTATTATTTATATTTTACCATCATAATTTAGGCAGTCCTCTAGCTGTTGTTTAGATGTTCTTGTTGTATACCCATGTCTAAATCCTTCATTTTTCTCCATGATGAGATTTTTAAATGCTTCATCTTGGGTTGTCAGTGAAAGAGAATGAATGTGCTGTTTTCAGGTTGTATCTTCGTTTTTGGAGGACAAGTATGTTGAAGATGACTCAAGAAACTGTGGTGTGTTCAAAGTAAACAGAACAGTCTTTCCAGCACACTGCAATGAAAAGCGTGAATGGATATGCAAAATACCAAAAGGTGAAATGTTAATTAACATGCATTTTCTGTTATACACATTATTTACAATTCAGTAGAGACAAGGAAAAAAATATCTCAAAGTCTTCTTTTTAGCCACCTCTGGAGTTCTCACTAGCCTTCTGCATGAAATCATGGCAAAGACAAATGGGTTGTTCCACTGACATTTGTTGGCCAGTTAACAGTGAGCAGTCAGTTTAAAAACATATAACAAGATTACCAGTTAGTTAGAAATACTCATTCAAAGTTGTTATTCATATAAACTACTGTAAATGTTTTTTAGTGAGTGTGGCAATTATTTTATTTTATTCCACGTTTAACTTCTTTTTTTATTCCTGAATAAGAATAGCAATATTCTTAATGATTTTTGGTTTGTTTTTTGGGGTTTTTTTTGCAGGTGTCAAACCAATGAGTCCAGTTTGGTACACAGCTGGTAGGAAAATATTTTCTTTTTTTCATTTTGAAAGAATATAACTTGGAAATACAATTTAAGCTGTTGTTAAAATTAAAATAACTAAAATATTCTAAGTTGACAATTTACAGTAAGGAACTCTGTAGGAACTTCTTGTTACAGATCAAATCTGCCTTTGTTATTTAGGAACATCAGAGCACCAGATACTGCTTTTGTTGGGTTAAAGAATATTGCCAGTAATAAGCACAGTTTGATAACCTGTCCATCACATTAAAACTGCCCTGCTGTTAAGCATGGATATCTCTTGATATTACTGCAGTCTCAGGGGATAGAGTATTAGGAAAAAAAAACCCTCATAATCCATTTTTTGTCACCACAAATTGATACGTTAAATATGATTCTTCTGTTCCTAATGGTATATTTGTTCTCTGACATGTGGCTGTAGGCAGGCCATGGGGGTAAAAAAAGAGGAGACTTGAAATGAGTTTTTTACCCCTGCACACCACTGACTCTTTTGCTCACTTTCTAGAACTGCCCTGGTCATATTATCAAGGAGCAGAATATCTTTTCCATGTCAGCCCTGCAGAATGGGAAACCTGTAAGTTTGTCTGTGGCTGGCTTCGTGGTGGATTGGCAATTATAAATTCTTCTGGTGAACAAACCTTTATTCAAAATAAAATAAGGAAGGTAAGAAAAAGTACCTTTAAAAAAGTAAACCCTCAGGTGGTAACTGGCTATTTCTGCTGTATCTTTCAGAGAATCTGTTATTCCAAGTAGAATCCAAAAGACATTTTACTTTAGAAATAATACTCTTGCTGTCTTCATTTCCCATATCTCTCCCTGAAGCCCTAGTTAGCTTAAAAAGTCAGTAACATTTCAGATCTGCTTTGAGCAGGTTGATCAATCAGCCTCAAAAGACCCAAGAGGAGCAAAAGCCAGCCTCCTATCCCAAAGTTGGGAAAGTAATTGCAGGCAAAGACGTGTTTCATGTGTGGTGTACATCCTTCTCTGTTTCTTCCTCCCCGCCCACCCCTCCCTGGCCAAGGGGAGCCATCATGGTTCCTCACATTCCCACAGTGGTTCTGCAGCCACTGGGATGTCTCCTGATCCAAGTGCAGTTCTGCTCCATTCCCATTTTGTCACTTGGCAGCTGGTGATCAGGTAGCAATACAGAGGGATGTTTCAGAGGGTGTAATTAGCATGATGTGGGCAGCAAGTGCAGATGTTTGAAATGGTCTCCATAGTTTAAATCTTCAACATGATCATTTGAAATGCTACTGTGAGGACAACTGGCCAAGAGTGAAGGATTGCCAATTTTTCTGCATCTTAATTATATCTAGATATCTATAAACCATAGAGGAGGGTGCTTATGGCCATGGAAATAGATTACCCTTTCCTCTGTGTACACCAGCCTGGGTAATGTTCCAATGAGTCCACAGATTTGTATGATATCTACTGAGTTAAACCCCCTTGTGACTATGGATTTTTATATGGGGGAAAAAAGACATTTTCCTCTAAATTTCCTCCTCTGGTTTACAGCAGAATTTCTCTAGAAACCTTTCTGAGGGAACAAACAGCTTTGAAAGTGAGAAATAGCTTCACAAGCAGATGAATTCCCAAGAAAATGCGTCTGATTCCTTTTAGGTGTTCTCAGTAAAAGCAAAATAAAGAAAATTTTAAAAAATAATGCAAATAATCTGTCTGCCTTACTGAGGACAAAATTCTACAGCTGTAATATAAAGAAATATTTTAGTGTAATCTTTAAAAGAACATCTAGTTCTGTCTAGAAAAGCTCTTGACCCACACTTGCTGTATACAGGCCTTCTCTGCTTTTAACTTGTAACGGAAAGCATAAATAGAATTGTGTTGTACTAATATGGGGTCTTTCAGTTTCCAAGGAATTATGTATAAATTTTATCTTCTATTTAAGTAATTTTATATTAAAGTACGATGAAATAGATTTAAACCAATATATCATGGTAGAAAAAGGTTATGATGAACAGCAGCAGAACTGGCTATGCTGTCTTGTCTTCTTCTACATCTATCAGAGACTGTGATGTGATATAATTACTACATTACCTAACTGAATATTTATGACTTAAAAAATTATATCAATTTAAATATATATATTTTTTCCAACTTAAGATCACTTAAAATGGATAATCGGATGCAGCTCTAAAGTCATGTTTCCTTACTTGAGATATTTTAAAAGTGGATTTATCATTACAATTAGTGGGTATTTCAAAGGTTTATGAGCATTCTGCAATGAAAAAGCAAAGTTTAGTCTCTTTACACTGGAAATCAGCTTAACTTCCTAGAAATTTTGTCTCAGAATACCACTGACACAGCTATTTTAAAGCCTGCTGGGTTTGGCTGATCTTTCTCAGCACAGCCACATTTGTCGCTGAGTGATTGTAACTGTTTTCCTGTGGAAGTAGGAGTAAGTACAGCAATCACTAAAATAATACTCAGGAGCCTAAATAGACTGCACGTGTCATTTGAAAACATGGTCAAAATTTCTTAGCATGGAATTTGGAATCACATTTTTCACTATTTATTTAAAAACTGTAGGCTGAGTGCTGTGATTAGAAAACTAAACTCAGGGGTCAGGCAATACCAAACCAGAGAACATTCCAGTCTCTTTTGTCAGAAATGTCTGTTTTCTTCATTTGATGTTGCTAAATAAGATGTGAGCTGGAGAAATCCTAACTGTAACTCAAAGGATAGTGTGGAAGCACAACACAGGCTGGACTTCAGTTCTTTCTGACAAAACATAAATGCTTTACAGATACAAGGTGGCTTCTCTACTGTCCTGCACACAGAACTTTTTCTTTTTCCAAAAGCCCCCAAACTGTGACTGAATGGCTAACCCTGAAGTGAAACCAATTCATAGCTTTAAGCTACAATCAATTCAACAAAGCAATAACACATGGCCGTTGGAATTACATTATTTCCATGGCTTTTTAATAATGCTTTGCCTTTTAGCAGCAAAGGTCTAGATCCTTTCATGAGAACAGCAATCAATCTGGAAAGCATCTCTAGAAAACTGTGGTATGAACCATACAAAGTTAGTAAATGTCGAGAAAGCATTTTGGAAACATCGAGGATCAGAGCTGTATTACTGCTTAAAGGAAATATTTGCTATTGTTTAATTTTAGGAGTTGGGGAAAAACAAATTCTGGTCTAAGATGACAGTCTTTCCAAACCAGGTAGGCTGTAAATTCCTAAAACTGTAAAGTCCTAGGTTACAGAAGACACATCAGCAATCCTGTGGAAATATGGGAGCTAAATCACGCTCTACTCAAGTGAATAACCTCACTAAAGGTACATGAATTAACATGGGCAGGACTTAGCCCCTGTTCTTGTAACAGAGCGATGTTCTTGGAACCCAATGGGGATACTATTAGAATACACAGTCTGCCTTTAGGAGTTTGTTAATGCATTGGTAGAAGGGCAACAGCATCTAAAAACATGGCAAAACTTTTCTTTTATAGCTATCGAATAGTGATGTTCACTGGTGGATTGGATTGCACGCAGAAAACCTCAGTGATGAGTTTCGGTAAGAATTCATCTATGCCACAGCTGCTGTGAGTTGTGTTTGGCATGCCCTGTCCAGTATGATGGGCCAAAGCAGTTTGGTGACTGAGTGGGATATTCAAGAGACAATTTCAATTCTCATGTAAATATCATTCAGAATAATGTTGCTCTTAATTTATCTCCATATTGAGTATTCCTTCTGACAGGGTTGTAAAAGACATTTATATTGACCCTGGTCACAGTGATTGTTTGTTTACTTTCTCCCTTGCATCTCCTTTTGAACCCTTTAATGGAGGGTGTGATTTTAGGTAAGTGAAACTTCATTCTTAATATTTCTGTGCAGCTGGAGAGATGAATCACCAGTAATGTACCAGAACTGGGATGAAGGGAGGGAAAGAGATCTGCAGAAACCAGGGAAAAGATGTGGCTTCATTTCATCACAAACAGGTTTCTTTTATATTTCCTTTTGCTGCAGTAATTGTAACTTGATTCTGTTGTTGGCCAAAGAGTTTATATTTTTTTTCATTGCTTTTGAGAAATACAATCTATATAAAAGTCCTGTTCCATGGTTATAATTTGCGTGACTGCTTCTGTGAGTAAGGAAAGAATAGTGAAATGTCATTAACATGCTCAGAGACTAGGTTGTAGGTTTTAAAAGTGTATTAATAGTTACAGCTTTCTAATGTCAAAATACAAAGATTCCAGTGATATTGATACCTCAGTTTTAACTGGGCTTTTATGTGAAACAGCCATAATGTTAGTGCATTGTGGGTGTTCACAAACAGTTTTCTCATAACCAAATGACCCACATGGACTTAGCAACAATTTTTTCCTACATCTATAAACTGTTTTTCTATCAGCACACGACTTTAAGTACTCAGGTTTCTACCTTATTTTTGATCCCATAGCCAATCTGCTGAGGGATTTTTGGGTGGCATAATTTTGGTGCTAGCCTTTCAATCATGGCAAAGTTCTATATTTTACTAGAGTATTAAAAAAAAGTCACAGTGCTTCTGGTTTAGTGATTTCTGTCATCTCACAGTGTCTGTTTTCTGATGAGATCTGCAAGTCATATCATAAAGTAAACATGTCAAGTTCCAAAGAAAATAAAAATATCCAGCTTTGTATTTGTGAGAAGAGCTGAAAAAGATTTATGCAGCTGTGGTCTTGTAATCCGAGCCTCGAAAGTCAAAACTGAAGAAACATAAAACCTTCTTTTTTTCCACACACAATCTTGGGGTTTTGATTCATGACCTTTGAATGCTTGAGTTTGCCATTGCAATATTTAGTATCAGATAGAAGGAAGAGATGCCCACCCTCCCCGCTCAGCTGGCCAAAGGTGAGGGCTGGCCAAAAATTTGTTGAGTTTCCTGAAAAGTGTGTTTTCCTCCTAAGCAGGTCAGCAGTTTATATCATCACCTGGATCTTGCCAACAAATTTCAATGTAAGGAAGACAAACTATTTTATCTGGAAGGCTGTTTTTTTTTTACTTTTTTGTAATTTATTTTTTAAATAAATGATTATATAGTCATATGCTACGTGACTCAGTGTAGAGGAATTGGTTTTACTTGATGAAATTAAACTGGAAATAAAAGTCTGTGCCCATGAACCATCAAATCCATTGTAATGCAGTATGTCCAAATGCATTTGATGTAGAATATCTTTTTATTCAAACACTAAACAATATCTAAGTTACCTAAGAAAAAAGCCCTTTCCAATTCTCAAACCAATGTTGAACTGTCATTTTTCTTTTTGCTCAGGACTTTGGAGTGATGAAAACTGTACTGTTTCTCTTCCCTGTATTTGTAAACGTAAAATTCCAAAGAAGATAGAGAAAGAGATTCCAAAAGACCCGAACCAACAAGGAGTGTGTCCCAAAGGCTGGTTGCACTTTGGATTCAAAGTAAAACCTTTTTTAATGCTGTTTTGTTGTTCAAAATGGATTCCATATGTAGGACAGAAATTGTACTTAAAGATTACTTCATATTTGAAGATTTTCATGCTTTTTGAAAACAGGGCCCTTAGGTTTATAATCACCGACATGGTAACACCAAGATTTATTGCTGTGAAGTATATGCCCACACTTTAAGAAGTTGTCTTAACAAGGTGTTAAAAATTTTACTTTAGTTTCAGAGAGTAAATACTCATATTTTCAAAAGCTATGCAATTGTATTTGTGCCTTTGCCATAAGAAGCCTGCTGCATCCTCTCTTTTCCACATATGACAATTCCAAGTGTCTTTCATGATCTCAAAAGAGGTGTCTAACCCCTTGATGTACTAAATGGATCCCTAATTGCTGCTTCCTCTGAAACATGCTATTTCAAATGGGCTTCATTAAAGATAATTATAAGCCAAAGTCTATTTGCAAATGAGGGTCAAAAGGTAACTATTTCATCTGGCTTCTCTTAAATGCCTAAGTTCCTTAATAGCAACATGCATCGAGGTGGCTGAATTTATCCCGGTGCTCACTGCAGTGACTGCAAGGATAAATTTAACCTTGATTGTTTGCCTTGAAACATCTGATTTGAATGGAATCCAGATCACAGCTGAGAACTAATACTGAGCATGCTGGAGATGTCCATGGCAGGACAGAAAACAGTGAAATATTTAACGTTCAGTAACAGCATGTCAAATGTTTTAGTGATCACTCTTAGTTATTGATAAATGACTGGAGGAAAGCAAACAAAGCAAGTTTGTTTGGTTTTGTTTTTTGAAACAGTGCTTTTTAATACAAATTCCAAAGGATCCAGAACATCTGAGAAACTGGTACTCTGCACAAGAATTCTGCAGTAACTATGATGGGTCACTTGCCATCCTGGAAGATGAACTGGAGCAAGGTAGAATGCTGAAAATATTGTTAAATAAATAACACATCATCTTCATTAGGATGCTGTGGTAAAGTTTAATCTTGGATACAGATTTAGGAAAGAAGATTGTTCAGCTCTTGTCCATGGTTCCACTGCTTTAAACACATTAACATTTCCCTTTCTCAGTTTGCCAAAATTTAAAGGTTCACTGAGATATATGGCAGGTATATTTTAAGGAAGAATCTCAAATTCTTTTGTGCTTACCATGCTTTAAAAATACTCCCAAAATGAAATACCCATTTAAAAATTTGCAATTTAAATTTTCTACCTTATTATCTCATTTTTATCTTTTAGTAATACTTAAAATCTTATCTGTGGTATAGCACCAGGCTAGAACTGTCAGAGAAATAAATGCCAGCAAATTTAGAGATATTTATGAACCCTATTCATAAAAAACCTGTAGTTGAATTTCACACATTTGTAAAAGCACTTTGGGTGTGGGAGGAATCTCACTGGCTATCTTTTGTTGAGTAAAACTGAGAAAAGCTTCTTCAGTTGAACTGTATTGTGGTTGGACTGGTATTATTAACTAATGGACTAGATCCTAACCCAATTGAAATTAATCAATTTAACTGAATTTATTGCTAATGATACCGAAATGCCACTCATTCTTATTTTCTAGTAACTATGTAACATCATTGATTAGAAATTAATTTTTTCAATGCTTTAGTTTGTTGTAAGAGACTTCATCTATTCCTAAGTGCTTACTGGCTTATTTTATTTTGTTTCTGTTTCATTTTCCAGCTTTCATAACAATGAATCTATATGGGTGGAAAACTAGTGTTTGGATAGGTTTCCAGAGTGACGATTATGAAAAACAGTTGAATGAAAATCTTCAAATGTATTCCAACTGGTCGCCAGTTGATGTAGTGGATGTGAGTATTTTCAGGGTGTTGTGACAGTGAGAAGTTGGATTTATCCATAAAAATCATGACTTCCATAAGACAGGGCCAAAGTTGTTACAGCAGTTTAGGCTGCTCTTAAGTTTTGCAACTTCAAAGAGCTGTGGGCACAGATTTACAGGTACAACAAGAAGTAGCAAACAAGGCACCATTGAGATAGACATTTACATAATTTGTGGCTCTACTCACATTCTCTTGCCGCCGATTTTAAGCAGCAGAGTTGGAATTACGTGGTTAGTATTGGATGCTTGGTCAGAGCAAAGTTTAGGAACATGATTATGCATTTCCTATTTTAATACATTTTTTTAACAATGTACCTAAATGTTTGTTATAGAGATGTTGAGATAATTCTCCTATTGAAGAAAATTTTATTCTCCTAAATTTGATGTAATAATTATGTGTTGTTTTACAAGGTGTATTTCTAAACTAATATAATGTTCTGTGTTGATTGCAGAGACAGCATTTTAACATTCAAGATCAACTTCCCCTGTGTACATTGGTATCAAATAACCCTAATTTTTATTTTACTGGAAAATGGTACTTAGAAAACTGTCAGAAAAATTATGGGTTTGTCTGCCAAAAGGCTCAGGGTAAGGTTTTGTCTTGCTTTGCTTCTGTTCTCTTTTCTTGCTATATGGAACTTGTCTTGCTTTGTTTTTATCTAGAAGCAGCTGTTTATAAGTGTCTCTAAAACAAGGAACATAAAAGATTTCTAAGATAGTTTGCTGCTTAGACAGACTAGCTTTGCACTGTTCAATAAATTAGTAGCTGGAATGTAGAAGTAATTGCTAAAAAATATTCTAAGTTTTCCTTCTACCTTTGAGCATCCTGTAGTGTATCTTTGAATTAGAAATAGAGATGAAATTTCCTATTTTCTCTCATAGCTGCAGAGTAACCACATGAAATCACAAAAGGATAAACTGAGGGTGATTTTGATGAAAATATGATTTAGGGTGGGAGGTTGTAACATGCAATGTTAGATCAGAAGAGACTCTAGAAAAAGTGTTTTTCTGAACAGTGTGGACCCAACCGGCTTTTTGAATAGAGCTTGGCTTCTCCTTTCTGGTTCCACGCTTCTCTAATTCTGGTACCATAAAATTCCCTTGCCAGAAGCATGAAGTGTTTGGGGGGAACATGGTTCCTTGTGTTTCCTCGAGCCAGCGGGCAGCACTGGAGCCCTGTCCCAGGGCCGCCGCGCCCCTCTGCCAGCACACGGCACCCGAATAGTCCTGCAGCACATTCCCGACCCTGTGGTGAAGGGAGGGCTGTAAGCTGAGCCTGGAAGGGTCTCCTTGGCAGCTGCCTTTACTGCGGGGGTGGTTTTGTATGGCTCGGCTCTGTATTATATTATCACCCTTCAATTTAACCCTCAAATAAAGAGACAGCACTCTGCTGCTGCTGCTGCCTGGGAGGGGAGGCACGGCCACTTGGGAAGCAGAACAAGTACAAGCTTTGGGCAGTGCTTAGGTGTGACTCAGGCAAAGCGTAGCTGGAGTTTTACATCATTTATTGGGAACTGCAGTTGTGGGAAGGGCAGGAGTGATCCTGGACACAGTGCCGAAAAAATAAATAAATGTGTTTTCTGGTTTGTTTCAGTTACATCCCAAAGGTTTGTATTTTAACCTCTTGCTGCTGCTTGAGACAGGTGGAGAAGGCGTGGAAAGGCAGGAAGGAAAACAGTAGCCTTGTGGTGGCCGGGATTCTGGTGAAGATTTGGGCCACCCACATTTCCCAGCTGTGTCACTGAAAGTCGGGAATAAAACTCTCCGATACTGTAATTTCAGTATTAGAAAGCTGCATTACCTTATTTCGGCACCAGGCATGCGGGGAATATTTCCTCCTATTCCATGCCCTGCAGCCAGCCAACAGACTAGTTGAAATCTGTGAAACTTATACATATTCATTACATTTCCCCAAACTCATACATATATGCTAAAAACGAAGGCTTCTGGATATTTAAATCACTTCTTGGAGCTTATTTACATTAGAGTAGGGGTCTTTTGAGGGTCTCTGGTGGCCATTTGGGGAACATCCCATTCCTCTAATTATCCTTTTTTGGTCACAGCCCTCCAAAAAAGTTTCTTTTTTTTGGAATGAATCCCAGTGATGAGGGCTGGTCAAGATACAGCTTCGTATCAGCATTGTTCAGGCTCACAGTCTTTCAGATGACCACTTGCACTCGTTAATACGAGACTTAGCACTGTTGGTTAAAGCTGAAGGAATTCACAAGAATTAAATTCTATTTGTTATAACTGAGGATTTTCCCAGCAGGGAGCTGAATCTGAGAGTGGCCCATGGGCTTGGCTGTAATGCAGCTCAGCACTGCCCCATGCACAGCAGAGTGCTCCTGGGTTAAATGAACCATCCTGCCTCAGCCATGGCACCATCCCAAACTATCAGGCTGTTCAGTTTGCTAATTCAGCAGAAAACTGCCCTTTCTTTTTTTCGCCTCCTGCTTCACTTATTTATTTTCATCTAATTAATGTCACTTTCTGCAGCTTTTTGCAGGCTGTGTCAGCTTTGTGCAGGGTCAGGCAAACACCAGACCAAGGAATTTGCAGCAGGAAGAGCAGAGAAGCAAGGAAGGGAGTAGTGAGACAGCCTCTTGCTGGCAGTAGTGAACTGCTAAATTTGCTCTAGTGTCCAAACAGATGTGTCAGTTCCTGGAAAGATGAGCGAGTGCTTTGCTTCTGCCATCCTGCCTGCATTCCATTTCCTCTTTTTGAATTATTTTCTGAAGGAGACTAAAATGAAAGAAAGCAGCAGGGGATTTGAGCTCTGATCTCTCAGTGATGCTTGACTTATTCTGTCAGTGATTTACAGCATTTTCTGCCCTTTTTTTGAGCAGTGATACACACTGCAAGCTGGAACAAAACAGGGTGCTTCAGTTAGCTCAAGAGCAGAACTTTTTCTTGCTTAGAAATTTCTAATTTTAAATGGTTTGTAATGACAAGTAATAAATAAATTTACTATTTTAAGCTGTTTGTTATCATTCCCCCTCTCTTAGTCATAAAGGGAACCAAGTCTAAAAACATTCTACCTCACAGCAAAGCAGCCACTTCATTTTGTAATCACACAGAAGCTTTACAGTGAGAAATAATTAATCCAAACTAACAAACAGGATCAAAACTGTAGCATTTTTTGAAGTACACTGGAAGCATTCACACACATTAGCAAAGGCATTTCTCTCCTGTAAGAGAGTGAGTGAAGCAGCATCAGAGACAGGGCTGGGGTGAGATGGTTTCTGTCTCCTGCTTTTTTTTTAATCACAGGAGATTCTCTCTCTGTCTTTCTTAAGGCTAAGAACCCTGCTTCTTCCTTTCATTGTTTTGGACATTGCTGTGTTAGTTCATCATTGAAAAGAGATGTAAGTCTCTATGCAGAGAGGATTTCTGTTTAAGTGCCACACTGTGATCTTCCTGCATTGGCTCATGGATATTAAAGATGAGCTCAAGAAGCTCCCAAGCATGCACTTTGTTATCCTCTTGGCTATATCACTTATTTGAGGCCAGGCCTCATGATGTAAGCTGATTGTGGAAATTATTAATAATAAAAGCTCAAAAAAGAGGTAATTTAATTTACATGCAAGATATCTGGGGATAAAAACACTCTGCAGCCCACTACTACTGGACATTTGGAATATGCCCAGATCCCAGGTGATTTCTTACTGACTTCCAAAGGTGCAGTCATTGGAACTAACTTCATTCAGGTTTGGTGATTTTTTTAATACAATAAACTCAGTCATTCCTGTAATGAGTTTTGTGCTAGAATTTCAGATACTGTTCTAGTAGTCACTGTCTCTTTCTTTCTTAAATTTCAGGATGCTTTCCTAAAACCAAGGAGTTTGCAATTTTTTAATTTGTTTGTAACCATAGTTCTGATTTTTTTAGGAGCTGCTCAGATGTGATCGTTTGTTTTAAAAATAAGTTCTTTATTTCTGTTTATAACAGATACATCCAGACATCTTATCAATGCGTCTGATATGTATCCTGTGCCAGACACTTTAGAATATGGAAACAGAATGTATAAACTAATAAGTGGGAATTTTACATGGTCTTCAGCTCTACAAGCCTGCATGGCACACAGTGCAGAGCTGGTGAGCATTACAGACCAGTACCACCAGGCTTTCCTCACGGTCATCATCAGTCGCCTGGGATACAGCCACTGGATCGGGCTCTTCACTGCCGACGTACGTACGCCACTTCACACCCTGGCTGGGAATGCAGTGCTGCAAAGGAGATTTTCCAGTAACAAGCTAGTCAGCTGTGTCAACAATTTGAAGTCACAGAAAGCTTGCATTTGGAGATGAAACCCTGGAAAATTTGAGCCTTAAACTTACTGCTTTTTTTTTTTCTTTTTTTTCTTTTAACCTAATGTTAAAATTATGTTAAAAGTCGAGTGAAAGCCAATTTGGTACAACGACTACTGAAAACTAGGAGCCATAGAAAACTTTTAAAAACGTGGGAAAAAAAATCTCGTGTAATATTGGCATTGAAATTTCATTGTTTCGCTCATAGTAGTCCAGTGCATGGGCTACTATGAGCGAAACATATATATCCAAATAATTGCATGCTGAAAACGGAAAATTAGATGTAGTTTGTAGTCTTCCAAAAGTTAGTTGGGAAGATCCTTAGTTCTGCCTTTTGTTGATCCTTGCTGGGCCTGTGGAAAATTAGGACATTCTGTAATGCCTCGTGAGGATGCCACCAAAAGAAGATTGACTCGTGTGGTGCTAAAGTATATCAGGAAGATAACCTGAAATTTGTTTTGGCAGGACGGGCTTAACTTTGAATGGTCAGATGGGACCAGGTCGTTGTTTACCTTCTGGGAAGACAACGAGTCCCAGGCCTTTGGCAGCTGTGTTTACATTGATACCTCAGGGCACTGGAAAAGCGCAAATTGTGAACAATTTCTGCAAGGAGCCGTTTGCCATGTGCCACCTAGTAAGTTGGTCAAGGTTTATATTAAATTTTTGCATCTGCGAATGTGTGTACTGACAGTGGAAATATGTGAAAGAAGGTTAATTGGTTAGAGGTTAAGCAATGTTAAGCAAGGCTGACTGTTACTTAAAACTGAAGTATTTTTCTCTGTATTTCCTATTTGTGAAACCATTTTTTTCAAATAAAATATTTGCCATCAGGTCTGACCTGTAGGAGAATGGAAAGAGAACTTTGATAATAGAAAAGAAAGAGGAAAATTACTTACTCTGTCTCTTCAGTGAACGCTATATTATCTGTGAAAAATGAGGATTGCTAATGACCTAGCTTGAAGGGAAGTAAATCCAGTTTGCTGAAATTAACTGTGGGATGGGAGAAGGGAAGCATTTAGAGCAAAGTGAAAAATTAATCACATCTTTGCAGAGGAACACATCAAAGATTGTACAATTTTTTTTCTAGTAAAGAATATTTTTCTGTATCCTAAAATATGTTGTATTTCCTGCAATGCTCTGCTGGTCATCTGGCCTTCACTTAAATCCAGAATTCAGGTCTAGAACTCCATTCAGTGCCAGCCTGCAGGGCCTTGCGGCAGCATCCAGTTCTTCAAATGGTTCCCATTTGTCAGTGGTGTTGATCACCTGAGTCCGCTGATTAGCTCAGGACCTCCTCTGCACATCACTATCAGTTAGATTGTCCTGATCCTGCTGTGGTAATCCAGCAAAGTTTTTGATCAGGAATAAAACCAGCTGTACTCATTTAATACAAATATATGCAACCGCTAGATTTTCATTTTGAAAAAATAGAGGCGTAACACAATAACATGCTTATTAGCATTACTCCAAAACAGTGTGTGGTATGTTATATTAATGTGTATTTTGTTGTGCCAATAAAGCTGTGCTGTTACTTCTATCACAGAGAAGAAACTCAATGCCTATGAAGGCTTATGTTCAGAAAAAACCATACCCTGGATCAAATTCAAAAACAGTTGCTACAGCTTTTCCACAGTTCTTCAGGGCATGAGTTTTGATACAGCATATGAGGTCTGCAAAAATCAAGGTAAGTGATTATTTTGTAGCTACCAAATGTCATTGTGATATCTCAAACCAATATTTATTTTCTGAAATGACTGAAATCATGGCATATGTTTTCTCTGTTTCGAGATAACGGTAGTGGAATTCATAAGCCAACTATGAAATTGGAGGCAGCATGCATCAAAAAAATGTTCCTTTCCGTGTGAAAATACCGGTTTCTCCAATAAAACATAGCATTAATATTTTTCCCTTCAAATTTGTTTTAAAGTCATGTGAGAAGAGTTTTGTATTTGCTTGAGCATTTTTATATCAATTACAAATTTAAGAACTTATAAGTAAAACTAGAATTTTCAAGCTCTTCAGTTAAGACTCATAATGTTAACTTTTTGAAATGCAATGTTACATTTTAATGGCATGGATTGCTTGAAAATTTGTTCTGTGTTTAATTTGAAGGATCAAATCTCCTCACTATTCAAGATGAAGATGAAAATGCCTTCATTTTGGAAGAATTACGCAGTTTTGGTTATTCTGTACAAATGGTTTGGTTGAACATTCTGCTTGTTACGGACAGTAAGTTTGGGAAAGAATAGAACTGCACGTAAGAATGGTTTGGGTTTTGGTTATTTTCCAAAAATCATTTCCAATTACCGCTCTTCAAAACACTTTCGTATTTTGAGACTTTGTTCACTGATTTGTGCCTGTTCATGATGTAGTAAAAACAGTGAGACTTTCTGCTATAGTTACCAGTATTCTGAATACTCAGTAGGCATACATGTATGTCAGTGCCTTCTTTTCCTTCTTATAGATACCCTAAGACCATCTTCTGTGTTAACTACACAGGATGTTTTTAAATCCTTCAAGAAAAATTGTAATACAGTGGCCAAAGAGACAAAATCCGGGTATTCTGTAGTACCATATTTTTCATGTGAGGGTAAATCTAACTGAAACAGAAATATTTCTCAAAATATTTTTCTATTTTGTAATAGTTTTCAACTTCTGCCCATAGATGAGACAGTCTCCTGGTCTGATGGTTCTCCTTTAAATTATTCTAACTGGGGCATCAGAGAGCCTGAATTTGATCATCTTAAAGGGAATTTCTGTATCAGCTTGAGGACTGCAGACGGAGTCTGGCAATTATCTCCATGCAGAGAAAAATGGGGTTTTGTGTGTAAAATGGATGCAGGTATGTGCTGCCATAAAAGAGAGCAATTCTGTCCTTATAACCATTGTTGTACATTTTCCTTGTTGCTTGCTTACTTGGTGTCAGTTTTCATTTAATTAATCCTGTCTCTTGGCATTGGGGAAAAAATACCTCTGAAAGCCCCGGGCAGCTGGGGTGACCTCTGTTAGGGGGACCTGGGCAGCCACTGCCGACTGCAGGAGCCTTCCTGTGGCATCAGGGTGACCTCCACAGCCCCCACTGGGAGGGCAGCTCACAGGGCAGGTGAGATCCCACACAAAATCCCTCAGTCACTGCTGGACCCACTAACCTGACTGATCTGCCTCTGCACAGTTCTGTTCATGAATTTGTACTTTAAAAGGTGGGTAAATACTGTCTCTCATCCTTGCACAAATGCCAGTGAATATATTCCACCAAATCAAAGGGATTTTAAATAACATACTAGATTATGTTTAACTTGGCCAGTTGGAATAACATTGACATGAGTCAAATTAAACAAAGAATAGCCTATTCTTGTTGGTTTTAGCTAGATTATCCATTTTAAAGTGAATATATATAATAACCTCTGTGGGTCATTTTGTGACTGTTCTGAATTTTATTTCAGATATTGATACAGCAGAATCCTCTGAAAAAGGTAAACTCTGTACTTTTTTTAATAAGGAATAGTGCACATTTTGAGCTGATATTTTGTGAAATATTATTTTTCACTGTTGAACCTGTAATTTGAAATGTGTGACATATAAGGAGTAGTAATTTCTCCTTAAAAGAGCTGTATGTTTATATTTCGAATTACTCATAATTGTAGCTATATTTTCTTAATAACAATTTCTGTTCTTCCCTTTCAGCATCATACAGTGGACTTGTAGCTCTGACTGTTCTTGTGACATTGGTGATGTTGGCTGCCATTTCCCTTTTCCTATGGTGCCTGCACAAAGAGAACAACCAACTCTTCCGCAGGATACTGTGGGTCAGAAACGCCTATTTGCCACAGATTAATGCTGATAGTCCTGCTTTGGAAGAAAGCATCCTCATTTCTGACTTTGAGAGAAGTGAGAACAATTAATTGATCAGAAGTAGCAAGTGGTCTTGTCTTCTGTGTGAAACCTCACAACCTACAGTGGTTTTCTCATTCTTGGGAGTCCCTTGGAGTGCCCATATCCTGAGAAAACCTCATGGCCATAAGTATCAATGCTGGAAGAGCTCCCTACCCTGGAGAGCTTTTGCTTTGTGGCAGGATGAGGTGAGCATGCAAGGCGGAGCCATGGAGAAATTTTCTTCTCTGGGACAAGCCAGGAATTGAAAATACTCACAGACCATAAACCTCCAACCACTCACTTGGAGCAGTCATGTTTGAGGTCCCAGAGCAGTGGGCATTTTCATGCAACTTTTTCATTTGGGAATGTTTGAGCCTTAGTGTTTTGTTTTTATGCTTTGAGGAACCTGCTTATGAGCTGGCATTAAAATTTGGCCTTGAATTTAGGAACTCTGAAATATATTCCAAGGATTATGGGGAAGACTTCTTTTTCTTTTTGCTGGCAAAATGAACAGTTATTTTTTCTGCAAAATGAACAGTTATTTTCCAGACACCAGATTCTTGCCACATTGATTTCCAAGCTTGCAGGGAGATGAAGTCACTCTTGACTTGAAACTGCCAGAGTTTGATAGTTTGGCCTGTGATGCCTAATTCATGTTATAAAATAAATTTGTCTAGAGATATAATGGCATATGGACTTTGTCATCCTGAACTTATGTTCATTTCAGGTGCATCCAGCATCCTATTAAAGATTTAGCTATATCATCTCTCACCTAGATTATTTAGACATGGAATCCCATCAGCCTTCATTAAAAAAATTTTTGGGCAATATCGGTTTGAAGAAAAAAAACCTGTTATAAATCTTTCTGAAGGAATAGAGCAAATGGCTTTACTATTCACCTACAGTGTTCCTGTGAGCAGTATTCAGGGACACACTCCTGAGACCCTGCTCTCCAAACCTAAAGGCAACATGTGGGGGAGCCCCATTGCTGTTCCCAAAGGGTGCTAGCCCTCTACCCCACGTAGCAGACACTTTCCCCTTCAGTATTCATACCAAGGTACTAAGAAAGAAGATGAATTTTGCTTACCTGTTGCTCTGCAGGCTGATGATTGTGAAGGAGCCAGCTCAGGTCTCTGTGCTGTCTCAACTGCGGCAGTCCAGAACAGAAATGTTTACTCTCCCTGGGATTCCCACCAGCCCAACCAGTCCTCCACCCACCTCTCTGAAAACACCTGGGAGCTTCTCAGGGATTTTATTTTTTATTTTTATTGCAGTGTGGAAAAACAAATGTTTAGCAATGGTTACTTCACAATGGATTTAGTGTCATTTCCACCATCTCTAAAAGCTGCTGCTAAGGGCTGCATTGGTTGTTGTGTTTCTCAGTTTCCTTGTTTTAAGGTGACTCATTCTAAAAATTTTGCAAGAGTCCTGAGATGGAGGTATGTTCCTCAGACTTAAGCAAGCAGCTAAGGCAAACTAAAATGTTTGTGCACATGCATAGGAATGTATGACTGCCTTTTAGTTAGATTTCACATGGCCAAAAATTGCCTGTTCGTGCCATAATTATGTGTAGGGCTATTTTTAAAAAGTTATTTCATTCATAGAATATTTCTGTGCTGGTTTACAGAACTGGTTTACTCTTTTTGATGACTTCAAAGGTTATAGCTATCACAAGTTCTTAATCTGAAAATTTTCTATCATATAAAATATAAATAGCTTTTCTGTGTGCATTCTGTCTAGTGGTGTGGCCCCATACATTAGACTTCAGTAATATTTTTCAAGTTTTGGTTTAGTCCTCTAGATTTTTCTATTAGACTGTTTTTATTTGCAGTCCGCTATTAGAGTTTGCAGGCTGCAACTTTTGAGTCCAATTGCCAGATAATCTGTTGTTAATATGTATTAACTGTGATAGCTTTTTACCATCAAAAGAAAAGAAAAAAAGCTTATTACTTCTTCTTTCTCTATTGCTGTTTCACCTATTTGAACTACATCTGGAGGAACTTAAACCAACGAACTCCCTTCATCACATTCACTGAGAAGTGTGTAAATGCTGCCTTCTTACAGTACACCAGGCAGAGTCCCTTGCAGGGTGGTTTTTGTTTGCAAGAGTAAGCTGTGTCACTCTGAGGACATGTATTTATTGGGCTACAATGCTGTTGATAGTTATAAAGACTCTGGTCAGATTTTGATGTGGTTAATGAAGTTGTATTTTTTCACAAAACTTGACATAGATTTTTTATCTATTTTCCTTGAGGTATGTTTTATTCCTAAAGTATATCTGAAGGGTAATGGCATAATCAATAAACCTAACCTCGAAATTGTGATTGTTGATTAGCGTTGATGTAGATGAACTTGTATTAAAGAAAAAAAAATTCAAGCAGTGTTTTCTTCCTACTTTGAAATGGTTTTGAAGCAACAGGCCCTTAGATATTTGTTTTCAAATCTTTCATCATTTAACTTTTTATAACTGCAGATATTATTCATCCAAGAATATAGTCAATGATTGCTTTCTAGTCTTCCTTCTGGATTTTGTTAGCAGTTTCTTTCAATTGTTTTCCCTTAATCAGAGGTCTCCTATACTGTCCCTGAGGAGAGTATGTGGTGACTGTGTTGTTATTGCTGACCTTGATGACATTGGTAGAGTCACTGTATTATTTCAACTGGAAAATTAAAGCTTGACTAATAGTTGTCCGTGCTGTAATTTTTCTTGAATCTTTCCCTCAGCTTTACTAAGAGGAGAGGCTTTAGTGTCTCATAAGAGCAGTGCCCAGGCTTTGCATTGGCTCATCCTGTGTGAGGACAGCTGGCTCCAGCCTCCTTTCAGGCTGTGTGACTGGGCTAGACCTGGGCACTGCAGACCATCTCCACACACAGGGTGGTCTGAGCGTTTCCCAGGGCATGGATATGAGGATGCTCTAGAACATGTATGCAAGATGTGCTGGAAGAAGGTGGGACCCAGAGCACCAACAGAGTAAGGATAGAATCATGGCATTAATTTACAGATATTCTCCCAGCCTACTGTCTATTCCCTGCAGTACTGAGCTGAGGCCACAGGAATTAGTGATGGGCTGGAGCAATTTTCCTGCTGAATTGTGGAGGGTGTGTTGTGTGGGAGCCTTCTTTGGATCCACCACAAATGAGGTAGAGATATATGGACTGCAGCACAGCAGCTTCCATGCACCAACATGCTTTGTGTGTCCAAGAGCTGGGTTCAACAGGGCCTGAATAGGCAATTGAATGTTGCAGGGGTTTTGCTGTGTTAGCTCCTTTCAATGTTCTTACCCAAAGAGAAGTGTTAAGTTTTTCATACCCCATTTTTCTTGGGTGGTGGAAGGGTATTCCCACCAGAGACAGATACATTCAGGTCAACATGGCAACCTTTGTCTGCCAGATATTGAGGTTTGTCAAAACTCCATCTGCTTGTCTTTGCAGATGCCCTTCCAGGAGAAAATTTACCTCCTAGTCCCTTTAGTAATCCTTGCAGCAGTTCTCTGAGGAAAAGAGATATTCAGTGCAACTGCCACATGTCAGATGGACACAAATATGTGATGGCAACATTTGAATGCTGGAGATGCCCAGCATGACTGGACACAGCAAAGGGTTGTTGTGGCACAAGGTTTTAAGTGGACAGCATGACTCCTCAGCAAAGTCCTTTCTGGCCATGCTTCTCCTGGGCACTGCCCTTCCTTGTGCAGGGATCCTCCTCCTTTCTGCTCTCCTGCCTCCACTACCTTCACACACATACCTTTTGCAGCTGGAGCATGATGAAGGAGCTATGGGCTGTTTGAAATCTGTGCTGGACAGTCCAGAGGGACCATAGGGAAAAAATAGGGGTTTGCAAGTTCTGTGACACTTGACCAGCTCTGGTTTCCAAGGCACCATTGCACAAATTCCCATTTAATTTAACCCCTTGTTGTTTCCCTTTCATCATGTTACCCCTCCCTCAGTGTAGTAACAGGCATCTTCAGTCTCTTGTAATAATGAACCCACTGCAATGAAAACCATATCATATGCTTCCTCCGGAGCATTTACTTGGTTAAAAGCTGAATTGTGCACATTCAGCAACTGGGCTCTAAATCCTCAGCTAAAAAAAAAACAAACCAAAAATACCAACAAAATACTCACCAAAAAAACAAATCCACAAAGCCCAAAAATACCAACAAAACACCAAAAAAACAAACCCACAAGACGCCTCTACTTGAGCTATAATAGTATTATAATATGTCCTTTGGCAACTGGTGGAATGTCGGTTTTAAACCCCTGCAGGTCAGCAGTGATATCCTACAATCTGGTGCAGCCCTGATGCAGATGTGTGAGTAACCATCAGGAGCAAACCCACAGGCGTCCTTGCTGTTCTGAGATGGAATGAATTAAGGTGGATCTGGTGCTTGGAAACACAGTCTCAGTTTGGCCAGTAGATGGTAGTGGTACACAGAGCTGATAAAAAGAGCTGCGTAAGAGAAAATATCACAGGGATCTGCTCTGGATTCTTCAGAAGTTTAGTTAAACAAGCAGCAAAACTCCCAAGTCACAGGACAGTGAATAACCATGTGTGTTCTGAGCCCTGGCCACAATGATACAAAACTGTGTTTAGACAGCTTTCCAAGTCTCAGTGTTCCTTCTCAACTACTTCCATGGGATGCATTGAAGTGCTCAGAAAGGAATAATTCAAGTCCTTACATTGGTGTGTGGGTTTTCGTTTCTATGGTGAGTAAAGTGAAAATTCACTCGGTTCCTATGTAATAAATAAAATATCTTTGTGGTATATTTTGATTCTGATGCCTTTCATGGAAAGGCAGCTCACTGAAAATGCTTCAGCCATGTATCTCTCTGGATTTATTTTAATATTTTATTTTCTTGACTGTATCGGTACAGGAATTTGCTTACTACTTTTCAGGGGAAATGAAAAATTAAGACATAGAAATGACTGCGTAAGTAATCATTCCACTACACTGTTCAAAGTAGATTTATTTTCTCCTCCCAATTTATTCTTTAAGTTGCCCAAAGCATAAGAGTTCCTGGTCCCTTTCTATTTCAATTATCTTTATGCAGGATGACCACGATTTGCATTTAGATATTAAGAAAAGGGCACTGTGCATAATTTTGTAATAAAGCCTCACATCAAAGTCTTAGTTCTTATAATCTTGTTTCCTTACACTGTAGCTCTGCCAAGACTTTCTCAGTCCTTCTGTGATGAAGCAATAGCATTTGTCTAAGGAAGTATAGTAGACCCAGACTCCACTACTTATGAGTGGTAATTTATAGCCATGGAAGTGATTCTCAACTGCAATTATTCCCAAAAGTGCACAGCTAGGAAATAGCAAAAATACTACCTTATCCTATTTTTTTCTTAGCCTCAGCCTAAAGACAAAATTTCTACTGTGGTTCTCAGAAAAAAAATGCTTGAAAACATTTTCTTTCAGTGAGCACAACAGCTAACTTGTAGATGCAAAATAAATCTTGAAATGCAGAGTGGGCTGAAAGTTCCTCTCCTCTGCGTGCTAGCAAAGGAAAATAGGGAATTCTGTCTTTCTGAACCATGCACAGAAAGGCACAAAACTAACAGCCTGCTATGTACAGAGGTGGATGGCCAGCAGCAGTGGTGGTTGTCACTAGGTGCATGAAGGCCATCCAACACCACTGTGTGGACCAGGAGATTGCAATAGCTGGGTCAGTGTCTCAGAAAACATGGGAGAACAATAGCATCCCTGTATCTTTTCAGATTTTTATAGATGGATGGTCATCTTTAGAAATTAAAAGTTTCCATTCATTTTTTACAAAAAAAAAATCCTTTTGTTTTTTTTACTTAACACTGAAAACTATCCCATCAAATACGTTACTCTTCTGCAGCTGTTTTTTCAGGTCATTTGTTCTAAAGTGTGATCTCAGGCCTTTGATCTGAGCCATAACCTGATTAAATCTGCTTTGCCACATTTCTGCCATGAACCTGGTGTGCATTGTAGATGAGAAGCCCCTGGAAAGTCCCCACAGAGCTGAGGACAGACTCCATCTCCTCAGCAGCTTTGGGCTGCGTTGCTTCACTGACGCTGGATTTGTGATACTATCTCAGACCTTGATGCTTCCAGGTTCATTGAGGTATGCAAGCAGAATCCCTAACATTGGACATTGCCAATGAGCTGGAGTACACAGACTTTTACAATAAAGTAAAAGAATATTCTAAGTTATGGGCCCAATCCAAATCTGCCTCATCTGTCTTAGTTTCTTTTGGTAAGTTACTCTTCATGCTAGCGGGCTTTCATGTTATGTACTGAAATCTGACAACTATCTAAAGGCTTACATGACCTAGGCATGATATTTCTGGTATTTAATATTCAAGAATACCCAGAAGGATTCTTTCTGAAAAGGTAAGAAGGTAAAATTGCTGCTGCTGCATATCATGCCCTGTTAGCCTTGTGGGATGAAAATTATGTTGAGGGGCAAATTGAATTACTTTAATTATTGTTTCAAAAGCAAATCCTAAAGATGGAATTATACATATGGGATATATTGTGGCTATAAGAGACATAAGCTACCTTTCAGTTAAATGTGGAAATGCATCAGAACAGCTCTGTGGGCTTTCTATCTGGGAAGAACAGATATTCAGGATACCTACAGAAACAGTGGCTACTTTACCCTTTAAAATACTTGTAGTATAAATAGCAGAGTGGCTGTTCCCCTCTCACCATACCCAGGAACACAGCTGATGTAGCCTTTACCCCTGCAGGCTCCTGGAGTGCCTGTCTCACTGACAGGGCACCTCTGGAACATACACACCACATGTCAGGGCATCTAGGTGTAGTTAAGTTATGGAAGAAGGAGGAAAGCCAATGTGAGGTCTTTTCTTCATCTTGTCCTTGACCATCTATGCCCCCTAACCTTGCAGAATCTAGTCTGGATTGAGGATATGGTTTTTCATTATTGCTATTTATATGTAAATTCGCTTAATTCTTGTTGGATTGAAAGAATGTAAAGTTGAAGTTGGGTGAGTCTCAGCTGCTCTCACAGGTTGTTCAACCACTTGCTCTGATGTAGGACAAAGCAAACCCTCATGCAAGGAAAGATGAAAGGAAGAGCTGTACACTGGTGAAAGCAAAAGTATAAAGAGAACAGGGAACAGTTATTCCTGCTATTTGGGAAGAGTAGAATGAGAATTAAGTGACTGAACCACAGCAGGAAATACTTGATAGGTAACTGTGGGGATAGTTAGTTTGACAATGAGCAGCCAAGGCAAGCAGTAGGGTCAGTGAGCACTGTTACATTCAATAACTGTGATTTAGAAATAAATCAATCCACCACAGCTGCTGGGGATTTGATTCACAGCACTGCTGGATGGCCCTTTCAGGTCACCCTGGGTAAAGATGAGTAAGCCTGACCTGAAAATATTGGTGTGTATACGTTTGTGGGACTGCTGATGCATCATCCTACTGCCTTCTAGCCCAAACCTACCTTCCAGCTTTCTAACCCACACAAGTATTCAGCAGCCAGAATTCAGGATTTCTGGGCACAAATTCCATGCAACTGGGACATAAGAAACACCTCCACTTAAATGTGTGTTTTCCCTCTGGACAGAAGTTGTTGTTTCAAAATTAGTGAAGCTGAATAATCCAATTCATCTACTACAGCAGCCAGTGGGACGCAGGCATCCGATTTGCCCTAGGTACCCAAAATCCAGATCCAGGGTAAAGAATGTGAAGGTTCAGTATCACTATATAAACAGCACAAAAATAGAAGGATATATGCAAAAAATTGAAACTTTTTTTTTTGCTTTTGTTTCTTTGACACTCTTTTTGTTTGTATTGGTTTGGGGGTTTTTTTAGTTTTTGGGGGGGAGATGTGGTTGGTTTTTTGGATTTTTCTGGTTTGTTTTGGTTTTTGTTTGTTTGTTTTTAGCCCTTGAAGTCACAGATCCCAGATGGGATGCCTGATGATCTCTTTTCTCGGGTTGTACTTTGAGGATGTTTCTGTGATGCACCTTTGAGTGGTCCAGTTGCCTCAGTGAGTCTGGAGCTGGACCCCAGGTGGGGACAGGCTGTAGGGAGAAGCAACAGTTCTCTCTGCTATGCAGGAGGCAGAGATGTTGCAAACTCCCCTTTCTTCCTCTTGTGTAACACAGTAGTGGAAACATCAACTTCCTGCACAACAAGTGCCTGGTTCAAAGCACTGAGATCTGACTGACTGACAGGACAGCTTTTGGCAGACTTACAAATATCTGTTCCTAGCTCCATGTGAATCTGCTGAAGTAGATCTGTGTCCAAATCTGGTTCAAGAGCTGTGGGATAGGCTGCAAAGCCCATGACGCTTAAAGCAAAGCCATAGGCTATGAGAAAGGGCAGGAATGGTTGACCTCAGTTCTATCAGGATCATAAAAACATAGAAAAAATTCCTTTAATTTCTTAATATCCATATAAAATATGATATATTTAATCCATTTAGATAACAGCAAAATGAAGAAAATTATTTGTGATTTAGGCATTCTTCAGTCTTTCTGGAAAAGATATTTAAACAGAGCCCTAAAACAGCTTGGAGATTTTCTGTCTCTCTCCGGGGACAGAGGAACATTCATGGGATGCTGAAAAAAGCTAAAAACCTCACACTGGAGCACACTCCCAAATATAAGGACACCCAGTACAGATGCAAAACTTAACCAAAGGTGCACAGTGGTATGTCAGGGCCAGTGTTTATTGTTTTTATGATTGTATTTTTAAGCAGCCATTCTTTTGATCCATTCTAACTGCTGGTCAGGGAAAGAAAAATAAAGCTTACACAGAAAATAACAAAATTTTCTGGCTGGAGGCCAAAACTTCACAAGAGAATACTGAAGCCTAATATGTTTTGTTTGACGTCTTTGTTTCTGATAGATGTTGACTGAATTCAGGAGGATGACGGCACTTTGAACAAAACCAGCTGGGGGAGTCAGTTTGCTAATTATTAACCCTCTAGGGAAGAGACTGGGTTGGAAATGTGCATTCCAAACATTCTGGGAAAATATAAAACTTAATGTAGATCTCTTTGGAAAATAAATACTTTACACTGTGGTTTGTATTTTTAGCCAGAAGGGAGGAGACAGCTTGTGATATATGACTGAATTTCTCAAGATGGGTAATAATTCAGTCTTGGACTTCTTCTCTCCCTCTAGTGGGATTCAACAGTCCTGAGACTGAAGTAAATCTAACATTAGGAAATGACTAAAGGGAATGAGGAGAAGTTCTACATTTATTGTGATAGAAATCATAGGGGAAGGGAAAAAAGGCTGTTTTCAGCCTCTTGACCATTTTTCAACAAGAAAAAGGGGGATTTTCAAAACTGTTAGGCAGGAAAAAGTGTCAAACATCATACTGAGCCTTACAAAATATTAGTCAGAAGCTACTGTGATAAATATTCAGATACCCAAATTAAAAAATATAAATCCCAAAAAGTAAAGGAAAAAGTATAATAGGCTTAAACAGTAGGCTCTGCTGTGACATATTTATGTCTCATTCTACCTGGATCCTCTAATCCTCCCTCTGTAACCTGGCCAGAGAGATGGCAGTATAGAAAATACAGGGGTTTTTTTCCTCCATTTCAGGAGTTTTAAGACTACAAGAAGAGTTAGATATGAGCACTACACCAACATTCAGTGCAGTTCAGTGTTTAACTAGTGCCAATCTTTGCTAAAATTATAGCATGAAATGGAAACAGAAAAAAGAGAATAAGGAGGGTGGAGGTGGGATCCTGGTAGAAAAAACAAAACAACGAAAGATCAAAGATGAAAAGAAATTTAGGAAGAATTTTCACAATTTGCTAAACATTGGAGCTATTTTCCTGCTTGACACATTGGTTGCAGCACAGAGACATCAGCTGTTACAAGTAAGTGCCAAAATAGATGTAGTAGAAAGCATTATTGTTTAAAACAAATAGGTCATATGGGATGCTGAACTGATTTTTCCCATAGTTAAGTGTGATGCCATTAGATGCCAGATTATTAAAGCAATACCTTAGTATTAGACAAGCTTTTAAAAGTTAAACTGCTTGACAATTAGTTTTACATCAGAACCGTGTATATTTTTTTGCCTTTTTGATGTTGCAGGTGGTATTACATGCCTAGGTAAAGTGCTATCCAGTAGAGAATGTGTAGATAGCAAAGTACCTTCTAAACTTGTTCATATTCTGACTATGTGCAACTCTCTTTAGTTGCTTTGGTATAACTCGTGTGTGTATGTGTATACTGACAGCTGTTACAAATGAGGAACTGGAGTAATGATGGAGAGTGCAATTTCCAGAGTGCTGCAACAGCCCACTGTCCCTCCAAGGACTGATTTAAAATTGCAAGTGGTTATGTAAAGTGAACACTTAGAGTATTTTTGACTGAAAGCTAATCATGTATCCCAGAGTGACCACGAATAAGAGTCCTATTTTGTAACCACACACTTCAAGATTAGGGGGAATATCCACACATTTGCACAAGAATTAATGCAAAAGGGACCCAACCCTAACTGAGTGTCAGCTGCATGAGATGCCTTAAGTTATGCTGCTTTCATTCTGCCTGTGTGAGAGTAAGAACAGCCTCCAGCCAAGCAAACAAACACAACAGGTGGAATATTCAGGAAGTTCGGGCATTCTTTGCTGTTTCTTTGCTTGGGTTGGTACAATACTAGTAAGTAGCCAAATGACATGAGACGTTAGCCATTGAGTCCATGAATAAACCAGATTTTATATCTCTGTTTTACAGAAAAACTGGGCTACGTGAAAGGAAAACTGTGCCTTTTACTGTTGTGCTGCTTGGTGGCAGGTATAGGCAAAAGAATTTGGCCAATGCAGGGAGTTGGGGAGCAGGTCCAGGCTTTGTTTCCTGGCTTCACTATGACTGTGTCATCTTGGCCAACTCACCTGTTTTTTTGCTTTGAGTTTTCCACATACAAAATGGAGAAAAAACCTTATTCTTTGGCAATGTTCTTTTGAGAAAGATTGCCAAGTACCATGCAAGCTGCAAAACCAACACCTTGTTACTAAGGGGAAACCCCCTTGCAGGAAGAGTGTGAAGTTCCTCATTCCATCACTGTTTCCAGGCTGCTTCCAAGGCCAGACAGGTACATATTTTGTCAGAAAATCGTTGGTAAAATTTAATTTTCAAAGGTTTTTTTCCCAACTAAACTTGAAGTAACTTTTGTTCTAAATTCAGGCTAATAGCAGTAACAGGAAGGGGCTAAACTGGCAGTGTAAAGAAATGGACAATTTAAGTCTATTTTCAGTTACATGTTGGGTTAAAAAATTGAACCTATCATCTCATACTTTTTTATTAGTGTTCCTGTGGTGTTCTATTACAGCATTAGCAATCTTTCAAAATCCATGGTATTGTTTATAAAAATAAACTAATTGAAGGCAAAGTGATCTCTAGCACTATTTGTGTTTGCTCATAGTTTGTTTTCATGTCCAATCCTTGTGTTTAAACTTGCTTTGTTAGAATAATAAAATATACTCTGACTTGAAATCTCCACAAACCTTTGCTTTTAAAGTGAAGACCCTTGGCTTCCCTTTTGCTCACTCCTAATTTGCCATGCCCGTCACGTCCTCTCTGGCAGGGCTTCTGGTTATAAAAGTGTGTGGGAGTAAAGGTTAAAGATAAATACTAGGTTTAACAACTAGGGATATGCTTGCCATAAGGATTCACTTCTGAAGTTAGAGTTTGGTTCATCCTATTTTTAAGGTAGGATCTCAATTGCATTCTGTATTTGTGCCTGAGTTAAAGTTAAAATCAATATACTCAATATACTTTTAGGACTCTGTCTCTCTGAAGACTTCAGGTTTTCACCTCAAGGGCTCGGTTTGTAAAGGGAACATAGTCCAGATGCTGGACTTTATACCAAGAAGTAAATATTCAACAGTTCACTATAAGAACATGAGTAAGACTGTGCTCCACTAGTAGCAGTATTTTTTGTGGGGAAACAGAATAGGGACACATAAATTTCACTTTGTACTCTAGTAAATATTTCAGTGCTTTGAACGAAGTACATCAGCTCCAAAAGGAAACACTGAACACTTGTTTTAGCTTGGTAGTTATTGAACTAATCTGGATCAATGTGGGTTCAGATTCAGAAAAAGGGACTGCATTTGAGTTTTTAATAGCAAATATGCTCAAACTGTCGTGCACGTTTTAAAAAGGGGACAACAGCATTTTCTCTTTCACTGTCTGGGGACTTTCCTAGGGCACAAGTTCACTGACAGTTTAGAGAACAGTGAGGTGCTGAATAGCTCTGCACTGTCTGGATTTCTGCAAGTGTATCGGCAGAAAAAGGGAGACCAGAGAAAATGTGAGCCTGCTGCTGAGTGGGGTTGTGGTCACACAGAATGCAAACAAGTCAGAGATATTCGATGCCTTCTTCACCTGTCTGTATTAGTAGGATTTGTTTTCAAAAATCCCAGGCTCTGAGACCAGTGGGAGTATCTGGAGCAATGCAGGCTTACCCTCAGCAGAGTAGATCCAAACATTTAAACAAACTAGACACAAACAACTCAGTGGGACCCAGTGGGCTGCATCCACAGGTGTGAGGGAGCTGGGAGATGTCACTGCAAGGCCAGTCTCACACATTTTTGAAAGGTCACAGTCATCAGAGGAGGATTAGAAATTCAATGCAGATGCTATATCTTGCTTCAAGGAGAAAAGGATGTGGAGAACTACAGGCCAGTCAGCCTTGTCTCAATACCCAGAGAGGTGTTGGAGCAAATCATTCTGGAAACTATTTCAAAATATACTAAGGACATGGAGATGATTGGGAATCATCAGTATGGATCTATGAAGGGGAAAATCATGCCTGATCAACCTGATAGCCTTCTATGATTAAATGGCTACCTTGGTGGATGAGGAGAGAGCAGAAGATGTTAATTGTCTTCAGAAAGGCTTTCATCACTGGCTGTATCCTCATTACCAACTGCTGACTAGATATGTAGATAGTGAAGTAGATTGAAAACAGGCTGAAATTCCAGGCTCAAGAGATTATAATCAGTGGTGTAAAATCCAGCTGGAGGCCAGTCACTAATGGTGTACTCTTGAGGTCAGTACTGGGGCCAATACTGTTGAACACCCTCATTAATGATCCTTGATGAAAGAACAAGTGCACCCTCAGCAAATTTGCAGACACTTGAAGACTGGGAGGAGTGGCTGATACACCAGATGGTTATGCTGCCATTCAAAGGGATCTTGGTAAGCTGGATGGATCAGTTGAGAGGAACCTCATGGAATTTAACAAAGGGAAATGCACCTGTTGAGTAATGTCCCCACACACATTGGTTGAGGACCAACTGGCTGGGAAGCAGCTTTACAGGAAAGTATCTGGGAGCCCTGGTGAACACCAGCTTGAACATGTGCCAGCAATGTGCTGTGTCCTTGTAGCACAGCTGGCCAACAGTATCCTGGGCTGCATTAGGAGCACTGCCAGTAGGTTGAGGCAGGTGATAATTTCCCCCTACTTGGTATTAAGACACATCTGGAGTGCTAGATCTATTTCTGGAGCTCCCAATGTAGGAAAAATATGGTTTCACTGGACTGAATCCAGCAAAGAACCACAAAGAATATTATGGGACTGGAGTGTTTGTCATATGAGGAGTGGCTGAGAGCTGGAGGAGAGAAGCCGAAGGGAGATCTTATCAATGTATCTAAATATCTAAAGTTAGGGGGTGTAAAGAAGATGAAGTGAGACTCTTCTCAATTGCATTCAGTGAAGAAACAAGAGGCAATAGGCACAAAGTGATCCATAGAATATTTTTTTAAAACAAAATTAAAAGGTTGGGGTTTTTTACTATTGTGGCCATCAGAGAGAGGTCCAGACACATTGTGGAGTCTTCCTCCATGGAGATATTAAAAATGCAAGTGGAACCAACCCAGGGCAATCTGCTCTAGCTGACTCTGCTCTAAGCAAGAGGGTGCACTAAACGATCTGTACAGATTCTGTGATTCTTTGACTTAGGTACTTTAATTCATCTCAACATCATCTGAGTATTTCTTCCAGGTTCACTGTTTATAAAGAGATTTCTGATGCTTCCAAAGTTTTGCATGCTAATGGGACTTAAATTGTGGGCCACAGGTTCCTGGTGGGGCATTTAAATACTGCCTATGATAGATCCAGCCCAGTTTATTCTGCATGGCCAAACTGTTCCAGTTTGAAATAAAAACAAACCTTAAGAAACTTACGGACTTCATAGAATGAAGTATTGCTGCTTAATAGAATATATATAAAAATAGATTATTTAGTACTATGAGCATATTATTGCCTCCAAAAAAGAACAAGAAATGTCAATGCACTCGTTAAAGTAACAGGACTATTTAAGTAAGCATCAATTAAATAGTTCACTAACTAGAAACCTACACACACTTCATTACTACAGCCTCTTGTTTGGTTTTTGGTTTTTGGTTGTTTTGTTGTTTGGGGGGGGGGGCTGTTGTAATTTTGTGATTTATTTGGGTGTATTGAGAATTAAGAAATATACAAATCAAAGAGTGATAATAGTACTGTTCAGGTATTTTATTGAAAATACAGTGTTACTATGTTTTTCTTTTTTCTCTTTTTAACATTTAAAAATATAACTAGGGTTAACCATGCAGCATTGTAAAGTATGTCTTCCAGAAGTTACCGTAGAGAGTTGTGTTACTCCTTGACAACCTCAGGAAAGGGAGTGGGCTTTGCTTTTTCAAAGCCAGGAGCAGGTTCAGCTTGGACATAACTAATGATCTCTACAAGAGAAATGTGTCACACACAGAGGTGATCTCTGAAGTGACCAAATCCTGAAGCCTTTATAGCTTAAAATCTACTCCAGATGGAGGCTTATTACTGGTTAGTCTGTGTGCAGAGCACTGCAGATCTGAGTCACAAGGGATCTGTGCTGCTCTGTACTATCTTCATCTTTCTCACTCTCCCTCGCGCGTTCTGTGTCAAGCACATGAAACCAGCTCACCAGCAGTAGTTGTGCAGTGATGACAGCCTGATAGCAACAACCTCATAGTCTCTCCCTGATTCACCCATGGTGTCAAGCACAGATAGAAGTCCTATAAACTCATTTATATGCACTGTCCACCCACGAACTTTATCTCAAGTTGTGTGAGTGTTGAGTCACAGACAGGTAGTTCTTGTACAAGTCCCAGCTTCATGTAAGCTGTGGGTAATAAAAGCTATTTCAATCTCACAGAAATAATGGCTAAGGTACAAATCATTTCTTTCCAACAAAGACCCCTTAATCAATAGAAAAATCAAAAAGCAAGTTCTTGTGAGGAGGACCTGCTGATTTTTTCACCCAGCAGGAACTTTCATCCAGATCAAGAAATAACCAGTGGACCATATCAACCAGATCACTCATCTGCATGGTTGCAGACCTCATCAAAAACCTGTCTAGAGGCCTAGATGGTAAGTACTACATTTAGAGAAGATGCATTGGCACTGCCCAAATAGATTATGTTTATCCAGGTGCACATTAATTCTATCCTGTATTGCAGTTTCTACCGCTTTGCCTGCTACTGATGTTAGGCTTGCCAGCCTTTAGTATTTTCTATCATGCCACTTCATTTTACTGCCTGGGATCTTTTTTAGAGATTGGTGTCACATTGCCACTCTCCAGACCCCAGGCATATAGAAAGTGTGAAGAGAAAGGTAGGTTCATTAGTAGGTTCTTGCTCAGTGCTCAATACTGCCTTAAAAAACTCAGACATCTGCAGATTTGTTACTCTGCCTAGTTTGGTTTATAGCCTTTCCCAGTTAGCACATGTTCAGGAAGAGTCTGCTGACTCTGAAAAAGAAGAGTTCAAGTATGGGGATCATCAACTTATTCCAGTGAACATATGCAAATAAATCATTTAGCTTCTCTGGAAACATTTTGGCCTCTCCTCTTTTTTTACTCTGCAATTGTCCTTTGATTTCTCAGACTCCAGTGGGCCTTAGGTTCTGACGTACCTAAGGCAAGATTTAACATCAGTCTAGATTTGTTTTGTGAGTTGCTGCTCACAGTTTTTATTGTTCTTTCCCTGTGCTTTCTGTTAACATGTTGGTTTATGATCCTTTCTGTGGTTTTGGATTTGGAGAAGACTTAAACTTCTGATTTCTAATAATCTACCCTGTCGTGAGGTTATTGTGCCCACTTCCTTTTGCCAGTACTGAAGACTTTAGCAGATGGCATACACTGATGCTGTGCTGTGCATCCTACAGGAAGTTCAGCTCCACTGGTGAGAATCTGCAGTTCCTAGCAGCTACCTTTCATTTCCTCTTCACAAGCTTTCTCATTGCTATGTCTCTTTCCCTTTTCAAACTGGGGGCAACCACTATGAATGCTTGGCCTTTGTCAAGCCTCTGGGAATTCTGAATGCAAGCACAGGGACAGAAACCACAGGCTGCACGTGTAGGTTAAGATCTTACACATAAATGAGGACAAAATGAGGGGCTGCATCTATTCTGTGGCTTCCCTCTCCCACTGCTCCTGTGAAGCAGTACTGGTGGAGTCGAATGTAGTCTGTGTTACATAACAATGCTGCAGTGTCCAGACAACAGGGAGGTTACCTGAAGTACAGTGCTGGTAATATTTCCCACCCTCTTTGCCCATCTGATAATTCTCAGTGTGCTCTCTCTGTCCTTCTGGTCAGGCAAGCAAGCAGCAGACTCAGGAGCTACATATGCTTAAAGCTGGCATTTTGGTGCATTGGTATTCTGTGCCACCTGCTGGGTTCCTATTTTGTTTACTTGATCTGATTATAAGATCTCATTATTACATTTCATTATCCCACTACTCTCGGATCCCGGGCTGGTAGCCATCCGAGAATTGTTGGTAAAGTCCTTTTCTCCAAGCCCCTTGCCAGAAGAAAGAGTCAGGATGCGTCGATCGTCTTATCAAAGTTGTTTATTCTATCGTGTTCTTAAATATTTTTCCTTCAGCCGGCGTAGGTGTCACCTACACCGCGGCCGAAGGCTATCTGCCCCGCTCATGGGCGGTCGTAATCTTTTATACTAATTATTACGTCCCCATTGTTTTCACTACTATACCAATATCTACTGCTTTTATTAAACTGTGCACTTTTACACTAAACCAATAAGAAAATGCCACCACCTCACCCAAAGATGGAGGACAAGAAGAAGAAGGAGAAAGACAAGGGACACACCCAAATCCCTCCATCTTGTCTCCTTTGTGAACCCCCAAAATCCATATTAATACACAAAAATAAGTTACTTAATATCCAAACTACACACCTGTGACTTGTAATTCTTCATATAATGTTGGCAATCGCTCCCAGGGGCTAAAATCAAAGGCACTGGTGTTTTTATCACTGTTCCAGGGTCTCTGGACCCCCTCCTGGGGTCTCGGACCGCCCGGGACATCCAAAGGGATGTCTTGGGTTCCGACAACTACTAGCAGAGGTGACTCTTACCTTTTCTGTATATTTTATATTCTGATACTAAAACGTCCTGCATGCGTGTAGCATGTCATTGCCTTTGTCTAAGACCAGACATTTGACTTCCCTCCACTTATTCATTGGATGTTTAACATGGTTATAGAGGCATGTGTTGTTCTGGATTTTGTTTCCTCCTTCATTTCTCATTTGAAAAGTATTTTATTTGTTTTCTTATTTTTTATTATTTTATTTGTTTTTTAATTTTTATTTGTATTCTTATATTTGCTCTCTGGCCTCTCCTGCACTCAGAAAGGCACAATTTCCAAACCTTTGCTGATAGCATATTGAACTGTGAGTTCCCCATTCCTGCTGCTACTCAGTTTATATCTTAATCAATCACAACCTTTAAACACCAGCAGTTTAGACTTCAGTGAGTCCACCGTTTCTGTACAGACTCTTTTTATCTCAGAAGTACTTCCAGATCAATCTGGAATTTCGCCCTTTAAACCATTCTCTCATCTAGTTGTTGAAAGTTTGCTCCTTCCTGGTCAGACATAAGGCAATGTGGACATTTTAGAGATTGCTAGTAGTCAGGGATGAATTTTGCCTCCAAAACATGTGAGACCCAAACCTACAGGCTCTTCCCCAGCACTTCTAGGAAATTGTTCTGCTTTGCATGTTTAAAGAACAAAAAACAAAACAAAACAAAACAAACAAACAACCCCAAAAAAAACCCAAACCAACCAAACCCAAACCCAAACAAAAAAAAAGCCCAGAAAAAAACACCCTCAAAACAAAACACTTTCAAGTTTAAAATTAAAAGCCCTTCTACCTCAACTGATTTTTATTTGCTTAAAAACCATTTTCCAAATGATAACTGTTTTTCTTTTAAATCATTCCTTCAAATGATGTTTTCTGCAACAAATGTAATGTGGTACAGAATATCATCTTATTTGCCAGTTCCCACCATCATAATTTGAGTAATAATCTCACACTGACATAGTGACGAAGGAGAACTGCTTTTGAGGAGATTGAGTGTATAAACTCTGCCAGTAGACCTACTAAACCAAGGCACACTTTCTTTTGAAAATGCACAGTACAGATGTCAGAGACCCTTTTTTAAAGTGCTACAGAAGAGTATCACTTACCACTTTACAATTTCAAGCAGTTGTCTCAATGTTAAAGTACTGCTTATATTATTCTGTCATTGTTCCAGAAGCACACAGAGATCCTAGCAGGAGTCAAAGCCAAACCAACACCCAAAGAAAGACATTCCGTGCTACCAACAAACATGCAATGTGCATGTCTCCATACTCCTTTCTTTGTCTTATTTGCCAAACCTGTTTCTAGTATTTCAGTGGGCCTGAATATGAATGTTTGAATATGCATCAGAGCGGAGCTGGAGGCAGCCCTACAAAAGTTGCTACTGTCACATTTGAGAAAAAAAGGAGGTTGATATTAGGAAAAAGATCTGTAATTCCTTTTAATATTTCAGAAAGTTATTTACCACATGCAGTAAAAGAAACAGAGCAGTCTCTAAAATGCTATAATAACATCTAGGTATTTATTATGAATGGTGACACTTAAAGAGAATCAAATGTAAGGGTCCCTAGCAATAATAAACCCTTCAAGCGCAATAAAAGCCTCAAAACTTTGGAACTCCTGCCAAAGATTCATACAGAGATTGTAAAAGAGATGTAAGTAATACATATAAACTCAGCTGAGAGAACATCTGATTCCATCTTAAGTTTACTGTGCAATACTACAGTTTCACAATGTGCTGAAAGGTTAGGCCACTGCAACTGGAAACAGGAAATCTAGAGCAACAACAGAGAAAAGTCATCTTCCTTTGTGTTCCCTTTTTGCTAAAAGCAAAATATTCTTTGATGTTTAAAAATAATTAAGTCCTCAATATCCATTTAAAAAAACAAAGCAGCAAATAAAGTAAGTGTCCATGAAGAAAAGACTATCCAGATGGAGTTAATGCAAAGCTAAATTGAAGTTACTGCTTAAAGACCTCTTTGGATACAGTCTGTCTTTATCCAAATAGGTTGCTGGATGCTTGTCACCTCCCCTTTGCATTTTAGTGACTTTTTTTCATAGCCATGCATGGGATCAGCTCCATCAAACTAAACTTGTGTATCTGTCTAGCTGCATTTATGGTAAGGGTTGCAATTGTCCAACTTTCTTCTCCATTAAACTACCTTTAAACATGTCCAGGGCTGATACTTTATATGATTAGCAGGCACTTTACTCAAACCAGTGCCATAGTCTAGTACTAAATTTAGCAGCAGTCTAGGTAGCACTGAAATCTTTGTTTGTCGGCTGCTTTTTGGGTACCATCACTTTCTTGGGGACAGTTCTCTCCCACAGCAAATAACTGCTCCTGTAACTCTTGTAAGCCTTCATGTGGCTGTTGGGTTTGGTTTGGTTCTTTTTTTTCTTTCTGTAAGGGCTTAGGTATTGTAAGCACCCATGTTGCAAGGTTAAAAATGTAATAAATAACTCATGATCCCTGTTCAGATGTCCCAGTTTCAAAGTCATTGCTGGAGGAAGCAGAGAAAAGCAGAAGTTGTCATCTCTAGAACCTCTTCCTACTCTCATGAGATGCTGTAGGTAGCAAGTCCTTTTCCACCATTCCCTTTGTGCTCACTGGCACATGTGGATGCACTCAACTTAGCCAGAAAAACTGGGTTACAATGTGTTGAATGTAAAAGGAGGAAGGTTGCTCATGCAAAGTATCTATTTCATGTGGTGAGCACAGAGGTGGGGTGGAGATTTATGGATAGACAAGTGTTGACACTTTCTACAGGCATTTCTATTGTTAAAAACATATGGACATAAGGGCAAAAAAATTATCTGTTGATAAGCAACAAAGACTCCTGCTAGAAATGCAAGGCTGTTAGTCATGATTTTGGCACCTTGAAAGGCTTTTTGTTTGGAAAGGCAAAGTAGTCTTCTTGGAAGCAAAAGGCTGCTGTGCATTGCTGTGAGCTCTGTGGTTGGGCCCTCCTGTATCTGAAATTCTGTACTTGGTTATTTCTACAGGCATGGTTGAAATTTGCTTAGCCATTAGCTCTGCTTTGAAGTGAGCTCTAGGTATTCATGGGGATGTATAATGCTTGTGACTTGCAATACAGAAACTGCTTGCTGATTATGCTGAGTAGTGGCAGCTCACATTAAATGCAGAAGCCTCGCTAATAAAGGATAAATCCTGTAAGAAGTAGGCTTTGGCATTGTTACAACTTTGATAAGCTTTAATACAAACCCACTTTTTCAACAAGAGAAAACTGTATTAGAGTTCCATAGGTTATCACATGACATACACCAAATCTCATTTTTTCCTGCATGTTCTTTCAAAAATTTTGGTTGGTTGATGGGCTTACCAGGGCAGTATATTTTGTATCTCCTCGTACATTAATGTACAGCAGAATTTAAGTATAGGACATGTATATGAACCGAAACCTGAAACTTACAGGCACCAATGCAAACTGCAATTTTTCCTATTCTTGGGCATTGTTTAATTTTTGAGCCAAGATCAGTGTTTGAGTCTGTATTATCAAAGATAATATTTTATAAACCAATAAAAAAAAGGAGCTGAAATCAGAAGTGTATCTGAAAGCATATGTTACATATGTTAAGATACCTTAGAGAACCTCCCCTCTATTAATACACATATTTGCTGATATATGTGAGGTAAGTAGGATGCTGGTAATTTCAGAATTGCTGGTACGTGTTCAGTAAATATGCACTGCACGCTATTAGTTTCAAAGTGAAACTCTACTACTAACCATTCCCAAACTGGGACAGTCTGCACATTAATAATAACACACATTTGGAAAGATTGATGGGAACACAGGGTTCACACCTGCTTCCTGTTTCATTTTAAAAGAGACACACCATCCTGCTACATATTGAATTTTAGTTTCAATACCTTGCTTTTGTATCAGGCTCTCCAGTGGCGAATTTCTGCTTCCCATTCTCTGTGTGGAGACTTTAAAGCTTTGCTCTTCCTGAAAATGAATTATTTGATTTTGCTACATCTATAGACTCCTCTCTTCCTGAACCTGATTTCTGATTTTTCAAATAGCTCCTGTCTTGGCATCCATGTGTTGCTCTGCAGTTTGCTGCAAGGGAGAACATTTGTTAACTTGCAGGTGTTTGGTTTTGTTCCCTGCATTTCCATTCAATTCCCAGCCTGGGAGACCCTCAAATCCTGTGTCCTCAGGTGTACACATTCCTATATACTGGAAGCATATAAAACAGATTGCACATTGCATTTTCCATCTTTATGTAAATTTAGTATTTCTTTCCCTGAACAATGGCTCTTCCAAGTCTAATAAAAATAGATTTTCCTAGGAAAAAAAAGCTTCTTTCTTGTGACTGCAAATCTTTTTCTAACAGCCGGAGTTTGAGCTATACAGCCTGTCCAGGTAAGCATTGAATCAGACAGCACGTAGCTATAAACTTGATTTCCTTGCACATAGTTTCCATCGGTTTTCTCTTCTTTCTCTTTTCCTCCTTCAGGCTAGCTAGCTCTCGCCATGTACGTGTTTTTACTTTTGGTTTCTGTAACTTCCTGTAGCCACCCGCAAATTTTTCTCAGCAACAGTTACTTCAGCGGCGCAGTGCCCTCCCCCCTCCCTTCGCCGGCAAGGACGGGGCAGACAATTGAATTTTAGCAGCCCTGCCTCGGGCATGGCACGTGGCCCCGCGGCCAGAGGAGATCGAGGGTTGCAGCGTCATGTGTATTATTTATACCGTTTTAACTCTTTTACTTCAGTGTGTTTGTTAATTTTAGATTATTCTATTCACCTTTTGCCTTTTCTTCGCTACTAGCAGTTACACGTTCCCCCTTTTCCCCAACTGAGCTTCTAAGTTTTTTCGTGGGGTTTTTTTTGGTTGGTTTTTTTTGTTTGTTTGTTGGGGTTTTTCTTAGTTTTAACTTTAATGACTACGCGACAATTCGATCTGCTTTTCCAGTTTTTCTTCGAGTTTTCCACCTTTTTTAAAAACTTTTTTTTAAAATTACTTTTTTTTTTTTTTTCTTTTTTTTCCCCCCCCCTTCGTTTGCTTTGCCTCTTTTTGCTCTTCCTCCCCGCCTTTCCCCTTCATCTTCGCTCTCACGTTTTCGCCCGCGACTTCGCCTCCCCCCTGGGCAGCCCCACTCCCGCCGGGCCGGCCCCGCCTCGCCTCGCTCCAACCTCGGGGGCCGCTTTCCTCCTGGCAACAAGTGACGCGCGCGGGGCGGCCAATGGGCGGCGCCGGCGGGGCGCGGGCGCGGCGCTCGGGCACTGCGAGCCCGGCAGCGCGGCCGATCCGCGCAGCTTGCGAGCCGCGGGGACCATGGCGGGCGCCGGGCGCTGCCTGCGTGCCTGCGGCCTGGCCTGGCTGCTGCTGTGCTGCGCGGCCCGCCGGGACCCCGCAGGTAAGCCGGGCGCCCGCCGGGCGAAGGGGGAGGCGGGGCGCGGGCGCGCTGCGGGCGCGGAGGGTCCTTGAGCGCCCCGACTAGCGCCTAGGCGAGTCAGGGGGCGGTGTGACGGGCCTTCCGCCCCGGCGGCTTCTTCGGGCGCTGCGCTCCGTGGGAAAGTCCAACTGCGTGGAAACAACCTGGGAAACTTAGAAGGAGAAGCGAAGAAGGCAGGAAAAAGCCCCGGACCTCCCTCCCGGACCGTGCGCTTGGTCTGGGGCGTCGCGAACGCCGCCGCTGCCCCGCCGGCCGCGGTTGCCACGTTCCCGGTGCCCGCGGGGCCGGGGCCGGGCCGCGCCGCGGCCTTTGGCCTGACAGCTCGGGGACACGAATCACCCGAGGCCGGGCAGCTCCCGGCAGCGCGCCCCGCCGGCCGTGTCGCGTTGTGCGCGGTGAGACACAGGAGGAGGCTCGCCTGATCTGACGGGAAGCAGGTGGAAAAGTTTCACGTTGAGCAAATTCTTGTAAGCCAGAGCCGCTAGCCTAGTCAGAGCCTCTGGGAAACAAGATGAGCTCTTCGCTAAGTTGCACCTCACATGTTTTTATATTCTATGATAATAACAGGCTCAGGTTGGTAGCTGAAGGTGTCACTAAAACTTCATGCCTGGAACATTGAACTGGAATAATTATTAGTAAATTGCTGCACAGAGAGATTTGGTGAGACAACATCAGTTTTTCCACGGAAATTTTAAAAAGGGATTTTCCACTTGGTATCAGCATGAGGGTTGTGGAGGTAGAAGTGAAAGAAAACGTGAGAAGAGGCTAAAAACTTGTTACAAGAAATAAAAAAGAGGAAGAAAGTCGTGAGGGAAGAATAAAAAGCAAAAGCAGACACAGTGCTGAAAAAGCACAGAGTTAAAGGATATCACAAAAGCAGGTCTGGTTGTTAAAATGTCTCAGTAGGATGAAAGGGACAGTTGGTTGGAGTGTGCTACTTAAAAAAATTCACTGTAGTACGTGGGAGACTTACAAATTCTTTATGGTGTGATCAGCTAGATATTATTTAAATACTTTTTGGCACTTACACAGTGGAAAATTAATGAGTATACTGGAAGTAGTGGTAAAATTCACTGCATAACATCACTGAGTATTTTCCTTCCTGTTCAGCCAAACCTATTAGTAAGTCATAACAGAAAAACACGGTTGGAATGTGATTGACAGTGCATTACCATTAAATACAAAATACTACTCAGCAGATTCCTTATTTAAGCAACAGAACAATGGCCATGTGGGTCTGGGACAGCCAAGGTGCATTTTGGCCTGATTAGTGAAAGTTCTGTACTGTGGAGCCATCTTTATTGTGGCATAGAAATAGTTTTAGGGCATTTTTTTGTGGTTTGCTTAAACGTACAGCTGCTTGTCCGAAGTGTTCTTATACTGACAGAGGTGATAGCTTATATTAGTAGGGAGATCCATATACTTTTAAATGGTATACTGTGCTTTATTAACTTTAATTTTTCTCTTTAATCACAAACTGCGCAAGAACTGAAAAGGAAACTCATCACAACTGAAAATGAAACTAGGGTCCCTATATAATTTAAAAAAATTTACTCCTAATTTGTTGTGTGCTGTCTTTAGTGGGATACCCATTCTAAAACCTTCTCCTCAAAGCAGTGCCAGTTAACTTAGTACTACTGCAGTTGCATCCACGAACTGGTTCGAATGTAAACCTCTCATGCTGTGTATAATACATGGTACACAGTTTAAAAAAAGTGCTTAATAAGTGAAGATTATTATTAATTATATTTTATGGTGTCTGTTGTGTGTGTTACTGTGGTTGCAGATAGGCGTGAAGACAAGATTCTTTACCCAGTAAGCTTGCAAATTAATCAGGAGCTGATGCAATCAGTATATGTTAAATATAGAGGAAGAATTCTTATCACTATAATTGGACTTAGAAGTCTCCTTTTGTTTCTCCTCATTTTATAAAGACTTGGAAAGAGCTCTTTTCCTCCAGGAGTTAAGACTCACTGAAGAGCAGGAAAATGCACTGAATGTGGCTTCTACGAAAGAGGTGGTTTAACATACGAACAGCAGTTGTGGTACTTTTCTGAAAACATTTCTCAGAATGTGATTACCCTTTTAAAAATTAGCTTCCTGTGAATATGATACTGAATCATAGCCATATGTTTGTTCTTGTACAGGCAATGATGCTTTTGCCATTCGCCATGAAAAAGAGAACAAGTGCATACAAGTTAAAAACTCACTGATAGTCATAGATGACTGCAGGAACACAAGTGAAGCTTTATGGAAATGGGTATCCCAGAATCGCCTCTTTCACTTGGGGTCCAAGCAGTGCCTAGGACTTGATATATTCACCAAATCAGTGTCTCGCCTGAAAATGGTGGATTGTAACTCAGAATTAATGCTGTGGTGGCGTTGTGCTGATGCTTCCATTGTTGGTGCATCTCAGTACAAAGTGACTATCATGAATAACTATGTGACTGCAAGCATAAATGCAACAGATCAGTGGAAAAGCAACAACTCCTCCAGTGATATATGTCGTTATCCCTACCATGGTAAGTAGGTTTGCACTTTGGAGATTTTTTAATTTGTTAAGAGCTTTTTGAGTATGTCTGTGCCAATAAATTCTTAAAATTAATTATTTGAAAAGATTGATCAGTAAAACAATAGAATGTTGTGCTGTAGAGAGAAGAAGATTTTTAGGAAAAAGTAACAGCAAAATTGCAGAAGTTGTGTTACTGAGTGGCTTTCTTAGCAGGTTTAAATCCCCCCCTGCCCCATATTTCAGTGCAAACCTATTTAATTATGAAATACCAACCACCTTCTATCAGAACTGACCTCCTCACCATGATGGGAATGCTCCTGTTAGCAGAGTTTGAGGATGTTTTCTTTGCTGGTAGGCTATACAGTCAAATTCAGACCATGCTGCCAGCTCACAGCCTGCTTGGGCTGTGAGTTTTGGTGTGGTAGTGTGTGCTCTTGCCATGGAAGCCAGTCTTGTCTGAAATCTCATGCTTCCTGGAAGAAGTAGTGAAAATGTGCTTTACCTTTTCCCTCTTTTTATGTGTTGATTGTTAAGAGTCCTTGTTCTGTAGGACTCTGCGAAGCACCTGGATTTCAGTAGGATGATGAATTATCTGTAACTTACCAGGATGGGGGTGACAAGTGTCTACTGTTTCTCAGAAGAAAAAGTACAGAAAAATATTTCTCAATGTTTTTTGGTTTGTTTTTTTTTTTCAGTTCTGGCATTGCTGTATACTATCTATAACAAGAAGATACAGTATTTTAAGACCACAAGTGTGATTTGCATGCATTTAGGTTAACTTTGTGTGTACAAGCAGTAACACTGATTTGCTGTACTTTTCATGTCTAAGCAAGGGAAGACAATAAAATGTCTTTATTTTATTACTTTTTTTCTTTCTGCAGAGGTTTATACCAAAGATGGCAACTCTTACGGTAAACCCTGTGAGTTCCCCTTTCTGTACAACCAGGTGTGGCACCATGACTGCATTCAGGATGAAATGCACACGGGTGGGAAATGGTGTGCCACTTCTGAAGATTATGCTCGCGACGGAAAATGGGGAATCTGCTTACAGCCAGGCATGTAGGGTTTCTAAAGACATCCTAAAAGCATTCTGTCACTTCTCTGATGTACAGCTCCACCTTTGTGTGGCTGTTAAGCTGTGTAAAAGCTTTTCTATTGCAGTCTTGGCTTACGCTGAAAGTATTTGTGATGACCAGTATAAAAATCATTAGATCCTTAGTATTATATTCCTAACTTTTTCTTTTGAAACTTTCATAATGTTTCTGTATAGTTGTAGTTACAAGTACCTTCTGCTTCATTTACACAGAGGATGGTTGTCATGATATCTGGGAACATGATCCAGGGTCTGAAATTTGCTACCAGTTTAATACACAGTCTGCTCTTTCTTGGAAGGAAGCTTATATTTCATGTCAAAGGCAAGGAGGAGATTTACTCAGCATCCAAAATGCATCTGAATTGAGTTACATACTAGGTAGGTGTAATTATTCTCATATGAATATTGAGAAATCTTTATAAAGTGGAGGCAGCACTTTCGTTTCTGTCCTGAATCTCTGAGTTAAAAGTGGATGGTACTTTAAATATTCAGGCTTTCATTTGTGTAGCAAAACAAAGGTGCTAATCTCATTTTAGAGAGTTACTTAAATGTATCTGTATGATTTCATTATAGCAGTTAGATATTGTTCATATTGTTAATGAGGAAATGTCCCCCAAATCTTAAATACAGGTCAGAGTGGCAGTTGGTGTTTTAGCAGCATGTTACTCTCTTGTTATGATATTGTCCTCCCTGATGTTCAGTCTTGACCTGGAGAAATTATCCAAGTGCCTTTGGGACTACAAAACCAAAGGAGAAACATCTGAGGATGTTGGAAGGGAAGGCTTGTGTGGATTAATTCCTCTTCAGTTCAAGAAAGTTTGCATGTCCAATTATTGTAGCAATCTTTCTTTCCTGAAATGCATGCCATTTCAGAATGCGTTTTTAATTTAAAGAAGACCAATAAAGGTTGAGCATTTTATACTAATTGTTTTCTTTAAAAAAACAATATCTCTAGGCAAGGATGACATTGCAGAGATCTTCTGGATTGGCTTAAATCAACTGGATATTTCTGGTGGTTGGCAGTGGTCAGATCACAAACCTTTGAATTTTCTCAACTGGCATCCAGGTACTAATATTTCTGGTGGTATGGACAATATTCTTAATAGTAACTAGTATTACTTTCTTTTCCATCTCATTCTGTTTTCAGAAGCATCTTTTCCTCTTAGACAGCAAATCTTTCTGTTCTCATTTTGTATTTACAGCTGATTGGGTTAATAAATATCTAAAAAGGTAAAACTTAAATAGTATTTTTGAAGTCCATTTTAGTAAAGTATCCACAGCTTTCCTAGCTGCTAAATTTCTCCTCCCACTGACAGAATGACAGTGATTTCTCTCAAATATTCTGATTGTTTGTGTTTGGGGAAGGACTGATGTTAGTTAGAAGTTTAACTTGGGTTTTTAAACTTCAGGGTTGCCTAAATTTGTTTCAAGGTGAAGATGAAAGAAGTATAAAACCTTTAAAAAACCTTTTTTAATTACTCCAAAGGTGCTAAGTAGTAGTCGTGAGAGTATTTGGAATTTTCAGGGTGAATATGTAATGTTGTCACAAATATTTCATGAGTCTATGTGTATATGAGAATCCCAGAGTAATAGTCATCAGGAATACTGAAGCTAATGTTGTTCTGTCATCCAAGCTGAATTTGATCTTTTTTAAGTGGAATTCTCTTTTTTCCTTTAGTTTCTAGAATAGTGCTGCAACTAGAATTCTGTGAAAAGTTGAGAAGTGGTTTCTGTTACTACTTCGATAGCTTTGCTAAAAAATTTCTGTGGGATTTTCCAAATGTGCTCTGTCTTTTGGAAAGGTTAAGAACTTTGCTGCTTGTACTATTGACTGCATCTTCTGGAACTGTGACCACTCTGTAGGCCTGTAATGCAGAGCTAGAGGCCAGACTATCATGAGATACAGTGGCATAATTTAGTCTGCAGTCACGGCAGACATTCATGTCGTACTCCTCTTGTGAAAGTACTTACTGGTGCCTTACAGGAACTTTGATACCCGCAAGTTGAGCCCGTTACTTTTCCTTTCACTTCACCCCTCTGAAAATACCCTGGCCCTATCCTACTGTTCTCTTTCGTGGAGAACTGAGATTTAACTTGAGCCTTTTTTATGTGAGCCTGAACAAACCCAGTATAGGGGGAGCTGAGGTACTCTGTGTGGGTCACAGCTTGGATTTGCATTGAGGCTCAAAGAAAAAAGTCAAAAAGTTCCATTAGAAAGGGGCTCCAAGGGAAACTGAAGACTGCAAAAAGGAGTTATTCTCTGTGCAGTTTCAAATCTGGAGCCTTGTCTAAGGTCTCAAGGTAAAGGTTATTGAGAGAAAGTGCTTAGTGTGTTTAGTGTAAGGGTGGAATAGGACTGCCAAAGGAAACTGAGGGCTGCAAAAATGGCTCTCCCCTGAGATATTTCTAGTCTGGGAAAGTGCTCAGCCAAGGATTTCTTGTATTGTAAACAGAACATTCTTCCTGGTTCTATGATTAAACATTGGAAAATAAGTCAAGATTCCTTGATTCTGAAACTTTCTCTCTTAGAAGAAACATTCTGTGGGATCTGTGCTAGGACAGCTGCCCTCAGTTGATGCAAATTATGTTCTTCCAATAGAAGGTGCCATACTATCCAAAGCATGTTATTCTTATATTGTAAACCAGTAGTAAAAAGAAGCAGTCACTGCTTTACTGTTTGATAACTTGTGGTGTTATGTTTTTATTTGTTCCTGTCTATAGATATGCAGAGTTTATCCCCACTGGATGGGATGAGTTGTGTGGTGATGAATGCTGCTTCAGGTCAGTGGCAGAGTTACCACTGTGGGACACAGCTTCCGTATGCTTGCAAGAAGTCACTCAATAAAGTTCCAGGCATCCCAGGTAGGACAGTTTGCATTTTTGGGTATTGTATGTTCATACGAGTATAATGTTCACTTATGGAGTCTTTCTTTTCTCTCCCCAAGCCTTTTCAGGCATCTCTGCCAAAACATTTTCACAACAGCTTTGGATTTTTTAGCAGAGCAGAAGCAAACTCTGTTTCTTCAGTGTTTCTTCTGTTTCTTCAAGACGATACATCACAAACAGTTTTCATTTTTTGCAGCTTTCTCATTCACACATAAAGCATTTTGCAGCAGTCCTGCCCTTTTCATCACATTTTCCTCTATGGCTTGTGCCTTCTTTCATGTATTACTGGAAGTCTGGAACTAGCAGTTTCGTCCCAAACCTTTCCACCTTTGCTTTAAGCCTGTTTCTCTCACTCTTGGTGTTTACTGACATAAAATGGGACTTACCTGGGTCTTGGATCAAACTGTTGAGTTCAAATAGTAGTCAAATAACTTTATTGTCCTCTGAAACCAGGCCAAGCACTGAAAATCAGAGTGCAAGAGTTGGTGATTTGCTCAGTGTGTAATCTTTACTGGACCCATAACAGCTCTTACAAGATAATAATTCCTTTACCCCGATCTACACACACAGAGAGGCCTTCAGTGTTTACAGTGCCCAGCTGTGCCATATAAATGCTTCCATGCTCTGGGCCATTTATCTGCACCTGATGTCCAACCCTTCCCATGTGCATGACCTCTTCTATATGTGCTTTGGCCTTACTCAGTTCCCAGGGCTCTCCTGCAAAAACTTTTACTAGAGGGTAATTGTGCTTGAATGACACAGAGGACTAAGGATAAGGGGTATGGGATGTATCTGGCTGAGGCATGTTCTCTTCAGCTCCTCCTGGAGAGGTGTGTGCATTTGAAGAAGAAATAGTAATCAGTTTAAATGTAACTGAACTATTTCAAATTTTGCAGTGATGCTCTGAAAGCTTGTTTTCAGTTAACAATTCTTGTCTGTTCTCTGGCTCCTCAGTAGGGTATGTAGAGTTATTACCAGTGTTTATATAGTATTTTGTTCATTAAAAAACAAAATTCCTGTGACTGGAGTATTTTTATAGTGTGTTTTGAACCAGAAAGGCTATTAGTATATACCTTTTCAACATCCGTTAAAGCTAGTTAGAATTCTTTAATATCTTGAGAAGAAAAAATATTTAAAACTAAGCATTTGTTGAGTTGTGTGCTTCTTTTCTGCACACAACTTCTTGATTTGTCTTCAGTTACTTTTGAAGTCTTGCTTACAATTACTTTTGAACCTTTCGCTTACACTAAGACCAGCTTAACGTAATGCAGTCCTGCTTTTCACTTTCACTCTCACTAACTTTCTCTTTCTACCTACTTTATGGCCCCAGATTTTGAGTCCTCCTAATGCTGCCTTGAGGTCTATTTGTTTGACCAAGCTGTGACCCTTTCTTACATCAGCCCTGAAGAGAAGTGAACACATTCTAATTGCTACCTTCTGGCTATTTTCAAGGTGCTGCTGACTTTAAAGCCAGCCCCTTGCACTAGGCAATGTAAAACAAAAGCCTCTAATTCCATTTATCTTCAATATTAGAGTTTTGGAGACACTTGGATACTCGCTGTGATCCGGGCTGGCTTCCCCATGATGGCTTTTGCTACATGCTGATAAACAACCAGGCACCTTGGAGTACAGCAGATGAGTTGTGCAAAGCAAATAAGAGTAACCTCATCAGCATTCACTCATTAGCAGATGTTGAACTGATTGTTACAGAGCTTCATAATGGTGAGTTGGGGTAGTTGTCAAGGTCCAGCACCAAGTGCTGCACACCATCAGTTACAAACTGCTTTCCACGTTCTAGCATACGGTTGTCATAGCCTCTGGCTTTTAAGTGTGAGTGCTAATGCTGAGCTTGAACTCAGGCTAGTGTTGAGTGTTGCTGTGCAAATCCAGTCCCCCTGTGTTAGGACTTGTTCTGGTTCAGTCTATTAATTTATTTATTTACTGGGCTAACCTACTTCTAGTTTTTTAATACTTCATGCTTAATTCGCTCGTTCAAAGAGAATAGTGGATAGTTGGGTCAATATTTTGACTGCTGAGTCACTGGTAGTGTTTGATGTTATGTCTTTGCCTACACACTAAATTTGGTTGAGGGTTTTTTTGCTTGTGTGTTTGTTATTTCTGTTTGTTTGCAGTTGGGTTTCTTCGTGTTTGTTTCTTCTGTATGAAACTTACTCATAGTTATGAATATAAGTTAAGAAACAAGATAAAAAACCTATGTTATGGCTGTATCAAATACCTTTTCTCACCATAAGAAAAATAATATGACTACTGCTGCAAAATATTTTTCACTGCTGCACAGCATAATAAAAAATTTAGTTTTGCTGATAACACATTGCTTTCCTGTTAGTTTGAATATTATATTGAAATGACAGTGTTGTCCTAATTTTAAATTACAGATGCTGAAGAGGAAATATGGATGGGTCTCAAGAACGACGATGTGCCAACCTTGTTCAAATGGTCAGATCGCTCGCCTGTGGTTTTTACCTACTGGGATCAGAATGAACCAAAAGTTCCCTTTAACAGCACTCCTAATTGCGTGTCATATTCAGGCAAGGTAAGAATACAGTGTTGAGTTTGGTTGTTGGTTTGTATTTTTTTCATCATAGTAGAGGCAACTTTGTTGTGTGTGAAAATCAAGGAGGGGGATAAAGCAGATAGTTGATCTTATTTCTGGAGTGATCTTTAAAATACATTTTTCTACAAGCCAATTTCTTGAAATTATTTAGCAAGAACTCTCTAGCTGTGTACTGCAAAGAATGGAAGAAATGACTCTTAGCTCTGAGACTGCCACATAGTTGGCCAGACAATTGGCCTTGTCACTCTGTATTTTGTGTTACTGTATTCTTGCATGTCTCTGGAAGAAAGGTAGGAAGGGAAATCTGGGTTCAGTCATCACCCAGACCAATTTGGGTCACCCAGTCTGAGGATGGAATGTTCTAAAAAAGGTGTTGGTGAAGGAAGGAGGTTGCTAAGAGTGGGAAGCAAGCTGTATCCCATCCTGCAGATTCTTTAGAAAAGTGGAGCATGCATTTGCCTGCTTTGTCATCAGCCTGGCACTGGAGCTTGCGCTCAGCTCCTCTGAGCTGTCGCTACTGAGCTGAGCTACTTCCACATTAAGCTGAGGACACCTCCTGCACCCATTCCCTTCCTGATCTAAGAGAGTTTGCACCACCCTGGCCTTTTCTTTCCTTTCTGGATGTCATCCAGAATCCTCCCATCTCCATGTGTGTCAGCTTTCTCTCTCTCTTCCAAACATGTACCTGTGCATAGAACCCAGGGCATCCCACCCAGTATCTATACTAGAGGCATTTTGGCTTTCTTGCCAAAGGAAACAGCCCCTGCAAACATAGAAATTGAAAGATTTTTAGAATTTAAAATACCTTTTTTTTTCCTTTCATTCTCACAGCTGGGACAGTGGAGGGTCAAATCCTGTGAAGAAAAATTGAAATATGTTTGCAAGAAAAAAGGAGAGGTTTTGAATGAAACAAAAACAGATGAAGGTTGTTCATTGGAAGAGGTAATAAAAGAAATATTTTATTGTCATTTGGCTCAGAAACCTGCTTGAAATCATTTGCTTTCTCTACTTCCATTTCTTTCTTGTCCTTCAGTAAAGTCTGTGGAACATTTTATTTGAAAAAGGACATTTATATTGCATAAACTAATGTCACATTCTCCTAAGCAGGCTCAGGATGTATTATCAGTCTGTTTATTGATGAAAGTATTACAACCTTAGATCCAGGATAGTTTGTTTTATTTATCTATTTAAAAGAAGTTGATTTAATTAGAAATGTTTTGATAACACCATTTTTTCCTGTTGATTTTGCTCAAATTATGTTTTAAAATTTAGGATAAGCACTTTGCAATATAAAGATATGCAGAGATTGGTAACTGGTACTAGGTTTGTTACACTTCATTGGCTCTCATTTTTTTTCTATGAATTGAATAAAGGTGGGAGCTTTTTGGGTTTTGTTTTGGTTTTTTTTACAGTATTACATCTTACAGCTTAAATAAAGCTTTTGTCCTTTGAACTAGCCTGGTATTGCTAGCTACTTCAGAGTTACTTGGTTTCATTTTGTGTGGCATATTGCTTGCAACAGGAAAGATGTTTATCCCTTATCTTTCTTTCTGCATGACCTTTGTAGTCTGTCTTTTCAGAGACTTCCGATATGTAGAGTTACAGCTTTCTGTGCTGTTCAGACACCAGTGGCATTGCTAGGCTAGAAAAGAGTTAACACATTAATGTTCCTTGAAATTTCAGTATAAATATGAGGAAAAATGTTTGAATAATAGAGAAATTTTGTAAGTTCACACATTTTCAGTATCAAGTATTTTTCTCCGAAGTAAAGAAACACTGGTGTATGCCTTCCTAGTATTCTTGTGTTTGAATCCTGGCGTTGGTGGAACAGCATGAAAACTCCTATTGTTTTGAATAGGACTGGGCTGTTGCCCTTGTGTTTCTCTCTGTAAATGCACATAGTGGTCAGAAGACTCTGCCCAGGCAAGCTAAAACAGTGGTGTATTTTATTCCTGTGGCTGCATTATTTTTTACAACTGTGAATCTGAGAGTTGATGATAGTGGACCTTGTGTGTGACACAGTGCATTTCTTTCTTGTATATGCTGTGCCAGCTTGTGGGCATCAGCCAGTGTTGGCAATGATTTATTTTCCCCTGTAGGTAATGCCTAAATTAGGTTGTTTTGTATAAATGTGTTTTTTGTTCACTAACCAGGGATGGGAGAAACATGGAAACTACTGCTACAGGATTGATAAAATGGAAGTTTCATTTGGGGCCCAGTGTAATCTTACAGTGATGAACAGGTAAAGCACATTTGTAATTTATGAGCAGGTTTAACATCACAATCCTGGAGATAAAATCAGAGATTAAAACTGCTGTATGATGACTAATGGTTTATAAAAAAAAATAGAGATAGAATTGCTTTTGCCAAGGACTAGAAAGCCGTGTTTTCCATGGTGTGACAATGGTAAACCTACAATATGAAACCTTCTTGGAAGTATGAGAATTCCCAGCATGCTGCCTCCATGTTGAATATGGAACTGCCTGGATGACTTCTTGAATTGACTCATGTAATATCCCTGGTTTTTAAATTGTCTCAGTAGTTTGGTATCTTTCAGATATTGATTCTAATTAATCTGTGAATTTTCAGATTTGAACAAGAATTTATTAACAGTCTAATTAGAAAACATGCCAAAGTTGAAGAAAAGTACTTCTGGACTGGTTTACAGGATATTAGCCAGTCAGGAATATATTCCTGGGGTACAGTGAATGGGGAAACACCTGAAGCTGTGACATACACTAACTGGAATTCCATGCAACCAGGTAAATTTGAAAACTAAAACCACATAAAAATACTGTTCTTTTACATTGAGCAAGCACTGGAGTACCATGCTACAGAACTCCAAGCATGCAATAAAGCAGTAATTCATAATTATGTCAGGGATTTTTTTGAAAAACAGCCAATGGTTTTAAATATGGTTTTGCTGGCTTTAATTTCAGAGTTTTCAGGGGGATGTGTGGCCATGTCCAGTGGAAATTCTCTCGGAAAGTGGGAAACTAAGGATTGTAAAACCACTAAAGCATTTTCTGTCTGCAAAAAATATATTGGGAAGCCCAAGGAACCAGAAGTGCTCCCAAAGCCAACTGATCCCTGTCCCCCTGGGTGGCACAATGGATCTGGCCTTGCCTGCTACAAGGTAAAATGTTATTCCTGTTTGATGTTAATTGCTCATTACTGTCTTGGAGGAAGTGAGTGATCAGCCATTTTGTGGGCATAGCTGCTCTGGAGGTGCTCCTTACCAGGAGAGGGGATTGGTGTTGATTCGGATTGACTGCCTGCAGATATGTCCTGCATCAGCTTCTGCCATTCGTGGAAGGTGCATTGTGCCTCTTTCCATGGGCAGCTGGGTGGGGCAGCACTGGCCCTGTGCTGCTGTCTCAGGAGCCTGATGCTGTTGGAGGGTGCTGTGCCTGTGTCCTCCCTGCTGCCCTTGGGCATGCACAGACACCTGGATAGGGAAGGAAAGTGCTTTGCATCACCTTCCCTTGGCCTTTTTCTCTGTGTTCTAAAATTATAGATAGGAGAGGTAGCATTTTCTCTGGTTCGAATATGGATATATAAAAACAATCAGCCTCAGTTGTATTTTACTATTTTGAAGTGAGTAGTGGATGCAAGCAGCTATGCTGTTTAGCTGGAATGACTTAAACAAGTTTATATTTAGAAATGCAGGTTTTTCCCCTCCTTTTAAAAATTAAATGAAGTTAAAACTGAGGCTGTTTATTGGATTATTTATTAATAATTTTTGGACTCAGTGTCTGCAATGAACTGTTTCTTGTAAACAGCTCATGTAGCAAAGTGGGGAAACCCAGCCTGAATAACAAGGGTGTGGGCAGGCATCTGCAAGGGATAGGTCTGTGCTGCTGTGCAGCATAGCTGTCTCATAGCTGATGGACATGACAGCTGGCCTTGGCAGATTCTCCACAACTGCTGTTGACCCAATGCAGCATGTCTGTGCAGAGAGATCCAGCTGATGGGAATTGTCTTGGACTGAAACCAAGGGGATCAAGTGGACGTGTTAGCTGAGGTGTATAAGCCAAACTTCCACCTCAGATGCATACAGGTAGCCAAGGATGTGCCAAAGAACTTCCTTCATGCGCAGCACTTAAGTGAGCTCAGTTTCAGTGAACATTGGGCTTTAAATTTGAAAGTAGTTCACCATAAATTTGAAAGAACAACATCCCTTAAAACTTAGAACTTGACCTGCAGTTATGGAATGAGCTGGTTGGTGATTTCTAAAATCTTTCTGGTAAAGAAAAACAGAGAAAGTCTGTCATGTGGAATATGTTGTGTTTAAAACAAATTTTGTCAGCTAAACTTTAGAGTCTGGCTGTTGTCAAACTGAAAGAAAAATTGTTAAAAAGTCAAGTTCTTTCCCTCTGTAAATACCAGTTATTAAATCTCAGGTGGCCATATTTTAGTAGAACAGGAATGTTGTAAAAATACTGCCTCATGTGTCATTTTCCATTCTGACATTTGGCTGTTGTGAAGTTCTTCTATAGTGAAAGAGTGCTGCGAACCAGGACTTGGGAAGAGGCAGAAAGGTTCTGTGAAGCTCTCGGAGGCCATCTGCCTAGTTTTAGCCACTCAGAAGAAATCAAGGCACTTCATTCTATCCTGAGAAAAATGATCAGGTAACAAACTAGCCATGTTCTAAAATTTTGATTCTGCAGTGGATTGCAAATGCTGCTGCTGACCCCAAATGGCAAATATGAGATAGTGTGTGACAGCTGTGTTTCCCACAGAACAGCTAGATGTGGCATTTGAACTGCCTTGCTGGAAAATGTCAATGGAGTACAGCTTGCACAAATATTTCACATTGCTAGAGGCAGCACAGGAAGAGAAATTTATGTAATGGAAGCTGCTCAAAGCAAATCTAAGTCTGTTGTTATAATACATTTTTCCTTCTCCGTGCTGAATTTTGGCACAGCTAGATGGTAAATGTACCTATTCTTTACTGGTACATTCTTTAGAGATGAGTTATTATTTCAGATTTTCAGATATGTCGCATTTTTATTCATGAAATGCTTCCTGACTAAACTGGGTGCTAATTTTTGAAAATGTGAATAATGTAGTGTCCAGCAAGCTGGTTGGCACAGATCCTATTTGGCATAGCTGCATTAACACTATATGGGCATTAGATGGGTGTGCTGAGTGTTCTGGTATCAACACATTAAATGCTAAATAATTTATGAGTTTAAAGCTTTATTTTTAATGAAATGAACTGTCACTGCAAAGCTTTATTAGGCATTGGTGTGATGTCAGATCCTTGTGTAATATGTTTTGTTTGATTGACAGTCTGTTTTTTCAGAACTTTTGCCTGCTTAAACTCAAATGCTGCCAGTTATGTGATGTTAATTTTTCATCAACAAACTAAATCAGGATTATTGCAGAAACTGCCAGCATACAACACTGTGATTAAATTTTTAAAGCTGATGACTGAAGAGGTGCCTTCTTGAGAAGTCAGTGAACTTTTTTTAGAAGTGCACAAGTCACGAAAATTACTCAGTGTTTATGCTAATAAGAGACAAAACCAAACTTGTATGCTCTATATATAGATAGTTTAGTTTGTGTAAAAGCCACTTGTGATTCCTTTGCTAAACTGGCTGAAGTCCCACAATAAAAATCAGTGCACAAATAATTTCTAGCTGCAGACCTTTTTAGATGGTTTTGCAATTACAAATTTTGTTTTAGTGCATCTAATCTACTATAAAATGTGAATAGAGATGTAACATTTTATTTTCCTGCAAGTACTTGGAACTGCTTTTCAGCTTGCAGACTGAGGTATTAATTATGTTTTCTGTTAGGAGCTTAAAGGTGGAGACTTCTGTCTTTCCAGGACATCAGTTGACACACAATGCTCCTGCATTCAGAAATTTTGAACTTAGTCTGAAAGATGATAAGTCCCAGTATTTCAATACTATTCCAGCAGAACTTAAAATGAGAGGCAATATGTTGAGCCTGATAGAAATTGACTCTGTAGTCAGTGTTGCAGTAACTGCTCGTATCAAATACAACTGAAAAGTATTTTCATCTGGGCTAACCCCTTTTGCAGCACTTCAGAATATTCTGAACTGAACTGAAATACTACATAGTTGATGTTGCCTGAGATATTTTAAATAATGTTTGTTTACATAACATGATGAATTGTTGAAGATAGTTATGCTTTTAAATTACTCAAAGGTGTTGATTACATAAAATATTTTGGAGGTCAAATGTCAAGGGTAGTTAATCTAAATATCAAGCTCATTTGAGATAGGAAACCATGTGAATTATTTGACCAAGAACAAATACTTTAGCTAACTGGGAGAAATCATGCTAAGGTGGTATTAGATGTGATTAGCTGCTGGGGTGTGCTGGCATGCAGTTTGTTCGTATTCTCTGTATTTACTCAGTGCAAACTTTGAACTAAAGCATTCATTCAGTGCATTCATTTCAGCTTGGGGAAGGAGCCACACCTTGACGCTCTTGGTTTCAGGTTTTTTCCCGTTGCACTGTTCTCTAGTGACTCATTGAGAATTGTTTGTTTTTAAATGTTAGCAAGAGTCATTTTGGTTCACCAGGAAAAGGGCAGCTTGCCTAGTCCATTCTGTTCTTTACTCAGATTACACCTTAGAGTCAAATAAGAGCCAGAATTGCTCCAGCCAAGTTCGGCTATTGCCATTGGAAAGGAAAATAAAATTTGCCTGCCAGCCTTCCCCTGTCTGGAAGAAATAGGAGATAACCTCTTTTGGCTTTAAGAGACATGATGGAGGCAGAACAGATCCAGTTCAGTTACTTCCATTCTTTTCGGTCTGCATTTGTGAGCATTCTGCATCTTAGAGTTGGCAGCAGTGCTGGACACAGGAGGAGAAATAGCTTGGACTGGTTAGAAGTAACATTTCTGCAAGGACACCTTACTGGAAAGATATCTAGGTTGCCTTTTATATGAATAGCTCTGCTGCTGTAATTGTTTTGAATCTAGAAAGCCTCACAAACACTTGAGTTTGAAAGAGAAAAATCACTTTAACAGAGTGGCCAAAACAGCAATAAAGTTGAGATGCAAGTTGTAGTAATTGCATTAACTCATCTTTTCTTCCACTCAAGAGCAGGTAATTAGCAGGATGTGATGTAGCTAGTGCAGTAGCCTGTTACAGCAGGGAGAACTGGGTGGCCAGATGGGTTTCATGCAGAGTTTTAGGCCAGCACTGCCCAAGATTAAATAGTGTCTTAAATTGCACCATTAAGGAGTTGGCCCAGATTTATACCTTACCTCTTAAGGTAAGGTACCCCAAAAACTTCACTTCGGCTCTTTAACTTGTATTGAGCTATCATAAAGGACAGAAAAAATAATGTTCTATTTTGGCAGTTAGAATATGATCAGAAAAATTACAGGTTTATAGTCCCTTCACAATCTGAACTGTATTTATTCACTCCTGTAGTACTTTGACTTTTATGAATGTTTAGCTCTGTGTAACAGGAAAACCACCAGTGTTCTGCAGGGATTCCTAGAGATTTAGAGCCTTTCAGTGTCAGTCAATGTGGAGTCCATCATAAAGCACAAATTGCTTGTATGTTTTAGTTTAAAACTCAGGACACTTTAGGTTTTTAGAGACAGTTCCAGGAGTGTAGCTCAAAGAATACCCTGTCACTGATAAATCCATTTTGGTATCAGTCCATAGGATGAATTTTAAATGCTTTGCAATGAGGAGACAGATACCTGAAGCACAAGCAAATTCCTTGCTGCAAGCTTAATTGCAGTAGAGAGTCTTAATTCATCTTTGTCTTAAATAGTTGGTGGAATTCTTTTTGTGATGAGATGACAGAATAATTTCAGAGGGTTATCAGAAGGCTTTACTGAAGCTTAAAAGTACTTTTAAGTGTAGTGTAGCAATTACTGAATTACTCATGGTCATGTCTGAATAATTCCAAAAGAAGCAGAAGAGGTACATTAATGTGTAAGAGCCCAGTTGGCTAAAACACTGTTCTGTTTGCAGGCTAGTAATAGTAAATTGGGAGATAAACTGGAGAAATTCTTGACCTGGCACATTTCTTGTTTTTAATTCATCTATTACATAATAGCCAAATACAAATTGAAAGAGTTTGAAAATTGCTCTAGCTCTACAAGTAATTACTGCAAATCATTTCAAAATGAGTGTCTCAAATTTTCTTTGTAGTCTATATTCCTGTGTTGTGATGAACTGCTTACAGTTGTGTAAGCACAACTGTGATAACTGCCCTAAGTCTGTAGATGACAATTAGGAAGGGATGTCTGCTTCTTAATTGGAAGAACAGCCACAGAAAAATAAAGTCCTAAAGCCAAAAGTCGCTTAGGTGCTTGACAGCTGTGAATGGTGGGCTCACAGTTTTCCCTCTGCAGTAATATGGGGCATTTAGGCTCTTTAGAGGCTCCTAGTTGTATCATTGAAGGACTAAAGATTGATCAGTATGATGAAATCATGCTAGAGTGATCACACTATCTCACCAATGTCAGAAAACTATTATTGGAGTTGAGATCAAAGAACAAAAAAATTAGATTTGTTGATGGCTGATACCTTCCTTCCTAAAGGAAACTTTACCAAGTACTGTTGCCCTTCTTAAATTTCATGTACTTAGCTCACATGCCCTGGGTTAAGCTGTTTCTTGGTGCTGCATCATCAGTTTTTTCAGACTGTTCAGAATCTTTGTGGTGATACATGTGGAAAGCTAGTGGCAAAGCCTGATTCTGAGTCCATCCCTCCAGGTAATAAAGTAATTTTCATAAATTTTCCAAGTTCTGGCTTCAAATCATCGAGTTTGTCAGCACTACTGTCTGGGGAGCCTTTTGCAAACTGTGACCTCTGCTGGTCAGATATCTGTCCAGTTTTGAGCTTAAATTTATTTTTGAGTCATGATTCCCTTAGATGTGATGTTCTTTTTTTCAAATTGCTCCTCTTCTTGCAGGTTTAGTCTCCTAAAACATTATAAATAATTGTATCCTTTCCCTGTCTAGAAGGGAAGACTAGACAAAAACATCCTTAATCCTTGTGAATAGCCTAAACTCTTAATTTCCACAAATGTTCTGTGTTGCTTCTCTGTATTTGGTGCATCCTGATGGGGTAGTATCAGGATGGTAGTATCCCAGCTCTGTGGGATACTGTTCTGCTGGAGCCCTGTAATGTGGCATCAGTGCTTTACTGTTGCTGTTGGACCACCTTGATGAGAGTGCCTTTTCCACAGCTCTTTCACAGTAGGGTTTCATGTAGTCTGTGATTACATAGAAAACTCATGGTCTTTTCCCCTTTGCTGCTTCCAGCTGATACTGTCATTCAGAGAAGTGTCTGTTGACTTTCTTGGGCAGGGTTGTGGATTGGACTGAGTTATCACGAAGTTCAGTACCGTGCACAAAATTGAATCTTTGAGAATTTGCAGTACAAAACTAACCTTGCAGTTGGACTAGCACCTTTAACTTTGTTATAGCATCTGTAGATTCATAAGCAAAAGAGTATGGTAAAGGTTCTTACTGCAGATTTGAGTATTTACATTGTAAACCTGTTTTTTCAGGTAATTTTGTATCTTAGAACATAAGTGAAATTTTATTTAAGTAGCTGCTGCTTTTGAAAAACGAGGAAGTAAAATCTAGGAAAAAACCCAGTTCTGACTGGACTGGAATTTCTGCTGCCACTTGTTCATGAAACCATTGAAGTCAGTGATGTTAGGTGCTGATTTATGTCTACTCCTCATTTATGAGAGTGTATAATTGAAATAGGTGCCCATGTTTAGTGTGTTTATACCACTTACAAAGTTAAGCTAAACATGCCAGTTCTTTGAGTAGAAGCTTTCGTGTGGTTTGAGGAAGAATGTATTTGAGCTGATGGTATTTGAGAGATAGCTGAATGCGGACAAGAGAAAGGGAACCAAACCATATAAACACTCTGTGTGGGATTCTGGAAGAAAAGTGTAGAAAAGAGACCATTATATCAAGTGACAACTGATGAAGTGGTGATGCAGCCCACAAAGGAAGTACCTGATTTAGTTAGTTTTCTTCTGTACAGAGGAGGTCCTAGCCCTTGTGTCTATTTTCTCTTTGAACTGCTACCACTTGCAGTAGTAAAAGCTTGGTTTTGCTGCTTGTTCCTAAATAATACCATGTCATAGGTCAGTCTTCCTGTTAAATGAACTGAACCATATGCTTGGCATAAGATTATATCTTGTTTATTTACAGCAATGACAGATGGGTCTGGATTGGAATGAATAAGAGGAGTCCCGATTCTTTGGGAACTTGGCAGTGGAGTGATAACAAACCTGTAAGTTAACTTTTAACCAGAAAATGTCATGTACTGGTTTGTTTCAACTAGGACTAAATTGAAAGTAAATTGATAAATATTTTAATTAGAATATGTCAGGTCTTTCAACAGATTAATAATTCAGAGGAAGATTGTGCACTTAAGGGCTGCCATCCAAGCAGATTTCCAATTAAACACATATCTTTAACAAGGTTAACCTGATTTCTGTCTCCAGTATATTAAAATAATTACACAGAAATATAGTAGTAACTCTCCACCAAGAGCTGGTGGAGAGAACAAGGTATCTTCATGCCACAACAGAAGAGAGGGTTTATCAGCTCATTTCCTTGTTATGTCGGACTTTTCCAAAAATGTTTTCCTCACTGTAATTGTTTTATTTGTCTGAAATTGTGAGTTCTTCCCCTTCCCCCTCACCCAACAGACATGGGGACTCAAAATTGAAGGAGTAACTGCCATTCAACACATATTTAATAGTAATAAGCATAGTGGGGTCCCAGGTTTGAATGGTCATCTCTTGGGATTGCCACAGCAAAGCGTCAAATGATGATTCTTTTGCCCTGTCCATCATCCTGTAGGTAACCAGTGTTGTTATGCCACTCGACTATCTTGAAGATGAGTATGATACAAGAGATTGTGCTGCATTAAAGGTTAGTTTCAAGGTTTTTAATAATGTGTGTTTTTATTTGTAAAAAATGCTTTTTCCAATTGTATACTGAATTTAGGTTTAGATGTTTTCTTAGTATACTGAGAAAGCCGTAGTGTTCCCTTTATCAATCTACACCTATTACAAACTTTCCCTTAATCAAATACTTTTTTATGAGACAAATGCTGTGCTAATGATAACCTTTTATAGGACTTCTTTTGAATCTTTTTAACTGCAAAATATTTTAGTAACAATGCTATTCTGTGTTGCATAATACCATACTATGGATCTCTTGTATATTACATATAATTCTTAAGGATGTGTCATGGAGTCAAAAAAGCGCAGAGAGCCCTACCAGTAAGTAATCTATATTAGGTTTTCTTAACTGCAGATTAAGAAGAAGTTTGAAACCTGAAGAAGGTGAATGTAGTAGCCAGGACAGAGCATGTGTTTGTGTTTATTGTGTGTATTTCCTTGTTTACTTGTGAAGTAGACTGTATGTGCTCTGTTGGTTTCTAATTTCAAATGTCAGACCTCAGCTTGATTCCTGATTAAGCTCTTCAATACTTAATTTAGTCTTGATGGCATGAGTTTTAAAATAGCCTTTGATTTTTCTGAATTATCATCTGACTTTTTGCAGTACCTACCATCCCTTTTAACCTAAATAGAACCACCTCTGCTTTTAGGATTTACTGGGGGAAAGAATAATTGCATCCTTTTCCTTCTGTTCACAGCCATTTCCCTCATTCGCTTCTCCTGTGTTCATGACCCCAGACTAAGAAGCTGGTCAGCATTGAGCTCCTAAAATTTTAGGCAAAGGAGAGCACTTTGAAGGGAATGCTGTGAACACAGTGACTTTCCTCTCCTTCTTGCTAGTTATAGACATGTTATTTCAATAAATGAGAAAAAATTCTCCTTACTGGAGAGACCAGCAAGAGTGAAGTCAGTTCTTCAAGCTTGATTGTAAGAAATAATCTTCAATAAGAATGATTGCTTCTGTGCCAGTTCAGATGGTTTCTTCTTTTCAGAAGAAATGAGAATAATTTCAGGGGAACAAGTTGCAATAGATAATTTATTAATAAGCATCGATGAGAAATGGCACTACAAAAACCCTAAGAAACTTTATTTCTAGAAAAGACTTTTAAGATGTTTGTGTGTAGACTGACCTTAAGCCATTTATGTAATTGCTTTGCAGCATTAGCTAACATGGAGAGTTACAGTTGAAGTTATGGCTATTTTGAAGTTATCTGCTCTTATTTGCAAAGTAAATTGTGTGACTAACAACACAGTACAATACACTGACTTTGCCAAAGGACCTTTTTAATACAGTTTAATTTTACATTTCAAAGGCCTATGCTGACCTAACTCAGTTCTCTGTTTCTACTTCTATGCAGACCTCACAGTTTTCACGGAGATCATTTTGGAGATTTTACTTCCATGAAGGCAGAGATCTGGAATTTTACTTCAGGCCTTTTGATTGTGAAGCTAAGCTTGAATGGGTCTGCCAGATAACAAAAGGTAAACTGCAGTTACATCCATTTATTCATATAAAGAGTTTAATACAATGAGTTGTAATTATTGCCCTATAATAGAAATTTTGCGAACAATATTTTATTGTTTCCTCTCTGAACTGCTAAGAGGACAGTACATGAAATGTCTTACTGATGCCACATGCAAACAGATGTACACTTAGATCAGAAATTGACTCTAAGGACGATGCAGTATCACTGCTCTCATATTCTTTCTAGTCCCATGAAGTAAGAAGTGGTTTCTTGTGTGGTGATATAAGCCATTGAGTTGCAGCATTTGTGGACTTGACTTAATCTTTCTTAGTGATATTTTCAACTAAATCACCACAAGTATTTTGGGTATACAGTTTGCTTCAACCTTAGGTGAACTAGCTTTCTTCTGGTAAAGCTGGTGTACTAGCTCCTAATTGTAGTGAAACAGAGGTGTGGGGATACAAAATAATAGCATGGCATATCTGGACAAATCCAGGTTTTCTCATGCTGTATGAAATGTAATCCAGTAGACCTTTGCATTTGGGTTGTTGATTAAAAGGTGTCTTGGGATGAAACTTTCTTGTTGGGGTGAGATACAGGTAGAAATACTACTTTGATGCTTGAGAGATAAAAGAACCACAGATGTAAGATGCAGGTATGCAGTACTCCCATTAATTTTATATCAGCTTATTTTGAACTATTAAACCTGTGTATGATTTCATTCTCCTTTTTTTTCATCATGAATACTGAGAAGTGTGAGTATTAACCATCACTTTATTATTGGTGGCCACACCAAGTTAACTTTTTGTTAGAAGTTTAATTCAGTGACTTTTCCTTTTCTCCTCTGGACAGGTAGCACGCCAAAGACACCAGAGTGGTATATACCAGGTAATTTGACTTCTTTTGTGTTTTTCCACTATGTATGTAGGGTTGCTTATACTCAATATCTTTTATTAGTTTTGTTACGTTTTTTTGCTACTCCAATACCTGTTTCATACCAGAAAAGGTTATGACTGATAGAATTTGATTTTGAGAGAGTTCAAAATGCAGAGCATTGACTCTTCCCAGTGACAGATTGAGATTTCTTAGTACAGTCAGAAAAAGATTTGTTTTTCAGAATTCATTTTTTACTCATGTGGTATTTCTTTTGTGTAGATGAAATTGGAATTCATGGACCCCCACTTGTTGTTGATGGAGCAGAGCTGTGGTTTGTACCAGATAAAAACCTGAGCTACCAGGAAGCTATTTTCTACTGTCAAAAAAATGATAGTGATTTAGCCTCTGTAGAGTCTTACCCAAAACTCAGGACAATACTATCTCAAATAGAAAAGGTAAGGGGGTGTAATCTGTTTTCACAGTTACTTTCTATTGCAGGGAAATTTACTTGCCAAGTTTTCCAATATAAGAAAAATTAATCCTAATTTCTTTCTTCTTCGTGTTGGCCTCAATGGTTTTCAATTGTACTTAAAAGGAAAAGATAGGATAAAAGAGAATTATTTTAATGGCAGTCTGGTAAAAGAATTTTTAAATTTAAAAGTAGGTTTAACAACATTTTAAAAAGGCAAAACTCTCTGAATGGTGAAAAAGTGTCATAACAGGACCACCATGCAAGCATCCCATTGTCTGCAAATATTTCATTAACAATTGTGCTGGTTCTTAATTTTGTGCACAGGGCAACATACAGTTTTTCACCTGGTGAGAGGATTTAATTAGAAATGCATGATGGTCTGATAGGCTTTATTGAAAGGGGTTTGTGTTGTTCATGGCATGAAAGTACGTTCTTGTAAGGCATTTGAGAAAAACATGTCAAGTTTCAGTACCTCTGTGACTAATTTTGTCACATTGCTCTATCTTTGGTAGAGTCAGGAGCTCTTTCTATGTGGGTTCTAAAATACTGGGTTTTGTTCTTTACTTCTACAGTTATCAAACAGCGAACAGAAGTGGTGGCTGAAGTTTATTGATTATGGCTACAGCTACCATTCACCGTATGTAGAATAATTGTGAGATACTTTATTGTAAGCTTTATTTTGTGCTTTTTAGAAATTGTTAACTCGAGTGATTAATTCATAGTCATTTTGTTGTAACTGACTTAGTAATTCATTTCTCATGTCTGTTATCAGAGCCTTTAGATTTTGGGCTGTTGGGCTCAAGCATCTTAGTCTTGTGTGAATCCTTAAAATGTGTGATCCTAGTAGCTAATGGATTCCCTTGATCTTTGAAATGCTTTTATTGGGGTTTCGAGCCATCTTCTATGTTCTGTTAACATTTGGAGAACTGACAAAAAAAATGTGCCCAGTCTGTTGACTCTGAGGATTGAGGAATACCCAAGAACAAGGAATGGGAAATTGGTTTAAGACATCACTCTTCTAGTTAGGTAGTGCCAAAGTCTTGGAGGGCTTTTAATATAGCCTTGTGGAGTTGGGATGACTCACAGCAAATCTTGTATCATTCCCCTCTTGGCTGCAGAGAAGATTCAGTGGCTTCACTTTCTTTGGAAAGTCCTTCACTTTCCAAAATACTGTAGCAATGTACTGTATTTGTATAGTGAAAAGAAAACTAGGGCTGTTTCCTGTTCCCTTCACTTGTCCTGAGAATGTGCTGTGATTGCAGCAAGGTGATAAATAACCTCATTCTGCACATCTCAACACAGTTAATTCTGGCATAGTACATAACTGCTGAACCTACCATATATTTATTTCTAGCCTAGTTTGTGTAGGGCATCTAGAAACAGTTAATAGCCCAAATTCTTGTTTGCACTGACAGTTGCTGTCAGAATTTCTCCATGAAGGTCACATTGGATTGGAGATTAACTCTGAAATATTTATATCCAGTTTACAGTTATTTACACGCTTCCATGATAGATTACTGAGAGATTGCTGGTATATTTCCAGAAAGAACTGGTATAGAGGTAAGACTACTTTCATTTTTTCACCCCCTCTGCTATTGTTGTATTTATTTGAAAAGAAAAAAGTAGTAATTACTGTTCTACCCAAACTCTTGTATTAAATGCAAATTGATACCAAATTAGGAGTGAATGGCTTCTTCATGATAATCTGATTGGCTGTTGCATCATTTATGACTTCCTCATGGTAGAAGCCATGGTAATATTTCTTAATGACCAGAGGCAAACCTGAAATCAAATGACCAATTTTTATGAGAGATTGTCACTTTTTTGCAACAGAAATTAAGCAGGTGAACTCTGGTTTTGGTGGCTTTTTGTGTCTATGCTACATATTCTGAGCTCTGAAGTTTGTCCCAGTTAGTTAGAGAGGTTGACTCTATACTTGCAACTGTGTAAATATCTGGGGACACAAATTCCATTAACTATTGGAGTCATATTGTAAGAGATAGACAAAGTAATGAGAAAGCCACATGGTGGTACTTGAAGCTTATTACTTCTTTTCAACACTTTTATGTTGAGGAAAATGTTTAACCTCCAGAAAACAAGAAGCTCCTCCTGTCTTCTACCACTTCCATTTAAAGCACGTTTCCCCCATTATTTCGTTGTTTGCTGCTGAACTGTTTTCATCTCTGTTAGGCAAAAATTGCTCTAGACTAGGAAGTCAGTCCATTTATGACTGCAGGAGTCATGTAAAGCAGTGCAGGTCAGATGCTCTCCATGTAGATGTTAAAGGATTCCTTTTGTTTTTTATTGACATTTAGGCATACCCTCTTTGCCAGAACACAAGGTTAGTTCTTATATACAAAATCTTTTTTCAATTATATTCCGATTTCAAGTTCTCTCTGCCTATACAAAGTGTTAATACTGGAAGTAATAGTGAGACTCTGGATCTTTAAGACTATTGTACTACTGTCTGATAGAAATGATTTATGCTTGCCTTTTGCTCTACTGCTATTTTTGATGCTTTCAATTATGTAGTTGCACCAAAAAGGGTTTCCCTTCAGACTGGTATTTGTCATGTCATAAAGTATGGATAGTAAATGGAGTGTGATAGGCATTGCCATAACTGGTTTTTAAAACTTCTGTTTCTGCAGACTACCCAGTTAACTGTAATGTGAAACTGCCCTTCATCTGTGAAAAAAATAATGCCTCCTTACTAGAGAAACATGATCCCAGTTACCGCCCAGTCAGAGGAGGTTGCCCTAAGGGATGGCATCATTTCCGGAATAAGGTACAGCGATAACACAGATTCATCATCCTTGCCTATTCTTCACAGTCCCGTAAGCTGGAATGCCTTTCTAAAAGAAAGGAGGAGGTAGCCCCTCTGTTGAGGAATAGACTAGAAATGGGCTTTTGTAAGTGTAGTGATTAAAATAATCTCCTCCCTTTTTGTCCCTTCTTGGGATTAATGGTTTCTTAAATTCAAAGCATTCCTTTTCAGGTTGTTTTGCTTTGCCATCACCACGCATTTAGGTCCAAGAACACTGGTTGATTGTCTAATCTTGGGTTTCTACTTTGAATGAAGAAAAGGATTAGAAAGGGAGAGGATGAGGTTTCTGTGGCAGAAGCATGTGGTCTCTTCTGGAGTCATCATAGGCAGGCAGCAAGTTGGCAGACACTGTTTCCTGAGTTGCCTTAATGACTAAACTCACTTAAGAATTAGTGAGCAGCTTTTAAGAGTTAACCAACAAGTGAGAAGCCATAGTATTATTATTTCAGTACTACATTTTAAGACAGTCATCTAATGTCTTAGACCCTTTTCTGTTGTTTGCTCCATTATTCTGTACGTGTGCATCAGATCTGCACATCGCATTGTGCCAAGGTTTGCAAACTTACTTCACAACATTGAAGATTAGACCTTGGAAGTTTCCATGTAGTTTTTCCACAAAGGTAGCTTATTACAAGTTCCTGACCCACACTATCTGACTGCAGAGTTCATGTGTGAGTTCTCATTCCTAAAACAGTACATGATTCTGATGTTGCAAATAAGAATTACTGACTATGAATGAGGAGTTAGTCAGGGGGATCATTTTATATTTAGCTACTCTGCTGAATTGAATAAATGCTTGCAGTTAATATCAGGTCCCTTGCTTTGTGCAAAAAATACATGTTATTGCAGGGAATGAGAAGTGAGTTTTTAGGGTTGGTTCAAGAACCTTTACATACTGATTTATGTCTTAGGCACAATGGTATGATGAAAATAATTTTCATTATATTTATTTTGCAGTGTTTTTTAAAGATGAAACCTGAACACTTAACGTTTAATGCAGCTAATGAAAAGTGTGTAACTTTTGGAGGCTCTCTTCCATCTATCTCAGATCAAGCTGACCAAGGTACGGTGGTGAACTGGGGGCACTTTAGGACGCATCTTCTCTTCCAGGTTCAGAATAGTTCTGCTTAAGAACTTGAGCATAAATCACTTGGTTATCCGCAGGCATACTAGAAGCATTCTAAAAATCCAGGTCTGGTTAAAAATGTGTTGTTTGTTGTTTGCATCGCTGGAAACATAACATGGAAATTCAGTTAGCAGACATTTGAACCAGTTTGAAGAGCAGGTTCTCTGTATGATCTCAAGCTGTTACAAATATAAAATAGTTGCAAAACCTTACACTGAGAGTTGAGTGTAAAAGGGTCATCACTGAATGAAGAATTGTTTGGCTTTGCAAGCTAAAACATAGCTGAGACTGTAGACTTTGCACTGTGAAAAACCACTGTAGAAGCTGCTTCCAAGAGAAGCTCAGCTGTGTGTGTGAATGAGGTGGCAAATACAATTCCAGGTGGAGCACAGGGGACCCTTTGTTTCTGCATGTGCTGAGCAGCTTAATGTGGCAGTGTGTCCAAACTGAGCCCCTGTGAGCTATTCAGGACACTGATGAGAGGATGGAAAACAGAACTGTTTCACCTAAATCAACTGAAGTCAACGAGAGAAATGCAGTGAGGAGGAAATAGGTTCATATTGGCTGCAAGTAATGTTCAGCAATAAACCACTGAATGATGTGGCTGAATTTGCAGCTATATTTTTGTGGATAATTAAGAGTTCTCTGAGAGTGTATCTGAAGTAGCTCAGTTGAATTCTGCAGTGCCCACAGCGTATTTTCTTCATAAGCAAATAACCTCTTGCCAAACAAAGTAAGTAGACTAGAAAAGTCAAGAGTGTACCCGCAGGCAGCAGCTTAATGGTAATTTTTTTTTTACTGCTGTTATTGGGGAGGAATAGGGTTATATGCAGGAATATACATGTCTCAGGCCTGTGGTTTTGTATGCATTTAAAGTAGGAAAAGCACAGCCATTCTGAAATGTTACATAGCAGAATCCCTTTTGTGGTTTTGGTGTATTTGGAAGTGTTTGTTATTGTGTCTTGCTTGTTTTTCTTCGTGTAGTGGAGACCACCTATATGGAAAGAAGACACAGTCCTCTTAAAATGCACTTCTTTCTGTGAGCTGCCTCTACTCCTCCCGGTGATATTAGGGGCTAGCCCTGACATGCAAATCTACAATGGCTTTGTCTCGTTCAGAAAATAGGCTGTGGCTAGTCTGGCATATGACCAATAGCTGAAACCTGTCAGCAGTAGCTAATTACATAGCTTTGATTTGTCTCCTAAATTAGTGAAGTTTAGTGAATGCCTTTGATGGCTGGGGGGTTACCAAAGCCCATTGTTTCTTGCCAGAATGCTCATGAAGAGGTGTCTGATTTAGGGTTTACCTGGCTGAATTTTTTTCAGCTAAATCTGACTGACTTTGACCTGTCCTGCTTTCTCTGATGGTGGGGTGGACAAACTCTGCCAGAATCCAAAAAATGTTCTGATTTATGTTATGTAAAAGAGAAAGATGGGAGATAAGACTTCCTCCATCAATTCAGAAAGGGCAGCAGACAGCAGAAGATCTTGCAGGCTTGTGGAAAAGCAGCTTCTTAAATCTGTGTGTAAGTAAAAGACTCCAAATTAGTGGGCAAAGGAACAGGTTGAATCCCCTACCTTCTCCTCAGCTCAGAATTTGAAGGACAAATACCAATAGCCTGCTCCTTTCAGGTAAAATTAATACGAAAGGTGATATCATATGGAAGGAAGGGATGATAAAAAATTGAAATTAACACAAACAGGGATTGCATTGTCTTACTTATGGGAATTATTCTTTCAGATGTTAACTGTTGTTTTCCTAACCACAATATGTACATTTACTGTTCTGTCCAACAGATTATATAACATCCTTGCTTCCTGGCTTGCCAAAAGATATTTGGATTGGTTTACAGTTCCTGTTCAGTACAAGGGAAAACAAATGGATAGATGAGAGTAGACTGTTGTATAGTAACTTTCACCCACTCCTGACAGGAAGATTAAGGAAAATTCCACTGGATGTAAGTTCTGACTTTTGACTTCTCTTGCCTGTTGAGTTACGATATTTGGAATGTTGTGTCAAAAAAAACCCCCTTGTGTAGCAGACCAAATTCCCCAGTTAGTCATTTTAATTGGCCAACAAAGTGGCTGACAGTACTGGGGTTCTATTTATCTTTACTTGGATGACAGCTTCTGAAGTGTATTTAGCTTAGGAAAACTTTCTGAGTCCAAGCACCTGGTAGTGTTTGTAAAACAGGTAAGCTGTATTGCACCACTCCTTTGAAACTTCTTAAACAAGTTCAGACAGCTGGGGTTCTAGACTCATGTTGCTTCACCTCTACACAAATATGTTTATACCTTATTTGAGTCTGATAAGGATATTTGTTTCTCAGCTTTTTGATGAAGAATTTAACAATCAGTGCGGTGTAATCCTCAATGATCCCAAATCACAGTATGTTGGAACATGGAATTTCACTGCTTGTGCTGACAGGCACTTCTTGGGTATATGCCAGAGGTCTGTAGGTAAGTCTGAAGAATCAAAATAAATTGCAGCCAGAGTTTAAACTTAAGGTGCACGTGCCAGGAGACTTTAATGCATGTAAATTATTTCAGTTGAAGAGCAAGATTCCTGTAGAAACTAAGCAGGTAAATTTTAGAAAAGCAGAGTGTAGAGGAGAGTCTGCGTCCTGTTTCATCAGCCATTCAGAATTTTCCCTATTGTTTTTCATAGCCCAGTTTAGGGAGAAATTGTTTTCCTGAGAGACTTTTTGTTTCAGTGGAATTATACTTCAGCAGATGGGTCTTTAATGTTCTGTGGGTATAGAGGTCATGTACACTGAGGGGTGGAACAAGTGACTCCTTTTTCCTTTTCAGAACTGTGGAAGTGAGAAGCCCTAGGAAGGAATCTCACAATATTTGTATCCTCCTTAAATACAGCCTCTGTCTTTTAGTTCTATGAGAATATAAAGTATCACAGACTCTTAATGTTGAAGTTGGTCTCTCCCCAGAGCCAACTTGAGAGTTGGTGTGAGTGGGATTTTTTAATCTGAACTAAAAATAATACTCAGATGTACCCATGCGGGTTGGCCAGTACCAACTACTGGAATAAGATCAAACACATATAGTTATTATGTGCATTTAATTACTGCTATGGGCTAATGTTCAGCATACCCACTCCTGAGTAGGTTCCTTTATATAAATAATCCTTTTAAGTGATGAACATGCTATCTTCTAAAAAAAAACTCAAACAAAGAAACCTAGATGTACAAAACATCCAAGCCTACGCCCACCTTCTTCATTCTCAAATAGGCAGAGATTTCCCCCTCCCATCCCCCCACCTCCATTTAACATACAAAATCTTCTTTACTCAGTGCCAAATACTCCAGAAATTTTAAGTGTCAAGATTAGAAGTCTGGATGGAAGAGATGTCATAAAAATGTGAAAAGGAGACTTACGAATTGGAAGTTGACAATGTATCTGTTTCTATCAATCTCTAATTAGTCTGGAGTGACTGAATACTCAACGTTTCTTTGCTACAGCTGTAGAATGTGTAATGAGAGAGGTTTTTGGACTGACAGAGAATGTGTCCTGCTGTGGTCTGGTCTTATGCTGTGTTAGGGATCTAAGGATAGTTTGGGTTGGGGGGACCTCAGTAGGTTGTAGGGTGAGTTGTGAGAGAGCCCAAGTTGTCTAGGGAAGAAGATGACTCATCTTCATTGGAAATCTTGGCATGATTGTGATCTGCAGAATTTCTTGAGATGTTAATCATCAGCAATTATTTTTTCAGAAATGAACATTTTACTTACTGCCTTGTTTCCAATTTGGTACCCCTTGATGTGTGATGGCACCCTGGGTTTCATGGTTCTCTTTTGTAGCTGTTTACTAAGTGAAAGTGTTTGGCAGCAGACAGGAACCACTTGAAACAATCTGTTTGAGCCTTGTCAGTTTTCTGATTTATTGAAAGCTGTAAATATCAAATTAATATTGTGTTTCTGTCATCTTGTGTTTTGGAAAATGGTCCTGTCAGCCTATCAATCAGCCATTTATATACTGCTATTTATAGAGTGATGCCTCCCCTCACCGCTTGCAAGTCTTTTTCTACTTCAAATATTTTAAATATCACGAGGGTTCTGCCTTTTGCAGAACGAATTTATTTTTGGTTGTGTGTAAAGCTTTTGGAGTTACCATTTGTATGCTTAACCTTACCACCCACAGGAGTATTTGCATTTTCTATTAACTGCAGTAGCCATGCATCACTGAGCTGTGTGCCTTCAGGTGTGGTGCTGGTAACTGTGATAACACTCTGTGCTCAGAGCACAAATAATGAATTATATCCATCCCTATGCAAGCTGGATTTTCTGCAATTAGTTAAGTTCTCACTGTATTCATGGATGGCAGTAAAGAGTTCTGGGACTGTGCTGTACCAAGATCTGCATAGACAGGTTTTGATTTGCATAAGCAGAAATCGACAACCTCCACAGAGATAAATGAGTCAAGTTTAGCTGTTGCTATATTACAGCAGAGAGCAGTTGCTCTCTTGCATTTGTGTATAATTAAAGTTATAGAATATGTTTTTAATTCAATAAATTATTTAGCAGTCAGTTAAAAATAACATATAAAAAGATGTGAACCTAAGTTGAGAAAAAGATATTTATTAATACATTGGCTGAAAATAATAATTTTTAATATATATTTTTCTATCTAAGATATCAAAGATGTTTGCTTCTAACTATAATTATCAGCATAATCTACTGTCTAAGATTTTTTTTTTCCCAAGTGTAGTCAAACAGGTTTTTCTGATTGTTACAGAGACATTGGGAATTTAAAATATGTTACAGTATTTAACTACCTAATTACTGGATTTTTTTCTTGTGTATAGGAACTGCTGATAACCAGACAGAGCAAGTCATTAATGAAACATTTAGCTATCAAAATGTTCAATACATGTTAATTCTGAAGAATTTGTCCTGGAATGATGCAATGGCTGCATGCATAAATAACAAGATGCAGCTGGTTAGCATCACAGATCAGTTCCAGCAGGCTTTTCTTGCTGTTCAGGCTGCTCTTCATAATTACCCACTCTGGACTGGACTCTTCAGCAGAGATGTAAGTTTTGTTTTTTCCTCAGACTGTGGCTTAAAGTAATTTTTACGGTTGCATGAAACAAAACCTGAGCTAAAGAAATGCAATGACAAATTACTTTCTGGGCTAACTCTTTTCATTTAGGGATAACCATCTGGTGTGTCTCAAGATAAATGCTTTAAACCTTCAGTTCTCCAAGTTACATATTCTTGAACTCCACTGGATGAATTGATGATGATAAAATTCTTTTAAAAGACTGGTGATGAAGGGATATAATGAAGGGTGGCAGCAACATAGGTTACTGAGTCATCTCTTTGTTAACAAATGAGTAATGAGTGTTGCCATTTAATATCATCACCACTGTTTACAGTACCACTCTAGGAAAATGACCCAAAAATCTGTTTTGGAAGGGAGAAACTAGAAGTGGTAAATAAAATTCAAAATGAATCATTGAATACTTGTGGACATATATTTCTGAAGTTTAACTTAGATTCTGTTGTTACTTCGTGTTATTTGTGCCCATGTTTTGAGTTTGAGGGAGGCATCTCTGAGACAGGTTAGTGGGTTTTTCTTTCTCCCTATGGGTTTTTTTTTTTGTCAAAAAATTTGAAATAATGCAGGAAGTGCTGCTTTTTATCTTTGTTAGCTAGAGGACCTCTTGAAAATCATTATTGTGGGTTGAGAGCTGTCTCAGCTGTTAATGGGATGGCTTGGACTTGCTGACAAGGTTTATCTTTTTTTATTAAGCACATAAATCTAGAGATAATTGCAAGAAAGAAGTAAGAATTTTTTTAGAGGTGCCTTACCTACAAAGTATGGTGGTGCTCACTCAGCACTGTGGTGTTATGTTCTTTTATTGTCAGTTCTGGGCTACTGAATGCTTTAGCTAAGTAGAGGAAAACAGAAATTGGAGTATATACTTTATGGAGAATATTTTTAAATTTTGAAAGGAAATAACCATTTAATCTTAGTGAAAATGGGAAAACCAGACAACCTATTTTCCTGTCTTTTTGATTTTTCTATCTATAAATAACGATCAAATGATTCATTTTGGGCACAACTAAAATGTTACATGAAAGGAAATTATAATGCAACTGTCAACAGAACTTGTTACTCCAGTGCTGAAATCAGACACAAAAGAAAGATACAAGATAAATTACACAACAGTAGTGGGATTTCCCAAAGACTTTCAAATGTAAGATTTTTAAGGATAGCATGCTGCTTGTATGTGGGTTTTTTCTTCCTGCATCCTCCAGGGCAGGAACACATCTGATGTATTAAATCAATTAAGTATTTAATAGATTACTTTCAACTCAATATGGAGTAACTGAGACTGGACTTCTTTCTTAGTTATTACTGGTTTTCCAAGACCAGGAGATTGTATCTACCATTGCTTTGCAGATGCAAATGATGCAATTTGGACATCCCATTGCTAGGCCTTTCTCCCTAAGTACAGTAGTGAAACATCACCTTTGGATAATTTGCCATTCAGCTAATTTGTATTTTTGCAACTACAGAACTTAAAGTAACAAAGCTTGTTATATTGTGAGGAAATCAGCTCGTAAGGGCAGTGAAACAATTTCAGTTTTCATCAGGGACACTGAAAATTTCTAGCCAGTGTAAAAATGTTATATAATTTTCTGCACCTTATATTTTTTTGCTACGTAAGCTCATCCCTTTTGCTTAAATAATGCTAGGGTGGAAAACATTATGGCTGGCTGGATGGGAAACATGTGAGTTTTAGTCGCTGGTCTGAAGATGATGAAGAAACAAATGAAGAATGTGTGTTTTTGGATACTGATGGCTTCTGGAGAACTTCTGACTGTTCCTCTGAAAATCGAGGTGCCATTTGCTATGCATCAGAAAGTATGTATGCTACCACAATTTTTATAAAAATTGACTTTTATTTTATTTTGAAATGTGTTCAGTGTTTCCAGCTTGTAACTTCAAAATTACAACTTTTTAAAACTTAGATTTCCTCTGATTTCTATGCCATTTGTCAAAACCAAGACACCATTTAAAAAAATAACCTGGCTTCAAAAAGGGGGGCATATACCTGCTGGTCTTAATATAATAGTACCTTAGAAATAAATTCAGCATGGATGCATTGGGTCAGTACCCTTATGGCCAACTGATTCTATCTTTACTCTGCTTCTCTAAGATTGTTGCATACTAATCTCTCCCACTTGCCCGTGGGAGAAGATAAAAATATCTGTATTATTTACATCTTAATATTGGGACCTCCTGAAATCTGTTCAGACGTGGAATTCTTCTACAGGGAGAAGGTACATGTCTATATGGAGAAGAAAGGTAGAAGGTAGACACTGAATTGAAAATTAACATCATCTGAAGTTCACAAAACCCTTCTAAACATCTACTAATTATAACAACACAGGAATATAGTAGGATGGGTGTTTTTTTATTTTCAGGAAAGAGCTGTGCTAGTTGTGTATCCTTCAGAAAAAGATTTTTCTCATAGATCATCACAGACTTCTTCCCTATGACACCATTATGATTTGTTTTGGTTTTATTCTGTGAGGAGAAACAAGCCATTGTACATCCTGAGTCACAGTAAAGTGTGGTGTTATGACATCATTTACTGTTTTGTGCTTACAAGCCAGAGAACTGCAGGAAGAGTCCTTCTCATTCCTCAAGTATAGATAAAGCTACAGAACTAAGATGTGTTGCTAGCTGTGAAGTAGCTTATTTATTACAGTGATCTGCCTTGCACAAGAGGCAATAAGAGCCTTTAGTTATTGGTCTACACTTAGCACTTTTATGTAGGGATTTTATTTTTAAACCTATTTAAAATAACTGTGAAAACTGGCAAGTATCTGTATTCTTTAGTAGAGCTTACTGCTGGTTTTGTTACTTTAAAAAACATCACCATCATGAGGAAACTGAAAACAACACATTTAAAGGATGACAGCTTAATTTGTCTTACATGTTTTTAAGTGGTATCTGAAAGTGGTTTGTGGGGTGCCAGGTCAGGTGGTAATTAGTAATTCATGTCCTGATGTTGTCTTGTCTTTTTTTAGAGAAGACTGAAAAAGAACAAGTTACACAAGTGAAGTGCCCACACAAGATTAGAAATACACCCTGGATATCATTTAGAAACAATTGTTACACTTTTATGATAACAAAAAATAGATGGAGAGAACTGAAGCCTCAAGAAGCCCATCATTTATGCAGGAATATGAGTAAGTACTTTGTCATACTGCAGGTATTTATAGACTTAAATCAGCTTGAGGGAGATGAGTGTTAGATCTGAGTCACTGTCTTACAGTGACAGAGAGCAGAGTGAATGTTGAGGAGGGCTGTAGCAGTAATGCAGTAGTGTTGCACTGCCTGATGCTGTTTGCCCTGCATTATGCTGATAAAAAGTGCCAGAGCATGAATAGGAAGCTAAAGAAAGAGGCAGCTTGGAACTACTGAACTCTTGAGATCTCTGAAATATGGCAAGGTTTTTGTGTTTGGTTGGAGTTTTTGTTAAAATACACCAGCTTTAAATAGTTTGGGTAATTGTTGTACCCTTGGCAACATTCAGGCTTTACAGTTACGTTTACTTCTGGGTTTCTTGCTGCCTCCAGCTTTGCTGTGTGGAACACTTAGGTGAACAAAATAAATAAACAGAACAGCACATAGATGTTTTCTGTCCATCCTGAATAACATATAATGTTAGGAACAGCTTTCCTCCTGTATTAAACCTTCAGATATTCATCTTTCCAAAAATAATTTTTATTTTTTTGTGAATTTCTTTCAATTCAATCTTTTTCTTAATACTGTTCCTCTACTAGGGCAGTTCAAGCAAATCATGAAAGTTTGCTGCTGAAATTTTTATGTTCTATGCAGAGAATTTTTACTACATACAACTTGAAGTGACAGTAGGACCCAAAAATATCTCTGGAGCTGAAATTTTTTACTTATCCACAAAACCAGGGATAGTACCATTGATAATACATTTGAAAATTGGTTTTGCACTGTTCAGTTAGTTATGTTGTAAAGATCTGGCCTTTGCAGATGTTAACCTATCTGAATTGTTAGCAGTAATAGAAAAAAAAAGTTTATTTTTTAACTTAAAGATGAATTTGTAAGAAAGTAATATAAAAATTTTTTCTCAACAGACCCTGAAGCATTTGTTCTGAGTGTTCGAGATGAAGAGGAGAATAACTTTGTTATTGAGCAGCTTCATTCATTCAGCGGTCTGGCTCTGTGGGTCTGGCTGGGTGTGATTTATGATGACAGTGGTAAGATTTAACGGTTTGGGTTCTTTCTTATTAACTGGAGACAAAATTTGCACCATTAAGTGCATGTTTCTTGCATGTTTCAATTTATAACTAAAGTCAAAGTGAATGCAAACCTGTATCAATGATTTATATTTGTAGAAGAAAATAACCTGACATGCTCTCTGAGTGATAATTAGATCCAATATGTTCTGTTCAGTCTAAATTTGATTTCCCTGGAAAGCAGGACCTAAAGTAGCCAGGATGAGTAATGCTTACATATTTAGCATTGGATATGGAACTGATTTAGAGTAACTTGCAGTATCCCAGCATTTTTTCCAAAGTGAACATCTGTTAATATCATTAATATATTCAAAGTTAAATGGTATTTGTAGACATAATGCCAGTGGTTTAATACATATGCAATGTTTTCCACAGATAAAGTTCTCAAGTGGTATGATGAAACTCATCTGACTTACAATAACTGGAGGCTGGGAAGACCTATCATAAAGAAGAACAGTTTTTTTGCTGGTGTAAATCTTGATGGGTTTTGGGATATTTATAATTATTCTCAAAGTTGGCATGCTAATCACTACAACATGTACAGTATTCTCGCCTGTAAAATTGAAAGGGGTGAGTAGTATTGGAGTGTTGGATGAGGGTCATAATTTAAATCATGGCTCCTGCTGAATAAGGCTTTGGGTTTGCTCCTAGTGAAACACATGGCACAGCTGTCATGAGCATCTGGGGTCATCTGATCAGTCTGCATCACTGCTGTAATACTCTGATCAGGAGAAATGTGTTCAATGTGCTGCAACTGCTGAACTCAGTGTTCCAACTAGCAAAAGATGGAAGTGGCTTGTACTGAGCGCTTTAATGCTTGAGTTACACTGATATAGATGGATTTTAATGCTTCTGTATTTTTCTTAGTAACATGAAAGAAATACATGCAACTTATCTTCTTATTCTTTGAAATAGGACACCAACAGCACAAGCCTCCATTGCCTGACACTATTCCACATGGAAACAGAACATACAGGATCCTTCAGAAAAAATTAACGTGGTATGAGGCATTGAGATTGTGCCAACAAAATAACAGTGACTTAGCAAGCGTACACAGTGAATCAGAACAGTTATTTCTAGAAGATATTGTCAAACAGGATGGTTATCCTCTCTGGCTTGGGTTGTCAATTCATGATGTAAGTATATACTGTTGGGGACGTCAGTAACAGATCTGTAAATAGTATTTTGGACAAGATACTAAATATTTTCTGATTTTTTTTTCCAGTTTCTTAAAATCTCTTTGTATAATATAGTATATTTTCAGCCCTTTGTAATGTGTTTATATTGAATTTTGGTGAATTTAGGCACACTAAGATATTTCTTCCTAATACCTGACAGTTTAAAATAATACCCCATTCTCTCATCATTCCTTGCAGTGCAAGGAAGCACGATTTGCAGTGCTAACCCTAGAGGCTTCAGAGGGCTTTATGGCCCTCTGTAGGATCAGGTTTCATTAGCAAATAGATACAGACAAGGCTGTGTGAAACCTGCTTAGTTGAGGTCAGGACTGGCTCTCCAGAGCAGTTCAGGAACTGGCTCTCAGTAAGTTCAGTGTCCATTCTCCCAGGAAACACAATAGCAGGAGGCAGCTGCAGATCTTCTTCCCCCTCTGTCTGCTTTACTGTGGAGCCAAAAGCCTTTGGCCCTGACCCTGCTCCCCTCATGAATTGCCGGACTTGTTCATAGTAGTTAGTTGCCAGGAATACTCCTCTGCAGAGGTGTGTCATTTCTGTGCATACCTGTGAATGAGTCCCTCACAACTGACTCCTCATTGGCATGCTTTTCCAGGAATGTATCTGAAGTAGGAGCTAGCACTGCAAACTATCCCTGAGCTGCCCAGTTTTACTCACTGAGGCCATCTCAACAATTTAGCAGTTTGCAACGTATCCACTAATGTTCATAGCAGGGAAGGCAGATTGCTTAAATGAAACAGCAGGGTGGAACTAAGTAAAATGTTCCCCATAGGATAAAACAGGCACATTGCAGGTTTAAACTTGTGAACATGCTGTCCCTTCTCAGTTCCCACAAATAATAAAAATTTCTATGTTAAGGAAATGCAGCCTATTTTGTACATTTATTTGCTGTGAATTTAGATGAGACCACCTGCTCTTTAATTTATCACTCTACAAATATTGCTACATGACTTAATTCATGATGGATGACATTTAAAGCACAGTCTTATGTGGTTTAAAAGTTGCGGGTTTTTTCTTTAATTAGGGAAGTAAAGCTAATTTTGAATGGTCAGACGGAAGTGACTTTGACTACTATCCCTGGGAACTGGAAAACTCAAATACTACTGAGAACTGTGTCCTGTTGGATACTAAAGGATTTTGGAACCGTACAAAATGTACAAATGTTGCTGAAGGTGCCATTTGCTATAGCCCTCCAAACAGTAAGTGTTATTTTTAAGGTTTTGTGTACCTGTCTTTACATGTTGTATTTAGAAGTAGAAATGAAGGTTGAAATACTGCACATGGTTCCCTTTTTAAGAAGAGTTTTCTATCAGGAATGATAAAAAATTTTTTAATACTTTAGAGAGATAAATTCTCATCATTTCAGTGGTGAAAACCTAAATCAAATCGGGTTACTTCTTGATTATCTGTTGTAGGAATATCAAATGTATGTATCTTTTCTAAATTGAAGTACTTATCGAGTATATATAACAAATGTCAAACTCCACAAAAAAACCAATAAAAAGTTGTTCCCAAGCCTTTGGGATTTGTCTTATGCTCATTTTTAAATAAATTTGTACATGACGCAAGAAGAAGGAATGTAAATAATTGAATAGGGGTGGTTGGTAGGAGTAGTGGCTCTTATTAATATTTATTGTCCTGTTATTCCAGAGACTGTGCACAAACTGCTGCAGCAGAAATAACAATTTCTTTGTCTTCGCAGAGAGAAAATTAGAGCCAAAGCAAGCGAGCAGAGCCTCTGGATGCCCGCAGAGCAGTGGCTCCCTGCAGTGGGAACAGTACAGGGATCACTGTTATGCCTTTGACATGGCATTCTACAATTTTTCCGTGTATAACGTGGAAGAGGCTAAGAGAATCTGCCAGAAGCTGAGTAGGTTTAGACTCTTTATCACATTACAACTTGTAATAAGTCCGCTACTTGAGAAGGAATATTTAGCGTTGGATATGGAACTGATTTAGAGTAACTTGCAGTGTCCCAGCATTTTTTCCAAAGTGAACATCTGTTAATATCATTAATATATTCAAAGTTAAATGTTATTTGTAGACATAATGCCAGTGGTTATAATAATAACCATAATGCTCTTATGGTTATAATAATAACCATAATGCTTCTAACTTAATGGACTAGAAAAAATGTTGGTTATTGTCTTTTTCTAACTACAGTAATAAGTGGGGGGAAAATTATTTACAAGATCCCATGTTTTGAGATTTACTGGTATACTCTGAGCATTTTTAGGTGTGAATCTGAAATGGAAAGTGGAAATGAGTAGTAAGATCCTAATTTGAGAAGAAATAAAACCAAACAACCTAAAATCTTATGCTGGTTATACTTCATCTTTGCCATTTTTTGCTCCTTTAGTTCAGGAAAGGCAATAGCAAGCTTTATCTTTGAACACCTGATGAAAATTCTTAATAAAATACTGCAACATGCTACAGACCATTTGGCACACAGGTATCAGCAGATAAAATGCAGGTAGCCAGTTGTAGAAGATTCAGAAATTCAATGCTTACAGTTTGGAGGAAAACATTTTAACTGCATGGCAAGTTAGTGCTGTTGGCAGGGCTTTCTTATTGTATCCTTGCTGTAGCTGCTTGCTAATAGGGAGCTTGCTAACCTATCAAGTGGTTAAAGAGCATGTGTGTTATAGATATTAAAGCATGTAAAAAATTTTATGTCAAATAATGGATTTTCTCTCTTTGCTGAGCTACATGGGGAATTGTATTGCAGAGGCAGTGTTAACCAGTTTCATGTACAGAAGTTTTAATCACCCAAACATGGAAGTTAGTGACTGTCATAACTTTCTTTTATGAAATTATCTTATGGTGTGACATTGGACTCACTTTTTAGGATCTAAAAATCCCAGTCCTGGATGCAGTTTGCTGTTGAGCCCAATTTGGTCTGGTGGTTGAAAGAGAAAGCATCTGGCTTGTATTTATATATAATTGTAGAGGATGGGTGTTCTCTGAGCATGCTTCTCTAGCATGCCCTTTCCTTCCTCTTGTTCTTTAATTACTGTGCATAAAAACCTGTGGCACCCCGGGAGGATTGATTTAGAAATTAACTAAACTCAACAAAATGCTGAGCTTTTGTTCAACCATATTTTTGAAAGCCTATTACTTGGGCAAGACTAGTAATTCTCAACAGGCATACCTCTTGATATCTTCCATGTATGTAGTCTGCAGCTGTAGTAAGTTTGCTCCCATTTTATTCTTTATAACCTGCTAGAATAACCACACATCTGAAGCTATCTTGTAAAACATGCTGTATTTTAGGGGATGGGAGGTTGATGTCTTTATTCTGAAGGTTATTCTAAACTAATTTTGCAAGCCCAGATCGGCAAATCCTTTCCCATAGTAATTGTTCCCGCAGAAAACTCAGTGTACCAGCATTATGAAAAATCGTGTAAGTTGGAATTCTGACTGGTTTCTTCTGCCCCTTAGATCCTTCAGCAACCCTTCTGACTATAGTGGATGCTGAAGAAAATGCATTTGTGAGCACACACATAAAGGAACATGATCTCATCACCAAGAACGTATGGCTTGGCCTGGATCAGAGCTTTAAGGGTAATAAATAGCAACAATGAGTATGAATGTTTCATACTGTAAATACAAATGCATGAATCCTCAAATAAGAACTATTCTATAATGTTGGTAGCCTAAAGTAACTTCTGCTTGAGGTTGGAATCTGTTATTTAACATTTTAAAGCACTTTGGACTTCATTGTATTTAAGTCTCTTCCTGTTGCACAGTTAGGGTAATCAGGAGTCCCTGAAATTAATTTTTCCCATCTGTTATTGCTGCCTGATGTTTGATGTAAGTGCATCAGTTGCTGACGGTCTAGAGAAAAGAGGGGTGGCTAAAAGTTGTGTGTTCATATTTACTGCTTTTTATATATGGGATAGATAGTCAGCCCTTTTCTTTTTAGCCATGTAAAGAAATCAATAGATTGTGAATGACATTGTGTAGCATTACAGGATGTTTTGGTGATCTAGACTAACACTTTTTTCAACAGGACAGTCCCTGAACTGGCTGGATGGCTCATCAGTTAATTATGTCAACTGGGAGAATAAAACTGCAAAAGCCAATGAAAAATGCAGTGTTATCTTGTCCACAACTGGCATGTGGTCCAAAGTTGACTGTGCACGTAGTCGAAGCAGAGTGGTTTGTAAAGCTCCTTTAGGTAAGGAAACATTATTTTAGCAGAGACTTAATTTTGTAAGGACTCTTTTCAGGAATGTCTGGTTTATTGGATAAAGTCTGTGTTGAAATAACAGAAATGCAATTCACAAAAGAATCCGTTAAATACCTCTGCCTAAGCAAGGGTCTTGTGTTGTTGTTTAGCCATAAAAATGCCTTCAGAGACAAACTGTCTAGGAATTTACTTCTCCTGGCTCTCACTATCCACTCAGTGAGTAAAGAAGAGAACGGCAATGTCCAGAAAGTGTAGAGCAATTGCTGTTGTTTCTTACCACAAGGTATCCTGTCATGGATGAGTCTGTGTAGGTGAAATTAGAAAGAGTTCTTCTTGTAAGAGATGCTGAGTAAGCAGATAACTGCACACTGTGTTTTCAGTCTTGGGGAGGCTTCTAGAAATGTCACCCCATAGCTCCAGAAAAGACTCAGGCCTTTACTCCCTCATCCTTGGCTTTGTACAGAAAAGCAAGCAGTTAACTGAGCATTAAGCAAGCAAGTTCCTGAGAAGCAGTGGAATCTTTCTGATTTTGTATGCATTTTCACTGAAGTGGAAATGCAGGAATAGATTAAACTTTGTGCCACTAAGGAAGACCTCAGCAAGAATTTTTCAGTCTGAAGGCAGTATAATTACCTTCCCTTCCAAGGGCCTGGGATCTCATTAGATTTATGAAGTATACAAACCTCTAAAGGAATTCAGCCTTTGCAAGTAGGTGTTTTTGAACTCCAGAGGTCCCTTCCAACCTAAATATTAGTAAATTAACAACAGAATGATCAAAAATAAGCTAATGCATTCCTGCATGAATCAGCATCTAGCTTCCTGTGTGATGAAGTGAAGACTTAATAGTAAGAAATTTGCCTTGACTTGAGCTAACAGTGCAGTATTACCATGTGGCTACCTAAGCACCAACCCTATGACAAAATATTCTTGCCAAAACTCTTAAATAATAACTGTTCATCTTCTGTTCTGTTTCAGGTTCTAATCATACTGGTGTGGTTGTAGCATTTGCCCTGCTAATTGTCTTGGTTCTCATGGCTGGACTGGTATGGTACCTCTACAAAAAGAAGCGTCTTCACTGGAGTGCCTTCTCTTCCGTACGCTATCAAAGAGGGATGAATGATGATGAAACTGATGATATGTTCACAAAAGATAGCTATTGAAAAACTTTCTTCTGATCAATTTAAGCATGAACTTCACTGTGTGAAGCCATCAGAAACAAGCTACTTGATGTTTTATTACTTCTTTTTGGAAAAGTAACAAGGTTATTAATGGGGGCTAAAATAAGTTCGTTTATATCCAAGTGCAATTTTTATTCAAATTTATGGTAATTTTTTACATTTGGCCTCAGCCTGTTAAGATGCAAGGTGTTTAGAATTCTGTTGTATTTTTAATTTATGGTATTATCTCTCTCTACTGGAATTTTTGATGGAACAATTAATGCCAACAGTACTTCGTGCAACATCACTTTAATGAGTACACCTAAAAATTTACTTCTCCCCATACTCTTATTTATGTTAGAATTAAATGCCTTATTTTATAGTTACCAGCCTATAACTTTATAGGTGAAATATGTCATCTGTCCAAGAAACAAGATAAAAGATGTCTAAGGAAAGACTGAAGATATATGATAAACAAATGTGTACATAAATGCTAAAAATACTTGAGTATTTTTCATAAAACTTAAACTTGATTTTTGTATGTGATGTGTTACTGTAGCTTTTCCTATGCACTCCAAAGAACGCTATAAAGGGAAAAATGGAAGACAGAGTTGTATATATTAATTACTCAGTGATTTGATCAATTATTGTTTTGAAGAAGTCTTTTGATTTTTTTTGAATGCACAGTACAAAGAACAGGTGCATTTACTTTTATGAAGAAGGATATGCCAAAGACCAAATCCATTCTGCATGTGGTGGTGGCATAAGGTGGTGAATAGGAATACACTGTCCTGGTGTGCTGAGAAGAGTACTACTGATTTCTCTGAAGCAGCAGAGCAAGGTTACAGTGTTCAACTGCCTTCTTTTCCTGCAGTTTACTTATGTTGATGGCACTTTTCTTTGTTCCTGTTTGCACTATTTTGATAAGGAAGTGTTCATCATTTGTGTTGAGAAGTAGAGAACTCCTCATAGATACCACTTTGAGCCTGTTAAAAGAGCAGCCAGAAGTGGCACAGTGAAGGAGCCATTGTGGTAGTTTGCTGATCGAAGAAGGAAGCACTTTTGTTGTTTGTTTGGTACTTTGGGCACAATTGTGAACATTTGCTTTTCCTGAGGTAACTTGTAGAAAATGTAGTTACAATGAAAAGAACTCTCATTCTTTAACCTATCCTGGTATGAGAAGTGTTTGAAATGTTGCAAAGTCTGGTTCCTGATGTCTTCTGGTTTAGCTTATATGCCTAAGTGCTTTGCCAAATGACTTCTAACTTAATGGACTAGAAAAAATGTTGGTTATTGTCTTTTTCTAACTAAAATAATAAGAGGGGAAAATTATTTACAAGATCCCATGTTTTGAGATTTACTAGTTTTATAGATGTTTATACTCTGAGCATTTTTAGGTGTGAATTTGAAATGGAAAGTGGAAATTACTAGTAAGATGCTAATTCAACACAAAAGGATATATACTTTTTATTAAAAATTGTATATTCTTATAAATGATGTAAATAATTTTTTCAGGCCCCACTTGTCATGTTTGTTTCACCACACCCAAGTTGTCTAATCACTGGTAATTCCTTTTTGTGGAAGCATTATGGCCTTAGTGCAGGTGAATAACCCTCTTCATTTGAAATACACAGGAAGATTATTTGGCAGTATTGTTATTGAAAGAATAAAGTTAAATAAAACACTGAACTGCTTACACTGGTTTTATTTCCATGGAGGCAGTTATCAGAGTTAAGGTATGGGTCATTAATCACTGGGTAAAAAAGCACAGCACAGAGCTGTGATCAGAATTAAAGCCAGTAAGTGTGTGTTACCACAGTAAGAAAACTTCAGAGGTAATGCATATCTTTGATGTATTTAAAAAGAATGCTGGTAACTTTCTTTTTGCAGTTGAAAACTTAGTTATACCTAGCTTTTATCAAGCTTCTTCAGGCTTACAGAGTGAAATTCCTCTATGCCTTTTTGTTCTAATCAGGGTGTAGTTCATTAGCACCTTGAGGCCCAAATTAAGGCAGTGCATAAAGGCTCCCTCCATAATGCCTCTTAAAATACAGGCAGAGTTGAACTACTTCCAGCTAAGTAATACTTGCAATTAAAGCATGAGATGTATTCATTTTAAGTGATGTCCGAGCTCTGAATTCCAGATGTCCAAAATCTCTGACTGCTGGTCAAAGGGCAGTGTTATTTTTAGCTCCGGTAATGGCTTGCTGGGAGAAACATCCTACTGTGCAAGATTACTAACGAGGTCATCTGCTTCACAAACATTAATCTTAAAACTGAAGATGATGCACAAGGAAATGGCAGCAGAAAAATGCTTTGCCAGGTCCCAGAGCAATGGAGTAGAGAAGGCATCCTAAAACTCCTTTGTCCCAGAGGGCAAACTATCTGCAGAGGTGTACAACTTCAGTTCCTCTTCCTGAATTTTACTCGGTCCTTGTAAGACTTTGTGTCATGGAAAGGTTAATCCACCTCTGCCACTACACCAGCCAGCATTTTTATTTTAAAAGTGTTTCTGCATCAGTAACTTAATTGACATAGAAATCAACAAGTCTTTATGCAGGAGCACCCTTTGGGCTTGATGCTTTTGTTGTACTTCTCAGCATTTTTCCGTTAAACCAAATGCACCATCTGCTTGTTGCTTTGGACATATGTCATACATGTAAACATTTTTGAAAGGAGTAAGTAAATTTCATGGGCTGCTAGTGATTTTTCTTTTTTGGTATGGCTGCAAATAAATGAAGACCAAAGGTTACAGTTTTTGTTGCTACAAGTTGGAACTACTATTTGGGCCCTTCCTGCATCTGCTGTTGCTGTGTGTATGGAGCACAGTGGGATATATATATAGCACCCAGGCTTCTAAAACTTAGTCAAATTCCTTCTGTTGTCAAGAAGTACATAAAGTTCTTATTGACCAAATTGAACAGAGAGTGCACAGTTTTAACACAAGACCTATGAGCAATATTAAAGAACTGAGCTTAGAAAAACAGTTTCCTTACTGGAGAATAAAATTCAATTGTCATTCTAACGGACCTTTCCCATTTAGTTCTGGAATTTTACGATGAGAGTTGACAAAGTACTAGAGAGGCAATATTCTGTTAATAGCAAATTAACTTTAAAAAATAGCACAAATAGCATAGCATAAATGCCCTTAGAAAATACTGTTATCTTGGGTATATTCTTTATGGCTAAACCACAGCAATGGTAATTGCACACTGAAAACTCCCGTACACACTATCGTAATATCTGTCAGTAACTTAAGATTTTAACAGATTTTTTGGGGTAGAGGAGGATACCAGATGATTATTGTGATGACACAGTACTGCAACAGAGTGTAAAAGTCCTTATAGATTTCTCTTTATCAATGCAGAAGGAACTATAATGACAAGCAGTTCTTCTTTTGTTTTACTACTTTTCAGCATAAATAAAGTAATTTACTCCAAGATGATTTTTAAAAACGTGGATTCCGGCAATACAAAATAATTATTTCAAAATGTGTTTCCCGAATTATGCCGGCCTCTTATGCATTTTTTGTGAGAACAAATGAGAACAGAGAGATTTTGCTGCATGCTGTGTCTTGGGACATTCATACAGCTAGTAAGAGTACTGCTTCTGCTTTCTATAAAACTTCTCTTTTTAAATGCCATGTGTCATGTTCCCTTTTGGGAGATTATTCAGAGCAGGTCATTTTACAAAACCATATTGCTTATACTTTGTTAAAGCTAACAAGCCTTATATGCATATTTGAATTTAACTTACAAAGTAGTGGGTTGAGTTGGTTTTACAAATATGCATGATTGAATGTCATCACCATTAGCAACTGAACTTTCATTGAAATGTCTTTTTTTCATAAACATGATCTGGGTATTTGAAGAGCATCTTGTGTTAAATGAGAGTGTGAATTATAAATGTGTGTGGATAACAGGAAGTCACATTTACCCAGGGCTTGCATTTTGAGCTGCTTTGAGGAAAAAGACTGGGTTTCTGAAATTCCATCTTTTGTTGTCTCTTGTGGACACTGTTCTTTGTACCTCTTCTCTCTCATACCTGCTTTGCAGCACTGACTCTTAAGCCACCAGATGGAGAACATGCCACTACAGACACAAGATCCAACCAGGCAGCCTTGCAAGCTGCCAGGAAAGGTGACCAGAAAGTACCACTTCCTCTATGAAGCAGCTGCTACAAGGCTGAAACACATGGGATGAGACTGCCAACAGCCCCACAACACTGCTATGGGCTGCAGGGAAAGGGCTGCAACAGCCACTGTGGACACCTGGAACATCCTGTAGCAGCCTGACACCACAACTTTGGCAGGGTGGGTCTGTCCCCCTCCCCTGCAAGCAAGAAAGCCAAGAGCAGCTTTCTTGACCCTGTCCCAACAATGGGGAGTTTATTGTAGACAACAGCCACCTCTCCCCTTCCCCTTCTCCCAGCTTTCACTTCCTCCCCTCTGCACACCTTCTTCAACCAGGGTATCTCTTCCCATGCAGATTCAGTGCCTTTGTACCCCACATCAGGCAGTTGAGTTGCCTTCAACCTCACAGGAGAGAGGAAGAAGACAGGTAAGTTGCTCCTATTAATGTGTGTGCCTCATTAGTAGCCCTGCAAAAACTATGCCCAGTGTCTAACCCGGTATAGAGCCTGGGTATAAGTTTATTTTCTTAAAAGTCTGTGTCACTGTATAGTCAGGATTTGTGCTTGCTTTTACAGGAAGAGCATGTTTGTATTGGTAATCCTGAGCCCTCACAGCATTTTGGGGAAGGCCTGGGGGGGGCCAGTGCCTGAGGGCTGTGAGGAGCCCCAGACGTATCCTTGGGTGCAGTGTTGGCAGGAGGTGGAGCTGGGCTCTGGAACACCAGAGCTCTGTTCTGTAGCTGACTGGGCTGCCCAAGCCAGTGCTGGGTAGCAAAGGTCTGGCAGGAACCAGGAATCAGCCACCTGAACACATTTGCTCTGGGCTGCATTCACACCTAAACAGGGTCATGGAGTCTGGGTGCTCCATGTGATGGATTCCTCCCAGCTGGGTGCCATGGCCATGCTGGAGCAGCACTGAGCTGGTACTGGGTCAGTGACTGTCTGGCAATCCAGCTACCAGCCTTCACCTTGGTGCTGACCATGGAATGGGGCCAAGGTGTGTACCAGCTGTGCATTAGGAATGTCCGGTCAAAAAAAGTAGCCAAAAGCCTGTTAAAATTGCATCCCACTGATTCAGAGATTCTTATTTTACAGAGGGGGCTGAATTAATGTGTGAGATTTGCTTAAAGGCCCAAGGGGATCATGTTACTTTGAAGCAAATGCACAGGGTAATAATAGAATACACAGCCTACAGAGGGAGAGGCTGTGTGTTTTAAAACCAGGTACAAATAAATGTTTCAAGTTTACAGCCAATAATAACTAAGCACATGATCTTGAGAAACAACTTACCTGAGGCAGCGTCTTTGTGTATAAATCACTTCATGTTTATGGTGTAGGTGCTGATTATAAATTGTCATGAAACTAGTTCATGTAAAATAAACATAGAATTCAAACTTGAATTAACTATTACAGAAATACTTGGGTGGGGTCCAGAGTGACTGTATGTCACACTGACAGGGTGATCAAACATTTAAAAAGGGAATCAGAGAAGGCTTTTAGTTGGCTGCCACTTTGGGTTGTTATTCATGGCTACCACTCAATAAATGCATTTGTGTGTATTGTTGTAGTCATACTGGACCTGCAGAAGTGCATGTTTGTTGTCTTTATAGAGATGTGTTAATGAAACAAGTGCAGTCTGAAATTCAACAGCTGCCCAGAAAGGAGACTGGTTAGCTGGCAGTAAGCAGAGACAGTTGCAGCCTTGAATAAAGACCTGGAAATTCTATGCAAGGGGATAAAGATGGAGAAAAAAGTATCTGTGAACAGTTGGAAGTGATACTGCGTAGACCGATCTCCAGAGTCCCGAGGCTCTCAGACCATCTAACCAAGGTATATGGGGAAGCATAATGATGGGGATTATGCATTGGATTCCATACCTGTGTATGCATTGAGGGAACTTTGGTTTGCCAGTGGGATCGTCTGTTTGGCTGACAGCTCAGATGCTCCCAGTCCCAATTTACTTCAGTGACACAAGCTCTTAGGTGACCACTGTGGCCAGGCCATGAACTTGGGTGGGAAGTGCAAATTGGCAGCTTATTTGAGCCAGAAGTGATTTTCTCTTATTAGTGACTTTGGAGGTGCTGAAGAGCAGGTATGGATGTGATTCCACAGACTGGGCCTTGTGACATCTCCAAAGCAATTGGAGATGGAAGAGCAAAGGTGTGACAGCCCCAGAGAGAAAAGCAGAAGTTAACAAACCTTCCCCACTGTAGCAGCAACCTATTTTCTATTGACCCCAAAATTTGCATCTGGGAGGAAGGGCTGTTGTATCCCCATGCCAATGACGCCTCCTTTTCACTGACAAGTTCCGAGTGTTAGCTCTGAGTAAACACCTGAACATGGACACACAATGCCTGTAAGTGAATACAGCCTGTGCAATCCAATAATTTATTAAACTTTCATCTTGTAAAGCCAGTTACAAATTAAAAAAGACAGAAGAAGGAATTCTGTAATAGAAAGGAGCAAAATTACAACAAATAGTAGTGGGAGTTATGTTTCAAGTGGGTTCAAGCTGCCTGCAGCAACCCAAGAGCCAGAACACAGAGCTAGTGCAGAGTTAGGGCAGGGATAATCAAGCCTAGTCTGATACATTAGAGATGGAGCCAGTGTATGCAGTGTATACAGTGTTGCTTCTCAGGTGGCCTCTGCATTCCTGTTCTCTCCCACCTGTGACCTGACCTTGTCAAAACAAAGGGGTGTTTGTAGGATCCATCAGTGAGGCTATTTAAGGCAAACTCCAGTTGAAGGGATGATGCACAGCAGTGGCCACCCTCTTCGGATGATTGTGTAGCAAGTGCACGGAGTGTTTGCACATGCTGCAATGTAGTGGAAATGAGAGAGCAGGGGTTATGTACAGAGTTTCTTCTTGTACTGTCACCCTCACAACTAGTGCTCTGCAACACAGTGTTATAGATATGGCACAACTTGATGATGAATTGGAACGGAACCTGTTGCATACTGACTCCTATCCTTCTATGCAATTTCTGTTTCATAGCTAACAGGCCTTAGCTGCTGCTACTTCAGAAATGGAGACAGCCAATTTTAAACGTGGAAGAAGGCCCACATTACATACAACTCTGCAGTTTCAGTAAGAAACAGAATGGGCCATTGCATTCTAGGATCCCAAGGTGAGTCATGGAAAATGGCTCACCACCAGGTTTCATTTTTGTTAATGCAACTAATTTATGATGCGACTGAAATTGAGTATTGTTTTAAACAATTAAATCAACTTTCTGTCAGTCAGAGACTGAAGATGGCTTCCATCTTTCATGGAGAAGAAAAAAATTCTGCTTCTTCAAATTGCAGGTAGCTATAAAAACCTCCAAGAAGCAGTTGTTTTGGCAAAATAGCATTGTTTTCAAGTTCTGCCGAGGACTAAGGACCTAGAAGAGACTGGATGGGGATCTGGGGATTCAGTGGTGTGAGCAGTTCTTGTTTAAAGTTGGGGTGGATGAAGGATTTGGCATTTGCTTACTGTAGTACAGAGGAAGAAAAAATCTTGCCTATAACAACTTATTTAGGCATCTATTCACTCAGTAGGAAACAGTTTGCTTAAAACTAAATTCAGGGATCCTAGTCATCCTAAAATCCCCCATAAAGAAAGAAGGATCTTAATGCAAACACGCTGCTCACCATAAATCTCCAACCTGCATCTAATACCAGAGTTTGTGAAGAGCAGCTCCTCTGGAAATGCTACTAAAACCCTCTCCCCTCCTGGGCTGTACAGGGGAACAGCAGTCCCTGCTGTTGCAGGGGTGCTGTTGCAGTGTGCCCAGAATGGCACCTTATGGCCCATTTCAGTGGTGATAGTCCCAGAGGTTCTCTCCTAGACTGAAGTATTTAGTAGTTTTACTGAAAGTGCCACTTTTTAGTTATGTACCTGTGAGCTTTTATTGGAAGGTAAACAATCACCTTGGGTGCTTTTGTTTGTTTGTTTAATACTCTCTCACGTAGGGTTTGACCTCTCTGTTGGACCACCTGGCTTCAATTATACAAAGGCTTTTTCTTTCTAAGACCAGATCAGATCATTAGTATATCCTGAAGAAAAAAAAAACAAACCCACAGTGATTTATATTTTAGATTTGTTTGCAAAATAAATAAAACAAATACTCTTTTAGCAGACCATGCTGTGACCATGTGATCCCAGATGTCTGCATGTTCGTAATTCTTAAAGAAGCTTAAGTCTGTCTCCTGTCCTGCAGAAATGATCCTTGTAAATGGGGAGTATTCTTTTCTGCCAGTATGATAGGTGATAGTGAAAGCAGCAGAGAGGACATGGAGGAGGATGCTTCTGACTTTGCTTCTTTAAGGTACATTGTTCATCAAACAAGCAAGGGGAAAACAAGTTTTGGGTCATTACTATTTAACAACAGTTGTAACTGTTTAATGTCTTTGGGCAGAGGTGCAAATGCTATGGTACTGTAGATGTCACTTCAGGTTTTAAATACAGTAGTCAGTTGAATTCTTAAAAAACATCTTTGCTACACTTGTGCTGGCAAGTTGCAAATACCCATGACTAAATTAGTGCCAGTTCATCTGCATCACCTAGTCCAGATGCTTGCATGACTGTCCACACTGGTGGCTGATTTGACACTGCAGCGTTTCTTCACGATCATGTTGATGTATGCTTTCATGATCTTTATTATCTCACCCACCTAGGGAGAGAACACAGGAACACAGCATAAGCACTTTGAAAACCTCAGTGCACTGAGGCATACAGGATATTTTGCTGAAAGATATTCCCCTTCTCCAAAGTCATGACACAATAAATTTTGCATGTTAATACTAAATGTGATCATGACAGTAAGAAGAGAAAGGCGTGACAAGTTTGTGCTCTGCTGTAGCAACACTTTAAAGTATTTTAGCTCAAAGAAAAGCAACTTCCATTCTACTAAATCTTTTTTTTTTTTTTTTTTTAAGTTTGTGAACCTTCCCATTCATCTACTGGAAAGGAATGAAGAAAAACCACGCAAACAGAACAGCACCCAGAACTGGAAACTCTTGCTTCACTGGAACACCAATCAACCTCCTTCACTTTCTAACCAGCCTATTTTTTTTTTTTGTTCATCCCTGTATTCAAGAAGAGGTACCATGCTCTTTAGGATTAAGCTCCCCTCATCTTTTCCCTTGGCTGTGTACTCCATTAGTCAAGAGTTCTTGCACAGAAACCTGTCTGTTCCTTGAAGCTTAACTGAAGTGTCTGTGTGCTTTCACATACCTGGGAGGTTTCAAAGAACATTTCTCTCTCATCCACTGTAATTTTGAAGGTGTTGGGCTGTGGTGCTCCAAAGAAAACAATGTGCTCATACTGGAAGGTTTCTAGTGGTTTAGGATCCCCTCGTTTGTAGACAGACACATTCTCTGTGCTGACACCAAGCCAGAGATCATTGGGGAATCCACCCTCCTTGCACTGCAGAAAGAGAAACGTGACCTTCTGCATAAATGCAGTGGAGGATCAAATAATTTTCAATTCAGGAAAAAGCCCTTTCTAGCTCTCATAGAACATTTAAATTCAATACACAAACCAGGGTACTTGCAGAACCTATGCTGGAGGCACTTCTGCTGTGATGATTCTGGTGACACAACTGTGAGTCAAATACTAGTTCAGTAATAAATAATTGTAATAGGGAACAGCTTTCATCAGATTTTAAAGTGATGTAGCAAGTCAATATTCCACTTCTTATTTATAGATAATATAGTGAGTGCAAGCAACTTCTCATGATGATCCACCTAGGCAGCAATAAAACTGACAGAACTGAACTGTGGCCTGCTATTCTAGCAGGCTGAGCAGAGTGCTGTACGTGCCCTGTCTGTGCAGTTTCTGTTGTACTGCTGAAGAACAGGATTGCACTTTTTGCTGGCAGGAACACCAGAGCTTTTTTTGACTTTGACTTTCACTAGCCACCACTTTCTCCCCTCCCCCATTCCACCATTATTCTAACAAAGTGGGAATCCATTGTCTCCCTTCATTTACCAAGATGCTTGCTCTATGTTCTGTGTGTCATAACTCTTGGGTACTGTGGTACTGCAGGCCTTCCCTGAGATTACTAAGGCAAAATGTATCCAGTTCCCAAAATTCTATTCTGTTACATACAGCTCTATCTGTTATCCAGACCAATACCTCTCCTCAGCTTTGGTTTTAGGAGTTTATTAATCACTCACCTCAACATCAAAGAGGGTTGACCCATAACCTGGCCACTCCTTTACAATGGACATGTATTTCACCATGGCCTGATGCTGAGAGAGCCCCTGCAGCTTGGTCCATTTCTGTGCTATGCTTGCCCGAGCAGCTGAAAGCTCTTCTTTAACCCACATCTCCATCATCTGCTCCTCCTCTACCTTCTGCTTCTTTACAGACCCTGTCTTGAAGCTACGCTTCAATGTCCCTTCAAGGAAGCTGGTCCGTCTCCTCTCCAGAGTGTGACTGGTACTGCTGCTGCTCTTGGTTGAGTGCAGTATTTTGGATTTCAGCCTGTTAACTGGGTAGATTCCATCAAGGGTCCAGCTTATTTTGGAATAATCTCCATGAAGATACTGCAGCCGCAGAGCTGCCAGACGCTGCAGAGTGTCCTCCGGCCCAGGGAAATGACCAGCTATGAGGCTTTCGTGAGCCTACAAACAAAAAGTCCCTCAAACTCATTAGAAAGCAAAAACACACTTTATTCCCATTTAGGTCCATGTACAGATTCCTGTTGCATCTGCTGATCCTAGCAGGACAGACATAACTCAGGAGTTCAGAGCAGACAACAATAAATATAATGATAATATAATAAATAATAAAAAATAAATATAAAAAATAAGTAATAATAATAAATATAATAAATATGTCAAAGTCTGCAAGTAGTTGATATGGGGGGGAACACCCCTCTCTGCAAGCCTGAACAGGACAGAGATCTTTGAGGGGTTCTTGTCCTGTACAGAAAGTCCTACAATGAGGACCATTTAGGTCTGGAACAAATGGCAGAGACCAGAATTGAAGCAATCTGATTTTGTGCTGTACCAGCTACAGCTCCTGTGTGAAGATTATATTCAACACCAGAGTAATATATAATAAATTCATGATTCTCAACCTCAGTTTCATTATACAAAAGCACCTCCCACCTCTTCCTCCTTCACCTGATGTCTCCACCAATTGTCTTGCTTCCCTTTGCCTGTTTTTCTGTTAAATCTATTAATGGGGCTTTTTGCACATCCATCTAATGTCTGGGTAACACCTACTCTCCTACTGTTACTTCTCTTTGCCAGTTAAAGCTGTGTAGACTGAAAGCCTTGTCAACAGGGAGTTTGGTACAACTGAGGTTCCACAGAGCACCATGTGCTCCTGACTGTTTTCCAGACATTCTCTAGCTAACAATCTTTGATGTTCATTTCAAGAAAGGAATCATCATCTGACTGATGTACATGCCATCCATTTGACTATCAGTGAGTCTCAGTCTTCATGACTCTGACTGCCATTAACACAGATTCAGTAATTTTCTATAGCTGTGATCTTCTGAGGCAAGGTCAGTGTTCGTTAGAAGTAATACAGCTGGGACAAATCACACAGCTCCAGTTGGTTTAGTTTTACATCCCAGCTGCAAAGCGCTTTCATACCAGTGTGATCTCTGATCTTGCCAGTGTCATTGTGCTATAGAGTACAATGACTTAAAAAAAGTAACAGACTACTCAGCAGATAAATATTGTCAACTACATTCTCCTTTCCTTTGTCTGCAGTACTCTTCTAGTGCCCCTCTGTTCAACAAAAGAAATTGCCCAAAAGATGTTTCATAGTTCTGGTAACACCCCAAGGATGTGTTGTTCTTGCAACACATCTTGCAACATCTGATTTGCAGATAGATAGATTTTCCAGTTTTCTTTACATTTATGTTCTGCAAGCAGCTACCTTTAATGATTCTCTTGAATCATTACCCAAATTTCTTTGCCTTCTAAAATGAAAGACCAAGTTTTAAGAAAATTAATTATCATTGGTGTTTAATTTTTTTAGGCTTTTGCTAATTTTTCTTGCTTTTGTTCTAATATTCAGGTTCCCCAGAAAACGTTACAGTCTATCTGCTTAGTAGATTCCAGGCAAAGATCCAACACACTAAATTCTTCTGCTACAATCAGCATTCCCACTTCTAATAAAAGATAAACCAGTTTTCTGTATCCTCTTGTGTGCTTTTGCCATCCTGGAAACCAAATATTTCTCCCAGAGTTAGCTCACCTGCTCAAACATGAAGGCAAATTCCACACCATCTTTGGGAACATTCTCAATATCCAAGAAGCAATAAAGCTTAAAATACAGTTGCCACTGTCCTTCCTCCTCTTCTTCTTCAGAGCCAGCAAGTCTATAAAATAAAAAACAGAATGAGAAGGGGGAAAAAACAGTAAAGAGAAGTACCATGGTACTGGAATGTCCACAGTGCAAATCACAATCTGAAGGTAACCCTGGATTCTGAAATCCAGTGTTACATCCAACTAGAAATTAAAGGTTTCATGAAACGTTCTTTTACCTCTCAAACTTGGCCAAGATATCAGCCACAATCACCCGACTCTCCACAGCACGGTCAACCTGTTGATTGTGTTCAAAGAGCGCGAACATGTTCCGGCTGTCCTCCATTGCCAGCCCTCGGATCAGCTTTTCAACCACCTGCAAAATCAGACACAGCACACAGTAGGCATCACTCCCCCTTTCACAATGAAGAATCAGTACCTCTTTAGGACACCTATCACTTCATACATCTCCATCACATTTCTCCCTTAATTACCATGTTTTCAGATTAAAGAATTCTAACCCTAAAAGATCATTCCCTACAGTGAAGTCATTACATATATTTGATCATCCTTTTCTTCTTTGAATCTTTTTGATCTTCACTACCCTTTTGAGGATGGGGGAATTACAACTCTGCACAAGATATAGGCACATAATGGATTCAGATGTCACGGTGACATTCTCAGTTCCTGTAGTAGCAATTCCACTTCTTGCTCTGTTCAGCACTAATGTTTTTACAGACATGACTATTGCAACCTGGAATCCTGCTTCTGACCTTCTAATGATTAAGTTACTGGTAGAATATCCCTCTCAGAAGGATTCTATTATGAACTGGAATCTCTCCTTGTCCAGAAAACTGTATTTACCAAGTTTTAGACAAAGGGCAGAACACCAGAAGTGTTAAGATTTTGCAACACAATTTTCAAGTGATACTCTACAACCCGGGCACTGGCCTTATAGAATAAGCTGAACTTTGCCCAAAGATATAGCAAAAGAATTGTAATTTAAAAAAATAAATAAATAAAAAAGAAAGGGGAAATGAAGGGGAATAGAGTGTCCCTTCAACAGACCCACTCTATACAGACACAGATGTGCTCACATCTGGTTCATCCTACTAATGCGTTACCTCCCCAGCACTCGTGTGGGAGTTGATGGTTATTTTGCAGGAGCCACCACCATGGCAATACACTGTCGTGGTCATTTCCTCACGGGTGAGAAGAGCCTGTATCTCCTCCTGGGAAGGCACAAACTCCCTCGTCTTTGTTCTCTTCAGGGAATCACTTATGAACTGTGCATACCTGTCTATTTCTGAGTCTGGAAAGAGATCTTTTACCCTAATTGTAAAGAGAAGCAAAAGAAACCCCCATTACACAGTGAACAACACATTACCCTAAAAATTAGACAATTGCAAGTGAAAGAGTTTGGTAGAGATGCTGATGTCAAATGCAACCACACAAAAACCAAGCTTATTTCCTAAATGATACAATCTGTTTTTACTAGTCATTTGAAAGTCACTGCAGTGGCATTTCTCAGCAATGTATGATATAAGCAGTTCAAAGTTTAAGGAGTTTAGTGACAACTGAAGACAGTAGGATTGACAATCTCAATTTACAAAACTGAGAATAAAAACTGTTAAATCAAATGTAAACTTTTTTCATTTATTCTTAATATTTTTGTTTGGGTTTTTTTTGCTGTCTGTGTTTGAGCCACTTTTCAGTATGTTTGAGAATTAAGAAGATAGAAAGCAGATGCCTGTATACTGTTCTCTTCCTTCCAAGACCAGCAGGTCTAAGTATAGCATTATTTGCAACTCCTGTGATAAAAAAATAAATGGCTAACGTGGAGTTTCTGCAACTCTTAGACCCAGGCCATGGATGTAGCTATTTCATGTATTGACACAAATCTCATCTCACTCTTTCCTAGCTCGGAAGGAATCCAATAGGTTTTATTGATCTTTCTCATCATTAGGAATGGAGGAAGGTTACACAGCTGCAGATCAGACCCAGTGCAGACTGGTTTGTAAAGCTGCATTAGATACTGAGGATGACTTGGGAAGAAAAGTAAATTATTTAGTTCATGAAAATGGGAGGTTAAAACTGATTAAAAATACTAATTGCAAGCATTATGTGCTTAGTTAAACAAATCTTGAAAAATTATGAACTGGATTTACAGTATCTCTCCTACTTCATAGTATACTTTTTGTCTGTGCCAGCTGCAAGGTAGGACATATTTCCATGAGTATGAAAGTACAGTCCTCACATTTCTTGCAGGCTGATAAGGCTTATATGTACATTAGTAAGCAGCAGGTCATCAGCTGTAAATCCACTGCAACCCAGTCTCATGGTATTCTGTTCGGGTAATTTACATTCATTCCACATCCTTCTAACACAACAGATGGGTGGCAAGGCAGGGAGTCTGAATACACAGAACAGCTAGTGGTAAAAACTGGGCAAAGATAGGAGGCTGGACACCACAGGAAGATGTTTGCACAGCAAGAGGGTGAGACAGGTAACTACAACAGGCAGTGGAAGATCAGCAGAGTAACAGGAAACAAGCTGCAAACAAAAGAGACTTTTACCTTCGGAGGTGGAACTTGAGGTAGCGCAGGATCCCTCTGCTGGGCAGGAAAGTGCAGCTCATACAGGTCATCAGCTGCCAGTGGTGCAGGTTCCCAGTACTGTTGGGATGTGGCATGTGGTTGGTTTGCTTGATGAGCTGGCAGTACACTTCATCACGGAGGGGCTTTAAATCATGGCAGGTCTGCAGGATGCCTTGGATAATGGGTATGGGGTCAGACACTGTCTCGATTTCCTGAAGGGAATTAAAGATCTTCACTGCTTCATCCTGTAAGCTGCTGTAACCCTTCTCTTGTTGCACTGGGGAACAATCACAAAGGTGACAAAGAGGTGAGCATCTCCCTCATTTTCTACTGGCCCAGCAGCACTACAATCAACCGTACCCATCTGTCACGGAAGAACAGAAACCTGAGCATTAGCTCATATCCTGAACTTCAATTTATACTTTAAGTTCATTAATGCTTCCTCTCTAAATGTTCAAATGCAGTTTTAATTCGTATTTGCCAGCATCTGATTTGTCACCACTGCCAAACCATTTTTGGATACACTGTGCAGAAAGCAGAGTAATGTTTTTAAGGGAAATGAGCACTGAAATCTAGTTCAGGCTTCAGTGTCTGCAACCGAGGTACCCAAATGCGGCCACTGAAGCCTGGCTTGTGTCATTCCAAAATTCTGTGTTGTGCCTGTATTAGCTTTGGCCCCAGGATAACATAGAACTTAAGCAAATCGCTGTACCACAAATGCAACTTATACCTATTGTTTAGATTTAAAATGCTTAAACCAAAACTTGAGTTTTTTGAGCACCTAAATGTCTACTTTTTGAACTGCTCAGACAGATACAATATGATTCAGATGCAGGCTTGCATTCTCCTTTGCAGATCTCTGGGCTTTAGGTCCTTCTGGATATTCTATACTGCCACTGCTTCCCCAGTGGCCATATATTAACTGTATACAAAGACACAGCTCTTAAAAGTAAATTCCACAGTGTAAGTGCTTGCTCTGTATTTTTTCTGTATTTCAGAATTCATTTTTTCTGTGCTTTTAATCTGCCATGTAATTGGATCCTTGTGTTGTGACAGACCTAGTATCCTTTCACTTTCTGCATAACAGTCTTCTTGCTCTAAAAACTTCATTTTGAGGCTGAAGAATCCTGCTCTCTATTTAGTCACTTAATTGTAGGCAAGTTCTTCTGTGCCTTTGATAATCTTTGGGTACGTTTTCACATCTCCTATATCTTTGGTGAGATGCAGAAGGCAAAACTGTATCCTGTACTCAAGATGCAGGTGCACGATACACATACAGCTGCACAAAGACTTTATTTTCCTTTTCTAAGCTTTCAAAACCTTACATTAGCTGCTTTGTTTCTGTACTCACCACTAGAGTTGACATTTTATAAAGCTATGTAAATTGGTGTTCACTTTCCTAAGCCCAGCTAGATCACTACCTGTGTGGCAGACTGTTTTTCCCATATACATTGCTTTGATTGAAGTTAATTTCTTAAAAGATTCTGTGGCTCAGTCACTCCACATGAGACATTCTTCTAGTTACTCACCAGCTTTCAGTTTTAATATGTCAAACAGTCTGTAATCATCAGCAAATCACTTCAGTTTTCTGGTGGCCCATCACTCTAGCTCTTTCATGCTTCTGACACGTTTGAAAAAAGTAGTAATTTAGTCTGGTTTCACAGCAGCTTCTGTAGAAATACTACCCCACTGCCAGCTACATGATGTAATCCTGTTGTAGTATTTCCACTGGAGCCACTCACACCCCAGTTTTGGATGAACAATGACAGGCTGCATGTCTCCTGGATGGATGATAAAAGTGTCTGCTCCCATTTACTTTAAGAGTCGATGTTCCCATGGTAGTGGACATGGAACACACTCCAGAGAAGGAAGGGAGAGAGAAAGGGGCTGTCCCCTCCCTGAACCCTGTGGGCAACACTGCCCCAAATAGAATTCACTTGCACAGAGAGAGCTTACAGGCCCATTTTGTGGTGCTCAGGCTCCTCACTGACCCTCAAAATGTGCGTGGATTCCGTCACTTGGGTAAAATACTTACAGTTGACACTGACATCTCCATATGGCAGTGGGAGCAGTGGGGAATGCAAGGGGTGCTGGGTGTATCTCAAGATTGGGTTCCTCCTATACGTCTGTTCCACTACTTCAAAATTTGTGCTGTTTTCCTGGAAAAGAAAGAAAAGAGAATTATCCTCAAATAGGCACAGTCCTTTGCAGGATGCCCTTACACATTTAGGTTCAAGCTGAACAACCTTTGTCTAAATTTCTGAAGGTGCCTAGGGGACTAAGTGATCAATGCATAATCTGTATCTAAAAATTACCCTCTGTGTTACTTCTGAAAATTAAACACAAGAATAGCCACGCTGCATCATCCCACAGGTCAACAGGCACAAAATCTTGCCTTCAGGCGTGGCTTGTGTACTATGTATGGCGTGATCCTTCTCTCCTATGTCCTCCAAACTTTCAACAGAACACGGTTAATGGACGTTCTGACCACAGATCAACCATTTTCAGCGTGTAGTAATGAGCCTGTTCTCAGCCTGTCTGGTTGTACTGTATGTGTTTGCAGAATGAACAACCACAATGCTCCACGGTGTTCAAAATCTGGGCCTGTCACTACCACATACAGTGGATCACATTCTTCTTAATTTTGTCCTAGACTCCTTCCCTAATAATACATAATGTTCCATTTGTCCTTGAACCCCAAGATGAAGTTTTCCAAGATTCTCTACAATCACTCTCAGCTTTTTTTTCCTAAATATGAACTATCAAATTGCATCAAGTTTAGAATTCATCACAGACATATTTCTTCTGAAATTTGCTTTGGTCTGTCTTCTTAAATGATTGTAGGTTTATTTGCCAAAGTTTCTAGCGAGTTTCATCTCAAAAATTACTCCTGTGGTACAATTTCTGCTACTTTGAAGCATATTGTCTTTCCACCCTTTACTCTGATATTTAACCACATAAGCCTAAGGTATGAAGAGAACTTCAGGGTACATCAAAGTCAGATGGCTGGTGGGAATGGATTTTTTTGTATTTGTGTCTGGAGGATGCTTAAGAATGGAATGGATGGAGCAGAGATTTGCAAATACCTGATGGTGTAATCCTGCGTGCAATTTTTAATTGCACAGTCATAGTCTAGACTTATGCAGATCAGTTAACAAAATAAAATTCATGCAATAGTTGATTTTTGTTGCACAGTTGTGTTGTTTTTTTACTCTTATTGATGTTCCCCTTAAGACAGCAACCCCATTTTTTGCCACATTCTCAGCAATGACTGGGTTAGGCCAGTGGTCTGTCTGCTCCCAAGTCATGTGGGAATTAGCAGGGTGCCACCTACCCTGATGTCACGAATGAGCTGCTGTGTAGGTGTTTCTATGGGAACTTTGCTGTCAATGACACCCTGAATGGCAGAGGCCCAGCGCATGGCTTCGTTCAGCAGCTTCGTGTACAGTCTGTACGAGTGCTTCCGACCATGGACTATGATGTTCCAGTAGCCTGGGGAGAAACAAAGGTGGAAACAAAGCTGGAAGGTGAAACTGGCTTCTGTATTACCTAGTTGACTAGAGGTTAGCAAATGAGACATCCACCTACAAAAAGGGCCAGAAGGAGAATCTGGGGAACTACAGATCCGTCAGTCCAGCCTCAATACTGGGGAAGGCCATGGAGAGATCATCGTGAGTGTCAAAGGAGAGCAATGGAGCTGGGGAAGGGTCTGGAGCACAAGTCCTGTGAGATGTGGCTGAGGGAGCTGGGGGGTTTAGCTTGGAGAAAATAAGCCTCAAGGGGGACCTTATTACTATCTACAACTACCTAAAAGGAGGATGTAACCAGGTGGAGGTCTGTCCCTTCTGCCAAGTAACAAGTGACAGGACAAGAGGAAAGGGCTGTCAAAAGACTGTCCAGGAAAGTGGTTCAATCACCATCCCAGGAGGCATTTAAAAAATGTGCAGATGTGGCACTTAGGGACATGACTTAGTGGTGGACTTGACAATGGTTGGACTTGATTATTAAGAAATCAATGATTCTCTTTTTGCCTGTAGTTTGTGGCTGATGAAAAACTCTTGCTTGCTTTCATAGCAATATACAGTGTGTCTGGTTAAAATCCACCAGGTGGACATTAACATCCCCATTCTCAAAACAGATTTATCAATAGGAAAGTCCCAGTCCAGAGTCTGGTACAAAGACAGCTTTCCAAGATGCAAGTATCTTGCAGTGTAACCTGACTACCTGCCTGCCAACCAGGCAGCTCACTTTCACAGACAGCACTTGGACTACACTGTCCTGTTAATCACTTGGAAAATGACCACTTCACACACAGCACCCAGTCAGATTGCCAAATCAACTCTCAGAAGTTTTAAAAATATGTGTTTGACAACCTGAGAGAATGTGTCAATGTGATGGCAATTCTTTCTGCTAAAGGCAGCCCTAGACATCTGTTGATACCAAAAATGTGGACATTTTCTTGTGAATGAGCAGAATAAATTTCCTCCCATCTCACTTTACTAAATACTTCCAGCTTCCAGCCCTTCTAAAAGGTATCCCAAACAACTCCAGTACTCAAATGTCCAGTTTTTCTAGTCTTTTTCTAAGGTTCACAATCCTTGCATGGGGGATTCACCCTTTATCCCATAACCTGGGTTCCCTTCTGAACTCCTAAGGCAAGCAATGGAGGATCATGCCAGATCCTGCCTTCCCAGAACTCTCTCATGTTGCACAGAAAGCAAGCACAGGCCTTTGCCATCTTTTGTTTCTATCAAGTTGAGTGATGCCATACCACATGCATTGTACATCCCTTACAGTGTATGGGATGGCTATTTAAGATGTTAACACTGACCCCAGAGACAAATGTAGGTCATGCTACGAAGTGACAGTTCTGGGGATGTACCAATAATTTAGTGTCAGCTACAGGAACCTGTTACCCTGCTTGGGGAACACCGAGATAAGCAGTGACCCTACTCAGTGAGAAACATCAGCACTGTGTATCTCCATCAGGTGTGAGGCACTTACAGTCACTTGCACACTTTGCAAATCTCTTACAGCTTCCATGAGCAGAGATGTTTGCAGCCAGACACAAAGCCTCAGATAACATCAAGACTGCCTTCTCAGCATGACACATCACTAGAGTCCTGGACCATCCCCTCTTCAGGACCTGCACACCTGAAGTCTGCTCTTTACCCCTTTGTCCCTCTTACCTGTGTCTTTGAAGACCCTCTCGTCGGGCTGCACTACGGAGCAGAGGCTGTTGAGCACCAGTGTCCCCAGCTTGGCAGCCGTGCGCTCGGATGACTTGTAGTAGTCCAGGGCAGTGTTTGTCAGAACAAACCAGCGCTTCTTCATCTTCAGAGAGGACATCTTGTTGCTGCTCTGAACCTCCTTATGAAGCCAGCCTAGCACAGAAACATAAACATGTTTATAAACGTGCATCTCTTGCTCCCACGGTCAGGAAATAATTTCACTGTCATTTTAGATTTGTTGCAAAATAAAGGAAAAAATACTAAGAACATTCCATACTTCAAACAGAAAAGAATTACAGCCTGCATTGCTAAAGCTGTCAAAAAGATAATTTTCTACTCAGAGGTGTAAAAAGCAATGTCAACCCACAAGGCAAAATGTTCAAAAAATGTGGGACTGAACCAAGAGGCTTCATACAAAGAAAAGACAGAGATAGATCTTCCTGAATATACATCTTTGTGGCTACTCTGCTGTTACAGAGACATCTTATTATGAAGAGCATAATAAGCAAATGATCCTTTACACAGCATACTGTGTAAAGGATCACTCCTTTTTCTCTTTGACTAATGAACAATAGCAGATAAAAGGAACTGTTGCCTTGCAATTAAGTATTTTGAAGTTAAGGTACTCAAACTGTTGTCTTATAGTCTTCCCTTGTCATTCAATCTCCTTGAAATTTTTAAGACTAGGGTTGAAGGCTTTTGCCACATTTTGGTGGCCCTTTTCTTCCTGTCCTTCTGTCTTGCCATGACCACTCCAGGACCTTTATTCCTCCATTTCTGGAAGATGCAAGGCAATTGGCTCACATACTTGCTTTCCACAGACTGGATCAGGAGTGTCTTCATACATTTAAGACCATGTGATAAGTTCAAAGTACAGAGGAAATTTTAAAACATTTAAGACAAATGGATGAATATTTTGCAATATATGTGTGATCCCTATTCATGCTCTGCCATCTTCAACTAAGCTCTGACTAAAGATGTAATTTAAATCTTTTGCTCAACCTCAGAGAATTTTTCTCACCTCACTCTGTTCACCATTATCAGGTTAGTTAGTTAAGCTGAGGACAGCAGCAATCCCACAAAGATCTATCTCCCTCCCTTTCTACATGACAGGTGTCAGAAGGAACTGAGCTGCCAACAAAAGCCCCAGTGTCATGTTATAGTCCATCTACGCCAGCTGCTCCTCATCAGCAGCCATGCTCCTTCCTGTTCCCTGGTGGCATTTGCCGGACACATTTAAATAGGCCAGAACTATCATCAGAAAATGAAACATATGAAGCACTTATTTTTTTTCTACCTGGCAGGGAATTAGGTAAGAGACAGAGCTAGCACACATGTGGCATGGCAAGCAGCAGGCAGGAAGGTAGAGGGGGGCATGATGAGAATGACAGTTTTTGGGGAGCAGCTAAACCCTAGACGGAGTTAGCAACAATCAAATCTCCCTGTCAGCTTATAAGCAGAAGTTGAGTTTCACATGTAATTGCATGTATTTCCTTTCACCTCTCACAAGGAATTCCTGGCCATCGACCTTGGATTCGCCTTTGGGTTTCTGCAACAGGGAGATCCAGTGATGCATTTCCTCAGGAGTGTCACTGTTGCAGTGAATCACGCGATTGGCTGTGATGATCACAAAAGAATTTGGTCTGCCAGAAAACAAAAAGCATTAAAATTAGTCATAACCATGCAAGTAACTCACAGCATGTGCAAACTCATGTTTTTTACCTTCCCATAAACAGAAAAACTTTCTGAATACAAACTACAGAGGAGTGCAGAAATACTTAAGATCATCTCTTGTTCAATTGTTCTGTCAACTGATGAATGCAGAGACCAGCTAAATGAAATTCAGTATCTTTCAAAAGCTACTTCCAAAGACTAGAAAATATTAATTAGCTAATAAGTAGCTGCAACATTTCCTTGGTTCATTAGCAAAGGACTTTGACTGATTGGAGCGAGCCAGTGCTTGCACCACTGGGCTGAGCTGGTGCAGCCATTCTCCTCGTACTTATTAAAACCAGTGATGCAACAGCAAACACAAGTCTCAGTAGGATCAGCTAAAACATGTTTGAGACTGATTCTAGAAAGGATGAGCTGATCCTGACAAAACAGAGGAAAAACTGTTGTGTTGCTCCTGGATGACTTTGTCCCTCTCTTGCAACTGTATCCTACCAAAAGAATATTCACAATTCTGTACAGAATTGATGCTTTACAGGAAAACAGAAAAATAAAAGTATGACCAGTTCCAAGAGAATAGACTCGTTAAACTTTGAAAGCAAATCCAGATTTCTCTGAGAAAACAGAGAAATTGAAAAGTAGAATGCAAGTATGAAGCATAAGGTGCAATCAAGCTCTGTTAGAAAAATGCATAGACCTATGGAAGATAAAAATAAGCTGCATAAAAATGTTGGTTGAGAATAAGCATTCTCCTCAGAATTGCTTCAAACACTGATATTCCAGAAAAGCATACCTCAGCACATACATGAACAAATTTTGACTGTTCAGCTTACTATTTGTTCCTAGTTTTCACTGGTTCACAGACTAATTATGAGGAATACAGGCTAAGAACTTCCTAAAATGTTTTCATCAATGAAATCTTAGTTCACTTTTGAAAAGTATTTTCTGAACTACTAAAAACAAAGGCCTAGCAACCTGTGTCAGAGCCCAGAGATCTGTCCCCAGACCACAGAGATAAATAACTTAATAGCTAACATTTTACTTCAGCACGGTGGTATCTTTACCCTGGCTGAACCTGTTAATATGTGGGGAATAATTAAATGTTAACATAACCTGATATGAAATGTCCCATAATCTCTTCTCTGAAACTAACTAAAAGTCTGTGCTCTGTTGCATTGCAAATTGTCAAGAATAATACAGATTTCCAAATTCATCCATTATTTTTCCACAATGACGTTTCTTTCCCCTAAATTTACAAGACTAATTCAAAAATATTCTGTTGAAAAAATGGAAGTGTTGCTTTTGCTGGACATATTTGTTCAGTGCTGGTAATAGATAAAATTATTTTTTGGCATTGAGATTATGCTGTTTTCGCTTTTAGGAGCTGAAGGAGATTGACTCAAAGACAATACATATATGGACTTCATGCCTATAAAGTGACATTGCTTGAAACAAGCTAAAGATTTCAGCTATGTTTATTTGTTTGAAGAAAAAGATGTAGGAGTTTAAACAAATACAAACCCCAAAGGAAACCTAGACCTACCAATGAAAATACTGTATGGAGTTTCTGATTTAAGAGATGGTCAGATTGCTGTACCTACCTATCAGGATTGTCTGAGGCACAGACAGAGTCAATAAGCCCAACATCCAGGGTTCCCTGTAGAGTGAAGAAAACACAGATTGCATTTTAGATTACAGGTGTTCTCCTCTGTGAATAGGATTGGAAATGAAACCATTGCTCTGAATTCCAACAGCTTTAATAGAACTGAACACACAAGAAAGGCACAAGTGAGTCATCTCTGCTCCCTAAACAGCATAAGATGCGCAAAGATCTCCACAGGACTGGAGGAAAAACAGTTACAAGTTTCCAGAGAGTATTATGAAGGTCTGAAATAACCTTAGCTATTATCTCTGTACTAGCAAAATACATAAATACACTGTTCTTCTCAATTGCTATCTTCTGTCTGGAATAACTGTGACCCAAACTAGTCCCATCCAAAGACATTTTATCTGTGTGAGGCAACCTCCCTCTTCTCCTCCAACCAAAAAGAGCTATCTTTTTGATCAAGCTGAGCAACCCACAACGAGCACCATGCTCCCCACTGCTTACCCTATTTGCTACCAGCTTGGCTGTTTCTTTATAATTATGAATGTCCAACTTTCTTGCACTGCTTAAGAAATACAGCACTGCATGTGCTGGAAAAACATGCACAAATATTTAAACACAGAGGGCTCCAAGCATGCCCACAGGCTGGTTGCACAGTAACTCACCACAGCATTCTTTGGATTGGCCTGTTCATCCTGCATTTCCCTCAGCTGCTGGGCTGTAGCGCTGTGTACTCGGCTCAGGACATTAAACCAACCGCTGCCAATCAAAACAGAACCAGAGTTAAACTTTCAGTAGTGAAACTGCCTTGAGAACATGATCAAGGAACCTGGAAAGATGCCACTGGGAAAATTTCTTCATTCACAATTTCCTGAATACTATGTCACAAAATATTTCTTGGGCTGATCATACCAGATTCCAATGTTTTCCTTCCTCTTTATTTATCCATGAAAATTTTGTGCGTGTTCTTCAACCCACTGACAGCTGCTCCTGCAAAATCCAGTTTTCCACTTGTTATTCAAGGAACTCTAAGTAGGCAGTGGCTTTACAGGTAGCCCGTGTCAGCAGACTGAGAAGAGCATACAGCACTTGTAAAAACAGTGAGTCTTAGACTAGAGTCCTAGAGACGCCTGGGAGTCTTCTTGATTAGTCTCTCTCTGATCTGGTAATAAACTTGAAAGTCATATGGATGGCAATTAATCATGGGTCTGTTTATAAGTGATTTTGTAGTGAAGTTTTTTGTCTGCAAAAGGGCTTCTCTTACAGACATATCTGGAGGCTAATAGCTGTTGCAGGAAAAGCAGATTCTTATCTGCAGCTTCCAGTGAGATCAGCAAACATCCATACTTCATGGAGGATTCTCAAACTGGATACCCTGAGACATCTGCTAATCTGCCCTTTGCTACTGCAAGTGTTCGTGCTTTCTTCTCCCTCAGGAAAGAGACTGATAGGGCCCAGACAGAGGCCACATTTGGTTTATGCTCGTCCTAACAATTCTGCAGTGTTATCTTCGGGCATGCCTATTGTAGTTGTGGAAGTTCTGAGTTTAGAAGTTACTGTTCCTTCCACTACTGCTCCCTAAATTTGCCTGTTTCTTGTCCATGTGGCTGTTCTTCTGTCTATTTCTGTTAAATTGTATCCAAACACCTTCCCCCTTTCTCTCTGTACACCAAAATAATAATATACCCTAAATAACTTCACAGAATCAGTAGATCAGAGAAACAGTTACACTGTCAGGGCTGAGAGAGCAGAAGCCTTGGTAAAGTGGGAGGACACGAGTGGCTGGGGACAGTAACCTCTTAACTTGGCTTTGCATAGCCAGGATAGGTTGTCCAACCTGCCCTTAAACAACCGATTCCCACTGTCTGGCCAGCATGCCAAGAAGGAAGGACATGAGTCACTTGTTTGCTTTGCACTAGGAAGATTTTATCAGATGACACTACAGACTCTGATAAGCTGCAGCCTTTTTTCTGTCTCCTGGATAAAACCCAGTTGTTCTCGCAATCATTTACAGACAACATGAATAGACTTTTTGTTTGATTCAAGATTCCATTAAATAAATAAATCAGCTATTAGATGTTCCAGTTTATATTAAGGTTTGTGTGTCTGCTGAAGTAACCCTTGAATTCAGCATGCTCTCAGCCACATGAGAAGCTGGCAGTCCTGTGACTGGCAGACTGAACCACAACCTTGGTGGCTGTAACATCAAATCCCCAAAGTAGGTGTGATGCGTCTCAGGAAGCACGAAATAACACTCTGGAACAAATCCCCCCTTTTCTCCAGCAAAAGGGAATTGATTATGTTTCTCAAACTCTCCCATGAGTAGCTGGGTCAGACCTGAACTGAATGAACAAACCTAACAAAACTCCCTGTTGTACCTGGCATCTTCTGGTGACTCTGCAACAATGTGGTAAACTCGATCTTCTGTCACAATGTCCAAGGCATTCTCCTTTTCATGAATATCCACGATCTCTCTGGAACACAAGAAGGCACAAGAGCCAAAGCTAAAAATCTTTCACAGGCCTGAATTCTATCTGGTCGATTCTTTCGTATCACCACACAGAAGGGAAACCACTGGTTCATGTGGCTTGTAACTCTGACAGAAACACAGAATTCCACCAATACACATCAAGATGTTTAAAAAGATCTGTACAGTTAAAAACCAAAGCTTAAGGCATTACATGGATTTTCAAGACACCAGCAGACTAAACAGAAGAAGAGGTAACAGGGAGGCCGATATAGAGATCTGTTTACAAAGTTGGGTGTGCCATTCTTTTTGGCACTTTACAGGTCTGCATAATGCTAATAGGTGACCAGTCTGTCCTTTCTTACAGCGGGAGCTGAGGAATTGACTATGGCAGCAGAAAGAGCATTCAGGACTCAGGAAAAGGCACAGTACATGCTGCCAAACTCAAATCCCGCTGTGAGCTTCATAATACCTCTGTGAAATGCCTGGAGAAGCCAGAAAACAGATGGAGTCTGGGTAGGAGAGAATGCATGGGGTATGTACTTAATTAGCCCCTCCTGGTCTGGCTCCATCCATGGCTTGGAAAGAGCTTCTGCTGGATTATGAAATGCAAGACTGGGAAAAGAACTGTGAAGTAACTGCAGACTCCCTCCAGAGTAAAACTAGATGCTGTAATTGTCTTTTCCTTCCTTTGTTTCTGATTCTCCAAGCACCATGGGAGATACACAGGCCAATGAACAGCAGGACTGGACACTTCATTACTGATTTACGGAATGAATACTAGGGATCAAAGGGATTTAGTTTTGCACTCACTTTGCCCTTCTGATATCAATAGTCCCCTTCAGCTTTTCCTCACTATCATTCTCAAAATACATCAGCTTGGACTCTCGAAGCACAAACCAGCGGCGTTTCCAGTTGCGGCGCGAAAGCGTTGACATTCCTCCGCCTTTTTTGTAGAGCCAGCCTGACTTCAGGGCCTCCTGCTTGGTGCGGAACCACATGAAGGCCTCGTTCTTCAGGACACACCAGCGCCGCCGCCACGGGTTCATGAGACCTCCTGCAAAAGCCAGGGAGCAAAATTTCAGCACACATGCAAGAGGGGCCACGCTCCATTCTGATCCTGCTCCTCGGAAGGAAGAGTTGCCACTTCAGTTCCTACATCAAACAAAGGAACTGAAGGAGAGAAACAAAATTGTGCCTAACTTCAAACAGAAAAAACAGAACAAAACTAGTGAAACAAAAGCAAAATATAGAAATATATGCACTACTCAAGTATTTTTGTTCTGACTTCAGTTTCATAGCTGAGAATGAATCATTGAAGCCCACTCCAAGTAGGCACAATTAAGTCTCAGTGGCAAAGCTATCCCTGACACCCAGCTCCTCTCTCTTTATTTATTGTTTTAAATGAAAGAAGAAGGAAAAAGAAGGAGAATAAACTGAGAACTAAGAGCAAATAAAGATGATGATTCTGGACAAACAGAGGAGGAAAGGAGGTTTCCTGGATCCCATCCATCCACAGTTTTGGCAAAATCCACTTACCTTTCATGTAGAGGTAACTGTGAAAATAGGGAGGCCCTGAGCCATTGAAGATAGTGACTCGTCCATTACAAAATTCTTCATCTGTATCAATGTAAACATCCACTTCTTCTTCACTCTCCAGAAACTAAGGAAAAAAGAAGAGATATAGACTACTTGGGTTCTCCTGGTCACAGGAGGACTGGAGCAATTAACAGAGTTAGAGAAGTCACATGATCAGAAAGTGCAAAACTACACGTAGTCCCTTTGCAAAAAAAGCACTACGGTAAAAGCAGAGGCTTGACAGCTTATCCATTAATGCCTAAAGCAAGAACACAGAATTTTCATAACTGAAAGGAAAGAGTGGACACGGCTAGAAAGCTCCAGTTCCCTGCAGTAACAAAACTTCCTGTTTCAAGGCAGAGCTCACCTTGCAAAATCTAATTTGACGGGATTAAGAGAGAATTTTTCATTTTGGAGAAGTTTTCTGATTTTTAAATTGTGGCAGAAAGGCCACAATGCCAGACAAGATGGAACAGTGATTTAACCCCAGCAAGGAAATTACTTGCTTTGGGTTGATTAGGAAAAAAAGCACAGTCCAGGATAACTGAACCCTAGAAACATTCATCTGAATTACTGAAATAATAGTACTGAATTTACTCATCAGCGTTCTCCAACTAAAGGCCTTCAGCCATTAGAAAGTACTTCACACACAAAATCATTTCCTTTACCTTAAATACAATTTCCTTCGATTTGCTTTATTAATTTAATACTAATGAAGGCAGTTCCTTAGACCTTTTCCTTCCTCAAACACATTTTCCCTTCTGTCTTCTCTCTGTGACCCTCTTGTGTCTCATCTCTGATCCACTCTTTCGTTCTCTCCCTCGGCATTAAGTTTCAAAAACCAGATAGTCTTGAAAGAGCAGCTACTGATGGGATCTTGACTCAGCTGTGGCTATCACTTCCTGTGGCTCACACTATGACAAAGTTTCAACTGGCTTTTTCATTAGTCTTACTCATTGATGAGCCAAATAAAACCCTCCACTTCTATTTGCATTTTAAGAATGGTAGAAACCAGCCTAAGCTGTAGCAGAATGATTCATGATTTGAAGATTACCTGATAGTGATCTCTGAGTACCTGCCCATAGAGAAGGTGCCTTTACTCAAGCAGATAACATAAAAAATTCTGATGGCTGGCAGCTGACATTAGGGAAGTGCAAACAAGACAATCATGCAACTTTTTAAAGAAAGGTCACAATCTGTCATTGGAAAAACATACTGAAGGAAGTAAACTGAGTTCCTAAAAAAAAAAATTAAAATTCAATAGTTTTCTAAAAGATATTCTGTAGTTCAAGTGTCTCTTCTCAGGGATATAATTTATTGGAAGTATTTTTGTGGCTGTCACTGGCTTCACGCCTGAACTCCTCACGATCTTATGTGGGCTTTGACATGGGATTTATCACTGCATTATTAAGCAGCTGGCCAGAGAGCACTCAGGACATCCAGACCCACTGTGGGATCTAAGCTGAGATACTGAAATGCGAGGCCAACAGCCCAGCTTTACCACCCTGTCATTGTCCCTGCAGCAGGAATGAAAAGGTTCAGTGATCCTGGCTTGTGTGCACTGGGACCCAGCCCAATTAGCACAGTAATTTCTCCCAGCTTTAAAACAGTTTAACTTGTACACAGCAGCTGAAAATAAACCTTGACTCTGAACAGACCTAGAAAAAGAGAAGTTTTAGTGATGAAGAGAAATCAAACCCCAGCCTTTCCCATTTCCTCTTGTCATTGCATACTGGAACCTTAGGCCCCTTCTGTGAAATCTCCCTAAGGTAGAACATACACCTACAAAATACCAGTTGTTGCTTTCCTTCCTCCTAAAGGGTGTTACATTAACAAACGGCAATGGAAACAATCTAAAATAGGTACACATGTACTAGCTTGTGTGCCAGCAGACACCAATCACAAGCCTCTGGCCTTCAGCCTATCTATGACTCTTTCCTCTTTTTCAAGCTGATTAATGATATAAGAGAGTTATATATTAGTAACTATACCCAGAGTGAGCAGGCATACAGCAAGATGGCAAAGAGGTTACAAACATGAACAAAGTCACACTAATGTCCAGAAAGGTGAAGGGGGAGATTCTCACCGAGTCCAGGCTGCCACGGTTGGAGTCCAGGCTGGTACCATGGGAGTGTCTCTGACCCTCCTCATCATTCAGAGGCTCAGCTGAGGCGTTACCTGCATCTCCATAGCCATCAAACTCCTCGTGGTCGTAGTCAGACTCCACATCTGGGGGGGAGGTGTAAATAGGCTCTCCTGCCTCTCCACTGTTACTCCTCTGTGTATCAGAAACACTGCTGTAAACACTTTCTGCTGGGTCAGACAGGGCTCTCTGCCCCTTGGGGCTAGTGGTTCGTTCCACAGGCAGTCCTGGAGGAGGGGCAACCTCTCCCACTTCCCTCTTGGGATGCGAAAGGCTTGTGTTTGCAACTTCCTTTGAGTAGTTGCCACTGTTTCTTGTGCCATACTGATTTGAGACCACCAAACTGGAAGTTGGCCGTCCTTCATCATCAGCATGAAAACCCTCATCCACTTCTTCTTCAGCCAGTGGTGCCACCAGGCTGCAGTCAATATTGAGTGTCCCCTCACTAGAAAGTGAGTGCTCTAAGTTCTGCACACTTTCATCCAGATTGCCAAAATCCAGCAGCTCCAAGAATTCCTGGGCAACCCTGGATGCTTCTTTTTCCAACCTCTGTATCTCTTCTTCTCGCTGCCGATAGATTTCATTCCTGGTGTCTTCAGAGATGACAGACATGTGATCCTCTTTCTGCTGCTGCAACTTTTCAATCTCCTTCTCCAGTCTTAAGATCTCCTCCATTTGACGTCTCTCTTCTTCTTTCAGGGGAATATCCACCTCCTCAGTGTTTACTGTTTCCACCTTAAAGGATTTAGAACAGTGTTAAAGCACTTTCTTCAACCTGTCTGTGTTCCTTGCCTGGACCCTTCATTCTTCCTGTCTCCTGAGCTTGCCTTGTACTTACCATCTGCAGAAAGATGACTCCAAGCATCCTGCAATCATTCATAGTGTAAAAGATAAAGGTAGAACTACTGGATCTTCAGGTACCTTCTTTTTCCCAGCAATCAACCTCCATTATGAATCATACAAAGAAGCTCACTGGGTTCAGTGAATTTTTAGAAAAACCTCTCTATCTGTTGGTCACTGTACACTGCAATTTGGATAAAAGCAGCCTGAAAGTCCATCCTCTCTTTTTGAACTCACACACATATAGGAGAAAGTAACTATATATGAATAAATATATGCACAGACTACATAAGAGCAGAAGACTTCCCAGAAATCCATTAAGAGGTCTGCAAATGTCACTGTTACCTGAAATGAGGATCTGACAGAATCTGGGGTTGGAAGGGATATTTGCATGAAAAAGGACTGTATCCACTCCAACCACAGCCCAACAAAACTCCACCCAGAATTTCTTGGCATTCTTTAGCATCACTAGATGGCTGATGGCTGACTGCTTTAGACTCTGTCTTACTCTATTCTCCACCCTGAAGTAACAGGAAATTTCTAGCAGATACATGATAATTGGAAGATACTGGTAACTTTCACTGATGTTTAGGATAAAGCCTCCCTCCTCTCCACAGAGAATGCTGAAAACGTACACATGAAAGAACAGATACACGCATAAGAAAAAGTAAAAAAAAAATTCCAATAGGATTTCATGTACTTCCTGACAGGACTTATGACAATGCAGTCAATATATTGGCCCGTTTAAGCCTTAATCCTTGTTTTCTTTAGTTATCTTGTTGCTTGTTTTTTACATGACTCTTACTTGTGGACGAATGCATGTCTGTGCTTCTAATCTCTCCTGAACAAAGATGGTCTGAAACTGGGGAACAAATGGTATGGGAAAAAAACCAATGAGATACACAGCCATTTTCACACATCTCATGGTAGGTGGTCTGCTCTTTGGTACCTCAAGTACCAACAATTAGATCAGTTACAAGGGGTTTATTTTAGCCATGGCAGCAGTTGGCGGCACTCTTATTTCGGCTGTTACAGGCAACAATCCAGCAAAACAGACTGTGTCACAGTGCAGCACATCACAAGGTTATCTAACAAGCTCAAGCAGTAGAGATAAAAATAGGATGCTCATGTTCAATATGGAAATTTTCAAACAGAACCAATGCAAGCTCATACAAGAGCCCTGAAAAAAGCCCTGCCTTGTTAACTCTATGCACCTCTGCCAAGGCCAAACACCTGCAGGTTCTGAGTGAACAAAGCCCATTTTTAAAATAGTGTTGCCACCGTAACAGTATCGGTATCCAGGCAAAGTGGAGGCAATGAAGGACTCTTCACAGATATTCACAAGAAAACGTGAAAAGAACAACTGTTAAACTTACCTGGGCCACCTGCAGTAGCGCATTCAGTTTCTCCTTTTCTCTGTCAAAAAACAAGGCATAATGCTCAGAGACAGACCTAGTTCTCCTACGTGAGGTTTTCAGAATTACATGGACACATCATCCCTCCATGGATAAGGTTAAAATGAGGTACTTGCTGTAAGACTGATTTAAAAGCTTTTGCAATTTAGCAAAAATCCAATTCTCTGTGGTTGGCATGACCTTTGTGGATATAACAGATTTTCCCCATGCACTTAACTTTCAGATCAATTAGGAAATTGGATTAGTTGGAATACACCAGGAAGGACATTGGAAACAGTGACAGAAAGACAAATCAGACTCATGGTAAATGTAAACAGAATCTTCTGAAGTACTATAAATCTGCGAATATTGAGGTTGTACGTGTGTAATTGACAGATATCAGGAAACTGTGTTCATTTTTTTAAAAACAAAATTATTGCAATATCAGCACTGAATTTGTGTTTTGTTTTGCTTTTAATGTATTAAAGCTCCAACTCGCATAACTTCTCAGTGGCATGCAAAATCCAGTTTATTTGTGAAGACTGTTAAGAGTCAGAGTTTGTTAGTAAACAAAGCAGAGGAATAAAACTATCCCATGGTGTTGCAGCTCTACCCAGATCAAAAAGGTTATACTCCAAAGCAAAGCTATCACTATGGCCAGTTTCTCCAGAGCAAGTATGCTACAAGCAACTGACCCAGCAGACAGACAAATGCCAGGGTCATGCTTAGGCAGCAGGAACAGGATGCTGCTGGATGGAAGAAAGCTACTACTGCCAGTGGTGACTTTCAAATCTATAATTCAACCACAGAAGGGCAACAATATTTATTTCCCAGGTCTTGCAGATTTTTCCAGCCAAATTCTAAACTGCAGCTGCAAGTCACAAACTCCTTAGAGCTCTCACTCTTGCGCTCACTCTCTGAAAAAAAATCCAGGAAATATTTGTAAATGAAAGCTGACATAAGTGAGATCCAGATGGTTCCAACTCTGCTGAAAGATCCCTAGCAATCATCACGAGTTAAACCACTGCCTTAAATGATAAGAGGGCGCAAAAGCACAACCATTTTAAAACAAATTAGGAATACCACCTATAATCTACATACCAATTCCTGCAACTGTTCCTCAGCATTTTTAAACCTTTATTATGTCTTCCTGCCTTCTAGTCATCATCAACTGATCTACACTCTTCCTGTAATGTGATACCCAAAACTAGGGACAGTACTCCAACTGAAGGGCACCAAAGCATCACCCCATCTTACAGAAACAATTCTGTTTATAGAGAGCATTTGCTTTCTCCTCTCACACAGCATGACACTGGTGACATATTCAACTTAGCCTCCAGACCTTCCTCCTGCTGTTGAAGTAAGCGTTCCTCCTCCGCTCCCTGTGCATTTGATTATTCCTGACTGTAAATCTGCATTTGTCTGTACCAAAAGTTACTCTGTTTTTCAGATCCTTTAACTTGCCAAAATTATCTGAACTGTAATCCTAGGCTATATGCTTACAGCCCCTCAGCAGATGGTTTTAGCTGTAAATTTAATAAGGATATTCATATTTCCTCATCCAAATTCTTATTAAAACATTGCACAAGTACCATATCCAGCACAGATCATGGAAGAATCCCATTCAAGAGTTCTATTTAACAAAAAGCTACTATTGTTTATTAATTAAATGCAGTAAAAACACAAATCCTAATCTTGCTTCACATACTTTTTTCCAAAGCAAATTTCTTTTAGCATCTTAGAGTATTGTCATAACATATCAAACCCCTTACCTTTTACCTACCCAAAGCCAAGTTACCTATCTTCCACAGCTCTTCTCTGTCCACAAGACATGCCATTAGATACCACAGAAGGAAAAAGATAACTCTATTGCTGTCTGTTCTTCAGAAATCCACATTGGCTTGATTCCTTTATCAAACATTAACAACTGTTTGACCATTTGTTTCAGTATCTTCCTGAAACTGAGGCCAGGCTCATTGGTCCACAATTCCCTTATTCTTCCTTTTCCCATTTTAAAAGGGAGTCATAATTGTTTAGTATTTTCCATTTTTAAAAATTACTATCCACATTACTATCCACAAAGGAGAAGAAAAAGAATAGCTACTGTTTTAAACTGCTTTAGCTAGTTCTTGAAGTACCCAAACATTATTTTCACCAAATCCCAACACCTTCTTTATAATTTGTAATTTGATTTATCTGAGCATTTTCTAACCTTGTATTTCCATGCCATGTTCTGAATTCTTGTACATCCTTCCTAATCGTATTTAATATCCAACAGCAAAGCTTTTGGGGAAGATAAAAACAGCACCAAATGCCTAATTTTTCTCAACATTATTATTTTTCTTCCTGTTGAATGTTAGACCGAATCGCTCCATGTCTCCCCTCTGCTAACAGTGTATGCACAATAACTGCAAGCCAACTTCTAGTTCATTACAGCTCAAATTACATCTAGATCCTTCTGATTTTGTCTACACTTGTGTTGGGTTTTTTGCTTGTTCTCAGTAGATTAGCTGATTTGCAATTTCTACAGACTTCCACCTCATTTTTTAGGTCAAATGGATGTTCCAAAGTTAGCCAAGTTGGTCTGCTTGTAGCATCCTGGCTACTCACTCAGATGCCATTTAACAGAATCAATCAGAAAATGAAAATAAAATGAGTTTGCCTGATTCCTAGAAACACTGACCCTTCTCTGCCATGATGCTGGGTTGAATACATCTGTCATGGTCTGGGAACTAAAGGGCAAAAACACTCTGTAGCAAATAAACTAGACAAGTCCTTCTTTTTATTATAAAATCAAATGCTCAGCTGGAAGGGACCCACCAGGATCATCAAGTCCAACTCCCAGCCCTGTGCAGGGCACCCCAAGAGTCACATCACGTGCCCAAAAGTATTGTCCAAATGCTTTCTGAACTCAGGCTTGGTGCTGTGACCACTTTTTTAGGGAGTCTGTTACAGTGCTGACGACCCCCTGGGTGAAAAACCTTTTCCTGATATCGAACCTAAGTCTCCCTAACTCATCTTCTGGCCATTTCCTCAAGTCCTGTCACTGGGCACGAGAGTGAAGAGATCAGAGCCTACTCCTCCTCTTCCCCTCGTGAGGATGTTCAAGACCACAATAAGGTCTTCCCTCAGTCCCCTGTTCTCCAGGCTGAACAGATAAAGTGACTTCAGCCACTCCTCATATGGCTTCCCCTCCAGACCTTCACCATCCTCACTGCTTTCCTCTGGACACTCTCTAATAGCTTAATGTCTTTTTTATGTTCTGGTGCCCAAAACTGCACACAGGACTCAAGGTGAGTGCTTCTAACCTTAGAATTTTCTGATGCTTGCCACACAGTCTGATGAGATCACTCTTTGGGAAAGTAGGTAACAAAAGCCTAGAAGAACTACTTCTGAAAAGCAAAATATGACACAATTCTATGTTGAAATTTATATAATCATAAACCCAGCAGAGTCCAGCAGGTGCAGCCAAGCGGCAGCGCTGACCCCACACACAGCAGCACTTCTCATTTGCCACAAGAACTGCTGGGGAAGCTCCTTCACTGCTGTGGGAGTTTCCTGCCATCCTTCCCCTTTATCTCCTGATGGTGCAGTCACCTTCAAAGGCCTTCATCTTGAGGGGGAGGGTCTGATGCCGTTTTCCCTTTGACTCCCTATGCACCACCACCTGTGGCGGGTGCCATCTTGGAAAGGGGTATTTCCACCATTTTGGGTTTCAATTTGTTCTCAGGGAGTTTGTGAGATTCTGAATATAGCCATTATTTGCTGTTGCTTTTTGCCTGTTGCAGTTTCACTTGTCAGTAAACTTATTTTTTCACTTACAGCTACTTGTATTCATTCCTTACTGGTGGAAAGGGACTGGTTAAAACAAAGGGGGAGAACTCATTCTAGAATGTTCCCCTTTAAATTGTCTAAAACCAAGACAGAAAGCAAGATACCATCTCATACCTTTCCTTCACCTCTTCCTCTTCCTGTTTCCTCCTACGCTCCTCCTCTTCTTGCCATTGTCTTTCCTCTTCCTCTCTTCTGATCTGCTCTTCCTCCTCTTGCCTCCTTCTCTCCTCCACTTCCTGCCTGCGCCGGAGCTCCTGCTGCAGCAGGTGCTGGTAGAGGCTGCGCGCCAGGCGGCCACGCCAGTGCTTCTGCAGGGTCACCACGGAGGCCTTCAGGCGCAGCAGGCTCTTCTTCCAGAAGTATGCTCGGTAGTTCTTTTGGATTATAACAACACTGGATAGCACCTTCTGATACTTCTTCCTATAAAGAGAACCACACACTTAATGCACCACGAAATCATACATGCTCTGAGTTTTTCATGCCCTTGCATACTGACCACATCCACAGAAAAGTCTTTTTCAAAAAACAGAGTCCAGAAGTGACATATCTCTTCCTCTCCTGCCACTCACTACCTCTAAATCATATTCACCTCGCTGCTCTCCCTCCTGAATCTACCACTAATTTGTTTCAATGGGCACCTACTTTTCTGAAGACTCTCAAGATGATGAGGTAGAGATTTTTAGCACACGGAAAGGAAAGGTCCTCTGGCCCAAAGTCTCCTTGCATTGCACATAAACACATTCACTGAGCAGAGAGTGTAATCATTCAGTATGGATTTGTTACAACAGAAACATACAAATGGCCTTACTATATGAGAACAAATATTGCTCCATCTCTTAAGTGGTCAAAAGCAAATTACTCCAGGAAAGGCAAAAACAGTGCAAAAATAGATTTGGGCACACTAATTTCACATTGTCTGGGAGAAAACACACAGATACTATAATATTGATGGCTGAATCCAACATTTTAACAGGTTCACCTAAACAAATACTTCTATTGCACGTTTTGCCTAAACAAGAATCATAGAATATCTTGAGTTGCAAGGGACCACAAGGATCATCAGTGATATCAAAATCAACTTTGAAGCATTTCAATAACATGAAAGGACCCCAAAACACAACAAACATCATTCAGTATTTCTGCAGTCTAGTAAAGTTGTAGAAAAGTCAGGTTTTGCCTCTGCATTAAAGACTCTTTTTATCAAGGACATGAAAAAAGTTCCTGGTAGAAGTTTGTATATGATACACAAACGGGGCAAATAACAAGAGTTCCCATTACACAGTAATCTGGATCAATTTGTAAGCTCGATTCAAGCAAACATTAAACAAGCCAAAAGAGCCAATCGTAAGGTCTTGTATTGAAGTATCAAAGGCCAAACACAACTGATGTGGGACTATGTTGGGAAGCAGCAAGCCAAAACTAGTTTTTTGGGTGCCAGATCATCACACAAAGGCAAACTCCCACCACAACACTATAGAAAAAATACTACTGGGATCCTTATACTTGTAAGCAGAAATACTGTTGTATAGAACACTGCTTTTATCCTGTGTTCTGGGCTAGCAGCCCCATTTCAAGAACAATGTTAGACCCTCAAGTGATTTCTGAGGAAGCAGGATTGCAACCAGAAATTCAGGCTTATAGAATTAGAGCAATTGCTCCATACAGGACCTTAAGAAATAGAAAAGCCTAAGGAAAGGCTTTACCCCAGTTAAAGTATCCACACTTCTGTTTTTCCAACAGGGGCCACAAGATTTAACCAACCTGAAGCTGACATCTATTAAGGCTGAAAATAAGCAGACATTTTTTAAAGTAATTTAATATATTTAGATGCCTTAGTATCTTGCACTGGGGAAACAACCATTGGTACTAGTCAAATGAAAAATTTCTTTAATCCAAACCAGAATGTGCAGAGAGAAATTCAATGGGGTTGTTACAGAGGATCTTGGGCCAGCAGGCCACAGTAATCCTTGAGGCCTTACAGTCCTCGAAAGCACACTGGAAATAGCATGGTATTCTCACATACACTTCCCACAGACCTTCTGCAACACCCCGAGGAAAAGACACACCTTAAAATCCCTGTCCTGGCAATGAAATTCCCTTCAAATGGCAACAGGGACCCACGCTGACAGCTTGCCACCTCCCTGTACATCAGATACATCAGCTCAGTCAAGAAAATCAGGAGAGGGACACTAAGAGCAGTAGTGTGTAGAGGTCATGCTCTTTTCCGTCAGAATTAAGTCAAAGGGAGGAAGCACAGAGAAAAGAAAGGGAAAGGCAAGAGGTGATAAGAAGTAGGAGGTTTTAGGTTAATTACTCCTGGGCTGCAGGCCCCTCATCCCCACTCCTTCTGTCCACCCTGTGTCCTCCACATGGGGTGTGAACAGCTGCTCATGCACTCTCTGCCAAGCCAGGCTAAGTGCATCAAAAACGGTACTCTGACTTTTACAAAATGCATCTGCCAGAAACTCTCGCAAGTGCAACATGTGCCAAGCCCTGCCCAACTCCAGGCCAGCTCTGCCTGCTAATCTGCCAGGCTGAAGTGCCCCCTCATTCCTCATGACCACAGCCAAGCTTGCAGATGCCCTTCAGCTGGAATTGCTGCTCAAAGGCTGCGAATTTCATTCCCCTTGTTCAAGCTTCCATTCACCCTTCTGCACTGGCCAAAGAATTCCAACCTGCAGATCAAGTGAAGGGGTTGGAAGACCTCCTGACCATGTATCACACCAGAGAAGGCAGGCTGGCTGCAAGGCTCCAATGCTGCATTTGATATTTACTTAATTATTCTGTCAAGGAGCTGTAGTTAGCAGTTATGCCTCCAAGGACTAGAGATCATAGGGCTATGGAGCAATTTGCTACTGTCTTCTTCCCATGAGCAATACAGTTCTGAAGAAACCAGGGGCACAGGCAAATTCGTACATGGATCCTGCACTATGGGATTTTTAGCTGGTGAAGCTGTTACCTGCATCTCAGAGCTCCACAGATCAGCTACGTAAGAATGGGGTCATTTCAATGGGCTTGATTTTCTTGTCTCACATTTTAGTGATCAGAGATACTAGGTTGCATAGGCTGCAGGGAATGAGAGCAAAGAAAATCTGGTTCTCCAGGCTCACAGAACAAGTTCACAACAGGGGAGAAACCAGTAAAATCCTTCCTTTGCCAGTCTACTTTGCATGAGTCCAAATGAATTTAAATACACTTATACTTGTGAAACTAACAGAAATGGTATCAAGCTTAAGGCAGCACATACTGGTATTCCTGCCCAAGTCTGCACAGACCATTCAGCACTTGCCCAGATGAACTCCTGCCCGCTAGACTTTTTTCAATACAGGTGCAGTGCAACGGGAAATGCCTCACAGAAAGTTTTACAGACCCCCGTTCTAGCTCTTCTTTACTCCCTGTCTCCTCCCCTGGGAAGTCCAGTTACCTCCAGCTGCTTGTGAAGATTTACAGTCTGGCTGCAGAATCACAGCTTGTCCTTAAGGAGAGACTCATAACAGCAACATGTGGGATGAGGAATTCAGAAGTGTGGAGGCTGAAGGACCACAAGATTTCTAACTAAGAGGAACACTGCTGCCACACAGTCTCCATAACAGCCCTGCAGGGCAGCAGCTCCCTTACCAGGAACTCAGAAAAGCAGTAATCCAGTATGCCTGCAGTGATGTTTCCCAGAAAATCAATTTTCCTGTACTAATCCCTATCCCTCTCTCCAAATGCTAGACACAAAATAAAAGAGAGCAGAGGCCCTGACACAAAGAACTTGCAATCTCATGTACAAACAATAGAGCGAGCTCATTTGTCTTCCCAGAGGGAAATAAATAAATGAATAAAAGCCCCAGAGACCAAATGTGTATTTTTCTGATATTCCACACTGGCAAGGCAGGGTACAACCCTTGCACACATTTCCCAATGCAAAATGATGTAAATGGAGCTCTAAGAAGAGTGCCTGCTAAAACAGCTCTGCTGGCCAAGGATTTCACCTCCTCACAACCCTGACTGACAGGTGTCTGGAGCAAAGACCAGCCAGGAAAGAGCATCTTACTGGGATTAAGCGTGCATACCACAGCCATTAAGGAGTCAGCTGTTGCACTGACTTCGAGGGGCAGAGGAGGGGCGGTTTGTCTGCAGTTGGTTCTCCCAAACCTTCTCTGGTCAGGTGCAAAAGGGCTCTGCAAGAGGAGATTACTGTTGCAGAGCTGGCCAAAAACCAATTCTGAAGAGTTAATTAAACGAGAGGGAGATCACGAGGCAAACAGGCAGGGCGAGGAAAGAGGGTGAGCAGAGGCAGAACTGCAAGTGAGGAAGAAGCAATTGGCAGGGGGAACAGAAAACAGAGTTGACAGGCACAAGGAAAAGGAGGGGACCAAAAGCGTAGGTGGGGCCCAGCCAGGAGAGCCCTGAAGGCAAGGAAAAAGTGTCATCAGAGGCAAGCAATGGACACAGAAGTCCACGGGAAGCCTGCTGAGCAGCGTTGAGGGAGGGTGCAAACGTGCACAGAACTGAAAAAGAGGTGCCAAAGGTGCAGGAAAGGTTTCGGCAGAGCTGAAGCTAACAGGGAGGGCAGATTCTGCAACTCTCCCTTAGAATACAGGAGGGGAAGACGGGACGGATGCTAGGGGACTAGAGAGCAAAGCAGGGTGTCGGGGCAACCCAGGCACGCAAGCACGGGGGATGGTGGGGCAGCCCCCAGCACTGACCTTGCCATGTAGCCCAAGACGTGGGCCCGGATGACTATAGCTGCTTTCCTCAACTCCTCTTCCCGATCCTTCTCCAGCTTCTGCTCAAGAGCTTCCTTCAGGAAAACCTGACGCCACGGGGAGGAGTTTCAGTAAACACAAAGAGAGGAAAGAAGTCAGTCCCCGGGAGAGCCGGGCGGTTTCATCCCCGGGTGAGCGGCGCGGAGAGCGCTCCGTGCCCGGGCGGCTGCGCTGCCGCCGCCCCCGCGCTGCCCCGGCGCTGCCCCGCGGCGCCCGCACGCCGAGCGCCGGGAAAAGTTTTACAGCGGCGGGAGCCAAACTCCGTGCCCAACCCCCGCCGCCCTCACTCTGTGGTCAAGACTTAAAAGAGAGAGAGAAGGGAGGGAGCAGAGGAAGGAGGGAAAGAGGAGGGAGGAGGAGAGCCCAAGTTTGCGCCTGTGATTAACTCTTTCCCAGCTGACAGCTTTGCCGGCACCATCCGGTACCTCCCTGCAGCAGGCACCGGGACCTACTTGGGCGATTAAATATTTTGCAAAGAAACTCCTCCGCGTTTCAAGGAAAGGGAGGAACTTTTAGATTTCTAGGTTCCAGGAAGTAACCTTAACAGCAATCTTAATGGAAGGCAGGCAGAAAGCCAAAAGCCCAGTGGAGGCACAAAGCTGTGCCCACCGGTGCTGAAGCCCTCCACCGACCTCCAGAAACTCTGGGGTGAGATGCTTCCGTGCTGACGAGGCTCGACCGTGGAGCATGTACTACGGGCAACTGAGCTCTGACAATAGAACTCTCAAAGTATTACTGGTTACACGTCAGCGTCCAGTATTTTAATTATCAAGCATCTTTCACCACCTGTATTTACAACTTCTGCTCGGGTCTAAATGCTTGTGAAGAATGCAGGAGCTAGGTTAAAGACAAAAGAACTGAGATACAAGCAAGACAAGGCCATGTTTACAGGAATTGTGCTGACATATCTAAGCAATGTTAAATCAGCTGGCTTGCATTAGGTTAACACAGGATTCAGCACAAATTCCTGAAATAAATGCACTGCTTTTTGAGATGGATTGCAGCCTGCATGGAGCTCCACGGCTCTGTGGGTACACTTGCTAGCAGTACCCAGACTAGAATAAGCTGGTAAGATATGTCCATACAAGCTGCAGTCACAGCAGCAAGTGCCATATGGCCATGCTCGTGTGACCTGCTGCCTGGCATTGGAAAAATCCCTGCCAGGGTCAGCAGCAGAACGGGCTACATGAGGGAAGTGCAGCCCTGCTTGTTAAAGCACTGCCATGTACACAGGATGTGAGCTGATATTCATCAGTCTGCAGAATTCAGAACCACATTAATCAGTAGAAACTCCTTACAAATATGCTGGATCCATGTAGTTGTGCTGAGAGGCCAGAGATCTGAACAGTCATTTAGTCCAGTGCTCTGCACAACCTCTGCTCTTTCCCACTTATCTCCCCTTTATGTCCCTCTATACCTTCCCCTCCATCACTGCTTTTGGCCTCATCCCTTAAGGCTCTTCCTTCCCCCTGCAATGACCACTGTGTACTGACACCTCTCCCTGAGTTAGTATCCATAGCCAGTGGCTTTCCTGGACTTGAATTTCTCCTGGCGAGCAGTTTCCATTAAGAAATGAGGTGTTCTGTAATGACTAAGTAACCATGGGTAGCCTGAAAAGAAGCTTCATTATCAAGGTAATGCCAACCATGAAGCTGGCATCCTTCCCTGCAAGTTGTACATCCACTCCCTCTGTCAACTCAACAATCTTTTAAAGATTTCTCTGAGGCAGGGATTGCTCTTTCCATTACATTCCAGAACCAAGCAGCAGTCACCCATTTCAAGAATGTAACCAGCAAAACAATGTCTCGGTCCATTATCTTCATCAAATTGCAAAAATACTCAGGCCATCAGGATTTCCCTAGCAAGCACAGTATTTGCTGAGCCAAGCCAGTTAAGGCAGGGAAAGGCAGGGAAAACTTCAGGGCTTGCAGAGTTCCATGAGACCCAACCCTAATCCTATAGGATTAGAGGATCTATATATGCTTGAGTGAGGGGTTAATCTCAAAAAAACCATAACAATATCTAGTTATAAACTGTTGGCATTTTGAAGGTTTGGAGGTTTTTTAGACTCCACTAGATGACAAGGAAGAATAATACGCATTTCAAGTCCAGAAATATTTTTGATGCCTTGCAGAAATAAACTGGAAAGTGGCTGTTTCTTTGTCATTATTCATAGTCATTTTTCTGAAAACTTGAGATTGTTTTCATCTGGGAAAAGAATGATTGAACAAAACATGCAAGGTTACATCTATCATATTCTGCTCATACTGGACACTGGCCAGGTGTTAAACCCCAGTGCATCACCACAGTGTTCCTCATACAACATCAAAGCCTGCATGCATCATCAGTGTGATAGTGAACATGTTAAGGTTTCACAGAGATCAGCAGACACAAATGTAACTGCTTGGGCACTCATGTGTACATAAGGGGGATCATATGATTCTTGGGGACAGCACTGGGAAAGCAGGAAGTGGGTCACTGTGACCTGGATGCCAAACAGTGTACAGCAACCTCCTCCTGCAAACAGGCCCTGCAAACCAGCAGGTTGAAATGTGGAAATTAATGCCTTCAAATAGCAAAGATTACTGTGTTAAACCACTGTAGGAAATTTGTGTTGTGGGTATGGGCAAGTATGGCAGAAGGCCCAGGTGCACTGAAGAAAGGGGTCATGGAAGCTGCTGTTCCATCCCAGCACATTCCCAGTGAAGGCAAAGGCACCTTAGCAATCTCTTTCATCATCACTCTGCTTGTTTGCATCCAAGCTCTTAACTCTGCCACACCACCAGATAAAACCAGCATTGCATACATTAATACCTCTTATAAACATTAATTTGACAATTGCCAGCACAGCAGCTGCTCTATTCTTAATGAAAAACACAAAGATTATCCTGCCCTTCCTCCTCTGTTTCCTTTCCCAAGCTTCACAATCCCCTGCACTAATTCACAGAGTCTTTTCCTTCCTCCTTCAAACAATTGCTAGGGATATAATTATCTTTCCATTCATTTTGCAGGAAGTATTTCCCCTTCTATAAGCCTTGCTCTTCACCCACCCCTTATACTTCTTCCTAGGTTACATCCCCATGGGCTTGCCACACCTTTTTCAGTAGCTACTCCTCACTAAACCAAGATTAGTTCTGGGAATACCAACCTGAGTACCCAGAGCTGCACCTGTAGCAGCAAAAGTGGCAGTAAGGCCATGCAAGGGACTTCCTTTTCAGGACAACGACCTATGTTCTGTTCCCCTTGGCTGGTAGCTTCACTTCACCTTTACCTGAAAGACTCTGGAAAAATTAAGGCTCTTTTCTCCATCAACCCAAGTATTCCAGGCCTACGTTACCTAGCACCAGCTGAAACATGAGTGCAGACAAAGCAGTCTGTAATCCAAGGCACAACAGCAAGACTCAGACAGCAGGGAAGGCACTGCCAGGAAGCACCACTGCTCTGCAAGGCCTCACCTTGGCATCTGCTTTCCTAAGGACAGGCTTTCTGGAGACACTGTCACAAAGCTGAGCTGCAAAGTAGTCTCCAAGGAAGGAATGAAATGGCTTTCTATGGGAAAGAATGCCAGGCAACTCATCTGAAGAATAACATGGCAGCGTATTTGTCCTGGTTTAGGGCAAATTTGGGAGAAACTTGTATATACAAGCATCAAAAAGTCACCCCAGGAGAGTAATACACCTTGGAATGAAAGCACCTTGGAGCAGCCTGGGGCTGGCCAGCTATTCAGCATGGCAGCAAGTGTGGGACATGCCAGGACAGCCTTGGACTGATCCATTCTTTCAATAAATAGAACTGCTCCCCTCTACGAGGACACACATCTCTAATACAAACCATGCCAAATAGAAAGTAACTTCTACAACCAAACAAGATGGCTCAATTGCTTCCCAGCTCCAGTGAATTTTCCTTCTCAGGCATAAAGAATACAAAGACTGCCTCTCTTAATAATTTCTTCCTTTCCACAATATTCAGACTCACAGCAACCAGTGTCCAAGCAGAGAGATTACAGTTTACCAACATGCTACATACAGCTCTTCAGTCAAGTTTTAGTTTACAGGACACAGTCATTAAAAAATAAATACATTAGAGTAAAATAAATAGAGTAGATACATCCAGAGTTTTGACAAAACACAAACACATTTTCTTTGCCACAATTACCACCCATATTGGGGTTTTTTTTCCCAATAATTTGTGCAGGTCAAGGAGTGAGTGAAAAGAGTCAGATGGACTCAGTCCTTCATTATGCACAATGGGGACTGAAGAGAAAAGGGACCTATAGCTTCCAGGGGCTCAAAGCAGCCTGGATTTCCTGCTTGTTGTTAGTCTGCTTTAGGCTCTGGACTCCAGCTGTATAGCTTATAACCTTTTGTACTCTAAAAGGTGAGTATGTGCATGTGAGTTTAGTCCTCCAACCTGCTGCCCTTGCTGTAGCACAGCAATCTTCCATCTCTTGTCATGCTAGGAAGAAAGTTCAAACTCTCTGTTTACCAGATCTAAACATCATTTTTTAAAGCTTTCCAGACAGCTCTGCAACACACAGGCTGTCCACATAGGCTTTAACACTAAAATGCTGGGAGACTGGCAGTCACTCAAGCAATGTGGATTATCCAGGGACAGGAATGACCAAAATGGTTCTTGGTTTGCAGGCACCAGTGAGGAGACTCCAGATTCCAAAATCAAAGATGGGGAACACTTCAATCACAGAGCAGAAATACAGTTAAATGATAAAATCTTCTTTCTGGAACATCAGTGGAGGCATGGGGGAAAAAAAAAAACCCAACCAAAAAAACCACCAAAAAACCAACCAAACTCCAGATTAATACATATCCTTCCCACAGCAATGGCCAGTGGTTTCCTTGATTGTCACACAGAGCTCATAGCCCAGACTACCAACTGGACTACCATCAGCCCAGTAGGAAGAGGAGAGAGAGATCTTGCTCTAATAAATATTATAGTCTATCCACTTATTGAGAAATAATTGCTCAATGCAACAAATGCAACAATGCAAATCTGATCTCCTGGACAAATTAAATGTGCATGTTCACTAGAATCACTTCTGGTTTCATTGTAGCACTGCAAATATTCTGAAGTACTTTTCTGAAGGCTTAAGGGCAAAAAAAATGCAAGAAGTTGCTTTGATGTACTACCATCTGCTCTAGATATGGACTGCATACCCACTATTGAGCAATGCTGTCTGCATTGGACATCATCCATCTTGGAATATTCTTTGATGAATTTACTGGAATATGTGGCAAGTTGTGATAGAGACAGCTTCACACTCCCAGATTTCTATAGCAATATACCTCAAAATGTTCACATCTATTTCTGCATGAAAATACAGACTATTCCAGGCAAGAGAGAAGTGTTAAACATTCACCAAAACAGAAGCAAGATCTGAATTACGCAAGTGGGCAGAAGCATTTGGATACCTCTTCATAGAAAATGTATGCTAACATCTGGGCTAGCTGCAAAAGCATCATCTGAGCTTCCCCAACAGAAAGCTGGTGTCATACATCTGGTGATGCAGCTATTCACAGCTTAGATATAGACCAAGATTCAGCTCACTGCCTCAGGCAAGGATTTCAGTTAGTCAAGCAGAGTGAAATACCTGGCACAAGTGGCAAGAGTTAATGGCACACATTACAATTACATAAAATGAGACCCGTGTTTGTTCCCCTTGAATCTTTAAATTGATCAGACACAACAAAATCAATCTGACTTGGTCAATTAGGACTTTAGTTAAAATCCAAAAAGTCTGCTATGAAATATTTGAGATGCTGCAGGTCAGTGGCATAGGCCGATGTATTGAAAGGATCATGACTGCAGTGCCTTGCAATCTGACCAGATGCAATCACGTCCCCTTGCACCTGGAGCGAAGCCATACCCTTCCCCACACTGATGAAGTACCTTGGTTTTACCCAACTGCCATTCTTTCTTGCTGCTGTCATAGGTCTGAAGAAAACCTGCACATACAGCTTTGCTGTTGTCTGAGAGACTTGGCCCCTTCACAAGCATCTTGTACCTAAGAACAAAACAGAACTTCATCAGATTACAGATGACAGTAACTGCCTCCTCCCTCTCTTCCCAATTTTTTAACTCTAATTATCCTCCTCCCATTAGTCCTTCTTCCTCTGAGACCCTCCTTATTCATGTTTGCCTTCCAATTTGGAAATTTCCATCCCCCAACCTTTATCTGTTCCTACCACACTGGCAATTATTGTTGCAATCCCACTAAAAGAATACAAACTCAACAGAATTTTTCAGTAAAGAACAACTGTCTTTTTGAAGCATGTGCTTTCATCAGACACAAGTTATTTTGTTCAGTGTAGGGGTGGCATTTAGTGCTCCAAGAGACAAAGGAAGCAATGTTCAGTGTCCCTTCTAGCCTTAAACTTCAAAAAATCCTTTTGATGTAGCTCATTAAAAGAAATAATCACTCCTTCCAATATTAATCATCAACTATACTGTCCATTAGAATTTTCTTCAGCTGCCTAAAGGTTTTAAGCATGATATTTTCCTTTTACATATTATGACCAGCTGGATTTCACAGCATCACACTAGCAAATCTGTGGCAAAGCTACCAAGAGAAAAAAAAAAAAAAAGACAGAAAAAAGACCAAAGACCATCTGGCTATTTTTCCATTCTGACTTTTAGCCTAAAGGCAAGTCTCCAAAATGCCTCCCGGATCAGTCTATGATATGAGCTTTAAGGCCATGGTTAGAAAAGCATCCCACAGATGATCCACACCAGAGGGAATAGTCATATAGAATTCTATACTTTGGGGCTGTTCCAGCATGCAACACAATGACAGCAATTACCTGCTGAGAAAGTCCTGGAAAAGGCGCCGTACAGGGAATCCTGCTCTGCGAACTTTCACTGTCTCCAGCATCCCTGAGTACCGGAGCTGATTCAGCACCACATCTGGATTAAAGAGGTTCGGCGCCTAAATAATGATCCAGAATCAAAACCAAATAAGCAAGGCAGTCACAGGCTGTATATCTGTTTTGCTGTAGAAAGCCAACCCTGCATATTTGGGCATGCCAGGTAAAAAGGGAGAAGTGTAGGTCAAGGGGAAAGCAACCTCACAACACTGAATAGTGCAAATAAGGGACAAAAGGGAATTGGGCTGATTCTGGGAGAAAAAAAAACAGTTTGCAGACTGCACTCACATTCAGACTATGGTAGGAAAGCAAAGATACAATGTCTTAACACATACAGAGTGCAGAACCCTGACTCAGTTTTCTTTGCAGTCTCTCTTTTCAGTTAAACTGGAGACAAACTACAGAATTCTTTTCTGGCATAAATCACCTAAGCAGCCTGTCCTCTGCCATATCATTAATGGTTTCAAAAGACACAAAGAAAAGCATCAGTTCAGAGCTCCCCACCCAATCTAGTTAGCAGCATGCCTTCCTGCCACAGCTCACAGTACAAGCGAGAGCCAGCCTGTCCCTAAACACTGTGACTTGGTCATGATGCATCCACCTCCAGTGCCTCAGAGCCAGGGATCTGCAGGGGACAGTGCCTACTGCACACGCTCTTCATTCCAGTACAGATTTCTCCACAGGCACTATAAACAGGAGTGATTGCTTCTTCTACCACAGCTCTGGACTCTGCACAAGCCTGGGTAATCCTCCAGGTTTCATAAGCTCTGAAAGAGGTGGGAATGGCTATATAATCTCATATTCAGCATTCAGTCTTTCCATCTGATTACCAGGAGGAGGGTGTGTTTTTTCTCAACTGTAAAATAACTAGAATGAAAAAGAAGGGTGAGGAGGAACTGCTCTTACCCTCAGTTTGAGGCACCTGCTAGGCATTTGTGCAAGGGCATGCCCATGCAGGCCTGTGTCCCATGCACACATATGGCTGGAAGACAGACTTACCTTTTCTGTATTTGGTTTGATGCAGCGGATGAAAAATGGGTTGGAAGTACTAAGCGTGGCCATCAGGGAATGGAGAGAATCCTAAAGACCAGCAAGAGAGACCCAAAGGATCAGTCACTACAGAAGGGAAATTGAAAAGGAATTTGATGCAATAAGGTCTTCATGCAGCCCTCCCAATCCTAATGTCCTGACTCTGCCTACCAAAATTTCAATAACCCATGAGATTTCTTCCTGTCCAAACATACCCACAGTTTGCTCTTAAGACTATTTATATGGCCATCCTCGTTCTTGGAGCTGTATCACTTTTGTGAGTTAATTTTACAAGTCTCTCAACTTTAAATACAGGAAAACAAAACAGTGAAATGAACAGAAGGTTTGCAGACAATCTAAGTGTGGGAGATTCATACTTGCAAGGTCCTCCTAATAAAATTTTATTGGAATTGTCACTACACCTGTAAAAACGTGGCCTAAAAGGAAACATACACTTAGCTGAAACACCAAACCAATATGAAGGATCGAAGAACCTCAGGAACTTCATATACTTAGCAGAGGATTCTTTTCCTCTGCCACCCTGCTCAGTCTTATCATTTCACATTTTATACCAGACAGAAATCCTTGGGGCCGTGGCACTGTCTTTTTTTAGCACTGCAACATTCCTGCACATTTTCAGTGCTGGACACAAAACAAGGATGAATGACTCCTCTTGGCTGCAGGCCTTGCTTTACCCATCTGCTCCTCCCCAGAAGCCTGCTGCTCTCTTGGAAAACATCATACCCTGAACTGGGAACTGACAGTCGGTCTGCGCCTCTGGGTGCCCATCTTCAGTGTCTCTTCACTGCAACGACTGCAGACTCTTTCAAAAAGGTCATAGATAAAGTCCAGCCTGAGGGAGATGAAAAGAATTAATGAAGATGCAAGATACCTGTAAGAAAATGGTTCTTATTGTCAGCTACTGCCCTGTTTTATACCTGCTGTGCCAGAGTGGCTGCAGGAAGCAGTTCAGCTGGGCACTTCAGTGAGGAAATTAATACTTCCCATGTGGCTGCCCAGATCCCGTGGGCTGCCCTGTATGCCACACTCAGCTGCAAAGCCAGAAGCCCCATCTCACACTTTCAGGCAGGATATTTCACAAAGGAAAATCTCCATTGTGCACTGGCTAGGACCTCCTTGAGCAAGGAGGTGTCCCTTGAGCAAGCATATGCCCCCAGGCAAAACTACCTCAAAGATATGTCAAAGATATGGACTGGTGCTGTCATGCCTCCCAAACTAGCTCTCCTGATTAGTCCCCATGACATGAACACGAAATTGGAAGCCCAGCTCTTCTGTGTCCAGAGGAGTTCTAGAGCTACCTTCCATGTAGGTCAGTTCTGGGGAATCTTCCACCATTTTGCCACTCCTGAGACATTGGTGCTGGTTCCTATGAAGCTGCACAAAGTTCTTCAGAGCTGCTTGGACCAGTTTATTGTTATGCCTGCTTCTGGCCAAACTTCCCTTCTGGCATGTTGAAAAAGCCTATTATGCTGGACAATAACAACCACAATTCTGGCCTTAAGCCTCATGAAAAATGTTCCTCAGATGCCACTGTCCAAGTAAGACAACAATGAGCAGCTCACAGTCTCAGCTCCTTCAGGTTGTTTCAAAGTTTCTCAGTGCACACTCTGTAGCAGCTTCAGAGAAGATGCATTTCTGAAACAGTCTCATCAGGCTGGAACCCAAAGGCAATACATGGACTGTGGCAAGAGGCACATGGTGGAGTTGCTGCTCAAAGGCTTGTAGGATACTCTGTTATTAAATGCCTCCCTCCTACTAGACCCCCCACTTCTGTTTCCCAGACCTTGCTCAAGACCAAAATTTCTGTAAGGTCATGTTGCAGCACTGGGATATAACATTAGAGTCCATGCCCAGTCCCACAGCAACAGCTCAGTCTGGCTCAGGATAAGGACAGATGATTTCCACTAATAAGCTGGAAAATAAGCAGCCTCTTTACAAAGGCTTGCAATTGACAACATGGGAAAGAACATTGACTCATTCAGGGAAAACTTTGCCATTGCTGGTATAAGGAGGTAAGAGGAAGAAGGAAAAGGAAAGTGGGAAAGGGAAGGGGAAGGGGAGGAGGAAAGGCAAAGGTGGAAAGAAAAACCAAATTGCCTGGAGGGACATCTGTCATGCTGTTAAAGCTCTTTTTAAAACTGGGACAACATGAGTCCTGATTAAATCTGTGCCTCATCTGACTTCCCCAGCTCTCCTTTCTTCTATCAGGACACTTCAGCACAAAGAGAAGAATTACTAAGAACAACGCCTGATGCTCTGGCAAAAGCAACTGCTTTCCTTGGTCTAGTTTCTTACATGAAGGTGGCTTAGTTCCACCCAACAGATGTGGCCTCCTGACAAGCATACCTGCTGTCTTTCAGCATGTTTAAAATGTCATCACGAAAGGTGTCTCTGTTCTTCTCCAGAAAGCCTCTCACATCATACAGCACCTGCAACACAGACACAGCCACTAGAGCAGTGCCATACAGATCATTAAGTCCCACATTTACATGCCAATGCACAAGGCCTCCAGCAGAGCTACACAGTTAACACTGCAGGCATGTGCCAAGATCTGGCTTTCTGGGGTCAAAGAGCTACAGAGTTCTGCAGTTACTGGCAAGAAAGTGGCTTTTAGCCATCAATTTAAAAAAAAAAAATCAAACCAACAAACCCAACCTCAAAAACAGGAGCCAAGTAAAACAGCTGCAAAGATTTGCCTGGCAGGAGAGGGTCTGTTGGGAAATCCTCTGCAAGGTGTGAGGTACTCTATTCACTTCAGGAGAGTGAAGAGAATGGCCACCCAGTGTCCCAACTTCCCAACAAGTGCTCAGCAGATTATTCTGGGAGGAGGTTAGCCCTTCTTTAATGTGCAGGTATCCTCCCTTGACACACCTTCATCTGCTTCATATCTCTTCACAATAAAGAGCAACATTCAACCTTGAAGGCTCAGGAACCTTTTCCTTTTTGCAATAGGTATTCAGCCTTTCCTCCTCCTCCTCTAAAGTCAAATTTTCCTTGTGACTTTTTCTTTGAGTTTTGTTTGTGAATGTCCAAGAAAAGACAACATGAGTAACAGAAATAAGGAGTTTATCCCCCAAACAAGAAGTTACCTGAGAAACTCAAACATCCAAATTGGAGAATATAGTACTAGAGGGTGACATGCAATTTTAAGCCCATTGTACTCATTGTGCTCTGGTACGGGACGTTAACTGCGTGGAAACACACAGCCCAGAGACACACAGCTCTAGAATTCTGCAATCTAGAATTGAGGACCTCAAGTCCAGAATACACCAAGCATCTCACAAACACATCATGGACACCTACCTCTCCTGCATAATGCCTTATGCCAAACTGATGGTCTGTCACCCGAGGCTTTACATAGTAGGGATTGCTCTGAAATGAAAGAAAAAGAAGTTGTCTCATAATGTTGGTATAAGAATAGTCAGGAACTCTGCCATGACTATGACAAGGCTGGGATGGGCAAGGACCTTTGCTCTTGCAGAGCCCGACCACATCTGCTGCAGCTATCTGCAGCCACATTAAAAATGTGTTACTCAAATTTAAGATGGAAATATCCAGCCCTTCAAGGCATTTCTCATGTGAGCAAGGGCTTGCAGAATCAAGGCTGCGGAGGCATGCCATGGATGGAATGTTAATTCTTGTGTGTCTGACACCTGAGGAGACTGAGCTCCACACAAACCATGTGGTGCAGGACACAGGATCAGGATGCAGGGAAGATGGCAGCTTTGCATAACACCTCCACACCTTTTCTTCATCAAAGGAAATAACATACCAATTTCCTGTCTTCCCCTATATTTCTCCTTGCACCTCACTTCCCCTACATTCAATATTCAGTTTTCCATTCTCTTTTTCCTCTCTCATTTCCCTCCTCCTTTCTCTGTTCTGTGAAAACCATTTTAACTATTTAAGAGCAGCCATGCTGCTCTAGACCAACGATCTATCCAGCTAAGTATTCTGCCTCTGACTATGTAGAGTAGAGTACAAACTACTTGTCGTACAAAGTACTTGTTTGTACTCTATCCTACTGACTATGTAGGGTAGAGTACAAACAAAGTGAGTAAATCGTACTTTCATCCTAATATTCCCTCAAACTCAAATTATTTCTATGAGGCTTGCCTAGCTAGTAACCCCAAATGGATTTCTCTTTGAAATACTCACTCATTCCACAAGTGAACCCATGCAGATTTCTTGCATTTGGAGTGTCCTTTCACAGGGAGCTCTCAAGTAACTACATAGGGAACTTGGATTTAAGTCTGGCTTCCATTAGTGCCATTAATCTTTCACAGGCCATGTGCGACTTTTAAACCCATCACACCCACCCAAGTCATCTTGTCTCCACACTGCAGGTCCCTTCAAAGCAGTTTTCTGCAGCACTGAAGCTGTCCCAGACCTGCTGTTTACAAGTTCTGACAGAATCCCTCCTTTTAGTGGAGGGGCCCTGTGGTGTACATGGTTCAAAGTGAAGGTGACCTACAGACGATACAATGCCATAACAATGTTTTCTACTATTGCTGTTAGTTTCCTGGGAGCTTTTACTACTTCTTTGGGGGATTTTTATTACTGCTGAGCCCTGTGCTGGTATTTCCATGGAACTCCATCACAGCCTGTGTCTGGGTCTCACTCCTGAAGAGCAGGCGTCAGTTCAGGGGCCATCATTTCAAAGGTGAAGTTGGGACTATTTTCCTTTAGGCACAGCATTTTACATTTATCTACACTGCTTTTCATTTTCACTTTACAACACAATCAGTCTCATGAGGCCCCTCTCAGACCAGCCTTGCCCTGAGTGTCAGCAGAAAACCTCAGTGCTTGTAGGAGACAGTGTTTTACAGGCCTCCTGTCATTGAGGTAACTGACCATTTACATTCTGTGAATTTACACAATTGTGAAATCAGAACTGTGGGCCTATAGTTTCCTACAATACTTACTAAAAATTAACATAATTCCCCACCTTCTCAGACGAAAGTACTAAGGAAATTTTAAGCAACATGCTGCATGATGCTGTTTGTAATTCAGGTCTTTCATCTTGAAGATATTTTAGCAGTATTTAGCAGGCGGACAGCTTCTGATGCTTTTATTTTGTTAGTGCTACTGAAAATTTTTTCATGTGTTTTTTCTTTTCACATTGATCCCATTTCACTGCTCTTCCCTTCCCCCCATACAGTCATCTTTTTCCAACCACAAACTTCCCTGTCTTCCACTCCAAACATGACTGCTACTGGATCTCCCATGTGGATTGGCATCCTGTTCTCCTCCCCCTCTCTACCACCTTATATTCCACCCTTATATTCCACCCATGCTTACAACACTTTTGGTTCCTTTTGCTGTCTTCCCTATTGCTCCTCTCTCCAGTTGTTTCAGAGGTCATATTCTCTTAAATCCCAGCTTTATGCTTTTTCCTCCTTAAGACTACAGCATTCCACAGAAAATATAGAGAAGAGGGCTTGTTCTCGTCAGGCGTCCCAGCAATGCTGGCTGGATGTCTTCCAATGCTCTTCCAGCCAGGACTAGAGACCTTGACTGGTATAAAAAAATGCTTTTGCCTTCAGCAAATGCAAATCCTAGAGCACTATTTGCTCCAGTTCCTCCCTGCACTTATAACTCAGCCTCTTCCATCCCTTGAAAGCTTCCTAGGGTTCCAGGTTAACTACTATTGCCTCAAAGCAGACAGAGGTGACACTATGAACAGCTTAATGAAAAGGCTACTTAATGCACAGAAATCACCAAAAATAGCAACCAAAATGTAGTGGGGCATAAAGGAATGCAAAATAATACTGGCAGTCTCATGCTCCTGTACAATAAACCACAGGTACCTTCTTACCAAGGGAACTGCATTCTGGTCTGATTATTTATCTCAGAAAAGAATAGAGAAAAAAATATGTAGACAGATTCAGAAACAAACAGTAGAAAGAAAGAGGAGCTTTGAAATGTCTCCATTTGGAGACAAACTGAAGAGTTTGGGACAGTTGAGAAAGAAAATTCATAACAAGTGATACATTAAAAATATTCATTAGTTCTATATTAAGAAATACCAACCACAATTTAAAGAAAAAGAAGGTAAATCAGGCATTCTCACATTTCTTGACCTATAAGACAAGGCAAAGCCACAGTGGACTAAATTGAAGGCCTTGATTTAAGCCTAAAGAAAGTAAATATTTCCTCAAAGCTGTAAGTAGCCAACCAAAATTCATTGCTATTGCTTCTAATTTGTAGTCATGAGGGTTACTAGCAGACTTACAATGCAGATATGAAAAATGAGAATATCTGCATCTATGCCAATTTAAAAAAAAAAAATCAGATAAAAGATACAGATTTGTATGTTTTCAAGCTTGGATGAAACCTGAATTAGAAGATTAGAAAACATATTTGCTGACAATGTTTTCACTAAAGTAGTTAATTATTCTGTAAGTCCATGCTACAGGCTTTAATTTGCTTTGTTTTCAGTCTATTTACTGTTTAGAACAAAGTGTTGGCTGTACCAGAGACATGGTAAGGGATTGCTACAATGATCTCAGTGGGGTTTCTGTGTCCCCAGGATGGCTTTCTGACCTGCATGGAAAAGCCGTTCCACTACTGTGTCCAGAACACAAGAAAGAGGATGAAAGAATTTAATTAATTAGGAACAATAAGAGAGCTTTCATTAAAAGTCATGAGGCAAAAGCCGTCCCCAGCCCCAGGAGACAGATTTGACATGCTCTGGAGCAGACTGCTGTGAGTCAGCTGGCAGGAGAAACCCACACACACTGTGCAGCCACATCCTGTGCCTGGGGTGCTGCCTCGTGTCCCGTCGCAGACCAGCAGAACCTGACTCCATCCCATGCTGCAAATTCAAACCTCCTCTGCACACAGCCTGTGGAATGCACACTCCCTCCTCTCCGTGTGCACAGGAGACCATTCTCACGTTGCTATACATATTACTGTTGTTCCAAGCAGCTTTATTAAACACTCGCAGGTTTGGTCCTAAAGCACTTTAAATTTCCTGCACAAAGCACATATTTTACATCAACAAAACCTTCACTTTAGGTTTTGAAATGCTGATGGGGCTAACATACTGATCATTTGCCTGCCAGGTTATTTTCTTACTTACCATATGCTGGCTGTGAAGTTTTTCCAGAAGGGTGTTGTCTGTGCCTTTGGGGAATCGACTCTCTTCATTCACCAAAGCCAGTAGACCTAGTTTCTACAGCAAAACAAGAGACAGGCTTTTACAGTCAGCAAAAGCTTTAACTACAGAGCACCAAGCCAAGAACTGGAGATCTGAACAGACCATTGAGCAATAACCCTAGAGATATACCAAGCAAAACTCAAACTGAAAGCAGAATTCTGGACAGTTAATGCATTCAGCAAGCAGAACATAAGTGGAGATTATTTATTAAAAAATCACATTGAGGTTTTACTTGAATGCTAATCCCTGTCTAAAACTGTGACACCCTTCCTAAGCTTACTCTCAACAAGAAGTCAAGATCTGCTATCTTGAGCCGAGATTATAGGTAGAACAGCTCATACTTTTGCCAGGTCACTATGGGAAGAGGATCAAAGCAACTATCTGCTTTTAAAACCAGGAAATGCCAGGGAAGATCTCAAGACAATCAGCACTTTGATCTCTAGAAGCTGCCACAGGTAACTGCTTACCTTCTCAATGAGGTCCAGGCACTCTGCATTATCCATCCAGTCAATGGCTTCCCAGTTTATCCCCTCCCTGAGAGTCAAGAACAAACAGAACAAAGTTGTGAAATGGAAGACCCAATGTCCTGGGGTGTAGGAGAGCAGAAGTAACTGAGCCTGGCAGCTGTCCTAAAACTCAAGGTGATTTGCAGTAATTAGGCTTTGCCATGGCTGAGGAAAAAGAATAGGGGACAAAATGCACTGCTAACACAAGGAGATGGAAATAAGAGACAGCCTTTCTTATCCATACCAGTGACTTAGACTGATGCTTTTGTTATAGTCATTGAGCAAATTTCACATGAATTTTAAGACTGTGCTCTTTCTGGAGTGATAAGCATCAGCCCACCCAGTGGTGATGATGGACACTTTGCTACACAGCTTCAAGAGTCAGCTGCTGATGCAGCAATCTGGAAAGCAGGCCTGAAGGACATCTGCCAGAAGACTGAACCACAGTTCACAGGTCCACCAGGAGAAGAGACTGGAGAGAGTTTTGAAGATTATGACACAGGTAAGCTTTGGCCTGACATGCAGGGAGCCTACAGGGTGGCCCTGCATCTTTCAGAATAGGAGCTGATGTAGGTACAGTAGTGCAATAATGTGCTTTGAAAATCACCCATGACATTCTGTAAATCTGCTGAAAGTGGTTTTCCACCTTGCCATCTTCTTATACTCCCGTAATACAGGATATGCCTGTTTTCATAATCCAGAGTAACCTAGGATAACTCTTAAGAATACAAGGAAGACAAGAGGCTATGTGTGAAGCTATTTACTAACATTCTGATACAGACACCTTTCAGGTGGAGACTAACATTTTGAAGATAGTAGAGCTGTTGCCTCTGAGTGCTTCAGCCCAGGCTTCATACTTTAAGGTTCAAAGCATCAAGATGACATGCATGAATCTACTTACTAAGCCTGAGGAAGCAGAGCTTATATTGTGAAAGATGAGCTTTAAGTACATTGCCTTAGAAAAATTTGATATGTAGTCAATAAAAGAATCCTCTCATTCCTTCCAAAGTTCAGCCACAGAACTTGAACTTCTATGCAACAATCAGGAAAGAATAATTTGTCATGATGGTACCATTTTTAATACAAGATTCCTACAATGGTGGAACTGGCCTGAGAAGTGAGTGCATAAATAGCCTTGCAATTTTGTAATCTTTAGAATTTAATGAATTGCCTATTCAACTGTCTCCCTTTACAAGGCTGCTCTCATTTGCTCTCACTGACCCTATTCAATTCCTTCAATCACAAACATAAAGGCTTCTGTTTCAGAGCAACAACTGAAGTATTTGTCTAGCAGCCTTCTCTAGAAGCAGAAATACTCTAGAACATCACAGGTACTTCACAAAACGCAATCCAGTATGAAGCCCAAAGAAGAGGAGAAAGCTCTGCAGAGGCCCCAAGCTCTGGAAACAGCCTGATGTAAATCTTGCTGAGGAAAAGAGTCCTTTTCACAGTATAGGAATCTCTAGGACAGAAAGCGCTGTCAAATATCTCTAATTGTCTATCTTTAGGGAAGTTACTTTTTGCACACCAAGATTCCATCTGCATTACACCACCACTGCCATAGGTAAATCATTACCAAAGTCAGTAATACACCCAGTGACCATGTACTCTAATGGGTTAAAGCCCAGGAACTTTCCATTCAGCTGAGAGGCAGAAGGAAATCTGGAGTTTCTAAACACTATAATGGAGAATGCTTTTTCCTGGAGACAAGTGACTTATGCTGGCAAAGCACATGGACAATGCTTAACAAGACACATCCAAGGTCAGGGCTGTACTAAGGCCCAGTTGTCTCTCCTGCTCCGGTGGTAGGGACTGAGCAGCACAGGAGGAATGATGTCCTCCCTCGTACTACCCATGAAAGCAGCAGGGCCACGCTCCCACTGTTTGTCACCTGTTGTACTCCAGCTGCTCCAAGGAGAAGATGTGTTTGTTGAAATATTCCTGGAGTTTCTCATTTGCATAGTTAATGTTAAACTGCTCAAAACGATTCACCTGCAAGAAGAAACAATTATAAAATTTAACATTCTTGTTCCTGAGCTCTAAAAGAATCTATACAGTCAACAGGGAAGGTGCCAGGCCTGGAGTAAAGCCAGGGAACTGTAGTGGTGTCAGGTGGATATGAGGAGGACAGTATGGAGAGGTCCAGTAGGAGAACAGCTTTTGTAGCCCATGCAAGGTTAATTCAATAAATCTAATTCACAGTAAAGCATGCTAAAGACAATTATGTTTCTCTTCATGGAAGAAAGAAATAAATTCCCTAACTGTTAGGTCACAGGCTTTCTCTTCTATGAAATATCTGAGCAGTCACTCTATGACTGTTCAACATACATCTCACATCAGTTGTAGTTAGAAGCATTACATGCAGGATTCTCCACACCACGCAAAACAGATGTAAACAAAAAATGTACACATAGGATTTGGATATTTAGTTCGCATACAAATCAAATATTCAGTATTTTCTATCACAGCAGATCTGCTAAGGGTTTCTATCACAAACCAGACCTTGAATATTGGCCTATATGAATATGGCTGGCAGAAATGGGCAGCTAAATACATCTTTCTGCTTTCAGGGGAAAATGGCAGGGGAGAGATTCCAGAATGCTGTGTGCAATCCTTACCAGGATGCAAACCCACCGAAGTTTCTTCCAATATACATCAACATCTCCAAAACCAACCCACCCCACAAAAAACAAAATCCTGACCTGAAAGTTCTCGAAGCCAAAGATATCCAGGATGCCCACAGACTTAAAGTTTTCCTTGCCTTTGATCTTTGTATTAATCTTGCTAATGAGCCATGAAAAACATTGGGAATAGAGTGCCATAGAGAGGGAGTCCCTGGAGTCAGCTGCCTGTAAATACAGAGAGAAAAAATGAGTCACAAAGAGAATAGAAGGCATAAGGGCCACACGAATCTCTATGAGACTTCAGGTTCCTCCACTCCTCTTCAGGTTTCTCAGCCTCTGTACTGGCTGTGCCCAGTGCAGTATTTATTTGTAACAAGTTTTCAAATAGCCAGGCCACACACAGACCAGCCATAATTTTTGGGTAACTGCACTTGAGAGGGTGAAGGAAGTAACAAAATCAGTGACAATTTTTGGAACAAGTACTGGGACAGGGAAGGTGGCAAAATACCTCACAACTAAGCCCACAGCAGTAATTTTTATCACCTGAGCCAACATTTGCAGTGACAGGCAAGGTATCTCAGTTCAGTACTCCTAGTAGAGCTGTCAAATGGATATCTGCTCAGTTTTCAAAAAACTGGTAGGGCAGGATTTAATAGAATATTCTGTCACCAAGTTACCCTCAAAAATTCCCTCTTAAAAACATTCCTGCAAACAGCATTATCCTACTGGAATCCAGTTAGGCTGGCCAACAGCCAGGACACACACCCCAGAAGTTTATGGGTTGAAACTTTCCTGCTGCTGACCCAAAATCCTATGCAGATATCATAACCAAGGGTCATATATGGAAAAAATAACTTAAATTGTGATCACTAACAGGGAGTAGATAATTGGGTGTATGTAAGCGTGTGGATGAACATCCAAAATCAAACTTTTGGTATCTCAAGCAAAAGCAAAAGCTTGCTACCTGATAGCTGCATAAGGAATGGGGCTGGTTGCATATTTTGATAACACTTGGACAAACAAAAGTGGCACACCTTAAATCCTCCAATTAATAAAGAGACATGAGGCAGAACCACAAATTGGGAGTCTGATCATATGCTGTCATTCTGCACATACACTATTTAGAATAGGAAACCAGAGTTTAGGGTTCTGGAAAGAAGAGAAGGCCAAAAATAAGGGTCCCTAACAAGAAGACATGATCTCAGAGGACAGAAAAAGGAGCCAGGAGAGAAGATGGCAAAGATCATGACTGGAAGAAAGATGCTGGAAGTGAGGAAAGACCCTGGAGATTGGAGACATGGAGATAAATGTCAGGGCATGCACAAGCACCTTGGCTGGTAGTACCTGAGACTGGTAACTGCAACTGCACAATATAAACCCAGAAAAGCTTTTGCCCAACCCTTCTGGACAAGCTGCAAACTCCCAACTGGGAAAAGAAGTTGACATGTAGAGAATTCAGGAGAATGTAATGCTGGAGAATGAGCAAGCTAGTAGCACATGAAATAATCAAGTAGGGTGAAAGCTGTTATCTTGTCATTTGATAAATAAACAGCAGTAAATAGATTACAGGTTGCTCCCCCTGTCTCACCTGTGACACCAGCAGGGCAATTCCTTCAGTAGGCCAGACCAGCAGTGACAGACCCTCTAAATGCACCCTCACTCCCTTCAGTTTTACAGCCCTAAATAACATGAGCTCTTTGCTAATGGCAAAGGCCAACTGTTTCTGATCCCTTCCAGTGTCTCACAAACTTCTGAGATCCAGCCTGCCAGATCCTCCTTTTCACCCAACCACACTGGTTTTCTCGTCCTTTCTCTTCCTAGGTAAATAGTACCTAGGAAGGTACTTCTTCAGCAGCTCAAAGCTGACACAGAACAACCTCCCCTCTCCACAGAAGAGAACATTTCAAAGCATGGGCACACACGCCTTTCCTGGATATTTCTTCTCTCCATCAGATGATCTGCCTTATTGGCCAGGACTAAGAATGCCCTCAAGGCCATGCTTGTGTAGTGTATCTGGCTACTCAGCAAGTTGGACACATTTTCCAGGAACAAGACCTCCCCATCCAGCTGTAAGCAAAGCCACTTTCCCCACAACATGGCTCAAATGAGATTCTCAAAGACGCCTTTCATCCTCCCAGCTTTGCCTGCCTTTAGGCCAGTTCATCCATTCAGCCCACTGAAATGTCAAAGCTCAGATGGGTAATGAGCCCATTAGATAATGAGAAATCCCCAGCAATTCTATCCCCATAACAAATGGGACTAGGTGGATGCAGCACTTCGGGCTTAGGCAGGAACAGTCTTTACAGGCCCAGTGTTGAGTGCAACAGGCTCACCTAGTGAAGACAGCTAAATGGCAGCATCCACTTCCTATCACAATTTTCTTGTGGCCTTGGTACTTCATTGGGCTGCAAGCAGTAAGTGTGGGGTCCACTACACACACGTCAGGAATAACTGTATCATCAGGAAAAGCTCTGTTCAGAGAGACTCTGTAAATCCTACATCTGCATACAATTACTGTGGACTACATGAAGTGCCTCTGGTATTATCTGTTATCCAACCTTATGCAGTGCTAGAGAAAGATGCAGCTTATTTAGGACAGACAGCTGAGAAGAAAACTGTGTATTGGATACTGAGGATATCTTCTACAGACCACAGGCTGAAAAATAATTTTCATACAATTTCACTACAAAGAAAGGTCACAGACTATGCAAAAAAAATGGAGACCATTTCTTAAAGGCAAAGCTTAGTTTGTGACATATTAGCATGTGTGTTCACAGAAAGAAAAGAGCAACTACTCTACCATAATGAGCACTGCTGAGACTTCAGCTTGAATACAGTGTCCAGTTAGAGGCACTCCACTTCTTAAAAGATGTGGGAAAACAGAGACAGAAGACAAAGAGATTTAGAAAATTACTTACAAGGAAGCACTGAAGGAACTGGATTGTTTAGCTTAGAAAAGAGAACACCACATGAAAAACTTCACAGAAGCCAAAGCTTGTAAGGTGGACAGCTGGGATGTCAAAGGTAATCTAAATATGAGGAAAATCTTTTCAACTCCAGACTCCACTGCAGCTAAAGCAGGATACTTAAAGATGCTGTGAAATTCCTTCCATGGGAAATCTGAAGGAAAGTTAGACAGACATCCATCAGAGAGAGTCTAGTAACTCTGGCTTCTCTGCCAATATAGGCGTTGGATTGATAACCCTCTGCAGTCTGTGCCAGCACATGACTTCCATTACAGATGTTCACTTTGCTATAACATGATGCCTTTTCCATCCTAGTAATAGCACTCTTTTCCTTCCAGTGTTTTGCATTTTATTAATGCAGAGGATTTTCTACAGTTATCTGTGCATGGACCTAAAACACCAAGAGTGCCCTCAAGTGATCAGGAACACCACAAGAGCTACATATCAGTTTATTCGGTCTTCCTTTGTGGTTGCATGGATCCAGAAAGAAGCTGCTGTGGGGTAATAGCCCAATATCTGCTGGATGTTTTGTGGGAACTGTGTGCCAGCTTTTACTTTCCAGTAAACACAGCATAACCTGGGAGTTCTGCAGGTAGGCACACGTACAATTACCACAAAGCACCTGATGCACCTTCTGCATGACACAAGTATGACCAGTTCCTGGTGAGTGAAGGTGACTTAAAACTAGTATTGTGCACTGGTATTTGCAAGTGAACTCCCCTGTAGAGCCTGAAAAGCACTGTCAACACTGGGACCTGAGTTACCAATAAGGGCAAAATACCTGAGGAAACAGGAGGCCCTAGGCTGGAATGGGTGACACAGGAGGAAGACTCAGGGCCTGGAAATGCAGAAATGCCAGAAGTGGAAGCATACACTAGGACACTTACCTGCTCCACAGTGAGAGGAGAGCTGATCTCTTCCCCACGCAGAATCATGGACCTCTGTGTCAGTACTTCAGACAGCTGAAAGGCGTCTAAGCCCAGGAGGTCACTGGCAACATTCAGCACTAAAAGAAAAACACACTTTTTTCTCCTGCATGGATCCCCATCACTCATAGGGATATTTTTGCAGCTCTGTGAGGAAATCCCAGGCACTTCTACAAGGCAGGTGACTAAACCCCAGCACAAAACACACTCCCCCTTACTTGATTCTCTTGGGCATACCCAAAGCTGTAGGCTCACATACCCATTATGGACCCACTCAGATACTCATGTAAGTCAGCCTTCCTGCTGACAACAGGAATATCAAAACCGTGTGTAAAACTCAGCATCAGCTAAACACTGCATGAGAAGATATGTTTTTGTAAAAGCACAATACTGCAGTCTGAGTGTGGGATTGCTAAACTTGGATGTTAAGAAGAGAGGCAATTAACTTGAGACTTGAGGCCCTTCTAATGTGTATTTATTGCTTCTGTCTGTTTTGGGACTCACTTTGCAGACCAGCTCAGATTAGATAATTGTAACAGAGTACACACTAGCATCTGCTTCAAATGAAGATGGGGTAAAGTCTCTAACAGATCATTTTTAATCTCAAACTCCTTCCTGATCCTATTTCTTCCATCTCTTTCAATGCAAAAGAGAAACTGTGAGGTTATGGACTCAGTCTGAGAATATCCAGGAGCACAAATGGATCACAGGGCTACAGACCAACTAAAACCCACTGATACCCTGGAGCCATGCATCCTGTGGCAGTGTTTTTGTAGGGTTAAACTACAGGGAACCTGCTGGTGAAGGTACTACAGACTGGCATAACAGAGGGAGAGAGGAAAAAGGAGGCTTTATTGGGGGCCTTATGGGGTTCTACATGGTCTACCAAGTTGCTAGGGTCCTACTTACCTGCTTTTGTTGTAATCTGGGCCCCACCAGCTGTCATGAATTCAATGTTTCCCAAATGAAGTGTGCCAGAAAGAAGTTTGAAGATGTCTCTGATTTCTTCAGTGCTGAAGTCCACCACCTTCATGGCAGTCTATGCAAAACCAAACACCTAATGTTAGCTGTATGTGCAGCCAAGAACAATGCAACCACCAGAGCAAGGTCCAGTGTGTGCAAGATGTAAAACTCAGAATTATAGTCACCATGAATACAAATGAAACAGGATGGCACAGCACCTCTATGAGGTATACATTTGTCAGTGATCTTTACTGTCTCCCATTCTCTCCTACATTTGCTGTACTGCCACCTACAGCAGGTGGGCATTTGCCCCATCCTCTGGTTGGACTTTCCTGCCACCAGGAAAAGTCCAACCAGGATGGTCTGTCACAGGGAGAACATGTTTGTGCCTGTGTGAGGAAATCCTACCCTAAACATTGGCAGCACAGGTTACAGATGTTACTGGCTGGCTTCCACATTCTTGCTTTTTTTCTTCCCTGAAGGATGGATTCATGTAAGATACTTAATTTACCCTGATCTACATAACCCCCTTAATTCATTCTTAGTATAGTAGATTTATGCAGCAAGATTTAAAACCAGGCTTTCAGCATTAACTGCTAGATAGCTGGAAAGAGATTATCAGATAATATGGAAGTATGGCACATTCCCTCTTAGTGCCTGCATATGAGCCAGGGGCATAAATTGACTTTGAGAGGTAGGACCTAGTCTTCATGCATTCACCCTGTCAGTGGGGCACTCTGGGGTTCTACTTCCTTCTTTCTTCCAGCATCTCTTCAGCTGAAGAATAAATGCCTTATTGCCATTGCAGCTTCTGCTGTAGAGGTGTTTCCTTCCCTTAAATCACACCTAACCAGGAGCTACTGAAATCCTAAGCTGACTCTACTCGTCTTGCCTATCTGGTTTCACCTACATTATTAAAGCCTTTAGGGCAACAAGCATTTATCAAATAAAACATGAATTTGCACATTCATCCTGCTAATCCCTTAACTCTGATAAACTGGTGACTATTGAATCTTTGTGGTATTTCAGAATAGGTGATTTGCACAGGTGATGTAACTTCACTGGAATATTTCTGGAGAAGAGTATCTTCAGACCAAACAGTTCCCTTTCTAATGGTCAGTGAGGCTTCCTCAATCAGGCTATCTAGGAGGCTCCCATGAACCATTATTGGGTGGGGTTCTGCTCCCCCTAATTCTCTATCTTTCTATAGTATTATTCATACTGACTGTTTCCCAAATTCCCCCACATCTGCATACTAAAGCCATTTTTTGAGTCTTGTTTTAGCTGAGTTTTGGACTTTCTGAACACCAGATTTTGGCTTCAGGCAAATCAGTTCTGCCTATGAGATCTAGACCATGCAGCATGTTTAGTCCATGAGACTGTGCTCGAAAGTTCAGGAGGAGTTAAGACTGGACTCACCATGACCTTACTGAACATCTCTACATCATTCAGGTTCTCATCAGTCACACAGCCAGACTGGTTCAAGTAGCGATAAGTCTCTGGCTCACAGAGGGAGAGGCTCTCTGCAACAGAGGAAAAAGAGACAGGGGCGAGACAAAAATTTATTTAGCAACCAGTATTTTAGTTCATAGAAGAGGAGGGTGTGCTGTAACAAAGCTTGCAGATGGTATGCAAAATTATTTAGAACCATTAAATACCAAGCTGCAGAGTCTTGGAAGAATATGTCAATACTGAATTGATTCAAGAAAAAAAAAAATTAATTCTAGCCCCAAAAGTGTACAGAAAAACAGTCTTAACTATATGCATATGGTAATGACCTCTAAATTAGATATTGTCACTTGACACAGAGTTCAGAGAGTCACAGTCAGATTTCTGAAGATATTCAGTGCTAAGCAGCAGTTAAAAACTGAACATTGTTCACAAAATTAAATATAAAACCAGAATTAGGTCTCTGTATATCTGCTGTGCAACCACATCTTAAACACCATCTGCAGATTTGATCCCCCATTTTGAAAAGAACGTAGGAGAACTAGAAGATCAATGGAGAAAGGAGGCAAGGATAATCAAGAGCCAAAACCACGTTACACATGGGGAGGTGAATGAGCCTGGGACACCAGCTTGGAGAAGTAGATGGGGAGGAATAGCAGAGATCTGCTGAAGAAAAGAATCTGTTTTGTATGTTCTCCCTAAGCAATTGATAATGACCATGATCCCCACTATTTTCCTTTGTTTTAGATTGACCTCTGAATTGACCTAACTAGCCATTCCCACAAGTACCCCCTAAAACTGACTTCTACTTTGTCAGGCCCAAATCTTCCACCTGATTATCCTAACACAGAGAGAACAAAAGCATAAAGAAATTCCCCAGGCCCTCAAAACCAGAGTACATCTGTAACATTCCTGCCTGCCTATCTGACCTCTCCAGAAACACCATCAGTGCTCAGCAATGCCTGGAACAGATACACACAAATGGTGTTAGGGGGATGCTGCACTGCAAAGAGGATTCATCCACAGGCTGCAGCTGCCACTTTTTCTGTGTGCACTTTTTCAGACCCACCTCTCCCTTCCCCAAGTACAGAGCTATAAACCCTTTGTTCAGACACAAGACATGTTTTGGCTCTAGTACTTCCACTACATCGCTGGTCTTTGTAATTCTTTTCTCTAGTATTACCTATTCTGAAGATTTGTTCTAAAAATATATCTATCAGTCCATCCTTTGAACTCCCTGAACAGCTTCCACCAGCAACTGAATCAAGACTCTTTACCCTTCCTCTGCCTCTAGCCAGTTCCATCACGTCATCACTTTGCACATACTTCTTCCTTCAGCACAGAATGCCTGAAGTCTTTTCTCATAAGGAATTTCTGTCATCCTCAGCCTCTTTCTCTTAACTCTCCTTTCGGTTTCCCACAAAATCACCATATGGCAGCCTTCAAGAAGAAGCTACATATCAAGTACCTGAAATATCCATGCTCTAACTTACACCTGCTTGACATGTTGGACTGGAAACAGGACAAGAGACACATCCCAGAAAATTAAATTACCTTTCTGCTCCCCGCTCACACCAGCTAGCAGAGCATAAAAGATGTGGTAATTCCGCTCCCCAGGGTTCTGATGTACCACCCTGTTCTGAAACAAAGAATACAAGAGTAGCCAGCAGAAAAAGATCAGACTTGTGGTTGCAAGGGCAAAAAGAGGACCAGGATACAGGTTAATCTCCAGGGCCAACACACAAGAGGGGCTTCTTGCTACTTAATGATGATTTTGTCTAAATAAATTCTACATCAAGATCTTTGTGACTGTGCAACTGAGCATACACATGAACAAACTGAACTTAGTTCTGTCCCTGCTCCTCAGTGAATTCCTGACTTCTAAGTAAACTACGTCCAATCAGAGATGCCTGCATTTGGAGTTGTACCCCATATTCTCCTCTGTAGCTGCATTTCCAGGTACTTCTCTCTCCCTTTCTCCTTGGTAAACAGTCCTTTCTTGGAATCTCTCTGTAATGCACAGAGTTTATCAAAGATGGGAGAACAGGCTGTGATAGATACAGAACAAACATTGCTCCTCTGCCTCTTCCTCAGTTGGGACAGTTGCAGCAATAACACCTAAGGAGCTGATGTCTACTGCAGTGGAGACAGCCTCATGCAGGAGGAGATCTGGCACTGCCACACCTCCTATGAGGAGAGGGCTCACCCAGCACTCAGTAGAGGTGATACCTACCTTTTCCAGTAAATCTGAACAGCATGTTAAGGAAAAAATATCCAAGTGACAGAAGCACAGATTTCTTGACGATAGCCAAAAAATCTTCTAGACACATTGGGATGAACCCTGCAACAAGCAACAAATCATGAAATAACTGACACTTTGGAAAGTAGGTAAAGAGTGGTTCTAAACATCATCTTAGATCATCCTCCCTATTCACTGTCCAAGGAAGTACGATGTGCCCAAGAGATATTTAAAAGGGGAGGGGCAGGTAGAGCATAGATAACCTAACAAAAGATGAGCCACATTAGGAACACCTAGAAAGATTAGAGGCCACTCTTATCTCTAAGTCTGCATTGCACACAGCAAGTCTTGCATCAGTTCCCATTGCTCCTGCAAGAGGCCACTATCTTAAATCCACCGGCAGCACAAAGAGCAGAGGCCAAACAATCCAAGCCTGCCATTTACAACAGCCATAAATTCATCTGGCTGCTACTCCAGTGGCAATCGGTGTGGTTTACAGTCAGCAGCAGCTTTGAACATACATCAAGAACTGAAGTCAGGGCAGCTTTACCTGCCTCATGGAGACAAAAGATGTCAAAGCCTTTGGGAGAGGGGTACCTGGGCATAACAGAGAAGAAAGTCATCATGGCACAACACAGTTCGACTATATCCAGTCTTCACTGTCCTTGTTGTCACTGGAGCAGGCTCCCCACAAAAGTGGTCATGTCACCAAGCTCCTCAGAGTACAAGGAGCATCTGGACAATATGTATAACTCATATGATTTCATTTTAGGTAGTCTCGAGAGGAGCAGGGAGTTGGACTTAATGATCCTTATGGGTCCTTCCCAACTTGAGATATTCTGTGATTCTATGACTAGGGTTCCAAGGTCCACTGAAGATGGCAGCCCAAAACAGGGACTCATAATCCCCCTCTTCTGCACCCAAATATTGTGCAGAATATATTTATTCTTAGTTTGGTCTTGCTTTTCTCAATCACAAATTCATCAGCAGAGCTAAGATAAGTGAACAATTTTATGTGGAGCAAACAGGATGCAATCAACCTGGGGAAATCTTTGATGTAGAAAATTCCAGGGTTTTAAGTATCAAGTGTTGAGATTAATGAAGTGGAAAGTCAAACGATGTCCCTACCTAATGCAGTACTGAGACAAAAGGTTCCCAGAGTTAGGTGCTGCAGAGCCACAAAACAAACACTTCTTCCCTCTTTAAGTTGCAAATTTGCCCACAGTTGTAAATTGACTTTGAAAAACTTTGATGAGGGATTTCCTGACCTACACTGAGCTCCTCCTCATCTTTGCTCTCTCAGTCCATTTCTGGTCCACTGCAGAAAAGGATACAATCAGTTACTCGGCCTCCCTGGATGTGTCCATGTTGAGAGAAGTGCAGCTGGATGAACTTGCCAAAGCGGCTGGAGTTGTTGTTATAAACTGTCTTGGCATTTCCAAAGGCCTCCAGAATGGGGCTGCAGAAACAAGGTAATGAAGATATGATTAGTGATGGGATGCCATTAAAACAAAGTGTGTGCCCAGTCTTTTGACATTTGCACACTGTGTTCTGCCATGAGAGATTTATTTGTTACAGCATCAGCCTGGACAAGCAGGAAGAGCTCAAGGGAAAGGAAGGATGGCAAGAGCAATTTAACATGCTGCTAGATAAATTTTAAACCTTTGGGATTACAGTTAATTAAATCAATCCCCAATCTGTATGGGCAGCTGGTGCTCACACTGTCAAGGGCATTCCCCACCAGTGTGGCTTCAGGAAATGAAAGGTGGCAAGACCCAGCCAGGTTGTGTCCTCAACAGACACATCCTATGAATGCAACTGTATTTTTTCAAGGATTTTCAGAAGCATCAGACATATATGACAAACACTCTGTAGCTTTAAACCACATACTTCTACAGTCATTCTACCTTTTTTCCTTCTGCCTTTGATAAACCATCTCTTTAAATTACAGGCAAACATCTTCAAACTAACAAACAGTAATAAAACAATTTGTTTGGTACTTTAATTTGATATTGAACACACAAGCCCTTGTTACCTAAATCTTGCTTACACTGATATACGCCACATGGTTTCCAAGCAGAGGGACTATACACACACTAAAGATTTGAAAATTACATTCTAAGAGAGCGACATCATCCACTTCAGGTCAAAAAAAAAAAAAAATTGCAAAAAAAATCTATTGCCAAACGTCAGACCAGCCATAAATTGAAGAATTTTGTCTGCTGGTCACCTTCCCATCTTCAGGAAAAAAAAAAGTTAAAATGCTTGGTACTTGCTTCACAGAACAGTACAAGAGAAAAGCCTAAACCACTCAAACTGATACAATGAATCCAGGATTAAAATATTCATTTCTGCAATTAAACCAATTCTAAAATAATCAGAAGGGCTGACAAGCAAGGAATCACAGAGATGCTACAAGAACAACCTGCATGTTTTCATGTCTAATTTTAAAGCATACATAGTTTTAAACAAAAATTATTGCTGTTATTACCCTGAGAAATATTGGCTTTTAAACATCTCCACAGATCTATTGTGCAGTCTCACTGGAGACAGGGGCAGATATGGGATGATTCAAAAGTTAGTAAATACAGCATAAAAAATAACCACAACTAGAGACATCCTGGAGCTTGCAGAAAGCTTCAGGCCCTGCGAGTGTTAGCTAAGGGAGAGCTGTGGTTAAGAAACACTCAAGAACCTTCAGGAAAATCCAGGCAGTATTTTCCTAACATCTCTTGAAACAATCGCTTTCAAGTAACAAGGATAGAAATGAAAATTCCTCTGTTATAACATACTACAACCCTAGAAATGCCAGTTAGAGCAATCTGAGTGCACAGATCAGGAAAGTTCCTTGCCCTGAAGAATTTGAACTCCAACACCCACACCTCTGAAACAAGTATGCAAATAAAGACATTGCACAGAAATATCCCACTGAGGACACCACTGCCATGAATCAACAAAATTAATGGAGACAGCCAGAAAAAGGGAGGACAGGGTTATGTTATATGACCACCACAGATACAGTGAGAGTGCAGGAGCCAGCTAGCCAGTCTTTGTGGCTCTAAATCATGTTAAATTATATAAGAAAAGCACAAGGAATTATCTTTATAGCTCAGTTTGGCAATGGGCTCACACACATGGGAGTGAAGTCTTTCAGGCTTTGAGGGGGGAAATAAGCAGGGGGGTGTCTGAGAAGTTGCAAGGCAGAGGGTGGGGTGAGCTGGTTCAGCCAGGCACGAGGGCAGGGGCCTGGGCTGAGCAAATGGCCAGCAGCACATCACAGCATGGCACCTGAGGAAGGAGTGAACTGAGAGGCAGAGCAGCACATCAGGAAGATGATGCTGGCTGCTCACTGGATGTGGGCAGGATGCACTCCAGCATTCAAAATAATGGGAAACAGTTTCAGCAGGGCAGCAGAAAGCAAAGTCTGGAGTTCAGAAATACTGCACCATATATAGCTTTAGGATTCAGATGCACAGTTGAAGACAAAAAGATTTGAAGACTTGTTGGGGGGGAATAGCAGGAAAGGTGGATATGGTGTCAACAATGGCACCCAACATGGAGAAGGGAGCTTCAGAGAAGCAAGCAAGAAAAAAAGCTGAAAGTTAGCAGAATTTTTAATGAATTGATGGATATTTTCAAGAAGGAAAAGAGACAAAATCAACAGTGCCAAAGGAGTTTTGAGAGCCTGATTTGTGAGAAATACACCAAGCACTAATGTTCCAACACAAGCAACTGATAGAAAGCTGATGAACACTTTGTTTGCCATGCTGTCTGAAACTGAGAAAGAATCCAGCATTGTTCCTTGGTATGTGCTGGTCAAGGATGAAAATCCACCATAAGTGAACCTGAGGATGGCCACTGTCAGAGCAAGTGCAGCTGAACTCCAAACACATGAAGTAGGGCCCATAGGAGTGGTGGCAGCTCCCAGGTCTGGGCCAGGCCTTCAGATTCTTGTCTTCAGAGAAGAGGTGACAAATCAGATTCTCTTGCACTCACGTTGCAATAGTTCATGTAGCACTAGAGATGTACACAGAACAGGCTGTGATCTCTTACTTCATTCCAGCTCACAGCTGTGGCATCTTACAGACTCAGGAATCACCTACCCACCATCATAAGCTCTCTGGATCACTGTCAAGTTATCACTTAACTGCTAAGAGTGCTTGAGCCTTCTAAGCCGCTTGCCTTAAAGCAGATTTTGCAGATCTTGAGTCATGACTCTACTGCTCTTCAGGGCTTTTGCCAATTTGCCTCCATGCCTGCTAAGTTCTGCACACCTGCAAAGAATAAATCACCCAGCAACAGTCTCTGGAACACCAGGTCCAAGGACAGCAGCCCTTTTTCTCAAGGCTGCTCTGCTTATAAGGACCTAAACCCCACAATGCTCTCACAGTTGCCTCCTCTGGAGGTTTCTGCAACTATCACAAGCTCCATCTGGGACTAATCTCAACCTTGACAGTATCAAACTGCAGGACCCTCAATGAGGTCCTTCAGCCACAGGCAAGAGTCTGGGAAATTTTAATGTAATTTGTTGAATATAATTCAGGTATTAAGGAAAACAAAGACACAAACAATAAAATAGATGCATCTTTCCTGCCTCTTCCCCAGGCTTACCTAAAGTCAAACACCTACTGTCCTCCATTTCTTAGCCTCAGCTTTCTTTTTTTCTTCAGGTTACACCCACTCCCTCAAAATTCCCCCAACATGGCAGCACAGAAGCCATGACTCAGGACTGCTTCTCTCTGTCATTCTTTGCTCCCTTATTTTCTCAGCTGCTCTTTGCCTCTTACTGGTTTTCCTCAGCCACACTTTGCTTCTTCAGGTTTTCCAGAAACTTTTTCCCTTCATCTTCCTGTTCCAGTGTAAGTCACCTGTGGGTCATGGTCCCTCAGGGGTGTCCCTGCCCTAGCATGGGTTATGGTCCCTCAGGGGTGTCAGAACCTCTTCTGGCATGAAGGAATTTCCCTGAAATGTGTCTCCACTCCCTCATTGCTGCCAGCTTCCCTCTCAGACACATTTGCTTCAGGTGCCATGCGCTTTCCTGCCTGCCTGATGCCTCGTCAGGGTTTAGGTAGGTGGTGGTTGTTCTCTGGTGCCAGCTCCCGTGGGTGCTTCTTCATTAAATCACTTGCCAGGACAGCAGGAGAGCTGCCAGGTCCGTGGGACTCCTGAGGGCAAGATAAACCAGCACCCTGAAACACAGGGAGGCCAGGGGAGAGCAGGGACTCATGGAGGAAACCAGGAGTCAAGAGTATGACAGAGACTCACCATGAGGACAGCTACAATTGAGAGCTAGAGCATTAACTCTCCAGCTGCCATGCACATCACACACTGCTGTTGGAAAGAAGCCTAATCCATTCACAGACAGCTGGGAGAGCAGCCAGGGTGAGGCATCCCGGCAAGACCGCAACCTTTGCATTTCCCTGATGTGACACCATCCAGCCCTGTGATCCTCTCTACCCAGGTCTGGCTCCATCCATGGCCTGGCTGCCCAGAAGGCAGGGCTCCCCAAAGGCAGGCTGACCCAGCACTCCAGGTGCCCATGAGGGTGACTGTACCTGCTTTCCAGGATGGCTTCTTCCACCTGAGTGCTCTTCTCAGAGACAGGGGTCCCGAGGGAGGTCTGGCTCATGGCTGACAGGAATTTCAGGAGCAACTTGGTGCTCTCAGTCTTTCCAGCTCCACTTTCTCCACTGTTAAGAAAAACACACATTTCATTCAGAAATCCAGGACAGACAGAGCTGATGACCATCCTGCCCACGGCACAGAAGTGATCTCTAGGAATAAACATGTGACATCTCCGCTGTGACAAGCAGGGATCAGGCAAAGGCAGGGAGGATGGTGTGGGTATTCAGGCAGATGTCAATGCAAATGGAACAGCAGGAGCAGGGCGTGATGCAGCCATGGATAGCTGGTTCTCCATTTCTAACCTTATCAGAACACACTGGCTGTCATGACGCTTCCACAAGCAGCAGTAGCACTCGTTAGCCGTGGCGAAGATATGGGGAGGCAGCTCACCCAGCCGGTGCTGTCTGTACAGCTCTATGGCATCCACACTGTACAGACCAGGGATGGGTTTGTAGGGATTTACTGATGCCAAGATGGAACCAATGTTTGTCTACGGGGAAAAAACAAAACACAGAAAGGAAATGAAGCAAGCTCCTGGGGGGAAAAAAAATCACAACAAAACCAGGCCCTGAAATAAGTCATGGTGAAGGAGAAAGCCTAAATAAGGATATTGGGCTTCAGCAGAGAGCTCCACAGTTTGGCAAAGAATGCCAAACCCCAGAGAAGGAGCTGTACAGCTGGGTATGGATGGGGCGCTCTGAATTTTGCTGCTTTTCAATATAACATTCTTACCCTGTTGTCTTTGTTAAATTAAGCTTACACAATTTGAAAACATGAAGCCATCTTCATACCCAACTACTTTGCACTGTGCTTGAAGCTGAATAGCAGAGACAGGACTGAAGGAGTGCCAGGAGATAGCTTTAATGCCCCTATCCACAGTCTTAAGCAAAGGGGGCTTGACAGTGTTCAAGAGCCTCCTGAACAGAGTTGGAACACAAATGCACACACTACACACATGTGCAAAGAACCACTAAAGCATATAATTTTTCTTCTGCTGAAAAAATGGTGTTTGGTGCAGCTTAAATCATTTGGTAAACCAAATCAAAATTGACAGCTGAAAATGAAGCTCTGGATTTCAAGTCAAAACATTCAATATTTTCTAAATATTTTATTTTGAAAATATTTATTTTGAAAATCTCACAGTCCAAAAAAAGAGGTAGCAAGATTTGAAATAAAATACCCAGAGCACAATATTGAATTTCAAATGTATTATTATGTGCAGTCAGAAGGAAATTAATTTTGCTTTTTGGGGCATGACTTTTTCGGTTCAGCCAACCAGCTCAAATCCAGTTATTCTCAGAGCTGCAGTTCAGAGCAATGGTGCCACCTCTCTCCTAATGATGGCTTTGTAATATGGTCAACATCCATGCTGCCGGTGTGGTGGTCTCCCTCACAGGGACATCTTGGACTGCACTACTCAAGGAATACCCACTCTCAGCAGACGTGACTGAGCAAACACTTAGATTGCTGCAGGAGGTTGCCAAGCTCTGTGATCAGGGACAACATCTAGCATTATTTCCAAACCGTGAACTAACTACAAGTCACCCAACAGATATAAAAGCATTTGAATGTATCTGCTGGAGAAGCTGTAAATTGAACACTTGGTGACAAGGAAGACTCATCAGGCCAAATGAAATCTGAAGCTATAGCAATGCCAAGCTCTGAAGCCAGAAGCCAGACTGGTAAGATGCTGTAGTCACCAAAATATTTAAAACTCATTTATTAAAGCAGCAGTCAGGGATCTTTGGGAGGAAAAAAATCACCTAAGCCAAACTGCATTATCAGTATAAACAGGCTATCATGGTTCAAGTCCTGAGGACCCTCTGACGGGGACCTTTGTGGGCAGAAATAAAATTTATTGGTAATGAAAGCAATAAGCAAGCAGATGATCTTTGGCCAGAGAGGTGGAGAGAGAGAGAAGAAAGCATTGAGTGAGAAAACATGAATTGAGGAAAAAGCATTGTACAAGCAGCTGAGGAACAGGCATTGTCCAGAGACTACAAGACAGAAATGTCCATTCTAACTCTTCTCCCAGACCTTCACAGCATCTTTTCTTCTCAGATGTTTCAGTTTGCATTTTCCATTGTAGTTTCACTAGGAACAGAGCTCCTTTCCAGAGAATTTCTGGAAAGTCCTTTCCAGAACTTCTTCCACTACAGTCATCTCTTTCAAAGGTGCTCCTAGGAAACTTTTCCACCACCCAGTTGCAGTCTCCTCATCACATGCATTCCCTTATAGACAATTTCTATCGGTAATTTTTAACAGCAGTAAAACCATGTAGATACCAGCTACTCTATCAGCAAAGTAATTGCCCCCAAAGACCTCTCCATAGCAGGACAAGCCACATGTAGCAAGTCTACTCCTCAGGACAATAGATCCTACTTGGATGGTTAGGCATAGCTTTGCTAAGGACAGCACAAATGTGGCAGTACAGCCCCTGGCTCATTTCTACATCACTCACATTATGTTGGGTCTACTTTTATTAAAGAATACAGGAATTGTAAGAACGAATAGGGAAGATGCAGGCTGTTGCTGTGCTCACATAATTTCCTTCAACAGTTGGGTAGAGCTTGAATAGTATTTATCTGGAAAACAAAAGGTACTGTTGAGCTTGTCAGTATTGCTGTAGTAAATTAATTATGGATGCCAGACCAGTCTAGATATACTGCTACCTATGCTCTCTGATGAGAGAGAATCCCCTTTTGGAGCTCATGGTGGGGCTAATAATCCTACACTGAGGGGTTCTTCCCAGTGCTGAGCATGTTACAGAGGTCAGGCCCTTCATACATCTCCAAGAATTTCAGACCTGAGGTGCACATCTGAGATTCATTCACTATGCAAAGGCAAAAAATGTGGTGTAAAGGCGTTAAACTTTAACATCTTTATGCACAGGTGGAGAAGGCACAGAACTAATGCTAAATAAGAGAAGGAATGACACATCAGAGCTAGCTGAAAGGCTTAAGGAGATATGGCTGCTATGACACTGTTGGTGTTGTGGCATCTCTGCTACAAGACACAGACTGAAAAGGAAGAGAATCCTGCATCGCATTTTAAGGTGTGAGGAAGAGGAAGCAGGAGGAATATACCCAAATGGGTCAAAAGCTACACAGACATATAGCATGTGTCAAACACAGGACAAGAGGAACAGCAAGGATATGGGCCATCAAAATAGTGTGTGCACGTGAGTACTGTCACTGGGTCACAAGGCTGTGTTGAAAGACAGGCAAAGGTGTCTACAGAAAGAAAAAAAACAAAAAGGAGAAATTACAGTCTCCTCTGCATCCAGTGCAGAAGGTGGTTCAGAAACAGGGTCACTTTACTGATAATTTACCGGCATACAGGTGCATATGGTTTGGTTGCCTTGATAACGGTTGCTATGCAACACAGACAGGGATTTACATTTTTTCTGTCATATTCTGAAAACTCTGTGTGCACATAGCATGGACAAGCAAGGTAAGAGCAAAGCAAGGTAAGGCAGTCTTCATAATCTATCCTCCTTGTTCTCTCCAAGTCTCAGCAGAGCACTGCCATCCCAGCAGTTCAGGGATGTCTTGTCCCAGGTGTGCTTTTCCACAAAAGTCCCTTTCCTAACACTTGTCTCCTTCCTGAGAAGGAAAACAGGAGATGTTATGAGTATTCATCTGTGCAAAGAGAGCAGAGCAATAAATAAAAAATAATAAAAAAAGGCACAACTGCATGTAAAAGCAAAAGAGGCAACAGGTTTGCATTCCTGGTTTTGTCAGGCAGTATCTTTGTCTGTCTGGATCAGGAGGGATACTCAGCAACAACCTGCATACGCTGCACTTTCCAGTCTGCTTGGCCTTATAAACCATGGAACAGCCATAATGGGGAACCTGGGGAATGTGGATGACAGCTCATCAAACATGGATGTTCATGGAGGATACAACAGCTGTACATCTACCACAAAGCTCGTAGGTGAACATTCATGTTTTGGAAGTTCCTCCACAGAGGCAAAGAGGCCCCTCTGGTAACGGTAGGATCTCACAGGGATGATGGAGCTGGCAAGGCAGAAAACCCCCTCCAATTTCTATCCTCAAGAGACAAGGATAACATCAGTACTTCACATGCAAAGTGGCAGCCCTGAAGCTAAACAAAACCCATTAAGCCAAAAGGGATGAGCACTTACATAGATGTTACCCTGTTGGTAGCGCTGGTGAAGGTTAAGCAGGATGGCAGCTTCGTGCAGATCTCCCAGCATGGACATGTCTTCTACCCCATCAGTGCTGGTCTGGTGCATGGGTAAGACCTTTTCTCTGGAAAGGGTGGCCTTGGGGTACTGGAACACCTGGAAGAATGGGGAGAAGGACAAATAAGCTCATGACACCTGAGCACATGGTCTGATTTCCTACCAGAAAAGTGCACTTTTATACTGTGGCACTGGAAAAGGAAATAAATAAGACACAGATCTGCTCCCTACTTTTATAGTCAGCCCTCCATTCCTGTTCCTACATATTTGAGCCCTCTGGCCAGAAACTATACAGCATACTCCCTTCTTTTGCTACACAGTCAATCTCTCATTTTCAGTACTGATGGGGACAAATCAACACAAGGTTACTTAATTTCTCCTTAACAGGTGCAGGGCACCAGCCCCCAGCTGCTAGGCTAGACAAATATTACTGCACTCATGACTGTGAATAATGATGGCAGCTGCTCCCAAGAGACCAGGAACAGTCTTTCACAAAAAACACAGGTGAGATCATGTCTCTGACCTTGGGGAAGTAGAGGAAAAGCTAATTCACATTGCAAGTTTGGCCCTGCACTCCCCATAGAAGCAGCCAGAGAGCATCTGGAAGAGTTTGTCATCTCAAGAGCAAAGGAAAGCAAAGCACATGAGAAGCCAAATAAAGTGGTGACATTCTCTCTGTGTGATGACACGTATGTGTATGATATGGCTTTCAAAATATTTGTACAGTGACACCTATTAACTTCTATCACTGCTCTAGGGAGTACTCATCCCTCTGTGCAGTTGCACTCATTTTGCCTCAATTGCTGCATCCTTCTTCCTGCTAGAGCTTTCTCCTCCTCAATAACCCACTCTTCAATTATCAGGTCATCTCCATCCTCTTTCAACACAGCTAAGATTGTATGACCGTTCCCCTCCACCACAGGCACATTCCAGCCCTCCTTTCCTCCTCCTCAAGCACGATGCTGGCATTTCACAAAAGTTATTTCAGTTGCTTCCCACTCTTGGATTCAGCCATGTGCCATCTCCCACCTGGCATCCAAAGCTGCGCTAAATGGTAAGACCCAAAGGGAGACAGATGGGAGACTTCATATAGGCATCCTGGAGAAGGAAACTGGCCCACGGTAACCCCTCCAAAGAACCTTGTGCTTTTCCTCCTCTCCTGGGGCTCTAGTCTTTACCTCATTTCCTTGTCAGCCCTCCTGGGTGCCAGCAAGAAACTGATGGGCTCCATAGAGAACAAACTATAATCTGTAGTGTTGATCTAACTGGTTTCTCCTGCCCACCTCCTTGCAGTGCTCAGGCTGCCGTCACTGCTGGGGAGAGGCCATCCCTGCAGCTGCAGGCTGCAGACAGAATGAGGTCACCCAGCCCCCTCCAGCGAGCCACCCCTGCGAGTCCCTTGCAGGGTGCTCACAGCTGCAGCACACTGCAGGTGCTCACCCCTTCAGGGCTCTGAGCCTGCACCCCACCACTGCAGGGCAGCAATAACCCAGCACAGCACCCCTTACAAGGTCACCGTGATGCACGACCACAAGAGCAGCTCTGTTGTGGGAGGGAGCTGGGGAGGAGAAGCTGGCTCTGTCTCTCAGGTGTGTTCGCCCCATTTCTGACCAGTCACACCTGTGTGGCAAGGACTACTCAGTCTCTTCCACTGGCAGACTCCTTCACAGCCCACTTCTTTCACCAGCCAAGAGGCTTTCAAAAATACACAGTTCACATTCATGATCAGCGTAAAACAAACCCCAGTCCAGCAAAAAGGCTCTCTCCAGGCCAGTTCAGCTCCTGGGTGTCAGAGAGGTGTGACTGCCAGAAGCAGGACCCCCACTCTGCAAGCATGACCCTAAAAAAAGAAAAACACTTTTTTTTTTCCTTTCCAGAGTAGAGACCTCAGGCACTTTCACAAGAGAACTGAGGGAGCAGAAAGGGAGAATGGGGCAACTAAATTCAGGAGAGAGAACAAGCTGCAGATGCACAACATGAACTGGACTGTCAGGAGCAAAATCAGTACTGCACTTCCAAACCAGGAGGCAGCAAATGACCCTGGCTCTCTCTTGGCCGCTGACTTACACAAAGTTTGGAAGAGGATGAGTAGAAAACAGTATGACGTGATCTTTCCTTATATCTGCCCAATACTTACTCATTTGCTACTGCACTGTCAGCACTTGTAGCCATTTGGGCCAGAAGAGAAACATTAAGAAAACATTTAGACAAAAAGTTGAGTGGACAAGTGTCCCAAAAGATATCAAGCAGCTGGCAGCACCTGTGCCCAGAGGCTGCTGTGCATGAAAAGTGATGGGTCAGAGCTCGTTTCCTTGTTCCTGTAGACAACATGGGAGAAAATGGAACCCTGAAGAGGAACAGGGGTCCTAAATACACAAGTAAATGATTAGCAGGGCTTAGATAATCACCTGTTATACCTGTCTTGAGCCAATTCATTGGTGTTATTCAGTCATCCCTCTCTAAAAAAAGTCTGGTTCAATAGCTGTAAAGAGTTAAGCAGTTCTCTGGCAGGACAGCAACAAAGGTGGATTTGTAGTATTGGTTCTGGTACCCTCAGAACAGAAACACACTCCCTGGAGGAGCAGCGTGATGCCACATTGCCATCCCAGCCCAGGCCAATTTGTCACCTGTCTGTCCCTGAGGCTGTGGAGGTTCATCTAATGCAGATCACTGCATGCCTAGGCAGCTCACCCTCTCTCAGGCAGAGGCTGGGGCCTCCAGCCCCCCTGGGGTTTGGGAGGTGATGGCTGGCTCTGTGCTTCTGGAAGGCACTTGTGACGTGGGAGAGTTTTCAGGTCTTCCCTGGCACTGGAAGAAAGTGACTTTTAATTTGTTCTCTGCCCTCCAGGGAAGAGGGTAGTTTTTACAGTCTCTGTATCACCAACAGGCTGCAAGGATCATCCATGCTCCTGGACACAGACACATGTCCCAAGACTATCAAAGTGACTTTCTTCAAGGAGCTCAGAGGTTTGAGACACAAGCAGGATGATGCTCCACCCTCAGAGTCCCAATAAGGAGGCTTTTGTTACCCCACTGCTCACTCCTGGACACTTCCAGCAATCTGCCAGGAGAGCAATTTCAAAGATCCTCCCCCATCATCCTGTTCCAGGAAGGGTATGCCAGGCTGATGTTCAGCACTATTGAGCTGAATATGATAGCTGATTTTTCCTGAAGCAAGTAAGAACTCAGGCAAACTGATCTTTCAGCAAAGTTGCCCCCAGAACATCCCTTTTTTAACAAGCTAATATACAAAATACAAGTTATATGTGTTAATAAGCAGATCTTTATTTTTGGGAAGGAAAATAATCAGCTTTCAGTCTAACAGGCACCTCACAGCCAAAGATTTCCTCTTTCTCACCAGTAACACACTATATTTGCCTCAGATTTAGCTCAAGGTGAGAGTAAAATGACCACAATTCTCTCCAAGGCCTTGCAATAGTCAGGAATAAAGCAAAACCTGGCCAGCAAACAAGCCAAGATGAGGCTTGCCAGTACTGCTCACCGGGCTCAGCAATGGAGAAATTATCCCTTTTAAAACTCAATTCCATCCATTAGTGCCATCCTGAGCACATAAGCAAAGCTCCCACCTGGCATCCGAGTTATATTTATCCATAAAGCATTTGGCTGTTTTGTCTGGATCACACACAGTCTTGTGTTTCATAAGCAAAGCTCCTCCTTTCCTCCCAGGAAGTCACATTTCTGATGGATTTATTGCTTGAGGTGTTTTTAAGGAAGTGAAAACAAATGATAAAAGCTTTGAAACATGACTGGACTTCTTACCTCAGAGCTGCAAGGGCTGCAGGGACACTGGCCCACAGCAAACATGAGGACACATTATTTGGGGGACCTAAAAATCAGAGGGATCAACTGCCCCATCCAACCCAAAGTGAAGACATTGATCAGAGTTTTCACCTGGGGTAGAACTGCTAGTCCCTCCTACAGGTGTGAAGCAATGAACGTGGCAGGTGAGGGAAGCACACAGGACAGCTCTTGTGGGTGGCACTGAATAAAGAAAGCCCTTTAATGATCACCATGTGCTTTTACTGCACAAGCCATAAGGCACATGCTCCTCCAGCCTGGTGGTTTCTTGTTTCATGGAACAAAAAAACCCCAAACCCAGCTTTATTTTTCACACCTGTAAGGCACCCAGCATTATCCTGAGCATATTTTCCAACATACGGGACACAGGCTGGAGGTGGGAGCACCCACACAGACAGCTCTAAAGTGGGATTTCTGGTGTCCTTTCAGAGGTGCCAGGTGGGTTTGAAAGATTTTACAAGGCCACAGCAGCATGTCAGAAGAGACAGAATTGGGAAAGTCACAGAAGTACTCACCATTTTTTGTTACTCTGGAGGCTGCTGCATTACCCGTGATCCCTTAAAATGCGTTAGTGATATCCAGCACTCCCAAAACAAGTCAACTCCTCAAGAAGGGGTTTGAGAGACTACAGTAACCAGATTAAAAATCTGTGTTTGCAAGGGGAATTTCCATCTCTGAGAAACAAATCAGGCTCTTTATAAAAGAATGATGACTTCAAATCTAGGCCTTTCAAGGCAAGACTGAAAAATACCACAGTCAGTCCTATCACTGACACCACAAACCAGAGTCCTAAATACCCTTTCCCCCTGTGCCCTCCTTTGTTTGCCAGGTGAGAGGCTGAAGAAAACCTGTCCATATTTCTGTAACAAAGCAGCCACCTGCAGGGCCCATTCACCAGAACAGCTGAGCAGGTCTAATTGCTCACTGCTGGAGGGCACAGTCCTGCCCATTTCCCCATCCTCCTCCCAGCCCAGGCACCAGTCTGAATCACCAAGAACCTCAGTGAAGGCTGTGGATAGTTTTCCCAGGGTTAGCCAGGCGAGCTGACTCACTGAGGACTTGGATGATCCCCAGAGGTCCCTTCCTACCAATATTTTTCCACGAGTACTCAGTAGATGCACCACAAGGAGCACAAGGCTGGAAATCAGGCGGGAAAGCAGCTTGTTCTTATCACTGTTGGAGAGCTCTGCTCTCAGGTGAGCTTGGCTGCCTTGATGAGCTGTCCTGTGCATCTCTGCTGCCTTTACACACTGGCTGGCATGGGGAGCCCACTGCCACGTGCCCCTGGCCCAAAGGGTTGACAGCAGAAGCTGCTGAAGCAGCTGGTGGTGAGCACAAGCACCCTTAGAGTGGTAAAGCTTGCACATCTTGGCAGGAAGGGCTGCTTGGTTGGTGGAGCTGCCTCCTTCCAGGAGCATTTAGCCAATAAAATGATTTTGCTAGGCTGTTAATGCAACTCGTTCATAGAGATGGCACAAGGGAAACCAAGAAACGTGAGGTAGGCAAAGAAATGAAGAGAACAAGAACAATCTTCTCTTTTTAACATTTGTTAGATCTTTGGCATAGTTTATAACAGAGCCAGGTCACTTTTCAGAGAGAATTGCAGCATTTCCATTGATAAATTTCAACATGATGGTCATGCAAAACCAAGAAGTCCATCTTACAGCTTGCAGCGGCTACAACCTCATGCAAACTTCACTTACCGTGCCATAATCTGAGGTGAAGAGAACATTTCCATTGGCACACAAGCCAACAGTGCATGGCTGCAGCTGGTCCTGCTCCCGCAGCCATACCCTGGCACCCTGAAAAAACCAGAAGACATCCCATTAGAAAGATCTGGAGCCTGTGAGATCTGCACACAGGGTGCAAACACCCAAGGAGAGCTGGGGGAAGCTGCAGGATTCAGAAGCTATTTCCAAACTAGAGCTGCTTAAAATATTTAAGTCCTACTTACATTTTCAGAGAAACTGGTTTTGTTTTTTCTTAATGTAGCATGAGCGGAAGAAAAAGCAGTTTTAATGAGCTTCATGCGGAAAAGTAAGGAAAAGTAAGGTAAAGTAAGGAAACACCAATTTTTATAGAAAGTGTCATGGAAAGATACTAACACATAGAATAGTTGGTTTGACTGACTAATTATTTTAAAACTTGGAATAGCTGGTCATTAAAAGTCATGCTATAATAATAATAGAAAATATAAATAAAGCATGTTTACAATGTCATACACCCACGCATCATTGTAAGTCAAAATGCTTCCAGAAATCACTGGCAAAGAGCTAAGAGGATTTCACAGAGCTTTGTTTGCAAACTCTGGCAAGAGTTTCCTTTGGCAAATGACATGACCTGATGTTTCATGTCATGTTTCTCCCGTGCATATATACACTCATGTATACATGATGATCCTGATGTCTGATGTATGTGTGCACTGGTGTTTATATATGTTTATACATATATGATGTTTACACACATTACAACCTCTTAAACTGCTCCGTGTCTCTCAAGGCAAGTCTGAGCACAAACCCAGATTTCTGGTAACACACATGCAGGGATCTGCAGGACAGGTAGATCTCATGGCTTGCCTACCAAAATAGTAGGGAAAACAAGTTTGCTGGATTGGCCTCTTCTGCCCTGTCTGCCTGTGGGACCTGGAACAAGGGAAAGAGCAGGAGCTTGAAGGCAGATCAGGGCAAGCATGACCTGCAATTACAGAGCTAGGCATGAAGCCACACCGCATTTCAGTTACTGCAAACTAATCACTTCCATGTCTTTCCATAGAAATCACATAAATTCTGCTTAGATAAATATTGAGAAAAACCCAAAGTGCTCAACTGTTGAGTAACATTAGTGCCATTCTGCCTTTCATTGATTCACAGACTGACTTTCTTCCTAATTTTTTTATGCCCCTAAATTATTGATTGTGAGCTTTAAGCCCTTCCTACCCTCTTAATCCCATCAGCACCATTAGCTCTTTGCTTGTAGGCTTAATATGTTTGAAGAAATTGAATACTGTTTCTATATTACATTATACAAAAAGTGAAACACTAATTCTATTTTTAATGATTTGTTTTTAGTTTAGGTGGGTTTTTTAAACTATTTAAGTCACTACAAACACTTTAGTATCCCAGACTTTTCTTACTGTAGGAGATACATCTATAGGCCCACCTCCAGTCCTCCCAATAAAAGGCCTGGGTTTAATGACATTAAAAAGGTGTACATAATTCTAGCTTTATTGCTGTGTTCTGGTCTAGAGTTTCCACATCAAGCCAATTAATCTCCCCTCACCAAGTGAATGAAAAGCACCATTGCATCTGATCAGCACCTAAACCCATGGATACTCTGCAAAGATCATCCTCATGGCCAGTGAACAACAACAATAGAAAAAATGGAATCTTATGTTGCAGATTTGAGATCCCAGCGAGCTGGTATGAACAATACATCACATACAGATTTTGAGGAACTATACAGAGGATTTATTACATCCTCTTAGGTTTTCCAAAGCTCTGGATGCTTGAAATAAAGTGTCCTGAGGCATCTGGGCAAGACATTACTGTTGAGAAATCATCAATTTCCTAAATCACATTCTGACTATTGTGCATAAACATATGAACAGCAGCATGTGTTTAAAGATTTTTTTTGCTACTTTCACCAGACTCCTACTACCACCATGGTAGAAAGCAAAGAGTCAGAAAACAGGAAGGCTGTGTCTCCAAACAGTGGGATGAAAGAAAACCTTTTATAAGACACTTAGTGTAAATATTCCCAGCAGCACATTTCAATCCCTTCAGACACCAGTAACCCAGGATGGCAGAGATGAGAGCCTGAGGCAAGTACAGTTTAATCAGAAGACAAGTCTGCACCCTGCCATGCACACTGTGCCCTGCATATGGGAGTGTGCCACAATCACAGCACCCTCGATGATCTGTCCCTGAAGACCAGGGCGGTCCCGGTCACACAGACTTTCCCTGAGCTCAGAAATCAACTTGGAGCTACAGGCAGTTGATAATCTGACACAGAAGAGACAATCCATGGGCATGAATACTGTTATTTAATAGGTACCACTTAGAAGGGAAAAGAGGGGAGATAGGCAATGGGATCACTCAGCTATCTTCAACACATACAAATTATCTAACAGTCCAGACTGATTCAGACCCCTTTCCCAGCAGAAGTCCATGTGCAAAAGTATTGACAAATACTCCTCCAAGGAGAAAAATCTCTTTTGTACAACACCACACAAACTTATGGCAGGTCCTTCTGTGTGCTGCTGAGGAATAGAAGGCAACATGCTGAAACTCCCAGGCACTGTGGTATTTCAGCTGCCCAGAATGACTTACTTTCAGTTTACTCTGATGTTGCAGTTGTTTGTACAACAGCAATTGCCTCTGGACAGCAGAATAACTGCACCCAGTTATGCTGTTTCCAAAAGGAATATTGTGCTGAGACCAGCCAGAAAAGGAACCACAGAGCAAATAATTATTGTAACTTCTGCATGCTATGCCCAGCATAGCCATAGCCCCATTTCCTGAAAGGCAGAATTTGTTTTAGTGCATCTCCTTCCACCAGCCCTTTTTTCTCAACATGAAGGTCCCCAAGGAGCCTTCACTAAATACAGGAGCAGATGGTGACACCAAAGAGACTGCTCTCACTTTACTCCCCTCTTGCCCCATTGCCACACATCTCATTGATCAGTTGAAAGGATTAAATTGAGCAGAAATCTTCCAAAAACTGCCAGGCAGCAAGGCTGAACTTCCATAGGAGAAGCAAGGTCAGTAAGACTGAGCACTGCCCAGCAGAAATGTGCCAGCTCTGGGGGGCCCCAGCTCCCACAGGCACCATAGATGATGGGAAAACCCTGCTCTTCTAGGACAAGAGTAAAAACCTTTCAGCTTTCATTCTGGGATATAGAAGGTCCACTCTCACTCAAAGACAAACAGTTTAACAAAATGAAACAACAAGCAATCACCAGTTTGAAGAGAACATCTTAAAAGACAGAGGAGGAGCAGCAGTGATGATTTTTTGTAAGCACTTTCCATCAAATAAAGCTGGCTGAATACTGATCATACAGTTAACTCAAGCCCCTTATGTAATGAGCTCATCCCCTCCCAATTAGTCTTTTACTAGGAGTTTATTAGGCTGGTCTATTGCTTTGGTTTTAAAGGGAACAACAGCAGGAACTGAAAGGAAGAATAAAATAGTAATATACCAGTTCCTGTATCAAGGGCAGGTGACTCAGATATTAAACAAACTCTGAGACTAACATCCTCATTCCTACAGCCTCAGTAACAATCTGTCCATGAACTTGCCTTGCCACAAAGTGCACAGCAAAGCACAATCCTGAAAAGTGATCCTGTACCATGGAGTAGTAATTTAGAAAATAAAGTTGCTTGCATACAGAGTGCAGTGTTTCATCAGTACTGGCCCACGGTCACACCATCATGCCTTCCACTGTGGACAGTAAACTCGAAGATGTCATTTCTCAGTTCAAATGGCACTTTGGGATCCTAGACTCAGAAATAAATAACATTTCCTGCTATTCAGGATATCAAAAAAATCAATTGAAGCCACAGATTTCTTAGGCCTTCTATGCATTTTATTTTATAGTGTCTGAAACCAGAAGTTCTCCCTTGCGTTCACATGCCTGTATCTCATCGCAGGAGATGCAGTATGGTGTGTCAGCAGGGAAAGAATAAGGTAGATCTCATGTGCTGTACCCAGGGAATGGGCAGAGAGGCACACAGCCCTTACTGCAGCAGCAAGGCATCCACACATTAGAGTGTGTAGCCAGCAGCTACACCCTCCTCATCAGTTATCCAGCTGTTGAAGGCAGCAGGGTAAGTTCCAGAGGACGAGACACAAAACTCCGCACCTGCAGGTGCCTTGGCCTCTCCAGGGCCTCCCAGCCCACCAGGAGACACATTCAGGGACTGACGTGAGAAAGAGTGATACAACTAGATCACTCTTCAGAAACAAGTCTTCATATTCTTTTCTCCTTACTCGCATGTTCTGGACTACCCTTGAATCTTCACGTTTTCCCAGGATGTCCTCTGTCTTCTGGAAACTGCTTCTTCCCAGGCACAAGCAAGAATGAGCTGCCCCAGTTGAACTTCAGGAGGACACAGCAATCCTGTCTCTCTCTGAGTGCACTTAAACATCCCATTCCTCCTTGTGCACAAACCTACACAACTGCTAGGAGTAACACGGATGCTGAACCAGGAGGGGCTAAACCAGGATCGCTGCATCAATTTTCCAGGGGTTTTTCAGAGAGGAAAAGTGGTTTTGGTTGGAAGACACCTTTCAGTGTGTGAAAGGAGCACACAATTGTCTGCTTTTTCCAGTACAGCGTTTTGTTTAATGTTTTGTGATTGAACTTGGCTACCTCAGCCTCCAGATCTACCTACAAACACAATACTACAAGAGGCTCTTGCAGTGCCTTCCTTAATTTAGGTAATTGTACCAAATCAGCCATCCTGCAAGGAGCAGGGATGTCTCAAAAATGAGCATCCTGCACTGAGAGTCTGGGAGAAAAACCTCTGTGGCTGCTACAAGTTTTCAACCACAAGTAATTTATACGTAATTTACCTTTGTCCTCCTAGCACACTGAGGCTGTTCAGTAGATATTGAAGCCTTGTGTTTCTCCTGGCAATGGATCCATATGCTCCTAGGCTTAGGAAAGGCTCTCCTAGCAGCATAGTGCTGAGCCAGCTCTATTCCCAGCCTCAGTGGGCTTTGTGGTTGTAAACCACGAGGCAGAGACTGGGCTAGAAAGGCCCTTGCAATTCAGACAAAGCCGGAATCAGGTTTCAATAAATGCACTTTTCAAGGGATTGATCTGGATGATCATGAATAAGTGATAGGACAAATATAAAGAGCCTTAGCTAATGGATGTAAGATTGGTGGGGAGGGGGAGTCCCTGGTAGCCAAGATCCATATGGTAAGGAATGCAACTTTGCTGTTTTTCTGATGGCAGGCTGAAATGAAGCCTTGGGTTGTATCTGATCAGCAAAACCAGGATCAGCTGCTGAAATGGAGAGGCAGCTCAGGAGGTCACAGGTAAGAGAGAAGCAACAGCGCAGTTGGCAGCAGCCAACAGTCAGTAGCTGGGAAGAGGGACAATACCTGCAACCACAATAGAGATAACAGAAACAAAAGTCTACTTCTTGTAAGGCATGAGGAAGACACACTGCAGAGCAAAAAGGGACTGGATTGTACCTGTCTGGTCCCATGATTACCACACAGCAGCTCACTGAGGTCAGGCAGCCTGACCACAGCTCACTGCAAGGCAGCAGGGCTCAGAGCTGGGCACAAACCACAGACATGGGTCCTGCTGCTCCAGAGCTGCAGCCTAGGCTGAGCCCATGACTCATTCTAGTTCAATTAGCAGCCCCATTCCTCACTAATTAAGGAACAGAGCCCTCAGTCTGCCAGCAGCTTTGCAGAATAGCAGTATCAGGAAAAGGTTTGTGCATTTTAAATAATCTAAGAGCAGTTTGTCACTTCTGGTCACTGATGTATGTGCACTGCTTCCCACTCCCCTTTCGCCTCCCCCTCCCATCTGTTCTGTTCCTGTCTCCTCCCCCAGTTTGGCTGCTGCACAGCTTCTCTTCTCACTCTCCAGAACATCTCCAACTTCAAATATCTCCCAGGAAATGCCTGGTCCGTGGAGGTAATTCTTAATCTTCTCAAAGAAGCAACTACACACTACAGGAACCACACAAACTCCTTTTCATGGGACTGGAGGAAATGAGCCCCCAGCTGTTTTTCACATACTTCAGAGTTGCCCTTTGCCATGAGCGTAAGATGCACAGAAAGGAGGCAGGTGTGAATCCTTATGGACTTCACTGTACACTCTCTGTAAGCTCAGTTTGAGATGGGCTGCCCCCTGCAATCCCACCATGGGCAGTGGAGTCACTCTCCTTCTCAGGTGAAATAATAGTCCAACAGAGTTTGCAACCACCCGAGAAATTCTCACCAGTCTTGAAAATGCATACTGAATTTCATTATGTTTGTAAAAGTAAACACAACTTCTATGCCTTCATTACAAGCTCTTCCCTGCCTAAAACTTTAATTAGGAACTGAATTAAAACAAATTGTTCGCTAAGCGCATTCATCACATGGGTATCTACAGATGTGTACTCCCTGTCACATCACAGCAACACTGGCTTTCCTACATCTCTTCTGTAGCCCTGAAAGAAAGGAGGTAACATGGCATGTGCTAAAGCCCAGCCTGGCCCTAGCAAAACTTTCCCTGATCAGCTTGCAGCTTGAAACTGAGCAAGTAAAAGGTAATTCTGCTCTGCTCTCAACTTGGGCAATGCTTCTCAAAGAAGCACCTCCCTCTTGCCACCAAATATATAGTGAGGTGGCTTCCTTGCAGTTCCCTCCCTCTCTAAATTCAGCCAATGGCTTCAAGGGTGAGGTTGGGCTGACGGACAGTTGAGAAGTCTTCGAGGTCCACAGAATAGAGCTCAGGGCCTCAGGAAGCCACAAGGACACAGTGGTCTGTCACTGAGCAGCCACAGTGCCACATGTTTTGCAAAAATCTCAGACAAGAGCCCTGAAACAGTATTTCTTCTGCAATGTTTATTATGCATAATTTGGGATTAAGTCCAATACCTTTTTTGCATCTTGCCATATCGTTGATTTCAATATTTCCCTGCCTTGTGGAGTTCTACCATCTACTCACACATTATACAGAAACGTACACTTTTAAACCAGTCTCACCACTGTGAAGCAGAAAATCCCTTTTTCTTGCAGTCAGAGGTAGAGGCACAGAGAAATTCAATCCACCTTCTCTGTCTCATCCATTATTTTCTGCTCTTTTGCCATGTCTCCCCCTATTTGTCATTTCACTAATAAAGTAATCTCAGGTTTTTTAAACTCTTCACGTGAGACATTTTCCTGGTGTTTGCTTGTCCTCAGTGTCCTTCCTTCAGACACCACACAAAAAGCAGTGGAGTGCCTGTGAGCTGGGATGCACTGTCAGTCAATCTGAAATAAGAGTGGAAGTAGGGAAAAATGGGGCAAACAATACATGTAAGAAGCTGGGAGACAGGAAAAACAGAAGAGTCTATGTTTCACTATTTTCTAAAATCACTGAGTACAAAGGCATGTGCTAGTTGCAGCATCCAACAATTAGATGTGGATGGCAGCACTGTGAGTTATCATAGAATCACAGAATAAGCTGAGTTGGAGGAGACCCACAAAGATTATCAAGTCCAACTTCTGGCCATGCACAGGACCATCCCCAAGAGTCACACCATGCATTCAAGAGTATTGTTCAAACACTTCCAGAACTCTGGCAGGCTTGGTGCTGTGATGATGGAGACATACAGAAGTTTTTAACAAACATCCCTGGAAAGCACCCATTGCATCACATTGTGATGCTGAAGTGCTTTCAGTAAATGGGTAAGATATAAAACATTTTAAAAATCAACGGGTCCAAGAGTTCCCAGAGATCTGTCCAATAAAGTTTCTCAACAGCTGATAGTAATTTTTTTTTATAAGTCTGGTAATGCTGAGGAAATTCCAAGAGATTGAAAGAGTCAGAGTCTAAATGGGAGTGAAAGCAGGATTATCCCTAGTAACCATGCTTGGTCTGAGACCCCCAGGGAAAATACAGAGGTTTTGCTCTCAGCTGTTTCGTCTTAAGGATACTCCGGCTTTAACTGTTGTCCAGCGCCAGTTAACATATAGAAAGAAGTCTGACCAAAAAGGCCTCTTCCTTAACATCCAAGCATACGAGATAAATAGGACCGTGATTGACTCTCATGATGTTGCCCATGTAGAACACAGTATTTCAGTAAAAGTCAGCTCTTGAGGAGCAAACAGCAGCAAAGGGATCTCAAAACTGTTGTTATGAATGGGGAAAATCACTACTAATTGAGGGAGTTTCCAACAAATGTCTGCAGTGACAGGGTCAGTACTATTTTGTGTTCTCATCAAGGACCTAAAATCTAAAGTAGTACTGACAGTACTAGCAGATGCCAACATCTGGTAGATAAGTAAGTACCCGCAAGGATGTGACCATCAGGGCAGTGTGGATTCCACAGCCCCCTGTTAGAACAAAACAGGATTAAAGTACAGCCAAACCGAAAGGTCATCGTCAGGAGAGAAGGAATGCAAGGAGTACTTCAAACAGAGGAATGTCTTCTGGAAAGTCACAGACCCAAAGAGGATTGTGAATTGCTGAGCAGAACTCCCAGGACATTTGGTTGTAACAAGAGCTGATTCGTGTCTGGGATGTATAAACAGGGGTAAGGAAGTTTACCGCTTACTTATGCTTTGAGGTGTGAGAAAGAAGCCTTCCAGAGACAACATAAAAGGCTCAGTCATTTTTGCTATTCAGAAAGATCCCTTGTAGTGCAAAAGTATTTATGAAGATGTTAATGTCATTATGTAGATTTGCCAGAGCTAGGGCTGACCTATCTAGCCTAGACAGTGATAGTGGGGGGATTAGAGCAGCATGTGGCCCAGCATGGGCTGCAAACCTCATCTCTGTCCCTGCTGAGAGGACACAGCAGCCAGTAGCACTGACACCCTTCTCTGCTACCTGCTGGCTCACCTTTGCCAGCAACCCAGAGGCAACCTGGTGCCAGAAAATAATTTTTTGCAGACAGAGAACTTATTTGGGACAAAGCGAATGATGAAGCAGAAGAAAAGTAGGACCCGAAAATGGATGGATCTGCCAGATACTTTAGAAATGAAGCAGGATTTATTTTAAAACAAGGTTGTGTAACCACTTGAAGAAACTGCAAAAAGCAGGAGATCCTCCAGAAATAAGAAGCCCTTCTAGAAAGTATGATTCAGCCAAATCTTCATCATTGGCTCACAATGCAAGTAACAGGAATAAACAGCACCAATACACTCCCCTTGTCCTAACCCTGATTTCCACCTTCTCATCAAATACACTGATGACTGGATCTATGAGAGGCCCCACCACCAGTTCTGTTGCTGTGATAATTATTGCACTTGTATGACAGGACCCCTCAGCCCCCTGGGCACTGTGCCAAGTGATGCATAACAAGCCCTCCATAGGTGTTTTTCCTGAGACTTGGCTCTACAGCACTGCTGAACTGTCGGTGATCTCAGACAGAAATGAAGAGGCAGAACTGCAGAGTTTTAGAGTAACTGAAAGATAACCAGGAAATCCAGACTCTCACAAGTTTCAGTCTTAATGATCACATTTAGATAGTTCACATATTCTCCTTAAAGCAAAACGGGAAAAAGAAATTGCAAAACATTTATGATCATTATGTTGAATGTGTGGCAAGAAGTGAAACCAGAGCAGAACAAGGTGGGTTTGGAGGCCACAATAGGGCAGCTGAGCGAGGCTTGGCCCCGGGCAACCTGGCTTCCCTTCATGTGGGGGCTCTCACTGAGAGGCTGTGCCAGCCCACCCTCTTGCTGCTGATGGGATCTGACAAGGTTGCAGCTCATGCAGCCTGGCTCCAGATGAATGCCCTAAGGAGGGAGCTAGCAGGACTCCCTCTCTTCCGCCAGACACTTCTACATGTCACCTTTGGCACAAGAGCTTTCTTCCTTGCAGTTGCTGCTCCAAAACAGGGCAGTCAAAACCTTTTGTCCTATATCTGCCTCTTTATCACTCTGAATGGTTTAGGGGAGACACAGCTTGGATGGAGGATTCCATGTGTAGGAACATCCATGCTACAGTAGCTGCATGGATATCTTCAAGGACAGTGGTACTTCTCTTTGGCTGCACTATACAGGTTAATTAAACAGAGAGGGGTTGCTCTGTTTGGTATTGACACAGAGAGCATTACATATACAAGATGGATGTAACAGTCAGCATTTCTCTGTCTCTTCTTAATCCCTATGGGTCATCTTTCTGAGAGGTCACAATATTCTCAGCAGACTGAGAGGAGTTTGTCAGGGGAAGCTGGCAAAGCACATGTTCCTGAGAGGTGGAGAGAGGCTTGGCCAGAATACTCCTTCAAAGAGCAGCCTCACTGCTAAAGAAGATTATGTTCTACAAACCTTTTCTTTCCAAGATGGCATTTTGCTAAGACAATGGTTAACACATGGGCATTCAGCTTACTGTTATCTGTAAAGACAGCACATCATTCATGGTCAGCATCATCCACGTCAGCTGAACCATTTCCCTCATCTCAGACAAGAGTCTCTGGGTAGATTCTCCCGGACATCTGGCCATGTTCCTCTCTCACAGGAACTCCTCCTTCTCCCAGTTGCAGAGAGCACGGGAAGGGCAAGCCAAGCTATTGAGAAACCTAATCCAGCCATGCACAAACCCTTCCTAACCAGGACACAGGTTTCTGAATGACACATCCAAGCAGCTTCAACAGAAAGCCCAAAACTAGTGAGAATTGCATGTGCAACCAAAAATCACACCAGTCCTGTACCTGCTGCACCCACGAATCAGGCAGGCTCCACACTGCAAAGGTGCATTCGCAGTCAAGTCCTTTCAGTTGTTCTCCTTACCCATGTTCCCTGCCTGCAGATGTGTACGCACATGACTTTATGCTGGGACTAAGATCTTAGATCTCTTAGATGCCCAAAACACAGCAAATCCAGTTGAGCCTCTTGTGGCCAGTAAAGGGCCACACCCTGTAGCCTCCCTGATGGCTTTGTGGAGAAGTCAGGCACTTTTGACTTGCATCAAGTAGTCAGCAGTCAGGGCAAAGCTGCCAGAGCAAAACAAACCTGGCAGCGGTACTGAGCTCTCCACCTCAGTTTGGGCCCAAGAAAGCAGCTCAGGTGCATGCCCAGTGACAACTCCAGTAGCCTTAGTACCCCTTCACAACCTTGACTCTGATACTCCTTCCTGATCTGCGTGTATCCCTGGGAGAGATGGATCCTCTCCCTGTCTTCATGGCAGATGTCCCAGGCCACAAATAAGAGAAGGGCTGTGGCCAGGAAAGGATGGGCAACATGGGGAATATTAAGTGAAGACCATGACAGCTTTAGAGAGGACAATTCCAATCACCACAGCCATGCAGGACACGAACACAGAATTACCCCGCCTTTCTCTCCCCATGTCAGAAAGCTTAAGAACTTCAGGGGATTTATTTTACAACACAGATGAAAAGCTTTGGATTTCATCACAAGAGCAATGAGAAAAACTGTTTAACACTTAAAATGCCAGCATTTCTAGGCCAGTGGCACTTGAGAAAGAGAACAGCATCTGTGACTCCACTAGATGCTGCTCCTCAGTGCAGACTGACTATAGGACCGTGCTGACTGGTCACTCCAACTGGAGTGTAGAAGGACAGGATGGGAGAAGTGTCTCCTTTAACCCTGTCGATGACATTCCTGCTCCTTAGGGGGGAATTGGAGAGCGAGTCACATCCTCTGTGTCAACCCCACATCCTGCCCACACTCCAGACATACAGGGAAACCGTCATCTGTCACCATGCCACAGCCCTGGCCTCCAGGGCCCCTCCTCCCTGCCTGGGCACAGGACTCGCTGCAGCAGCCAAGCAAGGAGATGGCGGAGCACACACACACACAAACACACACACACACACACACACACATACATACACACACACACACACACACACATACATACATACACATACACACACACACACATACATACACAAACACACATACACACACACATACATACACACACACACACACATACACACACATACACACACACACACACACATACACACACACATACACACACATACACACACATACACGGCTCCCCCACTCACACCCGGCTGGAGCAAAGGCGTCATCCGTCACATCTCTGAGCCATGCCACACAGCACACCTCCGATGGCAGAGGCACAGACACATCTTTGTGCTGTACCACTCACTGAGGATGAAGGTTTTCTAACTTGGCCTTCTTGGGACACTGTGGGAGAAGAGCAGCAGCAGAACACACCCCAGCAGCTTGCTGTCCCTGGGGTCTGCAAGCAGAGGAGGGCACAGCACATGGGAAACCCTTCTGCAGTATCAAGCTGGTACAGCTGGCCAAACCTATTCCTCCCTTGGCAGAACAAGGATGACAAATAGGTTGAACCATTCACAAAGCTGTTTCGGTCTCCAGCATGCCAAAGGGAGAACTAGGGGAACTGTGAAGGCCCATGGCATCCCCACCTAACCCCACATAGTGATCACATAGCTTGAGTGTGATAATCTAAATGCTGCAAGCACAGCATGGGAGCCATCTAAGGCAAGACCAACAGCACACTGGGGTTTAAGCTATTCACTGTAAGACATGACACGCATCCCCTGGGACAAACTCGTCTTCTGCTGCTGCAGAAGGAAGTGAAGCAACTCCCTTCTACTCTTGCTTTCCCTCCCACCAAGAACCCCCCATGGAGAAGGAGGAAGAGTGGCTGGGGTGCAGCAAATGCCAAACATTCCGGCTCTGGGGAAGCCACATTCCCTCTCTCCCACCCCCCACTGCCTTTGCTGCAAAGCAGCCTGATGCTTTCCTGCACACGCTAACCCCAGCCTACCTTGCTTCATCAGAATTTAAGTCTGTGATTTACAAGAGATGTGTGACTCTTAAAGGAGACTCTGGCTCCAGCACTGCCCCTCAACCCTTCCCTGGAAATCCCTGCTTCTTCAGATAATGGCAGAATGATGTCTGGACAGGTGAAGCTGGACAAAGTAGGCAGTTCTCTGATGGGTGCTACTTGCTGAGACATGCACCTCTGGGTATCCCCTTTCCAGCCTCCCTTCCCCATCAGTTCCTTCAGGCTCCTCAGTGGCTACTCCTGTTACAAGAGGCCAGGAGGTTCCTCCTGACAGAGAGGTGGGCATAAAGGCTCTGGTGAAATGGCCCTTTGGGAAACTCTGGCCTTCATCTGATTAGATACAGACGGCCCAGACTTCCAGGAGCAGCAGGTTAATCAGTTAATGGCTGAAGGATGCTGGGCGATGCGCTGCCGCGTGCTGCCGGGCAGCCCCAGCCGCACAGCCCGGGCGCAGCCACTCCTTCCTCTCTGGGGCCAGATCCGAGAAAACATCTGTTCTGATAAAGAAAGTGCTTCACCAGGGAGGGGCAGGCCCGAACCCATCAGCTGCTCCAGCCCAGCGACCACGGGCTGCTCCGGAGCGCTGCTAGCTCCCCCTCCGCACCCGTGACTCGCAAGGCCAGACACTGGGGTTAATGGCCTGGAAACCATCTGGGGGCTGGAAGGGGCAGATGTGTCCAAACAGGAGGCTTTCAGACCTCAGCCGCAGACCTCGAGAAGGCCCCGTCACCCCACAGTGCCTGCCGTGCCCGCTGCCAATGCCAAGGGCAGCACTGTCAACCATGGGACCAGAAAGGGCCGCCTTTGCCTTGCACCCATCTGCCCCTTTCAACCAAAGGCATCACCAGGCTGGGCTGGAAACCTGAGTATGCTCAGGCCAAATAAACGGCACAGAGAATTTCGGGGCGCCTGGGCTGTGCCCGTACCTGGCCCCGCGCACTCCGACACTCGCTCCCCGTGGCAGCACAGTGCCCGCACGGCTGTGCGCTCACCCCGGGAGGGCACCGAGGGCAGCGGGACCAGAGCCCGCGGCTCACAGGTACGGGTCGGGCCCCTGGCAGCCGCTCTGCCCACCGGCGTGACGGTGACTGGGCAGCGGCACCGAGGGGCAGGGGACTCCCGCCTCACGCTGCCCGCCTGCTCACCGGCCCGGTGCCCCGGAGGCCAGCCGCTCTGTGACACGCACACGCCGGCAGGAGCAGGCTCCGGACCCTGAAGTCGTTCCAGAGGACTAAGGAGCCGGCTCTGGGCAGCCATGACTATCATGCGACAAACCCTCTCCTCCCGCAAGCGGATCTCGGTCGGCATTGCCGCCACCGCACATCGGTCGGACTCCGGCTCCCGCAGCCCCTTCAACCCCTCGCACGGGTTGCGCGGTGCCGAGCCGGGCTGCGGTGCGCTCGGGGACAAAACCCTCCACATCCCATCGCTCCAGAGAAAGTGCAACCGGGACCGCTTCGGCGATGGGGCAGCGGGGGCGCGGTGCGGCCCGCGGGGAGCGCAGCGTCCCACGGCCCCGGGGGCTCCCCTTGCCCAGGGCACGGCACCTCGATGCCCGTCTTGCCCCGAGACCCAATCCTACCGGCCTCCGCCCGGCCCCCGCCTCTCCCAGCCCGGAGCACGGGCGAGCCCCGCTGCCGTGCCCGTCCCGCCGCTGCCCACCTGACGCAGAGCGGCGTCCATCGCCCGCGGAAGCGCTGCCGCCGGCTCTCAGCGCCGCATCGCCGCGGCCAGGCGGGCACGGCTTGCCGGCCCCGCGCCGCGCTGGCTCCGCCTCGCCGGCCGCGGGCAGCGGGGAGCGGCCGGGCCGCCCGCTCCGCCCCGCTCCGCCCGCGCCGGGGCGCGGGGAGTGCGGCTCCTGTGGCAGCGGCGGGGCCGTGAGGGTGCCGGAGCATTTAGGAGCCGGATGAGACTGGCTAGGAAGAGGAGCGCATCTCGAAGGGAGGGTGCTGAGAAGGGCTGGGGTGGGGGAGGCTCGAGTGGCCGGTGCCGCCCACGGACACGCGGCGGGGACGGGGGACCACTACTGTGCACGGGCACAGGAGCCAAGTGCGGACCTTTGTAAGGGCAGTTGATGTCATCCAGAATAGCAGACATTTCGGGTTTGGGGTTCCTTCAGCAGACCATCATAGCATGATACAGTGAGAGAGACCGTTAATAGGAATCCTGACTGAGCTTCGAAATGATGTCTCTGAGACCTGGAACAGGTGGCAAAGAGCAATACTCTGGGCAAAGTTTCTCCAGATCATAGTTCAAAGATAGAACTTGATCACAGATGGAAATGTGGCCACAGATCATAGTTCACAAGTGCTCTGTGAAGATGTTTCTTTCCATCAGAAATTATTTCTTTATTCTGAAAGAAAGGAAATCTAATGGAGGAGTGTGGAGGAAGAGTTTTAAAATTTTTATTACTATTATTAATATGGTCAATAATGGGAGGGTTTATACTTAAAACACAGAGAGGGTTCTGAGGTAGATGGCAGTATCTTGTTCGACATCCGCCACTGGACAGAGTCACACCAAGGCCACTGTCTAGCCTGTGATGACCACCCCCACCACTCTCCCACCTTCACTATCTGGGCCTTTCAGTAGTTTCCTGATATATGAGTCACTGTCAATGTGTCCTTCCATTTTGATACCAAGTTATTGAGAGCTATCCAGGCTCTTTTGTACTTGTGTTGGATTAGTTTAATCTACACCACTTTCCCTGTCTCATGAAAACATCGTGCAAGACAGCACCAGAACCTAACTGCAGTTCCTATCTCACATCTAATACTTCTATCTGCAAGGCCAATCACTGTGTCAGAGAAGGGGATTAGATTTACTCACAGTGTCCTTGACAGTCCTCCTTACAGCCACATATTTGTTGCCAGGCTGTTTCAGCCAGCTTTCTCCTCGCGGGAGGAGAGGGGATTCCCGCTGATGCTGTTTCTGCAGACAATTTTAGCTGTTAAGGTTCTCAGTTCTGGCTGGTCACCAGGGGGCCGTGGAGCTCCTCACAACCACGGGAAAGTTGAGGAGCACACTTCTTTCTCCTCTATCTGCCTGCCAGCCAGCATTCTCCACCAGCAGGCATCTCCACCACCAGACTTCCCTTCCAGACTTCTCTGGAGAAACTTTGGCCATGATTCCTGTCCTCCAGGGTAGAAGAGGTGGATACAACCTTTCAAAAGGGTAAGGTTTTTAGCATTAACACTGCTGTTGACTGACACTTTACAAGAGGGAAGTAGAAGGTGCCTTAACCTAGTCCTTAGAACAAAGTAACTTTTCAAGTCTTCAGTCAATAAACATTTGGTTTCCCCAAATGGAGCATCAGTGACTGGCGCTGTAGGCCCTGCACTCTATCAGCCTAGTAGAAAAGGTGGCAAGAATATTGGTAAGAAACTTATGCCTGAAAATGTGTTGTTCCTTTCTGTTACAGGATTAAAGCACTAGTCCTGCATTTGTACAGCCCACTTGGAAACTGCACTATCTGAACTGTTTCCTAGCTGGCTTTAGGTGCTGCTCCTGGGAGGGGGTGGCTGTGACCACCTGCTTCTTCACAGAGCTTTGATAAGCAGGTGATTGCTGACTCGCTATCACATGAGCCCCACTGTGCAGGAAAAGCCTGAGCCTCTCTCCAGCCCATCAGCCCCCCGCTCCTCCCCCCACCCTCGGGGCTGCCTCCTTCCCCAAACCTGGCACAGTAGTGCTAACTGTGTGTTTGGCAGCACTGTTAGCAACTCCACGAGCTCCCAACCCTCCTCTCAGCCCAGCTGCAGGCTGCACAAGAACCAGGATGCCATGGCTATTCTCCTCTGCTTGTCAGCAGGGTGCTGGGCTCTGGGAGAGGACAGGCAGAGCAGGCAGGCGCTGGTGGGTCTGAGCAGTGAGCCACCCCTGCATCCATGAAAGGAGCAACCCCCTGGTGCTGCAGGCAGCAGGGCCCCGCACCCAGCCGTGGCAGCAGCAGACAGTGAGTCAGCTTCCTGCTGGGCTTTCCACACCGAGGGAAGGTCGGCAGAGGACTGGCAGGAACAAGCTGAGGCAGGAATTCCTCCTGGACTCCAGGCAATATCTTAATTTCCGCTTCTGCCACGGGTCTGGCACATTGCTGAGAGGCAGGCAGGCCCTCATGCCCTGCTGTAGGTGGGAAGCTTCTGACAGACTTGCTCTCCCATTGCCTACGAGGGGATAAACTGTGACACCTTGGCTGCAGGTCCCATTTCCTCAATGGCTTATCAGAACTGTGCTCATAGGGTGGAGCACTGATTTCCTCCACTGTCATCCCTGGGATGATCTCATTTGTGAGAGTCAGCAGCAGAGGCAGGATACCGTGGACCAGACGAAGGCACAGGGAGGCACAGATGAAGAAGGGCATCTGTGCTCTGCTATGCATTGCCTCTATCACAGCCCCCCACTGCCAGGCCCTGCTGCTTTGCTGAGGCAACCAAATCCCCCCTTGCCCAAAGCCCAGGATAGCCAGGAATGTGTTCACAAAAGATGGAGAACTTCTGAGAACAGCAGCCAAAAATCAAGCATGCCACCAATTGCCAGACCCTGGTAGACCACCAAATGCTGAGGCACTCTCCTAACACAGGCTGCATGTGTGCAAGAGGAAAGGGACACACAGAACATGAAGTAAGGTGCAAACTGATTCCACAGTTCTGGCCCTTTTCTTGTTCTAGTTTCATAGTTCCTTGAAATCAGCTTATAAATCAACACTTGAAAAGGGCAGGTCCTCCTCCCATTCCCAGACTGTGGATAGCCCAGCCACACCTCAGACTTGGTCAGTCTGGCCAGGCTAGCTCAGGCTTGGGCTGCTTGAACTCAGTTTATGAAGCTGTGGACCTCTTCTCCAGTGCCATCCCCTGCAAAGTGACAATGGTGATGATCAAAGCTCTGCCGAAGCTCTCCCTGCCCGGGGCTGCTCTGAGGCTCTGTGACAGGAATTAGCCCAGGCTCCTTGGGGACAGGATCATGTTTGTACCAGATGTGTCCCTGTTCCAGAGGAATGTGATTAAGGATGTCTGGAGAGGCTTTCACAGGGTCACACCAGGCACTGTGGCACCTGCTCCCCCAGAGAGCAGGCGCGGGAGGGGGGAGTCCTCCCCCTAAGGGAGGATGGTGTGGGCTGGGGAGGGTTATTTGTCCTGGGCACCCTGCTGGCTCCTGTATCACTTCAGCCACCAACAGTGAGCTGGTCTCACTGCAATGCACAGTGCTGCCTCTGCACACTACAGAGCTCAGGCTAAGGGCAGCTACACCCTTGCTTAGTCTGCTGGCTGTGGGAAAAACTTCTTAGCCCATCTAGGCACAGGAATGCCCTCCAGGGCTGCCCTTTCCCTGTAGGTCAGGAAAACAGGATGTTGTCTTCATTTTCAGCCTGAGCACAAAAGCAGATCACTGGAGCAGATGGGCCCAGAGGGTGGATGCTGGGCACATCCACTCCACTGTGACCATGTGCCACTCCTTGGCCTCTGAAGCACCCTCCAGAGCTGCATCACTGGGGCCAGCACTATAGCTGGGACTTTCTACCAGCCCCATCTGCACTTGGCTGTGCTGATGAACCAAACCCATAATCAGGTATCTCCAGCTTTTTCTGCAGATAACAGTCTTGGTCTTGTTCTTCAGCTCAACCTTGTCACGCTGAGACACGGAAGGAGCACGCTGGACACGCTCAGTCGCCCAAGGCAAAAAGGAGGGAACTTTATTTACAGTTTCTACAATTTATAGACTCTCTAAAGTGAGAGTGGATTGGAGGATAATATACCTCTTCCGACTTACACTGGCCAAGTGAACAGTCTGTCAATTTTCTCTTCCTCCAAGAAGGAATGCGAAAAACACATAGTGTTTTGAGAAAAGTGTGGGAATTCTGACTCCAAGAATGTAAATATCAGAAGGCTTTGAGAAATCAGGGCGACACAACCCTTCCTTCCTTTCCCTTTCACACCCCAGGCCACACATCCAGCTCCTGGCAGTGACAAGCTGAGGTTCCCTGCCACTGCTCCCTTTGTGCTGCTGCCAGTTTGCCTGGGGCCACAACATATCTGTGTGTGGCTTTTACACCTTGGCCATGAGAAATGCAGTCCTGGTGATGAGACTTCCGAATGAGGGAGCTGAACTGCACCAGGCTATAATTACAGTAGGAGCATGTGGGGAGAGGCCAGCCGAGCGCATCCACCTCATTTCCTCTCCTATTAAGTCTGCCCTGCTTTCGTTTGACCCAGACCAAACCTTGCTATTAATGGCACAATGCTGTGGAGGTCACAGATGATTCTGCTACAAGCAGCTTTGTGGATTCTGCTTGACTAAATGCATAAGCAGGGCTTTGCTTGCAGATACCATTACTATGTGATTCATACTGTAGAAAGTATGTCAGGCAGCTGTGGTGTAGGCAATTCCCAGACTGGGCTGTTTTGCCAGGGGAGCTCTTTGTCTCCTTCACAACCAGCAACCCATGCAAGCAAGCAAGGAGGTTAAATGGTGTCATATCTCTACCCCTGGCTGTGGCTGAATTCTGCTGATGGGTGCTGGTATCCTGAGCCATGCGTGTTTCCTCTTCCTGATCTTGTCTGCACAGTTTCAGCTTGCAAAATCATTTTTGTGCTGAAGGAGAGACCTCTTCTTGCTGAGCACCTGCAGTCAAACTGATGCCAATCCCTGCTCTGTTTTGTTGTGCTTGTCCCTTATAAGTCCCCAGAGGCAACCTGAAATGCTGTGCTCCTGGACTAGCGAAAGAAAAAAGCAGGCAAGGCTGTGCTAACACCTCCAGGGCCGAAAGGTGGGTGCAGCCCCAGTTCAGAGCTGCAGTAGCTGGCCCCAGCATCTGGCCATCTGTCTTTGCTGAGGAAGAGAGCCTGGCACAGCAGAAGGCAGCTGCGCCCCAGCCTCTCCCAGCCCCGTGAGATTGCTGTACTCTGTGTGATGGAGGAGGGGGGATATCCTCCAGGGACACTGGGCTGATAGATGAAGGAAAACATCCAGCTGGGCTCCTGCAGCAGAGATCACAAGGTCCCCCCTTCTCTGCAGAAATCATGTCCTACTCAATGACAACATCACATCTGGCAGCCCAGGGGGTCACAGAACAAAGTGGCAGGAGAGATGAGGGATGATGTTCAGCACTGGTGTTCAGCACTTCTCCTTGTTCTGACTCCTGCATGGGCCCCTTTGAGCCACGTAGGACACTCATGGGTGCCAGCTCACATCCTTGCTGCTCCCTCCAGGGAAGAAGCTTTGGCAGTCACATTTCAGAGCTCAGGCTGAGCCTTCCCTGTCCACAACTCACAGCAGCATTGCCCGCTCTCTGCATGGGAGCTCATGAGAGCCATCTCTGCAAAATAAGACACAGCAGCTTCTGACCAGGTGCATCCCAGCCAAATGTATGCACCTGGACAGGGAAACCTTGCACAGGCACAGAAGAATTGTCCCAGAAGTGCCTCAATCACTTCTGCAAAGATTCCCTTTGGAGACCAGTCCCAGCACAGGCACCTCAGAGAGCCAGGGGGCTGGAGAGCCTTGAGGGGACAATGCGCTGGGGGGGATGGGGCAGGGGCAGCAGACAGGAAGCAAACCTCCCAGAGCAAAGGAGGGAAGGCCAGATAAATTACAGAAGCACTCACCTGTATTGAAGAAACATGCTGTCCACGCCTGTGCCCAGGATTCAGACATCCCTGCTAGAAAAATATTCTTTGCTAAGACCTGTGTGAGGCAGAAGAGCTGGACAGAGCTTCATCTCTGCCCTGTAGTTCCACGGCAGTGTCTGTGGGCCTGGCAACTGGCTCTGGGAAAGGCTGGCTGCAGCACGAAGGACACGTCCAAACCTGATGTTCCCATGGGGAGGAAGGTTTGTGTCCATGCCTGAGGAGGGCAGGTTCCTCCCATGGTGGTCAGCAGGGCCCTGCTCAGCCCTTTCTTCTCTCCCTGGTGCTTCTCCTGGGGCGGGTGAGTCCCTTCTTTTGAGTGACATGAAGGGGAGGTGGATGGAGGGTGGAAGACAGAGCACTGGGCTGGGGCCATGGCAGGGATGTGCAGTCACCAGTGTTCAGTAGTACTTGCTGAGGGTAGTCCTCAGCATCTGCAACAGCGAGCAGGAGCCCAGCACCCCTGAGCTGGGGCTGCTCTTGGGGCTTCACATCCAACCATTATCCCACTCAGCATCAGCTCTGCTCTCCCCAAAATGGTGCAATTCACATCTGAACAAACCCATTTGTGTTAGGGATTGCAAACAGGAGCCACTCACTCCTGTCAATGTGAGGAATGCAATGTGCTGCTGCCTCCTGCCATTGTTACCTGCCCCACACCGCCCCAAACCCCTCCTCATGGGGAAGAGGAAAAAAGGTTTTCACTATTTATTTTAATGAAGTTTGAGTGTCTGAAAAGCAGACATGGAAGCCCCTGCAAGGGCTTTCAGGCACACAAGGGGAAAGGGGAAACTTTGCCACTGGCTCTTGTTCACAGTTTTGTTGTGGAAATGGTTTTATCTATCAGTTTCCTTAACTTCCCAGCCATACAGGCCTGTGAATGGGTGCCAGTGGTAGCTGACAATAGAGGTGTGCCAGCCCCTCCCGGCTGCAGAGAACAAAAATAACTGGAGAAGATAGCTTGAGTGTACTTGAACCCAGGTGGCAGAAACAAAACCCAAAAAAGTTTGCTTAAACAATACAGTTGTTTAAAATAATAAGGTTGATAATTTTGGAAATGGACCTTCTATTTTTAAGTCTCTGGATAGGCTTTTGTAAAGATAAACCTCTTCTCATATAGCAAAGAGAGGGACACTTCTGGTAGGAGTGCAGTCCTGGTCTGGCATAAGTGAGTCCCCTATCAGGGTGTGAACACTTGCCCCATCCCAGAGCACCCCTTGGAGAACTGGGGGCCTTATAGACACCTAGGGTATTCTTCCCAGCCCCAGCACAGGAGCATCCCCATAATCTGCAGGCAGCCTCTCAGCTACTCCCCCTGCACTGCGGCAGTATTTTGTGATCCAGCAGGCTTCTGGTGTGCCAGCATCCAGCAGCCTCTCCCTCCTTCTCTGGTCTGACTAAAATGGGGGTTCCCCATGGAGTGCACCCCTTGCAGCCCCTTTACTCCTCCTGCCTCAGCCCTTTCCTGTTGCCCTCCTATCCATCCACCCACTGTCTCTCCTTTGGCAGAGCAACCAGGGCTGATTCTTCCAAGCAGGACAGATGTCCCACTGTTCAAGCAGCACACCAGCCTATGGTAGAACTGATTGCTGACTGAATTCACATGTGTGACCCAAACCAGAGCCCCCGCAGCAATCCTGCCTACATTGCATCCTGGTGCAGTGTGTTTTCCAGCACATCCAGGGCCCAGGACCATGTGGATGAGCTGTGATCTTGGTCGTCTCTTCTCCATCACTGTGGCCACCCATGGAGACCCTCTATTCTGCCCTCGAAGGGGAGATCAGCACCTTTGTGAGGCACATGCAGCAGTGCCAGGAGGGCTTCGACCTGCAGAGCCTGTACGACGTGCTGTTGCTGGTGCTGCCATGGAGCCCCTCGGGGCAGGTAGAGAGCTGGCAGCACCTGCAGAGACTTGCCCCCTGCCAGCCTGGCTCGGCCAGCCCTGATGTGGCCAGCAGCTACGTGGACTGGTTGGCCTCCTACCTGCAGCACCTGAGCACACTGAAGGAGAGGTTTGATGTCAGGATGGTGGTCCCTCTCTGTGAGAACTTAGACATGCACAAGGAGCCGGCTGCCTGCCCTACCCAGCAGTCCCCACTGGCATCCATCCCCCACCTGGCTGCACAGCTCTTTGCCCACTGGCATAACTGGGGGCTGCTGCTGCTGCAGGGGGGACCCTCAGCCAGAAGGTCTTCAGCCCCCAGAGCTTGCATGACCTGTGTGGCTTTGCTGATGTGGGGCCCTTTGTGAAGGTCTTGAGACTGGTCCCTGATGTCTTTCACCAGAGCTTGGCCACAGCAGATCTCACCCAGAAGTGGGTCTCTCTGCACCGCAGCAGGTACAGCTGCTCCCTGCCACCATCAGCATCACTGTCACCATCACTGCCACTGCAGCCACCAGCATGGAGCAGAGCAGGGTTGGCTCCTGGCACTGCACAGCCCCCTCCATGCAGCATTGCCCTCACCCACCCTGGTACGCAGACGGGGTGCTGCACAGGAAGATCTGGACATCCAGGCAGAGACATGAGTCTTGTGGGACTAGGTACAGCCATGATCTTTCCAGTCCAAACCAATGGCCTGCTGGTTTGGACATTCAGATGTGAGGCTGGAGAGCTGAGGGGTGGGGAGTGAGAGAGGGAGTGTTTCCTAACATGGCAGAGCAGCCTGTGGGTCATGGATACTCCCATCCAGCCCAACTGAATGCTCAGGAGATAGGCACCCACACTGCTTCCTCTCCTGAAGGTTCTGCAGTGCTGCCAGACCCTGGAGAGGGTGCTGCCAGGCCAGGCACTGCCTGCCCCACAGCACACCTGGCTCAGAAACAGGATGGCCAGTACCTGTGTACCTGGGCAGGCAGAGCCCTCTACCTCTGCCTCAGCAGCCAGCCCCTGGAGCAGCCAGTGACTGACCATGGGCAGTGGGACTCCCACCTACTCCCAGCAGCAGCATCCTGGAGAGCAAGACTGGGGACCCATCACCATGGGCCACAGGCAGCCAGTAGCTCACAGGGACCTGGCTCAGTCCTTGCCTGGGAAGAAAGCACGGAAAGAACATGTTTAATGAGATGTTTCTTCTGTGCTCAGCCCATGGGCCTGCCATTCAGTGTGTGGCTACAGAATGCATAAGATGGGCACTGAGTGCTGCCAAGCACACAGGCACAAGCATGCACATGGGTGCAAGCAGGCAGGAGAATGTTTCTGGTTAAACATGGGGTTCATCCTCCTGTTTCCAGCAGCCACAGTGACCAGCCTGCTTGATGATGATAGAAAGCCTGCCTCCATGCCACTAGTGGATAACATGGTGACAGTCCTTGCTCCAGCTGGGGCTTGCTACCTTTCTGGCTATAGTGGGCAAGAAGTTTTGTGCTGGGGAATTTCAATCCATTTAATTTATTGCCACTGGTGATAAAACCAGAAGTATAGAGCCGGAAGCACAATTCCTGTGAAGAGTTTATTGGTGTAGCTGTTTCCACTACAGTCAGAGGAGTCACAATGCACAGAAACAACAGGCCTCCTACACTACACAGGGAGGACAGGACACACATGGCCACAGACACACAGAGACACTTGTCTCTCCGCCCTGGGCCCTGTAGGGGGGCCAGGCTGTGGGCAGGACCTGCTGCAGGGGAGGCTTCTTTCTCTGATGGGATATTTCTGCAGCCTCCCAAGGAAGGCATTGGACCCTCCTGGTAATGAAGCACCCACCATCTCTCGCAGGAGCCAGGCTGGTAAGTGGGAATGGGGGCAGCATCTTCTCCCAAATCCAGTGGTTAAGTGAGCATCCCAGCTTCCTCCGGAAGACCAGTCCAGCTCTGACCATCAGGAAGAGGCAGGGCTGCTTTTCTCTTCTGGCACTACCTTTGGAGTTTCCAGGGGCAGCAAGGACACCATCAGTTTCTGGGCCAGCTCTGAACAAAGGTTGCCAGCTAGGGGACACCCCAGGGAACAGCTGTGTCAGGTGGAAAGGAGTGATGCACAGCAAGTCTCACCTGAACGTGAGGAAGAACTTCACTGTGCAGTGACTGAGCACTGGAACAGGTTGCCCAGAGAGGCTGTGGAGTCTCCCTCACTGGAGATATTGCAGAACTGCCTAGATACAATCCTGTGCCATATGCTCTGGGATGACTCTGCTTGGGCAGGGAGGTTGGATCAGATGATCCACTGTGGTTTCTTCTAACCTGACCAATTTTGTGAATTCCGTGGAGCTTCCCAGAGGTGATGGGGGCTGAGTGCTGGGCACCCTGAGTGCTGCTCCTTCCCACCTGGAGGGCGCTGCTGGATGTGAAAGGCAATCTCAGTATGACAGCAAAACCTGGGCTGGGGTTTCAGTGACTTCCTTGTAGGCTTGCAGGGAGCCAGATTCAGTGGATCACTGCACAGGGAAAGGGAGGGGACCCAAAGGACTGTTTTGTGCTCCAGCACTACATTTCTTGTATAGCTTCTTAAAAATGGTTTGTTCTCAGAGACAGGAATGTGGGGATTAGGAACTGGGATACAGCCCTGTGATGAGTGTTTACTCCTGCAACCTCTGTGGAGGTGCAGGATGGCAGAGGAGTCCTCTTAGTTCCTGCAAGAGGGCAGGCATTCAAGGCTTCAGGATACCTGCTTTTCTCCAGCCTTCCCTCCCTGTGCAGTTTGCCTTTGGAAATAAGGTTAGGAAAACTGAGAGAGAGAGGAGCCAAACAGCCTCTTCTGTGTCAAGCAAGAGCTGAAAACAGTCATGTGGAAAGGTGACTGGACAGAAGATGGTCTGGAGGACTGGGCCAGGGTGCCAGTCTGTTTTTGTCTGTCTGCCAGGCAGCAGCCCCTGGGCCAGTAGCTGTGGCAGAGGCCCGGTGTGAGCACTCCTAGAAGAGGGCAGAGGGACCAGGAGCAAGGCATCTGCCAGCTGAGTAGAGGATATTGCTGGCATGGGAGAAGAGGCAGCATCTAGCCCATTCCTGTGAGTGCTCAGTGTCACATGCTGAGCTACCCAAGCATCATGGTAGTGGAGGGGAATGTGGTGGCACCAGCTGGCATGGTTCCCCTTCACCACCTGGAGACCAGGCACAGGCTGCCTCCAGCAGGGAGGGGACAGACCCCTGACCCATGGGCACTCAGGACTCACACAGCTTTGGGATGTGAGAGGCATCTCTCAGCCCACCAGGTCCAAGAGGAGAGAGACTCACAGCCTCTGCTGAGCGAGCGATGGGGCAGCCAGAGCCAGGGCTGCATCCTGCAGGGCTATGGAACAGCCATTCATTGGTCCAGGCAAGAGACAGTGTGACTCACGGCAAGTCTCCAGTTAGTTCTTGGGAGGGGTGAGCAGGCGTGAGCCGCCTGTCTCGCGAGCAGGGAGGGCAGTTCCCAGCTCACACAGGCATGTGCAGCTCGTTGTACTCGTCCCGGCCATCCTCGTCGAAATTTGGTTCTGCATCCTCCGAGTCCAACTGGGAAGAGGCAGAGACCAGGCTATGAAGGCCACAGCTGCCCCCAGTGTGGGGTCAAGCCTGGCACAGAGGGATCAGCACACAGCAACCCAGTCCGCTGGGCTGTGCTGCGAAAAGCAAAGCTCTTGCTATTCCCCTCCCAACAGACTCCTTCTTTACAAGCTCATGCCCATCCATGCATCCCCAGCCCGATGCCCTTTCTATTCTAATGCCTGAGGCTTTGGTCCAGCACTGCAGCTCCTTCCTCTCCCCCTGCTGGCAGCACTCACTCCTGGGTGCTGCTCCAGGCTCTCCTCCAACAAAAGTTCAGGATGTTGACAGCAGCAGAGGAGCTGCCAGCTCTTGAAGAGCTGCCAGCACCCTGGCACTGTGGTTATATGCTAAAGTGCCAACAGCCATAGGCTCTGATGTGCTGCTGGACTGCTCTTGCTGCTGGTTCTGTGGGGAATTGGTGTGTTACTTGATGAATGAGCCACAAGATGGAAGGGGAAATCCTTATTACAGGCCTCTGCCTGGTAAGAACCTGTTTCCTTGCCCCAGGCTGCCCATCCACCCCATACTGCTCTCCCAGGGCTACAAGATCCAAGGAAGCCATCCACCCACTTACTGCTGGTGAGCAAAGACTCCCAAGGCTTTGCTGGCCCATGATCTCCCAGCCTTTCAGGCTGCCAAATCTCCTCAATCTCATTCCAGTGTTGCAAGCTAGACTGAGGACAGCTGTCTGCTCACCGCTTTGAGCTCCCTGTCGTGGAAGAAGCGGGGCAGCACGAAGCGTCGCAATGGCACCGTCATGATCAGGACAAAGGGGAAGGCCAGTGATGCCACTGTAGATTTCACCACCCAGAGCAGCACAATGCAGGCCAGTTGAATGCAAGTGAAGAGATTCATTCTCCAGGTCTTCACCTAGTAGGTAAATCCAGTCTAAGAACACATTATCTTTCCACACAGATTAACAATTACCCAACTGGCGAAACAATACTCTTCTGCACAGCATTGTACAGCAGAGTACCTGCTGCTGCAGAGTCTACCTGCCTTTACTCTACAGCCAGGTGGAACTCCACAACACATCAGCCTCTATGCTACCTGACAGCATACCCACCTGGCAGTGCAGCGTCCCTCCTCCCCCTCAGGCAGCACATCATTCCTTCAAATCATCTGTCCATCCATACAATATTCTGGCAATATACTCCTGGGCGCAGCCTACCAGCATTGTACCACCTCTGTGCATGCCTTGCACTTACTTCTCAGCACAAACCTGCAGCCAAGCAGGGTCACCAAGCCAAGTATCACTCTAGCAAAATACCATCCTCCCCTCACCTGCATCTTCTTCCTTTTCTCCTCATTACCTGGTTCTGTGCAACCTGCCTTTGCTCACCTTGACAACGTAGATGTGATCAGGGTGGTGCTTGGATGGCATGAAGATCAGGAGCAGGCGCTCGTAGAGCTGGATGCCAGTGAGTGATGTAACCCCCATGTAGAGGAAGATGCCAAAGAGCACAGCCAGGGGGATCTGCCGCAGCATGTTCCCCATCACAATGGACAGACCTGCACAGACAGAGCTTAGGACATGTGGGTCCCACACCAGCCCCTCCGCAAAACACCTCAGCCTCGGTCCCTCTCCCACCTCCTCTGTGTCCTGGGGTGTAAGGGAAAGGAAGCTCAAAATGGGTAGGTGTGGGCAGTCCTGCAGTGAGCAGGCAGAGCACAGACTGGCCCATGGGGCAGGGACACTGCCAGGAGATTCAAGTGCTTGGTGCTGACCTCCCCCATCCCTTGTTCCCTGAGCAGGGGCTCACCAACAAGGGCAGCAATGAGCACTCCAGTCACACGCTGCTCCTTCACCTCCTCGATCCTGGGCTTCTCCCCGGGTGCGATGGCCTTGCTCATGACGGTCAGGGCATTGACGTGGGTGACAGAGCGCACTGTCGCTGCCGTCAGCCACGGCAGCCCGAAGAGAGCGCAAAGCCCCCCCATAGTGCCAATGAGCAGAAGGTCCAGGTGGAAGCCAGAGCCTTTCAGCAACTTCCTCTCCTTCTTGCTAACAATCAGCCTGAAAGAAAGTAGAACCCGGATCAGTGCAAGGCCCATGTCAGTGCCCAGGGACAGCACTGCAGGTGAGGACAAGCCTCACTCTCTGGAGACAGCACACATGGGGATAACAAGAAGATGGCTGAGGAGGAGGATGGTAGTTGTCAGCCTCAGGTTAGAAGTTTCCTCCTGTGCTTGGCTGAGGGAGGTCTCCACCACACCATATGGTAAGAGGGGAGACAAAAGGTGATGGGAGAAGCCAAGGTACAATCTGAAATGGCTAGGATCCTGCTCTTGCTGCTCCTTTGCAATGTCTGTTGCATCTCCAAGTGAACCAGCATCCTGGCCTTGCCTGTCTGGGGGTTAGCAGTGGTTGAGGTTGGAAGGGGGGGTACTCACGTAGTGATTTGTGTCTCCATGAAGATAAGAATGAAGACCAGGAGGGCAGGGATGGCAGAGGCAAACATCATCCACAGCGGAAAGGTCCCACTACTGCCCATGGGGTGGATGAACCAGCCACGCTTGTGAGGGGATGTGACCGACAGGCCGGAGGGGACATTCAGCTTCTGGTGGTGCAGTTGCAAAACCCAGCAGTTACTCATTAATACAAACAAGCCCACAGCCTCACATAGCTTTGATCCTCCTGCTCTCCCTGGTTTGAATGCCTCAGATGATAGGATAAGCCACCCTGAACTGACCAGGACTGTCTCATGGATAATCCCCTTCAGTGCAAATCCCTAACATGGGCCTGTGTCATTTCCTTTCAGCTACTTAGATTCCCTTCTTTTTTTTCCAAAAGACGAAAGAAATATCTTCCCTCGGGAACCTCGCCCCCATGTCAGTCCTTGCAGACCACAGTTAAAATGCTCCTTGGACAAATTAAGTGTTCTGAACTGCCTACCATTTTCTGAGGTGGCTTTCCAGACTTTCCAAGGCTTTTCTGAGACATTTTACAGCACTGTTTTTGCAGTGCAAACCCCAGAAGCGGCCACATTCTGTGGAAATGACCTCACCCTGACCATGTTCAGAGGGAATATCATGTTTGTGCTCCCATCAGACCACACAGACTCCTAGCTGTACATCATCCTGACCCTGCATTCATCAGCTTTTGAACCCTTGGCTCTGAGCTGCTCTACAGCAATTTCTGCTATCTGCACTGCAGGCAGAGTTTATGATTTGCATTTATGTTAATCAGCATAAGTATGAATAATATTTCTGGAATGTTTGTCCTTGAGTTAAGCTGTGTAACTAAGTACCATTTTCTTGGAAAGCTTTGTACATATGCTGAGTTAATACTAAAATGATAATGCTTTTGATATTAACTGTAGAAATGTAGAAGGGTATGAAAAGAATGTAACAAAGTGCATGATTTTACTAATGTCTGATAGACTGAAATTTTTCATTGAAATTCAAATGAACAAAAATGCATTTGGATTCCACCGAGCCTTGCACTGTTTTGATATAAAGCTTGCACAATGAACAGGAAATACTTTTCACCCCCTTCCCAATCTTACCAAAAGAAAAACCAAAAAAAAAAATGTAACTGCGTATCTAGTGAAAAAGGAGAAAAAAATGAAACCTGTGAGATACGTTTGTTCAATAACATTAAGTTATGAAACTTAAGTTTGTGCATAAACTAGGAAAAAAAATGTATTTGAGATAAAGTGATCAAAATATTAGTATCCTACAGTCAAGGAGAGAATACGTATGTTGGGTACTAAACTCATGACAAATACCCCATTGAAACCATCCTACATGCCACCTTCTTCAGTGTGCATAAACAGTTTATGTCTTGTTGATCGACTGCAAGTGTTTAGAGTTACAAACAAGGAATGAACTGCACTAAAGCCTCTAAACCCTTCCCTACTAAAAGCTGGAAGACCAGAAGGATACCAGGGCATTCCAGTCCCTGAAGTTCTGGCCTTAGCCTCAGCAAGATGCTTGGAGCTTCCCTTCAGCGTGGGAATGAGGATGAGAGGAATGTTTCTGTTTGCTTTGTGCTGTTATGACCAAAGAGGCAGGAAATACAAATTCTCCATTGCACAAGAGCAGGCCAGTGCCACAGGGATCACTGCTGGGCTGCAGGAGAGGCTCCAAGGGCAGTGCTGGCACCTACCTGTGTGTATGTGTCAGTGATGGTGTAATCCACCAGCACCATGACCAGGATGGAGATGGGGATCCCAAAGTCTCCGATGATCCGCCGCGCCTGCAGAGCACAGATCTGTCACTAGCAAACGGAACAGGCCAGCTCCATGCATGCATCCTGCTGTAGGGAGCTCATGGCAAAGACAAGCCCCAGGTGGGGCCAAGCACCACTCCAAACCTGAGCACTGCTGATGGGCAGGGCAAGGAAACCCAGCCTTGATCTATGGGGCAGTGCATCCCACTGCCCACATGCTCTTAAATGTCTGGCTAATTGCTCCTGCTGGCCTATTGAGACAGTGCTCCAGGTATTACACAGACACCCTGCATGTAGAGAGACACCTAAAGAGAAGAAATTGTAAGCTCTTCTTCTTATATTCTAATTTCCAAGGTCCAGAGGACTTTCCAACAAGCCTCTTTGGAGCAGGACAGTGCAGACACCATCATCAATAGTCAGCTCTTGTCTGCACCTAAGGGTGGGTTACCATCCCTCCTGCAAGGTATTTAAAGGATTTCTGGTGTTTCTTTGGGGGATGTCCAAGTGTTCTGGAGCATAAAGGTCTGTAGCCAGAAGCATTATTTGGCGTGTCCCTTGTCCTTAACATGTGAGTCTCACGAACTTCTCACCTTTCCTCCTAAGAATCGGCTGTTCTTGAACTTGCGCATAAAGAAGGCAATGAAGAAAGTGCCCAGCATGAGGATGAGGGAGAGCAGAGCAGTGTTGGGCTGCATCCTGGTTCCCAGTGACATGGCATCTGTAGGGAGCACGCTGCCATTCAGGCTGCTCTGCACATTTGGTGGGTAGAACTTCAGCAAAGGGTGTTCTGCAAACACCTGAGCAGGTGAGAGAAGCAGCAGACAAGTTACCACAAGGAGGGGCAGGGGGCACTGTCACTACTGGGGGCAGGGGGAAGCGGACGTGTCCTGCTCTGTGGAGAGGTGAGGGCAGTAGATGGTGGGCATGGACTATCCCAGCATCCGTCACCTCGCCTCACAACCTACCCAGCTGGAGAGGGTTGGGGAGAGAAAAGTGGCCCCTCTTTTATGTCTCCTGCAGGAAGAGAAGGGGAGAGAGACATTAGGGCTCTTCCTGCCACCCTCTGTGGTGGCACAGGAGCCAGCTGGGCTGAGGCATGAGACCAGCAAAGAACTGCTCTGCAGAATCTCTGGGAAAGTTGTGGCTGAGCTGGCCCTGTTCCCTCGCCTCCTGTGTGCTAAAGTAGCAGGTTCCTGAGGGATTAAGAGATGCAGCAGCCCATCTCCCCACGGAAGGTTCACCTTGTACAGTTTGTAGAAGGTCTCATAGATAAAGATGAGGGAGATGAGGAAAGCAAAGATCTCCTGCGTGAAGGGCGAGATGTAGCGCACCAAGAAGCTTCCTTCTGCTGCCACGATAATGAAGATGAAGACGATGAGCCACAAACCAATCCACACTCTGCCTGTCAGATACTCAATGCCTTGTGTCTGGCAGAACTGAAATGGAAAGGGGAAGGAGTTACTCATGGCTCCTCAGGCTGCCTCCTGCATCCACTCCCCCTTAAGATCAAAGACTGTCCTGGAAAACAGCATCTACATCTGCTCAGGCATCCACCACAAAATCAGTGAATTCATGGCTAGAATCACAGGTAAATTTGCAGACTTTGCATTAACACCTGACAGCTCACACCAAGCAGGTCTTTACTTCAGTCTACTTGCTTCAGTCTTTGTAACAGTACCTCCTCCATGCTCTGCTGAAGCCAGCCAATGCATAACATGTTCCATCCCACCCATATGGAGGTGCTGTTGCTCAAACACAGCTCTCCATTGCTCCATGCATTCAACAGCACAAGCCTGTCCCCTACAAAGGAGAGCCTGAGCTACATCCCAGTGCATAAAGGCCACAATCTCAGACAGCACTCTGCATACAGACAGTTGTATGTGTGTGGAGAAAAGCCCCCAGGCTGTCACCACAGAGGAGACCATCTCCACTGCCTCTGCTCATCCACACACACCAACTATTTCCAGGACAAATCACACCCCTCCCTTTGCAGCCTTCCTCAGTACCACCACAGGCAGAGGTACTCCTCTGTACACAGTGACTGGACAAAGCAAAAGCAGTCAGTGAGAAGTGCAGTCACAGGAGAGCAGAGAAATTCCCACTCTGCAATAGCATCACCAGCTCCGAACTCTTGACAAGGTGAAAATCCAACTGTAGAAAAAAAATCATGCTTTTTCAAAGACACAGACATGCTGGGAGTCAGAGAAAAGGAGAAGAATTAGATCCAATGCTTGAAGGTACAGTGATACAGGGATGCTTTCAAGAGCAAAGAGGTCATGCTACTTAAGAAAGAAACATATCCATCCTGGCTGGCCAGGATACCTCTGCACACACCCTTGGGCTCATCCTTAGAGGTGGGGGTAATGTATTTGGCACGTCCCAAACAGGTGGTACGTTACTGAGCTCCCAAAAAAGGAAACCTGGACACAGGTAAAAGTGGTGAAATGGTCTTCAACGGAAGCCCCAAGAACAAGAAAGCTTTAGGACACAGCTACAAGTGCTCATTATGCCAATGAGCTGCAGCACAGGGCTGGGGGACAGTGCTCTCCCTCACAGTCAGCATGTAGAGGAGTGCTGTTATCAGTGTCGCACCTCAAGGGATAATGGATGTAGCAACGGAGATAGAAGTCCCTGTAGTGGGACCTGCAAAGGATCAGCAGAGCCAAAGGCAGCCATGGCTGAGCTGAGAGCAGCCTGGAAGGACTCAAAGAGTTCACACTAACAAAGACTCTTTGTAGAGCTGAGAAATGCCAGCTGCCCTCTCCAGAGCAAGGACAGGGTGAGCAGGTGCCAAGCACAGACACTGCCTCACATGTACCTTGTAAAAAGCTTCTTCAAACACCAGCAGAGGCCCTGAGAAGCCAATGACCAGGAGTGGCTGGGCTCCAAGCAGGGAGAAGAGGATCCCTAAAACCGAGGTGGAGATTATCAGCTCGGAGACCCCCATGAGACCCTCAGTTTTCTCTCCTGGGAAAGAGAACAATGTGTGAGTGTTATAGCCTGGACATAGGCACCATCACCACAGACAGGCAGGCTGCACAGCTCCAGACAGAGGAGGCACGTCCCTGTCCCATCAGTCAGAGGTGCCCTGTGTTAGGGAGCATGGAGGGAGCCCAGGCAGCCGAGGCTGGAGAGGCCAAATGGCAGGGAGGGAACAAGGCAGCAGCCGAGGCACAGCACCACCACTCTCCCTGAGCAAACAGCACCAAAGCCCACCCCAGAACAACATCACACAGACACAGCCAGTGTCCCAGAGTGCAAAGATCAGACCAGAAAGCAGGCCCATTACCTAGGAGTCCCCCGAAGGTGATGGCAGGAGAGAGAGCAGCAAAGTAGATGAAGAGAACGGCTGCGAGACACTGGCTGTGCAAGGCGTCTCTGATGTCACTGAGGTATTTGGGGTACCTGCGCTTTATGTCCCGAACCAGACCTCCAAAAAATATCCCGGTTCGCTTCAAAGGGTCGTCCTCAGCTTCCTCCTCTTCTTCCTCAGCTTTCACTTCACACAGCTCTGGAGGTGCATGGAGGGCAGGGCTTCAGCAAGGAACACAGCTGGGCCCTTGGGCTGTCCTGCTCCTCAATACCACATAGAGCAGCACTAGCCTGGTGGGCCCCTGCAACAGCACATCCCACTGCCTCCAGCTGTCCCCAGCCACCAGAGCTGCCCACAGTCACTGTCCTGCTCCCTTTACCCTGCTACCCACTCCCCATTGCAGGAGCCAGGCCCTGCTCACTCCTCTGCTGAGCTCTGAGAGGGGAGGGCCCATTAGGCACACAGGGCATGAGGCACAAACTTGCCCAAATGTGAATGGAGAGACCTTTGGCTTCCTGAGCAGTGCCCTCCTTCATGGACTTCTGCTCCCTCTCCTTCCTCTTCTTCAGCAGCAACTTCTGGAAGGTGGCAATGGATTTGAGCAAGTCTTTCCCCTCCACCTCTGATGGAGGGATGACAATGCTGCAGTCCAGGAACTCGTTGATTGCATTGAGGAGGTCCTGACGATCATCTGCCATGTATGCAGCCTCATGGAAGTGCTGGAAGGGACAGGGAAAAAGAGAGAGGGAGAAAGCTCAGACCAAGACTAGACCCAGCTACCTACAGCCTGGGAAAGCAGCACTTGCTGTGACCTTTAGAGTAACATTCTGCTCCTCCATCTACTACTCGTCTCACTACTCTGTGACCCACACTCCTGAATCCTGCCACCTGTTTTGAGGGAGAAGCTGGTAGAGCCCTAAAGCACCACAGTTATAAAGCACAAGAACCATGACCTGAGCAGGGAGCATAAGAGACTTTTGGGAGTCTCCACATGGGGAGACAAAAAGAAAGTGAGAAAATGGGCATCTAAAGCATGAGGGAAGCCATGCAAAGGAAACTAGGCAGAAAAGGGGAGTTGTTTCTGACGAGAGCAGGTTAGCAAGGAAGGACTAAGGAGACCAGGCAGGGAGGTGCTAGCAAACAGGTGGAAGTGCTACACTGCCTCTGGAACATGCCTCCAGAGAAAAGGCTGGAGCATGATGAATGAGTGAACAGCCTACAAAAGAGGTAGGGGACAGCTAAGGTCCCTGCAGCACACAGACTCCCTGGAGCCACAGCTTCAATGTAAATGATACTGTACTCTCTCTCCATGGCGCCAGGACTGTGTAACCTTGCTGTGGCCAGCCCCGGCTGCAGCAGCTGCCTCTGCTCTTCCAGCAAGAGGAGCAGAGACTCAAATAAATGAGGTCAGCCCACATACACAGCACTGAAGCTGGAATGGCACCTCACCTCTTCTGGCTAAAAACACATTCTCAGCTGAGCCCCGTGCAACTTCAGGGAAGAAATCTTTCAATCTTGCTGCCTCTAACACACTTTTTCTGATTGAGCCTTTTAGTCTCCAGTTCAGTGAAAGTTGTGCAATAGTGGCAAGTGTTACTTGCTTATAGTTACATAGCACCAACAGGAAGGACCTGTGAACCTCTGATCCTCTTGTGCTGGATGTATGCAGCAGATACTCAGATTGTCTTTCCTTTGCATTTAATTCCTTACCAAGATAATCAATTTCACTGCCATCTAGACAGATGGGGGACTTCTAGCAGTGCACTTGCTTGGTAGAAAAACCTTCCTGCCTTCTCCTTCCACCCCCTCTTCTATATGGATGCGCTCCTCTGCATGGATGCCTCAGCCATGGGACTCAGCTAGAAAGCTTCATCCGAACACCTGAAAACAGTCCCCAGGAACTGCTGGGATTTTTTGGCAGTGTGGTCTGGGCCAGGTGCCATGGTCACATGTATCACTCAGCCTCCCCACCTCCCTGTGAAATGTCAACTGAACATCACTCCTCTAACCCTGGGTCATCCTTTTCTCCTGCTTTTACACAAGGTCCCTTTCTTCACCCAGCCTAGCACACTCTGTCCCAGCCAACTAAGTGTCTGTCCTACTCTTTCCTCTGCACTAGAGGATTCTTCCTTGGCCAAGCCAGGCTGATCCTAAAAATTCCAGGTGCTCACACCTGCCTTCCCCATCTGAGCCCTTGCACAGTTCTCATCTCAGGACTGTCTTCTAAGGAGCCAGCAAAACTCCCTCACAGCATCACTGTCCATCAGCTCCTCACCTTGTCGGACATGAGGGTGGAGATTGAGCGGCCAATTTCGTGGTAGTCCATGTTGGCCTGGCTAGGTCCCAGCAGCACAAAGATGAATCTGACAGGAATTGGGACCTCCAAGACAGATTCCAGGAAGACAGCCTCATTTAGTCGGACAAAGGCCATGGTTGGCTGCTCCAGAAACTGCACACAACCTACCAGGGGGCAATATTTGGAGCAGAGTTAATCACTGGAGTGAGCAGTACTGGGCTGCCTTTAACAGCAGAGACAGCAGGTTTGGAGGTTCCTGCAAGCCCTGCAGTCATGTATTTTCTCCAGATCATGGACGCAGCACTGAACTTTACATTGAGGACTGCTCCATGCTTCACTGATCATTCACAAGCAGTGCTACTTTCTTTAGCCTCCCAGTTAGCCCGTTCTCTATCCCTTACAGATGGGCTCTACTTACACTATAAGGGGCTAGGTTTAAATGGGAAGGTTGTTTCCCACTTACAGTAGGAAACCTCTTACATGTTACTTTTATCAAACAAACTTTTAATCTCATCCAATAATTAAATCAGGTTTGCTTGACATGACCTATTTCCCATAAACCTTACTGCTTGGCAATAATTACATTAATATTCTTCAGCTTTTTATTAATTGAATCCCATATTAGCTCTGCCACTGAGCTGGCTGAGAAGGATGTCAGGTTAAACAGCCTATAGGTACTGGCTCACTGTTCTTCCCTCCTTGAGCATTGATACGATGAGCTTTTTCTCTTACCTTGTATGTTCCCTGAATTTTTTTTTTCCAGAGAAAAGTAAGTCAGTGCTCTAAAGACTCATAGGTGCAACTGCACATTTTGTTTTACAATGTCTGCATCTCATCAGTGCTAGGCAGTCTCCTTGGTTCCTAACAGATTGGGAAGTACTCCCGCATCCTCCAGCACACCAGCCGCTTCCTTCACACACTGAACACAAATGTTTATTGAACACTGGTATTTCGCTGGCATTATTACTGATCTTTCTGCCATCTGTGTCCAGCAAAGAGCTGTGTTCTGTGTCAGGCTGGCAAATCTGGGCCTTCTGAGAGTCAGAGCAAACCCCAAGACACAGCCTTAGCTCAGAAACCTGCCAATGTTTAGTTATTCAAGTACTCAAAAGTGCATTTATGAACCTGACTTGGCCTCGTCGTGATTAAGTTTGGTAGAGCTGCCAAGTCTCTTTGCCTGAGCTTTTAATCTACTGGGTAGACAATGGCATTTATTTTTGCTTGTAGTATAGCAGGGCTTGCTGAGAAGTTAATGCCAGCAAAGTGCCGAGAAGGAATACTCTTGCAATCAGAAGGCACCAAGCCCACTGATGCTCAAGCCTGCCTGCTCACAGCCCTCCTGTACAGAGAAATATGTCCTGGTAGTGTTACAGTCAGTACCTGAGACCTTGCCACCAGCTAGACCCTGCTTCTGTCAACTCAAAGCTTGCTGGCCCACACAGCCAGCAGCCAACACTGGTCAGGGACAGGGCCCAGCTGCTGGCAAGGTGTTAAGTGGCCAGAAAGAGATCAGCAATGCTCAAAGGGCAGGGCGATGGCTTGGCCATCAGCCCCTCAGGCAGCATTCACCTACTTCTGAGTTGCAAAACCAGACATTCTGTGAGCCTGGCAGGACTTCCACCACTAAGTTGGGCCCCATTCCCCAGCAGCAGTGTCTATCAACCTCTTTTTTAATTTAGGAAAAGAACTACCTTGGCAGGCCACATATTTGCTATACACAAACAGAACGTGAACCATCACCAAAGGAGGGAGTGTATCAGGCTCACTTCCCAGCTGAACATGTATGAGACAACCAAATATCCCTCGGGAGTGAGGGCACAGACAGCTGGGGCCACACCAGCATCTGCACTAGTCACTGGGGAACTCTACATGCCACCTCTTACCCACAAGGACCACTGTGGCCTCTGCATCTTCAGGGATTTTCTCCATCAGCTTCAAATATTTACGATGGCCCTCAGAGTTATGAAGATGTGGGTTTTTCTGCCAGGAAAGAATACAAATAAGTAAGGGTTAAGTCCCCATGCTTTGGTCTCCCCACACTGCCTTGCACTCCACTGGCATAAATGCAGCTGGGCATCCCTTGGCTGCACACCCAATGCCTGCTTTACAGCAAGGTACACTCTCAGCAAAGGCCACCCTGCAACTGCCAGGGCTGCTGCTGCCATTACATGCTCAAGCAGACATCTGCATACAGTGTAAAGCTGAAATTAGGTACCAAAATCATAATGTAGCAACCTGACTTCCAGAGCTCCAGGTGATCCAGGGAGCTCAGTCCCTGCATTACAAGGTTTCCCCATGAAGGGGCTCTGAGGTGCGCACCATGGCCTGCTGTCAGCCAACAGATGTCCCCAGAGTGTGGAGAAAGACACAGTAACGCCCCCAGGTCACCCTCACCTCCTTGCACTCGGTCTCGTTTGCCTTGGGGTCAGCCATCTCAATGCGTTCTTCCCCCATGAGGGGCACGCACGTGTCTGTGGTGTGGTTGTGATGGTGGTTTCCCACGATGGAGTTCATGCTGGAGCTGGAGTGGTTCCTCGGGAAGAAGCCCTCTTTCTCATCATTGGGATGGCTGAGGGGGAGAGTGGTGGTCATGAGGGGACTTGTCTCCCTTGCCACCTGGGGCTCACAGATAACCCCTGAGGCCTGGGAGCCCGCATCCATGTCCACCCACCTGTGCTTCAGCAGCAGGGCACGCAGCACGTTGGCTCGATCTTCTGCCCTGATCTGGTCAGAGATGATCATGGTCTCCACCATGAGGTGAGCAATGCCAGGCAGAGTGGTCTGCTCCAAGTCAAGGAGGACGGCACCTGCCAGCAATAAGGGGAAGAACCCTGCTCCTAGAGTGCATTTCCCATTGCATTCACACTCTGGGGACACAGCTGTTCTACCAGGAGCCAGGCTTTGGTTGGGATACAGATTCAGCTGAGAAATGCCCAAGTCCAAGTGCCCCATGTCCTTTCTGTAAACCCTTGCCCCAAGAGAACCCAAAAGCTCCAAGATGCCGTGGTAGTTCTGGTATCTCCTTTTATTTCAGTCTCCCACTCTGACCGAACTTGCCTTTCCACACCAAAGATGGGTCCGAGACTTGCTGGCCAAGGCACAGCTGGGCATTGCAGCTTCCATGTGCCTGAGACCAGTGAAGCAGAGCGTGGAACTAACACAGGCACCCTTGGGCTAATGCAAACCCTGATGAACAGGAGGCAGGATGTCTGTCTCCACACACCCTACATGAAGCCTGGACACAGACACTGTTTTGTGCCTCCAGTGAGGGACCTAACAGCAACAGAAGCTATCCAGCAAAATTTGTCCTAGAGCAAGAGACAAACCCTGGTCTGCTCTTCCTCACTCACCATGGGCAATAGTCTTCCTGAGCTCCAACAGACTGCGGAAGGACAGTGAAGCCACATGAGGTTTCCCCCATCTTGCTGTATCCTCCTCCACATCCTCCTCAAACTTGATCCAGCGGGCTGTCTCCCTCCAGTGCATCTCCTGGTTCTTATCCACCACCAGCTCATTCAGCTCCACAAACACCTAGTGTGGATTACAGCGAGGACATGAGATGCATACAGCTCTACCAGCAGCACACAAAAAGCCTCAGCTCTCTTCTCAAGGTACCACCTGGTCTGATGTGCTACTGGAACAAACCTGCCATAGTTTAACCAGAGGTTTACTGCACAGAAGCAGCCAGGGTAAATATCACTGACAGCATGGCAGGAGCTTCCATCAGCACATGGAGCACCAGAAAGCTACAAGTCACATGGTGTGGGCAGAAAGGAGAGAATGATGCAATGCTGCATCCCTTTCTACCAAACTACGGCAATTTTGTCCTGTCTTCTTCTTGGTTTCCCCCTAAATTTCCCACACTTACCAGAGATAGTGATGTTACTGTGCTGCCAACTTCCACAAAAACATCACCATTTCTGTGACTTTTAATGTCTCTCCTAAGGTCAAAGGGGAAATCTCCACTTATATTGGAAAAAGTATATTTTTAGCTCTCATGATAATGGATAATAGCTGGAAATGTCACCCTCAAGGTCATATAAAGAATTAATTATATTGAAACACATTTATCACTTCATAAATTGCATGTTTCTAGTCCTGATTTATGGCTTCTGAACAAGTGTGGGAGGACAGCACATGGATACCTCGTGGGGCTTTCTATCCAACTTCCTCTTCTTCTTCTTTTTCTTGACAGATGGAGTTGATGCTAATTTTTTGCTTGTCCTGGTGATCTGACTCCGAGATGGTTTTTTCATCAGATGCCTCCTCACGCCTGGGTTATCTTCAAAGCGGTGGCCTGAAGACATAGGAAAGGAAAAAAGGCCACCAATTTGTCTAGTGGATATACACTGTCTGGCAGGGAAACAGATCCAAGCACGTTTCTCTCATTAACTTAGGTTACCAAAGCCCTGGCAGCTGGAGAACTCACCATCATCCTCCAGAACTTTGAAGATCCTTCCTGCCTCATCTGCCTACTTTCATCTGTTCCAGATGTTTGTGAGCTAACCCCTTCACAAAGAAGGCTTCCTCCTAGGCTGTGCATACACTTGGGGCTTCATCACAAAAGCTTTTACTCATGGTACCTGAACAAGTGGTGTGGGAATCCTCCCCATATTCCCCCAACAAAAAGCAACCTGCAGCCTTGCCTGCACAGTTCTGCACTCACACATCAAAGGCAGGCACTTTGCTGGGCCTCACCTCTTGCACCAGGGGAAGGCCTGGTGCTCAGCAAGCATAAAGGGCAGTGAAAGGGAAGGATATTTAGCCGCTGGTCTGGGAGACATAAGGAAATATCAATGTCTGTTTTATTTAATTGTGTGATGAGACTGTAGGATAACACTGCAGCCTGGGGCTGGCTTGGAGGCTGGCAGGGAAGCCGAGCTATCGCTGCTCCAAGATGATCCTCAGTGCTGCTGTAATGCCCTCGGACAGGTCTGCCTTACAGACTGGCTGGCTGAGGCAAAGCCTCGTAATGCCTCCGGACAGAATGGTGAGGCTGCTCTACAGACCCATCACTGTGCTGTTGGCTGGCCACTGCACACCAAAATGCAGCCACAACCATGCCAACCTTTTTGCAATGCCAGAGAAACAGCACCTAGGCAACAGCCTGCCAGGGAGAATTTCCCTGGACGCTACCCAGAGACAGCAAGTGTATCTTTCTCAGCATGGACAACCCATAAAAATGTGGAAAGCCTCAGAGCTGCTGTTAAGGATGGGCAGGCTCGCCCAGCTGGATTATGGAGTCAGGGCTTTTGTTCAGCTTGGGTCCACTGAGGTTTATGGCCGTGCTTGTAAGACAATGCCAAGGTCTTCTCCCTGGCAGAGCAAGGGCAGCTCTCCATTGGCTGGGGTGAATGTTCTGTCTGCACGTATCTTTCTGCACTTAGTTTCGAGACCTGCAGCTTTCAGGGTATGAGAGACAGTAAAAATCACAGGGTTGTAAGTCTGAGTGGTCTCTTTGATGTTGCAGAAAAATATCTGTAAACCTCTGCCACGGAAAGACACACCCAGCACCAGGCCAGGCATGCCATGGCCTTGCACCTTGGAAATCTGGGTCGCTAAATTAAATATAAAATGAATCAATAGTGAGCCTCAGGGCATTTTCCCCCATTGGCTGCCCTGCTGATGCACGTCCTGCTGATGGCGGGACTCCTCCCTGCTCCACTTACTGCACTGCAATGTCGATAGGAGCCAATAACTGCCCAATAACCACCATGAATGTTTCTGGGAGCCTGGCACGTGTGGGGCTTCCGTGGAGTTTCACATGGATCTCTCAGTTCCTGAACACACAGTAGGCACTGCAGCACACTCAGTATGAGCTCATGCATAAAACAAGCAGTCCATCAGGCAGATGATCTTGGTATCTGGCACCTTTGTTCAAATCCCTGCAGCTTCTGATTCTCCTGTGCACCCTAGGACTCCTTCTCACTGTGTCCCTGGAAAACTGGGGCCGGAGTACACTCTGCCCAGCAAGACAGAGCACAGCAATCTTTCCTCATAGTGATGACAACTTATTACACAGTGCTCTTCAACAACAGCCTTAGAAAGCATCCACAGGCATCTAGTGTTAGCCAGAAAATGGCTAGAGGACAGATAAAAAGCAAGGAGCTTCCTGACAGCACCTCCAGTGACTCCCACACTTACTGACAGGGACAGGAATCAGAGGGCTGGGGGGTCAGAGAGCATCAGTGAAGGCACATCTCCAGAACCCTACCTACAGCAGTCTAAAGAGAGATCTGCTTTGCTGCTCTTCCTTGGCAGTGTTTGTGGCTATTGAGATGACAGCTGGGGAATACAACTCAGAGGAACAGGGTGGGCACCAGGTCTTAATCTAGGAGAACAACTGGTTTTGGGAGTCCCATGCAGAACCCAGCTGAAGTGCTTCTGGCTGCTCTACAGAGACCCTTTCTGTGTCTTGTCAGATTGGTGCTTTCCCCAATGAAAGTCAAACTCAGGAGAGCACCTAAATCTGAGGTCCTTATTCAGGACAGGATCTTAGACTGAGACCAAAGGATGATATGGTCAGGGTATAGGTCTGTCCTTCTTGCTTGAAGCCAGACTCCCCAGGGAGTACTGCTCTTGCTGTGCAAGTGCTCCCCAGGATCTGAGTGTAAAGACAGTGACAACGTCAGAGGACAGAGAGCAATTCTTATGGTAACTCCACTACAATGAACTGGTATGTCACCCTCCCACACAGCATCTCCTACAGTCTCTACCAGAAGATGATCACATTAGCTTCCACAGTCAGATTTCTTCAGATGAACAAGTTCCTTTCCACTAGCTTAAATCTGAATATGACAAATACGACTGCACTGGTTAAAGTCTTCCCCAAGAATGCCTTTGCAAGCAGGCAATTGCCTTCAATTTACACCATAGCTCCTGCTCCCCTCCTTTCATTTCCCTCAATCCACAAGAAGGAAGACCAGAAAGAAGCATCAGAGTATTTGGATCAGTACTAGAGAGCAACCTGCTATCAGGGATAATGCACACTGCCCATATATCCCAATGGTTAAGTTATAGCAAGAGAAAAGAGATTTAAAACTCGGACTCTTGAAATATATAAAAAGAGACTTAAAACTCAAGATTCTTGAAATATTTAAAACTAGACTAAATGAAGTGCTAATCAACATACTGTAAGACACAGGCCTATGCTGGCTTCTGGAAAAATCTACTCCCTGTCCTGCACGGAGCCCAAGTATCTCCCAGCTGATGCTAAGTTCAATGTGATAGGGATAGCTCACCCCTTCTGCCAACCAAGTGTCCAGGTCCAGCACTCCCCACGCTCCAAACACTAAAAGAATGTAAGGAGACCAAGGACTCCATTCTGTTCAAAAGCAAATTGATTCCTTCTGGATCTGAGTTGATTCTGGAAGAGGCATTGCCATGGAGTGAATAGCTGGGCAAGTGGCACCGGCCGAAAGTGAACTGGCTCTGCACAAAACAATGACACTGACACTGGTGTCTCGGCCATGTCTGACTCTGCCAAACCTTTCTGCAGGATTAATCCACAATGTGGATTCATTATACAGAAATAATTAAGAGTTGACTGCACAGCGTACCTGCAGTATTAACTGTAGCAATCAACGAATGTGTTAACTACTAGGAAGCCAAATTTCCCCACTTTGTATGTGATGCATTATCACACCTTGCAGAGTGATCTGCCCCTTCTACCTTCCCAAGAATAGCCATGTTTTCCAAAGTGAACCTGGAACAATTTCTTCACACTTTTAATTTACAGTTTATTCAGCTTGGGACAACTGATGGGACCAATTTGCTCCAGGTTTCTATTTTGAACTTTGCTACTATTATATGCTCTATCAATTTACAGTAACAAGTAGCAGACTTGTTACTGTAACAGCCAGAAGCTAATCCCCACTTGCTCGTCCCTGCAGAAGCACATGGGCAGACATTTTTTCCCTAAAGGCTTGTAAAGATGGAACAGATGACAAAGAAAACATGATGCTGGGACTGGGAGGCAGGGCAGATTAAGTCTTTTGCCCAAGATCAAACAGTCTGTGGCAGAGGAAAAAGCTAAACCAAGGCATCCTGAGCTCCTGTTACAATCACTCTGCTTTCCCACTCTTCTGTGTAAAGCTGTTTAGTGGGCTAGTTCTGGGACTAGCCTCCCATGTGCATCCTCGCATGTGCGCTCCTAAAATCCCTTGAAAAATTAGCCCATGATCCAGATAAGGACATTTGGACAGCCACTCATGAACCATAGCTATGAACAGTATCACTCCCAAGTGGGCCACCTTTTAGCATCATGTACCAAGGAAGGACCCCTTTGAGAGCTGGGAGTGAGGCTCTGGTTTCTGCACCATCTTCAATATGGCTCAGAGATCACTCTGCAAGGGATGTGAAAGTACAGAAGCAGATGCAGAGAACAGGAAGACATTCTTGACTCTCAGGATTTCTATTCTCTCCTTCCCTGCTTTTCCCACTCTTGCTTCCTTCCTTCCTCTTTTCCCCCTTCCAGGCACCCCAGCCAGCCTGCTACCAGCTAGTTTCACAGCCATGCTCAAGCATGCAGATACAAAGACCAGGTTATTTTTTTTTCTCTGGGCAATTAGGCTATGGTGCAGAGCTGAGAGTCGGATACCCACCTCCGCTGTCAGATCCGCACCTTGACTCAAATTCCAGCAAACAGAGCAGCAGCACAGTTACCTTGTGCTACAAATGGAAGGGGAAATCTCTGTCCTTATATAAACCTCAGAGCAGCTGCTTTTTCTCTGCCCACAGCACAGGCCATATCCTGATAAGCACAAACAGCAAGATGAAGCTGCCTCCGGAGCTGCTCGAGCGAGACACACACAGGAAAGCACCTCAGCACTACAACACAGATCAGTACCAAGACCTCACACAGACACACAGGCCTCTGGTGTCCCCAAACACACAGTGGGGCAGACAGTACTTCCTCTAAACCAGAAGACCAACTTGACACGAGAGGGTACAGACAACAAACACAAGAGGGGGTTATGCATTGTAGCTGGGGGCTCTGATCTACAGCTACAACTGTGGGGTCACTGCTCTGGTACTTACAGGTGGGCTCCCCGCCTGGGTAGCCCAGATGGTTTCTGATGGCCTCCCATAAATCATAGTCTTCAAAATTGAAAGCAAATTCATCAAAGTCTTCATAGCCAAGTGAATTGCGAATACAGGTGCTTATCACTACCTCCGGGCTGCTGCCCCCTTCTGATTCCTTCGCTGGCTCCTCTCTCTCTTGAAGGGTTGTCATTTTGTCCTTGTGAAGGTCAGGGGTCAGGTGTCGTGAGCGACACGCCTTCAGATGAGGAGCCAGGATAGCCAGGTTGATGTGTGGAAAGCAAGCTGTCCCCCTGGGGCGGCTTCACCACAGCCCTGGGGCCAGCCCCGGTGCCTCACTCCACTGCTCACAGGGCATGAAGGTGCCGGCTGCAGCAGCCCTGAGGACTGATGAGGTTCCAGGAAGACTGGCTCCACCCAGGGATGCTTCCGTGGGGGGCTGCCCCACCAGCTCCACCAGCGCAGGGTCCTCGCTGTTCCGTGGGGTCTTGCACCAGATGCCCAGGGATGCGGCACCCGTGGCCCAGGGACAGCCAGGCTGTGTGTGCAGCACCGCTTCTCTCCCTCACTCCCCTCTGGTGTCTCCCTCCCTCTCCAGCCTGCAGAGCAACCTATTGAATTCTCCATGTCCTCAGGCCCGGAGCATGCATTTCCATGACGTCTCTTCCCTCCGTCCTCGTGCCACGCACAGGGGCAGTCCCCTTCTGAGGCACTCCAGAGGGGGCAGCTGCCTCTGCCATGAGAGCAGAGGACAGGGGAGGCTCCTCACCTCAAGTTTTCTGCAATATCAGAGCCAGCGGCGTCTCACACAGAGGGCTGATTGCTGGGAAAGTGTGTCAGGAAAGGAGAGCTGGGTCTCAGGGAAATGCTGGGAACCCTGAACCAGAGAGGACGGGGGGTGGGTGGAGGAGCAGGCATCCATGGGGTAGGTGGGAGTAGAGATGCTGAAAATGTGCTGTGGACAATGCAAAGCTGACAGAGATGAGACACTGTTGGAAAAGAAGGGTCTGGGGAACAGGAAGATGAAAACCAGGTCCTGTGGCAGGCTGAAGACCATGCCTGAGGCTACTAGGGGACAGCAAGAGAAGCACAGGACAAAGGGACACACACACTGGTAATGCAGGTAGTGTTGTAAAGCCTCACTTTTCATGCCATCCAGGTCAGCAGATGCCAGCATCTGGGCCTCAGCCTCGTCTGTGGGGACGCGCTGGTACGCTGCACTCTCCAGGGTGGTCATGCTGCCGATGCATATCCTCTCCTTCAAGTCATAGGTAACCCGTTGTCCACTCGCCACCTGGCCCCAGGCCTTGCGCTTCTCCCACCCACGTGACAGACGCTCTCGAGGCCCGGGGGGGCTGTAGGAACCAAAGAGACTGACAGTAGTAAGCAGGGTGAATGAGAATGGACAAGTGTCCCATGGCCCAGTCCTGACCAGCAAGTCCCTGAGAAGGAGCAGGACCAGGAGTCATCTCCTGCAAAACCTGAAGGCTGCTCGTTCTGATCCTCCTCTTCCCTACCACAGAGTGGGATCAGCTTGTGCCCAGTGTTGGGGACCTACCCCAGAGTGGATGGCCTCATGGTCCCCTCCTGGGGCTTTCCAGCTTGCAGTTCTGCATGACAGCACAAGTTAGCTGGGAAGAAGGGAACTCCAGGTGTGCAGCCCAGTGTCTCTAACCCTGCACTGTGGGGATCCCATGGACCCAGGGAGGTTGCAGGAATCCAATGGAATCATGGTCCCACCAGAGCAGCCCTCTTTTTCACAGACGCTCTCCCTCTGGGGCCCATGTCCCTTCTGACTCAGCAGGCAAGTTCAGGCTAAGCACAGCCATTACCCCTGGGGACAGACTGTCCAGTGACCTTGAGCTGAGAAGAGCAGCAGGCAGCTTGGCACTGCTCACCTACCTGTGGAGAGAGGCGGGGCCCTTGTCCTGCAGCAGCTCAGCAAAGCGAGGCATGGGGGACAGGATGCCACACTCCTCCTCCACATGGAACTGCGCGGGAGCCAGAGCGCTGCCGGACTCCTCCTCATCGCTGCCAACGGTGAACTGCAGAGACAACAGTCTTGACAGCAAGAGCTGGGCAGACAGCCTTCACCCCAATCCCGGGCACACAGAGCCTCCTCAGAATGGGCCACAATGACTTTCCTCACATACCCCATACCCTGGGACTGGTCATATTGAGCCCTCCACTATACTAGAAATCTTAGAAACAGATACATTGATCTTCCCCCATGGGTCTTACAGCCCCAAAACGCTCATGCACACCCATTCCTGCATCCACATCAAACTATGACTTACCTGTCACTGTGCTTTGGTGGCCATTTCTGCCAGGCAAGGACAGAAACACTCTTCCCACAATACTGCACAGCTATAACTTCTTATCCCTGAGCAGCACACTTGCTGGCACCCTCCTACCACATCCCCCCAGACTCCAAGCCCCATCCAGATAGGCATGCCCTGGCCTTGCCTTTGGTTTGCTTGGGGACTCCAGCTTAGGGGATGTGTCCTTCCCACGAGCTTCGGCCTCAGACTCTGCAGAGATTTCTTTCTCCTGGACCTCCTCTGCCTCAGATTCTCCTTCTTCCTCTTCTTCTTCTTCCTCTTCTTCCTCCTCTTCTCCCTCCTCGTCCTCTTCCTGGATGGTGGGGGTGACCTCTGAGGGAGGTATTGAGGTTTTCTTCTTTTTCCTCCTCCTTTTTTTCCTCCTGCTGGCACGGGGTAGCCTCTTTTGGAACTTGAGGGCAGAAGGGAGGTGAGTGGAAAGGGGATGATGGATGTGGTGCGAGGTTTGGCGGTGGACTGAGAGAGAAAAAGAGAGTCAGGGGCAGGAAGAGGCTGGGAGGAACCTGCCAGGCGCCCCTCCAGGAAACAGCATGGTCTGAAGATCAAGGGCCAGGAAGGGCAAGGAGAGCCACCAGCCCACAGGGACATAGCAAAGCTCTTTCAGTGATGCGGCCGGCTGTGTCCAGCCTGGGGTAGGTGGGGACACAGCCCCTGTGCAGTGCCAAACCACCCAACACAGCTCTGCTGCCCTGGGGAAGGCAGCACTCCTCTCCCCATGCTGCCAAAAGCCATTTGCATGGCTGTGCAAAGCTGCAGTCACCTGCCCCAGGCAACATCCCCTCCTTGGCCTGTGAAATGTTTCTTGCATCCTCAAACAAGCATGATTTGGGCCCTTTACAAACTTTCTCAGGACATTACTTAGTGGTTAGGCCATGGCTTAGTGGTGGACTTGGTGTTATGTTTACAGTTGGACTTGATGATCTTAGAGGTCTTTTCTATTCTAAATGAGCGTGATTTCTTTTCTGCATGTTTCTTCGAGTTGAATAGACGTAGGTTATTTATCCCCCAGGCTTTGACAGAAAGTTCCTCCTACACAGCCACAGGAGCAACAGTGCAGATACAACCTAAGTCCACATCTCGGGTACTTTGAGGGCGTATGTCTACCAGCCTCTGAAATTCAAGTTCAGTTAGGAGGCTGTCTTTTAAAAACCAGGGTAAAGAAACAGGGCAAAAGGACTTTTCTTTAAACTAATCTACAAAGAAAAATTCATACTGGCTTGACCTGGGTGTCATGGGAATTACAGAATGAGAAGAAATTAAGGGCATTTCTGAGCCTTCACTCCAAAACATAGGCAACACACCAGGCAGGGTTAAGCTCAGCATCCCACTGAAAGAAAGAGAAGCCATTGCTGCCAGGGCAGGCACAAAGCCTCTGGACAGTCTGCAGGATACAAAGGTCCTGGGGCTGCACCCAGAGCAGCTGAAATCAGGGGGGCACTAGCCACTTGGCAAGGGGGTGTTGCTTGGCAGCTCTTCCTGAGGAATTGTTTCCAGTCTGTTTTGATTTGGTTCCTTCCCAGCTTTCCTGTGACATGGCAGCAAAATCTGTTTATAGTGAAAACTAGTTTCAAAGGACATTCTCAATGTAGGCTGTAACCTTCTCCCTGGGAGAGCCAGCCAGGTTCATTGTTCTGCTGTCATGTTTCCTTTCCTTTGGTTTCTCAAGTCTTTTCTCCCTTGTTTCCCCCCTTGGGAACAGCAGGGATATTTCCCACATCCCCCTGGTTCAGAAGAAGCAGCTTGTGGCAAGATTAGAGGAGAGTTAGAATGGTCAGACATCTGCAAATTGGGAAGAGTTTGGGCTCTTCATAAACACTTTTCCCTCAGAAGTGTTTTTTCCTTTGATTTAACTGGGTGTACCCTATTTCACTCACAAGATGTGGCAGAAAGACCCTCCTGTCCTGCTGCTGTGCTTCCACAGCATGCCACAGATAGGTCAGGCACAAATTTCTAATATAAGAAGCAAGGAAGACCTCAACTATACACATGTTGCTTCTTCAACAGCACACAGCTACTGGTGAGGACACAGCTCATCTTTCCCTTCTGGCTTGTTCACTTCAGCCCAAGACACAAACATTTATGTTTTGGATCAGAAGGAAACTGAAGCTTTGGGCTGCAGGAAGGGCAGTGACAGTGTGTAATCTGGCACAGAAGAGGGGAGCACTGCTCTTCTCTCCACCCCAGCACTCAGCCCTCCTTGTGTCAACTGATCACATCTCCACACAGATGGTCTGGAGGTGGGAAAAACACACCTCTCCCAAACACAAAAGGTTTCGTACCTCCCTATTCTTCCTCTCTGTCCTCCTGTGCATCCAGTCCCTGCCCTCCCTCCCTGCTCCCTTTCTTGCACTGCCTGCCTGTATGGAAAGTTACTGCAAATCTAGTGTCCCAGATGTTTGATTACATTTCTTGGTGAACTTGATACAAGAGATATGAAAAAGTAATTTGGATAGGGAGCCCAGAAGGAAGAGCCTACATATTAGGAATTCCTGGCTTCGGCTAGAGCAGGAAACATTTCTAAGCCCAGAGACCATTCACCTCTATGGACTGCTATGTTATCTTTAAAAGTTTAATGGCCTAACCAGATCTTCCAGCTTTATGAACACAAACTGCATAAAACTTTTGATAACCAGGGTTGATGTCCTAGACAACAGAAATACATCAGGAGTTCAGAGTAAAAAAAGCTTGATTCTGACAAAATAAAAATTATTTTCCTATTAATAAGGAAAAAAACCCCAACCCCAAACAGTACAAATCTCTAGTCAAATTTTCAAAAAGCTTCTGCCATGCATGCTCAAGCAGATCATCCATGTCCTCCAAGCCAACCCACACACCTGTGCACACAGGCAGAGCTTCTGAGCAGGTAGGTCCTATGGGCACAGAACAGGAATTCAACCCACAGCAAAGCTATCAGCACCTTGCAGCCATGTGCATGAGTGACTGTGAGCCCAGATGGGATGTGTTATTTGAATGGAGCCTCTGTAGAGAAATGACACAGGCCAAAAAATAGCAGCTGAAGTGCACTACAGTAATAGACTTTTACCAGCAAGCTTTTTTAACAGCCATTGGAAATGAGTGGCCAAGCAGAAAACAGCCTGGTGATGTACTTGGGACATAATGTTCTCAAGGTTGTATCCCATCAAAGCCAAGCTGGAAAAGAAGCACTATGTGACTGTGGAGAGCCACAGACTGGGAAAATCTCCCAACCACTGCTACGTGTCTGCCACACAAAGGGGCTGCTGGATGGGGGCCTCTTCCTGCCCTTCACTGCTGTTACTACAAAGTAACATAACCCACCTAGGCCAGGCAATATCTTACAGTCACTCTTGTTGGTACACTCTCATTTAACACTCAAAGTGACTTCGGGCAGACCAGTTGCCTTTATCATGAAAGAGCAGTTAGAGGAATAGATATGCTGCTGCTCAGATGAATTCAGGTGAGATAACTACAGCACTTTAAATTCACACTCCATTTTTATTTTGTAGTTCCTTTCTTTGATCAGATAAGCCCAATGGATTCTTGAGTGCTATTTAGAAATACACAGGCATGTCTGACTGTAGCCATCTGCTCTCAGGCAGATGACAGCCTGGCTCCTGGTCATATTTGGATGTTTCTTTGCAGCCACCTGGAAGAAAAATTGTTTTAAACTGGGAAGTTTCAGCTTGGGGAAGTAGCCGCAGAGGTCTCAGAGCCTGGTCTAGGAGGAGAGCGAACACCCCGGGCTGAGCTACGCTGCTGGGTGGGCTGTGCAGTAGCTATGCCTATGGAGACCGAGAAAACAGGAACAGACTGGAAACAGGCCGTGGGCATGGGTGCTAAACTGTGTGTACATAGCACCTTGGGAACGCTCTGGAGGAAGGAAGTGAATAGCAGGCTAATACAATCTGCAGTCCTGGCACAAGGCTGCAGAGCACGTGGGACTGAGTGAGGGCTGGTGGTGAGGGTGGAAGGGGGTACAATGTTTCAAAACCTACATACATTCAAAATCTCTCTCACTGTAGCTGCGACTTTGCTTCTCCAGATTGCTTGATGCTGACTTGCTTATCAGGTCCCCAAATCTCTCGATTGACAAAGTCTTATCCAAGTCCTCATCGTCCTCGGCACCAGGAGAGGCTTTCTCTGCGTCATCTCTGCCCTGCACAGAAACCGCCAGGTAAGAATCAAACATGGCAGACCCCTGAAGTCCTCTGGATCCTCCTTCTCTTCCAACAGTGCTGGCTTGCTAAGGAGCAGCAGGCTCCATACAACAGGCCTGGGGCATAATTTCTCACACAGAGGCACAGTACTGCTCAAAACCAAGTGCCAGAACAGACCAGCAAGCTCCAAGGCACACTCTGCAAGGATACCTTATCGGTCATCCACGCCTCTCTTGAGTGGCAGTATCAAGGGTAGTATCAATATGCCAGTGCCTGTTTTTCCCACTAGAGGAAATGCATAGTTTTTGTTTGGCTGGAATTTCTCTCTCCTCACATTTAACTGCTGCCCTCTGGTCTTCCCTTTGCCCAGTCTGCCATCTCTCTCATTCTTAGACCTCCTCTGTATTTCCCCTTGGGAAACAGCATCCCTGCTCTGGTGAGCTGCCCTTGGGTCAGTGACCACCCTGTGCCTTCCCACCTCCCCACCCCACACCTAGGGACTCGCGGTTCCTCTTGGATGCCTTCTTCAGGCTTTTCCTCCTGTTTCAGGCAATGGGAACTTCTCTGCCTTTTGCTCGTGGAAGTGCCCCAAGATGAGCATCACCAAGTGTCCCCTGGCCTTTCTTTTCTTCTTTCTTTCTTTCTCCTGAGCAGCTGCAGCTGGTAAAATTTTCCATCAATATAGCCGAAATGCCAGCGCAGAGCTGTTGTGGACTCCCGTGTTTCCATGGAAACAGGAGGAGGCCCAACTGTGACAAATCTGCTAGGCAGAAAGAGGGAGCAAGGCTGCTTTAGCTGAGAGGTCCCTCTCCTCACATCCCTGTTCTTAGCTGTGGCCTAGGAGCAGTTCTGTATCTGTGGGTGAGACTGCCTTTCCTCTCACCTTAGCAGAGGTGTCCCAAGCCCAGCCTAAATGGAGATAGTCTGTTTTCAAGCTGCTCAGCTCCTCCTGTCACTTGCATACCCTACCTAATGGCATGTGAAGGCACAGGGACCTCACAGAGCAATCTCCGGCCTTTTCTGGGCCAGTTTGCTGTCTGCATGGAGAGGACTTGGGCTCACGGGCAGCCTCAGGGCACACTTTGTGCAGACCTGTCCCCAGTAAACACAGGCTGTGTCTCCCACTGCAGCACGCTGCCAGGACACCAGTCCCGCTCTCAGCCAGCAGGAGCACAGTCCCTGGGGAAGAGACAGCCCCGCTGCTGCTGGATTCCCACCTCACCTGCTGCAAGTCGATGAAGACATCTCCTACGGGAGGGGACTCTCCAGCTGCCATTTTGGTTCAGGACCTAAGGGCCTGGGCAAAATATCAACCCTTCTCTTTCACCGGCAGGCACCCAGCAAACCTGGAGAGTGGCATAACCTGTGGAGAGAGGGCAGGACAAGGGAATGTCGTGGGAAACTGCTGGCCACTGCCCTCAAGCCCCTGGCTCCTGATCCAGAGGTCACCTCAGCAGCCCTTGGAGAACCTCCCTGGCATCACTAGGACAGGCCTGTCCCCAGCAGTGTGCAGGGGCAAGTGGACCAGCCCACACTGCTTTGGCCACCAGCTCCAGCTGATCAGGGATAGATGAGATCCTGTCCTTTGAAATGGCAGAGGGGCCAATGGAGACAGCAGCTATATACAGCTCCTGCACGGGCTGTGCAAGAGAAAGAAAAGCTTCCTGCTCAGCCACTTCTACAGCAGCACACCTGTGCAAAGCTGGGGTGTAACTGACCACCAGGCAAAGAAAAAGTCAGAGAGATCAGGTGCTGGGAGTACCTGTCAGGAGCAGGCAGCAGTGTGGTCCTGTGGTACCTAGCTTTAATTGGACAGATCCCAAAAAAGGCCAGAAGGAACCACAGAGAGAGCTGTACAGACCACAGAGATAGCACAAGGACAAACAGTTCATCATTCAAATGCCACACAGAAAACAACACATGTTACAGGCAAAGAGACCAACCTTCAGGCTGCAGATCTGTGCCCTGTCAGCACTGGCACAGCTAAAGGACACACAAGTCCCTGAGGACAGCACAAAGGAACAATCTGCTCAATATCCAACTACAGGTGAGGAAGGTAAAGAGGTGCCATGCTTGACAAGGACTGGGATACAGACTAACACAGAAACACCTCTGGTCAAACCATCTACAGCAGCAGAACAGCCTAAGTAGCATGGGCTGCACCCCAGGAAGAACTGGAGATGGTACAGAGACTGGCACTGGGAAGACACTTATCCCTAAAAACTCATTTGAAACAGAGAAGATGTAAGCACATACACAGTGGTTTGGGCACAGGGAGAAGCAAAGTGTCCTCAGCTCACAGCACAAGAAAAGGGACATTCGTTAAAACTACAAGGGTAGAATACAAATGAATTCAAAATTGGCAAAACATTTTTTTTTTAGTGATGTCATCAAGGAGCAAAAAACTGCAAAGTCAGAGGATACCTCGGCCATCTCTCTGGTAATGAGTTGTATTTATGACAAAGAAAATTAAGAGAAGTTAAACCCATCTTTCAAGACAAGCTATTCTCCAGCTATGAAAGCTTTGGAGTAAGTATTATAGTCTGTGTCCTGGCTATCTGCTGAGGGGTTTCTTACTATCTCATCTGAAGTACCTAGCATGGGACATTGTTCAAGACAGGTGACTAAAACACTAAAGATTGTCTAAGGATGAAATCAGTAAGGCCACTTCACCATCCCTTCTATCTTTGAAGATCTCCAGAAGGTCTATCTGCTTACTCTGTAAGTAATGAAGAGGCTATTCAAACCAAAAATCCCAGGACCATCTGTAAGGCAAGTTTTTGCAGAGCTAATCTGGCCACTGATGAAGGATTGAAGGATACTCCTTTGCTCCACCTTCCTAATTATCAGGAACTAGGCAAAATGGAAGAAACCCCTGAAACACATCTCAATGGACTCATCACTAATTTCATCCTCAGTAAGACCTCAACAGCTTAAGAGAAATAGGCTGCCAAGACAGACATCGAAACAGCAAATGCAGCATCCAGGCCATCCTTTTAGTAGGAGACATGACAGAGAAAAGGTTAATACATGGCTTTTTTTTTCCTTTTTTTTTTTTTTTTTGCATTTAATTCAAGAAGTGGGTATAATTCCATGAAAACAAACAACAGTACATTTGAAACTGAGGGCAGGAAACATTTTATTCTAGTGGGAAGAGCTGGCAAGGAAACCTCACTTTGCAGGGCCATGGCATCACCACTGTTAAAGAAAGGATTGGACATTTTTAAGGAACAGAACATTCACAACTACAGGGTGACTGCAAAAACGTGTTGCAAGCACTATAACTTAGGGAGTAAAAAGATAATTGGGCTTTAGACAGCAGCTCTAGAGGCAGAATCCCTAAAACTTAGCAAAATGGTAAAGGCAATTTAACAAAAGAAATGCTAATGCTCAGCTTCACCTCAATGCCAATAACATGCCCTGTGGGGCCTTTGAAGTAAACTAAAACCTATCAGCAGGGTTGTGAAGCAATGTGCTTTGTTTCAGGTCAACCTTAGGTATGTCTGAAGGAAGGCAGAGGCTCTTAGGGGCATTTTGTGCTCCGGCAGGGAGGAAACCTGTGTCCTAGAGAACTGCTGGGTGCAACATATTCTCCTGACACCAGCTTTGCAAGATGTTACACTGAGTTTAAAACTACAGCCCAACTGCCTAAACGAAGTTAAAAGGGAGGGGAAATCCAGCAGTCAGTCTTTCTTTACCCATCATAGCAGCGCGTTCAGAATTACGCTGAAGCCATCACTCTAATGAGACTGAACAGCTAAAAGCCAGACAGTTGTAGTAGGAGTAAGCGAGCCCTGGGGACTTGCTTTGAAATTTCAGAGGGACTAGGAGATACCCACGGGGTTTCCATCAATGCCCCACTCACCACTCTGTGAAAGCAGGATGGGATGTGTGGGCACCCCAAGCTGGCAGGACTTGGGGCCGAGCTCTTGGAAGCCTCTGACACTTTAGGATGAGAGGGAGGTGAGGATAAGAGGTGTGTTCTCCGATTCTAAACCTACCAGCTCTCCTGTTTCTGAAGAATGGAGAACTCACAGCCTGAAAGCACTGGTGCTCTCCCTTCGGCACATTCACAGCTGGTCACGGCCACTAGAGGCCACTTGCCCCTTACGCTGTGCCACCTCTGGAGGAAGGCGGGATGGACACCTACTGGGATCCTGCCTGGCGTTTTTATCATCGTCAACAGATGGAGTTCAGAGGAGCAAAATTTTGCCAGTGGGCCAGAGGGATTGATTTATAAGGAAAGGTTAGGAGCTAATTTTGTCTAGCACAATATGGGATGACTAAGATGGGGAGGGGACAAACCATCAGTCTAGAAAGATCTCAAGGGTATAAAACACAACTAAAGATTATTTTTTTTGTCAGGCAGCCCTTCATAAAGAGACTTAAGAATGGGTTAAAAATTAAAATAGAAACTTAAAAGGAATATTGGGGAGAATTCTGCTAATAAGCACCATGCTGAAGTGCCTAGCCTGCCAGCATCACTGCCTGGGTTGCCATAAGCAGAGCACAAGACAAAACGGGAAACTAAAAAAACAAACACCACTAAAGAAAGGCAAATGACTGATACCTTCATCCTACTCTATCTCCTGGTTATGGGGAGTACGTGATTCAGCATTCCCGCTAGAAGTAATTTTCAGTAATAGAAGCGTCGTGCCAGCAGGCCAGATTCAAAGGGAGGCCAGAAAAATCCACAGCCTGCCAACCTGTGTGCACTCACACATCCCCACTCTCTCCACAAGCACATCAGTGAACAGAACTGGCTCACATAAATCACCATTCCTTATACTGACCATCGTATTGACCATCTAGGCTTAACAAATTCTGAAGGAAAGTGAGCAGGCATGTCCCTGCAATGCTGGCAACTACAGCATCTCTCACATGTTGCTCACAGGGACTCCAGAGGGGCTCCCCCTCATCCCCAAAGGCTGCTTCACAGTGCCAGTGCTTCCCTGTTTTGCTGAGAAAAATGCAATCTGGCACCACTTTGAGGGCCAAGACAGCAGTTCACACTGTCCTTTTGCAATAAAAATGAGTCGGTAATGGTACGGGCAGGCTGCCCCAGCTGCGTGGGCAAGGGGCTGCATGGAGACAGCCATCAGGTCCCACATCCATCTCCAAAGCTCTTCCTTAATCCCTTGGCCATCGGCTGAGAATAATTTAGCTATGGAGTGTCTAGACTAGGAGTGGATGTTAAGATAGGGATAAAGCCACAGGGGCAAAGCTGGTTTGAGGATAGGGGAGGAGAAGGGACTCTGGCTGATAGACACAGACGGGAAGAGCTCACAAAGGAGAAGGATTAGAGGGCTTGGAAGATTTTCCCGGGAAGAAATACTGATGTGCATGTCCATGGAGGAAAGGAGCAGGAGGGGTGCTGCTGCACACATCAAAGCATTTGGATGCTACGGTGACACTCACAGCCTCAAAGCCAAACAAAACAGGAGTGGGCTGCACAGCCCCTACCTCTCCTCTGTCATGGCCAAGGAACAGACACATATACCAGAGTGAAAAGGCAACACATAAGACAGTAAATACACAAAGTTTTCCAGCATGAAGGTTTTAACCTGTGGATCTCTCTGCCACAAGGCTATGTTGAATCTGTACTATTACACAAGCACATTAGAAGGCTTAAGTATTTCAATGAATCCTATACTCCACTGAACTACCCTGGATGAACCATCACAGCCATTCACTCCTGAAGCACGGTCTGTTCCGTGACTCTCCCTCATAACAGGTCCTTCACAGGGTACCAGACGGGACGGAGCCTGGACCTGCACGGTCCACAGACACATAAACGAACACACGGAACAAAATTCACTCCAGAACGAAGTGCCAACACCAGACAGTAACAATAAGCCACCTCTCCACTGGACGTATGGACGGCTCTGACAGACACACATACAGCCGGGAAAGGAAAGGGACACAGACAGGCACTGGGGTCACTGCACCACGTCCGTGTCTGCCCCGCAAGCCCGCAGGGTGCGGAGCGCGGGACTGCTCCACGCCGCGCCGCATCCAGCCCCGAGCACCGCGCTGCGTGCCGTGCCGTGCCCCGTGCCATGCACCGCCCCGCACCGTGCCATGCTATGCTCCATGCCCGCACCGGCAGCCACCCGCGCCGCGCCACGCACCGTGCAGCACCGGAGCGCCCCGCAGACGGGCCGGGGCAGGGCAGCCAGGCGGAGCTGCTGCAGCCGGGGCAGCGCAGGGACAACCCACCCCGCCTCCCTCCGGCCCGTACCTCGCACCGCCGGAGCAGGAGAGCCGCCCGCCGCCGCCGCCGCGCCGCGCCCCGGCCCCGCCGCCGCGCTCCGCCCGACACGTGCCGCGCCGCGCTGGCGGCGGGCGGCGCTGCTCCCCGGCCTCCCGCCGGCCCGGCCCGCTCCGCTCCGCGCCGCCTGCCGCCGCTGCCGGGCCGCCGCCGCTTACCGGGGGGGCTGCGGGGCGGCGGCGCGGGGCGGCGGCGGGGCGGGGGCCGGGGGGCGCGGGCCGCGCCGAGCGGGAGGGGGACGCTGGGGCGGGCTCCATGGCAACCGGATGTGAGCGGCGGCCGCCTCGCTGGTGCGGCGGAAGGGCGCGTCTCGGCGGTAACGCGGAAGAGCGGCGCGGCGGCGGCGGGACCGGCCGTGCCGGGCCGTGCCGAACCGGGCCGGGCCGCGGTCGCCTCGGCCTCTCCGCTGCAGATGGCGGCGGCGGAGACGCTGGTGCGCGGCCTGGCGCGGCTGCAGCAGGACGCCGGTGAGTGGCGGCCGCCGCGGGCCCCGCCGGGCCGGGTCGTGTCAGTGTCCCCGGTGTGTGGACACTCACGGCCTGGCCCGTCCTTCCCCTCTCCTACAGGGGACCTCGTCCTGGACGGCTCCAGCACTCTGACGCTGCTCACCTCCACCCTGCAGCACCTGACGCAGGTCTTCGAGCAGCACCTGGGCTCCCGCAACCAGAACCGGGGCTTCGTGGCTCTGCCCTCGCACCCCGCCGAGACAGCCGCCATCCTACAGGCGCAGTTCCTATTCGACGTCCTGCAGAAGACTCACTCTCTCAAGGTCCGTACGTACCGGGGTCGGGCATGATGCAGGGCGGGCCAGTGGAGGTGGCAGGCACAGCTTCAGAGCAGCCTCCTCCGGTGCCCATTGCTCCCCTGTGACCAGCAGGCTCCATGGGTCAGATGGCTCTCACAGGGCTCTGTGGAGTCGTTGCTCAGCACGATCGTCTATAGCTGCTTACCTAGGATCCGCCATACAACTTAGCGGAACGTTTCTCGGAGTTAAAAACGGGCAGCAGGAGTTAATTATGTTCTGACCTTGGTGAGGTGTTGTCCTTCTTGGGCAGATGATTATTTCCTGAAGTGCTTGAGCAATTCAGGCAGTATCTAGCACCTGAGCACAGCTGAGTACTCCCGGAGTGATGATTGATCTGCCCAAGGCAGCAGAGCCGGGGAACTTGATCAGAGGGGTCAGATGTTGTACACACTCTGAGGCTGCTGCTTGCTTCAGCAAACTGGGCAGTGGTTCTGGTTCATCTGTTTCACAGCACGGGATATTTCTAGTAATGTATTCTCATTAATTTTAACAATAAGGGCTGTAGTGAAGAGGCTGTAATAAAGATAAAACTACAGATCAAGGAATTCTTCAGAAATGTTTTTGAGGGGTGATATGTGCTACGATGATGCAGATGATTCTACTCGGCTCTGGGGCATGCGGGGGGGCGTAGTAGAGGTGAAAGGAGCCTGAAAGGGGAAGAGGCATTAGCAGCTGTTTTGGGTTCCACAGCAGGGCTCAAAAGGTATTGCAGCTGAGCACTAAAATCTGTGATGTCTTTAAGAACGTGTTTTCCCTGTGAGAGTGGAGTGGTATCAGAATGCTGTTGGGAGGATTTTAACAGTGCAGTGACTGGGGAGATAGGAGTGGGGCCCAGAGTCTATGGAGAAACATGGGACCTCCTGGCAGGAGGAGGCAGGGAGGAACACTGCAATCAGGAGGATGTTGTGATGAATGCTCCTGTTCACTAGAAAATGTGCGCTCTCTGCAATAAGCCTATAAAGAAGGGGAAGCTGCCCGTTAATGTCTGGTAACTGGTTTACTTGGAGAAGCTAACAATTTATATCAGCCTGACAGATTTTTAAGACAGTGGAGGGAGAGGAGATGATCAAGACACACAGCAAGAATGGCATCTGAAATAAACTTTGCTAGAACTAATCATTAGAGCTTGCCAGTGCAAGCTCCCATTATAAATGCTTTTATTCAACATGCAGCATTAGTGCTGGCAGGCAGTGGGCAGTGATTCATTCCTGGCAGGGCTGTAGCTGTGGAAGCAGTAGTGGTGATGAGGTCTTGGGATGTCTGTTCTGCACCTGATGAGTCACTTCTGCGTGAATATATATGTAACTAGCAGAGATGGTCTTTCTGGTTGACAAACTTTGCTGTCTACAGTGGAAGTGGTAACTACTTCATTACTCACTTCCAGTAGCAGCCACAAATACTGTTTATGCATTGCCCATAGAAAGCATAAGAAGGTGGTTTTAATAATCTGCTTTATGGTACATGAACACAGCTTAACTGTGCTGAAAGGGCCTGTGGCTGTACTACACAATGCAAAGAGGAGGTTTACAGGCACCTCAGTCTAACACTAACAGTGCCTTGGAGACCAGCTCTGTTTTCCATTGTATCTGCTTGTGATTTGCCTTATTTGGCCTCTTGTGGTGAAATGCACATGCACACCTCCCACTAGCGTGCTAGTTCCACTCAGTTGCTTGATAAACATACCTCCAGCAGTCAGTTTTGTCTTTAGTAGACTTGCTGGTTGTTTCTGATGAGAAATCCAGCTGTCAGACCTCCCAGTGGTGCTGAAAGTGGTGAAGCCATGTGGGCAGGGGAGATGAAGAGGAGCTCCATGGGCTGGCAGACCACACTTGCTACCATGCTATTCTCTGTGACCTCTATTGTGCTGTGAATCCGGGGAGACAGTGCCACTACCAGCGCTGGGAGAGAGCTTTTAAGGGGTCACCCGAACTGGAGGGACAGCTTGTTCAAGATGCTGCAGTTGGTACCTCAGGAAGGTGGTAATGCAGCACAAATCAAGTTTGACATGAGACTTCTTTTCTCATTTCTCTAGCTCGTTCATGTTCCAAACTGTGTTTTGCAATCTGCTGTGAAGATTTTCCCTTTCAAGTCCCTCCGGCATCTGGAAGTAAGTATAGATGGCAAGAGTGGTTTCGAGTCTTGCTGTTTGGGTTTTCTTGACTAGTTTTGTGGTTGCAGAATGCCTCTACTCCTAAAAACTGGGTAGGCTTTTGTGGCTTCCCTAGAAGGCTAAGACTAAACTCCTGAAATAACTTGCTTGGGGTAAAACTTGGATCTGCTCCTCCACTGTAATATTTTGATGTATGTTGTTCTTACTTTCTCATCACTGCTGCAGTTGAGGTCTGTCCCTCCACACTGCCTCCGGGGACTGCGATTTGTCTATTCTCAGCTGGAATCTCTAACATGTTGCAAATGTATCAGCACACTGGAGGTGAGTGTCTCTACACATCTCATGGGGTAAATTGAAAGAGAAAGGCTGTCTTGATCCTACAGCTCTTTGTACAGGGAAGATGTAGGAGACAGTGTTAGCCCTTTTATTCATTCATGTTGTGTATGGTTTCATCTTCCTTCTCTGGGGAAGATAAAGTACTGGGGTCCCACTCCTGTCTCAAGCAATGTTGAAGGATTTCCTGCTTGCAAGCACATGTTCTCTGTAGTCTTCTCTTTAGCTTCCTGAGAATTTCTGGCTCTAGACAACATTTGTGTTAGCTAGGTCTGACAACTCTGTGTATCTGTCTGTTTCCACATTCAAGGCCTGCAGCTGGTCAAGGTTTATTTCATTGTTCCTTAGCAAACTTTTAGAGCTTATTGTCAGAGGAAATGCTGTGCCCCAGTGTTTTACCTGTGCTGTTACCCAGCACATTTCTGAGACATGAGGGCAAGTTCCAGCCATGGAGAACTGAGTAGCATGGGCTGTGCTGGCCATGGGCCTCTGAGCTTCTCTCTGGGACATAGAAGCAGACACCTGCTGGAGAACAGGGGCTGATGGTAGGGAATACTTTGAGATCTTTTTTTATCCATCAGGATACAAGTCTGTATCTTGCCTTTGTTTGAGGGAGGAGTGAAAATTATTTTTGTTAGATTAAATGAATCTTTATGCTCAGTGTTCTGAGCCTAAGAAATCTAACAGATTAAGTTAACTATTGCCACTTTAGTGTAGGAAACAAAAGCATCTCCCCTTCTTTCTAAATATCTGGCTGTGGGATTGCCACTACCTCCAAATACTTGAATTAGGGACATAAAAGTCACTGCCTCTCTAAGCAAGACATGGTCTGTAAAGCACAATATATCAGCTACCTTCTAGACTGTTCTCCTGTGTTCATCTGCTTTTACTATAACAGCTAGTACTCACCAAGGAATGGCTCCTCTCTTCTTTGTAGGAAATAATTTCAGCATGTGGTGGAGATCTGAGCTGTGCTCTCCCATGGTTGGAACTGCAGACTGTGAACTTCAGCTATAACTCAATCACTGCCTTGGATGACTCACTGGTGAGTGGGGCATCCTTCCTGCATGGCTGAGAAGAAGAGAGGAGATGATCACAGCCAAGAGCCAGGCCCTTTGTTACAGATGCTGCTAGGTCTGGGTGGGAGGAAGTAGGCAGTGTTAATTTTGCTGGCCTCTCCCAGCAGGAGAGGCTTTTCATGCTGTAACAGAGACAGTTGTAAGATCTGATCTAGTATCTTTTTGTCCCTCAGCAATTATTGAATGCTCTGAGGGTCTTGGATTTGAGTCACAACAAGATCCAGGATTGTGAACACTATTTAACGGTGAGTATTTTGAACTGACCAGCTGAGCTTCCTCCTTTGCAAAGGATACTGCTAAAATTCTGTAATTGTTGACATCACATTCCTGCTAGGTGAGGTATAATAAAAGAAGTCACAGATGTGGTATAGCTTAGAGCTAGTGCTTGCAGCCTGAAAACTGTTGTCCTGTACATGCAGGACAACATGAGTTGTCATTGAGGCAAAGAAGGCAGTGTTCCTCACCTCTAAGACAGAGAGTTAGCTCTAGTTGTCACTTGGCAGTCCAGCATGGCCGTGTGGTAAGTGCACTGATACAGGGTGCTCTGTGTACAGCCCCTCACAAGGTGGGCACTCTACTGTGGCCAGGACTTTGCTGTAATCTGTGCAGCAGATGAGAATTATGTAGCCAGGCATGGGGCTGTAGAAGCTTACTGTTCAGTTTGTTCAAACTGCCAGTAGTGTTTACTCCTTGCTCTCAGAAGTCAGTCGGTTACTCTAGAAAAGGGGCAGTCCATCACAATGGCATGTGTGTTTCTGGGGAATGGCAATGAAATCCATGCTTTGCTAGGCTAGATGTGCCTCTTTGAGGCAAAGCTATGAAACACCGTTTTGTGGAGTTGGTGGGGCTCACAAGGTATCATTCCCCATTATCTTTACAAAGGTAAGAAAGAGTTTCTTTTGGTAGCTCACTGCTTTTGCTGAGGCAAGGTGTCCAGTCCTTTCCTGTGCTCCATCGAAGTTGGCAAGGAAAGAGAAAGGTGCTCCTGGCAAATTCTGTAAAGCAGTTAGATGATGCTGAGCACCCCTAAACAAACCACTCCCAATGTGAACATCAAACTCTTCCTGCAGAAACAGTCTTAGGAAACTCACTTGTTGGTTGACCTTGTTGGGGTGAAAAAAATGGTAGAAGCTAGTGCCCTGTCTTGAGTTCAGGGCCAGGCTTTGAGGTAAGGTCCCAACTGATCCAGTGCTGCTCTTCTCTCTGAACAGACCCTTTCAGAGCTAGAATACCTCAATCTGGCATACAACTTCCTGTCCAAGGTGCCAAACCTTGGCATCTTCAGCCGATCCAAGCTGGTGACTCTGATCCTGCGCAACAATGAGCTCGACAGCATTAATGGTGAGCCCACAAGGGAAAAGCATTTTTGAGTTTGAAGCCTTCGTGTCATCCTTGAGAACTAACAGAATTTGAAATCTTGGACACAACTATTTTTACTAGTGTCCAGTTTTGGGGGAGATTCCTAAGTTATGTCTTCTAGCACACTGATGGCTTCTTGCTTTGTTCACAGGGGTGGAACAGCTTGTGAATCTGCAGCACTTGGATGTGGCCTATAACCTACTGCTGGAACATGCCCAGCTGGCACCATTGTCCACTCTGCACTATTTAAAAAAAGTAAGTATAAAGCCTGATGAGTTGGTAGATCAGGGATTTCATAGTCAGGATGTGCAAGATGGAGACTTTGTGGTAGCCAGAAAGTTTTGAAAGATAAGTTCAACTCTTGAGCATTTAATTTTATTGCAGGAAACTGATGGCGGAACCTTAGATGCCTGTGTTTCAGCCTTCATTTTTAGTAACCTTTCCTCAAGCTAGCCTTTTTTCATATATTTATTCCCACTTCCTTGCTCATCTTTTCTGATTTTAACACTGTCAAGTTCAGTAAAGATCCTCCCATAATCCCATTGTGGATTTGTAAGTTCAAAGAAGTCTGAAGGAGCATGGCAGTCACTACAGTGCTTGTGAAAGAAGATCACAGAATCAGAGAGTGGTTTTGGTTGGTAGGGACCTTAAAGATCTGGTTCCAACCCTCCTGCCTTGGGCAGGGACACACCTCCCACTAGACCAGGTTGCTCAAAGCTGCATCCAGTCTGGCCTTGCACACCTCCAGGGATGGGGTTTCTACAGCTTCTCTGGGCCTGCAAAGGACTTTCTTTTGACACTTCTCAGAGTCAGTACTGAAAAAGCCCATAATGATTTATGTCATGAGTAGGAGGTACTTTAATCTCCTTCTCTATTTGCTGAACTAATTTCAGGAAGCATTGTAAAAGCCTAGTCCTCTCCTGGCTTGATAACTGTTCCACTGCAAGGATATTTCTTGAAGCAGAGAGAAAGACTGGAGCCTGCAGGCAGGATAGACTGGGGTAGAGAGTATTGCTTCTAGTAACAACCTGTCTGTTTCCCTCACCCAGCTGTATTTGGAGGGAAACCCAATATGGTTCCATCAAAATCACCGATCTGCAGCCCTTGTCCACGTGTCTCCCAGGGCAGCCTTCTCTAATGTGAGTATTAGCCACCTGCCTTCTGCCCCTGGTGTTGAAGGCATAGGGTGTTCTAACACTCAGGGGCAAATGAGGGAAAAGAAACTTGCAGATTTATTCCAGCTGTGTAACACTGGGCATTGTTTTGTGGTTGCTTCTTTGTTTTGTTTTGTTTTACCTGCAGTAGAGTAGTTAAAGCTTAAATTTTTACGTGATGTGCTGGCCAGCACAGTTGAATACTGATGTCAGGTTTGCAACACCTCAGATTTTAATATGTCTTCACTGTCTACTTCTTTAGTTTTGCTCACTGATGGAACTTTACTCTGTTCCTGCTAGATAGTAATGATGAGCTGGACTGTGCAAAGGAGGAACTCAGAGCCTTGGCCCACCTTATCTAAATATGTACTACTTTGGTAGCCATGGCCACCACATTGTGTCCTTCACTCTGCTCTCAGCCAGGTGTCATCACTGTTCCCTTACACTCCAGTCCTTAGGTCAGTTCTTGGTAATCTGATTTCAAATAAAGAAGCCAGCCAAGCCAGTGTTCTGGCAATTTAGCAAAATAAACTTACTTGCTAAGGGTCAAAGGTGTTCCAGAGCTGGTCTGCCCTTCATATTAGTGGCAAATGGCTGGATTCATTGTCTTCAAACTGCATCTTGGAAAAAGCTTTCAATGAGCTCAAGTTACTGGAAGCTATGTGGAATCAGGCTAGAACTAGGATACAGGCTTTGAGGTGAAAGTGAGTACCTTTCAAAACAATTCAAGTTATTGTAGAATAATCTATTGTACCTCTTCCGTGAACTGTCTTGGGTATGTTTCTGGAAGTTATAAAGTCTGTAAACAGGAAAACCACAACGGTCCCTTCTGGCCTTATATGCTATTAGGTCAGGTAGCTACAACTAAAGGAGTGGTGGATAGGCAGGAACAGGGTTGTTTCTTTGCAGTTTTTTTGCCAGGGATCCCAACCCTAGGGTGGCGTGAAGGGGAGTAGGAGTCAGCAGAAGTTGTCCTGACTATGTGCCAGCCAAATGGAATTTGACTGCAAATGGGTCTCTAATTACAGTTCTTCTTGGACGGGGAGCCACTCTCTTCCTCAGACCTAATGGTAAGTATAATTGTTAAAAACTGATCTTACTGGCTTTGGGACTGGGAACTCTTAACAGATTTTTGCATTGTCATGTGTCCTATTAAATCTTTATGGGCTACCTTGACTTTGACACAGATCATTTTGTCTCAGTTCATGCTGATTCCTAATAATTGTTGGAACTGCCCTGTGTAATTTATTCTGGCTTATGTAGCCTTGCAGGACTTGGAGCCTTGCCTGTTTCCTCTTCAGGTACTGTATGGTACTTGACACTTGAACTACCTGTCAGCAAGATAGTTGTCAGTTTCCCATCTGCTGTTTTTAATAAAGGCAGAGATTGAGTTAAATCAGAGTGGCTGTGATAAACAATCCAATCAGCCAGGCAGGATCTGTTGTCAGTGCGTTGACTGAGATGGTGAAAGCTTGGGGTGAGGAGCAGGAAAGCTGTCAGCCTGAGTTGTGGCTTGGTTACCTTGTCTGCCCTTTGCACTCAGCTGGCAATACTCTCTTCTTCTTGCCTTAGCACCTTCCAAGACTTGTGCAAAGTGTGTCCCAGTCCATCCACACTTCTACCTCAGAGAAGACTGCACTGGACCGCAGTGCACTGGAGAGCTCCTGTGCTGCAGACTTCAGCGACAGTCAGTCCCCATCAGAGAATGTGGCTGTCAGGGTCCCTCGGAAGAAAAGCAAGGTCTGGGATTGACATAGCTTCTTAACCATGTAGCTGGCATGTTGGGTAAAGGGGATGCCTTGATGTGAAAGCCTCCTGCAGTGAGATGTGGTCTGGTACTGACTTTATGGTTAGTGAGCCTCTACAGTGCTGTGTGTTAGGAAGGGGCTTTAATATCAATCTTCATATACCCTGACAAGTGTTTCATGTTGTGTCTCTACACTGTAACAGCTATAAACTCTTCAGCTTGGCAGAGCCTCTCATCAGGTGCTGTTTTCATAGTTCTAGTTCCTCACAACTACTTTTATCCTGGTTTTTTGCAGGGAAAAGTCAAAGTGCGCAGAGCAAGTATTTCGGAGCCAAGTGACACAGAACACGAGCCCCCGGCATTACCCCTCTCTGCTGGTGAGGCTTGTCATCTTCCTTAATAATATAGCAGCTAAACTGCCCACAGTAAGAGGAGTGCTCTGGCCCAGTGACTACTTTCATACTTCCCAAGTTTTCTCTCTGCAGGTCTGGTCCTAGAGCATCAGAAGGAGATGAAGCGCTTGGCCAGCTTCAGAGATCGCTTTGGTGCTGACTGGCTGCAGTACAAGAGACACCTGGAGGAGCCTGACCAAGTCCCCGTCATGTCCCGCAGCCGTTCTGCAGATGAGATCACAGGCAGACCTGCTGTAATGGACTTGCAGAGCGAGAGCTCTGACCCAGAGCAAGAAAAGCCCCAGGTATCCCAGGAAGGATCCTCTCCTCCTTTGGATGACACTTCAAAGGAGGAAGAGCCTGAAGTACAGCTGGATGAGCCTATGGAAGGAGAACAGAGAGGAGAAGAGGATGCAGATGAGCTAATGCTTGGAGAGGAAGAAGAGGAGAAGGTAGAAGGTAAACACATCATTTCACTGCTGTGTTTAAGGGCTTGGATGACAAGAAGATAGATTAATCAAATGTGATTTATCTCTGAAGGTGTATCATGATGCCCAGTATTGTGGGAACACTGAGGACCTGGGTCCAGCAGGACTGAAGGCCTGCTGCATGTACTGACCTGTATTGTGTCTTGTTTGGCAGTGGACCTGTGCCAGCCAGTGCTAGTGAGCCAAATAGAAGGTGAAGGGGACCCAGAGCCAGACTGGATATTCCTTCGAGTCACAGCTAAGCATGTGATTGAGGTGGAATTGAAGGCTGCCAGAGTCCTCCACAAGCTGGAGCTGAAATGCCTAAAGAATGTGGAGACCTCTGAGTTGACCTGGAAGAGGATGGTGAGTTACACTTCTCTGTGAGCCTTTGTCATCTTACTCCCTGTGTATGGCAGCATTCTGGATTTGGGCTCCTGTTGAGAATCCTGCAAGTCTTTTCCTAGCTCCTGAAAAAGCCTGATTGAGCATCTCTTCAACCCAATGCATGTGTATCTAATGGCGTCTGTATTGCTTAGACTACCTGCCATAATGCAGCAGAAGCCAGCATCAAGTCTATTCCAAAGCTGGAATTAAAAGACAATGGCTGGACTTGTTCCAGTATGGAGGAATGAGAGACTTCTCAAGAGGAAATTAAGTTAAATGGAGATCTCCTTCCCATCCATTCCTCGCTGGGATATCACCCTGGCCTGGGAGGACTCTCTGTGGATTGCATTGTTTCTAGAGCAGCACAGAGCGTAGTGTGATGTTTAAAAAGCTCCTGGCAGCTCACTGGGAAGTTTGCCATCTGCTCTAGGTGCACACTTTAGCATTACCAGCCCTGTTAGACTTTATTGGTTCTTTAGAAAGGGAGTTTGGAAATCTCTTTTTTCCTTGTGGCAGGATTTTAACATTCAGTCTGTATACAACATGTATACATGTTCACATGTTTCTCTAATTCTGTTTTCTGTAAAAGTTCCAACTCATTTTTAAACCCTGCCTCTGTGCCTTTTTGAGTGTTTGTGGCTTGATATTCTCCTGAAATACCTTCATGAAAAGGTGTTTTGTTTGAAATGCTTTGTTTTAGGCCTTGAAAGTTACTGTTGTAAGTTTCAAGCGCCCATGCAATTTTTCAAGCAGTCAATGCAAGTGTTGTCAGCACTTATTAGCTTTATATTTGTTTATTTATTTCTGCCCATTTTACCGGACTCCCAAGTGCTATCAGATGTGGAGGGATGCTTAGGACACACTAAATTAAGTGCTTGTATAGCTATCTTTCAGCTGTTTGCAAGCAAATGTAGTCTGTGAAAGCTTCTCCCTCATCCTACAACGGGTGTTTTCTGTCTCCTGCAGGACCTGGAGCGAGTTTTCCCTGTCCTCACATTGCACTTCAGCTACATTCGCAAGGACCGGCAGAAGCGCAAATATGTGGTGCTTGATGACTGCCCAGAGCAGTGTCTGCAGGTGGGGAGGCTTGGGGAGGGGGCAGTGTTACTGCAAGACACTGAATTCTTCCAGCTGCTGTTCTCAGAGCACATAAGCACCTGCTGCCCATGTCTGGCTTGTTGGGATTTCTTCTTCTGCACAGATGATCTGTGGAGGGGCCTGTGAGCACAGCCATGGGCAGTGGAGCTCCTGTAGCATAAACAGTGCTCCCAAGGAGAGAGTCTTGCAGTTTTCTCCCTCTTGGGATAAAAAGGTTGTAGTCAAGCTAGTGATCGTTACTTGTGCATGTGCATTGTAATGTTTTGTGGGTGCTGAGTGATGTGCTGGCCTGTGCTTGGTCCCCTGGACAGTGAATGTCAGTGCCATGTCCACGCAGCTGCTGTAAGGACTCTGGTCTCTAATTCAATCATTATTGAATTAGATAAGATACCATTTAAGAACATTTAAACAAGTTGTTAGAGACAAGACACAAATAGTTGGGACCTTTGAGATGAGAGTTCCAGAGGGAACCTGTCTATCTGTCAGGCACAGACCTGCACAAACAGTATGACTTGGTCTTCTGCAGTGAAGCTCCATGCCCTTGGCAAGTCTTGCACAGCTGGGAAATGTTCTTGCACCCCTTACACTCTGAAATGCTATAGTGAGGCATGTGAAAAGACTGGTGTCAGAAGCTTAATTTTATTAGGACAATCACAATACCTGATAGCATCCTTTTCCCTGTGCTGCTATTTTTAGTGTATCCTTGAAGTGTTGTCCCCAGCTGTTGAGGAGAATCGGCGAAATCAGGACCAAGAGAAGGGATCCGTGAAGCTCCAGTGCCTGAAATGCAAGCAGGAGTTTTCACAGTCCCTGGCCCCCTGGCATCAAGGTTCCTATCCTACAGAGCTTGGAGACACCAAAATCCTGGAGACCCTAGTTGCCTCAGATCAAGGTAGGCTGCAGTGCCCAGGAGAAGGATGTTTGCTAATTAATGCCCAGGCAGACTTCCAGAGTGGCAGCTGTGGTGTAGAGCATTGACTGTACTGGAATTTAAAACCTATTGTAGGATGAACTCTCACTTGACCTACTTGGACTGGGAAGAGCCTGCCTTGTTTCCTAGCAGGAATAAGCCACTAGTTTAAGCAAACAGCACTCCTGTTCTGTGTAGCCTGGGGCAACACAGGGGTGCTGGAAACTGAAGTCTGGGAGAGGACTTAAAGGTCACCTAGTCAGTACTGCCACAGAGACTTTATTTGTTCTAAAGAGCTCTTGCTAACAGAAGCATCCAGGGAATCTGCATCAGTATTTCAGGTAAAACTTTAGCTGTTAGACGTCAGAAAAACAACCAGAATCCCAATCTAAGTCTTCCTGTCTGTGATCTTAAGCCCAGTCTTGCTGCCACTTTGGAGGAGCAATTTATTCCTGTCTTTGTATTTAAGGGCCATTGTTCTCCCCTGGCAACTTTTCCTGGTTTCTGTCCTCTAGACTAAATAAGATCAACTCTCTAGATAATTTATTTGTCAGTCATATCCCAGACACAGAGTTTCTTGTGGGTCTTTGCACTTTTTCCCATTTATCCACATTTTTCTTTGGCTTTTTAAAACTAGATGTGATATTTCAGCTGAGATGTGGCTAGTCCTGAGTAATCATCTTCTGATTACTCTGTTTTTCAAAGCTCAGTGTATATTTGAAGTGGGGAGTGCCTTAGCTGAGAAGAATGCTGTTTGACAAAGCATCCTGGGATTAAAGTACTGCAGTGAACACAGAAGTGCTGTCCTGGCTGCAGCACTTTTCTCCACCCCAGGACACTTTCTTCTCCTTGCCAGAGTAATGGGAGTCCCATGATCCAGCTGGGAGTCTCTTCTGGTGTGGGTGAAGGGAGCCACAGGAATCAGGGTCAGAAGGGATGAGGACAGCTGGGGAAGGGACACAGCATGCTAGAGATGGAGGTGGCTAAGGAACATTAGATTGACTGGTCACAGGCTTCAGAGATTATGTGAGCACTTGTGGATGTGAAGTCATGAGCCAAAGCCCTGATGCAGTTTCAGTTGCAACTACAGCACACACTGGGCACCCTAAATCTGAGCAGAACTATTTCATGTGGCACTGATCCAGAATTTCTGGTTGATTTGTGAGGGGAGGTATGTAGGACATGCTTTTGAACAAGTTGCTCAACAAGCTGCTCAAGTCAGACTGTAACTATTCTCTACCTTGAAAAGGGAGAGTTTGTAGTTGGCAGAGGAGGTGGGGGGAAGTAAAATCTTGCTGGGGAGAGCTGTTCTGGCTTTTCTTTATATCTGACAAAATCTTTCACAGGTCCTGCAGCAGCTGGTGAGCCTATAGCCTGTCCCAGTTGTTCCAGCGACCATGTGGTCATTCTGCCTTCAGAGAAGTGCTCCAGCACACCTCTGCCACCTGGTGCCGACAGCACGAGTGAGGACCTGTCAGACTCGGTGCTGGAGGGAGGCAGCCAGCAGGAGGGCCCAGAGGAAGCATCTGTCCTGGCCAGTGAGAGTGGGAAGTTCTACATTGGTGGGGAGGACAGCTTGGAGATAGACAACAGCAACAGTACCAGGACCCCGGAGCTGAGCACCGAGCCTGACGGCACTCTTCATCCCACCTCCCATGGATCAGATGGGGGCTGTGGGAAGGAGCAGGGTGTGAAGAGCCAGTACTTGTCCTTCAGCCACACAGACACCAACGGGGGCAGCCTGATGGGAAGCTACTATTACAGTGTTTCCCAGGGCCCCACTCCTTCTCCGCTCTCTTTGAACTCTGAGTCTGAGGAAACATGGAATCTCAGTCCTTGTGAGTATGAGGAAGCTGTGCAGGGTTTAGGGGTGTTGATAGCTTGTTGCTGGTTTTATCACTGGTGCTTGCAGGGTACGCTTCCTCCTGTTTAATGGGGAAGGGGAACATCAAGTATGAACAGCCATAAACATATGAGCAGAGATTTTAATTCTCCTCTCTGTTAAATCCTCATGCCTGAAGGTAGGAAAAGTGAGTCAGCTCCTAATACCTATTACTGCTTAGACTCTGAGTAATAGGGTCTTGTTCTGGAAGCTGCATTGCTCAGTTTTGGACACACTGGGTTCCTGTGGCATCCATGAGCTGCCAGCTGGAGCATTACCTTTGGAGAATAGTATGCACAATTTCTCTCTGTTTATTCTTTGGCTTAAGTGCAGTGTGAGGCTGGTGTGCTAGTAGGAGGCTCTGGATCTACAGTTGCTTGTGCTTTCCTCACTTTTTTTGTGAGCTTCAGATGACAAAACCTGTCCAAGAGACTGCATGCTGGCTGTGTGAGGACTGTCATGCAAGACAGGAGGTCCACAAAAGATTTTTCTGAAGGACCTTGGATTTCTGATGTAGCAGACTGCCTTTGCCTGGGTATCAGCTTGTGATTTACAGAATAACAAGTTGGAAAGGAGCTGTGGAGATTATCTGGTCTAACCCAGCAAGTGACTCTACTGCAGCTGAGTGTAGTTCTGATTTGCAAACCTATTGGTTTCTTGATCTATAGAGGTCTCCCCCAGTCCTTCAAGACTGCTGTGCCTCAGAAGAGGAGTCAGTTTAGAATCACAGTTTTAAGGTTGCTATGTTCAGTCTTGTACAGTTGAAGTATGAGAAATAAAGCAGTCTCTTCTCTGGGGTCAAATTGCAAGGTCCCAATTTAAAACTGAGCCTATGGAAAGTTCCTGCTGAGGAGCAGTTGACTAGTGTAGTGTTTCTGGTGGAGAACAGGCTCTGCTGGGAAGTGTGAACTCTTGGGCGGTACTGTGGCTGTTGTATAAATTATTTGGCTATACAATTTCATGACAAACCTAATTATAATCTTCAGCAGTTTTATTAGTGTCTTCCTCAGGCCCCTTTAACCTTGCCACGATCAAAGTCAGAGTTAAAAAGTTGACCTGAGCTGACACCAGCTGAAATAAGAAATATCTTTCTGGCTTTGTGATAAAGAATTACCCTCCTGCCAAATCCAGCAGCAAAGCAATGTCCTTCTGTGACTAAACAGCCAAGCACAGTTTGAAGCTGGCTTAGACCAAAGCTTTGTATATCTGAAAAAATAGCAAGTGGTGGAGCAATGAAGTCCTCTTTTATCTCCACGTGGAGACCAGTGGCCTGTAAAGCCCTGTGTTTGGCCCTTTGTCTTGAGGAGAGACTTGATGGAAGCAGGTGTGCAGAGGGGGTGACACTGCTGCCCTGGTGCGTGTCTGCATGCTTGGCCAGCCCCTGGTCAGTGGACAGTGTCATTGCTGCCCTTTGCTCTCCTCAGCTGTCAACAGTGTCCTGAACACGAGGGACTTCCGGTCAGTGGATCATCGCCTGAAGCTGTACCTGGACATGGACGTTTTTGAGGAGAATGCTGAGGAGTTCCAGTGCTTCCTCAAGGTGAGCTCCCACAGCACCACTTCTACAACTCCTCAGCTGTCCCTCTTGCCACCCTGTGAGTTCTGCACTGAGGAGGCATTTCAGAGACTGTGGGGTGTGAAGGGAGCTGAAGTGTGTTTTTGAGTCTGGCCTTTCTGTGGATGAGCTGTCAAGGGGCAGACAAGGCTATGACCCACCCTTTGTGTGCTCCAGGTGGTCATGGTGAAGTTTGGCCGGCAAGGAGAGTTCCTCTCAATCCTGGTTGCTTCTGATCTCAAGATTTATGTGCTGGAAGTCACTGGAGCTATCAGGTGAGGACCCTGCAGCAAGTCTGTGAGTGCTGGGTAGTGCCAACCTGTGCTAGCCTTGCTGCCCTTACCCTGGAGGGGTGTGGCATGCACAGGCTCTTCTGGCAAACCCCCTACTGCAGTCTGATGTGGGACAGGAGATGGGGCAGTCTGCTGCAGCTGAGGGCTGTACTCTGTTATTAGGGGACAACCTGCAAACTGGCTGAAGAAGAATGACTCTCACTACTTGTCAGATATTTCTCATCTGGAAGTGGGACTCTGCCACCAGAGCTTGCGAATGGAGTTTGAGAACCCAAAAACTTCCTACAATTTGCTGATCCGGAACCAAAGCTGCTGTGACCAGTTCCTGCAGACCCTGACAGGTAAGAGTAGAGCTGTAGGATGATGGGGGAGAGGATTTGAAAGATTTGTTCTTGGGGAACTATAAGGACAGCTATTGTTGGATGTATGTTGGAAATTAACTTCTTGACAGCTCAGAAAAAAAGCTGGGAGAGAATCTCACTGGCAGCATAACTTGCAACACCTCTCTGAACAGTAGAGAAGTGTCCTGAACTGTTATGTACTGCCCTTGGAATAAAAGACACTTGCCTTCTCCCCCTCTTTAGATCTCATGCAAGAGCTGCCTGCTAAGCACAGGAGTAAGGTGAAGGAAATCCCCGCTGTGGAAATGAATCCCCAACACTGGCTATGGTAAGAGCCTGTGAGCAGTTGGAATTTCAGGTAGAAAGGGATGTCTGCCTGTCCAGCAGACCCTGGGAAGCATGGGGGTGGAAACAGGGTAGCACAGAAGGAGGCACTACTGGAGTTGCAGCCAGGCCTATGTTACTGGTTGAAGGCAGCTGCCTCAAGTGCCTGCTGCACAGAGGGTGAACAGGTAAAGGGGTGTCATGGGCTGAGCCAGGCAGTGTCATGGGCTGAGCCAGGCAGGGCAACTTCAGCTCTTCTGGAGGAGCCTGAGCAGGGTATAACTGAGGGAGAAAAAGTGGGAGGCATAGGGCAAGAAGCATTTGTCTCCTGGCTGGCAAAGTAGTCAGAGGACCAGGAGAGGGAGAACTTTGCATTATCTGGAATAGAGGGTCTTTCCCTTCCCCAAGAGGACTGGGAACAGTAGCTAGTTCACAGCAAACCTAGACTGGAAACAGAGTGCTTCCTTATCAGCCCACTCTTGTATCTCCTCCAGGCCTCTGCTGGACTCCAAAACCACAGATTCTGCAACTGCAGATGACACATGTTTCTTCTACCTGCTGGCTTACCTGATCCAAGGTACAGGAGATCTCAGTAGCCACATGTCCCACACGTTCTGCTGTCTGCTTACATGCTTACAGTCTGGGGGAAAAGAGCTGTGCCCTTTGTCCAGCAGTGAAATGGGGTGGGGGCATGGGTGAGGGCTCTTTTCTAGTGTTGGGTTGTGTAGGATAGCAGCATACTTCTGTACATCCAGCAAATCTCCCAGTCCTTTCCTACATGGAAGTCTAGTCTCTAGGGAGCAGCTGGTCTTGCACACCAGTTTTGCTGACAGCTTGAGAAGCTAGAGATTATCTGAGGGCTGGATCATTGTCCTGATCTGAGGGAAAGATGTGGAGTCATAAAAGCAGCTGGTTCGTGTGAGATGCTGAAAGGCTCCTTCATTTGGGAAAACAGAGGTAGGTGTCCAGAACCTGAGATGATAGTATGGGAGGAGCCTGCTGGAGCCCTTCAAGTTCTCTTCCAGGCCTTGCTGAGAGACAAATGTGTTAAACTTGGGATTTGAGTCTTCAGAGAACAATTCCAGTGTCATCTCAGCCTAGGACACTGAAAAAAGCAACTTAGCTCTTAGTCACATTCTGACCAATTTGTTACAGCTTTTGCACCCTTGGTCACCACTGACCATTGGGGAGGTATGAGGGAGTGAGGATGAGAAGGAATCTGGGAAGTACATTTATTGGTATTCTCAAGCTGAACAAATAGTATGTGGGAGGGAGAACTTACAGTGCGTTTTTCTTACTCTACAGTTTTCTTCTCTTTTAGAGTATGGTCCCCAAAACTGGACACAGTTCCAGCTGAGATCTCATTACCAAGTAGACAGAATTAATTAAACATTCAATTTCTGATAGTCCTACTAATTCCCAAGAGTGAGATGTGATGAGAAAAGCAACATACTGCTGCATCATCTTGTGATCCCCTGTGACCTCAGCCAGTTTTGCTAATGTTTGCCTATTACTGTGCATTTAACTTATTCCTAAGTTCTAGTGCTTTTAATTTGCATCCACTAAAATAGCTGGATTATATTTATGTTTCCTAAAGTTTATCAAAACTGTTTTCCTTCCTGTCATACTTACGATGCATCCCAGCTTGTTGGTATTAAACTTTATATGTGTACTCTCTGTTTCATCCATCAGATATCTGCAGCCAGACAAATTCAGGCCAAAAAAGGCAGCCTTTGAGCTGCAGCTGCCAAATTTTAACTAAGGAGTAGTAAAATGTTGTTTAAGAGGACAAAGGACTTGAGTGACTTTTCCTGCCTCACTTGAGGTCATGGGCTGGACAAGCTTTGCTGGGTAGTGGTCTTTCATATGCATGCTCCTGCAATAAGCTTGGATAAGCTGGTCAAGCCCAGCCACATTTCAGTATCCTGGTCCCCTCTTCAGTCAGGAAGCTGGATAAGTTCACCCAAGTTACTGCTGCTGTAAAGGATTCCCTAGGGAAGGAATGGAGAGCAAAGCTGGTTCTGTGGTGACTCAGGCTCTCAGCAAAGCCTTTTTTATTCCCTCATATCCTTTTAGGGGCATCTGCTTTCCCTGTGACCCTGCTGAGTACCCGAAGCATGCTATTTCTGCTGGAGGAGAATCACCAGTGGCAGGTGCAGCCCTCCTATGATGAAGACCATGAGGCAGAAATGCCTCCTAGGAGCAACATCCAGTTGAAGGAGAAGCAGCCAATCACCAGTATTAGCAATATCATAACCTATCACCTCTGTCCTTGTGACATCAAGCTGATGCTTTACGATGAGGTAACTGGGAGGTGGTCATGGGGTCAAGATGCTGGGGGCTGACTGTGCTCAGATCCTGTTCCTGCAAGAGTGTCTTGGGGCCGTCATCTCCCATCCTAACTTAGGGCCTTGTACCACAGAGCCAGAGGAGCACAGTGGAAAGTCATGCAAGGGACACACAACTGCTGGCAGCAGAGAGGGAGGAGGTCACAGAGGAATTAGGAGGAGCTGGCAGCTGTGCTGGGGGATGGTGGCTCAGGACTGATGGGTGCCTGTCAGGCCAGTCTGCTCATTCACCTCCTTCCCTTTCCTCCCTGCCAGGTACTGAAGCTGGAGAGCACTTGGCACATCCGCACAGAGTGCCCTGAGCTCCTGGCAGAGCTGGTGGAGTGGATCCGTGGGCCCTGGGAGGAGATGTTCTCAATTGAGCTCCGGAAGGCTGTGTATGAGGCACTGGAGTGAGCCTGGTGGCTGGAGCAGGTGGGACTTGGACTCAAGTGCTGCTGTGCCAGCAGTGGTGCACAAGTGTCTCCCACTCTCCTCTGACCTTGCTGTTCTGTGGTCTCTGCTTTCCACTCTACTCTTGCCCCTCACCCTTTCTGGTGAGTAAGAGGGGAGCACATGGTGGTTCAGACTGCACAGTCATTTATTTGCACTGGACTGGCCACGGAAGGAGAAGGTGCAGAGTCTTCCTTGTAATAGTGTGTAAGCTACCCAAAGGCAGTCAGGTGCCATTTCTGGCAAATGCATTTGCTGCCTTCTTAGCTGTCTCAGGGCAGCTATCATCATACACTGATGATTTTTTTTCCCCTCTCCCTCCTTCCTGTCCATGATTTCCTTAATGCTACCTGCTTCAAACAGGAGCCTGATTGCACAAAGGGATGAAGCATGTTGTACACAATCCCACAGAGAGCCCTTACCTGTCTGCCTGGTGGGACATGGCTCAGTCTGCTGCTGTAGTCTTTCACTGTCACTGGGAGGAAGGAGCCTCGAGGTTCTCAGCACAGAAATGTGTTGCTCATTGCTTAGGGGTCAGGACCTTTATGGGCACCAGCAGGTATAAGCGAGGCTTAGGCTTTTTCTGAGCAGTCCAAAAGCAAGAGTCTATTTTAACATGAGTTTTACTATTTTCTATTGTAATAAAAGCTTATATTTATTGATTTGTCTTGTTTTCCTTGTTTCATTCTTTTGCAGTACTGTAATGTCTTTCTAAGGGCTTTCATACTAGCTTTGCTGCTGCCTCAAGGGTTCCCTAACATCTCACTAAGTTCAAGCCATTCTTCCCTTCCTGTTGAGGGTGCGTGCGAATGGACTGCTAGGCTAATCTTCTCCACCTTCCTGGCTTCCAATGAGCAACAAAGGAACAAGGTTTAAACAGGATTAGACTAACCCCTGGTACAAGTTGTGGTGTTCTCCTTTGACAGTTGCTCTCACATGCATCCTGTGGCCTTCCAGCCTCATCATGCTGCTTACTGGCTGCACAGGCCCTCAGAGGCTTGCCTCTCTCAGGAGCTGTTGTTGGTGTGGCTGTGGAGGTGGGAGTGCCTGCCTCCCAGGTTCTTCCCCATACAAGGCTTTACCTTGTCTCAACCTCTCCTGCACAGAGTTAAAAGCAGCTCAAAAAATGCTGCTGCCTGGCCAGGGCTTTGCTATGTCATAGTTTCTGCCCCTGTCCAGTGAAGAGCAAAGATAGATACTGTGTGTGGTGTTTTGATGCAGTTGAAGCTCCCTGTGGGGTGGGCAGAAATGGACCTGTTACATTAAGGTGCTGATAGGTGGGATCTGATACCACAAGTAGAGGCCTTTACTCATGGTAGCTTTTCCCAGAACAGCATCTGTTTTCCTATGAATGTTCAGTCCACTGCTTCAGGGCAAGTTTTCTGACTGTTCAATTCTTAGTGACAAATCTGTATTTTATGTCAACGTGATCTTGATTTTTATAAAGACATACATTTGACGTTCAGTGACCTGATGCCTTTTTTGTTTGGATATTGAATATGGCAGCTATTCACAGTAGTCTCTATGACATTTAAACTTTCCATGTGCCCTAAGTTGGTGTTTGTGGCTTCAGTTTGTCATCGAGACAACAGCAGGGAATTGGCCCACTGCATCTTGCTGCTTCCCTGAAAAGATGTAATAAAGTTTCCCTTCCTGCTCAAACCCATCTATGCCATTGTTTAAGCCTTAGGAGAGCGGGAATTTCAGTTTCCATGCTGGGTCTGAAGGCCACTCTTTCTTGGTGTCACTGTACTATCAGAGGTTCTGTCACTTCCAGAGGCAGTTGAGTTGCTGAAGGCCCACAGTGGCCAATATTTTTATTTAGCCTTCTACAGACTTGATAGCCAAGATCTGTAATATCTAGAGGCAGATGTCACAATTCATCTCACTTTCTCAGATCTTCAGTGTGAGTGAGCTCAGTCCCCAGCTTTATTTGGGGGAAGGACTCTGAGAGAGCTGAGCCAGTAAACACCAGTAGGGTTTTATGTCTTCATCTTGCCATTTAAGGAGCTTGTGTAAGTTCTGTCTTCACCTTCTATAGTTGCGTTTTTCACAAAGAGCAAGAGTAAAATTTGGAGTTACTGGACCAGCCCATTGATGTCTCTTCTGCTCAAGCTGATTCCCTGAGAAAACTCATCCCTGGAACTTGCTTTCCTGATCCTAGCTGAGCTGCATCTTTGCTACTCCAGTATCTGGGTATGTGTTGAGGGGTCTGACAAAGTGTGGACTGCCAGAACCAAAGGTTTTGCTTGCGTGCCTGTCCACAGCTCTCCTCAAGCTCTTCCCACTTTTTATTTCAGAGGTGACTACTCCTTTGCTTCTCTTTGCCATGTCTCTGGTGCTTTGTGCTCCCAGCTCAGCACCAGCCTCTTGGTCCCGTTAACAGCTCCCTGCTTTTCTGCATTCCTTTGGCTGCTGTGCTGATGGGAAAGCTCACATACACTGCCTCAACCTGTCTCCTGCCTCTTCAGGAAACACTTACTTTGTTTTTGCTTAGCATTTTCTCCTGGTTATTACAGATTAACCCCTTTTTGGTTACTCCATGATCACAAATGCTTTGCTGTAGGGCCTCTTGCACCTGGTGCGGTGATTACATTAACTGGTCTGCTTGCATCAGCTGGGTGTATGCAAGGGCTCCCCTGACACACTCCACCATCCAGCACTGCAGGCATCTCACTGATGCCTGTGTGGGAACTGGGGCTGTATAGGACAGCTGGGGTTTGCAGAAAGGTGGAATATATATTGAACCAGCTGCAGATATCTTCTGCTTGTCTCAGTTTTGATTATGCAGTCCCCCAGCTTGCTCTTAAACAATCTGGATTTTGCCTCTTCTCCTTTTCTGGATGCACTTGGCTCCAGCACTCAGCTGCTAGCACGGAGCAAGGCTGATCTGAACCTCTGTTTCCCTGCCTGTGCTTGCCTGTAGCAGTCTCTTCTCAAGGTGTATGTAGCTGAAAGGATTCCCAGGCTGGGATGGCCATAGGGCTCTAGAGACAGGCTCCAGGCAGCTGTGGGCTGATTGCCATCAGCCTGAAACTATCACTTTTCCACAGGCACATACCAGCCCTGCTTTACTCTGCTGTTATCGATGAAAATTATACCTTCAGTCAAGGGTTTGGCTATTTCAGTGCTTCCTGCTGCATCTCTCTGCCTTCTAAAGCAGTACTGCCTTGAGCATACATAGCTTGTGGGTTAACAGTCAGCCCCCTTACACTATGTCAAACTAGCGAAGCCTAGTGACTGGAGTGGCTGGTCATTTACTTGTAGAAGAATATCTCTGCTGGCCTCATCTGCAGGGAACATGAGCAGCAAAGGGCACATGTTCCTCATGGGTCATGGACCTGCCTGGCCAGCTTCATTCTTCCAAAGTGCCAGTGATCCTTACCTAGCATACAGAGCAGTGTCCAGGGCCTGTATAAAACCCTTCCTTGTGGGCTGCCCTCCAGTTTGGCAGGCAGGGGAAGAGCAGCCAATGCAGGCTGGGCTCAAGTGCTGTGCATGGTGCTGGCAGAAGCCAGCACCCAGGAACTGTGAAGGACACTGTAGCATGAGAGAGGTGAGCAGGGGCTTTGCTGTGTAATCCCCACTGCCCCCACTGTGCTGCATAATCAAGTGGGGGGATAGAAGGGATGGAAACTTTATTTCAAAGCCATCTCAGCCTTTGCTCAGCATGTGTTGGAGGGCATGGTCATTGCCCTTTGTGCTCTTGCGATGGAGTGTGCCTCTGCCTGTTATCAGAAGAAGGGTATTAAGCTAGTTATGGAGTTGTCCTGTATCAGGACAAACAGTCCCTAATAGAGTTATCTGCTCCCTGTCCCAGTGCCAGACAAGTTGTTTAATCCAGGAAGAGCATGTTTGCTGCTGAGGATGCATGCTGCCTACCTGCAGTGCTGCCTACCTGCAGTGCTGCCTGCTCAGCCCTGCTTGGAGAGGGTGGAGCTGGCTTCCTTGCCCCACTGCCAAGCACCAGCCAGGCATTATCACCCTGCAGCAAACACACCCAGGGCACCCAGCCCCACCACCTGCCTTACTGCCACTGTGCCCGGAAACAGAGGCAATCATTGCAGGACCCAGCCCATCCTGCTGTATTGATCAGAACAGAAACTAAGGCTGCTATCAAAAACCAGACTGGGCCCTGCATGCACCCTGTGTCTGGTAGTCAAGGCATGGTCTGGCACTGGTGTCTCAGAGGGTGCCTCTCTTGCAACACTCTGCTGGAACAGGGAGGAAGGAGTTCTTGCACAAGCTCTTGCCATGTCCCTCCCAAGCTGCAGCACTTGTCCAAGAAGTGGATGTTCTTATCCCTCTGATTACACTCCCCCTCAGCGACTATCTCCTCATTTTACCAGTTCCGCTTGCTCTTGCTGGGTTGTGCAGCTGCCCTTCCATGGCTCTGCCCCACAGACTTCAGTGGTTTGGGACTGATCCTGGTTTTTGTGGTTGGTGACAGTGCCCCTGTTTCCTCCGCAAAGCTGATCTTTCAGCCAGACTGGTGGGCTGTACATCCTTCCTGCCCACTATGCTCTGTCAGCCTCAGCTGATGTGGAAAGGGATGAGAGTGGGCAACACCCTTTGTCCACTGTTTTCCTTTACCGGATGATGTGAGTTCTCCCTCTGCCCCAGGCTGAAAGGATGATGCCTCTGCAGGCATTTGAGTTTTGCAAGCTTAAGAAAAGGGTAGAGTGCGGGAACACCCAGGGCAACATCAGAGGGGAAGTTGGAGGGCTCTGATGCCAATGGCCAGATGCTGACAAGCACAGTAGTGCCTGTCCATGGGGTGTGTGACACCAGCCCCAGGCCTGGCCTCCCAAGGCAATCCCTGCCCTGCAGCCCAGGTATGGGCTGAGCTCTGCTGTGCGAAAATGCTGCAGCAGTGGTGCTTGACCCCAGCCCAAAAAGCACCTTCATTCTGGGCACAAGGGCTTCAGTTTGCAGTGCCTCAGAGGTCACACTCCCCAGTTTGATGTGAGGCTGGTGAAATAGGGGCTTGTTCTTAATGCACTGATCACCAGAGTCAAAGGGCCATATAGCTCCCTTACCCCTGGCAAACTGCTCAGCTGCCTGGGGTTGAGGCCAGGCTGGCACAAGCTTTCCAGGCTGGAAACACTTGAAAACAAGTGGTTACTGTGGGGAAAGCCACAAGTCACTTTAACTACTAGGCAAGAGCAGGAGGTTGAACATGTGCTGCTTGACCTCCCCAGCATGCTAGAATGCTGTCCTCATGCTGGCAGCCCACTGTCCTGTTCCCACCTCTCCACGTTGTACTGCAGGTGCAACCTCCCAGCAGCTCTGGGTTTCATTTCTGGAGTTGAAAGCTTCCCTACATTCTTCCAAAAGCTTGAGTTTCCGTGCTTGGCTTGCTGTCTCCTTGCATCCACCTCTTCCTGTTTCTCCTGGCCTGGAATGGAGATTGTGACCAGAGTGTCAGTGCTGGATCTGGAATGCAGTCTTCCCTTACAGGAATGTTAATGCCACAGTTGCATGCATGAGAACGGGATTCAGTGGAAACTATTTCTTCATGTCCCTGTCAAATTCCCCTCCATTTTGCTGCAGCTCTCCCTCCATAGAGTTTAATGTGTCACCTGGGACTGACCTATCCATGAGCTGGGGAGAAGAAAGGAGTGAGCAAGAGCCCAAAGCAGGGCCCTTTTCCCCAGCCTGTTGTGCACACACCTGCATCTCTGTCAGGGTACAGAATGCTGCACTGGAGGGGTTCCAGTTGCTCTCCCATGTAAGAGCACCAAGCCTGTGTCCAGGCTCTGCGGCTGCTGGTAAAATGCCATGGTGGCATTGCTGATTTAGGGAAGCAGCAGGGCTGCTGCAGAATAACCAAAACCCCACACTGGATGTGATGGCCACAGTCCCCACAGCTCTCCTTGCCCCAGCCTCTTGGCCTCAGAGCCCCCAGCCAGCCCCAGCGCTGGCAGTTCATAGAGTGCCAGTTCATAGAAAGCTTCTGCAGAAGGAGCACGTGTTCCAGTAAGGAGAAGCAGTGCTTCAAGAGCTTACGCAGACACCAGCTTCAGCATGACTGTTTGGATTGTGCAAGACTGCTCGGCATCCCTCCTCATCCCCACGCAACGGGGTCCAGGAGGTCAAGGGTGTGGTTGGCCCAGTGTGGAGACTCAGCCCCAACAAAATTCCCACAGAGCCAATTTTAGCAGTGCAGCGAGTGAGTGGCCAGGGTCCTTGGGTGAAAGGACAAGGCACTGTTCCAGGGTGGTGACTCAAAGCCGCTGCTGCCATTGTGCTGGCCTTGGCAGTGCAGTAGGTGACTCTAAAGGCACATCTCAAGGTGCTGCATGCTCAGCCTGGTCCTGCTGTTGGACCTTGTCCTGGGACACGAGAAGCAGCACGGGCTTCAAAAGGCTTGAGGCACATTACCACCACACAGGCACCTCTTGTTCTGCCTCCCCACCATGTGTGGGGCCACCTCTGCTCTGTGCCACTAGATCTCTCCTTTCTTCCATCCTCGCTCTCCACTAGCGGAGAAGAACGCTGTAAGGAACAGGAGGTTATTGTGCAAAAGACTCTCAGGCCGGAGCGGGGGCTCCCCCCGCTAACCCTGCGGCCGGACTCATTCCTGAACACCCCGCAGGCTCAGCCGCACCCGCGGTTCGGAGCGTCCCCCTCCAGCGGGCAGGGAGGCTCCGCTTCGCTCCGCGGGAGCGGCCTCCGGGAGCCAGCAGCTGCGCGGGGCGCGGGACGGAGAGGTAGGGCCGGTCGGCGTGAGCTGGATGGAGCTGCCGGGGCGGGAGCCGCCTCCGGGCGAGTTTTGGCCGGCGCCGGCCCCTGCCCGTAGCCCTGCGCGGCCTCCTAAGCCGTGCGCTGGGAGCACCGAGGGCGGCACCGCCCGACGGGCGCAGGACGTGCCGGAGCGGGGCGGGCCGGGGCCGCAGCTCGGAGCCGCGTGGCGCGGCCGCCGCTTGTGCCGAGCGAGGCTGGCGGAGCGGGACACGCGGGGCGGAGATGCGGAGCGGGGCGGTCGGTACGCACCGGCGGGCGGGCGGGAGCGGGGCGGGGCGGGGCGGCCACGGGCCCCTTTGTTCGGCGGGAGGCGGCGGCGCGCCGCCCCACCGCTTTGTCCGCCCTGCCGGCGGGAGCCGCTCGTCCCGGTGTGCCGTGAGTTGGGGCCGGGGTGCTGCGGGAGGAAGCGGGGCGGCGGGGCAGGGGGAGGCGGGTGGGCAGAGGACGATACCCCGGGCGGCGGGAGCCCCAGGAGTGGGCTGGGGCCGCGGGCGGGTGGGCTCGAGGGACTGGGGGTCTCGGACAGGCGGGGGCAGCTGGGCTGGAGGCCCTCGGGGCGCTGGAGTCGTTGGGACCGGGGACCTTGAGAAGGGTGGGGTTGAGGGGTGGGTCCCCAGGGTGGCAGGGGCCACTGGGACAGCGGCTCCCGGATGGGCAGGGGCCGGTGAGCCCCAGGGTGGGATGCCTGCTGCTGTGCCCCTGGGCAAGGGAAACTGGGGGTCTCAGACAGGTTAGACAGGGCAGAGGGGACTGGGAGTCCCATGAGGGGGGACTGGGGTCGGTAGGACTGAGGGGTAGGTGTAGGGCCCAGCCAGGGTTTATGTTGCTAATCCTGACTACCAGCGTGGCCAGGAGGCCCTGGATGCCTGTGCTGCTTTGAAAACTGGCCTGTGGCCACCTGCCCCGGATAGGGGAGAGGCTGCAGGTAGCTCTGTGCTGCCCTGGCCATGCCCACTGCTGCTGCCGTCCCATGTTGCCAGCCATTCCCATGCCACGCTTCCATGGTCACCACGGCAATGCCACCCTATGGTTTTGCTTTCCTTGGGCTTGGTACCTGTCATGGTTTGACATAGCTTGGGTTTTAGTTCCTGGAACTGTCCTCCTGGTCCTCTTACCTTGTTCTTCACCCTGGTGCCAGGGTGGTGTGCTGCTAGAGACTAGGGTAAAGGCAGACACAAAGCATCCACCTTCCAGGGAGGTGGTGGGAGAGAGGGGCTTACACCTGGGAGACAGGGCAGCAGTGAAACTGCAAGGCATATGACCACAGGAGGATGGTGGCCCTGCTGGGCTGAATTTGGGTCCCTGGTGTCAGCCCGTGCACCTCCTGCAGCAAGAGCATGTCCCCAGCGTGGATTCTGATGCTGGAGGGACTCTTCTGCTTAGGTGAGGTAGGTCAGGAGACTAAGTTTAGTGTGAAAGATCCTCTTATTCTGGGCAATAGTGGAATTATTGTCAGCAGCATCAATCAGCAGCAGCAGGGACATGCCCTGGCCAGAGGTGATGACAGGGGCTGCTGGGGGCTCTGTGTGGACACATACCCTCTGCTCGCCCTGGGCCATCCCTGCCACCTGCTGCCCAGACTTGCATCATCTCATGCACAAGCTGCTGAAACCAGGGGTGGCAGGGGGTGGTGTGGTTGTCTTGTGTCGTCTTTGGCTGGGAGATGTGACATGGTCCTTGTAATACCAGTCTTTGGTATCAGCTGTTTTGCCAGGGCTTTGTGCAATTCCTTGGTTGCCCCACACTGCCCCTTGCTATCACTGTCCTGCCCCCTGTTTCAACCCCCCGCTAGCCCTTGCTGTGGAGATGCAGGGTGCTGTGAGCACTGGCCACTGCAGGCTTTAGAGGCTGGGGTCCTGCAGGAGAGAGGGCACAACACTGAGGTTTGGTGGGAGAGTGATGCTGCATCTCTGCTGATCCTCGGAGGAGAGCTCTGTGGAGTGAAGAGGACCTGGCTGATTAGCAAGTGGGGGATGCTGCTCTGGGGACCTGCCCCCCTCAGTCAAGGCTCAGGGCTGGCAGCTGCAGTGGGCCAGTGGAGCTGCCATGTGTTGCCTCTCTCCAGTGGCTTGTGAACCCCCGTGTGAGGGTGTGAGTGCTTTTTCAGGGTATGACACTGGTTAGGGACCTGTCCGGTGCCAGGTGATAAATGGGTGCTGTGGCACCAGGGGAGAAGGAAGTGGTTCTGCTCCAGCCTGTTCCCTCACGGCCCCCAGCTGGTGCTGCCTTGTGCTGGCATGTTTGCTCTGGTTGTGACTGTGCTTGCTCTTTCCCTAGATGTGTCCCCGCAACCAGGATGTCCCAGCCTTCCCCCATCACCTCCACCTACCTGGCTGGCAGCTGGGGGGGAGCACTGGGAGGCGGTGCTGAGCAGGGGATAAAGTTTTGGGGTGGCAGCTTCCTGACCAGGGCCATTTTTATGGATCTGTGGGTAAGGGAAGGGACACTGGTGCTGGAAGAGGGAGTGGGACAGAGCTGGGCTAGCAACTGGTGGACTTCAGGGTCCTGGTGAGGTGTGTGCGGATTTGCTCAGTGCCTCTTTGTCTATCCCTTTTTTGCAGGATTTGAGTCAACTGCCTGGTCAGGATGAGCTGGAGTTTCCTGACGCGGCTCCTGGAGGAGATCAACAACCACTCGACCTTTGTGGGCAAGATCTGGCTGACCGTCCTGATTGTCTTCCGCATCGTGCTGACCGCCGTGGGGGGAGAGTCCATCTACTACGACGAGCAGAGCAAGTTTGTGTGTAACACGCAGCAGCCGGGCTGTGAGAACGTCTGCTACGACGCCTTTGCGCCCCTGTCCCACGTCCGCTTCTGGATCTTCCAGATCATCATGGTGGCGACGCCATCGGTGCTCTACCTGGGCTTTGCCATGCACCGCATCGCTCGCATGCCCGAGTCCTCGCGGCGCCGTGCACCGTCAGCCCGGCGGGCACGCATGCCCGTGGTGTGCCGGGGAGCCGGGCGAGACTACGAGGAGGCAGAAGATGACAATGAAGAAGACCCCATGATCTTTGAGGAGATTGAGGTGGAGAAGGAGAAGAGCCCAGAGGGCGGAGAGAAGCATGATGGCCGGCGCCGTATCAAGCAGGATGGGCTGATGCGTGCCTATGTCCTGCACTTGCTGTGCCGCTCAGTACTGGAGATGGTTTTCCTCTTCGGGCAGTACGTGCTGTACCGCTTTGAGGTGAGCCCCTCCTACGTCTGCAGCCGCAGCCCCTGCCCACACACTGTCGACTGCTTTGTCTCCCGCCCCACTGAGAAGACCATCTTCCTCCTCATCATGTATGCCGTCAGCGGGCTCTGCCTCTTCCTCAACCTCTGCGAGCTCTTGCACCTTGGTGTGGGGCGCATCCGTGATGCCCTGAGCCAGGCTGATGGCCCCCCACTCCCAACTGGTGACAGTCCTGCACCACAATACCCCAAGAAAGCCCCGAGCGCCCCCCCCACCTATCACTCACTGAAGAAGGAGCTGCCACAAGCCCCACTGACCAACAGCAAGCTGGACTACCGGGAGAACCTGGCCCAGGGGCGCTTTGCCCTGGCTGGAGCTCCCCCGGTGCACGAGCTGGATCGGCTGCGTGAGCACCTGCGTCTGGCCCAGGAGCACCTGGAGGTGGCCTTCCACCTCCAGCCCCCACCGCGGCCCCCCAGTCCTGCCCGCAGCAGCAGTCCCGAGGCCAATGGCATCGCCGCTGAGCAGAACCGCCTCAACCTCGCCCATGAGAAGGGGACCGCTGCCTGCGACAGGACCACAGGTGAGCAGGAAGGGGGATGGATCCAGCTCACTGGGGTGGAGGCATGGGGGCCTGCCCTTCCCCCTGGGGTGGGTGCTAACCTGCTTTTTGCTCCCCACAGGGCTGTGAGTGCTGCCAAGGGCAACAGCGGTGTCTGCTGGAACGGCTGCCACCACCACCGTGGGATAGGCGTCCTGCCAGGAGCACGGGCAAAGGATGCCACACGCCTGCCCAGTGGGGCAGTCTGGGTAGCCCTGTCCCAGTGGGCAGCAGAGGGGTCGGGGGCTGTGGGGTTCATTCCTACTTAATTTTCAAAAAGGGAATATCTTATTTTTGTACGTTTTTATAAACTCATCAACATGTGCACCCTGGCATTTTTATACTCCATCCCAATCTCCACTCTGGGCCTGTGCCCCCTCATCTCCTGTTTCACCCACTTTTCTTCCTCCCACACCCATTTTCCCCAGCATGTTGTCCTCACACGTCCCTGTGCCCCCTATGCCCTCTGCCACCTGCGGCAGCACTGGCTGGTGCTGTGCATGTGCTGGTGATTTTGGTACTGCCCCCTGAGGTGTGGGGGACTTAGGAGAGCAGGCTGGGGGTCTGGCTGGCTGGGCCAAGATATGGGACAGAGTGCTGGGCTGGCATTACTCTTGGAGGGGGTGGGAGGGGTCCTGGTGGCACTGTGCTGCCAGAAAGTGACTTTGTGGCCTGGGGGGCCATGCTGCGCAGCATCCTGGCATGAGGCTATGAGTTGCGGGGCTGGCCTGCTTGGAAATGTCTGTGCAGAGGTCAGGGGCTGTCCTTCCCACTGCCTCCGCCCTGTCCTGGCAGGCAACCCTTGGACCAAAACTTGTCTCCTCCCACTCTGGCTGCAGGGCTGGGACCCCCTGCACGGAGCCAGACCCTGACCTCACAGTATGGAGACGTGGTGCCCCGAGCTGAGCTCGGCCAGGAGCCAGTGGAGCATTCCTCATCATCTCAGCCTGGGTCACATGGGGACTTTTGTAGCGTTGTTTTTTACTCGGAAATGATTGTCACTCTGTTTTTCTTTTTTTTTTTTGTATATCTATATTAGTAAAGGCTGAAGACATTTTGTACTGAACTGCTGCATCCGCTCATTCAGGAGGAAGGGGTGGGAAGGGAATCCTGTGCGTCTGGGCTGGCGTTGCCGTGCGTGCCTTGGGACCTCCCTGCTGCCCAGGGTGACTCAGTTGTTCCTGCTGTGCAGAGGCGGCTGTGGCCAGGGCAGCCTTCATCATCCCGCCGGAAAGGGATTGCACTGGCCACATTCCTATTTGGCCCTGTCACTGTCAAGGGGCCAGGTGAGGGGCTTTCCTCTGCCTCCCTATCCTCCCACCATCTCCGTGTCTCCCCAGCCCTCTGCTTCCCCCATTCCTGCACAACCTGTTGTCCAGAGCAGAAGGGATGTTGCTCTGCTCTGCATTCCCCTGCCTGGGGCAGGATCAAACCCACCCACACCACACCCATTTTGGCCAGCATACTCCAGTTCCCCTCTCTGGTATCCCAAATCAGAGCTAGATGCCACTAACAGTATTTGCCAATCCCCTCATTTCTCCATCTAGAAGCCCCTGGGAGGGTCATATCCCATTGCACAACTGCATGCCACTTCCGTGGCTGCCTCTGATGGAAGTTGGCATTTCCAGGCTGCTTTAGTAAAGGGAACAGGTTTATTTCACTCTTCCCATTAAACTTTCCAACAAGCTGTGCTGCTGGGAGAGGGCTCACTTTTGGTGCCATGTGTGCTCCAGCCCTGCCACCCAGCATGGGCTCATCCAGGCACATCTTGATTCTCTTGGAGCAGCCTGGCCCTGCCTGGACCACAGGGGAAGTTGTTGAACTCCGCAGCAGGAGCAAGACACCAGTCTTTGTGAGGGTGCAGAATTGCAGAAGGGAAGCAGGTGGGGAGAGATGAGGGCTAATCTGGTTGCAGACAGCAGCCTGGCTTTGGCAGGGCAGTGATGCCTTTGCCATAGGCTGTGCCTATGCCTGCCCAGCCATGCCCTGATTGGCTCTGAGCTGGGACTGGCCCTGGGGCAAGTCTGGCAGTGTGATGGTACTGGGCCAGCCCAAAAATCTGGCTTATGCAGGGAAGGGTGGTACAGCCAAACTGCCCCATCCCAGCGGGCAGGGTTCTGCTGGGAAAGCAACTCCTCCTGGGTGGGATCACGGTCCAGGGCTGGGCTGCAGGATGCCCTAGACACAGGTGCAGTCCTCGGCCAGAATGTTGGGCACCGTCTCGTACTTGAAGGAGTACCCGCCATCGGAGGTGGTGCGCACGCGCAGGGAGCGCATGGTGCCGGGCAGGGCAGCGCAGCAGAGCTGCACCCCCAGCCGGTGGCTCAGCCCGTGGCCTGCAGCGCAGCTCCCATGGCAGTAGTGGAAAACAAAGCTGCTGGGATGCACAATCCACTTGTCCCAGCCCAGCTCCTCGAAGGAGATGTTGAGGGAAGCCCGGCGACAGTTGGTGTGGGCAGCTAGCTCCTCAGATGGACGCTGCAGCAGGCTCAGGGCGGCTGGAGACCAGGGCATGGCAGAACGACGAGCCCTCTCACTGCCCTTGGCCCGGGTGGTGGCCACCAGGAAGGGCATCTTGTCCCCCTCGGCCAGGCAGGGGCAGCCAGGGCAGCGCACCAGGAGCACGAAGAGCGGCTGCGAGAGCTGGGGCAGCAGCACCGGGGCCAAGTGAAACACTGTCCAGTGCTCGGGTGTCCGCTCGGCCATGGCTGTCACTGGCACCCGGCCCTGAGGTGACAGGGTCAGCACGTCAGGGGTTGAGTGGTTGGGGGCAGCTGAGGGGCCAGTGTAAAACCAGAGCTGGGCAGAAGTCACCACACGGCTTAGGGTGTGTGCTGAGGGCTGGAAGAGGTAGGTGAAAATCCCTTCTTCCTCCAGCAGCTTGTCTGGCTGTGTGGGCTCACAGGGCACATCTGTCGGGGGGAAAAGATGATCAGGGTGTGTGCCCAAACCTGGAGAGAATCCCCAGTGCCAGATGGAAAGGGATGTTGCAGAGGTCCCTGGAGTGCTGGCAGGGCACCTGGCTGCTGGCATAGGCTGTGGCAGGGTGCAGGGGAGCTGATGTCTAGTGCTGTGCCCCAGGCTGGTCCGTTACTATCACCCCTGTCCCGCAGGATCCGGCCCCATAGCTGGTTATCTTTCCCCTTTCCCCCAGAGTCCATACCATGCCCTGTCTCCCAGCATTCAGCCCCATAGCTGGTCATACTGTCCTCTTCTCCCATCCTCTGCATCCTGACCATCTCCCCAGTATCCTGGCCCACCTCCCATTCCTGTCCCGTAGTTGGTCATCCTACCCTCTTTCCCCCAGCATGCATATCCTATCCCATCCCCCAGCATTCTGCCCCATCTCCTGCTGTTGTACTTTACAGCTGGTCATCCTGCCTCATCCTTCAGCATCCTGCCTTGTCCCTTAGTATCCCAACCCACTTTCCAGTATCCTGCCCCATTCCCTAGCATCCCACCCTATTCCAGCCTGCTCCTCAGCCCTCCCCATGTCTCTGCATCCTGCCTGGCTAGCTGTTTCCCAGCCTCTCAGCACCCTCTTGTGCTGCCTGTCCCTCTGCTCTCTGTCCTGAGCTGTTCTGCCTGTCCCTACCTGCCGTACATTTCCGTCTCCTGGCTCTCTACCAAATCTCACTTATGCCCATGTCCCAGCCTGGTATACCCTCTTCCCCTTCTCCCACAGACTGCCACATCAGCCTCTCCCTCCTCCGGCATCTGCATTGCTCCGAACACCCACCCTGCTTCACCCTTCTGCCCTCTCCATTTCATTAGGATGTTCTCACCTGTGGCAGGGAATAAGATCACCTGGGAGGTGTCCTCCAGCTCCTCTGGCTCCACTTCGGTGTTTTCAAGGACATCTCTCCGGTGTACCCTCCTTGCTTCCATGTGTGGCTCCTCCTGGAGAAGGGGGGGGCTCAGATGTTCCAGCACCCGAGCCCGCACCTTGGCCAGGATGAGCTGCCGGTCGGCACCCACCCCGGTGCAGCTGGCCAGGGCGGCGGTGGGCAGCATGGCAGGCAGCAGGTGCAGGAGCAGCAGCATGACCGTGGGGCACACAGCAGGGTGGTGGCTCGGGGGGCTCTGCCGCGGGCTTCTGCCTGCCTGCCCAGCCCGTCTGCCCGCTGCGCTCCCCCCGGGGCAGGATGGCATTGAGATCTATCTGACACTGACGCAAACGTCTGCTCGCCGTGAATATTATCTCTGAGCTGTGAAAGCGCTGAGACGTCTGGAATGCGAGGACTGCAAGGACAGTGTGGTCTGGGGGGGGCTGGTGCCTGGACAAGGGGGTGTGTGTGGGGGATGCTGCCGGGAGCAGTGGGTGCGTGGGGCTGGGGAGGCCGGGCTGTGGGCAGGGTGGTGCCAGGAACCTAAGCTTGCAGGGATGGAGGGGGTACCTTGCAGCTGCTGATGCTGGGTGCCCCCACGGTGGAGGAGCTGAAGGTATAGGGATTCTGGAGAGCTAATGGGAAGTGATAGCAGTTGTGCACAGCAGGGAAATCTGGGCAAGGACCTGGTGGGGATCAGAGCCCTGTGAGGCTCTGGCATGGGGGAGGCACTTTGCAGGTGGCAGTGCCCAGGGCAGCCAAAATGTGGGAATGGGGCCTTGGAAAGGGAACGCTGAGGGAGGAGGTGATTGTGGCATCTCCGTGACAGTCTGGTGATTGGCAAGGTCCTGGGGACATGAAACAGGAGGGATGGCAAAATGTCCCTGCTTTACCTGGGGCTGGGGAAGGCTTGCCCAGCTTCAGGAGAAGAACAGATGAGACAGAGCCAGGCCAGCTGGAGAACTTGCAGGAAGTCCAGGGGAAGGACCCTATGGTGCTGTTCAGGCTGTCTAGCCATGGGTTGGCTCACAGGGTGGGACCTGCAGGAGAAGCATAGGCTGGAAGACACCCAGTGCCCTTCCTCTCACCGCTGCCTGAGGGGACAGTGCCAGGTGTTCCCTGTGCATTAAGCCTGCCTGCCCTATGGATGTTGGACAGCCTGTGCAACCTCTCTGTGCCTCCAGCAGTTCAGTGTCCTGCACATCCCATCCAATACAGCCTGGCATGCAGCATCCAATGCAGTACCTCCCCTGCTATGCAGCATCTCCTGTGTGACATGTCCTGCAGTCTCCTGCAGTCTGGTGTCCAGCTCAGTGTACCGCACACCATGCACCCTGCACCATGCACCCCATGCCATGCTCTCCTCAGGGCACGTTGTCTCTCGCTGCTGGCTGAGCCAGCACAGAGGCACAGCCAGGCCTGCAGCACCCCAGCTCTCTGGGGTGGCTCCTGCCGGGCTGCTATACATAGGTAGGCCAGCCCAGTCTCGGCGAGGCGCTGAATGGAGCAGGCTCACTCTTATCAACCCTGCGTGTCATCAGAGGGTATTTTTGGGGACAGCAGCTGCAGGCATTTGTAACATTTGGTCCCTGCGCACTGACACCCAGAAGGGGAGCTGGGGGAAGCAGCAGGAGCTGGGTGCCGGCACTGAGAGACACAGGGGAGAGGTGGCAGAGCGAGGTACATGAGTGGGGCAGGGGACTGGGCTGGGGGGCTGCCTGGGGCAGGGTGATTGGGGAAGGGAGTGGTTGAAGGGTGCAATGGTGCGGCCGAGCCATCCAGAGCGGAACGTTTGTGTCCAGAGGAGCTGCTGTGGGGTGGCCCACGGGTCAGGGGCGTGTGTGGACGGGGAGATGGCTCTGAATGGGTGCACTGTTCCGGGGGTAGGACTCTGGGAGGAGAAGCTGGCCGCAGTCCCTGTCGCTCCTTGGGGACCAGCCTTCTCCTACCCTCCGGCTCATTCAAGAAGTATTTTTGCTTCCCCTCCCCCTGCCTGAGCAGGGCAGTTAGAGCTAGAGCCGACCCTGCCCCAGTCCCAGCCATGGCGTCGGCAGAGGCTGGGGTGCACTCACTGTGGGGAGGCACAGAGCACCCTGCCCCGCTCCTGCCCTGATGGTGGGCACGGTTACCCACAAAGCCGGGGATGGAGGCAGTGCCCTCCTAAAGCAAGATTCACCTCCCCGGATTTCATTTTGCCCCTGGAGCTGATGATTTCCAGCTATGGTTTTGAGTGCACACGGGCTGGATCCTGCTTGTGGGACTACTCTCTGGAAGGGGCACCCCTTCCCCAGAGCCCCACCTTGCCCTAGGGCACGGCCCTGTGGGAGGGCCGCCCGGCACAGGGGGCCTCCTGCCCACCGAAGTCTGGGAGGAAATCCCAGTCCGGGTCCAGCCGGGGCCTCGCGCCCGTGACAGCCCCGTGTCAGCACCTGCCTGCTGAGCCGGCCCAGATGCTGCAGGAATGCGGCTCTGCCACCACCCGATACTGCAGGAATGTGAATGCCCGGCGGGTGGGGAAGGGGCGGGCGGGGGCCCTTTTGCCTACGCTGTCCCCCAGCCCCAGCACCCAGCAAGCAGCTGCCCATGCTCCCTGTCTAGACAAAGGTCCCCACCTCTGGAACTGGAGTCCCCTCTGCAAGTGTCTCAGCCCCCCGGGTTGCAAAGGGCCACCTTTGTCACCTCTCCTGTTGCCTTGGGCTGGGAAATGGATGATTTGGTGACACGGGGCAAATCCAGTGCGGCTGTGCTGCTCCAAATGAGGGTGATGCTCCTGAAGTAGGGGATCCATGCTGGGGATTTTGCTCCAGGTGTGGTTCCCTCCTGACTAGGGGCTCCACACTGGTCCATCTCTTTGATGAAGCCTGAGCCCCCTCTCTAGTCTGTCTGTACATCTCCCCAGCCTGATGGTCCCTACTGCTGCTCCAGCCAGCTGCCTGCCGTGACCCTGGGGAGTTGGTGATGGAGGGGTTCAGGGGAGCCCCCAGGTTCCTGGCCTATCCACGTGCCTTCACGGTCCAAAGTGGCACCAATGTGGTCCTGAGCTGCCAGATCATGGGTGATCCCCAGCCAAGCATCCTCTGGGAAAAGGACAAGAATACCATCGAGCCCTCAGGCCGTTTCCATATGGAGTCCAAAGGGAACATGTACAGCCTGCTGGTGTCCTGTGCCACTCCCAAGGACAGTGGACTCTACGTCTGCAGGGCCAAGAATAGTGTTGGTGAGACTTATGCTGCCACTGCACTCAGGGTAGAGCCAGTGGATCCCCGAGAGGAGGAAGGATGCTCAGGCAGTGTTGCACCTGCCTTCCTCATTGCCCCCTCATCCATGCGGGTGTGCCGGGGGGAGGATGTGATGTTCACCTGCAGGGTGTCTGGGCAGCCCTGCCCGGTGCTGGAGTGGGAGAAGGACGGGCACAAGCTCTCTGACCTCTTTGAGAGCAGCCACTTTGCAGTGGGGCAGAAACCAGAGGACTGGCACTTCCTGAAGTTGTTCAGTGCCCGGCCCCAGGATGGGGGAGTGTATGTCTGCCGGGCACGCAGTGGCTCCCAGGAGGCCCTGGCTGCTGCCGTGCTGCTGGTCGAATCCCAGGCACTGCTGGACAGGCTTCCCAATGGCTCCCCTGCTGATGGTCCTGAGGTACTGGCTGAGCGGCAGCGGTGGCGGCGGCACGCAGTGGGACGGCGTGTGGGACCAGAAACCTGGGTACCCAATGGCACAGTGCCAGCCAGGGTGCCAGGGGCCAAGGCGTTTGCCGTGAGCGCAGGGAAGCACGCCAAGTTTCGCTGTTATGTTACTGGCAAGCCCAAGCCAGAGATTATCTGGCAGAAAGATGGTGAGCCCCTGGCCGCTGGCCGCAGGCATCTTATCTACGAGGACCGGGAGGGCTACTTCATCCTCAAGGTGCTGTACTGCAAACCCCAGGACCAGGGGCTGTACATGTGCACTGCTTCCAACACTGCTGGCCAAACCCTCAGCGCAGTGCAGCTCCAGGTGAAAGGTAGGAACATGTCCCAGTAGTGTTCTGACCCTCCTGGTGGCCGGGCTTTGGGGGGCTCAGGGAATTTTGTCTGGCAGGGGGGTGTCAGTGTGGGAGCTCAGCATCTCTGGGCTCCTTCCTGCCCTGTGCAGCCAGGGTCACCCCAGGCTCCTCGGGACAGAGCTGTGGCCTGGAAGCAGGGAATGCTGGGCTTCTCCAGGAGCTATGTCCTGCTCCATGTCTCTCTCTCTTTGCAAACAGAGGGGTGGCTTCTTGGGACAGCTGTGGGTGTCCAGCCACAAACAGGGAAGGGAGGCAGTGCCTTGGTGACAAATTCCCCTGGAAGTGCTGAGTGATTTTGGCAGGCAGCCCTGCAGGGCATGGCTCCAACAGTCTGTGCTGGCGGCAGCCCAATCCCCCCAAGCCATCCAGACTGCTGGGGACAGCCCATGGCTGGGGTTACCCAGTAACTGGTGCAACCCCTGCCTACATCCCACTGCTCCCCTCCACTGAGATGCCTGCTGCAGTATGCTGGCTTCCATGCTCCTACATCCCCCAAATCTCCCTGCAGAGATACTGGGGGCATCCCTGTGTCTCCCCAGGCTGTGCCCTGGTTCTCCCTGCTCTGGGGATGTGCTTGTCAAGGCAGCGTCCATCTCACGCAAGCCAATGGAGAGGGCAAAGGAAGGCCAAGGGTTTGGTGCCCTTTGTGAGCTGGGAACACCATGAGTGAAGGGCTGACAGTAAGTGCTGTACCCCACACACCCTAAGCTCCTGTCTCTCCCTGTGGCAGAGCACCGGCTGCGGTTCCAGGTGCAGCTGGCAGATGTGGAGGTAGCAGAGCGGGAGGATGCAGTGTTGGAGTGCCAGGTGCCATTGGAGACCATCCCCACCTCCTGGTACCTGGAGGACAGGGAGCTGCAGCCCAGTCACAAGTATGTGATGGAGGAGCAAGGGGTGGTGCGGCGCCTGACCATCCGCGATGCCCGCATCGATGACGATGGCATCTACCTCTGCCAAATGAAGGACAAAGGGCGCAGCATCGCTGAGGTCTCTGTCCGAGGTGGGGGTCAGGTCTCCGGTAGCACAGCTTTGCCTTTCTATTCCCCTCCTTGCCAGGGTCCCCACTGCCCTCTGCATTTGCCTTCCCCCCATTTGGCTGGTGCCTGCTACTGCACCTCCTCAACCTCCTCCTCCTCGTCCTCCTCCTCTCCCACCTCAAAGAGCCCATCCTGTTCCCCAGCATCCCTCCATGGCCCTCATATATCTCTTCCCATAGGGGTGATTGTGAAGCGGCTGCCACGGAAGCTTGATGTGATGGAGGGGGAGAATGCAGTTTTCTGTGTGGAGACACGGGATGTGGTAGAGGGAAGCTGCTGGAGCCGGGATGGGCTACAGCTGCGGGAGTCACCCCGTACTGTGCTTAAGAGCTTCAGCAGGACACACCTCTTGGTGCTGGTACATGTCACCCGCCAGGACGCAGGCATCATCTCCTTCACTGTCGGGGAGTCGCAGACATCCTCCCAGCTCCGAGTCAAGTGTAAGCTCCAGGCTTGAAAGGGTCCTGTGTCCTTTCTCCTGCCTGTTCATGGGGGGTGATACAGAAGGGGAGATGGAATAGTCACCCAATATGCTGGGGGTGTGATGCTGCAATGTGTTTTCTGGGAAGGGGGCTTTGTGCAGGGCTTCAGGATCCCAGCCTCACAAACCCCTGTGGCCAGCAGCATGCTACATGGGAGCAAGACCATCCTTTCGATCAGAGGGTGACTCCCCAAAGAAACAGGCTGTGTATCCCCACTCAGCTGTTCTGCCACCCCACCTAGAGCCTTGCTGCCATCCCCAAGCAGGCAACCTGGGCTGTGACTTGCAGGTGTGAAGCACGACCCTCCAAGTGCACCGGTGGCAGCTGAGATGAGCGTGGTGGAGAGCAACACAGCTCTGCTGACTTGGTGTCCTGCACCTGACTCCCACCTCCGCCCCGCCAGCCACTACCTGCTGGAGCGTCGGGAGGCAGTGGGAGGGGAGTGGGTGCAGTGCCTTGCCACTGACCTGCCCAGCTGCGTGCGGGTGCTGGGCGACAGCGTGCCTCGCGAGGCTGACTACTGCTTCCGCATCTCTGCCGCCAACAAGCACGGCAGGAGCAGCCCTGTGGAGTTCCCTGGATCTGTGCATCTTGGTGAGGAGACAGGCAAAAGCTGGGATGTTGTGCTGCAGTGTGCTGGTATTCAGTGCCACTGAGGCTCAGTCCAGCTGTGCTCCAGCCCCAGCAGCTCGTCTGGAGAGGGGTCTGCAGGACACATGGGTGAGGGATGGTGAGGATGCACAGTTCTCCCTGGAGCTGTCAGCCGCAGTGCATGGATCCTGGTTCCTCAACGGCTCCAGGTTGGGTGAAGAGGAGGATGCAGGTGGCCGGTGCAGTGTACAGCGCTGTGGGATGGAGCATTCGCTGCTGATCCGAGGAGCGCGACTGGCTGACAGTGGGGCCCAGGTCACCTTTTTGTCTGGTGGTGTGCAGGACTCAGCTATCCTGCATGTGCAAGGTGATCAGGGCACTCACCCTGGGGTCCTACCAGGACCCCAGCAGCAGGGGCTGTCATGCTGGAGGATGCTTCTCACCGCTCCTCAATGTCTCTCAGCCCCACAGGTCCGCATTGCCCCAGTGTCTGAGGCCGAACGGCTCCGGAAAGTGCCAGCAGGGATGCCTGTGCTGCTGGAATGCCAGGTGTCCACCCCGGATGCCCCTGTCTGCTGGCTGAAGGATGGCAAGGCCTTGCCCCTGGATGATGTTATTGCAGTGCAGGCAGAAGGCTACGTGCGGAGGCTGCTCCTCCGCTCAGCGTGTCCCTCAGACACTGGTGTGTACACCTGTGACGCTGGCGATGATGCCGTGGACTTTGTGGTGACCGTGACCGGTGAGCTTGGGACTGTGTGTGGGAGCCTGACCCCTACCTCCTGACTGTGCTCCTGCCCTGCTTCTTGCCTCCATCATGTGGCTGAAAGCTGCAGCCAGTCATGCTGAAGCCCACATTATCCCTGGCAGAGGTGCCAGTGAGGATCATCAGCTCCAATGAGGAAGGCCCCCACAACTATGTGGCCAGGCAGCGTGTGGAGCTGTGGTGCCAGCTATCCCGCCCAGCAGCCTCAGTGCACTGGTACAAGGATGGAGAGGAGGTGGAGGTAGGCAAGAGCCTGGTGCTCGAGCAGGAGGGGCCACGGTGCAAACTGGTGCTGCCCTGCGCTCAGACACAGGACACAGGGGAGTTCGTCTGTGACGCTGGTGGGGACTCTGCCTTCTACACCATCACTGTGGCAGGTGAGTGTGATGCAGGAGGGCTGGGAGGGTCTCAGGAAGCTTTCTTTGCCAGTGCAGGATGCCACAACGTGTGTGCTGCCGTCAGTATTGCTGTCACTTGCTGTGATGGGATACTTGTCAGACATGCTCTTGCCAGGTGCTACCCAGGAGTTTGGTTGTTGTTTAGTTGGGGTCCTTGTGGCACTCAGACCAGTTGCCAGAGGGAACAGCTCACTCTGCCTGTCCAAATTACTAGAGCACATGAGAGCACCCAGCACCTGCACACCAGAGTGTTTGCCAGACCTCTGCCATAGCTAGTAACCAAGTCCTCCTCCAAGGTCCTAAAAATAGTGGGCCCAGCACCTGGCATGGGGTGACTCATGGTTGGTCATTGCTCTCTCTGATGGACAGCATTAATTGCTGACCTGAAAATTAGCAGTTGCCTGGAGACCAATGTCTGGGTAGTGTTTGCAGGGTGGGAGCAGGGCTCAGCATCCTGTGGCGACTGCCCCGGCTGTGGAACGGTCGCTGGCGTCGCCGGCTGGCAGAGGATAATGAGAGCTGAAAGGAAGTGAAAGGCTTCCCCTTGCTGGCCCCAAAATCCACATCCCACAACCACAGGAAGGCAACCAGGGGCAGAGCTGAAGTCCAGTTGAAATGTGGTGTGACCGCAGTGGTAAAGCCTCAGTGTGGTGTTAACACATGGCAAAGGGCCAAAGTTGATGGCCAAGGATGTAGGAATGAAGATAGGATGATTGATAAGAGATGCTGAAGAGTCAGTGGCGTGGCGACTGATGGGAGGGTGAGAAAGGGAGGGTTTTTAATGACATAAAGGCAAAATTGTCAGTGGGAAGGACAGGCAGCATGGGCTTTGGGCAGAGGCAGGAGTCATGTGCTGTGTGGGAGTGCGGGGCATGGAGAGCTCTGCCTCCCTAGAGTGGGTGAGGGAACACCATCTGCTGAAGCTCAGCCTTTTGGCTGAGCAGCTTTGCAGCACTTTGACAGAAGGGTCTTAGGGAAGCTGTCTTGGTTCAATCTGGATTTGGACATCAATGTCACCAGCAGGGCTGTGGGTGGGTGCCTGGAGGCTCAGGCTGACACCTCTCTGGCACAAGTGCCAGGCTGGCTGCTGCAGTCAAGCACTGCTGTGGCACACTTGGGTTTCCCTGAGGCATCTCAGCTATCCCCCATAGGGTTGTTGTGGCATGGAGCCTGCCTGCCTCAGGCTTGGCCATCCTCACATACCTCTGGGATTTCCAGCAGCTGTTGAGCACTGGAGCTCCCTCAGAACTAGTGAGAGGCTGAGGCCAGAGTGATGCTGCCTGCTGAGGGCTGGCACATTATCCTCTCACTTCAGTGCTGCTCAACATCTCTCGCTCCACTTCAGCGATGTGATTGCTTTTAGCAGGTCCAGGGAGAGGCAGCCGCCAGTCCTTTGATCAGGGAGCTGGGCGGATGCAGGCTCAGCGTGCGGCAGGTTAATCGCTGCAAACTGGCGCCGCACCGTTCCCGCACGCTGTGGGGCAGCGGTGTGCTGCTGGGCCTGGGCATCACAGCTGGGAACTGTCTGGGAAGCTTCCACCCGGATGCCCAGCATGGAGCAGCTGCAGGCTGTGAGAAGGGCAGGTTGTTGCTCGTCCACCATTGTGCCCCAGAGCTGGCTGTGCCTTGTGCCTGCATGGAGCCATGGGCTTGATGAGCACCCATGGCAGAGTCCGGGCCAGGTATGGCTGGCTGCAATGTGCCAGGCAGGCAGTGTTGGCTGTGGGTGGCATCCTGAACTTCTCCCAGGAGAGGGAAGTCACCTATAATTTGTACTGGGAGCCCCTCTGTCTGTACAGCTCTGACTCAATTCAGAGGGGTGATGTGAGCAGTGGCGCACATTTTATGTAGCAAATTAATGGTGATTTTAGTGATGACTGCAATCTGGAATTGGGTCCTGGGTCCTGGTGAGCTGGAGTGATGGGGCTGCTGGCTGCAAGCAAACCACATACCTGTGCCACAGGATAAGCAAATGCCAAGGCTGAACCCGGCACCTGGTGGCCTCTGAAATGGGAAGATAGGCAGAGGGGAGGGCACTCCCTGGAAGAGCAGCTGCAGGGGCTGGTGCTGGCACCACAGACAGTGGTTATCAGTGCTGGAGCTTGCCTATATGCATCCTCCCTCTATAACCTTTAGCTCCACCATAGGGCAAAGCGGGCAGGTACCATGGGAGCAGGGGCACAGTAGCAATTTACAGCCAGTTCAAAGCCTGGTGCTCCTCCTGCCTGTAATGTGTGAGGAGGCGTGAGACCCAGGCACGATGGTCCAGAAGCTTGTGCTGTGTAGGATGTGGATGATGTGGTGCCTTCCAGCCTTAAAACCAACAAGCAGTGAAGCCATCACTCCACCCAGGGCTGTGACTGCCACCATCACTGACTCCAGTGTTTATGTCCTGGCTGAGCCCCATGTCTCTCTGTGACAGAGGAGCCGGTGAGGATTGTCAGCTCCAACGAGGGGGCCTCCCATGCCTATGTGGCTGGACAGCGTGTGGAGCTGTGGTGCCAGCTGTCCCACCTGGCAGCCCCAGTGCACTGGTACAAGGACGGGGAGGAAGTGGAGGCAGGTGAGAGTCTGGTGCTGGAGCAGGAGGGGCTGCAGTGCCGTCTGGTGCTGCCCTGCGCCCGGCCACAGGACACAGGAGAATTCGTCTGTGATGCTGGTGGGGACTCTGTCTTCTACACAGTCACCGTGGCAGGTGGGTGCAACAGACACCTACATCCCCTTACCCCTTCTCCCTCTGCCCCAGCTCCTTGCTCACACTGTGGCTTCAGCACCTTAGCTGCCTCTCACCTCCTTGTACGCAGTTCCTTCCCATGGCCATGGGTTGGAAGGGGATGTGGGCAGGAGCATACAAGCTGGTCTGTCTCCTCTCAGAGCCCTGTGTCACACTGTCCCCCGACACCCCAGAGCACAATCAGCTGCCTGCCTCTGGGTGATGCCACCTCACAGTCCAGCCCACTTCCCTCAGTTTGCAGCTATCAGAACTGCAGGGCTTGGATAGGCTTACCTACCCTTGCCCCCAGGGTAGGTAAGATGCGAGGGCAAGTGACACAAGGTCTTGGTCCTCTCAGCCCTGAAGGTCTGCCTCATCCCAGTGCCAGAGGCATAGCAGCTCTGGGAGGTGGTAGCAGGGCTGCCCTTGGTGTTGGAGTGTCAGGTGTCCCCTCCAGATGCCCCAGTCCACTGGCTGAAGGTCGGCGAGGCCATGGTCCCAATGCAGCTCCTGGCCATCTGCTCAGAGGGATGCTCACAGAGGCTGCACATTGCTGCAGCTGCACTAACTCAGGGGTGTACACGTGCCATGCCAGGGACAATACTGCTAGCTTCAGGGTGACCGTGAGCAGTGAGCTCCTCAGGGGATTCCTGTCCTCACATGGGATTCACCCATCACCACACCTGAGCCCTGCCATGTCCCCAGCAGAGGTACCAGTGAGGATTGTCAATTCCAACAAGGAGGCCCTTCACTCCTACGTGGTCGGGCAGCGCGTGGAGCTGTGGTGCCAGCTGTCCCACCCGGTGTCCCCGGTGCAGTGGTACAAGGATGGTGAAGAAGTGGAGACGAGTGAGAGCCTGGTGCTGGAGCAGGAAGGGCTGCAGTACCGGCTGGTGCTGCCCTGTGCCCGGATGCAGGACACAGGGGAGTTCATCTGCAATGCCAGAGATGCATCTGTCTCCTACTCCATCTTGGTGGCAGGTTGGTGGCACAGCAGACACATCCTGGAAAGGGCAGGACTGTGCCAGCTCTGTGCTCTGGGGTCCCCAGCCCTTCTCCCTGCCCTCAGCACTGTGGAGGAGGGTGTGCAGTTTCATCTCTGCACCCGCTGCCCCTGCCCCTGAGCAGCTCTGACCTCTTTGCACTGGGGTGAGAGGATGTAGCTTCCATACAGCCCCATGGGGACAGGGATACAGGTGACAGGAAATAGACAGAGCAGAGCCAGGAGCAGAGCAGTGAGCAGGTCTCACACCCTTCCTCCACATCCCCAACAGAGCCACCAGTGAGGATCCTACAGCCTCCACAGCGCTCACTGGAGCTGCTGATTCAGGCACCAGGGTGTGTGGAACTGCGGTGCGAGCTCTCTGTGGCAGATGCTCCAGTGCACTGGTTCAAGGATGGGTTGGAGGTGGATGAGACTGATAACCTGCTGCTGCTGGTAGAGGGGGCCTGGCGTTGTCTCTTCATCCCCAAGAGCAGTGCAGAAGATGCAGGAGAGTACATCTGTGAGACCAAGGATGAGGCCATCTCCTTCGATGTCAAGGTGTCAGGTCAGTGGAAGTGCTGATGTGGTTCTGGCCACCAGTGGATGCCCATCCACTGAGCCACCCAGCACAGGTGCTCACCTGGGGCTGGCAGCAGAGGAGTGCCCAGGGCTGCGTTGGCCCTGCACTGCTTTGTATCACAGATGTGCCATACCTGCAGAGCCTCCGGTGAGGATCCTGCAGCCCTGCAGACCTGTCCCTGTCATGACAGTGTCCCCGGGGGAGACGGTGACACTGTGCTGTGAGCTGTCCCACGCAGATGCACCTGTGCGCTGGGCAAAGGAAGGTGTCAGGCTCGAGGCTGGGGGCAGCCTGGTTCTGGAGGAGGAGGGTGCCCATCGCCGGCTGCTCATCCCCGCTGCCCAAGCTGAGCACTCTGGAAAATACACCTGTGCCACCGCCAATGACACAGTGGCTTTCACCATCCAAGTGTTGGGTGAGCATGAGGCTAGGGAACAGAGTAGTGTGGAGTGCTGGGCGCACAAACCCCAGAGACCTCAGCTCTGTTGGTGCTGGATGCTGCAGATCCACTGGTCAGGATCCTGGGGAAGGATGTCCTGCAGACCCACCGGCACTGCCAGGCCATGGAGGACCTGGTGCTGGAGGTGCACCTCTCGCACACCCATGGAGAGGTGAAGTGGTACAAGGACGGGGAGAAGCTGCAGGACACAGGGCATGTGCGGCTGGAGGAGGATGGGGTGTGCCGATCCCTCGTGATCCTGGGCGCCACGGGCAAGGATGCTGGGGAGTATCTCTGTGACACCGGTGATGACAGTGTTGTCTTCTTCATCACTGTAGAAGGTGAGCAGGAGGTCCTGGTGGGGATGGCCAGGGGGAGAGGTCTGAGGTGGGTCTGTGGCTGCTGCCAGGGTGATGTGAGGCTGGGCTGGGTAGCAGTGAGCACAGGGAGGCTGGCAGGGGGCACATGGGGAGTGGGCTGCACCTGTGTGGTGGCCCTGTGGAAACCCCTGTGCCGCTCAGCTGCAGCCAGAGGAGTCTGGACAGGGTCTGGCCACTAAGCTATCCAGCACAGGCTGCTTTTGTGGTGACTGCCCATCTCTCCAGTCCCAGAGCCACCGGTGACCATCGTGGGCAGCACGGGCACTGTAGTACATCACTGCCTGGTGGCTGGGGAAGACCTGGTGCTGGCTTGTGAGCTCTCCCGGCCCGATGCCATCGTGCGCTGGCTCCGGAATGGCCAGGAGGTGCATCCAGGTGAACGGGTGCAGGTTGAGGCCCGTGGGGTGCTGCGACAGCTCACCATCAATGGGGCACAGCCCAGTGACACAGGGTGCTACATCTGTGATGCTGCCAGCGACCGCATGGTGACAAATGTGGAGGTGTCAGGTGGGCTGGCTCAGAACCCCAGGGACCCCCAGAATGGTGGGATCATGTCACAGACCTGGACAAGGGGAGGGGAAGCTTCTGTGACCCTGCTGATGCAGAGGCCAGGGTGGCAGTGTGGCAGGGAAGAGTGGGAGCCCCATCCCCAACTCCACAGGAGCCGTTAGTTAGGAAGAGACAAGTCAGGGTCGTGGTGAGACTTGTCCCTGCTGCCTCCCCCAGCCAGGGGCTGTTTAAATTTAGCCTTGGCTGGCTCCCAGGCGCCGCTCCTCCTGCTTCAGCTGCCAAAGGCTGAGCTCAGCCTGGACCCTTATCAGCTGGAGATGGAGGGCTGTGCAGGGTGGGAGGGGGCCTGTTGCAAGCGGGTGCCCTGGCTCCCCGGCAAGGTGTTCTGGATGGGGGAGTACAATGAAATTAATGGTCTCAACATGGCAGCTGTGCTGCCTGTACAGGGAGTGATGCGGGAGTGGTGCGGGAGTGATGGGCTCTGCTGCTGTCCCCTCCCTAAGTGAAACCCTGAACTGCCAGACCCCTCCAGCCTGCATGCCTGCCTCTCTGGGACCCCTGTCTGGTCCTACCATGACCTCCAGCTGGCGCCACAGTCCTTCTCCCCCACGGTGACTCACTGAGGGATCACTTCTCCACTTGCAGCAGTCCTATCCCCCGCATTGCCCCACACCGTGGGGACATCCCTGAACCCTGCCTTGTCACCTGTGCCCCTCAGCCCGGCCTGTGTGCATTGTCAACAAGGAGGAGGCGCAGAGCCCGCTGGAGGTGCAGGAGGGCGACAGTGTCACGCTGGTGGCTCGGCTGTCCCCGGAGACAGCGGCAGTGCAGTGGCAGAAGGACGGACAGACGCTGTGCTCAGGTGGGCGGCTGCTGGTGTGCAGCGAGGGTCCCACGCGCAGCCTCACCATCAAGCAAGCAGAGCTGGGTGATGGTGGCATCTTCCTCTGCGATGCCGGTGATGATGAGGCGCATTTCACACTGCATGTGAAAGGTGAGCCTGGAGGTATCCCTCGTCCACGCCACGGGCAGGAGCAGTCTCATCCTGCCTCACGCCGGGATGCTTTGCCCTCCTATCCCATGCTGGTGGCACTCGTAGGGCCACAGCTGAGCCCGGTGCTCCTCCGGCAGAGGCGCCCGTGCTGTTCGTGAACAAACGAGAGGAGCAGGAGAAACTGCTGGTGCTGGAGGGCGGCAGTGCCGTGCTGTCTGCCATCACCTCCACAGAGCGGTCGGATGTCACCTGGCTGGGCCCACAGCAGGCGGCAGTGGCCGGCGAGCGCTGCGAGCTGCGTCGGGATGGCCGCGTGCACAGCCTCATCATCCACAATGTGGCCATGGAGGACGCTGGCACCTACACCTGCCTCTCACCCCACGACCAGATGCAGTTCGACGTGAACGTCCGAGGTGGGCGGCAGAGGGGCAGTGGGGGTGCCCGGGGATCCCCCTGCAGTGGCAGCGGGTGCTGATATGGGGGGGTTGCTGTGCAGAGCTGCGGGTGAAGTTCCTGCGTGGGCTGTCGGACGTGCGAGCGCGGCAGGGCGAGCGGGTGGTGCTGTGGTGCGAGCTCTGCAAGGCGCGGGGCGACGTGGTGTGGCGGAAGGACGGGCGGGTGCTGGCGCCTGGCCCCCGCCGGCAGATGACGGCAGAGGGACGGGAGAGGTCGCTGGTGCTGAGCCGCGTGGAGCCCGGGGATGCCGGCGAGTACTGCTGCGAGACCAACGACGACCAGACCCTGGCGACGCTGACGGTGCAGGGTGAGCTCAAGGCTTCCCCACCACCTCAGGGACTCCTATTCCATGGGGGTGGTGGGGATGCTGGTACAGTGATGTCAGGATTGCAGGAATGCTCGGCGTCTCTACATGACAGGGGGTCTCTTATGCTGTGCCCTGACAACCCGGCTGTAGTCCCCAGGGTGGTGGAGATCATCATGGAGCTGCAGAGCCTGACAGTGCTGGAGGGCGAGGATGCCACCTTCAAGTGCCTGGTGTCCCCCGAAGACGTGGCTGTGACATGGCAGCTGAATGGCCAGCCCGTGGTCCCCAGTGAGCTTCTGCTGGTGACAAGGAGTGGGCTGTGTCACAGCCTCACCCTCCGGCAGTGCCAGACAGGTGATGCAGGCACTGTGACGGCCAATGCCGAGGGGCTGGTGAGCACAGCTCGGCTGAGTGTACAAGGTGAGGGGGAAGGAGAAGGCTGGGGCTCAGCCCAAGACACAGCCCTGGGGCCAGCTGCTGACCCAGCACACGGGCCATGCAGAGGCACAGGTGCTGTTCGTGCAGAAGCTGCAGGATGTGGTAGCAGAGGAGCAGGGGGACGTGTGCCTGGAGGTGGAGGTGAGCCACGAGGCTGCCGAGGTGCAGTGGCTGAAGCAGGGCGTGCTCCTTCAGCCGGGCAGCAAGTACCTGCTGCAGGAGTCGGGGTGCCGGCGCACCCTCACCATCTGCTGCCTGGGCCCTGCTGACCGCGGCACCTACCGCTGCGAGAGCCTGCACGACCGCACGCAGGCCAAGCTCCATGTGGAGCGTGAGTACCAGGCTGGGGATGGGGATGGAAGGGGAACGGGGATGGGGGTGGGGACAGGGAGAGCACCCAAATGTGCAATGGGAGCATGTGGGCAGAGCTGGTACTTGGCTGGAAGGGGTGGTCAGAGAGGTGGGCATGGGCAGAGTGCATGGGCAGGGGTGGGAGTCTGGTACAAACAGCTGGATTTAGAGGGTCACTCCAGCAAGCACAGACTATGAAGTCAGAGGCTCTGCAGTGGAGCAGACACCTACTCACAGAAATGTGTCCCTCACAGCCCGGAAGGTGTCAATCCGGACACCACTGGCGGATGTGGAGACCTTTGAGAAGGAGACAGCCACCTTTCACCTGGAGTTGTCTCACCCTGGCGTGGTCGGGGTCTGGACACGGGACGGCATCCGGGTGAAGCCCAGCAGTACATGCCGGATCAGTGCCACAGGCTGCGGGCACAGCCTGACACTGGAGAGGCTTGCACTGGAAGACTCAGGCACCGTCACCTTCACTGCTGACACTCTGCGCTGCAGCGCCCACCTGCGTGTGCGGGGTATGGTCCCTGGGGCAGGCTGGGGGGGGGATGTGGCACGGCCACTGTCTGACTGCCCGGCTCCTTGTGGAGGGTGAGTGGGCACCAAGAGGGGCACCACTGACGGCTGCCAGTGCTGATGTGCCTTGTTCTGTACTGGGAGACACCAAGCCTGAGCTGGGACACCCTGAGCATACATCCCTGTCCTGGACAGGGGTGAATGTGTGGCGGCAAGTGTCCCCATCCTCAGGGAGGAGATGTGAGCTGAGCAGTGGGGACACCCATCCAGGGTCTGGGTCCAGGGCCAGCTGGACCACCACTGATGAGTGCCTGCCCATGGGTAGTGCCACTCTCACCCAATGCTGAAATGCCCCAGCCACGGCTACTCCTCCCTGCAGCCCCAAGTCCATGCCTTTGTCCTACCAAGCCTTCCTGTCCTGTGTCCTGCCTCCTCAGAGCCTCCAGTCACTATGGTGAGGGTCCCACGAGACCTGGGGGTCCCAGAGACGGGGGTTGCCAGCTTTGAGTGTGAGCTGTCTCGCCCCAATGCAGAGGTGAAATGGTTCAAGGTGAGGGTTCACCCTAATCCCCTCCAGCAGCACCTGGCCGTGTCCTCCTCCTTGCTTTGTCCCCTGGCTGCTGCCCTCCCTGCCAGGGCTGCAGACAGAGCAGAGAGGCCAAAGCAGTGGCGTGCTGCTTGTTTGCCTCCGTGCAGGATGGACAGGAACTGCGGCCAGGGCCCAACTGCCGCATCTACTCAGCGGGACGGCGCCGCATCCTGCAGCTGAGCCGCTGCGAGCTGACTGACGCTGGCAGCTACACCTGCGATGCCGGTGACTGCCAGGCCTCTGCCATGCTGCATGTCCAGGGTACGGTCACCCAGCTCCCAGCAGTGTGCACACCCCTAAACCCTACTCTGCCTGCTCCCCTCATCCTTGGCTGCTCTTGCATCCTGTCCATTACCCGCAGAGCGCCAAGTCCACATTGTGCAGGAGCTGCAGAATGTCCAGGTGCGGGAGGGTGACAACGCAGTCTTCACCTGTGAGGTGTCACACGGGGATGTGAAGGGCGAATGGTTTCGGGATGGGGAGAAAATCAAAGTCTCCAGCACAGTGAAGATAAGGCAAGAAGGTGAGGGTGCAGGTGGTTCCACACCTAGTTTGGGGCTGGGAAAGAGCAAATTCAAGCAAGGGGAGTTTGTGTAGACAAAGGGGGGTCCCTGCCCCCCTGCTTACTATGGGTGCAGATTGCTGCCACCTTGAGCCAGCCTCTCCCTCCCCAGGGACCCGGCATTTCCTGCTGTTCTGTGGTGTGCACCCTGAGGACAAGGGACTCATCCGCTTCACAGCCAGGACAGTCATTTCGGAGGCCAGTCTGCAGGTGGAAGGTAAGAGTGTGGGCTGCGAGGTCTGGCTGGGCTCCAGCACCAAGGCTGGGGTGTACCAAGTCAGCTTGCAGTGTCCCCATGGAAGCTTGCTCACCCCACGATATTGACACCTTGCCCCCACCTACCAGCACTGCCAATCCGGATTGTGAAGCCACTGCGGGACAAGACGGTGCTGGCAAGGCACAAGGCGACACTGGAGTGCACCGTGTCCCATGCCCGGGGCCGGGTGCGCTGGCTCCGTGGCGACACCGAGATCTTTGCTGGTGACAAGTATGAGATCTGCAATCTGGACTGCTACCGCACACTCATCATTCACCACGTGGGCCCTGAGGATGAGGACTCATACACCTGTGACGCCTTCGACGACCGCTCCACTGCCCGGCTCCTTGTGGAGGGTGAGTGGGCACCTAGAGGGGCACCACTGGCAGCTGCCAGTGCTGATGCCAGTACCTTGCAGTGAGGGGACACCAGACCCTGTGTCCCTGTCCTTGCAAGAGTCTGAGCACTGGGCAGGAGGGAGCAGGTTGGACCCACGGCCAGGGGTCTGTTCCTCCTTGTCTGGGATACACGTTTTGGGTGCCCCACTATTTCTGGCAATGCCCCAGCTCACTCTGACTCCTGTTGTTCCCCCAGGAAGCTAGAAGCCAGGATGCAGTTCTCAGGGCCTGCACGCAGACTGATGTGTGCCACTGCTGAGAAAGGGGGTCATGCTCCCCCTGGCATGGACAGACACACGGACACCATCCCCAGCCTGCTCCAGCCTCAAGGGCTCTGCATTAAACAGCCTTTTTTTCTGACATGGCTTCTTCCACACCAGCGAGCCAGGGTCCCGTTAAAAGAAAAGGTGGTGGCACCACTCTACATCCTGCTCAGCATCCCTGGAAGCCCGGCCCTCTGGGTCCCCCCTCACCCCTGCCCCCCCCACAGCCCTTGGCTTTGCACGCCAGACTCCGAAAGGCTCTTTACTGTGTGGCCGAGGCCTCAGCAGCGTTTGGCACATTTACAAAAGAGACTGAAAAGGGGGATGGCAGCACAACGCTGCGGGAAGGGGGTGCCTGGCAGAAACATGCAGTTCCTGGGGCAGCGGGGCCAGCTGGGCTGGGCTGGGGGAGCTCCCAAAGCAGAGGGCTCCCCGGTCCAGTCTCACCACCATCCTGCCTGCCTGGCCATGGGGAAATCCTGGCTCACTCCGTAATAAGTTAATACAAATCACAGCAAGAGAAATATATACAAGGCGTGAGCCTCTGCCCGCAGCAGTGCTCTGGGCAGGGGCTCCTGCCCTGCCCTGCCCCAGGGTCCCCCGGCCACTATAAAAATCCAGTCGCCAGCAAAACAGCGACGGTCTCTGATGCTGCAGGGGTCCCCGCATCCCTGAGGCAGCCCAGCCTTTGCCCAAAGGCTGGAGCCAGTGTCCTGTCTCCCATCAAAACATTTTGTGGGGGGTGCACCCTGCCAGCACAGCTCCTGATGGACAGGCATCAATTGCCAGCATCACCTTGGGAACCATCCGGCCATGGCAGTCTCTGCCCCAGGACCACCCCGGTCCAGCTTGGGAAAAAGGAGTGGTGAGCCGCTCTGGGGTGTAGGGAGGGTGGCTAGGGCAGGAGGATCTTCTGAGGAGGCAGGTTTTGGGAAGCACTGCCTGGGAGCTGCTTTTGGGGACAAGGTGGGACAGGGCACACATGCTCAGGGGATTCCCTGCTGGGAAAAGGGCCATGGGACCTGCTCTTTGAGGAAGGGACATAGGGGACAGGCACTTGGGGAGTTGCTGGGGATGCAGTGGGGTGGGGGCAGGCGTGGGGAGCTGCTTTTGGGAAGGGGAGGACTCAAATATGGGTAAATGTTAAGATGCAGAATGAGCATGCCCAGGCCATAGGGTAACGCACAGCAGTGGGGGCTCGGGGACCCACCACCCCAGCAGCGCCACTCGCACTGCACGTCCATGAGTTCTGGTCCTTGGGCTGAGTCCCTGCCAAAGGGCTTCCCCAGCACCTTTGGGTCCCACAGGCAGCTGGGGCTTCCTCAGACAAGTCCCATGTGTCCCCAAGAAGGGTCTCCATCTGTAGCCTCAAGCCGCATGTGGCCACCTGGGGCTGAGGACAAAGCCCTGCCTGTCTCAGGGTTTCTGTCAGAGCAGGCTGGGGTGCTGGTGTTGCTCGAGGTCACTGCGTTGGCTTATACCCTCACAGCAGGGCCAGAGCCCGTGGTGAGGGGCACGGTGGAGCTGCAGTCATAGTCCAGGTCCACCACGGCATGGGAGCTGGCGATGAGGCTGTTCAGTGACGGTCCTGTCTGCCGCTCTCGGAAACTCTGGATGTAGCTCTGTGAGAGAGGGGGAACAGAAAGTGAGGGGGGCTCTACTCCTGGACCACTCCACCCTACCCTAAATGCTGCTGCAGCCCCTCCCTGGCCCCCCTCAAAAACAGCCCAGTGGAATCCCCAGCACTCGGGCCCTCCAGTGGCTGGCCACAGCAGGGAGCACAGCCTTATCCCTTCCCTGGGCATTTTGCACCTTGCCTACTGCTTGTTTCTACTATGCCCACAGTGCTCTTGGCCAGCAGTTTTCATTGGCTTGCAAAGGCTGAAGTGCTCCATGGTAGTAATGGGTCTGCTTAGCCCTTCTTGAATTGCTCAGTCCCTGGGACACTCCAGTCTCATTCCCTCAAGGATCTCAGATGTTAGCTGGTGCCTGGGCACCCCTCCATGCCCCAGCCCACCCACACGGAGAAGGAATGGCTGTGGAGACTGGGGGAGATCTCTACCCTGGCTGCGGGACTCACGGGGGAGAGCACGTCCCCATCAAAGCGGCGCACAGGGTTGGGCTTGCGGCGGTAAGCAGGCTCGGGGGGGTGGGCTTTGTGCTGGTGGGGTGGTGGGTGGTGGGGTCTCCGCTTCTTCTTCTTCTCCTTTCGGTCTTCCCGCTGCTTGATGCGCATCAGCTGCACGCGGCGCTGCTGCCGGCTGATGATCACTGTGGAGCAAAGTGGCCTGTGAGCACTGGGGAGCACATCCAAATGATCCCCGTAGCCAAACCAGCACCAACTTTGTGCAACCAGGCGTCCCTTGGGTGGTATGCTGCCAGAATCCTGAACCCCATACCTGTCCTTGTGAACCAGGTGCTGGAAAAATCCACCCCAGTCCCCACGTTCCCAGCTCCTACACTCACCCTGTGCCATGCCCATCTGCCCCACTCCCCACACACCTTCTGTATGGGAGTAGCCCTCGGCTGTGACCTTCCACTGGACCAGAACACCCAGTGTGGTGAGAAGCGGCCAGATGCCCAGGATGACCCAGCTGTACCAGCACACGGGGCGAGCAGGGGCCACCTTGATGCGCTCATAGATGTACTGCACCAGGAGGAAGAGCTCGATGAAGTAGTCGACAGTGACGGTCATGATGGCGCTGCCGAAGACGGCGGTGGAGAGGGTGGTGAAGAAGCGCTGCCACTGCAGGGTGAGTACAGCAAAGAGCATCCCCACACCCAAGAGCAGCGCGATGGGGATCCACACTGTTGGTGGGTGGTAGAATTGCTCCATCACCACCAGCGTGGCCACTGCCAGCAGCAGCCCCAGGAGCAGCCCCACCATGAAGAGGCCAACACTGCGCACCAGCATGGTGACCAGCCCACATAAGACTCCAATGCCCAACCCAATGCCCACTGAGGCTTCCACACTCAGCTGTGTGTCCAGCACCCGCTCCTTGTAGCACAGCATGAAGATGATGATAGAGCCAAACATCAGCCCCGTCAGGAACATGACAGCCTTGAAGCAGCGGTAGCCTGTGGAGAGACCACCATAGTCAGGGGAGTGGAGGGCCAGCACCCCCCAGCTCCCCTCTGCCCTCCTCCCTAGTTGCCCCACCAGCAGTTGGGCTGGCCTGGCTCACCGAAGAAGCAGTAGATGATGCCAAAAAGGCAGCACATGGCGCACACCACTGAGGGAACCACCTGGTAGCGGCGCTCAATTTCCTGCTGGCAGCTGTGCCCCCACTCCTGGCCCGGCTCGTGCGGCAGCAGCTTGAACCGCAGCGTCTGCACAGTTGCAGTCATGGCTCTGGGGACTCCTGGGAGAGGTATCACAATCTCCACTCCTGCCTCATAGGTCGCCGGCAGAACTGTGTCCCGGCACCCGCCCCACCTGGTGGGAGAGAGACAAGGAGAATGGAGGAACTGGCGGCACTGGTGCTGGTGCCCAGCAGCAATCCCACCACTCAGCACCCAGCCACCAGAAATCCTGCTCCATCCCCCCACCACGTGGATAAGAAGAGAGGGAATGGGGGAACAGCCTCATCAGTGGAGGTGCAGACTGTCATCCAGTGTGTGGCTGAAGGGATGTGCTGTCCCCAGAGAGCCTGCCTGTACCCCTGGGAGCTTTGTGTCACTTAATAATTTGTCTGTGGTTTCAGTTTTCCTGCCCATGCCTCTCCGGCACCCTTTCCCTGCTCGATTAACAGGAGACTTCCACAACTTGGTATTTTCTGACTGTGAAGTAATTATGCTCAGTAATTAAGTCACCCCTCAGTCTTCTATTTTTATAGGCTAAACAGATTGAGCTCTTTAAGCTTGTACTCCAAGGCATTTTCTCCAATCCTCTAATCATATTTCTGGCTATTTTTCATCTCTGCTCCAGCTCCCACTGTCTTTGTAAAAACAAATTGGGCCTTCACACCAGATCCAGCCCTCCCATGCCAATCCAGGGGGCTGGAAGGGCACCAGCTGTAGCTGGCACTGTCCCTTACCAAAGGGCTCACCCGTAATGCTGTGGCTGAGCTGGGATGCTGAGCAAACAGTTACCGGGCCCCCTGCAGTGCCTACACAGACGGAGGGGTCATAATCCCCTACAAAGGCTGATCCAGCTTCAGTTTAAACCTAATTACAGCATCCGTCTGCCTGCTCCCACCTGGAGCCAGTTCCATCACCCCTTCACTCCCCTAGTCCCTTTACAGGCTCAGTTGGTTTAGAATGGGTTTATTGTCACAAATTGTCCCCAGGCCAGCATCACTCCTTCCAAGTGCCAAGTTTATGCGGCCAGTTCAGGACAGCTCACAAAAACAGCGCTCTGGGAAGGAGCTGGGAAGAGGGCAAAGGCTGCAGTCACGGCTTCCTGTTGCCCAGCACCTTGCTACTGCCCAGACGGGCTCCACTGGCATCTCATCCCTTGCCGACAACCTCCTTCCTCCCTTTAGCTGGGAAAGGCAACACCAGCCAGGGCAAATCCCCGTGGGGAAAGCCGAGCACAGTGTCTAATCCCAAGGAGGCAGGCGGGTAGGGAGCGGGCAGCCAAGCACTGGGCCCCTGCTCGAGCCCCCGGGGGGACGCTAAGCAGGATTGGACTTTACCCGCAGAGCCCAGGAGCGACGCTGGTGGGGATGGGCGATGGTGTGTGGAGTGAGAGCAGGGCTCTGCCGGCCCAGGGGACCGGGGATGCGGCATGGCACGGCTGGCCGGCCGGTGTGGGGGAGGCACGGGATGGCACGGGAATGCACGGGATGGCACGGGATGCCGGGGCGCCGGGCAGGGCTGCGGGCAGCAGTGCGGGCGGCTCGCGGCGCCCATTGGCGCGGGCACTGTTGCTAGGGGAGCCCAGCGCCTGCTCATTGGCGCCGGGACTTACCCACCTGCTGCCGCCCGCCCCGGGCCTCCCGAACCCCCTCCCCTCCCCGCAGGCCACAGCGCGGCGGGAGCCGGGGGCAGCGCCCGGGGCAGAGGCCCGCCGCGGCGCCCTCATCGCCGCCCCCGGCCGGGCCCCGCTGCCCCCGCCGGGCTGCCGGGCCCCGGGCCGCCGGGGCGGGCGCGGCGTTGCCGAGCGACGGCCGCAAAGGCCGCCGGGGCGCGGGGCCGCTCCGCCCCTCTCTTTGTTCGGGGCGGGGGTCCCGGGGACGCTACGCTGGGCCCCCCGCACGCCCATCCTGGGCTCCGCGCTCGCTCCGCCGGACGAGGGAAGGATCGGGAGCCAGACGCCCCAGCCTTTCCCTCGAGGGGCCCGGCGCGTCACCCGCCTGCCAGATCCCCTCGTGCTGCCCCCCCTCTGCCGCTCCGCCCGCTCCCACCTGCGCTCCCGGCGCGGCAGCGGCGGCGGCCCCGCGGCGCCCGGCGCTCCCGGCGCTCCCGGCGCTCCCGGCCGCGGACCCCGCGCATGGTGGCGGCGCGGCCGCCGCGCGGTGCTGAGCGGACAGCTCCGCTGACGTCACCGCGCCGTCAGCGCGCGCCGGGGGCGGGGCCTCCGGGGCCGGGGCGGGGCCGCTGCAGGGGGCGGGGCTGTGGTGGGGTAAAATAGGGGTGCGTTGGGGTGCGCATGGGGGTGTAAGGTGAGGGAAATTGGGGGTGCATTCGGGTGCGCATTGAGGTGTAAATAGTGGGGCGTAAATTGTGGGCTGCACTGGGGTTTACCCTGGGGTGTAAAGTGAGGTGTATGTTGGGGATGCACTCGGGTGCACACTGGAGTGTAAAATGGGGTGTAAAGTGGAGGTGCACCCGGCTGCGCATTGGGGTATACATTGGGGTGTAGACTAGGGTGTAAACTGGGGGTGCACTGGAGTGTAAATTGGGGGGTGCACTGGAGTGTACGTTGGGGTTTGCATGGGGATGTGCACCGGGATGCCACGTCCTGTGCCATGGCATGTGCCAGGGACTCAGCCCAAGGCTGGATGTGCAGTGTGTATATGCACAGCACACCCCAGACTGGGCCATGCGTACCTTGTGCTCGGCGTGCAGTGGCTGCGAGGGCTGCAAGCCCCTCAGCACGGTGTGCAGGCACAGAGGAGTACAAGGTGCAGGGGTGTGGATGTGGGAACTGCAGGATAATCTTGTGTCAGCTGGGACCTGACAGTGCAGTGAGCAAGGGGCTGTGCCAGGGCCACGGGGACTGGAGTGCTCGCATTCAAGAGGCGGCAAATGCACATGTCAGGGGCATCTAGAGCAGCTGCCCACCCGTTCCCTATGAGCAGATGGGAGATTCAGCATGGCAACCAGGTGGGGGTACCTGGTGTTCTGCAGAGACAGAGCTCTCTGGAGCTAGCACCTCCTGGCTGTAGTGCCTAGGGACCCTCGGGAAATCCTAGCACACAGAAGACTCTTGGCAGCAGCTGCCATTCCCCCTGGCAGCCCCTTCCCAGCCCCATGCCAACACTGGGGAGACAAAGGCAGGAGCTGCAGCTGGTGGGGGGCTGAGAAGGGGCTGCCAGAGGAACGGCACTGCTGCCTTCCTGCTGCTTCCCTACAGAATCTTCCAAGGCCACCAGGCATGGAGGTCCTGGGCTCAGCCACTGCCAGGCAAGCCCTGGGGAGGTGTGTGCTCTACCCTCAGCTTCCTGACCTCAGAGTCTGAAAACTTCATTACTTTCTCTGATCTGCACCTCTGCCTGAATATAAGTTCAGATCAACAGGGTCATTTCAGAATGAAACCTCTCATGACTCACATAAAATGATCTGGTTTTGTATAAGGTGGCTAAAGTTAAATATTCCAACCCATAAAGGAAATCAAACACATCTATTTCTAATGCATTTTGGTATATAGAGAAAACAGGATACTTTGGTTTTTTATCATCATGGCTGTTTTTTGACCTCTGTGCATAGAAGATGTCTGTTCCTTTCTTAGCTCTGCACTTTTTTCCTTCTGGTATCTCCTCATCCCACCGTGTTCTCTCTGATTCTAGTTTTTATATGTTCTTCATTAAACTGCCATCCACGTGACCGCTTTTGCCTATTGCTTGTCTTGGTCTATTCAAGAGTAAAAAGGCCTATGAAAAGCAGCCGGGCTTGGATGATGATCTAGTATCTCAGGGGGGTGGGATGCTGCCAACTGCTTTCTGATGAAAATAGGCCGCTTTGTTTTAGAAAATGAAAGAGATCCTAGGGCTGAGTGGGCCCCCATGTGTCCTCAGTGCCCTGCAGTGCTCTGTGGCTGCTGGTGCTCCCCAGGGCAAGTGGGCTGTGTTTCATCGGGAGGGTGGAATGCACTCGCCACCCAGAGTAAATCCAGAGGCACTTGAGCGCCCCAACGGCTGCAAGGCTCTGGAAGTGAAGCCATGGGCTGGGAATGGGTGGAAATGCCAAGTCCTCCTTCTTGTCCTTATTCAGCAATGCCTGGCACTGAGAGGCCGTGTAGGGCTGCTTGCCTTGCAGCTTCTGACTTGGATCATTCCTGTGCTGGAAGCTCCGTTTGTGCAGCAAACTCTGCCCTGATACGGTTCCTTCAGCTTTGTCTGTCCCAGGGGCTCTTTGTGGTGGCCAGTGCGATGGTGGATCTATGCTGCAAGATGGCTCAGAGTGGGATGGTGACCCGACCCCAGCTGGAGGAGCTCCCTTTGTTCCCGTTTGAAACACATGATAAGGATCTCTGCTACTGGCATCTCCTGATGTCTGCTTACACTCCTCCTGCCCCGGGACGGTTTGCTTCTGTGCATCCAAAGGTCTTCTGTTTGCTCTCCTGGTGTGCCTGGTCCCCAGGCACCCGGCGTGCCCAGCTGCCGCTGCAGCCCGCGGCCCACACGGTGCTGCTCTGACCTCAAGCGCCCAGCCCCCACTCATTCCCTCGACGACTCGGCCGCCACCTACACCGAAGGGACGAGCCTCGGGCAGCTCTTTGGGGAACGTGGCGGTTCAAGCCCACCATGAATTCACCAGCGCCGTGGTTTGGGCTGTCCCGGGGAAGGGACACACGGCCCCGCGGAGGTCCCCGTGTCCCGGACACAGAAGGCCGGGGAAATGTGCCCTAAAGCCCTCTCAGGTGCCGTCCCCCGGCTAAAGCACTTTCCGCTCTGTGAACCGGCAGCCGGGGCCTGAGGCGCTGCCCTGCCGCCCCGCAGCGCCAGGGGCGCTCACGGCAGCGGGGTGCGGGACGCCGCGCTGCCCCGCCGCGCTGCCCCGCCGCGCTGCCCCGCCGCGCTGCCCCGCCGCGCTGCCCCGCCGCGCTGCCCCGCCGCGCTGCCCCGCCGCGCCGCTCCCGGCCCGGCCGCTGCCCCGCGGTCTCCCGGCAACCTGACACCGCCCCCACGCCTGCCCCGCCCCGATTGGCCGCCCCGCCCCGTGACGCGTCGATTGCAGCGCGGGCCATTGGTCGGGGCGGGTGACGCGAGCAGGGCGGGGCCCGCGGGTGACACGTCGGACGGCGGCGCCGCCAGCGGCAGCCGGTCCCGGTCCCGTTCCGGCCATGCGGCTGTCGCTGGTGTTGTCGGTGCTGCGGCCCGCCGGGCCCGTCGCCATCGGCGTCTCGCTGGGCTTCACCCTCAGCCTGCTCAGCGTCCACTTGGGTGGAGGAGCCCTGCGGGCCGCCGCCGCGCCCCGCCACCCGCCCGCACCCCGACGGCGGCCCCGCGCCGCCCCCCGGCCCCCGCCAACGGCAACGCGGCGCGTAGGCCCAACGCCGTGCCCGCCGCTCTGGGCGCTGACAACTGGGAGCCCCGCGTCGTGCCCTACCGCCCACCCAGCCCCGGCAGGGCCGCCAAGAAGGCCGTCAGGTGCGGGGGGGCCGGGCCGGGCTGAGGGACTTGGGCCGCCGCTCACCGGGGTTTATCTGGGGTAGCTGTGGGCGAGCTTCAGGTACCTGCCTTGCCGGGGGACTTTAAAGGGCGACTTTAAAGAAGGCTCAGCGGTATGCTTTGCCCTCCTTTCAGCCGCCTAGGGCTGCAGACGGGTTTTTCTCCCTGAGAGTGCCTTTCCCAGCTGCTTCCTTTCCTCCTCTGTGCCCGACTTCACCTTACCCCCAGACCGCAGCGAAGAGCCTCCTGCCCATGCTGGTGCCCGCTGTGCGAGGGTTGCCTACTGCAGCACGTGCTGCCGGGCACCCTGTGACGGTCCCCTCGTGTCTGATTAGGGACCCCTCCCGTCGTGGCAGGTCTCCACCCAGCGCTGAAAAGGCCAGCTTGCTCCGGAGTCGGCTGCAGCCCCATCCCAGCGTCCCCTGGATGATAGGGAACAGGCAGTGAAAGGGCCTCCTTGTCCTGGCGAGGTGGTGGGTGGATGAAGGGGGCTGAATGGGGCCACTGTGTACCAGGCGGCATTGGGGGATGTGATGGGGGGGGGTCGCTTCCTGCTACTACGCCAGACTGGGAGAATTAAACCTGAAAGTCATTGTGAGTGCGACAGCTGGGGGCCGTGGTGGGGAGGGGGGCACAACCAGCCCCTTTGCTGGCTTCAGCAACCTGTGTGGATCCTGGCTTCCCAGGGAGGGCAGCATGGGCTTTCCTGCCTGCCGCTTTAGAGTAGTGTGACTGGCAGGTGTGGCAGGAAGGTGTTTCCCACTTCAGACCTGGCTGGGGCTAGAGCCTCATGGTTGGGGTATCTGGTGGGTCATGTCCCTGCTAGAGCTGGGTTGTGCAGCCCTGTTTCCTGCTTTTAGCTGTACGCAGCCTTTTGAGAGCATCTGTTTTGAGCTGGACTGGACAGCTTATGGAAAGGTAGGGTCCCCTTTGGTCTCAAGTTTATGGGGGACCTCAGCAAAGTGCTCTGCAGTGCCTCTGACACAGGTGTAGTGACAGCTGGTGACACTGGGGTGGTATCCTGTGTGTGTGGCTGAAGCCTGAGAGCAGTTCCTGCAGAGGAACTGAGGTTGATGCCATTGGTTATAACAGGGAGGGTGCAGGCTGGGGTGGGTTGCAGTGCCCTAGGGCCCATACGTTGTCTTCTTCTTGCAGGACCCGGTACATTAGCACAGAGCTGGGGATGCGGCAGCGGCTCTTTGTGGGTGTGCTGACCTCCAAGAGCACACTGAACACACTGGGGGTGGCTGTCAACCGCACGCTGGCCCACCGCCTGGAGCGCCTGGTGTACTTCACGGGCACACGGGGCCGCAAGGTGCCCCACGGCATGACCGTGGTGACACACAGTGATGAGCGGCCCATCTGGAACATGTACCAGACCGTCAGGTACCTTCTGGACCACTATGTGAACGATTTCGACTGGTTCTTCCTGGTGCAGGATGATACCTACACGGAGGCGCACCGCATCAGCCGCCTGGTCGCCCACCTCAGCATTGACACCCACCTCTACCTGGGTCGTCCTGAGGAGTTCATCGGCGGGGACACTGAGGGACGTTATTGCTATGGAGGGTTTGGCTACTTGCTGTCTCGCAGCCTCCTCCTGCTCCTGCAGCAGCACCTGGAGAGCTGCCGCAATGACATCCTCAGTGCTCGGCCTGATGAGTGGCTGGGCCGCTGCATCATTGACTACACAGGTGTCAACTGTGCTGAGGAACATGAGGTAGGTCCTGCAGCAGAGATGGCTAGATCCTGGCCCAGTGTTTTCCCTCCTCCCTGTGGGCTCTCTCAACCCTGGGAGGACTAGCTGTTGCACCCTGACATCCTTTGAACTTGCTGTGCTGGCATCTGGTGGTGTGGGAGCACAGGTTGGGGCTGGCTGTGACCTATCTCTCCTGGCTGGCACAGGGTCTGCATTACCACTATTTTGAGCTGGGGAAGAACGCAGACCCTGAACGGGAGACCGACCTCCGTTTCCAGAGCGCCTTCACTGTCCACCCTGTGCTGGATCCTCTCCAGATGTACCGGTTGCACAAGTACTTTGCACAGGTGGAGCTTGAGAGAACCTATCAGGAGATCCAGCAGCTCCAGGTGAGACCTGGCTTGGCTGGGAGGGTCTTGGTTCTGTTTGTTATCCCTGTGGGCTTTCTGGTTTCTCTGTGGGTTTCTCATCTGATCCTGTTGTTGGACAGAATCAGTTGAGCTCATGTGGCTAAAGAGGCAGTGGTGCTGTCTGGAAAGCAGCTTTGGACCTAGATGGGTTGTGGAGATGCAGTGGTGGTTCAGGGTAATGAAGCCAGAAGGGTGAGGAGGTCTGTCACAAAGGCCAGATAGAGTGGGGGACAAAACCTGAGGTGCTGGACGAGAGTCTGGTTGAGGGCAGAGTTGTTCTGGCACTGCTTTTTGAGCCAGCTCTGGCTAATCTCTGAATATCAGAAACCATCTTGTGTGTGGCCAGAGCTGGAAGACCTGCTTATGCCTGCCTTGGCTCTCACTCCTTCATCTCTTGTCTTGCAGATGGAGATCCAGAACGCCAGCAGCCTGTCTGCAGACGGGGACCATGTTGCCACATGGCCCATTGGCATCCCGCCCCCATTCCAGCCCAAAACTCGCTTTGAGGTGCTGCGCTGGGACTACTTCACAGAGGAGCAGGTCTATGCCTGTGTGGATGGCTCCCCCAAGTGTGAGCTGCATGGTGCAGACCTGGCGGACGTGGCCGATGTGGTGACCACGGCCATGGAGGAGCTGAACCGCAAGTACCAGCCAGTGCTGCACGTCCGCAAGCAGCAGCTGGTGAATGGGTACCGGCGCTTCGACCCCACGCGTGGCATGGAGTACACGCTGGACCTTCAGGTGGAGGTGGTCACCCAGAAGGGCCACAGTCGCTCCATCACTAAGCGAGTGCACCTGGTGCGGCCCCTCAGCGAGGTGGAGATCATCCCCATGCCCTATGTGACAGAGGCCAGTCGCATCAATGTCATCCTGCCGCTGACGGCCCACGACCGGGACTACGCTGCCCGCTTTCTGGAGGCGTATGCAGCAGCTGCTTTTGAGAGCAGTGAGAATGCAGTGCTCACCTTCCTGTTCATCTATGACCCCTTTGAGGCCCAGCAGGTCACCCAGAATGACATCTTTGCCTCTGTGAAGTCCCAGATCACAGAGTATGAGCGCAAGTATGCAGAGGTAAAGATCCCCTGGATCAGTGTTAAGACAGATGCACCCTCCCAAATCAAGGTCATGGACATTATCTCCAAAAAGCATCCTGTGGACACACTTTTCTTTGTGGCAGGCGTGGGGACAGAGGTCACCATTGACTTCCTTAACCGCTGCCGGATGAACACCATAAACAACTGGCAGGTTTTCTTCCCCATCCACTTCCAGGGCTACAACCCAGCCATTGCTTACCACAACCAGGTGCCACCCACCACGCTGGACCTGCTGAGGGACATGGGGCGCTTTGACCGTGATGTCTTCCATGAAGCGTGCTTCTACAATGCTGACTACATGGCAGCACGCACCCGCATGGCAGGGGATGTGCAGGAGAACGAGGACATCCTGGAGACCCTGGACATCTATGACATGTTCATCAAGTACTCCAACCTCCATGTCTTCCGGGCTGTGGAGCCTGCCCTGCTGCAGCGCTACCGGCACCAGGCCTGCAACCCCAGGCTCAGCGAGGACATCTACCACCGCTGTGTGCAGAGCAGCCTGGAGGGCATAGGCTCTCGCTCCCAGTTGGCCATGGTCCTTTTTGAGCAGGAGCAGGGGAACAGCACCTGAACCCTGGATGGTGGAGGGGCTGGCCCTGCCATATTATGCCTGCCTGCCCAATCCACTTCTTCTTCTGCCCAGATCTGTCTTCCTTCTGCAGTGGCTGCAGAGATTGCTGGTGTCCAAGCTCGTGACTTGTCTCACTTTGTCCCCCCAGGCCGGGGTCTGCCAGGCCACGGTGCCTGTGTCTTTCTCAAGCAGCCATGGTTGTGCAGACCCCAGGCAAGATGGGGTCAGAGTCACTGAGCTGCAAGCTGGAAAGCCTGGCTCCTCATCCAGAGCTGCTGGCTGCTGGCCCCATCCCTCTGTCCTGGCCCTGCTGCTGAGCACTGGGGAGGATAGGCTGCCCTGTCTCTTGCTGTGCCCCCTTAACTGGGGGAATGTAGAGCCCAAAGTCCCCTTTCTGCAGGGCCGTGACTGCCACAGGGCCTGGAGTGATCCCTTGTAGTTCCTCCAGTGTCCTGGGACAGGACTGTGCCCCTTGCTCCTTTGGAGCATTGGCCTGGTTGTACAGGGAGGAACTTGTCCCTGTGCCTGCCACAAGCTTGGACAGTGGAATGGGGCACATCCCATCCCAAAAGAGCAATAAGGATATTGGTTTTGGGGTTTTGCCACTTGGCAATGAGCCAGAGTGCTCCTGGCTGGTTGGGGTGTGAGGAACTTGGGCCCCTGGGGCCAGTGAGTGTAGGGGGTGCCAGAGGGGATCCTGCTGATTTCACGTACCATGAGCTGCTCCCCATGGGAACCATGACCCAGGCCGCTTTGGCCTTCGCAGTATTGATAGGACGTCGGAGGTCACAGCCCTCAGACGAGAGCCTCCTGACAGAGGTGGGATCCCTCCCCACTGTGGGGCTGCCCTCAGGGTCGAGAGACGTTGTGCCTGACACTGATGGGCATGGCAGAGGGTTTGGCTGTGCATCTCCTAAGGAGAAAGTGACTGAGGAGCCACTCTCTGCTCCTGGTTTGTATTTAATAGAGGGGAAAGAAGGGGGGATGGGGTGCATTTACACTAATAAAATGGAGAGATGTACTGGTGGGTCTGGCTGATTCTCTCATGAGGCAACTAAGGGTGTTCTGCTGGGGGTCTTTTTGGTGGTAGGGGCTGGCTGCCTGTATAAGTTCTGTCTGCAGCAGGCTGGACAGATTCCATACAGAGATTCTTCTTTCCCCAAGCACCTGCAACATCCTTTACCTGAGCAGGGAGATGCCTGCTTCTTCTTAAGGAGGCTATGGGAGCCCGTTGCCTTATGGACAGGCTGGCAGATGTTGTGCCAAGCAGACACTTTGAAATACCTGCTTTAACCGCTGTGGCTTGCAGCAGGAGTCCTGCACTTCCTCTGATGCTCACAGTCTCTTGGGCTGTCCTGCTGTAGCTACCTTCTGCCAGCACTGGTGGTGTAGAAGGATGCTGAGCCCCCTGATGTGGGAAGTCTGGTGCAACGTGTTGACTGCCCTGTCTTTGCTGTAAACTTGTGGTCCCACTGACCAGTCCTCCTCAGCCCTCTCTATAGGTGGAAGAGCACCAGTAAAGGGCTGATGCAGCTGTGTGTCCTCCCACATCTGCTGTCTCTGTGACACCCTTCATGGTCTGTATGTGAGTAATGGGGGACTCCTGGCCCATGTCAGAGCAGAGGCTGGCTGCTCACGTGAGGTGAACTCTGCTCTCCAGGATCTGAGATCAGCTCTGAAGGAAACTCTCAGGCCAGAAACTGAATCTGAGCACTGTTGGATCACTGGTACTAGATCTGCTCTCATTCTTTTTAGGCTGTTTTACATCCCAGGGCTTCTCAGCACTTGTGTTTTCCAGTTCTTAGGTGGGTAGAGCACTGTGGTCCTGTCCTGGACTGTTTCATCACCTACAGCTCCTTATTTGCATTATGAGGTGTGGGGACTGTGTCCCTTGCCCATGCTGCCTGCTCCAGGCATGATTTTCATGACTCCATGTGCCCTTCCCACCAGCCCTTTACTCATCATGTTTCACTGCTTCATGAAACACACCTATGAAAGAGACACCCCCAAGAAAATAAACTGAATCTACTCTCTATTACCTATCAAGGCTGCTGGTGCTCAGCAAAGCTCATGGAGAGACCCTGGGCTGTGTGGTATGCCTTTTCAAAGGATACCTCATTCATCTCTTCCTGCTCCAGTCTCTGTATCCATGGTGTAGGAGTGTATATGTTTAAATATAATTTTATTATATTTCAGACAATAACTGTTAGCTTATTCTGAGTATTTCTATTTTTGATCTTCGCTGAGCATATCCTTAATTCCCTTCAAGTGGAAATCTGGAGCAGAGGGATCAAGGCAAATGCAGGTGTGTTACAGATACATTTATCCTCTGAAAAGTGGACCAAATAGTAAGATGTGACTAGGCATTAGAAGAGTATCCAAATGGTAATAAAGCGTCTTCAAATCAAGTTGGCTGTGAAAAGAAAGCCAGAATAGTCATTTAATTATCATGAGACTGTCTAGATAAAGTTGCTCTTGCCTCACTGCTGTTTGCCCAGACTGAGTTAAAGATATTTGCATACTTAACGCGCTGTGCTATCAATACCAGCAGAGGCTTCCTGCTCTGACATATGTATGAGCAAATGACAGTGCTTGTGGCACTCTCCCCACGGTTACTGCTCCCTTTTCAAGGGAGCTGGCAGGGTTTGAAGCTGTTTTAGTGTTTGCCAGGCTATTTGCAGCATCAAAACATGATGCAACCCCAAAGAAGAATGTGCAAAACTTTGGGAAGGGGGTTGGTGACGTGAGTAAGGTGAGTGCTGGCTATGAAGTGAATGCCATCTGTGCTCACTGGGACGTGGCAGAGACCTGTGACAACAGCAACATGGGCATTCTGCCCCTCTCCTGCCCTCATAGGGCTGGCAGGTGCAGGCAGGGCACCAGACTGGGACAGTGACACCTTTGAAAGGGGCAAGAGGAGCAGCCCTGGGTGCTGATGTGGGCGGCTGAGAAAAGAGACATTCTGTGATCCCTCCAGGCTTGATGGGTACTTTCATAAAATGTGTGGATTATTGCACTTACCCAGTTGCGGAGGCAGGGCAGTGAAAGGTCAATTTTACAAACGAGGCAAGAGAAACTTGTCTCCTGTGTTGTAGGCTTCTGCTTCCCTTGTGGAAATTTTCTAAGTGTTACTGGCTCACCACAACAATCAAGAGAGACAGAGTAATTTCCTCTTGGAAAGTGTTTCAGAAGAGAGAGTGAAAGGATGCTTCAGAGCACTCTGAAGCACAGGAAGGAATGTCTGAATACACTGGGCCTGGGTGGGTGCCTGCCTTCCCTCCTGCCTCCCCTCCTGCCTCCTCTCTCATTTCTGCACTGTGCAAATAAAGAGACTCAAGCTGGGGAGAACTTAAGCTACTGCTGTTCTTGCCCCCATGGTTTGTTTTCCTATGTATGCAAACATAACAATGATCCTATGAGCAGGGAAGGCAAAATCTATTTTCTAGCCCTGCTTGGGTCACTTCAGGCTGTGTTAACTCTGGCAAAGCTACTTCAGCCCCAGCAATATTAATCAGTTTGATGGCTGACCTTTGGGAGGATATGGGAATTGCAGCTGTGCCAGGAAAGGGCTGGAGGGCCAAGGGAAATGCAATGCCCTTTCTTCCTTGTGCTTTCTTTGGGAAGTGGCTAATGGTGCCTGTCCTGCAGGAGCAGCTCTACCAACCACAGGCCAGGACCCAACTCCAGCAAACGTTTCCTCCTGTTTCTAAATGAAGGCAGAAGAAGCTGGTCTGCTTGAGGAGAAGTGGATAGGGAGGTGCCAAGCTGGGCCTGCATCCAATGCCTTGGATGTCCAACATACTGCTTAGCCCCTCTGGAGGGTGTGAGGGGCTTTGGTTAGGGTTTTTTCTGGCCAAGCTCAGGGAAATCAGAGCATTTCAATGAAGAAGGAAAGCTGTAGGTGCAGGTAGAGCTGCTGTCATTGTGTGCCTGCCTGCAGGGGTTTCCTTCCATGGGCTGTCAGCATATCTGGCTATGCCTAGGGATGTCTTCTCTGGGGCCACACCACACCAGCATTGGCAGAATGCAAGACCCTGAAGCTCTGGCACTGGGGGAAGAGGCAGGGAGCTTGTTTGGACTTTTATTTTAATTGCCTCCTTGGTTTTTCCAGCCTCCCTGCCCACTGTCAGGGGCTGAGTGCTGGAAGGTGGCTGCTGTGTGTCCCTTGCCTGGCCTGACTGATTGGCACCATCAGTCCATTTTTCCAGCAAGGGGGTCATGGGCAAATGATCAAAGAGCAAAGCAGCGAGCTTGGCATTTGCACATCACACAGACATGCTGAGAGTCTCTCCTTTCTCCAGGTATTGCCTGTCACCATCAGCATCTCCAGGCAGTAGATGCTTGGGGAGGAGGTGACAGCAGTGAGGCCACATATCCCATTGTATTTTGGGGCTTACTTCCAAACCCTCTGCTTCCAAGCTGGATGTTTTTTTCTTTGAAGTGCAGCTTTTCCATGAGAACAGCTGTAATTACTGTTGATGGCAGTGGAGGCATGTTGGAAAGTTCCCAGAGGAGATGCCTGCCCCATAGATGGAAGAGATCCTTGCTGCCTGCTCCATCCTGGTGCCTACTTCTACTGCCACTCCTGCTGTGTCTTCTGAGGTTGTCCGGTGACAGATGCTGTTGCCGGCACAGCCGATCCTGCTGTGATCAGATACTTGGCATTTGTCCAGAGCACTGTGCTCATTAAAATTAAGGGCCTGTTTCACTGTAGTGGATCCCCTTCTAATTATGCCCCAGCTATTTCATATGGTTCATTACAGGTGTTTCAAGCAGTGTTGTGCTGGGTGAGCCCCAGGTGGCAGCATCTCCATCTCTGGGGAGGACCAAGCCCCTGGTGGCCCTTGAAGAGGCACAGGATGGAAGGGGGCATGCAGGAGCTACAGCACTGGGGTTTATGGTTGACCCTGGGGTGCTAAACCTGTGTCGTCCCACTGGCCCTCCTCAGCCCAGTGCCATCTGTGCTGGGACATGAGGCATGTCACAGGCAGGGGGTGGTGCTGGGTTCACATCATCTGCCTGTCCTGTTTGGAGAAGTGGGAGACCCTGCAGGAGTAGTCACTTCCAGATAGCACCTGGAAGTCATCAAATTAAAGAATAGAGGTGCTGAGGGCAACAGAGAAAAATGTATGTCAAATCTTCATTAGGTCATCACTACGGGGCTCCTGGGAATGGTCCTGAGGCTGCTTTGTTGGCATAGAAGCTGGGATGGGACATGCACAAAGCTCTGCCATTCTTCACTCCTGTGCATGGTGCTGGAGGAGCTGGAGGACATCCTGAGGAAGGAACTTGTGGGCTCACCACGCAATCCTACTCTCCTTGCTCAGCTCCATGTTTTCACTGTAGAGCAGGAGACACCATGAGCTCCCTGTTACCACCTTGGTGCGGGTGAAATGATGGGGCAGATGGGTCAGAATCTGGTGGCAGGGGTAGTCTCATCCCAAAGGGATCCAATCTTCTTACTTGATGATAACAAGATATGGAGGATGTAGCTGTTTCCCTGCTTTTCCCTTTAGCACCCAAGCTCAGTCCTCTTCTCACAGGACATGGTGCAAGCTCTGGGATGTGGCCCTGTGTCCCAGCTGCACCCAGTTCACTCAGGCTTTTTCAGCCCTCACTGGTTTAGAGGGAAACCTGTTGGTGCCTGCTGGTGGCAGCCTTCACCAAGAGGTCAGCCTCTGTTTCCTACTGTGTCCCCTTTGTGCTGCAGGGTAGCTGGAGCAGATGGAGAAAGTTCTGGAGAAGGCAGGAACTGGAGGAGCACCTCTGCTGGGGAAAGCCCAAACAGTGTCCTCTTTCCCCTCCACCCATCCTCTGTCTCCCCTGTTTCAGTTTCACCTTGCACCCCTCATACATGAGCACAAGACTGTAAAGTGTTCCCTGGGTCCCACCACCACCTCTCCTCTAGGGTGGTGTCTCACCCATCTCTGCCCCATCAGCCCTTGCAGGCATCTCTGGACCTACTTGTGCCTCTTTATTAGGGAGCATTTGTACATTTATAAAACAGTGACACACATCTCTCACGTTCACCAGCACAAGGGCAGTTCGTGCTGGCCATCCCACCATGATGCCCGTGCCCACCCCGCTCAGGGCCTGCTGCTCCAGCTGGCAGGAAGGGGACACATCACGCACCCCCCACTTGCTGCAGGAGACCTTGGTGTAAGGCTGGCTGGCATGGCCGTGGCACGTTCCTGGGATAACATGTGGCACCCCTCTGGGGACCCTCCTGCTTGCAGGTTGGTGTATGGGAACCCCATGGGGTGCCGTCACAGTTTCTTCTTAAGGAGGCTGTGGGAGCCCATTGCCTTGTGGACAGGCTGGCAGATGTTGTGCCAAGCAGACCCTTGGAAATACCTGCTCCCTGGGGAGCACCAGTGTGGCTGGCCTGCTGGGAGGCTCGCTGTGTATCCCCCCACACAGGGGAACATGGAACACCACACAGCTGGGTGCTTGCACCCCCAGGGAACATACTTACACATGGGTGCATATTTTGTGGGAGGTGTTGGACCATGCATACCCAGAGACAAGGCTGCTGGTGCCCTGGTCCCATGTGTGGGATCTTGAGGGCTGCAAGGATGATGGCTCCTCCTGCATCTATGGCTTTGGACATGGCACAGCATGGCCATGTTCCATCTGTGGCACCAGATGGATAGGGACCAAACCAGCAGGGGCCAGAAGCTGCCTGGCTCAACCCCAGTCTTCCTCAGAGGTCCCAAATTCCTGCCCCGGGGTCCCCCTCTGCCAAGTGTGTGTGTTGAGGGGGGCTTTGCCAGCTCGCCCCCCCTCCTGAGATATTTTGGGGCAGTTTGCCCTGCGCTGGTGTCTGCTGCTACAGTGGAGGGGGTGGAGGCAATGTACAACAGGACAGGGGGAGTGCTGCAGGTCCTGCCTTGCGTCCTGCCGAGGGTCCTGCCATCTCAAGGCAGGCAAGGAGGACTGTGGGCGCCAGTTTTGGCCAAGGCTCTGGCCAGCGGGTTGGACTGTGGCTGTCTGGGCAGTGCTGGGTACGGAGCACCCTCCTAACCATGTACAGTCTGGGGGAGGCACAGCGGGTGCTCAGCACCTGGGGCTGGGAGCATGGCAAGGGGTACGTGCATGGTGCAAAAGAGCAGCGACAGGCAGGGGAGTGAGGGCAGGACCCACCATGCTGCTTGGGCTGTGCCGGGCAGCTACGCCACGGGATGAGCCACTCTGGGCAATACCTGGGCAAGAAGAGGATGGGTTCACAACAGATTGGGGCAGGAGACAGGGGAGGCAGTAGGTTTGCAGTGCTGAAATGAGTGGGGATTATTGGGGGCCATCAGTGGAGTGGCAGGGGGAGTCACAGTGCAGGGGTCTGGCTGGGAACAGTGATGGAGGGGCTGCAGCCCTGAGAGACTGCATGAGGTTGGGCAAGGGTGGGCAGATGTTTAGGGGCATGTCACAGTGGTGGTGGTGGTGGCAGGGGTCAGGGTGGTGCCATGCAGGTGTGGCTGCAGTTGGGGTGTCCCTGGGCTGGCCACGGGGGCCATGCTGCTCAGAGGGGTGCCCTGCAACGCTGCCCTGCAGCAGGAAGAGGGGGAGGTGGTTCCCAGGCAGAAGGAAGCTGTTCCAGGCATGTTTCTCTGCTGAGGAAAACCATGCAGGGCAGAGACCACCACCCAGGAGGAGTCAGCAGGGGAGGGCTTGGAGAGGCTCACAGGAACCTCAGCTTACCCCCTTCATGCTCTGCAGCACCAGGGCCTCTCTGGGCCACACCTGCTGCTCCTCCAAACCCCCCTGGCGTGCCCATCCCCCTCCACGCTGTGTGCTTGAAACTGGGCTGAGCCCACGTGCTAGGGGCAAGCAGAGGGGACAGGCAAAAGGGCCGGGGGGCTGCTCCAGTGCCGGTGCTGGAGCAGCTCCAGTGGCATCACTGGGGGCAAACGGTGTGGCTGGTCCTGGCAGTGAGGTGGGGGAGGCAGGAGCCTGTGCCCACCGCACCCAGTGCCGCGGTTCCTCTCCATGAGATCGCTGGGGAGGGGGGTGACGGGGCTGCCCCCCAGGCCCAATCTTGCCTAGCAGGCGAAGTCCTCGAAGACTCCCTGGTGAGGGTAGTGGTGGCGGTGGTGGTGGTTTGGCAGGATGCCCGCATTGTAGGCGCCCTCCACGTGCCGGCCCAGTGTCTCACAGGGGCTCTGTGGGGATGGCCGTCAATAGGGTGGGCACAGACTCCATGCACCTTGCCACCTCCCTAATCCTCCCACCCATCACAGCCTGTCCACAGGAGCTCCCTGGAAGACACCCAGCTCCCTGCCTCCCTGGGAGTGCCCTGACTCTGCAGCCTGAAGGCACCAAATGCAGAGCCACACAGACCCTCGATGTTGGGATGAGGGTCTGTGTGGCTCTCCCGGGGTGGGGAGAGACACATGGCCAGGCCCTGTCCTCATAGCCTCCAGGCAGCCCAGCCCTGCAGGGGTACCTGGTCCTTCATCTCCTCCAATCCCAGTGTGGCGATGCTGCCCGAGGGCTTCTTCAGAGGTGGCTTGGAGCGGCACAGGACACGGCTCACCTTGTCTCGGATCACCTGGGTGCAGATGGGGCGTCAGACCCAGACTTGCACACAGGTAGCACCCTGTGTGTGGACACCCCAGTCTACACGGAACTGTTGCCTGCTCTCCTTCTCACCCAGGGACAGTGGGACAGTACCTTGGCCCACCACCCTCCCTGTCCTTAAGTCACTGAGGAATGCTGGGGGACCCATTCTACTCCCACTGCCTTCCTCTAGATGTTCCCTAAATTGGGGCCCATTATAGCACTCTGGGGTGGCCACACATTTTATGTCCTCCCCAGGAAGCCAGTCTCTGCACCCACTGCTGAGATGCATCCCTGAAGGCTAAGCACACCTCATAGATGTAGTCCAGGATCTCCAAGATGGTGAGGATGCTGGCACCAATGAACAGGCCCATCTGGCCCCCGATGTCCCCTGGGGAGGAGGAAGGGAAGATGGTCACCAGGAGATGCTGTGCAGCCCACTGGAAGCCTGGAGCGGGCCAGCAGGGCAGCAGACAGTGCCAGGGCTGCCGGATGGTGGAGGATAGAGCAGTCACGGGGCAGGGTCAGCAGGATGGAGGGAGTGGGGGACATGCGGGATAGGGGACAGTCAGCAGCATTCCACCCTTTAGCCAACCTGTGGCTGGGTGCTGCTCTGTGTGATCCCTCCCCCACCAGACTTCCCAGCACTGGCACCCAGAGCTCCGCGCCTTAGGGCCCCACAGGAAGGCGAGGGGAGTCACCGAGAAGCCCAGCAAGGTCATAGGCTTTCTTCTGCTCAATGGCTTCGTAGTTGAGCGCCTCAAAGAAGATGTCCAGCACCAGGAAGTTCTCCCTGTGGGGAGACCACTGAGCTCAGCAAAGAGGGCTGGTCATCGACCCTCCTGCACCACTTCCCACAAACCTCCTGTGTCCCCCGGCCCTCCAGTTCCCAGGTGCTCCCAGGTGCTCCCATGGCCCTCATGAATAATTCAGGCTGGTGCAGTGGGGACATGGATAGGGCATGTCCCAGGCCAGCAGAGACAGTGGGATGGGCAGGTGCTGGCAAGAGGGCTGAGAAGATTGGACAACTCAGAAAGAAGCTCTAGTGAAAAGACCCCTGTGCAGAGGATACTGCAGAGACCAAGGATGCCAGGACCCTCTCTCTGTGTGCTGCCAGGAGTAGAATGGAAGTTCCCCAGGCACCCAGGTCCCCAGCCCCCTGCCCACCCCCTGGAATACCCCAGTGCAACTCACCGAATGTAGGTCTCATTCTTGTTGTACTTGCGGGCGAGGTAGCGCGCTGAGCCCTTGTTGGGGATGCGGACCATGGAGATCTCCTTGCCATAGCGTGTCAGGTTGCATGGTGTGGGGCAGCTGCAGCGCTCCTGGCTGTCCTCCACTGCTGCATCTGGGGGCAGACACCCATTGGCACAGCCACAATCTCCAGCCCCATCCCTAGGGCACTTGGCCGGCCCCTTGATGCCCACCCAGTGCCGCACCTACCCAGCGTGTGGTCAGCACACTCGATGTACACATTAGGGGAGCAGATGGACTCATTGCCTGTGGAGAAGCAGATGGTTGGGAGGAGGGGAGTCTGGCCAGTTTCTGCCCCCCACTCTTGACTCACTCCCTTGGAGGTAGTGGAACAGGGTGTAGAGGGAATGGGGATGAGTGACTCTTGGGTGCAGGTTGGGGCAGATGTGGCCCAGGTACAAGGCAAACAGGGATGGGGCTGACCTGTGATGTAAGGAGGGTAGGACAGGGGCTGACCCAGCAGCGAGGTCAGCTGGGTGGAGCAGGATGGGGCCGGGGGAATCTTTGGGTGTGGAGTGTTGAGGCAGAGGCGATCTTTGGGTGCAGACTGCAGGGAGCTGGGGCAACTCCAGCAGGACTATTTGGGCAGTGGGGTGCCCCTCACACCATCATGCACACTCCTCACCTGGCATATGGACCATACGGCAGTGGCAGCTCTGCACCACAGCCTCCTTCTCACACTGGAGGCGGCAGGCAGCAATGCTGTACGTGTCATAGCCGGGCAGCAGCTGCTCCCCCTGCATGCTGGCCCGGCAGTTCCCCCATGGCTGTGGCAGGTACGTGAGCTGTTGGGGTGGGAAAGGCATTGCTGCAGGGATGTGCTGGGCTAAATGCCCCAGGCACCTCCCTGGGGCTGTGGGGCATTCTGCCTTACCCGCTGCTCCTGGCAGGACACAAAGGTCTGGAAGCCAGGCGAGACACCAAAGCCCAGCTGATGGATATAGGGTGGTTCGTCCTGGCTGTGGATCTGGACCCGGATGCCAGCTTCAAATGATGTCTCATCTGTGGGAGGATAGAGGTGCTGCATGCCTGCACTGACCCAGCACCTGCACCCTCTGATGCCCTGCTTTATCCATAGTCCCCTCACAGGGTGCTCTGCTTGCCCAGTAACCTTGTGTCCTAGCACCCCTCACCTGTGCCCTGCCTGAGCCCTAGCCCCACTTACTGGTCTCTCTCCAGATGGGCAGGTACTCTTCCTGCTGGATGTCCAGCATGATCTCCAGCCCGTTGCCCATGCCACCTTGGCGGGTCACACGCGGATTCCTCCGATCCCCATTGAAGGTGTAGCACTTACCATAGCGTGTGTAGACCTGGGGATGGAGAGAGCAGCGGTAAGGGAGCAGGCAGGGATCTGATCGAGTATTCTGCAAGCAGAATGAGATCCAGAAACTCCTTTCCAATTCCATGGAGGTGATGGAAGGAAGGTACAGTCTTGCATGACCTTTGGAAAGGCTTGTCTCAGCCTGACTCCCCACTCTGCCACCCCTCCACTCTTGCTGGAGTGGGGGTGAAGCATCATTCCCAGTACCCATGGGGCAGCCCAGCTGTCCTTTGCCGTCCAGGAGGGAACTCACAGGAGTGAAGTGCTGGGGGCCACAGCGCTCTCCCTGAAAGCGACATTCCACCAGCATGTCCTCAATCTGGTGGCCCAGGCGGTGAAAGAAGCTCTGCATGGTGCGCTCTGAGCGACGGGGTGGCAAGAAGCGCGAGTAGTTGGCCAGACGTGTCAGCCAGGCACGCTGGTCCTCCCCCAGCACGGCCAGCATCTCGGGCACCAGTGAGTGGTTCTCCTGGGCCAGCCCCAGCCACTCTCCCACCGAGTAGAGGTCGGGCTTGGTGAGGTGCAGGAAGCGTGCCCGGTTGGGGTTGCAGAGGGTGACAGCCGGGAAGCGGAGCTGGGGTGCCCAGGCGAGGCGTGCGCGGGTGTGCACGGGGCGCGAGAGCAGGTGGTGCAGGCGGTCGGCGGTGCCGGTGGCCAGCAGCCCGGCAGAGGCCAGGAAGGCCAGGCTCCAGAGCAGGCGGCGCAGGCGGGACTGTGGCCGGGTACACATGTAGTGCAGCCCAGGGATCCGCGTGGCTCGCAGGATGCCAACAACGAGCTGGGGCGTGCTGCTGTCTGAGGATGGTGTCAGAACTTCCCCATCCTGGCAGCAGGCAAGGGGCAGCGGCATGGCTGCATTCAGGGTGGCTCCTCTGGAAAGTGGGCTGCAGGCTGCCCCTGAGGCTGCCCAGGGTCCCTGGTCCCCTCCAGGGATCTCTCCCTCCTGGGAGGCTTTTGCTCTGCACCTTCCTGGAGACGAACACGGCAGACGCCTTTCTGAGCTGCTTTGGTGATGGGTGAGGGGAGGGAGAGGAGGGGGTTGCTACAAACACGCCTTTCCCCAACCTGCATTCGGGAATGGAAAATTCCTTCTCGAGCTGGGTTGGGACAGGGGTGTGTGTTGTCTTAACCCAGACAAGTTGGACTGGCACCCCCAGTGTCCCGGCAAGGTGGGCATCTGTGTCTGGATAGTGATGACTTGTCTCAGGCACACTGTGTGAACCCTGTGCCTAGGAATATTGCACCTCAGCTCTTCCTCCTTGTCCCTTGCCATGCATTTCACTGCAGTCACCACAAAAGACTGCTTGGATCTCTAGGGTCCCCAGCTGTGTCTGCTCTGCAGCTGGGGACTCTGCCCCACAGAGGCAGGACAGTGACAGCAGCAAGGGGCCATCACCTACTGCCAGTGCTGCTTGGGACCTTGTCTACCTTGGTATCCCTGTCCCTGGAGCTGGGGACCTCAGTGCATATGGGCCAGGCAGGGTGGGAGAGGCAAGACTGTGGGTCAGGAGGCGTGGAACTATGGGGTGGGAGGCTGCATGGGAACCCACCTGCGCCTGGCGGGTGCTTTGAAGTGACGGCAAGGCTGTGATCAGAGCGCAGCAGTGGCGGGGGGGTGTCTGTACCCAGCTGTCAGCGTGGCTGGCAGCACCCCGACAGCCTGTCAGGTGCCTTCAAAGCTCAGCACTGCACTCTCCTCAGCCTCTCATCTCCTGCTGCCGCTGCTGCTTCCAGGCACCCACCTTCAGCACTCACCCAGCGTGGGCTGGCATGGGGAGGGGGGTGTCCTTCATCCTCCACAGCCCCAGGACAAGTCAGGGCTACTGGGCCCTGTGAAGAGCAGCATCCTTGAGCTCCATTGCATCAGGGTAGGAAAAGGCCAGTGATGGCAGGAGGGACTGGAACAAAGGGAGCTCCTGATCACCTCAGCTATGACTCCCCAGCACCATCCCTGCCGCAGGCCTTGATGCCTGAGCAACACGTAACTACAGGCACGATGGGGACATGGCCAGGATCCCATCTGGCAGCTTGGTTATAGGTGCAAGAGGACTTCAGGCGGGTCAGAAACAAGACAGGCACCGAGGGCGGCGAGAGGAGGCAGCGGGCGGCACCCCAAGGTGTCAGGGCCGCGCACCCCGTCCCTCGCAGGCCCTGCCCGCGGCGCGGGGCGGCGGGTGCTTGGCGGACGCTTCCCGGCAGGGGGCAGCAGGGCCCCGCGCTCGGAGGCCCCGCGCCCCTCGCCGCCCCCGGGCCCCGCTCCCGGCTCGGCACGGCCCGGCCTGACCCTCAGCCCCAGGGCAGCCCCCGAGCCGCACCGGGCGGCCGCGGAGCTTTCCGGCTCCTGCCGTGGCCCCGCCGCCGAGTACAGCGCTGGCACCATCCCCGCCGCGGGCTGCCCGCTCCCCGCACCCTCGGGACCCTGTGGGTCACCCCAGCATACCCGCCCTGAGCTGTCCCCTCCAGCCGCTGTATCCCCGCAGCACCGCCAGGACACGGCTCAGCCCCTCTCTGTGGGGCGGCTGGAGCCGGCTCGGCTCCTTTCTGAGATTTATCGCGGCTGTGAGCGCCGGCGGCTGCCAGCCTGATACCATCAGCCCCGGCACACCAGGGCAGCTTCTATATTAGTTTTCTTTAAACGGAGGATAAGCTCCTCAGGCTGGAGAAAATGTCATTTCTGTGAACGCTTCCATCTCGTGTCAGTTCAGACATCTCCGGGCGGCATGGAAATCACCCCGGAGCGGGGTGAGGGACGGGGATGGGATGCAGAGGCTGGGGCACGTGGGGACAGAGCTTAGGGACAGGGACCAGTTCTGGGCAAGATTGGAGGAGAAGCTCCAGCTGTGGTGGTGGCCGTGTTCCAGGCAGGTGGGCACGGCTGTGGGGGAGCATGGGGAGCAGGGGTGCCCACAGCGTTCAGCCGAGTTACTCACTTGTCGGCTACTGGGGTGCCGAGCCCAGCTGTGAAATCACACTGGCGAGAGCACAGCACAGTCCTGAAGGGCTTTGCCTTTCCAGCATGACAAATCCAATTAGATAACAGGGAGTGCACGAGGAGGAGGACTAGGAGGAGGAGGAGGAGGAAGAGGAGGGGGAGGAGGAGGAGGAGGAAGAAGAAGAAAAGCAGAGGAGAGCCTGCCTGAACCAGGAACATGATTTCCTCCCCGCAGCTGACCCAGAAAAATACCTTGCAGGACTGTGGCACACATGTCCAGCCAAGGATAGCAACTGGGCCCTTGGGCACCTAGCTCTGCCTGCTGGGCACCCACGAGTATTGCAGTCTTAGGGCCAGAGAGGCAGCATTCCCGTGTCACGTGCTGGTCTCCTTGCTTAGCCAGTGCATGCCGGCATTCCCACACCATGCTCACATGCAGGGAGACCCCATTAGGGAGGTAATTTCTTGACATGATTCCTCATTTTCCTCTCTCTCCCACGGAGACACGCTGACCTTGACAGAAATAGCTGCCTGTGCCTCGGCAGGCAGATCCCAGTCACATATTGCTGGGGACCCTGGCATCTTCTTCTGCACCCCACAGAGTTCTGGGGCCCCCCAAGTGCCCTCCACACTCCTGAGACTTGCCTCCCAGCCCCCCTGCTGTGGGTAGCCTTTTGGGAGCAAGATGCTGACCCCCAGAATCCTCATCCTGGCTCACAGCAGCCCACCTGTGAGCACTGGGGGCATGAGGACCAACATCATGCATTCCCAGTTCCCCATACCCAGTGCTGCCATCCCATTGTGCCAGCCTCGGGCTGATCCCAGCTCATGCAGGTATTTCCACGGCTTACACGGCTCCCCACGGTATTTAGCCTCTGGAAGACGACGTTAAACATTGCAGGCAATGACAAATCCTGATTGCTCTGAGGAGACAAGAGGCCGCACTAAGCTTCCAGCCAAATGTTTTCATGCGAGGGGAATGAGCTACAACATGTGTGGTGCCAGCGGGTCCTGCTGCTGCATGCCTGCGCCACCCAGCCCTGCTCCTACATCCCCACTGGGACAGCCAGCTCTGTTCCCACATACCTGCTGGGATATCCAGCCCTGCTCCCACATTCCCACTGGGACATGCAGCTGACAGGCAGGCCCTGGGCATGGGCGCACCACACAGGAGCAATCACCCCAGCATAGAAGCACCCCTGAGAACAGTCATCATTGGGGCATAATGGGGATGGAGACAGGAATGGGAGGACACCAGAGTGCTGCTCACCTGGACTTGGTGGGGATGCCAGCCCAGGGATAACCTTGAGGGTTATCTCCAGGTACCCAAGCCCAGAGAGGAAATTAGCATGGGCAAGACTGTGGCGTAAAGGAAAGCAGCCTCCAAAGCTGGAAATGCTGCTTCCTGAGTGAGTGCAGGCAGCTGGAGCACAGAGATGTTCCTGGACAGGAGACATGGCACAGGAGCTGGGGCTAAACTGGGATGACACTGGTAGAGCTGGGGCAATGGCACACTCATGCACCCTGCCTCCTGCTCTGCTCCTGCCCGCCACTGTGGCCATCCCAGCCCCAGATGCCAGCTCTGCTGGAGCCTTTCACCATGCCAGAGACCCCCCACCAAGGTAGCCCCCCCATCCCCAACAGCCCGCTCCCCCCGCACAGCACAGCCAGCCCCGCCCGGGTGCCCCGGGAGGGAAGCCGCAGCGCTGACGCCAGCATTACAACTGCCCGGGATATGAGATCCGCTTGGATTCAGCAATTTCAACTCATTTCAAGCCCGATTCTGCAGCAATTTTCTGAGCCAGTGGGATGTTTTTGCCACTGCAAACGTCCCTTCTCATGCATGGTCGCACCATTTCCTTTCCCCGCTCTCAGGAGGATTTGGGGAACGGTGCCAGTTTGGCTCGACCCCAGCTCTGGCAGTAGCACAACCATCTCCCACACTAGCAGCTCCTCAGTGCAGCCCCCTGCCCCACACAGAGCTGCTGGGATGCCTCCTGCAGGACACCACCCTGCATATGGGTTCTGGGGCTGCTGCCTCCATGGGGCACCAGGGTCTGCATCCTCAGCCCAAAGAGAATAAGGCACCTTTGGCACAGTACACACAAGCGATGGTTTAGGCTTCTTGTTTCCCCCATCCTGTGAAACGCTAAACTCTGGAATATCTCCTGCGGCTCCCTGATCTGCCTCCAAAGGAAGAGTGAAAACAGTGTGGGGCAAGGGGGCCAGAGGCTGCTGCAGGCATGTCCCAGAGAGGCCAGGACCTCTCCTTCCACTGCAGCTGTGCCTCTCGCTGTGCTACAGGACAACCCTTGCCAGCTGAGTCCCCTTGGCTAGGCCTGAGCCAGCAGTGGAGATGTGGGCGTGTGGGGTTGGCAGAGCCCCTTTCATGCCAAGCAGGCTCACTGCTGGAATACCAATTGCTCAGCTGTGCTGCAGGCTGTGCTGCTGGCCAGGCAGAGCAGTGGGAGACACCCGAGCCCCAGGACTGGGCAGGGCAAGCAGGTCACAACCAGGCTGCTGCATCGGGGACAGCGTGTAACCTGTGTCCCCAGGAACAGGCAGGATCTAGACCAGGGCTTCCTGCTCCTGGTGGGTCAGGAGCATAGGGATACAATGCAAGGCAGAGGGATGCACCCACCTTGCACATGGGCAGGGACACCCTCCCAGCATATCTGCCCTGGCGCTGCCAGACTGTTAAAGCAGGGGGACATAGGCACCATCCAGCTTTCAGGATCAGCATCTGGGACAGCATGCCCAAACTTGTGCGCCAGAGAAGGACATTTCCCTGCAAACCATTGCCCCAGGAGTCCTGCACTGGCCAAGCCAGAATCTGGAGAGAAGTGTGCTGCCCATGCCACATGGAGCCAGGGTAGCTGTGACACAGCGGGGAGTAGCTGGGGACTCCAGCTCCTCACCTCTCAACTTCATGGCACAGGCATGGCAGCACACAGCACACACATGACAGCCTATGGTAGCAGAGAAAGTGTCATCACATAGTTGTGCTTTCTACTCCTGCTGCTCCTGGGGGGAATTTGTCCCAGAATCTCACTCATTTCCAACCTAAATTTATTCATGGCCAGTTTTTACCATTTGTTCTCATGCCAGCATTGTCCCTTAGCTTAAATAGCTCTCTTTCCTCCCTTGTGTTTACTCCCTTGATGTATTTATAAACAGCAATCCTATCCCCTCGCAGCCTCCAGCCTGCCAACCTTCACGTGCCAGTCGCCTCTGGTTTCCTCTCCCAGCCTCTGCCTGCCTGCAGAGCCCGGCTGCCCGGCACAGCATCAGCTCCAGCTCCTCAGCCCTGGCTGCCCAGCACTCGCACACAGCTGTCCCCCTCACTCCACAGCAGCCTTGGGGCAGCATCCCAAGCCGGTCCGGACTGCTGCCCCAGCTGGGACTAACCTGCTCCCTGCAGATCTCCCGGCAGCTTGTGTTTTCATACAGTTTGTTTTCATTTTCAAGCATCCACCAAAAGCAACACCTGGGCAGGTGAAGGAGCCAACACCAAGGGAACTGCAGAAGTTGAAGTGCCAGTGGCAAAGGCATGCTGCAGTGCAGGGCAGGGATGCGAGGGGGAGGGTGGGCAGGAGCAGTGAGATGAGGGGGCAGGCGCTGGGGAAGTCCACTTCATCCTGTTGGCAGCTGGAAAACCCCTCTAAGTTGCTAAGCATGCTGCCTACCTACCCTGGTCTCTCCCTTAGAATGAGTGGGTTGCTGGAGCTGCATAAGGTTTCTGCCCCACGTTTCTGTCTCCTGCTTCAGGAGGTGCTCAGGGTCCCCACGGGAAAGATTGCACCAAAGCTGCACCCCCAAAAATGCCAGAACGAGTTTGTCAAGCTGCTAACACACTCCCTAGCTTGGGTTTGGAGTGTGCTGAGCAGCAATCCTGCCATCACTCTGTGCACCCTCTGGCGCTCTCCAGCCGGCTTCCCACCCTCAGACACCCCCGCGCCGGGCACGCCGCTCCCGGGCACACAACACAGCACGCTACGGATAAGCACTGGGATGGGCTGCAGCTCAGCCTCGCTGCTGCAAACCCAACAAAACACTCACATACACAGAGAGCAATAATGATGGGTTTGGGTAGCGGGCTCCCCTTGGCAGTTGGAGAAGATCCAGCACCATGCGCGGCACTGTGCAGACACAGCTGGCCCGTGCCACTTGTCCTCAGGACCAGAGAAGGATCCCCAGCCCTGTGGTTTCACAGAGATGTAGAACTGAGCCCACACATCTTGCAGGCTGGAGGAAGCAGGGAACATCAAGGATACCCGAAAGCGGGGTATGCAATGTCCCCGGGGCTCCTTTGTGGGGCTTAGGCAGCCTGTGTTCTTCAACTGTTGTCACCCCGCAGGAACCCTAGTACATCAGTGCCTCCGCATGGTACTGGTTGGGCGCTGGTGGCTTTTGGCTGCAGATCCTGGGCGCCTCCGGCCCTGTCTTGCTCTCCCTCGCATGCGGGGTCCTGCGGGGATGTGTCCCCGCATCCCTCCTTGGCTCTGCGGACAGCGCATCCCCCGGGGACGCCTTCTCTTTGAAAGCAGCCGTACAGGGAGCTCTGCCGCCCGTCCCCAAAGGGTTAACAAGCAATTTCCTTTGCTGACAGCTCGGAGACCGTTCTCTATCGACTGCGGGAGAATAAGAGAGGAGAAGCAGGGAGATAAAAAGGCAGCAGAGCTGGCACCGCCTGCTTAATCCCAGCGTTTAATCTGCTGGGGCAGCGCAGGCAGCCTTATCTCGCCGTCCTTCTGCTGCTCCATCTCATTACTGCTCCCACGGCTGCCGGGAGATGGGGGAGCTGAGCCGAGGAGCGGGGCCCGGGGCAGGGATGCCGCCTGCCGCCCCCCTCAGCAGCCCCCGCTCCTGGCACCACCGCACCCCTCGCTGACCGGCCGGAGCGGGGGAGTGGCACACGCGAGGATGGGCACACAGGCTGCACCCACGAAGCATGCTGGCTCGCGCTAGGCGCTGTCACACGCCTCGGGGACACACTGCCAGTGTCACACACTCAGTCACACGTTTCCCGATCACTGAGCTCCGGTGGTCCGGCTTGCAAGATGCCGAAGCCCCCACGAGCTTATGCAGGATGCAGGGCTCCATGGGACAGTGCGTGTAGAACACAGTAGGGTCAGGACAGCAGGCAGGGCAATGCCACCTTGTTCTGCATGTGCCCTTCCCTCCATCCTCACCTATCCAGGTATCTCCCTGCCGAGTCCCAGACCAGGCCAGCTCTTCCCACAAGGCACACCGTGGCCATTGTCCCCTAGGACACACCGGCCTGGACCTGTCAGTTCCCACAGCCTCAGGGCAGAGTTAGGCGGGAGGGGAGGGGGTCCCTCCAGCCGTGACATTTATCTGTAAATCCACAGCACTGACTCAGTGAAGATGAAGCCTCTGCTTTTGCCGGGTAGTCACGGGGTTATCCTCCTGCCTACGGATGGGTTTGCACTGATAAGATTTATTGTCACCTTGGCTGAGGTACCAGCACCTCACTGCCTGCCGCTCTTGCAAGGCTGTGCTGCCTGCTGGGGGGTGTTGTGAGGGGCATGAGCAGCACCTCAATGAGGAGTTGCCAGTAGAGTGGGTCCCCAGACAAAAGGACAGCCAGGCATGACCCTCCGCTCCTCGTTGCCGGGGCTGATGGGTTCCCTGCCCACCTGTTGCAGGGTGCCTCACACACTCTCTGACCGTTTCAGCAGGATGTGGGGGCATTCTGGTCCCTGAGCTGGACCATGCCGAGCAGAGCACACATTTGTGCTGCCACAGATTTGCTGACAGTGCTGGCATTGCAGCTCCTGTCACAGCTCGGAAGCTTCGTGGCGCTCCTGCATAGTGTGGAAAGACTGGGACTCGCGGGGCTGCTGGGGCAGCCATGTGTGGAGACACCACAAGCAATATGGCCTGAGTGGGGAGTGGGGGGAAACTGCATCCTGCAGCCTGAACTCAGCACCATGCAGAAGCTGGCAGGGTGGCTATGGGAAACAGGGCTTCACGCACTTCTGTGCTCCAGGGTGACATGGGATGAACAGGGATACCCTCAAAAGGGGAACTTGGCTCCAAAACACTCTGCCGTACCATGATCCCTCACCCACTACCTGCTGCCTGCCCCCAGGCCGTGCTCTCCACCACTGATTTCCCTAGGGCCAGCAGGGATTGCCCTGAGCCACCTGGTGCAACCAGGCAGGGGCTGAACCAGTCTAAATCCCTGAGCAGCGGGAGGGGTAGCTGCCTGCCAGCATCCTCCCCATCTCCGAAGTCACCACATAAGCCCCGCACAGCTCTCCCACCACCCTGCCCCATCCAAACTCCCACCTCTTCCCTTTCTCCTCCCCTCCAGCCGCTGACCCCCGACACTGCTGTGGGCTCCGCTCTCTCTGACAACACGAATTTGACTCCAATGTGTCAGAACTGAAGGAAACAACATGCAAGCAAACAGCCTGAGCCCTGGATACATCCTCCTCCCCAGGGCCGGCTCAGGGGAGCTGGGGGCCAGGAGGCCAGTCCGCATGATGGTGTAACCCGACAGCACATAGGGAGTCCTGGTGAAGTGGGGTGATCACAGCTCAGTGGGAAAGGGCTCGTTAATAGCTGAGCCCTTTTAGCAGAGATTAGGGAGCTGCACGGCTTTGATCTTTGATTGCCAATTTGCATCTTGAAGGCGCTGGGACCTCATCCAGCCTCAGCGCAACCCTTTGTGGTTATCTCGTGGCTAATGGATTTGTTCTTAATGCTGGAGCGTGCAGGCTAAAGGCTGATTAAACCCTCTCTGCGGCGCTAAATCAATGGAACAAACATGATAGGGGCTGGCTTTCCCCAGCCTGGGTGCTCCCGGGCAGAGGGGCTGATCAGGAAAGCCCCTGCGCCCTGGCACTGACAGGGGCTCCCTCCTTGGGGCTGCCAGGAAGGGGAAGAGATGCGGGCACTGGCAGGCAGGGACAACCCTGCAGCCCATATCCTTCTATCCCTATATCCCCATTAGCTGCTCTCCAGGTAGGTGATGGCCTGGGTGTCTCAGGACTCCCAAGGTATCTGCTTCTCCTGTGTGTTTGGGCCACATTGCCCATGTGCTGGTCCTTGGCACCTGCAGAAGCTCCTCAGTTGTCCTCTTCAGCTCCTCTCAGCTCCCAGGGCTTGCTGTGGGAGCAGGGACACATCCTGGCAGGAATGGGGTAAGGCAACCTGCCCCTGCAGCTGGGAACCTCCTTCTCCCCTCCTCACACCCCTTTGCCTCCCATACAAAGGGGAGCAGCACTGGCAGCTCCCACTTCTCTCTTCAGGCCATTTCCCCTTGCCCCTGCTTGGATCCAGTGCCTCATTCCCAGGACTGTATGCTGCTCCCAGCATTCCATACATCACGTGCCGTGAGCAGGTGTATCTGTACACACTTTCCATAATGCCTGAGGTGTCCATTGCATGGCTAGCTTCAGGAAAGTACAATTCCCATTGTGTTTGCAGGCAGCATGAACAGAGGGGTCAATATGCACCCTTCCCACTCATGCCCCAGGAACAGCTGGTCCTTCATCCGAACTGCTGCCTGGGCTGTGGGCCTAGGATGGGAGCTGAGCACCTGAGACCGGCAGGACTAGAGTTTTCGGGACTAGGAGCTGTGGGGAACAGGAGTGAAGATGAGGGTTGTGTGGCTGCAAGCTGGGAGCAGACTGTCTGAGAGCATTCTGCAACTTGTGCTTTTTGCAGGGTTTGTGGCAGTGGCCTGCCTGCTGCCAGGTCAAAGCTACCTGCAGGTGACAGAAGCCCTGATCAGGGGCCTTGCTCCAGAGCCCTGCTCCTGTGCCGGAGGATGATACCTGCAACACAGGTAAGCTCAGAACAGCACCCTGCTGGGAACCCGTCTGTGGGGAAAAGGTGCTGGAAACAGCCCCATGGGCCCCAGACTGTGCCCATGACAGGCTCAATCCTGGTAAGCAGCTGCCTCAGAAGCAGCTGGGCTGCTGCACGGCATGGAGCTGGTGGGATCACACACTGAGATTCCCATCGGCAAACGTCACTATTGAAACATCTCCTCTTTGCCAATATTTGCCAAGCACGGGAGATAAAGTGGCTACAAGTCATGACTGCTGGCATTTCAATCCACTAGGACTAGCAGTGGAGGGGCAGCCGGGCAGCCAGGCAGCTCCCAGGGGTGGGGGGTCCTGCCAGCTCAGCCCCCGAAGCCCCCCTGCAGCAGTGCAAGGAGAGCCAGGATTCCTCCATGCTGGTGCACAGCACCTCTGGAGCCTGGGATGGATGCTGCTGCCATGGGCACTACTGCCTCTGCCACCCTGCCCTGGGCATCACCACAGCCCCTCTCCTGCCAGAACCCCTACCTCTGCACCATGACAGCCATCTCCACCAGGTCAGCATCTCCCTGAAACCCTCAATGTAGTACCAATACCCTGGCTCCAGCACTGTGCCATCCACTCCATGTCATCCCAGTGACCCCAGTATCACTGCCTGCCCTGTCTGCACCACACATCCCTTTCTCCCCCTTGCTCCAGGCTGCCTATGCAGTCTCTGCAGTGGTCCATAAGAGGATGAGGCAGGACACAATGCTGAGATACAGCTCCTGGAGGAGAAGCCCAGAGCATTATCAGCACAGGGAGTTAATTAAGGTCATGTCAGGCGATAAGGAAACAGGATGTCAGAGCAGCAGCAGCAGCACAGGGGGGTCAGAGCATGAAAAACTCCCTCTGAAAAGCAGCTCCACTGAGATGTGATCAGCCAGGTGCTTGGGGACAGAGCAGCTGTCATGGCTACACAGGCAGGGCTCCATGTATGGCTACATGCAGGGTACATGCTGTACCATGTCCAGTACAGGACAGAATGGGATGGGGTGAAATGGGATGGGGATGAGGATGGGGCAGGGTGGAGTGGGATGGGATGGGATGGGATGAGATGGGGATGGGATGGGATGGGATGGGAAATGGCTGGGCAGAAGGGCTGGTGAAACACCATTTCCTGGGCCAGGAGCCTGCTGAACGGTCCTGGTTATTTCCTCCTGTCCTCATGAAGAAGCAATGCACCTTAGTGTGACTAGTGTCATGCCAGCAGGGCAGGAATTACTGTAAATGCCTGCCCATAATTAGCACATGTAATTGCAGACACTCTCTGATTAGCAGGACCTCAGAGCTGCATATGCCAGACTGTTTGACAGTGCTTGCATTGCTCCTGCCTCAGACTGTTCACCTCTCTGCTCAGTGATGACTTCACCCCTGAGCCAGGCAGTGCCATAGGGCTGGGAGAGTCAGGCCGACCTGGCATGGCACACCACAGTCACAGCAGGGTGGTGGGAGCAGGCTATGGACAGGGGCACAGGCATAGGGAACACACAGCCATTGCAAATCCATCTTTCTTGCACAAACTGCAGCACGACCTGGTGCCCTGCCTTGCTGGGCAAGAGCTGAGCTGATGGGACATAATTAATACTTGCATCAATCTCATCTGGATTTGCATAGTGCCCTCAGTCCCGTGCTGCTTGGGAAGGTGGGCTGCTCCAAACCTTTCCCTGGAGCAGCAGCACCAGATGCTGGACTGGCCCTGCCTCCTCTGCAGGAGTCACAGCCCCAGCATGGCCCCTGATTTGCCCCCACATGCACCCTAGCCCTCCTTGCCTCACTGCAGTGGGGACACCTGCAGGTCCCTTCCCTGCCCTGCTCCAGCCACTGGAGCATTGAAGACAGATGGAGGTGCTTCTGTCTGCTGTCGTCTCCCTCACTCCTTGCGCTGTAAAGAAATTGTGGAGATGGCAGCTTGGGAGTGAAGGACACAGCAAGTTTTGGAGGGCAAAGGGGTAGGGCTGAGCTGCAAACACCCCCAGGCAGCTGGGAGGCACAGCAGTGCCCACCTCTGCATGCCCAGATGGAGTTTGAGGTCCATGAGAGTAAGGCAGCATCCACAGACAGTGCCTCTTTCCTGCAACACTCAGTTCCCTCCTGCCCCTCTCCTTCTCCCTTGGCCCAGGTGAATTCCCCTGTCCCATTAATGAAGGGGTCTGGGAGGAAGAAGAGCCAGGGGAGAAAAGAACCCGGAGTGGTGGCAGGAACACCAGGATGCAGGCAGGGACCATAGCCCTCACCTTGCTGCCCTGTGGGTGCACATGCAGGTGGTAGAGGCAAGGGGCAGTACAGGGATGTGCAGGGTGTCATTGACCCCAAAGATGACAGGCTGGTGACATATCCTCGTGCAGCCAAGCGCAGTGCCTCTCCACAGCTGCTGACACCACTGACAGCTGCTCCCAGCCCCATGACACCGCAGGGACCGCCATGCTCCAGGCACAGCCGGACTATCAATGGATACAGGGGGAGACATGGGCACATCTCCAGCCCCTGGCCCTGCTCACAAGCTCTCTGTAGCCATTGCCACTGATGTGTTTCACCCCTGCCTGACCAGAGGACCCATAGCATCTGCAGCACCTGCATTACCTATAGTACTTGTGGCACCTGCTATCCAGCCCACCACGGACACGGGGGACATGGCCACTGATTGTGACTGTGACCAGAGTGGGGGGGCCACCACCTGATTGCAGCTGCCCAGATGAGTGCATCCAGCTCAATCAGAGCTGCACAGCCCTCCTGCATGCCGGGCACCGGGAATTAAACTGCTAATGAGCTGCTGGCTGGAGGGCCGGCAGTTAGTGATTAATCAGAGGCTCTACTCTGACAAGGCTGTGCCTCCTCTCCCTTCCTGCCCTGCACATCCCAGAGCTGGCGGCCAGCAGTGACCAATGCGTCCCCCAGCCCCTGCTCCCTGCCTGCCCAGCTACCATGGGCAGGGGACAGCCTGGCTCAGCTCTCCAACACAAACAGTGTCCACTGGGACACTGTGCCCACAGGTACTTCCAGCCACTGGCTTTCCTGTCCCCCAGCTCCTCCTGCACTCACCTTCCCCAAGCTGCCATCAGGTGAGAACCTTTTGTTCTGATGGAAGAAAACCTGTTGAGCCCAGCTGAGCTCAGCTGCTGCTCATCATGTGCAGAGTGTGCTTGGGCTTCTGTCTGAGAGAACAGAGATGGGCCAAGTGATCTGGAGGGTGTCTGCAGAGTGGCTTCACAAGGGAGGCAGGGGACGAGCAGCCATGCAGCCAGTAACATCTCCTGGGGACAGAGCAGGCTCATGCAGGAAGTCCTAGTGCATCAGGGTGCAGGTCCAGTCCCCCTGGCCCAAGCCCAGCAGCACAGTGCCATTTGCTACCCTCACCTCCTGCCTGCTGCTGACACAATGGTGGCATGGTGGGTGATGGGACTGGCAGAGTCCTGCCTGTGCCTGGCACAGCCCACTGGGGCATGAGGGAAGGCTTTGCAGTATGAGCAGGAGACAGCCATCCACAGAACAGTGCAGGGAGCTGCAGGGAAGCTACTTGACCTTGAGCCTGACTGTTCCATGCTGGGACCCTTCATGGTCATGGCAGAGTCAGGACAGGGCAGGAGGTGGCAGAGGTGTCAGCACTCTCCTATCCTCACACCCTCCCCTGGCTGCATGTCAGGGCAGCGCCTGGGAGAAAAGGCCAGCGACCAGCAAGGAGCAGGTTAGAGATGCGTGTTTTCCCCTATTGCACAATTAATCATGAGAAGTTTTTCCTCCTTTCGTGCATGAAACAGAATTTGGCAGGGCACTCTGACCACAGGGACTGGTTGCATGCTCTCCAGTAAAAACCCAGCCACATCTGGCTAGGAAATAACCTCAGAGCATCCCTGTGTGTGTGTAGGTGGAGAGAGACAATGCTGGGCCAGGCAGGAAAATCCAGCAGGGTTTGGTCCACAGCCCCTCATGTAGTGAGCATCTTCAGCTCCTGGTGTTTGTCCCCCCTCCTCATCCCCCAGCACACACATGGCCATGTTGAGCTGTTGGTGCCCTCATCCCTGCCTGCAGGCCCTGTTATTCCAGTCGTGGACATAAAAATGCCTAGGCAGGGACATCCACCCTGTGGCAGCATCCCCTGTCTGGGCTCTCATCCCACCCTGTCTGCCTCCCCCTGCCCACTCCATCCACTAGCCTGGCTGGAGCCTCAGCCCATCCTTTCCCAGAGGGAAAGCAAGCTGAAGCCTCCCCAACAGCGTTCCAGTTATTTGTTATTGGAAAAAGGGGGAAATACGTTTTTCGACAATTATTGTTTTTTCCACCTGACTGGCTGCAAACTTGTTAATTTTTTTCTTTAATGTGTGAACAGTGTCGACGGCAGCTGCATGTCAAATGACTCTACGCCCTATCTGCGGGTCCCTGGCTGGCTTTCAGCACTCGCACCGCAAACATTGCCTTCTATAAATAAAGGCCTATATCTCATCAATGGCAGAACAGCAGAGCTTTATATAGTCGTCTTACATAAAACCGTCTCTCTTTATGGGCTTCAAACCATTTGCGTCACTTAGTGCAGCTCCGTAAACCTCCTTCTCCAGACACTCCCTCATGGAGGGAGACCCAGCACGGCTGCCCCGTGCCCCACTGGGGAGCTGGGATCCCCGCTCTGCCTGGGGCTGTCCCTCAGTGCCTCCGCAGGGCCAGGTGGCAGCTGTGTCCTTGTTCCTCTGCCCCACAACCTTGGCACATGCCCCCCTGCAGCCCACCCAGCCTTGGCACCAAGTGCCATGATGGCTGCTGGCACTGCCAGGCACTCCAGGGCTTGGGGATGGCTGGCCAAGGGCCAACAACACTCACCCTGCCCTTGTAACCCTGTCCCTGACACCTGTCCTGCAGCAGCACAGTCACAGATGCTGGGAGGTGCTGCTCTGTCCTCCGTTACTTGGGAATCAGGGACCCGAGGGCGCGGGGTGACTGGGGACATGGTGCCAGGCTGGGGGGGCAGACCAGCTCACAGTAGCTCTAACTCTGACATGCAGAGAGCACAAGGCCGGCCAGTGGCTTTCCACCCCACTGCCCAGTGAGCTCTGGAGTGGAGGATTCTGGTCACTGCCCCCATGGCCACAGGTCCCAGCCCTAGGCTCCCGCAGTCCCCAGGGCCCCAGGCTCCATATGGCAGAGCCTTCCTTGCGGCTCGCCGCAGGCACCCGCCTGCACGCAGCCATGGGTTGTGGGGGGGTGGCAAGGGGGGGCGGGAGCGCTGAGACTCCTACTGGGGCTGCAGCAATGCCGGCCTGCAGGAGGCAGCCCACACCCCTTCTGGGACTCCGGGAGCTGGGGGGTGCGGGGGGGAAGGGACAGAGCTGCAGAGAACGTGGTGACAAGCCTTCATTTGCCTCCGTGACATCCCAGCTGACTACCCTAGGTGGCTGAAGCCAGAAGGAGACAGGGATCTAACAGTATCATGGCACTGGAACCTGTGGTGCACTCTGACCCGTGGCTGTCCCCAGTGCTGTCCATGGGACCCCTGCCACAGCTGTGGCACCGGCATAAATGCCGGGGCCACAGCAATGCTCTTCAGCGATGGGGCCACATGGCATCCAACCATGCTGCTGGCACAGGGCAGCAGCACCCCAGCCCACCCTGCTTCATGCCCAACCAGCCATGCAGCACCCCATGAACCCCCCTGCCCCCTCTGTCACCCTGCACCCTGTCAGACCCACTGCCCTGTGTTCCTGTCACCCCATGGTCTCACAGCCCTGTAGCCCCGGACACCAGCAAGCACCAGCTCCTGCACCCCTCCCCTCTGCGTATTTTGTCCCCATTCCTCTCGCGGCCACCCGAGGTGCCCAGCCCCCTCTGCAGTCAGCAGTGCTGGAGGAGCACTGCCCCACAGGCACCCCACGGGTGCCCTGGCCCCAGAGGGCAGCAGCATCCCCCTCTACTCAGCCTGGCACGTGGGCCCAGCCTCACAGCACGTCCCACATCCCTGGGGAGACACACCAGGCGCGGGCGTCCTGGCCGCTGGCTCCCCCCGTATCGGAGACAGGCTTATTAAGTGTGTGATATTAAATTACCCAGATAAGAGCATAAGAGCTTTTAAAGTCAATTCATTAAATATAATTATGAAGAGAGCTTTTTTATGCTCACGGTGATCCGATCTCAATCAGGGAGACGGTGGGAAAGCCGTCGGCTCCTCCAGCATCTCTGCTCCCCCGCTGCGTCGCCTCCGCACCCCCCTGCTCCCCCGCCTTGCTCCCCTCCTGCAGGGAGCTGGCACCCACTACCATGGCCCTTGGTGCCCACCCCACTGCCCTGGCACCCCCTCCACAGTGTTGCTGCTGCTGTCAGTGCCACCCCACTTGGATGGAGTTGGCATGGGGGTCTGCTCAGCAAAGGATTTGGGGAAGGGGAGGCAATGGGTGTGAGATTGTAGGGGCAGTGGCATTGGAGTGGAGGGCAGCAGGGTATGGAGGTGCTCAAGGGCAAGAGGCAGGGGTCTGGGAGCTCAGTATAGATTCTTCCCAGCCGTGGATCCTCTTGTCCCCATGATTCAGGCCCCTTGCTGTCCCCTGCAGACCAGCCTCCTCAGAGACCTAATGATGCATCCCCACTCCCCAGGCAGGAGGGGTGCATGATACCCTCCCATCCTACTTTCATTAAAGGTGCTTTGTGACCAATTAAAACCTGCCAACCAGGTGGTACCTGCCCTGAGGTAACCCCTCAGATGCAGCCCAGGTGGCAACATGGCAGGCCTATGCACTGGGCACCCCTCTTGCTCCATGCACCCCCAGCCACATCCCAGGGTGCAGCTGCACAGGAGGCTGCACCCAAATATATTGGGGGAATCCATGAGGAAGCAGTGGTCCCAAAGACACCTCATGACCCCCACACCAAGAACATCTCCTCAACCACCTGAAAGAGATTGTCAAGACACCTGCTCGTCCCCTTGTCACCCCACCCCACGGTCACAAGGGACTTTGCAGTGACACCCCTAGGTGCAGCCAACCCCTTGCTCTCCCACCAGAGTCTCCCAAAATCCCATTATCCCCAAATACACATACTTGCTGCCAGAGCCTGAGCACCTGGGAGAAGGAGTAGCAGCATGGCTGGCAGGGGGCAAGGTGGGCTCCAGACTGGGGTCCCTGCAGAAGGCTTCGGTGGGGGCTGGTGGGAGCAGCTACCCGCTGCTGGGAGCTGCTGGACTGACATTTATTTTTAGACGTGAATTGTATAAATTAGCATTTCTCAGCGGATTAAGCAGCAGGAATTGTGTAAAATTAAATGGCAACGAATTGCATTAAAGTCCCCCGTTTTCTGGCACAAACAGCGCCTCGAGCCGTGCCCAGGCGGCTCATGTGTAACAGCGCCGGAGATGCCGCTGCCGCTGCTCCGGACAGGAGCACGGCCAACCTGCCACATGCCTGCACTACCCGGGACAGGTCTGGAAATGCACAAACACAGTGGCCAGACTGTGAGGATGGAGGGTTCCAGATGGGCTGTGAGCCCCTGGGTAGCTGGCTCAAGCACTCCCTGGGTAGCTGGCTCAAGCACTGGGCTGGGACTGCAGGATGTGGATGCAGGGAGTGGAATGCCATGACCCAGATGGGCACAGATGGGCTCAGCTGAGCAGCTCACAGGCATGATCTAGGTGAGGGATGCTCCAGCCTCTCCTGGGCACTGACACCACCAGCCCCAGCCCAGCCAGTCACTGCCAGGCATGGCAGGACACCCATCACAGTCACAGCCATGCCACCCTCCAAAGGAGATGATGCTGTGCTGGGACACGTAGAGCACTGCCTGGCCCGAGAGCCACTCTGTGCCCCAGCCAGGGCAGGTTCTGCAGTAGCTGGAGCCCACTGAGCAGCTAGGGGGTCCCCAGCCCTGCACAGGAGTACAGGGAAAATGGACTGGTTGAATGCCAGGGGCTGAGCAGGCACCAGGCAGGGTAGAGCAGGTGAAAAACAATGAGTTGATCTATTTTACCCAGTAAAAATAGGCTGAAAATGTGACATTTATTAAGTACGATTCTGGTGGAAAGGTCAGAGAGTCCCCATGTCAGGAACAGTGGGAGTGCCTGGCTGGGAGGAGGCAGAGGCGACAGCCTGCTGCCCTCGCCCACCCTCTGAACCAGGTTCTCTTGTGTGCATGTGGAATGCAGCTGAGGATGTTGCCCATCTCAGCACAGGGCTTCCCCCTCTGGGGTCTGCATGGGGTGTTGGGGAGAGCCCTCACGCTGCCCACACCCCGGACAGGCGGGAGGCCTAGCATGGAGAGCCGGGGCTGGTGCCAACTCCGAGAGGCACTGCCAGCTCTCAGCAACCTCCCTGCTCCCCCCCAGCTTCCAGCCCCAGCACAACTGGCTTCAGCAGCCACACATCACAAACAAAAGGCTTTTGACAACGAATGAGGTTTTGAGAAAGGCACTGGGCTCCTGCCCGGCCGCGAGCGGAGGCTCCTGCTGCAGCCACTGCCGGCGAACAGGCGGGATGCTGCTGCCAACTGAGGAAGCCCCCTCCATGCACTTTCTCCCACAGCCCCCAAACTCCTGCACACCCCATCTGTTTGTGCCCCCATCTCCAAAGCACAGTCGGGAAGGCTCCCTTTTCCCTCAGTGCCACCTGACATCGCCAGAACCGGCCTCGGGTTGTGGCTGTACCAGGGTGCCAGGCAGGGAGGTTAGGATGAGTGCAAATCACCCACGGCAGCTCAGCCCCAGCGCCGTGGGGACACTTCCCAACCTCCTGCTTAATGGCATGTAAAGAGTGCCATTGATTTCCTGCACCGGCACCCTCAGCTCTGCAGCTGCACTCACCCAGCCAGGAGTGCTCCGTGCCCGGTGCCCTCACCAAGGCATCCATTGGACAGTGTGCCGGCGGGCACTGGGCAGTGCACCCGAGCACAGCAGAGACTGGGGGGCTGCGGAGCACGGCACAGCTCAATGGGGTCAGAAGAGGCTCTGCCAGGGCTCCAGCACGGCCCTCTAGCAGCCGGCACAGGGGGCACATTTGTCAGCGGGGCTGCAGGGAGCCTCGCTGCGGCTCAGGGTTGTCCCTGCCGCTGGGGAGATTTACAGCCCAGCCGGGCTTTATTACATGGAAGATGCTTACGCTGGGGATTTTTTTTTCCCGATAGTTTCTTAATTTGCTGTCCCATAAAGAATGTGGATTTGTGACGTTGAATAGGGGAAGATCATTTACCACTCACGGCTCTTACTTAAAGGATCCGCACGAGTTATTTATTGTGTGAGCACGGACTGCAAGCACCAGCACAAGGGGACATGCTCCAGCCCTGGTGCTGCTCCTGGTCCTGGACAGGGAGTCAGCGGGCCCCCCACAGCTGGCCACTCTGGTGCTGAAAAACTTCCAGCCTCTGGACAAAGTCCACCTCATGCCCAGAGGGAAGGAAAGACCCCAGAACTCCTGCTAGCATGGCTGCAGGGAAAGCTCCTTCCCTTCTCCAGATCGCTGGGGGATAGCCTCTGCTACAGAGGCTGCTGGCTGTGGGCTGGATGCCCCGGGACCCCAAGCCATTTGCCCGACTGGGATGTGCTGCAGTCTGGGAGCCCTCCATCACTGCAGGACATGCTGTGACTCACACACTCACCCACAGCAGAGCGGGTACAAAAGCTTTCTGAACATGAAGGCTCACATGGGGACCCAGAAATGGGACTGACAAAGCTTGGAGCTCCCTGCTACATGAGCAGCCTGGGTGCCCCTTCACTGAAGGGGCCACAGCTATGAGGCACAGGAGTGCCCAAGCCCACACAGCACAGCTGGGACTCAACCTGCCTGCCAAGAAGCCTGTGCTGTGTTTCAGTCATTCCCAGGAGACACAAGGGACCAATTTGGCTCAGGGAACGGGAGTAGAAGGCTCCAGCTCCAAACGGTGTAATGCCTTGACAGGTCCCACTGCTGCCTGGCAAAGCTTTGGGACATGTTATGTGGCAGAGAGGTATATCACATCTTCACCCATCCCTCCCCACACCCATTTCTGCAGTCTCTCCTACCCCAGGTTCACCCCTTTGCTCCAGGCAAGTGAGAGGTGACTGTTACACCCCTTTCTGCTGACAACACTGATGCCTCAAAGGCCAGAAATGTTGAGCTGTAGACAGGGTGGGTGGAGGCTTTAGGACCCCTATAGTCCTGTTCTTTGGCCATGAGCCCACAGTTCAGCTGTGCCCATTCTCATGCCTGAAGCCTGCTCCAGCGCAGGGTGCTGGCACACCAGAGCCCTGCTGCCTGGGCATCCCCAGGGCATGCTTGTAAGCAGATGAGGTAGGCAGGCCAGCTGGTCCTGCCTGGCCACACTCTGAGAAACTGGGTCCCAGTGACTGTCTTGGTGATCACCCTTCACTGCCACACAGCACAGTGCATGCCACACACTCTGTCCATGCTGTGGGAAGCCTGTACTGCCCCATCCACCTGAGCTCTGCCCCGCCAACATCACAGTGTGGCTCAAATCCCATTGCCACGCTGTGCCACTGCCCAGCACAAGGCTGAGCTCGCTGCCTCCCCCACAAACCAAAGCTGTGCAGGATCCTCCAGGAGGATCCCAGGGCTGGAGTCAGCATGGCCAAGCTACGTGCAGGACTGTCCAGCACCAGAGCTTCCTGCTCCAAACCCTGCTGAACGACACTGCTCCCGGGAAAACTCAAGCAGCTGGTGTAGAGCAGGCACAGAGCCCAGCAAATCCCCAGGAGAAGTGGGGCTGCCCACCCACTGTCCCCCACTCCTTCCCACTCCACTGCAGTGCCCCATGCCACCCCCAGCCCCCGGACAGGGATTTCTCCCCCCGCTTCCAAACGTCTCTTTCCCAGGGACAGCATCACTCTGCACATTGAGCAGGCGTTGTACCGATGGGCACGAAGTGAAACGGAACATGCTGCATCAGCCATTTCCAGCCCCACGGAGCCTGCTCTCCTCCCCAGTATCCTGCACAGCCCATGGCATCACACCCCACTCCCCGGCACGGTGCGGGGTCTGGCTGGCAGCACAGCTCCTGAGAACGCGGGAGCCAGCTGAGCACTAGCCCCTGGCAGCCGTAGGAGAGAGGCGGCTCATTTCCAGAGTCATTAAGGTCTGAAAAGGGTCCCATCAGGTATTCCGCCCGTTCAGCACATTTATTTTCCCAAACCACAGTGGGGATTTGTGATTCCAGGCTCAATATTGGTGAGAGCTGCACACTGGCGGCGGCCGGCCAGGGGCTCTCTGCCTGGGCAGACCGGGCGCTGCTTGGAAGGGGCCCTGCTGCCAGTCCCGGGCAGTGAGTGGGCAGCCCCGGGCAGCCCCCGCTCGCCTGGCTGCAGACATGCCTCCAGAGCGGAGCTGCTCGGCATTTGTGCTCGGCATGTGCACACGTGCGTGTGCAATGCCGGCAATCTCCACATTTACACACATCCCCGTGCTAATCCCGCAAATGCAAGAAGGTTCCCCTATGTGCAAAGGGGTCTCTGCCTGCCCCCCTGCCCCTCTCGCTGAGTAAAGCACCCTGCGTCAGGGCACTTTGATCCGGGGCAAGAGCAGGCTGGAGCAGGACTCTATGCCATAGCTTTCCCCCGGCCGCTGCACACCCACCCTGGGGACCGCTGAACCCTGCCGCTCACCCACCGCGGCTCCTGCCCGTGAGCCCCTCAGGCACAGACCTGCCGACAGTCCTGTGGCGCAGAGCCCTGCTGAGAGCTCCCACGGAGGATCCTCTCCCTCTCTCCATGTGAAACTTGGAGGGAAACTCAAACAGAGAGAGATGCAAACTTCAGCAGCCGGAGTGAGGGAGCCCTGCTCCGGTGCGACACGGACGGGTGGGTGCCCCCGTGCCGGTAGGGGCCCCTAGGGAAGCTGAGCCAGGTGTGCACTCACCACAGTGAAATCACGGGATGAGCAGTTCTCGCCGCTGAAGTTGCAGCTCTTGAGCATGTCGTCGAGCTGGTGGCCGGTGCGGTTGACAATGTCAGCCATGTCGGGGTCAGGGTAGAGCAGGTCCGTGGCCTTGTGACCATCCCGGTCCTTGGGGGGCAACCCGGTCATGTTGGCTAAGTGGAAGATGTCGGCGTCGGTGAGTGCCGAGTGGCGGTAGCGGTTGATGTTGCAGATGGTGATGGCGGGGAAGACCATCTCACGGATGGCCTCCTCGTCCAAGGCCATGACGTGGGGGTGCTCCAGGTAGAGCAGCGCTGACTTGGCCGCCTGGTAGAGGAAGAAGGCGAGCGAGGCCAGGAAGGCAAATGCCCAGAGGGTCTGGCGCACGCCCAGCCGTCCCGACCGGCAGATGTGTCCCAAGCCGTGCAGCGTGCTGGTGCTGGCAAAGGTGGCCAGATCCCGGGAGCGGGGCCGGGCAGGCTCCTCGATCAGGCTCTCCTTGTCCCCTTCTTCTTTCTCCTTCTGCTTCTCATCCTCTTCAGCAAATTTGATTTTACACACGATCTCAATCGGCATCTGCCCAGTGCAGCTGGTGTGCCCAGCCAGCGAGCTGCCCCCTGGCACAGGCACCGGCCGAGAGCCCCGCCAGGCGCTGGGAGGGGGTTCGGGTCCCCCCCAAGCCCCAGCACGGCACCGGGAGGGCCGAGCCGTCTCGGGAGGGAAGCGCAGCCCCTCTCAGCAGCTCCGAGCCGCCGCTTCCCTCTTGTCTCACTAGTCGATCGTCTCCTTGTGCCTTCGCTTATCAGCACAAATACAGCTGTCAAAAACCCCTCTCTCTCCTCTCCCTCGCTCTGTCTCTCTGCCTCTCTCCTTCGCTCCTCTCTGGTTAAGACCCCAGCAGATACAGGCAGCATTTAGGCATCATGTGCTAATAAAATCCAGGGAATACTTAATAATTCAAGACATGTCAACATTATTTCATCGTCAAATAAAGAGCAAGCGTCAGAGAAAAGAGGCAGTGTGAAGGGCCCGGCGCCTCCGGGGCAGGGAGCCACGCTGCGCCCGCTCCCCAGCTCCGGCCCCGAAGTGCTGCCGGAGCCACTTGTTTGAATGGCTCGGGGGCTGCCGGAGCCGAGCCGTGCCGAGCGGGACCGAGCCGTGCCGCGCCGTGCGATGCCGAGTCGTTCGTGTCGCGCCGCGCCGCGCCGTGCGATGCCGAGCCGTGCCGAGCCGTGCCGTGGCGGGCGGGGCACGAAGCCTGTCCCCCACCGTCGCCGCTGCCGCCGCGCTCTCCGCCTGGCCCCGCCGTGCCCCGCCGGCCCGTGCGCCCCGGGGCAGAGCGCGGCGCGGCTCGGCGGGGGCGGGCAGCCTGCGGGCAGCTCGCCCGGCGGCCCCCTCCTGCTCGCCCGCCTGCGGACTCCTCCTGCCTCGGCGGCTCCCTGGCCGTTAACCGCCTCCCTGCCGCGGCCCGCCGCGACCCACGGCGGTCAGCGCCGAGTCACGGCCGTCCCGGCCCCGGCTGTCGCGGCGGGATCCGGCCGGCGAGACGCCGCCGGAGCGGGTCTGAAAGCGGGGTGCCAGGGGTGCGCTTTCCCGTGCCTCCCCCCGCCCCCGCCGTGCTCCCCGGTGCCCCGGAGCCAGGAGGGCGGCAGTATCGCCTCCCGCACCCCGTGTCCTCCGCCCCCCTCTCCACTGCGCTCGCTGTGCACCCGGAATGGGCTCCTCCAGCTTCATTTCTGCCCCCCTTCCCTCCCTCCCTCGCTGCTCCTCATTGTTCTACGGCAGCGCACAAGAAGTGGGGGGCACCACAGGCAGTGACCAACTCTGCTAGAAAGGCTGAGCAAGGGTAGCCCTCACTCTGTCCTGCCCTGCCGAGCCCTTGCTCCTCTCGGGGTCTGCTCCCTCCAGAGCATGGTACCGTCGACCCTGTGCACAGCCCCAAGCAGCACCCAGCCCCCGTGGCAGCACTGCCCTGCAGGCACAGCGTCACAAGCAGGGATGTCCTGTCCCGTCCTGCCCGCGGCAGTGGGGCTCTGCTTGCATGGCTCAGTCAGGAGGTGATGGGTTCAGCCTTAAGGCACCAACCACACGGCACCTGGGTCTGTCTGTTCCCAATGCACAACACCTCTGCCAGCAAGTTTTGATCTCTCCTAGCGTCCTGCCTTGGTGTCACCGGCTGGTGATGGAGGGTTTGCACAGCTAAAAAGGCTGAACCAACCCACTTACTCACAAGTCAAGCCTCTGTGACACTGCCTTGAGGCACAGTGGTGGGGGAAGCACCCGCTCCCTGTCCCCAGAACAAGTCCAGCACTGGGTACCCCCCCCAGCAGACACGGCTCTGCTGAGAAGGTGCGTGCTTGGCAGGGAATCCAGGGTCTCCGGAGGACAAGTGATGAGACAGCCGCCCAGGAGCGCGACAAGAGGCCTCGCCTCTCCTCGGGGACTGCGCCGCAGGTCAGCATGACCTTCACTGTGCTGCCAATGCCAACGACAGAGCTTTCCCCAGCCGTCCGGCAAGCGCACATGCATCTTCAATCTTCCCATCGATCTGTGCATGGCACACATGTTTCTGCCTCTGTGTGGGTCAATACAGCATGATAGGCTGCCTCCGGCAAGGAGCACGCACAGCCCCAGCAGCCTGTTTCTCCCTGCCCAAGGGATGCAGCATTCACGTGCCAGCCCTGCACCTCCAGCTCAGAAAGACACGGAAGGAGTAGGCTGGGCAGGTGAACCAAGTGCTGCTGCCACCACAGGTGCCCCAGCCACACAGCCACCAGATCCCAGTTACTTCCACAGGGACTCTTGGCCCTCTGGGGGATGCTTGGCCTGGCAAGGACCACAGGTAGAAAGGGCCTGATCCTGTGGCAAAGAGTTTCCATGGAACCAGGCAAGCCCTGGGTCTTTGGTCTGCAGAGTTGGATGTGTAGTCCCTGCCTGCACCTCTCAGGTGCTGTGGTGGCGAGGGACATGAGGGCATGGAGGGTCTGCCAGGCAGGTCACCCCATAAGCGCAGACCCTGAGGTACAGGGCAAACTGAGCTCTGTGAGTGTAGGACCAGCTGGAGCCCAGTGTCCTGTGTTCTGGACAGTCATGGCATGGGAGCAGGACTGTCCCTTGGCTCCCTGCAGGACCCTGTCCCCCATACCAAGGGGATCACATACCCCTGCTTTCTCTGGGTGTCTTCAGCTACATTATCAACTGCCACCTGGACTGGGGACATGTCTCAGCACCACCCCCCCAGCATGATCCCCTCCTGTGTGGCCAAAGAGGTCAGCCCTCTCCCGTCTCCTCTCCTGTTGTACTCTGCTCCTGCCTGTCCACCCAGCAGGGGCAAATGGGTGTTGGAGACTCATCCCTTTGCAGGATTACCCAAGGCTAGAGTGCGGCCAGGATGGGTTGGGATCAAGCTGTGCCCTAATAAGTGGCACCCATAGCACAAGCCCCATCCCCAGCTGCAGGCCTTTAATAAGCCATGGAGAGGGGAGGACTATGGCTTCTCAGCCAGGGATCTCTGGATGACAGAGCATGCTGGGTGAGACAGTGGGATGGAGGTGCAGGGAGTGGGGAAGGAGCACGGCTTGGGAAGATGGGCTTAGAGCAGGGCTTAGGGACTGCTTTCTACTCAGACCAGACAAGGCAGAGAACAAAGCATGAGCTAGGAATGGCTGGTGCTGCCCCTTTGCCAACATGTCTGCAGGTCCCCAGGGTTCCACACTGGAGCATTTCATCTGTGGCAGAGTCCCTGCAAGTGGGGGGCATGAGGCCACACGAGGGGACTGTGGTGTGTAGTAGGGCTCATCTGCCCCTTCACCAGGCCACATGCAGCTACAGAGTCTGTTTGCCCTCTGATGGTCCCTCATCCAGTCCCTGGATATGATGCTAACAGTCAGGAGAAGCACAATGCCCTGGGCTCCTGTGCTGACTTCACTAGCCAGCATGAAAGCAAGCCAACAGGATGGGAGAGCCAGTCAAGGGCTTGCCAGCAGATTGGGAAAGTGGAGTCTGTCCTGCTTACCCCTGTGCCCCCCAGCCAGGGGAATGCTGATCATCAGGGACTTGGCACAGGGCCCATGCACTACACTCAGATGATGGGGGGAGGCTGCGGGTGCCAGGGAAGACAGGACTGGAATTTGAAATGATGTTGACAAATCGGAGAAATGGCCTGAAAACAATCAGATACAATTCAAAAGGACAAGAGCTGGGCTGGGGCGGGAAGCAAATCTGCCCAGCAAGCAGAGGGCGAGCGGCTGGAGGGCAGGGCTGCCAAGTGGGCAGGAGGGCAGGACAGAGCCTGGCTCAGCAGTGGGCAGCAACATCAGCTTGTCTGAGTTGAACACCAAATCCCAGGACAATCCCAGGTGGATAAACAAGGTATGCAGAGGGGCATAACCCTCAGGCAGGACATGTTCTGCAGATGCAGTTATCTGTGTGAGCAGGAGCTGTGTTTCCAGATGCCCAGCAGCCAGGCAGATGCTTGGAAAAGCGGCTGGGAGTTAGGAGAAAATAGGAGAAACCTCATACACTTGGGATATGGAATCTATCAGTTTAATATGGGATGTCTGGCAGCCCTGCAACTGCACTGAACTCAGTGAAAAGGACAACGTTGCTCAGGGCTGCGTGAGAAGGAGAATCATTCGTGAGGCATCTGAAGTGTTTGCTGGCGGCAAGGCCTTACCGGGAGCCCTGTGCCTGGCCTGGGACACACATCAAGAAAAATCCAAACTAATTGTAAAGGGTATAGAGGATGGCAGTAACAGAGAGCAGTGATGGAGACTGGCTGGAGACACTGGAGGTTTGGGTGAGAGCAGAGGAGGTTAAGAGTCTGCATCCATTAACAAAATAACGGAGCACAGAAGTAGGGAGCTTTCTACAATATCAGGGCTCTGACACACCCACAGAACACAGCAGGAGATAGGTGAAGTCTACACATAGAAGCAGCTTCTGGAGGGATGCTTGGTGAACCTGACCCTTCTGTGGTAGCCTCCAGCACCCACATGGTGATTCATGCCCTCCAAGACACAGGCACTGGCTGTTTCTATTCTTAGCCCAGTCCAGATGAGGGTTTGGTTGTGATTTCCCTTTCTTGTCACCCAGCCAATGGATTGACTCTTTTCCATACCAAGACCCAAACTCCCACTGCACTCCAGCACTGGTGCTGTGCCACTGCAGTGAGCTTGCCCTCCCAGCCAGCCTGCAGGGCTGCAGCTCCTCAGGAGGGATGCAGGGGATCAGCCCAGGGGACCAAGAGTGACATGGCAGGGGGAGCCCAGAAGGGTGGGGGACATTAGTGACTGGACAGTTACAGACCTGGGTGGTCAGCAGGCAGCTATCCAATGGGAGACTCCCATCATGGAGCTCCCACCTGATACTCTGCTAGGCCAAACTGGCCAGGATATGGATCCAGCTTGCTGAGTGCTTCTACTGCCAGCCCAAGCCTGTGAGCTGGCTGCTACGTCTTCCTCGCCAGCTCCTCGCACTCCAGAGTTGGCGCTGGCCACGGCCCTATGCCCAGAGGGAAGTGGATCTGGGGCAATCATTACTTTTGATCTAATTGAAGGGAACGTGACTGTGGAGCCCAGCTGGCCGCAGCACTCAGCTCTGCCTCATGCAAGTTGTATCCTCTGAGACCCTTGCAAACACGTTGGCTTAACAAGAGCAGCCTCCTTGCATGGCCTCCCCGGCATGCTGCCGGCGCCTGCCCAGCAGGTCAGGCTCTGCAGCAAGGATGGCAAGTGCCTCGGTTGTGGGGAGATGTGGGATGACAAGATGTCCACTCCAATTACAGGAGAGCTGGGCTGGCGACAGTGTGATGAGCATGCCAGGCATCACTGCCTGCTGTGGAGCTGGCTGTGGGGGGGCCACAGGAGCAGTAATGCTGCCTGCACCCCACTTGCTGAAACCTCTGCACCATCCTCCTGCACTCACTGGGGTGGTGGGGTGAGGCTGGGAATGGTGGGAGGGAGCTGTACGCACCAGGACAGGAGCGGAGCAATGGATTTGAGCACTGCTACCAGCTGCATCATGCTGGGATGGGGAAGATGGCAGCGCTAGTGCTGCAGACCTCACTGGTGGTCCTGGTCCCCAGTTTGGCCCACTGTGACAGATGAAAAGTCTGCTAGGGCCAGCAGATGTGTGGGAGATGCAGCACCCCATTAACGCACTGACCCTATTTACGTAAACTACCCCGATTAAACACAATACCTTATTAAATGCTTTACCCCAATTAAGTGCAATACCTTAATTAATGCAACACCCCAATTAAAGACAACACTCCCATTCAATTTATTCCTTCATTAAGCGCAAAACCTCAATTACAAAGTCTCTTTTGTAAACTGCATGAGCTCGCGCAAGGTGCCCTGGACACCTTTTGCTGCTGCCAAGAAAACAACACCGAGTTTATGTGGCTTTTGAGGTCCTGCCTCCAGGAATTAAAGGAGTGGGTTTCAGTAGGATCTGAGTGCAGGAGCATCTCTTTGATGGCTGAGAGGAAAATGCCTGCATCAGAGCTTGGTTAGATCTCATGGACACTCGATGGGATGGTGGGTCCAATCCCTGCCTGATCATGGGAGAAAAGGGTTTGTGCTGAGCCCAGGCTGATTCCACGGTATTTAACCCTAGTAAGCAGTGAGATCTCCACTGTCACCCCCCTGAATTCCTCCTCCCAGAAATGCTCACCCAGCCAAATCTTCCTGTGCCCAGGAAGAGGCAGCAGGCAGTGGACACTGTGAAGTTCCCACCCGTGTGCAGCAGCCCCTGCTCCTGGTCTCCATCTGAGACACCCCGCATGCCATGGACCTGCACTGCCCTGGCTCTGCCAGGCTGAAAGCCAGCAATCCCTATCCATGTTCTACTCTGACTCTGTCACTGCAAACCACCCCCAAACTGAGCCAGCCACTTGATTGCACTGCACAAGCATTCTCACAAAGAGAAAACAAATCTAAAAGCCTCCCAAATCCCAGCATCCCCAGGAGGATGTTCAACCCAGCACCCATCTCCTGACTCCGGATCTGGCAATGCTCGCTGGCCCATGACCAGCAGGAGGTCAGGCCCGGCTGATGCTGCCCTCCAATCCTGCGTGGGAGGAGTGGAGGAAATGGCCTCACCACCCTCAAAGCATCCCCCACGGCTGGAAAGGCTGTCGCAGACGTGACCAGGGAGCGACTCTGTGCATGGGCAATGGGATGTGCACAGTCCCTCCTGCCCTCAGCACTGTTAGGAAGGGGAAGACACCCTGGGAGCCATCACTGCAGCGTGCAGAGACAGTCATTTGGTTTTATAGCCTTTTATTGTTGCAGCTGGTTGGTCCTCCCTTCTCTCTGCCATCTTGAGGAGGGCAGCTAGGCAGGCTGGCACAGGGCCACACTGTGCTGAACAATTTGGCAGTGGTACACCCTCCTGGGGTGCCACTGGATTTGCAACTGCTAGCAAAAACACCGGCATGGCAGGGAAACAGGCTCAGCACCTTGCTGGGGCAGTACCCAGCACTATTTCCCTCACAGCCCCTCTGTCCACGGCCTGAAACCCCCCGCCTCCACCACTTGTCACCTGCCTGGTGGTTTATAAAATTTTAAAGTTAATGGTGTAATAAACTCCAATAATTATATTGCAGCTGCACTGGGGTATCCTGGGATGAATACATTATGGGAGCTGCAGCAGCCAGGCAGAGAGGGCAGCAATGGGACATGCTCCAGCCAGTGCAGTGGGAGATGGACAAGCTTCACCCAGTGCTGCTGTGAGTGGTGCAACTCCTTGCTTAACTCCCTCTCAAATGACAACTGAGCAAAGGTGACTGGAGGGTGGGCAGCTCACCATAGCCACAGTCCTCCCTGATCACAAGGCAGCCCAAGAGACCCTCAGGGAAAAGGATTTGGGAGAAGCTTGATCTCCTAAGGTAGCGTACCATCAGTTCTGATTTATGGGGCAGGGGATGCTTAGATGGATGAACTGGACTGGGCCTGGAGGACCACCCTGCAGCCAGTTGTGGGCAGCCTCAGCAGCAGTGGGATCCATGCTTGGGTGAGCCAAAGCCACAATGTGCAGCCCCCAAGCACCAGCAGGGTGTCCCTGTCCTGCCTCGACATCGTCAGACCTGGCACACCCCCATCAGGGCTGGCATGCTAGCATGAACAGCTGCAGGCATGGGTAATGCTGCTGCTGAACACAGCTGGCACAGCTGGAATGTCATCTCACAGCCAAGGGGACATGCCAAGAGCTGTGCCACACTGGAAAGGCAGTGTGCAGAAGGGTGTAGCCTTGTTGTGGTGTGCAGGGAGGATGGGAGCCCCATCCCACTCCAAATATGACCCTGCACCAGGGAGGTCTTTTGTGCACTGGTATGAGAGTGGAAGGGTGATGAATGCTGCAGGGCTGAAGGCCAGCCCAGTAGTGTCAGGAAGGCCATCACTAGGTTCTTCAGACACCTCTGGAGAAATCCAGCCTGCAAGTAGTCCCAGTGCAGGGCACAGGAAATGCTGGCACTCCAGGAGTACCCACACTGGGCAGCAGGGCTGATACCCATGCATGCCACTCCTCCATCCCATCTCTGGCCCTGAGGGATGGGAGTTCGCCCAGCCAGCAGAGCGTGCAGATCTGCCCTGAAAGACATCATTCAGCTGCCCCCTCAGGCCCCATCCTGCCCTGGCCCCTGCAGTCGTTGGCACCTGGTGCTGGTAAAGCACCCTGTGGCTCCTCCTGGCCCTGGACTGCTCCTCTTGTCCCATCTGCAGTACTTCACCAAGGCAGCTCCTGCTTCCCATTTGGCTTTCCTAAAAACAACAGAGTCGTAAACTGCCAGCAGAGCTGCCTCAGCACAGCAATAGGGCTGAGGTTTTAAATGCACCCAAGTCAGGAGGCTGGGAGTTATGGCTCCCCAGACAGCCATAGCTCAGCTGCATGGTGCCCATGATGGTCCTGCGCGTGCACAGCCATGCGCCACGGGCAAGGGGCAGAGTTAGCGTTACCATGGGAACCATTGCTCCCCATTTTCCAACATTTGTGTGATTAAAACCTCAGCCTTAATGCCATAGCTTCACTGATGGCATATATGGTGGGGGAACCCCGCCTGCTCTCCTCAGGCTGCTGGGTAAAAGGGCTGGGAGTCTGGGACTGCCCCTGCCCCTTGATGGCTGGTGGAGGTGTGGTGGACAGACTGGGTCTGCAAGGTGAGTGGGAAGTTGGAGACAGTCACTGGGGATGGGGCCCTGGACTGAGTACACCGTAGCACAGCACACATCTGGCCACCGAGCACACTGCATGGGCCCCTACATTGGCCAGGAGTGCTGACAGCAAGGCAAGTGTCCACCTGGCTGTAGAGCACATGGCAAGCACGGCACATGCACTGTGCCAGGGATTGAGGAACTGGTGCCTTCAGCACCCTGTGTGCTCCAAACCCCAGGCATGCTGCTGGCACCAAGTGCATATTGCAAACTCCAAATATCTCATTGGTCTTCATATGCAGCATACTGCAAATAGGGAAAACATCCGACTGCCAAGCATCCTGGAAATGTCGACCCCAAAGGTGAGCTGGGGCATCACAAACATGTCACCATCAGGCACCAAGCACCAGCTCCCTGCAAACTGGCAGCTGATGCTGAGCATGGAGGGCACTGCTGGTGCCACATGTGCCATAGACATTGAAAACTGAGCAGTGAACATGGGATACATGACAAACTGTGAGTTCTGAGTGCACTGGAGTGAGCCTCAACAGGGACAGCACAGGCTGGTGGCGCTGCTAATGCAAGAGCTGGTGCTAGCAGTGCACACAGACTGTGCAGCTGCTCCAAAGCGGGCCAGTATCCAGCACCAAGCACAGGCAGGAACACCACTAACACTGTGCAGCAAGCTCTGTAAATGGCAAGAGCATCAGGAACCTTGTGCTGACCACATCATGGGCTGCACTTACAGAGCGTGCTGCAAGTGACCAGTACATTGGGCACTGGGGCAGGATGCAGGGTGAGCGCTCACACCTGCAGGAGCGAGCAGGAGTGTGCAGGCAGCGGGAGCATCCTGTGGGAACCAAGGCTGAGCCCACTGTGGGCACCAAGGCTGAGCCCACTGTGGGCACTGCACATGCAATGGCACTGGGCACCAACCACAGCGCCAGCAGTCTGCTGTGAGCACTCATCACACCACAGGAATCAAAATACTGAGCACACCGCAGAGAGCCGGCTGTGCGAGCACAGGCTACACCGCAAATGCCAAGTCGAACAGACGCAGGGCACACCTTGAATGGAGAGATTGCTGAGCACTTGGCAAACACGAAACCACAGCTGACACCAGATACTGAAGGTGCTGCAAACATCATCAGCGGCGGGGTGCACACCCTGAGCACACTGTGTCTGCCGAGCTGCTGACACTGAGTGTAAGGGCTGTGTAAATAACAATGATGCCACAGGTATTAAGTGCTGAGCACTCTGCAATTATCAAGCAAGCTGTGGGCATCAAGCGCTGCATACACCATGACTGCAAACAAACTGCAGGCACCAATTTGACAAATACACTCCTGATAACAAGCATGTGGCTGGTGCTGAGTGCATGGAAAGGAGCGTGCGAGTGTGGGTACAGAGTGCCACGGGCTATTTGGTGCAAACACCAAATCTGGCGCAGGCACTGGGAATGCTGCACACATCAGCTCGGGCATTGTGTGCATTGCAAATACCCAATATAGCATTGGCACTGAATGCCAACCAAATCCTTCACTGGTTCCTAGCTATGTGCTGTGCTATAAGAAATGTGCCAAGTCACCACCCTCTAAATGCATTGCAAACATCAAGCAGATGCAGACACCACTCAGCCTCATGCTGACCATCAAGAACTGGTCATGCTGCAGCCAGCCCTCTTCCCGTGCCAGCCTCAAAGCCCACTGAAAGAAGCAGCTTCTTCAGGTGCTGCAAACATCAAAATTGACACACCACGTCACAAACCCACCCCAGATGGGCACCAGCAACTACGATGAAGGCAGCTCAGCCTGGAGGCTGCCAGCCCTGTGGTTTTCCCATACCAGGGTGTGTGGGGTCCTGCCTGTCTCTTGGGGAGTGACAGCCATGCAGTAGTGCCAACAGTGCAGCGTGTGCCGGTGTGCTCAGGGCCTGTTATTTCATTTTCACTTGTCCCATCCCATTAGCACAGCTGTCTGCCACCAGAGAAGGGAAAATTGATGCTAAACGGGATATCAATTTATCATGGAGTGTGTCACCCGCCACACGGCTCTGCCAGCCGAGCAGCAGAGACGCGCTGCACCAGCCAAGCAGCACCTGTAATTAACAGCTCGTCAGCCTCCCCCGCACGCTGCAGCCTGGGCACCAGCTGGTGGGTGTGGTGCGGGGAATCCCAGCTGCGGTGCCACCCTCCAGCCCTGGCCGGGACCCCAGCATCGCTCCTCAGGGCCATGTGTGCCCACCCCAGCCAGGGACAGAGGCAGTTCGCAGGTTGCGCGTGGGTGTGCCGGGGATGCCAGCCTGAGGGATGGCTTGGAGAGCCAGCTTAGAGAGAGAGGTTTGTCCCCTGCTCTAGCCATGCCTCAGCCGTTTTAACCCCTGCCCTGATCGCACACTACTGAGGTGTCCCAGCACGAGGCAGAGTTGTAACTCATGTGGTGATGGTGCCCAGTGAGTAACGAGCCGGGAGCCTGGCTCCCAGGCATGAGTTACAGCTGCTGCCTGTGCTCAGTGAGACATCAATCCCGTTGGGTGGCGGGGACAGAAATGTAGAGTTCAGTGTGCCGGGAAGGGGCCGCAGGATGGGCCATCAATCCTGGGCAGGAGGGTGTGATTCCAGCACAGGAAAGACTGGAGGGCACTCACTGAGATAGCCCCTGACCACATCCCCATGCTTATCCCTGGTCCCCCTGGGTGCCCCGAGCCCCAGGAGAATGCAGGCTGTTGTGCCCAGTCCATGCTGCCCAGCTGAGGGGCCACAGCAGGAGGGATGGGCCAGATGTGGTTTCCCCCAGCCCTGGGGATGCCAGTAGCCACACTGTGGGAACAGAAAGGAGGGAAGGGCCCACTGGGACAGCCTAGTACAGAGCCAGGAATGGGGTCCCAACCCGGTGTCAGAAAAATCTCTGTGTGTTTTTGCATGAGCAAGCCCTCCATCCCTGCTACTCCAGGCTGCTCAGCTGTGCTCCCACCTCCCCTCAATGCCTCTGCCATACAGAGGTGCTACAGTCAATCACACAGGCCCTTCTCCACTGGAGATGGCAGGAACAGGGCTGAATCCCACCCAGCCTCAGCTGGGCACTACCACCCCTGCCCTGCACCCTGCGTGCCCGAGTGGTGCGGCAGTGGCAGTGGCAGTGGCAGTAGCAGTGGCAGTGGCAGTGGCAGTGGCAGTGGCATGGTGGGAGGGAGTGGGCAAGAGTGGCAGCCAGCTGAGCTGAAGCTGTTTGCAGCTTTGATGTTAAACACCCAGAGATGAAATGCGTGGCCCCGGGCTGGGTCCCTTGCAGCCAGCCGCCGGCCAGCCTCTGGCTGCGGAGCCGTGCCAGCGCTGGGGCCGATAATTGGATGCATGTTTCTTCCAATGAGTTTGTATCATTTTTATGTAAATTTGACATTTTCCTGATGTTCTGTAATGTGCACAAAGCAAGTGCCGCTCCTGCCGTCGGCAAAGCCTATTTCCTTCCTGTCTGAAGTGCTGTGTTGATTTAAGGGCCTGCTAATACGCACAGCCGGGGCCCCCCCGTGCACACGCACGTGCTCACACGTGGCTCACTGGCTCCGATCTCTCTCCACCAGCCTCATGTGCTGCTCCCAAGCACCTTACCCCGTGTCCAACCCAGGGCTGTCCTGTGCTGCGACAGCATGGAGCTGGGCTCGCCAGGACAGCAAAGCACCCTCTTTATCCATCTCACGTGCCACCAAATTATGCTGCTTGGCTGTTTGGCTCATCCTGATGGAGGTGAAGAGGTTCCTCCATGCCCAGCATGGAAGGATTGCCACCAGCAGTCCCTCAGGGCTCTTTCATCTCCCATTGGAAGGTGGGAGGAGTTCAGAGCCCAGGAGCCAGAGCAGGAGGAAAGGAAACAGCAGCCAAGAGGAACCTTTCCGGCAGCACAGGGAGGTGCTGCCAATTAACCGATTTGAGGGGACCATGCAGTGAGAGCTTTGGACATTGCTGCTTGGGAGCTGCCAGAGGGACTGGGGTGCATCTGCCCAGGCATCCCATGGCACTTCTGGGCAGGGCTCACAGACCACCTGCCTACGGGCAGCAGCCGTGGCACTGGGGGTGCCTTCCTTGGGGTGAGTGCACCCCTGCTCCCACATCCCTGGTTTCTCATGCCGCACAATTTTCCTGGGCTCTGTCTGTGGCGCAGGCGAGTGGGTTTCAAAGGCAGCGCTGCTATTTAAAGCCCTTATTGTTCGCGTCCTTGACACCGACAGCTACATCCTGCTGTCGTTCGATGTGAGCGCATCCTGGCCCGGCCAGCCAGAGGAAGGCAGCTAATGAAGAGCAAGTGCAAAGACGCCTCTTCTTTGTCCTGTTCACAAAGCAGCTTCCCAAACAGTCCCCCTCCGCCCTTCACTGAGCAGCTATTTATAGTTCCCCTTCCCCAGGGCATGCTGGGAATTTCCTCCAGACAGTGATGCCCTGGGATCCCTTCAGTGGGCCACGGGGATGAAGGCTTTGTGACCCCTCAGCCCTGAGAGCTGACAGCAAATCCCATCCTATCCTTGCATGCTCCCCTTCTAGGGGCAACCATGAGGACAGCTGGGTCAGCTAGGGCCAGGGAGAGAGTGGGCTTCCCACAGGGTCATTTCCCTACCCAGCTCTGGCAGCCAGTGGTCCTGGGGGAGCTTCTCCATCTGGGCAGCATAGCTGCCTCTCTCCTCTTCATTCCTGTAGGCAAGCACACATCTGCTGCTGCTGCTCCCCTGCCTGCCTCAGGCACAGGGCTGTGCAGCTGTGGGACACAGCGGAGGGCTGAGTGCCCCATCTGAACCCTCCGTGCCCGGGGCAGCTTGTCTCCTGGCCCCCCATCACAGCGGGCATCTGCTGCACCCCCGTGCCAGGTGCTGCTCTCTCCAGCGAGAGGCTTTGACAGGAAATTAAAGATTAATGTTCCCCGCGGCACCTGTGCCAGCGGCGCCCACAGTGCTGAGGACGTGCCCAGCATGGCAACCTGGGGGGCGGGGGGAGCGGTGTGCAGGCAGGGGTGTCTGGGGCATTTGACCCGAGAGCAGAGGGGCTATGCAGGGGGCAAAGATGGGATGAGGAAGGAAGGGATGTATCCCCTGTGCCCTGTCACTTCATTGGGCATGCAGAAACAGGCAGGGAAATGCCCCTCTGCAGGCAGGGCAGAGTAGGGGCTGAAAGGACCAGAGAGGCAGCTGCAGAGGATCACAGGTCTGCAAGTTCTGTGCAGAGCCCTCAGACTCTTCCCTACCTCCTTCAGGATGGGGAGCCACCAGTCCCTTGAGGGGACATCTCAAGGCAGGCCAGGGGATCCAGCGTGTGGCTAACTGGCCCCCTGGCACAGTGAGCTGGGCCATGCAGCTGAGCAGGCAGCACGATGCCAGGAGCATTTCCTCCCTCCCACTGGGAGGGGATTAAGCTCAGCCAAGCTCTGGCTGGCAGTGGCCGTGTCCACACAGCTGCATGTGTGGCTGCAGCTGCCTCCTCCTCTCCCAGTGCAGCCGGGTATTGCATCCTGCTGCACCCATTGCCTGTTCCTGGGGCACACCCCACTGCTCCCAGGGCACAGGTCTGTGCCAGATCCCATTGCGCCCTATACTGACTCCCATGGGCACACAGTGAGGTCCACGAAGGTGGTGGCACCTGTTCCCCTGGACACGCACACACCACGACCACGGGTCTCTCCCAGCAAACACCGGGCACCTTGGTGTGCAGGGCTATGGTTTTGTGAAATATGGCCCCTATAAATCCCGTCGTGTGCGTGCCATAATTCTCAATATATTTTCAAATATAGTTCAATTATTTTTCCCATATATCATGGGGAAATTGCATTGGCGAGTGGCGGCACTAAGCAGGGAGCGCGTGGCGGGGCGGCATTAATAGGATTGTGCATGGTATTATGCATGAGGTCGTTCAGGACACAGTGGGGAACCTCCCGTGCTCCAGAGAGACGGGAAGGAATAAATCAGGCTATTAGCCCAGCACCTTGCTCAGGTCTGCAGGGGATTAATCTCTACAGCGTGAAGAGATCCCAGCTGGGCTGTCTCCCTGGGAAGTCTCCCTGGGCTGTTCTCGGAAGCTCTGTCCCACTCTGCCCATGTCTGCCCAAAGCACCAGGGAGCAGAGGCAGTGCTGAACATACCAGAGTCACCAAAGTAGATGTGATGTGTCTCTGGGGAGAGGTTTACCATGCCTGCATGCAGAGCAGTCCCTGGGCCCTGCGTAGAGACTGGTGTGACCCTCTGGGAAAACCCTGGGTATCTTGGGACTTCTCTGGAAAAGCCTCATCCTTGGCTTGAGCTTGCAGCCCTTGTTCCAGCCACGTGTGAGGCCCTAGCAGCTTTGTGCCTCACACTGCAGGCGGGCAGCATGGGGTACCCTTGCCGTGTCTCACTGTAAAACAGCAGCTTGGCCAGCAGTACCTGGAGAGCAGCCGCAGCCTTCAGGACAGGCGCGTATAATCAGCCGGGACAGTCACATTTCCTTCAGCTCTCCATGAATATTTATGTAATTTGTGCAGAGCTGCCGGAGCCGATCTATTGAGCCAGAGGGGGGATAGCAGCCTGGGCCCACAGCTTCCCCTGGTCCCATGGGAGCTCCGTGGGTCTGGCCCCTCTTGGCTGTGCTGCTGCACACACCTCCAGGACACCACTGCCAGCAGTGAGATGGGAAGTGAGGGTCCTGGGAGCAGTGACCTTGGGAATGGATGTAAGGGATGTCAGTGTCCAAGGTGGGGCTGGACACTGCTGTGCTGGGTTTGCAGAGGGAACATCTGAACTAGCCACTAGCCCCATGAACAGCATCAAAAGCAGGTCCTAGAAAATGGGTTTGTGGACTACTCACCTCTGGACTACTCACCTCCTGTCTGTCCATCTGGGAGAGCCTGGAAACATTAGCACCACATGAGCTGCTGCTAGCTGAGAGGGAGCCCAGCATGCAAGCAGCAAAACTTGGTTGTATCTCACCAGGGTGTCTCTAAGTGAGGGCAACTGAAATTACTACAGAGGCCAGATATCCAGGGCTGCCTCTACTCTGGTAGCAAGCAGGATATTCATTCTCGTGCATAGGGCTTGGCCCACTAAGAGCAATGAAGAGGTTCCTGGTGCTTGGGTGGGTCCTTGGGAGTGCCTGACCCTGCGGTGGGTGCCCCACAGCAGGCAGGGAGGTGAAGGACCTGCAGGGCCAGGGCATGGGTGCTCCCCAGCAGCGACAGAGCTGGTGGTGCCAGAGCAAGCAGCAAGTGCAGGTGAGGTTTACAGTAAAGGGAAAAACAAATTATCAATCATGAGAGCAGCCCCAGCCGGGCTGTCAGGGCCGCATGGGCTCATGAATATTCAGCATCGGGCTGAGCACTAAATCTCATTTAAATGTCAGGGACCATTAGGCAGACAGTGAGGGGGCTGGGATGGCAGCTCCCCACTCTGTGCCAAGCCCCGCATCAGACGGAGGGGCTGGGTCTGGGGTGCTGGCACCCTGCTGGCATGGCTGGGCAGGTGCTCTGTGTGCCCTTAGTACAGCACCTGGGTGCTGCTTGGGGGTGTCTGAGACCCCCTGACACTCTGCCAACCCCGAATATCTTCTGATTTCTGATGGGGGCTGAAAACCCACACCAAGCACCCTACAGATGCAGATGCTGGGAACTGCATGCTCTACTCCCTCCTGGCAGAGAAACAAACCTGAAGGATCACAAACCCAGCCAGGTTCAGCCTAGCAGGACAGTTTCCTGGCCCCTGGCATCCCAGCCAATCCTCCTTACTCCTCAAGGCACACACAGAATCAGCTCCATGTTCTTCCCTGGACACAGAGCTGGTGGATGCTGGAGGGATGCCAGACGGGCATCCAGAGGGATGTCTGGCAGGACTAAGGCCATGCCAGGGAGATGCAGGCAGCACACTCAGGGTCCTGCACACTTGAAATTCTCCTTTGGAACCCATTCTTTGTCAGTGCAGGGGCACCATCTCTCTCAAGCCTCCTGCCATCCATACCTAGGACTGTTGGTGGCTCCCAGTGGTGCCCGCTGCAGTGGCAATGGCAGGAGGCAGCAGCAGGCAGCAGGAAGGAGCAAGCACGCCTGGGCACTGCCTCCCTGTGCTGGCACTCATACTCTCTCCAGCTCAGCAGGGGCCTGGCAATTACACGGATACATTTAAGCTCTTAATCCTACTGAAGATTATTCCAAGGTCGGGGCACTAGACAGGTCCCCATGCACTGCCAGGCTGCAATGCATCCCTGCTGCCATCTGCCGGGATAGCCCGGCTGAGGGGATGCCGGCTCCCTGGCACACACTGGCTCTTCCCATGCTTGGGCCACCAGCATCCCTCCATCCATGGAATTGGTCAAAGTCTTGAGACTCCTGGCATCTCCTGAAGGCTGGAGGCTGGTGTGGGTGACCCTGTTTGCAGGATCTCCCAGGTACCAGGTGCCAGCCACTGGTACCTCCCCTGGCTCTCCAACCTCTAGCTCCATCAGCTACCTGATTTGTCTCATGGTGCTCCATGGGAAGCATGGGTGGCCTGAAGAAGAGATATCTCCAGCAGGTCACAGGAAACACCTTGGACTTGTAGTGGATGTGGCAGGGGATCCAGAGCCACTGTAATTATCCAGGGTAATACTGAAGCTCAGAGCTGCAGAACAGTGCCTTGCCTGGGTCTGAAGAACCTTAGTAACCAAAGAGATGGCTCACAAGTTCTAAAACTTTTATAATTGCTGGCACTGGCAGGTGATGACCTAAGAGCAACAAGTGGCTCGAAGATGATGCAAACCAACCAGGGAGCATATCTGAAGCCCACTGCAGAGCAGGACCATTAACTGCAGCAGCTCATCCCCTGGGCCATGCTGGAGTCTCCCCCAGACCCCTCCAGATGAGTGGGTATGCTTCTTGGGGCCATTGCCCCAGCTCAAGGTGGGTAGTGTAATTATAACTAAAAGGAGGGAAGATGCCCAAGACAGGGAATAGATACTCGGCCTGGGCAGTGGCTCACGGGATTCCCCCTCCTGCCCTCTGCATTGCTCATTGGAAATCAGCACCCACTCTTCAGTGTGGCCTCGGTCCTGCCCTGCCCGCTGCTGACAGCTGATGGAGCCCTGCAGGACTTGGCATTTCCTCCCTGGGAAGATGTGTAAATACTGCAATCCATCACTGTCCCATCTCTTGTGGCAGGCCAGCTGGCTGAGGATGGGGCTCTGGGATGGGTGTGGTGTCTGGCATTACCAGCTGGAGACAGTGGGACTGGAGACTCCTTGGGGACAGTACCAGGAGACAGGGAGAGGATGATGCACACTGCACATTTGGGTGCTGTGTGTGACCACACTGCACCATTTGGATCCACAACTGACATCAGGCTCACCCTGCTGGGCAGAGACAGATCCCGGAGCAGCATTTTGTCTGATCTTCACCTCTACAATCCCCTCAGCAAGATGTTTCTCCCGCTCGGCACTCAGCCCCTCCTGCTGTGGGATGTGCAGGTGACCAGTGCTGGGTAGCCCTGCTTTCCCCTCCTGGCAGCACAGCCATCCCACACACTGCACACAGACACAGCCGCCTGCACCGCGTGGCACCACACACTGCACCCCCTTCTCTCACACCCCCAGCCCCTTGGAGCTGCCCGCACCCCAAACCCCTGCATCTCCTCCTGCTGCTGGTTGGGAAGGTAAAAGAAAATATTAATGATTATTAGGAAGAGCTAAAGCAGAATTGCAAATGTTATTTCTCTGGTAGATGGATGATAGCAGGATGGATGATAGATAGCTGGATGGATGGATCTCTTTCCCTCCAAGCTGTAACCCCCTTCCAATCGCTCCCTCCGGAGCGCTGCTGTCACCTTGTCTCTGCTCAGAAGGGCTTTTACTGGCTCACTGGGGGATGCACGAGAACAGGTTATTAATACATGGAGAGGGGGATGGAATCCATTTGACTTGAAAATAGCTGAGAAACTGAACGGCACTTCTAAAATCTGCTTTTAATCAGAAGGAAAAGAAGAGAAGTTTTAACAATTAGGGAGTAATGAAGAGCTTTGGAAAAAAAAAAAAGCTCTCTGAAGATTAGCTAAGATTTTTACAGCACTTCAAGCATTTAAAGAGCTATACTGGTATTGAGCAAAATGATGCAAATATTCCCTGCGAAAATCAGAGGTGGTGAGATTGACGGTGAGTGCTAGAGCAGGGATGTCCACAGGCAGGCACAGCACCAGTCTGCTGTAAGCAGCGATGTTGTGCTGTCTGCAGGGCAGGGCAGGGCAGGGCAGGGCAGGGCAGGGCAGCAGGTGACAGCAGCAGGCCTGTGAGAGGTAATGGGAGCATGGCCAGGAGGGACCCCCAGCTTGGCCCTGTGTGGAGAGCCATGGTGGAGTGTCCAATAGAAGTGTAGCCACCATGGCAGGGCTGGAGCCATCCCTTCAACTCCAAGCCCTTGGCAAGAGAAGGAGGGGTGATTCCCTATGGGTTTGGCTTTTGTGGGTCCAAGGATGCCCAGCAGATGATCATGAGCAGGGACTGCTGGCGGCACATCCCTGAAGGAGAGCACATGGAAAAGCTTCCTCAGGTGCTTCCTGAGGGTCAGAGAGAGGATGTGCAGCCATGACACCGGCATCCCCTGCCCTGAGCCAAGCCCTGCCCTCCACCAAGCAGGGAAGCTGCCAGCCAGCCCGTCCGACCCAGCCGAGCTGGCGGCTGCTCCTTCCCAGTACCTGCCAAGGGCCCATCACCAGGAGGTGAGCGCGGGGGCTGCACAGCCGTGCACAGCAGCAGCTGGGTAATTTTCATGCTAAGTGAAAAGTAAAGTGCACAGACTCTTTATTAGAGCGAGCACGGTGCGGGGAACAATGAAGGCAGTGATGATCGTTAACTTTCTAATCGGAGGAGAAAAGTCCTCAATGCAATTTTTATGGTAATAACATCGACACTAAAGATAATTGCTCCCCGCGTCGCGCTTAGCGCCAGGAAACTGTTTGGGAAAAAAACATTAATTTGCAGGAACTGAGCCAAAGTTTCCTTAAGGCAGCTGTTCCCTGTGCCACCCTGTCACCAGCCCGTGCCAACACTGGCCGCTGGCCGACCCCTTGCCCTTCCACCTCTGCCCGTGGTGACACCCCTCATTCCTTGTGCCAGCCAGGCTGGGTTTGCACCATGCTGGTGCTGTCTTTCACAGCATCGGTGCCTGGGGCTCAGCTCAGCAGGAAATGCTGGAGACGGTGCAGCCCACCTCTGCGGTGGTGGAAGAGGGCCAGAAACATTTTTGGGTGATGTGAGAGAGCAGCACTCATGCTGCAGTAAAGGGGACGGGCAGGGCTGCCCCATGTGCCGGGACCACCGTGAGCAGGGAGGAATGGGAGCTCGCTCTCCCTGGGGAATAATAAGCACAGGAGAAATTACAGCCAGGTGACATTTTAACGAGCTGGCGTCCTGTGTGGCATTAATATTCCAGGGGCTGCAATTCCCTCGTGGGTGTTTGAGAGATGAAAAAAAATCGCAGCCCAGTAAAATCAAATAAATAAATCTCTGCCTAAGCGTGGCGTCTCCCCCGCCCCCGGCACGGAGCGGGTGGCACGCGGTGTGATTTCCCCTGTGATCCCCTGCCGCCGAGCAAGCAATCGTCTCATCTTTGAGCGTGGCGGCAGGATGATTTATCCTGGCTCCCGGCGCCCCGGATGGGGCGAGAGCGTGGGGCTGGGAATGATGCATTGGGCAGGAGCAGAGGTGGCAGCGGGGGGGAGGCAGGAGAGCAGGGTGCACACACAGGCCACCACTCAATTCTAAATTAATTTTAATATTTGACAAATCAAATCTACTTAGGTGAGCCATGGGCCATGCAAAGGAGATTTATGAGGGTTTGGGGCTGTCGGCTGCACGTGTAGCCCTTATTCGCCACTGCCTGATGGGGTTCCAGCACTCACAGCATCACTAACTCCTCCCTCCCCAGGAGCAGGAATGCAGACAGTGAAACAGCATAACAGTGGCAAGAAAAATGTCCCAGAATCTAAGTCCTGGCTTATTAAGCTGACAAGAGTGACAGACCCTTTGCCTGCCCCAGCTCTAAGCCCACTGGCAGAGCTGGCAGCCAGGGCACAGTCCTGGCTAAAGCTGGATGTGGTACCTGATGCCCAGGATCTCCCTTAGAACTCCAGCTAGCCTAGAAAGAGCAGGCAGTTCCAGCCTGCTTGGGATGATGCTGGAGCAGTTTCCCAGGAGTTGGGGGGATTATAGGCCTGTGGAGAGAAGAGCCATGCGGGGAGCAGGTGGTGGTGTGCAGGGTGTGCAGAGCCATTTGCCTGCAGGACCATTTCAGTCCCAGCTCCATCAGGCCCACAGATTCATGGGCCCTGGGAGGTGACAGGAAACCTGATAGGTTTTAAGACAGCAACATGCCCTGAATCTGCAAGGTGCCTGAGCAGGCGAGGCAGGGAATCCAAAATGTTTACAGCCTCAAGGGACTGCAGAGCAGTGAAGGCAGGCTGGGCTGCCTGGGATGAGATTTCCATGCTGGGGACAGACTGCTGCCATCCCTAATGTGCTATTGGAAATCCCTCCCTCAGCATGGGCATCCCCCCAGCAGCTCTGCAGAATTGGTAGGGAAGACTCAGGGAAGCCCACTGCCCCTGAGCTGAACCCACTCCTGTGGCAAAGCCCCAGCATGCAGGCTCCCCTGGATTGCAGAGGTCTTTCACAGTGATGCTACAGAGGGATCTTTAGTGCTTTCTGCCCCAGTGCCCCTCACACCTGCCCGTGGGTGAGGACCAGCCTGTACTTATTTCTTCTTGCTGATTACTTTACTTGGCACAGTCAGGCAGCCATGCCCCAGTGTCAGTCAGGGAAACCAGGGCTGCCCTCCACCAGCCCTTTCCTGCAGGATGCTGTTACAGCGATGTAGCACTGGGCTCCGTGCTGCACACCAGCCCCATATCTGGCTGCAGCCTCAAGCTGGAATATCTCAAGGGACCTACAGCATATCCTTGTGTTGAAAGACATACAGTGGTGTGTAGCCCATGGCAGGGCAGACAGCCTTTCCAGCTCCTCCAGCAGCAAAGAGGCAAGTGCTGCACAAAGCTCAGGCCAGCCCAGAACCCTGGGCAGCTCTGTTTCCTGTTCTGCCTATGCCTCCCCCAACTCCCACCCTGACAATGGCGGAGCCCTCCAACTGCCCCACGTGTGCCAGAGAACAGCCAAGGGCCAGGGGCAAGATGTGAAGTAGAGGATAGACAGCCTGTATGCAGGGATAGCATGTACACCTACACCTTGCAAGTCTTACAGTATAAAACAGAGACCACAAAGATCTCAGAGGACTTTAAGAAATCTCTGCAAGTTGCCTGGGCCAGTAGGGACCAGCTTTAAGAGGTGATGGATGCAAGGAGAAGGCAGTTTCCAGCCCCTGCCTGGCTCTGTGCTTGGCCAGGCTCCCAGCTGGGCATGAGTAGCACCTGCTGCATCCTAGCACGTCCCTGCACAATGGGATGAAGTAGGATGGATGGACAGCCATGCCTCTGGGGCTGTGAGCTTGCAGTGAACTTCAGTTCCACAATGGCACACAGTTCCTGATGGCCTTCTCCAGCTCAACTCCAGCCCTACAGGTGCCCACCCACAGCAGAGGCAAACAGTGCCAGCCCTGGTGATACAGTCCATGGGAAGGTGGGATCTGTGTTACAGCTCCAGCTCTCAGCAGAAGCGTATGTTCCCATAAAATATCTACATTTGGATGCAGAGATTTTTCAGGGATCCAAGAACGCTGTGCTGATAATTAAACATCTGTTCTGCATTTGTCTGTCTTCTTGCCACGATGTCGCTCCAGCCCTCATTCTCCCCTCCCTGTCCTCCGGCAATCAGTCTGGACAGCATGCCCTGCTCAGTGCTATGTCCTGGCCCTGAGCCACAGAATCCTGGGCCATGGGTGCTGGAAGAGAGATGGCAGCTCTGGGCACCCTGAGAGCAAATTGCAACTTCACTGCCAGTACCCACAGTCTTTGAGAGGCTGCAGAGCCAACAGCCTTCTCTGTGGCTTGCACCAGCCCAAACACTTTCTCTGAGCCCCACCAAGTATTGCCAGCCAGTGCTTGTCCATGCACAGTCCCCTGGGCCGAGCAGGCAGCTGCCGCCGCCATGCTGCAACAGGAAAGCATCAAAACAACCTCCAAATTGATCTCAGAGACTCTCCTGCAAGCCCCAGTCATGTCCTGCTAGGAGCAAGCGTCTGCTCTAGTTACTGTCTCCTAGGAGAGCACCAAGGGCTTCAGGCTGTCACAGGAGGAGCAGACCCAAACATGACATCTCCATGGAGCCTGGGCTATGGCAGGCAGGGCCACAGCACCACCGAGCAGATGGCACCACGACCTGGATCGATGGGAGCCAGCTGGGTCCCATGGGGGCTCTACCAGCTCACACAGGCCTGGGCTGGTGGTGGGATGAGCTCGGGAAAGGGCTGGGTCCCTTTCCTAGCTGTGGTACCCTGACCCCAGCTGTGCCCCTGCCTCCAGCCAAACACCCAGCAGGGCTGAGCTAAGGCAGCTGTCCCTGCCCACACTGCTGGCCCTGAGGAGCTGCATCCTGCCCCTGCTGACTGCACTCCCTGCCTGGCCACCGGTGGCAAGCTGGGGCACCTGCAGTGCCATGTGCCAGATGGGCACTGCCAGCAGCCACACCACCACCTCTGCCCTGGGGGCCAGAGCCCAGCGGGGTGTCAGCATCCATGGGGACAGCACTCTGCTGTCAGAGTGGGGTTCCAGGAGCCGAGGTGGGCACAAGGATGGGGGAGGCTGTCTGGGGTGCACTGCAGAGCACCTGGTGCAGCATCCCAGCATGTGCCAGCCACATGCCCCCCTTCACCAGGGCTGTCCTTCCTGCCATCCTTTGTCCCCTGCCTGCTCCCTGCCCTGCCTCCTGGCCCACACACTGTTTGTCACACTTGTCACCATGGCAAGGGAGAGATTAGCCGTAGACCCTCCGCTCCTGCCCCAAGCCACTGATTCATATTCATGAGACTTCAAAGCATCTCTCTGGCTCTCCTGCACCAAACCTAATCCTCTGCTGCAGCACCGTGCCAGCAGCCCCAGCCCTCACTCTCAGCTCCAGGCTGGGAGCTGGCAGCCCCACAGCCCTCCTGCCCTGGCTGGCCATGGCCATGCAGCCACACTCCCACCAGCCCACAATCATGGGGGAATGCTCTGCACCGTGGGGTTGCTGCCATGGGAACCACAAAAATCAGGGGTTAGGAGCACAGAGACAATGGCTTTTGTGTCCTCACCTGCACCTGCCCATCCCTCTATCCCTCAGGGCTGTACCTGCAGTACCCTGCCTGGACTGCCAGCCCAGCAGCATCCCCACATGGATTGCAGCCATACCAACAGTCCTCTCTGGGGCATGATTGATACAGGTGCCCCACAACCCCCCATAAACCTGCCACAATCAGCAACCAGCAGGCCTTGGATGGGCACTACTGAGGGCCAGCTGGGTATTCAGAGCACGACCTTGCTGGGCAGTCTTTCTGCACCCACCAGTGACAAATCCTGCAGCACAGTACTAGCAGAGAAGTGGCAGGGAGCATGCTGGATGCATTCGGAGGTGCAGGCAGGACCACAGTGAGTAATTGCAGGCTGCCCCTGCAGAGTTGTGGGGCAGCGGATGGGAGGAAAAGGCACCCAGGAGTGCTCTCCCCTCACCCTGCTACAGTGTGGGTGCAAGCAGGGCTGCAGGCCACCAAAAACCCGAGGGCAAACTGGGCCACCTCCAGGTACAGCTCATCTGCTCCACAGCAGGATCACATCGGGTTCAAACACAGGCAGCCCCACACAGAGAGCCAGTGGTATCATGCCCCCTGTAGGTGCTGGCAGCCCCATGCCAGCGCCGGGAAGGTTCTGGTTCTGCATGCAGGTCCTGGCTGTGGCGGGGAGCGGGCAGCAGGTCCCCCACGGAGCCATCTCCTCCAGATGGTGAAGGCCATTAGAGCCGCTCTCATGCGCATGGAGCCATAAAGTTTATGGGGCTCATCATTTAGCTGTAATGGAAATAGTTAAATCTGTCTCTGTTTAAGCAAACTCTGCCCTCGTGGGAGCGTTTGGCGCAGGCAGGCAGAGGCCTCCGGTGGCCAGCGGGTGCCTCCGCTCACCATCCGTCACCCAGGCATCGGGGACATCCAACCCTGGCACTGCCACCTACACCTGGGACATCCCTGCCATGTCAAGATGGGGACAGGCAGTGATCCCTGCACTACCAGCCCTGGTGCCTCAGTTTCTCCTCAGTGCAGACCATGCTAGAACCAAATTTGGGGCAACCAGGCAAGGTATGGGACTACACTAATTCCCTGACAGCAGAGGCTGAGGGGTAATGTGCAGACAGACAGGCAGAGAGGGCAGGGAGCTGCACGAAGGATGATGCCTGTCCGCTTCAGGCAGGGCACCTGCAGCTGTGTAGGGGTGAGGTGGATTTGGCCGATGCAGACCTGCCCCACAGGGCTTTGGCCCAGCAGCCTCCAGCAGGACTCAGCTGGAGCCTGCCAGAGCGCACTGCATGGGGCGGAAGAGCAAGTGATGGACCGAAAGCCACTTTTCATCCTTCACAGGCACCCACAGAGCAGGGCAAGGAGATACGATCCCAGCACAGTCCAGGTTGCCTCCAGCTCTTGAAGCAAGATCTGGTCAGGGAGGAGTGAGAGCAGCCCCTCACTGTGCCTCACAGCACCCCTTAGTCCCAGCCTGGGGATGTGAGGCTGAATTCCCAAATGGTAAGCTGCCAGTGTGTTCATGGAGGGTCAGTTTCTCCCATGGGGCGGGTGGGGGTGCTGACCTGGGGCGGGGTGAGACCCAGGGGTTGCTGCCACTGCTGGAGCCACCAATACTTAGCCAAGGTGGTGCTAGGAGCTGCCCCCCCCCAGCATGCAAAGCATGATTAATTACAGAGTAAGTCATTAATATTCACAGCTAATTAAAGATCCTTATCATGAATAATGGAAATCACTCTCCAAATTATGGGACCAAGATGGAGGAGGGGGGGAAAAGCCCTTTGGAGAGAAGGGTCTACAGAGGGGCAAAGCTCTGGGGCAGGGGCATATGGGGCAGTGGTCGTACCCTCCTTGTGCAATGCCTGGGTCTGGCAGTGCCCTAGTTGGGATGCAGTGATGGACAGAAGCCAAGGCAGTGGGCATTGGAGCTGGCAGACGATTCAGCCACACTTGGAACAGGGCCCAGGTGGCCCCAGGGGCACCAGGCAGCCCTGCCTGTGGGTCTCTAACCTGCCACCCCATCACGTGCGGGACCCAGTCTCGCACACTTTGTGCTGGCCCAGTATTGCACACCTCCTCCTGGAACAGGGATTGTCCTAATCCTGTGTCATACAGTCTCCAAGCCAGCTGGCCCCAGCAGCCTCCCAGAGCAAAGCTGGGATGGGGCTGCCTGGTCCTTGAGGAGCAGGTGGGAAGGGAGGGCACCGGCACTTTGCCTGAGCTCCTGTTATACAAATGAAAGGTTTTTAGTGGGAAAGTCTCTGGGAGAGTAATACATCTCCCATATTGATCGCAGGCCAGGGACCAAGGCACGGCTTAAACAGTAATTGATTTCTAGCCGCCGAGATGTGTTGGGGAGCATTGATTTAACAGCACTGCAGACACACTGCTACTAATCTGATTAAAGTATTTAGCAGAAATGTTATTCTTTTAAAAAAAACAGAGGGAGGTGACGGTGCTGCCTGGGGCTGAGGCAGGCCTGTAGAGCAGGGACAGCCTAGCACCCTTCTAGCGGGGACCTGGGGACAGCTCTGTGCCTGCAACCTGGTGGGGGTGCCACTGCCTGGGTACACATCGCCAGCCACTTGTGCTTGCAGCCATTCCTGACGGAGCTGCCAAGGATGTGTGTGAGCGTGGCAGGATGCAGGCAAGGCAGATCCAAGGACCTGTGCTGGGAGTGTGGACAACACGGGGACAAGCGCCAAGCCAGTGACCCTGTCAGTGCAGCCACAGCTGTGCTGGGGACGGGGCAAGAGTGGGAGGAAGTAGAGGCAGCCTGCAGAAACAGCCCTGGTTGGAGGCATGCTCAACTGGTGGAGCAAGCACATGGGCCACGCTGGAGCTGCAGCTGCCAGGGTCGTGCAGGAGCCAAGGTCTAGAAGTGCCTGAGCATGGAGGACGGGGACCACGCAGGGACCATGTGCACTGCTGGCCTACTGGCCATGAACCATCCCCACGTTCAGCCTTTCCCCACATTGTGCACTGCCACAGCTGGTCAGGCCATCACCAAGAGCTCCTGCATGCTGTCCCCTCCTGTCCCTGTCCCACCCCACTGCTGGGGGCAGGGATCGCTGCTGGCCTGCTGAGAATGGGACTCCCCCATGCCATTCCCAGCTCTTGTGGAAAGGTACCAAATGAGCAGGTGGAAGGGTTCCTGCCACTCCCCATCACACTCATCAGCCCAGTTAATTAACAGGCGATGTCAAACAAATAAATTATTCCTGCTTCCTATTGATTCTAATTTACTGGCCCCTGGAGAACCCAGGATCGTTTATCCCACCTGTCACCCCTGCATAGCAGCTGTACTAACATCTGCCCTGCTGCCTTCACCTCTCCTGCCCATCTACCTTTGGGGAAGGGCCAGGCACAGCCATGGGGCCCATAGTGCCCTACATCACTGCGAGTTGTACCCCAGAATGCAGTTGCAGCTGGGTCTGCTTCTCCTGCTGGGAATGGCAGATACACTACTGCCAGCAGCACAGGAGAGAAACCGTCTGCCCATTGTTGTGGTACCCCTGCCTGCCTGGGGTTCAGCATCATCTAGGGGTTTCCTAGCTCCTGCCAGCCCTTTCCCCTTGCCAGCACCACCAGAAAGGATGTGGGTGCCAATTCTGGCTACCTGAGCATCCAGGCCCCCAGCCCAGGCCACGCCCACCAAGACATCAGCCGGATTTCCCTGTTGTCCCAGAGAGAGGCCGCTGCTGCCCACACATCAGCCTTTGATGCCTGTCTCCTCTGCAGGAGGCTGATCAAAGCCTGAACTCCTCCCAGCTCCCAGCCCTATGGATGCTGGATCAATAAATCAATGCCAGCTCAGCTGCTGACTGCACAGTAAGCTTGGTTGGGAGATCCTGGAGAGGAACAGGGTCCTGGCATCCACCCCTGCCTGCTTCAAGGCCCCAGCTCACAGCTGATGTCATACTGGGCTAGTGATGCACCACACCAATCCAGGCTCTCAGGCAGGATGGGGATGGCTGCCAGCCCTTGGCAGCCAAGACTGTCTCCTGCTGGGGCTTGGGCAGTACTCAGTGACACATCCTGGTCCTCCCCTGGCCAAGGCATCACTGCCCAGTGCTGCCTGCAGCAGGAGGCTGCAGGAGCCTCTGGGCTCACATGCAATGGTACAAGTGACAGCCATATATGCCCTCCTCTGGCCATAAGGTCATCAGCTGGCTCAGCTGAGGGATGCTCTGGGCAGTAGCCTGCCAGCACAGAGCAGCCCTGGCCCCACCACAGTTCCCATAAGTGACAGGCCACGTTGTACTGGGGCAGCTGGAGCCTGACCAGGGTCATGGAATGGGGTTGTGAGTGCAGCCTTCCTACCTGCCTGCCTGCTGCTCCAGGCACTGGTGCTTTCCAGATCTGGATGAGCTGGATTTCCTTGGATTGGACAGATTAAACTGATCCTGGCCAGACACCAGTAGCTGGCTGCTGGCCATGTGCCTACAGTCCGAGCCTGCCTGGAGCGTTTACTGCTTGGATGGGGGTCACCTGGCATCTGGCTTGGGAGGGGACACACAGAGCACTGGACTCACTATTGGCAACCCTGCCATGTGTCTTCTGCTGCCTGTTCTTCCACAAGCCCTTGGACATCTCCTCGCAGCCCTTTTCTTGCAAAAAGTGGAACAGCAGCAGCCCTGCTGCTGTGCCAAGGAGATGGTGAGGAAGTGTAGTGGAAGCTGCTGCCAAGCTCTGCTGCCAACGTGGCCAAGGCCAGGGGGGCCGGCAGGTGACTCACTCACCCTGGGTGATTCATCTCAGGTGGCTGGCAAGAGCAGCCAGAGAGCCGGGGTGGCTTCAGCTGTTTCAGGATGTCATGTCCAGAGCCAGTCTATCATCCTTGCCTCCAGCCCTTGTCTGAATCCACATGCCTGCTCCCACAAAAGTGGTCCTCATGGATGCAATTGGGCTATACCTATGCCTGGGAGTTGCCAGCCTTCCCACCACTGACCCACCGCTCACCCTGCGAGGACTGTGGGGTGCCTGGTGGAGTGGGAGGCCGCAGCTCCCATTTGGATTGGCGTGGTCCCACGGCAGTGCGCGGTGGGGCCGGTGTAGGAGGAGTGCCTGGCAGCACCACAGCCAGGAGATAAGCTCCCTGCTCATCCTCATCGCATGTGACGGGAGGGAGATTTATGGCTCCAAGCTGCAATTTGTGCACGGCTCCAACACACTGTATTGATCACTCCAGGTTGCTCCTGCTGCTCCCTCGCCTCCCAGCCCCTGCCTGTTAACTCTTCCAGACCTGGGGACTCCTGGGGCCAGGCACCCTCCTGTGCTGTAGCAGCTGGTGCAGCAAGGAGCACCCCTGGTCCAGGCTGGCTGGGATGCCAGGGCCCATCTCCTGGGAGAAAAGCAGAGTTTATCCTGGCTGGGGCTCAAAGTAGAGCAGGCAGGGGGAGTCTAGCTAGGTTGGCAGTTAGGATCACCCCTTGGAAAGGAGAAGGGCCAAGGGGGCAAAGATGTGCTGGGGGAGCCAAGTGGACAAGGATGGCAGTCAGTGATAAGAGAACAGCGCAGAGGGGATGAGGCATGGTGCCAAGGATTAGTGCTGAGCGTATGGGGATGACAGGTGGTGACAAAGGAACGGTTCCCAGGGGACAGCGTGCGATGGCCATGAACGGTGCCAAGGGCACATGGACAACAGTGTGCACCAAGCAGTCCCAGGGCCAGCTGGGGGGCTGATGCCAAGGGGATGAGGATGGGGGCAGCTGAGGGGGGACGGGGATGGGGCTGCAGGTGGCTCTGCAGCAGCAGCAGGAAATGATGTGTGAAATGAAGAGTTCCTGCCCAGTGCCCAGAGGGAGCGTGCAGCATACTGAGCAGGGCCGGGGCTGGGGAGGGTGCTGCAGGGGGGCGCACGGCTGAGGGGGTCCCCAGCCTTGTGTGGGGACCCTGAAGAGGGGGCTGCTCTGCAGCATGGGGCTGCGTCCTTCCTACAAGAGAAGCAGGAAGGGGGCTCTTGACATGGGACTGCTGAGTAGCTGCTGTGGGGCTGGAGGCTGTGTGGGGCACAGCCTTGCTAGATCAAGCCGTCACTGCCCCCCTGCTGCGACGCCCCAGCACCATGTACCCGCCACCCCCCTCCTGCTCGCTGGTTTCCCGCTGCTCCAGCGAGATAATTAAATCCGCTATTTCGGCAGGTTCCGCATCCCCTGCCAGGCGGATCCGCAATCAGCCTCAAGAGGGCCAGGGGCCACCCACCTGCGCCCCTCCACCCTCACCGCCCCCACGCTGGGGCACCTTGGCTGGCCCTGACGCCTCTGCCTGCCTTGGATTCCCTGTCTGCACCCTTGAGGACAATCCTAGGTGTTGTGGGAGGGGTACCACACTCCGTTCCTGTGTTGGTCGTATCTCGTCTCCAGGTCCAGGGTCGCAGTCCCATGCCAGCTGCTCTTGAGGGGTGAGTCCTGTCCCCAAAGCCAGCCTGGCTGCAGAGGGACGCTTCCAGGGGTGCCACAGACCCTAAGAATGGGCAGAAGCTGCTCCCCAGCAGCTGTCTGATGTCCCCAGCTTGCCGTTCTTCCCTGGTTCTGATGTTATCATCTTCCTACAGCACCCGGAGAGGCTTTAAATAATTCACGGAGGTGAGCTGGGGCACAGATGCTCCCAGAGGCAGCTGGTGCGAGTGGGCAGGCAGCGGCTGGGTGGCAGAGATAGTGGTGCTGTGCCCGCCGGCTGCCCAGGGCCTGCTGGCACCTGGCAGCTGGGAAGGAAGGGCTTGGGCTGTTCACGGAGGAGAAGCACTGAGAACATCATCCTGAGACAGTTTAGCAGAGTCAGGAGGTGAGCAGGGTTCCCAGGCAGCCCCACACTGTGCTGCCCCCACACCATGGCCCCCTTCCTGGCTGGCTGTTCCTTCCACCTCCCCTCTGCCCCCAATCCACTATGCAGGATGCCAGATTGATTCCTGAAGCTGGCAGCTCTGGCTGTAAATTTGGATCAATAATTTAAGGGGGTAAAACTATTAATAGAATATTAAACAATCTGCTCTTGTGTGATGCATGAAGGTGGGAGTGAAGTTGAGGGTACCTGGATGACCTGCACAGCTACCTCTGGTGCAGCCAAAAACCCCAACACCAGCTTGGCAGTGCAGTGGGGAGAGTGGCAAGCATTGCTGTAACTAACTGTTGGCTGTGCCAGGAGAGGGGAGGGCAGCATCCGTCAGGAAGTGGAGTTATTGATGGACTCCAAGGCTGCTATTACCTGCCAGCCCTGCTATTACACACACCATCACTCAGTGCACGGCTGTGGCCACCACGCCAGCCCCTTGGTGGTGCCTTGCACTGTGCTGGCCGGGAAAACCACTGGAAGCAGATATAATTACACAGACAGTGCCCACCAGGTGTGTTTCGGCTGCAGCTCCACTACCTAGCTGCTGGCTACACATTGCACTGATGCTGTTCAGTGCTGCCTGAGTTTTCCTCTAGGTCTTGTGTCCCCAGCCCCACAACAAACCAGCACTGTGCAAACCCTGTGGCACATATCTGCCCCACCCCAGTGCTTTTTGCAGCCAGGTTGGCACTACACAGCCTGGCTGAGCCACAGAAAGGAGGCAGCCCCTGCCATCTAGGAGTGGGGAGCTGGCCTTCACCGCCAGCAGGTGATGCCCTTGGGAGCCACCGTGCTGTGAGGCTGAGAGCCCACCGCAGCTTGACTCATTCTGGGAGGATTAGTCCCTGATCCCCCACTGCCCAGACCCAGGGAGGGCAGCTCTAGGACACGAGGAAGTGAAATCAGGGAGATTAACCCTGGTCCCCAGTGGGAAGGAAAATGGAGGCACATCTGCTCATCCGAATGGAAGGAACAGCCGCCCTATGGGGGAGCAGATAAAAATAGGCTGACATTTACCTGCCAGCGCCAAGCAGGGCAGGCAGAGGGCACCATGACCAACCTGTGTCCACAGAGGGATGCAGGCATCCACTCGAGTGCCAGGTACTTGTCAACTCTCTGCTCAGGCAGCAGAGACAGTGTGAGGCATGCAGCAGTGTGGCTGTGTGACAGCAGGACGGTGTCCTAGGGCAGCACCAGTGATGGGGAGTCCTGCCAAGGCAGGGGTGCCTTCTGAGCACACACAAGCATGGATGTTGGGGCAATAGCACAGCAGGTGTGTGTGAAAGGAGTTTGGTGTGTTCAGGGCTGCCTGTGCAGGGAGGTGGGTGGCAGAGTGGCTGGCAGTGAGGTGGGAAGCTATGGCATGGGAAGGGCAGTGAGCTCAGGCTGGGCTGGTGCCTGAGCCTGGAGCCAATTGGGGTACTATTGCTCCTAGAGGGGTGGCAGTGAGAAGAGCAGGCAGAGCTGAGCTCCGCATTAGAGATGCTCAGGCAGATGCTCAAGGATTTTGAAAGGAATCTTTTACCTGGGCATCCTTCCCTGCAACCAGCAGAAAGAAACCTTTTCACCTGCCCTGCAGTCTGGGCTGCCAAGAAGGGCTGATGGCCCTCTCTGCCCTGGGAGTGCCAGGGGATGCTACAGCAGCTGTTAGCACCTCCCCACTTGCCTGTAGCAGCCCTGTTTTCCCCATGCACAGACCAGAGCTGGGCATCCTTCTACAATGGCTTAACATTTCCCAGCAGCGCTGGATGCATTTCCTAGGGATGACACTTGCCTCTTTCCAGCCATCTCCAAGCAGCAGGGGCCAGCCACCCTACAGTCACAGAGGTCAGGATGCCTCCTCCAGTATTGCCAGCTTGGCATCACACCTCTGACAGGGGTTTACCTTGCTGTGTTCCCAGAGGCTCAGAGTGCCTGCCCAAGCCAAGGCACAGCATCATCCAGCCCAGCCACAGTGAGTCCAAGCCGAGGCACCGAGAAGCCAGTGTCTGGGTGGGAAGGGTTAACTGCTGTGAGAGCAGAGCCTCCCCTTCCTCCCCCTGCACTATGTTTTACAGGCCGGAGCTATTACCAGGAAATGTTCCCATCAGCACCATTGATCCCCTTGTTTACAGCCCAATAATCCTCCGCTGTTGACTCCGGAGCAAAAAGAAAAGACGGGAAGGGACGGCTCCCACTTGGGCATTGCCTCTGCCCTGCCTGCATCCCACCCAAGCCCGCCCAAGACGCAGGGGGGTGACCCTGCCACACCTGGCTGGGCACTGGAGTCTCTGCAGCCAGTGGGAAGATTATGGAGGGTGGCACAGTGGCAGGAGCCCGACTGTGAGAGCAGCCATGGCCCTGCAAGAGCTGGCTCACACAGGCGGCTGCAGGTCCCCCCTTGCCAGCATTGCCCTCCTGGCACACGGCTGTGCCCCCCCTGGCTGCCTGACACCTGGTGGAAGGGCCCAGTGTGACAGCCCCACTTTGTTTTCATTAGGGTGAGGAGCAGAGGCGTCATGCTAGATTAGAGACCAACTCGAAGCTCTGCATATACTAAGCTGGAGCAGCTGCCAGCTGGGAGAGCCAGTGGCAGTGGGCACTCACACACTGCCTGGGGAGGCTGCTAACCCTAACCCTAACCCAAGGCTGCCCACCAGGCAGTAGGACAGCAGGGCTGGCAGGAATCTCGGTGTAGGGTGCTGCCCTTACACAGTCCTGCCTGCTACTCCCCAGTACAAGAGGGCTTGGAACCCTAGGCCAGGGCTTTAGCTCTCCCTCACCCTTGGCCCAGCCAAGACCCCACAAACCTGTGCCAAGCATCTGTGCCAAGAGCATTTGTGTCGTGTCCATCAATGGGACTTTCATGAGCTTTTTACTTCTTCTGGCTCTGATAACACCAGGGGCTCAACCACCTCCCTATGTCCATGTCCCAGGCACGTCCCCATGCTGACTGAAGGGCAGGATTGTGCCTTCCTCTGCTCACTTACGTTACTGCCTGGAATCAAGCCACCTCCTGGTACCTGCTCTGCTAGGAGGGAATATGTTTTGCTCCCTTTTAAAACCCTCCAGGCCTGGATTTACCTTCCCTCCCTCTGCAAGCCCTCAGGAGCCTGGCTCTTCCCCAGAGCCCGTGGCAGAGGTAAAGAGCCAGGCTTCCCAGGCAGGCTGGTGCAAGGCTGCGTGTCACAGCCTGCCTCTGCTGGGGCCTTTCTCTGTGCCTCTCAGCCCAGCTTCACAGCACAAGGCCTGCCAGAGCTGCCCCAGCTCAGCCTAGTGCACCCCAGCTCTGCACAGGGCTCTGCCCCAGCCCCAACAAATCCAAGGCCTTGCAGCCCACCAAAACTGGTGCCTGACATCTTTCCCCTTCCCTGATCCCTGGCCACCGGGGGCAGGGATCTCCTTATCAGGGCCACAGCAGTGCACTAGGCTGTGGGTGCCAGCCCAGGGGCCATGCCTAGCCCTCCCTGCCCCCTGGAATGTCCCACCACTGGCCACTCACTGTCTGGAAGTCGCTGCTGTTGCAGTCCTCCTTGGCGAATGTGCAGCGGACAAGCATCTCGCCCAGGTCCAGCTGATGGCCCACACGCTCATAAAACTCCTCCAGGTGGAAGGGACGGCTCTTCTCCTCCTCACCCATGGCCAGTGTCCCCAGCAGAGCCTCCAACCTGCTCCTCTCAGGGCTTTCTGGCACCAGGGGCCGGCCAGCACTGTCCAGGAGCCCCAGCATCTCCCCTGCCCAGTACAGATCGTGGCTGGAGAGCTGTGAGAAGCGGGCAGAGTTGAGGTTGCAGATCGTAACGGCAGGGAAGATCTTGTTGTGCTCACTCTCCTCCTCCAGCTGGGTGCTGTGGGGGTACTGGAAGTACAAGCCCACACACTTGGCATAGGCATGAATGAGGAGGGCCAGCGAGCCCAGGAAGGCCAGCAGCCACAGTAAGTTGCGGACGGTGTAGCGCTGGTGCCGGAAGATGTGATGGATGCCGTGGAGGGTGGAACGGCTGGCAAACTCTTCCAGGCTGCACGGGCGCTGCCGTGGGGCCGGGACATGGCGTGCTGGGTGCTTTTCAGGACAGTCCCCCGCAGGAAGGGCTGCAGAGGGCCAGGGAGAACCCCAGGTGCCTGGGGGAGGCCCCTGAGCTTCCTCCAGCCACATGCTGCCGGCCGGCTCTACCTGTCCCCGCTGAGTCCAAGGTGCCAGACGAGGTTCGAGGAGTGGATGACCGTGACAACACCGGGCGGCCGGGCTGTGCGCCGAGTGATGTGCAGCAGTGCCGGGGCGGGACTGGTGCGGGGTGGTGCCGCCCGCACCCTGCCCCGAGCGGGAAGCTCGCTGAGTGCCGAGATCACAGATGTACTTAGCGATCACCACATCCTGCAGGAACTGGAGCCAGAGGCTGAAACATCCTGGAAAGCTCAGGGCACTCTCACTGCCTGTCCCCCGGGGTTGTGGGCAATTACTTGGAGTCCTGCTCACTTCCACCCCCTCCGTGCACTTAGTGTGGGTTCCCCAGGGAGGGGGAGACAGGCAAATTCCTCATTTTCCCTGCCAGGACAAGTAGATGCCACCCGGGCAGGGCTGCTTGACTGCTGGGCTCAGGAGAGATGCCTGGCCAGGCATGCGTTGGGGGTCATCTTGCCTTTGGCCATGGAGGTGTGAGGGTCCAAGCTCTGCACCAGCATTGCAGAAGCACAGTTCTGAAGCACAGCTCATCAGGCTGGCCAAGGAGTCAAGATGTCGGGTATCACTCTTGCCACAGCTCCTTGGACTCAAACACCTCCTCTGGGATCCCCAGAATCTGCAAGGGCCCAGACTGCCATGAGCACAGGGAAGAGTGAGGGGTGGCAGAGCACATGGGGGCAGTGACACGGACCTCAGAGGAGTGTCAGGTGCTGGCACCACCCACATGCCGCCACAGGGATCATGCCAGGCTCTCTAGTATGGTGCTACCTTGAGGCCAGGACATCTGACATGGTGGAGGGGCCAGCACCACTCAGCATCCCTCACCTTCACAGTGAAATGCAAAATCTTTTGAGGCCAGTGTTGAAGCTGAAAGAAACAGCTGCGTATGAGCAGAGAGAAGCACTTGTGTACCCAAAAGCTTAGGTCCCTTTTTGAACAATCTCAGCTGGTCTAGTAAAAGATGCTACTTTTCTTACTGGGCTTGCCACTCATGGGCCTGTCAGAACAGATCCCACAGCACCAGTTTGCTGACAGTGGAAGCAGAGCAGAGGCACAGAGCAAAGCTGTGTCTGTGAGGCCAGGGAGGGCACACAAGCTGGGATAGCAGAGTGTGTTCTCCAGCCTCCCAGGAGAGATGATGGGGAAATCAGGGTTAAGGATGCTCAAGGAAGAGCTGTTTCCCAGGCCCAGTGAGGCTGGAGGGGAGCAAGAGGACTGCAGGTGTTCAGCCCTGGCTGGGAACCCACAGTGCCTCGGAGTGCAGCAAAAGGCACCGCAAGGCTCTGGTGGTGTCTGTAGCCACGGGCTGGTGACACTGGCCCTGCCCAGCTGTGCTCCCCTGGCCTGTGCTCCCCAGCACAGCTTTAAATCCATTAGCTTTGCATAATTAGATTTTTCTCAATTACCAGATTATGATAATTAACAGCTCATTTGTAGGAGGCAGTGCCTAATCCCAGCATCACGCCTGGCTCGATGCCAGCCTGGCTCTTGGATGCTGGTGCTGGCACAGTGGGCAACAAAGCAGACACCAGGACAGAGGAGCCTCAGGAATGCTCCCAGGAGCTCCCAAAACCTCTCAACCACTGCTGATCTAGACCTCCCCTTCACTGTCTGGCCAATACAGCCTGCATGGAGGGGTTGGTCTGCAGAAACAAGGGGAATGAGAGTGCAGGCAGGAACAGCATCATCTGGCAAAGGGAGTCAGCAGGGTTTTAGAAATGGCTAAGTCACTCACATGGCTCCAAAGATGCAAAAAACATCCTGCAATGCCTCCTCCTACAAGCAGCCACCAAGGCAAAACTTGGGAGAGGTTAGCATTGTGGGCTGGGCTGGCACAGCTGCAGTCATTAGGAGTCTCATTAATGAACTTTCCTAGTCAATAATGTTGTGATGAAGGACAGGAGAGCAGGGAGGCAGCTCTGGTAAGGTACCAATCTTCATCATGGGTGGGCAGGGCAGTTCAGGCAATTACTGCCCATCAACAGAGCTTCATCCCTGGTAACATAATAGAGCAAATATTAAGAGAAAAATGCTTCTGAGGACCTCGAGGGCAAGGGAATAGGGAGTAATAAAGATATGCTTGGAGCTCACACAGAATAAATCTTCCCAGTCCAACTTCATAGCACTTTTTTTTGTAAAATTGCTAAATAAATTGATGGTGAAGAGACAAGAGGTATGAAATATCAGGCTTTTATTAAAGCATTTGATATAGCATCTCAGGGAACTAATTCCAGTTGGTGGGGACAACCATCCCCCACTTGGGCTGGGTGCAGCTGAGGAGGCAAGGGAAATGGGGCAGCCCTGGGCACAAGGGGAGGTGGCATCCTGTGATACCAGTGATTGCAGTGCCATCAGGGCAGCCCCTCTTCTCCCACCCAGGTGAATATTCTGCTCCATGATCTGCTTCCCAAGGTGGCTGTGACAGGAGCACCAGTGTTGCATCTGGATGATCTGGATGCATCCCCATGAGACAGTGCCCATAGCCAGCCCAGCGCCCCCATTGCACTTGTTTGGGGCCACCATCTCCACGTGCCTGAGGCTGCATCAGGGCTCTTCTGCCCCTGCCATGGGCTCTGCTTGCAGAGCTCTGGCTGGGAGGAGGCACTGAGCGTGGGTAGCAGTCATGCCCAGCCAGGCATGACTGGATGGGATGTCTCAAGCTGTTCCCGTGCGTCTACTATGCATGGCATTTCTGCTGTTCTGCCATGAGCATCTCTAGGCAGGGGATCTGGTCCTGCCTCTCCCCCCAGCATGGGCTGCAATTTCGACTCATGCAGGCAATAAATCAGCCTGCTTGCCCTGAGGTGGCTATGTGGCCCCTGCTGCTTCAGCTCACATTTCCCAGCCTCAAATTACCCCAGGCTGCCAGAGGAGTTGGATGATTTTGTGCTGCTCCTTCAAACACCCTCTGCTCTGTTTTTGTTGCCAGATTTTGCCAAAGCCCCTCGAGTGTCTGCGTGTCCAGGCACAGCCTATTCCAGCACACGGTCCGGACTGGCAGCCCTTCTGGGGAGCAGAGCTGCACCAGCCCCGACTGCTCAACACCACAGGGAGTTAGATGAGCCTTGGCAAGGCAGCTTCACTCAACCACAACGGCATTTGCTCCTTGACTAGATCAGGGTCAGGGGTCGCCTGCCAAATTTTGACATGTTTTTCTCAGTGGGGGAGCAGCCCAGAGTGTGGTTTTTGCTGGAAACCACCTGGAGCTTTTCTTCTTTAAAACAGTTTTTCTCAATGGGGTTCCTTTGATGCTCACACTGGGAGCACAACATGCAGCAGTTACACTCCCAGCTGGAGTCTGCTTTCCCCTTACTGAGGAGGCCTTCTTTCTGTCCCCTTCAGCCCCTTCCCTGTCCCAGCAGTGCCAAGCAGCTGGGGGCTTGAGGGGATGGAAGTGATGGCAAGCTCTCTGATGGAAACAGCCCTGCCATGGGGCAGCAAGTGAGGGAATCCTTCTGCTGGTAGAACTCACAAAGTGTTGGAGATCATGAGATGCTGGGGGAAGCTCATGGATAAGGGGCTCACAATGGCACAGCTCACCCTGGTGTCAGGCCAGCCAAGCTGCCCCATAAGAAAAGCACTAAATCCATGAGAATACTCAGACATCTCAAGTGGGGGTGATGAACAAAGCACAGTGATTCAGGGGCCAAGCAGAGAGATCTGTGTTTGTGCAGCATCAGCAGATTTCCTCACAGCCCCCACTTTTGGGGCAACAGAGGAAGCTATTAAATGAGGCGCATCCACAGTGGTCCCAGCAGCATTCTCTCCCCTGCATGCTATCTCCTCTTTCCCTGCAGTTTGGCTTCTTCCCACACCAGCCTCTTTCCAGCTCCTTGCACTGGTGCTAATCCCCTAATCTGTGCAAAGCAATAATTTTCTGCATGGCACAGTGGCTGCTTTTAGATCTGCATCCCTCCTCCTCCAACAACCAGTTCTCTTATCAGCAGCAGGTATCAGGTGAGCCAGGCACCATCTACTTTCGATAAACCCGTGTTTTATTTTGCCCTATTTCCATTTATCTCCAAGCTTGTAATTATCCCTCATCTCACAACGCATTGTGCTGCCTTGCTTGCTGAGGCAGGGAGGCGATGCGTGCTTTGCCGGGCAGCCCTGAACCAGAGCCTGCTACCAGCAGGGTGCAAGGACCCGGTGGGACGATACAGGGGGATGGGTCCTGCCCACCTCGCTGGCTGCAGAGCCGTGCTTCCCTTTCTCCACACCCGAGCTGCGTTCCCTTTAATCTCACACAGCGGTGGAGATGGATTTTCTCCCTGTGAGCCAGATGTGTTGCACGGAGCATAAACACCCGCGACAGTTGTTGTGCTCCTCGGTGTGAAGGCATCAGATGTCTGCATTAAAACAAAGCTCTCCACTTAATTACTCAGGCTGATAATTCAGCGCGTGGAGGCGGCTCTGGTTGAGAGCAGAGGGCTGGATCACAGCTGGGGCTGGAGAGCCTTGGAGTGCACATTAATCCTGGCTCTTGCAGCCCTGATTAACGGTGCTGGAAACCTGCCCACATCATTCATTCCCAGGGGAAGGGTCTTTTCCTGCCCCACCAGAGGGAGCCCAGAGTGGTGCCCAAGAGGCGCCCCTGATCCTCACTGGGCCAAGACACCGCCTTCCCAGTGTCTTCAGGGTAGGGTGGTTGAGGATATGAGGCACCATTTCTCTGAGGGTGCTGTGCTGCCCTGGGAACACCCACCCACTGCATCTGAATGCCACAGGAACTGGGTCCAGGACAGTGAAGTTCAGGCAGGACCTGAGGATCACTTTGTGCAGGTACCTGCTGCCACAGCTGGAGAGAGCTGGAGCCCACAGCTGGACTTAGAGCAAGACCAGACAGACCACCCAAGGCTTTCTCTTTGGGGCCAAGGCTTCTTGCTCTTGCTAACATGAATTTCTCCTTCAAGGACCAGCAAACACTTTCTGCAAGTTATCTTTTCTCCCCTTAGAAGAAAGGACCAGAGGGACTAATGGGGGGAGTCCTTCACCCAGCCATGTGCCCTTGGCCCATGAGCACCCACCTGGCTCTGCCAGTCTATCTGGATGTGATGCGCCATTGGACCTCTCTCCCCTGCTTCTCCCTTCTGCCTGTTCCCCAGCCCAGTGCCTCCCTTCTTCCCTCTCATCATCCCTCTTTCTCAGTGCCTGGGCATCTCTGGATCTGGGGCATCCCTGGATCTGGGGCATCCCTCTCCCAGCAGAGCCTCAACCCCAGAGCACCCTGCAGATCTGCCTGTGGGGTCCTGTCTGTCCAGGGAGACTGATTTCTTCCACCTCAGCTCCAGCCCTCTTATCTCTCCTCCCTAGTGTGTACACTTTGCTCTGTGGCTGGGGTGAGTGGGAGCGACAGACCCCATCCTGCCTGGGCTGAGCACCCACGCTGGGGCTGGGCACGCAGGGCAGAGGGGCCCAAAGCAGGCAGCAGGTAGCTGCAGGCAGCATATCCCAGTGGGGCCCCAAGAGTTAAATTGTCATGTATTCAGGGCCACACGCTGGCCAGGAATTACACTTTTATCGGCATGCGGTGCTGCCGCCACTTGAATTGGGACTGGGAACTCTATTTCCGAGCTCACCCAAATTATTCTCGAAGAGATAAAGCGCGGTGCAGAGCAGCGCCGGCGCTTCATTAACATTCCCCAGCCCATTCAGCTTTAAACGAAGATTGCCTGCCTCGGAAAATGATAAAATTGAACATGTGAAGCAGGGCATTATGTTCCATCAGCCGATATTATTTCCCACGCAGGGGCCGAGTGGAGACACAAACAGCTATTTATGCAGTACCTGGCCAAGCCAGGGTGGCTTGGGAGGGGGGAGCAGGTGGTGGCGGGGACATAGGATGGGTGGCAAGTGCCCCCCACCCATCCCTGGGCATAGGAGGGGCTGCCTGCATGTTGCCAAGGACACTCTGCCCTCCTGGGGGTTCCCAGGCTTGTGCCCAGGGTGCGAGGTGGGTCCAGGACCACAGACCTGCTCCATTCATTGGGTGTAGAAAGGGACTCAGGGATGTGTGTATTCCCATGGGCAGCACTGGCAAGGCTGGGGCATCTCCATCTGCTGCCCGGCTCGAGGAATGCATGTCCCCTGCTAGGGCTGAGCAAGCGGGGTGCTGGCTCCATATGCAGGATGGGGTCTCACCTCCCGTGCTGGGCCAGTGGGATTGAGGAGCATCCACAGAGAGGGAACATGCCTGTGCCTCCCCAGAGGCAGGTAGGGAGGGATGAGTGGGCAGGGAGGGCTGAGCAGGCAGGCCCCCAGGGCTGCAATTGGATTTTGCTTGGCCATGCTGAGCCTATCGATCCAGTAGTAATTAAAGTCGCTCCAAAACCTGACTCATATTCAACCTTGGGAGGAAGGAGCTTAGCTGAGAAACACCCTCTGTTCCCCATGGTCTGGCACAGGATGGAGCAAAGCTTTGCCAGGGTGCTTCCAGACCCCTGATGGTCTCTGTCCCAAAGGGGGACCAGGCCTTGGCACTGTCTGGGGCCCAGGCAGCAGCACCCATCAGGCAGTATCCTGGCCAGTGTCCCTGATACCACACAACCTCGGTCACAAATGCTGATTAGGTTCAGCCCCTGGAGTGACACGAACCCTATAGCTATTTTACGGATCCTGGCTATTTTCTCATCAAGTAGTCTCCCATACCCCCTTCTTGTCACTGTCTAGGCTCTGATTGAGGGACAGAAGCCTGTTGAGCCTACAGCCAGTCCCAAGAGTGTTGGGATGGACCAGGTGCTGTGTGTCCACAGGGTGCAAAACCTCTTCTCCAGCTGGGGAGGTGTGAAGGCCCGCGAGGATTCTGTGACCTGTTCGTGTGTATTTGTATGTGTGTGTGTGCCTGTGTGTGCAGGGACTTGCACGCCCAACCCTGCCGCCAGCACCGCTGCTATTCCCGGTATTTGTAGCAGGTCGGGACAGGCACCGGGGAGGGGGAGCTGCCTTTCGCCAGCGCCCCCCGCACCCTGCCCGAACCCTCCCGTGAGAAAGCAGCGCCGCCAGGGCCCTGGGACTCCGGCAGGGAGGCGGCGCGGGGCCGGGGGCAGCCCTCGGGACCCCCCCGGCAAAGGACCCGGGGGCAGAGTACGGGCAACGCGGGCAGCGACGGGGCTTTGCGGCGGGGAGGTGGCTCCATCTGGAGGACATGGACCAGGCCGGGAGAGCCGGTGCGGGGGATCCCCGCCGCCCCCGCCTGCCGCTCGGTATGCGGGGCACAGCGCTGGGGGACAACGGACAAGGACACCGGCTCCTCCGACCCCACCCGCGCCGTTCCCGGGATGCGGGCGTGGGAAAGTGGTGCCCCCTCCAGCGCCCCTGCACCCCCAGCGCTCCCACGCCCGGCGGTCCCCCGATGCTCCCGCACGCCCCGAGCATCCCGCACCCACTGCCCCTGCACCCCTTAAGTGCTCTCATCAGGTACACCCAGTGCCCGGGCATTTCCCGTTCCCAAAGGCAACCCTCACCCTGCTCCCCAACCCTGCAGCCAGCGCTGCCACCCGCACTCGGGGCATCCCACGCCCTAAGATCTCGGGAATGCTCCACCGCGGCGCCAGCCGCCGGGGCGGCGGGTCGGACCCCGGGGGCGGTGGGAGGTGGAGGCGGGGCCGGGATGGGCTCCACCCCGGCCCCCGGCCCACATAGGCCGGCCGGGAGGGCCTCTCGCCCCCGAGCCTGCGCCGTCTCGAGACCCCACGGGGTATCCTGGCGGTCGGAGGAAAACGCGGGGCAGGAGCTGCGGGTGGATACGTGGGAAGGGGACGCCTGGCTGCAGGGGCCCGGCCGCGTCCCGTCCCGGGCGGCGGGATGCTGCGGCAGCGTTGCGGGCGGCTCCTGGCCCGGCTGGAGCAGGGGCTTCAGCTCCTGGAGGTCGGCAGCAGCGTGGAGAAAGGTGGGTGTGTGTAACCCTTCGGCCCGGGACACACCGGCACCCTCGTCTCTGCCGGTGGTCCAGAGACGCGGAGAGACGCGGACCACCGTGGTCTGGGCAAGCTGAGGGCTGGCCCCCCGTCCCGACTGACCACCCACTGCTGTTGTCCCCAGACTACATCCGGATCGCTCGGTGCTTTGAGGCGACGCGGCAGAGATGCTGCCGGCTGGAGCAGGATGGGCGTCGTGCCCGCGAGCAGCTGGCCCGTGTGGAGGCCGAGCGGGCAGCGCTGGAGGTGAAGCTCAAGCACGCCCGAAACCAAGTGGAGGTGGAGATGAAGAAGCGGCACCGGGCAGAGGCTGAGCTGGAGAAGCAGGTCAGGGGGCTGGCTGCAGGGGTACCATGCGCGTTTGGCTGCGGGGCCCTCAGCCTGCTCACCACCACCCTGTTTCACTTGCAGGAGCGCAAACTTCAGCTGGTCCTTGAGTTGCTGATGCGGGAACCATGGGGCAACGAGGCACTGAGCAGGGAGCAGTGCTCTGTTCTCAGTGCCCTGGCTGGCCGGCGCCTTGGGGCAGCCTTGGTATCCGTCAGAAGGTGAGCGAGGGTGGCAGTCCTCACCCCAACCCCTCGGGCCCCCCGGGGTCGGTTTTGCCTCTCTCCCCCTCATCACTGCTTGGGCTTGAGGGGCTGGCTGGGCAAGGAGGTGCTTGGGCTCTGCAGAGGCATCAGCTGTGAGCTCCCAGGAGTAGCTGCACAAGTAGGTGCTGGCTGAGGGGAGAATTGCTTCAGCTGAGCTCACTCTGCAGGTCATCTGCAGTGGACGAGTCATGCCAATCCCTTCTGTCCCACTCGGATATCAGCTATGACCGCACTGAGGATGACGTGGTAAGAAGTGTTTGGCTGTGAGTCTCAGGGTTCACCCCAATAGTGATGGGGTAGCTTTGCCCCACTTCTGCAGTGGCACAGCCCCTTTGTATGCCCATAGTTGGGGGTGGGCTGCTATCAGAGCTGGAGATGAGTGTTGGGGATGTCCTGATGCAGCCCCAGACTCACTGCTGCCTTTCAGGATGTTGATATGACGGTGGTGCAGACCCTGAAGCGCAAAGTTCCAGACAGACAGGTATGAGCAAATGCTGGGATGTGGCAGTTTTTTGAGGGCTGGTGTTGAGGTGGTGTCTGTGCCCCTGTGTGGGTGAGGATCTCCCAGTTCTGATCACACTCCTTCAATGTGCCCTTTGGGTCCCTCTGTCCACCACAGTCCCAGTGTGTATCCTAGGCTGGGGTGCTGGCCCTGTGCCATGCAAGGTGAGGACACCCAGATACTTCTCCATCCCAGCACAGGAGGCTGCAAGGAGCCTCGCAGGGAATTTAATTTATTGATGCTGGGCTGGGAGCATTGTCTCTCGGCAAACCTCCCACGATCAATAGAAACTCCATTACGCTCCACCGTGGCCCAGCTGGGCTCCTCAATAATTCATCACCATATGCGGGCATCCCGCACCCCACTCTGCTCGCACCTCTGCATTGCAGGCCTGACCTGGCTTCCCCCAACCCCAGGGCTGGCTCTGACCTGGTGGGGAAGCCTGGGTCCCCATGATGCCTGCTGTGGGGCAGGCAGTGCTGAGGGAGTAGGGTGAGACTGGGACCTTTTTGTTGGGCTGAGGCAACTTGGCTTGGGTGCTTTGGGATGTGGGGAAAAGTTAGGGAGGGGGGGTCTCTGCCTGCTCTTCACACTATCTTCACACTTCTGTTTCCAGCGTGTGTCCCTGGCCCCTCAGGTTGGCCCTGTGGTGATGGCAAAGCGGCACCGTTCTTCTATGGTACCTCATAATGCTGTGAGTAGAGACCTCAGCATGCCCTGGGCAGGGATGGGGGAGCATGGGCTTCCCCCGTGCCAGAAGGCAATGCTGCAGCCCTCAGTCCTGTGGACGCTATGGGGACAGTACTTAGCTGTCTCCTCTGGGTGCCTGAGTCCTTTAGCCTGTATCACCTTGGTCCCAGTGGAGACAGCATCCCTGGCTATGCTGGACCACTGCCTTGAAGCCTGCATCCCCCCTGTACCCATGGTGGCTGCATCCCTGGCTGTGCAGGACCGCAGGGATGGGGATCAGGTGGACCAGGGATCATGTGGGAGGTGCTGGAGAACTGTGGGGCTGCAGTCACTTATCTTATTGGTCTCCCATTTTGACAGGTGAGTGTCCCCTCTGTGCCCCCTCCTGCTGAAGTCCCAGGCCCTGCTGACAGCCTCCTGCCTGCTGTTCTGGTGCCTCAACGCCGCTCTCGCCAGGGACACCGTGTCTCCACACGTGCAGGTCACAGGAAGGGCTGAAAAGGGGCTTAATGGGTAGTATGGGACCAGCCTCGAGGTGCTGATGTCACAGGGGATCTGTTGGGGGATGCTTGTCCCCACTGTGGAGGTACTGGGGTGGACTGGACATGCCAAATACCACTGTCTCACGTAGAGAATCCCTGGGAGGTGGGAAGCCTCCCCACATCCTAGGTGGGAGATGGACTAGCTTGTGTTTCAGGTCTCCCTTCACTGCCTCCTCCCTCTGCAGAGCTGACCATGGCGTGGGGCACCAGTGAAGATCTGGGCTGCCGTGCTGCGGGGCAGGAGAGCCACACTGAGGGCAGCTCAGTAAGACAGCCAGCACCAGCTCCCTTCCCATCACCTCCACAGAGTCTCCCACCAGTCCAGCATAAGTTCACCTCCAAAACGGTGTGTGACCCAGCCTGTCTCTCCTCTGGGGAGGTGGGCAGGGGAGAGAGTTATGGGGTTGGGGGCAAGGCTGTCCTTCATTTCCCAACCCCTTAGCTCTGCCTGCAAGGGGAATGGATGGAGACAGTGGGACCTGGCTGGGAGAAGATAAAGGAGTGGTACTGGGTATCTGCAAGAATGGGGGGCCCTGATCCTGTTCCCCCTCTACAGGTGATCCGCCCTGAGCCGTGTCATGTCTGTGGTTCCCGCATCCGCTTTGGGAAGACTGCCCTCAAGTGCTGCCAGTGCCAGCTGCTGCTACACACCAAGTGTCGGGAGCAGTGCCCCAGCCTCTGCACACCCAGGCCTCACCACCACGCCTGGCCCCGTGAGGTGAGGGGGCACAGCAGTGCTTGGGCAGGCCTCTCCATGTCCCCATGAGGCTTCAGGGCTGCTGGCCCTCTGCCCACTCTGGCTGCAGGGCTGGGCACAGCACAGGTTGGCATTGTTCTCCTCAGGGTGTGCTGGCTGACTTCGCACCCTCCACGCCGCCCCTGGTGCCCACACTGGTGGTGCAGTGTGTGACCGAGGTGGAGACACGAGGCTTGACAGAGGTAGGGGCCAGGATGGTGAAGGTGACAATGCTATGGTTCCCACGGGGCTGAGCCCCTTTCCTGTGCCCCAGACAGGGCTGTACCGGGTGCCAGGCGCAGAGCAGCTGGTGCGGGAGTGGAAGCGGAAGCTGCTGCGGGCTGGGGGTGCGCTGCCTGCCCTCAGCAGCGTCACTGACATCCATGTGGTGTGTGGGGTGCTCAAGGACTTTCTGCGGGGGCTCAAAGAACCACTGGTCACCTTCAGCCTCCACTCTGCCTTCCTGAAGGCTGCTGGTGAGCAGGGAGTCCCAAAGTGGGGGAGGGGGGAAGGGACTGCTTTTCTGCTAACATTGAGCCCTGATGCTGCCTCAGACATCCCTGATGATGCTGCCAGGGACACTGCCCTACGCCATGTGGTTAGCAAGCTGCCCCCAGCCAACAGGGATACCCTGGCCTTCCTTATGCTGCACCTGCTCAGGTGAGTGGCTCATCCTGGCACAGGTCTGTCCCCATCTCCTGGCTCTCTGCCCCTCACCCAGGCTTTGTGCCCTAGAGTGGGGAAGCTGAGGATGAGGAGACCCTAGGCTGGGCAGCATTCTCATGCACTTCCTTGCAGGGTGTCTCACAGCCCTGACTGCAAGATGGATGTGCTCAACCTGTCCCGTGTGTTTGGCCCTACGCTGGTGGGACACAGCTCAGCCAACCCCACACCGCTTGCCATCATGGAGGACACGCCTCGGCAGAGCAAGGTGAGGGCTCCCTGAGGTGTAGGGTGTTCCCTGGGCCCTGCCAGTGTCCCCATTCTACACCTCTCTCTGCCCAGGTGGTGGCTCATCTTCTTTCATTGCCACCCAACTTCTGGAGAGGCTTTGTGGAGACAGAGCAGGAGAACCTGGAGCCAATGCCAGCCCTGAGACGTGAGTGTGGTGAGCACAGGAGCCCCAGCCCCCAACCACCCTGGCCTTTGGCTTCTTTGAAGGGTCCTGGTCATCTGTGGCTGGGGTGAGGTGACTGTCCCCACTCTGTCCTGCAGAATCGTTCTTCCAGCCCCCTGGCTCTCCAGAGCCCAAGCCAGGCCAGCTGAGCCCAGCCGGTACCTGCTGCCTCCCCAGCACCCTGCGGAGCTGTGTGGGCACAGCCACCCGGCCCCCGTGAGTGTTCTGGGTGTGGGTGGGAGCCCAGGGGAGCTCGCTTTGTACCCCTGACTCATCTCTCCCCACGCAGGCAGGGGCCAGCCCCGAGGAAGGTGGGTCGGTTTTTCCCTTCTCCTGTGTAGCCTGCAGCAGTGGCTCCCTCGGGACACGGAGCTGGCACGGGAGGAGGAGCAAAGACTGCAGGACCAGGCAGCTGCCTGTGGGGTGACAGTTCCGAGCTCAAAGCTCTGCTCTGCTTCCCTGGGGTGCTTCCCTGGGGACTGGGGAGCAGAGCTGGCTCTGTCCAGCTGTGGTGGCAGGGACACTACCCTAGTGCTGTACTTTGAATTAGGTTTGTATTAAATGTTTGCAGTAAAACACACCTGACTGTGGCTGCTGTCTGTCCTGCCCTGCTGCTGCCAAGGATTGGGGCTCACTGGAGCCTGGCTGGGCAGCAGACAGGAGCTGAACAATGCTCCACAGAACTTCTGCTTTGGGAGGGCAGGCAGAGCCCCCTCCCACGCGAGCTGAAGCCCTGTTCTTGTGCTCTGGAGCCTCGGATGTGGGAGGCCCCTCTTTGAGCCCAAATATTGGCCTCAAGTAATTGGAGCTGTTGCTACTCAGGGCAGGACAACCTTAAAGTGTTTCCAGACTTCCGGGCACCTCAGTGGAGGCCTCTTTAACTCCTTCCTCCCCTCCAGCCCGGGCAGTGCTAGAGGTGCACAAAGCCCAAGCAGGGCTGTGATGTACAGCTCTTTCCCTCCAAGAGGGGGAAGCAGAAACATGCTGTAATGGAGCAAGGTCCCAGGAAGGGCTTCTCCCCCAGATAACTCTGTAGAAGGGGCAACCAGTGCCGAGGGAGTTTAGGGAAAAGAGGCATTACACAACAGGGATAAGGACTGCCCCTGTGCCACATCAAGCAGCCAAGAACCTTTGTCCCTACTAAAAGCCAGACCAGACAGGGCACATGAGAGAAAATTCATGTGCAATCCTGAAAGCAAGTACTTTGGCTCAGTTTTCCCCAGTGCAGGAGTGTACACCAGAGTGCAAGGAAATTAACACATCCAAGGCAGAGGCAAAACTGAAGAAGTTTAATGTGCTTAAAGCTAGGGAACAGCTAATCCCTGCCCAGGACCACAGGAGAACTGGCAGAGGAAGGCACAGGGCTGGGAGCAAGGATTTACTCCAAATCCATCAAACTGGGATGGTACTGGATGCATGGAGAATACCTAATATAGTGCCTTGCTGAAAATGAGAGAGGTGATAAGCCCCTTGGTGGAGTGCAGGGCTTTAGCACAGAGTTCAAAAACAGGGAAGTAAAAGGATAAAGGGCAGCATTGGTTACTGTAGACAATCTATGCCAGGCTCAGGAGGAAACTGCCTTCTATAAAACCAGGTTTTTGAGGCAAAGTGAGGTGCTAAATCTCTGTCACTTGCAGACCCCTAAGTTGATTGCTCTGGTGCCCAGTGGATGTGGCTGGTGACAGGGGGAGATATGCAGTGAGGCCCCCCCCCAAGCTCCAGCCACGCTGGTGTGAAGGAGGCTGTTTGCCCACCAGGGTAGCAGGGGCTTGCTGCCCTCACTCTGAGCCCTGCCAAGGCAGCAGGTACAGGTCTCAACCTGACAGGAGCAGGCTTGGTAGGGCTGGCAGCTCTCCTGGTCTCACTGAGCCCAGGGGGCAGAGGTGGTACTGGGGGAAGGGGTGTTCTTGCAGCTCCCTCCAGGGCCAGCAGGCCACTAGTCTGACCCAGCCCTCATGGGTGTGCCAGTGCCCTTAGGACAGCCTGGCACTGCTGTTTTCCCAGCAGTAGGCAGGAGCCCAGCTCAGGCTGTTGCAATCATGCTGAAATCAAGAGCCTCAACTACTGTGGGGTGAGCTGCCTACACATGACAGGCACATTCAAAGCTCCCAGGTCTTGGAGATGGGCCAAGATCTTCCAGGGAGTTGCAGACAGCATATAGTGCAGGGAGAGCCGGGTGAGGAGTGGCAAGGTGGTGCTGGTAGTGCCCTTTAGTGGAGAAGCACACAAAGTTGAACCCAAGACACTGCAGATAGCAAGTGCTGCCTGCATATGCACACAGGCTGGTACCAGGGCCACATACTGTCCTCAAAGCCTTCACCCTGGCCCAGGGCTTGTCCCTGGGCTGCAAGAGAAGCAGCATGCAAGGCTGATGCTCACCAGCTTTAATGTCTGTCTGGAGCAGTAGTCAGGCACTTGCAGGGCTCCTGGCCTGCACCTACCCCCTCTGAGGGTGCTGAGAACCTCCCAGGACGTTAGGCCTCAGTGCAGGCTCTTGTTGTGGGGCACAGCAGGGAGCAGGTGGCTGGTGCTGCCTGTGACTCACAGGATAATCTGGTTTTTGTAGCTTCGGCTCAGCTCCTTGTGAGGAAGGACAATGGAGTTGAGGATAACAACCTCAGCAGGAATGGTGACACTGCAGCCTGGGAGGAGAATGCAAAGGGTTTAGCTGGAGGGGGAGAAGCTGCCTCGGTGAGCAGGGACAGGGTGACTCCATCCTGCAGAGACGTACCCAGGATTGTGATGGATGGTGTGAGGCGCCCATCCCGGAAAAGAGTCTCGCTGTCGATCTTGGCATAGGGATCGTTGGGGTTGGGGTCGCTGGGTGTTCCTTCAACCCGGGCCCAGCGGCCGATCGTGCTGTCCCAGCCCACGATGGTGTTGAGGACACAGGTGTGGTCCTGGGGAGAAGGAGAGGGTAATGCAGGGTGCTGATGCCTCCCTGCAAGGGGTGGGGGTTGACACCTACTCCCTCAGGCAAATTCCACTTACATGGAGCGAGGCGCCGTGCAGGACGATGGACTCTCGCACACGCACACCAGCACCCACTGTCACACCCTCCCCAATAGAGACGTTGGGGCCCAGCTGTGAGGACAGAGGCAGGTAATGAGGACAACGGCAGTGATGCCCTCAGCACCCCTGAGCATGTCCCTGCCCCGGGCTCCCCTCAGCCTGCTCTCACCACTGCAGTACTGTCGATGGAGGCTGTCGGGTGGATGTACACATTCCCTGCAACACAAGGCAGTGGATTCAGGGGAGGCAACTCACAGGACCACCTGCCTCTCAGGTAAGGGGAAGTCCCACTCGTGGATCTCACTGCCTCCCTAGGCAGCCCCAAAAGCATTGCAGTACAGAACAGTACCTCGGATGACAGGGCCTCCAAGTTTGTTCTGGGCAAGTCTCTCTGGGTGGCTTTTGCTGTACTGGTTCAGGTAAAGGCGGCTGGCATAGATAGCAGAGCTGGAGGAGGAAAAGCAGAAGAGTTGTTATTGTCAATCTGGCACTACCAGGGCAGAGGAGGATCCAAAATCAGCGCTGCCCACCCACCCCCAGGGCTCTGCCTGAGCACCCTCCACTCCCATCTGTGGTACAGATCACTTGAAGCTCCTACTACACCAACTCCAGCACTTACCCAGCTGACTTGATCTGGCTCCAGAAGCCATCAGTTTTGTAGACGTAGAGTTTGCCACTCCCAGCCAGGGCCGTGAAAACATCCTGCTCTAGCCGAATCACTTCTGCACGCTGCCAGCCATTGGAGCTTTCCTCTCTGCAAGCAAGAGTCCTGTTAGACACCCACCCCAGTCTTGGCCTCAGCTTGGGACCCCAGCAAACCTACTCTCCCCAAATTCCGGGATTCTGACAATCCCAGATTCCTACCTAGCCATGCACTTCTCCCCGAAAGTGGGGACAGCGCCAGCTGTCAGGCTAGGTTGGGACAGCCCCACTGAGCCCCAGAGCAGCACAGGGATAGCCAAAATAAGCTCTGAGACAGGAGTTGATGGTGCAAGAGCCCCATCTAGTCCAGGTGGGTGTATGATCCTGTCCCCAGTCCAGAGCCTGCACAGCTGGATTTTAGCTTGGGTGGTGGCAGAGATGTGAGGTGACAAGCTGGCTGGTGCAAAGAGCTGGAGAGGGGAGGAGAGCATTCCCAGGTGAAAGGCTTGCTCAGCCTCTTGTCCAGAGCTGAATGAGAATGGGGTGGGAAGAGAGGAAGGGAGAGGGAAAGTCTCAAGCTGACCAGGAGCACAGCAGAGGAAACAGCAGCCTGGAGAAGGGAGGGAAAGCATGCATTACCACTAGGATCAATTCAGCCCAGTGAGCAGCGAGTGCAGACACAGACGGAGACTTACCCAAGGTAAGGACAGCTGGTGGAGGACCAGGAAACAAGTGAGTGATGGCAGAGGAGGAGAAAAGATAGAGAAAGAATGGAGGATGAGCGTGCTGCTGCAGCCCTGGGAAGCAGGGGGGTGTGAGGGACGCAGAACAGAGTCAGGCACTCACAATTCTAGCTCCTGTTGGTTTCTCTGGAAGACCTCGCCAATGTGCTGGAAGATGGCAGGTGTGAAGAGGTAGATGCCACAGTTAATGATCTCACTGACAAATGTGCTGGGCTTCTCCACGTAGTGCTGAACCTGGAGGCGAGGGAAGAGACATGAATCCCAGGGTGCAGCCCCTCCACCCAGCACTGCACCCTCTGTGGCAGACTGGGACAAGAGACGCACGCAGGCAACACAGCACTTGCCACCCACACTGTGTTTGACTGCCCGAGGCCCTCCAATACCTCCTGTGTGTCTGCATTTGCCACGATACAGCCATAATTCAGTGCCTGTGTCCTGTTGGCCTAAGAAACAAGGACAGTGTTAGCAATGGTGGAGCAGTAGGCACAAGGAGACAGAGCAGATGAAACCTGGACCTCACAGTCTGGCACCCACCCACCACAGGAGCTGCTGGCTTCTAAGCCCATGGCAGACTACTGCAGCTTTTCTGCTCCCCAGCACTGCCACTCACTGTGGTACCCAGAATGACAAAGCTGTGCATGTCCCCATGCTGCTGCCGAAACTCCAGCATCTCCTGTAAGGGGAACTCTGAGCACACGTCTGCGTTGAGGACAAAGAAGGCCTCAGCACCACCTGACAGGATCTGGTCTCGGAAGTGATAGATGCCACCACCCGTGCCCAGGGCTGCGTACTCCTGAAGATACCTACAAGCCAAGCGGGAAAAAGAGAGGACTTAGGGAAGCAGGTGTCTAATGGCACCAACCGGCAGCAGGGCTGGGACAGTTTGGGAAGGACTGGAGAGACATAGTCCTGCCATTCAGTAATGGGTTTCATTGAAGGCATTGCACTGAAGGAGGCTGTGGCAGCTTAGAGCTGTGCTAGAGAGGCATCTCTGGAGCAGGAACCATGCAAGGCAGGGCCCAGGGCAAAGGAAAGGTGGCAGAACTGCTGGGGGAACCAGCCTGTGCCCATTCACGGTGGGACAGAGCCCACCTGCCCAGTGCCAGAGCGCTGACTGGGGGCTGCCAGCCTGGGCAGGCAGGTGAGGGGCTGAGCCAGGCTGTGCCACTGTGTGTGCCCCAGGGGTGAGACAGCTCCTGCCCACCTGATGGGAACCTTGAACTCCTGCTGCGCCGATACCAGAAAGCGGCTGAGGGCCTCGTTGGGCTGGTAGAAACCCATCAGCAGGATCTCCTTCATGCCGGGCACCTGGGGAGGGTCGGAGGAAGGGATCAGAAAGGAACGGCACTTCTCCCTTGGCTCCACGACCCCAGCTCCCCGGCCTCCCGTACCTTGGCACAGGCCTCGATGTGGTGCTGCACCATGGGCACTCCGGCCACGGGGAAGAGCGGCTTGGGCACCTCGAAGGACAGCGGCCGGAACCGGGTCCCTGTGGAGCACAGCGGGGTCGGCGGGGCACTGCGCCGGCGGGACACCCCGCGGGCCCGGCGCACTTACCCTTCTGCGGGCCCCCGATGAGGATGACGGCCTTGAGCGGCATCGCGGCTCGGTTCGGCTCCGCTCCGGCGCTTTCGCAGCGAGCCCCGGCTGCACAAGCGAGCCCCGCACCCCGGCCCGGCCCCGCCGCCACTTCCGCACACGTGGCTGTGACACGTCAGCGCCGCGCCGGGCCCTGCGCCCCGCCCACCGCCAGGGGGCGCCCGCGGGCGCTGTGAGGCGCCGGGGGCCTGCGGGGGGCGCTGTGACCGGGCGAGGGCGGTGGTCAGTGCGGGGGTGTGATTGTCCATTCGGGTGTGCGGGGGGCGGTGGTCAGTGCGGGGGTGTGATTGTCCATTCGGGTGTGCGGGGGGCGGTGGTCAGTGCGGGGGTGTGATTGTCCATTCGGGGGGCGGTGGTCAGTGCGGAGGTGTGATTGTCCACTCGGCTGTGCGGGGGGCGGTGGTCAGTGCGGGGGTGTGACTGTCCATTCGGGTGTGCGGGGGCGGTGGTCAGTGCGGAGGTGTGATTGTCCATTCGGGTGTGCGGGGGCGGTGGTCAGTGCGGAGGTGTGATTGTCCATTCGGGTGTGCGGGGGCGGTGGTCAGTGCGGAGGTGTGATTGTCCACTCGGCTGTGCGGGGGGCGGTGGTCAGTGCGGAGGTGTGATTGTCCACTCGGCTGTGCGGGGGGCGGTGGTCAGTGCGGAGGTGTGATTGTCCATTCGGCCGTGGCCGTGTGGGTGTGCGCAAGGCAGCGTGAGCGTGCAGGGGAGGTGCTGTGGCTGTGTGTGTGCTCCAGCGCCTCGGTGCGCCGTGCGGGGACACCGTGGGCTCTGACACGCCTTTGGACACACGGGCGTGCCACAGGCACAGGTGTGAAACCACGTGTGTGTGTGCCGGGAAGCGTGTGACTACCCGCAGGCAGCAGGCTGTACGCGTGTGCCCCTGCCCGCAGCGGCAGGCACGGCACCGAGGGGCCGGGCGGGCCAGCGGGGTGTAACCGGAGCAGTCCCTGCCGGCACGGCCCGGCCTCATATGGGTAGCAGATATTTATAGCCGGTCATCAGGTCTCTCCCCGGCACCTGCCATGCCCACAGCAGGAGCTCTGCCCTGCTATCCCGCTGTCCCAGCCACCATCGGGCCCTTTGGCACTCCGTATTTTCACTCCGTGAGGTGGAGGCCATGTGAATAGCCCTGTTGCACTCACCGCAGTGCTTCACAGATTCTTGAACCTTTTCACCAGGTTTCCAACATGGAGGCCCGGCCTTGCATGGAATACTTTCTGGACTTGGTCCCTAGGTTTTGGGGCAAAGACCCTCCCAAGGTACCAGGGGCTTCACTTCACACTCATGCAAACCCCTCCCAGCAAGGCACTGAAACTGGAGGGGCTGCTCAGGGTCTTTATTGCTGCTCTGGCATGTTGCTTGCTCCAAACCATGGGGACATTGGCAACTCCAAAGCCCGGCAGAGAGGAGGGGACAGGAATGGGGACCGGAATGAGCAGACGCCTTCTCCCCAAAGTCAATAAATAAAGCCCTATCACTACAGCAGCATGAGGAAGGTGAGTGCCCAGCCACTGTTCCTGTCCCCCTGCTCAGGGCACCCCACGTTTTGCCACCAGCCAGGGAGGGCTGAGCAGGGAGCGCAGGGCAGGGCAAGGCACCTCGGGGTTTTGTGGGAGGTGTGAAGGGTCTGAGACAGGCAGGCAGGCTGGTAGTGGGGTACAGGGCAAGGTCCAGAGCTGGGTGGGCAGAGCACGAGCAGCATGGGCCTAAGCAGACACAGGAGGTGTGCATGGCACCTGAGTGCCCCCCTGCAAAGAGGGGGTGCCTGCCAGGCCCCCACCCTGGCATGCGGTGCAGCCGACAGCCCCAGAAAAGGCACCGGCATCGGTCCTGGAGCCACAAACCCACTTGCCAGGACCAGGGCTGGGAGGAGCAGAAGGCGGGGGGTTGGCAGCCCCCTCTCCCAGCTGTAAGGACTGGGGCTGTGCTGGCTAGCAGGGGATTGTGAGCAAGCCTTTCTCTGCAGGAACCACTGGAGCAACCTTAGTCTTCTGGTGCTGGTGTGCAAACCAGGGGGAGCACAAGGACTGCCACACCGTGGCCAGGGGCAGCTGCAGGCTGCAGTGTAAGGCACACGGCTGATGGGACCCATGTGGCCAGGGCTGGCTGGCAAACTGGCAGCTCTTCCCCTCCCATCTGGGGCTTCCTTTGCCCCTCTGTCTGCATTCCATTCTTCTCCCGACCCTGTGCCACATCCTCTGTTCCTTGCAGCAAGGCTTCCCACCACCCTCCCACTGCCAGACCCCACTGCTGGTCTGGCTGCGGCAGCACCTCCTCTTCATCAGCACTGCCAAAATGATGCTGCTGGCCACCATCATCCCTGACAGCAGCACATGAGGTCCATGGACTCATCCTGGTGCGTCCTGGCTCCTCCTCAGCCGCCCCATACCGCGGCCCATGGAATGTTCCTCTGGCTCCCCGGCCCCTAACGGCCGTGGCCAAGGCACCAGTTACTGTGGCCCTGGTGGCTGGCCACCCTGGTAGGAGCGGAGTAAGACCTTGTGCTTTGTGACAGCCTCGCCACGGCGCCTCTGGTGATCCACCAGGAATTCCTTGAGGCGGTTGGTGGTGAAAGTCAGGGTCTGGCGACGCAGCTTCATCAGGTAGGCGTCCTGGAGCCACGCATTGGCGAAACAGTCCTTCACTGTGGGGCGGCTCCTGGGACAGAGCCAGCTCTGCATCAGGGACTGCCAGGGGTGCCCACTGCTGCTCCACCCCCCAAACCCAGCCACCACTGCTGCGCTACAAGACCCAGGGGGTCCCAGCCCTCTCCAAGAGCAGTGATGGACTCCAGGCTCCCACTGATGATATCTGGAGGGGTCCCATGTGGCAGGGAGCTGGCTCAGTCACAGTAACAATCTGGGGCCATGTGTCCTTCCTAGCTGGGCTGGGCAGGGCACTCACCAGGGATGGACAGTGAGGACCTTGCGGATGAAGAGGGCAGCAGTCTGTGAGACGTTGGGGTACAGCTTGAAGGCATCAAAGCGCCCTGCCAGGATGCGGTTCTCTGTCTCGATGGGGTCCAGTTCAAAGAATGGTGACCGCCCGCTGAGCCTGTGGTGGTGGAGGGGGTGGATGGACTGGGGGGACAGTGGTGGGAAGGTACTTGCTGTCCCCCTTCCCCCCCATCCCTGATTTGAAAAGCCACAGCTGCCCAGGGTGTCTTCATCTCCCCATGTCCAGCTGGGAGGGGTCTGCCAGGCTACAGCATCCCTCAGCCCACCATCAGTTTGGGTCCTCCATGGCACCAAGCCCTGAGTGTGGCTGACTACATTTCAAGGTTCTCGTCCCCCTGACCCCTTCTCTTACATGATGTAGGTGAGGACGCCAACGCCCCAGACATCTGCTGCGGAGCCCACTGGGTCCCCCTTCACCACCTCTGGTGCTGTGGGCAAGGGAACAGGTTTGTCATATACACAGAGACACCAGCCCCAGCATCTGCAGCAGCCCCGGCACACACAGCATCCACAGTATCCTCAGGATCTACAGAAGTCCTAGATCCCCAGGACCCCCAACACCCACTGCATTCCCAACACCCATAGCAGCCAAGCAGCCACAGCACTCTACTATTGCACCCTCCAACACCCTTCCCTGACACTGCAGCACCCTGACAGAGCCCAGCCAGCCTCCAAGGATATCCCAACTGCCCCACAGCACCCAGATCCTCCCACTGACCCCAGTGATGCTATAGAAACTTACACACACCCCCAGGACCCCAAAGGCCTCCCACCTTCCCCAAGGACAGAGTTCCTCCCCATTCCCAAGTCCCCCAGAGCACAGGCATACATGCACACCTTTGGGAATAAGCATGCCCCAGTTCTGTCCCTGTCCATTTCCCCAAGCCACTGCACACTGGTGCCCCACTCACACATGTACTCCAGGGTGCCAGCACGCCGGCCCAGCTGCCGCAGCACAAGGGGGTTGTAGGTCTGGGCACTGCCAAAATCGATGATCTTGAGGGCATTTGTGCCTGAGACGATGATGTTGTCTGGCTTGATGTCGAGGTGCACAATGCGGCGGCCGTGCAGGTACTCAAGGCCCTGCAGGAGCTGCAGTACGTAGCTCACCACATCATCCTCCGAGTAGCGAAACCTGGGGACAAGTGGCATCAGCAGGTAGCCCCATACTAGCAACTGTCCCCGGTGGCCCTGTGCCCTGTACCTGTCCACAATGCTGTAGAGGATCTCCTTGCCAGCACAGTTCTCGCAGATGAGCACCAGGTAGCGGGGCGTGATGTACGCCTCGTGCAGGGCCATGATGCGCTCATGGTGCAGCGCCTTGAGGATCTCGTACTCCTGCAGCACACTCTGCTTCCGCTCTGCCTCATAGGGCACAATCTTGGCCATGAAGTGCTTCCCTGTGGCATTCTCCTTGCACAGCCGGATCACCCCAAAACGGCCTCTGTGGCATAGGGCAGGATTCAGCATCCCTGGCATGGGGTGCTGCAAGAACATCCCAGGCAGAGCATCTTGTCCCAGTGCTACTCACCTTGCTTTCTCATCCAAGAAGGTATATGGCTTCTGGGGGACACCCTGCCGCAGTGCTGTGCTGTCTTTTGCCCCTGGGACCCCACCAGCAGCTGGGGGCTCCTTGGAGGATGGGGGAGTGGTGGTGGGCTCCAGTGCAGGGGGTGATGTGGGGGGCATGGAGATGAAGGAGGTTACCATGTAGGGAGGCATCTTCCGTGCAGGTGTGGTGTTGGGGGTGGGAGATGGTGTGGGGGCTGAGCTGGGCGTGGACACTGAGGAAATGGTGGGGGACTTGGAAGGAGACAGAGCCTGGGGTTGGGGGGAAGTGTCCGTGAGGGGTGCTGGGGAGTCCCGAGTGGGGGTGTCTGTATGAGGAGAGGCAACAGTCCGAGGGGGGGTGAACATCAGCTCAGGGGGCACATAGACAGTGATGTTGGGTGGAAGCTCAGGATCTGATGGCATGCCCTCTTCATGGGGTGCAGGGGGTGGAAGGACCCCTGTGGGGGCACCCTCCTGTTCTGCTCCAGCTGCCTTCTGTACCACTCCCTTGTGCTTTCGTGGTGGTGTGGTGGGAGGGGCCCCTGCAGCCACCGGCTCCAGCTGCTCCTCAGGTGTCTGGGTCGACCGGCTGGAAGCCACCTTCTCAGGAATGGGGACAGCAACATCCTTGGCTGGGGCAGCTCGGGCATCTGCAGGGAGCAAAGGGAGGTGTGAGCCAGGTGAGGGTAAGCTAGGAGCAGACTGTAAGTGGCATCTCATTTTCCAAAGCCCTGGGGGAAGATGCTGTGGGACTCAAGGATCCCCAAAGCACCCCAGAGCCCACAGGTGACACCATGGCCACCCCACGCCCATGGGACAGGGCTTGCTCACCTGCTACCTCAAGATGCACCTTTACTGAGGGGTTGCTGTAGGGTCCCTGCCCAGCCTTGTTGACACAGGCCACACGAAACTTGGCAGTGCTCCCAGGAGGCAGCTCAGTCACGTTGAAGTAGCAGTCAGTGATACCAGTGCTGACAATCTTCCACTCATGCTCCCCTGCCAAAGCAGAAGTAAGGTAATGCAAGGGCAGACCAGGGACAGGGGCAGCCCACTGTCCCCTGTCTTGATTCTGCCAAGCCACAGGGAACAGCCGGGACACTGGGCACTTTTGTTCTGGCTTTTGTCCCTTCTATGAACCCAGGCTATGGCTCCCAGGGGATAGGAGGCAGCACCACATACCATCCAGTCTGCGCTCCAGTGTGTAGGTGCAGGGGGCTTTGCTCTCAGCAGGCTTCCACAGCACCAGCACCGTGTTCTTGTACTTCTGGGGAATCTCCGGGGTGCCTGGCCGCCCAGGGAGCCCTGCAAGGGTACAGACAGGGTGGGCTGGTTGTCCAGCTAGGGGCAGAGCAGAGCTGCTGCAGTGAGAGTGCATAAAACACATGGGTTCAGAGATGCTGGAAATGCTCATGCAAAACCAGCCTGTCCTCTTTCAAAAGCCCCAGTCTCTTGCAGATGTGGACAGCAGTACTCAAGTGACCTGCACCAGCTGGTCTCCAGCTATGTGCCCGACTTGTGCCCTTCCTGTCTCCTGAGGTCCCCCCAGCCTCCTTACGTGCCACAGCCAGCGTGCAGGAGCTGATGGCTGTGCCCAGGATGTTGGCGGCTGCACACTCGTACAGCCCTGCATCCTTCCTGGAGACCTTGGCAATGGTGAGCATCTGACGTCCGTCCTTGCAGGAGACAACGTTCAGCCCACTGTCCGGCTGCAGGGACCTCTTGTCTGTAGGGGAAGAAGAGGAAAGGGATGATACGGTGCCCTGTCAGAGCCCACCCACTGAGGCAGTGTATGCAGCCTCCCACCTTTCATCCAGAGGATCCGTGGGGTTGGGCTGCCAGCAGGGAGGCAGCAGAGGGTCAGCGCCTCACCCTCCAGCAGCACCTGGTCCTTCAGCTTGATGTGGAAAACAGGGGGGAAATCTGGAAAGCAGAGTGAGGGGTTAGGCTGGGGTGGGGGTACACACCCACCATCCCGTCCTGGGGCTGCACCTACCCGATTCGCTAGGTGTGTGTGGCCGGCCGGCGGCGAGTGCCTCCTCCCGCAGAAGGCTGGAGGGGATGCTGGGCTGTGAGGCCATCTTCTCCTTCTTGCCCCGGGAGAGCCCCCAGCGCTCCCAGCGGGACCTCTTCTGACTGTCACTCCCACCTGTGGGCACCCAGGGCAGGTGAGAGCGGGCCAGGCCATGGCGGCCACGCCTGCCGTGCCCACAGCGACCGGGCCACGGGTTGCCAGCAGGAGTCCCGCGCAGGACCCCTCTCATCGCTCACCTTTGGCAGAGGCAGAGGAGCCGGTGCTGGCCTCGGAGCGCAGGGACTCAGAGGAGGGGGCGGGGGCGGGGGCGGCCCCTGGTCGCAAGCTCTCACCCTCGGAGCTGGTGCGACGGAGCTCCCGGGGCCCCTCGCCCTCCGGCCGCTCGTCCGACACGCTGCGTAGCCGCGCCGAGACCCGCTCCATTGTGGCACTGATCTTCCTCCGCACAGCCACCGCCGGTGACTCGCTCTCCCCACCACCCCCTGGCTCTGACTTGAGGCTCTCTGAGTCCCTCCGCTCCCTGGAGTTGGCCAGAGCCATGCTCCAGGAGAAGCGGCGCCCACCAGATGGGGTCTCACTGCCTCCGTCCTCCCCCATGCTCTTCTTCCTCTCAGCGGGCGGGGTCCGCTTGAGGAGTATGGACATCCTCCGGAAGAAGCCCCCATCCTTCTCCACCTCATGCAGGTCCTGCACCGACTTGGACTTTGCTGCCAGTCCGGTGGGCCGGTCCCTGCGCAGCTCCAGGGGCACGCCGGCTGGTGTAGGACGATAGATGCCCTCGTCAGAGACTGGGGGGCCAGCCAGGTGCCGGTCCTCGGAGCGGGAGCGGGTGAGGAGCTTCAGCCCTCGGGTGAGGGATGATTCCCGGCCCCGCTTGAACTTGGCCTCAAAAACCTCCTCCGAATCGATGTCCTGGATGACCAGGGAGCTGGAGGAGCCGGTGGGCTTCACCTCCCTCTTTGATGCTGGTGATGGTGTAGGGGGCTTTGCAGGGCTGGCTGGTGGGGTCTCCTTGATGTTTGGTGGGGGCTCGCTGGTGGTTGGTGGGGGCTTCTCAGTGGCTGGCTCCCCACTTTGCATGCCTCCCATGGCTTGCATCATCTTGGCATAGGAAGACTTTATGTGGGTTTGGGGAACAGGAGTTGTGGGCTTTGGTGGGGTGGGAGCTCCTGTCCTGGCAGCCCCCTCCCCACTGGCTCCAGCAGCCTTGGTGGGTGTCTTCTCTTCCTGTCCCCTGTCTGTGGGCTTCTTCCCCGTGGTGGTAGCAGCCTTGCTGGCCCCAGGTGGGCCATGTTCCTCAGGGATGCGCCTCCTCCCTGAGGCAGCCTTTGCAGGGGCGGCCTGGGGAACAGTGATCTCTGCTGGGGGGGGTGTTGGTGTGCTTGGACTGTCTGGTGTCACTGTGGCCCGAGCATCGGAGAGGGCAGAGAGAGAAGGGGACTCCTTGAGCCGTTGGGCCTCCAGGCAGGCCACTGGGATCTCCAGGGGCGCACCGGAACGTCTGTGCCGCACGACAGGCTCAGCATCCCCGTGGCTGAAGGAGCTGCTCTTCTGCAGCCGGCACTCAGTGGGGGGGAGGCGCGGTGAGGTGGCTTCACTGGAGGCTGCCCGCACCAGCCGTGGCACTGCTGGTGCCTCCAGCCGGGCTGACCGTGACACTTTCTTGTCAGGGCTGACCCCCAGGGTCTCCAGGAGGGGACCCCGCAGGCCACTGACCTTGCTGTCCCCAGAGCTGCCTCTCAGCAGCCGCTGGCGCATCAGCTCCAAGCGCTGGGCATGATCATCCTCCCCCCAGACCACCTTCCGCCTTGGCAGCTCCATGGAGGCTGCCTTGGCCAGGGCCCGGCGGGGGTCCCGGGCTGCCTCAGCCCCCTCCTCAGTCCCCGGGAGCTGTTGGAGCAGCAGGGCACTGTCAGCAGAGCTGCCTCTCTTCAGCTCTCCCCGACGGGCACTCCCTGGGGACTCCAGGCTGGATCCCTTCCTCATGGCTTTGCGAGGATACTCCGGACGCTTCTGGGCCTCGGGGGCTTCCTCATCGGAGGAGCCAGGCGCCTCCACCTCTGCACATGGTCGCCGGGGCCCAGCAACCCTTGGCCGCTTCCCCAGGGCCACCCCGGGCTTTCCTGTGCCCTGGCTCTGCCACTCCATGGCGGAGGTATCCCCCTCCGGCTGCAGACCCTCAGATATCCCAACGGTTTCATCATCTGTGGGGATCTCATTGAGTGACATGCGGGAGCCAGAGAACTCCACCTGGTGTGGCATGGGGATGAAGGGCAGCTCATCCAGGTCATCTGAGTCTGAGGAGGATGACAGCGCTGGTGACTCCTTGAGATGCCGGGGCACGGCAATGGAAAGGTGGTTGGATGTGTCCTCCAGCAGCTCTGGGATCGGCCGCAGCACCATGTTGCACTTGTAGCTGATCTGTGAGCGCTGCAGCCAGCAGAGAAGGCTGGATCAGGCCCAGGTGCATGGCATGGCATCATCCTGCCATTACACATCCCCCCCATGCTGCCCAAGACACTGTCCCACCTGCCCCCTCTCTACCCAGACCCTGCCTTCACCTGCCATTTCCGACGGGAGATGAAGAGCTTGAGGTGGTCGGTGCTGATGACCTTCCCCTTGGCCAGTGTCTGTGGGGTGAGGGAACAATGTTGTCCCTTGGAGCCTGCAGCAGGCTCAGGGAACCCCGTGGCCTCTTGGCATAGGGTCCAAGCCCAGGCTCACCTTGAACCAGGGATGTTCCAGGGTCTGTTCTGCATTGGGTCTCCTGTGAACCAACACCACTGGGTGAGAACCACCCAGGCTCAGGGGCTTTGGCCAGGGGAAAAAGGGCAGGATAGTCTGGCTGCCCATGGTGCACCCCAGCAGAGTATTGCAGCCAGCCTTGCCCTTGGGCACCCCAATGCATGGGGGTCCCCACACTCCCTTGAGCACAAAGCTCATGCTGAATGGGCAGGGCATGGGGAAGGGGACCCTGCAGTACTCACAGCTTGTCATTGACCAGCACTTTGATGACAAAGCCCTTGGCTTCCCGGGTGAGCCCCTGGAACATCCTCTCTTCAAAGGCCACATTGTAGTTTCGGATGTTCATCAGCGTTGTCTTGTCATTCTCCCCCACGAAGGGGGAGATCCCTGTCAGGCTGCCAAGGAGGAGACACTGTCAGTGGGCCATGGGGCCATGAAAAACAGCATGGCAAATACAAAGAACTGAGGACAGGACCCCAAACCCCATCTCTGGTGTCATGGGAACACAGGAAACAGCATGGCAAGTACAGGAGACTGAGGACAGGACTCAGCCCTGGTGCCATGAGGAGGGCAGAGGTAGGAGCAGCTGGGAAGGAGGCTGAGTCTGTAAGGAGTCATGTGCATGGTCACAGCCTAGCCCTGGAACTGGTGAGGGGGTGGAAAGGGTGTCCCTCCTGTGAAGACACACCAGGGCACTTACCAGAGGTATGCGATAACCCCCACAGGCCTGCAGAGAGGAGAGCACAGTTACTGCACATCACAAGCCCTCCACAGTCCCCAGTCTTTCCTGGCATAGCAGGGAGCCCACCAACCACCCAAGGGCCACCCTTACCAGATGTCAGTGACGCTGGAGACAGGGGTCTGGTTGACAATCTCAGGGCCCACGAACTCAGGGGTGCCATACTTGCAATACTGTGGCTCCTCAGACGTCAGCTCCTGTGCATTGCCGAAGTCACAGATCCGGATCTGTTCGCTGCTCAAATCTGCCATCAGGAGGTTTTCTGGCTACAGGACAGTGCAGAGCAGAGGGAAGCTTGGCAGGAGGCAGGGGCTTTTCCCAGGGAACGAATATGCCCTGTCAGCAGGACCACTCCCGACCCAGTGCACCAGGAGCCCTTCACTGGAGGCACTAGGCAGGAGGAGTCTGTAAAGACCTGCACTCACTTTGATGTCCAGGTGCAGGACACTGTGCTGGTGCAGGTAGCAGATCCCTTCCAGGACCTGCCGCATGTACGACCGGACCTGCAAGAGATGAGGAGAGTGGGTAGCCCAAGCATGAGTCAGCTGCACACTGGCCCTGTGCAGAGGAGAATGTGGGCTGTGGCCCCCTTAGTAGCCTGATACAATGAGCACTGCACATCTCTGGGCTGGGACAGACTCCACTGTCCCCAGGATCCCTCCCTTCCACATCACTTTGCTCCCATAGTGTTCACTCACCTCTGACTCACACACTGAGGGTTTCCTCACCATCCTGTCCAGCAGCTCTTCTTCAGAGCAGCTGGGCCCCAGTCAAGGAGCATAGAGATTGCATGCTCCATTGTGCCCCACACCCAGTTCCTCTGCACCCACTCTGCCCACCTGTTCCCCCCAAAAGCATCCCCTCCTCCCCTGTGCTGTGCACCCATGGAGCAGTGCCTAGAGGATACAGCTCCATGACCATGATGACGGCGTTCTTCTTCTCAAAGGCATCGTGGAAGAAGACGATGCGCTCATGGTCCAGCTGAGAGAGAATGTGCAGCTCCCGCCGTGCCGACTGCTTGGCCTTGGTCCTCCCAGGGATGAACTTGGCAGCAAAGTCCAGCCGGGTGCTCTTCTCTGTCACCCTCCGCAGATAGGAGAAAGCCCCCCTGCAATTCAGAAGTAGGGGTAAGGGAGGATAAGAAGGTGCGTGAGCAGGAGACCTCCTCCTTCCTTGAGCAGCTGGCAGAGGCACCCACTCTGCATGGAGCTGCTTGCAGCCTCAGCAGCTCTCTGTTACCATCCACTGCTCACAGAGACCCCCAAGCCTGGCTTTTCTCTGACCATGCCAGGTCCCCACCCTAAGCTGGCACAGGAGCATCCATCGACAGCTGAGAGGAGCCCCAGCACACCAGGATCTGGCATATAATGGAGCTTAGTCCCCTATTCAGAGCCCCAGGATGCAGCCTGGCTCCAGAACCCCACTCCCTGCAGTGCCCATGATGCCCCATCATGCCAGCAGCCACCTACCTCCCAATCTCCTCGTGCACATCATAGTAGTCGGTCAGGCGTCGAGCCTTGTGCAGTGCATCCTCCTCCATGGCGGCATCAGCAGTGGGCTGGGCTGGGAACAGGAAAGGGGCTGGCAAGGGGCAAGCCAGACACCCAGGCTCTACTCTCCGGGGTTGGGGAGCCAGTCTGCCATACCTGCCCGCACCACCAGCTCTGCTTTGCAGGAGACCTCCCCAGCCAGGTTCTTGGCTGTGCAGGTGTAGACGCCACTGTCAGGCCCGGCAGCACCCAGCACCACCAGCGAGCACTCATTGTCCTCATATACAAAGCTCAGGTGGCTGCTCTCCTCCAGCAGCTCCCCATCCTGTGGGTGGCAGAGGTATTGGGGGCGTCCTATCCTGTCCCTGACCAACTCCTTTCCCCATGAGTAGGGCATGGGACACATCCATGATCACCAGTGCAGCAACCCGGGTGAGGCAGTGAAGTGTGGCAGGTCTGGTGGGAATATGGTTCAGGAAGGGGTTGGGGGCCCCCAGCCCACCTTGTACCACATGATGTCTGGCAGTGGTTTCCCCTCCACCACCACAGCGAATCGTGGTGTCTCCCCTTCCTGGGCATCGATGTCCTCCATGATGGACTCAAAACGCGGTGCCTCTGCCAAGAGATGGGGAATGGGGCACGGTGGGGCAGTGTCAGCCCCCTGCCACTGGCACGGAGTGTACAGCTGTGAGGCACTGCAAGTAGGGGCAGGAGCATGGAGTGACATGGGACAGTGCCACTCCAGTGCATATGGAAGTGGGACACCTCTACAGGGCAAACCACCAATGGCATGTGTCTGCAGCAGCATTTGGCAGTCCCGCACTGGAATGGGGCACTGTGGGGCACTGCCACTCACAGCACACAGGCATGGGGCACTGTGGTAACGCATCTCACGTTACATATGGATGTGGGGTACTGTGGGGCATTGTGGAGGTGTCCCCTATGGTTCTTGGCCAAAGGGCACTGGGTGCAGTGCTTCCCAATTATACTCAGGGATGGGTCACCCCACAGCAGTGCCACCTATGGCATATTGATACGGGACACCATGAGGCACTGCTTCCCCATGTGCACTGTCATGGAACACATGGGACACCTCTGCCCAGGTCAGAAATGGGTAAGGGACACCAGGCAGCAGTGCCAACACATGGTTCATGGTTTTTCATCCCCACAATTGCCACCCTATAGAGCAGCATCCCCACAACATATGAGTGTGAAGCCCTGAGGAGCAGTGTCATGCTATGGGGCAGTACCATGGGGCAGTGCCACCCTCCAAGGCCCCCCCACCCCCAGCATAAGGGCTTGGAGCACCACAGGGTGATGCCACCCCCCAGCAGAGGGACATGGCCCCCCAGTGCAGGGGCACCTACCTGCGAGGCGGAGGCGGAGGGTGCAGTGGGCAGTGCCGTGGCGGTTGCTCACCTCACAGGCCAGCAGCCCCCCAGCTCCCCGGCCCACAGGCAGCAGCCGCAGGCAGTGCTGGTCATCGTCTGGCATCATCATCTCACACGTGCCTTCCTGTTCCCCCAGAACTTGTCCACCCCTGCAGGCACACCAGCTGTCACATCACAGCTCCACAGGCAGACCCACTGCCCCATTGATGGATCCCGCCCCACAGCACCATGACCTCCTCCTTTACCCACAGTCAGCCCCAGTTCCCACCCCGCAGCCCCCATAAAGTGCTCACATCCCATTGCTAGCTCTGCCTCCTCAATGGCTCTTCCCCATTAATACCACACAGACAGCAGCGCATAACCCACTCCCACAACTCTTCAGAGCCCTGGACATCACCCTTGTGTGCACACCCAGACCAGCCCCAGGGAAGAAGCCTCACATACAGTGGGCTGCATGGAGAGGTGGAAGTCCTATATGCATCCTGTGGGGTGATGCTAGGCATGGGGCAGGCAACAAGGCATGGTGTCATGTCCTACCTCTTCCAGGTGACGATGGCCTCCACATGGTTGATGGTGATGGTGATGGAGGCTGGCTGGCCTTCTACCACATACACCACATCTGGCTTGTCCAGGATGACAGGGGCTTCCTCCAGATAGGGACCTGCCAAATGCATTTTCACCAACCCCTGCCCACCCATACCACCGACAAGGGACACACATCTCTACCCCAGCTACCCACTCCCTCCCCACTGCCCTTCTCACCCCGGTCCAGGAGCTGCACGGGCCCCACAGATGGGGAGGGCTTGCTGTTGGTCTTGGGAGTGGCAGTGATGACGCGGAAGAGGTACTGGGCACCCTTGGTCAGCCTGTGCACTGTGTAGGTGGTATCCTGCACACCGGTCACCAGCACTACCCACTGCATTGTGCCCAGCACTTGCATTTGCACCACATAGGTCACTGAGTTGGGGTCTGCAAGGGGAGAGGGTCAGTGCAGAGCCCGTGGCATGGAGCTACCCCATGTGCCCCATCATGGCATTGCCCACCCCCTGCCACCCTCCTGCCCATACCCTGCCCCCTTTACCTATGGCAGCATCCAGCCACTTGGGCTTGTTCCAGGTCAGCGTGATGGCTCTGCAGGTCACTGAGGCCACAGTGGGGGGCCCGTCGGGGGGTTGGCACACATCTGCATGGGGAGGTGGGCAGGGATATAAGCATAGCCACTGCCCCTGCTATCAGGGCATCTGCCTCATGCTCTAGGAGATACTGGCTGAAGGGATGGATGAGGCCAGAAATTCTTTCTGGTTTCCTGGTAGGGGCTCAGCCTCCCAGCCCCTGTGGGACTGGCACTGCCAGCAAGCTCCATGCAGGACCAAGTGGTCCAGGGGTGGATCCTAACCACACAAGATGAAAACTGCACTGCTGGCGGACACTTTTAGTTTGGATTAGAGACCTCCTGGGGTTCCCTCCATCCTAAACTGCCCCGTGATCCTATTCCCCTAGGACCTCAAGACAATTGTGGGGCACAGCCTGGCAGGGTGGCTGTGAGTGGCCACACATCCCAAGTGGTATCTGCTGCTACTTACCAGTGACATAGAGGTGTGCATAGCATGTAGCCTTCCCACTTTGTTGGCAATGACGCTTTTGTAGACACCAGCATGTGCGTGGCTGACAGCCGTGAATACCAGACGATGGATGTCTTATCTGGAGGAGAACAGAGGGACACAGATAAGACCCCACCAGCTACATAGCACAGAGCTCCCCTTCCTGCCTCATGGGGTGTAAAGGTCTGGGGGGTGATGCCTCTTCCAAGGGTGTTCCCCCTTCTCCCACCCCATGTAGAGGGACCCCAGGGGGTGGGGAAGGCAACAAGGAGTCCTACATTGCATCATCTTGCGGTCATCAGTGCTGTCAATTCGGGAGCCATTGTGGTACCAGGTGATGGAGGGGTAGGGCATCCCGGCCACCTGGCACTCCAGCACAGCCTCCTTCGACTCCACCACATCCAGGTTGTGCAGTGGCTTCAGGAAATCGGGCATGGTGAAGCACTCTGCCTCTGTCTCCACCTGCTCTGGCTCTTCCGGGATGGATGGCATCTTCTCCAGCTTAGAGCTACAAGAGTCCACAAATGCTCATGATGGGAGCTTGGTGCAGCGCACCCAGCCCGGTCCTAGGCTTTGCATAAGCCTGTTGTATACTGAGTCCCAGAGGGGAGCAAACAGGGGAAAGCAGATTCAGGGACCATCCAACTCTTACATCTGGGAGGCTGCAGATGGCCTTGGCTCCTCCACATAGAGCTCAGCAGAGCACTCCACATGGCCATGGGTGTTCCTGGCGGTTGCCTTGTACTGCCCTTCATCTTCACTGCCCACATGCACGATGACCAGTGAATGCAGCCCTCCATCCTGCTGAATCCGCACGTTCTCCCCCTCCTGCACTGGCAAGCCTGTGCAGAGACACACACCAACATCAGCAGCAGCATTGCCTCCAGTCCCAGCCAGGTGCAGCCTTGGGTGCAGCCCCAAGGAGATGAGGTCTCCTTGTCGGGCCCTTGGCAAGCTCTCTGAGCTTGGGGTTACCAAAGTGAGTCCAGGTAAAACCGTCGGAGGGGGATTCCACTGATCATGCAGACAAAACGCGCTGTCCGCCCTTCCACCACGTCCACATCCTCCAACTTGCGGGTGAAGAGCGGCTGCAGAGGGCTGCACCGTCAGCGGGCGCTGCAGGTCAGCTCATCTGCAAGGAGAGGGGCACTGGTGAGCCCCCACAGCACACACGTGTGCAGGGCAGGAGGCAACCTGTGACCTCTCCTGGCTGCAACCCAGCAACCAGTGCGGCTTGGGTGAGCATACCCCGTACATGTCTTGTGTACCCCACACACCAGGGTGTGTGGGGTTCCAGGCTCTGTCCCTGTGCAGGGCAGGGGGGTACAAATGCGTGCAAGGTCCTCATGCCCAGGGCTGGAGCTCTGATGGCAGCAGGCACCTCTTTCCTCTCTGCACAGCAGTACAGGTGCCAGCAGCAAGCTGGAGTGGGAGGATGCCCTGCCCTCCCCAGAGGGCAGGAGATCACAGCTGGTCTATCCCCTTGGGGACGAGACAGCGATGCTTAAGCAGGTAGTGCCAGCACATGCAGCATCCAAGAAGCAGCATGGGGACACGAGCAGGCTGAATGCTCCAGGTGAGGGGATTTCCAGAAGGGACCACTTTGCAATGACAGTGTTTTCACCCACCCTGGGTAAGGATGGGCAACACCATTTTCAGGCACACCCTCACCTCCCTGAGCCCCAAACCGCTGCTACTTTCAAAGCCCCACAGGCATACAGCCTCCTTCATGGAGGATTGCACAGGCACCAGCCGCAGGGTGCAGGGAATGCTGCTTCTCCCTGCAAACCCCCTCCCAATCCTGCTGCCTAGCTGGGCAGGAGAGTAGACTTTGTGTGGGACAGAGCTGTGGGCAGCGTGCACAGGGACAGGTGTGTCAGAGCCATGGGACAGAGGCCCATGCAACTCTTGCTGAGCTGCCACCATTGATGGTTTGGTGGGAGAGGTTGGGAAGCCCTGAGTCCCTGCTCATTTCCCCACCACCTCCCAAGCCAGCAGAGACACAGCAGTACTGGAGTAGGGTGCCCAGAAGCTCTGAAGCCGGGGGATAGGGACAGCTGGACTCCAGGCCTGCATCCACCTGGTGCAGCCATGGAGCAAATGCATCTCCCCATGTTTCAGGGAGCCACATGCATGCTGGCAGAGGAGCTGAGTGGAGTGGAGTGAGACAGAGCTGCAAGGCTCAGGGTGCTGAAGTCCAAGAACTGATGCACACCAGGTTTCCCTGAGAAATCTTCCCAGGGCCTGTCTCCCTGTACCCCACGTCCAGCACTCACAGCTACATACATCCCTGGGGACAAGAGCTCTGAGCCCAGGTAGGGGGGTCTATCCACCTCCCTAGGGCCAAGCCCTGAGTGAGAACCTCCCCCCGGGGGAGCTGCATGCCCACCACTTACCTTTGGCAGTGCTGAGCTTGCAGGTGTAGATTCCACTGTCATCTTCATGCACAGAGGTGAGCAGCAGCTTGCACTTGCGCCCATCAAAATGCATCTTGCATTTGAGCAGGGCAGGCTGGAGCAGCCGGCCCCGGGACAGCCAATCTACGTCCATGTCTGGCGGGCCGGCCACCATGCACTCAAAGACCGCTAGCTCCCCCGCCCCGACCACCAAGTCCTGCAGGGGAACCACGATGGCCAGGGACTGGCACTCAGGGCGAGCTGCCCGGGGAGGGGGGAGAGAGAGAAAGAAAGAGAGAGACGCATCTCAGCAACTGAAAAGCAACCATGAGAGGTAGCAGGGATGGAGTGGGAGTACATGCAGGGCAGTGGTTCATGCAGGGGGGGCCTGGTGCAGCGGGCAGGGAGTGCAGCAGGGAAGGGTGGGATGAGAGGCGAGATGTGGAAAGCAGAGCTGAGCCAGGGAGGGGGCTGGGGGTGAGAGGAGGTGTCCGTGCCAGGAACACACCACACAGCGCTTTACCAAACAGATTTTATTAGAGCTACAAAAAAAAGGGTCACGGCCTCGCAGCCCACCCCTCCCCGTCAAGCCCCCTCCCTGGGGAGAAGAGACCCACAGCCAGAGGATGCTCCTGAGGGACCCAAGCCCTGGGGCTACAAGGGACTTGATGGCCAAGCTGGCACCTGAGTGGCCACCGTGAAGCCAAAGGGGCCAATGCTCTCCCTCCCCCCTGCACCTCACTCAGGGTGTTCCCCTGTGGGGTCCCTGGAGTCTCCTGTCTCCCGTGCTCCAAGGTGACTGTCACAGAGCTGCCATGGCACTGCAGCCCCTTCCCTACAGCCCTGGCCAGCACGGCGACAACCGTGGGCTCAGCTCCCTGCTCCCTTTCCCTGGGCAGCAAGAGAGAGGCAGCAGAACACGCAGACAGGGACAAACGGATGGAGCAAGAGACAAGACAGCATCATATGGGCACCCTGGCCCGGCTGAGGGGGCGCCTGCTGCTCCCCTGCTGCTTCCCCCGCCCCGCCTCAGTTACGCCTGCCCCGGCCATGTGGTGAGCCCCTGCCCGCAGTCGAGGGCCCGCGTGTCCCCGCGGTGTGTCCAGGACGAGGCGGCGGATGGAGAAGGAGGTAATAACACAAGGTGAGATCCACTGCCTAAGAGGTGTCCAACTAAGAGCCCCGCAGCCGCGGCTCTGAGAGATGCACCCCCTTATCGTACTCCCCCTGCGTACAGACAAAAACCGCAGTCAGCAAGCAGAAGGGTTAGTGCAGAAGCGACGGGACTGGCACGGACACACATGCCAGCGCCGGCACGAGGGGTGCAAGTGGGCAACAAGGCACGGAGCCATCTGCTGAGCTCCCCAAGAGGGCCTGGGCGTTAGGCCATCACCCCTGCAGCCCAGTTCCTGCCAGTCGTGGGACACTGGGATGGCTTCCGCTCCCACCCCCGTGCCGCCGCGCTTTGCTGTAGGCTGGGAGCATAATCCCGGCAGCGTACAAGCAGTGCAGCCAAGGCCGGGGTGGGATCGGCACAGCTCGGGGGGGGGCTCAGGCAGCCATCAGCAGGGAAGGCTGGGGGGAGCAGGGCACACACAGCAAAGGGCAAGAGGAGGGAGGCAGCATCACTCATCCCCACAGGCCCCTTCCCTGGCCTTGGGGATACAAGACAAAGCCTGACTATCAGTCCTAACTCCCCCCTCACCTCTAAACTGCACACATACTTTGGGGTCCTAGGAGGACCACAGCAGACAGGCTGGGGCAAAGAGGGAAGAAGTTGCAGGGCATGAGGATACATTTCCTAAAGAGTCCCCAAGGGCAAAAGCCCTCCCTGGTCAGCCAGGGGCAGCACCTCACTCCGTAAGTGGGTGTGTACGAGGACATGGGGTAAAGCTGGGCTGTAAGAAGCAGTTGGGTCTGGGTCAGATCAGTGGGGCTCTGGAACAGCAGGCAACAAGTGGGACTCAGGGCTGCACATCTGGATGAGACACCAAGGTAGCCTGCCTTCTGCTGCAGGGCCAGCCTCTGTGGACAGCCCCAGGCATGCAGCTCCACTTTCCTGTTCCCCACCTGCACCACCACAGGGTGGGCTGGCTTGTCCCCTTCTTATGTCGTGCCACCAAGGGGAGGGTTTGCAGTGGCCCCTTCCCCACAGCTCATGCAGGGCACTAGAGCCAGCTGGCCTCTCAGGTTCTTGGGTGACATACTCAGGGAGTTTTACCTCTGACCTCCAGCTTGGCCTCGCACTGCTTGGTGCCATACTCATTGACGGCCTTGCAGGTGTAGAAGCCAGTGTCAGTGTGCTCCGCCGCCAGGATGTGCAGCGTGAAGAGCCCCCGCACTCCCTCTGCCTCCTCCGCATGGTGCCGGCGGCCGTACTTCACTGGCTGCCTGTTTCTCAGCCTGCTCCAGACAGAGGCAGAGCATCATGGTCATACCTGGCCCTGCACCCCCAGCCTGGCTGTCCCCAAAAAAAACCTTCTCCAACACTCCCTGCTCATGGTGAGAGCTCCATGCTAACCATCCCCAAATGGAGAAGTCGCTGTGCCTGTCCCCTCTTCTTCTGCCCAGCTGTGACCACAGAGAGAGCAGCAGGACTCACCAGTAAATGATGGGTTTGGGCTCCCCACGGACGCGAACGCTCATGCTAACATCCTGCCCCTCCAGCACCGACTGGTCCGACAAGGATACCTGGGGAAAGAGGGGTCATAGAGCAGCAAGCACCATCTGCACACAGGACCATGCATCCCCATCACTGCACCCAGGGCTGTCTGTCCCCTATACAACAGGAGTACCAGGGAAACTGGTGGGGTGTAGCCTACCCAGGTGCTGGGCAGTCCCCACATAAGATCAAGGGGTAGGAAGACCTGACCCAGCACCTCCTGGCACCGAGGGCCACAGCACCGAAGTCACCGGGCACTGTATCCCTCTACCAGGTCGTGGGGGACTTGTTATCTCACCTCAAAGGTGGGTGAAGCCTTGAAGGTGGTCTCTGGGGAGCCGCGGGCAGCCCCATGCTCCGTTCTTGGCTGCAACTTCATGGCCGGTCGGTGCTGGGGGGTGCCAGACTCGGGGAACTCTTCCAGGGGGCTCAGGTACTCCTCATCCGATGTGATGGGGCTGGCCTGGCCGATGGTGGGTGACAAGTTCCCATGCCGCTCCACAGCGGGTGCTAGCACAGAAGAGGCTGGATAAGGAGCTGGCAGCAACCGGAGCCGGGCAGGCGGGTTAGGGCACCTCTTTGCACCACCCTGCATTACAGGGGTGGACACCCACCCCGTGGCACATCCCGGCTCGGCAATGGCCGGCAGCGAAGGGGTGCGTGGCCGCGCCGGGGGAGGGGGTGAGCAGCACGCCGCGGGATGATAAGGGGACGCGATATTCCGCAAGGCGACAGCAGGGCTCAAGTGGCTCTTACGCAGCAGCCCGCGCTCCCATCCTTAAGCCGCCCGGATTCCCGGGATGGCTGTCCCTGCCCGGGCCGGCACGGCTGAAGGTGACATTGGCAGCTGCGCTCCCCCCTGCAGCCCGCCCGCCCGCCGGTCCGCGCCATCGGGGGCCGGACTGGGGGACTCGCGGGGTGCGGGATACAGAGGCCGGCGGGGACGAGATGGAGAGCGGCGAGCGGCACGGGGGACTGACAAAGCTCAGTCGCCACCATGGAGTGTTGGCCCCCTCCGGCCGCCGGAGCGTTCTCAAGCTCCCTGCCCTGCGCCGGGGGAGGCAGGCGGCCTGCCCGGTATTGGGCGAAGGCCGTGTCCCCGCGCTTCCGTCGTGCCCGCGGGCAGCTTCCAGCGGAGAGCTGGGAGCCTGAGTCCGACTTCCCCCTGTCCGCACCACCCCCCGAAGCACCCCGCACTCACCGGGGCCCCGGCGGCCCCGCGAGCCGACCCGCGCCACGCCGCCGAACCGCCGTCGGTGCCCGGGGCACTGCCGGTGCCGGGCGCCTCCACCTCGCAGCGCCGCCGGCCCGCTGAGCCCTCCCCGCCCCAGCGCCGGCCGGCCCCCGGGGCTGGGCCAGCAGCGCGGGGGAGGGCCGCGCGGCGGGCCGGGGTCTGCCGGGGCCCTTCCCGGCCCCCCACCGCTGTGCCCGGCCGGCCCTGCCCGGCCGCGGCTGCCCCTGGGTGTATGGTCCCGCCTAACCAGCGGGGAAGTTTTGGGTACTTCCAGCCCTCGGGGCAGCTCTGAGCCTCTGCCTGCCGCCCAGAGACACTCTCCTGGAACGGGGAGGGCTTTGGGGCTGCGGCAGGCTGGGTATCCCCACAGCTAATAGTTTGTGGGGCTGGGGTCTCCCCGCGGCTAGCAGAGTGGAGCGCAGGCATATACCCACAATTTGCAGGTTGAGCAGCAGGCTGGGGAGCAGGTTGGGCTAGCCCCACGGTTCACATGCAGGAGGTAGGAGCACCCACATGGTTTGCAGGCTGAGGGCAGGGGTACCCACATGGTCTGCAGGTTGTAGGGCAGGCTGGTGTACCCCCATGTCTAGCGGGACACAGGGCAGGTGTGGGGGCCGGACACTGGGCTGCTTGCTGGGCGCCAGGGGATGCTCACAGCCTGACCCCGCTCCCCCCACGGTAGGATCCTTCCATGGCTGCCGGGAGCACGTCAGCTGCTTTGGTTCAGACAGAGCCTTGTAGGGTAAGGAAGCCGGTTTCTTCCCAGTGACAGCAGCGGCAGAGCTGGCAGCCAGCCTGCCGCGGCGCCAGCCCTCGCTCCCTCCCTGTCTGCCTCCCTCCTTCCCTCCCGGCCTCCCTCCATCCGCCGGCCGCGGCACTCACCGGGCCGCACGCTGAGGATGGCACTGCAGCAGGTGGCCCCCACCTCGTTGGCCGCGGTGACAGTGTACAGCCCGGCGTCGGCCACCCGGGCGCTGCGCACCAGCAGCGTGTGGCGCTCGCCCTCCGCCTTGATGGGGCGCGTCGTGCTGCTCCGCAGCGGGACCCCGTCCTTCCTCCAGGACACTGCCGGCAGAGGCGGGGGTCACGCGTGGGCAGGAGAGTCCGAGCTTTCCCGGGGCCTGCGCAGGGTCCCGGGGAGGCCAGGCACTGCCTTTGCCTGCCCCTGAGGACCCATTTGCTCTGGGGAGCAGCCCCGGGATCCCACTGCCCTCTGACGGGAGGGACCGTGGCTGGGCCCTATCTGCTTCCTGACATCCTCCTGCCCTCCAGCGGAGGCTGGAAGAGGGAATTAAAGCGGCTTGGCTTCTGCCCGGCTTTGGCAACTGGCACCGGCCCTGGATGCCCAGCTGTGCCCGCGCACGTCCCGGATACAGCGTGCCCGAAGGCCGTCAGCCCTAAGCGTCTGGCCGCGGGAAACCACCTGAGCTGTCCCACCAGCAGCCCAGAACATTAGAGAATTATAGAATGGTTTGGGCTAGAAGGCACCCTGACGACCATCTAGTTCCAACAAACCTCCCCCACCATCAGCAGGGATGCCATCCACTAGATCAGGTTGCATCACCCGTCCCTGCCCGCACAGGGTTCAGTAGCCCTTCTCCCACTTTCCCAACAGCCCAGCCCAGCACCTGGGGACAGCAGGCACCCTGTCCTCTGCACCCTGTCCTGTCAGGCAGTGCCCAAGCACTTCACTCCTGTCTGAGGGGAGGAAGGGCTGAAGGGGTGCCCCAGGGTGGGCACATCACATCCCCCGAGATACCCAGCTCAGCGCTGGGTGTCCCACTGACACTGCGCAGGTGGGACATGGAGGTGTGGAGAGTCCCTCTGCCATGCTCGTGCCCCTGACACCCAGCCCCCATGTGGCTCACCTTCTGGCTGGGGGTTGGCTGTGACAATGCACTTGAGCAGCACCTCTGCCCCCACGACCACTGTCATGTCCTGGATGGGGATCTCAAAGATGGGGGCTTCCAGGGGGTCTTCACCCGCTGAGACATAGGAGTCATCTGAGGACTCTGCACAGGGAGAGATGGGCCCCGTGGCTGTCAGCAGGGTGACCTGAGCGGGTCCTGTACCATGCTGGGCTGCATGCAGGCAGAGCATGGGTCTCCCAACCCACTGGTCAATCACATCCAGGCTGGGCCATTAGCAGGTACTCGGGCCATGCAGTGGACAAAAAGGCCACATCAGGATCCACCATGGCACACAACAGGCAGCAGGGACAAGACAGGGGACCGTGGGGCAGGAAGCACACAGCTTGTACATCCCCATAGGGCATAAGAAATGAGGTGACAGTGAGGTGTGGAAGAAGGAGGGTTGTAGAGCTGCTGCATCCTCTGCCTTGAACTTCCCCCAATCCCTTGTCAGATGCTGGCTGCTGCACCCCAATACATCGGCAAGCACCTCCCAGCTCCCTCCCTTCTCATGGCCCCAGCACACGGACAGAAATCATGGGGCTGTGCCAGGAGCATCAGATATGTGGGCCTGGCACTTCTCTGACTACAGCAGAGCCTAGAAGAAGCTCCTAGCCCAGGTATAGTCTGGTCTAACTGCTACATGCTGGGATGGGCAGGACACCTCTCCCTCAGCCAAGCCACCTTCCGCTGGGGAAGCTTGGGCTGTGTGCCTTGCCTGGACCACTGAGCATGGACCAGACTGGACAAGTTGCAGTGGGTGCCCTGTGTCCCAGACCAGGGCTCTATGCCACAAGTCAGCATGCTGTACCTTTCTGGTGCCAGGCAAGAGATATGGAGAAGATAGCAAGCAAGCACTGTAACCTCAAGGCCCAGCAAACTGGCAGTCAGGCTGGTCTGTCTTATGGCACTGCTTGGTGCCAACTACCCCAGCCTCCAGAGTCATGTCCCTCCACTCCACCCCTGGGCTCCTCACATCTCCCAAGGGCAGACTGGAGGTCCCCCAATCCACCCAGGGGCTGGCCAGGCCAGCTCTGTGCCTGCAGGAGGGCAACAAGTCATGCCCCTACCTAGCTCTGGGGAGGTGGGCCTGGCTCGGCGTCCCTTCCCCTTGCTCCGTGTGCTCCTGCCTTCTTGAGCCATCCGGCCACTCTCTTTCTTCTCTGACACTTTCATCTGCCTTCTCTCCACCTCCCTGCCCACACCATGCTGTCCTGCCCAGCTTCGTTCCAGACGAGCTTCCTGCTCCATCCCTGGCTTTGCCCAAGGCAGGAACCGCACTTCTGTGGGCGTCTCCGGCCGCCGGTACAGTCCGTGGGGCACAGCCAGTCGGGTAGCCAGAGCTTCGCTCACTGCCCCAGGGCCACGGGCAGGGCCTCCATCTGGGTACGGGCTGCCTTCAGCGGGACCTGCCTGCGAGAGGGCCAGCCTTCCCTGGGGGCTGGCTTGTGCCAACGGCCACTGCTCCTTCTTCTTCACTTCCCCAGTGCCTTCTTGCTGCAGACCCTTCCTGGCACCTGCATCCTCCACTGAGCTGGGCTGTCCAGCCACCCCCCCCCCCCCCACTGGGGCTCTCTTCCCACGCTGCCCCCCTGGCAGTGGCTCCCCATCAGGTCCCACCAACACCACGCTGGAAAGTGCCAGGTGCTGGATGACATGTGTGCTCTCTGCCGGCGGGCAAGTCTTGGGTGGCAGTGTCTTGCGTCCGCCAGTGCCCTGAGAGGAGGAGCTGCGGGGGGCACGGGGTGCAGGGGGCTCACTGGCCGCTGGAGGTGAGGGTGCCGGGGGTAACCCGGCTTTGCACAGCTCCTGGGAGCGCCGCAGCTGCTGCTTGGAGACTGTCCGCTTGATGCGGGTCAGCTCCTCCGCAAATTTGTGCTCGATGGCATAGACACGGTTGGCAAACTTGCCCCGCTCGTCAAAGGATGCGGCTTTCTGCCGGAAGGCCAAACGTCGGCACGCTGCCGTGCTGCCCGGCTCCCAGCGGCCACCTTCCCGCAGGTCCTCCCGCGAGCCACCTGGAGTGCTGGCACGGCGCAAGCCAGTGCCGGGCTGGTCGAAGGAGCGCGTCTTGCGCAGCGGCAGGTTGGAGTGTGCGGGAAAGGGACTGTCCTGCTCCAGGCTCCTCTGCCGCTCCTCGAAGTACTGCAGCCTCTCAAAGATCCTGGAGCCAGCACGCACCAGCTTGGGGGATGCCCGGACGGAGATGCGGCCAGAGGTGTCACTCATGGGTGTCTGTGGACGGGACTCTTGTGTGCTGCCCTGTGAGTACCCAGAGGACTTGGGCTTCTTGATCTTCTCCTCATACTCCTCAGGAACGATGTCCTGGTACTCTACCGGCACTGAGGACTTCTTGCGAGGGGTCACGGGTGTGAAGGAGGGACGCCAGGGCCACGGGCAGCAGGCTGGGACACGATGCCAGTAGGCGGCTGCAGGCATGTGCCAGCACGAGGAGATGGTGAGCGGACGATGGGTGGCTTGGCAGTCAGCGGCAGGGCAGCGGGGGATCTTGGGGGTTCTGCACCAGGCTTTGGAGAGACAGGGCCTTTGTGGAGGTCATCTCTCCGGTAGCCTCCCTGGGGGATGCTGCTGCAAGGGCAGAGACAGAGGAGCATGGCTTAGAGACCCCCCTTGTACCTGCTTGGCTGCATCCCAGCTTCTAGCCTGCACCACAGTGCCCAATGGGGTATAGCAAGAGGGTCAGTCAGCGTAGCCTTGTGACAGGGGAGACTCAAGGGGTCCCAGCAAGGGCATCTGGTCACCCCAAAACCACTGGGAGCTGGCTGGGTTAGGTGAGAGTCCTGGGCTGCTGGGACCCCTTGCCCAGGGGTACTCATGTGGAGCAGCAGGGTGATGCTGGAATACCCAGTGAGTCCCATCCCCAGAGCCACCATGCAGACAGGACCAGGGGTTAGGGGGGTGCCCCAGTTTGCTGGGGTGTCTGGTGTGCTGAGGCAGTGCAGCCTGGCCAGGGGGTCCCAAGGCTTCAAGCCCTGCCCATGCACATGCTGTTGTGGGCACATCTTCCTATACCACCATGCCCAGAGGGGCTCAGCAAACGCAGAGGGGAAATCATAAGGTGGAGATGAGGTTCTGGTGGAACAAACAGCCTTAAACAAAAAAAAAGAGCAAGATGGAGGTCAAAGGAGCAGGGCTGTAGGTATGGGAACCAAAAGTGGCAGGAGGGACAGGGGCTCTGAGCACATCAGCAGGATCTGGGAAGGCAGCATGTCCCTGGACCCTACTGCCACCCCTGTACCGTGGGCAGACACTTGCCAGTGTGTGTCCAGGCTACTGTGCACCTCCAGTTCCCCACACTGTGGCTGCACAGAGCATCATGGTGGGATGGAACGGGAAAATACCCATGGCATAACCTGTGGGTGGGGTACTGCAGCTCAAGCAGTGGCACAGGGGATACCCCCAGCCTCAACCTGGCCACAGCAGAAAGGGACCCCACTCTACATCACCCCCAGGCTGCATTGCTCCCACCTTCTCACCGAGACCAGGCTGCCTACTGCTCAGAGTCCCCACTCCTCATCTGGGAAGGTGAAGGCAAAGAAAGCCAGGTGGAGGAAAGGAGATGGCTGCAGGGGTTGGAAGGAGATGGCCCCAGCACGATGCCGTCCGTGCGCTTCCCTGGCTACTTACACGTGGAGTGAGAGCGCCCGTCCTCGGTACAGGCTGAAGGCGCCGTACGGGTCGCTGGCCACCGAAAGGCTATCCTCTGACCCCCAGCTGTGCCCACCAGATTAGCCCGTGATGCCCGCACCAGCGGCTCCACGCCCAGGTGCCGGACCTCGGCGCCACGGGGGGCCGGCGTGTTTGCTTGCCTTGGGGTTCCCTGCGGCTGTGGCCAGGCAGCGGGACGGAGGTAGGGTCCCCGTGCAGAGAGGCTGGCATCCGTCCCTTCTCCACCACAGTCTGCTGGCTGCCTGACCAGCTGGAGCGCTCCTCTGCCTGTGACAGGGCCAGCACCGAGGTTGGCGTTGTGTTCATGGAGGCGTCCACGAGGGTGTCAGACCCACCTGAGAGAAGAGGGATGAGCCAAGACTCAGGTGCCTGCAGGGACAAGCTCAGCACCCTGCTCAGAGAGGGCTGAAACCACCATGGGGTGTACCAGCATGTCCTGGGCAGCACCCTGCTGCCTCAAGCCCTCTCCCCTTTGTGTGGGTGGATCACAGCTCCCTCTTCATGGACACCCCCAAAGCCTGGCCCACAGAGGCCTTGGGAGTCATGGCCAGCAGCCAGTGTCAGGGCTTAGTGCCAGACAGGTGTCCCTGCTCACCCGTGGGGGTGCTGAAGGCCGTCTCATCCTGGAGATCACTGCGCTGTGTCACCTGAGGGTCGCTGGATTCATCCTCACCTGTCTCCGAGTCTGGGGTGGGAGGGGAGAGTAGGGAGTGAGAGTACAGAGAGACAGCAGACCACACTGGTACTGCCTGTTGCAGACCCATTGGCTCCAGGAGCAGGAGAGCAGTGCCCAGGCAGCTCCAGGGCAGGAGGCATTGACTGTGACCTGCAGGGACAAGCTGCCAGTAGGGAAAGGCAGGACTAGGAGTAGGAAAGCCCAGCAGGGCAAGGGCAGGCAAGAACAGTGTTAGATGATGAGAGGAAAGGAGGCAGTGCCGGCAGTGGCAGAAGCAGCACATGGACAGTGGAAGTGACAGAGCAGGGTGGCAGGCTGGGGCACAGGGTCCACTTTGGGGACAGAGATGGCATTGGGAAGGGGTATTCCTACCGTAGCTTTGTTTCCTGCAGGAGCGGAAAACTTCGCTTCCATAGGGGCAGCAAGAGAGAGAGAGACATCAACACCCGGTTATCGGCCCGGCCTGCGGAGACGCGGGGGGCAGCAGGGGGGCCCCTTGTCCCCAGCACTTCCCCACCATGTCTCCACTCCGCACCGCATTCACTGCACACCATTCCAGTGGTGCACACAGACCCTCTCCTTGCTCACACCATCCCACCTGTGCACTGCACAGCACCATTTCCTCCCTGTGCCACAGCAACATCCTGCCCAGCAGCACAGCCACCCCCAATCCCTGGGAGCTGCTGGCCTCACCACTGCAGTATCCACACATCCCTCTGTGCTCTGCAGTGCATATCAGCCTGGGGCTGGACTTCCCCAGTCTGTGCCCCAGCCAGGCGCTCCTGGGGGTGCTGGAGCACAGGGACACATGTCCATGTGCACACAGCCTCCCCCTGGCATGTACAAGTCCATCCTCTGCACCACCAATGCAAGTGCTGTACAATACAGCTGTGCTCTACAGCACAGCTGTGGTTGATAAAGCCAAAATTTTCAGGGCAGGGCATTACTAAGAGGTGTGCCCCACCAGGCAGAATGTGGCAAGGCCATTTCAGTATCACCCTAATGTCCCATTCCAGGAAACCTAGTGCCATGCTGCCAGGGATGGACTGACTTTCCTCCTTGCCACTGCTCAAGCCCTCACAAGCTGCAGCAACAACCCTTGCAGCGAGGAATATGTCCCCAGCCCCACTACTGCTCCTCTCCATTGCACTCTTAAGGCGTGTGGGGGGCCACACTGCTTCCCCCCACTCCAAGCCACTGTCTGCAGCCCAGCACATGACCATCTGCTGCCTGCACTGCTAGTGCATCAGATTCCCAATCCTGGCCACAACTGTCTGGCAGCCCTTGAGCAAGCATAGCTGCAGGGCCAGGAGCAGACCAGATGCATGGGGGACCCTGTGGGCTCCTGGCTGCCTGGGACTCTATTTTGTGGCTGGCAAGAAGCAATCCAGCCCTGCCCAGCCTCTGTTCGCTGCCCCTCATAGCATGGTGGTGGACCCTATCCCAGCACACTTGGGGCGGCGGGGGGAGTCAGGTCCTGGTAACTCAACGCACCATGCGTGAAGCGCCCAAAGCGCCGCGAGTGGCCGGTCTTCTGCAAAGGAAAACAGAACAGAGCATTACCCATGGCACGGTGATACGTACCTGCCATACACACACACCGCTGCCACGCCTTGCACGCACACACCCCCCCAATCCCATCCCAGCACACGCAGCATGGCTCTCACCCACAACTGCTCACACACACTCTGGCACGACATACGCCGTACCACTCGTCCTCCCACTGGCAGGGCACACCTGCCACTGCTCACACGCACCCTCGCTGCACACCCACGGGTACCCAGAGGCACACGCCCCCACGCACACGCAGAGATGGATGGGTGTAGGTGGGCACGTGTAGCGCATGCCCAGCCACGCACACTCACACACACCTGTGCGCACGCGCGCACACACAGAGTGCCCTTGGTGCACTGTGCACCCCAGCCCTGTGTTGCAGCCCAGGCCCAGGAGTGACAGTCCAGGGCATCCCACATGCCCCAGAACTGCTGCCTTCAGCTGGTATAGCCCGCAGCAAAGTCTTTGCCTGGGCTGCTGCCCATGTGCTCTGCAGCCCCTTCAAAGCCACCCAGCCAGCATGAGGATTTGGCCAGCAAAATGTCTTCCAGGCACTGGCTCAGACTCCACCATGGGCACCGTCCCAGCATGGGGACAGCATCCTCCATCCCCTATAGAGGCCATGCCAGTTGAGAGAGAGGCTGCCTGGCAGCATGGGACTGGGCTGTTGGTGGGGGGTTGGAGGCATAGGGGCTGCACTCACCCATGCCGTCTGGGCAGGCAGGTGGGACCCGAGCATGGGGTGGAAGCACCAGGAGCTCCCTGCCAACTTGGCTGCCCTCTGAGATGCAGCCCAGGGCTGGGCATTTGTGTGCCAGGGAAGGGACCAGCTGAGGGCAGCCTGTCTGCCAGACCCGGCGTGCACTGACGCCATATCCCAGGAAAGCAGAGGGACAGGGTGATCTCCAAGGCAGGCAGGAGTGGGAATGTGGCGTGCAGACAGGCAGGGTTGGGCTGCCAGGACTGAGCATCCTTCCCAGCCAGTCTGGGTGACAGGGTCTCCCCAGGACACTGATGGCCCATGCCCGCTCTACCCAGTGAGGAGCCCAGGGCTGGACACTCAACTGTCCTGAAGCCCTTCACTCAACCAGCCCCTCCTGCCCTGCCACCCCTCCAGCTCTCAAGCAGGTCACAGACAGCCAGACCCCAGGGACAGACAGCCACCAGGGATGGACAGCCAACCATGGAGAGCAGTTAGTTGCCCTTGAAGGGCAGCAGGCTAATTTCACAAGCTCTAACGCTGCTGCTACTGCAGTGGCAGACCCTGCACATGGGCAGCGCTCAGGGGTTCCCACCAACCCCTGCCTGCATGCAGCGCTGGCCAGAGGGCAGCGGCTGCACGAGACACATTTGTATTCAGGCTGAGCCAGGCTTCACCTCCCCTTCTCGGCTGACTGTGCTGGTTCTGGCTGGCAGCCCGTCTTCCAGGCCAGGGAAAGATGAGTGATTAACTGCACCATCGGCGGATAATTCCCCATTAAAAAATGAAAATGCAATTGAGTGCCATTATCGGGTACTCTTGTGGCTTCCCCAGGGACAGGCGCCATCAGTCCCCATCAAATGTGGTGACTGCACCCAGTGGGCCTGGGCTGGGCTCCACTGCCCAGGGCTACAGAGGGGCTAAGCTCCCACCCCATCACCTCTCTTAACAGGTCCCTACAGGATTCGGGCACCTTGTAGGATCAGGGAATCCCACAGACTGGACCCGCCTCAAGCACAGCACCCACCTGCAGCCCACTAGGGAGCAAGTGCTGGGTGACGCAGGGTCAGCCCCAGGCCAGGAGATGGGAAGAGGGCAGGAGCAGCTCAGGGCTTGGTGTGGGGTGGATGTCTGCACGAAGGGGACAGACAGAGAGTGGGGGTATCCTCCTGCGTGGGATTTCATTTGCATCTTGGAAAAAGGGGTGGAGGAGCCCCAGGACCACAGAGTGTGCCCACCCAGCCTGGAGGAGAGAGAAGAGCTGGCTGGGATCCACACACAGCTTCAACCCTGCACTACAAGGCAGCTGGGTGAGACCTGGAGTTGTTTCCTTCCCCTGTGCCAGGCATGGATCCACCTGACCAGGCTGGGGTCCTGTGCTGGCCCAGGCATGGGGCATCCCTCACCATGGCCATGGGGCCACTGGGGAGTGAAGGATCTCCTGGGACCACTGAGCTTGCCATCACCTAGCACGTGGAGCCTAGCACCACATGGCACTGCTGCCTATGGTGTGAGACAGGCAGACAGGGAGCAGGGATGGAACGAGGTGGGGAGGGAGTGAGTGACTTGCCTGGTGCAGAGAGACAGCTGCTGTGGCTGTTCTGATACCCCTCCCATGCTCAGCCAGCGGTGCAGGACCCTGCCCTGCCACACGGGCAAGCCCCTGGATTTGCTGCCCCCAAACGCAGATGGAGCAGCCAGGCTGTGCATACCACCCTGCCCCAGAGGACCCCTCAGCACCTTCTCTCCCTGGGGACCTGTGTCCCGCCGTGCATCTTCCACCCCTGGGAAGGTGCTGCGCGTGACAGCCCCTTCCCCGTCCCTTCTGGGCCCCCAGGCAGAGTGACAGCGGGGAGGCTATACGCCCGCATTGGGCTTGTCTTGTGCGCCCCGGGGAATTGGGGGCGGGGGGCTTCCTGGAAGTATGTTCCCCATCCTCCACCCCCCGCTGAGGCCAAGTGACGTCCTTGTTCCTTGCTCGGCAGCGGAGCGTGCGGCGGGCCCGCGAAGGAGCCTTGCCTGTGCCAGGCATGCTCCTGACGCGGAGGGGATGACGCATGCAAAGCCTCGTCTCCAGCTCCGTGACCACCGGCAGTGGGGCTGGGGGGAGCCATGGAGCAGCCTCCATTTGCTGCCCCGACTCCAGAGGGCAGAAAGGGAAGAGAGGAGCGTGGGGAAAGCCCCGGCGGGGGTCCCAGCCCGGGTGTTGGCACAGGAGGTGCTGAGCCCCTGCCCTCTGCCCCTCCTGCCCGGGCTGGTGAGGCCAGGCAAGCAGCTGGCAGCTCTGCAAGCGGGGCTGAAGCTGGTGCTGTGCAAAGCGCTGGGGAGCCCAGGAGGCAACGGAAGGGCTGGAGGGACACTCCCATCCCCATCCTTATTCGCATCCCCATTCCCGTCTCCATCAGCATCCATTCCCATCCCCAGCCACTCTCGGCACTGCCCCCTTCTCCCGGCACCCGCCGGCACGGCAGCCTGGAGCTCTTACCTGGAAACGCTTCTTCACCCAGATCTTCTTCATGCTTCTGCAGAGCCCTGCTGGCCCGGTGACACGGACTCAGGCCCGGCAGGACGGCAGCCCGCTCCCGGCGGGGTCCCCGCTGTCAGCACGTCGCGGCAGCAAGCGATGCTCCGAGCATCCTTCACCACCGACAGCCGGGAACGGTGGAGGGAGAGGAAAGGGCTCGCCAGGTTGGGCTCTCGGGAGGGCTGGAGCTGTGAGCATGAAGCATCACTGGAGTGCTCCTCCCTCCATCCTTCCCCCGCCTGCCTCCGCCTCCGCCTCCCCGCCAGCCCTGGCACACAGTGACAGCGGTGGGGGGACAGGCAGGGCAGGTCAGGTGGTGGGGCGAGGGCCACTGTCGTAGAGGGGAGGGAGGGGCGAGTCTGAGGCGGGTACACGGTTTCTCCGCCTCTGGCTATGTCTACACGGCAGCCAGGGGTCCGAGCTCCCTGCAGGCAGTGCAGCTGTACCACTGTTCCCTCTCACCCGTCCATCCTGCCCCACTGCCCAGGACAGGGCTTGCGCTTCTCTCTTAGGACACAGCCCCCCACTATAGCCCCCACATGCAGACCAGCTGGGATAGCAACAACACAACACAGCAGTGCTCTGTGTGCTGTCCCCAAAGTGTTCCCAAACGGGGCAGCCCCAGTGCCACAGCTGCCACAACCCTGCACCCAGCTGCACATTTGCAGTGTGCCATGGCACTGCCCAGCCAAGACACAGGCTCACCATCACTCTGCCAGCCTCTGCTCCGTCCCCCACGTCCTCCAGTCATTGGTAATGCAGAAAGATCCCCTTGCCAAAGCACAGGTGTGGGTCACAGCACATGTACATGGACAGGAGCTAACGTGGGCATAGTGCTTCATATCAATTCCCCTGGCAAAACACAGCTTCCAGTCCCAGTGCTGGTGCCAAGGCATATCTTGTGGGATACACCCTGCCCCCCCCAGGTGCCTCAGGACCCACATGGGTTTGCAGGGCTGGACTGCTCAGCCCTGGCGTAGCATCACTGCTTTGTGTCTGATGGCAGGACAAGCTTGACCTGGGAAGGTAAGTCGCTGTCCCTGTCCATGTGGCACGACACACACAAGACCTCCCTTCATGCTGGAATGAGGACCCATGGCACAGCTCAGAGCTGTGTGGTGGTGAGCTGTGCCCAGGACTGAGCTGTGATGGGGCTCCTGGGATGTGGACAGAAGCTGTGGGTGGGAGTCCTCAGTGAGGCTGGTCAGGGACATTAATATCTAAAAGTGCTCCTGGGGTGCTGGCACAACCCTGGCACACCTTCCCCAGCTGACCATCCTGAGCCCTGCTGGCCTGTCCCAGTTTTCTGGGTAATGCTACAGATAAGCCAGAGGAGCAGTCCCAGCCCCACAGCCTCAGCAGGTCCTGTCTTGCATGCCATGCCCCACACAGCCCTTGGTGCCCCATAGCTCTTGATACCAAGCTCTTGATGCCTCATCAACTCACCAAGCCCTGCAGCATTCTTCAACCCCCTTTCCAGGCCCTTGGAGAGGCTGCCAAGGTCGTAGCCTCACCATCTCTTTGAGCTGCCCCTTCCCACTGCAGAGCACTCATGGGGACGCTGCTGGAGGCCTCCCCACCCAGTGCTTGTCCCCATGCTGCTCACCTATCCCCCGGGGAGCCAGGTGCTCCACAAGGAGCTGCTCACAGGCAGCACGCTCCCCATGATGCTTGGCAGCTCTGGTAGCTTTTCTTTGCTTCCCCTCCCAGCTCAGAACTCCAAACGTGAGGCTTTTCATGGCTCCATAATAACTTGCAAATTACCCAGTACAAAAGGAGCTGTTTATACAACATTTCTGTCAGTCCTACAATTCGAGTGATGCTGCGGGGTTTCCGTGGAGACCCTGCACGTCAGAGAAGTCCTACAAATGCTACAGCTGGCATTAAGGGAATCTCCTGTCAGAGACAGAGGTCTCTGCTGGCCTCCCCAGCCGTGGGTGGGGACAGAAATGGGTACCCTTGAGCCAGAGCTGGATAAAGAGGTGAACTGTGGGGCTCATTTATGTCAAGGTACCTGCACCCAGGGCTTCCCTGCCAGGTACTCTCACCCTATCTGTGCATGCCTGTGGTCCTGCTGCAGACACACAGCCTGTGCCTTCTTTTCGGACTCAAGTGGGATTAAAAGACACATCAGGGATGCTGGGAAGAAGCACCAAGGCTTGGACTTGTCTACACAGTGGTGCTAGGATGAGGATGCTGTCACCAAAGCACCCACAAGGCCAGCCCCAGGGCTGGCCCCAGGGAGGACTACATTTGTCCAGCCAAAACACAGTCACTTGTATATCCTCCAGCTATCCTACATCTGCTGCCCGTTGGCCACAGCTCCTGGCTGGCTGGGAACACAGCTCTTCCCAGCAATTGTGACTCTGTAGCTGTCCCTCAGCAAAAGCTTCAGGAGTGACTCTGGGCTGTCCCAGAGATGCTGAACCCCTGGGAATAGCTGGGTCACCTCCAAGAGACTGTGGCTGTTGCAGGCACCAAAAGTCCTTTACAGTGGCAGCAATATCTGCAAATTCCCCCACCAGGGCGAAGCCAAAGTCACTCCAGAAGGTGCCCCACGGGAGGTGATCGCCACCTGCAACTAGGGCTGCCCCTCTGCCCTGGCCCAGCAAGGGGCGGCCCTGACAATGTCCTGCTTCTCTGCAGGTCAAGGACCTAGGACAGAGAATGGTGGCCAGTGCAGGTGTGGCATGGACAAGAAGCAGACCTGGAGCAGGTGGCCCCACTGCCACCCAGCTCCAGCTTTGCCTGCTGGACACACATCAGCCCCAAGCCAAGGAAAGCAGACAGCAAACACTTGCTCAAAATGCAGCATTAATTCCACTGTTCCACAGCCCTCCACACCTTGCTGGGCCTCCTGGCTGCTCTGCACAGATCCTGACCTGGTACCACAGCTCTGGCCTGGCACCAGCCCCCTGCCCCTGGTCCCAGCCAGCAGCCCCCTTGCCTCAGTGCTTGAATAATTGATGGCGGTGTGTGCATGCGGCATCTCGAGTAGGAGGAGGTCTGGACATGAATCTTTCATGCGTTTGCACCTCCTGGAGCTGCTGGGGATGGTCGGGGGGAGGTGGGGATGTGCTGGGAGCCTGGGTAGGTGGGGACTTTCCGTAGCTCTGTCCCCAGGAAAAAAAAATACAGCAGCAGAATGTCTCTTGTGATCGGTCAGGGCAGCATCACAGCATCTTTCTGACCCTGTGGAGGAGCAGTGCTGTGCTGTTCCCCCTCTCCCAAGGGCTGGGACACCCCAGTGCCCTCTCCGAGCTCACCTCCCTTGCTGCCACAAGAACGATGCCTGAGCACACAGTGCTCACTGCAGGTGGAGAACACAGGGATGCTAAACAGCAATGTGACCTTGGCTCTGGGCATCTGGACATGGAGCAGGATGGCAAAAGGCATTACATCCCTGCCCTGCCAAACTCCGGCATAGCCCTAGCTGGGAGTGAGGGGCTGCATGCTGTGGGGGAAAGCAGGCAAGAGTGCAGGCAGCAGGGTTGAAGCAACCAGCCCCTTCCCAGTGCTATCATGCCAGGGCACAAGCCTGAAACTTGGTGTCAGGAGGCAGGAAGGGCAGCGGGAGAGATGGGCAACCCTGGAAGGAGGAAGAGGCTGTCGTCCCCTCATGCAGTCCTGAATATTGGTGCTATATTTATTCAACTGCAGGCCTGGGTTTCAGCCTCTTGACTGTAACACAAGCCTGCAGCCTGCCAGAATCCGAGGGGATGGCACATTCCTCAGCAAAAATAACCCTCCAGCAGCAGGCAAGAGGGCAGGGGTGGAGGTGACTGACTGGACAGCTGCACTCACCACCCCGCTCACAGGGAGCAGACGTCTTGCTCCTACAGACCCTGGGATGGGAATCTGGCACACATGGCCACTACAGCAGCCCCCTGCCCAGGTGGATGGGGGCAGAGGTGGGAGCTACTCTAGGGCATTAAACATGGGCACGGTGCTGCAAATTATGGGACTAAAATTAGGCACTAAAATAAATGGCCAGGGATGCTGAGACACCAGGAACACGGTCAGCACAGCCATCCCCAGTCAGCTCCATTGCCATTGCCATGCACCATCAACTGAAAAATTATGCCAATGTTACCCCACTGTAACTCCTCACACAGGAAGGGTTCATGCAGGGCCACCACACACATGAAGTTTCTGCCCCCTTTTCTGCCCCCAAATCCAGGCAGGTGCAGGCTGTTTCCTGGGCAAAGGAAAGGCTCCAAGATGGTTTGATTGCTGAGTGCAGGTGGAGGCGAATGGAGCAAGACCCTGCACTGGGAGCCCAAGATGGACACATCCAACCTTGAAAGGAGAGGCAGCCTGGGCGGGGAGGATCACAGAGTGCTGGCACATTGAATGAGGGCTGGACTCTAAAAGGAGATTAGCTCAGATTCTTAAGAGGTGATTTCTAGTGATAATCCAGTTTACAGGGAAAAAATTCAGGAGATGCAGCTGAGAGGTGATAAAGGCTTTAGCAAGTCTAGGAGCAATGGAGCTATGGTAGGGGCCAGGGCTGGCTGGAAGGATCTGGAGGTTCTCTGGGGGGACCTGGGAACCCCCTGGACCAGCCTGGTGCTGGTATGAGGAGGGTCTATGCACTCCACTTGCACCTGTGGAGCTGAGGCATTAGGGAGAACCTGCAGCAGGAGAGGGGTAGCGCAGTGGGGCACAGGGGCACAGCGGGGGACAGTGGGGATGGTGTGTCCCTGGTAGCCCCTGCACTTGGCTGCCTGGCCAGCCCCACACCTGCTCTCCCCACCCCACAGTGAGCACTGATGCACTCAGGGAACCTGGGAGAAGAGAAATCGTTAGTGGGGTGGAGCGACAGATTCAGGGCAGGAGATTAGAGGAGCTAAATTGGGCTTGTGTGAGCAAGGGGGACTGCTGAGCTGCTGCAGGAGGAGCTTCCTAGGCTGAGTACAGAGATAGGCAGCATGGAGCCCCCAAAGGCCACCAGCAGGGACCTGAGACACCTTGGGGAGAGCCAGTGCTGGCCCCACTGAGATCTTCAGTCTGGCAGTGGACCAGGGAGAAAAGGGGCTCTGTGCCCACCAGAGACCACTACCCACCAGAGGCAGATGGAGCAAAGACACCACAACACCTCCAGACACAGAGGACCAGGACTCCAAATCCAGAGAAAGAGCTGATCTTGCCAATGAAGCAAGGGCATTCTGATACCTTTAGGCACAGGAGCCTGGATCCCAAGTCTAGAGAAAGAATTTATCCTGCCTGGGGACCCTGCACACATCCCTCTTGCTCTAGAAGCGTCTGATTACCTAACTCACAGAGTGCCCGAGGGAGTAACAATGGGGTGTCCCTTCCCAGTACAAGGATGGGAGAGCTACGAGTGGAACTTCCATGATCCCTGGAGACCTGTCCAGCATCTGGCAGGGGGTGGCACTCTCTTGGCACTGCCACAGCACACCACAAAGACAGTTCTGTGCTGCCACAGAGACAAAGCCACACTGGGGGCTGCCCTGCTCCCCGCTCAACCCAGTGCCCCAGAGCCTGCATGGCTCCAGAGGTGTCTCTGGACCAGAGATGCCTTTTTGGGTGGCTGTTTGCTCAATGGTGGTGCATCCATGGCCAAGAGCCTGCTGGGAGGAGTGCCCAAGGCAGGGTGACATTCACACTGCACGTTAGGCAATCCTGGCTGCTCTGTCCCTCCCTCAGCTGCCCCAGAAAGGCGGTGTTGAGGGCTGGTGGCTGGGAATTGGGAGCAGGGAAGAGTGCGTCAGCACAACGGGAACGGGCACCTAGGGAAATCAGACTGTGCTGTGCTGCTGGGCAGCAGCAGTGGGGCCCAGACTGGTGTGGCCATGGAGAGGTGCAGCTGCACACCGGAGCATGAAAACAGGGCGACACTCCTGCTGTCCACCCAGGACAGGCTGCCCCTTCCCCAAGGCAGTGCATGTTTCCCATTCTGCACACACTTCACCCCACATCCAACTGCACCATGCCATGGTGCCCAAAAGCGTGATGCACAGTGACTCCACACAGACTCACTGCAGGGCAGAACCCCTGCTGCACAGTTCTCTGCTCCTCCTGCCACCCCACCAGGCTCCTGACCTGCACATAAACCTTCCTCCATCCTCCAAACACCACTTCTCCAGACTCCTGGCTCAGCGCTCCCCTCCAGTCAAGGCTCCCTCTGACCTGACACAGTCATCCTGCTCAAGGTGCAGCATCTCTGGTGCGCCTCTTGTGCTGCAGAGTCCCAGGTGCGGGTCCTTCCCTGGAGCCTCAGGGCTCAACGTTACTTCCCTCACTCCCCATCCTCACTATGCCCATGCAGACAGCACATGTCACATCTCAGAGCAGTGCCACCCGCCTCCACGCTCCCCAACACTCAGGCCTTCAATGTCCTAGGGAGGCAGCATCCATCCTCCATGAGGAAGAATTTGTTCACCAAAAGAGTTGTCAAGTACTGGAACAGAATGGCCAGGGAAGTGGTGGAGACACCATCCTTGGAGGTATTCAGAAAACTCATAAATGTGGCACTTAGGGACATGGTTTAATGGTACACTTGGCAGTGCTGGGTTAAGGGTTGGATTGATGATCTTAGAGGCCTTTTCCAACATAAATAATTCTATGATTCTGTGATTGCATGACTCCATGATGATGGAGCAGAGGTTGCTGCCCCAAACCTACAGGATGAAGCCCACCCATGCAAAGGCAGTAGTCCCCATGCACTGCCTCTCTGACTGCTACACCCAGGGGTTATGGTGATGAGCAGAGGGGCTGCCATAGGGATGAGCAAAGGCTTGCTAATTTGCCTTGGCTAATTAACCACCGGGTCTCACCCACCGCAGAGCACAGGCTCCACCTACTTGTCAGCCCCACCTCTCACATGTTAGGCTCCTCCTCCTAGCCCTATTGGCGTTCTACTTCGTCCAGTGCATTTCCAATGCCTGGTGAAGCTGTTACGGTGATCCTACGGGAGTTCTGCCCGTGGGCAGCTGGTGCGGGGGTACTGAGGGCCGTGTTGGTGGCTGTGGTGGGTGGTACCACCACTACCATGTGCCCAATCCCCATCTCTCTCTTTTTCTCTCTTCTCTCTCTTCTCTCTCTCTCCTCCTGCCCTGAGCAGGCTTGGCATCACATGCTCCCAACACCTCTGTGCCCAGTCCTGGCACCCAGCCTGGCCTGGCAGTGGGTGCTGCAGCCACATGCTCGCTCCAGGCTGGAGAGCCATCCCAGTGCTGCCGGCACCAGGAGCCCCAGCCTGCAGCAGGGTAGGTACAGCAAAGCTCAGCAGCCCTGTCTGGCCCCGGGGCACGCACTGCAGCAAGAGCCTTGCAAAGCACTGCTGCCGCCCTCGGCAAACCCGTGCCAAGGTCTGTGCCAGCATGGCCATGCTGGTGGCCACGTCACCCTTACCTTCCATGTCAATGATGGCCAACACCGCACTGGTCATGGCCTCTCCCTGCTCATTCTCAGCGACGCACGTGTACACACCGGCATCCTCCTTCTTGCTGTCCCGGATCCAGAGGGTGCCATACTCCTCCCCACCCTGGGCCAGCTGCTCCTCGTTTCGGTACCAGCGGAGGCTGGGCCGGGGGTTGCCCACCACCACCACTCGCAGCCTGATGTCACAGCCGGTGCCAATCGCTGCATTCTTCAGTTTCCTCACAAAACACGGTGCTGCCAGGCGAGCTGAGCCCTCCTGGGCTGGCCCCGGTTCTGCTGTGACCTTGGCGCGCTTCGGGGGGATGCCAGGGCTCGGCGGGGCTGCCCGAGGCTCCCCACCAGCCCTACTCGTGCCGCTGCGTCCCTGTGCTCGGTGCATAGTCTGCAGCTCCCCCACCACCACCCGCGACCCCTGTCACCCCAAAGCAGCACGTTGTGCCCTTCTTCTCCCCCTGCCTGCAGTCTGGGGGTGCTGGGGGCCTGACTGGGGCGCTGGGGTAGGGGCGACCCCCCAGTCCAAATGCCGTCTGGTTCGGTGCCCCTCCCCACAGGCTGCAGCCCCAAAGGTCGCAGCACTGTGGGCAAGCAAGGGACTATATTTAGGCTGGGACTCGGGTTCCTGCTCGCCCAGCCGCCACTCACCAAGCGCCCGGTGCAGTGTGGCACTCACACCCCGTGCTCTGCTGCAACCCCAAGCCCGCCCAGCGCCTCGGCACCTGCTCCTCGCCGGCCTGGGTGCGGGTCCCGCGGGTGCTGCCCGCTCGCTGAGCCGTGCCCGTGCTGGGCCGTGGCGTCCCCCCCCTCACCCGTCCCGTCCCGTCCCGCGCAGCCCCCGGCGAGCTGCGCTCCCTCTGCCCCCTCTCCTGAAGTGGCAGCTGCCTCTGATATGTCACATTCCTTGGCTGGGCTCCCCCTCTCTGCGCCTGCTGCCCCGTCCCTGCAGCCCAGCTCCACTTGCAAAGATAGAAAAGGGCCAGCACCTTTCCATATTAGCTGAGAGGCTCGGGGGGGGACCCAGCTTCCTCCCCCCGCTTCCCCTTCTCCGGCAGTGTCATTGGATCAGGGCACAGAGAGACCCTGACGGCATGTGGAGGGAAAGGACACCGTCATGCTTCCTGCAACGCAAGACCCCGGGCAGGAGCCAGTCCTTCAGGGCCCCTTAGCTCCGTTCCCAGCAGGCAGCAGAGGTGGGGATCCCAGCATCCCTGATCACCACAAATCCCCCCTGCCCAGAAAGCCGCAGATCCCATCACATCAAGACCCAATTTCTCTCACTGGGCCCCTGCCTCTGTCCTGGGCGGTGTGGCTCCTGGCCAGCTCTGCTAGAGCTGTTCAGCTTTGGGGCACCCTGTGGGAACTACCACACGCTGGGCTCCAGGCAGCGAGCAGTCAGGGACGGTCTGTGCCAGATGCTGCCTGGCCATCCCTGGGCAAGGCAGGACTTCCCCATCTCCTGGAGCCACGGCAACACCTCGGCATCTTGCCCCAGCCGCCCTCGCCAGGGGCTGTAAATCTGCGTGAGCAGGACGCCAGCGACACGACACGGTGCTGCCCAGCTGCAGGCCAGCCCCGACGGCTTTGGCACAGCCCATTGCCACCAGCCTAAGGGTGCCAGCATCAGTGGAGCATCACTAGCAAGCAGAAAATCCTAGGATTTCCCAACTTGGCTGGCTGAGGCACAATGGAGTGGGATGCCTTGCTAGACCCACAGCCTGGCTGCAGAGTGGCTGAGCCAGCCTCAGAAGAGGCTTGGGGGCCTCTTCCGTGCCCTGCAGGCAAAGGAATGCTTTATCCCCAGCCTGCCCCCAGGGGTTGAACTGTGGCACAGCCAGCCTGGGCCGGCAGGGAGGGAGCTGTCATCCCAAGGCAACCTGGGGACTGTCCTCGATGTCACAGGGCCACCTGCTGGAGATATCCCTTGAGATCCAACATCTCCCTGCTGGGGTTTGCCACGCCGGCCTCTACATCAGGAATACCCTCAGCCCACTCCCCACTGCTGGCAGTAGCACATGTCTTGTCCCTAAAACATCATCCCCTGCCAAGCCCACTGCCCTCCCTGGCATGTGCTGCCTCGCAGTTTTGTGGACCCTCCAACATCTCCCAAGGCAGAGCAATCCTGGATGCTCAGCTCTGGGTTCCACTGCAGCATCCCCCATTGCTGGGGTGAAGGAGCTGAAGCCAAGATGCCCACAACCTTTCCACAGGGAGAGAGGTGTGTGTGTTGGGAGGAAGAGAGCATATGGTGTTGGCAGTTTGAGCCTGAGATACAAGCATAGGGTGGTGGGTCTGATGCTCACAGGGTGCAGGGGAGGAGGGCACTTAGGGATAAGGATGGCTTTGCTTGCAGGTTGGTGACACTTGAAGGGGCTTGGAAAAGTCCTAGGCAGATGTGGATTTGGGTAGGTCCCAAGAAAGGGTAAAAAGGAGGTGGCTGTGGAGCTGAGAGCCACCAGGACATGGTATGTGATCCTGGTGTATGGGAGATACAGGACCATCACCCAGAGTTGCTTTGAACCTGCTCAGGGCTTAGTTGTCACTGTTCTCTGTCCCAGCAGGACTTTCCCACCCAGTGCAACTGGGAAACCCACCACCTCAGGCAGCAAAAGGCTCAAGAACCTTCAGTGTGAGAGACACACACCTTTTGGAGGGCCCAGCAGCTGAGGGAGGAGACCGCCCAAACAGTTGCTGGCTCATTCCATCCACCTGGCCCTTGTGATGCCTCCCCCAGGAGCTGCTTCCCCACCACCCCATCCCCTCTCTGCCCCAGAGATGCATTGAGACGACAGGGTGATGCTCCGCTGTTTATTTCAGCCGCCTGAAGAGTCTCATACAGGTGGTGGGGTGGGGGTGCATTGGGGCGAGGGTTGGGGATGGCTGCCCTGGCCCCCCGGGCCTCTCTCCGGCTCCTCTCATTCTCTCCCCCCTCTTTCCCATTCACTCACTCCTCCTCTCTCCTGTGTCCACCTACGGGTACCCTCTCGGCTCATGAGCCTGGCCCCGGGCAGCCTCCTGCTGCTGGGGGTCCCCGCCACGGGGAGGGGCGGGCACTGCCCTCCTCTGCCCCACGGGACTGCTCTTGGGCCGGGGGGAGCGAAGGGCCCGAGCCCCCCTGTGCTGTGGGGGGGGACACGCAGGCTGCGGGCCCCCTCTCTCTGAGCTGGGCAGAGAATAGGGGTCTCAGCCCAGACCATGCCTAGCTTCTCCCATCCCTAGCATCGCCGCCATGCACCTGGAGAAGTGCCAGCTCCAGGAGTGCCGGCGGTGCTGGAGGGGGATGGGTCCCCACTCGTGTGGGATGAACCCCAAGCCTGTGCCCAGCGTGGGAAGGGGCCTGTGGGGGGATCCAGAACCTGCTGCTGGGACCGTCCGGCTCTCCATGGAGCTGGCCCAGGCCACCACCTGCTCCCCCCAGCCCCTCCCACCCGTCCCGTCCCTCCCTCCTGCCGCCCCCCGGCCCCGGCCTGATCCTGACGCTGGCGTTGCCGCTGCGAAGCTGCAAAAGCAGAGCGAGCCTTTTGAAGCCGGAGGAGAGAGCCCAGGGGGTGTGGGGGGCCAGAGGCAGCTGCATGGGGGAGACTCCTCAGGCAGTGCCGGGGGGGCGCCGAGAGGCGAGGTGGGGGGCAGGAGGGGGGCATGGCGGAGGGACGGAGGCAGGGACACAAGGTGCCAGTGGGCTGCTGGAGCAGCCTCCTCTACAGCACTTCATGCTGCTGCTGAGTAGCCTCACTCACCACCTGTGGGAGAGAGGCACCGTGAGACGCCGTGCAGTGCCACACCCGAGCCCTGAGTGTGGGAACAGGCGCCGTCCTCGGTCCCCGCCCCCCCCCCCCCCCCCCCCCCCTCCGGTGCCACCCCGCGCTCACCTCCCCATCACGGGTTTCGATGGTTTTGATCATCACGGTCTTTTTGGTGTGCACCTCGGAGCCCCGCTGCTCTGGGCTAGTCTCTGCAGGGGGAGGACACAGGGGATGGGACCACAGGGACATGTGGTATGGGGACACAGCCGTGGGGCTGGGGCCACTGAAGAGCTTCAGCAGCTTTGGTTTAACCCCCCCTCAGCTCATAGCAGTACCCAAACAAGTGCCCCCATACCAGGGGCTCTGTGTGGCACCTGTGTCCCCACCCTACCAGCCTGTCTACAACCCCCCAGGAGGGACAGTTGCCCCAAACTGTCAGTTGGGGAACACAGGGGACTCGTCCCAGGTCCCCCTCCTCATGGGGTGAGGCTCACCTCGGAAATTGAGTGCAGAGGCGAAGGTCTGATGCATGGGGATGCTGATCCTGTGGGAACACACAGGGGAAAGCTCAGCGCCAGCTAGCCCTAGCCCTCAGGTGTGTCCTCACAAAGTTCAACTACCAAAAAACTGCTGACACTGCTGGTCCCCCAGCTTGTCCTGCCCCCCTTCCACTCACCGGTTCTCCTCGCCCTCCAGCAGCTTGCGGTATGTGGCAATCTCCACGTCCAGGGCCATCTTGACGTTGAGCAGGTCCTGGTACTCACGCAGGTGCCGCGCCATCTCATCCTTCAGGTGCCGGATCTCCTCCTCCAGGCGGGCAATGGTGTCCTGGTACCCACTGGCCTCCCCTGCAAAGCGCTCCTCCATCTCCCGCATCTGGCGCATCAGCGAGTCATTCTGGAGAGACAGGGGTGCTCAGTGAGGGGGGAAACCCAGAGGAGTCAGGGGTCACCTGGGGTGGGAACTGGGGATGCCAGGGCACCCTGGGGAGAGCTGTGGTCAGCCCTGGGCTGGGTTCAGCTGATATGGGACCATGATGAGTGACTGTAACCCTGCCCAGGGCTAGGCAGCAGGGTCTCACAGGGGCAAGCTGGGCATGTACTGGGCAACCCCAGAACCCTGGTGCCCAGGTCCCCCAGCAAAGCCATCCCTCCCCAGCAAAGCCATCCCTCCCCAGAGAGCTGAAGGAGCACTGGATAGCTGCCTGGGGGTGGCACTGGTGGTTGCTGGCTGGCTTCTATGACCATGACTATGCTAGAATGGGACTGTTGTGCCCTGTTTGTTTGCAACTACGTTGCCAGCCTGCAACCAGACACCCCAAGCCCTGTGCCCGCCTGCCTGGAGCCTCCCAGGCTGGGTCACATTTTACAATCTGCACTTTGATTCCAGGACTCTGCCAAAACATTTTGCAGGAGCCCAGGCCACTGCTGGAGGAGGTGCAGCCCAAACGTGGGGTATAAGGACCCCTGCGGCAGCAATTCAGAGAGCTGGGAAGAGCCTCCCACCACAGAGATGTCCTAGAGGTCCCTGAGCAGCCTTGGAGCAACAGGTCCCTGCAAGGAAGCTGAGGATCTTCCCAATGCTGCCCTTAGCTCACCGTGCCCTTGAGGGCATCAATCTCGCAGGTGTAGGACTGGATCTGGTGCCGGTACTCCAGCATCTCCTGTTTGGCCTGCCTTAGCGCATCGTTGTTCTTGTTGGCTGCCTGCGTCAGGTCAGACACCTGGGGAGAGCCATGGTCAGTGGGCATGGCCACTGAGATGGAACCCGCTGTGCCAGGGCCAGCCCAGAGCCCGCTGCTTCCCACACCTTGGACTTGTACCACTCCTCAGCCTCGGCGATGTTCTTGGCAGCAATGCTCTCATACTGAGCACGGATGTCCCGCAGCGCAGCTGTCAAATCAGGCTTGGAGATGTCCATCTCCACCTGGATGTGCTGCTCCTGCAGCTGTGCCTGCAGCTCCCGAATTTCCTGCGTGGACAAGGTGACATCTCAGGGCACCCACTCCATTTTCCCTGCCCCGTGAGTGCCATTGGAAAAGGGGGCCACTTCTGACTTACCTCTTCGTGCACCTTCTTGAGGAAGGCGATCTCCTCCTGCAGGGACTCTATGCGTCTTTCCAGGTCAATGCGTGCTAATGTGGCTGCATCCACATCCTGGGAGGGACACAGAATGAGGGATGGGGGGGGGTTGCAGGGAGAGCACAAGGGCTGGAACGTGTAAAGCTGCGTCTGGGACCATACCCTGGTGCTGGGGCCAGGCTCCTGGGGGGAGAAGGAGGGTAGGGTTCCCACACCACACTAAGGGGACAGGTACTCACAGCTCTGAATGCAGCAAGGTTGTTCTCAGCCTCCTCCTTCAGCTGGATCTCCTCTTGCAGCCTGTAGGCAAAGAAGGGAGGCTAGGGGGTCTGGAGGAAGCTCTGTCCCTCCGTGGTGATGTCCCCCTGAGCTGTCCTTAAGCCCAGCACGGCCCAGTAGGAAGAAAAGAGATTGTCCTGTGTTCCCGGCAGGCAGCAGAGGACTGGCCAGGGGCCAGGGGCTCTTCCTCCCATTCCCTATTATAGTCAACGCCGGAGAGATCACAAAGACATGAGGTCAGCTCAGTGCCACGCGCACTGCCCCAGCCCTTATAGGGGAGAGTGACCAGCAGCTGGGGGGACAGGGTGCAGGATCTGACACAGGGGGTCCAAGAGATGGTCACCAGCTGAGCTATCCCAGGGAATGCAGGAGTACAGACAGGTTTCAGTGATGATATGGGATGGGATGTGATGTAATGTGGGGACTGCTGTAGGGGAGGCTCAGGTCAGAGCTGGAGGTCCAGGCTTGTGTCAAGGAAGGGGACAGTACCGCAGCCTGCATGTCAGTGGAAAGGCAGTGGGGAGGAGATGGAGGCACCCAGGTGGTGCTGGCAGATGGGGTAGCAGAAACCCAACACCCGTTTGTTCTGGGCCCTGCTCCTCCCCTGTCACTGAGAGCTCCGTCATGCCACCACCCCCAGCTCCCCAGCATCAGCAGGACCCCAGTGCTGACTGTCTGTAATGGCAGCTAGGGTTACAGAAGGAGGCAGCAGACTGTGTCACCCCTAGGGAATGGTGTCCCCAGGGCACAGGGTCCATGAGGGAAGGTGCAGACCATCATCAGAACATACAGCTCCCCTTGAGTATCTGCCCCTACTGCCAGGTTCCCCACACTCGCCAGTCCCTGGGGCTTCCCTCAGCCTGGTCACCCTTGTGGATAAACCCCACTCTCTTCCCCAGCACCAGCCAGGTCCACAGCATCTCTGGGGTCTCCCAGTGCTCACATGGGACACTCATGGCAGGCCTGGAGCATCCCTGGCCTGTGGAAGTGCAGCCACTTTCTCCCCTCCCTCCTTCACATCTAGAGCTGATGGAGCACCCTCCCTGGGTTATCCGTCCCCTCGCTTCTGCCTGCCTGACTGCATCTGTCTGTTCATCTATCCCACAGAGCTCAGCTCACCCATGGGCCCAGCAGCCCTCCCCAGTGTGAGCAGAGATGGGGACCCCGGGGTGAAGTGCACTTTGATCTCACAGCTCTGGGTGTCTTGTGGTGTTACAGCCTGGCTTCAGCCTCACTGCAAGGGAGGGCATAGGGGATACCCCTGCTGTGGGAGCCACTCTAGCTGCTGCGTGCTGGGCAAGCAGAAAGTGGTCAAGGGGGACAGAGTACTGGGGTCATGATGGGCTCTGAGCATGAGGCACGAGGATAGCAGTAAGCACCTGAGGGGCTGCCAGGCTGAGCTCTACCCCCACCCACCCCTAGGGATGGAGATGCACAGATGGATGCCCACAGGGACTCTCCAGGGCCCCTCTACTCACTTCTGCTTGAGCTTCTGCAGGTCATCGAGCAGGTTGTCACGCTCCACCTCCACACGAGCCCGCTGGTTGGTGAGCAGGTCCACCTGGCGCCGGAGCTCCCGCAGCTCCTCCTCGTACATCTCGGCCACGCGGGTGGGCTCCTTGCCCCGCAGGCGGTTCACCTCGGCCACCATGAGGGCATTCTGCTGCTCCAAGAAGCGCACCTTCTCGATGTAGTTGGCAAAACGGTCGTTGAGTTCCTGCAGCTCCACCTTCTCATTGGTGCGGGTCTGGAGGAACTCCTGGTTCATGGCATCAGCCAGGCTGAAGTCCAGCAGCTCGCCAGCACCCTGGTAGGCGCTTTGGTAGGAGCGCAGGGGCGTCACACGGGTGGTGCGGAAGGTGGACAGGCTGGGGACGGCCGAGGTGCGGGACACCTGGTAGACGCGGGAGGTGACGGAGCTGCCGCTGCTGCCCTTGCCCCCGAAGGAGGCACGAGGGAAGACCGGGGAGCCGCCAAATGTGCGGCGGTAGGAAGAGACCCGCTGGCTGGAGGAGTAGGACTGGCTCATGGTGGCGGCGTGGGGAGGCGAGGCCGGAGCAGGGAGCAGGCAGCGGGCTGGCGAGCGGCCGGCACAGCTCGGAGAGGCGTCGGGAGGGGACCGCGCGCCGCTATTTGTATCCTGCTGACATCACCCGCCCCTCCTGCTGCCGGGCAGCTGGGGGATGCTGCCGCGGGGGAGATGGCCGGCAGCCCCCGCCCACTGCCCCTCACCTGCCCACACCCCCCGGCAGACAAGAAGCCCCGGGCACCCGCAGAGTTCCCTGATGAGGCCTTGACACCGGCCCCCGCTGCTTTGCCCTGTCCCTGGGGGTACCAGAGGAGAAAGTGGGGCAGATTGGTGGTGAACCCCCTATCAGGATGTGGTGCCACCCACAGAGAGCCCGGAGAGACAGACAGACAGCCTAGGCTAACGCCATGAAGGGAAAGAAAGGAACCTTCGCAACACCACTTGACCCCCTTGAGCCAAACCCCATGCCGGGTAGTTGTGGTCCCCAAATTGGTCTTGAGCACCCCAAACGGCCCCTGATGATGCCCTGGCCCACCCCCTGGCAAAAGCAACAGGCTCAGGTCTCCATGTGGGGCCAAACTCCAGCCCCGCCATCCAGAAAGTGAGCAAGGAAGGGCCCTGGAGAGGGGTTGGTGTGGGGGACCCCTGCCCTGAGTGTACTTGTACTGACCCACCACCCAAACTCTCTTTCTGACATGGGGGGCTGAGCACTGGCCAGGGTCTGGGTGCTTTTGGAGTGCTGCTGAGTGACCCCGAGCAGGTGCTGGGTCCGAGCCCCAGTGGCGGTGACGTCAGCCCCTGTCCTCGCTCCGGCACATTCCCAAAGCAGCAGGCACTCAACCAAAATAGCCTTCCCAGCTCATACTCGTGGGGTGTGGGACATGCATACGTGGTATTTATAGTGGGGGAGGCACTCTGTTAACCCTTCTTGCTCCAAACGTGTGGACAGCACAGCTGGAGGGTGACCCTGCCTGGAGCAGCCCTAGCCCTTCTCTGGTCCCCATCACCCTAAGAGCAGAATGAGGTCCCCAAGTTATCCCAAGACAGAGCAGGCTCTGCCCTGTCTCCTCAGTCTCCCCCTTGGCCAGGAAGTACACTGGGCATCAGAAAGCCCAGCCCTGATGTGGATCAGAAAGCCCAGACCAGCTCCCCAAAAACTCCCAGAATGGGGAATTTCCAAGTCCATCTGAAAACCCCCACTAGAGTTTCCTGTACAAGCAGTGGGTCAGGTCAGGGACCCTCAGGGCCTTGCACAAACCCATGACAGCCGAAAAGGACATCCTGAGGGAGGGTGCCTGTGCTGGGGGAACCCCTCATGAGGGTTCCCCTTGCCGGGGCAGCACCCCCTCCTCCCCAGCGCACCTGGAAACCCCCAGCTCTGTCCAAGCTGGGCTGTTTTGGCTGACGTCAGCTGGCTCAGCCCCAGTGCCTTTGTCCCTGAAGGCCCTGGTGGAGGGGACCGCTGTGCCACTGGGCACAGGGTGACTCAGCAGCAGGACAGCACTCAGCCCTGCCTGGTCCTGCACATCCCAGCCTTCTGTCCTGGCTGTAACACAGAAGCCAAGCAATGCCATGGCTCCCCCATGGCAGCATCAGCATCAGGCAAAGGCTCAGGCTTGTTCATGGAAGCATTCTCAACTGCCCTGGCTCTGGGAGGAACTTCTCCCTGCTGCCTCCCTGCTCCATGTCACTTGAGGAACCAGCTAAATTCTGGGTCCCACAGACATGCAGGTGGTCTCGATGCCCTGCATCCCTTCTGCTCCTCCAAGCCCCCCATCCCTGGAGCCTCTCCCAGCCACCCAGTTGCAGAGTGATGTAGCGTCTTCCCAGAGAGTACAAGCTGCCTGGAGGAGCCTGCCTTTAAAAGGGAAGGTATTTCCAGATGAGGCTGTTTCATCCCAGCACAGGGAGAGAATTGAAGAAAGGGGGGCTTGTGGGGGGAGAGTGGATGGAAAAACAGACAGCATCCTTCCTCCTTCTGGCCCCATTCCGAGTATGCCCTGCACATCCCAGAGCCCTGCACGTGTGCCCTCCTTGTGCCACAAGTGCACAAGCACTTGGCAAGGGCAAGCCGGCCCTTAGCTGGTGTGCAGAGGGGCAGGTAGGTGCCCCATGAGGGGGATTCAGGGCGTCTGGGACAGCACACTACCAGGAACAGAGTTCAGCCGTCCCTTTCCATGACCCCACCCCACTGCTGTGCAGATGGGAGTGGGGGGAGGATAGACTCCTCAGGAGTGCTGTGTCCAGAAGTGCCACCAGGCACCCTGCCTTGGTGTTTCAGGTAGATTGATGCAAATCCTATCTCAGGCCTGGGTAGCCCTTGTCCCCATCCTCATCTTACAGAGCAGTGGGGTGAAGGGTTGGGGTGCTCCAGGGAGGGGAAATGCACTCTTGGGCACTGCTGCTTGGAGAGGAAGCAGCTCAGAGGGGTTAACCAGGAGCATCCTCTTGACCCTGCTCTAGGGCAGACTGTTTGAAGTGGCCTTTCCTTAGCTGTGGTGACAGCCTTCCGGTACAGCTCTGGGCAAGCAGGGGCCCCACGTCTTGCAGAGGGTGGACAAGCCTCTTAAGAAATCCCTGTCTGCTTGGAGGACCCAGCATGACAGGAAGGAGGAATGAAGTGCAGGACCCAGAGACCCTGCCTGAGTCCCATCCCAGGGACAAGATGTGCCAATTAACACTCTGTGCCAACTAAAGACCCAGAGGATGCCTCCTCCAGTGAGGAGGCTGCAGAGGCCAGAAGTGCAGGGCTGCCTCCTGTCCTGTCAGGCAAAGGCTCAGGCAGCCTCCCCAGAGCTCCACCCCAGGCCAGGCTGACCCAGACCAGTGGAGCCTGGGAAGTGGCTCCTGAACCCCCACACTGGCCTGGTCCCAGTTTCCATCAAATCTTGGATGAGACTGCTGACGGGAAGGCGTTTGGAGCTGGAATGTCAAACAACTCCCTCTGGTCATGACATCCCTGTGAGCAAAGCCAGCTGCATCCTGCAGCTGCCCCTCCTTCCTGGCCCTCCCTCCCTGCTGTTCCCCCTGGATTTAAACCCAGCACAGCCTCCTTGGGCTGTGGGCATCTTGGGGCTTGAAGCTAGACAGGATGTGGATCAGGGTGCTGGCCCTTCCTTGTCCCTATACCCTGCCACCAGGACCCAGTGCCCCCTTTATGCCTAGCCTTAGCTCAAGGGTAAGTTGAGGAATGAGAATGAAGCAGTGGGGGTGTCCATCCCCCTCCCTCCTGACCCCTGGCTGTCTTCCTTCATCCCGCTCCTTTTACAGCTGTGAGCCTCCCAGACGCCTTTACCCTAAGAGGGAAGGACTGTGTGGCCCATTCCCCAGTGCTGACGGATCCAGAGCGCGTGCTATTGTCTAAATAAGAGGTGGCTCTCCCTCCCTGCCTGGACCAAGGCCCAGCCTGGCCTGATGGGGTCCCAAGAGCTGGTGGGTAAAGCATCTAGTCCCCCCACACCTGCTGTTCATCCCAGCTGCCCCCATGCCTTTGCCCACTCCAGAGCTCAGGACCAGGGGGTGCACAGACTGTTTGCTCCTGGTCCGCACCCCCATGTCTCCAGGTGACGGGGATGCTGAGGACATTGTCCTGTTTGTGAGTGGCACAGAATGCTGGGGGTGCCTGGATGCCCCCATGGCAAGCACGAATGTTAGGGGTGTCCAGATGCAGCCTGTATAGATGCTGGGAGGTGTTTGCTCACCTCCCTTGGTCTTTGTATGTCCTCTGGGTGAGTTGTTGCATCCATGTTTCATGAGCATGCTGGGGGTGAGCTGTTCCCCTGAGTCATGTAGATGATGGGGGAGACCAGCTACTTCCATGTCCATGAAGCATACACCCGGTCCATCACTCATCTGTAGCTGGCCCTGTGCTCCGTGGGGATATTGGGGGTGTTCTTCCATCCCTGCTGCCTAGGGGCAGGCTAAAGAGTGTCTGCCTGCCCTCATGGTCCATGGGGACACTCACCTGCCCCAGTGGTGTGGAGATACTAAAGATGCCCGGCTGCCCTTGTGATCCATGTGGACATGAGGATGACTGAGTGGCTGAGGGCTCCATAAGGATGCTGCAGGCCTCGACAGCATCACCCATGCCAGTGAAATGAGGTAGCATTACCCGCTGCATCGCTAATGGATCACGTAAGGCATGGTGGCCATTCACTCAGCCTCCAGCAATTCCTGGGCAGTGATTTCACTTTCCCATGCTCAGACACGTGGGCTGGGATGCGGGGGACTGCCTCGATGGATGCCATCCCTTTGCTCATCCTGGCAGGGCTGGCAAGGGGGGGGTCCAGGCAGCCTGGCAGGCAGTGGGAGAAGGGGGTGGCACTTCCTGGATCTCTGCTGTGTTTACAGTCTTTGTCCTGGGCCATCTTTCCATTAACCCCTTCCAGCAGGGCGGGCTGAGCATTGCCTGCCCATCCCCAGAACCTACTGCCAGCAGGGAACACTTCTTGCAGCAAAGCCTGCCCAGAACCACACCTGGGCTGCCAGGGGACATAGGAATGACCACAGTGCCCTGTGGGGGCACTGGTCTTATCTCTGCCAGGCACCCCTGGACACACACATGAGCCCAGCAGCAGGGTGCATACATGCTGAGGAGGAGCTGATGCTGTTTGGGAAGGGCTGCCTGTGGCTCCCTGCGGCACTGGATGATCCATGGGGCAGCACAGGATGGGGACAGAAGCACTGTCTTCCCAGGAGCACGGTGATGGGGTAGGGGGCAACCATGGCAGGTGCTGTGCAGCCCTTGGCACCCAGCCAGGGGTGAGTCAGAGCCCACCCGGATATAGCCATCGGGAGCTTTTTCTGGAAGTCCCGCTGTGCCGGGAATAGCTGTGGCACGCCGAGGCACTGCCCTTTGCTCACAGCGGCGAGGCTAGACGAAGGCCACACCCGGCCCTGCCACTCACTCCTGCTCTGGCACCCCAGACTCATGTATATACATCCCAGGAGCCATCCGTCCTGAGCGCCCACGGGGTACCCATCCGCTCTGGGCATCCACTGCCTGCGGAGCCAGGGCTCTAAACGTCCTCAGATGTCCTTCAGGCACAGCATGGGAACCATTCAAGAGCACCTGGCCCTGATCGAGGTTCCAGCAGCAGAGTGGAGTGATGCTGGCAGGAGGAGCGTGGGCATGGCTTGGACATATATCCCCTTCGACACATGTATCCCAGCTCTGGGCTGGAGCACCGGCTGCTCCCAGCCTGGTCCTGGCTGGGGGGGCCTGGCCCTGTGCTGTGCTGTGGTTGACATGGAGACCCTTCAGCTGTCTGTTTGCAGGGTGCTTAGCAGTGGAGTGCTTGTTCCCATTTGGTGGTGGGGAGAGGCAGGTGCTGGGGGCTGGGAGCATAAATCCAGAACTGTGAGGAGCTCTCAGCATGACAGGCCACAGGGTCAGGGGCAACAGGACCACCAGTTTCCAGTCCTCAGAACACGGACAGCGTCTCCAACTAACAGGGTGCCCACGTGGGTGACTCAGGATCTGGGAATCCAGCTGGCACCCAACACCTGGGCCCCATGCAGCACTCACAGGCTGCCACGTCCATCTCCCAAGGCCATACACCCATTGCTAGGAAGAAAGGATCCTGCTGGGAAATGATTCATGAGGACTGATTGAAACCCAAAACCCCACTGCTGCATCCAGCCCATGAAGGGAACCCAGCCAAGTGCAGGATGCACCCTAATCCATGCAGGACCAAGGGGTCCTATCCCTTGGGGGTGCCCCTGGGGCTGACAGACAGCTTGGGTGCTGCCACCGTGCCAACTCTCAGAACCCAGTGCATTGCTGTCACTCACAGACATTTGTCTCCAATGTGGCACCAAGCATTTGTGCCTTGTTTTCTGTGAGTGCCAAGGCAGGCGAGCAACAATGGTGGGGGGCTGCAGCTTGGCTGTGACCCACTCCAAATATACTTAGCCTTGGGGAAGCTAGTGTGTTTTCCTGTGTACCTACACCCCACTGCAGACAGGCCATGCCGCATTTAAGGGCAGTACCTGCTCCCCCAGTTAGCCCTAGAACTGGAGCACACCCGGGCAGGATGGGTGACCATCATTGTGGAGCCTGTCCCTGCCCCTTGCTTCCCTCCCCAGCCCCTCCTGGCTGTGTCCCTCTTCCACTCACCCTTAATTCAGCTCTACGCTAGCCTTGTCAGGAACTGTGTTTGCCTGGTCTGGACCAGGGTGCGGGGTGCATGGTGTGGATTGCACGGCGTGGGGTGCAGGGTGACAGCGCCATGTGCACGGCGGAGGGTATAGTGTGAGAGGGGCAGGGTGTGGATTGTGAGGTCGCAGGCCGTGGGGCATAGGGTGCACATTGCCGATTGTAGGATGTGGATTGCAGGGTGCAGGGTGTGGATTGCAGGGTGCAGGGGGTGGATCGCGGGATGTGGATTGCAGGGTGCAGGGGGTGGATTGCAAGGTGCAGCGTGTGGATCGCGAGGTGTGGATTGCAAGGTGCAGGGTGTGGATCGCGGGCTGTGGATTGAAGGGTGCAGGGTGTGGATCACGGGGTGTGGATTGCAGGGTGCACATTGCCGATTGCGGAGTGTGGATCGCGGGCTGTAGGGTTGGGCGCAGTTGCCGGGGGCAGAGTTCGGGGCTCGGGGCGCAGGCTGCGCGTTCCTCCGCGCCAGCAGGGGGCGCAGGGCGGGCGGCGCGGCGCGGCGGCGGCCATGCAGGTACCGGCGGGCGGCGGGCGCGGGACGGGGTCGGGTCGGTGCCGCCCGGGACGGGGGTCCGCGGTCCCGCGGGGGGTCCCAGCCCGGGGCGGGGTTTTGCCGGTGCTGTGCGGTGACGGCGGTGCCCGCAGGCGGCGGCGCAGGGCTCGAAGGCGGCGGCGCAGGCGGCGGCGCAGGAGCTGGTGAAGTTCGTGAACCGCAGTCCCTCGCCGTACCACGGTGAGCGCCCGCCCGCTTCCCTCCCCGGCCCTCTTCCCCTTCCGCGTGGGCGGCCCTGACGGCTTTTCCCCCCACAGTGGTGGCCGAATGCCGCAGCCGGCTGCTGCAGGCCGGCTTCCAGGAGCTGAAGGAGACGGAGCACTGGGACGTGCGACCGGCGCAGAAGGTGGGCTTGGCTGGGACTGGGCAGTGGGAGGACGGGGCGCCTCACCCCTCACCTCTTCCTCTCTGCTTCCAGTACTTCATCACCAGGAACTACTCCACCCTCATCGCCTTCGCCGTCGGCGGCCAGTTCCAGCCCGGGAATGGGTTCAGCCTGCTAGGGGCCCACACCGACAGCCCTTGCCTCAGGGTAGGGTCACCCGGCTGGGTGTTGAGTCCTTTTCTGGGGTCCTCCAGTTTCATGCCACAAGCAAAAACTATCCTGACTACCCCTGTGCCCTGCAGCATCACTGTTGGCTCCCTACACCTCTCAAATCTGTCACCTAGAGCAGCCCCTGCATTGCTCTGCCTGCTGCTGTCTCCTCTGTGTCTCTTGTCCTGCAAAACCCCTCACAGCACCCTGTGCTGGCAGCATCAGCGATGAGGTTCTGGGCATGTGCTGCCCAGTTCCCACCAGCTGCCCGGTCCCCAGTGCTTCATGGTGCCAGCAGTGACACCTCTGCTGCTGCGCAGGTGAAGCGTCGCTCTAAGCGGGGACAGGTGGGCACAGTGCAAGTTGGTGTGGAGACCTATGGAGGGGGCATCTGGAACACCTGGTTCGACCGTGACCTCACCGTGGCCGGCAGGGTGATCATAAAGGTGAGTCTGATTTAGGGCATACTCGGTCAGATAGCTGTGTGCCTCTGGCACTGGGTCACTGACCCCCACACAGGCCCTCAGCTCTGCAGGCCTGGCCCCGAAGTCCTCCTTGTGTTTCAGGACCTGGCCACAGGGCGCCTGGAGCAGCGCCTGGTACGTGTGGAGCGGCCCATCCTCCGCATTCCTCACCTGGCCATCCATCTGCAGCGCAGCATCAATGAGAACTTCGGGCCCAACACTGAACACCACCTGTAAGGCCTGGCTCAGCCCCAACCCCCAGCCAGCCCTTGGGAGGGCTGGGACCCAGCTAGAGCAAAGCCTTGCCTTAGGGCTCCCTTTGGCAGCCTCCATTGCCGTGGGGAGATCTGCAGTGGCCCCATAGAGTCTTTGCAGGAGATGCTTGCAAGCATAGGATTTGGGAGAGGACACTGGGGTGTCCTGAGGTGGCACAGAAGATTTGTGCTTAAAATGTGCATTCTTGCTCCATTTGGCATAGCAGTCACTCCCTGGAGGAGCAAGGCAAACACCCCAGGAAGGGTTGACAGTGTGTGACCCAAGCAGGTGAGGTGAGCAAAGCTCTGGGAGCTAACGTTGCTGACCCCCACAGGGTTCCCATTCTGGCCACTTGCGTGCAGGAGGAGCTGGAAAAGGAGATGCTTATGGAGTCCACGCCTTGCAGTACTGCAGCCCAGGTGAGCTGTGTGCCAAAGATCAGCAGGGACACTTAAAAGGACCTCAAGGACTTGTCATCTTTGATTTTGAGTCCTCAGGGACCTGCCACCAGGTTCCCCTTCTCCCTGTGGACTGCTGGTAACTTTCCACTCTGCCTCACAGCTGCGTGCACGGCACATCTGATCAGCCATGTCTCTCTTGTCACCCTAGCTTGCAGTGTGGAAGGGGTGCATCTCCCTGAGGAGGCAGAGCAGGGAGCGGGGCTAGCACGGGGCACAGAGCTGTGCTGGGTGAGGTGGGGGGTTGAACATGGGACATTATATTAGGAGAGAGGACTCTGCCAAATAAGCAGGGTCAGGGACAGCTTTGCAAAGGGAAACCAGAAGTTTCTCCTGTCATCCACTGCCTGCCCTGCCCACAGCACTGCCTTCTTTCCAGGCAGAGCGGCACAGCCCTGTTCTTCTTTCCCTGATCTGCCCCCAGCTGGGGGTGAAACCAGAGCAGATTGTGGAGTTGGAACTTTGCCTGGCAGATACGCAGCCAGCGGTGAGTAAGGGCAGGAGCCTCCCTGTCTGTGCACAGCCTGCAAGCTGGCACTACACAGGTGTTACCTGGCACATGTCCTCTGCCTGGGGCGTGCCAGGGCTGAGAGCTGAATGGAACGAGAGGGAGCTGCTCCTGAAAGGCAGAGATAAGGGTACTGGAATGGGGACCCTGTGGCAGGTACTTTTTGGTGACACAGAACCTGTGCCCTACTCCTCTTGGCTCTCTACAGACACTGGGTGGTGCTTTCGATGAGTTCATCTTCTCCCCACGTCTGGACAACTTGCACAGCTGCTACTGTGCCTTGCAGGTGAGAGGGAAAAGAACCTGGAAGCTGCAGCATGGCCCCCACACACCCCAGCTCAGCTTTGGGCTGGCCAAAGGCTCTGCTGGGAGTTAATGTTCTCGTGGAATGGGTCTAGATTGTTGGAGGACCTGGGATTGGATGCCCCCTTTGCTGTGTGTGTCGGGTTCCCAGCAGCTCCCAGGGGTGACTCCTGCTGTCGCTGGGCAATGTGTGTGCCCACAGCTCCCTTCCTCCATGCTTTGGGTTCTCCTGGGGGATTTTCCAATGGCTCAGTCCTGAGATTCCCAGGATGGAGTGGCACTCAGGCTGGTGTCCATTCCCCCTAACCCTGCAGGCCTTGATTGACTCCTGTGCAGCACCCTCGTCCCTCTCCCAGGAGCCCAATGTGCGTCTCATCGCGCTCTATGACAACGAGGAGGTGAGTGAGGGGCACAGCCATGAGGTGGCTGGCACCAGAAGGGGCTTCATGTTCTCTGCTCTTCCCCAGCCATGTCTAGCAGGAGAGAGATCCCACACCCCAGTGGAGGAAGCAGGGATTTGCTTACACCTACATGGAGCGTGGCCCAGGCAGGGGTGGGAAGCACTGGTGTGGTAGGAAGCTGCCTTGCTGGCTTTAGGGAGTGCCCTGTCACTCATCTGGCCCCTGTGGTGCTGCGGGATTGTGCTGACAGTGATCCTTGGCAGGTAGGGTCAGAGAGTGCACAGGGCGCAGAGTCCTTGCTAACGGAGCTGGTGCTGCGCCGGATCTCAGCATCGCCACACAACCTGACAGCCTTCGAGGAGGCAGTGGCCAAGTCCTACATGATCAGTGCTGATATGGCCCATGCTGTGCACCCCAATTATGTGTGAGTAGTCTGAGCCATGCCACAGGCGAGGGCGGCCTGCCCTGCCACCTGTGGGATGTATCCCCAACACTCCCCAGGTAGTACAGGCAGGACAGTCCTTGTTGCAACAGGGAGGGAAGGCTATAGTGTGAAAATCTTGCTTCTCTTTTTTAGGGACAAGCATGAGGAGAATCATCGTCCAGCCTTCCACAAGGTGAGGGCAGCCCTCTGCTTTGGTCTAGGATGGTTGCTGTCTGTCCTGCAGTGCTGTGGATAGCCCAGCTGCCCCGAGGGCACAACTCAGGGAGCATTCAAATGGGAAGCGTTTATCCCGAAGTGGGATTTGACTATGCCACATGTCTGATATTAATCACCTGGGATCCCAGTCTTGTCTGTAGAGCTCCTCCCTGCTCTGAGCTGGGGGTGTTCTATGGAAACACTGTTCGCATCCCCATGGGCTCACCCAGGAATAGGGAGAATGGACTGATACACTGGGGTGGCACAGCATTGCCTGGGCATGGGTGTTTCCAGGGCCACTGACTATTCCTGGGTCCCATCATGGCCCTGCGGTGCCTTTGTTTGTGCAGGGCCCTGTCATCAAAGTGAACAGCAACCAGCGCTACGCCTCCACAGCTGTCACTGAAGCTGTAATCCGGGACATTGCCGCCCGCGTGGGTGTCCCTCTGCAGGTGAGCAAGGCTGGGTGAACCCTCCTTGAACAGCAGGAGTTTGGGCTGCAGCCCTTCCCCTGGCTTCATCAGAGGGGGGCCTGTGCCAAAGCTCCACCTCTGTTCCTGCGTCTGATCCCACTGGGGTCTCGGTGCTGCCTTTTGCTCTGGGGCTCCAGCTCCAGGACTGCCTCAGACTGGTGAACAGGATGGGAGCCTGGCCTGAGTGTGTCCTATATCTGGAGCATTTTTTGAACCCTGGCATGGGTTGGTGCTGCTTCCCTGTCCCAGGTTGCCTCCCTTCAGGGCTGAGGGCCTGTGTGGGAGGCCATGGGGCAGCTTGTGGAGCTGCTGAGGTCTTGTCCCCATGCAGGAGTTCATGGTGCGCAATGACACACCCTGTGGCACCACCATCGGCCCCATTCTGGCCTCCCGCCTGGGGCTGCGTGTGCTGGACATTGGCTGCCCGCAGCTGGCCATGCATTCCATCCGGGAGATGTGCTGCACCTCGGGGGTGCTTCAGAGCATCACTCTCTTCAAGGTGAGCCCTGTGTCCCCCATCCTGTGTTAAAGCCTGCTCCCTGCTTCTCTACATCTCCCACGTCCCCATGTCCCCATCCAATCCCTGCTTTGGGGCTGAGCCCAGCCATCCCACAGAGCTCCCCAGCTCTCTAGAGCAGCTCAGGTACTGGCTGCTTCCGGAGGTGCCCCCTCTCATCCCAGCCTTCCCCAGTGACTGCCATCCCTAAGTAGTTCCTATGGCAACCGGTACTAGCCTTGAGTCAGCATGGGTTACTATGGCGACGTGGTCCTGCTCTCTGCAAGTAGCTGCCTACTATGACGCTGTGACAGGGAGCTGCTGTCTGCCCTCACTGCCTGTCCCCCCCACCGCACACCACCTTGCTCGGCCCACCCTGACAGCCTCTCTTCTTCCAGGGCTTCTTCGAGCTCCTGCCAACGGTCAGCAGCAGCCTGGTGGTCGACTGAACATGGCAGGGAGGGAGTAGCAGTGGGTTTAGTCCTGGGGCCATTAAAGCATTTCTGTCTCACCAGCGAGTGGTCCATGACTCTGGCTGGGGCTGACGTACGTGGCTCTCCCTGGGGACTCCCTTGGCTCACCAGCTGTGCTCTCCCCTGGAACCGTGAGCGAGACCTATTCACCCATCCACAGTCTCTTGTCAAGGGGTGCTGGAGGTCCCGGCTAAGGGGCAGAGCAGGGCTGAGCGCCTGTCCCGGGAGAGCTGGCGGGAGGATGTCCCCTGTATCATGCAGCACTGGCGCCGCCCCTTTCCCCAGGAATGAGCCTGCCGTGTGCGCAGGCACCGGACCTGAAGCTGCTCGCCGGTGCCGGGCCAGGGGATCCCTGCCCGGGCCGGGGGCTGACCTCTCCCCGCAGCCCGTGCCCAGGCGGTGCCGCCGGGCGGGGTACGAGGGTGCGGCTCCACGCTCGCCGCTCATTGGGCGGCTCTCGGGGGCGTGTCCCACGCGGGAGCCAGTGCAGCCGCAGGGCTGGGAAGGGCCGGGCGCTGATTGGCGGGGCGCTGCTGGCGCTGCGGCACACCCCCCAGGAGGCGTGTCTCGCCCCCGGGGACGCTGCGATTGGCGCGGCGCTCGGCCGCCTCTCCCCGGAGCGAGGCGTGATTGGCCCCGCTGGACAGCGGGGGGCGTGGGCGCGGCGCTGAGGGCAGCCGCGCGGGTCTCTGATTGGCTGCGGTGCGGAGGGGCGCGGCGCCGCGGCAGCGCGCAGCGCGCCATTGGCGGGGCGGCGGCCGCGGGCGGGGCGCGCGGCGCGGCGGGGCGCGGGTTGGCGGCAGCGGCGGGGGCGCGGCCGGCGGGTGCGCCATGGGCGGCCGTGAGCGGAGCATGGGGGCGGCTCCTCCGGGCGCTCCTCTGCCTCCTCCTCCTGGCCGGCCGCGGGCAGCTGCGTGACGGCGCCGCCGCCGCCACCGCCGCACACGGTGAGACCGCGACCCCGGGCAGGGCGGCTTTGCCCCGGGCTGCGCGAGGGCCGGATGGAGATTCCTGGGGAATGGCGGGGCACGGGACTCCGCGGCCAGTGCGGTCGCCTCCGCTGTAGGGTGCTGTCACGTCGTGCAGCGGCGAGTCCGGCCCCTGACGGATAGCTGGACAGGGCGGCCCGGGACCGGCACCGCGGGTGCGCCATTGGCACCGGGGACGCCCCTCTCCCGGGGCTACCGGGCCGGTGGGTGTGCTAAGACCGGGGCAACCCGCCGGCTGTAGAGTTTCCGTCCCGCCGGGCCCGAGAGCCAGCCGCCACTGGACGGGAGCCGAACGGTGCTTGCTCATGCCCGGGGCAAAGCCGGTGCCTGGGGCTGCCGCAGGGACGGGGAGCCCGGGCCAGCGGCCCTAAACGTGGCTTCCTCCGAGACCATGCCGCCCTTTAGCTGCCCTCCGCCTGTAAGTGCGGCCCGCCCGGGTCCGTGCACCCGCTCTTCTCCAGGTCGGTCCGTGTGGTCCGTGCTTGGGGCTCCCGGGGACCCGCGTGTCGCTGTCGATGGCAGGGCTGCAGCCCCCCGGCACAGCACGGCACGGCCCCGGCTCCGCTGACTCACTACCGGGCGCCCGAGGCTGCTGCGCCCCTCGTCCTCCAGCGGCCCGGGAGTGCCGGGACGGATTCGGCTGCCCCGCGGGGGCCCCGCTTCCCCCGGGAGCAGGCAAGGAATGGTGCCGGGACGCCTGAGGCCGAGCACCGTCCTAGCCGGGGGAGCCAACCCGAGCCGGGGCCACCGCCCCTCCCGGCGGAGCGGGGCGTCTCGGCGGGAGGCGCTGCGCCGTTTCAGCACCACGGAGAGCGCCGGCCCTGCCGCCCCGGCCCGGCCCCCCGCGGCCACCGTTCCTGGGGTCTCCCCTGGCAGTGGAGTCCTGTGCCCCCCACCTGCGTGGTCTTCGCCCCAGGGGACGCTGGCCCGTGGGTGCCGGGGTTTCGAGGACCTTCATCCCCACTCGCCCCCTTCCCCCGCGGCGGGCTTGACGGGCCCCTCCCTCCCCTCCCCCCGGTTGTTTTCTCGTTCCTTCCTTGCCATCCGGGGCTGAGTCATCGCCTGCTGCCGTCTCGCTGCTGACGGTCTTGGACCGAAACGGGGGGGGAGAGAAAGGGGGAAGCCGCCCCCTGCCCAAGTGCTGCCCGCCGAAGGGGTTGGAGAGGTACACACCCCACACCCCCAACACCACTACATCCATGCTTTGGGGTCTGCCTCGCAGGGAGAGCGGATTCCGGAGCCACTGGGTTGCATTCCTTCCTCGTAGTACCACATGTAGGAGGGCAGCAGATGTGGTTTTGCAGGTCTCTGCTGCCTCAGTCTTACCTTCCTAACTGCCAGCACCCCAAAAAACTCCAGGCCTTCCCCACTCTCCAAAGCCAAGGGCATACTTTCTATACAGCCCCCATCTTGTCTCTGAGGGCAGAAAAGACTGGCACCGAGCCTCTGCCGTGGGCTACAAAGCTGTGTCTCCTCCCACCATCACCACATTGCATCCCTGTGCTGCTCTTCTGGAGCGTAGGGATCCCCCAAGCAGCTGGTGATGAGCAAATTCCATAGGAGTCCCCCTTGGATGCTGTGCTGACTGGCCTGTCTGTCTGTCTGTCCCAGGCTGCCTGTTTGACCGAAGGCTGTGCTCCCCGCAGGAGGTGTGTGTGCAGGGTAAGTGGCTAGCAGGGCCACAGGGATCCCATCTCCCTTTCCAAGTGTGTGTGAAGGGTACAGGGGTGCCTTGCAGGGAAACCTAGGGTGCAGTGCAGGGGGGCATGGCAGAAGGAAGGTGGGGCTGTGCCTGGAGATCCTCACATTGGAGTGTTTGCTCCATTCCTGCTGTCTCCCTTCTCTTGCAGATGGGCTGTTCGGGCAGTGCCAGGTGGGCTCCGTGCAGGACAGACCCTACTTCCAGGTCACATCCCCCGTGCTCCAGCGTCTGCAGGATGTCTTGCGGCATCTCATGGCACAAGGTGAACAGGGGAGCACAGAGGAAGTCGCTGTGACCCTGCAGGGAGGGGCTGTCAGGTAGAATTGCTTAGTGGCTCTAGAACTGTCTGTGGTCCTGCTGGCCCAGGGGCCAGGGCGGGCTGAGGAGGAATGGGGTCAAACCCAGGCCATGGGACACAGGGTCACAATATCAGGACGGCATCCCATGCACTCACACCATAGCTTCCAGGCTGCCTCCATGTCTCACAGCCTCCTCCAATGGCAGGGCTCTCGTGGCACGATGGCATCACCCAGTATGTGATCTCTCAGGAGATGGAGCGCATCCCCCGCCTCCGCCTGCCGCCCTCGCTGGAGCCAGTGGCTAGGGACAGGTAGGACAGCACCAGCAGAGCTCAGTGGAGCAGCGAGGGCTTTGTCCCCCAGATGGGGTTTAGGGGAGGGGCCACCCCTTTACCCAGGTGAGTTACCCCAGCGCTGTTTGCCTTCGAGGTTCCTGCCTCTCCGCAGCGAGCCCCGGCGAGCCTCACTAGCCCCGGACCCTGGCCTGCCAGCAGCTCAGCATTTGGAGCCGCCTCCACCACTGCTGCTTTCCCCTCTGGTGCAGCGGTACCTGGAGCACGTCCTGCTGCCCTCCCCACCCCAGCTGGGCTATGAGGAGGCTCTGCTCAATCCCTACTCCTACCACAAGGTAAGCTGGGGACTGAGCGCCTTCTCCAGGGCAGAAAAGTAGAGATTGACAGGGAGCTGCTGTGCTCCCAGCACCTTTCTGCTGGTGCTGGGGTACCCCCTGCCTCCACCATGGGGTGACAGGGGACCTGTGGGGTTTGACATGTGTTTTGGTTGCAGTTCGGCTATCAGGATGGTGCTCACCAGCATCCCAGCAGCTCAGCCAGGCAGAGCTCTGAGACCTCCTCGCTGCTGGGGCGGGTCCCTGCCCAGACCCTTTTTGGGGCTGGCCCTGTGCCCTCCTATGGTGGGCAGCCAGGAGTGGATGGGGGGCATCTTTTCCAGGACTTGGGCATGCTTTCCTTGCCCAGAGAGAAAGCTGGCCGCCCGGACCCTGCCAGCACCAGGCTTCAGCACAGCTTGCGGCTCCCCAGTGACTACAGAAACATGGAAGAGAGGGAGCAGCAAGCACCCCTGGCTGCCCAGCCACCCTCTGCACAGACGGGTACCTTGTTCTTCAGCCAGGCACCAACCCTTTTCCCTATCCTGTACCCACAGCCACGAGTTCCTTGTGGCTCACACTTTCCCTCCTCTTTGGGTTTATGCCCATGGGCAAAATATACCCACAACCCCACCTGCTCCATCTGCTTCCTCCCTGGCCCCTGGTCTCCATGCAGATGCAGAGCATCCAACCTGATGCAACATCCTCTTGCAGATGCTGCCCTGAAGAGACTGGCTTCTCTCCTGGCCAGCTATGGCCTGGGGCTGCCAGAACTGAGTCCCCAGCAGATAAGCAGCCTATCCACCCTCCTCCAGCTGCTCCAGAGCTCTGGTGAGCTGGGTGCAGGGATGGGACAGGCAGGGACTGGCAGCAGCAGGTGCTAGCATTCCCTGTTTCAGGGTAGGGAGTGTTGCCTTTTGGGGTGAGTGCTGCAGGACCTCTGTCTCTCTCCTTTCCAGGTGTTGCTGGCCCTGAAGTGCCCCCAGTGAAACGGGTGGGTTTGCAGCAGGGTGATGCTGGAGGAGGTGCCATACCACAGGTGGGATGAGAGGGAGGAGACATTTCCCCAAGGCTCTCCTCAGAGATTCCAGCTTCTCCCTTTTCCTCCCTTCAGGTGATGGAAGGGGACATGCAGCATGGGGAGGAGCCAGTGCCCCCTTCCTCCACAGCGCCGCCCCCCAAAATCCCAGCCAGCAGCTCCCCAGGAGATGGAACAAAGGGCAGGGCAGCCTCCTCACCAGCTCCCCAGGCTGAGCCACAGCAAGGACACAGTGGGGATGCACTCAGCCCCAGAGAGCACATTGTGGTGGAGAAGAAGAGCTACACAGAAATGAAGCACAGTGGGGCACAGCAGGGCATGCGGCCACTAGACGAGTATGGCTACATCATCACAGACCAGAAGTGAGAGCTGGGGGTCAGGCAATGGGGTCTGCATGTGTGAAGGGTCTGTATCTCCCCACCAACAGCTGTCACAGCTTCACATGCTTGACCAAACCTGTTGGATCTTTGGTAGGGTCGGGTTTCTTCTCCCCCGGTCTATTCTGTACCCACAGCCCTTGTTCCACCCCAAAGCCTTCCTTTCCCAGCCCACACCAAAGCCAAGCTCACTGTTGCAGGACGGAAGGCTGGGGGGGTGTGTGTACACAAGTGTCTCTGTGCACACTCGTGTGCAAGGGGGGTCAGCTCACCCCCACCACCGCACATGCCACACTCTTACCTCCTGCCCAGCCTGACAGCTGTTCTTGCTGTGTCCTTGGGACTCCCTGAGCCTGCCTGTCCCTGTTCCCTGACTATGGGGAGCACAGAGCTGTCCCCTCACCCTTGCCACCCCCTCCTCACCCTGACACTGTCCCCACAGGCCCCTGGGGCTTGCTGCTGGGGTGCAGCTGCTGGAGCTCCTAGCCAAGCACCTCCACCTCTCCACCGCCAGCTTCATCAACATCAGGTGAGGGGACTGGTGCCATGGGGTGCTGCTGCCTCAGCCCTGGCCATGCTCAGCATTCCCAGGCAGAGGGACAGGAGGGACTGGACTGTGGTGAGGGTGGGTAGGGGGTCTGCATTTCCAGGTCTCACACTGTGTCCCCCCTCTCCCCGGCAGCGTTGTGGGTCCTGCACTTACCTTCCGCATCCGACAGAACCCCCAGAACTTCTCATTGGCAGATGTGGCCAGCCAGACTGGTGAGTTGGGCAGTGCCCCCCGATCTTCTCTTTCCCTCCCAGTTGTGGGGTGCCCCTTCCTAGGGACTAGGGAGAGAGGGCTCCTACCATACATCCCTCTGCCTTTGGCTGAACTGGGGAGCTGAAGTGGGCAGCTGTGGGAGCTATCCCTTGGCTCTGTTTCTGGGGGATCCCTTGTGTGGAGGGGAAGCATGCCTCTGACCATCTCCTCCCTGTCCACAGAGCAAGTGAAGGGAGAGCTGGAGCACGAGCTGGGCCTGAAGATTGTGCAAACAGGAGTGGGAGAGGTAGGAGTGAGCAAGGAGTCCGTCCCTTGGGGCTGGGGTGGCCAGGGATAGGAGACTGGGGATGCTGCCACTGGGTACAAGCCAGAAGCCCCCAGCCCTGGGGTACAAGGATCTTAGTGAGTGAGCTGTCCCTGCAGAGTAGAGATGACTGGGCAGTGTTTGTGTTGCTGTGTTGGAGATAGACTCCAGTCCTATGTTGGAGAACTTCTGTTGGAGACTGCTCCAGTCCTGTCTGTCCATCATTGCCCCCCACTGCCGGGCAGCATGATCCTGCTCTCAGCTCTTTTCAAACCAAAAGCTCTGCAGTGTTTGAAGGTGGTTTGAGAGGGACCCCCAGAGGCTTTTCTTCCCCCCAGGACTGGGGGGCTGCAGCCTGTATCCCTCAAGGCTCATCCTCACCCTTGCCTCCCTCCAGCCTGCACACCCATCTCAGCTGTGGCCTGGGCACTCGAGCACTGGGATGTTCCCAGAGCACCCCACAAACCATAGCTAGGCAGGCAAAATGCCATCACGTCCCCAGAGAATGGCAAAGCAGCTGGAGGCAGGGATGGAACGGGAACCATCTGTTTGGAGAGGGGTCACCCCTCCCTGTGCTCCTCTGGGGAACCACAGGAACAGTTTCCTGGGGCACGGAGCAGGGGCTGGAGATAGGGACCAAGCCTGGCTCCTGTGTTTGCAGCCTGAGGAGGAAAAATGGTGTAGCATATCCCCAGCCCAGTGTCCCCATTTCTCACTCCTTGTCACGTGGCTGTAGTTTTGAGCAGAAAGGAAGGAAGGAAGGGGGAACTTTGGAGGAGGCCATGAAGAAGGGGTGGCCTGGGCACTGAGGCAACCTGTCTCTATCAGCAATATGCAGAGTGTGTCTATGGCAGTGCCTTTTGATCAGGCAGGTGGCAGGAACTGGGAGAGATGTCAGAGATGACAGAGATGGAGCTCAGAGGAAGCTGAGGCAGCTTCACAAGCCCCCTTCTGCACTCACCAGTTCTAACCAGCCTGTGCTTCTCCTTCATTCCCTCCTGGCTCTGGACTTAGTGGGACTTGTGCAAGTTTTGAGGAAGAGAGATATAGGGAGGCAGGGAGACAGCAGGGCCTGGGCAGGCCTTGGGAGAGAAATCCCTTCTGTCCCCCTTGGCTCTGCTGGCACCTCCAGGGGCTGCAGGGCTGCTCCTGCTTGGGTGCCCTGGGGAGCTGAGAAGTGCTGGGCCTGGTGGATGCCCTAACTGCAGGACTGGCTGAACTCTGATGGCAGCTGGGTGCTGGGGGGCAGATAGCAGGGACACATAGGCTGGGGACATCCCCAGGCCATGATGATGATGATGATGATGATGATGATGATGATGATGTAGTTGATGATGGTGCAGTGTTCCCTCGGTAACTTCATCAGGCTCATAGCCAATGGGAGGCTGTGGCAATGAGGTAATGCGGGGTTCTGGCAGCTCATTGGGCACAGGATGTTTGAATTGGTGATGCCCCAGCATCCCTGTGCTGCCCTTGCTGGACCTAGGCAGTCATGGCATTGACAGGAAGGTCTTGTCCAGCAAGGTCTGAGCAACATCCTGTTCCAGCAGAGGACTGGCATGGATTGGGGTGTCTCCCACAATCACAGAGAAGGAGGCCTGGAGACACTACCTGCAAGGTGGCAGGGGCTGCTCTGTGTTCTAACTGAGGAGGGCAACAGGGAGGACTCGTCCCCTAGCTGCTACAGCTTGGATGCTGCCCGCAGTGCTGGCAGTGCTGGCATATTCCCCACCCTGCCTCCCTCAGTGTTCTGCTCTGGAGCTGTGGCTGCAGGGGAGAGCCAGCCTCAGTCAGGAAAGTCCCCCGGGAGCAGTGCACCCAGTGCAGTTGCCTATCTTACCATTAAGTCCTTGGGCTGAATTTGGCCCTTGTTGATCTCCAACTGGGCAGAAGGAGGTCATGGAAGCAAAGTTCTAAGGGGCTACTGCCTGCCTTGTAGGCAGTCCAGGCTGGGTCTGCCTCAGGAAGCAGCCCTGAGTGCTGGAAGCAGGGAAGCAGGAAGTCACTGCTACCTGGGCTCTGCCAAGCTCCAGGAACACCATTGAACAAGTGCCCCATGTGACACGTAGGTGGGTGCACTCTGCCTCACCCCAGGGACACCAGCTCTGCCCCAGCTGAGGGTGCTGGGAGAATCAGCAGTCTCAGGAAGGGGAAGCTCTGTTTTAACCCCCAGCAACCCCAAATGTGCAGCAGAATCGGGTCTCTGCCCCCACCAGCCCCTTGCTAACTAACCCTTACTTGGCTCGGTCCTCAGCGAAATGAGGCTGCTGCCTATTCACGCCCATCCCGCTTCGGGGATGGCTTCCACTCGGTGCTGCTGACCTTCATCGCGCTGGCCTGCGTGGCCGTCATTGCCATCGCCGTGTCTGCGGCCCTCTGCCTCCGGCGCCACGCCAAGCAGCGGGAGAAGGAGCGCCTGGCTGCCCTGGGGCCAGAGGGTGCTGCCGACACCACCTTCGAGTACCAGGTAGGATCCTGTGGGGTGTGGGACCCTGCAGGATGTGTCACTGCCACGTGTCAGCACCACTTGGGGTGCATGGAGCTGCCCTATGGCAGCGCTGTGGCCAAGGGACAGGGCTCTTGTTGGGCTTCCCCAGGAGCTGTGCCGCCAGCACATGGCTGCCAAATCTCTCTTTGGCCGCACCGAGGCACCGGCAGCACCAGCAGAGACTTCGAGGGTCAGCAGCGTCTCGTCCCAGTTCAGCGACGCTCCACAGCCCAGCCCCAGCTCCCACAGCAGCACACCCTCCTGGTGCGAGGAGCCTGTCCAGTCCAATATGGACATCTCCACCGGACACATGATCCTGGTGAGCCAGCCTGAGGGGTGCCAGCCCCATCCCCAGCCCTGCATCTGCTCCTCTGCTACTAGGCTGACTCTTGCCCCTCTGCCCCAGGCCTATATGGAGGACCACCTCCGCAACCAGGACCGGCTGGCCAAGGAGTGGCAGGCGCTCTGTGCCTACCAAGCTGAGCCCAGCATCTGCTCCATTGCCCAGAGTGAAGCCAACCTGAAGAAGAACCGCAACCCCGACTATGTGCCCTGTGAGCATGCCCCACCCTGCCCCAGGGAGCAGCCCCAGGGACCAGCTGTCCTGCTAGAGCAGGGTGTGGGGCATGTCTGCAGCATTAGTATGCCTGCAGCTCCTCTAGCCACTCACCAAGCTTCCTGGCCTGTTCCCCCAGATGATCACGTGCGGATCAAGCTGAAAGCCGAGAGCAACCCATCCCGCAGTGACTTCATCAATGCCAGTCCAATCGTGAGTGATCACTGGGGGCTCCTGCCCTGCCACCCTGCTCCTTGATGTGCCCAGCCCAGGTGAGGTTTTCACTCTGAGATAGAGCTGGACTGAAGTTACACCCTTGAGGGCTACAGATGTGAGCTTTTTGCCTGCCCCATTTCTCAAACAATTGTTAATTCCTATTTTCCTCCTGGCTGGGGCACCTGAATCTCCCTTCCCAACCTTCCTAACACCCCTGGAGTATCTCCGTACTCCTTCAAGTGTTACCAACCCTTGGCTGAAGAGTGTGAAATCTGATACCCCCTTTCCCACTATAGATTGACCACGACCCACGGATGCCAGCATACATTGCCACGCAGGGGCCACTGTCCCACACTATTGCTGACTTCTGGCAGGTGAATGTCACGCAGCTGTGCCAGCCCATCGTGGTCGCTTTGTGTTTTGCCCACAAAATGGGTCATAGGGGCCTGACTGCCCTCCCACCTGGGCTATGCCCCAGCAGTGAAACCCCCCTTGCCTTGCCCACAGATGGTGTGGGAGCACGGCTGCACTGTCATTGTCATGCTGAGCCCTCTGGCTGAGGATAGTGTCAAGCAGTGTGACCGCTACTGGCCGGATGAAGGCTCCTCTCTTTACCACATTTATGAGGCAAGTGTGGCAAGGTAGCCTGGGGCATGGAGCATCCTCCAGCCCCTGTCCCCCTGAGCGCAGCCCCCTTGCCCGGCACTGATGCCCACGGTCTGCCTCACTTGGGCAGGTGAACCTGGTGTCAGAGCACATCTGGTGCGAGGATTTCCTGGTGCGCAGCTTCTACCTGAAAAATGTGCAGTCGCAGGAGACCCGCACCCTGACGCAGTTCCACTTCCTCAGCTGGCCAGCCGAGGGCATCCCCACCACCACCCGGCCCCTCCTTGACTTCCGCAGGTGAGCACCCACCTGGCACTGTGCCAGCCCTTGGGGAGTCAGCGGTGATCCCAAATGCAGGCCACTGATGGGCGAGGACATTGCTGCCATCATAATGAGGGTTGGGGCCATGGCATGGACCAGGTGCAGGGACTAGGAGCTGCCATGGATGGGAGGGAGCAGAAAAGACAGGTTTTGGCCAGCTTGGGATGAGGCTCAACAGAGTTTGGTGGGCAAGAAACCTCTGGTTGAGACTGCCGGGGTCTCCAGCCTTCACAGTCAGGGTGGGAAAGTGCTCTTCCCCAGAGCTGGCATGGAGGGCAGCATTGACTGGCACCTTCCCCAGCCATGGGTGCAAGAAGAAATCCCCAGAGCCAGCCTTAAACTGGCTGTGACCCATTGCTCCCAATGCCCTACAGCCGGTGGTGGATCCCCATCTAGCCCAGGGCAAGAGCTGTTGGACTGGGACTGCTCCCAGGAGACTTGCCTGCCCAGGTCTTTAGGTCCCAGGGTGGTGGTGGGCTCTTGCCAGGCACAAGGTGCTCACTGTCCCTAGGTTGTGTGGGGCAAGGGACCCAGCCTAGGGCAGCGGGGGGGTCTCTGAGCATGTCGCCCTCCTCTCAGCCCTGCTCACGCTCTCTCTCTCTCTGTCTGTCTCTGTCTCTCTCTCGCAGCTGCCGGCGTCATTTTTGTGATTTGCAGCTAGTAATCTGGCTCCAGTTGCATAGTCACAAAAGTGATCGTTGGCAGCCGTGCCTGCTGCATGGAGCATGCCAGGAGCCCCACCGGCGCCTGGCCCCCAGCTTCACACCCCACCGGACCAGAGCCGCTCCCTGGGGGTCCTGCCACTGCTCCCCTCCCCAGGCTGGGCTGAGGAACTGAACTCCTCTCCCTGCCCCAGCCACTTTCCACTCGTGGTCCCTATCCCATGTCCAACACCATTGTAGAGGCAGGAGGAGCCCTGAGCGGGACCTCCAGGGCCACATCATGGTGTGCTGCTGCCCTGCCCCACTGAGCACAGCAAGGGACACCTGGCACAGCCTTAACCCTGGCACAGCAGGGCACTGATCTGTTCCTTCTCATCCTTGCAGGAAGGTGAACAAGTGCTACCGGGGTCGTTCCTGCCCTATTATCGTGCACTGCAGGTACTGAAGGAGATGGAGGGGCTTTTGGGCTTGAGGGTGACTGAAGGCTGGGACCTGCTGGCCAGTCCCATTGGAACCAGTTCCCCTGGACCAAGCATCTGTGTTTTGCAGTGATGGTGCAGGCAGGACTGGGACGTACATCCTTGTCGACATGGTCCTGAACCGAATGGCCAAAGGTAGGTGCAGAGGCACCATTTCTGCCCTGTCCGTGAGTTTGGCCTGTGAACTCCCCTCCTAGCACTCCTCTCTCCCTCTGCCCCAGGTGTGAAGGAGATAGACATAGCTGCTACGCTGGAGCACATCCGAGATCAGCGGCCTGGTATGGTGCAGACCAAGGTATGCCCTAAACTGGGGATCCTCTCCCTCCTACTAAGCATGCATAGCCCCTGGGGCTGGGCTGGCAGGGACCCTCATGACTCCCGCTGTGCTCCTGCAGGACCAGTTCGAGTTTGCACTGACAGCTGTGGCTGAGGAAGTGAATGCCATCCTGAAGGCCCTGCCGCAGTGATGGCGAGGAGCCCTCCCTCCCTCCCCCCTCTTGTCTGCCCCCTGCCCTGCGCTTTGCACTCTTCTCACCGGCCTCCGGGGCTGCTCTCCCTGTAAAATGGTGTCTGTGCTTCTGGCTCTGTTCCCCCTGCCCCCAGGCGCCCCTTCCCATCGCTCCAAGGACACTGACCTCAGGCCCTCTGTGTGCAGGAACCCCATCACACGCACTGTCACCTCAGAGGGGACAGGGCTTGTGGCCCCTAAGCCCTGTGGAGGGGGACACCAGGTGGTGCTGCTGGGAGCTGGCAGAGGGACTCCCCAGCCTGTCAGTTCTGAGTTAGCCCTCTTCCTGTACCCATGTGGGGGGGCAGAAGTGGGGGTAGGGGTCCTCCACAGTTGTGGGGAGCATGGGGTGCAGAGGGGCCTGGCCCAGCCCCACTCCAGGTCCCCTTTTGTGTGCTCCCTGCCTAGTCACTTGAGCAGAAGAAAAATTTCTAGAGAACTATAATTTTGTATCTTGATGTGAATAAAGTTCTTGTGTCACGTTCGTGCAGCTGCAGCCAGGCCTGGCCTCTGACTGTGTGTATTGGGATGGCACAGGGAAGAAATCTCACGTTTCTCCATCTCTATCCCTGCACCCTGCAACTGCCAGAGTACAGCTCCCCTGCAGGCAAAGATGAAAACCCTGCATCCCTAGCCCAGAAAGACCCCACAGGCAGAAGCTACTGCAAACAGGTTTATTGACAGCTGTTAGCAGAAGGGGGTCAGAGAGGGGCGGCTACAGCGAGGGGGGCAGAGCCCAGCCCTGCAGGCTGAGCCCAGCCATGCTGCCCCTCGCTGCATACAGCTAGCACCCCCACCAGCAGCCTAATCTACAGCAACCCCCATCACCACCCTCTCCACCACCCTGTGGTGCCCAGGGCCTCTCTCCCCAGCCCCAGGTATTGCTTGGCCACAAGCCCTGTCATGCCCCCCCTCACCACATCCCACGGAGCCAGAGGGTGCTGGGGGAAGGGGGTGGCAGGGGGTGGCCGTGCAGGGAGAAAGCGGAGTCCTGGTTGGGAGAGCCTCCGTGGGCGAGTGGGCGTGCGCGGTCCCCGGGCGCAGCAGCCTCAGAACACACCTGGGGAGACAAGCGGAGGGGGGTACACAACAGCACCTGTGAAATCCTCCTCGGCCAAGGGCTGGGGAGAGGCAGGGATGGAGGGAGGAAGGTCCCAGGCAGAGGAGAAAGACAGCCAAGGCAGAACTACAGGCAATGGAGAGGGTAGAAACACTTGTGAACATCACGGAGGGTCACTGCTGCTGTGGGAAGCAAGGAGGCACAGTGCCCTGGAGGGTGAACAAGGCATATGGAAGGGAGTGACCAGGCAGAGTCTGCAAGGAGACAGAGGAGGAAGGAGTACAGGCAGGAGCAACAGCATCCAGAGGGAAGAGACAAGACACAAGGCACCAAGCAGAGGCTATGTGAACAGCCCTCCTTGCAAGGATAGGAGCTCAATCAGCACTCCCCGCAGCCTGGGCAGGGGCAGGCTGCAGCCAGGGAGGCACCTGCTGGAGACCCTGCCCGCCTGCAGGGCTGGCAGGGAGAGAGGGGCAGGCACAGCCAGAGTGGGCCTGCCCATGGGCCCCCCACAATTCCAGGAGCCAGGGCAGGAAGCTGCCCCTCTTCCTGGGACCCCATCAAGGGGACTCCCCTTCAAGCCACTACTTCCAAGTCTGGGAGCCTCCAACGCTGGGATGCCATTAGCCATCCACTCACCTCAGCAAGGAGGCAGGGCAGAAGAGACCCCCTCCTTTGCTAGGGGAGGCAGGAGCTGAGTTCCAAGCAGTGGGACTCCACCCCTGCTTTCCTCTCCCTGCCCCATGCTCAGAGCAGGGGGCAGTGCCACAGCTTCACTTTGGGGGCAGGTTCATGCCCCACTGCAGCAGAACTGCTGGCTCCCAGTGGCTCCTGCTCCAGCCTCCCCTGGGCACCACGGGCTCTGTGGGTGGAGGACGGGCTGCTGTGGCTGCCCCCTGGTGCCGACAAGGAGCCGGGGCTGTGCCCACCTGCTTGGTGGTGCCCCGCGGCTTCCATCTCAGAGAGGCTGTAGGCCATGGCCAGCTGCAAGTCCTCATCCTCATCCTCGCTATCCGTGTAGAGGCAGACAGGTGAGGAGCTCGAGGGGTGGTGTGGGGCTGGTGCTGGCGGTGAGGGGGGCCGTGGCCTAGGGAAGGCTTGCTGCTCACGCCGGCTCAGCTCCAGCCCCAGTGCCATGTCATCAGGAACACCTGTGGGGACAGGGGTTGGGGGACTCATCCACTCCAGTTCCCCAAAGCTGGTGTGGGGCCCTGGCACCTCCAACCCACCCCACCAAACCTTCAGAGCAGAGCTCCAAACCAGGACCAATCAAGGCTCAGTCCAAAACAAAGCCTGGATACAGCACCTCCCAGACACCACAAAGGGAAAGGGTGCAGAGCTCAACAACTCAGTCTGCAGTGCCACTTCTCACCATCGATGTGGATCGACTTCAGCTCCCCATCCTCCTCCACTTCCACCCGCTCCCGCCCATTCTCAATAATCCTGCAGGCAGACAGACAGACAAACAGATGGACGGTTAAGGGCCATGCAGCCAGTGCACCACAGCAGGAAGTTGCAGGGTCAGAGGCCTGCTGATGGAGAGGTCTGTGGGAGCAAGGTGGGCTAGCACTGCCCTCACCTCTTGGTGGTGATACGCCTGCCGTTAACAAAGGTGGTGGAGGTGGAAACAGAGCGGAAGCCCAGTCCTGCGTCTGCACCAGAGCTGAAGGATGAGGCGAAGAAATCTAGAGAAGGGAGCAACAAGGCTGGTGCCAGGGTAGGTAAGAAGAGGAGGGCAGGGGACAGACTGCACAGGGAAACATATTCTAGGACTCCCCTGCTGGGACGAATGGCAGTGTCTCCTACCTGAGGATCCTGGGAAGGGGGAAAAGAAGTGGCTTCCCCCATGGTGCCGGGGGCCAGGTCCTCGCAGCTCAGAGAAGGGCAGCATGTCATCTGAAAGGCATGGGCACCCCATCAGCTTGGTGAACCAGAAGCACGGCACTGATATGGGGACCCTCTGCCAGGGCCAGCCGTGAGCTCTATCCCCAAGCTCAGCGGCTGGCCCACAGAAAGAGAGATGCCCAAGAGCCAACCCCTTCTGCCCCACATGCACAGAGCCAACCCCTCCTGCCCCACACGCACCAAAGAATTCAGCAAAGGGGTCTCGCCCGCCAAAGAACTCCCGGAAGACATCGTGAGCACTGCGGAAGGTGAAGGTGAATTCAGGGGCCCCAGCACTGGCCCTGGAGCCCCCTGCTCCTGCTGGAGGGAAGACACTCAGTCTTAAATAGAGCCCTGGGTGACATCTCCCCTGAAAGGTGGGGAGTCCTGGTGGCACTGACCCACACCAGGTCTTCAGACAGGGATGTGTGCAGAGCTGCACTAACCCCCACGGCCCTACTCACCTGCTCCCATGAGTCCATCCTTGCCATAGCGATCATAGACATCACGCTTCTGCTCTGGAAGAAGAAAGGGGGCTGCAGGGAAGCTGGCTGCTAGGCAGGGACAGGAGCACTGACACTTCTCCCAACTAAGGGAGGTGCAGAACAGCAGGGAGCAAGAGGAGGCGGTTGGCACAAGCCCCTGCCACCCCAGCACTGCACCCAAACCCAAGTAAGACCACTGGACAAGAATGCAAAAGCTTCAGCCTCTCTGGGGAGATCCCACTGTGGATGCCAACAGCTCAGCATCTCTCCCAAGGGCTGTATTGGGAGACATGTGAGGAAGTAACCAAGCCCCACAAGCTGTGTGGTAAAGCTGTAGGGACCCACTGCCTTCTGGGGACAGTCAGGGATGCAACCTGTGTGAGCCCAGAAGCAGGACATCCCGGTGTGAACAGTCCCAAGGGTGCGCACACACACACGAGACATCACTGTGGCCTCTTACTGTCCGACAGCACTTCGTATGCCTCGGCAATCTCCTTGAACCTCTGCTCAGCATACTCCTTGTTGTCTGGGTTTTTATCCGGGTGCCATTTCAGCGCAGCCTTCCTGTACCTGCACAGAGGGGCAGTGATGGGCACACAGCAGCCCTTGGGCCAGCAACCCCCATCTGAGCATGCACCTCCTAGCCTGTGGGCAGGGGCACCCCAAGCCTGCTTCACCCAGCCCCCTACAGCCTCAGGCAACGAACAGGAACTTCCTGGACTAGTTGTGCCTCCCGAGAAGAGTGTTTTCATATATAAATATACATATTTATATTCACAGACACACACACACACACATATATATATATATTTATGCATACATATACTAACACACACAAACTAAACAAACAGAACAAAAATAACCCCAGAACTAAAGCATGACCACAGCAGTGCAATGTGTGTCCACCTCAGCTGCCCTCATCGATGGCTCTGGACAATGCTCACAGGTTTTTTCTGGAGCCTTCGTGGGCTCCACTGTGAGTGTGCATGGACCAGGGGTTGCTAGGGGCCCCCTGGGGCCAGGAGAGCACCAGCAGCCCTCTCCTCTCCACTGCAGCTAGACATGGTTAACCCATGCTTCCCAGCTTCTCCTACTCACTCTTGGGAAGACCCACTACGGGGACCTCTGCCACCTGTTGGCAAGCCAGCAATCCACTGGCATTCTCCTCAGGTGATTCCTCACCCCAGTGAGAGAAGTACACCTCGGCAGGGCACCAGGCAGGAATTGCAGACTCGGGAGGATCTGTCAGCTCCCCAGGAGTACCTGGTGCACAGCACCAACCTGCCCACAGGGCCCACATCCTTAAAAGGGGACATGCTGGTCTTCACCCTGTGACCTCCAGTCCCCTGACTTTGATGCCAGCAGAGTCCCTGTGCCCCAACCATCGGCCATCTCTGCACCCTCTGGCAGAGAGAAAGAGGGGAGCCTCCAAACACCACTGAGACTCACCTCCAGCCCCAGGCTGACAGAAGGGAGAAAGGGAACAAACCCCACCAAAAGATGCCTTTGTATGGCAGCAAAGCCCAACCCCATTCTGGCATCATACAGAGGAAACAAAGGCTGAATTGTCACCTCTGGAGGTGGGCCCTGTCCCCACCGGCCTCGAAGGGAGCCCCTGCCTTGCTGACACCAGGTGGGGATGGCTTGGGGGACTCTGCCCCGCAGGCAGAGGCACGCTGCCACACACTTACGCCTTCTTGATGTCCTCAGCAGTGGCGTTGCGGCTCACCCCCAGCGCTTCGTAGTAGTCGACCATGATGTGAGCTGTCCCACGGGGTCACTGCAGGGGAGAAGGCAAAGTCAGGGGTCCACAGGCACAGCCTGGTACTGCTGCGTGTGGGACAGCAAGGGCAGGCTGCTTACCCTCTCCAGCGCCCCGGCCACCCACTGTCTCCCGAGAGCAACTCAGTGCCACGCCATGCCCAGCTCCCCAGCACCCTGCCCGCACCTCGGCCACCTGGGAGCACCTACAGCCCCAGTGGGGGGGACCCTTTGCTGCTGACGCACCGCCGTCCCGCCGGCGTCACCCCAACTCGCCCAGGCAGAGGGAAGCGGTCCCCGCTGCCGGCGCCGCTCCCTGCCCGCTCCCCCGGGGGCTCAGTGGCGGGCCGGGGGGGCAGCGGGAGGACGCAGCCCGCTAAGGTGCTTAGCGGCTGGAGCGGATTAAGGGCTCAGCGGGGACCCTCCCTCCCGGGCACGCCGGGACACTTCCATCGGCCGACCCGCTCCGGGTGGGGGACAGGAGCAGAATGCGGCCGCTGCAGCCTCCCGAGACCCTCCGGGGTACCGTCCCGCCCCTGGTACTCGCCCCCGGCCCGTGAGTCCCAGCTGACGGGAGGGCGGTGCTGGCGCTGGCAGCGGCACCGGTACGGCGGCACTGGGACCGCCCCCCGGCCCGGCCGTAAACACGGCGCTCCCGGGGCCGCCCGCCGCTGCTGGAAGTTTCCGCACCCCGCCCCGCCGCCACCGGCGGGCGGCCCTGGGCCGCGGCCAGCGCAACTGGGGCACCGGGAGGGGCGGCGGTGGCAGCACGGCAAGGGACAGCGCTGGCCCCGCTCCCCCGTGCACCACGGGCCGCCGCTCCCCGACGGACCCTTGCGCCCCGCTCCCCCCGTCCCGCCCCGTGCCCACCTGAGAGCCGCCGCTGAGCCCTCCCCGCCCGCCCGGGCCGCCCGCGGCCGGTGTCGCGCGTCCCCCGCGCCCGGGCCACCGCGGGCCTGGAGGCGGCTCCGCTGCGTGACGGGCGGCGGCCGCAGCCAACCGCAGGCCCTGACGTCACGGCCTCGCCGTCCGCCAGTGACGTCACGGGAGGCGTGTGTAAGCCGGGAGCGCGGCGGCCCCGCCGGTCGGACCGTGCTCGGTCCCCGCCGGGCGGCCCCCTGCCCGTCCGTATCCCGGTCTCCGTCCCCGCGCCTGCCCTGCCGCTCCCAGCGCCGCGCGTGGGCCGCGGACAGCGCCAGCAAGGCGCGGATGCGGCGGCACCGACCTGTCCGGCTGCTGCCGGTGCTGACAGCGCACCGCACCGGGGCACGGCCGCGGCCCCCGGCGCCGAGTGCCGCTGGCTTCCCGCCGAGTCAGCTGCCCGGCCGGTCCTGCCGGGAAGGAGGAGCCGGCCGGGGGGGACAGCTGAGGTGACTCAGCGCTTTGTCGGGGCGCGGGACGTGACGGGGCGCAGCTTGCCAGAGCGGCGGGCACAGGTCCGTGCCCAGAGCCCGGGCGGCCTGGAACCGCTGTGGCACCGGCAGCCGGGAGCTGCGGGCCACCCCGAGCACCAGGGTGCCCAGGCCCCCGGAGAACCGGGACCATGCACCTGGAACTGCGATGTTGACTTTTCTCCTTCATTGCCCCTGCCCGGACAGCTGCTGCAGAGGGGCCGTGCTCGCCCATTCTCAGGGTCCTGGGCGGTGTCGCTCACCTGCACCTCTGCATTGTCCTCGCCACGGGGATCTATGATTCCCTCTTATGGCCTGGACGGGAGAAGGAGGGAACTTGATCTCTCAGTAGGGTCAGAGCTTTTTGGATCCACTGCCACATCCAGACCACAGTTGTAATCTTCCTCACCTCCCATAAACTCTGGGAGCTGGGAAGCTGGGAAGCCTGGCAGAATGAGGAGGCCTGAATCTGAGACAGGCCATTCCCAGCACTCCTCAGGGACAAGTTTCAGGACATTTATTCCCGAGAAGAGCCTTCCCCAGCCATGAGTCATGCGCCTGGGGTGGATGAAATGCCAAGGGCATCACCTCGTGTGCCAAAGGCATTTCTCTCTCCAAGGGATGGGAGACCCGTCCCCTGCCATCAGAGAGCAACTTGATGATTCTCCTGAGCAACGGCTTGGAGTATTTCCTGCCGCTGGGGATGTTTTTCCTGGATGCCATTGCAGCACTGTCCTCCGGTACCTGTTTGCGCACGAGCAGGGGGGGCTCCCTGGGGGGCTGCCTGTAGCCAGGGCGCTCTTCCCGGCGGCCAGGGGCTCTCATTTGGCCCGTCTGCCCCGCAATGGGTGCAGAGCCAGCATGGGCACTAGATGGAGCCACAGGCTGCTTCACAGGGATCCCATCCTACTGCTGGGAGGATGAGGAGGAGCCACCAGGACGTAATCGAGTCTTGTCGCCTTGCTTTCCTTTCCCCGGCTTTTGCAGCTGGTGTGAGGACAAGGAGGGCTCCGAGGTGACAGATCTCAGCTCGCTCTGTGCACACCGGTGGGGAGGCCTTTGTGCTGGGACAGGAGAGAACGCCACATGCTGGCTGTGAATCTGGAGCCGGGGCCTCCGTGGCAAAAGATTCCCTCACCCTTGAGATCAGGATATAGAGTAAGGACGACTGACACCTCCCCAGTATACTTAGGGGAGGCACTGGAGACTTGAGCAGTAGCCCACTACAGCACTGATAGGAGAAAAGATGTGTATCAACTTCACGCCGTCCCAGACCTGCCACAGTCACTCTCCTAGTCAAACTTGGCAGCAGCCAAATAAAGGCAGCCCATCACTCACTGGTGCCTCACACCTTCAGCTGCATCACCCTGCCCTCTTTACTTGCCCTTTCCTCCTAGGTCTGCCTGAAGTCCCGATGTGCCAACCTGGCTCACATCAGCTTCGAATCAAGCACAAGCATCTTGAGTGTCTCCCAAGAAGACCCTTATTTCTTATTGAATTCTGGGGATTGCTGTGTTGCAAGCTTCTTTTCAGCTCTCCAGGGTCTCACGAATGCTCATTAAATACTCTTGAGGCTTTCTGAGGAAAGAGGTTTTGGGTGAGCAAAGCAGGACCCCAATGTACCAAATGTTTTTATCCTGGTTACCCAATCTCTCAGGAAGCCAACAGAATTGCATCATAAACCCATGCTATATTATTATGCAAACCACAAATTAAGAGATGTATTTTTTTCAGCACTGCACAACATTTCAGCTTTTGATTTCCACAAGAAGACACAAGCCCTTTCACAGCCTCAACAAAACTGGCAGTTATGTACTCAAAAATTGTGTTCTTGGCAATTTTTGAGCTATGAAGTGCTCAGCAAGTCGTGTGCCTGCTGCTCCCCTCCTCACATGCAGCTGACTCCCTTCCTCTTCTCCCCACTCCCCACGGGAAGGTCCCCATTCCTTGCAGTGGAGCTGCAGCAGGGAAGGAGCAGGAGCTAAAGCCACTAGGATGGAGTGAGAGGGTTTGAGCAGAGTGAGACAGGCTCCTGGGTGCCATTTCTGTGCCACCTTCCTCTGCCTGCCTGCTCCTAGGACAGACGGTGATGCTGGCCATCTCTTGGCATGGCCACAGCATTGGTGCTGCCCCCAGAAAAGGGGTCAGTGGGAGTTCCAGGGCTTTCTCACCCCTGAAAGGGCTGCATCAGGGTGGGGACCACCAAGTATAGGGGGCTGGTGAAGACATTGCTTGAGCAGGACCTCGATTTTTAAAATCCACATTGATTATTTTACTCACACTCCTGCTGTCTCATCCAAAAAGCCCTGTCCACCCTCCCTAACTTCCTGCACAGCTAATTTCTTCACACCTTCATGTTTTTGATGCTCTACATGTTTGCCTTGGTGGCCAGGCTCTCAGGCACCTCCTTCTTGTCCACTCTGTTCTCCTCTCAGCTGTCTGTTTTACAATTGTACCTTCTAGAGACTGGGGAGAATGCAGAGAGGCAAAGTCATGCAGCTGTTTTTAGTTTGCATAGCAAAACAAAGAAGTGAGAAACAGCAAATTCAGGGTGGCTTTCGTTCAAGCAGGGTGGTGACTTTGAACCAGATTGAGCAATGTGACAGACCCAGGCTGTGCGTCCCAGGCTCTGCCTTGCAGGGATGCTTGCGTATGCTGACAACGGGGCTGCTGCCCCAGCTAAAACTCAGGCAAAACTGAGGTGCTTGCAGATTTTAAATCAACAGAGTCAGAGGCTGGCAGAGGTGGCAGAAGCCCATGACTAAATAGGTTATCCATCATGAGCAGGCACACAGGCCCAGGGAGCAGCTGAACCTCATGGCAGCAGGGTTTTACCCCCATCCGTGGCATGTGGTTGGTGACAGGTTGGGCTGGATAACCCTGTGGTGCACAGGAACAGAACACCCCAAAATCATGCAAGGTGAGGCTGGGAGCTGCATGGCCTGGATCACATCCAAAGGGAAGAGAGCTGAAAGATAATGAATAGATTGATACCACACACCCCCTCCATATGTTAGGGAACACTCCAGCTGTGAGGGGAGCAGAAGCTGCAGCTGACACTGGACTGGAAGGAATTCTATTGTGGAGCAAAACCTGATTTTGCTTATGCACACCAACATGTCCATGCCCAAACTCTCCCAAGCTCCAAAACCCACTTCTTCATTTGGCTTGGCCAGGATTTTCTGCAGTGCCTGGTAGGACTGGGGTCACAGGCTGTCTGGTCCTCTCCCTGCCTTCCAGCTACACATCAAGGCTTGGACCATTGTCTTTCCCTAACCCTAACACTAACCCCTAAACCTAACCCTGACCCTAAGCCTGACCCTGACCCTAACCCTAACACAAACCTGTAACCCTAACCCCTAACTCTAACTCTAACTCTCACCCTAATCCTTACCACTAAACCCTAACCCTAACCTTTTTTCCTGAGCAGACCTGTCATCTCAATAATTGAAACCAGGATTGTTTCAGAAGTGGGTCTTCCATGTTAATCAGAACCTAATAAGGATGCTGAGGGTGCCCCAACATATGCAGGAGTGCTTGGTGCCCAGCTCTTGCCAAACTCTGCGTCCTCCTGCCTGGGAGGTGGTAAAGTTCTCCAGAATGTGTCCAGTGCCAGGCTATTAAGTGGCAGAACGCAAGTCATGCTGTCTAGGCCACACCACCTCAGGGAAGGGCAGCCCTAGTTGTGCTCGAGGTGCCTGGAGATGGCTTGTCCTAATGAGGAGGGCCACATTAAGCATGAAAATTCAACAGATTGGGGCTCCAAGACCTTGCAATAGGGAAATTCTGCTGAATAGCTGTTACTTCACATGCACAGCCTCTCATCATCTGGCTTAACTCTGCTAGGAAGCTTTCAGAGCCAGGCATCCTCAAGATGCCCACTGAACTCAAGGTCTCAGCCAAGTGACTTGAGGCTACTGGCTCCCAGGCTTTGGGAGGAGCAGGGAAGACAGCCCTTGTTTCACAATATCTCACTCTCTCTGCATGCAAACAGCCCTGGGCAGGAGCACCCTAGGAGCCAATACCCAGCCGAGTTATTAAATGCATCTTTTATCACATTAACAGTTTCCCTCTGACATCCAACAGCACTTGGCCAGCTGCCAGCACCTCCTTTCCACTTTTAACAACTCTACAGCAATCCCCAAGGCTACAGGCTAGTTTCTCCAGGTCCAGCTCTGCCCTTAGCTTGCCCTGGGGCCAATAAACTGTTTGCATTATTATACAACTCACTTCCACTTGTAAAACAAAACACCTTGCAGACATCTCTGCAGCCACAGGATGCTCAACTGCTCTCCAAAGGCCAGGGCACAGCTGGGCCATCATCAAGAAGCTTCTGTGACAGGAATTGTTTCCTTTCCCAGTGGGTGCAGGACTGCCCCATCTGGCCATGGTTTATGTACCTCAAAGAAGGGGGTGCACCTGCAGAGCTGCCCCGTGTGAATCTGCCCTGTCCCCTCTGCTGCCCAGGGGCTCGGCTGCAGTCCCACAGGCCAGGCATGAGCTCCTGGAAGCAGGGGAAGTGATGACTGCTTCTTGCCCCATCACTGCCAGCTCAAAGGCATGACTTTGGCATTGCGAGAGAGCTGGCCACAGCTTTGTTGCAATTCTGAGAACTTGTAAAACAGGAAGGCCTAAAAGGCTGGGTATGAAGACATCACCATGCCTACAGTTCTGTCTGGTGTATGGAGAGCCCCTTCAGCCTTATGGGGTAACCCATATCCCTCCCAGAGTTCCTACCATCACACAGCCTTGCAGAATTTATTGCACTTCTATTTCCAGCTATTCCTGCACTGCTTGTGCCATCACCAGCTCTAAGAGCTGATGGAGAAGAGGAAAAGCATAACTGACACCTCCACAGAAGCCCATCAGCACTGCACAGTGGTATGCCCTGAGAACATGGGGCCACCTCAGCAGGCTCAGTCCCTCTGTCACCCGCCTAGAGGCAGATTGTTCACACCAGGCATGCTCAGAGCTCTGACATGAAGTCACTGCAATTAGACAAGTGAGGTTTTATTTTGCTCCCGTGGGTGTGTAGCTGCCTTTCCCAGAACATGAAAAAAGGCAGGTGACACTGGCAGCCAGGGCAGCTGGCTCTCAGCCAGGAAGGCTGCTCACCCAGGGCCTGCTGTGCCTGGGAAAGAGCTCGTTCCAGCTTGTCCCACAGCCCTTCTTAGCCTCACAGGTTGGGGCTTGGCTTGCGGGGCTGCCTGCGTCCCAGGGAGTGCCTCCCTGCTCTTGCCACTGCCCTGTGATTCAGGGCTTAGGAGTGTAGCGAGATCTGGAATTAGCTTTATTGTTCCTGTACCGAGGCACACGCTCTGGGCAATGCAGCAGGCGTTGCACAATTGACTTCATTATATCTGAACCAGCAATTATGCTGCTGTTGCTCAGCTGCAGAAGAGAAAACTTCTGTCAGATCCCTACTGTGCCCTACATCCCAGCAGATCTCTAGGAGTAAATGCCACACGTGGGTTGCTGAAGATGTTCAGTGAGGCCTTTATTGAGTCTCTGCTTGGTCTTCTGATTCTGCCTATTCTTTCCTTGCAGGCTGTGACATCTAGCCTTCCAGCCACCCTTCTTTCTCATCTCTGGATCAGCTCTACCTACTCCAGATGAAGGATGAGGTACTCAGAGGGCCCTTTCTGACCTAGACAAGGCATGCATATCGTAAGGTATGGCAAAGGGAGCATTTTCTGCCCATCTCCATGCTGTGCTAGAATTTTTTAGGGTGGCAAAGTATGTCCCAAATGCTGCCATAGTAGAACCACAGCAGCAGTCAGACATATGATGCTGGGCCATCACCAGGAGCCAGCTGTGCTTTAGGGACCCTGCACAATGGCTCTGTGGGATACTGCTGAAGCAGTTAGCATCACAGGGGCCTTGCTTGAACTCACATCTGCAATATGCAATCAAGCGCCATGCTTCAACAGACTTATTAGTTTCACCAGCCAACTTTATCCAGCCTGTGCCACTGCTGGAGAGCAAACTGCACAGGGCAGTGACAGGCTGGAGGTACATCCTGGCTTTTCCACCTACCCACCTGACCACACTGCTAAGAGGATTAAGGGCAAAGCAAGGACAGAGTGAGGGGTAAGCAGGGCAAGCACAGATACAACCTCTTTGGGAAGCTCCTGGCTGAGGTTAGAGACACAGACAGGAGCCCTGTTCCTGAAGCACCTCTCACCATTTGGTGTTTGCTTGAAAGCGGGGGGCACAGTGGGCTTCCTTGCCAAACCCACAGCACAGCTGTGCTCTCTTCTACCTTCCCAAGAAGGCCATGTCCCCAAACTGCCCTGTGACACTGTTTGCTCTGCCTGGAACAGCCGTGGTGGAACTGAGGTCTGAAAACTAGGAACAATAGTTTGGGATTTCCTCAGCAAAGAGAGCAGGGAACTAGGGTGTGGATGGGAGGTACCAGGCTGGGCTCTGAACTCATCTCCTCCCCAGTTTCATCTCTGGGTGCTTTAGGTGTGTCAGTCTTTAACATACTTCTGGAAGACAGCTATATGAGAGGCTTTGTTTGGGTAACTGCAAGCTTTGCTCACAGGTATTCCTGTACCAGCAGGTACCTGCCAAGAGCTGGCTGGGTTCCGACAGTGGCAAGTAGCGGCTTCACCTGCAGTGGGCAGAGCTTTGCCCCTTAGGTATCTTCAATGTTTTTCTCATCCTTCAATAAAGAGACGGTTGAATTCTGACTCTACAGCCTAGAATTTTCCTTGTTTGCTACTTGCATCTCCCTGGTTGCTGATGCAGGGTCTGACTATATTCTGAGCGTCGATGAAAGTGTTTCTTGATTCTTGTAATCTTGTGATTTCTGATGTTGTCTGAAAACATTTGCAGGATCTTCTTAGATGTGTGAGTAACATCTCTGTGAGAGAGGGGTTGCCTCAGGACAAATCCAGACAGTGAGCTCAGCCTCTACTGTGTGCTTTCAGGCTGCTGCTACCAGCATCTGGCAGGCTGCTGAGCAGTTAGGCACTGACAAGATGCAGCCGATTGGTGCTCCCTGGATTTAGCCAGATGTTCTTAAGCATTTCAAAAAAGCTTAGACATCTGTTTGGGCATTTCAGATCAGAGGCCCACGGGGATGCACAGCTCCAAATGACTCATGGCTCTCTTGACAGTCGTTCCTACCTTGATTATCCAACAAAACAGCATCTGAGTGGGTGTTTTCACTGTGAACATGCATTTTCACTGTGAACACAGCAACAACGAATCAGGAACATTTCACTCTCAACTCTCCACCACCATGGTACATAAACTGATCCAGGAGTTTCTTGAAGTATCACATGATTTTGCACCCCTAGGTACCACCAGATCATTATGCAAATCTTCAGAATTTGGGTGGACTGTACAGCCTGAAGTGCTACTTGCTGCCTAGCTCTGCTTCTAACCACACTGCAAGACATTCATGCTATAAATGCCCCAGAATTAACTGGCACCTCAGAATTAAGGAGGGTTCTAGGACACACCCAATGAGAAGTGACTCCCTGGCATCCACTATGCATTACAATGAACACCTTGGTGAAGATTTTCACAGGGAAGATGATACCATCATTCCTTTTTACTCCAATTAACTTCTGGGGCTCAGATTTTGATGCCTCAGTGCTACCAATTACTCTCTCACTCTCATGGACTGTCTGCATCAGCATGGTCTGTGTTATCTAGTGATCTCTGAGGTCACTCAAAGGACATTTATACCACAGGGAGGCATTTCCAGAGTTATCCAGTCACCACAGAATCCCATGCAGGTTCAGCAGCATGCACTACCTGGAGCATCTCTGGGGGAAAAAAAACCCTCAATATTTTTCCATCAGCTTGATTAAACCCACCCTGATCCTCTGGCTCAGCCATCTCGGCAGGTCTCAAAAATGTGTTGCTTAGACACCAGCACAGGCTTTGCAGCAGTACTCTTGCTTTCAGTCACTTTACACACGCTCTTCATTGAAGGTGACACTTTCCAGGTGACTCAGGCACAAAGAAAGGCTATTGTGGGTGGATAATTTAGGTCCAGCTTTCAACTTTCAGATCAAGCTGAGAGATGACAACACTTTTCAGTGAACACTCATTAAATCAGAGTGCTGAGGCAGATGCAGGACTGGTTCTGCACCACAGTGGATGCTTTGAGTATTTTGGATGGGGCAGGACACATTATTCATTGTAGTAAGGCCAGACATCAGTGAAGTCACTGTGGACTCCAATAAAACCCCTCCAAGGTGCTCCAAGCTCTCCCTACACGCTCACTATCCATTTCATAAAGCTTTGTGAAATCAGATCAAACCAGTGAAGATAATGCAGAGCCAGGATGGAGAAGTAGCCCTTTGGCAGGCAGAGTTTTCAACACAGCCCTGGGGCACAACTGTTCTTGAGGGGTTTGACACAAAGGACAGGACTGAGTTTTCCTGGTTTTTTCCAGTGATTGCCAAAGAGGTTAGGAAAGTTTGGGCTCATCTCAGAAGGGTTTCCTCTACCAATGTTTCCTCCAGAAATTCTCACAGGTGTTTTTCAAGAAACCCTGGGTGGCTGCCAGAGACCTGGCTCACTGCTTGCTCAAGGATCACATCAGCACCTAAGGCCACCAGGAGGGAAGACTTGAGCCAAGTTCTTTGCTGACTTTCCTGCTTCAGCCCCCGAAGTCTCTCCTGGTTAGTGGCTGGATGGTGCCTTTCACCAGCAGAACAGCAAGCTGGAAGGTGCCATCCCTGTTCTTTAGCAGAACCCCTCTGCCAAGACTGGCAAGCATGGCAGGAACAACACATGCCCCGCTGCCCTTTCCTCGAGGGGAGCCCCGGGATCCCGTGCCCCAGTCGGGGGATGCTCCCCGAATGCCCCACCAGTGCACTCTGCCAGGCATCACAGCCCCAAATCTATGCAAATATGCGCAATGCACGCAAATCTGTGAAAGCGCTCGGGGCTGTCTCGGGCGGGGCGGCCCGCCCCGGAGCGCCGGTGCCGCCCCCGGTATAAAGCGGTGGCGGCGCGGCCGTCCCGGAGTGCGGAGCTGCGGCAGTCCGGGGACAGGCAGGTCGTGCGGCAGCGGCGGCATCATGGTGAGTGCCGGCCCCGGCTGCTCTCTCCCTCCGGTCCCGCGAGTGCTTCCCGGAGTGGGCTGGGATCCCTGTGGCTCCCCGGGAAGGCTCTGCCGGGAGCCCAGAATGCGGGCAGCTGACGATGGGAGTCAGCTTGCTTGCCCTGCCTTTGCCAGGCTTCAGCCTCTTCCCGAGCTGTTCCTTCCCCGGCTCTCAGCAGCTTCCCTTGTTTGAGCATCCCCTTGTACCCGTGGCAAGGAGGCCACCAGCGAGCCCCGCCGGCTGCGGAGATCGCCGCCCGGACGGACATGTCACTTCTCATCCCTCTCCCACTTTTAATAGTGTCGGTTCCTGCCCGTGTCCCGCAGTACCATCCCCGGCTGAGGGGAGCTCGCCCCGTCCGCCAGTCCCCCGCGCTGCCGACCCACAGCAGAGCTCCGCAGTAACCTGTGGCTTCCTTCACCCCCTGCCCAGCTCCAAGGGTGGATATCGCTGTGGTTGGGCTTCCAGGCTGCCCTGCCGCCGTGGTCCTGCGGTGATCTCTGGCTCATGAGCTCTCCAGCTGCCCTGGAGAGCATCCCAGCCCCAAGGTTTCCCGGACACCCTGCCTGCTGTCCCACGGAGCCATGCTCCCAGCCCCTCCTGTGCCAGACCTCGCCGTGAAGAGGGCAGAGTCTGCTGGCTGATGACCAGCGTTGCTGCGTCCTGGTGCTGCTGGGCTCTGCCCATCCTATTGTCAGCACTGTGTCCCATAGAGCCAGTCTTGGCTGCTGCTTGTTCTTGGGATGAAAAGCAGTGAGCAGCATAACCCTCTGCCACCCCCACGCTGATTCACAAGGTCCTTTGCCAGAGAGAAGTCCTCTCTCATGTCCTGTTCCTTGAGGTGCTTGCATCTGTGCCAAGAGTTTTCTGTGCCCTTCTGTAGAGGATCTTGGAAGACTTACCTCATGTCTTAAGTCCTTAGGTCTTACCCTTGGCTCCTTGTGTTACACAACGTTTATGGACCTGCTGGGAGGGATAGGTGGGGTATTGCTTTGCTCTTCTTGCACCTCAGACTTGGGAAAGGTGAGGAGATGGGCTTCTGCTGCTCACCATGGGTATCAAGGGCTTATATTTTTGCCATCTCTCACTGTCACTGCTGCCTCTGAAATGCAGCACTGATGCAGAGAGCCAGGGCATGCTGCATTCTGTGCAACTTCATGGGACAGGTGCCATTGCCCTGCTCCTGCGTGCAAAATGGCTGGTTCCGACAGCTTCCTGCCAGCTGACTCATAGTGAGGCACCATGGCTCTGGAAAACCAGTTTGATTTGGATGCTCCTCTGACTCAGTTGTGCCTGATGACACATTGAAGTCCTTGGCAACAACAGGTCTAAGGCACTGAATACTTTCATTCTTATCAAAAGAACTGCAGGGTCTGGGAACTGGCCTCATCTGAAGGGAGTGAGGTTGCAGGGCCCACCTTCACCTGGCTTCTCCTGAGGGACTTGAGACTACCCTTGAAGCTGTGAGCTGAGACCCTCCCACGTCAGCCTTTCCATTGACTTAAAAAGTGCAGCCAACGCTTCCTCCTCCTCCTCCTCCAGAGCTAATTTAGGGAAGCTGAGCCTCAGAGCATGGCAACTGTTCATGTTTGTGAATCCCGCCTCTTGCTGGGCACCCATCCTCAGTGTCCTCTGTTCCCAGTGTCCGGGTGGTGCTTTGCCATCTTAGCTCCAGCTCTGTTGTTAGAGTTGCAATAGGGGCTGTGCCAGATGCTGCCAGGCCTCAGCCCTTAAGCCATATGGATGTTTGGGCAGTGGAGAAGATGCTTACTGGATGCTATCAAGGGCTGTAGGTGGGGCCAGCGGGATGGGTGGCCTGGTATCCTGGGCTCCTGCAGATGGGTCTCCATCTCTTTGGGCCCCTGAGGTGGTCAGTACAGTGATGAGAGGCAGAGCACTAGATCTGAGAGAAAGCAGCAAATTGGAATAGACACAGGGCAGCCAGGCATGAGGGCAGTGTGGCTTGCCCAAGCTGGCAAGGGCCAGAGCTGCCCTCCCAGGGCTGTGCACTTCCTGCAGTGATTGCATTTCTGATCTCTGCTGGGATCTGACCCTGCCTCCCTCTCCCCAGCGTGAGTGCATCTCCATCCACGTCGGCCAAGCCGGCGTCCAGATGGGCAACACCTGCTGGGAGCTGTACTGCCTGGAGCACGGCATCCAGCCCGACGGGCAGATGCCCAGCGACAAAACCATTGGCGGAGGGGATGATTCCTTCACCACCTTCTTCTGTGAGACTGGGGCTGGGAAGCACGTCCCACGGGCCATCTTTGTGGACCTGGAGCCCACCGTGATTGGTGAGTGCACCCTGGTTGGGCAGTACTAGTGGTCATTATTTTGGGGAACAACCCATTGCAGGATGCTCCAGGGAGTGGCTCCTGCTACCTTTCCCCAGATCCAGGAAGCAAATCTATAATGCCACTCTCTCCTAGATGAGATTCGGGCAGGAGTCTACCGACAGCTCTTCCACCCTGAACAGATGATCACTGGCAAGGAGGATGCTGCCAACAACTACGCCCGTGGGCACTACACCATCGGTAAAGAGATCATTGATCAAGTGCTGGACAGGATTCGTAAGCTGGTAAGTGATGGCAGAGAGGGCATGTGTCTCCCTGGTCTGGGGTCCAGCATCATTCAAGGAGTAGGAGCACGGTGTGAGTTCTACTGCACCTCGGGCAGGAATCTGCAGCTACCCAAACAAAAATCTAAAACTTCCCTGCAGCCAAGTCACTGAGTGTTTGAGGGAACCTTACTTGTCTCTCTCCACAGGCTGACCAGTGCACAGGCCTCCAGGGATTCCTCGTATTTCGTAGTTTTGGAGGTGGCACTGGCTCTGGATTCACCTCCCTGTTGATGGAGCGGCTCTCTGTTGATTACGGCAAGAAGTCCAAGCTGGAATTCTCCATCTACCCAGCACCACAAGTCTCCACTGCTGTGGTAGAGCCCTACAACTGCATTCTCACCACCCACACTACACTGGAGCATTCAGACTGTGCTTTCATGGTGGACAACGAGGCCATCTATGACATCTGCCGCCGGAACCTGGACATTGAACGTCCAACCTACACCAACTTGAACAGACTCATCAGCCAGGTTGTTTCATCCATCACAGCATCACTGCGGTTTGATGGAGCCCTGAATGTGGATCTGACCGAGTTCCAGACCAACCTGGTGCCCTACCCACGCATTCACTTCCCCCTGGCCACCTATGCTCCTGTGGTTTCTGCTGAGAGAGCTTATCACGAGCAGCTGTCAGTAGCTGAAATCACCAACTCCTGCTTTGAGCCAGCTAACCAGATGGTGAAGTGTGACCCTCGCCATGGCAAGTACATGGCCTGCTGCCTGCTGTACCGTGGGGACGTGGTGCCCAAGGACGTCAACGCCGCCATCGCCACCATCAAGACCAAACGCAGCATCCAATTTGTGGACTGGTGCCCCACGGGCTTCAAGGTGGGCATCAACTACCAGCCACCCACGGTGGTGCCAGGCGGGGACCTGGCCAAGGTGCAGCGCGCCGTCTGCATGCTGAGCAACACCACGGCCATCGCCGAGGCCTGGGCTCGCCTGGACCACAAGTTTGACCTGATGTACGCCAAGCGCGCCTTCGTGCACTGGTACGTGGGCGAGGGCATGGAGGAAGGGGAGTTCTCCGAGGCGCGGGAAGACATGGCCGCTCTGGAGAAGGATTACGAGGAAGTGGGCCTGGACTCCTATGAGGATGAAGAGGAGGGTGAGGAGTAGAGAAGCCCCAGCCAAAAAAGGACCATGCTCCTTCCCTGTGTTTCCTGCAAACCCTTTGCAATAAACCGTTTCAGATCCTCTCCCAGTATCCCCCAGCTGTATCAGTTTCTTGCCAGGTCAGGTGTGTGGTGAGTGCTTCAGCCCTGCTACTGGTGCTGCTATGCTTCCTCCCAGTGCTCTGCTCCAGCTCCAGCTCCCCACATAAGTAAGAGCCTCATATCAGAGGGACTTGTCCAGGACACATAGCAGGCTCCAGGAAGGTTCTGGAGCATGTCCACCAAAGGGATCCAGTGGAGTGCTGCTGATGTGATAGCAGAATTGCCAAGCTTAGGCATGGGGTCCTCTGTCTGGAATTACCTCTGCCCTCAGCTTACCCTGCTCTGCCAGTGCTCTGCCTTCCCACTGGGGCATGTGGCCCTACTCTACCTAGCCCAGATCATCTTCTGCATTGTCCCCATTTTGAGTCCGCTCACTGCCCTGCCTGCTGGTAAGTAGTTCCAGCATCAGCTCCTGGCTCCAGCTGCAAACTGGAGATTTCTGTTACCCATTATCCAGTGTGCTGGTTCCAGAGATTAATTTTCCCCGCTTACTACTAATGCTCCAGCTATATTGACCCACAGGGGCTGTCCTCCCCTGCCCTCCTCCTCCCGGCATGCACCCGTGTCAGCTGGAGGGGAGAGTGGGGGCCAGCCCTGGCTGCTGGAGCGCAGCCAGGCACTCATCCCACTGCGCAGGGCTGCTGGCACTGCTTTGCTTGCCTGTGACTGGAGTGCCAGGCTCAGACTGATTGGTGCCTGCTGCTGCTATGCAAGGGCAGGAGTCACTGCCCCTCACACCAGGTGCTGCCCTGATCCACTCCTTAAGTCTTGTCTGATTGTGGGGAAAGGAGGAAATCTGCTTCTTCAGAATAATTCCATTGCTGACATCTGCCTGTGTCTTCGCAGACATGACTGCCACCAGAAGGATGTAGGAGTTGGAATTGTGTCCTGTAGCTTTTTCTAAAAGTTATCCTGCACCTCTGTCCTGGACAAGGGACCTGGTAGTGTTTCCTGGCACACTCTGAGAAGCTGAGGCCCATCCATCCCCATGGCCAGGGAGGGGTAGCTGTGTGACCCAAGGTCCTGGAAGCAAAGACAGAGCCCTGTCCCTGCTCAGGCAGCAGTCGAGGCTGATGGTCCAGGCATCCTCAGTAGCAGGATCAGCCCTGGCCTTGGCAGGGGTGGCTGCACTGGCCAGGGCTCAAACAGAGCTGCTGCTCTGAATGTAGTCACAAGTTATTAACAGCAAGCAGGCTGCAATGACCTTTTTTTGGCAGCCCAGATTTGTCATGCAGATCTGCAGCCTCACAGGGTTGTGCAGCACTGCCTGTCTGTCCCCACCAGGAGAGAAGGGCAAACCTTGGCTGGAGCCTCCCAAAGCATCAATGGCAAAGGGAGGTTTGGGGGGCTCCTGAGTCTGATACGTGTCTCTATCGTGTTTCTCCCCATCTCTCCTGTTCTAGAGGCCCAGGTGGACTCGGGGTCTCCCCACATCCCTGAAGGAGCTGGTAGCAGAGCAGGTTACGAACTGTTCTACTTGCTCTGCCTCCGGTCCTGGTGGCTCAGCACTGCCTATCACCCCTAAGGGCTGGTCCCCAGGCCTGCTGCCGGCAGCCTGGACCGATGCCCTCACCTCCCTCCCTCCCGGCAGAGAAGGGGCAGCAGCTTCGGGCCCCACACCTCGGGGTTCCTCCGCAGCCGGGAGGACCCGCCAGGCTCCCGCGGCCCCCGAAGGGGGGTACTCCCTCCCCGCATGCAAGTGTACCCAAATAAGGGGGCGTGGCGGCACCAAGCCCCTCCCACCCATAAGAGAGCGCTGCGGCTGGCATTGCAGCAGCTGCAGCTCCGCGCCGAGCCCCGCCGCACAGAGCCGCCGGGACAGCCCGCACCACCCGCCGCAACATGGTGAGTGCGGGCCGGGGGGCGGGCACGGCGGCGGGGAGGGCGCCCGGCAGCCCCCCGGCAGTCCCCCCGCAGCACCGTGCCCGGCGGAGCCGTCGCGACGCGCCCCCTCCTCCCCCGCCGTGACCTTGGGCAGCCCCACCGGCCCCTGCCCGGGGGCAGCCGCGCCCCCACCGCCCTGTGCCCCCCCTGCCGCCGCCGGCATTGGGGCGCCTGCCCTCCCCCGCCACCGCCACCGGCACCGCCGGCGCAGCGCGGGGGGGCGCTGGGGATAGAGGGGAGTGACCTCTCCGGCGGGGAGCGGTGGCCGCGGATGGACGGGGACAGCTGCCGAGGGTGGAAGCGCCAGCCGGGCACCGGGGGCCGGAGTTGGGCGTTCGGCGGGGCTCCCCCCGCGGCAGCGCGCGTCCCGTCGGGGCTGGCGGCGAGGAAAGGGTGTGGGGGTCCCGTCCCTTCGGTCTCGTCCCGCGGGCGTCTGGCAGCGGCGGAGAGGGCTGGGGACGCTCTCCGAAGCGGGCGGTCGCCGCTGCCCTCGCCCGGGGCCGGAGCTGTCTATATTTAGCGGCTCGGGTGGGCCGGGGCCGTGCCAGAAGGCGCAGCGCAGCGCTCTGCCCGCCGCAGCGCTGACCGGGCCCTGCCGAGGAACCTGCCCCAGCTGCCCTCCCTTCCTCTCTGCGGCTGGGGCTGCTCTTGGCCCTCTCGCAGGAAGCAGGAGCCCTTGTCCTGACCGGGGCACGGACCCCATCGCGGCTAAGGACACTGTGCAGTCGGGGAATGCAGTAGCGAATTGCTCCAGGACCTCAGGACTGAGTCGGGGTGTCCTGCTCGGGGAGGCAGGGATGCCAGGAGCAGTGAAACAGGGATGCTAGGACTAGCAGAGGTGGGATGCCAGGGGCAGCAGAGAAGGGATGCTGGAATAGCGGAACAGGCCTGCAGCTCCTGAATGGGAGTGCATGAGGCACATCTCCAGCTCGCAGCCTGCTCCTCAGCAGTTCTGCCAACACAGGTTTTGCAGCACAGGGTTGCAACTGTGTAACCCAGGGATTCTGTGTTGCCTCAGAAACTGCTGATGTTCATTGTCAGCCCTCACCTGGCTGCCACCTACCACCCTTGCATCCCCAAGGCCACTCACCCCATAATACTGCTTATCTGGCTCTGGAGCACCAGGCAGAGGGGTTTGCTCTTGCTGATTGCCCTCATGGGTTAAATGTGTGCCCCTGTCAGCTCAGCTCCTCACTGGACCGCTGTTACATGGGGAAGGGGCTGAGACTGCCTGGGACCCTGGCAGAGTAGCTGGGCTAGGCTCTGCTCCCCTTACTGCTGGAGGACAGGTCCAGCCAGGGTCCAGTGAGCTGGTGGCCCCCAGTGAGGGCAGGGACAAGAAGGATGCCAAAGCTGCCTCTTGATCTTGGCATGGTGCTTGTGCATGGCTGAGGGCAATGCCAGCTATGGGGACCCCCTCAGGGTGATGCAGGAGGTCACTTGAAGGAAAATGTGCTCTTTGGGACCACTGACCAGAGCAGGTCCAGTGTGGGAGACTGTGTGGCACTGGCACCAGATAGAGCCCTCCCTGGAGCAGGCAGGACAGAGCTGTGTGATGATCTGACCCTGCCTCCCTCTCCCCAGCGTGAGTGCATCTCCGTCCACGTCGGCCAGGCCGGCGTCCAGATGGGCAACACCTGCTGGGAGCTGTACTGCCTGGAGCACGGCATCCAGCCCGACGGGCAGATGCCCAGCGACAAAACCATTGGCGGAGGGGATGATTCCTTCACCACCTTCTTCTGTGAGACTGGGGCTGGGAAGCACGTCCCACGGGCCATCTTTGTGGACCTGGAGCCCACCGTGATTGGTGAGTGCACCCTGGTTGGGCAGTACTAGTGGTCATTATTTTGGGGAACAACCCATTGCAGGATGCTCCCTGGAGTTCATAGCCTGAGGTGCTCCCATGGGTGGGTAGCAGGCAGCTGGTGCCTCGTGGTCCTCTGACAATATCCTGCACTGGTTTTGACCCGAGGGCCCTTTTTTTTCCCCTGGAGAAGCCACAAACATGAGCACCTGCTTTTGTTCTTGAAGTGTCCTAGAGTCAGTGGTGCTTGCACCACATGTGCACAGAGAGAAACCAGCCCAACCGGCACGGCAGCTCTTGCTGCGCAGTGGGCAGGCAGCTCCCAAAGGGCGGGAGAAGCTGAGCTGTGCAGGGAGGTGGCGGCCACCTCCCGATGCCAGAGAAACCTGATGCTGGTGTTGGCTTTGCTGACGTGTGGGTCCTTGGCCATGCCGTCGCAGGCGGAGTCAAGGTGAAGGATGGCTGCTAGAACCCACGTGTCTGCTTGGCGGCCGGCTCAAACCAACAGCCTCCACTGGGCTCAACGTGCTCCTGTTCTCTCCTAGATGAGGTTCGGGGAGGTGTCTACCGCCAGCTCTTTCACCCAGAGCAGCTGATTACTGGCAAGGAGGATGCTGCCAACAACTACGCCCGTGGGCACTACACCATCGGTAAAGAGATCATTGATCAAGTGCTGGACAGGATTCGTAAGCTGGTAAGTGACGGCAGAGAGGGCATGTGTCTCCCTGGACTGGAGTCCAGCATCCTGCTGGGGATCAGAACACACTGCAAGTGGTGCTGCGCCCTGGGAGGGATATGCAGCTTATCAGGGCAGGGATAGGCCAGGTCCTGAAGGGACTTGTGGACAGCCAGACTGTCACCAAGAAATGTATCTCAGAGCAATCTCTCCTCATCTCTCTCCACAGGCTGACCAGTGCACAGGCCTCCAGGGATTCCTCGTGTTTCACAGTTTTGGAGGTGGCACTGGCTCTGGATTCACCTCCCTGTTGATGGAGCGGCTCTCTGTTGATTACGGCAAGAAGTCCAAGCTGGAATTCTCCATCTACCCAGCACCACAAGTCTCCACTGCTGTGGTAGAGCCCTACAACTCCATTCTCACCACCCACACTACACTGGAGCACTCAGACTGTGCTTTCATGGTGGACAACGAGGCCATCTATGACATCTGCCGCCGGAACCTGGACATTGAACGTCCAACCTACACCAACTTGAACAGGCTCATCAGTCAGATTGTTTCATCCATCACAGCATCACTGCGGTTTGATGGAGCCCTGAATGTGGATCTGACCGAGTTCCAGACCAACCTGGTGCCCTACCCACGCATTCACTTCCCCTTGGCCACCTATGCCCCTGTCATCTCAGCAGAGAAGGCTTATCACGAGCAGCTGTCAGTAGCTGAAATCACCAACTCCTGCTTTGAGCCAGCTAACCAGATGGTGAAGTGTGACCCTCGCCATGGCAAGTACATGGCCTGCTGCCTGCTGTACCGTGGGGACGTGGTGCCCAAGGACGTCAACGCCGCCATCGCCACCATCAAGACCAAACGCAGCATCCAGTTTGTGGACTGGTGCCCCACGGGCTTCAAGGTGGGCATCAACTACCAGCCACCCACGGTGGTGCCAGGCGGGGACCTGGCCAAGGTGCAGCGCGCCGTCTGCATGCTGAGCAACACCACGGCCATCGCCGAGGCCTGGGCTCGCCTGGACCACAAGTTTGACCTGATGTACGCCAAGCGCGCCTTCGTGCACTGGTACGTGGGCGAGGGCATGGAGGAAGGGGAGTTCTCCGAGGCGCGGGAAGACATGGCCGCTCTGGAGAAGGATTACGAGGAAGTGGGCCTGGACTCCTATGAGGATGAAGAGGAGGGTGAGGAGTAGAGAAGCCCCAGCCAAAAAAGGACCACGCTCCTTCCCTGTGTTTCCTGCAAACCCTTTGCAATAAACCGTTCAGATCCTCTCCCAGTGTCTCCCAGTATCCCCCAGCTGTATCGGTTTCTTGCCAGGTCAGGTGTGTGGTGAGTGCTTCAGCCCTGCTACTGGTGCTGCTATGCTTCCTCCCAGTGCTCTGCTCCAGCTTGCTACCTGTGCAGGTAAGAGCTCTGGGGTCTAGTCCCTGGTGCCGTGACACACATCCTACCCTACTCGTTGCTCCAGCCAGGGGTGGGTACTGCTTTCTTGTGTGATATATGGCCCCATGTTGTATCCTGGAGAGCAGGAGAGCAGATTTAGTCTGAGCAAAATAAGAATGGCAGCTGTTGGGTCTTCTCCTCATGTGCAGCCCAAGGGTAGGTGGGCTCACCTGGAAAGATAGTGGTTGAAGCAGTGGGAACAATCTGGCACCCCTGCTCCTGTGGTTACCATACAGGGCAAGGAGTATGCCCAGCTCTCTGGCGCAGTGGGTGTATCCTGCAACGGCACCCAGCATGGCACGAACCCCCGCGGCTGCTGTACTGCTGTGTGTGGTGAGAGGATTAAAGGAGGAGAATGCTCCCTGTGAAACTGCTTGTCTGCATCTCTTTTTTTACCCCCCTCTCTGGGTAGCCCAGCTGCTGGAGCCCCAGTGCGCCCCTCCAGCCAAGGCTGCTTGCTGGGCTGGGGGTGTCCTCAGTGCTGGAGTGGTTGTGTTGTCCTCATGCTCTGCATACCCCCACCAGAGCAGAGCTGCTGCTCCTGCCTCCCAAGGTCTGGCAGATTCCCAGTCTGGGCATCCACCTCCCTTTTCATGGGCAGCAGAGAAGTTCTGCCTGTACCCCTGCCACTGCCTGCCTGCCTGTGCTGATCCCTGCCCTGCAGTGCCCAGCTCCACAGGCTCTGAACAGCAGTGTCTGGCTCCAGCTGCAGAGTTGTGTTAGCTCCCAACAAGAGCATTCTGGGGCCAGGGATTAACTTTCCCTGCTTACTGCTAATGCTCTGTCTCTGCTGCCCCGGCTGGCCTCCGCTGCCCTTCCCCTCCAGCAACGCTTGGCTGCTTAACCCAGACAGTGTGCCCTGCTCTCCCCATGCCCCGGCAGGACCTCCCGCTGCAGACAGGGACACAGCCACACCTCCGCAAGAACATACTTTACTTCAAACACAAGGCAACATCGGTGCCAAGAGCAGTGGCAGAGTGGGTACTCCCTCTGCCTCCCTCCAGCACAGCACCAGGATCCGGCCTGCAGCTCTGCCCATGGCAGGAGCAACCTTCCTGGGGCACAGAGCTGCAGGACAGCGGCTCCTATCCCAGGAGGGGTCCCACAACATCCTCTTCTGCCACCCCTAGGGAAAGTAGCAGCTGGCAAGGGACCCATGTTTAGCAGCAGATCACATATCCACAGCTCAGGGGCACAGACCAAGGCCCAGGCAGCAGCATCCAGGGCACAGAACACTCCAAATCCAACACACCTCCAGCACAGAGCAGCAGCTCTCCCTCAGGGCATCAATCCCCTCTGCAACAGGTCTGCAGGGCAGCAGGGATTAGGGCAGCTGCTTTTCCCCTGGCTCAGCCTCAGGACGCATCACCACTGAAAGGGGATGGGCTCAGATCTGTGTGGTCTCCTGTCCTGCCGGTGCTGGCTGCAGCCCCTCCAGTTGGTGGAGGATTTCATTGATGCTGGGTCTCTCCTGGGGGTTCACTGTCATCATGGAGAAGAGCAGGCGTTGCAAGGCAGCCGAGTATCTGGGAGAAAGACAGCGAAGGGAGGGCCCACGTGATGCACAGGACAGGGGGCCACCCAGGAACAGGGTCACCCTCCCCAGCCCCTCACCTGGGTGTGGAGGGCAACGTGAGGGGGTTCTGAACCGCCAGAGCCACACTGTCACCCTTCTGGAAGATGGCATCATAGGGGCCCTCTCCAAACATCATGCAGTACAGCACACAGCCTAAGGACTGGAGTGTGGTGGTGTTAGTGCAGCCCTGCAGCAGTGGGACGGGGCGGGCAGAGGGCTGGATCCTTACCCAGATATCCGTGCGCTCATCTATGATGCACTGGCTTGGCACTGTGAAGAGCTCGGGGGCACGGTAGGAGATGGTGCAGCGCTGAGCAGCCCAGTCCTGCAGAGAGGAGGATGGGGATGAAGGGACTGGAGCAGGGACAGGCTTGTGGGGTGACGTCCCAGGCCACCCACCTGTACAGCCATGGCCTCCCGAGAGCTGTTGACTTCGATGCGAGCTTGGTTCATGGAGCCCAGGTCCATCAGCACCGGCTGGTCATCCTCATCGAGCAGCACATTGGTGGGCTTGAGGTCCCTGTGGGGATGGACATCACTGAATGCCCACTGGGGCTCCTGCCAATCCCCCCAGCCAGTGCTGCCAGCCCTCACCTGTGTGCATAGCCCTTGCTGTGGATGGCTTGCAGCCCACGGCAGATCCCATGGAGGATGAGGAGGATCCGCTGCTCTGGCATGAAGGTCCCTTTCTCTCGCAGTGCTTCCACCTCTCTCCAGAGGGTTCCCCCCTGGCAAACACAAGCAGCTGGTTACCACTGCTGATCCTGGGGTGGTGAGGCAGCAAGGAAAGCCCCCCTCACCTTCACATATGGCAGGAGAAGCCAGGCTTCGTGCTTGGCGCCCTTCTCCACCATGCAGTGGGCCACCAGGCGCAGGATGTTGGGGTGGTCGAAGAGACCATGCATCTCCACCTCGTGCAGGGCGGCCTGGCGGTCTTCCTTGTCGTGGCACAGGATGCGCTTCAGGGCATAGAAGCGCCCATCCCGCAGCCCCTCCACCAGGTCCACATAGCTGAAGCCCCTGCAAGGAGTGAAGAATAGCATGGGTTGGGGGCCGTGACATCCGTGCTAGGGCCTTGTGCCTGGTCTCATCTACGTGCACCCAGGGGATGGGGGCAGAGAGCAGCATGAATTCCCCAAGTAGGCACATCCCCCCACCTTGCAGGATCCCGCCAGGAACCCAAAGCATCCCCTCTCTGTATGAAAAGCCCCACTGGCCTAATCATACCCACTCCCATGGCTCCAAGCACCCACTTTGGGGAATGACCAACCCCTCCCAGTCACTCAGCACAAGAATCATCTGTCATGCACAAGCACCCCCTATGCTGAAGCATCACCCCTCACCAAGCCCAAGTACTTCAACAAGCCCCAAGGTGACCTGAGCTCAAGCCTCCCCCCACCCTGCCCGGGCATCCCGTGCCTGAGTGTCACCCCCATACCCAAGCATGTCCTCATGCACAATCACCCCCCATGCCTAAGCATCTCCCCATGCCAGAGCATCACCCCAATGCCAAATGACCTCCCGTGCACAATCACCCCCGTGCCCAAGCATGACCTCCACACCCAAGCACACCCCCCACACCCAAGCACACTCCCCCTGTACAAGCACCCGCCAGGCTCACGCATCTCCCATGCCCGAGCATCCCGCATACACAAGCACGCCCGAGCCCAAGCATCCCCCCACGCCCGAGCACTCCCTCGGCCCGAGGACCCCCTTTCCCGAGCATCCCTCCCGGAGCACGGGGACCCCCCGCCCGAGCCCCCCGCGCCCCAGCCCGCCGCGCACCCCTCTGCCAGGCGGTGGAGCAGGAGGTACCGCGCTCCCCCCAGGCTGACGGTGCCGCGGGAGCAGACGCACAGCGTCTGCCCCATCGCCCGTCCGCGTCATCGCCCTCCGCCGCGCGTCACCCGCGGCGTCACCCGCCGCGTCACACAGCGGGCGGGGCGCCACCGCCGCCCGGTGCCGCGGAAACCGGCATCTAGGGCCCATCGTTCTTGCAGCGGGCTCGTCCTGTCCTGCAGCACCTCCTGACACCCCTGTCACCAGTTCTGTCACCAGCTTTAGCCCTCGGCCCAGGGACATTTTCCTTTCCCTCATCCAGCAGCAGCAGTCCTCCGATCAGAGCCACAGCCGAGCTTTCCATCACCACCTCTCTGATGGAACAAGCGGGCTGAGCTCAATGGAAGGGTTCTGCCTGGTGGTGACACTTTTATGAGGCTCGTTCTCCCCTCACTTTTGACTGTCACTCACCGCCCCACTGGGGCCAGGGGTGTGCCCGCCGGCAGGAGCTGGCTCGGGCGGCGCTGTGCCGCCTGCATCCCCTGCTGGGGTGGCCTTTGCGGGGGCTGTTATAAATAAAGAGCTTGACTCGGCCAATCTATCAAGCAGCAATCAATTTATTAATTAATACAGAATGGTAAAGTGTGAGCAAACAGCGCTGGGTACAGTGGGGGTTTCCCCTCCAACTGCACGCCGACTTTTGATTTTCTGCTGGTATTTATTGAGGTTTTCCATAATCACTTCTCAGCAACCTTTTTTTCTAGTTTCCTCCTAATTTCTATTTTTGAAACATAATTTCTATACCTATTGTGATCAATTTCTATTGATGATGTTAAATTTTCTATACTTCAAAAGGTATGAAATCAGTGAGGTCAGAAATAACATCTTGTGATGCTGAGGTTCCCAGGACATAAATCAGTGGTGGTGGCATCCAGATTTCCTTTTTCTGAAGAAAAACACCAAAGATGAGAGATTCAGTCTTCCTCTTGAAGTCTATAAATCAGTCTTATTGGTGCCGTCCAGCTTCCAGATGGTGGTTTACCTTTTGTTTTTTTTCAGGATCCTTAATTTTAGTTTGGAATAGCTCACTTCCTTCTATTTGGGTGATTACAATTCTTTCTATATATATGTTAAGGCTATAGCTGTAGTTGAAACCTTCTATTAAAAACCTTATAGGCTCACATGATTCACTTATAAGCAAGCAAAATATTCCTTCCAAAGCCCCTTTCCATGTTTTTTCCATTTTGTTCATTAAACAGATGTTTTTATAATTACCCTATGGCCTTTTCCACACATTTCATAACCATAACTACAAAGGCCATCTTTTTCTACCTGACACGAAACACAACCCCACATTTCACAGGGCTGATGCGCGGCTGGCCGGATGTGGAGCGTCGGAGCCGCCCACCCCTTTCCCATGTCCCGCCCCAGCAGTTCCAGCTGCCGGCACTTGGGAGAAGGAAGCGCCGGGCTCTGGCCAAAATCCTTCTCGGCTCACGTGATGGTGGTGGCCACGTCCCGCTTCGTCCCCCGTCCCGGGCCTGCGGCGCAGCCGGCGAGGATGAGGCTGCCGGCCCTCGCCCTGCTGCTGGCAGCGGGGCTCCTGCACACGCAGGTTAGCAAACAAGGGTGGAAAGTCTGGGAGAAGTGCATAGGACTGAGCTGTGAGGGAGCCGGTGGGACGCCGCCGGAAATCTGTCTTACTTCCCGACGCGTCTCCCTGCTCGTTATGCTGTAGCTCCCTCCTGCAGCAGCCCATGTCCCGCCACAAAGTCTCCGCTTGCATTCCCAGCTCCCTCCCTGCCCTCGCAGCTCCTACCCCAGCAGCACCCGTCCCCGCAAATGCCACCAGCTCAGCCGCCGGGTGTTTGATTAGCGGGAAGGCTCAGCTCCTGGTCTCCCAGGAGGACACTTTGGTTCTCACTTCGGGGTAGGGCTCCTCCAAGAGCCAGCCCCATCAGTGCCTGTCCCAGGAAGCATAAGAGGGGCCAGCTGGGCTAGGGGAGATTCTGCAGCCCTCAGCTCTGCCCCTTTCCTGCAGGCCTCCCCTACGGCACGCTCCTTCCAGCTGGACTACGAACACAACTGCTTCCGCAAGGACGGTGCCCCTTTCCGCTACATCTCAGGCAGCATCCACTATGCCCGTGTCCCACGCCCTGCCTGGAGGGACCGGCTGCTCAAGATGTACATGAGCGGGCTCAGCACTGTGCAGGTGTAAGCCATGGCAATAGCCCTGAAGGTGCACGGCCCACAGCCACCACGGGGTTTCTGGGATCAGTAGGAACAGAGACAAGGGTGTTGTCTGACCACAGGGAGCAAGGACCAACACTTGCATTTGTCTGTGACCCTCCAGGTCACCCCTGCCAGGCACAAGCATGAGTGTGAGCTAGTTGTAGTCCAGCCTGAGTGGCTGAACTCAGGCTGCAGGCCAGCTCCCAGGAGCAGAGGGACTAGCTGGTGGGATGGTTCCCTGTCATGCTGGGGTGTCGCTGGACCCTGCATGCTGATCTCCCCTCTCACCCCAGCTACGTCCCCTGGAACTACCATGAGACCCTGCCAGGAGTTTATGACTTCACTGGGAACCGGGATGTGGAAGCCTTCCTGGACCTGACAGCTGAGCTGGGACTTCTGGTGATCCTGCGGCCAGGGCCCTACATCTGTGCAGAGTGGGAGATGGTGAGCCCCAGCCGCCAGCCTGGCACAGAGGGGTGGCGGGTGGTCTGGGAAGGGCACAGCAGGGCCAGCCCTTCTGGCTGTTGCACTGACTCCAGTGCTGTGCCCACAGTGCCCAGGCTGCTGCCCCGTAGGCCACATCCTGTGCTGGTGCCAGACACTAGCATTGCACTGGCTGGTTTCAGCCTTGTGCAGACCCAGGCTGCTGAGCAGTTTCTCTGCCTCCCTCTCTGCCATGTGTGTTTCTCCAGGGTGGCTTGCCTGCCTGGCTCCTGTGGAAATCAGACATCAACCTGCGCACTTCCGACCCTGGTGAGGCTCAGCACAGGGCTTTGGTCACCATGTCCTTACAGCCTGGTGCCAGTCCTGGCATTGTTTCCACACACCTGCCACCTCTGCCCGTGTGGTCTTTCCCATCATCTTCTCCATCCTTTGAGGCCCATAGTTTGTACTCCACTTCCCCGTCTTGCTTGACGCTGCCCCATTTGCTGTGTCTTCCTCCTGGCAGGCTGGCTGCAGGTGGGCTGGGGTGGATGCTGCAGCCAGCCCCTGCCCTGCCTCTGTCCCTCCAGCCTACCTGGCAGCTGTGGACTCCTGGCTCCATATCCTGCTGCCCAAGATCAAGCCACGTCTGTACCACCAGGGAGGGAACATCATCAGTGTGCAGGTAAGGCGCTGTGAGGTCCCGGCCCATGCCCTGCTCTGCATCATCTTTGGATGTGCCCCAAAAATCCACCAGTATCCCCTACACAATGACCTTACCCAGCAAAGCTCAGATAAATCCCTACCAACTTCTGGACATGGATCTAAATTCAAGGGCTGGAAATCTGAGGTGCCATCACCACAGCTGTGGTTTGAGGGACACTGACAGAGCTGGAGCTCATGGTGGGACTGGGAGATTATGCTGAGGACCCACCTGGGAGTTGTCAGGACATCTGATGATGTCCAGAGGAAAGTGGAGAGGTTGGTGCTCATCCCAGTGGGCAGTGGAACCTGCCCTGCCATGTGCATACTGTGTACCAGTCCCTGCCCTGCTTGCAGGTGGAGAATGAATATGGGAGCTACTATGCCTGTGACTATGGATACCTACGGCACCTGCTGGGCTCCTTTCGGGCACTGCTGGGGAGCGAGGTGGTGCTCTTCACCACCGACAGCACGCGAGCGGAGGAGCTGCGCTGTGGCACGCTGCAGGGGCTCTATGCCACTGTGGACTTTGGGCCAGGTATCCCTACTGGGGAGGAGGAGGAGGAGAGAGAGGATGTGGGTCTCTTCTCTGTCCTGCTCAAACCTCCCTCTCTCCACCTGCACAGGATCTAATGTGACAGAGGCATTTGGTGCTCAGCGCCGTGTGGAACCGAGGGGGCCCCTGGTGAGTTTGGCATGGATGCTGTGGGGGGACTGACCCGTGTTGGCTTTGGGGAGGCAGAGGCACCGGGCAGTGAGGCAAGGAGGGGCGCTGGGCCCAGGCTGCAGGTTACAGTCCTTTTCTCCTCCAGGTAAACTCTGAGTACTACACAGGATGGCTGGACTACTGGGGTGAGGCACATGCCAGCACCAGCGCCGCGTGGGTGGCCCGGGGGCTGGAGGACACGCTGCAGCTGGGAGCCAGCATCAACATGCAAGTAGTCAGCTGGCAGAGGGCACAGCCACCAGGGGAGTGGGCATCACCTCCTGCCTTCATCCCGCAGGGATCAGGCGAGCAGGGACTGTGGGTGCTGGAGGGAAGGGGCAGTACCTGGTGAGCCCTTGATGGGTCTCTGGGTTGCTGACCAGGCTCTCTGGGATGTATCATAGGTACATGTTCCATGGAGGGACGAATTTTGCCTACTGGAGTGGTGAGTAGAGCCTTGCCCTAGGGAGGGAGGAGCACACTGCAGGGCTAGGGGGGCTTTCCCTGGCCATCCCTGAGAAGCCTGCTTCAGGCTCTTGTTCTGTCCCATGGGGCAGGTTGACACATAGCCAAGGCCCTTGAACCCAAGCTTGTCTTCTCCCAGGGACTCCTTTCATGCCTATGCAGGGGCTCACAGTTCTGGGTCATGCCCCCTGACATCGCACTGCAGCCTGCCTGGGGCTGGGTTCCATGCCCTGGGCTGTGCCAGAGCCCCTTCCTCCAGCTCACATCACTTCCATGGCCAGGTGCTGACTACAAGGACCAGTACAAACCAGTGACCACCAGCTATGACTATGATGCCCCCCTCTCAGAGGCAGGAGACCCCACCGAAAAGCTGTTTGCTGTTCGCACGGTCATCAGCAAGGTAACTGGCAGGAATAAGGGGACAGTACTGGGCTTGGCTGCTCGTGTACCAGCAGGGCAAGGGACATCTCCCTGCTTGCCATGGGGGCAGCTGACAGTCTGCTGTTCAGTTCCAGCCCCTGCCAGTTGGTCCGATGCCACCTGCCAGCCCCAAGTATGCCTATGGCTGGGTGGCCCTGCGGAAGGTGAGTGCCTCTCCCGACGGCTGTACTGCCCCAGCTTGGCCCTGCTCAATTGCCCAGCACCCATCCCTCTCTTTGCAGTATGCTGACCTCCTGGATGTCTTGGATGTGCTGTGTCCCTCTGGGCCCATCCAGAGCCAGTTCCCTCTCACCTTTGAGGCCCTAAAGCAGGTGAGAGGCTGGGTGTAGTGATGGACACTTGAGGAGATGCTCCTGTCTGCCTGGCCCTGGGTCTGGGCCAGAGGAGCAGAGCTCACTTCCAGCTCTATTTCCCTTCCTATGCCACTGCACTGTGTCCTGTAGGTGCATGGCTTTGTGTTGTACCACACTCAGCTGCCCTGGGATGTGCCAGACCCAACCACGCTGGGTGCTCCTCCCCACAGCATCTGTGACCGTGGCTATGTGATGCTGCAGAAGGTGAGGCTATGGGAGCACACCAGTCCCTGGGACAGTGCTCCAGAGGGCTGTGTGACCTGCTGGCAGTGGGCCTGTGCCATGCCAGGGTCTTGGGAACAGCCAGGGTGCCAAAAGCCATACTGAGCCTTTGTGGGGTGGCTCTTGGACCCAATTTTGCCCCCTTTTTTGGGGGCAGAGAGCAGCCCTGGCTCTGGCAGGGCTGGCAGCAGGATGCCATGTGCCTACTGGCAGTGTTGGGGGTGGTGGGATCTGACCATGGGCCAGCAGCACTGACCTTGTGGCTTTAGGAGTACCAGGGAACGCTGGAGCGGGACAGGCAGACAACACTGCGTGTAACAGGCAGGGCAGGGGACACCCTGGACATACTCCTGGAGAACATGGGCAGGATCAGCTTCGGGGCCAACACCAGTGACTTCAAGGTATGGGGAGGGGGCCCTGAGGCTCCAGAGGGGATGGCCTGGCAACCCATGTGACCAAACACTCCCTCTACTGCCACCTGAGACAGAGTCCAGCCTTGGAGGAGCCAATCCCAGTCCTGCTCTCTGGTTCATCTCAAAGCTCCCAGGATAAGGCTCAGAAACTGGCACCCCTCTCCTACTTACGCTGCCACTGCTGCCAGGGCCCTTCATTCCTTAGAAGGGATCCCATCCCACCTTCACTGCTGCAAGGGGGACATTCCCTGGGGTTGCCAAGTGTCCTTAGTGTGGCACATACTGCTGCTTTGGCACATTTCCACTCCTGTTCCATCTCAGGGCTTGCTGGGAAACCTCTCACTGAACTCCAGGCCTCTCAGCAACTGGCTGATCTATCCCCTGGCCATAGACACTGCAGTCCAACAGGGCTGGCCCCACACTGCCCTGCCAAAATCAAACAGTGGGGGCAAAATGGGGCCAGCCTTCTACACTGGGACCTTTGAGACACCTGGCATTGCCTGGGACACCTTCGTTAAGTTCCCAGGCTGGAGCAAGGTAAGGCAGTGCATAACTGGGAAAGGGGATAAGAGCGGACCAGGACACAGCAGAGTCCCATCTCAATCATCTTCCAGGGACTGCTGTGGATAAATGGCTTCAACTTGGGCCGGTACTGGACCCATCGTGGACCTCAGCAGACCCTCTTTGTGCCTGGCTCAGTGCTGCAGGTTGACCACCCCAACAACATTACAGTGCTGGAGCTAGAAGGGGCACCTCCCTCTCCTCTCCTGCTCTTCCTTGACCGACCTCTTTACAACAGGACACTTGGCTGCAGCACCATGGCCACAGAGTAAACACTGCTGGGCACTGGCCTTGCCTCTCACTGGGGTTGGGGAGATGGCAGGGGGCTGATGAAGCACAAGGGCTAAGGAAAGTAGCACAGGTCCTGGCACAGACCTCTGGGGCAGGCAGGGCCCGTGCTAATTAGTGGACCCAGGATTGAGCTTGATTTGCATGTCAATGCCACACTCATCTCAAATAGTTCCAGTGGCCATGCTGACTCCCTCCATGGCCAGGGGGTCAAGGCACCTCTTTATTGACCATGCAGGCGGAGGATGTAGTTGCTAACATGAAGGCTGAGATGCTGATGGCAGCCAGGAGAGCAGAGGTAAAAGCACAGCCTTGAGGGTGTCCACAGGCATGGCTGCAGGTGCTCAGGGCTGCAGGGTCCGTATGTGTCAGGATCTGTCCTTACACCTACAGACAGCAGCCTATGAGGTAGCCATGAGAAAAGCTGGCAGCAGGACCCCTGGCTGGAGCCAGGCCACCAAACAGTCCCAACCCCTCACACTAGCACAGGGAGACCTCTCAAGTATTAACTTTGCCAGAGTCACCACTCAGAGCAATATTCATGCCCAGAACCATGCCAGAGCTGCCCTGGAGGGTGACATGGCCAGCTCAGTCCCTCTAACCATTGCTACTCCACAGGCTCTCCCTTGCTGCACAGCCAGTGCTCAGCCGTGTCCCTGCCACACTGGTCCTTGGCAGGTGACAGCAGTCTCCAGCATTAGGTGCGGCCAGCCTGGGCCCGGCGGTGGGTTTGCAGGCAGGCCGTGGAACAGAAGGAGAAGTCGAGGTAATGGAAAGGGATCCGTCCCAGCAGGGACTCTCCACAATGCCAGCAGCGGCTGCAGGAAAGAGCAGAGCTGACCATGAACAAAGGGGACACTTGCAAAAGAGTTAGAAGAGGAAAGGATTCCCTGCCTGGACTGTGACATAAGACACCAGCAGCATGAGGGAGCAGGGGCTCCTCTGGTCTCACAGGGCTGATGTGCTCACCCAACGACCTGGCCAGGACTTGCTCCCTGGGGGAGATGCCCTGTCGGAGCGTGATGTGAGGTACTTTGAGGCAGAATGAACATGGAGGCACTTGACCCTATTAATGTTTTAAAGCCCCTGCCCAGATAAGCATGGGGAGTGCTGGCTGCCAACAAACCTGGTGGGGTGGCAGAGGAAAGTAAACAGGGACACAGGAGTGGCTGGGGCATTGGCTTGCTGTAGATCTGGCTGCAAGTGGACCAAGTCATCCTTAGCAAAATATTTCAGGGGAGCGGGACAAGAGAAGGAGGAAACTTTTACACAAGCACTATTGGGAATTGAGTGGACAGGAATAGCTTTGTCTGGATATGAGAACTGGAGCAAGAAAGGCAGGGAACAGCTGTGCTGACATGGGAGAATTTGTCTTCAGACCCATGCTGCTGGGATGGTTACCTGATGTTGGCAAGAGTCGTGCCGGTGTCCTGCAGCTGTGCAGCCAACCTCCGCTCAGCAGCCAGTGCCCTCTGGGGAGCAGAGACAGCTCAGCCCCTGCAGGCCCTGGGAGCTGCTGTGCCCACCACATCACCACTGCCCTATCTGGGCTAGATCCCCTTCCCAGTTCCCACCTTCTCCCTGTCAGAAAGGGCTGCAAACCGCTGCTTGTTTTGCTGCTCCTGCTCCCAGCGCTGCTGCTCCTCCCGCTGTGCTTGCTCCCGTTGCTTCCGCTGGGCTTTCTGTGCCCGCTTCTTCTCCAGCTTCTTGGCCTCCATCTCCTGTGTCAGAGGCCCTGGCACCTGAGGGCAGAGGGCAGGCAGTATGTCCCACTGATGCTGGGGCATTGGCACAAGTGGAAAGGAGGGCTTTGCTCTGGGGTCCCCCTGCCGGTGAGGGCAGAGGGCAGGCACCCACCTTGGCACGGCTGTAGTCGTACTTGTCTGGATGGTCCCCCATGAACTTGCGGAAGGCATTGCGGGTCAGTCTGTCAGCACAGACGCAGTATGGGGTCCTCTCCTGCCTGTCCCTGTGAGATCACTCACACTGCCATCTTACTGTCTGCATCCCACTGGGCTGTGAGCCCAGAAACTCCCCAGAGATGAGCAGTGTGTACTGCTGGCCATAGTATCACAGCCAAGGAGAGGAAAGTTCCTTATTTCTGTACCAGAATCCTCCAAATCCTTCTTGCCTCTTAAAGCCCTGCAAGGGGCTTTTGTCTCATCCTGGCCCTTGGAACTGCCTACCAAATAAATCTGGGTGCACTTTGAGGCACTGCCCATCTGCTGCCATGCCAGACCAGGCAGGCAGAGGGAAGGGTGGTTCAGCTCCTAGGCCTCCCATAAAAACCTGAGATGTCCCAGGTCACAGAGAGCAATACTGGCTGTCCCAGGACAAGAGTGGCACCAGTTTCCTGTGGCTGAGACAGGAGTGAGTCGCTGGACTCCCACAGCTGAGGTTGTGAACCCCTGAGTGCCCTGCAGCCATACCTGAGGGCAGGGTCTGCCCCTGCCTCCAGCAGCAGACACACAGCCTCAGCCTTGCCAGCCCGTGCTGCCACATGAAGCAGGGTGCAGCCACGCTCGTCCATGGGCTGGTTCAGCAGGGACCGGGCCATGTCCAGAGATTCCCCATCCTCACTGTCTCCTGGCAGGCCCCCATTCTCTGGCACACCCAGGAGGTGCCGCAGTGTCTGCACATCCCCTGTCTTGCAGGCAGTGAACAGAGCATTGCAGAGCTGGGTCTGAGGGTCTCCTGTGAGGGAAGAACAGGAGAGGACTCTGATGGGCAGACTGCGCAGAGTAGCACTCTGGTCTGACTAGGGAACACACACACAGCTTGCTAGCTGGATTTGAATACTGCAGGATCTCCAGCACCTTCAGAATCTGTGGCAATGTGCTATGCCATTGCTAGGCACTGTTGGCAGCAGCCAAATCCTCTCCTAAAGTAAGACCCACTCCAATCCCCCCAAAACACCTGGCTTAGCTTGGTGCTGCTTGGCCCCCATGGCTCCAAACACACAGCTCACTCAAAGGCACATGACTGTGCCTGTAAAGACCTCTCAAACCCAGCTGTTCTGGGCACCTGCATGACAATGTGCTCTTCACCCCACTGAAAAGACACTGGTAAATGGAGCAGGCATCCAGCCAATGCAGCTCCCAATCCCACTTACCTGCATTGCTCCAGGGAAGCAGCCCAGCCTTAGCCTCCCCCTGTAGCTCTGTCACTGGCTCCAAGCCAGGCTGCCCACACTGGTATCCAGTCTCTTCAGCACAAGGCCCTGCACAGGCAACACATGGTGAGAAGGAGGGCCAGGGTCAGCCTGCATCCCAGCCATAGCCTTCCTGCACTGCTCCTGCCATTCTTCCCCCTCACCTTTCTCCACCTTCTTGTCCCTCTTCTTCCTCCGTTTGCGGTTTCTCTTGGGCATCACTTCGAACTCCCGAAGGTCCAAGGTCTCCAATGTCACTTCCACAGTCTCCAGTTCCCCTGCAGGGCTTTCTTCCTCCTCTTCCTCCTCCTCTGGGGCTGAGGGGGGTGATAAGACTGGGGCTAGGGCCCCACACACAGAACTAATCACTCAGGGCTCTCAGCAGAGAACACCCTGTCTTTCTCCTGTCCAGCCACACTCTGAAGCTGCAAATCCGGCCCATGCCGTAACATCAGACCCCTCATGCTTGCTCAGACTCATGTCTCTCTCCATGGTTCAACTCACCCGTTGTGGCTTCCTGCGGGGGATCCATCTCTGCCTTCTGCTGCCTCTTCTGCCAGACCTTCCGAGGGGACCCAGTGATGTCCTCCAGTGGTGTGTCCTTCCCTGGGCAGCAAGGGTGCTCCTGTCATTGCCTGGGGACAGGGAGCACCCCATGTCTCCAGGGACTGACAGCTGAAGAGCTAGCACCTCCACCCCATAGGGTGGCGTCCCCTAATACACAAGGGGCCCTGTCACCCCACCTGCCCTGATTCACAGGCACAAGGGCTGATCCAACTCACCATACACCTGCAGGCTGGCCAGTGTGGCATGGACTCGCAGAACCTCTCTCAGTGTGGCCCTGCGGGTGCTGAGGGGGATGTGGCAGATGCGAGGGTCCCCTCGGGACAGGGGTGGGTTCCTGCCACCGAAGAGCAGCGCACGGTTGTGACGAGGGGCCCGGAGGAAGATGCGCTGAGCTTCATCCAGGTGCTGTGCCCAGGCTGCCAGGAGGTCCTGAATATCCTGGGAAGAAAGGAGAAGCTTTATGGGATCCTGACCACGCTATGTGGGCAAACATAGCTCTGGAGCAGGGAAAAATCCAGAACCGAGTAGCCTCAGTTGGCCTCTGCCCCTTTTCCAGAGCCCACCACCGCTGCCATGCCCTCCAGCAGCGGTGTGGTAGCACCTGTCAGAGGCAGCCTGGACCACTCTCCCTGCCAAGAGCACAGCACAGTGGTGCATCCTCACCTTGAGCAGTGCAGCCTCGTTGTAGCGGCGCAGGGAGGCCCCAGCCGATCTGGGTGCTGACCCTGGGGTCTGGGCGTCCCGAAGGCCCTGGGCTGTGCCCCGCCGTGCCCGCACCGTGTAGCGGTGGAAGGTCTTGTGCTCCTGCACCTGCAGGCTGTGGAGAGGGGCAGGCATGAGCAGCAGAGCTTAGTGTGCATGGCATTAACATGAAAAGTAGTTCCAGCTGACTGTGTCCAGAGGGACAATCCCGCTGTCCCCCTTGTACTCACCCCCGGAACACCGCTCCTGCGAAGTGCCCACCACCCATCATCAGCACAACCCAGCACGTGCTTGCACTGAGGCTCTGCAGTGATGCTGTCAGCTCCACCGGCTCCTCAATGTCACCCTGACACACAGACACCCTTGCTAGCACCCATGGCATTACCTTCTTACCTGTTGCTGTCCCCAGGACAGAGACCAGCCTCTCTGCTAGCAGCAGAAGCAGGTTTCTGGGAGCACCCCAGAGCCAAATAACAGGCCATCAACACGTCTGGGGCTCTGACCTGGCACCAGAGTCCACCCTTCCTATCACAGGAAGTAGGAGACTGTCAGAGAAACATCTGCACTCCAGTGCCACCCACCTTTTCTGGAGTCCCTCTCCCAAAAAGCTGGGCTGTGACTTGCCTTCCCAGTGGCCAGCACGCAGCGGTACGCAGAGATGAGCTGGCCCTTGGCATTGCGGAGCAGCACCTTGTGGGAGCGGGGAATCTGGGGGCTCTGGGGAGTGTCACTGGCAGAGGGCAGCGACTCTGACTCACTGCTCACATCAGAGCTATCCGAGTCAGATCCTGAGATGCTGGAAACATCACCTGCAAGAAAAAGAAAGGATGCAGTGAAACAAAGCAAATATTAATGAACAGCCTCCCCAAAACTCTCTAGGTGATTACAAGGGCACTTGCAGAGTGCTCATGACCCCAGAAATGTTCTGTCAAATAACCCTACATATCACAAACAGGCTGTGACCTGGGAAAATAGGAGTTTGGGGCCCTGGATCCCCAGAAATGCTTAGGCAGGGGCTCAGTTAAAACACCCCCTTCTCCCTATAACAAATTCTAACAGCTCAGGAGCAGTGCTGGACCGTGAGAAGACCCCACAGGGACAGAATAAAGGGACCCTGTGCCAGCAGAGGGCTTCACCTCTGTACAGAAAAGCCCCAGTGAGGTTGCTGACAGCCCCTGGGCTCCAGTGCAGATAGTCCAACTCCTCACCCGTGCGGGTTTTCTCCTCAAACACTTCTGCAGGCAGCGTCCGGCGCCCCAGGAGTCGCTGCTTCAGGTTGAAGCGGTGCCAGTCAAGACGGTAGTGCTCAGTCTGTGGAGCAAGAAAGCATGAGCTGGCAGCACCTGGATGGTCCGTGTGAGCCATCACCACCAAAGGGCATGAGGTGACAGACCCCAAGGGCTAAACTGATGCTGGGCTCCTTCAGCAGTCCTGACTGGAAAATCACAGTATATTAAGGAGATACCCATGAAACAGTTAATCTGAACAAGTACAGGCCTGTGCTGCACTTACCCTTTACTTCCAGTAAATGATACTTTTAATTGATAACATACAAGGTTTGAGTGCCAGATCTCAACAGGTCATGAGCAGTGGGCAAATAGCCAGCACTGGGCTGCACCATGCTGGGGCTGAGCTTCCACAGCAGGATCCCAACAGTCAGGCAAGCCACACTCCCACTTCACAGTGCTCAGCCCTGCTCACCTGCTCCTCCCGGCTCCCAAACACCTGTCCACAAGTCAAGCAACACATCTTCTCTGGCACCTCAGTGACTCCATGGGCCTTCTCCTCACAGCTGGGTGCTGCAGGTTTCTCTGGAAGAACAAGGGAGGGCTGTGCACAGGCAGCCCTACAGGCTGCACTGCAAGGAGTGGAGCCTCCTCGGTCCCTCCTCAGCCGACCCAAAGAAACCAATGGTTGCAGGAGCTTCGGGGACCTTGGGATGTCACCAAAAAAAGCACATTTACCCACCCACCCACCAGCTAGCTCCCGTGGCCAAGCTCCGGGGTGATCACCCTAGCCGAGTTGAAAACACCAAATCTGCGGTGTCAAATAACTTCCCTCCCGCCGTTCCCGCGGATCCCCACGCACCGTGGCTCACAGGTGCCGGCTCGGCAGCACCCGCATCCGCAGCAGCTCCGGTGACAAGGGTCAGCCCGTGCAGAAACTCGGGGTCCTGGGCGGCCTCAAACACGGACCTGCTCTCCGGCATCGCTACTGCTCCTACCGGACGGGACAGTGTCTGAGCAACGGGCCCGTCGGGAACCGCCCGCCCCGACAGCCGCCCCACGGACCCACTGCTCTGCCCCCGTCCAAGCTCTCACGATGTCCGGGATCCTCCGGCCGCCGCCGCCCCGGGAATCCCGCACCGCGCCCGGGGCCCGTGCGCGATCTCCGTCCCCCAAGCCGCTGCACCCCCACCACCGTCCCGGCTGCTGTACCCGCATGACCCCGCACCGCTCCCCCCTGCCCGCCCCGCCGCTCACGCGCGGCCGCCGCCGCCCGGCCCGGAAGCGCCGCTCGTCACATCCCGCGCGCCGCCGCGGGGCCCACCCCCCGCCCGCCATTGGCCGCCGTGCCCGCCAGTCGCGGGCGGGGCCGAGCGGGCCGGGCCGGGCCGCGCCGGGCCGGTGGCGGCGGCGCCGGTGGCGCGGGGCCCCGCCATGGCCCACTTCGAGACGCAGTACCAGCGCCTGGAGAGCTCCTCCACCGAGTCTCCCCCCGGTGGCGGCGATCTGCTCGTCCACGTCCCCGAGGGCGCCAAGTGTGAGCGATGCCACCGGCACCGGGGGTTGGGGCCTGGCCGGCGGCGGGGGGCGGAAGAGGCCGGGGACGCAGGGGAGAGGCTGCACACCAAGAGGAGCCGGGGTGGCGGCTGCGGGGCTGGTTTGGGGCCTCGGGTGGCAGGGGCAGCAGCGGGGGAAGGGGTCGGTTGTGCTGGTCACAACACCAAGGGTGTGTGTGTTGAGGGCCCCTCACCCTGTGCTGCTTCTTCCTTCAGCTCCGTGGCATCACATCGAGAACCTCGACCTTTTCTTCTCTCGCATATCCTTTTGCGGGGCGAGGGTCAGGTGGGATGTATCCCCCTCCTCCCGGCTCTAAGTACAGGGAAAACATGGAGCTTTGTGTAACTTGGAGCTCAGAGTCAGCTCATTCCTGTAGGACACTAGACAGCTCCAGAGGGGCTGACAGAACCACCACACCTTGGGATGCTGTCACTTGACACAGGGTCATACAGGTGCTTCTAGGAATTCTTGGGAAAGTGACGATCGTACTGTTGTAGTTACAGTTAATGCATTACATTCCTAACAGGATTTTATTGCTAGTGTGACATTTACAATCAGAGTAGCACAGGATTTCTGTAGGCAGAATCAGTGTAGTACAATTTTATAAGCAGCATAGAACAGAATTGTATAGTATCTCTTAGTTTGTGGTTTCTAATCATCTGGACCATTTACAGTTCTGGTCATATCTTAATATATGTTTTGCTGTATCAGTATAACGATCATAATGTAGACTCAAAAATCACATAAAAGAATTTGAGTCATTCACTTAGTCCTCAGAGGAAGCAGATGACAATGGGGGTATTTCTGGCTACTGAGGGATCCTGGGTCTCACTGTCCACCAGCAGCTGTGATACAAGTTCCCACTTCAGATTTGTAACTCTTTGATGTTGTGGATAGTGCTCTGGGTGCTGTTAATACTTCCCTCTTCTGTGACAGGGTCATCACCTCTGTTGGCTTGGCCAGGTGCCTGGGACCTTCAAGGACAGCACAGAAGGAGTCTGGTGCCAAGGAATCTTGAGGCCTGTAGGGAGGGAAAGCAGAAACCCGTTTGATTTATCTACTTGGTTCACAGGACCTTCAGAAGCACCTGATAACTGTGGAAAGGGTGACCCACTAATAGGTGACCCCCTCGGTGACAGAGAAGGGCTGCTTGCCTTATAAAATGGTGTTAGTTATGCTGACCACATTGCTGGGGTCAGGAGCAGGTGCCAGGTGTCACTAAATGCATTTTTGTCTGTCTCTGTCTTGTCCTGCCCTATCCACCGTTGTGCAGCCTGAGTTTCTGCTCTGTGCTGAACAGACTGCCGCTATGGGTGTTGAGTGCAGGAAAAAAAGAGCATGAATAAAACCAAGTCCTTCTACCCCCGCTGCGCTTTACTTGGGGTTTTCCTGCAGTGCAGTGGGAAACCAACTTGCTGATGAGTAGGGGTGGGAGAGATTTTCTCTTGGTGGTGAAGGGAGACTTGGCTGAGGAGCTCTGGAGTACCAGTGGGTCAGAACCATCTTCATCCTTCATCAGAGAGGAGTCTCCATGCTGTTTTCCTTGACTGTAGCTTTCACGTCTATAACCTGCATCAGAAGAATGGCTTCACTTGCATGCTCATTGGAGAGATCTTTGAGCTCATGTAAGTGCAGGCTCCCCTCTACTGTGGCTGTGAGAGCTGCTGGGAAACAGCCACAAGCCCTTGCCAAGCACTTGCAGCTGTGTAGGTGGAAGTGCCCCTTTCATAATTGTCCTGTCTCCCCTTCATCCGGGTTTTCCATGGCCCAGACCTGCTTTTCACTTTGAGGAACCATTCTCTGTGAGCATTCCTGCTGCCATGGCTGTGGGATTGCATCTCCATGACATATGACCATGGCTGCTTCATGTTTTGTGGTGGAGCAGAAGAGTCATTCCCTCACAACACTTCTCTTTTTTCACAGGCAGTTCATCTTTGTGGTGGCATTCACTACCTTTCTTATCAGCTGTGTTGATTATGACATCCTCTTTGCCAACAAAGCATTAAATCACAGCCAGCATCCCAGCGAGCCTATTAAGGTGACTCTGCCAGACGCTTTCCTGCCTCCAAATGTCTGCAGTGCAAGGTAGGGGCAGTGGAGGGCATGTTAGCCACTGTTCTTGTTTTCTTAAGTACTCAGGGCTCCTGTCTGGGCCTGTATCCCACTACTTGCCTCTTCTTGTTTGCAGAATCCAGGCAAACAGCTTCCTCATCTGCATCCTGGTGATAGCTGGGGTTTTCTGGATCCACAGACTCGTCAAATTTATCTACAACATTTGCTGCTACTGGGAGATTCACTCTTTCTACATCAATGCCCTGAAGATCCCTATGGTAAGTCGCTGAGCCTTACCTGAGGGGCTGCATGTGGGGCTGCCGAGGGTTGTGGGAGGTTTGCTGGGTGGTTGCAACTTGCCTTCACACCTCTCCTCTTCTCAGTCAGACTGAGTGCTCTTCCCTCTGCTTCATAATCATGAGATCTCCTTTCAGCCTCTTCTCCAGCAGGCACTTTATTCCATGTTAACCCCTCTCTGCCCAGTCTGCCTCTCTGCCTGCTGGCACATGCCTCTGCCATATGCCACCCCATATGTGTATTCCTCAGTGGTGGCCTTTTCTGTGATGCCTTCCACAGAGAAGGCATAAGTGAGGATATCCTCATACGTTGCTGGGGTGTGGACAACCTCAGCTTCCTTGTTTACTTGGGAGACTTGGAGCTATTTAGTTGTGAAGGTCACACAGGAGATCAGTGTGTCACAGATGGGCTGTGAGGCTTGCATGGACATCCTAGTCCAGAGTACTTGCTCTGATGAACAACATGAAAAGGCATGTGTGCATCCTTTGGAGGAAGAAAGTGTCTTAAGAAAGGTGGGATGAGCCGAAAGGCTTGGTTTGTCCCCAGTTTTTCTGTGGGCTCCCTCTGGGACACTGCTTAAGTCCCTTCCATGTTTGTTTCTCCCTGCTGACTCCAAATGGCAGCTCTGGGAGGACCCATGGAAGCCTGGACCTGTGTTTATGCCTCCAAGGAAGCGGGTGCATGAGTGGCTGGGAAACAGTCATCTGTGCTAATCTAGGGGGTAAAGGGCACCAAGGCAAGGTGTGGGGTTTCCTGCTGCGGGCTGAAGTGGTGCCAAAAAGTGCTGCATATCCTGGTGTTGCATGCACTTTGTCACTACCCCAAGGTGTGTACTGGGACCTGCTACTTCAACGGCCTCAGCCTGACTTCTGTCCCTGGATACTTCTTGCTCCTAATCTTGCTGCTTGTCCACCTTGCAGTCCACCCTGCCCTACTACACCTGGCAGGAGGTGCAGGCCCGCATTGTGCAGATCCAGAAGGAGCACCAGATCTGCATCCACAAGAAGGAGCTGACAGAGCTGGACATCTATCACCGCATCCTCCGCTTCAAGAACTACATGGTGGCCATGGTGAACAAGTCGCTGCTGCCCATCCGCTTCCGCCTGCCCCTGCTGGGAGACACCGTCTTCTACACGCGTGGGCTCAAGTACAACTTTGAGCTCATCTTCTTCTGGGGTCCCGGCTCCCTCTTTGAGAACGAGTGGAGCCTGAAGGCTGAATACAAGCGGGCTGGGAACCGCCTGGAGCTGGCTGAGAAGCTCAGCACTCGCATCCTCTGGATTGGCATTGCTAACTTCCTCCTCTGCCCCCTCATCCTCATCTGGCAGATCCTCTATGCTTTCTTCAGCTACACGGAGATCCTGAAGCGGGAGCCAGGCAGCCTGGGTGCCCGCTGCTGGTCTCTCTATGGCCGCTGTTACCTCCGTCACTTCAATGAGCTGGATCACGAACTGCACTCGCGCCTCAGCAAGGGGTACAAGCCAGCTTCCAAGTACATGAACTGCTTTATCTCCCCGCTTCTCACCATTGTGGCCAAGAACGTGGCCTTCTTTGCTGGCTCCATCCTGGCTGTGCTCATCGCTCTCACCATCTATGATGAGGACGTGCTTGCGGTCGAGCACGTCCTGACCACGGTCACCCTGCTCGGGGTGGGCATCACGGTGTGCAGGTGAGGTGGGTCTGTGCTGCCCCCATGCTCCTGGCAGCGCTGTAGGGAGCAGTGGGGCTGGCAGCAATCCATGTAAACATGCTCTTTGCTTGCAAATGGATGTGAATCTGTGTGAATGAGGGGCATGGCTGGGGAGAGGCAGGCAGGCTGGAGAAAGGGGGTAGTAATGATCCTGGCTGCAGTGGTTGTATGGTATGAAGGGCTGGTCTGGTTGGAAGGTTACAGGTAGAGCAGTGATATGGGCCAGTCACCCTGCCCTCCCAAGATGACATCTCCCAAGAACTGAGGTGTAATGCTGTGATGTTTCCCTGTCCTGTCCTGCAGGTCTTTCATCCCTGACCAGCACCTGGTCTTTTGCCCAGAGCAGCTGCTGCGAGTCATCTTGGCACACATCCACTACATGCCTGACCACTGGCAGGGCAATGCCCACCGCTACGAGACCAGGGACGAGTTTGCCCAGCTCTTCCAGTACAAAGCGGTGAGCTTCGCTTAACTGTGGGGCTAGGGACTTGCCCCCATCCCTACAGGAGGGAGAAGGTGCTGGAGAGCTCAACAGCTCCTGGGCTTATAGAGGAACAAGGCAGCATCCTCAGAGATACCCTGCCCCAGAAGATGGAGGGCTACCTCTGGGGTCTGTTTTGAGATTGTGGGATTTTTGACCCTCAATGTGCTGAATCCATCATCTCTGTGCTCAGGTCTTCATCCTGGAAGAGCTTCTGAGTCCCATCATTACCCCCTTGATCCTCATCATCTGCCTGCGGCCCAAGTCCTTGGACATTGTTGACTTCTTCCGTAACTTCACCGTGGAGGTGGTGGGTGTGGGTGACACCTGCTCCTTTGCCCAGATGGACGTGCGCCAGCACGGCCACCCTGCGGTAGGTCCTGGGCTGCCCACCAGCACGTCTGGTCCTTCAGACCCATGAGAGGCCTGAACTCACCACTCATGGCAGCCCACAGCCCACCCACCCATCTCTTGGTAGGGTGTATGGGTTTGGCAGCACAGGTCATCACCTCCAGAAGGCTCTTGTGGCCCAGCTGTGAGTTTTGATCAGATGCTTCAGGAATCGGGCTGTGTCATTTCTTTGATGTCATTGCCCATTTTCACAGTTCTGTGTCCTCAGGAGAGTGGAATGGGGACATTTAGAAAGCGTCACCACTAAGAAGCTGATCTGCTTGTGCTCAGGAGAGGAGAGGTCTAGAGGAAATGGGAAGCATTTTCCATCATGCAAAACCTACGATAGAGGGAAAAGGGGTCTATCTGTTTTGTGTGCCTGGGAATTTAGGTTACTTGTCTAGGGAAAGACTTCCTAGAGACACAGTCATGAACTAGGAAGGAAGTGAACTCCTTGTGGCAGGAAGCTTTTAAGAAGAATCATTTATTGACTGTAATTGTTCCTGTCTGTGTGACTGTTCCCAGCTCCCCAGTTCCTTTGCAGCAATGTCATATTCTGGAATGGAGGTGGAACACACTATGCTTGTTGCTTCTTCTCCAGGCTGAGATGGCTGAATGAACATGGGGACTTTTGGTATAGCACTTGCTACATAGGGAGCCATGACCCTGATGGGTTGGGTGTTGCATGCTTTGCCCAGACTGATTTCAGGATTCCCAGGGCTGGCAGGGTTGTAAAGCAGATCCTGTCTCTCATGTGTCTGTTGTCCACAGTGGATGTCAGCAGGAAAGACGGAGGCCTCCATTTACCAGCAAGCTGAGGATGGCAAGACGGAGCTATCCCTCATGCACTTTGCCATCACCAACCCTAAGTGGCAGCCACCCCGTGAGAGCACAGCCTTCATCGGCTTCCTGAAGGAGCGGGTGCACCGGGACAGCAGTGTGGCACTGGCTCAGCAGGCTGTGCTCCCTGAAAATGCCCTCTTCAGCTCCATCCAGTCCCTGCAGTCGGAGTCAGAGGTGCCCAGGCTCAGGGCGTGTGGGTTGTTCTTGGGGTGCTTGCTACATGCTGGCAAATTCATCGTCAGGCCCTCTGGGTAATTTTGCCCTTGCCTGGGATGTATCTGGGAATGAAAATGTGGTAGATCAGCCATATCTGGGACACTTCTGGCTTTCTTGAGAAGGTAACAGGCTGTCCTAGAGCCCTGTGAGGTGGGAGAGGGGCCAGGATAGCCCATTTCTGTATGTCTGGTGGGATCAGTCCTCCAGCTCTGCACAGGACAGTGACTCTTTCTCTTTCAACTCTGCAGCCTCACAGCCTGATTGCCAATGTGATAGCAGGCTCCTCAGCACTGGGCTTCCACATGAGCCGGGACGGACAGGCTTCCCGCCATCTCTCAGAAGTGGCCTCGGCTCTGCGTTCCTTCTCCCCACTCCAGTCTGCCCAGCAGCCTTCCAGTGGCTTCCAGGCATCGGGAAGGGATGGAGAGGGAGCCCAGCCTCGTGGCACCAGTGCCATGACAGCCTCTGGGTAAGCTGTTGGCGGGAGAAGGGCCAGACACCTTGGACATTCCTTGACCCTTTGCCCAAATGCCATCCTGTTGTCCTAGATGTGTGGTGGCATTTATCTCTGCAGCCTGGGCAGCAAGGGACATTCACAAGCAGAGTTAGACTCAGGTCTAGGTGCTACGTGCTAGGTGCTAAAGCTGGCCCCAAAGGATAGCCTCAGGGTCTTATTGTTCTCCTGTAGATACCACGGTGGTGAGAGACCCCCATGTAGGGAAGAGGCAGTGCCATAACAGGGCTTGTGTATTTTGGGAGATGCTGCAGAGGGCCTCTTCATACCCAGTTCAGGAGCAGATCTCTTATGTGCCTGACATTAGAGTGGAGAGGGGCTGGGCAGTGTGGGGACACCTGGGCAGCAAACATTACTGGTGTGTTCCGTGGCAGTGCTGATGCAAGGACCGTGAGCTCGGGGAGCAGCGCCTGGGAGGGTCAGCTGCAGAGCATGATCCTGTCGGAGTACGCCTCGACTGAGATGAGTCTTCATGCACTCTACATGCACGAGGTGAGCAACCCAGCCCAGAGCTGGGCTGGTCAGAGGGGCACGGAGCAAGGCAGGCAGGACTGGGCTGCCCTCTCCAGTGTGATGAGAAAACCAGTGTGTATGCAGTGCTGCGGAGAGGGTGTGTTTGGGCATCTGGTTTCTCCCACACAGCTGAGTCACTCCTGTTTTGGCCTGCAGTTGCACAAGCAGCATGCCCAGCTGGAGCCCGAGCGGCACACTTGGCACCGACGAGAGAGTGATGAGAGTGGGGAGAGTGCCCACGAGGAGCTGGACACTCAGCGGGGTGGCCCCGTCCCCATTCCCCGCTCCGCCAGCTACCCCTTCTCCTCACCACGGCAGCCTGCTGAGGAGACAGCCACACTGCAGACTGGTTTCCAGCGGAGATATGGTGGCATCACAGGTATGGGAGCCAGGGCAGATGTCTGAGTTCAGGTCAGAGCTCTGTAACCGGTGCCCTTTATGGACTGGCACAAGCAGCCAGCCTGCTGCTAGGCACTGGCAGTCCCCCAAGAAGCTAATCTAACTTCTTGCCTCTCTTGCAGACCCAGGCACAGTGCACAGAGCCCCATCACATTTCTCCCGCCTTCCTCTGGGAGGCTGGGCTGAGGACGGGCAGTCAGCAAGGCACCCAGAGCCCGTGCCAGAGGAGAGCTCAGAGGATGAGCTTCCACCACAGATCCACAAGGTAAGGGCGATGGCTGTGGCTGAGAGGGGCAAGGTGTGTTCTGATGCCAGGTTGGGGTGCTGGCAGCTGCTCCCAGTAGGTGCCATATTCTCTGTATGTCTTGCAGGTATAGCCTGGTAGACTGGGGATCTCATGGGGCTTGCAGATTGGGAGCCACCTGGACAGCAGGATGTGGCATCGGCTTGATTCTTCTCCTGTCATGAGAGGACATTTTGTTGCCATCAATTGCCGAAGAGACAAAACTGCCAGGCCAGCATCTTTGCTGTGGCACAGCACCTTTGCTGTGGCTGTGTCCAGCCATGTGTCAACGCCACTCTGACTTGTGGGGTGAATGCGTGTGTGAGTACATACCCGTGTCTGTGTTCACATCTGTGTCGTCCGTGTCGGAGGATCTCTGCAGAACCTGTGGAAGCTGACGTGACAGGACTAGCAGTGAGGAGCTGTTGCTGGACTGGTTTGGAGAAGGCAGCAGCAGCTGCCCTTTAAAGGGATGTGAGATGGCATCAGCTCCATCCAGATGTGCACCCGAAACTGTGACCTGCCACCAAAATGAGGGCAGGAGTTGTTGAGGGTGGTCTAGCTCAGCGTGTAGCACCACACTGCCCTGCCTGCAGCCCTGAGAAGGTGCCTAGGATCACGTTAGTCCTCCCAGAGAGGACCAGTGTTCTGCCTCTCAGCCCAGAGCAGGACAACAGTGGGGCAGTCACCCCTCCTCTGTCCCAGCACCCTGCAGAAGAATGGGCCCTGGTTGCTGCTGCTGGTATGAGTACAGGTGGGATATAGAGCTGGTGGGAACAGCTTTGGTTTGATCCAAGGATGCTGCAGCTCTTCCCTGACTCACGACAGCTGGTCCATTCCCTGCATGCAAGAAAGGGTCGTTGGAGTGATGCCTCTGTGCTGGGGCAGCAGCATCCTCCCCATGTATGGCACCCATGGGATGTGGGCCACTAGTGAGCCCTCCTGCAGTGCCAAAGAGACCCCAGTGTGGAGCAGCCCAGCATCTTCCAGGAGTGCCCACAGCCCCCTCAGAGCCCTACCTGAAGGTCTTGTACTCTGTGTCTTGGTTCCTTTCTCCACGCACAAAAAAGACCTTTTTCCCATGCCCAGGTGCTGTTGTATTCGGTGGGTCCTTCTGATACAGCTGTTCCTGTGGAACTGGGCCTTTCCTCTTCCCCGGCAAAGGCTTTGGGTCATCTCGAATCTTGCCCAGAGGTTGCCAGCTCCTCCTTTCCTCCTAAAACCTTCCTTTCACTTACAACATGGTTTCAGCTGCTATGGAGACCATATACCATGCAGCTGTCTCATGCCTGGCAGAGCAAGGAGGAGCATTCTAACCCAGAAGGGAGAGGCACACCTCAGCCCAGGCTTGGGATGATGGTAGGGAATCAGGATCCCAGCTGTGCAATGTGGCCTCAGACAAAACCTTCCCACTATCCTTCTGTTTTCCCTCTTTTCTCTTTGCAGCTTCTGGGGAATTGCATCTCAGCTAACTCCTGCCCACTACTTACTTTCCATTCCCCTTGCCTCTGGCAGGGGCTGCTTGCTTTTGCCATACCCTCTGTGAGCACTGCACATCCTCTTCTGCTGTCTCTGGAGTCCAGGGCCATCCCTCTTCTCGTGCCAGGGTTATTGCCTTCTGCTCTTTGAGCCTGGGACAGCTCTAAGCCACCTGGTGCCAGCAGTTCTGCACCCAGGGTAGCCTGGGCATGAGCAGAGCCAGGGGGCTTGCACAGGGCAGGCTCTTTGGGGTAACAGGCTCCTTGTTGCCATGGGGTGGGCTGGGCATGGGGAGCCACAACTGCTCTGGGGTCTGTTTGAGATCAAACCGAGTGTTCTAAAGCAGAGCTCAGGGTGGGGATCAGCTCTTTGGTGCTGGAGTCAGGACTCTGAACCTGGGTGCTGCTGGGGTCCTTCCATGGAGAAGTGGCTGCAACCACTCCACAGCAGCTTCAGCTTGGGGCTCTCATTGCTTGGTGAAAGAAAGCAGAAAGCAAATCTCCCAGGAACTCAGAATTGCTGCCTCCCCTCTCTGAGCCTACGGGACACTGCATCTGGGCTTCCTAGTGGAGTTGCTGCTGGTCTGTACAGCCGAATGGCTGGAGGCAGTGCCCTGGGGCAGGGAGAAACTCTGGATCTTTCCCTGGGCTGGCAGGAGGGAGAGGCCAGGCATAGCAGGCCCAAGTCTTTGCCGCATGTTTTGCTTGTGTCAGTGTCCCATGTGCATGGCGAGCCACTCTTCCTCATCTCCTCCTGAGATGTGCGGGCTTGGGGGTCCCTGGGCAGTGCGGTATCATACCCCCGTGCCCTCGCTGTACAGCTGTATAGCCGTCTAATAAAGATGGGGTGTATCATCCCTGCCTGTGTACGAGTCTCCCTTCGCTCTGTGGTACCCTGCAGCCCACCTGGGCCTGGCCTGCGATGGCAGCGGAAGGCTGGGAGGAGCCTGCCGGCTGCTCCGGCGGCACTGGGAGCTCCCAGGAGCGCAGGAGCGTAGTCGCAGCCGCGGGAGGAGGCAAGGGCTATATTATCCCGTGAGGGCAGTGCCCCGTCCTGCCTGACCTCTGTGGCGGGAGGCCCCGCAGGGGCTATCTCGGCACCGCAGGGCCGGGCTGGCGGCGGCGATAAGCGAGAGCGGGACGTCTCACGTCGGAGGCGGACACCGTCCGCGGCCACCGGCCTGGGAGTGTGTCCCACGGCACCGACCCCTCCCCGTCCCCGGCGCTGCGGGGGAGGTCCGTGCCGCCCGCGGCTGGGCACCGGGGCCCGGGGAAGGGACACACGCCGAGGTTGCAGTGCCGGTGCCGGGAAGGAGGCGGGCGGGAAGGATCCGGCGGTGGGGAGCGGGGCGGGGCTGAACGGCGCTGGGGCCCGGCTGGCAGCGGCGGGCGGCGGCGCGGGGCCCGGACCGGGCCAAGGCCGGTGGCCCGGGCAGGTGAGCGGGCGTGGCGGGCTGACACAGCGGCCGGGCCGACACGGCGGCGACGGGGCCGCGGCCGTCTGTCCTGGGCCTGAGCGGCGCCGGCACCACCCGGCCATTCACCCGGTGCGGCCTCTGCCTCTCTCTCCGCGAGTGTTTCCCCGATGCGTCTCGGTCTTTGCCCTTGCCTCTCCCCTGCACGGCCCCGCGGTTCCCCGAGCATCCTCCGCATCCCCGCCCGCTCCCCCACACGCGCTCTTGCCGCTGCATCACCCTCGTTGCTCCCTCCCACTTGAGACCGGTCCCAGCTTCACTCTGCCGTCCTATCCCTGCCGCTCCCGCTGTTCTCATGTCCGAGGGCATCCTCAGGGGCCCGGGTGGCTCTGGGAGGCCCAGTCTAATGTTGTGCCCCAGTCCAGGGCACACAGCAGATGTGGTGCTCATGGCCGTCCTCTCATGCAAGGCTGGCCCTGCTTGCCTGCACGGCTCTGTGTGTGCTGCATAAGCAGCATGTCCTGTGTGCCAACATCCAGCAGTCCTTGCCCCTGCCCTGTGAGGGCCCTTGCTGCTTGGCCATGCCATCCCACTGTGAGTCCCTCTGTTTAGCTGGTACCACAGCCGATCCTGAAACCTTGCCTCGGGCTCTCTTCTCTTCACAGCTGGTGACCTGCCAGGATGGCCGTGCTAGGAGGCTACTGTGAGGGCAACAACTCCATCGCCCATGCCTGGGTCCAGCAGGGCTTCCAGCCCTGCTTCTTCTTCACACTGGTGCCGTCCGTGCTGCTGAGTGTCTGCCTGTTGCTGGGTGCCCTGCAGTATGCTTGCTATGCCCGCTTCAGCCGTGCCATGGAGCCCAAGTACATTCCCCGCTCTCGCCTCTACCGCGGCCAGGTCCTGCTGTCCTTGTTCCTGGCCCTGCAGCCTTTTGGTGGACTGCTGTGGCAAGGAGTGGGGATGAGACAGCTCTATGGGTATATGGTGCTGTATGCCTGCCTCTGGGCTCTCAGCTGGGGCTGTGCCATTGCCCTCCTGCAGCTGGAGCATACCCGGGTGCTGGCCCATGACCGAACACGGGGCCATGGCACTGTCCTCCTCCTCTTTTGGGCACTAGCCTTTGCTGCTGAGAACCTGACTCTGGTGTGCTGGAGGAGCCCTCTGTGGTGGTGGGCACTGGAGGACACCAACCAGAAGGTGGGCTGAGGGGCTGTGGCCAGGGAAAGGGGACGGGGCGCTTTTGGGGGTGGGAGGGATTGCAGCATCATGGTGTGGGGATGGAGTATGCATGTCATGACCTGCCATGCTCAGGGTGTATACAGTCCTGGGTTGCACCTACACATCTGCCAAATATTTCAGTCCCAAGCCCAGCTATCACACATCTCTCCATGCCCTCACCCAGCTCAGGTCCAGCTTCTACCCGGCCCAGACCCAGGTGCAGAAGTAGGGGTATTTCCCTGCTTCTCACAGCCCTTTGCCCCCCTGTGCACCCCTTAGGGTAGGTGTACCCTGAGCCAGAGGGCATGGAGCCAGATGAGGCAGGGAGGAAAGAGGAGGTCTGAGTGCTGCCTGAGGTGCTGTGCTCAACCAGGGCCTCCCACTGAGCTGTATGGGGTGTCCTCCGGCACACTGCACCCCATCCCCCTGTTCTGTTCATTGTCTCTCTATGATCATACCCTTCCCATGCTCAGGGTTGTGCTGAGGGCCAGCTGAGATGCTGAACTCTCACTCTCCATTCAGGTGCAGTTTGGCTTCTGGCTGCTGCGTTACATATGCACGTTCATGCTCTTCATCCTGGGCATGAAGGCCCCAGGGCTGCCCAGCAAACCCTACATGCTGCTAATCAATGAGGAGGAGCGGGACGTGGAAAACAGCCAGGTGAGTCCTGGGACTGAAGTAATTTTAGGATATGGCCAGGAAGGAGCTGGGGATAAAATAGAAATACAGCTGCCTTGGGATCAGCATCTTCAGGAGATGTGGAAGGAACAAGGTTTTCCTAGGGCTGCCCAAGCTCCCTGCTTCCTGTCACTAGGATGCAGCCTTGTTTGGAGGATAGAGTGGGCACTCTGGAGTGGGGCTGGTTTTCTTGGGGTGTTGCCCAGGGCTATTGCCAGCTGGATTGGGGTGCCAGGGCAATGACTCCTGGGTCTGCTCTCCCTCAGCCACTCCTGACTGATGCCAGCAGGACCACCTCTACCTGGAAGGATTTCCGGAGGAAGCTGCGGCTGCTGGTGCCATACATGTGGCCGAGGGGCAACCACCTGCTGCAGGGGCTGGTGCTGTTCTGCATGGCACTCATGGGGCTGGAGCGGGCCATCAATGTCTTCGTCCCCATCTACTACAAGAACATCGGTGAGGCACCTGGAGCTTGGTGTGAGAGGCTTGCCACAGCCTCACCAAGTGCTGGGGGATGTTGAAGTGACCTGGAGGGCTGCAGGGGTTTGGCAGGAGCAGTCCAGGGGGTCAGGGTCCAGCACTGACTCCTGGGGCTGGTTCCCACAGGCACCCTGGGATGCTCCCCATCCCTCCATCCTGACCCTTGGCATGCTTCCTACAGTGAATGAGCTGACAATGGCCGCACCCTGGCACACCCTGGTCTGGACTGTCTGCAGCTATGTGGGGCTGAAGTTCCTGCAAGGTGGAGGTGCTGGTAAGGACCATGGGGAAGGATGGGGCACTGATGAGAGATGGTATTGGGCACATCGTACCAGTGCTGGGGTGGCCAGGGAAGCCCATATGCCCCATCACTTCTGCTCTCTTGGAATCAGCAACCAGAGCTGGTCCCAGGTTAGGGAGAGTGAGTTGGTTTCATCCCAAATCCTCCTTCCCCAGCTGGACTTTTGGAAGTCCTGCATGCCCCAGTGGGGCTGATCTCGGTTGACTTTTCCAAGTCTCGGTTGACTCGGTTGCCCTGCAGGTTCTACTGGCTTCGTGAGTAACCTGCGCACCTTCCTGTGGGTGTGGGTGCAGCAGTTCACCAACCGGCAGGTGCAGGTGCAGCTCTTTGCCCATCTGCACGGGCTGTCCCTGCGTTGGCACCTGGGGCGTCGCACCGGTGAGGTCCTGCGTAGCGTGGACAGGGGCACCAGCAGCATCAACAGCCTGCTCAGGTCAGAGTGTGCCTGTGGTGGGTGGGGTTGGCCAGGCAGCCCCACCGAGCTGAGCTGATGCCCCATCTCCCCTCCCAACCCCCAGCTACATCGTCTTCAGCATTGTCCCCACCATTGCGGATATTGTCATCAGCATAGTTTACTTCACTTCGGTCTTCAGTGCTTGGTTTGGCCTCATCATCTTCGTGTGTATGAGCCTGTACCTGAGTGAGTGGCGGGTGTCAGGGTGCAGGGCTGCCAGGCTGTGGTGGGCAGGAGCCTTCCAATGCAGCTTCCTCCTGTCCACAGCTCTGACCATCTTCATCACTGAGTGGAGAACCAAGTACCGTCGGGACATGAACACGCGGGATAATGAGGCCAAGTCCCGGGCTGTGGACTCGCTCCTCAATTTCGAGACGGTACCGTAGGAGCTGGGGGGGGTCACTGAGGACTGCCTGGGTGCTGATACCAGCTCTGCTCCTGTAGGTGAAGTATTACAATGCAGAGAGCTATGAGGTGAACCGCTTTAACGATGCCATTGTCAAGTACCAGGTACAGGGTGCTCAGCACCTTTGGGGGCACCAGGGGGAAAGAAACCAAATCTCACAGGCACCTGTGGGGATGATGATCACCACGGGTCCAGTTTGGAGGCAGCAGCATCCCACTGGACTTTGTATCTTCCAGGTCTCAGAGTGGAAGGTCAGTGCCTCACTGGGCCTCCTCAACCAGACGCAGAACCTGGTCATTGGCCTAGGGCTGCTGGCGGGGTCCCTGCTCTGTGCCTACTTTGTCACTGAAAACAAGCTGCAGGTAAGGCTGATGCCAGCCTGTGCAGACCCCTGCTGAGGTGAGGCCTTGGGGCTGGTGGTCACAGACCCCTATACCCTGTCCCTTCCAGGTGGGGGATTTTGTCCTCTTTGGCACCTACATAATCCAGCTCTACACGCCACTCAACTGGTTCGGGACTTACTATAGGTAATGCTGGGAAATGTGGAGGTGCCTGGTGTCCCCCTTTCTGTGGGACACTGAGTTGGTATGCGCTCCCCCAAACCCTTTTCTCTGGTCTTTGCCCTCTTGAGGATGATCCAGAACTCCTTTGTGGACATGGAAAACATGTTTGAGCTCTTCCACGAGGAGCAGGAGGTGGGTGCCACCTTTCCTGGACCTTGCTCCCTCACTTGGCCTGTAGTCCTTCCCTGGGGATAGGCTGGCTCTGAGCCTGTGCCTCTGCTTCAACAGGTGAAGGATGTGGTGAATGCCAGCGACCTGCGCTTGGAGGCTGGGCAGATTGAGTTCGAGAACGTGCACTTCAGCTATGTGGATGGGTATGGGGTACTGGGCACAGGGTGGGACCTGCTATGGGACCTGGCACAGGGATGTGGGGCCATGGAGTGGCCCTGAGCCCCTCTCCATGTCCCTCTTCCAGGAAGGAAATTCTGCAGGACGTATCTTTCTCTGTGATGCCTGGGCAGACCCTGGCTCTGGTGAGAGGAGGACTTTGAGTGTCGTTTGTGGGAGGGAAAGATGGGAGTAGAGAGGCTGGAAAATATGAAGGTGGGAAGGACAGCCCCCCAGCAGAACCAGCCCTTTCCTGTCCAGCCCCTGGCCCGCAGCAGTTGGGAATTTGCCACCTCCAAGTCCCTTTTCCTTTGTGTGCAGGTGGGACCTTCAGGCTCTGGAAAGAGCACCATCATCCGTCTGCTCTTCCGCTTCTACGATGTACGGGGTGGCTGCATCCGCATTGATGGGCAGGACATCTCCCAGGTGAGGGGGGAGGGCCTCCAAGGACCAGGGTGGACACACCAGCTCATCTGGGCCTCGCAGCATTGCTCAGTGCAGGCACCAGCACCTCCCCAGGGCAGGGGTGAGCACACAGTCCCCACAGCCCCTTCACAGGCTGATGGCTGTGCCGGAAGTGGCAGAATGGTGCAACTCCGGGACCCCAGGCTGAAATGCTGGGTACTGACTAGGGTTCCCTGGGAACGACTAGGGCACTGTCAGGGCCGTCCACTGCAGAGTGGAGATGCAGCTGAGCCTGTGGTGCAGGGTGACCCTACAGCATATAGCTTGCAAGGAATGGGGCTCATGGCTGAGGGTAGGATTGGGGTTTGGAGAGATCTTTGCATTGGATGTGGGTCTGCCTGAGTACTCTCCCCTGCCTCCCAGGTGAAGCAGGCTTCGCTGCGTGCTCACATTGGGGTGGTGCCCCAGGACACAGTGCTCTTCAACGACACCATCGCCAACAATATCCGCTATGGACGGGTCCTGGCCACTGACCAGGAGGTACAGGAGGCAGCCCGGGCTGCTGACATCCATGACCGCATCCTTTCTTTTCCTGATGGTGAGACCCCTGCAGTTCCTGCCATCCCATGGTCCCCTAAGACCTTCTAGCTGCCTTCATAGGTGTCACCCTTGGGTGACATCTCCCACAGGGACACCTGCATGACTCTTTGTCTTGCTTTGCTTTCCCTGCCTTCTTTCCAGGGCTAGATCAGCCCCTGGACAGGGATGAGCTAAGGCTCCACCATGTGGATGTGTGGCCGCAGCAGGACCTCCCAGGGCAGCAGGTCCCCATCTCCATTTCAGAGGGCACCAGCACATCATGTTTCTGCTCTTGTGCCTGCAGGATACAACACGCAGGTGGGAGAGCGGGGGCTGAAGCTGAGCGGAGGTGAGAAGCAGCGCGTTGCCATTGCACGCACCATCCTGAAGGGTCCCCACATCATCCTGCTGGATGAGGTAAGAGGAGTGACCCCAGCCCAGCCTTACCCAGCTCTGCAGCAGCCCCATGCCTAGCAGCTGCCCACACTACATCTATCCCTTCCCCATGTTGTGTCTCCCCTTGCAGGCCACATCTGCACTTGACACAGAGACTGAGAGGAACATCCAGGCTTCTCTGGCCAAGGTCTGCGCCCACCGCACCACCATTGTTGTTGCACACAGGTAGGGACAAGGGGAAAGGGCTGATCTGGGAGGTGCTGGCAGGACCCTGCAAGAGGGGCACACAGACCTGCCCCCTGCTCAGGAGGTGAGAGCCCCTGGGATTGTATCTCCTGGCACTGCGCAAACCCTCAGGAACCCTCTCCACCCCAAGTCAGGCTAACACCTGCTTTTCTCTGCAGGCTCTCCACTGTGGTAGGTGCAGACCAGATCCTGGTGCTTAAGGATGGGCACATCGTGGAGCGAGGGAGGTGAGCACAAGGGGAGGGCTGGGGGAGGGGATGCCCTCCCTGGCTCTGGGGCCAGCTCAGGACTCTCTATCTTCCGATCTCCTCACAGGCATGAGGAGCTGCTGCAGAAGGGTGGCGTGTATGCTGGCATGTGGCTGCAGCAGCAGACCAGGGACGAGGGTGAGAGCAAGGAGCACTGCACTGAGAAGCCCCAAGGCAGCAAGAAAGTGCCATGAACATGACCAGGACTTCTGCTGTGACACTGACTTGAGTCCAGGCCCCCATACTGTATGGGAGTCTTTTGCTGGCTGCAGGCAGGGGCTCTGCCTATCCTAGAAGTGCAGGGGTTTGGTTGGACACTCCACTACATTTGTACATATTTGTTTTGCTGTTGTGTAGTTTCTTAAACCAGGTCCTTCCCAGGTCCATGCCTGTGTGCTCTGGGCAGGGTACATGCTTCTTGGTGGGGGCAGGCAGGGTTAGTGCCTGTGCCCTTGGGTCAACCAGCAGCTCTGCCGTGAGGTTGAGCTCCTTGGGCTTAGGTGGGCAAGGGATTGAGCAGGCTGTCCACACCTCTCCCATCCCAAGACAAAGGGCTGAGCTTGGCAGGGCGCTGCACCCCAACAGCAATGGAAGAGCAGGGCAACTGGTGTCCCCTCACCCCTACGTGCCCCCACTTCAACCACCATCCACAGAGATGTGCCAGTCTGGGCTGGACACCAAGTGACTGCTCTCTCAGGTACCTCTGTACCTTGTGCTATGCTTTTATTTTCTCCCAAGCAGCACTTTGACAAGTCCCAGCATTCCCTGAGGAATGACGAAGCCTGAACCCCCTCCCTCAGCTGCTCAGAGCAGGACAGCCCAGTCCTGTGCAGAACCAGGCACAGCCCTGCAGGCAGGAATGGTTACAGCAGCAGGTGGGAAAGCAGCACAGCTCTGCATGGCTGCAGACCCCCTGCAGGACAAATCCCCTCCACCCAACCAGGCTCTAGGCTCAGGGCTTTGTTTGTAAGTAGGGGTTGTGTGCTACTGCTATCCAGAAGGGGATCCCCAGCAACACAACTGGAAGAAGGGAGGCATTCCTACACCAGCAGCATTTAAACAGGGCCCTGTTTTAAGTTAGGGCAGCAGAGAGCAGCCAGCAGCAGGAAGGCAGCTGCAACCATCCCATGTGTGCGACGCTGGCGTTCAAGTCACTGCCAAGGTTACTTATTATATTAAATCAGAAAGAAAATTCAGCTCCATTCAGTCTCAGAGAGGTCTTGTGCCCCAGCCAAGCAGGATAAGGCCCAACATACTCTTGTGCATGCAAACAGTAGGGAGGCACCAAGGGTGTCAGGAGTGGGGAAGGGGCTGCCTTCACACTGCTGGAAGGCTGCACATTCAGCTGTGCCACGCCCAAGCAAGAGACAACCCAGCCACATTTGCTCTTTGCTGAGGGGCTGGCATGGCCCTCCCCAGAGCATGGAATCCAGCCCCTCACTACAGAAGGCAGCCACATCCCAGCTGTATGTCTGAGCATGCAGAGATGTCCCCACACAGCTCTGCCCTCCCCCCCACAGTCCCAGCAGTGTTGGGACATGCCTGTGGCAACTGTGGGTAAGTGCAGACCCTGGGCTGCTGCTTGCTTTGGTCAGTGTGTACCCAGCCCTGTCCTGTACAGTCTTCACCTCCCCAGGAGCATCAGCAATTTGCTGCACTAATTTTATATAGGTACTAGGGCTGAAGTGTCAGTGTATATTTGGTGGCTTACAGCTCCCAGGGAGATGAGCTGTCCTTGGCAAGGGGCTCTTGATACCAGTGTCCAGGCCAGAACCCCATGGCATCCATGTGGGAGGCCAGAGCCGCTCCTTGGGTCACAAGCAGGATCCTATGTCCACTGTGGCACGCCCTGCCTCACCTGCCTACGACATGCTGCAGTTTGATGGCTTTGAACCGTGTGCCTGGAACAGAAAAGCACACAGTGAGCAAGGCCAAGCAGGCTTCTTCCTCTCTCCAAGAGTGCACATCCAGTGCTCAAGTTCCCAGAGCTGTGTGCTCAGCAGTGATGCTGCCACTGCCCCCAGCTGGGCTGCCCTCCTGGTGAGGAAACCCAGGCTAGACAGAGCCCAATGTAAGCAGAACCCAGAACCCTCCCTCACACAATCAGACTAGGATCAACCCCACGACAGCACAGAGCCCATACCCAGCCTCACTCACCTGCCGCTGTGACTGCCGGTACTCAGCTTCGCTCGCTGACAGTGCCTGGGCCAGTGCCAGATCCTCCTCCTCTTGTGTGCTGCTGGGACAGTGGTGCATTGTGTGCCTCAGCCTCCCTCAGGCTCACGGGCTGAGTGCTCAGAGCCCTTCTGGGTTTCAGCATCTCACTGCAAACCCTCCTATCTTAGGGCAGTGAGCAACTGAGGGTAACTTTCAACAGGAATGGGGCTGGGGAGGGAGCAGAGGATCCAGCTGGGGCTGGCAGCCAGAAATCTAGGCCAAGGAGAGTCATGTAAAGTCCAGCCTGTAAGACAAGTGCTTTTAGCAGTACTGGACACTGTGCCTGGGGACATGAGCTCCTGGGTGTCCTCTGTGAACACCCCTACTCCACCTATCATGCTCCAGCCAAACCCATTAGCTGGCAAGTGGTCAGACAATGGTTTGCCCTACTCTGTGTGTCAGTCACTGTCCCCTACCAGCACCCCTAGGACTGAGGCCTTACTTGCTGAACAGAGTTCCCCTGTTGGCTCTGGACTCTTCCTTTTTTCCCCTGTCAGCCACAGAGAGGCATCATATGGAAACACGTGCTGAGAGGAATGTTATCCCAGAGCCACATGATGCTACCCCAGGCACCTTTCACAAACAGGGTGAGTGCACACCACGTGTTTTGGGGCTGTACCTGGGTGGCTGTGCTGAGCTGCGTGCTGACTCTGCCAGGGACATCTCCAGAGCTCGCTGCAGTGCCTCTTCCTCACTCTGAAACAAAACACCTTGTCACCAGTTTGGCCAGGGTGGGGGGCAGGAGGCAGCCCTGAAGCAGGTGACAGGTACAGTCTTTCCTGGCCAAGGGTGGGCAAATCTCTCTCCAGGAGGCCAGACACAGGCAAGATGAAAAACTGTGGCTCTGGACAGACTGGCAGTGCTCTCCCCTTGCCCAAGGGGACGTATCTCTGCTTGCTAATACAGGAATATGCCAAGAATACCAGTGGAAAGCAACTTTCAGTCTCCTCCAGACTTTGCTTGTACTACAGAAAGACAACACCCAAAGAAAACAGCTGGTGCACTCTGTCCCTTTGGGGAAGCTAAGCACCAGGTGCAGCTGAGACCTGTCATGCGCAGGCACCAGAGCAAGCTCTGATTTCCCACAGAGCATTCAGGATCACAGTCTGCCAGGGAAGGCCCAACTAGGAGCACAGCCACCAAGAGCGTGGGCTAGAAAGCAGTTGTTGCTTTCTAGAAGAGTCACTTCCTAGAGGGCACAGAAACCAAATGCTCAGGCCAAGCCACTCACCAGCCCATTCTGCAGCATGACAGCTGGAGGGGAGGTGCTGCGAGTCTGCGACACAGCTGCTCTGCCTCCCCTGCAGGCAGAAGAAAAGCTGCGTTATTGTCAAGACAGGGAGCCCTGCTATGACTATCAGTCCTGATGAGGCACAAGAAGGGAGCTGTCACTCTGGCATTCCATAGAGAGCCAAGCTGAGCCTGGTCATGCCTACCTCAGAATTACAAGTCAGGCCATCACCTTACCTGGCACAGGCTGGAGAAGAGGAGCTGTCTGCTGGCTGGGCAGCTCCACTGCTTGATGCGGTGACTACTTTGGAGGAGGATGCCTGGGCTCTGGTAACTGCAGCATGCCTAGGACAGATAGGACACCTGTGAGAAACTCTTTTACCATCATGAGCAATTCCGAGGCATTGAACACCTTGGGATATCAAGCTGGACAAGCAAGACATCTCCCTGGCTCCTCTTCCTCCCATATTGTGGCTGTAACTCCCAAGAGTTTCAAGTGCTGTTTCTCTTCCTGAAACCCTGTACAGGACAGGCAGAAACCACTGGCTACAAAATAAGGGGTTGGGGAAAGAAGCAAGAGCAGTCAGCAGGCAGTACTGACAGCTTTTGCTGCAGGAGAGACTCTACATACAGGTGTGATTGGTGCTGCAGGAGGATACCCCAGCACATAGGGCAGGGAGTGTGAGAATGCAGCAGTCCCAGACAATAGGTCAGAAGGAGCTGGCCTTCTTCCCTGTCACCCATCTGGAAAACACAGCTCCATCCCTCCCAGCCTGTCTGTTCTCAGGCCCTCACCCTGCTTTGGAAAGGGGATGCCCTGCCCCACTGCAGTCATGGTCCAGAGGGTGCCGGTGCTTGAGGCAGTAGTTCTTGTGGCACTGGTCACAGATCACCTTCATCATCTCCTTCTGCTTGCAGCCAGGCTTCAAGCACTTGTTGGTGAAGATCTGAAAGATGACACAGCAGTGGTGAAAAGGGGCACATGCTGAGGGGCTGCGGCTGTCCCATCTCTCCATGCCAGGCCCTGGGCACTGACCAGCCTTCCCCAACAATGTATCTTCTGCAAGGCTCTGAAATTTGTCTCTGAATACTTTCTTTAAGTGTCTCTGCATAATTTGTTTAGATAGTTCATTAGTAATTCACTGGTGCTTCAGTCTCTATAAACAAGAGTCTCCACAACCACAGAATGCACAGCAGGAGATAGAGTGCCTTGTCCAGTGACTCCTGCCCTCCATGCCAGTGCAGTGGGGATAGCTCAGGGTATTCCAGCTGCTGCTGGGCTGGATTCCTGCAGGGCCAGCTCCCTGCAGCAATTTTATCTCCTGGCAAGATGGGGTAGCTAATTGCTGATTGCATTTTCTTAATAGCAGCATGCAGTTTGCATCTTTATATCCCAGGTGGCTGCCCAGCCCCATTCCATCACCATCTTGTTTCCAGACTGCCTCCACAAAGCCCTGCAGATGTGCACTCTTCCAGCTCACCAACCCTCCCTGCCATCAGCCTGTGCCAGAGATAGCACCAGGCAGGGCTGAATCTGTGTTGTTTTCATCCCATTCCCAGGCTCTGCCAGAGACCTGGCAGAGCCACATGGTACATACCTTGCGCTTGCGTTGTGCAGGGTCAGACTTGCAGTCACGGTCAATGTGCTCACCCACTACAATATCAGGCATCTCCTCCCGCCTCACAGGGACTGGGGTGTTGCAGAGAGGACATACTGGGACCTGCACATCCTGCAGAGACAACGAAAGGAAGCTGGGAGCAGGTAGCTGGGCAACCTTGAGTGCTGCACAGTCATCTCTCTCCCTTTCAGGACCTGCCTACCATGGCTTCCACAGCTTCAACTGCAGTTTGAGATCCTGCTCATGGCCCTCCAACCAGCTTGCACAGCAGGTGCAGAGGTACAGACACAGACTCTGGGAAGGGAGGGTGGTATGGCTGGGAGATGCCCATACCACTTTACCCAGCGGGAGAGGAAGGGCTCGATCTTTGTGGCACTGAGATGCAGATCCTGGCTTTCAGGTACATCTTCAGACTCAGTACACATCCCAAGAGGGACTGTTCAAGTGACCAAAGTCACTACAGGTTATTATGACCAGTGGCTAGAAAAGCTCAGCAGCTCTATGCAGGAGGGAGGATGAGATCTGCTCTCTGCACTTACCTTCTTGTAGGCAGAGGTGCAGTCATGCTGGGCATAAGCGATGTGGTCGGTGCAGAAGATCTGCTCGCAAGCATCACACTTCAGGGGAAGGAAGTCTAGGAGCAGGATATGGCATGGGCAGAGAGGGAGATCAGTATTGCCCAACCGCAGCCCGAGGGCCTCCCCGACTCTTCCCGAAGACACAACAGTGACTCGCGGCAAAGCCAGGGCCACACCTCTCATCCCCCAGCACGAAAACAAAACGGCTACAGGTCCATAGCCACGTCTTCAGAAATACCCACGGCTCCTCCTCAAAACGTGCCGTCCTCAAGATAAAGAGTAGCATCGTGAATCACACCGAGGTCCCCCTGAGCTGCCGGCCTCAAACCGATGGGAAGTGATGCCGCCACAGCCGCCACGGCCTTCGCCCACCGGGATAACCGAGGTATGGACGGGCCCCTGCGGCCTCCCCAGCCTGCAGCACCGAGGCCCTGGCAGCGAGGGTGCCAGTCCGGGCCCTGCCCCGCTATCCCCGGGCAAGAGCCGCTGCCCACCGGCGAATACCCGGCCTACCAGCACGGACAGCCAGCCCCACCCTAGCGAGGTGCCCACGGCAGCGGGAAGGACCAGGGACCCCTCTGCCAAGGGCAGCAAGGGCGACACGGCCCGCCCTTCAAGCCCCGCTGCCGAGCGGGAGCCCAGCGCCGCCCCGCCGCCTCCCCGCAGGCCGGGCTGCCCGGTCCGTGCTGTTCCCGCCCAAGCCCAAAGCCGTCTCGCCGTACGAGCCGAGCCCATCCCCCAGGCCCCCCGGCACTCACCCAGGCGCTGGCAGGCGGGCCAGGAGCAGTGCGCGCCCAGGTCCGGGAACTCCATGGCGGCACCGCCGCCACCGGCACCGGCGGCCCCGCCGCGCCCGCTTCCGGCGGGGCGTCACAGGGCGGGGCCAGGCCCAGCCCCGCCCCGGGGGCCTCGGCCCGCCCCGCGGCTCCGGGCGGCCCCCCCACCCCTGCGCATGTCCTTCCTTCGGGAGCACCGCGGGGACGGACCCGTGGGAAGACCAGCTCTAGAGACCTGCCCCGGCGCTGGGGGAAGGCTCAGGGCAAGGCGGAGTCCACGAGCGCCAGCGTCAGAACCATCCTGCCCTGCCAGGCCAGCAAGGAGTGTCTCTGCCCCCATGGGACAGCTTGAACTTTTCCTTCCGTCCTTCCTCTCCTGCCCCAAGGGACACAAACCACGGAGCTTGCTGCGTAACAGAGCTCCTGGCTCTATTACAGTCACCTCGGAGTCTCCAGGTGTCCGGCAGAGCACAGATGGGGTGCTAGAAGTCAGTGGTGCGGAAGGCAAGAGATGCCACGGCAGCAAGAAACTGGAGTACTGCACAGGGCCAGGAGTGAATTTCATTGATTGCAAAAAAATCAACTCCACAGCCACCCAGTAACAGAACTCAAATGAGACAGGGAAAAAAAGCAGGTATCACCCAACACCCTGTTCCAGCAGTGACACAAAAGACAGTAACAGTCTGCAGAAGAGGTCTCTTTGCACAACATCCGCCTGCCCTTGTCCCCTTACCCTCTGCTCCAAGGACCCCTTTCCCTTTGCTTGCCCCTGAGAGCCACATTTGACTGTGCACCCCATCCCTCCCCCCAGACAAAACCAATGAAAGTTAAAATTATTTACACTTTTAGCCATTTAAAAACCCAATAAAATAAGATTGCATATGTCCTACTGGGGATGTGGGTATTAGCAGCAGCTACAGCTAGCTCGGTATTCAGCGTGCAAAACAAAAGACAAACAGAAGACAGACCGAAATACTGCACCATTACTAGGAAGCGTTTGCTGGGGTTGGTGTTTCAGTTGTGGCATAAGACTTCTAGAAGCCGGCTCCTCCCCAGCTGCAGGGCCTCCTGCTCAGCCAGTGAGGGCCAGGCTCTAGAAGGATGGAAAGGATTCATACACAGCACATTAACACTGATGCATTTCCATCCCAGTCAACACAAACATCTAAAAACCCACTGCACGTTCACTGTGTGAGTTTTTCCTTCTTTCCAGTGATGATGGAAGAAAAGGGGGAGCACAGGTAAGACCTAAGACATAGATGCTGCTGTCATCACTGCCTCCTCCTCATCTCCTTGCTTTGGCAGCTCAGCAAGCATGGGAGAGGAAGGAGATGGAGCAGCCTCTTGTGCCTCCTGCTCCTCTCCAAACCCCAGCTCTACATCCATTTGCTCCAGCTCCCCCTGATCCAGTAGCTCAAAGTCATCTGCTTCCTCCTCATCCTCCGGTGGAGCTTCTGTCTCTGTCTCCACCACTTCGCTCTCCGACAGGTGTGCTTGGAAGCTCAGTTTCTCTTCGGGCTCCGTGGGGAGAAACTCGGAGAGGGGGGGTCCCTCACTGGCCTCTGAGGACCGCAGGAGAGCAGAGAGGGTGTTCTGCACCGCTGTGGTGATAGCAGTGGTGACGATCTCCTCGCTCAGTGTGTTAATGCAGATGCCCAGGCCTGGGGCAGGGACAGTCTTTGGCTCTGCGTTGCCTCCTGCCGCTTGCCCACTCCCATTGAAGTGCGTATTTACAAAATGGAGAGGAGACGCGAGGCGAAGGATGGAGAGGTCAGAGTCCGTGGCCTCTTTGTCTGCTGAGTGCAGCTCACAGGCAGTGTGGGCAAGCTCAGGACTCAGAGGCACATCAAACGCATCTTCATCACTCTGTGGTCCCAGGTCTCTGGAATGATATTCTTCCACGGATGGAAACTCTGCCAGGTCCTTGGAAATGACTCTGGCTCACTGTGCATGCTCTGCTGATCCAGGTCTGAAAGGCACCAGCATTTAAGGTACAGATTCCCTCATCCTGACCTCTCACCCACCCTCCCCTAGCTGACACACACGCTGACTTGCAGGTAACCTTCCCCATCCTTGGAGCACAGCAGGAAGAGGTCTGCAGTTATTTCCTTCTGCCAATGACATGATTCACATGGAATGTTTCTTTTGTGATCCTGTTTCTATGTGCTCTGTGCTCAGAGAGGACTTCCTGCTCCAGCTCATGCTCTCTGCATTTAGAGGCCCCCATTAAAACTCTCAAGGTCAGGGAAATTGTGCTTACATCATCTGCCTGCTCCTTCCCAGACACCAAGTGGCCATTGAGGTGGTTATATCCATGTTCCTCACCACTAACCAGTCCTCTGAGCCAGTAAGTCTGACCTGTTTCACCCAGCATCATATATAGATGTTTGACTATCCTATTCAGTTATTTCTGTGAGACTTTGTGGGTGGCCTTGCTCCCTTGCTGGAGTCACAAGACGGCATTGCTTTGTGGGGCAGTAATTAGAGGCCAATGTCTACTCAGGACCAGCTTATGATCAGCCATGAAGTCAGGGCATACTGCACTACCTTTCCTTCCTCCTTTCAAAGGTCTTCCCATGCAAATAGCTGGGTTCTCTCCCTGTCCTTCCATTTGTAAGACCCATTGTTCTGGGCCAAAACACTGAGGATAAGGGGGCAGCAAGGTGTCCCTTCATGTACCTTCAGAAACATCCGTCAGCTGTGGGGTGGTAGCCCTTGAAACAGAAAAGCCCCCACTCTCCAGGATAGAAGCCTCCTCATCAGAGAGCTCAGAATCTGTGATTGACAGTGCCAGGGCAGTTTTCTTCACATCCACCTGCACAGGATGAAGGCAGAGAGACAAATTCCTGTGTGTTTAAGTACTCATGCTGCCTATGGGCACCTCCAGACCTTCCAGGCAGAGGTCCTTGCTGGAGGGACAGTATGATGGCAAAGTGCTCCCTGCACTGGAGGGAAGGGCAGTCTCAGCTCACTGGCTTTCCTGCAATAAATCGCTGCCCGAAGGTCTGCCTGCTCTCAGTGAAGAACACAAAAGAGACAGCAAAAGATGGGATGAGACTGTAGGAGTCTCAGAAGGCTTTGATCCTTCTTCCTCTCCTGGGATCACCAAGAACACTCCTTCCCTTTTGCATTCACACACAGTGCAAGGAAGCCTTCTACAAGTAGCAGTGGTTCAAGTATCCACATTCCTTTAGAAACAAGTTTCCCACCTCGCAGCTGAGCTACATGTCCAGAGCTGCTGCTTGGTTTGTTTCTGTGGTGCGAATATAGAAAGGTCACACACAATCTGTCTGAAAACAGAGAACTGTGTAAGACACGCTAGGGCTGCTAAACTCCTTTTTCTGGTCTTGAGGAGCCCCTGCACATTACAGCAGGGGAGTTCCTTTCTTCAGGAGACACTCAGATTCTCTGAGCATGAAGCATAACCACCAAAGTAATTCTGAGGTCAGCAGGAAGCTGAGGCATGGCTGGCCCTGCCCTGCTATCACCAGCTCTGTGGCACCAAATTCGCAATACCCAGATTGAAGACAATGGCCTTCATCAAACACATGCCCCTCTCCCCTTAGAATTCTGCAAAGAAGTAATTTATTGCTCTGCTGTGTGTTATCATTGTTACTGTACTCAGACCACCCCTTGCCTCTCAAGCAGCTATAGACTAGAGAAGAGAGACTGGCTCCTGCTAAGCTCTTTGTGCTCTTACCACTGGGGAGAAGCCTGACAGCTCTGCTTCGCTCTCACTCTCCGTCTCTGCTGTTGGCTCATCGCCTGCTGCAGGCTCACTCTTCCCTTGTCGCTCTGTGAGAAAGAGAAGAAAGGCTTTACATGACACAGAAGAATTTTCTGCCTTTATGTATCACTTTCCCCTACTTCCCCTGTGGAAGTGCACAGGGTTCCTGGAGACAAGTATAATCTGTTGCTCTCATGTGCTGTTCTCAGAATCACCTGGGAGCACACAGTTGCTCTCCACACAATCCTTAAGTTTCCACCTCTCTTCCCCTGCTCCTCTGCAGCCTGTCACCACACAGTATTGGTAGACATGGTTTCCTATTCTCCTTTTGCTATGGCTCCATCCTAGGAATACAGCACCAAAAAAACCTAGAGAGAAGGTGGTTTCTTACTCTTCTTCTCATGCTTGTGATGCAGCGTCTCTGCCTTCATACTGTAGTCCAGTTTCATCAGGACAGGCTCCAAACGTGTGTACATCCTTTGGATCAGCTCATGGTAGACCACCAGAGGCCAGAGCAGAATGCTGAGCACTGTGGACATGGAATGCAGGGACTATGAGGGACAGATTAAACAAAACCTGACTCCTGTGGTGCCACTGAGAAAGTCTTCAAGGGAAACACATTTCAATGGCATGTGCTTTCCCATGCGACTGCCTAAAAATCCTCATCCGTGGCTCTTCTTACTCACTGCAAAGCTGCTTGATCAATCAGGTTTTACTGCCAGATCTTAGATAAAATATAGATTTATGTCAACATGAAGCATAAGCCCTTCTCTTCACTGCACCCCAGACCCAACATGCGACAGAAGCCCTGAAATGAGCTTAAATGAGAATTAAAACTAAGTATTACTGGAACTTTTATACAGGTAGCTGCATAGAGCTCATGTGTAGATGCACTCGCAGCAAAGCACCAGAAAAGAGTTATTAGGGACTCATGATGCAGTGAAAAAGGTCTATTTACCCAACATGCAGCTTTGTTAACAACACTCTCAATATGGATTTGCCCACATTAGGAACAGAGAGACTAACTTCCTGCTTCCCTGGAGCCTTGACCAGCACAGCCTCAGCAGTGGGAACAGTGGGCACCAATGTTTTAGTCACAGCTCCCTCTCCTGCCTTTGCAGTCGTACTGCATGCACATGCGTACAGAGACTTCCTGGAACATATTCCCTGTAAATTGATTCATCACCTAGCACAGATCCCCTTGAGAAAACTACAAAACTACTTTTTCCAGCCTATCAACAACACAGTTAGGTCATGTCTCAGCTTAAGTCAGACAAGCGCTGCTTATACTCACAAATGATGTAGGAGATCATTATGCCTGGAACATAGTGTCCAACTATAGCCAGAATCAGGCAGCCTGAACAGACACTCATGCAGAACTGAAGGAAGAGAGAGGAACAAACAGAAGTGACAAGAGGCAGAGATACATCTACGCAACCCATGCCAGAAACCCATTTAGCACAACGTGAGGGATGGTCCAAACCAAGTCAGTCAGCCAGCTCTGCACCAAGTACATTCAGGTGCTGACAGTCACAACTCGGACAGCTCGGTCAGGTTAAGCTGTAGTAAGCATTAGAGGTTCAAGCGCAGGCTGACCAAGGTAACTCAATGGCCCAATAAAACAAATCAAAACTTTATCAGACAGTTCTTTATGAAGTAAATTACATTCCTTGAGGATATGATGAGATATTGCAAATTGCCACTTGTACATCTCTCTGTAGAGCTCAGCACTTCAGGAGAAAACTGTACTATCCTCATAGAGACAGGAACCTGTTACAGAGTCACCAGATGCTGTGCCACTGCTGTGCCATAAACCAGCTGGCAGAAGCATTAGCAGAGCCCATGCACCCATCAGACCAGGACCTTTCTCCTCTGGAAAAAGTGAAGTATAATGGTGCAGCCCTGACAGCTTGTCTTACACTCTCCAGGGGGCAGGGAGCAGGACAGGAAGTGAGAATAGACAATCTGTAAACCAGAGCATGAGTTCGGATATGGACTATGTCCTGCCATTAAGAGTTTAATTCATAATGGAGAGGGTCTGCAAAAGCTAAGATTCCTCTACGGGTTGTGCTCCCAATGAATTCATTCTTTACGGGCATCTTCAGACCTGGTCTTCTACTCCCTGTGGCTGGGACAGAAAAGCAGTAATAAGCAGTGTTAGAAACCCACTCCTTTCGGCACACTGAACGCCAGGAAGCCTGACACAATCCTAGTGGTTGGTCTGTCCTACTTTTTGTGATGCAAAGGCAGTTCCTGTCTACAAATCCTTTCCAAACAACATACATCACTGCCATTAGAACATGTTTAATGACAAGTTTCCATGCACTCAGAAACAGCGCTGTGTTTGGACTCTGCTAGCAATAATCCTGGCTAGTGAAATAGGACCAGCTTAAGAATGGAACTCATGAAAGGGCCAGAGACTGTAGGCTTCCCTTTCTTTCTCCCCAATCCCAATCTAAGAGCTTCCTTTGCACACTAAGAAATGAAATCAAGTACAGCAAGCCATTCACAGGAGGGGTTAAGTTCAGCTCTGGTTTACAAATACTGGAAGTCAATTACTCATTATTTAAACTTCTCATGGCATAGAATCTGCAAGGAATGAACAGCAAATATTGGACAGGGATAGCAATGGTAAAAATATTGAATTTACATTCTTCCATCTCTTAAGGCACTATTAATGGAAATAAAAGCCCCTGCACAGAAGAGCAGGTATCTCCAGCTTACCTTGGCAGGATTTTGCCTCTTGTACTGTAGCAGTTCCTGCAGGTACAGCCTGAAGGTGACCCAGCTCTCTGCCAGACAGTGGCACAGCTCAGGGACACTGAGCAGGTGAGGTTGTGCCCCTGAAGTCACCCCCTCACTAGAGACAGACAAGAGCAAGAAGACAATCTTTGAACATGGTCTGTTTTCCTGGGGGAGAGGAACAGCTGCACCAGGAAGCAGAGCTCCCTACCAAAGGCTTGACAATACTGACTGCATTTTCAACTGAACTACAGAAGATGCTTGATTTGGAGACAGTTTTTCCCTTCAATCAGGAAGAAAGTCAAGAGACACCTGAACAAAGCAGCAGCAGATACCATGCCACAGAATCCCCATGCTACAAGCCCAAGATGCAAAGCAGTTTACTCAAAGCCACGCAGACAGAAGCACTGGAGGTGGAACTAGTTATGTGGCCTCCTCTGGCACTAAGTCCAAGGTAGACAGAATGTGGTGCTCAGACCTACAACGGCCAAGGATGCAAGCCACACCACTAGAGAGAGCACGTTCAGCCTGTGGAAGTCAGTCTCAGTGATCTCCTTCTCTCTGGAGGACTCTTAAAATAGTTCAGGACAGATCCAGGGAAGAAACCTAAGAGCTCCTAACATCCGAAGTACTTGAGCTTTATTGCTACTGAAAGAACACTAGCTTTCCCCAGAGTCTCAAACTATGACTCCTGAGCTGATAAGCAGCTACCAGGGCAGAAGTCACTAGCAGTGTTTCACAGCAGGAGCCATGCAGTTTATTGACAACAGAAAAAAAGGACAGGTGAGATCATTATACTAAATTAAGGCTCCCCCACTCTCCCCACTCCCCGAGAATACATCTGTTAGCTTACCTCTCTCCTCCTGGCTCCTCTGATGGCTGTGCTATAGAGAGAACACAGCAGATTAGTCAGCCAAGTAAAAAATACAACCTGACATTTTTACCAGTTGAACAGAGCAGAGCTGGAGATGTATCATCCTTAGCCAGGGATGCACCCTGGGGACCTTCTTTGTGCTCTCACACAAGCAGGAATCACTGGCTTGGAGCGTGAGCTGCAAAGGCTTTAGTGAAGCATGCCGGGAGACTTGGGAGTAGCAGAGCACTGGTCTCTGGGCACCCCAACACACCTTGCAACCCAACACACACATGGCAGGGCACTCATATCTGAGGTGTATCCTGGTGCTTACATGGGGCTCTCCACTTCAGGGATCAGGCAGCTTTTGCTGGTGTCCCACATGTCTGGGCATTGCCATTCCCACAGTGGGTGCCAGCACTTGTCATTCAAAGTGGGCTGCCAGCACAGTTTTGGAGCTGGGCAAAGCTTCAGCTTCCATCTCAGAGCTAAACATGGCACCAGGAGGTCTGAGCTACATTTCCCACTGACCAGCCCCGTCCTTGGCAGGATGCTATGTACAAATACCAGAGATGTCCCTGCTGTCTCCATCCTCTCCATGGAATTAAGTAACAAATAGCAGTCTTGTGCATAATTTTCTAATTTTAGGGCTCTTTTATGTCCCCTGACAGCCTTTTGTGCCAGGCACAGATATAACTATACTCCTAAGGTTCATCACTCTGGATAAGAACAAGGGAAAGGCTCTCCCATTCCTCTCTGCACTGAACCCAGTGATGATCAAACAGGGACTTAGTTCATGCAGTACTGGAGAGGAGTGTTGTTTCAATGGCAGAGGTCATGTATGATTACAGTCTGCTTTTAAATACACTGAGAAAAAAAATTTCTAAGAAAACTGAAATTCATGAGCCTAGTTGCTCACAGATTTGGATATCCTAGCAAGCTGACTGGTGTCTCAGGATGTACAGGGCTCAACCAAAGCTCCTCTATCAACACAGTCTTTGTAAGTCTCCTGTGTTTAACAATGCCTTGTTCATGCAGTGATAGCTCATTGAGGTCTACCCTCCTGTACTAGTCCACCCACTGTCCTAGGGCTGGCAGGCATTGGTATATCTTTGATGCTGTCTAACCAGCAGCAAATTTGGTGCACGAGGTTATAATCCTAACCCTGTCCCCCCCACATTGCATGTCACCATGTCAACAGAACTAAAACAAAAGAGGGGAGTTTAACCTCAGAGACTAGGCTTACAGAAATGGGCTAAAGAAACGCAACGTGGGCAAAAATGGGTTTGAGCCGTCCCTGGAGTCACCAGCCAGGCACAAAGCCCGAGTGGCAGTGACTCCCTCAGAGAAATGCACCAAAGATGTGAACAACCACCACGACAATCACCCAGTGAGACTTCAGACTCTACCCAGCTCAAGTCACAGAAGAGACCAACTGCTTGTAGCAGCCCTGCCACCCTTCTCCCAAGACACAGGATGTTGGGCCAAGTCTGCCAGACTCCTCCTCCCGCTGCAGGCACTGCACCAGCCAGCTCGCACAGTGGAGCAGGAGGCCAACCACCCAGGGAGGAGGCGATTCTTTGAGAGCGTGACCCAGATTTCCAGTAATCAGGCCTGACAAGAGGAGTCAACTGCTCTCAGACTGAGCTGCCCATTCACTCCTCTGCCCAGGAGCATTTGGCATGGCGGCTGGGGCAGCTCACAGAGGGAGCTTGGGCTGCAGTGCGAATATTATGGATGCAGCTCCACCCCCACAGGGCAGCTGCTTCCCTCCTGCAACCGCCATTGCTGTGTTTTGTTATTGTGCTCAGGAATCTAAAGCTGCTTAATCGCAGCACACAGAAATCCAGCTCTATCTCTAAGCCTCATCTAGTACCTGCGCTAAATCACCAAATACATTACATCTGGCACTGGCCAGCCTGTGAGGGCTGGCTACACCAGTCGTAGAGTGTATCAAATGAGGAGCTGGGATGCTTGCCACCTCTGCTGGACAGATGTGCCAGCAACACAGTCAGTGGGATGGCACAGGAACCCCACTCCTCTCTGACTGGCTGCAGTCATCCAAGCCATCCAAAATACACCAGCAGAGGGAGTGAAACAATTCTCAGTTGATCCTGAAGGTTTCAGAGACACTGTGGGGAGCAGAACATTTCAGCAGGCTGTAGGGTCTTCACATGATTTCTGCTATCTGGCAAAAGACAAGCTGTCTTTAAGATCAACAGCATGTTGCTTCCTGTAGTAGAGCAGTCTGCCTGCTGGCCATCTCAAAGCACTGGAGTCTTAGACCAGTTGTAAGAACAGCCCAATCCAAAAAAACCTAGAGTATTTCCAACAGGAAATGGTCCCTTAGTTAAGGTTTAATTCCAACCTGTGCTGAAATACTGCCAAACACAGTATAACTAAGTCGGCAAGCAGGACACCCAGAGCTGACCTCAGATTATCAATAACTGGCTGAAATCTTTCTGTCAGCATTGCACACTGGATTGTGGATTAATACAAATCACTTGACATACACCAGACTCTTCTGAGAGATCAGACAGCCATGCAGGAGTTTAGGTTACATGTTGGTACTGACAAATTATTGCTGATGGGTTCCTTGGCTCCTACAGGTTTTCAACGCTTCTCCAAGAGACATTCCTCATCTGTGTGTAAACTTTAGCTAGAAAACAGGGGCCCTTTTTAAGGAATACTAGCATTCAATTGCAGCACAACTTTTCCTAAAGGTCTTCCACACTGCACTCTCCTGCACTGACCACAACACAGCTGCCAAACAGTGATGCTACCAAAACAGCCCTACTTGATAGCCATTTCAGGTGAAACTGGAGATGTTCCCTAAGTCCTTAAATAATATTCAAGTAGAACTCCATGTAGATATTGAGAAAATACCCTGCATGGGAGCTGAAAATATGCAGTCCCTTCTGAAAGAGCCTAAAAAAGTTGCACATCTTGATGCCGTTAGGATGACCCTGATCACAATGTGTGAGTAACTGCAAAATACACGCTGAGGTTTTAGCATTCCTTCAGAAGTCATTTTATAAGCAGTCATCTGAGACATACACTGCTGTCACAAGCTGAGGTTGGTGTATGTACATGCTGACTCTTAAAGTTATGGTACTGACCCATCTCCCAAAACGCCAGAAAAGGCTAACAGGAAGCACTAAGGAGGTAAGCCACAAAGGTGCAACTCTGCTTCAGCAGGAAGTGGAAGCCAAACAAGAACTCCTAAGTGTTCGGGAGTACCAATTCAATGGGAGGCCCCTCAGGAATGCAGAGCACCACTCCTTCCTCGCGAAAGCAAAGGAAACACGGTCCAGTGGATCATGTCAAAATCAGGGCTGTGACCTAAACGGGCACCAGAAAGGTGTCCCTGTCCTCTGCAGCAGAAAAGCAGGAAGGTGTGAAATATGTGAAGAACACTGAGCAGAGGTGCAGTGGGAGGTGCACCGACTTCTAGCAGAGCTGATGGCGCAGGATGAGCCTAATCCCTGGTGTTGCTGTTTTGTTTGCTTTTCTTTTTTATTCTTCATGGCTCTGCATCATATAAATTTTGAAAAATTATTTCAGTATGAATTTCCTATTTCTTCTATGACAACACAAGTTTTACAGGCCAAGTACTTGCTGGAATGATTCCACTCCCACCTGCCTCAATGACACCATTCTGTACTGGACACCAGGCTTTTGCATTTCTGGACACGTTTCAAGAGAGGTGGTTTGGGTTGGCTTCAAACTATTCCCTTAAAAAATCAATGTGAATAAGCAGGAAATTAAATTGGCCAGTCCAGTTTAACTGCCTGGTTACCTGAACCACACAAAGCAAACAGTTTCAAGACTACAGTTGTAACATAACTAATCTTATCAGGATTTCTGTGAAAGCACCCTTTAAGTCAGTATCCTTTTAGGTCAAATAAAGGGCACCTTACAAACACACATATAGAGGGGCTTTCATTCAGAAACTCTCACTAGAGTAGAGAGGCAGGTATGGAGGGCCCTGAGCTACCTTTGAACAGTAGCAGTAGATGCAGTAGGCAGGTCTGGATTCCATCATTTAATAAACTCCAAAGAAGGAGGCACTCAAAGCAGACAGCAGCCAATCCATGTCTATCATCTTTATGAGGCTATTCCTCTTGCTGCTTTTGTGTCTAATGTAGGCATAGACCCTTCAATAAATGGGAAAGATAAGACAGATGATCAGACTCACTGATTAGCTGAAGATCAGATGCTGTTCAGTACAGATACAATACACTAACTGTTGCTGCTGTCAGACCTCATCATCCACTCTGCTACCTGCCACAAGAAGTGGCTCTCATTTGCTCTGCTTCTTTCAGGGGGTAAGCCCACACTGAATTTATACACTTCCATCCCCTTCCTTTCCTTCCCTCAGCTCAGCTGGCCATAAGTGCTCAGACTTGGAATTATCATTTTGCCACATTTTCAGGAGAGAAAGGACACAGCAGAAACACATCATCCCTGTCACTAGTTTTCCTGGCAAGCTAGCTGGGCCCCTTCGTTGCTCCTAAAATTAGCCACTCCCAGAATTTCTCAGCACTGGGAGCAATTCTCTCCCATGCCCAGAGTATTAGGATGCATCCTAATCCTCTGACACAAACAGATAAGAGGCAGCACCAGTACCTGGGCCTGCAGTTAAAGTAGGAATGGGGCTTACATGACTGCTGAGAGAGCCAAGGAAGGGCCAAAGCCATAGCCCAGCAGCTGGTAACACTAGAACCATGTCACTATCTACAGTTCTAATCATCACATACCTGAGAAATCAAACAGGAACCTGGGTTTCCACTTCTCCAACAAGAGAATGCCAAGAAGGGACATGCTGAGGAGAAAGAGGGGTCTCAGGGAGGTGGAGGAAAACAACCTAGAAATAAAACAGAAATTGTTAGGCAGGGAAAAGGCAGCAAATTACTGCTCCTGATGAGCAAACGGATATAGTTCAAAGCAGAAATACCCAACAGCTATGGGGCACTGTAACAAGCATTGTACTCTGCAGACACCTACCCACACCACAGCACGTTCTCAAATGGTGCCTTTGCCCACCACCAGACAGCTGACTCCCAGCTCTTCCAGCACTCTCCTCTCCTGCTTCTGAGCTCCTCCCTAGGTTGCAAAACAAAGCTAACGCTCATTTGTACAAGTACCTCCAAAGCCTCAGGCTGAAGGCTCTAGATAACATAAAGACAAACTGCTGTAGTAGAAAACTGTTTGCGACTCAGCCTGTTTGCTGAAAACCTGCATCCCATTTGTCATGGCAAGGTCCAGCATTACATGCAGGTAATGCATCTTGCCATTCTAGATGCTCATTCTCTTATCACAAACCTCTCCCTGTTTCACCAGAGCCTAGCTAGCACTTAAACGGTTTAGTTGCTCACTTGACTTTATCATAAAACCTTTCATGTCCCACATCCACACACTGGCTCAAACCACTTGTCAGCTCACACAATACTACTCACACACAGCTGCGCAATGCCACTCAAAGAGTTTATCTTCCCACTCCACAGAGATTCACCAGCAAAGGTGTCAGGGTGCCACCTGTCCCAGCAGTGGCTGTCTGCATTCATCCTTTTCTCTAGTTCAGAGGAGCTGCTTTTAAGTCACTCCAGAAAGAAATACCAGGGAAATGCATTCAGCTTCACCTCTTTAATGAACACTGCCTTCCAGAAAGGAGGAGTGGTTTTGCTTTTTTATCCTGCTCTTCTTCAGTGAGTGTTTGCCAGTAACTAATGACAAATACACTGAACAATGACTGGAGTCAGGGAGAATCTCACAGTGTAGAGCAGGGAGGGGTTACCACCAAGTCACAGGTGGAGAACTGGAAGTGAAATGTGCCTCACTGGGCAGCACAGAACAAAAGCTGCACTTTCCATGGGCTTACCCATGGACCTTTAACAACCTAAACAACAGTGTTTGTACTCCTTCCCATTGAACAGCAATTCTGTGACTTAACACATCATCTCTGGAACAATCTCCTATTCCATCTCATTTACGTATTGCAGTTAAAAGATGCTGACTGAATCCTCCATGGGACCCTAAATGATTTTTCCTCCTCTGCAGTACTTAAATCTCTCTCTGCTGTCCCATATTCTGGGCACTCTTTGTTCTTCTCGACCTTTTCACGCACAGTCTGTGGGCTGTCATTGTCTACCACCCCTGCCATCTCCCCTACCACCTGCACCTCTCCCCGTCCTTCTCACTTCATAGCTCTGCTCTGAGACTTTTCACTGGTAGAGTAGTCCAAAAGTTTATTATCTGGCTACCATGTACACTTCCATACTTCTGATAATTGTACGGATGATGGAACAGAATGTAAGCTGCCTCATCAGAGAGACTTCAAAGGCTGTGTGTTCACTTACTTTTCCCTCCTCTAACTCCAGAATCTGCCTCTTCCTATTTCATCTGCAAGCAACATTTAACTCTTTCCCTGGCCACTTCTGACCTCCTCTGCTGGGAAGGGCACCGGCTGAGAGCATTTTCATCAGTAAAACTGACTCACTGTTTATACAAACAAACGGGATGTTTTTCATTCCCATTCACAGCTGAGCTCTGCCACTCACACTCCCATCTCCTCATGCTGCTGCCCTGCCGGAGAGGCAGAGAACGGAAAACAGGAAAAGGGGAATGCTCTTGAGGCAAAACCGAGTGAAAAATCAGCACCTCCCGAGAAAGATTACCGAGCAGAAGGGTTTAAATAAAACGCCCCCAGGGCAGCTGCCGATGCAGGGGCCGTGGAGCTCTCTGACCCCAGTTACCGAGTGAAACGAACTGATAAAAACACGGATGCAAAAATTAAGCAGAAACGTGCCTGGGCGAGGCTCCAGTTGGGCCCGTCTGCATTTTATTATCGCGGGACAAGGCAAATCCTCCTGGCACTTTCTCCCCTCAGGGAGGGGCCTGTTTATGCCTGTCAGAGGAAAACAGCGCGGCTACTCCCGGCTGTGCATATCCCACGGCGGTGCGGGCTGCGGGAACACACACCGCTGGAGCCCAGGGACATCGCCGCGGGCCCCCAAGCCGCCGCACGCTGCGGGCACAGGCACGAGCCGGACGGGCGGCACCGACGGGCCCCGGTCCCCCTTCCCGCCCCAGCTCACCAGAGGGCCCCGCCGAGCGCGGCCGCGGTGACCAGGCTGTACAGCGGCCTCTCCCACACCAGCAGCCGCTGCGCCGTCGCCAGCGCCGCCTCCCAGCCCCGCAGCCGCTGCCGCAGCGCCGCCGCCAGACGCGCCGCCGCTGCCGCCGCCGCCTCCTCCTCCTCCTCCTCGGCCGCCGCCGCCGCCGCCTCCTCGGCGCGGCCGCTCGCCATGGCTGCGAGGAAGAGAGAGGGCGGAGGTGCCGCTGTCACCGGCCCGGGCGGGCGGCACCGCCTGAGGGACCGGCGGCCGCTGCCGCCGCGCGCGTGCGCCCGGGGACGGACGAGGCGGGGGGAGGGAACCGGGTGACACCGGCCGCGCGTGCGCCCGGCGGCGGGAGGGGCGGGACCGGCCGCGCCCCCGCGCCGGAACAGGAAGGGCGGAAGGGCGGGCGGCGGCTGTCAGCGGCTTTGAGGGCTCCGCTCCCGGCACGACGTCGGGCCTCGGCCTCGGAGCGGACCGGCGCCGCGCCCTCAGAGCCGGCCGCGTACCGCCGAAGGGGATCTGTCAGCCCCCGCCCTGCGAGCGGGCAGGATGGAGCTGGACGAGCTGCTGCTGGATGAGGAGGGCGCCTTCTCCCTCAGTGGGTTCCAGGAGTTCACGGTGAGTATCCGCGGCCCAGCCTGCTTTTAGCAGGCCCTCGGGGTGATCCCCCCTGTCCCCCGCTCCCGGGCAGCCCCGTGTGGCCGCACGCCCCGGCCCGGTGTAGCCTGAGCTGGGCTGGGGTGGAAAGCACCGTTATGGGGAGTGCTCTGGGCCTGCCTCACGTTCCTCGGTCTTCCTTCAGTTCCTGCCCAGGCACCAGCAGCTGAGCGAGAGAGTGCGGAAGCGACTCTATTATGGCTGGGACAAAGACTGCAGCCTGGATAATCTCTCCAGCCCCGTGGCAGGTGGGTTGCTGATTGTCCCCAGATGGGAACGCTGAGTCAAGGGGGTTGGAAGTAGCCCAAGGGGCCGAGACCAGTAGGTCACCTGCTTCCTCCCCAGCGCCAAATCCCACCCCTGCCTAGCCTTTCCCACTCAGTGCAACACAGCAGGGCAGCATGCCAGAGGCTCATGGATTCTGTTCTCTGTTTTGTTGCCCTGTCTGGCCCGTTGCTGCATTTTTGACATCTTACTGGTGTATAAAGTCCTTTAGATTGCTTGTGAATTCTTGGCAGAGCAGGTTGTGAACTTGTTCCTAATGAGAGCTGTCTTAGGTAATTGCTTGTGCTCTGCAAAACATTTAGGGCTTTGTTCAACTTCATATTGTGAGCACCAAGGTGACAAGTTCTTGCTGTGGTTGTCTGGATTGCATTTTTTTTTCCTGTCGATTCAGCAGTGTTTTGGGGAGCAGAAGGACATGGCTGGGTTAAGGCTGAGGAGCTGATTCAGATGACAGTGGAGAGGAGTGGAAAAGGGCAAGCAGTGGTTTGCAAGAGGGTCTTCACTGTGTGTTTGTCTCAGCATTTCCATTAGCTGCTTGCTAGGGAAATGGACAGAAGTTGCCAGGAGGCTGTGTATGATATGCCTTGGTGAGAAGGAGGATGCTGAGTATGTGGTGCCACGGCAGACCCAGCTGCCTGGGCACTGCTGGGAGTCAAGAGTTCCAACACAAGTGGTGTGAGGGAGGCTCGAGGCTGACATTACACCAATGCAAGGTGGGCCTGTTACGTGGATGAAAGTTCAAAGGGTACAGTCATGCAGGAAGACTGTTGGGGGCTATTAACCCTAAGGATTGGCTTGCACTCAGGAAATGCCATGGCTCCAGCAGCTGGGGGCAAGAGTGGCGCATGGAGAATGTGTCCATGGGCTGATCTGCTTTTACAGCCTTCCTTCACCAGCTGCTTTCAAAAAATGGGGCTCAGGACTATGACATCCATTTTGGTATGGCTGTATCATTGCTACCTGGCAAGTTTATGGCATTATTCTCAGACAAGATAGAGGCTTGTTGAGAGAGCAGAATAGCAGGAAAAGGTCCTTTTGGTATTGGAGGTTGGTTGCAGACAGCAGTATGGGGCTGCTTGAGGAGAGAAGTTGAAATGTGAATTTGTTCCTTTGGAAACAGAAGAACGCTAACCACACTCAGTGGTGTGAGATAGGGAAAGTGATCAGCTGCTCTCCATTCCCGCTAGGGCAGGATACTGTTGGGAGTTGGATTTGTGGGCTGAAGAATTTGGTTTCATGTCAGGACAGAGCCTGTAGGGATCACTTGGTACTGCCTCAGTGGTGGCCAGGAAGGGCAGAGAGAGCAGCATAGGTGGGAGAGGCTGGGAGCAGCCAATGGGTGGCTGGAGCTGTGTCTGCTTGGCTGTACATCATAGTAGTGGTGTGTCCTTCATGGTGTAGGGAAGTTCCTCAGAGCAGTGTTTTCTGAGCTTGGTGGCTGCTCTTTAGGCAAATCACTTGTGTTAGTGCAGCCGTTCTCTTAGTTGCTGGAGAGATGTAGAAACGAGGTGTGTGGTGATGCTTCCCCTGCTAGCTGGAAATGCAAGGCTGCTGGGACAAACTCTGCTCTCAACTCTGTCAGCCAAGGGCTCAGAAACAAAGTGGACTTTCCTGTCTAAAGCACTTCTTGCCTAGCATCAGACTGTAGTGCTGCTTGGAACGCTCCCAGCTGGTCCTGTTGTGTAGGGAAGTGAGATGGGAGCTGCTGGAGCCGTCTGCCAGTGTATGTCAGTGTCTGGCCTTTTCAGTGCTTGAATGCTGAGGCATATCCTTGAGTGTAAGGAAAGCAGGCTGAGCTGCGGTTACACTGTATCCCTGCTTTGATACCTGTTAGTGCCTTCAGGCTCCTTCATCTCAGGAGAGCTGGGGCTGTGGTGTAGGGGAAGCCTGATCTGTGCTGATGAGATCTGGAGGGGGAAGATACTGCTGGTTGGAGGGGAGCAAAGGACCATAAAAATGTGGTGTGACATCAGGTCCAAGAAGCAAGAAGGCCCCCAGAAGGGCTGTCTGAGGTCCTGCAGGGTGAGGGCAGGGTGTTTCTCTGCAGCTGACTGCTGGTGGTTCCCCGTGACACAGACCTGCTGATCTGGCACTGCCGCGGGGCCTTGGTCACTCACATCCTCTTCCTGCTGTGATCTGCCTGCCCTGCATGTTTGTTTGTTCCTCACTTGTTCTTGACCTCTGATAGGGCCTCATAGTTTAAATTAAACTTGAAGGGCTGAGCAAACACCAAGACCTGATGGGCTTGCAGGGAGAAAGGGAAGGGTGGGCATGGACTGTGCCACTTGGGACTAACTCTTTAGGTGCTTTTCTGTCCTAGATATTGCTGTGGAGTTGCTGCAGAAAGTGGCTCCCAGTCCTATCCGCAGACTCCAGAAGAAATATGTTTCTCACGTATCTCGGTAAGAAGCAAAACTTGTCCCTTCATGTCCTGTGTCAGAACTTGGAGCTCTGGTCTTGCCTGTGACTCACTTCTATGCTCTGGGCCAGCCACTGGCTTTGTGCCTAGACCTGATTAGTGTCAAGGAGAAGCTGGAGGCACGGACAGCAGGCACAGTGACTTCCAGATGCAGCCAGCTTCAAGTTTATCCTGCTCTCTGGGGTGCATATGTGCTCTTGTTACTGGGAGTCTGTACTGGCTGGATCTGCAGCTCCGTGGGTAACCAGGTTTGAATCTGGAGTCTCCTCTTGGTAGCTGAGCCCTGGCAGCATGCCTGGGGCTGAGGGCTGCTCAGTTTGGAGCTGACTGTGCCTGAGAACAGAAACCAAGACTTTCTGTTCTCCACCCTACACTTTCTGTTGCTGCAGCTCAGGACAACTGACACAGAGCTGGCAAGGCTGTGACCTATCTAGGGATATGCTAAACCTTCCTACTGTCTGCATGGGGAGGGAGCACCCAAGTTGTGCCCCTAGTGCCTGGGGCATTTGTAGCATTGGTTCTTGCCCTATCCTACAGGGAAGCTTGCATCTCACCCTGCTCCATGATGTTGGCACTGGTTTACATTGAGAGACTCCGGCACCGGAACCCTGAATACCTCCAGCAGATCTCGTCTTCAGACCTCTTCCTGATCTCCATGGTGAGTGGTGGGCAGAGGGGTAACTGGGCTGGAGGGAAGTCTTTGAGAGTGCAGTGGAGGCTGAGATCCTGTCCTTTGTGCTACTTTTAGATGGTTGCAAGTAAGTACCTATATGATGAGGGTGAGGAGGAGGAGGTGTTCAATGACGAGTGGGGAGCAGCAGGGAAGGTGGACGTCCAGACCATGAACACACTGGAGATGAACTTCCTGAGCGCCATTGTAAGTGAAACTGTCACTGCTGCCAACTGTTTCACAGAGCAGGGGAAAAGAGACATTGAGGGGAGTCTGGATTTCTGTTTCTCCCCAACATGCTCCCATGAAGGAATAGAGAAAGATGTGTCTGGGTGCTGGGTGACCTGTCCTGACTGCACTGACCTTTAACTGCTGTCCCGGCAGGACTGGAGTCTCTACACAGATCCTCGGGAGCTGTTTGAAGTGCTGAGCTGGCTGGAAGGACGGTAGGTGTCTAGGGTGGGGATGATCCCTTTATCTGTGTTGCAGCCTGGCTCTGCCTCTGCTTGGAGATAGCCTTGCTGCAGTGGAATAAGAGGTTGGGACACCTGTGAGCCTTAGCTAGGCTCTGCAGCTCCCTTCTACAGAGCTTAAGCAGGGTCTCCTCCAAGCGTGCCTAGGCTGAAGCTGCTTTGATGGAGAAGGTCTGTATGATGTCCACCATTCCCTTTTTTTTTCCTTGCAGTGTGGCTGAAAAGCAGGGCATGTGGCGTGGCTGGTTCACCTACACAGATCTGTGTGTCCTCATGGAGCAGTCCATGTGGCAGCGTGTGCTGGGCCAGTTCTACCAGCAAGTGGTGAAGGTAAGGGCATAGGAGAGCAGTTAATTGCAAGAACATGGGGCCCAACAGGCCATGGATTTGGAGCAGGACCCTCTTTTCCACTGAGAGCAGCAGCTTGCTTTATTCCCTGTTGAAAAGGGAAGCTGTCAGAAGATGCTGATTTGCAGCTGCACTGCCTGAGGCACTGCAGCCTGGTGGTGGGTAGTGTCCCCTGTGCTGGACCGCAGCCGCACAAGTCATGGTGCAAGGACATGGTGGTGGCATGGTGGCAACTGGGTACCGGCTAGGGTTTTGAACAGGAACTGTTGGCTTTTAGCTGGGGCATTTTGGTTTGTGATATTTAGGCCCAGCTTTGGGCAGGCTGTGTGCTGCCCACCATTAGCAGTGTGGCTGTCTGCTCTCGGCATCCAGCCCTGGAGCTGGAGATGTTTTTTCCTATCACAGCTGCTGGGTTGATCGTGGCCATGCTGCATCATGGCTGGCGGGGGGTGCTGCTGCTGGAGGTGTCTGGGCTAACATTTGGCTTCTCCTTAGCTGGCCTGCCTCCTGGGAGTGGTGTACCTGACGGGCTTTGCAGCCATCTTCGCCTCCATCACTGTAGTGCACCGGTCTGTGTGCCTGAGGAGTGTCAGCACTGCAGCCCCCCAGCCTGAGCTGTTCCCTGAAGAGGGGAGATGCCAGCTGGATGTCCAGCCAGCCCCAGCCCCTGGCCAACCCCAGCCTGAGCTGCCCAATGTCTCCTCAGCCAGCTGCACCTGTTGCCTGGGGGAGAATGAGATGACCAAGGAGCCACGTCGTGGAGGTGTCACAGCGACTGCACTCTACCTGTGGGGCAGTGTGATGACAGCTCTGTCCTACCCAAAGGCACCTGATCTAGCCCAACACAGGAGCCTCCCACAAGGTCCTTTCCGGAAAATGCCCACTGCCTGTGAGAGATCCAACCGTACCAGCCCCACTGCAGCCCTCAGCCAGCCTGGCCCCTTCGGACTTGCCGTGCTCCCGGCTCCTCCGGTGCTCCACTGCCATGCTTGCTCAGCCACTGCCGGCCCCACATGGGATACATCCCCCAACCGTGAGGACTGGCTGGACCCCCTGGGGCTGAAGCAGTGTTTCTTGCATACTGCTATGGATCTCAGTAGAATCAAGAGCTTCATTTTTCCCAGCTAGGAGTATAGGACAGCAGCCCCTTTCCCCTTCCCTTCTAGTGTGGCACAACTCACTTCCTTGCACTTCTGGGACCCTTGATCCCTGGAACTGCATGGGGCTGAAGGCCCCTGCATTACTTTCAAACCAGCACTTGTGTCCCCCCACCTAGGGCAGGGATGTTCTTCACTTTGGGGCTGCTGGGACAGGTTGGGACAGAGCTGGCTTGCTGGGGTGGGAACTTAATACCTGGAGGGTAAATATGGGTTGCCTTTGGGCTGGCGTGCTTGTGCAAAGGGAGTATTGTATCTCTTCCTGTAGCGAGTGGTGTTGGACAGAGGTGGCATATGGGATGTTGGAGGCTGGGACTGTGTGTGCAGGGTGGAGGGGCTAAGGCAATGACTCCAGTGAGAAGGTGGAGTGCCTGGGGTAGGGGAGAGGAGGTTGAAGGAGGTGGCAGTGAGCTAGCTGGTCATAGCAGTACTTACATTTGGGGGCTGTTAGGCCACTTCTTGGAACTTGCAAGAGTGACACCAAGCAGGTACCCCGATGTGGCTGTGCCCCGCTGGGCTTGGTGGGGATGAGATGTGGTTAGGGCTGAACTTCCTTATCCTGCTTGTGTTGGGTGTTTTGAATCTGGGGTCCTCTGTGACCTCATCTGAAACCCCAGCTGTCTGTGTCTGTGAGAAAACAGTGCCTGACTGCTCCTCAGAGTGGGAAGAAGGCACCTTGTCTTGCTGACCAGGCCAGCTCATCATGCCCCTTCTTTTTACTGTGGATTTTACACCTGTTTTTCACTCTTTTGTAGATGCAAATCTCTTCCAATAAAAGTAGTTCTTTCTGTGTGCCTGCTTTGTCCTGCTGAGCTGCTCCATACTGGCAGAGCAGAGCCACGTCCATGCAGCTGTGCCTGCTCCTGGAGCCACTGTGCAAGACAGATCCTAGGTGCTGCCAGTGAACTCAGGAGACCTGCAAGGCCTGTCCTGCAGTCTCTCTCGTGACAGGAGGGATATCAGGTCTGGTGCAGGCAGGAGCAACAGGGGAGAGGAGGATCCCCATCCTTGGGAATGTGGGGAATGCATGTTCTCCACTGCTCTTTGCTCTCCAAAGTCTTACCTGTTAATGAGTGAGCCTTGAGCAGCAAGGGCTCAACCAGGTCACTGACACATCCACCTCTGCCCCATGACAAAAACATGAGCATCCCTTGCCTGTGTGCCCTTGGGATCCTTTCCAGCCAAGTAGGCAGCTTTTGTCCCTGGCATCCTTGTCCAGTGGCAGGATTCAGTACTCTCCTAGGAGAATGGAGGATATAATAGACTCCCATCAGAGACCAGGCTGGACCAGGAGAGCAACAGATGCTATGCTGGGCAGATACAAGCAGGAGCAGGGCATACTGAAGCTGGAGGATGCTGCTGGTGGGAATAGTCTAAGCACGTGGAGGAAGAGGTGTCAAGGCTGTGGCCTACCTAGTCCATGCCCACAGAGGCAGTGATGGGACCCAGACTGTGGGTAGTTGGCACTGTAATAGTGTCTGATGGCCTGCTTGTGGCTGGCTGCCTGTCACCTGGCCCTTGTGGTGACAAACCAGAGTGACACCTGCATTCCTGGCCACAAGGGCAGATTACTCACCAACTCAAGTTAATGGCTAACCCTGGGGCAGCTCCTGCAGAAGGTGGAAGTTCAGCCATGTGAGGATTTGTGAGGAGCTCTTGGGGGTGGGAGCCTGCTCACCCTCTGCACTGAAAACTGGGAACAGTGTGGGGAAAGCAGCAGCATGAATGGGGGTCATGGCAGAGCACCTGGAGCTGGGAACCCCATGCTCACGTCCTGCTCCTCCCAGAAGATATGCTCCTGGGTAGTGACCTGCTGCTTAGCTCTTCAGGTAAGGGGGCACCATGGTGAGCAGCCAGAGCAATGGGATGATGAGGAGCGGGCGGGGATCCTCTCAGATTGCATTGCAGGGGCTGCATCCTGCCGGGCAAAGGGTGTGTAGGGCTCTGGTCAGTGTGTGCTGGGAGGGGAGTGGGCAGTAGTGAGTGCTGCCCAGGCGGTGTCAGTGGTCATCCACCCTCTCAGGGGGACTGGGCATGGAGAGCTGCAGCTCTGGGTGCTGCAAGGAGTTGTGACTGTTCCATCTCTTCCCTGCACAGCACCTGGCTGTGCAGAGTTCCTTGCTCTGCATCTTTCACCTCCTCCTGCTGCCCACGCTGCCCCAGGAGCCACCTCATGCCCAGACCACCAGCAAGCTGCTGGCACGAAGCCTCTTTGCCTGCGGCATCTCCACAGTGCTGCAGACCACCCTGGGCAGCTGGTGAGCAAGGGGGATGAAGGGGGGGCAGCTGTCACCAGGAGGAGGGTGGTGCTATGGCACAGCATGTCTGTTTCCTCTTAGGATGTAGAAAGATGAGCTTTGCTGGAAGTGGGAAGGGGCACCAGGAAAATTTGTGTTGCATCTCTGCACAGTTGTCACAGATGTCCCCTCCCTCTCACACACACCTCTAGAAAAACATCTGTGCTTTCCCTCTAGCTCCTCACTGCCTTGCTCCAGCATCATACACAGCTCCTTCAGACCATCCAATGCCTACCCACACAGGCTGTGTATGGGATTTAGCAAAGCCTCTGACCTCTGCATCCATTCCATGTGCTGTCACTAGGGATGTACTGGGCACATGTAGAATATGGGGTAACCCCCTGCCGTTTGGGGTTCTTATCTGCTTCCCTTCCCACCCCTTCCCTGCTCCTCTGGCAGCCTGGGCTTTTGGAGCAGCCCTGTTCCCTTCCCTGTCCTTCCTCCCTAATGTGCCATTGTTGTCCCCTTCCTCAGGTTGCCACTGGTTCAAATCCCATCCTTTGAGTACTTGGTCCCTGCCATGGTGCTGAGCTCCCACCTGTCCCCCAGTGCCAGCACAGACAGGAATGGTAAGCACAGCCCTGGAGCCTGTGTCCCTTGGGGCCTGGGCCATGCTGGTGCCAGGGGAATGGCCATTATAAGGTGCCTGGTAGGTGGAGCAGGGACAAGGGGTAGCAAGGCGTCCTGCCTGCTGGCCTTTCTGGTGATGGTGCATAGCACCCTACTCACTCCTGAGTGCACTTGCAATGTATCTGGTCACTTCCCCAGGGCTTATGGGACAGGGATGCTGGCACACTTCCCCTTCTGCAGCCAGCAGCCTCCTTACTCCATCCTCTTGGACACAGCTCCCGGAGCCCAGGATCCATATGTATCAGACCCTTCCAAAATTCCCTTCCAGGCACAGCCATGGCCAGTACATGCCTTGTACCTCATTGCAGAGACACAGGGAGATGGGCTGACTCACTGCAAGAGGTGAGTGCTCCTGTGCTGGAATGAGTGTCCCTATCCCGCTCCATCAGCGTTCCTCTTGTCACCCATATCCCTGTGCCCACAGTCTCTTTTCCTGGGATTTGCCATGAAGAGAGGTGCAAAGGCAATGGGGATCATGATGCATGTCCATGTATATGTTTCTCTGTGCTCGGGGTGAGCAGAGCATGTGAAACAAGCACTTGTTCCCAGCTGCTGGGGCAGTGGGAATGTGGCCAAGGGAAGGGGTTGGACTGCTTTCCATGTATCCTGTCCCACAGGCCTATCCTTTCCTCTTTCAGGTCTCTGGAGCAGTGCTGATTTCTGGGCTGATTCAGTTGGTGCTGGGAGTATCTGGCATGTGCGGGTGGGCAGCACGGCATTGCGGGCCCATGGTCCTGGCCCCCAGCCTCTCCATCATCGGGCTGTCTGCCTACAAGGAAGCTGCTTTCTTCTGCTCCACTAACTGGGGTGTAGCACTGCTGTATGTGAGCCCAGGGACTGTACTGGTGGGCTTTCTTTCACTAATGGGACAGGGATGGGGCACCCCTGCAGTGCACAGTGCACATTTGGGGCCCCATCACTGACTGTTATGTTGTGTGGTGACCTGTGCTCGCTCTCCTAGGCTCATGCTCCTTGCTGTCACCTTCTCCCAACACCTGCAGTCCTGCCGGCTGCCCATCTGTACCTGGCCCCACACTTGGGAGGGATCCACAGAGTATTCAGTTCCCACCCTGCGCACATTCTCGGTACTGTGGTTTGCTGTCCTCACTGTCACCGGGCTTCTCTCTCCAAGCCTGGCTCTTTGATGTGGGCTTAGGTAAGACCTGGAGCACAGGCAGGGATGGAAAGCTCTGGTGCAGCTCCCAGAACATGGATGCTTCTGGGGAAGTTGTGCGGACCTAGGGTGTCGGAGCAGAACAGCTTGGGATGTTTCCTGCAGGGGTAAGGGGAGATGTGGCATGACTCCTTGGGAGATGGTGACAGGACAAAGATGGGGTGCTGGCCAGGGCAGGCAGGGGAGGAGGGTCCCCTGCTGAGGGTCCCCTTTTGCCTTGCAGATACTGCTCCCATTTGCTGGTGTCTGCATTGTCTGTGCCATCCTCAGCTACTTCCACATTTCCTGGGAATCACTGGATGTGACCATGGCACAGTTGTCCTGGGCCAACAGCACCTTCAGTGCCCCTTGGATCCACATCCCCTATGCAGGTGGGGGGCAGCAGGGCTGAGTGCAGCCATCCACGTTTGGACAGGATTTCTATCACCTGTCCTTTTTCTCTCCACTGCAGGAGAGTGGAGGTGGCCGCTGCTCACCCCGCGGGCGCTGGCAGTGGGCGTCGCCATGGCCATCGGCTGCAGCATGAACTCTGTGGGCTGCTACGTGCTGTGTGGGAGGCTGCTGCGAGTCCCCCGGCTACCCCCTCACGCCAGTAACCGGGGGCTTTGCATGGAAGGGTTGGGCAGCCTCCTGGCGGGACTGCTGGGCACGCCAGGGGGCACGGCCTCCAGCATTGCAAACACCTGTGCCACTGGCCTCACGCAGGTATGCCAAAGCAGGGGAAAATGGGTTGGCAAGGGATGGGGAGGCAGTCGAGCAGGTGTGTGGGGACTTGAAATTGCCAGGTTGTAACCGAGCCAGCGCTGGGAAAGACAGGTGTGTGTATCAGAATGGGGCAGGAGACAGCAGGGGGTGATGCTACCCATCCTCACTTTCCCACTCTTCTTTCTGCCAGGCTGGCTCTCGCCTCCCAGTGCAAGTAAGCGCCCTGGTGTGCATGGTGCTGGGCATGTCCCCGAGACTGGCAGGACTCCTCACTCACATCCCACTGGCAGTTCACGGTGGGTACCCTGCACTGCCCCTTGCTGCAGCACCTGTAGCCTGCCTGGCATTGCCTGACTCCTGCCCCTCGCAGGAGGGGTGCTTTGTGTAACCTACGCCGTGGCTGTGGGCACGGGGATCTCCTACTTCCAGCACACAGACATTGACTCAGGGAGGAACATCTTCATTGTTGGCTTTGCCATGTTCATGGCACTGTTGGTACCGCGGTGGTTCAGCACGGCTCTGGCTCCCCTGGCCACAGGTATGAGGGACATTCCCCAGGCAAGGCAAAGCCTTGGGTTCCATGGCATGGTGACCACACATCTCCAGCGTTCTGGAAGGCTGGGTCGGTTTATGGTAGCAGGCAGCTACCTCTTCAATCCTTGATTCTGCCATGGCTGATTGTACCCCTTTCCCCTGGCCAGGCTGGGACCTCCTGGCTGATTCTGGCACTGTCCCTGCAGGCTGGGTACCACTGGACCTCCTCTTCCTCTCCCTGCTTACAGCCCCTGTCTTCTTAACTGGATTCTTGTCATTTTTTCTGGAGAACACGGTCTCAGGTGAGGGGCTGCTCTAGGTGCTCTGCATATACCCTGCTCTGAGGACTGGATATGTCCATGGGGAAAATCACCAGCTCTGCCTCCAGGCAGTCCTACTAAGGGTACTGGGGGTGGTGTAGGCTAGGAGGATGCACCTAGGAGGAAGGGGCTCCCATTTCACTGCCTACCTCCTTGCTTACAGGAACACTAGAGGAACGAGGGCTGCTTTCTGAGCAGCTATGGAAAGCTAGAGCTGGTGACTGTCACCTCCATGGTGAGAGAGGGGAAGCCAGCCAAGCATATAGGCTCCCCACTGGGCTAAAGAGGCTGCTGCCATCTTCTTGCAAAGCCTTTCCGTGCTGCTTTCTCTGCCCGCGGAGTGAGGAAGAGGAGGAGGGCAGTTGTGCCACCGAGGACGGGACTGCTGCCCCAGGGGAAGGGACACACCTGCTCCCCAAACTCAGCTCTGGGGAGCTGCAGCCAGCAATAAGGCCAAGCCAGACAGACATGCCAGCGTGGCACCCTGTGGCCTGACTCTCATCTGGGGGTTCATGTGAAAACAGGGCTGTGCCCTCAAGGCAGCTTGTGAGCCACTTTGCTCCTCATTTCTCAAGTCCTTGAGGACTGGAGAAACCTGAGCTTCCACCCTCCTAACACAAACCTAATTTCCCTGCTTGAGAGTGACATATAAAAACCTTCAACCAACTTTGCCTTTTCCAGGGGTTTTCTTTCCAGATGGGATTTACCATGGGGATCCCCTGTTGCCCTGAGGACTGTGATGGGAGGGCAGGGCCACCTGGTGCCACTGCAGCTGAGGATATGGGTACCTCTAAAATCTACCATCACCCTGTGGAGATGACTAGGGGAGGGTTCAGTGCTTTGGCCAGCCCCAAAGGACTGGCACTGTGCTCAGGAATGACTGGTTATCCACCTCCTCCCTGCTGCGTCCCAGTTGTGCCTGTGCCCCCTCAATGCCCATGGCACCACATATATACCAATACTCTGGAACTCCAGGATGTTCCAAGATGTAGGTGCAACTCAGCTCAGTTTCCCAAACAATGAACACCTTTCATCTACAGTCGGACAGTCCTAGTAGTGCTCACCATCTAAATACCCCCTAGGCATTGCTCTTGTGACTATACTAGCCAATAGTGATCTCCCTGGAGAAGAACATCTCACTCCACCTGGTCCCAAGGTGAAACCCACAAAAGTGGATACAGGGTGGGAGGGATGAGGTGGGACTGTGTGTGCAGGACCCTAGGTGTGAGCCCTCTTTCCCCAGCTCTGTGACCCCCACAGCTGTACTGAGCAGTGTAATACACAACTCATCCTCATTCAACCAGCATCCCTATCTGATCCTAAATTTCAGCTGTGTCCAAAGTCCAACTGGGTCCCGCACCCCAAACTTGATCATGCTGTTATAAGTAAATAATGTTTCTGAAAGTTACATGTTAGGGAATAGAGGTTATAAGTTGGTTGTGAGTTAATGATTCAGAGTCCTGGCCTCATTTATTACAATGCAACCTAGTCTGTCCTGCATTGCAAAGTCCTTGCCTACTCCCCTGCTCGCTGGCACCCTGTGAGCCCTGTGCAACGACCACAATCCCCTGGCACTGCCTTGGGAGATGGCTGCAGCCTGCATGCTGGGGAGAGGGGTGAGTGGAAGGGTGTGTGCAGAGAGTGTAAATCAGAGACTCAGGGGCAGCGCATCGGGAGTAGTTTGCGGGCCAACCTGGATGGCCTCAATGCATGAGTAGGGGATCACAGTCAGAGAATGGGTGATGAAGTTTGGAAATCGGTGCCTGGGGTAAGGGTGGGCCTCAGCCTGGAGGGAACTGGGGCTGTGTGGTGTGCCAAGCTGGCACATGCTGCTCTGTGCCGCCTTGCGAGCCCAGTGCCCAGGCATGGGGACAGAGGCATCTGCAGCCCCGGCTATGCAGGGCTCACTGTGGTGCAGCAGCCGGGTCCCCGCACACCCTGGGAGAGCAGCGGTGCGGGTGCGTGCCCTGGCCGTGCCTGCCCCGGCACCCTGGGGCTGAGGAATAAACCAGGGGCCAAGGAACAGGAGGAACTCCCCGCTGTCGCTGCCTCTCCGGCTGTACTGTGCCCTGTACGAGCCGGGCACTTTTGCCAGGACATTTCTTAGCAGGCGCAAGCGCACAATAAAGTCCTAAGGCATTTCGTTCCCCATCAGCATCTTGGCCGTGGCAGCGCTTGCGGCAACCGCGGACTCTCTAGAGGGACACGCCACCTCGGTTCGCTGTCCTTATGAGCAGGCAAAGGAACACCAGCGTGTTCGCGGGGGCTCTGCGGGAGGGACGGCAGCCCCCGGAGCGCAAGGAACCGCACATCCCGGCGTGCCCCGGCCCCGCACGCCGCGGAAGAGAGCAGCATGCCGGGAGCCGTAGTCTGCCCTCGCCTCCGGCCCGGCGCCGCTCGCCGCTCGCAAGCCCGTGCCTCTGATTCCTCCGGCCGCCTGCTCCTTCTGCGCTCGGGTAATGCTGCGGCTCCGCAGAGCCCCAGGCCTGCGGGCTCCCCGCGGTCCTGGGCCCCCGAGTGTTTCTGGGAGGCGTGGAGCCCGTCCCGGGGAGGAGCGGGAAGCAGCAGCGGGAAGCAGCAGCGGGCTGGGATGGGATGCCCCAGCATGAGGAGGGTACAGCGCCCTGCCACCCGCCCAGTGCCGGCGGGGCAGCCTAAGTGTTAATTTGGCCGTAGAGGTCTTGCCGTGTTAACGCCAGCAAGCACCGGGTAGCCCGGGGAGGCAGCAGTTCCACTGCCGTGCGCCTGCTGGTGCATCTGGGGTGCTTATTGTGAGCTGCGGCAGGACCTGCTCTGCAGAAAGCTCCCAAGACACACGCCCCAGCTCTGCTGCTTGCATGTGTGACCAGAGCTGGCTGAGCATCCTGACTTCCATGCTGTCAGGTGGGACTGCATCATAAATGGGCCTGCTGGTCCCTGTGAGGCACCCCAGGGACCAGGTCTTACTGGGTGGGGGTTGAGGCAGAGACCTGATTGCTCTCTTGCAGATGGAGGGCTCCGAGGAGCTGGAAAGCAGCCTTCTGACCCAGCCCTGGGCTGCTGTTCGCTTTGGCGAGTCCACTTTTCTTGCCAAAGTGTGCTTCAGGGATACTGGCTATATTCTGCTGATCTCTGACCTCAGTAGTGTCTGGTACGAGAGTGCAGATGCCGAGGCTGTGGGACAAAGGTCCAAGGTGAGTGTCTGAAAAGGTCAGAGGCCTCCTTTTCTCCTCCCAGCAGCTGACATACCAGCATAAATTGCTTGGTAACACAATGGCTGCTGGGTCTGACTGGGCTCGGGTGCAAATGGTCAACCTGGGAAGTCCTTGTGTGGCTGTGCCCAAGCCCCATCACCCCACTTGGCCAAACACCCTTCTCCTGGGAGAGTGGGCCACACTATTCAGTATGCCTGGGGCAGCCAGGTGGGTCTGATACAGAGGCTGGCACAGTCTCTTCACTTGTGGGCTGGATGGGCAGCTGGTTTCCCCAGGGTCAATGTACTAAAGATGAGCTTGAAACAAGGCTGCCTTCTACTCATGACAGAGAGATTCTGTTCACATTCATAGCTAGTACAGTCTCTCATGTCAGCTTAACCCCCAAAAATACATGGAGCTGTGCCTCATCTCCTCAGCTCATGTGCCCAGGCCCTCATGTGCCATTGGAGTGCCATGTCCCTGTGTCACATAATGCTGAGTGGCTGGTGACAGGAGGGGTGGGCAGATGGCTGCAGCCATCCCCCAACTCTGGTAGGTTGTCCTGCTGTTGGCTCTCAGCCAGGCTATGGTGGCATGCAGAACAGATGTGCTAGTGCAGACCGTTGCACCCTGCCCATCTTGGACTGGCAGAATAGGGGTCTTCCCAGCATGGCTGGCTTGGGAGAATCAGTGAGGAATGTCGTTAGAGAGTTGGAAGCCAAGGCCCAGGGATGGCTTTTTGCTGTGGAACATGCAGTAGTTTGACTCCTTTGGTGCTGGGATTTCTGCTGGTTTTTTCCCCAGTACTGTGCTGTGCCCCCTAACCTTGCCTTTTCCCAGGAGCTGAACAAGCGGCTGACGGTTCACGTGTCCTCCTTCCTGAACCACTTGTGCAACCTGATGTGCCCCTTGCTGGCAGGGCAGCCGGGTGCCACCACTGCCTTCTCCTGCCACCACTCTCCCAGTGGCCTCAGGCTACACGTGAAAAGCGAGCTGTCAGGACTGCCCTTCTACTGGGACTTCCACTGCTGCCCTGCTCCCTTGGAGATGGTGAGCGAACCTGCAGAGAGTTCAGGGAGAGGATTGGCCAAAATGAAGGATTATCTCCTCATGCTTAGAGGCTTTTGAGTCTTGAGCCATGCTGGTGGTTGTAGGTTGTCTGACTCTGCCTTCTGCCTCTCCAAAGGCTTACTGTCCCCATTTCTTCCCACTGAGGCTTTGGTTTGTGCTATGCAGTGACACACGAAAGGCCCAGCACATGCTGCTGCTGGGGCATGAGTGAAGTGTTCTCGTGAGAGCCCATCTGGAGATCTGCATCCAAACATGGGGTGCTTGGCACAAGATAAACATTGATGTGTTAGAAGGGGTCCAGAGGAGAGCCACAAAGATGATAAGAGGGCTGGAGCTCATCCTACAAAGGCAGGTTGAGAGAGATGGGATTGTTTGGCATGGAGAAGAGAAGGCTCTTGAAGAGACTTCATTGCAGCCTTCCAGTACTGGAAGAGGGCTTATTAAAAAGAGGGAGAACAGCTTTTTACATGGGCAGATAGTGATAGGGCAAGGAGAAATGTTTTTTAACTAAAGAGTAGACCTTTAGATTAGCTGCTAGAAAAAAATTCTTCATTATGAGGGTGATGAGGCACTGGAACAGGTTGCCCAGAGAAGTTGTGGATGTTCCATTCCTGAAAGTATTCAAGACCAGGTTGGATGGGGCTTTGAGTAACGTGACCTAGTGAGTTATATTGAAAGTCCCTTCCAACCCAAACCTTTCTATAATTCTATGTCCAGTGTGGGGTTGATGCCCTGCTGGCACCCTGTAGAGCAGAGTGATGCTGTTCTCTTTAGGAGCAAGCCACGAAGCAGGGCACAGGGCGGCGGGTACCCCCAGATGACCTGCAGGTGGTCTGTCATGACGGGCGGAATTATAGCAGAGTCTCCCGGCTTTTAAGCGTTTGCTCTTTCACGGGGCTGCCCGGCATGTTGCATTTCCAGAGGCAGCCCCTCGGCCGGACTCGTGCAGGTGGAGCAGCGCTGCGGCCGGGCTCCCCCCGGGGTCCTGCGTCCCTGCGCGCACAAGAGGGCGCCCGGCGCCCGCGAACCGCCCGGCGGAGCCCGGCCCCGGGCTGGCCCTGCGGCTCCGCTGCCGGCGGGAGGCAGCGCCCACCAGCCCCGGCGCGCCGCTCCCGCCGGGTCCCGCTGCGGGGCGCGTTTCCTCTGCCCCCGAACGGCTGTGCTTGGGCATTGCGGGGGGAGCCGGGCTCCCCAGCTGCTGCGGGGGCTATCCTCACCGTCAGGCGGGGAGCAAGTAATCGGGGTCCTGGCTTGTCCTTCCTCGGGCAAGACGCACGGAGGCTGAGCTGAGGAGGTGCAACGCCCCTATTCCCGGCTGCTCCTCTGCTGTATCTTGGACACACGCTGGATGTCTGCAAGACACCACGGAGGTGGGAAGCAGCTGGGGTCCTGAATGTGGCTGGTGTGGATGCAGCAATGGGGACCAACTCTGCCCCAACCAGGGGCTTGAGGAAGGCATAGAGCCTACCTGGCTTGGCACATCCCACCTCTGCTGCAGGTGGTGCACTCCAAGTGCTCCAGTGGGGGATGGCCGTTACCTCTGGGCTCATATTTGGGGGTGAGCAAAGCACAGAGCCCACTGTGGGCTTGCCATAGGAGTGAGAATGCTTCAGGGACAATGCTGGGTTTGCTGTCCTCTCACCCAAGGGCTCAGCCTGGCCCCAGAAACAAGGGGCACGACAGCTTGGGGGTTCTCAAATACCCTTCCAGAGACTGAAGGAGGTGATAGGAGAGAGGCTGCTTCGTGTGCCTGCTGGGCCAGGGTGGCCCATCTGGGCTCTGAGACAGAGGACATGCCCAGGGCTCTGTGTGGGGCTTGTGTGGGTGTAAGCTTCGAGGGTATACTGGTGGGCTGCAGTGGGGAGCATGCACAAGTCCTGCATGTTGGGATCTCTTTTGCTTTTGATCTTACCTCCCTGGGAGTGTCTCTCCTGTTCATTAGGCCTCAGTTTGACACCTTGGGTCTTTCTGGTTTTTTACCCAGCCATGCCTGTTTCCTGCATAGGAACATGCCATGAGATGTGCAGAGCCATGGGCAGGGGCTGGGTGGCACATGGGGGGCTGTTTCCTGTTGCACCCCAGGTGGTGGGTGCAGCATTGCCTATCCCTGCACTCTGTTTCCATTGGGGTCTCCCACCTAAGCTGTCCCCTGCTAGATCTCCCAGCTGTGAAAGGATGGGGCTGGGATGGAGGGATGTGTCTTAGGCCTGCCTTCTCCCTGCTCATATCTTTTGACCATTTCCCACTGGATGTGGGTGAGATGTGGGGTATTTTGTGGAGCCCTGTGTGACCTGGGCTGCAGCTCTTGGTAGGACCTTGTTGGCTGCCCTGCTTTGACCACCGTATGGACAGCTGTGTGCCTCCCTAACCTGGACCTTTCCTAGAGTGTCCCTCCTCCATTGTAGGTGTTCCGTCACCTTGTGCGGCCCCTGATTCAGATGAACCTGGCGCTGCAGTGCCAGGTGCAGGAGCTGATTTCCCTGCTGCTCCAGAAGGATGCTGAGATTGAAGATTACAGGGAGAGCGGGGCCACTCTCAGCAGAGGTGAGGAGGGATGCCTGGGGCAGGGAGTAAGTTTCCTCCTTAGCGCTGTGCTGGCGTGCTTTGCTCCCTCTGGCTTTTACCCAGCCAGGCTTGTGTTTCATGTTTAGCTGAGCCAGCAGCAGAACAGTAGCCAGTAGGCTGGGAGCAGCCTCTGGGGAGAGCTGGGGGAGGAACAGCCCTTGACTGATGGCTGTAGAAGTTGAGGAGTCGCCAAAGGGCTCTCCACTACTCTGAGAGCACCTGGCTGGTCCCCAGGAGCCAGCAGGGATGCCAGCAAGGGCTGGCTCTGCAGTGGTGTCAGGCTCCCTTCCCAAGTGCAGTAGCTCACTGAGTGCTTGGAGAGCAACCAGGGGCTCCCGGCTCTCCCAAACGTGTTCCAGCACCAGCCCACTTTGCCATCAGGGTGGTGGGCACACAGTAGCCCCCTTGGGTAGGACATGGGTCAGGACCTGCTGGGGGACCCAGTTTTGGGGGGTGGTTTGTTCCCCACTTGTGGAGGTTGGCTGGGCGCTGTCATCCCTTGCCACTGCCATGCTTTGTCCTGCAGCCACAGGTGATACCTGCACTTCTGCAGGAACCTTGTGCCCTGAGTGTGCAGGGACTAGTGGGGGTCAGCCCGGGCTTGTGCATCACGTCCAGGAAGATATTATGGCCCAGACCCTGTCCCATGTCTGGTGCCCCACCACAGGAGCCTGGATCTGCCCTGTAGATGCACTAGAGCTGCACTGACCAATTGCACTTCCCTCTATCCTGCTGCATGTGATCTCTGCAGGGCTTGGAGCAGCCTGGACAACCTGTCTTGGGTCCAGGGATTGATACTGGTGAGCAGCCAGCCTCTCTTGTCCCTTATTTGGTGCAGGGCAGAAAGCTGGGAGGAAGCATTGCACCCTAGTGGCTGAGCAAATCCAGCCAGCTGCTTTTCCAGACCACATCTTAGCAACAGTGTGGAAAAACTAGTGTTTTGGACAAGATGCAGAGCAGAATAAAACTGGGATTTGTCCCTGTCCTACAAAAGGAGGACACAGGCTGGCTCACACCTTCAGATGAGCAGCTGGGCAAGCAGTGCCCTGTCCCACAGACTCAGACAGCTTGTTCCAGCTGTAAGATCTGGGAATGGTGTTGAACATGTCCTGCCACCGTTCCCTACTCCTCAATGCAGAAGTGCTGGGACAAGTGTGGATGGACTATTGGCTCTGCCTGGCTGCTGTGTACATTAGCAGGCTCAACCATGTTTTTCCAACTTCCTTGTGGTCCTTGCACCTTTTGCTAACGAGGTGATGTATCCCTAACCCAAGAGGCCTGATGGTGTTTCCTGCTGATTCTGGGAAGAGCGTGCTGGAGCTTTTCTCCTTGCAGCATCCTCACTCCATGGTCAGGGAAAGGGGAAGCTGGGGTGGGAAGTCTGGCCAAAACTGCCCGGGCTGATCTCTCTCTACCTTGCAGACCGCCTGAGGACAAAGCCCTTCCAGGAAGAGACATTTCAGCAGAACTTCATGGCTGAGGTAAGGAGTGCTGCAAGTCCTCTCTCCTTTGCCAAAGAGGTGGTTGGGAGCTGTAATCACCAGCTGCAGTGTGAGGTCTGCCCGGCTGGATGGGAGCATTGATGGGGGTAGCTAGACTTGCCTAAAAAGGGGTCATGCCCTCTAGCTCTCTCATGGTCCTCTTTGTGTCCTTGCACCTCATCTCTAGGGCTAGCAGAGCTGGGAACATGCCAGACATGTCTGGATGGGAACTACCTGGTTGCTGGGAGCTGCCAGAGGTGCAAGCCAGGCTGGCTGCTCCAGAGGAGTGTGTCATCCTTGGAGCATATTCTCCCACCTCCCACACTTGATCTGGACCTAAACATTGCTGCTGATGGCAGGCAGGGATCAGGTGAATGAGGAGAAGCCATCTCCTTTTAGTTCACCTGTTGCTTTTAGAGGTGACTTTGCAGTGACACATTGTGGGCACAAGAGCTTTTCAGCATGTTGTCCATGCTCTGCCTATCACTGTCCCCTTGGCACACTCAGCTCTAAAATCAGACGTGATATGGGATGTGCATGGTTGGAGAAACTGGGACTGGAAGGAGAGAGTCATTGATCCTTTTGCATTACTGGAAATCATCACAGAAGCGCTAAAATGATTCAAACTGATGTGTCAAGGTCAGAAAGGCTTGATGCTCATTGATGCAAAAGGACTCAGGAGGTTTCTGAGTGTTCCTGTGCTCGCTGTGAAGGCACAGGAGTGGGGAGCAGTGGTACCTGCTGGGGACCAGGGAGTCAGCCAGGGTGCCAGTGGTATCACATGGGCTTTGGGAGGATGTTGCTTTATGAGATGAGCTGATGTTCTTGTGCAGCCAACAATAGATGATCTGCAGAGTTTTTAAAAATTAGAAGTGATCCCTCTTTTATATGCGAGACATTTCATCCAGTGTGGGCAACTTTCGTTTCCCCTGGATTATGAAGGATAGAGATGAATTCACTGCTGGACTGCAACTTGAAGGTTGCCTAGGGACCAGTGATCATGACCAGATTACATTCACCCTGGGTACAGAAAGGACATTCCTAAGCAGTAATTTATATCCTTCATGCCTTGAAAGAGCTAATTTCCCAAAGCAGGGGGAAAATTATGAGTGAAATCAGCTCAGAGGAAACATTTAGATAGAAAAATGTGAATGAAAATGGTGAGCTCTTTCAGAAGAATTTCAGAGGCCGCAAAAAGCCACAATTCCACAATCAAGAAAGAGGGCAGTGCTGGCCCAGAGCCCGTTCTGGTTCAGCGGCAAAGTGAAGGCAGCAATTAGAAATAAAAGAGCAGTTTATAACAAATGGGAGAGCGGGAGTAGATAGCAATCAATATAAATTAGAAATTATGAAGTGTATAAAATGGGTAACAGAAGCTAAAGACATCAGGGAAAAATCATGGCGATGAACAGAGGGAAAGGCTTTTATTTAGTGCAGTAGGAGAAAACCCCAAGCTCTCAGCAACAGGATAAGCTTATTAGTAGACAGAGGTGGTAAAATGATTTATACTGGACCAGACATGGCAGAAGCAGTGGGTAAATGTTTTGGTGCTGTCAGTGGAGGGGTGCAGGCAGATGTGCCAGGATAGGGAGATGATGAATTGTGTTTGTAGAAGAGTCATCTGAACAACATCTGCTAAAGATGAACATCAGGCTTGAAATTCAGAGTCCTCCAAGAGCTGGTAGGGTGTGGGGCATGGGGGAAGGTGCAGAGTTGGCAGGAGGGGAATGAGGAAGCCCTGCAGAGAACCTGGCAAAAGCAGCTGGTGTGGAGCACATCTGGCACAGGCTGAAAAGATGGGATGGCGGCTGGTGCTGTGTGTCCCGAGAACAGTCCAGGAGCAGTGTCTTGGAGCCAGATAAGGAATGGAAGGCTCTGGGAGATGCTGCCCCTCTGCATCCTCTGGTAGCCAGGTCTGAACACTGGCTGCAGGGGGGAGGCTGGTGGAAGGATGCAGTTGTGCATTTGGTCTGCTGGGAGGGTATGTGTCCTCTCTGCATTCATCCCATTCTTTAAAAACCTGCTGATGATGCCATCCTGCAGCAATGAGCTGTGAGATGCGAACAGCTGCTGCCTATGGTTTGATTGTGGTACCCCGTTGTTCCTCCTGATGCCTCCTAGGTCTTGTGTTAGTGAGAAACACTAAACATGGCTTTTCAGCTCTTCACCACCAAAACCGGCTCTTCACGCCAGTCTCTCCTCTCATCTTGCAGCAGAAAGGTGGTCTGGATGACCTCATTGTCTCTGTGCAGTTATTTCATAGCCTCCAGGCAATTTAATACTCTGTTTGTCAGCTCCTAAAAGGAGCAGCACAAGGAGCTCGGGTCCCTCAGGACATGCTGCGGGGAGCTGGGAATGCTGCGAGCATCTCCCATGTCTAGGTTTGCAAAAAGATGCTGGACAATCAACACAGAATCACAGGAATGAATTGAGGGCTGGGGAGAGAGCCCGGCATTGAGGGACTTGGAAGGGAAGAGCTCTGTCTAGCTTATCAGGGAGAAAATTGAGAGGCGCCTTGATTACAGTCTGTGGGGGTCTTTACAAGGAGAAAATGCTGGTTAGTGAAGGGCTCTCTTTAATCTTGCAGAGAGCAGTGGAGCACAAGCCAGGCACTGGGAGATAGAGCCAGGGAATTTCAGGTTAGAATGGAGGTGCTTAGGTTTGCTCCCGCCAGTGATTGGGGCATGCTCCCAAGGGCAGTGGTTGATCCTCCATCTCTTAATGTGTCCAAAAGTGGGCTAGGAGCCTGCCTGGAAGAAAATCAGGGTGCTGGGTTTGGTCTTGGGATGTGCATGGTTGAACATTAGCGGACAGGAGGTCAAGAAGAGAGATCTGTTGGTCCTTCCAGTATCTTCATCTGTGAAATGGGGCTACAGGTTGTAGATGTTTGGTTGTGGTAAGCACCTCTTCGCTGGAAAGGGATTGTGATGATGTGGTACAGGGCTGGATGTGGGCAAGTGCTCCACAGCTTTGCTCACTTCCCTGATATTTGCTGTATGCTGCATGGAGAGGAAAGGACCTGTCAGTCCCCCAGGGCAGAGCTGCAGAGCCTCTCAGCTTAGACATGCCCTTTATCTGGGCTTGTGTGCACTTGGCTGTCCAGAGCATTTTAACTAACCATGGGGAGTTTTCCAGCAAAGCCCTGGTAATATTTATACGTTTAGGAAATGATGCTTTCACACACACAGTTTTTGGCAAGGGTTCACTGCTGAGCAGCTGCCTGGGCTTGAGCAGAGCTGGAAGGAGAGCCGTGGCTGTGCACAAGCTGAGGCAAAGCTGGTGGCTTTTATTGGCAAGCCCAGGGGTTCACACCATGAGGGGAAGGAACAGGCGGCTGGAGGGGGCTCGGTGCTTCAAGGCTTCTGGAGCACCATTCCCAGCAGTGTATGACCAAGCAGGTTGGGGATATTTTGTCCCCAGGTGTCCCTCTGGGTTACAGAAGTGACCCCACAGGGCAGAGTGGGGTGCCCACGCATGAGTTTTGAGAGCCTACCCCAACTTGGCTATGGTCAGCGTTTCACGACACAGCTTATGCCGGAGCCTGCGGTCTGGCGTAGAGGGTGAGCAGGTTCCTGCAGTGCCGTGCCCCTGCTCTGAGGAGGGCAGGGGCAGGTACATCGAGGACAAGCTCACGGATACCATCAGTTCAAATACAGCCCCCACGCCCCAGGATGCTCTGCCCTGTGTATTTTTATCCGCTGTGGCTGGCGCGGGGGCGGCTGCTCCGCACCTCCGCAAGCGGAGCGCGGGACCTCGGCAAACAGGACGCAGCGGGTTCACGGCTCGACCCCGGGGCCCGGCGAGGAGGAGGAGGATGTACCATCAAAACAAGCAACGCTGGAGAGGAAGATAAACAAACAGGCAGCTTCCAGTGCGGCCCCAGCCGAGGGCGAGTGGGAGCCCCGGGGCCAGGGCTGGCGGTGGTGCCGGCAGTGGTGCTGGCTGACGTCAGGGCGCCCGGGGGTCAGCATCCCTCTTATTGTTTCCCACCGGGGCTGGGACCAGGGCCAGGCACCCGTCCCCCTCCCGTGTGGGGACACAGGCCGGCGGGGCAGGTGGAGGATGGCCGGGGTGCGCTCTGGAGCCACAGGCCATTGCCACTACGGGGTCCAGCCGGGTACCTGGCTGCTCACTGCCTGCCTCCAGCACCCTGCCTCTCCTTTTTAACGGGAACTAAAAATAAGCCCTGGGTAGCGGAGTGGCCACGGTCTGGCCGAGGACGAAGGCGGTGGTGGCCTGCATATTTTGCAGGGTGGGGACGGCATCCCTCAAACCCACGCCAGCTTAGTGCAGTGGAGAGGAAGCAGCCCTTTAGCTCCTTCAAACGAGGGATATTTTTAATTAGAGCAAGGTAGCTGTGGCTTTGCAGCTGCGACTGGGCCAGAGCAGGGCTGGTGGCGTGCGTGCGACACGGACTGCTTGCACGCAGGGTGCACGGCTCGGGCAGAACGTGCTGTGGGTGCTCAGCTGGGCTGGGGCCCCTTAGTGTGGGGCTAGGGAAGGAGCTGGTGGCCACAGTGCTGTTGCTAACAGGGCTGAGCAGTGCAAAATCGGCACAGCCTTGACCAGGTTAGCTCAGGGCAGAGGTGGCAGTATGGGGCTGGCCCGTGGGGCAGCTTTGATGAGCAGAGCAAGCTCTTGTGTTCTGCCAAGCGTTTGTGCTGTGAGCCCTATGGGTAGTGGTGTCTTGTTCTGGATTGGGGCCACCTGGGCTGTCCTCGCTTCAGTCCTGAGCAAGCCTTGGTCACATCATCCCATCACTGCCCTGGGGTCTGAGTCCCACACTGGAAATGCAGTGTACTGCAGCTGTGCTGAGCAGAGTGGGACACACACTGCCCTGCACACACGTGTGCTCAAGGAGCTGCACACTGCTGCAAGCAGCAATGGAGTGAGGGCTGCTTGTACTCAGTGTGAACACTTGTACCAGAGCAGGAGTGTAAGAACAAGACTAGGAGTGTGCATGCTAGCACTGATGGGAACAAGGGGCAGAGTGCCACATCTGCTGGCTAAAGAGGATGCAAGACAGGGGCTAGCACTTAATGCCCACAGTGGTGCACTTGGGGAAATGATGTGGGTGCTGACCACCACCTGGGCACCAGCCCCCTGCGGTGTTTGCCATAGAGGCACACGGTGGTCAGTGCTGTGCTGTTATTTATTTATTTGCTGAGTCCCCATCAGGTGAGGGGCACCCAGCCAGGATGCGCTTTCGGGGCTGCCACTGGCAGCCACAGGCCACTTGCACAAGCAGTGAGTCAGTGGAGCTGCATGCTGCTAAAACCAGACTTGGCACAGGCACCCCAGAGTAGCAGTCTGCCCGAAAGTGCCCAGACCACTGGCAGGCAGTGAGTCCCTGGCTCCTGGACCAGGGCTAGGCTGGCTGTGATTGCTCCAGCCCTTGCTTCTGCCAGGGATGTGGATGCTGTCCCAGGAGCCCTGAGGGGATGTGGGGGTTTCACAGCCCAACCCCCTGTGACTGTGGCTGTGCCACTGTAGGGAGTGGGTGGCACCTGGACCAGGTACAGGCAGCTATCTGCTTGGTTCCAGCCCACTTCAACCCAGCATCAGCTGGTGGTTTGTTTGGGGATGGAGGAATGGACAAGCACCATCACAGCCACCCTCCCTGGGGTGCTGCCCAGCCCTTGTCTGGCATATGTGGTCTGGCATGTGCAGGGAACCCTCCTTTGCAGTTGGTGTGTTCCTCATCCTCTGCATGCCATGCCATGCAGTGCCATACCATGCAAAGCTGTGCCACACTCTGCTGTGATGTGCCAGGTTGTGCCATGCCATGCACTGCAGGCAGGAAGAGGGGCATCACAGACCTGGCAGAAGGGGCCAGACCCTGCTCCTGCGGGAGAGGCCCCAGCCTGTGCATGGGCACTGGCTGTGCAGTGCTGCTGAGGAACAGCTCAGCTCGGGGGATGATTGATCTTGTGTCAGCAGGCGGTGGTTTGAGCCAGTGCCAGGCCTCAGCTCAAATGGGAGCATTGAAGGGGGAGAGCCCCTTCCCCCTCCTGAAAGCAGAGCAGCAATCCCCCTGCCACCACCCCCGCTCTGCTCCCACATCTTGGCCATTATCGGCCCTGTGGCTGCAGGCAGTGCCCAGCCCTGGGGAGTGCACGAGGGGCAGCAGGGAGCACGGAGGTGTCTGGGGTCCCAGGCCCACCAGGCTGGGCTCTGTGGCTGTGTTTGGGTTAGAGGAGGGCAGAGGGGGCACACAGGGATGGTTGGCAGGAGAGAAGGAGCGGAGCATGGTGTGCCCCTCAGTGCTGTGCCTTGTAGCCACCTGTCCCAGCTCAGGTTGTGGCAGCAGCTCCTGGAAGCAAAGGACATTTTGGGGAGGAAAACTGTAGACTTTGGTGAAGCACTAAAGGCACTGCTCTGTGTCAGCAAGGGATGTGGCAGCATCTCTGTCCCCAGCTGATGGGGTTTGGACTAGGGTGTTGCCATCCCCACTGTCTCCAAGGACAGTGGAGCAGTGCTGCCTGCACCCCTGGTGCTGCCCTCCACAGCTCCCAGCACCCCTTCTGTGCTTGAAACGGGCTGTCACCCATTTCACCATGTCCTTATTTGTCCTGAGCCCTTCACTAGCTTCCTCCATACCCACAGCTGCATCCCTTCTCCAGTGGCATCCACTGGCAGCTTTTACTGGTGTTTCTGAAAGCTGATCTCTCCCTATCCCATGGGCCAAAGCTTCTGTAGCCTCTTCCAGTTGTGCCAGCCCATGCAGAGGTGATACTGATCAGCTGAGATATCTGGGCAGACAGCAGCACCTGGGAATGTGTTGCTCTGCACCCCAGGGGATACAGCCATTGGATTCCTGAGTCTGCCTGCTCCCTCTCTGCTCGGACCTTTGCACTCTTATGTATCTGTGTAAGGAAACAGGGCCATTCATGTATTTCTCTCTCTATTTATACCTCTCCCTTTCCGTATTTAGTGTGTGTGCAGGCAGAGGGGGTAGCAAATGCCGGGGCCACTGATGTTCTTGGCTCCAGCACCGGCTGGAATTTCGTCCTGGAATGTATCCTGAACCACTCTGAAAACACGAATAAATCTCTGTGTGTTGTGTGCATGTGTGTACACAAATACATAGACAACATATAGGCATGGAGCCGTATAGAGCATTTGTGAGCTTTGCTATTTAAAGGAAGGAGCAGTTAGAGGGTTCTCAGTGAGGCAAACACTTCTGGATCAGAGGGATGCAGGGTGCTTTGCTAGTGACCAGGCATCTTAGAAGATAGCTGGCATGTGCTTTGTCCTCTCCAGGCACCTGAAGCCACCCTGTTGGTGACGTGCCCAAAGTAGCAAACCCTTCAAGCCCCAAGCAGTGCTCTAATCCTGTGGTGCCTACATTTGATTGAGATCTCTGCTTCCAGGCCTCCAGCTTCTCAGTGAGAGCCCCAGAGAACCGGCTCCTGTGCTGCTAACACAGGCTGCAGAGCCTGATGTGGAGCTGGAATGATGTAAGGCAAGGATATCAACTCCTCTCTGGCATGGGGTGGCCCAGGGCTTCTGGAGCCTCAGGGGTTGTCTCCTGAACATCAACTAGTGCTCACAGCTCTTGAGGAGAGATCATGTGGGAAAGGAGGAAATAAATGCTGGGTAACAGGTCCCAAGTAGGTGCTGAGCTGGGCATCTCCTTGGGATGCTGCAGCATCTGGTGTTCATGGCTGTCTGGGAATGACAATGAAAAGAGGAAAATAGAAATTTGGTACCAAATCCCAAAAAGGATGCTTGGCCATGCCAGGAGGGCAGTTCTTCAGGAGGTGCTGGCAGCTGCCTTGCTGTGGATCCTGAATGAGGCCCTGGTGGGAGCGCCACTGGGTCTCCCAGCACCTTTTGGCCAGGAAACAGGCACCCTTTTTTTAGTCCAGCTCGGGGTCACGGTGGCTTCTTGTCTTCTGGATGCTGAAAAACCTGGTATCTTGAGCTGAAAATGCCCACGTTTGGTCTCTGGCCAAAGGCGATATGTTTGTGGGTGGGGGAAATTGGAGCAAATTCCTGCTGTGAGTCCTGCACGTGTGCGCGGGTGTGCGGATAGGGGAAATATAGCTTTCCTTTTGAAAAAAAAGCCCTGCTTATTTTTATACAGAACTCCAGAAGGGCTGAAGGTGGAAACTTCATCTGTCAGCAGCTTTCAAGGGGAGCGGGTCCCTGCCTGAGTTTGGGGGGAAACCACAGCTGGGTGTTAATGGGACTGTTAATGAATTAATGTTGGCTGCTGGGGGCCAGCGGGGAACCTGGCTCAGTGCAGCCTGAGCACATGGAGCCCTGCCCGCACATGGGCTCCGGCACAGCTGCAGAAAGCCCTCGGTCTGGGAGCCATGCACTTGGGGAGGTGCGAGTCTCTCCTAGTCATGTCTCACTCTCTGGGTTGTGGAAACCCTCGGAAATGTGGCTGCATTGCCAGAAGGGAGAGGGTCGTACACCTGGGAGTATGGGTATGCTGCCTTTCCACTACTGGCATCTGCTGCCTGAGCTGGTGATGCCATTTAAGGCTGGATCTATTCAGCAGCTGAAACCAAACCTTTAAAGCCATTTAAAGTGAAGTGAAGTGAAGTGAAATCCCTCCAGGTTTATTTATGGGTTGGAAGCCTGTGTTGCTCTGTCAGTGCAGTGCCTGCAGCAGCACTGGTCTCTGCACAGCACTGCCTATCTGCAGCCCTTCTCAGAGTTATTTCTCTTTCTTCCCAAAGTGTGGAGGAGCACCCATGTGAATGCGACGAGTAAAGCCATGTCCCATGCAGTGGATTTAGCAGTACCTTTGCAGATTTTTCACAGCTGGTTTGCTGGGAACAGCTCAAGAGGACAAGGAGGAGGTCGTGCTAACGTGCTCACCTGATGCCAAAATGGTAGGGTGTGGTGGGGCTGAGAAATAGCACTGTATCCTGCTTGGACTGGAAATAAGAGGGAAAATGCAGAGACAATCTGGGAAAGAGAGAGTAAATTCTTTTCTGTAGACTTCTGTTGTGTCCTTCAGGCTTTGTGAATGAGATCTCAGGCTGTGAGATCTGGGCAAGCCTGTGGCATCTTCTGGAATTTCTCCCTCTGGTATCAGACACTTGGTGAACCAAGGGGAAGGATTGGCCATCCTGAGGGACAGATGAATGTGCAGAGTAAAGGATGACAATGCCAAAGAAGGGATGGCCATGCTGAGAAAGGAAAGACTACACCAAGAAAGGGGTAGCTATACTGGAGAAGTGAAGACCATATTGATATGTATACACCCAGCATGGGACTGTGGATGGACTGGTTCCCCAGCAGAAGATGCTGTTATGGATGGAGAGAGACAAGGACAGAGCCTCCTTCTCAGCTGAGAGGAAGGCTGAAAGATCCCTTGGGGACTCTGCCTACTCCCCAGGGATACTGTGCTTGATGCAGACACCACTAGGTCAGACAGACTCTCACCTCAGTAAGGAAATCTCTAGGCATTTGGACCCAGTACCTTTCCTGGGACCTTGTGCCGCTTCTTCTGAATCAATCTCCAAGTACATAGCCAACATCTGCTATCCAGTGCCAAACCCAAGCACTGGGACTCAGGGCCTGGAGAGGGCAGTGGTTGGGCCCCTCTGGCAGGACTGCTTTTGCAAGGGTGAGCTTTACACAACTTGCTCCCCAACACTGGAGAAGGTCCTTCAGAGGATCCCAAATTCCAGCTTGGAGGGACTCTGAGGCGCCTCTGTGCCCAGCTGCTCGCTCTTGCAGTCCAGCTCTGGCTCCACTGGGCCTAGAGCCCTTCCCAACCCTATCTCAGACAGACGGATATCCCAAAACCCACTGGTCCCAGGGGCTCCCACTCTGGGTCCCTCTGGCTGAATGAGGTGGTGTGCGTGTGCCCAGACTGTCCCCTCCTGTGACTGTACAGTACACACAGCTAAATATATGTCCGTGCAGATACAGGAACTCAGAGGGGCTGAGTGATGCTCCTTTTCTATACCTCTTTTCATGGGGAGAGCTAATGAGATTCATGTCATTAAAGGGCTGATGTTTTGTGGGATGGGAACCTTTTAAACGGGATGTGTCCTGGCTTAGTCATGGCAAATATTTACAAAAAAAGAAAAAAAAAAAAAGAGAAAGAGAAAAAAAATGGACATACCATATAAAATTAGAGTTCTGAAAATAGTATTTAGACCAAGTGAGAGAGAGGAACCTAAAACAGAAAATACAGCCCAGTCTGTTCAGGAGTCAGGGGAAGAGAGAGTGGGGTGGTGGGGGAAAGCCAGAGATAAAACGAGAGAAACCTCGGCAGTAAAAACAGCATCTTGGTAAATAGACTATTAAAAAAATTCTGACCCGCTTTATGGCTTTCTTGGCTGCCGTTCAGCTGTGCTGCCCTGGCCGGCACAGAGGGAAGGTAGCAGGAGCCGGCGTCTGTGTGGATGCTCAGAGCCCCAGGACGCGGCTTCCCCCCCCACCCCCCCCGCCCCGGAGCAGCCGCACAGGGCGTTAAATTTAGCCACATAATGATGGCCCTGAGGAGGCAGCCTTTTGTAGCCACACTGTAATTACTGCCTCGCTTATAAATTTTATTTTTCTTATTATGTTTCCTCCTCCTCCTCTGCTGGGGAAGGGGTGGGGGGGGTCTCCCACACCCCTGTCAAACCCACAGCTCTCTGAAGAGAAGGGGGTACCATGGGACATAGGGGAAGGTGGGAATGACTGCTCAAACCCTGTGCTGCTCTCCTGCCCCGGTACAGGGTTCAGCCCTCCATTTGGGGATGGGGAAGGTGTTGAGCTAACCCCAGTGTGGTAGGGTCCCTGCAGCCTAAAGCATGGGTGTCTTGATCCCCCGATACCTAGCCTCACCCTCTCAGGCTGCTTTGGAGATTGACTTGTGCAGGCAGGACCAGGGGATCTCTGGTGGAGCTGTGAGCCCATGTCATAGCTGGACAGCCAGGATCCTCACCAGGCTGTGGGGTATGCAAGGAGAACCCATCTGGTCCTGCTTGGCAAGTCACCGGCTCCAGTCCTGCTCCTCACAGAGGTGGGAAAGGCAAAAAGGGCGAGGGTGGCCCCGGCCACCTCCTGCCAGGAGCGGGCAGAGGGTATGGCTCCTCTCGAGCCGGTGCAACTGGGGGACAGCTTCAGGCTGGGCAAGAACGTGCCAGAAAAGGTCTCGTTCCCCTCTTGTTTTCCCAAAACAAAGGAAACAGCCTTGCATTGCTGGAAGTCGCGTGCTCGGGCTGTGCTAGCTTGTTATCATCCGATAACCTGGCGACCTGGGAGCTGCCCTGCTCCTCACCCGTCGAGCCTGCACTACGGGATGCGAACAGCTTCCGCATGAGCTGCCCTTTGCAGAGATCCGTTTTCCGCTCCCCGGGCTGAGGGGGGACAGTGGTGGGGGCTGCCATGATGGCCCTGGCTGGCCCCAGGCTCACCATGTGCCTTTGCCTGGGAGGAGATCTGCCCCTGCAGGTGATGATGGATGGTGAGGGCAGAGGAAATGCAGAGATGCCTTGGCATGGCCCGGGTGCTGCCATCCCATGTGCAGTGTGGAAGAAGATTTGGGACTCTGCTCTATTTTTCTTTGTCCCATGCGAATTCCCTGGGAGCTCCATGGCCAGGCTTTGCTGTGGAGCAGGATTGGGAGTGTGCAGGGCTGGGGGTGGCAGGGGTCCCTTGGGGCATACAGTGATGCCTTCAGGGAAAGGACGCTTGCAAACTGCCAAGGAAGGCTGTCCATCACCAGGACTGCCTGCTTTCCCTTCCAGCTTTGCCCCTTCTCCCAGGCTCTTGCCTTGGGGAGAATGCAGTTATGCCAAGGTGCCCTAGGGACTTTGATGGGACTGGTGGTCACAGTGGTGTTCATATATCACTGTGGGGACATGTTTGGGGGAGCATCCCCTTGGCAGGGCTGTGTATGGGGCACGTGCAGAACCACAGCAGTCTCACCCAGCTGTGCCCAGGGAAGCTGGCTCATCCCAAAGCAGCCCCTTTCTCCTGCCCTGTGCTGTAACGGCTCTGTTCAGCACAACGATGACCTGAAACAACCTCCACCCCTTGCTCAAGTACCCGTTTCAGGGCAGGTAGGACAATACTAAATCAACTCCTTTAAAGCCTCCTGACCTGCAGCCCCACAGACGTGCCGGTCTCCATCCCTCCCTCATCTGCGGGCACGTTGGGGTCTGGTGCGCTGGCCAGCTGCCCGGGCACGGGGCTGCCTCGGCTGCTGGCCAGGAAGCTCCTGGCCTGGCTGGGTTTGTGCCCTGACCCTCCACCCCACTGCGGGGCCCGTGGCTTGCACCAGGCGCCAGGGATTCAGCACTGAGGTGGTCGCAGGAGTCCCCAGGGACAGCAGCCACCACCTCACTGGTGGTGGCTTGGGAGCCCAGAGAGCACCATGGAGCAAGAGACAAAGTGCCCTTTCAGCCTAAGCCCTGGAAAGATGTCTCTGTGTGTGCAGAGGTTAATGCCTTTGGCCCTGGGGAGAGGAGAGGAGAGGAGAGGAGAGGAGAGGAGAGGAGAGGAGAGGAGAGGAGAGGAGAGGAGAGGAGAGGAGAGGAGAGGAGAGGAGAGGAGAGGAGAGGAGAGGAGAGGAGAGGAGAGGAGAGGAGAGGAGAGGAGAGGAGAGGAGAGGAGAGGAGAGGAGAGGAGAGGAGAGGAGAGGAGAGGAGAGGGTGGCTCTACCCCACTGGGAGCTGGGAGCTATCCCCACACGTGTGCCTCTGCATGTGCCTGCGTGTGCCTCTGTGTGCAGGAGGCTTATGGATTTCCGTCTTGGTATATTTACATACGTCATGTGTGTATCTTACTCATCACTGTGTTTTTCTTTCCTTGTTCTTGGGTCTTTCCCCCACCCCCGCCATGGATCTATAATTCTCATGGCATTTTATTCTTCGCTTTTATTTTTTTTTGTCCAAATCTACAGTTTTGGAAGTTGCTGCCTCCTTAGGAAAATAAACTGTATTTTTAGTGCCTGTCTGCAAAGCTGCTGATGTCGCCTGCCGCTGCTCATCACTTACTCACTACTTGTTTAAGCTTTTATTTAGCCCTTTGCCTCGTGCTGGGGTGTGGGGGCAGCCAGTGGCGTGCTGGGGCTGAGCAGCATGGCAGGAGCACGCCAGAGTTGTCAATGAGTGAAAGCCAGCTCCAATCTGGCCTTTATTGAGGTCTGGGTTTGCATAGCTCTGGAGCAGCCTGCCCTGTAATCAGTCAGCCACCAGAGCTGGCCAGCCTTGTAATAAAGTAGCTCTGTATTTATTTGTTCTGTTTATACACTGCTCTGTAATAAGTTGGGAGTCTTCCCCATTCCCCCCATTTTCTTTGGGAAGTTCCTCTGGGTCTCCGAGGGGATCTGCCATCCTGTGTGCAGTGGATGCCTGGGGCCCTGCATCCTGTGAGCTGCTCTGGCCACATCTGGGCCATGTGCCTCCAGCTCCATGTGCCCCATTCACCCCAATGTCCAACTGTTCCCAACCTCTCCCCAGCATTCCAGCCCCATTCCCCAATGCAGAGAGCCCCAGTGGCTCCCCTGGTACCCCACATCTCCCCATGGCCCCTTCTCCTCCATGCCCTGTTGCCCCCAGCGCTGCCTCTGTGAGACCCCCTCCTTCCCTTCCTCCCTCCCTCCCTCCCTCTCTATTTCAACCTTGGGTCTTTTTAAAATACATTCATTAAAGGGAGCTCAGTTGCCCTTTCCCCAGCGAGACTGGAACACTGACAGCCTGTTCACCCGTGTGTCTGTAATTAAACTCAATCTCTGGGTGAATACAACAATGTGACTGCACAGAATAATTCCTGGAGATCCTGACGCCGAGGAGGAGTGTGGCCTGTAAGCAGCCCATTCACGCCTGGCTTTCTATAAATACTTTACTATGTGGCATTAAGAAAACTTCAAGCCCTTTCTCCCCCCGTCTTTTTTTTTTTTTTTTTTTTTTTTTATTAGTGCTACATAATATAGTAATTGTGTGACTAGAAGGTCCCCCCTGTGCCTCCCCGGGTTCACAGGCCTGGGTGTGACCTTGTGCTGCACTGGCCGAGCATGGGAGCTGTGCCCAGGGACTGCTGTGCCCAGGGACCTGCCAGCCTCACCAAGGGGATGCAGGTGGACTACAGAATCCTCCATCCCAGAGCTCTGCCAAGATGAAAGGCTTACATCCCTTAAACCCCAGTGCTGTCCCTGCTGGCAACAGTGCTTGGCTGATACGTGTTCTGTGGTCCTGGGAGCCGTGGTTGCTGGAGGGATATTGGGAAGAGGGAGGAAGGACAGGCATGGGGGAGCATCCCTACATTCCCATGGCCTTCAGTGTGGCTGCTCCTCAAGTTCCAGCCTCGTAGTTCTCCAGCCTGGGATCCTTGGGTAGCCACAGGGCAACTCTGTAGGTCCCATCATGCCCAAGGACAGGGGTTAAGTGTGTGTCCCAAGTGTGATCACATCCGCCTGTTGTCCCCTGCGCTTCCCTGGGGCCGTGCCTCACCTCTCCTCCCCTGGAGCCTATGGATGGCATGGCTGGAAGGGTGCTCAGACACACCCAGGTCCCTGGGGAATTCATCCTCTGGCTCTTTAACCTTCATCAATGATACTTTCCAAAGCAGACACACAGAACAACTTTCCTCAGCCACGGGATGTGCCAGCCCCACACACTGCCCAGCTCCTTGCATGCTGCTCCAAGGCAGCATCCCTTGGCTGGCTCCTGGGACACTGTGACTACAAGTGTCTGTAGTGGTGCAGAAGCCACAGTCACAGAGCAGTCAGTTCCCTGTCTGCCTGGCTCTTGCTCCCTGTGTTTTGAGACCTTGGCATTGCAAAGAAAGCAGGGGTCCCCTCCCACTCCTCTGGCCAACTGACGAGCTGGAGCACAGAGACTGAGGACATGGGCAGAGGATGGGCATCCCATCCTCACTCTGCCACCTGGCTGACATGAGGATATCGCTGTGTTTTCACGGCCAGGAGTAATATTAGGTCTTTGTGCTGTGTTGATGTTCTTGAAAGCCACAATGGATATTAATATTCGTGAGCCCACTCTGCCCCATCCATAGTAATGTAGCATCCCTTGACAGTGTGGTCCCTCCTTTTTTCACTTGCGTGGCAGTGTAGTGCCCTGGAAACTGGCAATGTGCAGAGCCAGAGCTGAGCAAGGGCCACAGTTGCTGGTGCAGGATGAGCTGGGAAAATTTGGGGATTAGCTCTCTCTGGCTGCTGCCCTATTTTGTGGCTGCCTGGTTGAGCTTGAAGATAAGCAGACCCACAGGTAGCACCCTGGAACAGGGACCTCCAGTGTCCCTGCTCTCATCTCAACCTGGCATTTCTCCAGCTGCTGCAGTGGTGTTCCTGCCTTGGTACCCCTGCCTTGGTGGAGTAGCCTCTTAACTTGTCCTGCAAAAGCTGCCCAGTGCCTCTGGAAGCCCTTGGGCAGGGTCTGCATCTGGTGGTGTAGAGTAGAGTGCCAATTTCAAACGCTTCCCATCCCCTCCATCTCTCACCCCCCTCTGTCTGCTTTGCTGCTGAAGTTCCCCTGCATGGCCCCCCGCCTGCTCCACATCCCAGATCTGTTTTGTGGGACGACCCAAACTGCCCCCCCCAGCCCCAGCACTAGGGGCTTGGAACCCGAAGGAGGAACAGCCCGGAGGAATTTGCATCCTCATCACTGCCACACTGCTGAAAACTGGATGCCCTGGATGTCAGAGCCGCGGAGATGTGGCCGCGGTGGGTGACAAGGACGCGGCAGATGGCGCCCTGGTTCCGGTCACCGCCTGCCTGATGGGCTGCGGCGGCGGCGGGGCTGCGGGTCCGGCACTGCACCTCTGCACCTCGGGCACTGCATCCTGCATCCCACATACTGCATCTCTGCGTCCCAGGCACTGCATCCTGCATCCACAGCACTGCATTTCGCAGCCCTGGCATTGCATGGCTGCGTCGCCCTGGCTGCAGCCTCTGTGACAGGGATGCTTCAAGGCAACAGGGCTAGTACACACATTGTGCTGTCACCCTGGTCAGTGGTGCAGCAGGAGCCGAGCAGGCTGTCATGGAGCCAAGGAGCTTTTCCTCCATCGATACAGCATCAGCCTCATGTGGGTTAGGAGCAGGGATGTGCCTGCAGCTGGTCTTGTCCTGGTCTCCCTGCTGCAGAGGTCCCTCCATGCTGACTTTTCTCAGGTCAAATGAATCAGGGCAGATGAGTGGGGTTAGGCTCCAAATTTGGGGGTTCTTGGCCTTTTTTTTTCCCTTAGGAAGGCTACAAGAAGTGAAAGGTTTTGCTGGGAGCAGCAGAGAGCTTGGGTCACAGCTCCCCAGCCCCTGCTGGGGCAAGGCAAAAGGACTGGAGCCAATTGGGTGCTGCCAAGCAGTGTGGGGAACAAGCAGCATCAGTGGCCCCAGCACACCTCCTCTCATTATTTATTGCTTACTCCTCAGAAAGGGCCTCTGTTTGCCTATTTGTTTGTGATTTTGCTGCAAAATCTGTTGATAGAGAGATCAGAAATTTTACTAAAAACCTCAGCTCTTGTAGTGATGGTACTGCTCCATCAACCAATGCTCAACCAGTGGTCAACCAGTGCTGGCTCTTCCATTCCAGCTGGGATCAGCAGTTATTCTCTCAGACATCAATACCACTGTGGGCTGTTGTCATCCGCAGCAGAGACCTTTGTCCATTTCCCCTCTCCAGCCTTTCACTTGTCACTTTGATAGCTCATCTTCAAGCTGCCTCCAAGTTCAGGGGTACTGCCAGGGTCTCCCCACAGCCAGGTCTCCTGCCTCTGCCCATAGTGAGGGTTTGGGCTTCTAGGAAACTCTGGCAAGGTTTCCCAAGACCTGCACAGTGGTCTGTCCCGTGCAACTCCACAGAGAGGTCCCTCCATTCTGGAGGCTTCCCATGGGCTCAGGTCTCAGCAAAGCCACACAGTGTGAGCCAGGGTGCCCTTCCCCTGGCTCCTTACCATGCCAGCCTGTCTGTGCAGCTCCCGGTGCTGTTGCCTCCCCTGCCTTTTCCTTATGTGTTTTTACGGCTCAGAGGGAGCCGTCCTGCCCCAATTCCCTGCATGCTCCTAATTTCATAGTTCTCTCCATATATCCATATATATCCATATGGCATTTGATACAGGTTTTATGGGCATTTCCATACATTTTACAGACACAGCCATTACAGAGCCAGGTTTCACCCGAGAAACCTCAGGGGAGCAGAGCACTGAATCGCCTTAGTCTTGGCCCCAGAACAAGGCTCTCTTCTCTCCCTTGCTGGGGCTGCCGCTATCAGCGCTGCAGAGGGCTGGGGGACGGCTTGGGGCTGGTCGTGCCAGCCTTGAGAGCCAGGATGCTGCCTGCAGCTTCATCCATCCTGCTTCTTGCAGCCTGATGCTGCAAACCCCAGGGCTGTCACTTCTGCCCTTTGCTCCCTTTCCAGATGGATGCCACTGGCAAGGGACTACTTTGAATTCAGGACCACAATCTGCATGGCTGGGTTGCCAGCATCCAGCCTGTTTGCCTGCCTGTTGGGCTGTACCTCCAGCTATCTGTAGGGACTGGAAGCCCCTGGTTGTGGTGCAGAGTGATGCCATCCCAGCTGTCGGGTTAGGGACACTGACACACAAGGCTCTGAACTGCAGCTGCTGCAGTGCATGCAGACACAGTGGCTTCTGGCTGGTGGAGGGCCAGAAAACATTTAGGTGCATGCAGCTCTCTGCACATATTTTGGCCTGCTACAGAGGCTGCCAGCACTGCAGTAATGCTCAGTACTGCACAGGGGCTGATTGTGTTCCTAGCACAAGGGAAGAAGCCTCAGATCTTGTTTAAAAAGAAGTTGGGTGACATGTGTCTTCATCTTCACCATGGCCAAACCCTAGAGCAGCCTGAAGTGCAAATCAAAGGCATCACCATGGCATTGTCTCTAGGTGCTGGGCTGTTGAGCACCGTCTGCAGGGGAAGATGGATTGGGACAAGTGCATGCAGGGTTGCATGCACTTAGCACCCCTTTGCACCCCCACCCCAATAGCACAATCTATTGCTATTTAACAGGGGCAAACATAGCAGCATCTGGCCACACTTCAGGTCTCCAGTTCTTCTGGCCTCGTGCTGGACTGATGGGATGAGGAATTTTCCACCCTGTGTGTGAATTCCCATTTGCAGGGCAAATTCCCACTCCCACCCAGCACTGCTTCAGGGATTGCTCCTTGATGCTGAGCCATCCCAAACATGCCTGTGGCATCATCCAATCCAGCGCTGCATGTGAGCAGTGCCCTGGATCAGCTATTAATAGCAGCTCCCCTCTCCCCATTTGAGGGCTGGTGGGAGTCCAGGGTACATCCCACTCTCTCTTCTTGAACAGATCCTGAAAGCAGGAACCATTTGTGGCTTCCCCGGCCAGCGTGTCTTTCCTTGGCCTCCAGCATGTTCTATTTTCTGTGCTGTTTACTGTTCTTCTGTGGGCTGTCAGGTTTCCACGCTGGGGAAAGGCTTGTAAATTGGGGGGGGTGGGCAGCGAGTCCACACCAAGTGGCTACGGGAAGGCAGGGATGGAGGAGCACAGACATGGCCTTTATCACAGCCTAGGGGATGTGTGGCTCATAAATCCAACCCAGGCAGATAGGGGATAAATCATCCCAGCTGGGACACTGGTGGTTACCCATGGTTAGAAATTAACTTTGTGTTGGATGGGTCCCAGGCTGTGGGATGGGAAGGGAAGGCTGCTCTGGGCTGTGTGCCTCCTGCCTGCACAGCCCTGGAGCCAGGCTGCATGCAGGCAAGGAGATGCCCACTGCCCTGGCCCAGGCAGGCAGAGCTGGTCAGCACAATTAAAGCCAGAGTGATGAAGCGAACAAGTTGGGGTGGCTGCTGTGGATGAACCTGTGCTGTGGGTGATGATGCTCTGGCTTTCACTCTGACCTGTCTGGACTTTGGCACTTTGATGTATGTCTGTAGCCACTAAACTCATCATCGTGGGGCTACAGCACACTGGGCACTAGGACTGGTCTACACGGGAGGGGACAAGGACCCAGGGTGGAAGGGAAGGCAGGCAGGTGTGCTTGCAGGGCAGGAGAAGGTATGTGCTCACAGCAGGACTGTGACCTTCCTCCCCAGTTTGGCAGAAATGGAAGCCTCATCTGGTATCACAGGGACATCCAGGCTGGGCAGTCTCTGGCCTGGCTCTGTGCCTCTGAGGGTGGGAGGAGGCAGTGAAGCCTACAGACCCTGTTTCACTTTCCCTCTCCAGCTGTAGTATCCTTCTAGCCCCAGTTCCCCTCTCTCCCATCCCAAGTGCTCCCTGCTCAGCTCCATGAACATCCCCAAACTCTACTATGTGTAGGGCCAGGGCTTCCATGACAGCTTTTAGGTATGCAACTACAGCAACCTCTTCTTCTGCTCAGGTCAAGTGCCCACAGTTGGGACCATGTCACTCTTGGAGTCTCAGAGCACCCACTGAGGAGGAAGAGGGGAAGGGATAGGGGTGATGAGGACACCCCTCCTGCAGTGGGTCTCCAGGCATCTGGCTCCGCTCACTCCTGGCCAGCTCTCTAATAACTCCCCAGCTTTCCTTTCTAATGAGGCTCTAATTGGAAGCCGGTTGTGCTTCCCTTCCCCTCCTCTCAGAGCTCTCCAGTCCCAGTGCTGCAGGGTGATTAAGCTGAGGTTTTGGGTTTTTTTAATATGGCAGAATTATTTTGGAAGGGCCACGATCGTTACATGACGGGCTTCTTGAAAAACCCCAGGCTTCGCCTTTCAGACGAGGCCTTTTCAAGTGGTTTTGCACAGTACACGTCTCTGGGCAGCGACCGTCTCGAACAGTTACTGTTAATTATAGATGCCTCTTTCCCGCTCGCCCATTACTCAAAGGATTTTTGTGTGTTTTAACAGTGTTTTACATCAGCCTGAATAAGACTCTATTCAGTATTTCCAAGAGCTGGAACTTGGGCATCCCCTGCTGTATGTGTTGTGCTCTCTCCTTCCTGCATCCCTGGGGCCAGGGACGAGGCAGCCAGCATGGGCACAAGCCTTCCTCCTGCTGCCCAACCAGTGTATGCACTGTTCTGGGTGCAGGAGTTGTGCCTGCTGCATGCACACTCTCTTGGCACCCATCTCCTGGCTATGCATGGCCTTGGGTCTGCATGCTCAGCTCCTTGGGCCATCTCCTGAATCCACCCTCCATCATCCTTACATGCTGAGCTCCACTGCCTGCTGGTGCACGCTAGCCAGACCACGTGCTCACATCCATGTTGTCCTCTTTGCCCAAGGATTCAGAGTCACTGACAGCCTCAGGCACAATGGTCCCATCCTTGTCTCCTTGGGATATGCTAGTTTGTCTTCTCCTTGCTGAGTTCCAGGCCAGTGTGTTCCCCTTGCATTAACACTAGTTCCCCAAGTCCTCCTTCACTGCCCAACTATTCAACAGCAACTAATTGCACTAATGTCCTTGACAATGCTCTTGCCTCCCATGCCATCCCATTTGTACTCTCTGCCTGCAAAAGACACTATTTATTCCACCTTGCTTCCTGTGTTTTACCTTAAGTATAGGCTGTGAGAAGAGCTTGCATCTTCTCCCATGACAGCCAAGCTGGTTTAGCCATCCTCCTTGTCCTAAGCCATCCATCTTGTCCTAAGTATTTTCCCATTCCCACTGCAAACCCCAGATGCTCAGCTGGGCATGCTGGTTCCCTCAGAGAGCTCTGGTAGGTTTGAGAGGGGTGATTTCCCACTGCAGAGCAGTGCTGTGCCTTCTCTCCAGCTGCAGGCTACTGGTGTTTCTGCTCCTGAAGCATTTCCAGATGAAGAACCAAGCCCTGAGCTCTGGATCTCCCTTGAGAGATGGGAACCCCCCCAGGCTGTGCTGAGCACTCCACAGAGAGGGCACAGACTTGTGGGCAGAGCCACCTGCCCAAGTGCTGGGCAGCTGGGCCTGGCAGTGGGTGCCCTTGCCACAGTGAAGCTTTGGTCAGTGCAGGAGTCCAGAAGGATTGGAAGAAAGGAGCAGCATCAGGACTGTTCTGCTGACCAATGTCACAAGGCCAGAGGTGACAAGAGCTTCCCCTGTGTCCATCCTCTGTGAGCTGCTGGCTGCTCCCCCAAGAAACCACAAGTTGGAGGGAAAAAGTGGATCCTCATGGCCACCATCCATCCTCTCAAAGGCTGGAGTGGGGACTGGGGACCGTGGCGGGGGCAGCTAGGGGCACAGTGGCATTGTTCAGGGAGAGCCTCATTTAGGGGAGGGGAGGATGCGCCTTGTTTGGGCACTTCTGAGCCCTCACCTCCTCCACCTCAGCGTACAGGGCACTGTGGTCAGGCCCATTTATAAAGCTGGTAAATATATTGGCAGAGTTTGTGTCCCCTCCAAAGGTCAATATTTGTGCAGAGTTTAATTTTAACTTAACAAGCAGTTGTTTGCAGAGGCTGCCCTGTGTGTGTGTGTGTGTGTGTGTGTGTGTGCGTATCTGCTCCCCCACTGATCGATGCTGTGGGGAGAAGTGTGAGTGGCTTGGGTGTGTGCACTGACTCACGGGGGGTGCAGAGGGGGTCGGTGACACTTCCCTCTCCCGGAGATGCTCCGGATGCAGGGGCAGCACTGTGCGGTCCACAAGATAAGGTCCAGGGTCTGTGGCTGAGTCTATAAATGCAACCCACAAACCTCTCCGGGAGGTGACAGCGGGCAACATGTGCCCCGTGAGGCTCCAAACAGCAGCCAGTGGGGACAGTGGCTTTCCCAGCCTGTTCTGACCAGTGCCCTGGGCTTACTACAGGCGTCCCTGCAGCTGCACAGCCCCCAGCCTTGCCCCTTCTGAACCCGTGTGGCTTTTGTGGCTCTCATCCATGTTCTGGCAACATGGATCTCCCAGCTGGAGCACATTGTTCAGGACGGTTCCAGGGCTCTTCCAGTATCACTGTCCATGGGGTTTTGTGCCCCCTGTCCACCCTCCCACCCCACCAGGCAAGGCAAACCCACATCCTACGTGCACCTGCAACACCTCACCAAGGCTGGTGGCTCCTCTTCGAGAGGCCTAGAGCTGAAGTGCCCCTGCGCTGGCAGGGAAGAGGGGAGAGGTTGTGGCCTGGTCTGTGCCCAGGCACCCAAGGCTTCTGTTTCTGCTACTCCCAAGGGTCCTCTAGCTGAAATCCCAGGCTGTGCTTTACCCAGGGGCAGGTACCCTATCTGGGCTTGGGGACAGGCTGTGCCACTATTCACTCCATAGCATCTCATCCCTTGGAATAGAGGCCGGGATCTCTCAGGTGCCTGCAGTACATTCTGGCATCCTGGGGCAGGACAGGTCAACAAGTTGGATCCCATACCTCCCCCCATCCCATCTTGCCCACAGTACAGAATGTGTTGTCTGTGGGAAAATGGGAGAATAACAGAGGGAACAGCTCTGGCTCGCAGGAGTTTTTCCAGCAGCCTAGAGGCAGGAAGGGGGGGGTGCAGCTGGGGGACAGAGAGGACAGAGCCCACCATCCCCGCAGAGCGGCTGCTGAGGCTCCGTGTTTTGCAGCCTGCCTTGTGGGCGCTGAGGTTTGGTTTCCTTCTCTCTACTCTTTTCCTCTTCCTCGCCAGGCCCCGGGGCTGCTGACTGACCTCAAAGGGAAAAGCAGGCTCCGAGGGACAGCAGCAGGGATGGGCAGGGGTAAACACGGGACTGGGGCCGGGCAGGCAGTGGGTGATGGAGGTGAAGTCATGCCGTGACGTCAGCCCTGCGGCTTTGGGGACAGCCGTGGTTAGGCTGCTCAAGGAGGGGCAGCTGTTTTTCTGCAGCTCCGCCGCTTGCTCCTGGTGCCCGTCTAACTTATAAACTTTAATGGCCAGTTTAAAAGGTTCCTGCCATGGGCACCTTGTTGCCAGATTTAGGTTTTTAATTTGGAAACTTTCCCCTCTGTGGTCAGAGGAGGAAGGACTTGGGTCCGCTCAGGGCCAGTCATCAGGACACGCGGGTGCCAAAGAGACAGTCCAAAAGGACCCTGCTGTCGTCACTGGTGTCGGGACAGGGTTGGCCACGCATGGGGCAGACAGGCTGGAGGAGCCCCCCGGTCCCCTCCTGCTGCCCACATATTGGTGAAATAAATTTAGCTCCTCCTCCGCCGCCGGCTGGGGGAGCACCGTCAGCTGCCACCTGCTCCTGATCAGCACAGTGCTACCCCTCAGCCCCAGGGGTCACCGCTGCTCTGGGCTCTGTGGGCAGCGTTCTCATCCTGCAGCCCTTGGGAGACACCGGGGGCCCACAGACCTCAGCTCGCAGGGGCGAGCACTGGGCTACAGCCACGTTTGCTCCCGCAGGTGCCAGCAGAGCTGGGGTTAGGTACAGAGCTGGGCTTAGACAGAGCTGGGGTCAGGTACAGAGATGGGATTGTGCACAGAGTCATGCCTGGATGTACTGCTTGACAGGAGGAGAGGATGCAGGGCCAGCACTATGGGAGACACTGGGGGCATGGCACTCCTGCTCTTTCTCCTCTTCCTCACATCCCACCTTCCCTGAAGCCCTTCAGCAGCCCGTGCGAGGTGTGGGTTAGCAGAATCACATTTCCCTACTGCAAACTCAGCTCTCCTCTGCATGCAAAGACTCAAGAAACCCTTGCAATGCCCAGGAGTTGTTGGGCGCTGGGACACAGTGAGACCTAACAAGGAAACCAGCCTGTAAGCTTGATGGGAGCCTCCCCACAGTCTTTCCACCCAGCCCTGGGGAGAGCGGGGACACCTTAGCCCCGCCAGCTGCAGCCACCTGGGGTTACTGACGGTGGGGTTCCAAGGAGTAACCATGGCTTGGCTGGGCCTCTCCTTGTCACCAGACTGGTGTGGCAGGGCTTGTCCATACATTTGTGCTGTACAGGCTGGTTGTGCTAATTTGTCCGTGCTGTGATGGGCTGGATCAGAGCCCACCCTGGAGCATCTTAGCTACCAGGAGGGTCCAGATTTTGCTGGGGGTCTGGGGAGCTGAATGGAAGACAAGATGTCTGACTTGGCAAAAGTCTGCACCCCAGGGGCTGAACTTCCCCAGGGTGGGCACCCAGAACACTATAAATAGCACATGAAGCCAGAGGAGCAGAGGAGTGGCCCTGGTTTACCAGTTCTTTCATACCATGGCTTTCAAGTGGTTCCCCTGCCTCTTCCCCATGAGCCAGTGGCATATCTGCACCCAGCCAGCTGCCTCCAGTGCTGTGCCACGTGCTCTGCAGCCGCTGGAGCTGCTGCCACGTGCCAGCCCTGGAGCAGCCCTGCCTTTGCCAGCCCTGTAATTGATTCCTGCTCTCCTGCACGGGTGGAGGCTGCAGATTTGTAGCCTGGTAGGAGGCAGTGGGCTGTGGGCACCAGCTGCAGGAGCCAGCTTGGGCAGAGTGAGGAGCAGCCCAGTCCACACTTTGGCTCTGATGTTGACTTGAAGAGCTGCCTTTTGAGCTTTCAGGTGTTTGAAGAGGTCCTCTTCAAACTGCCAACCTCAGTTCCTGGAGGCAGGGCATTTGAGGGAGCGCTGTTCTGCTGATGTTGTTGGGGGGCAAAGAAAGAGCTCCTTGACCATTTGAGATTATGGCAGCTGATGGCAGTGCAGGGTGGGTCTATAGAGGTCCCTTGTTATTCCCCCGAGCCTGCAGAAAGACCTGGCCATGGTGATGGCAGGGGTTTAAGTTGAGGAGAATTTTGTAGCCTGGCACCACATAGGAGATGATGTATTTGAGCATGTTATTATGAACAAGGTTGAAGATAGACCAATTTTTAGACTGGAGGGTGATGGTGTTCCAGGAGAGAGGGACTGCAAACAGATGAGATTTTACATGAGCACAGGGCAGCTGGAATCAGATGTCCTTGGTATCTTGTTTTCCAGTGCTGCTGCTGACAGATAGTGCTGCATGGAAGAAAACACCTAGAAAAATAGGGATGAACTTTTAAAAAATACTGTATTTAGCCAAAGGGCACAGTTATGCTGTCTGGAGATGGCAAGGGATGGGTGAGCCCTTCTGAGCAAGGCAAGCATGAATGGAGAGAGTGACGTGATGAGTGGGCAGGGGGCTGGAAAAAGAAGCAGTTGCCAGAGCTGAGGAGGTCTTTGCTCCTCATTGCCCAAGGGGAAGTGATGAAGCTCTGAGCAGCTCTCCCAGAACCAGAAAGGGCTGGGATCCTTGCCATTGAAGGTGAGGAGCAACTTGGGCTGCAGTAGCTGAACCTGGCAGGACAGGGATGGAAGAGGCTGCAGCAACAAGGGAAAATCTACTTGCCCAGGTGGAATGGCATAGCATGGGGCAGGGTTGGGGCCCCAGCTTCCCCCAGCCCTCTGTGCCCCCCAGGTAGTACCACAGGGACCCTGTTCCTCTCTCCAAGGGCTGAAAGGGCAACAGTGCCCTGACAGAGTGTTTTATTTGTAGCAGGTGCCTGAAATCCAACCATGGTGATGCAGTAATCCCTCCCCTCACCTGGAGATGAACCCAGCTTGAGAGACATGGCTGTGCAGGGTCAGGCCCTGCCGGTGTTGGGGTTGCTCCTGCCATACCCAGAGCGTCTCCCTGGCAGCCTGACGGGCCAGTCCTGCCGCGGGAGACAGGCGCGTAATGCCTGATTTCACAGCACTGGCATGCTCTGTTTGCTTGAGGCCATGATCTCTCCTGCTCTGTCCAACTCCAGCCCTTGGCCAGACCCCGACCTGTAGCCCTGTCAGCTGGGATTAGGTACAAGATTTGGGCTAAAACGTCTTTGCTCTTGGCTGGAGCAATGACAGAGAAGGGAAAGGTCAGCCTGTCATCTCTGGAGATGGAGCTCCTGCCCTGCTACCAACCTATGTGTGGCATTCCCCAGAACTGCCTTCAGCCCCTACAGCCAGCACTGGGGTTTTGCAAGCCCCACACAGAAGTGGAGGAGGAAGGCAGAAATTTCCCCATCTCTTTGATGCTGAGGATGACCATGAGATGGGCATAGGTCCCTGGGCTGTCTGGAACAAACCAAGGGAATACTTGTAAAGGAGAGAGGAACAGGAGTGGTCCATGCAGAAAGAGTCTCCCATATGCTGTGTGTTCCCAAAGTGCTCCTTGCTGTGTCCAGCTTGTTCCAGAAAAGCCATGTCTGAGAGGAGGAACTGTGGAGCAGCAGCCCCCTGCCCTTGATGCCTCCAGGAACAGGACTGGGGGTGGTTTGGCAGCAGATAAGCAGTGATGCTCTGTGGGATGGCCAGCAGCTTAGTGCAGGTAGTGCTAGGGGAGGCAGAGCAGCATCTGTGGCACTCTGGCAAACTCCAGCCTTGGACTTAGAGGAGCACTCTATCTATGTCTCACTATTGCATAGTGCTGAGCCCAAGCCAAGGCTTCTTATCACCTCATGGCGAGGTGCACAGCCCTGAGCAGCCCTCTGTGTCCCTGCAATCTTGCCCTCTCCCAAAGTGCTGCTTCCTGCTTGTCTTGCTGGACCCTGGCTTTGTTGGCTGAGCTCGCTTAGCTTTGACAAAGTTTATAGCACTGGAATGCAGAATGGCTGCTGGCCTCCCTCCAGCCTAAACATCTCCACCCCTCAGTGCGACAGGCGCTGATAAGGGTGAGTGCCACAGCGGGCAGGTATCTCGTGCCCAGCCCGCGACCTTACAGCCACACGGCCTTGAAGGTTGTCATTTATCTCACGCGTGTGTGTGTGCGCGCACGCGAGCTGTCTCCCATCCCCAAGAAATGTTCTCCGCATCCCTGGTTTTCTCTCCAGGCCAAACCCACATGCACGTTGCCCGAAACCGACTCCGAACAGACTCCTTTGATGAGCAGGGCTTAAATATATATTTGGCATTCCAGCGGCAGCGTGCCGACCGTGGCCAAGGGTGTGAAAGTGTTTGCTTGACAAACTCCGGGGGCTCTCGCCTCTCTCCTGGCTCTGGGGATTTGCAGGAGAGAAATATCAAGGAATTTTTCACCTCTCTGTTTTGTTTTGTGTTTTTATTTTGTTTTCCTTCTGCAAGCGCATTTTTAGCTCTGGTGAAAAGTGCCTGATTGACAGTCATAGAGACTGAGTCCCCTCTCTTTGCTGACACAGGGACAACAGGAGCAAACATCCCATGCTGGGCCCAGATGGGAGAAGGAACAGCCCTGAGAACCTTCCACTGAATGTGGGGGCTCTCATCTCCTCTCCACTGTCTCTGTCCCCTCCAGGAGTCCAGTGCTGTCACGGACCAATTTGGGTACCAGCAGGATGAAGATGCCCCACATGCTAGAAGTCCCGGGCTGTGGTCTTCTCAGAGCTGGCTCTTTTGCAAAGACTCTCTCCCTGCTCAGGGCAGTGGGTTCCAGTCACCACTCAGCTGGCCTCAGAGATCCTCAGCACTACATTGTGGAGACACCCATGCCCATTGCTCCACCAAGGATTTCCCAGCCAGGGTCTCCAAGTGCCATGGCACCAGCCTGGGGTGCGTGCTGGTCTCCAGGCACCTTTGGGGTTGCAGAGGGTCTTATCACCTTGTGTCTGTGGGTAGGGAGATGGAACAAGTGGAGCAGAAGAGTGTCTCCACGGGCAAGCTGCAGATGGACAGACTGGTTGCTTGCAGCCTCCTAAAATGATGCATAGGAAGTGCTGGGGGCACAAAGTCAAAACCCTGAGCTTCACTTGCCACTCAGCTCCTTCTGGGCTGCAGCCTGTGATGGGGCAGGAAGGGCAGCTTCATCACCGAATTCCATGTGACACAGGATCCATGGAGGGGCTGGGATGTGCAGAGCAGACTGATGTGCAGAGCTGGAATCCTGGGCTTGGATGTGAGCCCAGAGACATCTCCTGCATGGGGAGGAGGAGGAAGGAAAATCTTCCTCATCAGTCCAGCCACTGTATCCTGCACCTATGGAAAATGAGGAGGGGAGCCCTGGGCAGTGGATTTGGTTTCAGGGCCCATGTCTGCAATGCCTGCCAGAGCAGACTGAGAGCCTGGCCAGCTCTTGGGGAGGGGGCTGAGGGGGCTGATCTGTGTGTTCCCAGCTGTCCCCAGTGTAATCCTTCATGAAAGAGAACCCTCTGCCCTGCTGCATCCCCATTGTCAGGTCACAGCACTGCCCGACCCTAAATCACCTGCCACTCCCAGCCTGATGGATTACCATGGAAATAGGGGTGCTGTCCCCCAGACCAGCAGAGGGTAAGGGTCTGGGGTCTGTGGGGCAGAGGTCCAGACCCTGGAGGTTGCAAAGCAGGGGTTAGGATGTTGGTTGTCTATGGAGAGAGGCTTGGTGCCCAGGGACTGCAGGGCAGAGGTTGGTACCATTTGGCAGAGGGATTGGGCTGCTGTGAATTACAGCTGCTGGAAAGGGGATATGGAGGGACTGTGGAGCAGGGTTGGGGATCCTGGGGGGCCATGAGGCTGGGGGCAAGCTATGTCCCCGGGGCAAGGGCAGGCTTGGCTTGGGCTCCTCGAGGTTTCCTTCCTGGCCCACTGAAGAATTGCTGGCTTGTCTGAAGGATCATTGACCTGTGGATTTCCTGGGCAGCAAGTCCCTTTCATGTGGCCGCTTGCAAACTCTCATGACATCACCACGGGCTGCTCCTCCTGGAGACAAACCCAGTGCTTTTTAGGGTTTTGCCTTCCCCCCCCCCCCGCCCCCGCCCCAGCCTGTGTGTTTTGGCCAGGGGGACCCAGCGAATCACGTCCAAGAGCAGCCACTCTGGCAGGGAGATGTTGCACAGGGCTGGGGGGCAGGGAGAGGGCAGTGTGTCCCCCCCGTACTGAATAAACATGGGCTGGCCAGGGATGGAGGGGGCTTTTCCAGCCTGGACCACACCCCGGGGGGCTATTTTTTGCCATGAATGAAAGGGCTGTGTGCTCGCAGGGCAGGCTGGCCTCCTGCCGCCGCTGCTGTGCATGGAGAGCTCTCTTGACACTCAATCCTGCTGCCTGGCTGGGGACCAACATCTGCACTGAGCACAGCTGGGCACTGCCCGTGGGACACCTGGGCACCTGGCACAGCTGGGCACTGCCTGTGGGGACACCTGGGCACCTGGCACAGCTGGGCACTGCCTGTGGGCTACCTGGACACCTGGTACCAACTGGGCACAGCCTGGGGTGACACCAGCAGGCTGCCATGCCTAGCAAACACGGTCTGTCACAGGGCAGGGGGAGGTGAGGGTGACTCAGTGGCTGTGCCAGCAGCAGTGCCAGGGCTGCTGGGGCATGTTGGACCCAACCCTACTGGGGCCATGTGCCTGGGGACCTGCCTGAGGCAGCTCAGCAGTAAGCCCTGCTGCCCCCCTGCCCCACACAGAAATGCTTCCTGCTGCAGTTTCGGGTGACAATGGGGCAGCATCCCCAGGGGCTGCCCCTATGGCTGCACCCGTGCTTGGGAGGAACTGCAAAGCCACAAGGGTGGAGCAGCTGCCTCCTGCTCAACCTTGGTCCTAAACACACCCAGATTCCCCCCAAAAGCCCCTAATCCCACCTGGCTCAGCACCAGCTTCCTCTCTGGGCCCTGTCAGTTCAGCTAAGCCCTTGTGTGCCAGGTTTAGGGATGTACTGGGTGCAGTATTTCCGTGGTTGTCCTCCTGTCATCCCCAAATTTTGTTTCTCGAGGAATATGAGGGCTGCTTTACCAATTCCCAGCCCTGACCCACACTCCTGCTGCTTCTGCCAGCCTCAGTGCCCCACAGGTCCCAGGGGACCCATGAGTGCTTGTGCCCATGAATGAGTGGCCTGTCCTGGCTGGGTGGAGCCGAGGTGCTGGATCCCACCCTTCGCTGTTCCTTATCGCCACACAGCATCCTTGTGATTCACCAGGTGTGGCTCCCTTTCCATCACCCCACTTTGCAGGAAGTTTCCTGGCCAGCCCCCCATGAGCTCTGTGCAATAATAACAAGCTAGGATGAGCTGGCTAGCCTTCCTGAGCAACCCTGCAATAACAGACCCGTGCAATGTGTCCAGCTTTCCTGAGCAGACAATAATAAACCCGCATGAGCTGGCACACTTTGTGGAGGAACCCTACAATAATAAGCCTGGATGTTGTATCCATATTCACCAAGTCAGCCTAAAATAACAAGGCAGTGTGAGCCACCCAACTTCCTCACAGATAAGCGGGGTCCCTGAGGTGTCACTCTGGAAGAGGAGGCATAGTGGCCACCAGGTCTCCATGTCTTCTGCTCTTGACCCTGGAGAAGGCAGCCTGTGTCAGTGATGGGTCAGGTTGGTGGAGGTGAAGGCCATAGGTACTATCAGCCTGTGACTCTGCTTTCCTGGAAACAAGTCCTCACTAGTCCTGGCATGCTGGGGCCTGCTACACTTCAGGGCATTCTCCTTGCCCATCTCCCTTGCCAAACTGGCACCCAGTGCCAGCTTCCCCAAAGGCTCTCCTGCTGTTACCTCATGGGCTGCTGGACAGGGGGACAAATGCCCATGGTCAAGCTGGAGGTGGGAGTGCCCCCAGCAGCTGCTACCAGACTCTGCACAGCAAGGCCCAGTATCTCCCAGTATTGCCCAGGTGGGGAGGCAATGCTAGGCAATGCTCGTGCTGGACACCACTCTTATTCAGGGAGTTTGTTGGCAGGGGGAGGGCTCGGATGCCCATGGGCCTCTTTCCAAATGGGATGGGATGGGGACTGCCCACTGGGGCTGGAACCACTCACCCTCCACCAGGGTCTCTGCCAAGCCCCGGGCTGCTCCTGGTGCACAGGTCCTCACATGACTGGGGAGGAGATGCTGCAGCCTCCTGCCCTACCTCTGCTCTGCCGCTGACCCTGGGATTTATCCCTGCGCGTTGGATGCAGGAGTGAGTTGGCAGGGCAGATACAGAACTCCCCCAGCATCCCCGCATGGGGAAAACCAGCATCCACCCCGGTGTGGCGGTGGCACAATGCAGAGCCCCCGCTGCCACCACGCCCCTCCGCTCAGTGTCTGCGAGAAAGGCTGTAACCCAAGCCACAAAAACAGCACAAGGAGAAAAGAAAAGGGTATTGAGCGGCGGGGCTGCTGCGGTCGCCGGCCAGCATAGACTGCTGGTTGTTAAGCGAGTGCCTCGCTTGCAAAGGCTGCCTTGATGAAGTGTGAGACAGCACTTACGGAGGGACGCGGGCAGGCATTCTCGCTCCATCTTCCGCTCACAGTGCCGCTCTTTATGTGCCTGACATTTGCTCGCTGGAAAGGCCCCTGAAGTCAGGGGGAAAGGAAAACATTGCCGGCAGCAGGGCCAGAACGGTGCTGGGAGGAGTGCTGTGCCATGCCGGGCTGGGCTGGCCTGGGCCGGGCTGGGATGCTCCTCTCTCGCGGCCTCACCACCCTCTCTTCCCCGGGGTGACCCCTTCACCTCTCAGCAGCTCTCCGGCTGCCTTCCCCTGCCGGCACCGCACTTCCTGCCAGGTGTGCTCAGCCTGGCTGCCTGCCTGTGAAGCCCTGGCCATCCTGCCCGTGCCTGCTCCAAGGGCGGGCTGGCAGCACTGTCAGCTCTCCTAGCTGCTGCTGCTGCTGCTGCTGCTGCTGCTGCTGCTGCTGCTGCTGCTGCTGCTGCTGCGTGTCCCCTGGGAGTGCATGAGAGGGGTAATGGAGACAGTGACAGTGCGAGTTCAGAGCTGGTCCTTTAGCCATCTGCCTCTGGGGTAGGCAGTGTCCCAGGGACTGCTGCAGGCTGGGGTGGCTGCAAGTAGATCTAAGGGCTGGAGGAGCTGGGAAAGGGCATCAGTGGTCAGTGTAGGACACCTCGGGGTGCCTGGAGGTGGCTCTGTCCCCAGGGAGAGGGTCGTTGCCCCAAAAGGGAGCTGGGGCAGGAGACTGGGCTGATGTGGCCCGCTTTATCTCAGGGAATAAGCACCCCCTTTCCCTGTCCTTGATACCAGCTGGAAGGGGGCAGTTCAATGCTCTCCATGTATTCTCTTGCAGACAGATCCTCTGCTGGTGGCAGAGGATGGGTGTGCATCTATCTGCATCCCAGAGGGTGGTCTCTCCCTAGCCTGACTAACATGGGCATAACCATGGGCAGAGATGCCCGGCAGAGATGCCCAGCACAGATCCGGCAAGCCATTCCAGCCCCATTCCCAGGGGCATGCACAAAGCTTGTGGCAGGGTAAAGTGCCAAGGGCAGCCTGGCCATGAGGCATAGGAATGCAGCAGCCATGGAGCCCTTCCTCTGCTGACCATCGACTTCCACAGCAACGCCAGACTTCATCCATGCCAGTGTGGCCGTGCCCAGTGCCAGAGAGCCAGTCTGCCATTCCTGGTCTGCCACTCCACCACGCTGCTTCCATGGAGCCCGCTGGCGGGGGCAGCCTGGGGAAGCCATCCTCCCCCTTGGCACACACCCCTTGGCTCCAGCCCCGGCAGGAATTATTAAGTGTGCCCCTGTGGAGCATGTGCTGAGGCTGGCCACGGGAATGTGGGCAGATCTGACATACAAGCCACAGCAGCCAGGCTGTAATTTCCAAACAGGCCCCATTCGCTCTGTTTTCCAGTTAAAAATATATTAAAAAATAGGAATGTGGGATTTGTAGTGAAGAATGTTGGTAACCGCTTCGAACGTCTGGTGTGATAATGAAAGGGTCAGTCCCCAGCTTTGAGCATGACCGATTTAGACTCTGGTACTTGGCAATGCTGCGGGGGCCCAGCATGATCCAGCCTGCCTACAAACCCATCCTGGGCCAGGGAAAGGTGATGCTTCTGGGCTGGTGGCATGGTGCTGTGCTGGGTGATGTGCCCCTTCTGCTCATGCTGTCAAGAGGACATCCAAATTGCTGTCCCTTTTGGCCCCTTGAGAAGGGAGTCTGGGCAGGGGGTGTGTAAATGCAGAACCCCTTGGAGATAGATTCTTTACCCTGCCCACCACTGACCCTGCTGCATCTCTGCACTGGGGTCCAGCTCCATAGCAGAGCCCTCTGGGTTGGGGGGTCACTGAGTGAGGCTGCAGCCCAGCTCCCTCTGAGCAGCCCCTCCACACTGTGGGGCTGTCAGTGAGCACGACTTGCTCCCAGTGTGAGGTTGGGCACCTGCCCCCCTTTGCTGGGCATCTCCCCCTGCCCCAGTCGCAGTTCAGGGTGTGCTGTGGAGTCTCCCGTGCCGCTACCGCAGCCTTGAGTCCCTCCTGATATTGGGGCATCCCACTTGGCCTTGTGGCCAGGTAGTCATAACAGGCCAGACAAGCCATGCCAGCTCCCGAGGCATCACTCCCTGGTCCCTGGTGAGTCGTGTGGGGCAACCCGAGCAGCACTCCCCCAGCTGCCAGCTCTCTGCTTGTGTGGCTCCCCGGACCTCAGACATCATGTTTATCCTGGAGATGGGTAATCAGGGAAAAACAAATCACCAGAGGCCAGGGCTGATGTTGCAGTGGGGACAAGCTGTCTGCGGCAGGGTTCAGCTTTGGAATGGAGCAATGGGGCAAGGAGGAAGGGGAAAACCAGCTGTAGCCAGGGCTTGTGCCCCATCCAGCCCTTTGGGGGACACTTCGTTGTCCCTCTCAGCCTTCGGGGCCATCAGGTGGCCGGCGACTGGCACAGCACGCTCCGCTCCCTGCTGAGTCATAGCCCTGCAGGGAAATGCTTCCAGCTCTGGTTATAACCCATTTCCCTCCGGGGCTGTGAAGTGCAGCCTCCCAGTCCCGCTGCGGGCCAGCTCCGGCCACCCTGTGGCCCTGAGCCCGCGGGTTCCAGACGCCGGGAAGGGCAGCGGCAGGAAGTGGCCGCTGACTCCCAAATTCCACCCTGGGCTTGCTGGACCTGAGCCTTTACCACAGGCGTAGGCAGCAGGTGCCCTGCACCTGCAGACCCCTGTGCCACCCCAGATGCCCAATCCCCCCCGGAGGTGCTGAGCACATTTCTCCCAGTTCCTCCCCAAGGTGCCACCTCAGTGGGTGTGTATGTGCTGCTCTTGGGGATGGCTGGATGCCTGCAAGGATGGTTTGCCCCATCCCCAGGGACACCATGGGGACACTGTGCTGGCTCTGCAGCTGGGGCTGAGCACTGAGTGAGCAGCTGCCCTGCCCAGGTTCTTGCTTGAATGCTGTGTATCAAAGCAGCCTGAGCAGCCCTGGGGCTCAGGGCACATGCCAGGTACAATCCTGGCTGGGTTGGAGAGGAGGGGATTGGGCAGCACCCTGCACCTGGATGCATAGCCTGCCCCATTGCCCTGGCATTCCCCAGAGAGCGTTGGTGGCAGGGAGAGCAGGTGGGCACCATAGTGCTATGTGGCACCCAGAGCTGGCTGGCTCTGCAGGGGACTCTCCTACCCTCCTGGGGCACTGACCCACGCAGTGCTATCTAGTACACTTTGCTCACTTCACTGCCATTCCTGACTTTCCTGGGAACTGCTGTTTGCTTTTCTCTGAATTATGACTCCAGCTTGTGCCTTTGATCTGGGCTGTGTCGGCCACCCGTGACCAGGCCCTCTTCTACCTTTGAAGTGCAGTCACCTTCCCAGCCTTGGATGCTGCTTTTGCAACCTTGAGTGCAACCTTGGCTTTGTGGGGTGAGACACGCAGGGCAAGAGCATCCTTGGGGTGCCTGAGGTGTTCACCATCCCTCCTCCTCTCACGGACCCTGTGATGAGCCAGCACAGCTAACGGTTCTGACCTGGGCACTGAGGCATTGGGAGGTGTGCTTGCCCAGTATCAAGCAATGCCAGGGATGCTGGTGGGATGCTGGCGAGATGCTTGTGGGATGGGATGATGGCAGCAGAGCATCCCCCCCCTCCGGTGGCAGTGGGCAGGGACAGAGGAGGTGACCTGTATAGCAACTGGTCAAAAAGCAGATGCCAGTGCCATTCATTTCCTACACCCAAAGGGCCTTTCATGCCTCTGACTCCAATGGAAGAGATGAGACCTGCATGGAAAGTGTCTATCGGGGCACCAGCCAACCCATCCTGGCATCAGCCCTATCCTGCCACCCTTTCTGGCAGAGAGCAGTGAGGAGGGCTCAGCCTACCTATTCTGCCACTGGGAAGCTGGGGTCAGGCTTTGGACTCTGCCCTTGAGTGGGTCTGAGCGTCCCCATGCCCTCCCCTCTTTCCTGGCCCAGAGAGGATCCTACCTTATCTGTTACACTTTGTTCTCCTGCTGTCTGGGTGTGGAGCAGGGCAGAGATTAGTGTGTTCAGACCTTTGACACACACACAAACACACACAGAGCCACACAATCAGCCATGCATGCACCCGCAGCCATGCTCATCTGCACACTGCTGCACACACAGTCCCTATGCACGTCATCATGCTCACACTCACCGGCACTTGTAGGCCCACACTGTGCCCCACACCCCCCCGCAGCACCCCCTCCAGGCATATATGCGTTTCCCCATCCCTGTGCATGTTTGTTGGAGCGCTGTGAGCTGTGTTATGTTCCCAGTGGAGTGTGGCGCTTCCCCAGCCTGCCAAGATCTCTCATGTACATCAGCATGGCCCAGCGGGAAAGGTGGCATCTCACTGACAAGGTGTGCAGGCAGGAGGAGGGGGGCTTCCCATGTCAAGTCTGGAGGGAATAAGTGTGTGCAGGGAGGCAGGAGCTGTTCTGGCAGACTGGGAGCAAACCTGGGCATCCCTCATCTCACTGGCACATCATTTTCACTTTCTGTATGGCCACCAGAGATGCCTTGTGCTGGAGGCTGTGGTGGCAGGCAGGGGCTACCTGTTCCTACCTCTTATTAGGTCATGTCCCTGACCAAAGCTCACTGTCCCTATTGGCAAGCTGCAGCCCATGCTGCTCCAAGCAGGGAAGCCACAGCCCTTCCAGAGCGATCTTTGGCATTTCATGAATGACCCAAAAGCCTCTGCAGCCTGCCTCTCAATGGGAAGGTAACCCACTGTCCAGAGCAGGGGTACGGGGTATGTACGTGTGTGTGTCTGTGTGTGTGCACAGCTGGGAGCAGCCACATCCCCCCAGTGCCAGAGCTGCCCGTTCCCACAAACTCTGCTGCAGTCCTGGGGTAAAGCAGATGTAGCCTGATGGGCAGAGGGGGGCACAGCCCCTTCTCTGCCCCACAGCAGCACCGTGGCAGGGTGACCCGGCAGGGTGATGGTGCCTCTACTTTTTCCCACAGACCTTGCCCCGGATCTGCAGTGCGGGAGAAGGGCAGGCGTTTGCCTCTGCTCTGCAGCAGCTCTACACTGCAGTGACACAGCAGGAGGCCAAGCAGGCTCGGAAACGGCATTGCTCTGGTGAGGAGCTCCTTGTCTGTGGCATGGGGAGCATGTGATGCAGCTGTCCTCTCGACTGCTCAGCCCCATGTCCTGGGGTAAGGGAAGTGTGGTCCCAGGTGCAGCTCACCCCACGTAACAGTCTCCCCCTTTGCTTGCCCCCATGGGCTGGGCTCCCAATCCAAGCACAATTCCTAGAGTGGGTTCAAGCAATGCCCCATAGTCCCTTATCTCAATCCCAAATTGCATCTTTTTCTGGTACCAGAGGACGATGTGGATACAGCACCCACTGCAGAAACCACAGAGCAGTCCCATCCACCTGCTCCATCCCAGGAGGATGAAACGACATCTTCCAGCGAGAGAACCTCGGTGAGTGCAGCTCTAGAAAATCTCTCTGTACCAAAGGCAGGATGGGGCCCACATCTCCTTTCCCTCCTCTCATCCAAGCACTGTGCCCATCCAGGATGGGCTAGGAGTCTCAGCTTGGTTCCTAGCCCACTCTACCCCATGCATCCTGACTGGGGAGTCACTGTGTGATTGCACATGTGTATATATTTTGCACTCCCACCACAGAGATGATAGGAATGTCACTGCTTGCACACTTGCATACATCCTGCATGACTCCTCAAGGTGGAACTGACACTGCCTCCTCTTTGTTTCCAGCCAACCTCCTCCCCATCTCAGAAGCCCCGACTGCCAGCAGCCAAGGCCAAGCCAAAGAAGGCAAAAGGGCTCTTCAGCTGAGAGACTGCTGCCAACCTGCTGAGTTCCAGCATCTTGCTTCCCCCAGCATCCAAGAGAGGGAGTGCAAAGCACCCATGCATCGTCTGCCTCTTCTCTGAATCTCCTGGTGGACCCTGCCCAGGTCATGTCTTCCCTCCCAAGATGTCTCCAGTTGGGGAGATGGAGCTCCTTTCTTCAACAGTGTTTCAGGAAACAGCTTTTCTAACTCTTCCCTGGTCCAGAGTTTGCCCATGCTTCCTCTGGTGACAGATCCAGTGCTGGATCAGAGAGGAGTGGGAGGGATCCTGCCAGTGGGTGTGGGACAGCTGGGGCTCTGGCAGAGCTGTGGGGTTTGGCTGCTCAAGAGTGGGTTTTCAATAAAGGGCTGTGTCTGGGTGAGATTCCCTCTCCTGCTCTGTCCCACCAGGCCTGTAGTGTCTAGGAAGGGATGTAACCTCTGCTGCTGCTGGGTTTCCCTCAGGCCAGTCCTGATGTCCCAGGGACTTGCAGTGACTCTGGACAGTGAGGTGACAGCAGCTCATTGCAGTGGCACAGCACAGAGCTCCCCGCCATGCTGTTCCTCACTCTGAGCAGCAGTATGTGCTTTGGGGTATGCCCAAGGATGGCACAAGAGGATGCCCAGATCCTGGGGGCACAGCATGCTGAGGGGGCTGGAGCCCATGTTCTTGTCCCATACCAGGATACACACCATGTGCTGGTGCCTGCAGAAGCAGGCTGGCAAAGGCCCTGCATGGGCTGTGGGACACCCTACATTTGCGGGCACCTCCACTATAGTTATTGGGCAGGTGATACGGGGTTGATCCATGCTTTGGCCTCCAAGGAGCAGGAGACAACCAACACTGAATGCTGTCAGGCCTGGGAGCAGCCCTGGAGCAGGTTACAGATGCTCCCTGGACACAAAACACCACTTCCATCCCTTTACACTCCATCCATCCATCCATCCATCCATCCATCCATCCATCCATCCATCCATCCATCCATCCATCCATCCACTCCATCCACTCCTGCTTTCCTCTTCCAGCCCCTGGGTCCACATGCTTCCTTCAGGACTGGGACCTCATTCCTGTACCCAAGCCAAGTCCTAAAACAGCAGGCAGAGAGCCAGGCAGCAGGTAGGCTGCAGCCAGTGGTGCTGCTCTTCTGGGACAGGGACCCATGCCCCCAGCTGCCCTGGTCCCTGGGGCTGGGCCAGCTGCAGTCATGCTGCCTGTTCTCCTGGGCAGCAAGGGGGAAACAGAAACATCCGGAGCAGTCCCTGTGTCTGTGGAAGGGGAATGAAAGGGCCTTTGCTGGGCCACAGCCAACCAGTCCCAGGGTGAGTGCAACCAGTTGCTTTTTATATTTCCTTTCTGAGGGAGCAGCATGCAGGGCAGGGTGGGTGGTGAGAAGGGAAAGCCACGGGATAGAGAGCTTGTGCTGACGGCCCTAGCTTACGTATCCTGCATTTTCCCATCTGCAAACACCTTATCTTGGCAGCTTTGAGTCTGCCTGCTAGGCACTTGCCCCCAGGGAGGGTCCTGCTACTAGCTGAGGGGTAGGACAGGGCAGCAGGAGCTTAGCAGCTTAACAGTTTCCTGTATCTTCTGTCACCAGGTTGTCCCTGGTGCAACCTCTGCTCCATCCGTATGGACTCCACCTCTGGTGCAGAAGCTGCTCTGTTGCAAGCCTGGTCCCTCAGCTCCGTGCTGGCTCTTGGGTTTGTGCTATTCCCCTGTGCCTGCCAGCATGTTCAGGAGGAGTGCTTATCACCCCAATGAGGGCATCTGGCTTGTCTATCCTCTTTGGGTCTGAGGAGACATCACAGGGAGAGGCATGGCTGAAACTATTCCAACCTGGCTGTGCCAGTGGCTGGTGGACTCTCTAGGGGAGGAGTGGGTGGTGCAAACCAGCCTGTGTCTCTGCTTCTCCCTGGTGTCCTCAGCTCAGGGGAGCCAGTCCCAGGGATGCTGCAGAAATATTGTTCATGAGCCCTGTCCTGCTGCTAAGTCTTTGTGGAGCGTCCAGCAGCCCTAAAGACCTGCTGCAGGGACAGATACTGTTCCATTCACTCCTCTCCCAAGGCAAGGGGACTTGGGGATGCATAAGCATGGATGGGGGTAAATAAAAGCAGGAGACTGAAGACTGTAGGAGAAACAGCTTTGCCAATGCCCCCCAAGGAACCGCAGGGACCCTCAGAACTCTAGCTTGGGGCCACTGGTTCCTCCCTGGCCCAGGATGTCGCCAGCTCCGGGGAAATGTCATTACATATTGTCCCATCCTGTCCTGCCGGGGTCTCCTTCACTGTCCCCACCCCCTCCTCACTGGAGCCAGCTGGATTTGAGCTCCCGACACACATTAAAGGCCACAAGTTCGGCCTCGGCCTCCATAAATTTGATTCCATAAATATTAGTTTTCGCAGGGTTTAATGAAGCCGTTATGCTGGGCACGGCCCAGCACCCCGACCCGTGCCCTTAATAAGGGCTCTGTGGCCTCGATTAAAGGGACCTTTCAATCGCTGTCAAGTATTTTTAGAAAAGGAAAAAAAAAAAAAAAAAAAAAGAGAGAGAGGGAGAGAGAGAGAGAAGAAGACGACCAAGGCAGCGAACAGGGAAAGGAAAATCCCAAACCCGTCCTGTGCAAAAATAGAGAAATAGCACCACCTAGACTGCCTGGCTCGGCTCCGCCGCCCGTTCACCCTGCGCAGCGCCCAGCTCCGGGCAGCCCTGGGAGCCCAGCGAGGGGTGTGCGGCATGCTGCACTGCCGCTCGGGTGGGGACGGTGGGATGCGGTGCTGGGGAGAGCCGAACGGCAGAGGGAAGAGGCACTGGTGCCCTATCGTAATGCAGGCAGGAGCAGCGCGTCCTGGCGTCCAGGCCAGAAGTCCCGGCGGTGCCTGAGAGTGACCGAGTGTTGAAGGAAAAGCCATGTGATACAGGGACAGACGTTTGCATCTCTCCCACCTCCACTGTAGCAGCAAGGGTCCTTCCCAACAGTTGCCCAAGCAGGAGTCCCCCTCCCCGGGCGAATTTTCCCCCTCAGACATCCCAACTATATCTCAGCCTCCCGCTGCCTCCCCATACACCCAGCTTGGCTGCCCTATTGTGCCTGGTGTCCCTGTCCCACTCGGCCCTAAATGCCCGCAGGCTTTGCCTGGCACCAGAACTGGCTGACGTTGGGAAGCTGCATGGAGAGGTGATGGACTCTGCACCCAGCAGCAGGGCACTGTCACTGCTTGCTGTGGCCAGGACCAAAGCACAGTGCCACGGCCCCTGCATGGGCAGGAGTTGCTGTCACCAGCAAACCCAACTCCCTGTCTTCCAGCATGGGTCTCCATGGGACAGGAATACTGTTACCAGCAAGGGCAGGGCAAGGGCTGTGAGCCTGGAGCTGCTGGGAGGGGGACAGCGGCTTGTGACATGCACACTGAATGCTGGCAGGCTGCAGAGGTTATTTGGAGGTCTGGGTTTGTGACATTGTCATTCTTAGGGAACTTCTCCCTGAAGAAGTGCTGCAACCTCCAGATGCAGTGCTATCCTAGATCATCCTGCTCCACAGTTTCGTGATGTGCAAAGTGGGAAGCTAGGCTCCTTTTGTTGGGAGTACAAACCACCCTGGAGGATCCTGTGAGTCTAGTCCAGGGTCCATAGGGTCTAGTTCTCCTGTGATGCACAGAAAGTCGTGTCCCTTCTGCATCCCTGAGAGGCCAAGGGCAGGAGTGAGGTGCTGTGGTATGTCCCCTCTGCCTTCTCTGCTGATGCTCTTAGGATGCTCCACGGGAAGGATCAGCTGAAGAAGCGTAGAAGTGGGGTGGTCTGGGGCTGCTGGCCAGACACCCTAGCTTCGTCATGGGCAGGAGCAGTGGGACAGCTGCATCTCACCATCCTGCTCAGTGGCAGGTCTTCACAGAGGCTCTGGGCATTGGTTTTGGGTATGCAGTATGAAAACCAGTCCAAAAACCTGATGAACCGTGGCTACTGAGTATGAAAACCTGATGGAGACACCTCTGGCCAGCTGCACTTTGCTTGCAGCTCCTGCGAAGGAAATGGTCTGCTGGGGGCATTAGATAGCAGCATTCCAAGTCTGTGGGAGATGCTGGCTCCCCAGCCTGCATCCCTCTTGCCCAGGTTGCTTGGTGCTGCTGAGAGCCGCCAAGCCCTGCAGCCAGAGCGGGATGTCTAGCTGCGCTATTCCAACCTGGCTACTGTATATCCCTAGGAGTGACCCGTGCCCTGCGCTCAAGGAAGAGCTGGAGAGGGAACATCCCTGAGTGAGTTTGTGTGTGTGGGCATCCCAAGGCACTGCCTCACCTGGGAAGATCCTAGGGAACCAGAGGCTGTGCAAGCGGACCTGTGCCGGACCCCTCCCCGGCACACAGCTGGGGGAGAACCGGGGGGGCCCTTCAAACCCTCGCTCCTGAAATCAGGGTGTTATATTTACTTTCCCCTTTTGGCAGCTAGAAGGGGAAGCCCATCCCAGCCCCTCATTGTTGTCTCAGCGAGTTAATCAGATGCCATAATCCTGTTGTGGAAATATCGGGCCTCCCTGGAAACAATGGGGAGCGAGAATATTGTGGTTAAATTTCAACCAGCTGCCTCCCTGCTCTGTTTGATCCCCGCCCGCAGGCCCGGGCCCCTGGCGAGCAGGCGGCGCGGCGGGGGCCGGAGCCCCGGGGGTGCCACCCCCGCCCACTCTGCCGCGAGGGAGCCCCCGCAGGACGCCCCGCGAAGGGGGCGAAGGGTGTGCGGCGGACCGGGAGCGCCTCGGGCGGCGGCGGGGCTGCCCCGGGGGGCAGGTGGCGGCGGGCACCCCCGGCGGGGTGGGCTGCGGGGCTCGGCAGGGGGAGGAGGCTGCGGGCGGCCCGGGGCAGGTTCCACGGGGAGGAGGCGAGAGAGGGAGGGCGCTGGGAGGCTGGGACACGGGCAGGGTGCGGTCCTGGCGGTTCCCGGTCCCGGATCTCTTCAATTTCCCCTCTCACTCCTGCCCGGGGAGCGGAGGCAGCGGCGGCTCCGGCTCCGGCTCCAGCCTCGCCGCGTTGACCGCCGAGGCGCAAACCGCGGAGGGCTCCGGCAGCGCCGAGCCCCGCGCCCCGCGCCCCGCAAGCGGCCGCTCGCCTGCCAAAACAAACGGCCCTTCGCTATTTATTGCCGCCGCCGTGCCACGGCAGCTCAGAGCGGGCCGACGCCAGCTCGCCGCACCGGGCAGCCGGAGCGCACCCGCGCCGGGCAGCCGCCGCGCCCCCGCCGCCGCCGCCGGCACCGGCACCTGCCCGCCGGCTGCGCGCCGCATGGGGAGCCCCGGGCCGGGCGGCGGGAGCGGCGGCCGAGCCTAGTGGGGACCCCGGAGCCACCGGTGCCCCGGGCCCCCCGGGGCCGCCGGGCGCGCCATGAAGCCGGCGCGGCTGCTGCTGCTGCTGAGCGGGTGCGCGCTGCTGCTGGCGCCGGCCGTGCGCGGCTGCGGGCCGGGCAGGGTGGTGGGCAGCCGCCGCCGCCCGCCCCGCAAGCTCATCCCGCTCGCCTACAAGCAGTTCAGCCCCAACGTCCCCCGAGAAGACGCTGGGGGCTAGCGGCCGCTACGAGGGCAAGATCGCGCGTAACTCGGAGCGCTTCAAGGAGCTGACGCCCAACTACAACCCCGACATCATCTTCAAGGACGAGGAGAACACTGGCGCCGACCGGCTCATGACCCAGGTACGGCACCGCTGCCGCCCGGTTCTACCCCCGCGCCGGGCATCTGCGGGCACTGGGGCTGTCCCGGAGCGCCCTGCTACCCACTCTCCGGGGACGGTGTGGGCCCCGCGCTGCGGCTTCCCCGTCCTGCCCCGGACATCCCGGTGCCGGGTCCGGGCTGCCGGCGTGCAGCGAGTGCATCTCCCTTCGTCGGGCGCTGCAAAGCTCTGTCCCTTCGGCTGCGCTGTGCGCGTCGGACAACACGCTGCGCCTTGGGACGGCAGCACCCTGCTCCCGGAACCGGCAGCACCTTCTCTCCCGAGATGGCAGCACCCTGCCCCGCTGCTCCTCGGAGCCTGTGGCATCCATGTCTGGCTGCACCCCAAGGAACGCCCTGCGTTGCTGCCCTAAACTCTCGTCCCCCTGGCCCCCAGGCTGGCATAACCCTGCACTCCAAGCTGGCAGCAGCCGGCCCTGGTGCCCCTGAGCTGTGCCACACTGCCCGCGATCCGGCAGCATCCTCCCACATCGCCCGATCCAACAGGGCTGTGCCGCGCTGTTCCCTGGTCAGGCAGTACCCTGCCCCATGCAGCCATCCTGCCCGTGCCCCTCCACTCTGCCTGCCCACTGGCAGAGCAGGCAGCCTGCCTGGTGGATCCGAGGGACAGACCAGAGCCTGGTGTGCTAGCAGGGAGGAGAGTAGGCTCCAGGAGTGCTCTTGCTGACCTTGTCCCCACTCTGACACTGAAAACCTCAGTGCCCCCTCTTCCCTCATGTCTCGTGTGTTGTGGTGAAGGGTGCTCAGTGGGAACTGCTTGCTGAGCTCGGGGCAGGGGACAACCTGTTACTGCAAATGCCGTGTTACAGTCAGCTTACAAGTGCCCTGGGCCGGCAGGAAAGATGGGGGGGTGGACGACACAGACGACAGCAGAGGAGGGGGGGTGATGCTGGACGAAGGTTACTCTGTGTTTTAATATTGCCAGGAGAATGCCTGAGGGTTTCAGGAATGCAGATAAGGAGCCGCACGGCCTTGCTAAGAAACCTGGCCACCAGCCTCAGCAGGGTTACAGCCTGAACGAGCTCCTGGGGGAAGCAGAGGGGAGCTGGGGCTGCCCGTCTGACCACTGCACCCCCCGGTCAGGGGCGGGCAGGTGGGTGAACATGAGAGGCTATGATGCTGGGCACTGAGCAAGGCCCTGGCCATAGTTTCTGACCAAGGTGCTCGTAACATTGGGAGGAGAAGCTTCTTGGGTGCTGGCTTGACAGCTCTGCAGCCCCCTGTGCCTGTAGAGCAGTTCCCTTAGGGCAGGGACCATAGTCTGGGTTGCTTTTCAGGCTGGGGACTGTAGCAGAGGGACCGGGATCCCCTGCAAGGCAGCAAGCTTGGGAGTTGCACGAGTTATGGTTGCTGGTGACTGGAGCCCTGGGGCTGGGTTGTAATGTTCCCCTGGGGAACAGCTTCAGGGATATTTGAGGAAGCAGTGAGCTCCTCTGGTCCATGCTTCGGGGAAGTGGATGATATCATTGGAGGCAGGAGAGTGCTTCTTGCTGTGTTTTCTTCCAAGAGTGCTCCCACCACCTTCTGCAACCCAGCCAGTGCCCCGCAGCACACCTGGGGGAGGGAGAGTTCCGTGTCCTACGTGCCAGCCTAACATTTCATGCTGTACCACTGCCTTGTTGGCAGAGTACCTGGAAGCATCCTGGTCTTCTTGGGCTTCTTCTTGAGGGTTCTTACTCCAGCAGGGTCCCTGGCCACCACACAACCATGCACAGATGGGTACCACCATGCCTTGGGCAGCTCTGCAAGGAATTTTTCCTCTTGCTATGGAGGGGCCATGATTCCTTTCTGCCATCCCACAGCCCTCTGGGATTGTACTGTGGCCCCTGGCTGTGGGAGATCCCCCCAGATATGGGAACTCTAGCTCTGGCACCATGTCCTGTGTTGCTATGGGTTGGGAGAGGCCATTGACCCAACTCCTTGTCCCTTCCCCCAGAGCACTGGCTTTTACTGCTGTTGACTCACTTCAAACCTGTTTTCTTTCCCCAAGTCCAAGGGTCTGGGTGTCCCAGGCAGCCGGAAGATGTCGCCTGCTTAGAGGAGTGGGTAGTGCTGCTCTCTGCCCGCCTTTCCTTTATCGTTTCATCTTCCTCAAGAATTCCAGTGTGTTTGCTCTCACTGGTCCCACTCGGAGGTGCTGAGATAAGGCTGGAGGCAGAACCCGCCTCACCTCTCCCCAGCAGCCTGGCCCAGGAATGCCATGCGTCCCCTGCCCCCATGGAGTCCCAAACCCAGCCTCTCCCTACCCCAACCATCATTCCTTACAGCCACTGCTTGTCCAGCTGACACACAGACCATCCATGCAGTGGTGAGGAATCTCTCATGAAGACCTTGGAGTAGGACTTTTGGCTTTCTTTGGGGGAAACCTCACTTCAGGAGGAGATGCTAGTAAGACCCCTCTTCTCCTGGCCAGGCCAGGCTCTGAACATGGGAGTAGCCGTGGCCAAGCACACTCCATTCACAACACCTCTGCTGAGACTGTGGTCACACCTGAGTGTCTTTTATACTTCCCCTGAGATGACCCTGGGGTCCCTGCCAACTGCACCCCATCTTGGAGCTCTTGCCCTGCTGCCTTCCCTAAAGTGGTTTGGCTTGCCCCACAGGACATGGTTCTGTCCCTGGTATGGACACAAAAAGGGAGATGCAAAGGTTGGGCAGAAGGTGGGTAGAACTTCTTTGCTCAGCCCAGCCCAAGATCCCCATGATCTTCATCATGAGGTGCATGGGACAGCAGAGCTACCAGCTTAGTGTGGTGATATGGGGCCCCATTCTGCATGTGAGCTGGGGGTGCCCAGTCATCTGCACCACTACAGGGACAAGCTGTGCCCTCCCTGCAATCACCATCAAACACAGAGCCCGTGGACAGCCCATGTTTATGAGTTTTCTGGTCCCTGCCAAGGGACCTGTTCATGCAGGCGAGCCCCTGGGCAGGCAATGCCCAACCCTGCCTACTTCCTGCAGCTCATGTGTGCTTCCTGACCATTGCTGCTTGCTCCTTACCCATCCCTGTCCATCCCTATTCTTTGTTGTCTTCTCTCTGCCTCCTGTGCCTGCTCCGTGCGCATCCCCACCTGCTCAGCCTTGCCTATCACTGCGTGCTCATCCCTGCCTGTCTCCTCCTCATAGTTGCTTCTTCCCTTGCCGATCCATGGTTGTTCCTTGTCCGCTACTGCCCTGCTCACCAGTTCTCCACCCGTTAGTACCCGCTTCCTCCCCGACCTGCCGGTGCCTGCCTAGTCCTTGTCCGTCGGTACCTGCTCCCTGCCGGTCCCTGCCGGTCCCCTCCCGCGCTCTGACACCTGCTGGCCACCGATGGCACCGGCAGAGCCGGGGACAGGGCGCTCCAGGCCTCTGCCTGACGCTGTCCCTGCCTGGGGGAGAAGGCTTGCAGTCTCGTTGATTTTTGTGCGTGCAGGGTGCCCCTGGAGGACAGAAAAGCTGGCAGTGAGGGCCGGAGGGGTGCCCGGAGCGGGGTGCTGGCATGGTAATGGCAAAGGAATGCCTGAAGTGATGGCTGGGGGATGCAGGGGATTCTCTCCTTGCTTCCAGTGCTGAACTCCCGTACTGCAGGGTCCCGGTGGGGCTGGGGATCTTGGGAACAGCTTGTCACACGTGCCAAGTGGCACCACGATGGTGCTGGACGGGGACAAAAGTCACTCTCCTCCCTATTCCTCCTCCCCTCACTTAGCAAACTGTTTGTCCAGCACCTTCCCGGCTTATCTCCCCACGCCCAGGGAGCTGTGGGATGACGGCAGACCTCATGTGGGGCAAAGGCCTGCCTGGCACTGCCCTTCCCAGGGCCTGGACCCTGCCAAGTGAGAGCAGGTTTCCGCAAGAGCAGCAGCATCCACCTTCCTAGGATGGGAGCAGGTGCTTGGGAATAGGGTGAGGAGCTACATTTTTGGTCCCTGTGGAAGCAGTGTTGGGGCATTTCTGAGCCTGGGGATGTAGCCAGCACCAGGTTTTAAAGCCCTGGCTCATGCTTGTTGTAACTGTCTCAGGACTCACGACATACGATGGTGGGGAGCTCCAGTACTGAGCTGGGCATCATGCAAAAATGTCCCCAGCAGTGGCTGGTTTTTAAGCTGCTGTCCAGTCATTTCATTTAACACTTCCCAGGACTGGCTTTGAACAAGAGCATGAATGCTCTGTCCACTGCCTTGATTTTATGGGACTCCTTGTTTCCTGGGGAATGGAAGTGAGAGAACCACTGGAGTCTCTTACTTCTGTGGAGGCAGAGCTCTCCCACCCAGCAAGCACCAGGCAATGACAATGGGACTCCTGATCCAGGTGGATGCCTCTGAACCAGCTGTACCTGTAGCTGTGAACCTCAGCCTTTGGAGCCAGTGTGAAAACACTCCAGTCTCTGCTTGTCTCTTTTAAATTGCCTTAAGTTTTATACACAGTTTCACTTAGTGTGATTCTTAGGGTGTGCTGTGCAGGGCCAGGAGTTTGATCCCATGAGTCCCTTCCAACTCACTCAATTCTATGATTCTTCAGGACCTCATGGAATCTCCTTTTTGGGCTGCACAGCCCTAGTCCATTCACCTGGTTTTCTGTAGAAGCTTCCATATTTCTTTTCCTACACCTTTTCTGTTTATCCTCCATCCCTTCATTACCAGGGCAGGGACCAGAAGCTGAGGCTGTACTTTTGCAAGTCAAGCACACAGAGTTTTGGTCTTTCCCTGACCTTCAGCTGTGGCTGGGGGATGTGGGGCAGAGCAGGATAAGGCCAGAAGGACTGTGAAACAGGCATTTGGGGCTGGCATGTCTCTGCTTGCTGGAGAGGACTGCCATGGGCACCTACCTGCATGTGTGACCTCTGTGCCCAGAAGGTCTGGGGCTTTTAAGATCTGCTGCTGCTCCTCAACCCAGGATTTTCAGCCCTTGTGGCGCAGAGAGGTGAAGGCTTCACTCCACATTCTTTCTGTTCCAGCACAACAGAGCTTTTGAGCAGGTTTGGCACTTCCCACAGGAGCAGAGGCTGGCTGAAGCTCTGAGGCTGCCCAGTGCTGTACCCTTGTAACACAGGACTTGAGGAGCCATACCAAGCAGAGCTGTATTGAGGGCTGGGCAGATTGTTTCATTTGTGCCTGGAGACAACCCTAGGGTCCCTGGGACCTCCTCCCAGACAGGAAGCAGCAGGATTGAAGCTCCTGTATCCTCCTCCTGTCAGATGGGAACTGCTGGGGTACAGTTAGCAACAGGGCAGGTGTCAGGTGAGCAGAGAGGGTGTTTTAGCCTAGCCCAGGCTGCATTGCCCAACAGCCTCTCAAATGAGCCTGGAATTGGGGGAGAGAGGGAGGAAAAGGGTGCCCTGTTGGGTGCACACTCCTCTGCTCAATGCTGGGGTATCAGGTTCTTCAGGGAGTTTGGAGAGCACAGGATAGACAAGGTGTCTCATGTTCTCAGATCTTCCTCTGCTGGACCAGCCCCCAAGGGCCTGAGGGCCCAGGGAGGCTTAATGGAAGCATGGTGGGATGCAGCCTGCACACCAGGCAGATAATTTTTCCCTCCAAAAAGCTTTTAGTGACTCTGTCCCTTTACCCTACAGCGCTGCAAGGACCGCTTGAACTCCCTGGCCATCTCTGTCATGAATCAGTGGCCAGGGGTGAAGCTGAGAGTGACGGAGGGCTGGGATGAGGATGGGCACCACTCAGAAGAGTCACTACATTATGAGGGCCGAGCTGTGGACATCACAACCTCGGACAGGGACCGCAACAAGTATGGCATGCTGGCTCGCCTGGCCGTGGAGGCTGGCTTTGACTGGGTCTACTACGAGTCCAAGGCACACATCCACTGCTCCGTCAAGTCAGGTAAGTCTGGGGTGGGGGGCAGTGGGTGGAGCTGGGGGCCAGACCCCCTCTTGCAGCATATCCAGGGAGCCTGGCTGGCAGGGTGGGGTGCTCCTGCAGGGGGTGCCGGCTCTTGCATCCTGACTTCCCTATCTGGGGCAGACAGTCAGGTGGGGAGTGAGTCACACACCTGTGGCCAGGCAGCACAATGGGGCAAATTCCCCACATGGCTCCCATAGACCTACATCTTGACCCACCCTCTCTATCCCCTTCCTTTTCTCAGCCCACACCCCTTTCTTCCCCAGCCTAACCCTCCAGTATGTCCATCGCCCCTGTCTCCCCTACCTCTGCCCTTGCAGTCCCTTAGTGCCCATGCTCAGCTTCATCCAGCCCTGCCCTGCTCCACTGCTGGCTGCTTTTGAGCTTCTGCTGTCACAGCAGCATCTCTCCATCCCTGCAGGGATGGCCAGACAGGGACAGGCCAGGGTACCCTGGGATCAGCTCTTGGCTGTGCAGCACCATCTGTAGAGGAGAGCAGAGCTGGGTGGTGCTTTGAGGGGTGCTGTCGTCGCTGGTGGTGTTTGCTTCCTCCTGTGCGGTGCAGTGGGGGCGGCGGGGTGGAGGACGGGGAGCAGCTGCTCTCAGGCCGTGCCCGTGGTCCGGAGGGGATTGCGTGGGGTGCAGGCCCCCCCCCTCGCAGCCCGGGAGAAGCAGCCTTGCCCGGGATGCGGCTGCCGCCGGAGCGGCCGCGCTGGCTGCAGGCTGCAGAGGGCAGCAGCGCCCCGCGCACGGCCCCGGCCACCGCCGGGAGCGGCCGTGCTGTGCCCGTGTCGTGACAGGCTGGGGAGGGCTCTGCCTGTGCGTGGGCTTGCGCGGACACTTGCTGGCACACAGATCCCGTGCGGCAGCGCCGTGCCCGCACACGGAGCCCTCTCACACGCAGGCACAGAGGGCCGTGCCAGCGCACACACGCCCGCACCCGTGCCCGCACACCGGTGTGCCACACACCACGCGCGGCGGTGCCGGGGCCGGTGTGCCTGCGCTGTCCCCCGTCCCTCGTCCCCGGGCTCAGTTCCCACCGCACTGTGCCTGTCCTACTGCCCTAGCCCGCGGCCAGCGGCTCGACAGCCCCCGACGCCAGGCGGGCCCCCCGCGCTGACCCGCTCCCCGTGCTGATGCCAGGACGGGCACAACGCCGGCCGGCGATGGACGTGGGGCAACCGCGCCGCAGAGAGGGAGTGATGCGCCCCCGAAGAAGAGGGACAAAACGTGGCCGGAGGACCAGGACTCCCGTGCCCTGGGGCACCCTGTGGGGCTGGCAGGAGGAGTGGGGCCAGGCTCCGAAGTGAGGACCATGACCCCACAGCCGTGAGGCTGGCCGGAGGAGTGGGGCTGTGCCCCTGGAGAAAGACAGAGGCTTTTGAATCCTGGGATGCTCCCCTTGGACCAACTGAAGAGGGATGCCTTAACCCAAGCAGCAGACTGGGGCCCTGAGGCCCTGAAGGGCTTCTAGAGGCTGGTCATATTCCCCTCACTCTGCAGCAGCTCCTCAGGGCTCTGGGTCCCCCATATTTATCCCCAAGGCCATGGGCAGCCCAAGATTGTGTGGTGGAGGCTGTGGGGTACACATCCTGATCCCCCCAGAACTGTGTACAGAGGGCAGCCGGGCTGCCCCTGCCTCTTAGTAAATGGCTTTTATTTTTGTATGGATGGCCACGTGGCCTGTTGTATGTATTGTGTCTCCTCGGGTCCTTCCCTGCACCCACCTACCCCTCCATGCCCAGCACCTATGCCATCCACTTCTGCCAGGCACCCCTCTCACCCTCTTGCAACCCCTCCCCATGGCTCTGCTGCCTGCCAGGGGATGCAGGGTGCAGGATTTGGGACCTGGCCTCTGGGGCAAGGACAAGGCAGACACTGCACCTCATCTGAGCAATAAAAGGATTCTGTCCCAGAGATGGATGCCTCTCTTCATCGGCTTGGGGGCTGGGATTTGGCTCTGCCCAAACCTGGGGAGTGATGGGGGCAGTGCCATCTGGGTGGGGACATTCAGGGATTAGATGAGAGAGCTGGGAGAGGGCCCTGAGAGGGGGCTTAGAGCTTAAGGATGGAACTGTGCAGAGCTAGGACTCTGAGGTGAGATGCCTCTGGCAGAGGGTGGGAGAGTATCATACAGACACTAAGATGGGAGTTGCTGGGACTTGGGGGAACACTGCTGCTGGGGTGGCTAACCACCATTCCTTAGGAAGCCAGGGCTCCCCTGCTACATGCCAGAATGGGCCCCAGGTGACACTTCATCTGGGGAGGGGTAGGAGATTTGTGCCACCATTCTAGGAGACAATCCCAAAGAGTTTGGGTCTTTTATCCTGTGGCAATCACTAGGGAAGCCCTACCCAGGGGGCTGGTAGCTTTTGCACGATGATGGCCACAGGTTGTGACAACTCCCTACAACCCAGAGAATCAGGAGCTGGCTGGCATCGGTGGTGCAGGGGTGAGCAGGTGGGCAAAGGGAGCAGGACTGCCACATGGGGTGGAGAGGTGCTGCAGTGCTGGGAAAGGGTGCTGCATCCTGCACAGTTCCTTGCAGCATCCTCCCAGGCAGTACCCAGGACCAGCACTGAAGGGAACAGGGATGCTGTGGGGGTATGCAGAGTGAGACCAGGCACTCCTCAGCCTGCCATCGTCTCAGGGCTCTGCCTCTGCTTTTTCAAGCTTCAGGTGCCTCCTGGTAGTGTTTTGCACATTTCAGGCTGTGGTTGTGTCCCAGCTTCCCCTGCCTATTTTGGGGCTTGGGACCTGGCTCTGTACAGCAGGTTCAATGCCCTGGGACCACTCTGGAGTCCCCAGGTGCCACCTCAGGTGACATGGTGGCTGGAGGGTGAGGTGCCTGGGGGAGATTGGTGGCCAGGGGTGTGTAGGGGACAAACTCACATTGATGATCCAGGGCAGGGTTATGCCTGGGTGGGCAAAGCCAGGCAGACTGGGAAGGTGTCTTTGCACAGTGGAAACGTGGTGCTGAGGGTCTGGCTAATGGGTAACCCTCCTATCCTCTCTCTCTCCCTTGGCAGAGCACTCAGCCGCTGCGAAGACGGGGGGCTGCTTTCCCGGGCGGGCACTGGCAACGCTGGAGGATGGTGCCCAGACGCCACTGTGGGCACTGCGCCCAGGCCAGCGAGTGCTGGCAATGGACGGGGCAGGCAGGCCCACCTACAGTGACTTCTTGGCTTTCCTGGACAAGGAGCCCCGTGCCCTCACTACCTTCCACGTCATCGAGACACAGGAGCCGCCGCGGCGCCTGGTCCTGACGCCCACCCACCTGCTCTTTGTGGCAGAGAATGCTTCGGCGCCCGCCGCCCACTTCCGTCCCATCTTTGCCAGCCTTGTGCGCCCGGGACATTTCGTGCTGGCGGCGGCTGGGGGGGGCAGCTTGCAGCCTGCTGAAGTGGTGCGGGTGCGGGACCAGAGGGAGATGGGAGCCTACGCCCCGCTGACACGCCATGGGACACTGGTGGTGGATGGCGTGGTGGCCTCGTGCTTTGCTCTGGTGCAGGACCAACAGCTAGCACAGCTGGCCTTCTGGCCACTCCGGCTCTACCACAGCCTGGTGGGGTGGCCAGGGGTGCAGGGGGATGGTGTGCACTGGTACTCAGGGCTGCTCTACCGCCTGGGCAGGCTGCTCCTGCCCCCTGACAGCTTCCACCCACTGGGGATATCCCAGGCGGAGAGCTGAGGGTGCACCACAGCCCCAGCCAGCACAGCCAGTGGAGGTGGTGGCTGCAGGGTGACTCACTAGGGGCCAGCACCCCCTCCCAAAGCTGGGTGCCCATGGGGAGCTGCCTCCAGCCCTGCCTGCTTGGGGTACAGCCACCTCCTGGTTGGGGGACACCAAAGCTCCATGGTGTGCCTCCTCCATGCTCACCACCCCCTCCTCACCGCCTGTTCCTGGGGACAGGAGGGAGGCATGAAGGGTTTTCCCCCGGGACAGCGGGTTGCCCCCGGCTGGATCCACATGCTGCTATGTGTGTGTGTGTGCAATGTGTGCGTGTGTGCAATGTGTGTGTGTGTGTGCCCAGTTAGCTGATGGAGGTCTGATAGACGAAGGGGAGAGGGAAGAGGAGAAAGCCCTGGCTGCTTTGCCAGGGCTCCCAGCCTGTCTGCACCGAGTGGGGAAGTCTTGGGAGAGGGGCCCAGGGCCCTTTGTTAAGCAACCTGGGTGGGAAGGCAGGCAATGCTATTTCCACCTGTGGCACATGGCAGCTGGGAGGAGGGTGGCTCAGGTACTGGGACTGTGCCTTGTCCCTAGCCCAGGTGCAGAGGGCACCCAAAACAAGCAGGAATGGGGGGTCTGGCACAGCTCTGGTATGGGCCTTCCAACTTGTTGACACAATTTCCACTGGAGTGATAGACTGGGGAGTGAGGTGCCGAGCTCTCCTCAAAGCCAGTACCAGAGCCACACAGCTGGGCATCCTTTGGGGCTGCTGTGACAGCATGGGGCACTCTGGCTGGCAAGAGGGCCTGTGGAGGCAGACACATGGGCAGAAGGGTGTAAATGCCAGCCAGGCATAGACACACTGGTAGGAGCAGGGGTGGGGAGAGTCAGGGCTCCAACCCCAGCCTGCTGGAGCCTGAAGAAAGAGGCAGAGGAGAAAACCTTCCCAGCACCTGGCCTTGAACTGGCTCAGCCCAAAAGCCTTTCCCCACCCCAAAGCTATAAAAACTCCTCAAGCTTCAGACCTTGGCTGGCCTGACCTCCCCAAGCCCCCAGTACCCCAAACCTTCAGGGTAATTCGTTGCTGCTCACCCACTCCTGGGACCTGGGGAGAGTCCCATCAGAGCTGCAGCCACAGTTCCCCCACTCCAGATCCTAGCTAGAGCCTCGGCCTCCCCTAGCTCCACATAAGTGGAGGGGAGGAGGGCGAGGGAGGCTGTGACCCATGTCCCCCCATAGCATCACGCGCCTTTATTTATTTATCTGCTCTTTGTATGTACCATAGATGGGAGGCAGTGTGGGCGCGTGTAGGGTGAGACGGAAGTGCAGGGTGGGGGTGGGAAATCGTTTGGTTGGGGGGGGGGTGATTTTTTTTTTTTAAACAAAAAGCAAAAATTATTTAAAGATTATTTTAAAGCACAGCTTCTATGGTGATTGTTGTCCAGGATGAAGTGAGGGAGCGTGAGCGTGGCCGATAGCAGGTGTATTTTTGTCTCTTCACTGGATGTACCTCTCCTGGTTGGGGAGGCAGCCCAATAAATCTATTGTCTCCCCAGCAGGAGCTCTGAACTCTGGTGTAGAGAGGGCAGGCAGGGCTAGAGGGCATCTTGTACTTCTCTGGGAGCAAGATTTCATCACCCCAGTGGCCTCCACCAGGAAGGATGACATCTCTCTCCTCACTACTTCATCCATACCCAGGGGAGGTGGGCAAATGGAGGCTGTGGGGTTGACCCAATCTACACGGGACCAAACTGTCATTTGAGCCACCTGGAAACTAGGACAAGTGGGGCAGGATGTGGTAGGGACAGCCACTGTGGGACTGCCAGGGATACCTCTCCATCCCAGTCTGGACTCACCACCTCAGTGCCTGTCCATCCTTCTGTACCACCCCCAATCACCACAACACGCTCTAATCCAAAAGATGGAGCCCATATCCTGTAGACAGGTTTCCAGTGTCACTAGTGTTAGTCAGTGCTGCCCCTCACCCCTTGTCAGCCTTCTCCCCCTTCTACCCCATCACCATGCCAGCAGAAGGAAAGTCCACCAGCCAGCATCCCACACAGCCTCCCCATACCTGTCCCAGGCACACACCTCTCTGTACACACCCTGCCCCATCCCCAAGCTGCCCTGCCATGGTCTCCTGGGCTATGCTGGGATCAGGATCTCCCTAGGGCTTTCCCTGGACCCCACAGCATGGCAAGTGTGAAGCAATTCGGCAGCAGGCTGTCAGCGAGGGCCCTCATCACCGGGCTAATTTAAGGGCTCGGCAAGGCGGCAGAGCTAATTTAATTAGGTTCTTATTACAGAGAAGGACAAATTGGTCCCCCGGGGGGGCACGGGGTCAGGCTTTCGAGAAGTGCTTTATGGAGTGAAATTTCTATCAGGCTGTTGTCGCAGGCAGGGGGAGCCAGAGGCAGAGGATGCATAAGGAGGGGGATACGCTCTTTGGTGTGCCCGCTGTGGGAGATCATCTCCACGTCTAGGTTTTTAGGGAATCGGTGACTGTGGGGGAAGAATTCTTTGCCCCATTAGGAGGTTGCTGCAGGGTATGTGGCAGCTGCTTTGGGATGGATGCAGTGAAAGAAAGCAGGGAGGGCCTGGCTCTGAGCTGGCTTCAGGGCAGTGAGAGGAAGGGAAAACAGCCATAAGTAAGATGGCAGGGTCTTTCTGAAGCTCCATTAACCCGCCCACAGCTCCATAACCCCGCAGGAAAAGAATGTTGAGGACAAAATTATGTCCAGCTGACAAACAGGACTTGTGGAGGTCTCTCCCTTGCTTGGATGTCATGCTCTGTCTTGTCACAGCCCCAGGAGAACCAGGACAGCCTGGGAGCTGCCCCATTGCCCGTGGGCACGTCAAGCAGACCCATCTCCCAGCGTGCCAGTGCCAGGGGAGGGGTGGTCCCAGCAGGGTCCCAGATGGGCGGTGATGGATGGGGATGCTGGTGGGTGGCCGGCAGAAGGGCCGGGCTGGAGGGTCCCACAATGGATGTTTCTCCATCAATTTGTCCTCATTACCATGTAAATAGTGGGTGGGAGGGAGAGGAGGGCATGTGGCGACAGGAGACACCCCCCACATGTTCCCATCTGGGGTAGCACGTCCCACCCCCCCATCCTTCCAACCCTGTCTGAGCGTGTTAAACCAGCTCAAACAACCTCCGGCCTCTAATTCAGCAGAAGAGAGGTACCACCCCCTATTCAGAGCCTTGAAAAGGCTACAGGGTCCGGCGATGTTAACAAGGGGGAGCATGGTCCCCGTCCCCGCCTCTCCCGTCTGTCCCTTGCCCCACGGCCTTCTGCCGCGGCAGCGCCAGCCAAGCTCGCTCCCCGCTCGCACCTGACCCGCTGGATGCGGGGTCCCGGCAACGGAGCGGCAGGAGAGCATTGGGGCTTGGGGAGTGGGAGCGGAGCCTCTTGAAAGAATCCCCTGTTTGTGGCAGTTTTGAGTGGCATGAGGACGGCAGCAGGGTGCGATACCAGCGGTCTCCCCGGCCCAACCTGCCCTGCAGAGGGACAGTGTCTCCCGGCATGGCGGACCCCATCGTCCCTGAGCTCTGGGTCCAGTCAGGTCCCCATGGCCCGGGCTGTGATGTGACCGGGGAAGGGAGGGGTCACCCCAAAATATCTGTGCCTGCGGACATCGGTACAGCAGATTGCAGGGACCCTCCTCCCAGCGAGAGCTGACCGAGCCATACCGCCCGCCAAAAATCCCAGGAGAAGCTGCCCAGCCCGGCTCGGCTCTGCACCGGCAGGTGCCCGCAGAGGGAGCCGGTACCAGCCTCTCGCTCTCACTTGCATTAGCGTAATTAAACTTGATGGCTTTTCGGAGTGCTGCTGCTCCGGGAGCAGGGGCAGGACCCCGCTCTCTGCAGCGCTGTTATGGGGGAGGCGGGCTGTCCCAAAACACTGTCCTCGAGCTCACGGAGCCCCGGAGGCAGCGTGATGTTCGGAACCCCGAACTCCTCCTCCACCTCCTCCTCTGTCCCGAGCCCCCCCCTTTTGCCCCTCTCTTCACCGTGGCACCTGTGTGAGAGCCACGTTGGGAACATCCCCCCAGTACAGGTGCTGCAGAGCCGCTCTGCCTGCGCGTGGCAGCTTCTCCCGGGCAGGGATGGAGGTGTTTTAGCAGGCATCAGCCTCTGGGTGTCAACCAGAGCCTGCTGTACCTGTATGAACGCCGCGGACAGACAGACAGATGCACGCATCCCGCCCCCTACACATAACCTCTCTCACCTGCCCACCACAGAACTGGATGCCCACCAGACACCCACCAGCTCTCAGAATTGCCGCCCAGTGCCACAAATTACTTTCGTTTCAGCTTGTATCCTTTAGATCCCAGGAGCGCTCACATGTCTCTGTGTCCCGAATTTCTGTCCCCTCCAGGAACAAGCTGGAGGGTACATGCACTTGGCCAATAGTGACAGCAAGGCACTTGTGAGGACAACAGGACATGGGCACACCGTGGCAGTGCCTACCTCTGCAGCCATACCCACCCCTGCAGCCATGCCCACCCCACATCTGCCAGGTGCAGAGAGTACTCTGGACCCATGGAGGGGCCTGAGAACCTCCCCCACCACACAGGGTGAACCCTGCCAACCCTCCTGCTGGTGGGGCACCCTTAGCTCCTGCTCCCACAGTGTGGGGTACAGGGCTAGCACAACAAAGTCACCCTTTCACTTCCCTTACCCCTTCCCTGGTCACAGGACACACTCAGTGCCCACAGCAGGTCCCTGCTGCAGAACTGGCAGAGCTGTGGGTGATGCTGGTGGTCCCCACCCTCCAAAGAAGTGAGAGGCAGGCAGGGGCAACTGGGGACAATGCAGGGGCAGCTGGGGACAATGCAGGGGCAGCCGGCATCAGTTGCTACCTCATGTCCCAGTACAAGATGGGGTACTCCCAGCACTGTGAGAGCAGTCAGCAGGATACAGCCCCAGGAGAAACATCACGGCCATCCGGCACTGAATTCCACGAGCGGCTGTGCGCTGCCACGGGGGCATCAGGACAGGGGGTGTGTGAGTATGCAGCCACACGCTGGGGACGAGTAAGGATCTAATCAGGGTCCTTTTCCGTAATAAATCATTTGTCTTAATCCAACGCCCTCCCTCCTGCTCTAATAACTCCCAGCACTGGGCCCCACAGCCACAACAATGCAGCTAATGGAACAATTTATTTTCATAATGGTGCTGGTGAGGAGAAGGGGTGGCCGGGGTGGGGGCAGCATGGTCTAGGGCAGGAGTTTCTAATTAGTGAATGAAATTTGATGTAAAGCTGGAGGAAGATGGATTTGCTTCCTGACAAGGGGCCTTTCAACTCATCAAAGCACCCGAACAGGGAGGTAAATTAAATTATTTCTAATTCTTCACTAACCTCCAGGGAGTCACCCTTCCACCAGCAAAAGATGGGTCCATTCCTGAAATGAAGAGGCGCTTGAAGGATTGAGGTTAGGTAGAAGGGACTGATGCAAGAGATGGGGATGACAAGATGGGATGGGGTGGGACAGAGGAGCAGGACAAGCTGCCATTGACTTTGCTGGAAAAATAGGGGGGAAAAGGTGGTGATGGAGGGAAGAGTTGCAAATGGTCAATAAATAAACAACTCCAGAGACTAATGACTAATTTGCTGTGAGTTTTCCATCCATCCATCCCTGTCACCTAACTAGACCTGGAGCAGGGCTGAAACACATCTGGAACTGGGATGGAGTGGAGCAGCCCAGCAGCAAGGAAACAGCATCCCAACCCTCAGGGAATTTGAGCAGGGACAGCACTTGACTGTGAAGGGGTGACGGATGCCAAAGCAGACAAAGGGCCCAGTGTAGGGGATTGCAAGTGTAGGCTCTTGATCTCATGTCTTTGTATAATTTAAGGCCAACACCAACGAGGTTAATGCTTGTGGCATAAAGCTGTTCTTGGGATGCACAGGTTTTTTTTTTCTAAATGCCCAGCTCCTGCAGTCCTGTGATGGAGACTTGTTTTACAGAACAAGTGCACTCCATCCCAGCTCTGCCTGTTTTACAGAGAACAGGTGCACTCCCTCCTAGTTTTCTCCCTCTTGCAGAGAGACCTTCCAGTGTCAACCTGCCACTAGCCCAGATGTCCCCAGGACCAGAGTGGAAAGAAGTCTTGGTGCTGTGGCTGAAATCAGCCCCTGGCCCTACTTGGAACAAGGAGCATTATAAGCTGTCCCGAAAGCAGCCAGGGCTGTGTCACAGCTGCACTCCCTGTGGGGCCAAGGAAGCCCATTCAGCAACAGCAGCCAGGTTCCTGGGGGACTTTCTGTACAAAATCATGGACTGCAGTTCCTGCACAATCTGCCCTCCCAACCATCCTCAGCACTGCCAAGCAGTCACGACTGCAGCACAGCCCAGGGAGGGAAACAGGGGGATTAGGGGGGGCTGTGTCTTACTGCAGGGAGCTGGGGAGGCACGGCAGAGCCAGGGCCCTGCAGCAGTGCCCGGGTTTGCTGCAGGCTGGGCAGCACAGTCCCCTCCCCACGGCTGAGCTAGGCGGAGCTGGGACAGGCGCAGAGCTGGCTGTGCTGACCCAACACTCCAGGAATTTAATTTGTTTAATATATTCCCTGGGAAAGAAGAAAATAAATAAGTGGCACCTTGCTTGCCCCCATGTCTCACTCTCACAACGGAGGTGTCAGCTTAACGAGCTGAAGCCCTCAGCCTGATTAACCAGCCGCTGCTCCCACTAATAGGAGCCGCCGAGCAGTGTGATTGATGTATGGAGAGCATTAGCCCCCCCAGGCTGGTGCTGGACTGCTGGGCGGCGGCACCATGCCCGCCCCAGCCCCTTTGCTCCTGCACTGCATGCCCGGGCCTTGGCCAAGGGCACGTCAAAAGCTTCCTCTTGCCCCAGGACAGATAACCCTGCCCCGTGGCTCTATGGCATAGACAGTACTTGGGAACAAGAAACTGGGGGGGTTTTTGACTCTAGAGGCAGGGATGGACACACGGGTGGCTTCCTGTGGGTCTGTGTGGCACCTTATCAAAATAGGGGCTGAGGAGCAGAGTTGTGCAGGGCCTTTGTGCTGAGCTTTAGGTCTCATCCACACTGGCCCCCATGGGCTGGGTTAGGGACATTTGGGGATACTGAGGCACAGGAACGTGCTAGAAGTGACAGCAACAATCCAAGGGGAGCCCATGATTCCTGGTAGTTCCTTCAAGGCTTTTATCCAGTGAGCCCTTGCCATAGTGCTACAGAAAGACACTCCCCCTTTTCCCATCCGCTCCTCACTCAGGCTCTTCTGCATTCCTGTTTGTCTATGCCTTCATCTCCCCCCTCCCTGGGTCTCACTGCAGAGACGTCACTGTCTCCCACCATTCCTGTCCCATGGCATCACCATCCCCTGCCCCCACCTTGGGAAAGGGTTAATCAGCAGCCAGGGAGACAGGGTAATAAATGGCCGTTATCTTGTTAATGAGCTGACATTAATTAGAGCCCAAGGTCCTGGGAGGAGCAGCTGATTTATCCTGTCATCCCGAGAGCAGGTTAGGGACTGACTCCATGGGAAGGCCATTAACAGCTAAGAGGTGAGGCTGTGTTTGTGGGGGGAAGTGTTGTGTGTGTGTGAGGGTGTTCCTGCTTCTCACTCCTTCACCCCCAGGCCCCAAACCTGGCTCTGTAGCCCCAGAGGCAACAGTCCTGGCTTTGGGACAAGACACAGTGAAGCCAAAACAGAAGATTGTGGAGGTGACAGGAAAAATCAGAGCTGCGGGATCCCCCTGGTGCCGAGGGAAGGTGAGCCTGGCTGTGCCAGAGATGTGTGACACGGGACACAATGTGCTGGAGCGCTGTGCCAGGCAAGGGCTGTGGAAGCAGGGGTGTGGGGAAGCAGCAGGATGGACACGGTACATTCAGTCACTTCCCTGCTTCCTGGATGATGCCAAGCTATGGAAGATGCTGGCTTGTTTAGTTTCTCCCCCCAAAAGGCAAGGCCAGACACTGGTGAAGGTGAGGACAGACACTGATGATGAGCCAAGGTGCTGCTCCCTCAACTTGGGGGCCGTAGGATGAAGGAGATGTCTGTGCGGAAGCTGTGTGCTCATGATGATTCAGGATCAGATGTTCCAGAGTGGTCAGGGGCTAACAGGAGTGGAAATGTAGTGGTTAAACTCTGAGTCCTTGTAAGAAATAGATCCAAGCTGACTGTATCCCTGTCACTCCAATCCATGTGTCACTCCATCCCCACGTGTTTACAAAGGGACAAGACCTTTGTTTCCACACTTGAGTACTTTTGCAGTTCATTGATGAATCCCAGGAACCTAACAGCCCTAGGGCATCCCCTGCAGCCCCATGGCTGATCCTGAGGAGTGCTGGTGCTGGCAGTGTGGTGGGATCAGGTGTGACACCCCAGAGCTGCCCTGGCTGTTTCTGCTGGTGCAGGCACCCTCCTTGCCCTGCCAGCCTTCCTGTGCTGGCTTGCTATTCCCCTGCTCCAGAGTGGGAGCTGTTAACACATTTTTCTGCTCAGCCTTGCCATGTCCCATCAGAGATGAGGCTGCTTATTTGAGGAATTGCTTGGCTAAATAAACAGCTGCCCAGAAATCCCTGCAGGAGGCCAGTCTGGGAGGGACTGAGCCGTGTTTGCTCTGCCTGTTAACCCCTTCGCGGGGGGCTGGTATCTGGGGCTCGGTGCGGAGGGAGGGTGGAGGTTGGGTACAGAGAAGGGGGATGGAAGCGTGGGGATTTCTGCGTTCCAGGACAGATCCCCACCTGTTGGACTGCGCAGCTCATAGACTAGGATGAGGAAACCTTCAGGACCCTGTGGCTGCCTTGGAAGTCTCTGAGGTGGGTAGGATCAGGCCAACCCACGTGAGAGGGGATCCCGGCAGGGACAGAGCATGGCAGTGACTGAGCACAGGACCTTGGAAGCAGGCAGGGAGGTGGCTTCATTGACTTGTCTGCTGTCACCATCAGAGCAGGGGGAGTCCCCCAAAGACAGATGAGAAGCCCTATGAGCATTTCTGCAGACAGCTGCTCTGCTCCCATGGCAGCCGTGTGGCTGCCTCTACAAATGTTTCTGCAGAGGGGACAGCCCCCAAGCAACCTGGAACCTCGGAGCTGGCTGTGCCAGGTCTGACACAAGGTAGACTCAGCTCCCACTGCTGCAGGGCTGATTAAGACCTATTATCTGGTTGGTTAATGGCCCCAAGCCACTCACAGGTGACTTAGGCTGTTCATTTAGCCACAAATCATCGCTGGGCTGGCAGTTTATTTACCTTCCCCACCAGCCTCCTGTGGCTTCCCAGACTCTGGAGATAGCGGGTGCCCTGGCTGTACGGGGCAGGGCAAGGGCAACATCTTGCTATGGGCAGTAGTCAGGGCTCCCACAAAACCTGGGACACCCCAAAAAGGGGCTCTTGCACCTAACACTTCTTACCAGGGGCTCAGCCTGCTTGAGGATGAGAGTGGGGTGCTCCTACAGCCTCTCTCATGGGGGAAGAGCTAGGAAAACACTTCTGAGTGTGTTTTCCAAAGTCTCCCAAAACTGAGCAGGTTTACATCCAGTCTCCAGTATTAGTGGTGACTCCAGGCTGTACTTCTCCACTAACTGGCTACAGACTTTGGAATGGCGCAAGATGACCTGAGGCACCAAGTCCAGAACAGAGAGATCTCTGCTTCCTCAGAGATGCTTTAAACAAGGTTGACACACTGTGGGTTTCTTACTGAGAAGTAATTTCTAAAGGTGGAAAGCTCTGGGGGCTGTAACCTGGTGAGTAGTTTATGCTTAGCAAACAGGTACAGCCATCCTGGTAACAGACAGGGAGCTCTTTCAACACCTAAAAGCCTAAATGGCCTAGTTGGAAATCAGAGTTTCTGCCACCTCTCTGGGATGGGCTAAGCACTGATTCCTGCACAGTCTTTGTGTCAAAGGTAACTCCAAATGACTCAGGGCAGGAGGTGACCCAAAGCTGACAGAAGGATGCGGTGCTAAATTGTCTGTCTAGGAAAGTCCAAAATGAAAGGTTTGGTGAAAATCAAGACACCCAAGAATGGGTCATGTTCCATATTGTGTCTGGGATGAAGACTCAATCCTGGGAAAATGGAAGTCTGGTCCCAGTCAGGAACTTTTTATCAGTGTATGGATTTTCCTCGGCACCCTTGGCTTTGATCTTGGGGCAGTTGGATCTGCTGAAGGACATTACGTTGCTTCCCAAGGTGATACTGAGGAAGTAGTGGGGCTGTAAAACTGAACTGTGCTCCCAAATACTACCTGTGATCCCCATGGCTGGTTTCTGAGGGCTTAGGTTCTGCTGGCAACAAACTGGGGAAGTATGTGAAGTACTGTTGGTAGTCTTGTGGGACTCTACAGCTGCCGAAAACCTGTGTACACCACACCCGGGTGTCTTTGTGTCTGGCCATGTGGGGGTTTGCCCCTCTAGTTTTACTCCTGGTGCTTGATCTTACATGGATGGGAGTCACAATGGGATCAATTCACTGTTGGAGGCTATGGACACAGTAAAGAGCTCCAGTTGTCTAGCTGTGTACCTTCCCATCAGCAGTAAAAGGCTTTGCAGGGCTTATGTGTACCTGCAGGGGTGCTGCTGTGAGCGCTGCTTTCAGGTGACTGAAGGAGGACTGAGCTCTGAATGTCCAGCTGAGGCACATCCAGAAAACTCCCCCCAAAATACCTAGGCAAATGAAAGAATCCCAGGAAGCTCTGGGCTGTGTGAACCCTCCTGGTGATGCCCATTGCCCAGTGTGGGATGCTATGATCAGGGTCTGCCCCAGAGAGGTGAGGGAGCTGAGGAACTTTACTGCTTCCTGGGCAGCATGAACCTCTCACTGGTCTGCACTTTCTGGACAGAAATAGTCTAAGTGGTTAAAAGTGGAGGCACCTTTAGGGCACACTGAACATGAGGTGCATCAGACGAGGGAGAAATGGAGATGTTGATGGGTAGGTTTTAGCACAGAGGAGCTGTGGGGGGACTGGGAGCAATATGATACTGACTGGGAACATATCCCCTTAAACTCCACCTCATCCTGAACTGGGGTGGCTTCCTGGGAGAGTTTCGGTCCGTACTGCCCTGAACTCTGAAACTGGGGAAATGAGCTCTTTCTCTGGTTGGTATCTTGGGGTCTGCCACCTGTGGCTGATGTTCAGGGTTGCCTTAGACCCTCATGTGCAGGAAGGATGCTGGGCAGAGGTGAGGGGCCAGGCCACAGTCACATTCACTTATTACAGTCCTCTGATTTAGTTAGCAACCAGGTGAGCTGTCACTGGAGGACCTGATGGATGGGAAAGAGAGTTCCCTCCTTCCTGAGGCGGGAAATGAAGCTAATCAGACCTCAGACACCTTAATCCAGCTCTGATCTGATTAATGACCCTGAAGACTGTGAACTCATCAGCACCCTGGCATCTATCACTGCCTTGCATCCTGCCCCTTCTGCTGTCCACCACCCAGCCCAGCTCTTCGGCACACAACCCTGGATTCCATCTCTCTGCCCTGTGTGGCATGGGCTGTGTGCCAGCTGCTGTGGTCCTGGACATCCCTCTTATAGGGTCTCAGGGTCTGGTCCCAATATCTCCACTCATCATCCCTCCATGATTTTTCTAGATTTCTTTATTCAGATATTTCAAAATAAAGAAATAAGCCAGGTTTTATGGCTCTGTCAGCAAAGATTTTTTGCTTGTGCAATTCAAAGGCTGCAGCTTGGCTGATTGTACTTGTATCACACTGGCATCAGTGAACTGGGTACTAGCATGAGCTGCTGATCCTTGGGAGAGTTGCTTGTCTTTGGAAAACCTCCTTGGGTAGTGTAGGGGACTTCCATGAGTACAGCAAGGCTGACTAAGAGCTATGACCCAGACTCTTCATTCAAGCCCTGCTCCCACTCCCTGAGCTACATGCTGGATACAGTCACAAATGGTCTCAGGGCTCGCCAGGAGTTACCTGGGCTTTCCTGGGCTGTCTACCTGCCTCTGTCTTACCCCATGGTGGTGATTTCTTTGTTGTGACCCAGTCTCTGCTCCAGGTGTCAAGGTGCATTCCCTGTACAGAGCTAACAAACCATTGCAATCTTTGAAGTCAGTCCGGAGGGCTCAGGTAAGGGAGTGATGGCTCCCCCTTTCCCATGTAGGCTATTGATCTGCAGCAGAAGAGTTGTCCTACCTTCACTGTGCTCTCTGTTCCCTGGATATTTCTTGCAGTCTCCCCCTATGCTTGGGAGTCAATCTGCTCCATTTCTCCCCAGGTCTTGTCCCCTCTATGCCTGCTGCTTGGCTGTGCTGGCAATTCACATGGGGGGAGAGAGAAAGTGCTTGGTGTCGTTGTGCTTGTGGGGACATTGGCTTGTGTCCTGGTGACCCCATGACAGCTGGGAAACCAGCGTAGGATGGAGTGGGGGGAGAAGAGGGGAGCCCTACAGCCTCCCTGATGGTAGACAGGTTGGAGCAGCAGGTACAGCTGAGCTGAGGTGGAAAGGAGTGGAAAGGTGGAAAGGTGAAACACTGTTCCATCCTCAGTACCTTCTGGCCAAGTCAGGTGTATCACTGTGGGGGACATCCACCCCAAATCCCTTTCTGAGCATATCCAGCTCTGAGTTTTCCATGGGGCTGATTCCTGCCCTTCAGTCAGGGAGGCATCTGGAAAAGGGATATTGTGTGTCCTCCCACAGGAGGATCTGGGGGATCAGCTCAGTGGAGCTGTTTGGTGCTGGGCTCAGGCAATGGAAGGAGGAAGTTGTTGCACACATTGGACCTTTGCAGCTCCCTTCAGCGGGGTGATGCATGTGCAGGGAGATCAGCAGACAACATACCAGACTCTGTTGGTGCTGGGAAGAGAAGTCCCTGGGGGTACTGAGCAGAGAAAGCACAGAAGGCTGAGGAAGGCCCCATGTGTTCCTGCCTTTCTCCTCTCTGGGCGTCTGATTGCCACCTCTGTGGCACACAGGATTCAGTGGGGTGGACCCATCTCTTGCTCAGGGAATAGAGCAGTGCTGGAAATGTTTAAGGGAGAAGTACAGGATCAGGAATCTCCTTTAGCCATTATTGCATTTAGGCAGGGCAATAGCAGCTGCCTTACTTCCCTTCCAAAGAGCAGGACCCACCATAGGGCACTAAAAAGGGCCCTTTTTAAATAGGGCTTGTGTCACTGTGTCAGAAGGATACAAAAAAGTGGGAAGCAGACACCCAGGTGCAGACCCTTAATGGCAGAGATTCCTAAAGCACTCACAGGCACTTTGCCTCTCCCTGAAGGCCAGTGCCAGGGGATCTGGACCAGTGCTGCCCCTACTTACCCACCATTCCCAGACCAGCCAAAGCTTTCCTCTCTGTCCTTCCCAGGTGTTACTCTCTAAGCTGTGTCTTGCCTAGGAAAGGTAAGAGGCAAATGAATAACAATCTGCCTGTATGCACCTGCTGGGCTGGTATCTTGGACAGACATAGCTGATGGAGGCTGGTGGTCCTGTATGTGTCCAGCTCTCTGGACACATACAGAGAGACAGCTCTCTGTCTCCCTGGATCGCAGTGATGCAAAGGGAGACAGAAAGCTGGGCACAGGTGGTGATCTCCAGTGCACGGGATGCAGAGGAGCCTGCTGGTGAGTGAGCACCTCTCCTGCCCCCCCAGCTAAGCACTCTGCCCTCCAAGTGCCTGGGGGCTCCACGGTGCCAGGGCAGCTCTGGAGCCGAGCAGGGCTTTGCCTACACATGCTGAAGTCTGTCTAGTCTCTCCAGATCTCCTCCAGTCGCTGCAACCATAGACCTGCCTCCCTGCCACGGGGCTCTGGATCAGGATGATGGGCTCAGCGCCCTGAGCGGGTCCTGCCCGCTGTGGGGGACCTCTGGGTGTGCAGGGGGTGGGGAAGGGGCAGAGCAGCCCGGGTCACTCCTTGGCGTTGCTCTCTGCTGTGTCCGGGGGCTGCGGAAGCCGGAGGAGGGCCGCCGGTGGGGCGGGCGGCGGGGCGGGGGGCCAGAGCGGAGCCAATGGGGAGCTGGGGTAGGTGGAGAGGGGGTTAAAACCCACCCCAGAGCTGTCGGGCGAGCGAGTGCCCGGGAGGCGGAGCGGAGAGGAGGGCTGCCCTCGAGGGCAGCCCCGCTGAGCGCGGCGCGGCCCCGCGGGTGAATGCCCGCCGGTGCCGGGGCTGGCCCGGGGCTGGCCGGCCGGGCTGTGCCCTGGCAGGGGAGCGGCGGGACGCCGGAGGGCTCGACGGCTCCGTACGGGGCAGGGCCATGCACAAGCCCATGGAGAAGTCCCAAAACTTCCGCATCGAAGCGCTCCTGGCCGAAGAGCCGGCGCGGAGCGCCTCCCCGCCGGGGCTGAGCCCCGGGAGCCCCGCGGCGAGCCCGGGCCCCGCCGGGCGCTCCGACACCCCCTCACCGCGGGCACCCCCGGCCGCTGCGCCCCTCGCCCCGGCCGGCTTCGTCCCCAAGCCCGGCTTGCTGCATCTCTCTGGCCCCGGGCTCGGCGCCCTGCCGGCCCTCTACTCGCCCGCCGTGTACCCGCTCCCGACTCTGGGGGGCCAGCACCCCGCGTTCGCCTACACTGGCATCCCGCACCTGCCGCCGCCCGGCGCAGAGCACCTGAAGGCGGCCGTGGCCGGTTCCTTCCCGCTGGAGCACTGGATCCGAGCCGGGATGCTGGTGCCGAGGCTCTCCGACTTCAATGGTGAGTGACCCGGGGACTGACCCGTCCGTCAGGCGGAACACGGCTCTGGGCGCTGCCGACCCCGGAGGCGTCCGCCGGCAGATCAGGGTGCAGGTCCCTTCAACAACCCCCCACGGAGGTTTCCCGAACCCACCTCTTCGAGGCCCTCCGGGTCGCGACCCCTCAGCGACACTGAGCCCTCCGGGCTAACCTCAGTTCGTGGCTCTTCTGTACCCAGACCCACTTCCCAGCCCGGCAGAGCTGGGGGAGGGGGGGAGGTGGGTTGTCCCACTGCTGGGGGGGATATAATTCGCCCTCTGGAGACCTCCCAGGACTGTGATGCCCTGGGTAAGAGATCCGAAGGGCAAAGTCTCGCCTTACGGCGGCCCGGTGTTCCGGAACAGCCCCGAGCAGCGCTGCCCGCGCCGGAGAGCCGGACCCGCGCCTCCCCGGGCTGCTGGCCCCGCACGGCGCCGCGGGCTCGTTGGGCTCCTGCGGGGCGGGAAGGAAACGAAAATAAAGAAACGGCGGCAAAAACCTGCACTGGGAAACGAATAAATCCCTCCCGATGCGGCTGGGAGCGAACCCGTCCGAGTCCTGTTGGATGCGCGGCCGGATCGGGCCCCCGTACTCCGCTCCAGCCCTGCCCCGGTCTCTCCTGGTGGGCACCACCAGGGCTGCGGGCAGGCGCCGGATCCCGCACTGCTGTGATGGGCCGCTGCTGTGAAGGGTCCTGCAGGGCACGGGCAGAACAAGAATTGACTTCAGGCACTTGTCCCTTGGGGACTGGCACCCCTGGCAGTGTGACCTGGATCCTGCCCTGTGCTGGTCAGTGGAAAGATGGGCATTAAACCGAGAGTGACTGGTTAATAAAGCCCCGTCAGAGTATCCAGATTTTTTAGCTGAGCATAGTGTCTTAAAAATCTGGAAGCCCATTTGCAAAATAATAATTTTAAAAGGCTGGATAAATATCAGTGCAAAAAAAAAGAACAAAACAAACCAAACAAACAACCCCCCCCCCCCCCAAAAAAAAAAAAAAACAACAAAAAAACCCCGGAGAATTAACTTGAAAAATCCCATTTATTATTCCTACCTCAAACTATTCCTGGTCAGGTTAAAGGGAAACAGGCTGGTTTTTTTCCCCATGCTGTCTCCCTTTACCTGGCTTTCCCTAGACTTTAGGAAAGATCCATCTGTGAATCTAGAGGTGTAGAATAAGCCTCCAGTGCTATGGGTTATGTGCACTCTTCAAACGTCACTAAGACAAGAAAAAAATCTTTATTAGTTAGAAATCTTTATTATTTATTGCATCTTCCTGCTTCTCTGCAGAGGCCATGTTATCTTTGAAGGGTCTGGGTCTGTTGGTGTATCCTGGTAGCTTCATACAGGGTCGGGTTTCACCAGAGTGGGAATGCTCTACTGTGTCTGATCCTGTTGCCCTGAGTGCAGCTTCTGGGTGGGGTAATATAGAGGTATTTGTACATGAATCCCATTCCTCTCTAAACCAGGATATGCTCTTTAGCTAGTTGTATCCAAAACCTCACCAAAAGGAAACAAAACCCAAATTATTGGCATGAGAACAACTTGTGAAGGGAGCTCTGCAGAATGCACTGGATCAGAATGTCAGTGGGTCTTGTGGGAAACACTGAACAGGGCTCCTATGGAACCTCAGAGGGAGGAAAAGCAGTTTCTGACCCAAGTATTACTCACCTGTTTTCTGGAGATCCCAAAGCAGGGTAGGCACGTGGAGGTGTAACAAGGATGCAGCAAAAGATGCTTAAACTGTAATTTATTAAATCAGAGTGACTGCTGCCTCAATCCACGTCCTTACTAAAAGGTGTTTGTTCCCAGTTCTGAGGAGCCCTTTGCAGTGGGAATTCTTTCTCTCCAGAGTGTCCTGTCAAATACTTCAGCAATTCTTCTGCTGTGCAGAAGAGAACCTTATCCATCTGCACATCCTTATTTCTGTTTGTTGGTAACCTTAGGGTTCTCAGGTATGTCTTCAGCCCTTGCTCTTGTGGGCTCACTGAAGCTCTGAAATCAGGGTCCTTTGCAGCATGCCTTCTCCTTGTACTTACCAGGACTGGCTCCAGCTGCATGTTGTGGCTGTGGCTGTGCTCACATTGCCCCAGTGGGCTGGCCATGCTGTAGGGACAGGGACAGTGGTGTTGGTAGGCAGGGTCAGGAAAGGGCACCTGCCTAGGATGTGCTGCCTCCACAGCCCTTCCTCATCTCTCTGAGGAGCATGGTGGGCTGGGCAGGAGCCTTCCATTGTTGGCACAGGGCTCCTGGGCTGCCTGTAGTTTGTGGGAGTCCCTGCCCCACGACCCAGCCTAGACAGACAGATGGACAAACCTGCCTGGCTGAAGTTTCCAGAGTGACTGAGTACAAGTGTCAATGCTGCTGGTGCCAGTCATGTTTAACTCTTCCAGGAGCAATGTACAGATGGCTATAAGAGATGAATCTGGAAGCCTTCTAGGACATATTATGGATCATTCCAAGGGGAGATTGCCCTTAAGATTTATTTAAAGGGAATTCCAGGACTAAACTCTGCAATAAATTCCTTCTTTGGGTGCATGTGTAGCAATGCTTTGCAAGTGTTGTGTAGTTTAATCTCCTGGGGACAGTCAGGGAGGGGGAAGCAGCAAGACAAGCTGCTTCAAGCCCGTGAACTGTAAGCTCTGTGGGTATTCAAGGCACACATTCTTCCTGCTGTCACCTGTGCCTGGGGAGGTAGGATGCCGAGGAGCCTGTCTGAGACAGTTGGTACCCTTAGGAACCTGGCCTGGGCTTGGGTGCTGGGCTCACTCAGAGCAGCCCCTGCTGTGAGGCAAGCAGGTGCTGTGCCTCCCTCACTGGCCACCTGTGCAGAGCCACACACAATGCCTGGCTGCCTCTGCTGCAATGCGGAGTGAGAGGGTTGTGGAAGGCCTGGGTGCAGGAGCAGGCGTGCCCTTGCTGCAGAAAGCAGGGATGCTGCCTGCCCAGGTTCTGCTATCCCCAGCCTGGATCCCTATCCTGGGCCTTTGAGCACCTGCTGAACCACCCAGAGCGGGGGGAGCATTTGGCACTGGAGTGCCATGCCTATTAGTTTTTCTGGGAGCTGTGATTTATTTGTCCTGTTTGTCAGTGTGGAAATGCCATGCAGTGGTGGAAGCCAAGGGCAGAGACCCACTGCAGCTGAGAGCTGTAGAAGTGGGGGGCAGTAACATACAGCTGTAGTTTCTCAGGAAAAATGAAGGATCCTCTCCGAGAGACTTAGTGCTTAGATGGCTTTCCTCACCTCCTTGCATCACCCACTCACTAACTTGATGGCCTGGAGCCCAGATCAGATCCTGCCCATGATGGCAGAGAGCTTGCTGATTGTCTGTGCTGGGCTAGGAGAGCAGGCAGGATAAGTCTTATCAAACTTGTTCAAAAAGCAAGGTCTTCCAAGGCTCACCAGTTGTACAGTTGGTCTGGTGTCAGCTGGAAGGAAATATGGGCTGGGAAACAGCTGGCAAGCAGCAATTGAGGTTTAATGGTGGAGTAAGCAAGGGGCTATCAGAGGTAGCAAGTGCCTTTACACATACTGCCCCACAGATAATGGCCAGGGCTGCCAGCAGGTCAGAAAAAGCCTCTGGCTATGACCCTGATGCTGAGACTACCTCCCTCGGTTCCAGCTCTGATATCTGGAGAAACACTTAAAGCAGTGAGGGTGTTAATTTCCTCTCATTTATCTGCCAGACCACAAAGTTAAGTGAACTATAGTTAAACAAACCAAATTAAAAACAAGTGAGTTAATATCAACCTAGGATTACCCTTGTTATCAAGTAGACGGAACTGTATCAAATAAACCAACAATTCTTTATAAGCTTTATCTAATTATCCAGGAGGCAGCTGCCTTGCAGAGCTCCTGGCCTCAGATTCAGAGGGCATTCCTGGCCCAAGGCCAAGCAATTTATTTACTGATACTGCAGCCAGATGCCAGGCACCCATCAGGGGGTCCAAGCCCTGCCGGGCTGAAGGGATGTTGAAACAATCTCTGATCCTGGATGCAGTGCTGTAGGAGATGGCTGAGCAGATAATAAATCCTTTGGCAAGCAAAGGTGTGATGCTGAGGCGGTCGCTGGTCTTCTGGTAGGAGCTGGATAAGATGGAGAGCCTTCCCAAAGGGTAATGCTTTCTGAGATGCTGATTGTGATAAGGATGGCTTCATAGCTCGGTTGACACTTACTGCAGAAGGTAAGCCCTGGGAGGGATGCTTGCTGTGCACCCCTTGGGAAGATTCTTTGTCCATGTGGCAGCCTGCCACAGGACAGGGAGGGATAGGACTCAGGAAAGCACACTGACAGGACAGACTGGAGCTACCAGCAGCCACTATCTCATTCCCTCAGTCTCAACTTCTACCTCCTTCCTTTTTTCTTTCTCCAGTGAGAATCTGCAGATCCTCTTCTGTCATACTCTCTCCACACAAAAGAGCTGGAGCCCTTTAGGAAAGGTAACAGCAGAGCTATTGCCAGAGATGTTGGTCATTCATGTCCATGAAAACCTGCTGCCGTGGGTGGCTGAAGGTCAGCTGTATTAGTTTGGGCTTACTTCACCTGGTGTGGAGGCCACATCTTGAACAAGTCACAGTGGGGAGCAGTGGTGGTGCATAATTATAGCCGCTGAAGGGTGTATTGTCAGAGGAGATCACAGATTAGGTGACCAGCCATACTCAGGGCCACAGGCTGGGCCATTGCACTGGTGATGGCTTGAACTGTATGACAGCACCACAGAGGGGTTTGAGGATTGGGTTGTGGGGGTTTTTTGTCAGCACTGGGGCAGGAGGCAGGGTGAGTTTCCAAGGAGGTCAGGCTCTGTACAATGTTTGTAATGGATACACTGCACTGAAACTGAATTGGACACTGAGAAGGAGAAACCGGGGCTGGCAGCAGGACCATGCTCCAGAAATCAGTCCCCTGCATTGGTAGTTATTTGGGATATATCCTGTTTGGATTTATTTGACTTTTGGAGAAACTTTCTGATATTCTTTTCGCTGCTAGACCAAGCAGTCCTCAGCAGCTTACCTGGGGAAAAGTGAGTCCCTTGAGAGGATGTTGTCAAAGCAGGCTGCCTTCCAGGCTCCTCTGAAGGTGGACAGACCAAACTAGCCTTGCTTTTAGGATTGAGATTCTTCTGTGAGGCACTTCTGTGCCTTTATTCTTACCACATCTGGTTTTAGTCTGGTCACATATGACCTTACTAGAGGAGACACAGAGGAGCCTTTCAGGTTGATCTGAAGGATTTCTGTGCTCCCTGGAGCAGGACACAATGCCCTAGGAAGTGAGGACGCAATGCCTTAGGAGCTGAGGCCTGGGTTCTCTGCTTTGGAGTGGGGAATTCAGACTGGGAATATGATATCTGTTCACTCATGGACCCTCCAGCTCCAGAAAGCATGGATCTCCCAGATTTTTGGATGTTGAGAGGGCACAACCTCTTCCCTTCTCTTTCCCCAAAACATTCTCTACAGACCACATTCAGAAAGAGGAACTGCTCAGAGGGGCCCTTCCCTGACCTGGTACAGCCAAACCACACAGTGCAGCTTCATTGCAGGGAGGGACTCGGGGGCTCCAGATGCTCCAGCCACCCTCCTGTCTCTGTCAGCAAAGGAGACTCACTGGGACCCAGAGTCCTTGGGCTGCTGGACACTGCCCAGGGCTGCTTTGTGTAGTGCCTCCCACCAACACAGAGTGAATGAATTTCCCCTCCAGTTCTCTCTGATGCATCTCTGGCCTTTCCCTCCCCAAGGAGCTGCAAAGGGGAGGGAGCCCAAAATCTCCCCAAAAGCTTGGACTGCCCCATGCCTGCAGATGCTAGTTCCCATAACACTTCCTTTCCTTAGCCAGAGGAAGCCTTTGCAGACCTGTTTGATCCCATGTCTCCATGGAGGATTTGTACAGCCAGAGCATCCACAGCCCAGATGGCTGCTGAACTCTGCAGAGCTGAGACATCTTTCACCTATATTTGTACTGGAAATCTTTTGAACCTCTCATTCAGTTATAGCCTTGAATATGTTTCATATTCAAAATAATGCATCATGCCTGTCGGAATCATTGGCACAGAGTGTCTCTGTTCAGTCAATCCCTTGTTTAACCGGCCAGTGGCTACAAGGTGGGTCCCACAGACTGCCTCTCCTGGCACTAAGGGGCTACAGGCAGAAGAGGGGGTTGTGCCTATCCTGCTCCCATAAGGCATTTGCACAGCCAAAGCCCAGGCTGTGTTCTATGTGTTTGACCCACCCAGCATCCAGGTACTTGGGATCAAACCTGTGTTGTGATCTGTTAATACCTCTTCATAAATTCCTGCCTTGTGCGTCATCACTGTGTTTGTGAAGGGCTCGATGGACACCTCGGGAGATGGGCAGGTTGGGATCAAAGCTGGAATCTGGGGGAGATAACATGAATGGTGCCCCATGCCCAGCAAAGTGGGTGAGCTGGAGTGGCCTTTGCCAAGCACGGCACAATTTTAGGGCCAGGATGCTTCGTCTTGTTTCCCAAGATTTGTCAGCAGGGACGTGTCAAGGGCCTTTTGCATTAGTGCCCACTACCACCACCCCCCCTTCTCCCCCACACCCTTCCCTGCTGCTCCAGCACTTTATTCCCAGCTGCAAACCCCTGGGTTTGATTGCCGCTGTGGTGCTGGGAGAAGCAGTAAAAGCTGAACCCCAGGGGGACAATAAAGCCAGCGGAGAGGAGATAAGCAAGGATCAAACAGAGTGCGGCAGCCACCCCGTGCTGGACTCTCAAAGGTCCCTTTGTTCCTGCTGCCTCCTGATTCAGTGCCGCTCTGCCTTCAAGGGCTGCAGGCGAGATAGCGGAGCTCACGGACAGCCCTGCCGCAGCCTCTGGCCGTTGAGCTGCCACCTGTGCGGCCCAGCAATAAAAAAAGAGAATTAATTTCAGTCACAGCACTGATCCCAGTTGTACACCGAGGCCTGATAACATATCTCACTGGTTCCTATCAAGCAATAAAGCCATTATTGGGGTGGGAGATGATGGAGACATTCACCTTCCTCCTCATCGTGGCTTTGCTGAGGGGTTGTCCCCCTACCAGTCTGCTGTCCCCTGACCCCCACCCACTGTCTGCTCTACAGCTGCCCCGCAGTCTGGCTTGATGGGGAAGTGCCGCCGGCCCCGCACAGCATTCACCAGCCAACAGCTGCTGGAGCTGGAGAACCAGTTCAAGCTCAACAAGTATCTGTCCAGACCCAAGCGTTTTGAGGTGGCCACGTCGCTGATGCTCACTGAGACACAGGTACCTTGGCCCTGGGGGGATGGAGCATAGCACCGTGAAGCTGCCATGGGGGCAAGTCAAGGTCATGGGCAATGCTCATGCCAGCAGTCCGACACCCCACTGCTCCCATCAGTGCCCCTTCCAGGGCATCTCCTGCAGAGACCTGCCTGGCGGGCTCCAGGCTCTTCTCTTGTAAAGGGCACTCCAGAAATACTGCTCCTTTTTTTAACTGGCACCCCCAACTCGGGTTTCAGAGCCTTCCTATCCCTCAGCATGCTGTGAGAAGGTTCTTTTTGTGGAGCTAAAATGAAAATGCACTGTGCATATCCTTGGCTGGAGGCTGGTTGGGGGAAGGCAGCAGCCCCCATTATTCCTGTCCCTGTGACAACTCAGCCTCTTTGCACATACTTGTAGCACCATGGGATGCCCCACAATCAAGAGGTTTTGGGGGAACCCTCCATGCAGGAAAGGTGAGGGGTGGGTGGGGACAGGATGGGGCAGGGTACATCCTCTCCCCTGGGGGCTTTTCCTTGGCAGGTGAAGATCTGGTTCCAGAACCGCCGCATGAAGTGGAAGCGGAGTCGCAAGGCCAAGGAGCAGGGGGCTCAGCTGGAGGCTGAGAAGCAACGAGGGCTCAGCAAAACCTGTGAGAAGTTGCTGCCCTGCGAGCCCCAGGGACAAGCTGCCGAGAGCCCCGAGTTCATGGGGCACAGCCCTGACTCGGGCTTCCTGCACTGCAGCACCGCCAAGCTGAGCTATGGCCCGGACTCGTCTTGCTCGGGGGGCGAGGAAGAGGAAGAGGACGAGATGGGTGCCACAGAGAGGAAGATTGGCTCTGTGTTGTGAAAGGCAAATGGAGCCAGCTGGGGAGAGGGGCCAGGCTGTGTTGTGGGGGGTCTCTTTGCTGGCAGACACAGACTGTGCCTGGAAGGAGCAGGGGGCTGCAGGGCACCTGCCACTCTTTAACTTATGTGTGTTTGAATCCTATTTAACTTGTAATTATTCCTCTGTGTGTATCTGGAGGAGTCCCCAGATCCCTCCCCTATAAAGCTGTTATCTGGATGCCTGTGCTTTTCCTTAGGGGACAGGAAAATCTCTTGTCCTGCTACTTTGCTGTCCTACCAGGTCTCTGGGGAAAAAAAAAAAAAGTGGGGAGAGCAAACTTGGACAGGTGGCAGCCTGCTAGCACAGCTGGAAGAGACTCTGGACCCTTCTTTGACTGTACTGCCACTTCCCTACAGATCTGGCAGTGCCTGGAGCAGCACATCCTGGTGGGATGCCAGCTTGTCCTTCCCTTGGTGGCATGTAGAGCTGGGAAGGATGCTCAGGTTGCGTGCCAGCCTGTCTTGCTTCCTCCTGCACCAGCAGCATCCCTGGTAGGGTCTGTGCTTTGCAGGGCAAAACTGTCCTGTGAAGGAAAGTGCTCAGGCTGTAAAGGCTCAATGCTCTGGTGAGCTCCCCTTTTCCCATGGTGATGCTTAACCTCTCTAAGTTCCTTTCTGTTTCATTATGCTCTTGGGATCTTGCTGACTGTGACTGAGCTGAAATCAACCCTTGGTAGCAGGATGATGACTGACACCCTCCACCGCCTCCCTTGAAACACTAGGGTTAAGCACTGACTCCCCATAAGTAAAGCTGCCCATGTTCTCACAGGATGCTGGAGGGTCCTGGAAGGCCCTATAGATCTCCCATGTGCACTTACTGGGTCTCCCCCTGGGGTGTGGAGATGGCCGTGAAGGCAGAGGGGCCAGCCTGAGGGGCAGCCCTGCCTCCAGTGCCAGTAGAGCTGCAGGGGTGGAGTGGCTGGGCCGGGGTGGGTGACCCATTCCCAGACAGACCATGATGTCCCTCCTGTCCCACATCCTGCTGTCCTCTCCTCTCCCTGTTTCTGCCTGAGAGTGGCAGGGAGGGCTATCTGTCCCGGGTCTTGTGGTGGGGGTGGGAATTGTGGAAGTGCAACAGTCCCTGTGGAATCCTGGGCCATCTCTGGCAGACAGTGATGGAAGGGACAGGTAAGCTTTGGTGCGGGGCTGTCACATCTTGCAAGGCTAGGAAAAGCTTGTCAGTGCCTGGGGGGCAGCACCCTGGGCAGGAGGACAGATGCGATGTTTTTGGGACAGAGGGGTGGGCAGGAGAAGCAGGTGACAGGAGAGAAGAGCATGGACACGGACGGATGGACGGACAGATGGATGACAGTCCTGTGTGGGGGCACAGTGACCCACAGTGGCTGCTGGCAGGTCAGCAGTTTCCCGCTGGGTACATGGCATCCTCATTGCCCAGGTTCTGTCTCCCCAGGCAGTCCGGCTCAAGACATGCAGGTGTCCAGACCCCTGGAAGTGGCCAGTGGGGACCTCTAGTTCTGGGGAGCCTGCAGCACTTGCTCCAAGGGGGCTAGATACGAGCTAGGGTAGGAACAGGTGCCAGGAGCCTGCCGTGGTTGGTGTAACGTGGGGCAAGAGAGAAATGAATCGCCTCCTCCCTGGTGTAGAGGGGGGAAAAATACAAGGAGAGGAGGAAGGGATAGGGAAGCATGAAAGGATGGTACCTAATTCCCTGCCATTGCCATGTGGGGACAACAGAGGAGGAGAGACTCATTGCTCCAGGAGAGTTGTGCCAACTCCCAGCAGGAACACAGGACTGGGTGCAGAAATGCTGGCACCTGCCAGCCTATGGCTGCAGGAGCATCAGGGCCAAAGACATCTATCACCTGGAGACCACAGGGAGTACCACACACTGGAGCCGGGCTGAACCAGGGGACAGGAATGGTAGAGGCAAAGAGGAAAAGGCACAAAGGAAAGCAACAAAAGTGCCAGGAAGAAGGACGGCAGCTGAAGGCATGTCACAGGCTAAGAACGTTCACCTTGATGGGCCGTGACAGGTTTAATTTCCAGAGTACAATCATTAAAGTGATGGATGGGAGGCGTTCATCTCGCGCCTGGTGCACTCAGGCTCACCGTGGCTGCAGGAGGGTTTGTTTTGTTGCTGTTATTTATGAGGTTGTTTCTGGAGGAGCCAGGCACTCGTCCAGAGCTAGAGGTACAGAGGAGGGGACGCAACTGATGCTGGAAGAGTTAAGAGTGCTGATTTACAGCTGGGCTGCTCTAGCTGGATGACTCATTTGTAAACATTGACAAATGCCATTAAAGCTGCATCTCCTTCCTGCCTCTGCCCTGGCACCCTCCCTGTGCTGTTTGATGTGGCCAGTCCCACTCTCCACCATAGCGCTGCCTGTGCACCCTGGAGGCACTATCTGTCCCTCCCACCGGAAAAATGAAGATCCTGTCTCCTTGACGGTCATCCAGAGCACTGGGAAGATGTAGGACTGTCCCATGGTAGTGGTGGCACCCCATGAGAACGATACCTGATGGGCTTGTGCAGCTAGGGCTCCCCACCCTCTGCCTTTGCTGGTCTTGGCCCCATGACTACTTTTGGTAATGGTAACAACTTGTTACTTGTGTCACCAATGCTCCAAGGAGCTTAGGGTGGCCTGGCCCCATCAAGGTGTCATTCCATCCCTTGTAGAGTACTCTCCAGCCTGCTGAAGGCTGTGACCCCTTGCCACCCTGCAATCCCCGCACTGTCCTCAATCGTCCATCCGGTGCACCCACGGACTTCACGGCCCCACTTTGCTGGCTCAGCTTTATGCTGCCGCCCTCCCCTGCACTCATCCTCAACACCCCTCGCCCCACGCTCTTTCCTGCACTTCACCCGCCCTCCTCCGTCTCCTTGCCCCTGAATTTCCCATTTGCCCTTGATCTCTGTCTCCCCGCTGCACCCCTGAGAGCTCCTCACCGGCCTCCTTCACCTCTCCACGTTCTCCTGTCCCCGGCCCGCCCGCGCCCTCTCCCTGCCCCGGTCCCGTTCCATCGCCTCCTCCCTGCGCGTCCCTCCGCCGCCCCCTGGCGGTCGCCGCTGCCTGCGCGAATTGACCCGGGGCGGCCGCCGTCGTCGCTCCGGGAGCCGCTGTGTCCGGTCTCCATGGCAACGCGAGCCGCCCCGCACGGCGCTGAGCGGTCGGGACCGGGACTGGGACCGGGACGGCACCGAGGTGTCCCAAGATCCCGGTGCTTTAGGGAGCCGGGATCGAGGGAGCCGACCTGGCCTGGGAGCGATGAGGCCTGGGCTTCTGCTCCGCTTCGGGGGCAAGCAGGGTTATAATGGAGCGGGCCGAGCCCCAGGGAGCCGAGCAGACGCTCGCTGTAGGAAACAGGGTCTTACCACAGTCATCCATACGGGGCTCGAGGGGGCCAGGCAAAGCGCAGCTTTGCTGTACTGTGCTCTGTGAGCCGATAGTGGGCAGGGCTGTGCTATCCAGCACCACGGAGAGCCCTTCCACAGGGGCTGGGCTGCGAGTCATGACCCACAGGTCACCGGGACAGCCGTGCTCTGTGGAGGGGGCTGACCTCAGTGCAAGCTGGGGACACAGCGGGGGCTGCTCCCCTGCAGGGAGGGGGCTCAGCGCCACCAGGAGCCTGAGGAGGGGCGTCGGGTCGCTGGGAGTGCCCAGCTCTTGGCAGCGAAGGCCTTGTGGGTGCAGGAGCAGCACGTGTGAGGACTTTCTCCTCTTGTTTCTCAGATGCTTGCTCAGGTGCATGACGAGCCCCAAAATTCCGACTCTTTTCGGAAGAGTGGCCATGACAGGAAGGTGAGCAGAGGAGCAAAGGGTGCTACTGGCGTGGGTAGATTGCCTGGCAGGCAGGGAGAGGAGAGAAACAACAAAAACGTTTAGCCTTTGCATCCGTCGTTCATCACACCTTTTAGTATCTGCTGTTTGGTCTGTGGCCAGGAGGTGTCCTCTCTGGACCCCGGAGCAGGGCTTTTGGAGATTCCTGGAGTTTTGCCGCGGGGTGGCTCCTCTCATCCGTTGCCAGCCAGAAACCCTTAGTGTAGAGAAACGGTTGTTTCAGTGATTTCTCCTCCCTTCCTCCCACACTACTACTCCCTAAGGTGTCTGCAAGACAGGCAAAGAAGAAGAAAGTCATATGCTGGGGCATTGAGGTGCCTGAAACACTCAGTTGGCATGGCTGGGAACTTGGAAAAGAGATGATCAAACACCTGACCTTGAAAAATGTTCATGGGAAAGCCCAGAAGCTGAGTTACAGGTGCGTGGGAAGTTTGTTTGTCCTTTGTACTCCTCACGCTCTCTCTGTGTCTTCACTCCTCCTGCTGTTATCAGTCACATCAGCACCTTTTCTCAGATTCACCTTCCCTGTCTCCCATTGAGTGCTGTGCTGGAGACAATGTGTGCAGCCTTATGTTGCAGGACAGAAACCTCCTAATTCAGAAACACAGGCCTTGTTCCTGGCAGAGGTCTGTTAAATGAAATGCCTTGTTTTAAATTCTGTTTTGCTGATACTTCTGTCTGTGAGGCATTTCCAGTCTAGTGAGATTTTAATTGTGGATGTATGCCAGCCAGTCACTAGTGTGACCTAAAACCATTGCGCCCGGAGTCCCTCTGGATGCTGAGCCATTCCAGCAGTCCCTGTGACTCTCCCTGCTCTGAAACTCAAAATTTTCTGCTCTGTGTGTTTTTCTCATACTGCATGTCCTGGAAACATAAAATATTGTTCAAGAAAGGGCTAGCTACTTAGAGCTGGGAATTTTCAGGACACCTGGGTTCTGTGCCTCGCTACTGTTTGCTGCCAGAGTACCCTCGGAGTACAGTGTGTAAAGTGCTTCTGAAAAGTGGGGTCTGGAGGTGTTGGTTATTTGTTCTCTTTTCTGCTGTCTAACTTAAGCTTCCCACCCTCAGACAAAATCTTTTGTTTTGATTCTTTTATCTAGAGCTCCTTCCACGCCATTCTTCTTCACTGTTTTCCCGCAGCCAATTACTCTGAACCCTGGTATGTCTGTAACACTGCCCATCGTTTTCCGGCCCAGTGAAAAGGTAAAGCAGCAACAACATCACAACTGCTCTCAGTGCTCAGGCTGCATTCTGAGGGAGGGCAGTGGGCCTCTGCCTCTCTTGTCCTTTCTGATTTGTTTTCACTTGAATGCATGAGTCCTTGGGGAGATTCTAGCATAGCAGGAGTGGGCAGAATGACCTTCCTGATTTCTCCACATCTTCATTACCTGAGGGAGCCCTAATCCCTGACCTCTGCAGGGTTTGCCAGTAGTTATGAGAGGAATCGTCACAAAAAGTATTTCCAGTTTTTCATGTACTACTTCTGCCTTTCAACTCAGTAAGATAAAGTGCTTAAAGTGTGCACAGCTGGTTTGATCCCAAGGAAATACATCTGGGTGGTTTTAGTGCAGAACCTTGGGTTGAGGGACTCACTTTTTGCTTTCCTACAGGAGATTCCAAAGCCTCTACATTCAAGAGCTGCCAGTTTTCTAAAGGGATATGTCAGGGGCCTCCCTTCTTTTGGATGGAGTGTGTTTCTTTAAGCTTTATTTTAAACAGCAATGATTCTTTTTATCCTGACCCTTTTCTTGATTTTCAGGTTGTTTGTAGTGTCTGTCTTGGCTCTGAGTTTTGATCTCTGGCTCTTGTCGACAGCTGTATATCTTTGATATGTATCTCTGTCCTAGCCATAGAGCATGGTCATTGGATAGATTCCTAGTACCCTGCTCTCTTAGTATCATGATTTTCTGATGACTGTTCAGTGTTCCCTTTATGAAATCAGCTACTGGCCTTGTTCCATTTCCAGTGAATGGTTTGTCTGCAGCATATCAATTGCTGAAGCAGGAGGCTGCCTTTCTTAGAGAGAGCAAGGACTGTGTGTGCTGCAGTGTGCAAGGTCTCTCCTTACCTGTATAAGTGTTACTCAGGAGGGGTGACAAGTGGGAAGCATAGAAAACACATATCTTTCAATTCCTTTTATCTTGGCTGGTTAGCAGATGTCCTGAGGCTGTATGTACACAGTGCTGTCAATGCTGCATCTTTAAGTTGTGTGTTATCTGCTTGGATCTCTAGCTGACAAAGCATTTAATCAAAGATTAATACTTCTCTGCTCATGGAGCCCAAAGAAAGGCTGTACATGCTTCAGTTCAGCTGAATTAGGATCTTGAAAATACTGAAAGAAATCCATCTGCATTGAAACAAACCAGGTGAAACTAATGTGGCCTTCAACTGCTCTCTGTGAGGGTGTGTTCCCTGATGGAGAAGTATGCCTGAGAACCTTCCACACAGCCTGCCTTTTCTGAGTGATTCATATGTTCTCTATCCTGCACAGAGGCCTCCACTGGTGCCTCTGTTGCCAACATCTTTTCCCCAACACTTGGAGAGGTGAAGGTGACAGGTATTCATGAGTGGAGCTACAGCACCTGCAAGGTGGAATCCATCTAACTGCTAATCCATCTAACCTTTTGCTTTTCTGTGCAGAGGGATTATGAAGACAACATCTTCTTTATGAATGCTGGGGGTGAGTTCTCTGTTACCCTGCGTGCTATGCTTCCACGCTTCTGTCTGTCCATCCCGGCTGCTGTCCAGTTGCCTGTCTGTGCTGTCCACAATCTTACGGAGGTGACGTTTCCTGTGTGCAACACTGGGTGAGTGAGAGGTGGCTGAGCAGACACTCCTTCTGTTTTGTCAGGTATTTTGCCACTTTCTTGGACTCTCCAATGAATGCAGCTCATTCCAGTGGTTATTAGTTCTGTTGGCTGCCTTAACAGGAGGCAAAACTCTGCCTTCCTTAAGGTCTTGGCAGAAAAGGCAGCAGAATGGTAGTACAGGTCACTGGGTAGATGCAGGCACAATTTGGCAGCTCACATCTGTTTGTTGCCAGCATATGCTGAGAACAATTCATGCACAGGAGCTTGGTGGGGACAAGCACAGTGTCCCACTGAGAACATCCCACATCCACTGGAGAGGCCTGGGCTTCCATTTAACAGAAGGCAACCTGCCCAGCATGAACAGGGAGAGATGAGCTACCAGCGGGAAACATTTTAGTCATTTAGGAGCAAGGATACTCCCAGTTACCAAGGTTGTCCTATTTTAATGAGGAAGGACAGTACTGTAGAAAGGAATGCAGTGAAGTTCCCAGGCAAGGAGGAGGTGTACTTCTAACCAAGTGATTCCAGCCATTTCAAGTGCTTCAGTCTCCACTTGGAGAAATAATTTGTTAACAGTAAGAGGCCTAGGATGTTGGAGGATAAGGATAGTAAGCAACACACAGCTTAGATCAATAAAATAGAAAAAACTCATGGCATATCATGTTCTTTGCAGAAATCAAACAAGCAAAGGGGGTTCTGGAAAATTGAATGAGGTATTAGGGAAATGGCTCAATCCTCTCTTCTCACTTGAGCATATAACAGAGGAACAAATGTTCATTTGGAATTAAGTAGCTGCAAATTTAGATGCAGGAAAAGCAAATACTCAATTGTGGAGCTGATTTGCATGCTATCACCTTATGGTCATTAACAAAGTTCTTAGCTGTAAAAAGTAAGATTAATTAAAGTGTGAACAGAGCATTTGCAGAGACTAGAGACAAATTTCTTCACAGCATCACATATTTGTCCAGCTGAATTTGTGATTCCTCCATTCAGCACCGGTTGTTTCACATCCTAACTGAATAACCTATTGGGAAAGGCCCATCCTATGATGATTTCACAGGCAGCAAATGATCCACTGATCTGCTTAAAATGTATCTCCATTTCCTAGTGATCTTGCTAGTGTCTTTGCCTGGGAGACACCAAGCCCTTTCTTCATGACTCCTGACCATGGCACACTGAACCCAGGTGCTGAGTGCATGGTCAAGGTGACCTTCCAGCCCAAGGTGGCTGGGGTGCATGATGCAGCAGCAACATGCTGGTTTGGAGGTGAAGTGAAACAAAAGAGGACAATCCAGCTAAAAGCCCTGGGTGAGTCTTTCTTGCATTTAACTCACAAAGAGATGTGTATTACCCCTAACTCTGGAATAGCATTCCACAGGGATGCATGGAGGGCCTGCACTCTGAGGCTGTGCCACATTTGGCTCAACCCAGTGATGAGCAAGTGAAGTCCACGGTTTGAAAGTGGCCTGTAAAATTCTCTAATGTACTTTTGCCAGTTTGGAAGTGTTATCTGAAGGGACAGAGGGTCCAATATACCCTGTGGCATGCTTTGGCCAAACCAGCATTTCCAAGGACTGTTTAAGTTGACAGAGGGGGAGAAATGAGAGGAATTCCTGTTTAAGAGGGGAACAAATGAGAGAAATTCACAGGAAAAAGCCTCCACAAACTCCTGGCTTTGTCTGCACTCAGTGTCTCCTGTGTGTCCCTGCTAGACAGAGAAGCAGAGGGAAATTTCTAAAGCTTTCTGGATGCAAGATAAAATAAGCAATGATTTCATTAGCAAGTCCTTGCCTGAAGTGACTGGTATGGCCACTGACAAGCAAACAATGTGATTCTGAGTTAAGTAAATTACGGCTGGAAGGGAGCTTATTTGGTTCAAAGCAGGGCCAACTTTGAAGGCAGGTCTAACTTCAGAGTTATCTGAGGTTCTTCAAAGGCTTGTCCAGCTGAGTGTTGAATATCCAAGAATGGAAGTTCCACTTGTCTTTCCTAATCCAGCATACTGTTCTCTTTAACAGCCAAATACCCCTGCCTGTGTATGAGCGTGACAGGGAAGAAATCTAAAGGTGTACAGCCTGGAAAGTTTCAGGATGTCCTGTGTTTTGGATCAGTACCGGTGGGGACAACTGTGGAAAAGTCTGTGGAAATCTTCAACATGTCTGTGGTATGGGGAGAGGGAGATTGACTTGTGAGAAGCTGGAAAAGTGACACATTTCTCTGGGATATGTGGTCTTGTGTATCACCCCTAATGCTGCAAAAATAATCTAAATGTGAATGTGAATAAAGCAGAGGTGATGAGCCTTCCCCTACCAACCATGCCATTCACCCTTGCCTTCCAGCTACAGTGCTGGTAAATTAGCCATTTGCAACATGGTACTGCAGTTTCCCTCTGCTTCCCTTCTGTGCTTGGTCCAGATCAGGCAGCCACCATGTCCTTTTCATCCTGCAGCTCTCCTGCTCACTCTGGACAAGCCCATCACTCTTCTGTGATGTTGTATTAGTCTCAAATTGGTGTGTATGTGCGTCCCAGGCAACTGATGGATCTTCCGCTGCCCTCTGTGGACTGCAGCCCAGGGAATGGTTCAAAAAATCAAATGGATTTGAGCACCTTGTTACCTGTGCTAGCTCAGCCTCTTAAGTGATAGATGTACTCAGAGGCTGCTGACATGGATGGCAGAAGTGCTGACTACTCCACAGGCCCTGCAGCTTTGGAGTGGAAAAGACACACTCATTTTTGTACTGTTATTATTCACATTTGCAGTGGTGCTCAGCATTGCCAGGCAAGGATCAGGACAGGTTTTTTAAGAGTCTTGAGTAAGGTGTCAGAGCACCAGCTTTGTTTTTTGGGGAAAGAAGACTCATAAACAGGATGGAACTGTGATTAGAGGGAAATAAGTTACCTGCCTGCATGTTCCCCTGGTCAGAGCAGTCACTTAGGCTATTTTGGCCCCTAGAGATACCTTGAGCCATCTTTCCACCTACCAGGAAGGGCACTCCAAGCCCAGAGATCACCGGGAGTTTTGCTGCAGCCTGCTGATTTCTGAGCATGTTGTGGGAGCTTGTTGCCACCCGTTCTCCATCAGAACAAGGTGGCAGAGGTTTACTGCACAGTGGTTCTCTGTGGCCTTGGTGTTCTTGGTGGTGTTCAGCACTGATGAAAACTAGAGTTCTTACCTGATTAGTGTCCTTCATTCAGAGCCATCCTGGCTCATGTTGGCTCCTTTGTTAAATTATTTCTTTTCTACTTGTAGGTTGATGCACCATGTAGAATAGAACGAGCAAAAGACCCTCTGCTTCGTGATTATATTTTCTCCTGTGATGTGTCCCATGGTGTTGTCCCTGCCAAAGGGAAGCTGGTCTTGTGCATACGATTTCAGCCTCAAATAGTAGGAGAGCACAGTACTGACTATTTCACTATCACATCTGCTGGATGCCACTTAAGGACTGTTCTGAAAGTGGTTGGCTCATGTAAAGGTACCAAAGCCTTTTCCATTTCTTCCTGTCAGCTTCTTACCACTGGAGGGAAAAGGTTAGTGCTTGGGAAAGGACTAGAAACTATCATAGCCTTCAGTCACAGACTAAACTCCTGCTGGGATCCTGGCTGTCCCTGGTGTACCGTTTAGTATTTAAACTTTGCTGACTGTTTTAAGTGAATGTCCAATTGTTTGCTAGGACTAGTGGGTTTGTTGAAGAGTTGAATCTGTTTGGGAATATCGGTTAAGTGCAGCAGTGTCTTGTGACATGTTGGAAGAAACAACTATGACAGGTCTAGGATCTTATCTTGCATGTTGTGCTAGGTCCTTCTGTGTCCCTGCACCCATATTCTGTGGACTTTGACTGGATCAATCTTGGAGAAAGTTCAATGCAGACACTGAAAATCAACAACACGTCAGATGTCCCGGCCTATTATCAGTTTGATATTGATTGCAAAGGGAGCGTCTTCTCCTTGGATCGCCCCTGCGGGGTTTTGGAGGGCACAACAACACTAACACTGAAGGTGATCTTTCGACCTACTCACCCGATGAATTATCACCGCAGAGTCGTGTGCCTTGTCCACCACCAGGTATGCTAGGCAAAGGGTACTTTCATTGCTGTGGTACTTTAGTGGCATCTTCCAGTGTAAACCAACAGGACTGGCCTGTCTTACTTAGTAGTCCCAGCAAATCTCTTCCCGCTGCATTTTTATTGATACTTATCATGGAATCGTTAAGATTGGAAAAGACATCTAAGATCATTGAGTCCAACCATTAACCCAGAACTGCCAAGTCCACCACTAACCATGTCTCCAAAGTGCCACATCTACATATCTTTTAAATACCTCCAGGGATAATGATTCAACTACATTCCTGGGCAGCCTGGGGTGACAAGCATTTTGGTGAAGAAATTTTTCCCGCTATCCAATCTAACCACTGTCCAAACACAACTTGAGGTCATTTCCTCTTGTCCTTTCACTTCTTACCTGGGAGAAGAGACCAGCCCCCACCTGTCTATACCCTTCTTTCAGGTAGTTATAGACAACAATAAAATTCCTGCTGAGCCTTCTTTTTTCCAGGCTAAACACCCCCAACTCCCTCTGCCATTCCTCATAAGACTTGTGCCCCAGACCCCTCGCCAACTCCACTGCCCTTCTCTGGACACGCTTCAGCCCCTCAAAGCTTTTCTTTTGGGGCCCAAACCTGAAGATAGTAGTCAAGGCATAGTCTCACCAGTGCTGAGTGCAGGGGTACAATCACTGCCCTAGTCCTGCTGGCTGCACTGTTTTTGATACAAGCCAGGATGCCCTTGACCTTCTTGGCCATCGAGGCAAACGCTCATTTGCAGCTGTTGTCAGCCATCACCCAAAGGTGCTTTTTTGATGAGCAGCTTTCCAACCACTCTGCTCCAAGCTTGTAATGCTGCCTGGGGTTATTGTGACCCAAGTGCAGGATCTGGACTCTTGTTGAGCAGAATCCCCATGGTGCAGGTTCCTATCAGTAATATAATGTGGATAGTAATGCCTGTGGATAGGGTGAGGTGCATCTTCTGTGGCTCTTGTCCATTTAGGTTTCTCTCCTAACTTTAGCTGCATAGCTGTGCACTGAGTGCCTTCAATTTTCACTCCAGTTTCAAGGAAGTTCTTGTCTCACATTGAACACAAAGTAAATGGCAGCCTAAAATGGCAGATGCTAAGCCTTTCCAGGCATGGTTTTGGAAATGAGATACTGGTATGGTGTAGCTCTCAAAGCAATCACAGGACAGTATATTTCTTATTACCCTGTCTTGTGTTTTCCCAGGAACCCATATATGTGGACTTTTTTGGTACCTGCCATTCAGACACAGCTAAGCCAACCACCCTTCAGGAAAGACACCTCTCCTGGTACCGAACCAACATGGTGAGGGGACTGACTTTCTACCCCCCTGATATCCTGAGTGTGATGCTGAAGGATGGGAAGTTGCAGGTGGATGAAAAGGGAGCCCTCAAGCTGCCCCCTGAGGTATGAGCTGCCCTCCCTGGAATCTAAGACACTTCCAGCTATTCTCTATATACACTGGGTATCTGTTGCACAGAAGACAGATCTAGAAGGGCTTGCAGGTTCCAGACTGGTTTTTTTGATATTTCTGCTGTTGATGTTCCCAGCACACACCAACGCTATCTTTCTCAGCTGGCTTTTACCCTAGCTCAGCCACAAAGCTTTTTTATGGCTTTAACTCAATTATGGGGTTATCTTTTGCTTCATCTTTAGTTTCAGATTGAGGCTTACAAACAGAAGCCTCCTTGAAGCCTAAACTTTGAGCTGTCCTAAGAACTCATACTGAAGTGCATCTCGCATGCTCTTTTGCTCATGAAGGCAAATGCCTGGTGTCTCCCACAGACACACTTTCCCTGCTCACACTGAGATATTTCCATCCTGTAGGTTTCTGAGGAACAGCCGCCCAAGGAATACTTTGAACCCAATGCCATGACTGAATATTTCTATGATGGTGTAAGCAGTGACTTGGCCTTGTTTCCTGCTCATGTTAGTGTCAGCCCCAGGGAGTATGATTTTGGATGCTGCAAGCCACCACTCAAGACAGAACCTCTTTCTCTCTCTGTGACCAACCACACCAAAGGAAGTATCATGGTTGCCTGGACTCCAAGCCATGGCAGTGTCTTCCATGTGCACCCTGAAATCTGTGACATTCCACCACTGAAGTCTTCAACCTTCTATGTCTTTTGCAAGCCCACTCAAGTCAACAGTCTTTATGCAGCAGAGCTGGAAGGTTTTGCTGTTTACAAGGTTAGTAGGAATTACTAAGACCAGACATGACCTAGGAAGCAACTCTTTGCAGAATAAAGTATTTTGGGGGAGTTAAAATTCAGTTTAAACCTTTGATTTTGAAATTAACAAACTAGCACCTCTATTAACTCTTCTGGCCACTGCTTTGTTGGATTAAAGTTTCTCTTTCACCTGTCTCCTGGCAGAGAAATGACAGAAACTAGTCACGGCTCATGCACTTGCACAAGTACACTTGCTCTTACCTCTAGGGAACATGAAGCATGGTACACCTCACTGAAAGAGGAATTACTGTGAATTACTGCACGATTAGTGTAGATGTGAGCCTGCACAAGAATGGCCTCAGTGATGGGCAATAACTTGGCCTTTGTGTCTGGCCCTCCACAAGTAAAGCTGCTGAGGGCACTGTCACTCTTCTCCCAAGTGACATAAGATTCATATTACATGAGTCTGCAGTTACAGGAGATTTAGCACCCAGAAATGTCCTGGTAAGTGAAACTTAGCATTTGCAAGCCTCTCTCTCTTTGTTTCTCATCTGGCACTGGTCAGTCCTTCTTCCCTGAAAGTGTCAATTCCTTAGCCCTAGGGATGTCATTGAACAAGCAGCTGTGTGAGATAATGTGTGAGATAATGTGTGCACTTGGTCTCTTCCAACTCAGATTAATCTGTGATTCTGTGAAGGCACTTTGCCACACTTCTTTCCTGCATACACTGTGCTGTCCCTTGTGTGTCTGCAGGTGATGAGACACTACACCAACATTGAGAATGATGCCACCATCTGTCCATCGTGGTGCCTGACTGTGAGGCTGAGAGCACACACATATGAAGCAGAACGGGTGCACGTCATTCCACAGTACATCCTGGATGTCCCCAAAGTGTGTAACTGATTGACCTTTGGATCTTTGCAAAGACACTCAGTGTTTGCCTGTGAATTCCTTACTTTGTCGTCCATTCCACTGAGATGTGTCTTTTGTGGTTTCTGATGGTTTGGAGGCTCCTGCTGCAGTACAAAAGTATTATGCTGTTTCTCCTACATTAGCTTCCCAGCCTCCACCATGTCAGCTGTACTGACCATCTCATTAGCTCTGAGGGAGAATCTGTTGGGATCACCTTCCTTTCTGTTTGGGTGGACATAAGCACTAACAAAGGTGTTCAGTCCCCTCCCAGGAGCCTCAAAAACTCTACATGCCCTTAGGAAACAGAATCCTCACTTACAAAAGAGAAGTGGTTGTAAGATAGAGGGGAAGGTTCTCTCTCTCTTCCTGCTATTTCTGTAGCACAGTAAGGTATTTTTCCTATGAGGTAAAGTGAGAACTGATCCTAAGAAGTAAGAATAGTCTTGCGAACCTCTTATAAAATCTCCTCAATCTAGGAAATTCAAGCTAATCTAGGCCATGCAGCCTTTATATGATATCCATGAAGTGGAGCAAATTCTAGTGTGCTGGAATTCTTCATCCAGGATGTCACTATCCATGCAGAAACTGCAGGCACCAGCAAGCAGCTTGGTTACAGGCTGGGCATAAAGCATGGTATGGTGGAAAACAGCTTCACCAGTCTCATGAGCCCATGAGGGCCACTGTGGGAAGGGAAAATACCATCATTTGTGTACCCACAGGTAGTTTCATTTCTTTCCTTGAAAAGAAGCAGTTAGAAAGTTCTCCATAGACTCAAGATAGTGCTTATTGGAACCTGGAATTGCATATAGTGAAAATCTTTTTTAAGCTGGTTTTTAAACCCAGTGAAAACAACCATTCTTGCTTGTCTCCATCAGACTTTTCCTCCTGTGGCTCTTGACACTGATACCTACTGCAGCATGCTGTTGTCCAACACAAGCACCTCTTTGATAACTTTCAGTGTGAACCAAACTGCCTGTCCCTCTGTTTTGGTCAAGCCCAGCTCAGGACACATCATTCCAGGAGGACACCAGATTTTCTTTCTCTCCACTCACCCAGTTAACACGGTCTTGCAGCAGCATGCCCTGCTTCTGGAGCTGAACTCTTATCCTGCATACACCAAGGTAAGGAGAGGGAAGTGGAAGATGGTGAGCAAAGTTTTGTTCCTTTGTAGTCTTCCCTTTTCACAGTGACTTGCACTGTGATGCCTATTACATCTCCTAGTGGTTAGTTTGGATTTTTCTCTTTGGAAATAGGAATGAAAGAATATTTTCAACACTTAATATGGAGTCAACATTGCAGAAAGAAGGCTTTTGTGGTGCCAAACATCCTGTACCCCTTGTTACTTGCATTTCCATCTCTTGGAATGCACTGTATTAGTCTCAGGGCCCGATTTGATAGCCGAAAGCATTTCCCCTCCTTATTAATATTCAGTTTGTTCTTGCTCCTCTTTTGGAAAGAGCAACATCTTTGCAAGGTTCCTCCAAAGGTAGCTAAGACTTCTAGCTAATGTCTGTTACTTTTTCTCTTAATTCCACAGGAGATTGTTCTCCAGAGTTGTGGGCAGTCCCTTCTTTTGCTCTTAGACGGTGACGGAAAACTCTACTTCAAGCCTCTCCAGATAGGGACCTCCTCTACACAAATGTACACCATTAAAAACTGCACAAGGCTACCCATGGTTTTCACATGGAAGATCCGTCGGTCTGACAGCAAGATCCTGTCTGTCAGCCCCACTGCAGGGATCCTCCAGCCCTATGAGGCCATGGTAAGTTAAAGTTCTACCAAAGCTGTAGTTTGCTCTCTAAAATACAATTTCAGCCTGGCTTTGAATATCTGAATGTTCATTCCCAGTGGGAATCTTTGACACAGATGGAGGTGGTGTGTCTGTAGAGAACTAAGTTAGCTATAATGGAGGAAGGGACTGTGCATTAAATGTACTTGTTGAGGTGTTTGAGTTTATCTCTGGACTGGAGTTCCTGTGAGCACTCTTCCCTCTTGTGATTGCAGGCTCAGGCATGGACTTTTACTCCTGAGAAGGAAACCAAGTATCTGCTGCGAGCTAAGGTGTTTGTGGGGTGGAAAAGCCCAGACCCTGCGTCTCCCAAAGATGTCCATTATGTCTTACGGGTCATTGGACAAGGGGCCCTGGGCACCATCAGGGTAAGGAACAGGGGCCCACTGAGTAGTAGTAGGGGGGACTAGGTTGGGATGGGGATCTTGACTTTCCCTTTTTGCACAATCTGTACTGAAGACAGCCAATAAGGATTCACAGCAAAATTCCCAGACACTGTTTTCAGTGTAAATGACAGTACTCATTCTAGTGGCCTAATGGCAACATATTGTAAATGTCCTGCTGGTTCAAATCTGACCTTAACAAATCCTTTGGGATTGCTGTGTTTCAGACTAAACCAAGCAAGACATTTGGATCCTTGGGAGTCATGGTTCTCTCTTTCTGTCTGCTCTCCTTCTCCATTTGTTTTGCCATTACTCTGATTTCTAAGTGTAGTGGACCTTTTAAAGTGGTATAGCCAGTACACCTCCACCTGGCTTTCCTCTGTTATCTGTAGGTCTGTGCAGCCACTTTCATTTTTAGTCAGGTTTCTTAATGAACCAGAGGTAAATAAAATAATACTTTGTAAGTCATTGCCCTGTGTCAGTCATTTTGATTGATGGGTGATAATGTCTTTGAGGTACTTAGTCATTATAAATTGTATGTGAGTGCACACACAACTAGCCAAAAGAGAGGGGGACTCTTTAAGCAGTCACAAAACTGCCAGCAAATATCTCTCAGCCTTGGCCCAAGTGCAGCTGGCTAGCTGGTGTTGTCACAGCCCTGAATATGCTACATCCTACCCAGCATGCAGCCTAAAAAACAGTAGGAGAAAGTATTTGGAGGAGGGATTGAGTCCCTTGCAGGCGTGTTCCACATTTTATCATGCTCCAACTACCTGAACGGAGTTTGTCACAAAGTGGGTGTTGATCTCTTCTCCCGAGTAATAAGCAATAAGGCAAGAGTAAATGACTTAAAATTGTACCAAGGGAGATTTAGATTGGATACTTGGAAAAATTTCTTCAGGAAAGGGGTTGTCACTCATTGGAATGGGCTGCCCAGTGAGTGGTTGAGTCATCATTCCTGGAAGTATTTAAAAGACATGTAGATATGGTACTCAGGGACATGGTTTAGTGATGGACTTGGCAGTGTGAGGTCAATGGTTGAACTCAATCATCTTAGAGATCTTTTCTAACCTTAACAATTCTATCTCCCAGGGCATGCCAGGTCCTACACAAAGCAGGCAGTCCTTTGCACTGCATGTGCCAAGGGATTAGCATGTGGTGAGATAAGTGGTGGTTACACTCAACCACAATGCTTGACATGTTAAAGTGACCTCAGCATGGTGGGTTTGTATTCCAGGCACAAAAGGAGCATCTGGACCTTGGAAATGTTCTAGTTGGTGATCAAAAAAGCTGCAGCATTGTACTGCTAAATGATGGGATCTGTACTCTGAATTACATCCTCAGTGTGGAACAACTCATCACAGGGCCCCATGACCCTGAGGAGGTCTGCAGCGATCCACTGGGTACTGTAAAGGAATAAGCATGGGACAGGACCTTAGTTTTCTCCTTTTTTCTCAAAAATCAGTCTAGAATTAACTTGGAGGTTGGACTGCTTGCTGGCTGGCTTGCACTGACTCTCTCATACCTTAAGTTGTCTGCTCCTTTGCATAGGAAGTGACTTTTCTATTTTGTTGGAAAAAGCATAATCCAGAGTCTGACAATTGAAATTAGACCAATCTGAATCTTGAAATATGATACAATTTCCCAGTAGAGAAGGAAATTAAATAAAGGACCTTACCAGAAGAAATGTTGGAGCTCAGCTCTTAGCTGCCTTTCTAGAGGACCTCTGGTTGGGAAGTTCCCTGTTCTTTGCTGGCCAGGCAATCTGGGTACTCCCAATGAGCTGCCTACAGCTGTAGTCTGGGAATCTCAAATTCAGCACCTGAAGCTAATCCTAACAATTAGGCAAAGGGTGGCAGTGGCAGAGTGCAGGTGGACTAAGTGATCTGTGTGCCACAACATGTGTGGTGTAAGAAACAGTAATGCCAAGAGCTCATGCCACCTCTTGTATCCTACAGCTCTAGAGCTGGAACACTCCAGAGGAGCAATCCCTGCAAGATCAAAAGCTTTTGTCCAAATAAAAGTAAGGCTAGCCCGTCGGCTGTGTTACACCTGGTCAATCAAATATGCTCTTTGCACACCCAGAGGTGAGATGGATGTTTTGGGATGTTCAGAGGTGGGGGGCAGAGTTTGTGAAAGACAAGGAGTTTTCAGCTTGGAAGGTGAAAAATGTAATGTCATATGAATGATAGTGAGAAGACAGGATATAAATAACTGTTCATGATTTCTCAGTGTGAAAACAAGGGGCACTTCATAAAATGATTAAGCTATAGTCTTAAATCAAAAAAGGTTTTTCGCATAGTGCAAAACTAAATTGCGTAAATACACTGTTGAAAGGGATCACATTCATAGTCTTTGGTGATGTCTAAATGCAGAAGTCAAGATACAACTAGAAGTCAGTGATTTAGGGGTTTTGAGAAGCTGCCAAAGGAAAGACTATTTCAAGGCCTATTCTTTCTGTCTTTGTTTTTGGTAGGGCCTCTTTCCCTTTTGCTGCAGTCAAAATGACCCAAACAGCAGTCCCTTAATGGTGCATGACTACTTTTTGGTATTTCTATCTCTCTCAAGCTGCAGATCTTGCAAGCACAAAAAACGAGCAGCCCCTCTGCTGCATTGTAGCAACAGGTGTCTACCCAACTTTGCGCATCACAGATGCTTGTACAACAGGAATTGCCAGCAGTATCAGCAAGCTGCACCTCTGGAAGCTTTTCTCCTTGGACACACTGAATGAATTCTTGGAGCGAGACCCAACTCCTGGCGAGCTCACCTATAAAGTTCCCACAAGGCACAGGTGAGAGGAGGAAATGGCTCAGAAGATCTTTGAGTCCCTTGCATGAGCCAGGCAGAGATGCTGTGGCTTATTGGCATATGTTGTAGCTCCCTGCTACATGACACCCTGTTATTCCATCCTAACTACTGCAGGCAATTTCTCACCTCCACTTCTCTGCTACAGCTCTCTTGAAAGGAGCCACAGAAACAGAGAATAATTTAATTGCAATAGACGTCCAAAAATCTCTGTTGTAGCCCATTGCTCAAAGCAGGGACATATAGATGAGGTTACCCAGGGCTTTATTCAGTTCATTGCTGAATATCTCTGGGGATGGAGAAACTACATCTTGTCTGAGCTTCTGTTTAACCATTTCCATGGTAAAAACCTTTTTCTTAGTATCTCATCTGAATGTCTTGTATTGCAACTTGTGCAGTTGCCATCCCTGAGCCCTTGCGTCATAAGGCTGAACAAATCCAGGTCTCTTTGTCAAATCTTGTAATCATAGAATGGTTTGAATTGGAAGGGACCTTAAGGATCATCTAGTTCCAACCCTTCTGCCATGGGCAGGGGTGCCTTCCACTAGACCAAGTTGCTCAGAGCTCCATCCAGCCTGGCCAATGTGCTCCAGCTCTCAGCCATTTTAGTGGCCCTCCATTGGGCCTGCTCCAGTATGTCAGTGACTTCCTTATACTGGGGAGCTAAAGAGAGACTTCAGGCTAAGCAGGTCTCTCTTATGTCACTCAGTCTCATTAGACATACATAAAAGATTTTAAAAAGAAAATCAGAAGGTCTACCTTATGCCCAGTATCCTTTCTCTCAAAAGGGCCAAGGACATAAGGTCAGACAAGAATTATAGGGAAGACAGCCAGTGTAGAATGACCTTTGCCCTGTCATGCCCTGATGACCCTTCCTCCTGTTTCAGTTTAATATCTTCTTTCTCTCCTGTGAACAGCACATCCTTGATCCCTCCAGTGTATACCCCTCTCCTGCTGGATTTTGACTTTGGGTCTGCCCCAATAGGCTCAGAGCCTACCATTGTAACGCTTCTGCTGGAGAACACGGGTGTCATACCTGTGGACTGGTAAGTAGTGCTCACTGGAGCTCAGCCTTCTTTTTGGGGATCTGAAAGTGCTCAAGGGGCTGTGAGAAATTTGCAGATTAGTAGGGTGGGTTTTGTGGGTACAACTGCAGCTGAGATCTGTTGGTGAGTCTGGGTGGGGAAGCAATCAGGGAGCTGCAGATCCAACCTGATGAAATGTGATATGGCCACCAGCTGGGCTAAGCCCATTTGGATTGAATATGCTGACCATAGCCTTGGGGAGGTTGCATATCCTTGTTGCTGACCAGCTGATTGGTTCCCTAGGGCCTTCTTGTTTCCTTCTGATCAGAAGATGAACATGGAGCACTGGGCAGAACATGCTGACTTTACCCCCCAGGAGCTGGACCAGATGAGAATTCAGGATAACCAGCTCTTCAAAGTTTCCCCAAAGTCAGGAACACTTCTTCCAGGGCAGGAGAAATCTGTCCAGCTCTCACACAGGTGATGACAAATACCTGTTCTTCAGAGCCTCATGCTGTGTTCCAGAACAACACATGCCATCAGTCCCCTGAGTTTCCATGCCAGATTTTCTTTCCTCATCACATGTTCCTCAGCAGAGGCTGGGCAAGTGAAAGGTTCCTGAACATGTCCAGTTTCTGGACCCCACAGAGCTTGTCTTCCTCAGGAGAATGTTTTAATGTCCTTTAACACTGCAGAGCAAAAGGCAGTGTGACATTCTGGGGACACTGGTCTGCCTTGACCTGACAGTTGAAGAGATGAACAAGATGCTGCACTTCCTGTGCTTTTGATTATGTAGCAATATTCTTATTTTTGTCATCATCTAGAGCTGCTGACCCTTGCGTGCCTGTAGAAGGTATGAAGAAAGCTGAACACTTCCCCTTTCAAAGCAGACCATATCTGAGATAATGGCATTTTTCTGGCCTAGAAACTTGCATCCCTAAATAGGTGTATGACTAAAATCAACATTGAACCACTCATTCCCACCCAAACACAAGTGGGTTCCCCCCCACCTCCCTGCGGCCCTTATGCAACAGTGACTCTTTAGCTGGGAAGTGAGTTGTCTCTAATGTTCTGTGTTATTCTATCATCCTGGGCCACAAGGTTGATTTCTACTGTTTTCCTCTCCTCTTTCACTGCTAGACATGATTTCATTGGCACTGACCGCCTCCCTGTCCTGCTGAAGATTTCCTATGGCCATGAGATTCTGGTAAGATAGCAGGTGTCCCTTCCTTCCATTTGCAGAACAACAGCAGGTAGGAACTGAATTAAGAAGTGTTTTTCCCAGAAGCTGCACAGTGTACAGGGGGCTGTGGCCTTCCCCAGGAATTTGCACTAGCCAGGCAGTAACAGAGGGCCAGGCAGAGACATAAAAACATAAAAACAATCTTCTGACAAACTTGTGGTTCCAGCACAGAGTGATGTGGGCAGTGCACTGGCAGAATGGCCCTTGGATGTTGCATCTGCTGGATTCTTCAGCAAGAGGATTATTATTTATTTATTATTAACCTTTGTATTTCATTAATGGTGTTAGTGCAGAATTGCTTCTTCATTCAAGACAACTCCAAGTCCAAAGCAGCCTTCCCAGGTTTTACAATCACTGCATGTTTTCCACACTCTGGTGTAACTCACGGTCAGGATTCCTGTGCATGCCTTCCCTCATTTCATCTGCCTCACTGTGAGTTGTTCGATGCAGTTCCTGCAGTTCTGCAGATCTGCAGCCCATCCTGCTTCTCTCCTATGCAGCCTTCCTGAATCTCTCCATCTCATCAACCCCCCCATACTCTTCAACCCCCCCTGGAATGTACTTTTCCACAAATATACCACCTGCTGTGATGGTAGTTTGGGAATGCGCAGGGTGGCAGAACATCTTCTAGTCTGGGCTTACAGGGTCAGCTCCTTCTCCAAGCCCAGAAGATACTCCCTGGGTTCCTGGTTGGCTGCAGCCTTTGTCCACCCACTTATTTCTCCTACCAATGACAGAGGAGATTCTTACTCGTTCTTCCTGCTTCACTGCTTTCTAAAGCATCCCAGAGCTGATCTGTGGTGTGTTTTTCCTGAGCATCTCCTCAGGCTTGGAACTAATTTCTCTCTCTCCCCCTCTCTCAAACTGTCAGTTAGAGTCAAAGTCACCTTGTGCTCTGCCAGGCACCACTCATGCCCAGCTGAGCCTTCCTGTCTGTCTCTGAAGTTTCCTATGAGACCATTGTGTTCACACATCTCTTTTATTTTTCTTTTCTTTCAGGACTGTTGTCAGCTGAAAATCCAACCCTTTGACCAAGCTGTTCAAACAGTGGCTTAACTGTGCCTTCCCTCAAAGCCCTTGGACAGGCTCCCTGTGCTCTGCCTGCCTGGCACAATCCTGAGATTGACTGTGAGCCTTTCACCAGCTGGTCAGTGAGGGAAGAGGCTTTGGAGCACCAGAGGCCTGTAGGGCATACATCCTCTCTTGCCATATAGCCAGTGGCTTTGCTGGCTACCAGAGGCCACTACCCTCCCTCATGCTGTCACTGCAGAAGGGGCTAGAAAAGCATGGGATGAAAAGATCCATTGGTGCCTTTGAGCTCCGGCAACAAGAGCTGTAGAAGCCAATCCAGGGACATGGAGCAGTGCAGGTGGTTGCAACCTGCAGAGATGCAGTGCCACTACTGAACTGCTGATATCAGAAAGTAGGAGGGGGAGATGCTTCTGCAAAGAGGGCAGCTGAGGGACTGAACACATTGTGCCTACTTTCCTTGCATAGCACAAAGTGCACAGAGTTTCCAGCTTCTGCGGCAGAAACTGCCCTAAGTGTGCGCACAGTCCAGGACTGAGCAAATCCTCACCTGTGATTCTGGTGAAATGTGCAGAATGTATGCTAACCCTAAGGGAAGCAAATGCTGTAATGTCGCCCCAAAAGTTAGGCTTTGGAAATTTCAGAAAGCAACAATAAACAGAGGAGGGGAGCATTGGGCTGGGATATTGCCTGGTAACTCTGTCAAATTCCAAATAATTTGGCTTCACAGCCGTGTGGTTAGCCACCTGCAAGCCAATGCCTGTTTTTCCTTTGGGTTTAAGTTCACTTCTGTGATGACTTTACCTACATGGATAGATTTTGACCTCCTGCTCCTCTGTTTCCCCAACTTAATTTTCAGGAGAAGCTGCTTCTCTGTTATTCCCTTCCCATTCGGTGGCAAACTTTTAGTTCTCTGATGATTTATATGTACTCTGAAGGACACAAACTGATTTCCCATTGGCAATTTCTTCTGACTGTAGGAGGAGACAGCTGTAGGATTTGTTTATTACCCAATTCTTTGTGCAGCAGGGAAACAAGGCCTCCCACTGCCTAATGCTTTCACAGATTGTCCTTTGCTTCTTCACTTGTAAGACTGCTTGTTCTCAGAGCTCTGAGATGGTTTGGCCAGGCAGAATTTGCAGCCCCCAATAGTTTTTGTAGGAATAGCCCAGCCAGCTGCATGTGTTGCAGGCTGAGGTAGGCTGGTTCACAGAACTCCCTGGAGACAAGGGCTGGATCCCAAGGAGAATCCCTGAGCACACAGGTTTTATAAACTGCATGTGTTTGCACTTCATAGCTGCTAGTTAGATATTGTGAGATGTTATCACCTGCAATGTGTTCTCCAGGCAGCTCTCCTCCCTGAGGAATCTGGCATCCCCTGGCATCCCTCTTATGCTCTTAAGTCTTCACTGTGGGACGAAGTCTATGCACTCTAGAAGGAGAATTGATTGCAGCAGGTCTATACTTTTCTCCATTTGTCTCTCTTTAACTGATAATCTTCTAAATGTCATATCCTCTGTCAAATGGAAACTGATGACAGTTTTTCCTGAGCAGTTATGATCTGTTGGAACGCAACGTGGCTTTTTGACTGAAGTTATATAAATGGGTGTTTCACTCCCAAAGCTCAGGGAGGTTCCTATCCCTTTTTCCCTTGAAGTTTAAAAGCAAAGCTTTTGTCTTTCTTCTACTTTCACTTCATCTGGCAAGCTGTGGTTCTCAGGAGGCTGAATACTCATGTACTGCCTTGAAAAGATCCCATGTGGGACCTTGCTAACATTGTATTTCTAGTTCTTTCTCCTTCCTCATTTTACTTATAGATCTGAACTGGAATGGGTTTTTTAAAAGGAGTTGTCATTCTCTACTCTTTTCTAAGCAGCTGATACAGTGTCTCCTGCAGGTGTCTATCTTTGCAAATATTCTCTCTGTCTTTTACACACATATTTGAAAAATAGCCATGCTTCAGGCTTAACTTACTGTGAATTGCAGCAACTTGGCTCCCATTGGCCCATGCAGAGACATTACTAGGTGACTGCTTTGCAGCCTCTACTCCAAAGCAGACAGCTCAGGGGTACTTTGGGGTGATGATACTGCAGAAAACAGCGCATTGTCAGTGCATCTTCAGCCTGATTGCGGTTTTCTCAAAATGCAGGAACCTGTGTGAATGCAAAACCCTTTTAATGAAATAGCTCTGTAAATCTCTCCACTTTCTTAGAGTGCCTGGCAGCTGCTTTGCCTACAGGATACTGTTGATCACCACTTGATAACTTAAAGTTCAGCTGGGATCTTCTTGCCTTTGGCCTTGGTTCTAGATTTTGGACTGCTGGACACATTCTTGGGGCACTCCAGAGGACATCTGGATGGTCCATCCTAAGAGGAGGCCATTACTTATCTAAATCCTGTCTTTCCAAAGTATTTGGCTGTGACAGCTGCACACTCTTCTATGTACAGTAGAGACACTTGAATTCATGGAGAATTTCCACCATACACTTGCACAGAGAAGCACTGATGCTGATGCCTGGCATAGCAGCGAGAAAAGTACAGTCTTTCTGACACAAGAAGAGAACCTTTCAGAGAAAATCTGGAGTAGGTTCTCCATCTCCTTGGTTTTTTTCTTAGGACACGCTATCCTGGTATTACCAATTTAAGTTTGTAACTGTGTGGCCTTCAGCTTGCAAATTTCTTTAGAGTTCTTGTGCAGTTGTTAGTGATGGGACCAAGGCCCTGTGAGAAAGTGACTGCATTTCTTTCCACTGCAGCTGACCTTCGTCAGTGTGACAGTGGAACACGACCAGCGGTACGTTCACTTTGCATCCACTAAGCATGTCTTCGCACCCATTGCTGTTGGACGCTCCCAGCCCCCCACACAGGTGAGCATCTTGGAGCCAAACCCAGTAGCAAGTGTAGGGAAGGAGCTAGTACTACTGCATCCCAAAGACAGGCAGTGTCTGAGGCAATTCTCAGAAAATGGATTGGCCTCCATAGGAAAGCATCACAGGAGAACTTTGAGGATAGTTCTGGGCAGAGTTTGGAAATAGCTGCTGGGATGACAGCAGGGAAAGTGCTTCTCACCATCTCCAGTTTGACAAGATTTGGTGTTCACTCTAATCAGAATGCTTATGAGGCATGTTGGGCTGTTCACTTATTCTCTTGCATTGGATCTGAGTGAAAACTTGCCTAGCTGCTCCAAGTATTCTGGAAATAAATCCTATAAATAAAAAATTAATTTTACTTCCTTAAATACTTATTAAGCAAAAAGGCAGCTTTGATTCTGTTCTGCCTAATTTACTTGGGAAATGAACAAGTCTGAATTGAATTAAGAGCACTTTAATACAAGTGTTTTTGCATTTTAAGTAATCCGCTTTACAGTGATCCCTTTAGCTAATCTGTCTTAATTTTCCCCTAGTGTGAATTGGCAGGACACCATTCGGAGAGGCACTTTGGTTATCAATGTACGTGTGCGGTGATAAACCTTCAGCACAGCTGCCTATCAGAGCCTCAGTGTTAAACCCTGACACTATGAGGTCTCCTCATTCTTAGGAGATAAGCTGATTAATTAAATATTAATGCTTATCAGTGTCCTCTGGGGAAGCGTTAACTAGTTTGACTTGTACCTGGTACAATAAGCACTGCTCTTGCTGACTCACCTAGATTTATAAACTCTACAATGGTGGATCCATGCCTGTGACATTTGAGGTTCAGCTGGACAACATTGTGAAGATAAAGGAAAAGAATTTTCAGCATCCTGTGTTTGTCTGCCTAACTCCTAGAGGAGAAATCCCCCCTGGTGAAACAGGCCACATTGAATGGATCTTCTCACCACTGGAAGCTGAAACATACACGGTAAGAGCCTCCTCATGACTGGAAGAAACAGATTCTATTGTTGACCTAAAATTCTTTAGGTTTCTTACTGATGGTTGATCCATGTAATGCTACAGCTGAATTGAGCTCTATGCCTCCAAGAAGCAAAGAGTCGTGAGAGCAAATGAGTGGCTGGTCTGGAAATGGAGCAGATAAATTTGTCTCATAAGATTTTTCTCCCCTAGAAAAGATATCTTCCACAACCAGAGTCATCCTAGTATATATTTTTCAAGGATCAAACAGTAATTGGGGATATCAACAGTATCTGTTCAGATTTGTGGTTCATTGTTGGCATCCAAATATTCCCACCAAGGAGACTGAACTCAGTGTCCTCTATCATAGCAGTATGCTGCTGCAAACCTCTGAAAACAGCCTTCCCAAAGATCTCTGTCCTGGGCTGCAGCAGGCAGGCAAGGCCACAGCTGTAGCACTACTTGTTGCTTCAGTCTATGGTGAATGCATGAATAAATAAATTTAATTTTAAAACTCCAACCTTTGCTCCAAGAGGGGGTCTCTGTCCATCTCATACTGTAACTGGCTAATTGACTACTTAACCAGCTTTCCTGTGCTAGCAGGAAAGGCCAAGGCCTGAAAGAGCAAAAGAGACTGGATTTGGGGTGAGACATGCATGGGGTGTATTTAGAGCATTCCATTAGCAAGTATGCTAGCTTATTGCACATCTCTCCCAAATATGACTCTGGACTTAAAACTTCTGTCTTGTCCAAGGCAGGTTGATGTTCTCATCCAAATCCTGGAGGGTGAGTCGACCCAGATTACTTTCCAGGGAGTAGGCTACAATCCAAATATTGTAGGAGAGGCTGCCACATCCAGACAATTTTTTTCTTCTGCAGTCATGCCAGGTTCTGCCAAGCTAACTGTGCCTGGGCAGGTAAGTCCAAGTGTGGGATATGAGCAATATGATCAGTCCAGAAATGTGTGAGAGAGACTGAAATATACAAGTGATCCCATCTTGCAGTAGTCTGTGTTGCAGGAGAGTTCATTTGCCATGAGATAGAACAAGATATTTCCCTTCCAGCAAGTGATCCAGAGCTTAATTCATGGAAGCTGAAAGGTGTCTTCCTTCCAGCTTGTCACTTCCACAGCCATTAGAAGAAAAATGGGTTTGGGTTTATTCGTGTACTGAATTTCTTCCTAGAAGCTACCTCCCATCACAGCTGCCTTTCTTCTGTGCTACAACACCTTTTTCTTTGCTAAATCATTCTCAAAAAGACCATTATACTCCTGCCATACTCTGTCAGGGCTTGGCTGCCACCGTTTCCCAGCCAAACTCAGGTGATTCATAACCTGAGTGCTGACTGCAGGATGGTCACCTACTCAGGCACATGCAGAGGAATGCACTTGTTTGACCTGCCACTGGCTCAGCAGGAGCTCCTCTGGCCTGGCTAGAGCTGACCTGTCAGCCTGGACAATCTATTGTTAAACTCACCCACAGATGCAAGCACAGTGAATGCGAATTACACAGCAGCAGCAGAGGCTTTCTCCTGGAAGGTAAGGGATTCAACCTGTGTGACATTAGCATGGCTTCCTTGGAGCCAGCCACAGCTCCACGAGCTCTTTCTCTTCCAGCAGGGCCATTATATTCCTGAGAACAGCAAAGAGAAGATGATTGAAAACTGCCTCAGTCTGACAATGAAGATTGCATTCTGCAAGGCTCTGTTGTCTGAAATCAAGTTTCTTTCTCTAATGATTACTTAATTAGAGATTGCACTGCGCCTGGAGAATGGGACAAACTAGTAGCATAGTAGTAGCAAGGTGTATTAGGGATCAATTTCCCAAAACTCACAGTCAGGTTGATAGGGATTTTGCACAAGCACACACCTCATGTTTCTCAGCTGAAGTAAGAAAAGGCCTGGACTGCAAGTGCTGCAGAGAGAATTCAGGCTGTTATTGGTCCTCTGTGCTCCTGAGATCCTCTCCTGTCCAACACCAATGTTATATCTTATTCATTGCTCACTCAATCCCACTGCAACACAGCCGACCTTTTGAGGTTACTGTAACCACTTCAAAATTGAGAAAATTGTTACACTCCCTCAAGTTGTTATAGTAAAGATATCTGGTTAATATTATTTGTGAATTGCTGGACAACTTAGAGCTGATTGTACGACTCCCCTTCCACAATGGCGAGGTCCCATCTCCTTTCCCTGCTGTTCCTTCTGGTTTCTCCTTGCTTCCTGCAGGCAGCCACCTTGTCCCATCACAGGATTGGCCTTGGAAATATCCCAGACTGCACCAAAGCTAGTCGACTTGTCTTTCTCAACAATATCTCGAAGAGCAAGGCAGTGGTGTTTACCTGGCAGATAATCTCCTATAAAGAAAAGGTGAATCCTCTTTGATCTACAGCCTTCCTGCCCATCTCTATTATGCCATGAAAGGATCTTAGAGCTCCATTTTCAACAGGACACTCAGTCCTAGCAAATTGGCTTTCTACTAGATGATGAAAGGAAAAGTGAAGGCAAGGGTTAGGATGGGGAACAACTGGAATTCAGAAGGGAAATGTGAAGGCTTTGGTGAGGTTATATGAACTACAAAATGTGATAAACCTCAGGACTCTGCCCACTGACAAAGACCATGTTTGTTCTTAGAATATATCAACTGCATCTCTCATGCCACATACCTCTGAGAAGGAGAGGTGTGTTCCCTGCAAAGACAAAACACACAGGAAGGTCCTAGGACAGTGAAATAGTTCCTCTGGGGTTTTTTTCTGGTTTTTTAAAATTTTGTTCTCCTCCCTCCCTGCCCCTACACCCAGGTGTTGGAGATTGCTCCAGTCTCAGGGGTTGCACAGCCTGGAGAGAGTATCCCCTGCTTCATCACACTGCATCCTACAAGGAGTCCCTCCTTCTGCAGAGTAAATCTGGTGTGTGAGGTAAATCCCAAGAGGTACTTGTGTATTACCATGACATGGCTATATTATTGTGGTTCCCAAATGGCTGACCCCAGCTGTCAGCTGCCTGCTGGTTCCAGCTGAAGGAATACTTCTTTGATACACACTTCTTATTCCTGAAGACACTTAGCTTCATCCTTCCTGATGCTTTAAGCATCTTGCTGTCTGTGTGGCTCATTCAATGAAGTATAATTATGCAATGTATGGTTTTTTGAGGGGAACCCAGCTGCTAGAAGTGATGATTTGAATGGGAATGGCTTTCAATGGATGCCAAAGACTTCATATCTGTAAAAAAAAAGTTTCACTGCTTTAATATTACTGGGGGCGCACAGACCAATAGTAGTGTCCCCCTCAACACTTTCCAGGTTTTCTTTGGCAAGAGAGTATATCTTCTCTGTCTCAGTCTTAAAATACCACTGTTTTTTCCTCTTCCTACCACTGGAATACGTGGAAAACAAGTGGGTTTCTTTCTGGGACCTCCTGAAGGGGAGAAACAGGCATGGACTTGAGCCAGAGACTATTATTTGCAATTCTTTTCTAGCCTTGCTCCCTTCAGTTACGGTTTGTTTTATAGGTGCACATCCAGGAGTGCCTGGCTCATTATGAAAGGGACCTGCAAGAGTGGGAAAAGAAGAAGGAACAGCAGGCTGTGGAATTCACCATCACAGAGAAGGACCTTGGGAGTAAGAAGAAGCTAACATCACCTTCAGTGGTAAGTGCTCTCAGAACCTTGCACCAGCTTAGCTTGGCTCAAGAAACAGCTACCAGTGTTGACAAGAAACATTCTTTAGGAAAACCTAGGCAAGTTGTTAAGAAGACATGAGGCTCTGATCTGTTAATACCTCAAAGCTGATCTGTGGTTAGTGGAAAATGAGATCTTGTTTTCTAGCCAAGAATCATCTTACAAACTCTGAAATTGCTAGTGACCATCTGAAATTTAGAAGTGCGTGAGAAGCCTTTGGAAAAACAAAGCCAGTGGCTCTGGAAACCAGTGGTTGGATTTTTAACCATGAATAAACACTGGAGAGAAATGTGTAGCTAGCAGTAAGAATGTGGTCTGAGTAAGGAATGGAGGATGGGATCATTGACTCTCAGCTGGCACGAAGTTTAAAAAAATCCTAAGGTCTTATTCTGCTCCATGTTTTCCCCACATGCTAATTCTTCTTTCCTTTTTTTTTTTTAAATATTTTATTTTTTCAGAGGTTATCAGATTCTGCTGGAACAGGAAATCTTCCTGAATCCTCAGCTGTGAACAAGGTAAGTCAGGCCTGTCTCACTTGTGGTAGAATCAAACTGACTGCTTTAGAAAAGAGACAGATGCTGGATATCACAGTGTGGGAGTCTGGACAGAGAGCACAGCAGGATTTGTAGCTTCAAGGCTTTGAGAGACAGACTGTTTGGAGGAGCCAGAGGAATCAGACTGTCTGGCTGTGTTCTCTGGCCCAGTAACTTTCCAGCTGAGGTGAATGGGAACTGAAATTGGCATCAAACATGCTCCCATGACTGGAGAAAGGGGGAAAGGTTTCAAATAGGCAGAAAAGATGCACACAGACAGGGCAATCGGTACCTGTACTGGTTTTATTCTGGGGTCACAATGGAATGTGTGCCACAGCAGAAGGCAGCAGGACCCTGGCAGAACCTGGTGCAGACTTTGTCCTCACCTCAAGAAGAGCTGTGCTCTTCCTCAGGAGAAGCTGCAGGCAGGAACTGCCCATGTTGAGATACACAGAAAGCTTTAAAGCTCAGTTTGCCTGGTTCATCAGTTTCCACTCAAGTGCACAACTGTATACACTGCTGTAAGACAGCCCTTCCAGCAGCGATGGGAAGGTGTGAAACAAGGTCCCAGTGAGTGGTCTCCAGAACTACCTGGGCCCAAAGGAAGAACCAGCAGTGTCTATAGCCATCAGCAGGACATGCTGTGGGAATGACAGGGCTCAAAGCTAAGCCAAGATGTGGAAAGATATAGGAGAGCTGAGGGGAGGCTGGGCTTGAGAGGACTTGCATCTTGTTGCCTTCAGAGGCAACAAGGAGATGCAGATTTTTATCTCAGGAATGCCACCACAGTGAGGCTGTAGCAGTGCTCCTGAGATCCCGTGGAGTGCCTTTGCATGCCCTGCACTGTTCTGTGTGAAGGAATCAGCTCAGGGCAACTCTAGCTTGGACTGTTTGCTCTGTGCTATTTGGTGAGATCAGTGATGCAGGTCAAGGCATGGATGAACATAAGGATGATTGCAGAAAGGTAAAAACAGTTTCATTTAGTCCTCTAGGGTTTTAATCTCTAGTGATAATTTGGAGCCTGCTGTGTTTGCATAAGGAGCAGTGAAGGCCCCTAGCCTCATTCCCAGAGGCAGGACAGCTATGGCTCAAAGATCATTAAAGTCCTGCCATGCCTGAGGACTTCTCCAGATCTCAGAGGTGTCCTTCTGGCCCAGGCATCCTGGCTACTGCTCTAAGAAACTTCCCCCAACCTGACTGCTGGTAATGCAATCCCAAGTTGGCTCATGTAGTGTGACTGGAGTCAGTTCCTGGTTTCTCTTCAGATTTGGGGGAGGACAGTTTTCCCATGCATTCCATCCATGTACATCACTTCTCCTGCAGCACTCCTGGTGTGCTTGCAAGAGCTTCCACAGTGATGGATTGGAGAACAGCCCCATGTACCTTAGGGAGACCCTGAAGCTCTGTTGACACTTGGGGCTGGCATACTGGGCAGTGGGAAGGGAACAGACCTAATTTCCAGTATGGCTGCTCATGCCTGTTATCAGTACTGCAGTGCTCAGATCATTTTGACACCCAGGATCCGGTGACTCTGGTTGCTGGGCTTTCAGTTTTCATGCCTGTGCTCAAACCTACACCAGCCTACTTGTGGCCAAAGGACCAACTATATGCCTGCCATTTCTTTCTCTCCAACAGACATTACCCCCTATTAAAAGCCACCCTACACCCAGTCAGCCACCTGGACATATTGAGAGGGGGCTGCTGTTGGACAAAGATGCCAGCCAGGTGTGGGTCAAACCACAGCCTCCCACGCCGTTGCTCTTACACCTTGATGTGTCAGCCAGGTCCTATGCTATTGAGGACTTTCTCAGCAACTTCGCCTTGGATTTTCCCAGATACTTCTCATCTCGGTAAGAGATAGAGTTTTTTGGATTGGGAGCTTTATCTGAGCCAGGGCTGCCCATGCTCTGATACGCACTGAACTTGGCGCTCTGCTCTGCTCCTCTCCAGTGCCTCAGAATTAGGTAAGAGGTGTCTTGCTTTCCCCAGTGTTAGCTGACATGACCTGTTTCTCCCCCCACCTCAACTATCAGAGCTCAGTGTTCCTCTTTTATGACAGTGTCCTGTCACAAATGTGACAACTCCTAGTTCCCACCCCTCCCCTGCTTGCCTGCACTGCTTACCTGACATGCTGCTGCAGTGCCAGGAGGGTGCTGGTCTTTGAGAGTTTGGTTCTGTAGTGCTGCCACTGATGAGACAACTCCTTTCCCAGCACCCAGCCCTCAGAGAGCGAATTTGTGGGTGGAAGTAGGCACAGAAACAGGACGGACATGGAGCCCGAAGGGGTGTCCCTTGCTGCTGCTTCTAAACAGGAACTGGAGGTGGTGACTGACATACTCACAGGTGTCATCAGGTGCGTGTCCCTTCACCCTCACCTGGTTTGGAGCCCCTGTCCTCCAGCGAATGTGTGCAGCATGGCCAGCCCTCTGCTAATCCTAGAGGAATCTGTGTGCTCTTGTTGCCAGAATGGGAGTTCTACCTGCCAAAGGCTGTCTCGGGGACTGTGAACTCAGATCCTGGAGTGACAGTCAAGGCAGGGGCTCCCTCCCTAGCTGGGGGCTGAGCCCATCTTTCCAGAGTTCCCAGGAACCAGGGAACTCTACCTGCTGTGATCTTGGAAGCAGGCTGTGTTGGAGTACACCTATTTAGTTTGTGAGCTGTGCAAATGTGAAGTACCAGCACTGGGGAAACAGAGGTAGTTTCACTGGCTCAAGCCCTCTTGCTGCTTCCCTTAGACCCAGAAAGCAAGAAGGTACAGACTAAACACTGACATCAGTCAGTGATTTCCTCTGATTTGTGGTGTCTTGTAATAATCCTCTGGGTCATACGGGTAGCTGATTTGCTGGAACTTATTCTTTATTTTCCTCTTCCTAGAAGCCTCTTGGAGAATGGCCAGTTCCAGGAGTCGGTGAGAAAAATCCAAGATGAGCCTATTCCATATTTCTCCCAGTTCCAGTCTGCCAAATCAGCAGAGCTCCAGGACAGTAGACAGGGCTCCACGATCCCCTCCAGGGTCTCTGCTTCAACAGATCTTGACCTTGAGAAGGATGGAGAGAGAAAAAAAACGAGTCAGGAAACCTCTCCTAGTGATGTTTCGGAGTCTTATGAGACTTTTGTCCATAAGCAATTGAGGGACAAGGAGATAATAAGTAGGTGAGGAAGAGCTCACACATAAAAGCCAAGAGCTGCACTGTCAAGAGAGCCATGGCAGCACGCTGCCTGGCCAGAAATCCATTCCTCCTTCAGCCTGCAGCATTTCTGCTGGTGTGTTCTGTGTTGTCTGGGTGGAAGTTGATGCTAGCCCACCTAGCCACCCTCTCCCAAATGTGTTTTGTGGGAAGAGAAGGTTTGCTGTGTCTGGGATTGAGCCATGGGCAGTGCCAGGATGCTGGTAGTGAATGACATCTGCTTTACTCTCAGGCAGTCCAGGCCATATTAGACATTAGGGTGCAGTATGCACTTATCTTACCTTTTCTTTTCACTGCAGTATTTCACCACTTTGCAATTTCTGTGGCTGCTCCCTTGTACACTGCTACAAGCTTTATTCACTAATAGCAGCTACAGCACAGCTTGGAGGGAGAAACCAGTAAAACTATAGTCACCCAGCTCTGTCTAAGGTCAGAGCCTGACACCAGCTGGTGACAGTTCTGGGACAAGGGTCAGCAACCCATTGCTCAAGTCTTTGGTTCATTGGTCTCAGCATGTAGGAAACAGTGTATGCTCCACTGCTGTGCCTGATGATTTCTGGCTGGAGTCACAGCAAACAGCCTGTGTTATCTGCTTTCTGATAGCTGTCCTCTGCTGTACTTCTGTCCTTCTAGGCAGCCAGCTGTTGGGAACCTTGTGGAGCTGGTGCTGGAAAACACACTGCAGAATATCCTGATCGAAGCCAGCCGTGGGGAGGTGGTGCTGACGGCCCAGCCCAGGGTCATTGCTTTACCACCCAACTCCTCCCGAAGGTAGCAGAGTGTTTCTGTGCTCTGGTGGGGGACAGGACCTGTCCTTAGCACATCAGGCTGAAGCACAGCCCATTTTATAGACCATGTGGGTTAGCTGAATCCCTGCTTATCAATGCCAAGGCTGCCTGTGGAAAACAAAGAATCTACTCCCAAAATCTCTGCCCTCTCTTGGCTTGTTCTGAGCCACAGAGCAGAGGTGGTAACAGTACAGCCTTTCTGTGGACCTGAAACCCTCATGCAGCTCTGGGGATGAGTCCTATGGGTGAACGGCTGGTCTGAGGCACTGGAGAGCCTAGCACAAGGACAGTCCTTTGGGGAAAGGGGTCAAGGAGCAGGCTGCACAGCCTCTGACAGCAGAAAGGGAGCAAAGTTTTCATAGTCCACAGTGGTGTGGGATCTAGTTAGGTTGAGGGATGGCCACTGGTGGGGAAAGTAGATTTGGACATGAGTGAAAAGCATAAGGATTTTCCCTAGCTTGGGCAGAAGTGCAGAGAGATGGGATTGAGGGTTAACAGAAGAGGGTTGTTGGATGTCATCTCCAGAGCTGCCATCTCTTCTTCAGAATGACCAACCCAGCACCCCCACCCTCCAGAGCATAGCTGCTGGGTACTGTGCTGCTTAAGCTCTTCAAGCACATCAGCTCTCTCCATTCTTCATCGCTGTGATGTCCAGAGCAACTCGGACCCTCCCACACCATGACCTTAGCTCAGCATGCTGGCTTTCTCTGAGGAGGTATGTCCTGATTGTGTTCTCAGCACCAATTTGAGACAACTCCACAGCAGAGTTCTTGAGATCTTTCCTTTCTGTGGCTGGCCACATCATCGGAGAAGAACTCTATGCTACAGGGAGCACATGGACAACCATTGTGACAATTCCCACTACCCTCAGTCTGTACCAGCTGAGAGGAGTGGAATCTGCTTTGAAATGTAGCTGAGAAAGGACTGACATCTGGGCAATGAGGTGATGACATCAGTAGGATGCAGGTACTGAATCCTCCTCCCCTCCTTGCTCCTGTAGCGGCTGCAGATTCCCCTTGCAGTGACCAGCCTGAGGGGGCAGCTGCAGCACCATCAGCACACACAGCAACCCAATAAAAGCAATTTCACCTTCAGACTTACACTGTGTGTAACATACGTAATGCATGTGTCTGGTTTGTGAGCCGAGGACAAGGTCTTCCCTTTTCAAACTGCAAGGCTGTCACCTAGGGAAGGGGATCCTCTGAGCCTTGCCTTAGCCGGGGAGGTCCGTCAGGCTGCAAGAGGCGTCACAATGAAGGAGCAGGTTTGTCACAGCCGGGAGGTGGCAGTGTGAGTTGTGAGAAATCCCAGTGGCCAGCACAGAACAGGCTGGTGCTGGGTTCCAGCTGCTGCTCCCAGGCAGGAGCTGCAGGATGGCTGTGCCAGGCAGTAGGGCTGTGTTTGCAGTATCTCCCCTGTTCTGCCCTACTGCAATGGACTCTGCAACGGGACTCACGCAGCAACCCAGCTCTGGTGAGGATGCAGCTTTGGTGTCCCCCTCTAAACCCTCATGCCTTGTTTCCCAGTGCCAGGACCCAAACAAGACCAGAGCTGCATTGTCTTCCCTCGCATCCTAAGAGAAGACTGTGCAAAAGGCGCTGTGGAGGGCTTTTGCCCCGCCCAGCAGAGGGCAGTTGCCTGCTGTGCCTGGGGTACTGTGGCTCACCCAGCTTCACCCCAGAACTCTCCTCTGTGCAGGAGCCCTGCGTGCATAACCATTACTAAGCCCCAGGGCCAAGTTGTTCCTTTTGTCAGAGATCAAGTAGAGGCACTGCCACCTTCTGAACTCAGCCTGAGTGCCTTGGGCCTTCACATGGGTCCTGGATCCTTCTCATGAGAAGTGCAAACCCTCTCTCCCTTCCCAATACTCAGCGTGCCAGGTCTCCTACATGACAGCAGTTTTTGTTCCTCTGGGCTTTGGCTAGTGCTGAACAGGTAATGCAGAACCCCTTCCTTCCTCCACAGCTCAAGGCAGCAGCAGGGCCTGGCTGTTCAGTCCACTTGGACTGATTCGTCTTGGTCCAGACTCCTCACTAGGATTTGCTCACTGCAGGTGCTCTGTAGTCCTGCAACAAAGTTCCCAAATGGATAGCAAAGGCAGGGGCAGAAACCTCACTATTGCCCTAAAGCAGGTTTAATCCAGCTACCCAAGGGCAGCATGGAGCAGTGAAGACACAGTCAGTCAGTTTGTCCATCCTCAGACCTGCTGTGTGATCTAATGCTCTTTAGACTGCATCACTGCATCTGGACCATTGCATCCACTACCTGGAGGAGTTAACATGGGAAATGCTGTGTGTTAGTCCGGTTTAACACCCAAAAACAAGTGGAGAGAGCCCAAGTGCCATCAAATGTGCAGGGAAATTTTGTTTTGCCATTAAAGCTCCTATTCTCCCCTGTGCACTCTCCTGTGCTCCCAGCCTAGACCTGTACTCACACTGTACCTGCCTGTTGGAGCACTATTAGAGGGAAATTCACTTGTTTGATAAGCATTACTCTAGTAGGAGAGATCTCCAAGATGATGCCTTAAACAACAGGTGAGTCAGGGAAACAGATTTGAGAACTATTTACACCTGTGAAGAGAAATTTTTCTTCTCTCAGCTCTTTTTAGGTGAGATGACGGTGTGTCACCTCTATTGTAGGTCTTCTCTGATGCCTGTCAACCAGGACCACTCTGAGTGCACTAAGCAAAGAGAGTAGCAGCTGTCACACACCTTTCTTCTTTTACCCTCATCCTAAAATGTAAATGCACCAGGGGCAGCCTCTTTCCCAGGTTGGGGAGATTCCCAATTCCTCTTCTCAGACTGGGAACTAGACCCTGATCCTGGTTTTGTGTTGGAAAAGTGTTTTGGAAAACACTTTAATGTGGGGCCAAGCCACATCACTGTCCTGTTAGCAGAGACAGCAGCACTCCCAGATAGTGCTGGGGGTGAGCTCTGCATAGTGTGGAGCCTACAGTGTGGATGTTCTCACCAGGGCACTTCTCTCTCACTTGAATTTTTGGGACAATGGTGAGGGAAGCGGAGGGCAGAGATGTGCAGAGCTGGCAGGGAGGGACTTTCCCTTTGCAAGAGGTTTTGTTGGTACCCACTGCCAAGGGCAATGAACTTGTGGGACTGTAGTAGGCCCAGACTCACAGCCCAGCTCAGCTCCCAAAATGGGGGGACGTCCTATTCCTGCTAATGACATTTGGGTCTCAGGCAAGAGGAAGTTTGAGCTTGTACTGTCTCCCAGGGCTGGATTTGGCCCCTGCCCAACAGAGCTACGTTTCTAATGAACATCTCTCCAACAGAAATATTATAGGTACAGGCCCTGCTTGTTCCCACTGGTGTTTGGGTGGTGAAATGGCTGATGTTCCCACGAGACTGGGGTTGGTAGCCAGGCCAGGCTCTCGGCAGGTATATGGCCAGCACGCCAATGGCTGAGCATGAGCTTGGCAGGCTAATGTTATGTTACTCCCCCTCTCCTTGTGTGATTTGTCGGGAGCACTCAGTCATCAGGCAGTTAACGCAACACACAACAGGCACTTTCTTCTTGGCTGTTACTCCTGGCTCCCAGGGAGGGGTGAAATGGCCTTGGGGCAGGTGGGCAACAGAAGCTATCCTGAATCCCATTAAAACATTTAACACCTGCTGAATCGTGCCATTGTGTGGGAGATAAAGGGAAGGGAACAAAGCTGCTCCTAGGCTTCCCTGACAGGGTGTCTGCTAGGCTTTGCTGTCTGTCCCATTGCAGCTGGGGAGCCTGAATCTCCTGCAAAGCCCCACTTGGCAGGCCTTCAGTGTGGGGAAGGCAGCAGTGTTAGGGGACAAGGAATCAACCATTCCCTGGTTGGAATCAGCCCCTTCTCCCTCTGTACAGAGCTGGATAGATCCTTCACTCCTTGGCCTCCTGTCTCTGAGATACGGGGCTTTGCTGGCTCAGCAGTGTCACTTAGGTGTTTGGGAGTGGGGGCCATGCTCAGGCCAGGCCAGGGCACCATGCTGGCTCCTGATGGACACAAGAGGTGCTCTGATGTGAGCTAGTCAGTCCTCATGGGACAGTGAGGCAGCAGAAGCCCTTGGCAGCTGCAAGAGGAGGCTGAGGCTCCCTTGCCAAGGCCAGCCCTACTAAGAGCTCAGTCCCGGTGCTGCTCACCTGCCTGACAGGGAAGGGCACAAGCTGGTTGATGCTGCCCAGAGATGCCAGAACAGGTGGAAGACATTCCCCAGGGTAGCAGTGCAGGGCACTCTGCAAGCTTAAGGGACCTACTTCTCTCTTTTTTTCTGCAAAGCTGCAAGGACAGTATTTGCTGCTATTTGGTGAATGGTGGGTGCCAGTCCTCGCAGGTGAGAGGCTGGGGTGAAAAGAGCATTTCTGACACAGTGTATAGGCTTGGCAATGTCTGCTGGCACTACAGCAGTACCTGTGGTTTTGGGGTTTTTTGCTTCTCCAGAAAGAGAGGGAGCTGCCAGTCAGCCTATGCCAGGAGCTGCAGCTCTGCTATGCTGGTGCATGCCGGGGCAGGGAGGGGTGGGAGTCCTGTCCAGTGCATTTCCCATACTAGGAAAGGAGAGATATGTAAGTCCAAGTATCACAGCCTGTACAGCATCATGAGGAGGGGGATCATCACACTTCTTCACTGCACCACAACCCAGAGTATTAGTGGTATTGCATTTCCTTGCTGCCAAAACTATTGAAAAAGGACCAAGATGAGCAAGGGCAGCAGGCTGGCATCACTCCAGCTCTTCCCAGTGCCAGGCCTGGGGAACCCCAGCCTGCAGACACAGCAGCAGGCAGGAGGGATGGAGCTTGCCTTTCAAAATCCTGAGTGTGAGAGGGTCAAGTCTCCAAGGAAGAAGAATTGGGTGGCAGTGGCTGTTAAGGATCTGCCACTATCCTCTTACATTTGGGAATCCATTTACTGCAGTCTGTGAGTACACTCCAGCTCTGGAGGGAGCAATGGTGATGGTTTCTAAAGCACACCAGGACCAGGATTCCTGCAGGTGTACATTGTGGGAGTTAGTGTTACCCACTTCCCCACCAGCAAACACACCCATCTACACAAACAAACAGGCCACTGCACTCACACAAAGGAGCTTCTCCTGCCACCGCTGCTGCACTTCATGCTCTGTTATCCAAGCAGCTGTGGGTGCCAGAATAACTGGGAGAGAGAGCCCAGCTCCTGCTGACTCTGGCTGAGATCAGCAGAGGGCTGTCAGGGCTGAGCAGCGTGGCTGGGCACTGCAGGAGTGTGTCTAAACTTCTCCTGGCTTCTGTGAGCTCTGCACATTGCCCCCAGAGCCAGCACGGGGGTGTCTGCACCAGTTACCCTGCTGGGCAGGACACAGTTGGGACACAGGAGTGCTGTGACTCTGGGATGCAGTGACCCAAGGGGAAGCATGTGCACATGGAGTGAAACACATCCTGCCCTTGCTGCTGCGTTAGGACAGCTGGCTCCTGGCCTGTGTGGCCATGCAGGGAACACTCCCAAAGAGAGCACTCCTGAAGTTTTGTTGAGCTCTGCTGTGCTGCCTAGCTCAGAAGTCTGTGGACTGCTCTAAATGAAGTGTAAGCATTGTCCTGGTGTGCCACAGGGATTTTCATCATGACTGGGGGGATTGGGGTGAGAACAAGGAAGACTTTTCTATCACTGACTGCTTGAGGTAGGCACTAGATTTGCTTTTCTGCCCTGAGACTTCACAACTCCCTGACCTTTCAGCAGCCCAAAACACTGCAAGAAAGCTACTAGCATCCTCGAGCTGCCCAGGTAGGGTATCCTCACACCTGCTTCCCCTGGCCCCCCGCTCTCCTCTCATCTCTGCTGCAAAGTGAGCGAGGCAGGTGGGTGGAAAAGTGACAGCTGGTGTTGTTCCAGTGCAGGTTAATGAATGTCTCCTCCTCTCCCCCCCACCTCCTCCTCCCCACCACCCCAGCACCCAGGCTCCTGGCTCCTATCAGCCCATCAGGCTCCCATTAACAAAGGCAGCCCTGGAGAGTTTGCATAGAGACCTGCTCTGCCTCTAATCTAGGTGGGCTAATCGCCTCCCTTGCCCAGCCTGCCTTCCCTGGGTCAATATTTGCTCTGAGCAAACACAGAGCTGTGACAGGTGTGCTGGGGAGAAGGCTCGCCGCCGCCAGCCCAGCCCTCTTGCCTGTCTCTGCTCAGTCACATCTCTCCGGCCCCCCGATCACCGGCCAGCCAGCGCTATTTTTATCAGGACTATAAAAGCCCCATCCAGCCAGCGTCACCCTCATTTTCTGCCTGTGAGCCAGCGGGGGAAGGCGAAGCCGCTCACCTGACAGCTGCCAGCGTGTCACCGGAGCCAGGTGAGCTGCTATAGCCCAGCACACCTTGGCCAGGATCCTCCCTGCCTGGCTGGGAACAGGGTACTGGGCATGGAGAACATCCTGGGGGCTTTCCCAGGACTAGTACTGGGAGTCTGGTCACACACCTGAACTCCTGAGAAGGAAGGGGATGGGCTCAGGGGACACTGTCCAGCCTGTCCCCTTTGCTTAACTCTTCTCATTCACCTGCATTTTTCAATCCTTTCTGTTGCCCTTCCCTCCTCCATTTACTTTCTTCCTTCCTTTCTTCCTTCTTTCCTTCCTTTCTTGCCTGTTCTCCACCTTGCCATGCCAGTTAAACCGCCCCTGCTGTGTTTGGCTTTCCCAGGCAGCAGGTGTCAAGCGTCCACTTTCCGGACTTTACCCCCGGAGGAGCTGGTTTGGAGCAGCGTGTGCAGCAAGGATACCATCTCCCAGCCTGGAAGGACCCAGCTCGGGAGGAAGGGTGTGGAAGGGGCTGCTGACAGCCCAAGGCAGAGCACCCCTCCAGCCCACGCTATCCAAAGTCGGAGCATCTCTGCACTTGCCTGGCGTCGAGCCCCACGTGCAATACCTGACCTGAACGTTTTGTTCGTTCGGCTCGCGTTAGGCAGGTCCAGCCCATCTGCAAGCGCATGGCGGGCGCTCACAGCCGGCCCCGCCGCCTCCGCTGCAGCCCGCGGAGGGAGCACACGCCTGCTTGCAACTCCTGCGTGCCAGGGCGAACATCCAGTCTGTGTGCGGAGCAAAGCGCACCAGGGACACGCACAACACACAGTCTCACCCAAATGCAGCATCTCACTCACGTGCAGCGGTGAACAGCCAGTGCACACAGATGAAGCAGTCCACACATAGCGTGCATGAACACCATGGGACTTCCACATGGCACTGTGGGGGCACGGGACCCAGGTGGCAGTGGTTCACATGGCATTTCTGGCACTCAGCTTTGCAGGCTGTGATGTGCAGGGCCCATGTCCATGTGCCCATGGCATGGCAGGCACATATAATACACAAGGCACACCATCCTGCCTATGTGGTTGATTGCTGCTTGTAGCAGCCTGCTGGGGAAGGGCAGCCTGGCCCTGGCAGCACTGCAGAGCCGTGGCAGGCACAGAGAGCCCTGGCAAGGTGCTGGCCCAGGGTGGAGTTTGGCAGGCTCTGCCAAGCACCCAGGTAGGTCTCAATGGTCTGCTTGGCACCAAGGGAGCTTTAACTGCTGACAGTGAAGCAGCGGGGAGGGAGGGCAGGAGCAGGCAGCAAGGAGCAAGGGAGAGAATGGGGGGTGTCACATCCTTTCTCACACGCCTCTGCCTTGATTCACTCCCAGGACCTGTACTTTCTAGCCCTTCCAGGGACTGTCTGACTCTCCAGGGCAGGTGTTTCCTGTTGTGTACCCTAAGCCTGCAGGCCAGGTGCCAGCTCCTGCTCGGTGGCAGTCCCTATGATTGATGTGGAAGGGTATGGGGGGTGGTGCTGGCAAGCCCGTGGGTCTCTTCCAGGACAGTCCTGCTCACTCCCTGCCCTGCTCTCTAAGAACAAGTGCTTGATCTGGACTCCTGTCTCATTCCATGTCCTAGTCCCATGCCTCTTCCCCAGCAGCCAGAGCAGACATTCAGAGCCTGAGGCTGCTCCTAGCTCCATGGAGGCTGCAGGGAGTCATGGAGAGCTAGGAGATGGGACAGCAGTGAACCTGCTTTCCTCCCACCTCCGTATATTGTTTGGGAATAGAAAGATCCCTCACCTCCCTACTGTCTATGCCTGGCTTTGTCTGCAATTTCTCTGTCAGCCCTGAGCTGCTTCTGCCCTGCCCTCAGGCACAGGCACTTCTGTAGCACAGGATCCCGTTCTGGTCCTGCCATGCTCAGAGATGCTCTGACTTTACAGATGGATCCTGAGCCCATCTGCAGCCTCTCTGCAAACACCGAAAAGACTCAGCCCATCCAGCCGGTGTGGATGGAGGTTAGAGGTGAAGGAGCTCAGGGAATGTGCTAAGGGACAGGATGATTCCTGCTGCTTTCCCTCACCCTTATGCAGCTATGCACAGGACAAAGCTCAGCAGCCTCAGTCCCGGAGCAGGAGAGTCCTTTTCCCTCCTTGGGGTGCCCTGCAAGGAGCAGAGATGAGGCACCTCGTAGGCTTCCTGTTTGGGCAGAAGCTTTGGGAAGTTTCCAACAGGTGTTGTAGGTAGGGGCCAAAATCAAAGAGCATCTCCAGGGTTGCCGTGCTCCCTGCATCCCTCCAGAGCTAAGTGTGCATCCCAGCCTGGGAACAGTCCCCATCCGGCGGGGGATTTGCCATCATTGTGGTCATGGGCCCCTTGGGGCTATGTCTCCAGACTCTGTGTCTCCTGCTACCAATCCTGGCAAAGTTGAAAAGCTGAGAAAGCACAACACATCCCCCAATATGCACGACCCTCTGCAGCTGCCCTGCTCAGGCTGGGATCAAACAGAATGTGATTAATAACTCTGAGCAAAGCCAGACCCTGCTGTCCATGCGCTCCAGTTGCTGCACGTGTGTCCATGTGGGGGCAGAGCCTGGTGGAGATGGTATCTGGTAGAGCAAGGCTGTGGAAATGTGACCAGGCTGCCTCCGCTTTCGCGTGGTTGCTCCAGCACCTCTGGGCTGCCTTATGCCCTAGTTTCCTTGTCCCCCTGCCACCTTCCCAGCCTGCTCTCACTGCCCCAGCTCTGCCAGCCCAGGGGCACTGGGAAGCAGTGAAACCGTTCAAAGGTGGGATGGCCCCAGGAAGCCACATTGCCCTGCGGGCTGTGTTACCTGGGGAATGACTCTCTGGCAGGATTAGCACCCAAGGGTGAGCTTCTCCTCATTATAGGCAGATCCAGAGGTATTGAACACCCACTTCTACATGTCGGAGCCAGTGCTGGTGCCAAGGGCTGTGCCAGGCTGGCATGGGATGAGGCTCAGTGGCATATTGCTCTGTACTGAGTGGTGCTGTTCCCCAAGCCAGGCTCTGCGTGGCCCGTGGCATAGCTTTGGGGACCTTGGGACCTGGGCTGGGGATTTCCGTGGCACAGTTCTGCACCAGGAGGATTTGCATGGAGAGGGCAGGGCGCAGGAGGAGCACAGGGGAGACGCAAGTGCCCAGGTTTGGATTTGCACATAGGTGTAGTTTCAGACAGGTGTGTATGTGCACGCATGCCTGTGTGTTTGCATAGGTGTTTCAATGTGTGTGCCCTCCCTGGCAGGCAGAGCAGAGCGGGTGCATCCCTGTCCCATGTGTGCACGTCTGTGTGTTCTCCTGCTGAGCTGAACAGGGGGTGCTGGCCATGCCCCTGCAGTGCTTGCTGCTCTGTTTCCTCGTGTGCATGCATTGCATGTGGGTGTGAGCAGAGGTGTGCACTGCTGCTGGCAGCCTCTGGGCTTCTCATGTCCTGCCCAGCCCGGATGGGGTGTGCCATCCTGGGGCAGGCACTGCTTTACTTCAGGATGTGGGAGAGGCAGCTGGTTGTCCTCAGCATGCCAGCGCCCTGGAGGGGACCAGCCCACAGGGCTGTGTGGGCACCTCAGGGACTGAGAACTAGGGTGGTGTGAGCATCTCTAGACTTCAACTGACCTCACTCAGCCTGATTGGCATGTCTCTGCTGTGCCTGAAAGAGGTGCCCAGGCAGAGCAGGAGCTCCCTGCCCCTGAAAGTCAGTCTGTCCCAGCACCACTGTGGGTACCCAGACAGTTCGCCCAAGGAGACAGGCTGCTTGTGTTGCTGGGGATGAATTAATGTTGGAGGCCAGGGTGCTGCTCCAACCTGCTTCTGGCATGGTCAGACCCGGGACAGGGAGTATAGGGACTGTCCTCACTCTGTGCTAGGATCCTGCACTCTGCTTGCCAGGCTGTAGCTTCAGATTCTGTCACCAGGCAATGAGTCAATCCCACACATCACCCCCAGCTGAAGACAATAAGAAGAGGCAGTATTCAGTCTGCCTGGACTCTGGGACAAGCTTATCACCCTCTGTCATACAGGGTGGAGGGGAGAGGTGGGTCCCAGGCATGGACCTCCATTCTGCTATGGTAAAACTACAGGCAGTTCTGCAGGCTCCAACCCATTCCTGGCTGTGGGGAGTATCAGGGATAACATAGGTACAGCCTGGCATGCTCTCACCTGCACCCACAGACCACTGGAGTGAGAGGACGTGTTTTACAACTGTCCCCAAAAATATCTTTGAACCCCCATGAGAGAAAGGGATGAGGAAGAGACCTGATGAAGGATTCAAGATGCTGGGGGAAAACCCCAGAGCTTATACTCATCCTGCATCTTGGAGCATATCAGCCCCATCCTCCCATGGGGCCTCCAGAGAAGGAGTGAGCAGTGGGGCTCCACTCTTCTCAGCCAGTGGCTCTGGGAAATGTGTGGGCAGCCTGCCCAGGGATTGGACACTGAGCAGGTTGCCAGGGCTGCTGCTTCTGGCCCAGCTATTGCCAGCTTCGGGAGCCCTGAGGCAGGATGTTCTGTTCTTGAGGCAGCGCCTGGCTCAGCCCCAGCCTGTGCTGATCCTCGGAGCTGCTGGAGGAGGGGACCCGCCACTGCCAACCTTTTCATCTGCCTCCTGCATGAGCATCACCCAGGCTTGGGGTGCCCCCACTACAGATGTGGCCAACAGGGCAGTGGAGGAGCACTGGGGTCGAGTGGGACCTTGGTCAGGTGCCAGATGAGCTGGTATTCCCTGGCTTGAGCTGCCAGGAGCTGCCAGCCTTAATCTTGCACTCTGCACCTCCATGTCGACACCCCAGTTGCTATAGGCAAAGCTGGCATCTGGGAAGCTGTGCTCACCCCGTGGTATCCCTCTAATATGATACAATCAGCAGCTGCATCCAGGCCAGGCTGGGTGTGGGCTGGGACATGCTCCCCTGTCTCCATCACTGCACCCCTGGGACTGGTCTGCACTGGGGACTCTGTGAGGACCAGAAGCTTCTCCAGGATACTGAAGCTATGGGGTGCCCTGGAGGTGCCAGGCTGAAGTTACCTGTGGCTGGCACCAGTGGTCTCCCTTGCAGGTCAGCATCTGGACCAGAGGACCAGATACTGGCTCCTCTGCCCCAGTGCCTGGCATCCCCAGTTGGGTAGGGTGTGACAGAGGGGATACCTGAGGCTGAAAGGGACATGGCACCCTGGGTTGCCTTTTGGAGCAGTCTGGCTTGGTTTTGCGCTGCTGTCAGTTCCCTACCAGGGCTGGGCCAACCTGGGGATGCAGCCTTTGCCACCTGCTCACACCCAGGCTGTAATCCACAGGCCGGAGGTAAGCAGCTGGCGGAGTCTCCCTGACCTTCAGGTGGGATTAGTCCCCATGGGAACAGTGGGGAGCAGGCAGGTGAGGCCACAGCTCCACTGGCAGTTTGTGGAGACTGAGCAAGGCTGGCAGAGTTGGGGGTTGAGCACACCCCTGTGCTGGGGGCAGCCAGAGTCAGATGGTGAATGGGTAGCACAGGGTGAACCTGTGTCCCTGGGAGTATCCTTGTCTCGGGGGGTTGTTGCAGGTGCACCCCCAGAGCTGTGGGTGCCACAGGGCAGAGTGGGCAGCCATAGTCCCACAAGAAGGGGGTGAGAAACGTGGCTGGGGTGGCCACGGTGCCAGTGGGGGCAGGAGGGGGGCAGGTCTGGAGAGCAGGTTCCTGTGGGGCTACCGGTGGCTGGCTGAGGTGCTTGTGGAAATCTGAGGCTGGGGTGAGGGCTGCTGCGTGGAGGACCCTCTCAGCCAGCTCTTTGCAGACCCAGCTGTGACTAAGAATGTGTGGGTACCCCGTGCACTGTGTCCCACCTGCTGTGACCTCCACTGCATCCCCGCCCTTCCCTAGCTATTGGTGACAGTACCTTGAGACCAGTCACCATCCCGGTCCTTGGTGGGCTCCTCTCCCACTCGCCCTCTGGACTCATCCTGTCCTGGGGGCAGCAGGAGCTGCATCTGGTGTGTGGCAAGCCCAGCCTTGGGGGAATCCGAGTGCCTGGCACCTCTCTCAGCATGGAACAGCTGGCAGCCCACGGTGTGCATGTCTGCCTGCGTGGGAGCTAATCCCAGCAGCATCTGCCAGGCTCTTTGCGATTCCAGGAGTTTCTGGCTGCAGGGATGGCTGGGTGCACAGGGGACACGTGCATGTGGGGCAGCTGGCATGTGCCAGGGCTCCTTGTGCAAGGCAGCGCCCGCGTGAGGAGGCTTCTGTGGCAGGTGTGTACCTGTACACAGAGCTTCTGGAGGGAACAAATGGCACTGGGGATCCCAGCAACCCTCTTGGCTCTGGGATCCAGGAATCCAGCAGGTGGAAGTAGGGGTTTTGGCTGGGACTAACCCATCCTGGTGTGGCCATGTTCAGAGCAGCCCTGAAGCACAGGTGAGAGAGAAGGAGGGTGTTTGCATCCTGGTCAAGGAAGATGATTTCCCACAGAAATGAGGCTGGGGGAGAAAGGGGAGGAAAAAGGGAGTAGTGGGGCTGTGTGGGTGCAATGACACACCACCCCGATTTAATTAGCCGGACCCTGCAAATAAAAGCCACCTGTTTTGGCCCTGACAGCAGGAAGCCATCCCCAGAACAAACAGAGCACCAAGCAACTGGGAGAAAGACAAACAGGGGCTGGCACCAGCTCCATCTGCTCCTGTTCGGCCCAGCCCCCAGACCTCCAGCCCCCTGGAGGGGCAGTCCAGCCCCCAGCAGGGCTGGGGAGAGAGGAGCTAGAGGTCCTTGCAGGGTGTGACCAGGGCTCAGCCCCTGGTGTCAGCCAGCTGGACCACACACAGCTGTGCTGCCTTGATCAGCTAGCCCAGAAATTCATAACATCAATGGGTACAATTGTGTATTGCCACAGACATCCCAACCTTTACAAGACATGGCATCAGCATCAAGATTCCTGGGCAGCACCTGCCTCAGCTCTCTTGTGCCTTTCAGCCTGCTTGGCTTCCCCAGCTGTGCACTGTCCTGGGACCAGTGCCTGCACAAGGCACGGGGTACAACCCCATGGTTGGCGTGGTCTGGGCTTGGCATGGAGCACTTGGGTGACCTTGTGCTCCCACCGTGCCCCCAGGCTGCCAGCTGCTGCGCTGTGCCCAGTGACACTGAGAAACATGATCTGTTTTGCTAGTGCAGGGAACAAGCTGAGCCGGGAGCTACGAGGGGCCCTTATTAAATTAGCCTATGCAGGAGGCCCTGGGCCAGTGTTAACCAGCTCCCACAGCCAGTATTAGCAGCTGCCCTTGAGCAGAGTCACTGCCTGCCCCCGCACCAGCCTCCCTCTGCCCCAGTCCCCAGCTGGGCAGGTGTGGGTAGGGGCTTGGGTGACCCAGCCAGGGGAATGCTGGTGACAGAGACTATCTGGAGATGGCACACCAGCAGTGCCCCATAGATCCTGTAGCACACCATGTGGTGCCCCACACACTCCACATCACATCCTATAACAGCTTGCAGCATCCTACGTGTTCTGTGGTCCCTCACGTACTGGGGCTCTCTAATACACCCCACAGTGCCCTGGGGTGTAATACACCCCACAGAGTCCCTAACTGCCCCCATGCCTCCAGCACCCCAAACTAACCAGTGCCCCACACCTCTGTTCACACAGCCCAGGCAAGGGGTGGCGGCTCCGTGGGGGGACCCTGCAGTGCACTAGCTCTGCATCTTGCCTCACCTTCGCCAAGGTGATGGCTTCCCTAAACGCTGCCCAGACCTGTCTCCCAGCACTTTGAGAGATGTCCCCAGGCCAACAGGCTGCACCAAGCTGCTGTTCCTTCTCCAGGTAGCATCCCTATCCTTCCCTCCACTTTCTGCTTCCCCAGGCAGCTTCAAGAGGGTCTCCCCCTCCCTGCTAGGAGCACTTCAGGCAACGCAAGTTGAGGGTCGCCTCCCCAGCGCCTGTCCCCGGCCATGTGCCACTAATGTCCCTGAGCTGGAGCCTGCTCCAACCGCTGCCAGGCTGCACCCTCTGCTGGGGCCCGCAGGCATCGGCGCGGACTCGCACCGAGCCTCAGAGCCGTCAAGCAGTGGGGAGGACGCGAAGGAGATTCCGCCCCCCGAGTCCTGCCCCCAGCCCGTCCTTGCTGTCACCTTTCAGTCCCCGATTCTTGTTAATGCCAGGTGTACTAATACCACCCCCAGATGCCCACACTGTGTTCTCCATAACCAAAAATGTCCGAGTCTCTTGTGATGTTGACCCCATGCCCAGAACCCCCACAAGGGCTGGAGTTTTCCCGGGAAGGTTTGAGGTGCTATGGTCCAGCCCTTGCCCAGTGGCCAGCGTCCTACTTGCCCAGCTGGAGGTGGGGAGTGCCTGGCCTCACCACAGACTACACAGGGATGCTGCAAGACACACAGCTGCCTAGACACCCAGGATTTCACAGCTCATCAGGGCACTCCTCCTCCTTTCCAGCCTGTGTTGGCCTCATCTATCCCAGGTCCTGGTAGGAGACCCTGGGGACAGCCGAATGGCACGGTGCAGTTCCAGTCAGGGCTGGTCTTCCCGTCCAGGTGAAGAACACAGCTCTGTCCCAAAGCTGGTCCCTTCCCCCTGTGCAGTGTCCCTTGCCCGAGTGGGAGGTGAATGGGAGCACAGGAAGCTCTTTGTCAATCCAGGGGAAATGCTCAGGGCAGTACAAGCATGTAACTGGGGTCCGTTAGCGCCCAGTCTGCAGCCAACACAGTTGGCTTGGTAGCCCCTGCAGGGCCTGGCTGGAAAAGGAACCCATGGTGGCAGAGTCCTGCGTGGAGGGGCAGAAGCAGCCCCAGAGAGGTTCTGTGCTCCAGCATCAGTGCCCCTCAGCTCCTAGATGGTAAATTCCCCCTTCACCCTGGCACCTCCTTCCCACAAGCCTCAACCCTGGCAAAGGCTGCGGGTGCCCTGGGAAAGGCTGGGTCCCTAATCCCTGGGCCAAGCGGGGACATTGTCCGGGGGCAAAAAGGAAAGCGGCGCGTCAGGCCCTTTGCCCATTGTGCCCTGAGCCCCTGCGCAAACACAGCCCAGCACTTTCATTGTCAGCCTCGCCGGGCGCGGGGGGGCCGCTCTCGCCACACTGCCTAAGTGGAATGGACAGCCGGAGTCTGGGGTGGGTGAGCAGCCCGTCCCCCCCATGCCCTGCCTGCTGACACAGCGCCCTGACCGCCTGCACCATCGGCACTTCAGCGCCCGCCTATAAAGGGCGAGGGGAAAAGCCGGCACCGGCACCACCACCTTCGCCTCTGTGCCCTGCCCTCCGACCAAGTAAGTACCAGGCTGTGAGCCCCCAGGACCCCACTGCACAGGGGCTGCCCCGCTCCCTTCACCCCCACACCGAGCCCCCCAGCCAACGCTCACCCTGGGGAAGGGCAAGTGGCGGGGAGCTGCGTGGCACAGCGGGGTGCCCTGTGCGGGCAGGAGGGACCCTGGCAGGAGGGATGGAAGAGCCGGGCTGCTCTACCCCAGGATCACACTTGCACCCGCGTCTGAGCTGGGGTCGCCGCCGCCTCCCAGCAGTGGATACAGTGCCACTGCACCCAGACAACTCCCGAAGCCATTGCAGGGAGCTTGGGAGAAGAAAAACTGAGGCGGTCCTGGGTACATCACATGGAGAGATGGGGCATTGCAAATTACCCCAGCAACTTGGGGTTCGCTGAACAGAGATACCCCAGCACCAAAGGAAAGGGAATGGGAAATGCCACCATGCCAGCCTGGGAGGGCAAGGGGTCAGTGGCACGGGATGTGCGAGGGCAGCACCACCAGCATCCCAGGCTCAGCGGCAGGCAGTGGGGTGGCTGGGGGCTGATGGTGGGCACCTGCCCTGGGGTGATACGTGGGGCTCTGCCAGCAGCCGAGTGACCCGTATGACCAGCAGTGAAGCCATGGACACCCTGGGGCAGTACAAGATCACGGTGTGGGAGGAGGAGAACTTCCAGGGCAAGCGCTGCGAATTCCTCATGGAGTGCCCCAGCATCATGGAGCGCGGCTTCCGCAAGATCCGCTCCATCAAGGTGGAGTCTGGCCCGTAAGTGCCCCGCCAGCCCCGCGGCCCCTTGGCGCACCCCACTCCAGAAAACCCACTGCTCCCAGGGGACTGTTGGGAGCTGCCAGGGAGCCAGAGCACCCAAGTTCTTGCTCAGCTATGACACAGCCTCATCATGCGACCCCCCTGCTTGTGTTCCTTGTATTTTCCCATCTGCGAATCAGGCAGACCCTACCAAGCCAAGCACAAGTTGGAGGCAATGATGTGACTCTGGGGAGAGGGGTCCCACTTTCAAAAGGGACATTTGCTGCTAGTAAGGACCCCAAAATCTGTGACAGACCCATAACCTGCCAGGATATCTCTATCCCCTGCCCTGGAAGGAGAAGCTGACCCCTGACTGACCCTGGGGGCTGTGTCACACATCCCTGAGGGTTTTCCTCCTCTTCCCTCCAGCTGGGTAGGCTTCGAGTACCCTGAGTACCAGGGACAGCAGTTTATCCTGGAGAAGGGTGACTACCCCCGGTGGGAGGCCTGGAGCGGGAACAGTGGCTACCGGACCGAGCACCTCCTCTCCTTCCGGCCTGTCAAGTGCGCAGTGAGTTACCGGGACACCACAGAGGGAGGGCTTAGGGCAGGCAGAGCCTCCTGCAGGCAGCCCAGCACGGAGGTGATGAGGGACAGGCTGGAGGATGACTTACATGGGGCATGGGATGGAGGGGTGAGCTGTTCACGGATGTGTGTGTGAAGGGGAGGAGTAGCTGCACCCACTGGATCCCACCTCCCTGCAAAGGTCTTGGGATGCTTTTAAAGTCTAAAATTTAGCCTGAACTACAATTCCAGCTCCTTCTGCTTTGTGCTTTGGAGAGCCACCTCCCTGACTGGGGTCCCAAGGCCTCGTCCCCCAGCGCCAATTCCCGGGGATGGGATGAACAGAGAGGAGCTGGCGGGACCGCAGGGATGCTCGGGGTGCAGAGTCCGGCCCCCTCCCACCCAGGGTACCTGAGGCGTGCCCAGGCAGACGCGGCTCTATCGCTCCATCTGCAGAGACACTGGCGCTCACAGCAGCGGCACGTCTGCGCCTCCGAGAGGGGGGTCCCCCCCCCAACTTTTAATAATCACCAGGCAGATATGTTCAGGCTTTAATAAAGGGGATGCGATAAGATCACTCCTTACTGGCAGGACTGCTCCTCGGTGCAGATAGATGCATGTGGGGGCTGGGCACGGGGGACAGTGCTGCATCACTCAGTGTCCCAGCCATTAACCCCTCCATGTCCAGCACCCAGAAAGGCCCCAAAGAGCTGAGGGGACATGTCTCAGCATCCTGCCTTGCACTGAATCCTCCTGCAATCTTGGGGAGTGTGATGATTCTAAGGGCAGCAGTCTGTGTGGGTCCAGAGGTTGTAGCCACTAACTCTCACTGACAGCTGTGCATTGGGACCACAGGGACATGAGAGCAGCATCCTTGGGGCAGTTCTGGGGTGTCCCAGTGAGGGTGTGCCAGGTTGAAGGACATCCCTGTGATAGCACCAAATCTTGTCATGATCTCAGGCCTCTCAAAGTGCCTTGGTGTGTGTCACACTGATGCCACATCCCCTATCCCTGGGCAGGCCAACCCATTCCTGCTGACCTCCATCTCTCTCTCTCCACAGAACCACAATGACAGCAAAGTCATCCTCTACGAGGCTGAGAACTTCCAGGGTCACAAGTTTGAGCTGAGTGACGACTATCCCTCGCTGCAGGCCATGGGCTGGGGCAACAAGGAGGTGGCATCCATCAAAGTGAACGCCGGAGCGTGAGTGCAACCAGTGGGGCGGGGACTGAGGGGTGCCAAGAGCAGAGGTTCAGCAAGCACTTCCCTCCTGCATAAACCCTAGGATATGGAACGGGGACCCCCTCAGAAAAGGGATGCCTTCCTGCTACCTTTTTCTTGAAAATACAAGCCATTGGGTATTTTCTGTCCCTCTTCTCCCAAGGCAAGCGGAGGGACAGGATGGGATGGGATGGGATGGGATGGGATGGGATGGGATGGGATGGGATGGGATGGGATGGGATGGGATGGGATGGGATGGGATGGCTTGGGGCTCTGAGCCAAGGGTCTGCCTGCAGGTGGGTGGCATACCAGTACCCAGGATACAGGGGCTACCAGTACGTGCTGGAGCGGGACAGACAGAACGGCGAGTTCAAGAAGTACAATGAATACAGCAGCCAGGCCCACACCAACCAGATCCAATCCATCCGCCGCGTCCAGCACTGAACTGGGGCAGGGCTGTGTGCCCTGCAGCCTCCAGGCTGCTGTGCAATAGACCTCTATACGGTAGCAAATAAAGGCATTTGTCAAAAAAAGGAGTGCTCTTGCCTCTTCTCTGCCCCTCAGGGGACTGCCATGCCTGGAGGACCCTCTGTGGGGTGGAAGGTGAGGTTTCCTCTTCCCCAGGCAGTTTTGGGCTCATGGCCAGCTCCACCCTGGGCTGAGCTCTCTGCACCCCACCTCTTGTCCATGCACAGTTCCACTGCTGTGGTGCTCTGGCTAGGAAAATGGGAACTTACTGGGGAAAGAAAGGGCTGCAGGTGGGAGGGGGCATCCCGGGGCACATTCCTAGGTTGTGCCCTGTGAAGAGGCATCCAGCAAGGTAGTGCCCTGGGTTCTCCTCCCAGGATCTATGCCAGGGAAATTGATTGATACAAAGCCTGTGAACTCAGGGTGCCCTTCCTCTGCACCCCTCTGGAAGAGAGAAGGGGGTCCCTGCCTGCTGTGGGCTTGGGAAGGAGGAGGAACATGGGGTCATCCGGGGCAGGACAGCACACTGACCACAAATGGGGCAGCCACAGTTGTGTCAGATTTCGGGGCACTGGCACAGAGGGGCTGGGGGGGAGGTGGGTTGTGCAGGGGCCAGGGGAAGGAGGTCTGAGGGTAGAGTTCCACAGGTGGTAGGGGGCTTGACTGGATGCTTGCAGGGGTGTGTGTGTCCTCCCCCAGCCTTGCCACGCCAGCATATCCGTGCCAGTATCCGGCTCCGGGACACTGGCAGCCCCACCCAGCCTCCTCCTCCTCCAGCACCCTTTCCTCCTCCTCTTCCATCTGGCTCCAGCAGTCTGAACCCTCCTGGGGCGCAGGCTACCCATCCCGACGGGTGCTCCCTAAACCCAGGACATTGCTTCCTCCTCCTCTCCTCCTCCTTCTACCCTGCTCTGGCACTCCTAAGCCCTCCTAGGGCACAGGCTTTTGGTCCCGAGGTGCTCCCCCCACTCAGCACATGGAGGCATGGTGGAACAGTTCTGAGTGCCTCAGATGCCTGGGTTCCCTGATACCCACCCTGTTAAAAGCATGCTTGGCCCTGAAACAGGGAGCATCCCAGAAGGGTGCTGGGAGACTGGGTTGGGGGTCAGTCTGTGCACACCCCTCACAGCAGTGTGCAGAGACCTCAGGCCTGGTGTGTGTCAGCATGTGTGTGTGTGTGCGAGCTGCACACGACTGAGCACACAAGTGTATCCCTGCGTGCCCTCTCTCCCCTCCAGCCCTAGTATTACTGTGCAGCAGACACAGCACCTGTGTATCCCCATCCCACATGGCATCCCGGCTGCAGGGTGCCCCCCAGCCCTCCCCCGTCTCCTCTGTGTCCCCACTGGCCCCACCCCACCACGGCCTCTCCCCCAGCACAAACACATTCCGGCACACCTGGCCAGGTGCAGCCAGCCCAGAGCCACGTCAGCTCGGCTCCGCTCCACAACGCCGGCTCACAGGTGAAGCTTTCCCGGGCACCTGCACATAGGGCCGTGATGGGGGGGGTAGGGGTGGGCTGTGGGGGTCATTGCAAAGTCTGGGGTCCTTATTGCTCCACCTGGGGTGGGAGGAGAGCTCTGGAGGGGGGGTTGGGGGGAAGACTGCCTCTTGCAGCCAGAGGGACCTGCAGCTGCTTCCAGCTGGGTGTTCCACATGTCCAGGCTCTGTCCCCAGTAGCCCCACAGACCTGAAACCTCATCTCCTAGATCCCCCTCAGACCCACAGCCCAGTCCCTTGTTCCCCCATGGATGTGGGCCCCTGTTTCCTGGATTTCACATATACCCTGCCTTCCTCATCCTCTGAGTCTGCCCCAGCTGCCCCATGTCCCAGCTCCCCCATGAACCTGGGGTCACATCACTCAGGTCCCCAAAGCTCCACATGGACACAGGGCTTGCCAGCTCTTAGGATCTGGCACTCCCTGCCCTTCTGCACACCTCTGACCCCAGATCACTCGAAGACCCCGGTCTCCTCACATCCTATTTTACACCCCCCACTCATGGGCTTTCCCAGGGACTCAGGGGTCTCCATCCCCAGTGCCCTCCAAAGCACCCCCTTCTCCAGCTCCTGCAGCCCTAACTAAACCTTTGTCTCAGCCTGATCCCTACTGCACTCCTGCCCCCTCCACACTCTGGGTTGATGCAATATCCGTCAGCCCAGACGCCCCCTCCATGCAGGTTTGCTGGAGGAGGATCATGGTCACCCAGGCTGCCAGAAAAGGACGAGCTGGGGGGTCTGGCATGCTCCCCACCTCACCCCGCTGTCTCCGGGGCTTGTTTTCCGTTGCCTGTGGTTTGTTTCAGTGACTCAGGCAGCGAAAGCAAGTCTGGGAGGCTGCGGAGCCACTGCTGTGAGAGCTGCACTTTGTGGGGCTGGGGAGGAGAGAGGTGCAGGGAGCAGCCAGGGCTGCTGGGCTGTACAAAGCTGGACACCCCACTGAGAGGTTCAGGGGAGCTCAGGGAGCAAGTTGGGACAGGAGAAACGTTTTATGGGCTGTTACATCCAAACAGGATTGGCGGGGAATTGCTGGGGGAATACCATGGTCTCTGCTCATGTCTCCCCTTGCCAGCATCTGCTCTTTGTCCGTGATGGAGATAGGCAGCAGAGTTGGAGCACCTGGGGCAGAGGTGGAGCTCAGTAACCAAGGGACCCCAGGTTTCCTAAACACTTTGGACATCCCCTGCCAAGAGGAGACACCAGTTCTGTTGGTCCATGCCACCCTGATTGAGCATCACTCCAGTTGGGTTTCTTATGCAGGGCAGGCACATTTTGGCTGCAGTATGAGTAATAACAGTGAGTCTGGCATGGCCATATCCTGATTTCCATTAGATTCATACATTGCAATGATCACTTTCCAGAAAGGCAGCTAAATCCAGCGTAAGAGTTCATCCTTTTGCCAGACAGCAATGAAACACTACAGGAGAAGTTGTGAGCCTGGCTGTACAGTGTTAGGCCCATGGAGTAGAACTGGTGACAGCTGCTGGCATACTGCCTGGCTGCCTCAAGCTGTGGGATCCTGTGGAGGGTCCACTCCTGACCTGGGGTACAGAGACTCTGACAGCACCCCACAAGTGCATATAGCAGCTGGAGCCATGGGTGGCAGGGGAAAACCTGGCCAGATGTACCTTTTTGGAGCTAGTATCACCTTTCTCCATTATAGGTTTCTCTGCAAAATGTCCTCCTATCTTCAGAATGTACCCAGCACAGCCCAGGACAAGCAGATGAAGATGGGGCCATCCTCGTTTGTTTGAGTGTTGGGGGTTACCCAGCTGCTACAGATCCTAATAAAGATGTGCAACAGGTTGGGACAGGGCTGGATGCTGTGGGATGGTCACAGACTCAACAATCCTCGGGGCAGGGATTGTTCAGAAGAGCACAGAGGAGCCAGGGAGGTGGCAGAGCTGTGGTATGACCTGGTGCCACCAACTGCTGGAGATGCACCTACCCATCCCAAAACTCTGGACGCTGCAAAGGAACCCCATGACCATTGTCCTGGAGGTGGAGGGACCTGGTGGGGACTCACCTGGCCCACCCCAGGGCTCTATGAGCTCCAAGGAGACCCCAAAACAGTGCTGACGATGCTGGAGCTGGGGAAGGGGCAGGCACGGACCCCCATGGCCAGGAGCACTGCGGCTCGGAGAGCCGGACGCCAGGGGGACAGCGCCGATGCTGATGCTGATGCCGTGCAGGGAGATGCAGGCTCCGAGGAGATGCTGGCCGATCGGCGAGTCAGGAAGCGAGATGCTGGTGGGAGGCCGGGCCCGGGCAGTCTCCAGGCAGTGTCCGAGCCCGCTCCCAGCTGGGATGTCAGCGCCGTGTTTGCGAAGAGTTAAGGAGGCGGAAGAGGCAGGAAGCGGCCCGAACCGCTCTCCATAGAAACCCGCGGCCGTGATTAAAGTCTGATGCGGGCCCGATAGCGGGGGGAGGGAGGGGGGGGCAGCGCCCGCTTTAATTACAGCGGAGGAAATTGCTGGAGCCGGGGCCCCAGCCCCTGCGAGTTGCCTGGAAACTCCCCCCTCCCCCGCCTCCCCCGTCCCCTGCCCGTCCCCTGCCCGTCCCGCTGCCATTTATTCGCCATCAGCTGCTCCCTGATAAAGTGGAATAATAATAATAATAATAGGGGCAGGAATATTAAAACATGCAGCCCGCGGGCCGCCCCCACAGCTGCCATGAGACACGGCACCGGAGCGGTGCCACTGCTGCTCAACATGTACCTGCCAGGTACGGGCGGATCCCTCGGCCGCTGCCCCACCGCAGCGCCGTGCACCGCACAGCACCCAGCCCCTGCCCGCCCTGTCCCGCTGAGGCCCTGGGGCTCTCCTCTGCCCCATCTCCTTCCAGCACCCACCCTGTTATCCCCCCTCCCTCTGTCCATTCTGTCTTCCTGCCTTCCAGGACCCCAGCCATCCCTTCTTTCTTCCTTTCAGCTGCCCTCAACACCCTCACACTCATCTTCCCATCCTTCATCCACCCACAGTCACCCTGTCCTTCTATCTCTTCATCCACCCTTCTTTTCTTCCAACCCATCTTTCCACCCACCCTTCCCCTGTGCTTCCATCCATCCTTCCACCCCACCCACTTGTCCCCGCATCCCTCTTTCCATCCCTGCTACCAGCCAACCCCTCCATCTACCCAATGTCCCTTCCACCAGCCTGTTTTCTCATCATCTTACCCATTACCTGCCCTTGCCTCCATTGATCTTTCACACTTCCTTTCCTCCATCTACCCACTCACCATCCAGACTCTTCTGTCCTTCCATCCATTCACCCATTTCCTTCTTTCCTTCCTTCTATCCATCTATCCATTTGTCTCTCCTTTCCACAGCGGTGCACTCCCCAAATGCCGACAGACATCCTCGCTTCCACCCGCCGCTCGTCACCCATCCTGCCACCCACCCGCCTCCTCTCCCCCTGCCCCACAGCTCTCTCCCTCACTCCCTCTCTCCTCCCTACCCCAGCCCACGGGATCTTCTATTCCTATTTAAAAGCTTCCCCGGCTGGGTCGGAAATCGGATTTCCTTTTTCCTGGACGCGTTTCCTGGCTTCGCCGCAGCGGCGGGGCAGGCAAGGGGGAGCGGCCGGGGGCTGCGGGGACGCTGCCCGCGGGTGGGCGCTGGGGGGTCGCGGTCCCGCCTGGCTCCAGCCCTCCCTCCACCCCACCCGCGCCCTTTTTTTTCCCCAGATCCAGTCGGGGAAACTTTGTTCAAAGACGGGAAGAGCCAGGCGTGGGGGTCTCTCAGCCCCGGCGTGCAGAAAGGTAAGAGCACCGCTGCCCCTTTCCCTGGACAGGCCCCGCTCCCCTCGCCCGGCACGGAGCGGGGACCCCCGGGGCACTCGCATTCTCCCCCGCCCAGCAGCCACCGGAGGTTCTTTCCCGTCCTTTGCCGGGCACTGCCTATGCAGGACACGGCCACCGCGGAGCCCCCGTTCCCTGCCGCTGCGAGCGCCTCGGGCTGGGAGCATCCTGCCACCAATTCACACGGGGACAGCGGCGAACCCCGACGGTCGGAAGCTCCCGTCCGCTGGCATCAGAAGGGAGCGGGGTACTCATCCCCCCGAGCCCCGCAGCGGGGAGAGAGCAGGGTCCTAACTCCGGTCTCCCGGGAGCTCCGGGACGTCCGACGGGGAGGGGAGCTGCCCGCCATCCCGGGAGCGGGGCGGGCTAATACGGGCTCGGGAGATCCGTTCCTGCGAGTGGAAGAGGAGAGTTGAGACATCACTCGTGAGGAAGCTGCCAGTGAAGTGCTGGGGCTCGGACAGGGCTGGGAAGGGATGCGTTCCCGGGAACCGGAGCCATCCATCTGGAACAACCCGCGCCGGGGTCACGGGCATCGACCAGCGCTGGCCAAGGAGCAGCCTGGAGCCTGCTTGGGAGTGCAGCAGCACGGGGCATCGCGGGGCCAGCACTGTAGTGTTTGGGCCGTGTAGCTTGCCTGTTTGCTAGGAGGCAGGGACCAGAGTGCTCTGAGCAGGAAAAATGGAGCCCTGGTTTAGTGAGAGGGGGAGAAAGTGATGGAAGTGGGGGAATCCTTTTGCCTCTGCACTGCAGACTCTACCCAGCCATACTCTAAGCAATGTGCTGCAGTGAGAAGGATCTTTTTGGATGCCTGGATGTTTCCTTAGGGAGCTCTCAGGTGCATTATCATGGCACCCTGCGGCAGGCAGGATTGAGCCTCACCACCCCACCCAGATGTAGCCCCCAACACCTCCCTGACCTCCTTGCATGTGGTGCAAAACCCATGGGTGGGGGACAGCTGGAGGCTAGGGTGGGGGCTGTGGTGACAGAGAAGAGGCAAGGGCTGCAGATGCACCCTAGGGAGGAGAGATCCCCCACCTTGGTCCCAGGATGGGGAAACAGAAAATACACCTTGGAAAGACCTGGGCTCAACTACCTGGATCAGGATGTCTGAGTGGGTTTTGGTGTAATGGGGGTGGATGGGGAATGGCTGTTCCCTGCTTCCTCTAGAGCAAGATACAGGGAACACCAGATAAAATAGATGGGTCTAAACCAAGCAGAACAAGGTGGGTTTCTTGTGGGATATGTAGCAGAACTGTAGGACTTCTTGCCGCTGAGGTCATGTGTGCTAAACCTCTGTATAGGATCCAAGCACCTTTAGACAAAATAATGGTAAAAAAGCACAGGGATAACTGCAAAGGCACATCCTCTGCTCTGGAAGGAGACTGTGCTGTAAGGACTGGCATCAGGAGCAGGGATGTGCAAGGGATGCTGCTCAGAGAAGGCAGAGGGGGGTGCCTAGGTAAGTGCAGGGCTGCTCTGCAGGGTGGCTGGGTCCCAGCTGTAGAACTCCTCCTTGCCCAAAGGTGCAGGCTCCTTCTCCTTTCATGATCTCTGGCCAGACTCGATGGAGCATGTCCGTGTGCCTCACCAGGGACATGTTGAGGTGTGCCAGGCTCCAGTGTGTGCACAGCCTGGCACAGGGGCACCACGGGCACCCACCAAGGATACTTCTCAGTGCAAGCTGCAGATGCAATGGCCATGGCTCTGGGAGGACATTTTTCCCCCCAGAAATAAGGAACATCATTGGTGCCTGATTCAAAGTCACAGTAGGTCATGCTATGTCCTCGTCTCTCCCTCCCTGCACCTATGTGTGTCTCTCTGTGGTGTAGTTCAGATCAGTATTGATCTGACTTGAGCTGACCATGGAGACATCTGTGCAGGACACAGGGTCCCTAGAGTAGGGGCTGTGCTGTGAGACCAGCCCAGTTTCGAGCAGACATGGCAGTGGGGAATATTTGTGTTGGGATAGATCTGTGTTCTTCCAAGATATGTCCTTCTTGGGGCTGCCAATAAAAGAGCAAGGCCACATCCTCCCACTAGAAAAACAAGCAGGTATTTATCTTCAGTGGTGTGTGAATGTGGGTGGGAGGGACGGGCACACTCTGGATTCAGACCCACTGCAACCTGTGCTGGTCTCTGAGCACTCTTACTCCATCCCAAGGTGCAAGGGCATCTTCTCCTCATATCTGGGGTGTAGGATGGGGTTGGGGTGTCGCAAAGGAGACATAACCTTGTTACCATCTTATGTGTCTCTAGGGCAGGGAAGATGCACTGAGGTGCAGTGGAAACCTGGGTGCGGGAGAGGGTAACATAACAGTGGGTCAAGGGGATTGGGGGACATCCTGTCCCTCACCTTATGCCCTGGGAGGGAACTTTAACCTCTCTGGGGCCCGGCCTTGCAGGCAGCGGGCAGATCCAGCTGTGGCAGTTCTTGCTGGAGCTGCTTTCGGACCGGGCCAACCTGAACTGCATCGCCTGGGAAGGCACAAACGGGGAGTTCAAGCTGATCGACCCTGACGAGGTGGCACGGCGCTGGGGGGAGCGCAAGAGCAAACCCAACATGAATTACGACAAGCTGAGCCGGGCACTGCGCTACTACTATGACAAGAACATCATGACCAAGGTCCATGGCAAGCGCTACGCCTACAAGTTCGACTTCCACGGGCTGGCACAGGTGTGCCAGCCAACCACCCCTGATCACACTCTCTACAAATTTCAGGGCAACCTGACACCACTGCCCTTCTCAGGCATCTCCAAACTCAACCTCATGACCTCGGGAGTGACACCAGCTGGCTTCTCCTACTGGCCTGGCTCCAGCCCATCCCTCTATCCTGGGCATGGTCTTCAGCCCTCAGCCTCGTTCAGTGCCATGGCAGCCTCCCACCTCAACAACATGAACAACCATTACCATTAGAGGCTCAGCCGTGCCAAGTGGATGCTCCATGTCCCTGCCAGCATGGGGCTGTGGATTTGGGAAGCTCAGTGGGGAGGGATGGGATTGTGCCCTGCTCTTGCTCGCCCCCTTTTAGGTTTGATGTGGTGTGGTGGATGGGAGGTGCTTGCAGGATAGCTGGGTTGGTTCTCTGATGTGGGTGGCTGGAGGAGGGAAGCTATCTAAATTTAAGATGAGGAAGTATCCATGAGCCTGGGAATGGATGTGGATACCTAAAGCAGTGTGTGAATGGAAGAAAAAACCATGGGTTCCTCTCCTGGCAGGGACATTGCCCCACCTTTCCTTTGCAACATGCTGCCCACCCCATGAATGTCCTTAGCTCTGCCTCCAGCAGCGCCTGCCCTCCCCATTCCCTGCAGAGAGGAGTCAGGAGCTGGAGCCCTAGGGCAGCTGTGTCCATGAATGAGGGTCCTACTGAGAAGGGACAAGGAAGGGGGAACTTCCTTGATCACTTGGTCCCCTTACCTTTGTCTCCAAAGACTTCCTTTCCTCCATCCCTCCCATACCTGCTGCCTGAAGACGGCTTCCTTCAGACCTCAGGAGAAGCCTTGGTCTGGAGAGCAGAGCTCTATTTATGGGTTCATTCATTCCCAGGGCAGGACTCTGCGGTTGGAGGTCCCAGGGACAAGTGTGGGGCTCACTGTCAGTCTTCAGGGCAAGGCCAGAGCCTGGAGGCAGCGTAGCCTGGTCTCTGCAACTCTGCCCTCTCCCCAGCGTCCAAGGATCACACCACAGACAGTCCCCTACACCCTGCACATGAGCCCGTGTCCTGCTCATCACTTCCAAGATTAATGTTCCAGTTTTACTCCAGCTTTAGCCCCTAACATGCAGGGCTTGGTGGGACACCCTCCACAAGTGGGAAATTCCCCAGGGACAAGGCAGGATGTGTGGAGGAGCAGAGGAAGGGATGACAGCAGGACTGGGAGCCCCAGACATCAAGGGGCAGCCCTGGGACTCTCCTCCTGGGTTCAAGGAGCTGCCCCCATCCTCTGGATCAGGACTTTAGCCCAGTGGATGCAGAAAAGCTGGGCATGCTGAGCTCTGCACTGGCTGGGGGGTGGGATTGGTCTTCAATAAAACAGAGAGGTGCTGTGACCTGTGTCCTCTCCTGTCTGAAGCAAGCTGGCAAGAGGGAGAACCACTCATCAAATCCTCTCCCATCTGAGCCAGAACACCTTCAGGGCTGGGGTGGGAAGGATGTGGCCATTGTCTGCATCATCTTTTGTCCAGGCATCCCTTCTGGTTCTTACAATCCCCAAAAGATAGGACAGAGCTGGAACGCCTGGGTTACTTGAGACATCCCTCCAGGAAAGCCACATGTGCTGTTCTCAGGCGCCCAGGCTTGCAACAGGGATCAAACTGGCGGTGTAGGGGGAGCCATGCAACTACCCAGGCCGTGGAAAGAGTAGTCACCGCCCACCTCCTCTCCCTTCGTGCCCCCGATCACAGCAGTTTCCAGCTCTGGGGACTCCATGCTGCCCCTTCTGCATCCCTCCAGGGTCTGGTCGCTCTCATAGCCTTGGTGGCATCGCTCCAATGCATCCTTACTGCCCTAATCAGCTTAAGGAGTGGGATCTGATGTCAGTGTCCTCTGGGGAGGGCTCAGGCTGTGAAGTGGGGGGGATGATGCTGCTAGCAGAGAGCCCATGAGAGCGAAAGGAGTTGCAGGGACTGGGCGGGGCTATCCCTTGCCTCCAGGGCTTCTGAGTGTTGCACAGACTGGTTTCCAGAGACGGCAGGAGGTGAAGTGAGGGGGGAAAGGAGTAGGTATCCCCATGCAACCAAAGCCAAGGTAGGCTGGAGACAACCCCTGCCCCCAAGTTTCATTTTGCAAGGACAAAATGGGGGAAATGGCCACAACTGGCTCCCTCAGAGACGGGGCAGAGGATTGTGCCCTCGCCGGGGGAGCATGCTTCAGGGCTTAGGTAACTGCGTGACGCAGGGCAGGACACGGATTAAGGGATGTGGGTCACTAGTAGCTCCTCCCTTCCCCCCTCTTCCCGTCCCTCTGCCAGTGTCTGCACCAGGGAAGCCCAGGTGAGTCCAGCCCCTACCTCACGCCCGACCTTGCAACCCGGATCCCCGATGGATTGGAGGCGGGACATGCTAGGGAAAGGGGGACTTACCTCTTTGGGAGAGGGAGGAACCGCCGCACACACCCAGAGCAACAGGCTGCAGCTGTCGGGTTGCTTCGCTCCGCTCTGAGCTCACCTGGCACAGTCCCACCGCTGTGTCCCCAGGGTGCAACGCCAAAAGCCGGCGCCAGCCCTGCACTCCCCAGGGACGGCAGCCGGGAAGGAAGCGGGGGGGGTGGGGGGACACCCGTGCGGTACCGCACCAGCGATGCTCTTGCCTGCCTGAGGATGCAGCCGGTGTCACCATGGCAACTCGGGATGCTCCCATCGCCAGGCCCCACTGGGAGCCACCTCCCCTCACGACATGTTGAGTTATCGGAGGGCTGAACAGAGGACCGCCTTCACCCAACCCAGCCTCCCCCCTCCCCAGGGCCCTCTCTGACCCAGTCCACCAGCAGTGCTGCTTTCTGCAGCTTTCTTCAGTCACCAAAACCACCGGCTCAGAGCAGACTGCAGCAAAATCCTGCCAATGGGCAAGCAGGGCCGAGCCCAGCACAGCTCCCCGTGGAACTTCATCCACGGCCCTGACCATGGATGCCCGGGGTGCCCAGCCCGGGGGGCAGATGGGGGAGCACCGTCTCTGGCAGTGGGGTGCACCAGCTGCTGGGGAGCCTGTTTTATGTGGCTGACAGCTGCACTCACTGCATCCGTGGGCTTCCAGCCTACCTGCGGGGAGTCCTTGGGTGCTCTGTGTAGGGTGAGATGGGGAACACAGTCCCAGAGGGATTCAGCCTGTGCTGGGAAGACTGAGGGAGCAGAGCACATAGCCCGGCAGCTGCTTCTGCTGCCCTGTGATTAAAGGAAGAAGGATTTTTTTTTTCCTACTAAAAATACCAAAAAATACCAAAACCCCAAATGTATCTTTGTATCTGGCTTTGCTCAGCTGGCAAGAGGGCTGCCCTGACCACAGCCTCTTACCAGCATGACAGGGGCACCCCTCCAACTCCTCAAAAATCTTCCAGCGCCCCGTAATGGATCAGAGGGGGAATGAATTAGTCCCTCTCCTGTTTTAGTGATGTTGCCACTTTCTTCATTTCTCATGCTGGGAAGAGCTTTTGCAGTACAGCCAGGCCATATCTGCCCTGGGGGCACAGTCTGCCTCCCTGCCCATTTCTGCACTCTCTCCAGTTCTCCCAATTCCCACCTATTTCCTTCTCTCCTCATCCCAGCTGCACTAGCTCCTCAGCCCCCTACCCCCAAGCTGCTGACTCACATCCTCTCTCCAGACACCACCTTCTTTTGGCCTGGCTCCCTGCAAAGCGCTTCGTGACTTAGTGTGGCTCAGCCAGACCCTGCAGGTGCAGGCAGTCAGGCTCTAACACCCCTTGTGAAGTCTCTCAAGGAAGCCACAGCGATGCTTCCAAAAGAGAGCCCTTGACAATGTGCTGAGGGCTGGAGCTGTACTGCCACCATAAACCCAAACCTTGTCCCTGCTGCCACCAGCTCTCTGGTGCCCATCAGGGGAAGCCAGGGAGAGTGTTCTGGTGCCACTGCTGCTCACTGTACACTGAGACCTTGGTGTGGACTTTGCTGAGGGCAGGAGCTGAGTAGCAGGACGACTGGATTAATGCGCTAATGCCAGATTATGCTCTAATGCAGGACTTCTGATGAGGGACCAGTCCCTGTTCCAGCCCAGGGGACACTCACTCCCTGGGGAAGGCTCCCCACATCTGTCCTGGGTCACTGCTTGGTTCTGCCTGGCTGTCCCCTAAGCAGCTAAGTCCTCAGAAGTGACAAAACACTATGAGACAGGCAGGGGGCACAGCACAGGGAAACCTCCACCCTCAGTTCTCAATGAGCTGGAGGTAATGACTCAGACTATGCAACCCCGGCCTTCTGCTTTGCCAGGCTCTGTGGCAGAAGGCTTGACCATCACAGCAGGGCTTAAAGGCAGTCAGTTCCCCTTCCTCACCTGCCCCAACCTCGTGGCACAGAGCTGTCCCCAGTCAGTGCTCCTCATTCCCAAACACATCAGCCAGGCAAGGCCACAGGTCTTTGGCAACAGTGGGAGCCAAACTATTTGCCATCCCACCCCTCTCAGTCTCATGCCTGCCACTGGGTCACCCTAGGCACAGGCAAAGCTCTTGCAGGTTTCCACCCATCCTGGATGTGTCTTCCATCAGATGAGACCATGTGGCAGCATCCCACCCCTAGCTGAGTATAAATATCTTGTCAGCCAATTTAGTCTGGGACCTGTCATACTCTCTCTGCCATTTGCTGCCATCTCCCCGGGTCATTTTGCCCATGTGCTCCCCCACAGGCACCCCATTAGCAGCTGTGATGGAAGTGCCATGGAGCAGGGAAGCAACCAGGAACCTGCACCCACAAGCCATCCCTGTTTCAAGAGTAGCAACAGCCCAAAGCTGCAATGGAGCCAGTGTTCAAGTAGCTCCCACAGAGGCTCCCACTTCCAGAAGAGAGACCTCCCACTTCCATCTGCCTCCAGGAACATGTTCTCCATCATCCTTGCAGGCAAATGAGGAAAGGCTTGTGCAAAAATCTGGGCCAAGGCAGGTCCTTCAGCAGCCATGCAGGTTCTGGGTCTGCATCATCCAGAACATTTTCCTGCCATGGAGCTTCTCCAAGTCATTCTGGGGGATGATGACTCTCTTAATAGCAAAAGCACAGATTCCCTGCTGTTTGTCTGACAGGAAGAGGCATGGCTTGACACACTGGGTGCTCCAGCTGCCTGTCACCTCTCCATGCCCCAGTGCCATGGCCAGCTCATCTAGCCCATGGAGTTTGCTCCACAGACAGAGCAGTCAGGCAAGGAAAGTCCCACAGAGCTTTTTCCATGATTCCAGGTAGAAAGTCCCTTTTTCACGTGTAATTATGCGTCCTTGGGATCCACTGCCACCCAGGGTGCATCTAAGAGCCCCATGCACCTTTGGGAAGGAAGATAAGAGTGCTTTGGCCTGAGAAGAGACCTCCTTGGGGCAGGAGGGGCTGAACTCACTGCAGGCTGCAGTGCCCCCCTCTGCTGCTGCAATGTGGAGCAGATGGGACTCTGTGAGGTATGGATAGGAGATGTGTTGCTGCTGGAGGAGTTTTAAACTAGGAGAGTGCTGGGATCCCTGCAATGACTGATCACTGATGTGAATCCTCCCATCCCTGCAGCCCCACACACTGCTGGGCCCTGTGGCTGGCAGCACAGGGGACTGCCCAGCCCCTCCTGAGGGGGTCTCAGTCCCTCACTGCTCCTCAGGGAGCACTGGGAGCCTCAGGGATCACAAGTTTGCAGACAAGCTCTGCCATTCCCCTTGCTGCTGTTCAATAGCTGGCTCTTGAGTCCAGAACATAAATCGTGCAGCAGCACAGGAGTCTGGCATGTCAAATCACAGCTTTGAAAAGGGAAAAACCAAGCTCCCTAGCCTGTCTGAGATTCTCACTCTCAGTACCCGCCCTGCTTGTGCTCTCTTACGTATCTCCTTTGCCTTGAGGGGAGCAGAAAGCTCCCAGACAAGGTAAGATTAGTGCTCCCCCTGCCTTGCTCCCCTCAGCAGCTCTACAAGGTCCTCTGAGGGAGGGAAAACCAGACATGGCTCCCTCCCTCCAGTAAGGCTCTGGCTGAGCCACTGCTGCATATTTAAATGCATGGGAGCACCTAAGCTCTTCTCTCATTCCTTGACATTTCCAGAGACTCCAAGCTGTCTTCAATTACTAGTCTGCAATTAGCCCTTCCTAAATCCCCCAGTGAGGCCTAGGACTCTTAATCAATGAAACACGAGGGAGGAGGGGAAGGACATGGCCTCACTGCAGCTGGAAGCATTTCAAAAGACTGGGGCTTGGAGCTGGAATAACCCTGTGTGTGTCTCTAAGGAGATCTGTAGGGTGGGAAAATCCTCCAGTGCTGGGAGGCTGTTCAGCTCTGGGGAGGGGACTCCATAAAGCCCTACAGCTGGGAATAGAGATCACTGGACAAACACCACAGCTCAGGGTGCAAATAGCTGGTACCAATGGTTCAGGTATTACCCTGTGATGCAGCAGACCACCTTGCTGTATTCATCTCACTGCACCTCAGTTTCCCTCTTTGCAAAACACTGATATGGGAGAGCCAGGGCTCTCCCATCAGCCCCATAGGAACTGTAAGGCTCCAATTCCACCAGTTTAGGCCAAAGTTACTTTTCTTATTACAAGATGTGGATATGGCCAAAGTTGGGGTGGGTTGCAAATGCCTTGAGGCCCAGACAGCTCACCACAAGGTCACACGAATGTCAAGCTAAAGGCACAGACAAGAGCAACCATTAGGAAAGGGAGGATGAGAGCAACATCGGTCTTGTTTGGTTTACACAGCCATGGAAAAGCCTTGCACAGCACCCTGCCAGGTCAGCCCCCGTCACAGGGACATCTGTGCTGTCTTCCTGGCAGCACAGCTTTGCCTGAATGAGCCAGATTGGGCCTAATTAGCAGCTCTGCTGATGCACACAAAGGTAGAGAGAATCCAGCTTACCCTCCATGACCTGCAGAGCCAGCACAGCTCTTCCCAGCAGAGGGGAGCCCAAATGCCTGGCTCAGAGGGGCTGTGAGGCACTGGATGCAGACCCCAACCAGAGAGCATGTGCAGCTGCTTCTGCTAAAGAAGTCCTGGCAAATTCAGTACCCTGAAGCATAGCAACCAGTTTTAAAAAAGGCAAAGCTTTCCCATTCTCCACCCCTCTCCCTGGAGGTCTGCAGAAGCACAGGGCTGGTAACAGGGATAGCAGCACTGCTCCCACAGCCTGCTGCTGCCAGGAAAAGGGAGCCCAGTCCTGCAGAGCAGAGGTAGGAAGGAACGAGGTGAGAGAGGCCATAGCTTATGGAAAAATAAAACTAAATTAAAAAAAAAACCAACTGTGGAGGTGACATGAACTGTGGCATCCTGTTTAAATTCAGTGTGGCAGATAGGCATCAGGAATTTCCATCTGGAATGGAGGAGGCCAGGAGAGCTCACAAGGTCCAAGAGACACTCAGGTGGACCAGGACTGGCCTCGGGCACAAAGAGGGATGAACATTTGACCCCCAGCTCATACTAGGGAGTAAAATCTGCTTCAGGAACCAAGGCCCCCCATCCCTGTTGGGGAGGAGTGGATCATGACCAGGAGCTTGGGGCGCTACCCCAATTTCCCTTACACCCCACAGCCCAGCAAGTCCAGGAGCCACCACCAGGCCCATCCAGGCCACCTCTTTATTCTCCAGTGAAGCAAAGCAGAAGGAGAGGAGACCCCCCCCCTCCCATGGAAGGCCCCCTCCGTTTGGGCACCCTAGGCCTCCTCTGGCACAGACCCCTCTTCCCGCAGCAAGCCAAAGGGGGGAGGAATCACCCCCTGTTTCGGGGGGCACACCGGGGGGGGATTTACCCGCGGGGAGGGGCGTGGGCGCCCCCCCAGCGGCTCGAACAAAGGGCGGCTCCCGCGGGGTGAGGGGCAGAGTCACCCATGCTGGGGGGGTCATATACCACACGTGGGCGGGGGGGTGATGGGGGAAAGGCGTCGCCCACAACACAGAAACCCCCCCAGCCTTGCCCGCAATCCCCTCCTTTGTCTGCTCAGGCGCGGCAGCTCCAGCACCACGGACAGCACCGGGAGCGCTGCGGAGATGCGGGGCGGCCCTGCCCGCGCCGGGGGACTCGTTCACATGCACCCTCCACCTGGGGCACCCGCCACACCCCAAAATATCCCCCCAAGCCCTCCTGCCCCCAGCCCCCACATCCATTTTTTCACCCTTTTTTTCTAGAGAAAACGCATCCAGGAGCCTCCGCTCCTCCGCAGCCTCCCCCTCCCCCTCTTCGCGAAGGTGGAAGGGACACCGCTCCCCCTCCCCGGTCTTCACCGCCGCCTCGGCGTTCCGGAGCGCAGCCCCCAGCTGGGGTCGGAGGCGGGGGAGGAGGGCGGCCGGATCCGGAGCAGGGAGGGTCCAAGCAGAGTCTCCGTGGAACTGACGGCTGGGGAAGGGGGAAGGCGAGGAGGATGCGGGGGCAGGGGGTGGAATCCGACAGTCCTTCGCCTCCCCCGCCCCTGGGTGAGCGGCCCCTTCCGCCCCCGGCGCCGGCGGCCTGGTACCTCCCTAGCGGTCCAGGCTGATCGTCCAGTGCTTGGACCCGTCTCCGCCCTCGCCCTCGCTCTTGAGGTCCTGGAAGAGTTGCGTGAAGTAGTGCGGGTCCGCGTTGATTCGCAGCATCTTGGCGCTGAGGCGCTGGATGATGCCCAGGCAGCGCTCCCAGAAGCGCCCCTTGTCTCCCTCCACCAGGAAGGGCTTGAGCGGGTAGGAGATCTCGTTGCCCATGTAGGAGTAGGCGAGATAGAGGCAGGTGAGGAAGGCGGCCTGCAGCTCGGCCTGGCTCCCGATGTCTTCGCCCCGCAGCGCTTCCCGGCACAGCAGATAGACGAACACCAGGTTGGCGGGGGTGATGAAGCCCTGGTCCTGCCAGCCCTGCAGCAGCAGCGAGCGGTCCACGCTGCGAAACCATGAGATGAGTTCGCCGGGGCTCAGCTCCTTCAGGCGGTAGCAGCGGCGGCACACGAAGTCCCCCAAGCAGCGCAGCAGCTCGCCGGTGGACGCCTGCACCACCACGCGGCGCGGAGACCCCGGGGGGCGGCTGCTGGCCGGCGGCGGTGGCGGCGGCGGCTTTCCCCCCCCGGAGCCCGGGTGCAGCTCCTGCGGCGCCGAGGGCACCGTGGGCACCGGCACGGCCAGCGGGCCCTGCTTGGCGCCGTCGGCCGGCCCCACCACCGACTTGCGCAAGTTCTCGCGGTTGCGCTGCACCACCAGCGGGTCGGGCTGGCCCGGGGCCCCCCCCGGGGCCCCTCCGCCGGGCTTCGGCGTCACCTTCTTGGTGCTCTTCTTCTTCTTGGCCGACACGGCCACCAAGCCGCTTCCAGGTTAGCGCCGAGATGAGCACGCCGGGGCGCTTCAGCCGGCTCTCACCCTTGCCAGGCACCCTTCCCGACGCCTTCTCGGCCAGCAACCCCCCGCCGCCGCCGCCGCCCTTGCCCGAGGAGGCGGCGGGGGAGAGGGAGAGCACCGTGCCCATGCTAACGCCGAGCGGGACGGGCGTGCTGGGGCCGGGGCGCCGGCACCGCCCATATGAGGCCGAGAGCTGCGGGGGAGGCGGCCCGCACCGGGGCCGCGGTGCCCGAAGATGCTCCGCCGCGCCCGCTCTGGGCTCCGCGCCCGCCGCTGCAGCCAGCCGCGGCCCCGCCGCTCCCCGCCTCCCCGCCGACAGCCAATCGCCGCCGCACGGGCCCCGGTGCGCCGCCCCTCGCCGGTGGGTGGCGAGGGGGGAGAGCTCGGCGCGGCTTTGCCCGGCGGCCGCCCGCCCCGGCGTGACCTTCGTCGGTGGGGCTCATTCGGTGCGCCCGCCGGGGCGGACGGGCTGGGACCCGCGATGCCGTCACAGCCCCCAGCCCTTTGTGTGGTGGGGAGCGCAGAGGACAGGGGGCGCGGGAAGGGTCCAGGGAGGGCTTCTGAACTCAGCTGTTCCTGTCAAGTCCTGCTCTGTTTTCTTACCTACAAAGGGGAGGGATAAACCTTCCCAGACCAGCAGAGCCCCCTGGCCCAGTGGTTCTAGGGGTACACGGTGGGGAAGAAAAGCCTTTGAAAATGGTAGAGGAAAGGCTGAGGAGGCATGAGGATCAAGAAGAATCGGTGCTCAGAGGGCAGTTGGAGAAGGCTTGGGGTAGGTGCAAGGCTGGCTGTGACTCGGCGGCCAGCCTGAAAGATTTAGGCTTGGTGGCCAAGCCTCATCTCTCCTGAGAACCAGCCCAGCCCTGGGCATGGCTCCACAGGGAGTCAGAAAGTGCCACAGGGGAGCACTCCCATGACTTGCTGTGCAAGCGTGGGGTCGTTCACCCACCCTGCCTCTTCCTGCTCAGCTGTGGAAGGGAGATTTACCACCAGGCTGACAGTCAGGGACCTTGGAGAAACAGGACATGACCACCTGCATGTTCCCAAGGCAAGACCACACAGCTCTGCTGCCCAAAGCTCTCAGACCCACAGGGAAGGAGCGCAGGGAAGAGATGCTGCACTTCTGCATCACTGCAAATGGTGTGTGATAAACCAGCCATGTGCATGAGCATGGATGCTGCTCCTCCCTCTATGGATCAGAGCACGCCATAGATGTTGCTGCCTCCCTGCTCCAGGCAGGAAGATCCCCCTTGTATTTCTGCTGAGCTGCAGCCCTGATTTCTACAATGAGTGCCAGGTATCCATTAAGAACAAAATGTCCCAGTTGCAGGGACTGCTCCCACAAGTGAAGCACTGGGAGAGGCAGCTGGAAAAGGTTTCAGGGAGAATGTCTCAAGGATGCATTTTGATACAGCGTTTTATGTGTGAAATGAACACATGTCGTTGCCAGGATGTAGCTGCTGCCGGATGGATCCAGGCTAACAGGCGGTAATGAATTATCAACTGGGAGGAGCTAAACCAGCCCACCCTCTCCCCTCCCCACTTCCACTGCACTGCTGATGCTGGAGGTGTTTGCAAAGAAAGCGCAGACTCGGAGCCATGTTTCAGGCTTCCAGACTGGCCTCCCGACACATGGGGCTGACTTGCCCCTCTGGGAGCAGAGGAGAGGCTGTGTCCACTGGGCCACGGCAGGGATGAAGAGCAAAGTCTCATCCCCACCTATCCTGTGGCCAGCTGCCATCCCTGCAGTGACATCTGCAAAGAACAGGCAGACCCTCAAATGCAGAGGTTTGCTTTGAGAGTGGCCAGAACCAAAGTGGATCTGGGCCAGCGTTACCTAATCAAGGCCAGCTTAGGCTGGGCTGAAGTAACCATACGGATTTGGTAAAGGGGTATAAATACAGAGGAAGAAAATCAGGACAAGGTTCCTGAAGACAATTAAGTCAGCACCTTTAGATACACATAGCTGGTTTCAACCTAGCCAAGAAGATGGAGGAGTCCTAGGGAGGGGATAGGAATTAGCTTGTTGTCTTTGCTCTACTTGTGTGTTTAAGGATTTTCTGGTGTGCACATGTGGTCTCATCAGAAACCCACAGCTGAATTTTTTGGGTGAGGAAGCAGAGACCTTTCCGCCTAGTACTTGCTCCTGTTGAAGTAAAATTGCTCTCAGATCACTTCACCCAAAGCCTCCCCCACGTTGTGTGAGCTCTCCCAAACTGGCTTCCCAGAACTCATTCATAAAGGTTATTCTTATTTGGCAGTGATGAGCTGGACTTCACAGTAGAGGCCAGAGAGTTCCCCAGCCCTGGCTGGGCTTGTGTTTGCTGCACCACTCTGCTCAGTGTGCGTGCATCTCCTACCACTCCCAGGAATGGACATTTGGCTGAAGCCTCTTTAAAAATCCAGCTCAGGGCTGTTTAGTGATGCAGCTCGAGGCCTCAGCTATGAGCAGCAGAAGAGCTCCAGGGCATTATTCCCTTCTTGCTTGCAGCTTGTGTCCTGCTGCAGCAGCAGCTCTGGGGTAGGGGAGGTCAGCAGGCCCCTAGTCCTTCTCCAAGGCAGCATTGCTGACAGTGGCAAGAGCTTCCTGCAAGCACTATGGAATTACCCAAGCCCACAAGAACAGCAGGATGTTTCTTACGTGGGTAAAGAAGCAGCTTTGCAGCTTACAAGGGAGGCAGCTGCACTTCCATGTGAAAGACAAGGATCTTTTCCCCACTCCTTAGTTTTATTCTTCAGGCTCAAGCCCTGAGGCTGCAGGTAATTAGCACAAGCTACATCCTTGAGACCATCTCTTCTTGGCCTCTTTCTTGGTCAGCTGGTAGGGAAAGGAGCAAAGCAGGAGGGAAGGGTAGCATTTCCCTTCCCCAAGGAATTTGGGTTCCCACCCCACACAGCAGGAATGACATGCCCTCAGATGAAGGGGAGGAATGAGGTAGATCTTCGGGCACAGTCAGTCTCAAAGCTCTCAGACTTCTGCTCTTGGCCAAATCTTCAGCTATTGGTGGGGTAGGTTTGCAGGAACACTGTTGGCATACACGGATCCTCTGTGACTAAGGGTCACTCTAGCGGGGCAACACGTACTTCAGTGACCTGCTAGCACCAACAGAGGGATGCTTTCTTGTCCAAGACCCTAATCTGGGCCGTGTAAAAGGGTATCTCTGTCCTGAATCGGGGGTGTTCTGGATGGGAAGTTGGAGCACTCAGGTTCTCAGCACAGATGACTGGGCTCTAGGGATGGAGCCAGGTGGGAAGACAGCAGCACCAGGGCAGAGAAGCTAGTATAAAACCAGTACTGTAGGCACTACTGTAAAAAGTCTTTGAGAGAGCTGACAATGACCTGCAGGATCCACACAGTTCCCTGCAGGTGCCTGACAGTCTCTCACTCTGCTTCACCTGGCCTGAGCCTCCCACCACATAGAGCTGTGCAGCTCTGTCTGCCTGGTTCAGGTGGGAATGTGGGGGGCAGTTCAGACAAGCTCATGCCAACTGTTGCATCCTCTCCAAACTTTCCTGGCATGATGCTCCCATGCTGGGCCTCTGGCTCAGAAATGCACAAGGTCTCAGCCTGGGGCAGGGCAGCTCTCTCAGCACCCCCACAACACAAAAGGCATTTTGGAGGGTCCAGGGCCCACTAGTCAACTTCCAGGCTACTGAGCTGTTGGACACAGGTTTTGTGATGGGTCCTGGCTTAAAGCAGTTGGCACATCCCCCTGCCTGCTCCAGAATGATGAATGAGCATGTGTTTGCTGGCTGGCTAGAGCTGTTCTTTAATAGCTCGCTTGCTGTGCCGTGGTCTGTCTGTACTGGCAAAGGCAGGCAGGGAAAGAACCGTCTCCCTGGCAGCAGCTGGCCAGCCAGCTCCTGCACTGCTTTACCCTTGGAGTCGGAACTCAGTCTCAGTACATCTCTCAGGGAGAGGGTCTGACAGCCCTGGTGCTCCCCCTCCCCAGGCCTCACAGCAGACAGCTTTCAGCAGAAGTCCTGCCTGTGTTGAGAGCCCTAGGGCTGGGAATCCTCAGAGGACCTGGCTGGCAGGATGTCTGCAGTGCCCAGGGAGGAGAACTGGCTTGTGCTTCTGAGCACCCCAGCCCAGGCATCTCTCCCTTTTCCATTCCTGATTACCTTCCACCTGTCTCCTGTCCCCCTCACAGCCCTCAAGGGCAGGGTCCTACTGCTGTGGGTCCACCAAAGCTTGTCCTGCAATACCCACTTAGTGTGGCTCAGGGTGAGGAGCAGTGCCTGCCTATGGTGGCTGGAGGAGCTTGTGCAATTCCTGCTCTGCACTTGGCCCTGGATTCAAACAGTAGAGTGAAGCAGAGCACAGACAATTCGAGCAGCCCTGTTGCAGTCCTTGGAGAGGAGCTATTTTTGTCCTGCCATTTGCTGAATGGTAGTGATGGGAATGGCTCAGAAAGCTGGAGAAATGCAGTTTCTCTGTGTGGAAAACATGCAAGGTGGAGGCGGGCTTGAATCCGCATGAAAACACATCTCTGCTTTTCCTAATCTGTGGGCAGAGAGATGGGCCCTGGCACTGGGCTGCTGGTGGGAGAGGCAAGGCAGTCCTTGCTGACATAGGGGTGAGGATGTGGATTGATTGCCACCAAGGCAATGCTTCCAGCCCACGTCCCTCATAGGATTGCTGCCACCAAAGCCCTTAGGGATGAAGCTCTAAGCGCTGAGTGAAACGGGGAGGAATAACTGGGAAGTACCAAGTATCGCCAAGGGCGGCTTAAAAGCCTGCCAGCACATCTCTAAGGTCTCGCGGCAGGAGAAAATCCACACAGCCGCAGGGCGATAAAGGTTGATGAAGGGCTCATTATCCTCCCTGCAATCAATTCAGGCTCCATAAGGAGACCCCCTGCCAGCCCAGCACGGGGAGGTGACGGTGGAGCCCCCGCGCTGGAAGCCCCGAAAGGGTGAGGCGGAGCTGGGCGAGCCCGGGCGCGGTGGCGGCTCCGGGGGGCTCGGGGGTGGCCCGGGCCGGGCCGGGCCGGGGCTGTGCTGCCCTCTCGCGGCAGCCGCCCCCGCAGCTGCCCTAGCGCTGCTCGGGTCCCCTCCTCATCTCCAGGATGTCTCTCCAGCAGCTGTGTGCCCAGCCCATCACCGTAACTCCTTGCCTCCCTCCGCCCTCTTTGCTTTGGGGATACTGGCTGTCAGGGGCACTGGCACAGCTATGGGAACATTCCACGGCTCTGAGGGAAAGCGTCTACTTGCCCATTTGATGGCTGTGATTCCTTCCTGCTGTCCGTCACCTGGGAAGACCCAGCACCTCCCAACCTTCCAAAAGCTCGGAGCGTCTCTGGGATCTCCTGGCAGTGAAACTGCTGTGGGTGAAGGGAGGACGACTCTGTGCTGGGATGGAAGGGATGGCACAGGACGGTGTGTGTGCAGAGAATCCTGGGAGAAGAGGCCAAAGGGAAGCATGGGGCAACGAAAGCATCTGTGCAAGTATCTTCCTTGATGGTTAGCAAAGATTTATCCAGGATCATGTAGATGTCGGGTGTTGAGCCCAGGACCCCTGTTTTCTAGGGGAGAGTTGTTCCCACACCTCCCTGGCTGGCAGGAGCTGAACAATCTAGTCCCTCGGGATTGTTTCCGTCTGGCAGGCAGGCGGCTGCCTTTATTTAACCTCTCCTGCAGGCACACGGGACACTCAGTACGCAAAGGGCAGGTTGTGGAGGCACAGCTGTCTCTGCACCAGCTCTCCTGGTGCTGCTCTCTGCCCAGGCTGTGTGCATGTGCAGATGCAGCTGCATACTTGCAGCAGCGTGTGCATCCACAGCTCAATGCTGCCTCAGCATTCCGAAGTGCTGGAGCATTCCAAGCGCTGGGACGAGGCTGCATCCCTTGCCTCTGTTTCCCAATGGTGACTGAGAAGGCAGAGCCATAAATTCCAGCTCTTGGGGTGCGTTATCTCCATGCGGTGGCCAAAGGGACTTGGTGACACTTGGGCGGGGCGGGCTGTCCACCAGATGGAGCTGCACCCCACGTTTTGATACTCCTGGGGTGTCCCTGGGCCAGCACTGGTCTCTTGCTTCTTTTCGTTATCCTGGTGAGGGGGGACCCTGGCTTTCCCCAGGCCTCCAGGTAATGCACACGTGAAGGACAAGCATGCACATCCATGTACACATGCTCTGGTGACAAGCGCTGACCCCCATTAGCCCCACTTGCCCAGCAGTAATTGCTTGCAGGTAGACAGTGGATATTGACACAGTCTTTTGGAAGCCTTCTCCCCAACAGTGACACAAAGGGAATTGGGAGATTGTTCTCAGTGATGTTCTGGCCCCACGTTTTTACAGGGCTTGGGGCTAACTGCATTCACTGCATGGAGGATGGGATGAGTCCCATCTCCTGCCAAGCTCTTCGTGTAAAGTGGATCTTGTCCATTCTAGTTATGTATGGGTCCCCAAGGATCCCCTGACCCTCTGGAGCTGCTGCTGGCCATGCCATCAGCTCTACTGTGACCAGTGATGGAGAATTCCAGGCTGTGTGCCCTGTGGTCCTGTGCTCGAGGTGTGTCTGCTCAAGCAGTGCTGCCCTGTGAGATCAAAGGGACGGCAAGGACCTCTGGGAGAAGAGCCTGCACTTGCCAGTCTTCAGCAGCCCTGCACCAAGGACTGGCAGTCTGAGATCCAGCTGCCTTAGCTTTGAGGGATTCAGGGGTAATTGTTTCTGTGATGATACCCTGATAACTCCCAAAGATAGTTTGACACCCACCAGACTCCTCTCACAGCCCTAGATCTGCCTCATAAAGCTGGAACCTGGAAGTTCCCCTGGTCAAGCAATCCACTGCCTTCCATGTGCAATCCATCATACCTTCCTTTCTCCCCTAATGCTTGCCAGCCCCATGAAGGGTTCCCATCACTGAATGTCCCTCCTCTTTCTGTGGCTTCCCCAGTGTAGGCCTGGGAAGTCAGGGTGCTGGAGAGGGTCCGTCTGCCCCCGGTCATGGCTAGACTGGGGGCCTGGAGGAGAGTCTGCTCCTCGCCTGGTCTGCAGTAGAAGCGAGGGAGGCAGCTGTACAGGAAATAATCATGGCTTGTTCCAAGATTAAATCACTGGCGGGAGTGCGAGAGAGGATAAAAGGAGCCGTCTGTCGTTAGAGGGAATATTAACCCGGCAGCGGGTTGGGAGGGGGGAGAATTTTATTCCTTGCACTTGCAGGCTGCCAGGCCCACTGTGCACACAGGGCTCAGCACTGACAGCATCTCTCAGCAGGACATGTGCCCTCCCTCCCCAGTTCAGCCTGTGTCATGGGCCCTTTTCCCTCCCTGTCCAGGGACGTAAGCTTCTTTGAGCAGGGGCAGAAGAAAGTTTTTCAGAGAAGCTGGGAAACTGAGGCGGGATCGTGCTGCATATCTGACAACACATGGAGGCACTGAACCACTATGTCCCTCTCTACATTGCTCTTTGCTCTGCCCAGGCCAGATCTTCTCCCAGTTCCTGTGGATGAGCTCAGCATGGCACAAATGTTGCTTGTTTGGTCTGGCCCTTATCAGAGACCTGCCTCGAGGCCCTTCAGCATGGGAGCTGGGCTGGAGCTGGAGCAGGTGAGGCCAAGGAGCAAGGGACAGGGCAGAGGGAAAACAAGAGACCAGCTGCAAAGGGCTGAGCTGGCAGGGAGATAAGATAGAGGAAGAAATGCAAAATATGATGGGTGGCAGGCAGGAGGGAACGTGGGAAACAACAGGGCACCTTGGGTCAGCCCAGCTGGGAGACACACTTAACAGGTCAGACCCTTTGGGGATGCCAGCCAGCTGTGGTGACAAGCTCCCAGCACTGCTCATGTCCCCTCGCCCTTGGGCTGGGACCTGCTTTCAGCTTTGTGAGTAGCTGAGATGGGACCCCAAGACCCCTGAGCCCTGGTGACCCTCAGCTGCTCCAGAGCTGTGTGGAGACTGAGCACGGCCCTGGAGAGCTGTCACAGTCCTGCTGCTGGGCTTGCTGCAGGGAGGAAAGCCATGTTCTCTGGGCCAGATCAGGGCTGCATTTTACAGGCTCTCCTGTGCCAGGATAAACAGCCCCATGGGGTTCGGGGTTTGCAGCAAGTGGTTGATGAAAGCCTGTGGCCCTGTGCTTAGGACTTCCTTCCCTTTGAAGGAAGAGTCCTGGCAAGTTCCCAAGCAAGAAGATCCCAACTCCTTCCCCCTTGTCTTTTCTTTCCCCTCACAGCCCATTCCCCCTCCAGCTGAGGCCTGGGCTGAGATAAGATGATGATCTATCCTTGGCTGCCTGGTCCAGCCTGGTGCTACCCCACAGAGTCAAGCCCTTGCCTCCATGCAGCTGAAACCCCCAGTGTTCAGCCTTCCCACATGTGGAAGCCTGGCTGTGTGCAAACTACTTGAGCTTGGTCTGATTTTTCCTCACCAGCTTCCTTTATTAGCCTGCTCCCTCTCTGGGGGAAGTCATTTGAGAAAGGCCAGTGCTGTTGGGAGCAGCCAAGGCAGTGATTTCCTCCACCAACACAGCAGAAACAACCAATCAGCATGCACAGTTGCCTTCTCAGCACCCAGTCAGTGCTGGCAGTGCCAATGGGTACTTGCTGCTGGTTGCTGCCCATCCCTTGGGCTCCAGATTTAGTCATACCTGCTGTTCCTCCTCACTAAGGAAAGATTCCCATGGCACCAGCTCCATGGTACAAGGCATGGGCTGAGATCTTCAAGGGTATGCACCAGCACCCCCCAGTAGCTCCCATCCCTTGTACTCTGGACAGAGAACCTGGAATGGATGGAAACCCTGCAAGCTCATCCAGAGATCACTGCAGGTTTGCACCCGGGGCAGGTTTGGCCCTGCTGCACACAAACCCCAGCGAGCAGCCGTTGCCAAGATGCTGCAATTTCCAGGCCGACATCAAAAAGCAGCTGGGGATTGGCTTGCACACGCTCCCACACAGCACATCCTCTCTGTTTTATGAGTGATGTTTTACAACATAAGTGCTGCTATATTAAGCCATGCATCTAACTGGAAAAACAGGAGATGGAGAAGCAAGAGCAGCTACCTCAGTGCCTGCAGTTGCTTTAACCGTGTGTGAGTCCTCCTCCTGTTCGGGTTCTTGCCTACCTCTATCCCCCTGACTGGCCTTATGCAGGCAAGAGGCAGGCATGGGCACCTTGCCCCATATAGCTTGCCCTTGGGCTTTGGATGGGGTGTTTTCCTACCTTCTGAACTCCCCATCCCCCAGCTCTGCTCCAGGGGTGGGCAGGAACAGCAAAATAGGGCCAGTCCTGATCTTTTGGGGCAAAACTGCAGGCTGTCAGAGGCTTCAGCTGGTGCCTTTCAGTTCCTAAGCAAAGGCTGTGTGTTTGGGGAAGGCCAGCCCTTCTCACTGCCAGGCAGGTGGAAGGAGAAGGGGGTCTCCTTCCTGGTGGCTCCAGGAGGTGCTGCTCTCTGTCCTCAGCTGCATGAGAACCTCTGTAGCATCCCCACACCCAGAGGGCCAGTGCAATTCCCAGTTCTCCCCATGAGTCTGAGAAGCAGGGGGAAGCAAAGGATTTGGGCCCATGTTCCCTGGATAGACCCTGCTTTTATTCCGTATGACTCCCCAGGTAAGGATTGGCCCAGAAGGCCTAGGTTTTCAACAGGTCACATCACTGGCCCCTGACCTGCACCCCCATCCCTCCTCCATGGGGGTGGGCATAAGTTGTGTGGCCATGCTGTGCTCTACCTGGGGACCGTGGAGGGAGCAGTCCTTGGCAAGCCAGGACCCTTACAAGAGAGCAGTAGAGTTGATTTATGCTCCTGACATTTCTCTCCCAGTCAGGCAGAGCTTTTAATAAAGAATGAGTGATTTATGGCTTCTTTTAAGCAGGAAGGAATGTTACCTAAGGCAGTCTGCCCCCAACACCCCTGCCTCTCTGTCTCACTGAAACCCTAGCATCTGGGCTTGCAAGAGGGGAGCAGCCATTCTCTCTGCTCCTGTCCTTTCCCTAAGTCCTCCCCACAGCCATGGCAGCCCCAGCATCCTGCCCTGTTCCTGTCAGCAGCACCCCGGCCCTGCCTAGGGATGCCCTGCCATGCTGCAGAGAAGGGTGCTGTATCCCCTCCTCGGCAGTGAGGCAATATGCAGTGCACAGGCCACCTCACACACAGCAGTGATTCAAGGAAAGCTGCTGTCCTGAGACCCCTCTGAGAGGAACCCTGTGGTGGCTGGCCTGGGGACAGGATGACAGCTCCACAGCAGTTGTCATGGTTACTGGGTATTAATGGATGCGGGCATGACTGCTTCCCAGTGATGAGCACTCCAGAAGGAAAGGGCTGCCCTTAACCTGCCAAGCTGCAGCCATTCCCATGGGGACACCACCATACCAATCTCCAACTGCTCCAGACCATGAGCCAGTGCTGGCCTAAGCCAATGCCAAACTCAGAGGTGGCAGCAGCTTGCCACTGAAGGAGCTTCTTGGAGTCTGAAATGATTCTGGGGTCTCCCAGGGCAGATAAGGAAAAGGATGTCTTCCCTTCCCTCCCAGCCCTGCTAACTAGGGACAGCTGGAGAAGGCGACAGGGCTAGAGGAAATGCTGGTCAGCAGGAACAGTGATACAGCAAAGCTGCAGGTCCCTGACAGCCAGCCCCTTTGCCCTCTGGAAAGGGCTAATGAGTGAGGACGGGATAAGAGCAGGGGCAGAGGGATCATCACCCAGACTAAAGCTGTCCCAAGAGGCTCCCAGCTGCTAATGAAGATAAAGTGCCCAGGTCCTTTTCTTCTCCCAGCGAAATCTGATGGCTAAGGGGGAAAAAATGCTTTCAAGTGTATTCATCTATAACATGGCCTGGGAGGCAGGGATTCCAGCAGGAGCGGCGGCCAGCTGAGACACTGATCTCACACTTCACACACGTGCGCGCACACATGCATGTGCAAACAGCCCTCCACGCAGGCTGCACACGGGGTGTGTGAAACACCCGCAGAGCACACACGCGCAGACATCAAAAGCCCGTCTTTCTCTGCATCAAAACCACAGCCGTAGGTGAAGGCAGGTGTTGAGCAAAACACCCCCTGCCCACGCCAAGCACCCGCAGCAGGCTGCCAGATCCCACACGTGCCCTAAAACGCACATGGCAAGTGCAGTGCAAACACAGGCACACAGCACGCCAGGGGCATCTGCACATCACCTGTGCATGTGCACATACACCACACGTGAGCACACACACACATGTGAGCACATACACAATGTGAGCCCACACACACATGTGAGCACACACACACAATGTGCCCACACACACGTGAGCATACACACACACAATGTGAACCCACACATGTGAACACATGCACGTGAGCACACATGCACACACGTGAGCACACACACACATGTGAGCACACACACCACATGTGAGCACACACACACATGTGAGCACACACACACACAATGTGCCCACACACACAATGTGAACCCACACATGTGAACACATGCACGTGAGCACACATGCACACACGTGAGCACACACACACATGTGAGCACACACACCACATGTGAGCACACACACACATGTGAGCACACACACACAATGTGCCCACACACACGTGAGCACACACACACAATGTGAACCCACACATGTGAACACATGCACGTGAGCACACATGCACACACGTGAGCATACACACATGTGAGCACACACACATGAGCACACACATACAGGAACACACGCACACATGGGTGTGCATGCATCTTCACCCCCCCCAGACCCATCAGGTGTGCAAATGCTGCTGGTATTGTATAGCCACAGTGGGAGAGGGCAAGTGATGCCTGAAAAGAACCAGGGGGTGGAAGTCTTTTGGGATCATTCTAGTGTTTCATTGAATGTGTGAATAAGCTTTGCTATTGATATATGTGGGAGACAGGTTTAGGGGGAAATGGGCTGAGACTCTCCTGTGTCATGAATTTCTACCTCATCCCACCAACATGTTCTGCCCCAAGCCCTTCCCCTGCCTGCAGTCCCACAGTCCAGCCATTGAAACTCTCACTAACCTTCATCCTAACCCTGACTGCACAATACCTACAGAAAATATCACACTTCTGTCCCTGGCCTGGGAGCTCCTCTACCCAGAGACCCCTCCAAACACCTGGAGCAGACATGTCAGGGACAAAGGGGCTGCATTTCCAAAGTATCCATTCCCAGTCTCTCTGGGAAGGATTCTCTACAGCCCTATGCTAAGTTAAACAAACTTGGGAATTCTCTCTGCCCCTGGGGACCTCGGTCATGGACCAGCCCACCTATGGGCTGTGAAATGCGTCCTGCAAAATGGACAGCCTGTGTGCCATTGGGATTGTCCCTGACCTAGGCTAACTCCTAAACTATGAGCAAAAATTGCCTGGATCACTGCAAGGTGGCCCAAGGCAAAATCATAAAAGGACAGTGCTAAAAATTCCCATAGGGACAATGCCAGTGCTGTGCCTGGCAATGCCCTGGGATTGTTTGTTTTGCCAGTGCAGACATAATCAGAGATTCCCGCTCCTTTCCTCTGGAGGCTTTGAATTAAGCGTCCTGTTTACAGAGAGGCAGCGAGGGAATAGAAGCTGGGGCGGGGGGGGGGTGGGGGGGTGGAACACCTCCTCCTCAATATATCTGTCAGCTAAATGTACCCTAGACCCACCAGAGACCCTCTAGGCATCAAAGCATGTGATTGTAGCTCCTCAGACAAGTAGAGGTGCTGCAGAGAGTGAATCTGTTGTGTGCCCTGTTGACACACTTCTGCCTTCTTAGCATCATGCAGGGGGTCATGCCTGGCCAGACTCCACTGTCTTGTTGCATTCAACTGCTGTATGAGCTGGGCATGAAGGCTGGGAAGAAGTGCCCCACAAGTCTGGGGCAGGGCAGAGGGGAGCATGGATGCTGCAGGCAACTGCATCACCACTCACTAGGGCTGGCTTGGGCAGGTACACCACTATCCCACAGTTCCAGCTGCTGCCAGCAGCTCCTTTGTGCCCCCCAGCTCCTGGTTATTAATTCAGATGGATCTACTTGGCTGGGGCTGGGGGTGGTAAAATCTAGATGGATAATTGCACATACACTCCAAGCAAACAATGGGAAAGGGGTAGAGAGGGACCAAGCTCAGTGAGAAACCAGGAAAGGTACGGCAAGGAAGGCTGGGAGTGGCACGCGGACAAGAGCTGAGAGCCAGGGATCAGGGGACTGGGGCCAGAAAATAACACCCGGTGAGAGATGAGAGGGGTAGAAAGGGCAAAATCAGCCTCTGATGAAGCTGCCGGTGCCCGTGGCCGGTGGCTGTCCTGTCCCAGCAGCCCCGCACGGCTCAGCCCCGCTGAGCTGCCCGGGCTCCTCAGCAGAGGGCAGTGGATGCACACGCACCTGCCTGCACACCTGTGCTGCACACCCGTGGGCACCCACACCCCCTCCGTGTGCCCGGGACACGGAAGGACACGGCAGCACGGACCAGTTCTCAGTGACTCCGATGCTGCTGGTGGGCTGAAGGAACGGCCTGGCATCCCTTGGGGGACAAACAGGTCTGCAAAGACTGGCAGGTGAGGTCTGCACAGACTGGCAACACTTTCGTGGGGCAGCCAGCGAGGGTCTCTGCTTGCATTACCCCAGTCCATACCATTTTCACCGGCGTTTATCAAGGCAGCAAATCAAAGTCCTGGGCAGCAAGGATGTGGACATAAAGGTAGTGCCGAGGGTGGGAGGGCCAGGGGAAGTGTCCACATGAAACTGGGAACTGTTAAACAGGAACCCCTCCTCAATTGCTGTGCAGGGTGGGTGAAGAAATGTCTGCATGAACGTGGGGAGCCTCCTGGGTCAGTGATCCCTGTCGGAGTAAAAAGGGGTGCCCCCTATAGCTGTATAAGCAGAGGTACTTATAGTTATACCAGGAGAAGCACTATAACCATACAAGCAAGACCACTATAGTGGTCTAAGGCCTATGGCAGACAGCCTTAAGATTCCTCCTCCACCTGTGGAAGAGCTCCCTGTGCCAGCCCATCCCTATGGGAGACAAAACATCATCCCCTCCCAGTGCATCCCAGCCTCTCCCAGTATCTCTGATCTCACTGTCTTGGTGATGCCTGGCCCAGATGGGCTGGGAAGAGAGACAGGACAGGCCCGGCAACTGTGGAACATTCAGGCCAGATGTGGAAGGTACACTTTACAGCAGCAAGCCATGAGGAGGCTGCTGAAGGCCTGTACTTAGCCCGCCACGACATGGCAAGGGAAGAAAGGACATTCCTCCCTTAGGAACAGTTTGCACACATAGCGTCATCCCCTCGTTATTAGGAGGGAAGCCACAGAGAGGGTGTTCCCAGACCCCAACCCCACCACTCCTCTTCAGGCTAGGCTGGCCCCATGAAGGGTGGTGGGAGCTGGGCAGGGAGCAGGGGTCTTGTGGGATGCTGCCTTTGCCATCAGATCCCCAAGTCTGTGTCACTCTCAGCCTCTTGGTTTGCTGGAAGTGTAGGAGCTATCCTGGCCTGGATTCAGCCAAATCAGCACTTTCTGTTGAGCCCAGCTGTCGCTGAGCCCAGGCTGTGGCTGAGCATGCCAGAGCCTCACCAGATGCTGGGGTATGTATGCCTTTGCTAGCCATCCACTTGTGGCTTTTCTGGGTGATGGGGAAGCCTGCAGCAGCCCTGGCTGGAAGAGATCCCCAGCCCATCCTGACAGAGGCTGTTGTCTGCCTTGCCAGGAGAGGCATGGTTTGAGGAGCTTGGCTCAGTGTCTTTTCCTTGGAAAACCCTCCCAGGAGAGATGCCTGCACTGGCCCAAGGTCTTGAGACCCTATTGGATGGAAGTGTCCTCAGCTGGGGTAAGGCACTGAGCTGCTCCATGCTGGGGATGGGACATGCCCTCTGCTCTTGTTCGCAGTCCAACAGAGCTTCTGCTGAGACAGTGGGAGCTGGACATGTCCCAGACCTGTCCCACGGCCTGTCCCACCAGCCCAGCTTCACAACAGACAGTCAACACTGAGCTTCCAAGAATGATTTCCCTGCTAAGGAAAGACTAAGCTGCCACACTAGCCCTGCTCGAGATCCTGCTTCCCAAGCCCTGCTCTGAGCTTACACAAAGCCCTGCTATGAGACAGGGCATGGGATGTCAAGAGATGGAACAGCGTGACTTCAGAGCCAGGAATTATAAACTCAGAATGATTTTCAGAGACCAGGAAACCCTGGAAAGTAGACCAAAGGGGTTGTTCCTGGCTCTGCCAAGGAAGGTCATCAGTTATCAGAGTGGCAGCAGGAGGCAGACCTGGTGATTCAGAGCAACAGCTTGGGTATAGGATCTTACTTGCCTAAAGCCAAATGATGCTCCAGAGTAATGGGACAGAGGGAAGGGCAGAGCAATACTGCAGCCTTTGGAGCTGGTTTTGTCCTGTCAGGAAAAAAGCTGCCCTGGTAATCTTTCCACAAACCATGCATGTTTGGTGTCTCACGACCTGTGTACTTGGAAGGGCAAACCCTGAGCCGATACCCATCCATTGAATCCAAGGTCTTGGGGAGAAACAGACCCAACCCCTCTGCCAGTGTTTCCAGCAACCACAAGCCAGCAGCCATGCCCAGGTGTCGGGAAACATCAGAGCACGTGTCTCCTGTCCGCACGGGTGAGAGCAGCGTGTGGGCGTTGGGACACACCTGTCCAGAAGAATCCCAGCAAATTACTTCTCCTTGATGTCTGCTGGTTCGTCATGGCAGAAACACGGCGTGCAAAGGGCTTGGTTTAGAAGGAGCGCCAAGGGGTGCCAGAGCCGAGTTGCTGCCAACTCACCTGTCACTCCTTGCATGCTGCCCTGGGGCTTGCAGGCTGGGGGAGGCAGGTGCTGGGGAGCCAGCTCGGCCACCGAGCTGCGGCCGAGGGAGCGAGCAGGTACGGAGCTGCCTCTCCCAGGATCCTTGCTCCCGCTCTGCCAGGTGGAATGTGGCGGCGGAAAGTGTGAGACAGATACAGATGTATTTTCTGCCCCTCCCCATGACTTTCACAGAGGCCTTTGCAGTGGTGTTGATGGGGAGGTTGTCCCAAACTGGGAGCGCTCAGTATGGGGGAGTACAAGACTGTGGGGCTGGGTAAGACTTGCTCACCCCTGCAGCCAGCCAGAAACCAGAGGCCGGCTGTGTTAGGAAGGACCAGCGGGCAAGAGACCTGCAGAAAAGACCTTCCTGTTCAGTTACCAGATCTGGCAGCCAGGCAGAGATGGGTATCAGGCAGTGAAGGGGACAAGGGGCCGTGCCTGCAGAACTGGGGATGGTTGGGGTCCATGACAGCTGCATGAGGAGGTGTCTGGATGACATGAGATGCTGTGCAGCCTCTGCATATAACCCATGAGACTGTAGCACAGTGTAAGCCAGACCTTCATGCTTTTCCTCCACTTCCTGTGAACCAGCAAAGCCTTGGGGCAGGCAGGCTCAGAGGGGCTCATATACACTCTGCAGTCAAGCAAGGAGCCTCTCTCAGGCTGGCTTTGAGCACAACAAAGCAGACAGAGGCATCTCTTCTCCACTAGACCTTCCCCGTGTGGGCACAGATGGGGAGCAAATGTGTTCTTGTGGGCACAGACCCCAGGTTAGAGAGATGTGCTGCTGTGCACATGGTCCCCAATCCAGCTTGGGGTGGGCAAGCATGTGAGCCAGCTAGGTCCTTGTCATTTTTTGTGAGGTTTTAGTGCAGAGACGCACAATGTGCCTAATTGGTGCTGGGAATGGGCCAGGGTGATGCTGGGGATGTGCAGCTTAGGGAGGGATGTCAGCAAGACAGGACAGTGTGGGCAAGGACACGCTGGAGAGTCCTGGAGACACTTGCCAGTTTGATTGAGGTACCAGCAAGCAGAGAGGTGGCATCACCACCAACCGGATTTGCTGATGACGCACGGGCTGGAGGGTGCTGGCGGTGAGCAACAGAGAGCCCGGCTGCTTGTCTGAGCGCAGCGTGTGTGAGGCAGTGCCAGGACAAGGACAAGGGCAGGTTATACCTGCAGGACAGGAGGCTCTGCTTCCATGATGTGTGACAGCAGAAAGGGCCATAGGAGCTGGGGCACACACACGGGGGCTGAGACTGCCCATGGGAGGCAGTTGGGCGTTAGTGCATAATCCGTTTTTCTGCTAGATCCCAGTGTCAAGGAGATCTGGCACAAGAGAGACCTGTTTGTCTCTCTGTTTGTCTAAGACACTGATGGATCTTCCCTTCTTAGCTGACAGCACTGCAGGAGCAAAATCGTCCCCTGGCAAGGAGGGGCCATGTCCCAGCACCATTACCCATCTGGACATCAATATTAGTGGGTATGGACATGCATTTGGATGCTTGGAAGCTAAAGGAGCTTGTCCCAGCAGCTAGGGCCTGTCTCCTACCACACTATGGGCATCTCTCACCTGCCCACAGAAGTACATGGTGCCTGCAGGTATCCATGAAGACTGGCCCAGCAGATGCTCTTAAATCTTGGAAATCCAGTCCTTGGGTCTTTGGCCAATGTGGACTAAAACATCTGCCCCAGATGATGCTTTCTCTGGTATTCAGGAACCATGATCAAGATGGGGGAGGTTAGAGCCTTCACCCCACTGTTTCTGCCCTCAGCCTGGCTTCCAGATAAAGGCTGCCAAGACCTGGTCAGGCTGTGGTCACCATCTCTTTGTTCAGATAAGGAGGTTTCACCACCTGCACCCCGTGCTGCTCTGCCAAGGGTTTTTGAGGCCATTGTTACACAGGAATTTGGCACCAGCATTTGGGATAGAATTGAGGCAGTCCTGCCATGGCCCCTTCTCATCAGTGCTTCATCCTGCTGAGGAATGGCTGATAGGGAAGGTTTTGCAAGGCTCCACAAAATAGCCACCTGGCTCCCTGTCATCCAAGCAGCACGGGATGGTACCTCCCAGCCACGAAACCCTGGGGAGATGCTGAACAAAGCTCAACTTGTATAAACCAAGCCAGCCCTGGTGAGGTATCTGCCACCTCCCTGGCCTCCTGCCCTCCCTGTGCAGCCTATCTCAGCCCACATTTAACAATTACCTCCTCTCCACACAGCTCCCCAAGTGCTCTAAGGAATGTGAGCCAATTCCCCACTGGCAACTCCTGTCTGCCTCCCAGGAGTTACGTCAGTGGGGAGTTGGACCATGCACATCTTCAGTGCAGCACCTGGCTTTGTGGCAGCCAGCACCAACCCTGGGCCTGCTAGGGGTGATCCTAGGCATCAGCTGAGCATTCCCAGGAGGCAGCAGCATCCCTTCTATGCTCCAGCAAGTGAAAGATGGTGCCCCTGCCCTCGAATTGCAGGGAAGAGGGTCCTGGCAGGTGCATTTACCTGAGCTGGAAGTGGTCCAGGGGAGTGGATTTAACACCCTGGCTCTGGTTGTAGGAGAGCATCAACCCAGCAGGGCATAAAGCAGCATGTTGTGGCCGATACTTCGAGTGTCAATCCCATCACAACCCAGCACTCTTGCAGAGTGTGCTGAGATAGTCTGACCTATCCACAGTGTGCCTGCCCTTGGCTAACAGTGCAGAGACACTGTGCAGAGAGTCAGCCTGAGGTACCTGAAAGCCACCACCCACATGCCCAGCTCTGTCCCCTTGCTGCCAGCATGCACTGCTCAGCACATGATATCTGGGTGTTATGGCCAGCAGGAATCACCCCCACAAAAGTGTCTCTCAAAGCATTGCCACTGCATGCCCTGGGACAGCCATGCCCAGTTGGCATGCCACAGTACTGGACTCACCAGTGCTCAGCCTGCCATTGCCATTGGGTGTGGCAGTGTGGGCTGTCCTGTCCCTCCCTCTCCCTGTATGGACGCTGTAGTGTCACCATGGGAGAGAGTGGCACTCCTCCCCGTGCTGACACCTCCTTCCCCAGAGGGACCCAGCTCTGCCGGGCTCAGCATGGGAGGCTTCTGATGACACCAGGCTGGGCGAGCAGCGAGGAGCACAGTGATGGTGAGCCAGCACCTGGGCAGAGGGCCCCAAAGCTTGGGAGCATCGTGCTCAGGGTTGCTTACTGGGGAGTACTGGAGGGACTGGGAGGTAAGGCAGGGAACGAGGGTCTTCTACACCCATTTCTCCCATTTGGGACAATCCTCCTTCACTCCATCTTTTCTCCCAATCCTCTTCCACCCATGCAGCTTCCTCACCACCTACCTTCTGCTTGCCACACACCTCCTCTTCTCTTCAGTGGTACCCAAGGGACATCTGGGTAGGGCTGAGAGACTGGAGCAGGGGACAGGACTGGGGGACACTGCAATGATGTAACATGCTTGTGCACAGAGTGGGACAAACCTCATGTGATAGTCTGGGCTCACTCTGCAGGAGATTATATCACTGGGGATCTCCTGGTGATCTCTTATTTTGGGCAGCCTCACCTCCCTGACTGGTCTCAAAGGGTGCCCATCACTAAGGTATCCAAGTGCACACTTAGTCCATTGGCTCTGAAGTGGTGGTATGAGAGAGTGAGATGAGTGGTGATGTGGCCCTGCCATCCCCTTGTGCCTCTCTCTGCCAGCCCTTCTGGGCACAAAATGACTTTTTTATCTCCTGGATGGCTGTTGCCAGCTCTGGCCTGGCTTTCTGAGATTCCCAGTGCCCTTACCCATCCTGGCAAAGGAGAGAGAGCCAGCAGCTGGCCCAGGGGCTGGAAAAGGCAAGGAGACTCAGATACCCACCGGGAGGTGGAAAATGGCCCAGAGCAGGAAGCACAGCAAGGTGGGGTGTTGACGTCTGCCATCTATTATTCCCGCTCTGCATCAAAAGGCTGAGATGAAAGTCTCTGGCCACAACCCTCACCACAAAAACATGGACCCCTCTCCTGAAATTACTGCTCCCCTTGAAGGAGGAGAGTAATTTGCCTGAGCGGTGAAGGAGAAAGCCATGTTTACCTGCCAAGTTTCAAGTGCTGCTCACCAGCTGCTTCACTGTAATTACATCATTAGGAGGGGATGAGTTGCTGGTGCTTGGTTCTGCAGGGGTGTTTGTTTATTTGCAGCCCCAGTGTGGGGCAGCAGGCAAGGGAGAGCCACTCTGCTGGCAGCTGGAGCACCAGGCTCCCCCCGAGCCTGGCTGCCTGCCTCAGGGATGTTGTGGTCCCTGGTGAGCATGGAGCCAGGCCAGCCCCAGGCTTTGCAGAGGCATAGGGGAGAAAGGTGCCTGATGGAAAAAGACATCTCCCCAGAAGAGCAGGGATGGAGTTGCATCGCCAAATCCTAAAGTGCTGGGACTGTGGCAGCAGGAACCCCATGACAGGAATGGGGAGTCAGGAGGCTCCAGGAACCACATGGACCAAGTGCATCTGCAGCTCTGCTCAGCTTGAGCAACCTCTGAATTGTGCGTGGGCTGGTCCCCAAGTCAAGCAACAAAGGTGCCTCACATCCCTGCCCAGTTCAGCCTTGATTTAAAACTATGCTTCACTGCAGGGCATACCTGCCATGGGGCATTCACATCACAAAATGCCTCCGGGGATGTGTCTTCTACAAATCTCCTACAGCAGCAGCACCAGGCTACAGAGATTACACAAGGACCAGGCTCCCTCTCAGTCTGGGTGACATGAGACATGAAAGTAGCACCAGGAACAGGATTTCTGGGTCCTATTCCCAGCCTGGCTGTTTCTTGCTGTATTATCCATAGGAGCTCTTGCGTGTTGGCACCATAGCTGACAGCATGGATCTTGCAGGGAGGATGCAGGGCTAACCTACTGTCTGCTAAGTGTTTGCAGGGAAAAATTTCTTATCATCCAGCACATCCCAGGTTTCCCATTGCTGTCAGGCTCCTCTTTCAGTCAAACCAACACCACCTGAAGGGGAGCCCCTGCAGGTCTGGGATATCTGCCCTGCAGCCAGGGCTGCTGCCAAGGGACCTTGCAGGAGTGGTTTCATCAGGCAGCCACATCAAAGACAATCCAGGACACTCCATCCCATGACAGGCTTCAGCATCCGTGAACAGTGAGCATGACACATCATGAGAGCATAGATTACTTCTCCTTGTAAGGCTGGACAGGCAGTATGTGAAGGTAGAGCAATGTGGAGGGCAATGGCAGTGCTGCTGCCTTCCACTTCACAGCCACTTTAGGTTTGCTGTGGGTTCTACATCTGGAGGCACAAGGCAGAAGTCTTCTCCTGATTTTGCATCTCTCCTGCCACAGCCTCCACCTTCTGAGGACAGGTGTCCTCAAATGTTTTCAGCTCACCTGGCTCAAACTCCTCCAGCGCTGCAGACTCCTTGGTCCTGGATAAAAGCATTTCAGCATTCTGGTGCCCTCTTGCTACCCCAAATATACAGAAATTGGACTCCCAGCCCTTGGCTCACAGGAGGTTTGGAGCACACCTTTAGCCAGCACAGGGCTATCAATACCAGCCCAGGTTTGCTCAGCAAATACCTTCCTCTGGCAGGTATTTGCCCCAGCTGCTCATGGCAGAGGACTTGCACTGGCAATGTCACGGTGCAGTACATCCTTATTTTTAGGCAGCTGTTGCAAACAGCTGGAGATTTTGGCTTCAGTTTTTTCTTCATTCTTTACTTGGAGCTAGCCCTTCAGGATGCCCCCAGGGACATGTGCATCAGTACCTGGGCTGAGAGCATGGTCAAGCACAGAATCTGGGGGCCTCTCGGGATGACACATGCTCCTGGTCTGGTGCACGGAGTGTGATCAGAGGGGTGCAGCCTGTTCCAAGCAATAGAATCCTGATGCAGCAGAGGCACAGCTGTGTGAGCAGTACAGGTGAGGCTCACATGGATGTATCCCTGTGCATGTGACAGGTGTGCAGTCCATGCAAGCAGCAAATGACAGCAAGTCACCAGGCACCACTACTTGTGCTTGTCTTTATTCTTTCATTGAGTTACACATCTCATTTCTGATCCTCGCTCAGCAACTCCCTTGGCAATTAATTCAAGCAGCGATGCTAAGGCTGGAGGGACACAGTAAGACCACCCAGTCCACCCCACGCCTCAGGCCTGACCCCTTGCACCCGCTGTACCAGGGAGAAAGGGCATTCTTCTCCCTCCTTCCCCCCGCAAGGCCCGTGCGCTACGTGCGGAGTGTGATGGGGAAGCGGGTTGCTGCCGAGAGGGAGCTTGCCGTTCACCAGCGGGTGTGGGAGGGCGAACTGGAAAGAGCCTCTTCTCCCGGTGGAGCACCACCGCCCAGGCTTGACGAGGTGTGAGCTCCTGCGCCACCCGTACACGCCTTGGGTGCCTCTAAGTGTCTGGGACAGGTATTCATGGTCCGGCGGAGCGTGCCCTATCATGCCTTTGTGCCACGGCGCCTGGCAAGCGCCTCCCCTCCCTGCAGCTGCGGCTGTGCTGGAGCATTCCTCTGGGGAGGGCTGGCTCATACCTGGAGGGATGGGGGCCTGCGGACAGCCACCTCCTGCTCTCCAAATGTGCTGGGCTCTTCTGCCCCGCAGCACGCCCATCACCTCTTCAGCTTGGTGCCTGAAGAGAGACCGCGCTGCAGCCGTGGAGTCACCGTTCCCAGACAGCACGGAGATGTGTTCCCAGGAGCAATTTCAGGACTGCTGTGCAGTTGTGGGGAGTGCCCTGGGATAGCTGTGCCCCTTCTCTTCTGTGCGTGTGGCTGAGGTGGTGTGACCCTCCCCGGCTGCTGCACAGCAGGAGTCAGATGTCGCATGGGCAGGGACAACGTAGCAAGGCTGAGACCTCCCTGTCCCATGGAGGGTCCCCTTCCAGCTCCTTGCTGAGTGTGGATGGCATAGTCCAGGGGAAGTTAGAATGCTTCCAGATGTAGCCCCAAAAAAATTGGTATTAGATGAGATCTTCCCAGAGGGGCAATACCTGTGGAGCTTACAACCCGGGCCCCTGAGAGCCTTTGGGAGGGGAAGGGGAAGGGAAAGCTCATTAGGGGCTCAGAGGAACTCTCTGGCCAAGTTGCCTCTTTAATCTTAAAAGATGATTAGAGATGGGGAGAAGAAAATCCCTGAGATACGAAGACAAAGGCAGTTTCTGGTGCTGCCCAAGCTCAGTCAGCGTGATTTCTAGCTGAGCTCACCAGGCTCACATGGGCACAGAAGATAAGGTTGAGGTGGGCAAAACTGAGACAAGGAGGAAGGGAGACATGAGGCACCCTCCACAGGCACCAAGTCTGCTGCCCTACCTATTCAAATGAGAAGAGAGCCTGCATCCCTACTGAGCCCAGCATCCTTGCAGTCAGCAGTGGTGAACAGGAGACTGCCAAGCAGCCAAGTCATCTGCTATGGGAAAGAATCCCCCTGTAGTAGCCTGAGCTGGGCATGGAGAACAGAGATATGAACAGTGCCTTGAAAGCGCTGCTCCAGTATCTGCAGTGGCCTGAGTTTTCAGTTTGCCCTGGAGCAGTTGAACAAATGACCCAGTGACCCACCAGGATGGGTTCCAGCTCCATCTGCCAAGTCCTGCTGCATCCCTGGTACCCAGAGCCCAGCCCAGCAGGCAATATGGCACTTTACAGAAATCCAGAGAGAATGACCAAGCCCATGCAGCCCCTGCATCCCACTCACTTTTGTGACATCAAGAGGGGTGTCCCTAAGAGGCCACCCCATGCTGATGCAGGTTCTGTTTGTGCTGTGTTCTCCCTGCCTCAACCACGTTCTTTCCTGCACTTATGGCTTTGCCCCTTGACCAGCCAGGTTCATACTGCTTTCACCCTGCCCTGGGCCACCTTTCCCTAGAGCAGAGGGGGCCGTGTCTGGCCCTGGCCCCCGTGGGTTGTGGCATCTCGGGGTGTGCTGCGTACCAGGGTGCCCCCAAACCCCGCGTGCGCAGGGGCCTGGCAGGCGCTGGTTAAGTCATGTGTTTTGTGTTGGGTTTCTCCCCCTCCTGGAAAGTCCCAGTGCGGAGCGGTGGGGCTGAGCCGACCGCACACAGCTGCGGGCCACCACATGAGAGGAGCCAGCTCCTCGGGGATTACAGAGCCCCGGGAGCCTGGGGAGGAGGCAGGAGCACCCGCGCCTTGGCCCTTTCATCTCTCCCCTGCCTCACTCCCCCTTTCATCTCTGCTTCTCTGGCCACGCTCTCTTTTCCTCTGCTGCCTTTGCTCTCTTTGCACTTGGCCTCTTTTACCTGCCTTCCCCCCAGCCCTTCCCACTGCACCTGGCTGTGCTGGCTGCCTCTGCACTGCTGTTGTCACTCCCTCCTCCTGGACCCTCTGCTTTTATCCCCCGACCCCCAGCTGCCTGCTCCCACCCTTCTGCACTGGTGTCCTGCCCTCATGCTATATGTGCCTCTCCATCATCTTCCTCCTCAGCCCAAAACCTCCCTTTGCAATGGGAGAGGGGGAGGAGTAGCATAAAGTCTGCCCTAGGTGTTCTCCATCTGTGTCCAAAAAGCTTTTCCCCCTTTCCCCACCTGTGCTGGCGTCCCCACCAGGCTGCTTCCAGGCTCACATCCTTCCCTGGTGTGTCCTGTGCTGTCACAGCCAGGCATCCTCTTGCCTCCTCCATCAGCCTCATGGCAGCAATGAGCTGGGAATGCTGGTGGATCATATTCACACAGTGGCCAGGGTTGGGCACTCCCTGTGACAGATCAGGGGATTAAGGAAAATGCTGGGTACTCTATTCTTGCATGCCACAGACTTGTGCCAGGGACCAGTGTTCCTCACACACTCTCCAAGAGGCCTGGGGTGTCCCTGATGTTTTCTGGGCCAGAGGACCACATTTAGGACTGAGAGAGTAAAGAACATTTGGGTCCAACCCTAACTGCAGCCATTACAGCAGGGGCACAACACGAGCTAATGGTTAGAGCTCTCCCTCTTGTCCAGACTCTCTAGGGAGACTTGACCAAGCCCATCTGCTTGGTGAGGATCTCAGACATTGGGGTCTGGGCTGAGGAGGACCTCCTAATCACCCCCTTCCCAAACAATATCAGTCTCCTTTCTCATGCATCTTGCCACCTGCTCTCATTCTAGTGCACCCACTGCCTCTGCTCAGATCTTCTTTCTAGGGGGCTCAGTGCACCCCAACCTCTGCTCAGCCCCTTTCTTTCCCATCCCTTGCCCAGCCTCCCCCTAGAGCTTGTCCTACCCCAGCCTTTGGAGCTAATCTGGCTCCATCACAGCCTTCAGCCCAAGCCCTCCCTCTGCTCTCCATCTCCACATCCCACATGTGTCCAAACTCTGCTGGCCCTTCTGCAGGCGTGTGGCCAGGGACTCCCTTGGAGGACCAAGGGCTGGTGCAGCTGTGGCTGAGCAAGGAGGCTGCAGCCTGCCCAGCCAGTGGTGACACTCCCAGAGTCTGGCTGCTGCCAGCATGTCTGGTACCTCAATGAGCTCAACACAGTGGTGGCTACAGCCTTCTCACTGGGTAGGTGACACATCCCTCATGATGGAGGGCAATGCCATTGGAATGCTGTGCCAGGGAGCTGGTGAGCAGGAGCTGGGCCTGGTGGGGGGAGCACAGGACTCTTGGGCTCCTATCCCAAGCCAGGTGCTGCCTTGCTGTAGGTACTTTGCCTTGCCAAGCAGGTCAGTCAGGGCCAAACTTTTTTTCTTTTTCGGGGGCTTGCTCGGGTGCTGGTGCCAAGCATGACATGTTGGGGCTGAGCGTCAGGAAAGCCTCGGAGCACCTCTCTGCATCTCAGCTCACAGCACAGTGCCAGCCAGGCTCTCAGGATGGGTCTCAAGCCATGGCTACTTGCTTCTCAAGCAGAGGATGCATGGTAGCCAGTTGCCCAGACCAAAAGCAGGAGAGGGGCTGCCCTCTGCTCCCCTTGGATAAGCAGACACAATGAGGCTTTGCTGTCTCGTGACTTCCAGTAGCCCAGGTGCATCTGGCTGCTTTTGTGGGTCAGCAGCCTACCAGGCTCAGCCAGCCAGCACTGCCAGCCCTGCCCATGTCCATGTTCATGCCACCCCAGTGGCATGGGACAGGGGGTACCACTGAGACAGAACTGTCCACTCATGGCTCTGCTTCATATTGTGAGCTCTGATGGGAGCAGGAATGGAATTTGGATGGGGCTGGGCGTTCCCGTGTAGTGATTCCCCCAGGCAGGATCTGGCTCTGATGACTGTTCTGTGAGGGGAAGAAATACCAGAGGAGTTACTCACGGCTCATTGAGGCATGATGTAGCAACTCCTCATCGGTTCCCCCCACCCTCCAGCCAAAGTTCCTTCTGTGATCTCCTGGGGAAAGTCCCAGCCCCCCCACTACTCCCCCTGCCACCCCCAGAGACCTTCCCCACCCTTGCTGGAGCTTTCCAGAAGCAAGAGATGAGCTGGGGCTTTGGGTGAGAGGAGAAAGGACCCAGCAACCTGCTGTGCTGGAGCAAATCCACTGTCCCTTTGGCACTTCCACTCTGTGTCCGTTGGTGAGCATAAGGCCAGGGTCTGAGAGAGCACCAGCCTGGAGTATCCACATCTGGACAGCTGAAGATCTGGCTTCAGACCTGGCAGAAGTACAAACCAATCAGGCCAGCTCAGGTCTCTCTATTGCCTTTCAGCAGTCACACTCAGGTCAGGTTTTCCCATCACTCTCCACAACCACAGGGGCAAGAAGTGAGATTTACTTTCAGTTTACTAGAATGATCTGAGAAGCTTTTCTTCCCCTGGGACCAGGAAGTTCAAAGTTTGAGAAAACCACTGGACTTCACACAGCTCTAGCAGAGCCACTGGGCTGGTGGTTCCCTCTGCAGCAGGGACCCTCAAGGATGGAGGAATTTCTAGAGTTTGGGCCAAAATACTTAATGCAACTGGAATAAGTTTTGCCTGGTTTTGCCAGGATGGACTTGCTGTCTTCTTTAGAGCCTTCAGTGCCCTTTTATGACACTCAAGTGAAAGGAATGGCCACTTCCTTTTTCAATTTTGGAACTCCCTAAGTGATTTGACTCTCTAGGAAGATGATGGGAAAACACTAGAAAAATCTGGTCCGCTCTACTGGAAACCACCTTCATCATCTGCCTGGGCTGTTCTACACTGATGGTCATTCTTCTCTCCTGGCTGAAGCACCTTGAACCTTCCCACTTCAGCCCAGAACTGTGTGCAGTGCTCTGCAGGGTGGAGATTTCCCTCATGGGGCATTAGGGGGTTATGCACCAGAATATGCAAGGCTGGAGCAACTCAGCAGGCTCAAATAGTCCCTCCGTGTGAGGAAACGTGTGAGGAAACATGACTTTGGTGGGACTGGGACATATCCCATTGGTTGATCAGGGAGGGTGGTTTGTGGAAGAGAAGTTTGGAATGCCCAGACCTCGGGTTGCCAAGCCCTCACTGGCAGCTGGCTCTGGAAGCTCAGCAGTGGCCGTGGGGAAAGGAGGTGTCCTCCACGTGATGTGCTCTGCCCAGCAATGTGGTTGTTAGGACAGCTGCCCGGTGGCTGCTTCCTAGTTAGAGAAGCATGGGGACACTGTTTTTCGTAACCACAGGCACACTGGCACCTTGCCTGTGGCTCCCAGACACTCAGCCAGAGAAGCCACAGAGCAGATCTTGAAGACTGGTATTGCTTTGGGAGCCAGCTGGCCCCAGGAGGAAAATGAGATGCTGCAAGCAGGATGCCTGTGCTCTGGAGCTGCCTGCACCCAGAGCATGCTGCCTGCAGCCCAAAGCACCCCTCCAGCACAGCACTTATACCCTAACCCTGACACCTGCAGACTCACCAAATCAAGGGACCTTATGTTTTCCTCTGAATGTCACCAGCTCACACAGGGTCTTTACAGAACCAAAGAGCACCGGGCACTGTGCTGGGAGGCTCAGCCTAGGTGTGCTGGCATTACTGGTGTGCTCTTTCACAATGCTATGTTCCTAAAATTGGCTGGTGAGGTGACAGCAAGCTGCAGTCTTTGCAGATCCAGGATACCCAGAGCCTGGTGCCTCACTGGGGGATGCGATGTGTCCTTGGGGGGAATGGCCCTGCCCTGCATTGCTTCTCTGTATCATCAAACACACCTTGTCCCCACTCTGGTCCCCTTATGGGGGAGTCATACCCTAGGATCCTGTAAGCAGGGGGTGAAGGGGCTGGTGCAGTGTGGTGAGAGCTTCCATGGTGAGTCAATCATCACCCCAGGCAGTCCTAAGATCACAGGCAAAGCAGCCCCTGGGAGGTGGGAAGCCAACGTCACCTACCAAGTTCTGGAGCATGATAGATGTGCAGAGCTACACTGCCCTGAGTAGCACAACCTTAGGGACACAGGGTTTGAGCCAGCCTGGGAGGGAGGGGAGCTTCATGGGGTCCAATTAGTTCTTGGGGCAATGGCCAGAAGGCAAAAGTCTTGGGGATTTGGAAAAAGAGCCTTGATATTGGAGATGGCAAAGTAGGATCTCAGGAGGGAAAACGAACTGCTTGCTAGGGCATGCCCTGTCAGAGTAAACTTGCCCCATGGGAACAACATTGCTTTCATGCTTCATAGGGCAAGCCTGGGTGCCCCAAGCCCCAAGCTGAGATCCTGTTCCCTGCATGAACACCAGCCCAATGTCTCTGCTGCTAGGAGCCATTGTGGAGACCACGTGTCTTGCTGTCCCTTCTGCGCTGGCAGACAGAGCCACACAGGTGCCACAAGGTCACTGAAGCTCCTAAACTTCCTTCCAGCACTTACAACATTCTCCTCTTCTCCTCACCTGGTTCCAGAAGCAAGGACCCCATCCACATGGTCCCTCCTAGAGGGGAAAAGCCAGGCCTCCCATCCAGGGGTTGTGAAAGGCAGAGCAGATCCAGCTCCAGCTGCATGTGTGAGCGTTATGAAATGAGGACACGGGCCACTCCCTGCTGGACCCAGGGTGCTCACTTCCTTCCAGCCTGGTATTTTCCTTCTTGATTTCATTTTTTTTTAAATTCACTTCTATTTATTTTGTGTAGCCCCAAGGCGTGCACAGCCGTGGGAGGAGCAGGGAAGTTATCAGCCAGGAGACAGCAGCAGCATGATTCACAGCCTGGCCCCTGCAGGCTGCTGGAGACAGATGGGTGCCCTCCCCACCACCACAGCAAGTTGCCATTTGCAGACCCCCATTTCCTGGCCCACCCATGCTGCCTTTCCCTCTCCCTACTCTCCTGCCCCACCATCCCTCCCCAGGAGTGTGGGAGACAGTGGGGCAGCTCCCAGCCCCAGCATGGTCATGGGGGCAACAGCCATGGGATGGATGGGATCTAGCATGCATCCAACTGGGCAGAAGCTTCCCAGCAGCCACCTTGCAAGTGTCTGGGATGCCTGCGATGAGCCCCCACCTCCTGCCAGCCTGCAGACAGCTCATAGGATGGTTATTATGGCATGGCAGCAGAGCACCAGGCAGAAAGTCTCACACAAGTAGGTCAGCAGCACCGAGGATCCCCCTCCATCCTTCTGTCACCCCAGAGGAATGGAGAGCCCTTGACAGCAGGAAGAGCAGGGTGTTGCATCCTGAAATATCCTATGCTGCCTCCAATCCACTTTTATTCACAATCAGAAAATAACTTACCATATAATAACACAGACACATACAGCACAGCCCCGGGCACCCGCCCCTCCGGCCATAATTCTACAGCCCAAGCCAGCCCAGAGGTGAGGTGAGCCCCAGCCCGGGGAGCTGTGCCCCTTCTCCATCCCATGGGGTGCTCCAACCCCATCCTGCTCCGAGCACAACCTCACATGTGGTTGGAGGAACTTGTGCACAGTGCTAGTGTGTGTCCCCCCCGCTTCCCTCCCACCCTGGGCTCCCCCTGCCCTGCTGTCCACGACCCCATCCTGCTCCATACCGCTGGGTGCCAGCGGGCAGTCCCCCACCCCCACGCCCACCCTCCGCCCCCCCGAGTGGTGCTGGTGTCGGCGGTCTGTACAGCATGGCCGTGCGCTCCCCGGGCCCGGGAGCCTTGGTGCTCTCATGTGGGGTTGGGGGGCAGCGGGCAGCCCTGCCCTTCCCAAGGTGACGACAAAGTGCTGATTTTGGAGGGTGCTGAGCGTGTCCTCTCCTGCTCCCTCGGAGCGGAGGGAAGCGGGTATCGCGGCTCCACCTCCCCGCCAGCGCCAATCCCCGTCTCCCTCCCCTGCCGCAGGCAGGCGTGCTTGTCCCTGGCACCCTGGGGTGGGCACCCATCCCTGCCTGGCTACTTGCAGACGCTGACCCACTCGGTGATGCGACACTCCTCGCAGGCCACGAAGCAGCACCAGTGGAACTTGCAGTTGCAGCGCTCGCTGCGTGTCTGCCGCAGGATGTTGTGCCCGCGGCCACAGCACAGGCTCTCGCAGTTGTCCATGCCCGGGCTGGTCTTGTTGCACAGGCGCCCTTGAGTGCCCAAGGAGTCCAGGGCCGGCTCTCGCTCGCAGAAGTCGGGTGACTTCTCGAAGTAAACCAGCTCGCTGATTCCAGCCCGGCGGCGATGCCGAGCGTGGCCCGGCTCCAGCTGCCCGGCGTTCCGGTTGTGGGGCCGGATGAGGGTGGCCCCGTAGAAGCGGTCCTTGAGCAGGGACCCCACCAGGCGAAACTCAGGCGTCACCTGCCAGCATGTCTTCAGCTGGCAGCTCCCTGAGGTACCGTGGCATTTGCACTTTCTCCTCATATTGTCCATCACCACCTGGGCGGGGAAGGAAGGACAGAGGAGTTAGCATAAAGGAGACGCATTTTGGGGACTGGAGAAGCCACAAGGGAGCTCTGTGTGGGTTGGCACTTCGGGATCATCAAGGGCTGGCATGAGTAGCCATCAAAGCTCTGGAACTGCAAAGCCAGCAAGGCTGCACCCTGTTGCTGTGCCCAGTGCAACTCATGTCCCACACCCTGTCCCTTCCCATCCTGGCAACACCAACTGGCTTTTATGTTTCAGCAAGGGATTGGCACCTAGAGGAGAGGGTGAGCTATTTGAGCACAGGGAGGGGAAGGAGCCTGGATCTCACCTCCCACTGCTGCTTGGCTCCAGCAGCATCAACCTGATCCTGGACCCCAGTTAAAAGCCAGCATGGCTGCATCTGTGCAGACATACTGGAGCCCCCCCCAGTGCAAGGGTCTCCCATGCACCCCACCAGCCAGTAGCACTGCAAGTGGGGCAGATGGGAGGGATGCTTTCCCCTTCCTTTCCCCTCCCCAAGGCTTTCATCCCATAAAGCCTCAGTTCTGGGAGTCCTGGGAGCAGCTTTGCTTTTAGCTCTTGCCTGCTCTCCTTCAGCCAATCTGGCCACAGTGCCAGGGGGCTGAGGCACTGCCTCCCACTGCCACCTGAATTCCAAGCAGGGATCACATCCCTGATTTACCATTTGTAGAGGCTGTAGTGTGGCCAGAGCTATACATCCACCCCGTTCAAGGGCCAGGGTACATGGGCTGGGCTCTGGCTGTGGTTTGGGCTAGCCTGAAAGCACAGCTCGTGCAGGGGCCAGAGACCAGCATGGAGCTCCTTGGACTCCTTGGGCAAGGCTGCTGAGCCCCCAGGTTGCATGCTGGGATCCCCTACAGCCCCCATCCCTGTAAGGGATACTGCTGTGGCCAAGCCAAGAGAAACAGCTCATGCCCATCAATCTCCAGGGGCACAACATGGCCACACATTCCTCCCCACACAGCCCAGAGAGAGACAGTTTATAATGTCCTCTGTTCTGTCCCGACAGGGATTCCCTGCTGGGTTGTGTGCCCTCATATCCGTGTGCTCACATAGGCTTCAGTAAGTTCCTTTCCCATGCAGACACCCAAACCCCACCAGGAGTTCAGCTGGGGCTTGCAGACTATCACAGGCTGATCCCCGTACCCAGGGCCATGCCCCAGGGCTTGTGGGGGCATTCCAGGGACATCTGTCCCTGTGGAAGGTGCTGCCCTACAATGCCAGTCTTGCCAAGCTACCTGGCTTCATGCCTGCCACATGTTGCCCGTTCCTGCTGCCTCCTTGGGAGGGAAACATGTGACAGGAATACCTTGTTTAGGTAGGGGTGGGCAGTTTTTATTCCTTGTTTTCTTGTTTTTGAGTAAATCTCCAAGTTGGCTAAGCAGTTATGGTAATGAAGGCAGGTCAGGGAAACATGTCTGGAGCTTGGGGCACATGGCGGAGAGGTCTGGGCTGGGCTGGAGTTTGCTTTCATCCTGCTGAGAGTCCTGCTGGGAAGAGCCTCCACCTCACAGGTAATGAGCTACCTGGCCTCTCCACCATGTCCTGGGTGTGCCAGGCAGGAACACCAGCTGCACACCACTGTTCTTGTCACACACTGGCACTGGAACCCCATCCTTTCCCACATTCCCTCCCTGCTGGCTTGGCTGGACCAGGAAAAATCTGCACACAGAGATGTGTGGCAGGCTCACCATTGGGATGGAGGGGACACTGGTGTGACAGCTGGACAGTGGTTTATTTGGGGTACAGCTGGTCACAGCAGGGACTGAAAAAGGTGTCAAGTGTGGCCATCTCCATAATCCAAGCCATCGCTGCTGAGCATCCTGAGCCCCAGAACCAGAACACCCATCCATCCCTGACTGGTGATGGCCTGTTTTTTCCCTCCTGCACAGGCAGCACGGAGGGGACAGGACCCTGACAGAGCTGGGACATGCAAGAAGGGCCCATCTGAGTCTTGGCTCCATGCTTTTGTCATTGAATTTTCTCCATGCACCCTTACCCGTCCTTTCCCTGTCTCATAGACACCCAAGTTTGACACATGTCCAGACTCGCTGGTGCTTTCTTTCGCACATTCCCAGCTCCTCCCAGGCACGCTCATAAGAGCTTTATCGTAGGTCTTTGTTGTGAGGGTAATGGGTAGTTCCTGGCTTCCTTTCATCCTCTCTAGCTCTCTGATCTGGTGAGTTAGGAGGACCTGCAAAGTCTCTTTCACACTCCTGCTGCTCTTCGCTGGAGAGCTTTCTGCCTCACAGGGATGCAGAACATCCACCTCAGTCTTGAGTTGGACCAAGCAATGGTGATCCCAGGGCTTCCTATTCCTCAGGACCAAGGTCACCACTACCACTGTCAGAGGACGCTGCACATCCCTTGTGGCTGCAATCCCCTGCCCAACTTCATAGTTGGATGTAAAAAGGAAAAATCAATGTGTTTCTGCCTGGTTTCGAACCAGGGACCTTCCGCGTGTCAGGCGAACGTGATAACCACTACACTACAGAAACCCACATCTGATGGCACTTGGATGCCACCATTCATGGAATTGTCACCTCTCTGCAGTATTGTAGGGTCTGAGCTGGGAGACAGGCCTACCCACACACAGAGCATCCTCGGGATGCACAGGAACCACAGAGAAGATGTTCAGGATCAGTGACATGCTGGAGAGCTCTGGGTGCTGCAGCTACTTGGTGCATGGAGAGGGATGGTGCATGGCAGGGCATGGCACGAGTGCATGTCCACATCACTGCTCTGCTAAAGAGGTTCCAGCCTCAGGACTTGGAAGGGAGGACCACAGAGATGCTGCAATCAGCACAGCCATTCCTTTCTTGGGAAATCCCAGGAGATTGTTCTTTATTACAGCAGAAAAATTGCTCCTAGTAGTAAGTGAGGCTTGGGTGGGTGTGGGACCCACAGCATTGTTAAAAGAGCAGGTGGGGAGTTGGAGAACACATCCCCAGTGAGACGGCCAGGACCAGCCTTGGCAATAAGCATGGCACCAACAGACACAGACCAGGCACAGCATCATCTCCTTGTTCCAATGCCTGCCACCCACAGCCATCACACATGGGCTCACACCCTCATCTGTGCTGGGCAGCCTATCCAGGCATTGATTCCCCATCTGCACAGGTACCATTCCTTCCTTTATTCTTTTGGTCTTCTTCTGCCTCTTCTTCTAGCTCCCAGGCTTCTTTCATCAGTCCCAATCTTATCTCTGAAGCCACCAAGAGCTGACATTACCAGTCCCGTGCCTGCCTGCCCTCAGAGACAAGCAGACCCCAGGCATTTTCACTGTTACTGGATCCCACAGGAAATGTTTCGTGACATCCTGCCAGAGCAAATATTCCTCTCTCACCTTCGCTTCCTTCTGCAGGCTGTGAGGTTTCCCTTGGGAAACAGAGAACATAGACCACAGGTTTCTGAGCACTGCAAAGAGTCCCAGAGATCCGGGGCATGGAGAAATGTATGGGAATCAGGATGAGCCCTGCAGTCAGAACTGGAATGGGAGTCTTGCCCAGATTGGGCCAGACCAGCCTGCAGAGGATTTAGCTGCCTAACACTGAGTGAGTTTTCACCACACACAAGCAAATAAAGCCAAACAAATCAAAAGCTTTGGTATTCCCCATGCATTTACAGCTTGGCCAAACTGGGGTGGCTTCTCCAGGGTGCTAAAGCTCAGCTCCAGCATCAGGGAAAGCTACACATTAAGGTCCTGCTCTGCAGCATCCTCACCTCACAGCTGGCTTCAAACATGCTCAAAGCAAGAGGCACATCCAAATGTCTGACCCATCCCAAGGAAACAGTCCCTGTGGAATTCTGACCTTTAATTATTTATTTCTGCAGCCACTACACATCCTTTGGCACTGCCTTGACAGCATGTGGCTGGGGTCATGGGGACATGTGTCCAGTTGGATTCAATGGATGGGATCTCTCAGGCACCTGCTGTGAGCAAAAGCAGGCAGGGAAATGCAGCCATCCTCCCAGCCCCTCCTGCCTGCATGCTTCTTGCCTCCAGTATCAGGCTGCTTTTAAACCTCAGCTTCCAGACAGACTGAGCTACTAATTAGTACCTTTAACAAAACCTGACATCATAAGAATGGAGGGGAGGCTATCCTGCTTGCCTGGACAGGCTCCAGCACTGCTAGAGATGGGGGGCAAGGCTGTGGTCTCTCACCTCTGCTCCCAGGAGCATGCTGTGTTTCCCAGCTGGTATGGGAGCCCACTGCCTAACTCAATCTCAATCACATCTGCCTCCTCAGGGCACTGGCTCCCTTTCTGGAGGCAGAGTCGTGGCTGGGTGCTGCAGAATCTGTGCTGTGTCCCCATGATGCCAGTGACTTTCTCCTCCTTGCCTTTAGCTTCCTCCCACTGCAGCTGCCCAACACCAGTTCACCCAGTTCCTCAATGGCAGGAGCCAGAGTCATTGCTGTGCCACACCAGTAGCACCACTGCAGCACAGACAGCTGACAGTGGCCTGGGCCAGCGTCCCTTGGCAAGGCCACAGCAGCAGTGCTCAGAGGTATTGTTCCCAGCAGGTGTTTGACCGGCATATCCTTGCAACTCTGTCCTGCTAAGGGCATCACTGCCTTTGCTCTGGGCAAGACTGGGGGAGGGGGTGCCTTGGGGGCAATCCCAGACTCACAAATGGTTCCACAGCAGCGAACTTGAGTCCCTCACAGCCTTCCCACACATATCCTGGGGACCCTGTTCCCACCATCATCTCTCCACCACTGTCACCAGTGCCCCACTCACCTGCCGGCCCACGCGGTTGTTGTGCAGCCGCATACGGGAGTGGATATCCCTGTAGGTTTCCCGGGAATCAAGGAAATCCTTGGAAAACTTCTCTCCATAGTCCACATCGGGGCTGCACCCTCCCCATTCCCAGGAGTCCTGGAGGCCAGGGGTCTCAGCTGGCATGTGCTCCATGTGCACCCCGTGCACCATGCCTTTGCCACGGTTCATGGCTTCCAGCTGGAGACGGTGCAGCTTGCGCCGGAAAGCCTCCTCATCTCCACGGCGCTTTTGGTCGCAGCCGCAGGCCTGCAGCTTCCCAAGAGCGCAGGCGTTGGACACGGCGTGCACCACGCCGGCGGCCGCTATGGCATAGGCAAAGGCGCTCTCCCGAAAGCCTGCAAGGAAGGAGACAGCGGGGCTCAGGCGGGGCGGCGTGACCCCCATAGGGGGCTGGATGAGTTCATCAGCACACTGGGGTGTAGGGATTTGGAGGTTCAGCTTGTGTCTTGCTTCTTCCTGATGCACCAGCTCCCACATAGGCCATGAGTGAGTCCCCACTCTCTGTTCTCCAGCCCCATCCCCACCAGGATACACTGCTACCCTGAGGGCCATCCCTGCCCTAGCTGGGACCCCAGCTTCCACCATCACCCTGCTCTCACATCACTCCAGGAGATGCCACCACAGCACTGCCCAGGCATCAGCATCATGGCTCTGATGGGAAAGGCAATCCCTCCTCCCCTCTCCACTCGGAGTTTCCTACTATACTAAATATAACACTGGCCGAGAGATGTTTTTGCTGAAGAATGGGTCACTTTTGCTTACTCATAGGGTGCAGATTAGGCAGTAAAAAGAGCAGGCTGCACTGCTTGTCCTGCCCCATTCATCTGCCCATATCCCTTCCCACCCTGAACCCTGCCAGGTCCCACAAGACACTGTAAATGTGATACCACGCTGGAAAAAAATGAGCATCCCATGTCTGTTAAAGCATGCTGTGACCACACCATGCACTGCCAAAGCCGGCAGCTGGTTGTCATTAAACGCTAGGGAGTGAGGACATCCACAAGTGTCATTAGCTGGGGACAGGGCAGATGGGGACAGGGACAGGTCTCACAGAAGGGGCTCCATGGGGCTCCATGTAGCTGTGAGCAGGGGATGCCTGAGAATCTCTTGGCTTCACTGAAGCCAGGTGAGGACCCTCTCCTCCCTGGGAGTTTCTATTTTATTTGAAATGCAAAGTAATACTTTTGTTTGTGGTTCCTAAGTCAGGCAGGGAGCCTGCAGTGCCCTTTGCTTTGGTGCACAGTGACTGGCCCCAGCATGAGGTGAGGATGGAGGGAGAGCCAGATTTTGTGCCGTGGTGTCACATGTGAATAAATAAATAGCTGGAGTTCCCAGCCTCTCTCCCTCTGTTGGACATGTGCAGTTTGATTGGCCCTGGCTTTGACACTGAACAGACAACATGTTTTGGGGTGTTTTCTTTACCAGATCCATACCATCAAACGAGGGTCTTGGGTGAGCACCCCAAAGCTCTGCCAGCTCCCTGCCTGTGCCACAGAGTCAGGAGAGGTGAGAGTGCAGCCACTGCTGTTGCCCATCCTTGGCAGTGCTCCCCATCACGCATGTCTTCTCTGCGGTTCGCTGCCGCCCGCTGAGCAAACGCTATGATCTTATTAAAGGAAAATGAAATGCAGCCTGGAAACCTGCATTTAAAGTCGTGCTGCTCTTTTGTGTGTTAATTTGACACTGGTGCATTTAAAAAATTAACGAGGCGCTGCTTAAAAGCCAGCAGGAGCCTCTCCCAGCTTCCCCTTGGTGTGGGACAAGCTTGCTCTCAGCCTGCCTCTCTCCATGCACAAGTTGAACAACATTTTTCAGCGGGCAGGTAATGGGGCTGCTGGTGCGTACACTGTGCCGTGCAGCCTCCCCAGGGAGAGTGCTGGCAGGCAGTGCCTGCAACACACCCACAGCGCTGCTGAAGCATGAAGGCCCACATCTGGGGAACTTCAGTCCCCAGGTGAGCAGTGGAGGATGGAGAACCAGCACCAAAAGGTCTCCTGGATTCCCAAATCCTCCCTATGTCAGTTCTCTGATCCCACCCTATGGGCCAGCTTCAGCCCTTCATATGCCAAGCCTGGGCACAGCCCAATTTGTCACTGCCACCCTGCTGGACATCCCCAGCTCCTCACACAGCCAGTGCCTGGGGACAGGGGCAGCAAACCCTTCACCCAGCAAAACACCTTCCTCTCAGCCCTGCCTCTTTCTTGCACATTTCTCCAGACTCAAAAATAATTTCTGGTGTGACATCTCCTTAAAATCCCTTCTGGAGCCCAGACACAAGCTCTGGGCCCCACCCAGTCCGTCTAGCAAGCCCGTGTCCTTACAGGTAAAGAGGTCAGGTTGATTGGATGCCCTCCATGGCTGGGAAACCCATGGGTTAAAGCCCCAGTCCTCCTTCCTCCTCTAGTGCTCTCCACGTATGTGTGAGCTGATGGATAAAGTATGAGTCCTTGTCCCCGGAGCTGCCATTCCCCAAGCTGTGGTCAGGGGACAGACTAGTCACCAGGACATGACATTACAGCATTCAAGAAGTCTTGTTCCTATCTCATCATGGTCCTTTCCCTGCTCAGTATCACTCTGCCTGGCCCCACCATTCTTCTCTGCCCTCTCCCCTTCTTGCCTCACCTGCTCTCGTGGGGAGCTGTGAGCAGAGGGGAGGAGGGGGTCAGGGCAGCACTGGGATCACAGCAGCCATGCCAGTATGGTTCTGCTAGGAGGTTCAGTTTACATTCCTTGCTCTACCCCAGCCACGCCAGAGACAAAGGATTGAAGCAAAGCAACGAGCAACACGGCTGCAGGCAACAACCACCCGTCTCCTGGGCTCAGCAAGGGTGGAAGCTCCCAGGAACCACAGCCGAGAGTGGCATGTGGTGGCCAGCCCTGAGCCCTTTGGAGGGAGGCTCTTCAGCTACCCCAGCTACCTAACACCTCAGCAGTGATTTTTTAGTCACCATATCCCTCTGCAGACCACAGAAGAGGTGTAGCTGTGGGAGGTACAAGAAGTATTGCATCCTGCAGGGAAGAGGGAATGGAGGATACAATCCTGACACCACCACAGGCATCCAGCCTGCTGTGTACTCAAAGACCAAGCTAGGCAAGGAGGACAGGTCTGAAATCTCTTCCTCAGGTCAAATCCCAAAGCAGCTTTCTTAGCAGGCAAAGTTTTCCCTGTCAAGATGTGCCTGCAAGATGGGGGATCATTTAGCAAGACCTCAAGTCCCAGCAGCACTGGCTCCACCATGGACACTGCAGTTCCTCCGTCTTTCAAGCAGATGTGCAAAGAAGGCTGCAGGGCTGGCTCAGGCGTAGCTCTGGGTTCTACAATCTGTAGACCAGGGAGAGCTATGGATCTGTGGAGTCATGGCCTTCCTCCCACAGCTCACCATCACATCCAAACAGCAACTCTCTCCCAGCACCCATCACTGCAATGCCTGGGTGGCATTGAGGGAGCCAGCAGGACAGTTTCATGTAGGCCCACCCTAGGGTACCCCAGGGATGCTCAGCTTCCCCCTTCATGGCAATACCCCCCAGGAGTGGAGTGTAGCTGCCAGGAGCTGTGGGCACATTGCCCCAGCCCTGATATAAGGCAGAGGAGAACTCCCGCCACCTCCTGCGAGGCCTGCTGAGACGGCCAGTCCCAACACGCTGCCTCTCCCCCAGCCCCGCTCCCTCCCCTCCCCTCTCCCTAATTAAACTGCAGGTGAACCTGCCAGGGTCTGGCCCAGCACCAGGCGCTAAATGCCTTGCTGCAGATCCCAACTTGCCTCCCTGCACCTTCTTGAGCGTGCCAGGGACAGCCCGCAGCCTTCGCTCTTGTCCGCCCACAGCACTGAGGAGCAGCCCTAGCTGCTGTGCAGGCTGCAGGGAGCCCAGCTCAGCCCTGCATCGCCAGGACCCCTGCCTGGCCCCAGGGTCTCGCTTGCACCGTCAGTGGGGGGAAGGTCCAGGGAATGGGGGAACCCACAGGGTTGAAGCCAAGCATCCACAGCACCCACATGTCCTTCAGGGCCAGGTGGGCAAAGCCCTTGGTTTGCCTGGGGGCACACAAAACCCTGCCAGCAGCCCAGCTGCAGTGTGCCAGGCCAGGCGCTGCGGTCTGCGGGCACCGGAGCTTGGCTGGCACTCTGCAGAGCTGGGTTCCGGGGTCCTGAGCTTGGCAGCATCTCCCTGGATAGCTGTAACAGCACCTGCCTCCCTCAGCACACAGCAAAGCTTCCCCAGCTCCGTTTCACAGCTGGCTGGGTCCCAGCACCTCGTGTTTCCATCCTTGCAGAGAGTTCCCCACTCCCTGCTGGAAGAAGTCAAGATTTGGCCATGGTCATGCAGACCCCTTGTCACCAGTGAGCCCTTCTAAGGTGGGCACAGGGCATGGAAGCATCACCCATCTCTCCAAAGGCTGCAGGAACCAAGGGATACTGCACTCCAGTCATGTCTCCTCCAACCATGAGCCTTTGAAGGCCTTCAAGGACATCCAACCCCTCTATGGGGGGGTCCTAATCTTTTCAGGGCTTCATGTAGACTGGGTTGGGGTTGGGATGAGCAAAGGGGAATAGTCAGTCCCATAGCACACCTCAAACAGCCCCTGCCCAGCAGCCAGACAGTCCCAGCCCTGATGGCATTTTATCCACCCATGGGTGCACACATACTGGACAAGGACCAAGACTCAGTGACCCACCACCATCTGCAGCTTGGTTTTTGTCAGGCAACCAGGCATGGGTCAGCCCAGCCAAGCCACACAGTGCCTGGCAGCCCACAGATGCTGTGGTGGGACAATATACCAGGACAACAGGCCATCCTCTCCAGTGAGGCGGACACAGTCGTGCTGCTCACCCTTGGAGCAGGAGCAGGGAAACCTATTTCCACTGCTGATGTAGATGCAGCCACCTGCCACCACCTCACTGCTCCATCCCCCCATGTCTCCTGAGGCCAGGAGAGGATGTCTCTGTCAGCTGGGCGAGCACATGGAGGGAGAGGGAGGTATAGCAGAGAAGCATGGGACCAGGGACAGCACTGGAGAGTCCTGGCAGAAGTGACAGTGCCAGAGAATGGGCAGGAAGGTGGTGAGTACATAGGCAGCCAGCTGGGGAGCCAGAGAAGACTGGAGGAGGATTTGCAATAGCACTGTGGAGCCTGGCTTAACAGGGAGGGGACATGGGCCAAGGAGGATGGTGGGTGCAGATGGCACTGGAGACTCAACAGAGGGTGCAAAGGACATCTCATACCCCAAGGATGCAGCATCAAAAGACCAGACCTGAAAAACCCACAGACCATGGTGGTGTCTCAAAAGAACCCAGTGACTCTGAGAGCAGGGATGGTAAACTCCTGGACACCCTTCCTGCCCTCTACTAACCTGCTGTTGTGCCTCACAGCCACTGTTTCCCATGCCCCAGGGATGGCAGCATCTCCCAGGTCTGTGCTCTGCCCAGGATGCTGTCAGCATCCCTGTCTCCAGCTATGTGGCTCTGAAGCCATCCCAGATTCCCAGCCCTGTCCAATCTGAAGCCTCTCCTTTCTGTTTCCCCTGGGCTTGCACTCAAACTTCTGGGATCAGCTCAGCAGGATGAGGAGATGGGCACTCATTTGCCATTGTCCTTTTCTCTGTCCCCAGGGGATGAGGTCCCTGGCTCCACTGAGTGCCTGGATACTAATCCCAGAGTGTGGGACAGGCACCATGGGACAGCTTGGAACAGTGTCGCATCCCATCCGGCTCATGCCCACACTGGAGAAGATGTGAGAGATGCAGGAGGACAGGACAGAGTTGGGGAGCGGAGCCAAGCAGGGAGAATGGCAGGGAGAAGCCAGCTACAAATAATTTAAAGTGAGATTCACGCACGGCTGAACTGATGGCAGAAGAAGTGGGAAAAGGAATGAAAGATTAAAGGGGTCTGTCACTTCGGGTTACAAACAATGATCCTACAAGCACGTTGCATTCCCAGGCACGGCAAGGACGAGGCAGGGTGCAAAGCAGAGACCTGGTCCCTGGATGCATTAAAGTCTGCAGCATGGAGCCTGCACCCCTCACTTCTACCACTTGCCTCTCCTCCAGCACTGGGCGCCTGAGATGCATCCCCTCCCTGTTGGCTGTGCCTGTAGCAGATGGAAGGCAAAGCTCAGAGCTCCAGCACTGTCATTGAGGGACATGAGTGGGTTCAAAGTGGGCCAGAGCTCCAACATCAAGGCTTGCTCCGTGGCAAATGTCTCCAATCAACTACATGAGATAGCTTGGGTGCTTGGGGCTCATCCTGCAACCTCTGCTGCCAAAAGAGGAGTGCCATGAGATGTCTGCCTGCTCTGATGCTCCAGGCCTACCTCCCTTGTGCCCTGCTGCTGGATGTTGTGTCTCCATTCCAGAGAATGGGCTCCCACCAATGCTGAGAGTCTGGGCTGAGCCATATCCAATAGCTCAAGACAGCGGCAGGAGCCCAGGGTCTGTGGGAGTCCCCACATCCATCGGCCACAGCCCTGGCAGGAGCTGCAGGAGCATCTGAGACAGAAGTGAGGTGCAAGTCACTGAGACCACGAGCAGACAAGGTGGGCTGTGGGAGGGACGCAGGTCAGTGCTCTCTGCTGCTCGTGCTTCTCACCCAGCTTGGTGGGACCTGGAGCAAGGAAGCTTGTCTGGGTGTGTGAGCAACCTGAGCCAGCAAGTTGATGTCTCCTGCTGCCTGAGGAGACTAGAAGTGAACCGCATTCCTCAGAGGACCTGGAAATACCTCGATGCTTATCAGGGCTGACAGTCCCCACCCTTCCTGCCAGGCCCTAACCTGGGCACTGCTCACAGAGGGAAGAGACACTGCCCTTCTCCAGGCACTAAGGTCCTGAGAGGGATCAGGGCTGCTCTGTGGCAGGACCACAGCCCCGATGCCACACATGCTCTGAGGTAGCATTCCACCCACTGAGGCTGTCCTGGCTGCCTCGGACATGAGAGATCTTTGGATGCAAAAACGTTTCTGTGATCCCCTCTCCAGCCTTCTCCCCACTTGCTACAGCTGCCTGTGGGCTCCTGCCATCACATCCTCCCAATGACATGTAAGCCTCAAGCTGCCAACCTCTCCTCTTTGAGACCCTCCTCATAGTCTCAGGAAAAGAAGATGTAGGATGTGGAAGGATGTTTGAAAAAGAGTGGATGGTTGTAACTCTCTGCTGGGCATCAGGCTGAGAGGCTCACAAAGCAGGTATGTGAGCAGTTTCTTAGGTAGTTTTCACCTTTCTTGGGAGCTGGAGGAGTGGTATGTGTGCTGGGCACCTGGCCTGTCCTCAGCACCCTGACTGCCGGCCACTGGCACCATATTGTCCTTCCTGACCATGGTCTGCAGCAATGGGCACTTAGAAATATGCTGAGGCTCAGGCTTCAAGAAAGGGTACTCAGGTGAAAAGATACATTCAAGTCCTTTAGAAGATCCCATCAGGTCACAACCCTAATCTGCACCATGTAGGCCAGCCCCTCTGCACCCCCAGAGTCTGCTGGAGAGAGTATCAACCAGGGAGGTCCTGATACAGGCAGAGCCAGACATGACTCCAAGGCAGGTGAGATCCTGGCACAAGGATCCTTGGCAGAATGTAGAGAACTAGGAGAGTTCTCTCAGCAGTGCAGCTGGGGGCTCTGTGGGCAGATGAGCTCCCAGGACAAGCCTGTATCCCTGTCCCCTCTGCCATCATGTTTTAGGGTCCCACAAAACAGAGAGCCCTTGGCTCTCTGCACTAGAAAGCCAACCCAAGGGCAGAACACAAGGGCGACAGGTCCACAGAGCTAGGTCCCACTAGTTATGGGCATTTCAACTCATCACAACACACTAAAACACCATTCCCAGAGCAGGACTGAACCAAGATGCTCAACTGTATCCACCAAACCAAATCCAAGAGCACAGCATCCACCTTCAGACCCACCAACTATGCTGCACACTCATGGCACTGCTCCAAACACCAGTCTACATCACGTGGGGGGAAGATGCCAGAAAGCAGGAGGGCCTGGAAAGAGCCTTAGGAGCAGCTGGAGTTGGTCAGGGAGGAGCAGCTCAGGACAAGGGCCAGTGCAGGTACAAAGGTGTATGGAGCAGCTTTGCCATAGTGCAGTGCTCCTTCGTCTGGCAGACCATAACATTTCCCTGCCTTCATCCATGGGGACGCTGAAGAGCTCACCTCATCCCCTGGGCCAGGGAAGAGCTGTGCAGGGGCCCAAGGGGAACCCATGAGGGCTCCAGAGAGCAGGTGCTGGATAGTGGGACAGGAGGAGAACCGTCCAACCCTTACCTCTGCTGAAGATGATGCTCTCATATGGAATCTTGTTCTTGGTCTCAAGGCTGGAGCAATTCCAGCGCTGGTCCCGGAACTGGTGCTGGCACTCATGGATTGCAATCTGGATACCCTGGATGGCCGAAGCGGTGACGTCGGGGTGGCGTACACACACCTCCAGCTGCCGCCGTGTCAGCCCTGGCAGGGTCAGGCACACCGTGTTGGCATTCAGCACGGGCTCTGATGGCAACTTCAGGCCCAGGATCTCATTGGAGCAGGAGCTGGGAAGGAAAAGGACACCCTTGAGCTCAGAGCAAGCAATGTGTCAACCACTTGATTTTCCTTTTGGGGAAGGGGAAAAGTCTGGAGGGACACACACAGGGAAGGGAGATGCTCCTCAACCCACACTGTGCCCATTGCATATAGGGAAGGCTGGGAAAACCCTGTGCTCAACGGCAGCTTATCCAGGCAGAGATACCCAGCAGCACTGGGGCTGCATTCCCCTCCAACAACATAAGTACAGTGCAGACACCCTGGCAGCCTTTGCCCAGCAGCAGTCAAATCTGACCATCCTGCCCCTGGAGCCCAGCATCTCCCAGGACTGCACTCTCTGTGTGCACCCCCAGGGATCTCCCACATTGGCCATGCACTCAGCACACATTGCCCCAGCTCACCTTCCACAGAAAGTGTGGGCTTTCCCTGGGAGAATTAAGAGAGCCTGGAGCAGGAGGACCATTCCAGGTCTGGCTCCGTCCCTGTTGCTGGCTGATCCCTGAATCTCCAGTACCCCTCCCCCAACACTTGGTGGTCCTTGCAAGGGAGGTGAAGGGAGTGATCAGCCTTTTCTCTTCAGCTCAGCTGTGAAATACAGAGCCAAGCACTGTGCCAAGTATCCTCAAGCTCCCAGCAACAATCCCAAGTCCACTGTCACATCCTAGCCGCTACTGAACTAGATGCCTGTGGCCACAGAAGCACAGATAGCAGCAAACAGATGGGTGCAAGGACAGGCATATGGTCCATGGCAGGGGTACAGGTACTTACACAGAGATGCTGCCTGGGGAAATGAGGCAGTAGATGGAGTGTGTGGAGATAGGATATGGGATGTGGGATATGGGGAGACAAAGCACGTCCAGAAAGAGATGCCTGGAGTTAATATGGAGGTACACGTGACAGACAAATCTGGAGAAGGAGACAGTAGGAAGTGTTTTCCCAACTCCAGGGAATGGCTTGAAGGACTCTGGGACAAACAGTGTCCAAGTGGAAGACCCACAAAGCAAGCAGCAGGCAGTGGGACACCCAGCAGCATCCAGCATCTTGCAGCATGGTCCACAAGGAGCTCAGCACCACCCCACTGCATGTTCAGGAGAGCCTGGTCCCTGCTGGGAGCTCTCCCCCAGAAGGTCTCTCCCTGTTCCCTGTGACAGGCAAGAGCTGGGTCCCTGGGAGAAGCAAGGAGCTCAAAGCCCTTTGAACTTTGATTACAGAAACAAGACTTGGAGGAGGATGCTGGAGGAAGGACTGCAGCTGCCAGGTCTTGGGGAGAAGGGTTACTCCCCCTCTGTTTCCTCAAACCCTGCAAGCCTGGTTCAGGTACTTGGGCAGAAGCAGCTGTCAGGGGATAAGTTCCCCAGCTCAGCGCTCACCCAGCTCTGGAAGGAGGGTTCAGCCCCAGCGTCTCTGCTGAATTACAGCTTGCTCAGGGGAGAGGGAGAACTGTCAAGATCAGGCTGCTGCTTTCTCCAGCTTCCCAAGGGTGTTTATACCCATCCCACCACTTTCATGGGTAGTATATGAATATGCCCCAGTGCACATCCACAGTGACTCCAACAGGGAGAGTCAAGGTGGAGTGGAGAAGAGAGACAAAGGGAGTGCATCCCTCCAAAACCCCTGCACAGGAGGGGAAACCTTCTTCCCGGCTTCCTGCACTCATTTCCACTGTCAAGCAAGCCTTGGCTGACAAAAGATGCAGAGTAGGATGCAGCCACCACTATTCCCAACCCCAGGAGCTCCTGCCCCAAGCACTGCAACGACTTCATTCCCTGCATGTCCTGAGCCTGACACAGCGCCTGCCATCATTTCCCAGAGCATCCCGGGATGGGGGCGATGTTACGGTCTTTCTCCCGATTGCACTGCGGGGAAACTGAGGCAGGGGCTCCGGAGAGTAGAAGGAAGGTCCTTCTGCCTCTTGCTCCACCCAGAGCTCAGGAGGGCCAGGCACCGGCAAGAAGCTGTCACTGTCACACTTCTTAGGAGGATACAGCGCTCCCCCCAGCTCTCTTCCCCCTTTAAATCTGGATTTAAACTTGATTTCACGGTGACAGGCCCCCAGGTCACAGGCTGCAGCGGCTGCTGCTTTAATTAATACAAGTCCCAACGTTAACAAATTATATTTAAAGGGGCTGGAGGGAGGGGGAAGGGCGGGGGACCCCCCCACTCATACCAGCACCAGCATTAACCCCTGGCTGTCTGGAGTGCACAAGTTTGGGAGCGGGCAGAGGGAAGGCAAAGACCGATGGCGAATGGGGGTGAATTTGGGGGTTTGCTTCCTGCAAAGCAGGTGGCCCCCTCTTACCCCTCTAGCATTTAGGACAGGAGGAACCAGGGAGGGGTCGCAGGGGGATCCCGTAGGCACCGACCCCCAGGACAGTAATCCCAGCGGCATTACCCCGTCCTCCGCGGCCGAGCGGGGAAACTGAGGCAGTCGGGGCGGGCGCTGGAGTGTCTCCGGCCGGGGAGGAAGGGGGACAGCCTCCTGGAGCGGGAGAAGCTGCGCATCCCACCAGCGTTCCGTCGGGACGAGGGAAGGCGGAGGGGGGCAGCAGCCCTGACAGCCCCTTGAACGGGGGGCCGCAAGCGTGCGGGGCCGGGCTGGGGCGGCAGGACCCCCCCAGGAGCCCCCTGGGCAGACCGCCCCCGGTGCGGGGCTGGGCGCGGCGGCTTCCCGGCGCCCTCCCCGTGGGGCCGGGGCTCTCAGCGGCGGGGCTGGGGATGGAGGGGTGCAGCTCCTACCTGGGTACCCAGAGGCTGAGCAGCAGCGAGCAGAGTCCGTGGCCAGGGCCGGGCGCATCTTCGCTGGGGCAGCGGCTGTGCGGGCTGCGGGCGGGCGGGCGCCTTTGGGGCAGGGGCGGCGGGGCTCGGCGCTGCTCTCTGCCCGCTTTGTTTGTTGTGGGTTGTTTGCTTGTTTGTGTTTTCCCTCTCCTCCCTCTCACTGGCTCCCTGCGCGCCGGGGCTCGGCTCGCCGGGGCGGCTCTGCCATCCTCCCGGGATGCCCCCCCGCCTCCGCCGCCCCGGCGCCCTCCGAGCCCGGCGAGGGCTGCGCGCCCCCCGCCCTGCCCGCCGCCGCCCCGCCGCGCACAGCCCCCCGGCTCAGCCCCCCATGGCGGGACGCGGCGGGGGGCCGGGGGGGCCCTCGGCCCGCGGGGTGCGCTCCCCCGCCGCTCCCCAGGGCGCCCCGGGGCTCCGGGGCCGCGGCGGGCGTGGGCAGGGCTCGCCGGGCGAGCGGCTCCGCGGCTCCCGGGGGCCCGCAGGCACATGGGGAGCCGCGGCTCCCCCGCCGCCCCCCGCCACCGGTGTCGCCGGGCCTCCGGCGGAGCGAGCACGGTCGCGGCCGGAGCGCCCCGGGAGCGCGGGGCGCGGAGAGTGGCGGCGGCAGCGCCTCTGCCTGGGATCGCGCTGCGCCGAGCATTACTCAGCGCCCGGAGCCCGAGTCCCGACACGTCCAGACAGGAGCCCGCGGGGGAAGGACGGGGCAGAGGGTGGCAGCGGGGCGGGGAGCCGGCGTGTCGCACGCAGCCTGCCGGGGAGGGAGCGGGCGGCGGGGGGGGCGAGCGGGCACGGGCGGCAGGAGAGTGGGCGCGGGGCTGGGGGAGAAAGCGGCGTGGGGTGGGCACGGCGTGGGTGAGCGGGAACGGTGTGTGGGGTAAGCATGCACAGCGCGGAGAAGTGTGTGTGATGGGAATGCTCAGCGCGGAGGAGTGTGCGCAGGGTGCAGGGTAAGTGTTGGTCGTGTGGGGTGAGAGTGTGCGGCGTGGGTCTGGAGCGCGGAGAGCCGGGTGTACCTGGCCCGTGGGCATGTCCGCACGGTGTGGGGACTGTGCGTGGGGTGGGAGGTGAGTGTGCATGGTGTGGGACCATATTCGTGGGCACTTGGGGGACTGCACGCTGTTGGGGGTAGCGTGCTCAGGGCATGGGGGAAAGGTGCTGTGGGCGTGGGGTGTAGTGGTGTGCACAAGGAAGCAGGGTGTGCGCGGGGTATGGGTGATTGTGCATGGTGTGGGATACGCACACACCAGGTGTGGAGTGAATACACTTAGTGTGACAGGGCACCAAGTGTGGGTGAGGGCACATGGTGTGGGGTGATTTGTGCATGGCTTGGTTGAGTGTGTGTGGGACAAGGGTGAGTGCACAGCATGCATGAGTAGGGGGGACCATTGTACCTGAGCACAGTGAGAGAGCAGTGCACAGGTGAGTGTGCATGGCAGGGTGTGAAGTGTGAGGGTGCATGGGGTGTGATGTGTGTATGGTGTGGGGTAAGTCCTAGGGCAATGGGGATGTGAGCAGGCATTAGGTATGGCATAAGGTTGCATGGCATGGTGTGAGTGTGCATGGTAATGGTGAGTGTGCATGGAGTACAGAGAAAGTGTGAGTGGTGAGCGTCAGCATGTGTGCAGTGTTGAGGGTATGACTGTTTTCAATCCCAATGCCTGTGTGCACTGGCTGTGGGGCAAATGTGCACAGGGTGTGAGTGTGTGCAATGTGGTCAAGTGTGGACAATGTGGATTGAATGTGATTGAGGCACAGGGTGAATAGGCAGGGTATGGGGGCATGGGTAAGTGTTAATGGGGATGGAGAGAGTGCATGGTGTGGGGTGTGTATACCAGCAGGCAGGAAATACATGGGGCATGGAGTGAGTGAACACAGGAAGAGGGCTGTGCAAAGCATGGAGGAGGAGTGGGGATGAGTGCCTCTGTGGTATGGGATGTGCAGGGGATGCTCGAGGTTCACAGAGGTATCAGGGTGTGCACATGGGGACTGGGGATGCTGGCACGACCTGTGGTTGTACAGGAAGGCATTCCTGATGGTGCGAGGTGTGTGGGTGCCTGTCGGTGTGCACAGGGGTATGAGTGTGAGTGACACATGCTGGGGGTGTGACTCTGTGTTTGTGGGCATGGAGAATGGGCATGTACATCCCATGTGTCAGCCCCAGCTCAGTGCCGGGAGAGCAGTGCTGCAGGGCCAGTGCTGATGGAGAAGCTGTGGATGTGCTTCTGCCTTCCCTCAACAGGGCCACCAAGCCCTGCCAGCCTCAGCCCATAAGCTCTCCCAGGCTGGACACCCAATTTTTGCCCACCTCCTTGGCATCATCCATTTAGTTCTTGGTCACCCCTTACCTTCATGGATTCCCAATGGGCAGGGTATCTTTCATCTAGGAGCTGTGCAGTGGCCTTGCAGGTTATCCCTGTGTCACCCTGCTGCTTCCTTGGAGACAGGAGAGTGGCCCTAGAAAAGCCCAGGCTCACTGGGCTTACAGCAAATGCGATCTGCCCCAGTGCAGCCTCTTCCCAGTCGTGGGGATACTTGGTGTCCCCTTAGTTTGGATGCTCACTCTGGGGCTAGGGGCCTCCACTTGGACACTGGGGATGGGGGATGGCAGGCAGTACCCTTGCAAGCCCCCACTATCCCCAGCCATCACAGCCCACCCCAGGCTGGTGTTTGAGCCATAAACAGATGCCTGGCAGCTGACAAATCACTCGCCACCAGGTGGGTGCTGTGTATCTCCCCACCAGCACAGCAGCACTGACAGGGGATACTTTCTCTGCTTGTGTGATGGTTCCTGTTTTCACCAGAGAGGAAAATGTGCTTCCTTTGGGAAATGAGTTGCATAGGGGATGAGGCCTAAGACTATGCTGGTTCTCCTTGGGCGCAGTGGTGTGGCATCACCACTGAGGTTCCTTGTGTAGTCCTGAGGTTGCTGGCTGTTCTCCTGTCCCCAGCTCTGCTCCTGAGTGGGCTTAGCCTGTGGGCAGGTGTGGACACCAGTACAGAGCCAGCATCTACCCTCCAACTTCCTTGCCCACACCGTTTAGCAGGAGGCAAGGGTGCAGAACCTTCTATCCCTCAGGCAAGGACCTGAGAATACAGAGTGGTTCCTGGCACAGCGTAACGCAGCACTCATCACTTCCTCCATAGCTGCTGCCCTCCTGGATCCCCCAGCACCCAGCAAGTGATGTGCAGTGTCCCACAGGAGTTTAGGAATGGTGTCAGGACACCCTTTAGTCACCTGCCACCAAAGGAGGTGCAGACTGGTGATGAGAGATGTGGTGTCAGGGTTGGGCAGAGCGAACCAGCAGGCTTGTGGACATGACAAACAATGGTCCCTAACTCAGAAGCCGTTGCTCCCACCCTCTCCAGTTCCTCTCACACAAGACCTGGCTCCTGTCTTGAGTTTCTCCTTTACATTCTGGAATAGACTGTCTGAACCCTCACTTAGCAGGCAGGGGTAGGGCAGAGGAACAGCCTCCAGTTTCAGGCAGCTTCCTGGCTCAGCTGTCCTCAGCAGGTCCTCTGAACCCCTTTCTTTCTCAGGCCACCCCAGGGATTACATGTGCTACCCTCGGCCTGGACTCACCAGAGATCCCCTGGTGAAAGTGGAACACCTTCCCAGCAGAAGCTCCTTCCCCGTGGGAAGGGACCCTTGCTTCCAGGCTTCAGGAGCACAGATATTTGTATATTCATTAGGATCCTGTACACAAAATAAATGCCAAGGAAAATCAGAGGAGAAACGCTTTCCTCCTTTCATAATCACTTCCAAGAGCAGGTGTCTCACTCGCACGCTCCTGTTGACTTGGGAGGAGACCAGCCGCAGTGCCCCACAGTCTCGGTGCTCACAGCAGGGACAGGGGGGGACCTGTTTCCTCATGTCCCAGCAATGTCCTGGGGCTGAAGAGGAGCCAGGTGAGCCTTTTGCTCCAGCCTTTCTTCTACATTACACCGGCAAAGCCCTTAAGCACAAGATTAAGCACCTGTTGTGTCCCAGGAAACTGGGGGACTGAGAACAGGACCTGGCCTCTCTGAGCAGGGAGGGGTGTAGGCAGGTGTGTGAGGCTGGTGGAGGGTTCTTTGGTCCTGGTGGGACCATCAAAGCTCAGGGCAAAAAGCTGAGTTTTCTGAGAACACTGCATCTGTTCTTATCATTACTATAGGCCCCCAGCTGGGAACGCAGCATCAGTGGGTCATGGGATGTGTCACCTCCAAGCTTCTGTCCCATCTCCAGCACTGCTCAGCAGCCTCACACTCTGCAGAGACCAGGAAGGGATGTGGGATTCTGTCAGAGCTGGAATGAAGGTGGTTGCTCCCCAGAGCCAGCACACAAAAGGTGATGGGGAAGTACCTTCTGCAGGGCACTGCAGATATACCCCTTGGAGCTCCCCTGCCCAGGCACTCAGGCAGGTCCCTCCTTTCAGCAGCTTACATGATGCCCCAGGATGTGCTTTGTGCAGGGGACTGGGGAGGCATCCATACCTCTTCCTCTCCACCCTCCCTTGCCTCCATCCTTCTATCTCTCTGTCTCTCCATCCCTCTTGCCATCCCTCCATCTCTTACACTGCACATCCTCCTGCCCAGCCTTCAGACTGCCTGCAGTTTGCCTGCTCTGTTCCCCTTCCCTTGTGCAGGAGCAGGTCCTGCCAGCACCCCACAGCACAGGCTCCGCACCCCTGGGAGAATGGGACCGGCTCTCCTGTTGTCATCTCCATCACAACTCCTTTCCAGCACCTCAGCACTCAACCCGTATCTTGCTGGCTTTCTGCCCTTCTTTCCTTCTGGCATATGCCCTTCTCTAGCCCCTTCTGCTTTGTGATAAGCAACTTCCAAGGCCTGTGTCCTGGACAGTCATGCAGCCTCTCTGGGTTTCTGCAATGTCTAAGGATGACCTACTAGAAATGTATGGCAGGGAAATGCAGAGGTTGAGATCTCTGTACGTATCGTGCTGCTCCTACTTGTTCTTACAGGCTGGCTGTGGGCCCACAGATGTGACCAGATGGCAGCACAGGGAGAGAACAGCCTGCTCTGGGCAAGAACAGTCCTGGCCATGCTGCAGCCTTGGAGGGGCTGATGGCCTCTGGGACCAGCAGGGCCAGCCAGTCTGTGTGTGCAGGTGTGGGAAGATGAGGCAGCTCTGATTACAAGAGTGGGGTTGAAGGGGTGCAGGGGGATGCTCTGAGGAATCTTAAAGTGAGGGGAAGCTTGGACAAGGAGAAGGAGGAGGAAGGGGAGGTTTGCCTGGAGCCCATACAGCCATCCACTTACCCAGCTTTTGACATCCTGAAGCACAGCTCTCTTCACTCCCCTGCCTGGCAGCACCCATGGGACTGGAGCGACAGCTGTATGAGTCAGGGCTGGGTGTGGGGTCAGGGTGACCCTGCCTTTTGTGGCAGCATTAGTCACCATGCCAAACTTCCCCAGCCCAGCAGCACTGCAGCCCCCAGCATCACTGCCTTCTTGCTGGCTCACACCCCACAACTTGCCCGAGTTTGCTCGATGTGACTCAGGACCAACCACACGGCCACTGGTCTGGCCCGGCCAGTCCTCCCAGCTGCCCAGGGCTGGGGCGCTGGCAGAGCCCAGGGCAGTGGGTGAGTGCCAGCACCAGCACTCAGCCACGCTGCCCTTGCGTCAGGGCAGAAAGGCAGGACCTGGCCACCTCTGGTCATCCCTGGGAGCATCCTTGAAGTGAGACAGATCTTCCTTCTTCATCTTCCTCCCAGCACCTGGCAGAGGGTGCCTCGATCACAGCAGGGTGCAAGGAAGGGGTTGAAGCCCTGCTGTGGGTACCATCCCATGGGCTGGAGCAAGCCCCCATGCACGCTGTCTCCCACACACCACAGGGACTGGCCATGCTGGGGGACACCTTATGGCAGAGCTGGTTTCATCACGATGGGGGATGCCAACCCTTGCACTGCCTTTGGCAAGGAGACCATGTCTCCAAAAGGGCTAGGCTACTGGCTGGGGTGGTAGGGAGGTGGCTGGATGGAACTGCTCAAGCACATCTGTGCAAGGCTGCTCCAAGTGCCTCCTGTGGGGAGGGATGCACAGCCACAAGGATAGGTGAGAGGTGCTGGTCTCCGTGTAGAGTGATGAGGGCATGAAGCCGCCTCAGCAATCACTTTTCCTGCAACTCTGCCTTCCAGGGGTATGCACAGGCAGATCCCCCTCCCTAGAGATGGAGGATGGCTGCTGCTTTTGTTACAGGGTGAGTAATGAGCCCATGGAGTGGAAGATAGTTGGATAAGGTGAGATGCTGGCAGTCAGAAGCAGGACCCAGGAGTGAGGGAGCCTCTGATCTGGGGGAGCTAAGGGGCGGTCTGGTGTCAGGCAGCTCCCTCACAGCCTCCAGAGCCCACTGCTCTCACAAACACTGCTTAGTGTGAGCCAGGCCAGCACAGCCACTCTTGGAATGCTGGAGTTATGTGGAAAGAGCAGGGCCCAGACACCAGTGTTGCAGAGAGTCCGACAGGAAAAGAAAGTACACAGACCCCACATGTTCACAGGCAATGTCTCCAAAGAGCATGTCTGGGCTCCTTGTGCAGCCCAGCTCCTGTCCCTCGAGAGATCGTGCCCACTCTCTGCACTCTGCTTTAGGTACCCGGGGTCAGAACATATTCCCTTGCCTGAGTGCTCGGAGATGTTGCAGCAGAACTGGCCTGGACACCCCCCCAGTACCTAAGTCCCCCACTCCAGAGGCAGCCACTGCACACACTGGAGTCCCAGAAACAGGGCAGAGCCAGAGGGAGCTGAGTTGGGTCAGCAGAACCCCCATGATGGGCAGGGATGAGCCAGGCCCTCTGGAGCAAGTTGGGTTTAATGTGTCCTTGTGGCTGCCTGGGTGACTGACATCTGTCACTGAGAAATGGAGTGAGGACAGTTACAGGCAGCTCCCTGGAGGGAGCAGCAGAGCCTGGAGAAGGAAAGTTGAGGCCTCCCAGGAGAGCAGGGCTGGTCAGGCAGGAGCCCTGGCCAGGACCCAGTTCTGCTGCTGGCCAGGCAGCCCCTGCTCAGCGACAAGCTGTGAGCTGGCAGTGCAGCCACAGGAAAAGGGTCTGACACACTTTTTGGGTGCCACTGTCCAAGCCTGACCACTCAGCTTGGCTGAACTGGTACCAGGTTTCTGGGCCTCCCCTTCTTAGAACTTATCTCTATTACTCCAAACTTTCCTAAAGCGCTTCTTTTTGGGGGGCAAAAATATTCTATTTTTGGTCTCAGTCCAGAGAGATTTTCAAGTTTGATTGAATTAATCTGTCCAGCTCTTTTCAACTTGGGAAATTGAAGGGAAAATTGCATTCTTCCCATTTCAAAATAAAATGTAGAGAAAAAATAAAAACACAACTGTCATTAACATTACAGGGGTCTGAGATTCTCTCTCTCTCGCTCTTTTTTTTTTTTTTTTTTTTTTAATCCAATTATTATAAACTTCCTCTTTTTCCCTTGGGAAGATCCTGAAAGTTTTGCAACATAAACTGTCCAGTAGCAGTGATCTGGGCTACACATGCACATCTACAACTATAACCCCCCCAGACTCTCCAGCTGCTCATTGCACCCACACAGCCACCCTTGTGCAGCCCTGGTCTTCACCAGCTGCCTTCCCTACCAGAACAGAGTCCTGCTTGACCACTGCCCACAGGAGCACGGGGATGAGAATCAGGGGGTTGTACAGACTCACACACACACTCTGGTGCCCATTCTCCCAAGTACAGTCCCATGCACACCCATACACACACCCCCCACACACATCCACATGAGCAGCTCCCCAAGCACAGCCACTTGCACAACCCAATGAACTTCCATGAGCCCCCCCACACAGCCACATTCATGGAGCCATAGAATCATTTAGGTTGGAAAAGACCTCTGAGATCATCGAGTCCAACTGTAAACATCACACTGCTGTGTTCACCACTAAGCCCTGCTCCCATTCCCCATGCATCTCCCCATCCCACCCCTGCCCACTCCCATTTTTCCATGCGCCCCTCCATCCCACCCCATGCCCACTCCTATGTTCTCCATGCACCCCTCCATCCCATGCCACCCCATTCCCCCTCCCATATTCCCCATGCATCCCTCCATCCCATTCCCACTCCATATTCCCCATGCATCCCTCCATCCCGTTCCCATTCCCATTCCCGTGTTCCCCGTGCCGTGCCGCAGCTCCCCCTGGCGGCTTCCTGCCGCCCGCTGCGCCCCGCATCCCGGGTTGCCATGGCGACGGCGGGGCTGCTGCGCCCCCCAGGCCGGGAGCTGCTGGATCTTGAGGGGTTCAGCAGGCTCCTGGGGGAGCTGCAGGACTTCTAGGAATCTGGGGGACTCTTGGGGCGCTTCTGGGGACCTGGGGAGTAACAGCCCTTAGGGACTGCTGGGGTGTGTTAGGAATCTGGGGTGAGGTCCTATTGGATGGGGAGCTTTTGGGGACCTGTGGAGGTCTGGAGAACTGAGAGATTTCGGGAGGGCTCTGCTGGCTGTTCAGCCCTCTCCAGACCATGGGGCCTGTCCAGACCCTGACAGGCTACTGGCAGCCTTTGCCTGTGTCAGGGCTTCTCCTGGCTATCAAAGGAATGGATTTGGCTTTGCCAGATCAGGAGCAGTAGGGAGCTGTGGTAAGCAGCTGTCAGCCCCCAAAAGAGCTGTCCCTTTTTCCCAGTTGGACAGAGAACAAGACACACAGCCCAACTGGTTTTGCACATCCATGAGAGGCTCACAGACACAGTGCAGAGGTAACTCATGGATGTGCAGATGAGTTACCCCACAAGCACAGACCATGTGCTTCCTCTCCACATTTTTGGTTTCTGTGATCTCCATTCTTCGGGAGCTGTGGTTCGGGGCAATGGCAGAGAAGACACAGGTCAGACACCTTACTCAAAAGTACTAAATATCTTCCCAGGGTTTTGTGCATTGCCACACCTCCAGAGCCATGTCCATGCAGCCCAGAGCATGAAAGCAGCCCATTGTGGGGGAGCTGAGACAGAATCCAGAGAAGGAACTTGCCAAAGGTTGGAGCTCAGACTCACAGAGGGTTTCAGAATCCCTCTATAGGTGGTCTCAGCTATGGTTCCAGAGGACAACAGGGGTGACCTAAAATTTCACAGGACCTGCCTGAACTGACCTCTCCTGACAGGCAGTCCAGGCCTTGAGGTGTGCTAAGTGCATCCAATTCAGAGGGATCTGCAGAGCCTACAGAACAGCTTCACACATCTTCCAGCACAAAGCTCCTGCAACTCTCCAGCTCCCTTCCTGGAGGACCATTTTGCACCCACACATGTCCTCTCTGTCCCAGACTCACCTGAGGAAATACAGTATGACATGCAAACATGCTCTCACACAAGCACACATGGGGACAGTGTCACCGACACACATTGGCAATTCACTGTGTAGTCATAGAGATGCAGGAAAATACACAGACCAACTTATTTACACACCCATGAGGGGCTCACACACAGAGCAATGAGTGTATATACAAACTCACATGCACACATATGGTCATGAACAAGCATGAGCATGCTGCCTGTGCATGCACACACACCAAGCTGCTTGCATGCACAGGTACCTTCACCGGCACCCACCCTACCCTGCTCACACCCACCCACGTGTTCCCATGGGTGGGCGTGGGGACAGGAGTTCCCGGGAGCCCTGTGTGCCTCCCTTCTCCCAGCACCACTGTGGCCAAGTCAGAAGGGAATTTCCAGCTGCGAAGTTGCAGCTGACAGATTTAGAGATTCCCTCCCCAGTGATTGCTGGGCCAAGTTAATGGTTCACCAGCACCTTACTTCTCCTGCCCTTCCCTGCTGGCTGCCTGGGGCAGGAGAGGAAGGACCCACTGGTGGGCATCTCCAGCACCCCATGCAGTCTCCCTTGCCTTACAGTCTGCCCAGCACTGTGAGCTCTGCTTTTACCCTGCCTGGCACTGCCCAGTACATGGGGCATTGCCCACCTCAGCTACCTCAGCTTGGAGCTCTCTTGAAGAGGGGTGGACAGGAAAACCCCCAGTGCCCAGCACTGCTGCAACATGGAGGGCAGGCACAGGAGCGTGGACCTCTCTGCCAGCCTCTCACCCTGCTGACATCCCTCTGGGGATCCTCAGCCCAGTGGGCATTGCCAGCTGAGCAGGCACTGCACACACACACCACTCTGTGGTTACCTAAACCCCTATGCTGGGTAACCCTGGAGAAACCAGTTCCTGTGGGATCCTTGCAGCATGGGAGGGACCCCCTCAGAGATCCCTGGTGCCCCTGGAACAGAGGCTTGGAAGCTTGCCTTGCTGGGCAGCCAGACAGGCTGCTCCTCACCCTGTGTTTGCCCATGAGGAGCACAGGCTGATCAGGTTATAAAGACGTACATGCCTGGCACCCTGCCATCCAGGTGGGGTTGCACGTGGCCCATGGCACGCCAAGTGAATGCCTTGCATACCACCAAGCCAACAGTGTCAGCGCTGTCCAGGGCTCCTGTGTGCCAGGCTCTGCAGCAGGGACTGCAGTGACCGTGGCTGGAGTGAAAAGAATACAGGGTCCCTTCAAGAAAGTCAGAGCACAACACCGTAGTGTTATGGCAGCTGGATGTACCTCCAGCATGAGGCATGAGTGGAGGCACCGTGGACTGGAAACATCCCAGGTCAGATGGTAGTGGACACAAACTGGCACCCAAACAATGACAGCTGTAGGTGATGGGAGGAGAGCACTCACACAATGGAAGCAGCAGAGCAGGGCAGGAGAGTACTCGCCCTCATCCCTACACATCTCCAGGCTCAACGAGCCCAGAGAAAATCAGAAAGCTGGACTTTGCCACAAATCCCAGCAGGGCCAGAGGCTGGCAGGAGTGTAACTAATTGGGACTCACAGCAGGGGCAAGACAGCTCTCCGGCTTGTTCCATTCCAGTACGGTGGTCAGCGCTTCTCAGCCCTCCCCAGGAAGCACCGTGGCATACTGGCTTTAAATAGCTTTATTAGTGGAAGCTCTGTGCCCACAGCTCCCACCGCGGGGGCCGCAGGGATGCGGGGCAGCCCCATGCTGCCCTCTGGGGAGGCCAGGATTCCCCAGAGTGCAGAGCTGAGCTCACACACGCTGACCCTGCCACTGGCTCCACCTGTCTCTGTCCCAGGGGCGCCTTGTGAGCCTGGAGGTGACCTCCCAAATTGTCCTCGCCTGACCCCAGGCTGTCAGATGCAGAGGCTGAGCTCCTGACGGACGGAGCACTTGCGGCACTGCACCACGCAGCACCAGTGGAAGCGGCAAAGGCAGTTCTCCTCCAACACCACCGTCTCGTCCCGGTGCCCTCTCCCGCAGCACAGCAGGTCACACCCACTCGTGTCCATGGCTGTGCTGTTGCAGACACGGCCCCTGGTACCCAGCGAGCCTGTCTTACGATTAGCCGAGCAGAAATCAGGTGAGTCAGCCGAGTAGATGAGGTCCTGTTTATCAGGAGGCTTGATGTTGTCACCCACAGGGATGAGGGTTTTCCCGTCGTTGCCTCCCATCACCTTGAAAGCCCCATTGAAGCGCTCGAGGAGGCGGTCCCCCACCTCGCGGAAATGGGGCATCTTCCTCCAGCAGGTCCGCAGGGTGCAGGAGCCTGACAGCCCGTGGCATTTGCACTCTGTCCTCATGTAGCTGCGCACCGCCTGAGGAAGAGACAGCCATGCTCAGCCCTCGGCTCCCTCTCTCGCTGCCCAGCGCCCCCAACCAAACCCCTGCCTCTTGGTGCTGCCCTGGCCCGGGGGAGGGGCCGGGGGTGGAAACCCGGGGGGTTTCCAAAGCACCTGCAAAGGATACCCAAAAGATATTGGGTCATATTTCAGCCAAAGCTGGTGCAGGTACATGGCTTGGGGACACTGAAGGCGGGGCACAAGGGGTTCAGGGGACAGGGAGTGCAGGGGCCTTACCAAACGCCCGGCTTCGTTGTTGTGCAGGTCAATAAGAGCTCGGATGTCATTTTTGCCTTTCTTGTTCTTGGCATCCATGAACTGCTGGGATTTCTCATAGCCAAACTGCACATCATCCCCACAACCCCCCCACTCCCAGGCAGTGCCCTCTGTGCCTGGCCCCGCTGTGGGCGAGGGGGGTGCCCGGCTCCGTGTCAGCTCACAGCCACACTGCAGCAGCTCTCCCATGCTGCAGGCCTGCGTGATGGCGTGGCTCACTCCGGCCGCCGTGATGGCATACACGAAGGCTGTTTCACGGATATCTGCAGGAGGAGGGACAGGGCCGAGACGTGGGGTCAGTTCCAGCACGCAAAGCACCACCCCCTGGCTGACATCCCAGGGGCTCAGATCCCCCTTCTCCCTCTTCATATATGTTCAGCGCTGCTCCCTGGGTGATGCACCCACCATGAAACAGGCTGCCTGGAGAAGGAGCTGCCTCTTGCAAGCAGATTTGAAGACTCTGGGGGACAGTCAGGCCCTGCCTGTGTTCCTCCACTCAGCTGTGGAGAGGCAACAAATCTCCTACCTTCTCTTGCAAGTCTGGGTGCTGCCCCATAGGAAAGAGGGAAGCTCAGAGACCAGAGAGTGGTCCCAGGTGACCAGGTGGTACCCACAGCCTCCTCACACTGCCCTGCAATATCCCTCCAAGCAGTAAAAATCCCATCCCCAGCTCCAAACTGGCACCTGGAAACAAACACTGTGAGGGATACCGAGAGTGCCACTCACCCTCTGCAGTGACGAAGCTGTGCTGCCTGCTCTCCCCCCACTACCCTCTTTGCCATGGGGAGCTGCCTGCCCCCCTCTCTCCACCGGCACAGCCTCCACCCTGCAGGATTATTTATTATTAGTATTTGCTCCTGTCTCTCTCTGCTCCGGGACACGAATTCCAAGCATCTTTCCCCTGCCCGGACCTGCCGCTCGCAGCCGCAGCCAGCGGGGGATTCTGGCAGCAGGGGTGCGGCGCCCTGCTCGGGGGGCTCCTGCACTCCCCCTGCTTCATGCCAGCCCAACTCCTGCCCACCCAAATGCCAGGGCAGGGCTGGCCCAGGGTGGTGGCCTGCAGGAGATTCCTGGGGAGGGAGGGGAAGGTGGGTTTTGGGGGGTATCCCATCTCTCCATCTTCAGTATTCTGGCTTGGGGAGGCTGCAGGGGCACCAGTTCCATGAGCAGCTCCTCCAAAAGCCCACACAGCACCTGCATCTGTCTGGTGTTAGCAGGAACTGGGCACACCGGTGCCTTTCTGGCAGTGCCACCTAGGGGATACCACCCCCTCCCCAGGCCCTCCTGCCCCCGCAAACCACCTGACCACCCGCCTGCTCCCACCTGGGGTTGGAAGAACCCTCAGCACACAGCCCAAAACTGGCAGAGGTTCCCATGCCACCCTGCCAGCTGGGCCCTGTGGGGATGCTGCTCCTCTGACAGTTCCCCCAGACACGTGGCTGCCCCCAAGCCAGCCTGTCCTGGCATGCCACACCTGGCACAGGTGGCAGCAAGGGAGGAGGGGACAGCCATGACTGTGCCAGGGAGGCCATGCCCAGAAATGAGAGGTTTGCAGTATCCCTGGATAAAAAGGATATTGGATGGGGGGTACTCATCTGATGGAGCTGGGAACCCCAAAATTGCTGGGGTAGTTTATGCAGTTCCTGCAGGCTTACAGGGAGACTGGTGCCTGCTGGCACCTCTGAGGGCTTCTGACACCCATCTTGTTGCCCTGGGGAACTCCACACTTCTAGCTGGGATGCCCCATGTCCTCAGAGTGCCAGGGACTCACAAACTCACTACTGTCCCTATGACATTGCTTATCTCAAACACCCCAGCACTGAGGCTGGACCAGTGTGGTGGCTCCTTCAGCATTCCCATGCTTGATGTGCCCGTGTCTCCTCCAACACAAGCTGTTCCTGGGTACCCAGTAGCTCATCTGCCAGTACCTTTCACTCACCACCTGGTCTGGCCCTGCATTCTGGCACCACCCCATTTCCTGTGCCTGGCACAGATCCCACCTGCCTCACCTCCAGGTTATGGTGAAAATAGGTGACTCCAGAGGCAGGAGAGTCCCTCATGTGCCCTGACTCCTTACCTCTTGACTGAATATACTTCCCTGAGTTGGGGGAACCCACATCTACAAATCAGCTTTTTAAATGAGCCTATCACCTTCCCATGGGCCAGTGTCTCTCTTGGGGCTTCAGCTCTGACCCCTACTAGTATCTGCAGTCAATTGGGTGCCTGGGGCACCCCACCCTTTCCAATCCCCCCAGGGCTGCCACCTTGACCCTCCTGCATGGCCCATGGACATACCCACTCTGCCTTGGGCTGGCCATGCGCCAACAGGTGTGGTGGCTGAAGAGACTGGGGCTTGCTCCAGCATCTTCATCTGCCATAGCACAGGGACAAACATGGGAAGAGGGGCAGGACTAAATTCACCTCCCACTAAGTGATCTTACCAGCCCACGGTGCTTTGAGCATCTCCCCTTGCTTGGAGCACCATCCGCTCCCAGTCTCTCTCCTTGAGGAGCATGGCAGGGCCTTCCCACCCCTTACACACTCACGGGTGCCCTCGTGCTCTGCTCCTGCTCTGATTTTGATGCAGCTGGGCCTAGCTTGGACCACTGTATCCACTGTCTGAGTCCTGCACATACCTTCCTGCCACCCAGCCCTGTTCCTCAGGTTGACATCAGGGTGCCCATCCAGGGACAGGGACAGGAGACAAACACTCCTCTGCTCCCTGCAAGGCCAGGAGGAGGGATGTGAAGGGCACCCAACGGGGTGAGAGGCAGCTCCCAATGGCTGCACACTGCCTCCCACCCGGGCCCCTTCCCGCAGCACACCCTGGGGTCCCGGGGGAGCAGTAAATCACTGCCAGACGAGGGTGCATTCTTGGGCTTCATGAAGCCCCGCACTGTCTGGGAGCATTGGTAATTGCTTCATTACAACACAGGGAGACATGTCCCGGCAGTAAAACCTCAGCGTGACTGCACCGGGGAGCACTGAGCAACCCCCTACATGCACACACACACACACACACACAGCTTTGCATGCCAAGACTCTGCTCCAGGAGTCCCAGGGAGGTGTGTGACCAGGCTGGGGTCTTTCTGGGAAATGGGAAGCTGAGGAAGCACTGGCCTTACCCTGCTGCAGGATCTTGCCGAAGTACTTGCTGTGGCTGGTGCAGTTCCAGCGGCGGAAGCGGAATTGGTACTGGCACTCCCGGACGCCCAGCTTGGTGCCCTTGGCCACCTCCTGCACAATCTCTGGCTCCAGCTGGCACAGCTCTGCCTGCTTCCCCGCCAGCCGCTTTGTCTTGCGGCAGATGCTGTTGGGGTCCATGACCAGGGGGCTCCCCACTGCCCTGCAGGAGGGGACAGTGAGCAGAGCAAAACCAGCACCCAAGCCCAGGAGAGACCAGGCTGTGGATGGGACATGACCACACCTATCCCCAGGGATGGACCAAGGTTGCAGGGCAGTGCCAGCTCCATGCTGAGCCTGACAAGGGTGACAAGGGGACAGAGAGACGTATGCAGAGGGGGCAGGACAGTAGGTATGGGTGGGTCACCCAGGCAATACCTTGCCCTGGCCATCCATTCAGGGAATGGGAGGGTTCTCCAACTGTGGGACAGGCTATAGGATGATGCTGGCACATACTACTCTACATCCTTGGGGACATCCATAGGGACATCCATGGGGATGAAGGTGGTGTCCCTGACAGGAGATGGCAGAAATACTCTGCTACTCAGCAGCTGCTCTTTGGGGCTGGCACTGACCTAACACAGCCCTGGCATTGCCATGTGACCAATGCCCGATTCAGCTGCATCTCCCAGCGCTGTGGACACAACAAGGAGCTCAGCCAGCATCCTTGGTGTGTCTCTCCCTCTTCACGGGGGCTCGCTACTTTACTCCGTGGGAGACTAGATGAGTGACCTTGCTTCTGATAAAGCCCCTCGGCTGCTGGCCAGGATCCTGTACTCACCTCCCCAAATCCAGGCACTGACTCCAGGGAATGGAGCTGCAGGCGGGTGCGGGAGTGCAAGGGAGGGATGCAGGTGGCATCGCCAGCTTTGCCAATGCCAGTGAGGGAGGGCAAGTCTTGGCTGGGCCCACGTCAGAGGCAGCTCCTCCTTGCCAGCACAGCTGGAGTGAGGTGCCTGGCTCCCTGGCCCTGAAGGCAAAGTCTGAGCACAACGCTGTGCTCCCCGGTGTGCCATCGGCTACAGAAACTCCTGTACTTTCCCCACACATTTTGCCTGGAGTGCCCTCCACGGCACAGCTCGTGCAGCTGCACAGCTTGCCAGCACCCTGCCTCGTGCTGGTGTGGGCGATGCTCCAGCTCTGCCACGGGCAACTCCAGAGCCATGGGCCACATGAATTTAGCACACCCTAAACTCAGCCCACCCTTGCCTCCAGCGCTACTCCTCTGGGCTCAGAGCTCATCCTGCTCAACAGTATGACTTTTGTGGCCATGGATGCCCACAGAACCTCAGGGCTGGGCCCAGGTTATACACCAGGACATGCCTGATGATTGGGAGGCTGCATTCCCAGGGATTCCCTGGGGAGCAGTGCTTGGGCGGCCTGTGCTGCCTTCAGCCCCACTCACTGGAGAACATCAGCTGCACAGCTTCCAAACCCAGAGCTTTATAGTCTGGCCAAGCCCCAGGGGCTCAAAAATCACAAGCTGAATCTCAGTGTTTAACTGTGTTCTGAGTTTCCTTTTCACTCTTGTGCAGCTGAGGGGCTGTGTTTGGGACACTTAGGCTGCAGTACTCGGCTCGCAATCCTGTCCCTAGTGCAAACCCCCTCCAAGCCCCTTGTTTGAAGCTCAAGGCCCTGCCAGGATCCCCCTGCCTCTCGTCAGGCTCCCCTGCTGCCTGGATCTCCTGCCCAACAGACCCCAGCTGGGCTTGGAGAGGACATGCCCTCTTGCACAGCCTGGAAAAGGAACCCTAATGCTTTGGCTAGAGGTTTAAAGGTTAAACAGCTTAACAGAGAGGCACAGCCTGGAAAGGGAACTTCCAGCAGGGAAACTGAGGCAAGTCCACACTCCTGCCAGGGAGAACCCACCTCCCTTTGCTCCCAGAAGCTCAGTTTCCATTTGCTGCAAGATTCACATGGATCTCTGCAAAGGGATGGGGCAGCTAGGGAAGCATCGCAGAGCTCGCCTGGCACAGGTCCTACATAGATAGGGAAACTGCGGTCCACGTGGAAAGTCACCAGAAAATCTGTCCAGTCCCATCTCATGATGACCACACAGGGATCCAAGCCTCTATGTTGGTCTTCAAGTTTGCTGTCCTTTGTGACCATGGGCTCCCAACATCTACAGCAGGATGGCGGAGGTTTGGCTTCCTCCACAGATGGAGTGGGGAAGAGGGGGAGCCGGGATGGGACTTTCATTAAGAGATGACTCTTTGTACTCATATAAAAACGATGCGCCAGCCCCCCGGGGCTGTCAGATCAAATACTGAACTGTGGCTCACCCCAGCCCGCTGGATCAGGCCGGGAAGAAGAGCTCAGCCTCGCGGGTCCGGGGGGTGATGGGCGGCTCACTGGCACCGCGGGGGTCCCCACCCATGGTCCAGGCAGCAGCAAGCCTGGCGGAAGAGCATGGGAGCTTTCTGTCCGTGCTGACGAGGCGTGGGGTGGGCTGCCTAAGTCCAGCGCGATATTAATTTCCGCTGGGCTCCACTTTCTGGCACAGGGAGGCTGCCGGGAGCCCAAGAGCTGTTTTGCTTTGGAGGGTTCAGAGCGGGGGGAGAATGGAGGGAGACAAGGGCAAGAAAAATGCTGCCAAACTGCTACCACTTTGGCAAGGGCTCCGGCGCAGGGCCCAGATCTGCCTGAGCTTGTCCCACTCCAAGGCCTCCCGCATCTACAATTAAGGCGCCCCACCTCTGCTGCCGGGCACTCCTCCCCCTGCCCTGGTGAAGGAACAGGGTCGCCAGCCCGGCTCCCCGCAACTTGCCTGGGGCACCGCAGCCCCCTGCTGTCTCCTGCCTGGGAGCCCCCAGCCAGGGTCAGTAGCACAGCAGCATCCCTCCCACCTGCCCCTAGTGCCCTTTGCTGGCTGCCAAAACTGCTGCTGGCGGGCTCTGCCTTGCCCCGAAAGCCAATGGGATGATAAGCCCCACTTTCCAACCTCCTAGCACCCCTGTGTGAGGGAAACAACCTCCATTGCTGAAAGGGGAGACTGAGGCACAGAAAAGGGGCTGCAAACCACTGCCCACCTGCTGCTGCCACCCCTTAGGCTGCCACAGCCGCAGCCTGAGCCCAGTCCCAGTGACGCACATCAAACAGGAGTCACTGGGGCTTCTGATGCAACTTCTGTGCTCTGGATGCTGTGCCTTCTGCAACAGAGCTGGGGGTTGCTAAGAGCCATAATCACCATTTTTTTTCCAGCTCAGCTCGTGGTCATGGAGCTTCCAGTATGTCCCAGTCTCATTCCCTGCCAAAATCATAGATCGAGAAATCTGGGCCAAGTCACCATCTTCTCCTTGGGCGTAGGGATGATGTGGAGCAGGACTTCTGGCCCCTGCCAGCAGACCATTGTGGAAGGGACCCAGTGGGCTCCTGGTTTGCAGAAAGCCAAGGGAGGGAGGCTGGTAGAACTACACAGTGAGAAAGAGGATAGTCAGCTCTCAGAAGTGGCACCTGCGGGAGAGCACTGGTTAGGCCATGCCAACTCCATGTGGGATCTGACAGGCCTGCACCCATTGAGTACTGCTCCCTGGGCACTCCCGTGGGGCAAGGGGACTCCGCTCTATGGTAGTAAGGCCTACTACCTACTACCCTGCGACCTTGCCTCGCATGCGGGTCTCTATCCCAGCCTCTGGAAGCCTTCAGCAGGGCAATGCACAGTACTAGGGTACTCAAGTCATCACTCTGAGCCCACAGGTAATTCTGCACCCACCTGGAGAGGTAAGAACTGCAGCATGACAGCCCTGGAGAACTGATCTCCATCCCTGGGGACATAGGTCACCTCACTCCCTACACAATGATGTCACACTGAGTGACAGCCTACAAGTCAAACCCAAAGGGAGCCTGTCTCTTTCCAAGCTGTGCAAACAGGGCAAGGGGGACACACAGATGAATTTTCACCCATCCAGCTTTCCTACAGCCCACGCAGGCGTGCGGCAGGCACTCAGGCCCTCACCCGGGGCGTTGTGTGGGTGCTGCGACTAACCCACTAACCAGGGCAGCTGGGTGTGGAGACAGAGCAGGAGGCCCTTGAGGGTGTGGTGAGTAAGCAGCAAGTCACTGCCCTGGGGGGCACAGTCAGGGTTTGGCTTCCGAGCAGCACCAGGGGCACTGAGGGAGCAGGAAATGCCATGGGTTGGGAAAAGAAGGTGGACCATATTCACTGCCCTCCTCCTTACACCTCCTTGGCAAGGATGGCATGCAAACAGCTGGGAAGCTGCCTAAAGGAAAGAGGCTTTGGTGTGGCATTGCATCAACCCATGGACCTGCTAGCTGCAGGGTCATGCTGAGGCCAGGCTGTCGTGAGCAAGAGCTGCCCAAACTTGTGCTGCAGGTACTGGGGGGATGGAGGGAGCATGCACCTCCAGAGGTGGTGGTCCTAAAGCCAAGTCCAAACCCTAGAAGGGCTGGGATAAGAAGAAAGAAGTCCACCCACTCGTGATCACTGTGTTCTTCTTCTGGGTGCTGACAGAGGCTGGAGCTGGGACAGCATGAGAGCTTGGCTTGTTCATGCCCAGATGTGGGTGCCACAGGTTGTGGGAGGACCCTGCAAAGCTTAAGCAGACGTCAGGGTGTGCCCAGCACCCTCCTGCACAAGGGATGTTTGAAGCAGTTGAGATTCTGATGCAAAGCCCAGAAAAATGCTCCAGCTGGGGGCATGTGTAGGGCATGGCCAGCAAGCCTGGCTGTCACCACGAGAGAGTAGATGTGACCAGGAGCAGGGACAAGGGATGGCATTGGGGAAAGTTCAGCTGCCCTTGTGGGAGAAAACAAGTAGCCCAATACGGGAGCCAGTAGTCATCTCAAAGAGTGCAAGGGAAATATTGTCCCTTTGAAAAACCCAGGAAGTCAGCAGCTGCCACAGCAAGGGCATGGGGACCAGGCAGGGGCTCTCCCACTGGGATGTTCATTTCTGCTCATATGGTGCTGCTCCAGGGGAGAAGGCATGCCGGGGAAGGCTGGGCAGCCTGGTCTGTTGGGCACCGTGGGTCAGCAAGCCCAGGGGGTGACTCACAAGGCTCACCCCAAGGTACGCAGGCAGGGCCCTCCAGCCCAGCAGCCTGCCCTTACAGGCTCTAGCCGTGCAGTGTGGGTGCTGGTCAGGGCAGTGAAAGAGAAGGAGAGACCACTGTTGTATGAAACTCCCCAGGGTGTGTGTGTGGCTTGAGGGGCATGGGACTGGGACCCCCTCAAACAAGGGTACAGCCACGGGGACTGGTGGGAGGGCTCCTCCCTGAGCATCTCTGAAGAAGTCCCATGAAAATCTGGAGGTGCACTGCCCTTGTGCGTGGATGGGAAGAGGATGGAGGGTCCATCCCTCTGGGTGCCCTCAGACCCACAGATGGAGCAGAGCACATTTCAGCTAGGATGATTTTCTGCCTTGCTTTCTTTTCCATCTCCCACCTGCTCTCAGCCGTGCCCACAGAGAGCCAACAGGCACCAGTGAAGCTGGCTTTCCTTGCCCCCACCCCCAGAATGCCTCTGTTCCTGCAAGCACAGCCCAGCTGAAAACCGGCTCGGCTGAAATCCTGCCCTGGGGTTCCTCAGGCACTAAGTTTGCCTGCTCTGTATCTCTGCAGCCTCTGGGCCAGCCCAGGAGCCCCAGGCAGTCCCTACCTGTCCTGCTCAGGGAGAAATCACTGTTGCACAAGGAGCTGAGCAAGAAATGATCAAAGAATAGAGGAGGAGGGAGAAAGAATTTACAGAGCTGGTGGGAGCAAGGAGAGCCTACTCCCTGCAGCTTTGGCACCAATCAAGGTGTTTGCAGCAGGTGAGTGACGTATCTTCCATTGGCACTGACCACTAACCAGAAGCCTGCTCCCTTTTGCCATGGAAAGGTCTGCATCTTCAGTGAGCTCTCTGGAGACATCCTAACACAACGAGGATGCTCTTTCTCAGGCTACAATGTCACTAGCAGGATGTCAGTGCTTGTACGTCATATCTGAATCTTTTTCCATAGATGCAACCATCTGCCAGGATGGCACAGTTACCATCCATGAGTGACCAGACACAACTGTTCCTCTTGAGATCCAGCCCAGCTACAGCCCACTGCACCACTCTCACAACTTAGGTTATCAGTGGGGGAAAAATTTGGCTTGAAACAGGCCTGTATCCCTCCCACCACACAGATGATGTACTCAGGATGAAGTTGTAAAGACATTTCTTTCTTGGCCAGGGGAAAATGCCCCCTTGGCTAAGCACCCACAAATGCCCAGTGATGTACACACTGAGGTGTGCCATCAAAGTCCCTATGCATCAGTGACAGTAAAGAACGGCTCTGTCAATGCCACCAGTTCTGGAACTCTGGCACAACACACAGCTGCTCCTCTGAATCTCTCCCCACCAACAGCAAAACCCACAGACACCAGTGCTATGCAGACCTGGGAGAGGGGACCAGTACCAGGAGAAGGCACATGGGAAGATGCCTGTCATGAGTGCCCAGACTCCTCTGCCCCACACAGGAAGGGCTCCCTGAAATGATCTCAGCCAGGGGCCAAAACACCAGATTCTGAGGGAAGTAATTCATTAATCACCCAGCTGCTCCTATGCCCTGTCCTGGGAAGACTGGCACATCCATTTAGTGGTGCTGGTGGCCTAATCCACCCATCACCTCTTCCCAGCTCGCTGGCTCCAGAGTGAAGCAGAGTGTGAGCTGGTGATTCCCCTAAAGCCACTCCACTGCCCAGTGCATTTGCTGTGCAGCAGGCAGCTGAGTTATTATTCTTAAAATAAGGGTTCCTTTTCTTCTTTTTTAAAAGAAGAAAAACCAAGTTTGACCCCTTGCCCTCCTCTGCCAAATCCTGCTAATCTCCCAAAGTCACTGCTACCTGTGCACACATGGCACCAGCAGGACCCAGACTCCATGGTGAGATGCAGTTCTGAGCACCTGGGGCAAGGGGCACCGGTACCCCAGCACCCTGCCCTTGTTGGTGCTATCTGCCTGCCCCTGAAATTAAGGCAAAATGAGCTTCTGCTTCACCTCTACCTGTTCCAGTCATGGGCAGATGTCCTCAAAGCTGGAGCACAGGGCATGAACTTGGAGATATTGATGAGGATGGGGCAGAGAAAGCATGGACAGCTGAAGGGACAGCTGTGTATGTGTCTGAGAATTAGCCAGGGAAAAACAGCAGGTCTCAGGCTGCAGGAGGGTATATACCCTGCAGTGGCACAGCTACCCTGAAGTAGATGGCAAGGGAGCATGGGGACCCTCCACAGGCACCCTGCCTTGGCCAGGACTTGCCCCACCTCACTCTCCCCCTTTCTAACAAAAAACCCAAGGCAAGTCCCTCTCAGACCCATGTTAAACCCTTGCCTGGCAATAAACACAGCACTTGGGCTCCAGGGACAAACTCTGAGCTGATGTACAACTTGCTGTAACAGCACCATTTGTACCCACAAAGGCCCCCACTGCAGCCCTGGAGCCAGGGCTAGCAAACGGAATGGAGATGTGGAATAAATCACTGGTGGGCAGGCAGGGGACCATGAGGGGAAAGGCTTATGGAGAGCTTTATTTTAGGGGTCAAAAGACTGTGACAATGTGGAGACGAATAGCCTCAGATAATGAATGATAGCCCGGACGGCACGCCGGGGAGCTGGAATCTAAGCACTTAAAACCGGATAAAGACAGGCTGGGTGAAATTCTTAATAGATTTAAATAGTTCATGTTTCGACAGATACCTGGGCTTTCCAAGGCTGGGTCCCAGTTCTGTGCCTGTAATGAATCCCCCACCCCCTCTGGTATCCTGCAAGGCACCGTCTCTGCCTTTGATGAGGGCACCATTACAAATAGGGGTTTTGTCCCTGCTGTGTCCAGGTCACCATTCAGGGGGGACACTGTAGGGACCCTAAGGCTTTTAATTAAATTTGACTTATTGAGGGGTCTGGAAGCCACTAAGCCCCCTTGCCCACCCCTCAGGCGTACAAGCCTCCCAGACTGTGGGCTGGGGGTGCGGGGAGGCAAAGTGCAACTCTCACCACAGGACCTGTGTGCCCTATACTCCTGGGGATCCCCAAGCCCTCTGCCTCCAACGCACTTGTGTGCCCAAACCCTGACAGTATGAGGGTGCCCCAGTCTGGATCAGAACAGCCAGTGAGCAGCAATTCCAACCCAAGCGGTGCCTGGATGTAGAGGATTCTGTTGTCCCCGATCTGGGGGACCACCCCCAGCGATCGAGAAACCCTGTGCACCCTCCTGCTTACCCGCCACCCCCCGCCCCGGGATGTCCTACTCACCACCAGAGCCCGATGATGTTAGCGGGGCAGAGGAGGATGAAGAAGAGCCCCAGCTGTGTCCGGGAGAAAGGCAGCATCCTGCCAGGACTGAGGAAAGCGTCGAACTCGCTCCACGCCGCTCGCCGGGAGCCGGGCACCCCCGAGGTCCGGCCGGGGCCCCGGCGGGTGGGTGCCCGCTGCCTCCCTCCACCGGGCCGGGCCGGGCCGGGCAGGCAACGCGACCGGCGGGGCCGTCCGAGACGGGCTGCGCTGGGCTGGGCAGGCACCTCCGGGCGGCTGGAGCGCGGCGCGGAGGCTGCTCCGGAGAAGGAGGAGGAGGAGGGACGGGGCTGCGAAAGCATCTGCTCCGACAGGGAAACCGGAGCCCGGGGGGACGGACAGGGCGGGCCGGGCGGGGGGACTCCCGGGTGCCAGGCTCCGTTCCCAGCGCAGAGCCACGGACACGATACGGGCACGGGCACCCTCCGATAGGGGACGGTGGCCGCAGCCCGTCCGGCGCGAGTCCCGCCGCCGCGTTTGAATGTGCAGCCCTTTTTGCGGATCTGGCTGGCACAGCCCTGCCCCCGAAATCCCGGGACCTGTTGCGAACCTGCTTGGCACGGACGTGCCTGGCACAGCCCTGCCCGGCTCTACTCGGGGTCCTGCCGCAGCTTAGTCAAATCCGACCTGGCTTCGAGGTGTCCCCGACACCTTCCTGTCACACTCTAGCCCGACCCTGACACCCAAACCTTGCAGGGCTGTTGCCACCAGCACAGTCCTGCCTGGGCCCTGTCCCTGGACTCGGCTCTCCTGGCACAACCCTGGCTCCACAGCCCTGCCTGTCCTCAGACCAGTCTGTGCCGCCTGGAAAAGCTGGAGGAGTGACCCCTCACAAGCATCTCTCAACACTTAGCTCCAACACTCTGGAGAGACACGCCTGGGGCAGAGGGACACACAGCAGAACGATCGAGCCAGCCCCAGGAGCAAGGAGACCAGGAGAAAACTACGGTGATGGACATCTTGTTTATGGTGGTTTCATTTCAGGGACCCAGAAAGGAGACAGTCCCCAGGACCAGGTCGTAAGAGGAGGAGCAGCAGGAGCTGCCTGGGGCAGGAGGAAGCTGACGCGCCCAGAAGGCAGCAGGGGGCCACACAAGGGCTGGGCAGCTGGGGCAGGAGGAGCCCATAGCCTGCCACACCAATTCTCCCCACAGAGGAGCCTCAGGAATGGTTTTCCAGTGCTCAGTCCAGTGCTCTGCATCTCTGATTCCTCTTGTACAATTCATGGCTCCCAGCAAAGGTTGGGAATGCAGCCCCCAGCCTGCAGCATCTGGGCCACGGATCCTGGGACAGCTACCCTGGGGGAGTCTCACCTGATCTCTGTACCCACCTCCACTGAGCAACCAGCCAGCCCATTGGGTTTCCTCAAGGAAAAAGAAGAGGTCGTCCACCCATGATGGGCAAAGCAGAGCACCCTTGCTGCTGGTGAAACCACCTCTCCCTCCAACAGCTCTTTGTGCTCTGTCCTGCTTCATGGCCTCCCATAGCCTGCCCATCTCAAGCCCCTGGCTTGCCCATCACTCTTCCCCTTGCCTTGGTCACCAGCAATTTCACCCCTTCACCTGGGCATGTCTGCTCCCTGCTAACAGCATCTGGTGGTGAATGACTCGGGCTTTATCTGCAGCTTGGCACTATTCATTCCCTCCTGGGCACAGGAGGTAAGAGACTCCCACCACCTCTGGAGGTTTCACACCTGCTCGTTCTCTGCCCTCCCACACAGGAAAACGGCTCCTGGTCTGCACCCTTGGCATGGTGACTGGGACTGAGCTGCCCTGGCCACACCATGGGGACATGGGGACACAGGGACACGGGGAGCTTCCCTGAGCTGGGCACTGCATCTGGGCTGCTGCACCATGCCCTGTCCCTGTTGCCTCTTGCCTTCACCCATCAGCCTCCACCCCAGCTGTCCTACGGGGACCCCATCACCTCTAAACTAGGGGGATAGTCGGCAACGAGTAGCCCGTGGAGGGGGGACATCCCTGCAAAGGCTGGGCGAGGCTGACACTGTACCCAGGGGCCCAGCCCCTGCCGGCAGAGCTCACTGCAACGCACGGCTCATCTGCCGGCGTGTTGAAAGTGCCTGTTGTCCCTTCGCCCCTAGCTCCTGGCCTCCTCGAAAAGGCAGCGCGGGGCAGGTGAGAAGCCTTTATCTGATTTCCTAAGGGCAGAAAAATCCCTTTGATTTTGCCCCGAAAAGGGGAGTGGGAGGGGGGGTGCCGTCTCGGCGAGCAGGTGCACCTGGTGCTCAGCAACTCGCCTTATCATGTCAGCTCTGCGTGAGGCTGGAGGGGGCTGGGGGGGCTGTGATGCTCTCAGCACACTCATGGGAACTAGCCCCATTGCCTGGGTCCCATGGCAAAGCCCCCTTAGGGAGGCTGGTGGAGCAGAGTGGACAAAGGTGGGCTCCTTGCCTTGTGTCTGGATCAGAGGAGCTGGCATGGGGTGAATGCCAGGAGTTTGCCCCTATTTCACAGCTTTTCTCACAGCTGCTTAAAAATTCTCCTTTAGCAAGGGGAAACTGAGGCACAGAGATGCAGAGACCTGCTTAAGCAGATGGGGAGTGTTTGCCTGTTCGCTCAGCCTCAGTAATTTTCTTGCTGCCTCCCTTCTGCAACAAGACCCAAAGGCACACCTACTTCAGGGGACAAGGTGACAGTGGTCATAGTAATCCAGGATATGCCACTGCCACTCTGAAGCAGCCTCCACCATCGCAGCTGATCCTTTGTCTCTGCCTTTCCTCGCCTCTCGCTGCTCGCTCCCCCCCCCCCCCCGGCTTTTGTGTTATTACAAATTATAAAACAATTTTTTCCTGCCGTCCCGCATTCTTCTGCCTCCTGCAAGAATTTTAATGTATTTATTTTTGCTATCAGGGGAAAGCGCCGTGTTCCTCGGCCACCCCCAGGCAGCCCCGGTCCTGCTTTGGCCAGTGATGGAAATTAATGATGGAGGATGCAGGGGGAGAACAGACACCCCTGCACCCCTGCAACAGAGAGGTGGGGGGACGGGTGCCCCCGCAACCAGACATATTTTTTCCCAGTGGCAAGGTCTGCAGAGGATAGAGAACTCAGCTGTTGTAGGGGTGATGGGACAGAGGGGCTGGTCCCCAGGAGAAGCTGTTGGTTATGGGCTGGGGAGGGGACAGTTATTGGGTGGCTGCACAGAGCTAAGAGGTGCTTTGAGGTCCAGCTTTGGGGATGCTGTGTTAGACAATCATCTCCATATAGCAAGCATGACTCTGAAGTCCTCTTGAGGGACTAGAGACCTCCCCAGGACTCCAGCCCACTCTGCCTCTTGTGACAGCATCCCCAGTGATCCCCAGCCTGCTTGTGAGACAAAACATTCCCTGAGTGGCCTGTTCTGCACCCCCCACTGAACTCCCTTTCCTCTTGGCTGGTGCCCTGATACTGTGCTGAGCTCTGTCTCTCACTCCCAACCATGCAGCCCCAAGGGCATGGGTAGGGGTACCCTGCTCCAACAGCTCTCCTACCCCACAGCCACAAGGTTGGGGGGGCCAGCTCTGGCTGCTGGGAGAGAGCGGACAGGGGAGGAAGTAATGGGCCTTTCCCGCTGTGGGGAAAGCGTGGCGATGTCCAACCCAAACACCCCAGCGCTCAGCGGCTGCATACTTTCCCAGCGTCCCTCCCCTCCTTTATTCCTGAGGACATTGGCAATCAAACCCACGTTGGCCTCATCTCCTGCTCCTGCAGTGAGGTCATCGAGCTGTGTTTGTGACATCCCGGCATTTCCATGGCAGCGCACTGTGATGTCATAAGCCCAGGTTGCGACCTCACGGCAGGAGGAGAATGATCTTATTAAAACAACATGGTCCCCATCCATGGCTGCTCACAGCCAGGGGACTCTGGTGCAGGATAGCAGCCAGCAGACAGGCCTGTGGCAGCCAGGGGGATGATGAGGATGGTGCCCTCCCTGGGGTTATGTCACCAGTGGGAGATGGTGATGACACAAGGCATGATCCAGTGCTCAAAGTGGAGGGTGGCCCGCAGGGCTGAGCTCCCAACTGATGCAAATGCACAAGCCACATGGTGCTGAAGTGACAGTGAATTTGGGGACAGCCATGCTAGAACTTATTCCTCAGGGTCCCCCAGGTCTGGCCACAATGCTACCCACCTCTGGGACCAAGTGTCTGGGGCCTTATCGGGGTGCAGAGCCCTTTCATGTCAGGCTGGCGAGCAGCAAGCGGAGCTGATGAAGACCTGTCCCCAGATCAGAGCCGCCTGGCGCTGACAGCGACTGTGGGGCCCATTCTTAAATTAGACAAGTCTCCCTCCCCCTGGCCAGCACTCCTGGGCCTGCCCCATGGCTGGACATAGCCTGGGACATCACAGCCCAGAGCACTTTGTGTGGCTAGCATGACCCACACACATATGTGCACATACCTGTCAGCACACAGCATACCCTCAGAGAGGGCTGGTCATCCCTTGGGCACTGACAGGCTGGAGATGGATGGATGGATGGAGGGGTGAATGGGAGGATGGACAGATGGGTGGGTAGGTCTCTGGATGGACAGGCAGATGTGGGGCTGGGTGGGAAGAGTAGTGTATGCTTTTGTCGATGGATGGATGGATGAGTGTACAGACAGCTCAGTAGATGGATAGAGAGATGGCTGTGAGAAACCTGCTTACAAGTGTGGATGGATGGATGGATGGATGGATGGATGGATGGATGGATGGATGGATGAAAGGATGGCCCTAGCAGCACTCTTTGGTGAACCCATCTAGCTCTGGACATTGTTGCTCTTTCCAAACAACCTAAGTTTCACACAGCATCTGTCCTGGGAGAGAACATCCACATCCCAAAGCGTGAAAATTTGCCTTTCTCTCTGCAAAACAATTTGAGGGCCTGACCTTGTGCTACTGCAGCAGTGCACCCTCGCTGCTGGCACAGAATCCATTCTCCACTGCCCAAAGAGGAAACTGAGGCCAAGGAGGCTGGCTTGCAGAGTAACAAAGCTAAAACCACCCCTCTTCAGGGAGGCACGGCTCTGTGGCCAGTCCCACTCATTCCAGCTCCCCACACGTCCATCTGTCCATCCCTGGGAAGGACACGCATATCTGCCCTGCAAGCGATGCCGCTGTCCTTGGGCCCCCGCGGGCTGTAAACATGATGTCATGTGGCAGCATACACAGCCCGCTCTGTGCACGGGTCCCCGAATGGGCTTCACAAGTTCTGCGTGGGAGGCATCCACCATGGCCCACAGCCAAGGGAACTGGAGTCAGGAGATAAAATCAGGTTTGCTTTAGGCTGGAGCAAACAGCCTTTTGCAGGAGGAGTAAGGGACAGGGAGAGCAGATGGAAAGAGGAGACACCTCTCCATCTTGGAGAATTTGGCAGGGAGCAGAAGTGATGTGGGAAACTCCAGGAAAGTCCGCACTGCTCTCGGGTCGGCTCCCTTTGCTCCTACTTGACTTAGAATAACTCCATAGGCACTTGAAGTCACTAATCAGCCAGGACCACTTGAGAGCAGCCTGGGGCTGCCTCCCGTCTCCTGTGATAACAGCATGCCAGCCCCAGGTTCTCTCCGGCATCCCACTCTCACATCCTCAGGGAAAGGTCCTGGCCCACCAGGGTCCCATGGGGCACAAAGCAGGGGCAGCCTGGATCAGAGCCTACTGCCAGGTGCTGAGCCCTCCATGGTAGTCGTGGGGGACACACCATCATGCTGGTTGATTTGCCTCTTGCTTCAAAAGCTTTGTGCTGTCTCCAAGCCCCTGCCCAGGCCTGAGGGGTCAGACAGAGGAAAATGAGGGGAAGGGGACCTTTGGGAGAGGGCCAAGAGGGTCCCACTTGAGCTCTCTGTGTTGGAGAAGAGCAGCTGTCTCCAGACCTGGGATCTGTGCACATCCCTCTTGCTCTCCCCATGTCCCCCCCTGTAGCCCCACTGGCCCCAGCATGGCTCATGACTCAGGCAGACAGTGTGGTGACACACAGTTGACCTAACAGGCTATCTCCAGTTCAGTGCTTTGGGCTGTTTACAGTCCTCAGGACCCAGAATCAGCCTTCTCACAGCCTGGGCTTTCCTGGGGATGAGTCAAGGGATGCCCTCCCCTGGGACACCCCACTTCCTCCTCCCCATCTGTGGGAGAGCAAATCGGGGTCAGTGGATGCAGCTCTGGGAAAAAATTCTAGCTCCTGGATGACACTGGCAAGTCACATAAAGAAGCTGTCCCTCCCTCTGAGGAGGACCAGCAGCCAGGACCCTCCATAAGCAGTGTGTGGTGGATGGTTGAGGGACAGAGAGGCAGGGGGCCCCACAGCGCCTGCATCTGCATCCACAGGTCCCGCCAGTGAGATGAGGTCGGACCTGACAATGGGTCTGTGGGATGAGTAGAGTCACAGCATCCCTGGGGCAAAGTGACACACAGGATGTGACCTGCCACCCCCAGCTCTACATCCCCATGGCTAAAAACAGCATTTGCTCTCCCGCCTCTGCTGCGCTTGTCGCCAAGCTGGGCTGATCCCGCACTGGAGGACCTCCCGGGAGCTGGCGGTGTCCCCGGCTCCACGCGGCATCCTCCGGCCGTGGATGTGTCATGGCCCAGCCTGTTCCCTTCGGGAGTCCCCACCGGGCGACTCTGAGAGGGGCTGATTCACTCACCCCTCCCGGCCCCCCTCCAGCACGGCCTCTCCCACAACCCTGGCAGCGGCCCCGGCGGAGCCTCCGGCCGCTCTCCGCCGCCGCTCCCGCCGTCCGAGGACGGGGAGCACAACCTAGCGGCAGGAGCGGGAAGTAGCCGGGATAACGGTGCCCTTCTCCGTGTCCCGAGCGGGTTGCGGGGCACCGGGAACCGGCCTGGGGAGTCGCTGCAGTGGTACAGCCTGCCCTTCCACAAGGCCGAATGCGAGGTCCTGAACACAGATCGGGGCGACTCCAGTACCAGTTTTGTCGGATGGATGGATGGATGGATGGATGGATGGATGGATGGATGGATGGATGGATGGATGGATGGATGGCTGGCTGTCCTGCGGAGGAGTCAGGGGCATTGGTGGATCAAAAGTAGTATATGAGCCCAGAGAGCAGGTCACATCTGAGACTGGAAAATAAAAAGCATGCCCAGCAGGGCAGGGAAGGTGGTTGCTCCTTCTCCACTCCACACTTGTGAGAACCCACCTGGAGTAGAGCAGCTCTGGGGTCCTCAGTGCAAGAGAGATGTGAACCTGTTGGAGCAGGTTCAGAGGAGCCAGACAAGGCTAGAAAATGATCGTGGGCATGGAGCACCTCTCCTGTGAAGACCGGCTGAGAGATTTTTTTGTTCAACCTGGAGAAGGCTCAGGAACATCTTATTGCAACCTTTCAGTATATAAATGGGCTTATAAGAATGATGGAGAGAGACCTTTTACCAGGGAGTGTAGCTTTCATTCTCTTTGCAAGAGGCAATTGTTTTAAACTGAAAGAGATTGCAGTGTTCCTCTTCCTGGAAAGGGAACCACAGTTACAGCAGGCTAGGAGAGGCCAAGGCATCCTCTGCCAGGGGGAATGAGAGCTACAGGATCTCAGTTTCCCAGGCTGGGAAGCTCACTGAAGTCCTCGGGCTGGGGCACTCCTGCTGCCCCAGCTCTGAACTCGGCCAGGGCAGGGCAAGCGACAGAGCTGGCTGTGAGCAGCCATCAGATGGCAGCAGGAGCTTGCTCTTGGCTGTCTCAGCCTGGGGTGCCTCAGGGGTGTCTGCAGGCACAGGGGTGCCCGTGTCCTGCACCTCAGGCCCGGCCCCGCTGGCAGGGAGCACACAAAGCATCAGCCTGGAGCCCAGCGCGGGACATTCCTGCTCCCTCTGTGAGACAGGACCGAGGACAAGAACAGCCACTCACTGGGCTCTCAGATACCTGCGCAGCCTCACACAACCTCCCTGTCCAGGACCTTGTACCCAATGCCCGATAAGGGCAGTTAATGATCAGCACTAGTGTCCCAGAGACGTGGTGCTGGACATCCCTGGAGTGACACCTGGACAGAGCACTGCCCTGCCCCACTGTCCTAGGCTGGCCAGAGCCTACACGTCCTGCATGCATGGTCCCAGACACCCTAGCAGGGTCCTGCTCATGGGCTGGACAGCTTGGCCTGCACTGGCTTGAGGCAGGAGCTGGCACTGTTGTCTCTCTGGCCTGAAAGTATACCAAACCTCCCTCCAGTTTGTTGCCTGCAGCCACAGTGGGCTTACCAAGGTCTTCCCATCTGCAGTCTTGGCTGGCAGTGCCTGGAGGAAATGTTGAGAGCCTGGGACAGTTTGGACCCAGCTCCCCACAGCACCATCCTGCTCTGCTGGGGGACAAGGCAGACACAAGGGGGTGACAGGGAGGGGACAGAAGCAGGGCAGGAGGGCTCAGTCCAGGAGGGCAAGCAGACCTGAAGAGAAGGCCCAGTGGTGAACCTGGAGCTGACACAAGGTGTGCAGGGTCTGGCATGTGGTACCCAGTGCCAGAGTGCAATGCCAGTGCTGGCACATGTTGTGCCCTGGCTGGTGCTGTGCCCAGTCCTTGTGCCTGTGCCTGGTGTGCAATGCCTAGCACCCACTGCCTATGTGCAATGCCCAGGATGCAGCACCTGGTGCCGCAGGCTCCATTGTGCCAGGATGCTGTACCTGCTGTGCCATGCCAGTGCTGGCTGCCAGCTGCCTTGTGCATCGTTCCATCATGCTCCACACATGGAACCCAGTACCTGGTACATGGCACTGGCTACTGTTGATGCCATTCCAGGACCCAGCACCCGGTGCCTGGTCTGTGATGCTGGTGAGCAATCAGCAATGTCCAGTATTTGGTGTATGGCTCACGGTACCCAGTGTGCTGTACCGAGTACCTAGCACACTGCAGCGGGTCTCCACGGCCCGGTAGAAGGTGTGCCGCAGCCGGCACAAGGCGCACGGTATGGACTGCCCGGTGCCCGGTCCCCGCTGAGCAGCACCGGTACCCCGCATCCAGAGCGCAGCAGCCGGGGCCCGTACCCGTTGCGCAACGCACCCGGTGCGCGATTCTCTATTCCGGGTGCGCGGTACCCAGAGCCCGACGCTCAGTCCCCGGTGCCGGTGCCCGGTTGCCGCCCCCGCGCCGCCCCCCGCACCGCCCCCGGTGCCGCCCCCCACCACCCTCGGTGCTTCCCCGCCCCGCCCCGTCCCGTGCGCTGCCGACGGAGCATGGCGGGCCCGAGCGGCGGGGCCCGGCGGCTGCTGCTGCCTCTTCTCCTGCGCCCCCGCCCGCCGCCGCCGCGCAGCAGCCCGGGACCGCCGCGCAGGACCGGGGGCTCGGCGGCAGCGGCGGCGGGGCCGGCGCGGCTGAAGGGACCGGAGGAGCTGCCGGGGCCGGGGCTGCTCCGTACTTTCGTCTGGCTGTTCCTGCGGGGCTACCTGCTGCACACACACCGGCTGCAGGTGCGCCGGGGCAGCCCGGCTCGGGGGCTGCGGGGTCGGGCGGCGGGGGGGCCTGGCGACCCTGCACGGGGGCGTAGGTGGGGGGAGGGTTGGGAGGGGTGCGTGGGATGGAGGGGCTTCCGGGGGGACTGCAGGGAAGGTGCTGTACCCGGGGGGGGCTTTGCAAGGAAGGGAGTGGGTGCGGGCTGGGGGCAAGGGCAGATGGGCTCCAGGGAGGGGATTAGCTGCCGACAAGTGACGGCAGGGAGTTGAGCGGGGGCGGCAAAGCAGGGGAGCAGAGGGGTTGGGCGGTGGGGGCCACCCGACACCGTAGGGTGATGCTGGGGCCAGCAGGCAGAGAGGGGCTAGCAGAACCGAGTGACCTCGGGAGGGTGCAGCCAGGCCAGGGCTGCTCCAGCATCCCCGAGCCGGCCGGGCAGCTGAGGGCAAAGGTTCGGGGGCATCTCACAGGGTCCTGGCATCCCCGGGCTCCCGGCTGTGACAGCTGGAGGGAGCAGCGGTTTGGAGTGCAGGTGGCCGGGCAGGTTTTTGGGCAGATGATACCAAGGCAGGGGAGGGGTAGGCAGAGGTATTTGTTTTCTTCTGTCAACACTTCCTCATACGTCGGATGAAGCAAGCAATGGGCTTGGCTGGCTGCAAGCCAGGCGGCATCTTCCAGCGCCCTGGAGCTCTGACCAGCCCGAGAAGCGTGCAGGATCAGGCCTCCCTGGCATCTCAGAGCATCAGGCACTGCTGCTTGGAGAAGGGGTTGTCACAGGACAATGGGATTTCAGGGTGTAGGCACGGGAGCTCCCTCCTGCTCCCTCCTGCCCTTGGGACTCTGAGCAGAGCCTGGCTTTGCAGAAAGATGCCCTCATGCTCTGGAGGTGCCTTTCCCCAGATCCAGGCAGCTCTTGCTTCTCACAGCCCAGCTCTCCAAGGCCTGCACTCTGTTGGGTCCTGGCTGCCAGCAGATGTTGGTGGGCAGGCTCCAAGCCGGAGCTGCCCCATGCCCACGAGCTGCCTGCAGTAGCAGGGCGGCCGTCCCTCCCCCTCCTCCTGCCACCATGCACGAGGAACGTCTCCCTGTGGTGACGAATCCAGCTGAATCCAGGCGCAGGCTGCGATGCAGACAGTCACCAAGGGAGATTGTACCACGTGCATCCCCGCAGCCACGGGGAATGGGGACCAGGGCTTCCCTACTAAGTCCCCTGCATCCCCGCCATGCTTGGCCATTCTCTGCAGGGGCTCTGACAGTGCCTGGGTGGAGTGGAAAGTGACCTTTGGACATGGCCCTGTGCAGATCCACTTGCAAAGGGGTGCCCAGCTGCCCCCAAGGGATGCACTTGGAGGTCATGGTGCTCCCTGCCAGGGAAGCAGGCATGGCACTTGTGGCTGCAGACAAGGAGAGGGGAGCTAGAGCCAGCAGGGCCCAGAGCAAGGCTGATGCTGGTGAACATCCTCTAGCTGGCTTGTGAGCCTGTGGCCCCAGGGCCATGCCCTGGAGATGACAGCTTGTTCTGGGAGCAGCCCAGTCATGCCCTAGCCTGGTGCTGCCCTCCCACTGCTGATCATTAACCACCCTTACTAGGTGGTAAGTTCAAGGACCCACTCAGCAACTGTTGTCCCCAAGTTAAACAGAGCTGGAGCCATGCTGGAGACAGCAGGACTTAGTCCTGCTGGTGGTTGCTGCAATGGTCCTGCATCTCAGCACAGTCTTGTGCTGGGCAGTTTTCTCTGTCCCTGCAGTCCCTTCTTGGTCTTCCTTCCCCAAAAGACCCACCAGGCTGTCTCTGTATCTCTGGGGTGGGTGAAGGATGTGCCAGTCTGTGCTGGGGGGTTAGTGCCTGGTGTACTTAGTGCTGGGAGAGAAAATGAGCCCGGATACATAAGCCCAGGCCATCTGCAGAGCACTTCAAGGATGCTGCCAGCTTGGGAGGGTCAGAGGCAGGTGCTTGAGCTCAGGTGATGCAGAGGGGTCCATGGGATGGGTGCAAATAGGCACATTCAGGGCAGCATTGCAGCAGGGAGGATCTGACCCAGCTCATCCCACTGATCCTGCCATGCTTTGTGCATCACAGGTGATATCCCGGCGCCTTTATGGACCTATCTGGAAGTCAACCTTCGGACATTATAGGAACATCAACATTGGGAGCCCAGTGGTCCTGGAGCAGCTGCTACGGCAGGAGGGCAAGTACCCCATGCGGAGCGACATGGCCCTGTGGAAGGAGCATCGGGACACCCGACGCTTGCCCTACGGACCCTTCACTGAGTGAGTCCTGCCCTGGCTCTCTGGGGCAGCACACATCTCCTGCTCCTTCCTTAGGTGTAGGGCCCAGGTGGCAGTTTGCATTACTCCCACTTCTGCAAGCCGTGTGTCCCCACCAAGTAGAGGGGCATGGTCATGGTGGGTGGAATGACCCCTGGGGTACTTCCAGCCTGCGGTGGGGAGTATGCCCACAGAGACTGGGGAACTGCTGCCAGCCGCTGCCCCCTGCCCATCCATACCCCCAGCGCTGGGCTTCGTCCCCATCCAGGGAAGGGGAGCGCTGGTACCGCCTGCGCCAGGTCCTCAACAAGCGGCTGCTGAAGCCCTCGGAGGCGCTGCTGTACGCGGATGCCATCGGGGAGGTGGTGTCAGACCTGATGGTGCGGCTGCGGGAGGAGCGGAGCCGCAGCCCCTCGGGGGTGCTGGTGGGGGACGTGGCCAACCTGCTCTACCGCTTTGCCCTGGAAGGTAGGGGTGACCTCCCCCTCACCCCTGCTCTGTCCCACTCTTCCCATTCCCCTAGAGGTCTGGATGCTGTTTGTCCCCCGCAGGCATCTCTTATATCCTCTTTGAGACCCGCATCGGGTGCCTCAAGCAGCAGGTCCCTGCTGAGACCCAGCGCTTCATTGACTCCATCAACCTCATGTTCAAGAACTCCATCTTTGCCACCGTCCTGCCCCGATGGAGCCGCAAGGTGCTGCCCTTCTGGGACCGTTACCTGGACAGCTGGGACACCATCTTTGCCTTTGGTGAGCAGTGACAATGGGGGTCCAGTGTTGTGGCACTGGAATCCCTAAGGACCCTCAAAAGCGGTGCAGTCCCTGGCCAAATGTATTTTTGGCAGCCCTCACTCTATCAGTTCTGGTTCCCGCTCTCTGTCTCTGCAGGCAAGACACTGATTGACCGAAAGATGGAGGAGCTGGAGGGGCAGGTGGAGCGTGGCAAGGAGGTGTCTGGCTACCTGAGCTACCTGCTGGCCAGTGGCAGACTCAGCCTGGATGAGGTCTATGGCAGTGTGGCCGAGTTACTGCTGGCTGGTGTGGACACGGTGAGAGCCGGGGAGCTGCTGCCAGGGGAACCCTGCTGAGCTCCATGCCGGGGGATTCCTGCTGAGCTCCGTGCCCAGGGGAACTCACGGGGCCATGCTCCACCCAGCCCTTGTGAGCTCTAGCCTGGTTGTTGCTGGGCTGATGCCCCACAGGGGCAAACCCTTAGGGATTGGTCAATACAATTGTTCTCTTCTCTGCTTCGTGCCCTGCTCCCTGCCTGTCTCTCCCCTGTGCTTGCTGCCCCTCACCCCTGACTTTTCTGTGCACCAGAGCAGGGTCTCTCTAGTGCCATACTGATGCTGTGCTTGGCACAAGGCTGCTCAGGTACTGGCCCTAATTCCTTCACTCCCCGTGGTACTCCACTCCCCCAGACCTCCAACACGCTGTCTTGGGCTTTGTACCACCTCTCCCGGGACCCAGGCATCCAGGAGACCCTGTACCAGGAGCTGAAAGCTGTTGTGCCTGCCGACCGGTTTCCTGCTGCTGAGGATATCCCCAAGTTGCCGATGCTTCGGGCCATTATCAAGGAGACTCTGAGGTACAGCCCAGCCTTGTCCCTGCCCTGAGGTCCTGGTCACCAGCCCCTTCTCCAGGGGGTATGCACCAACCAGGCAGGATGCAAGGCTGGTTTCAGTCCCTCCATACTGCAAATATCCACCTCCTCCCCTGGGGACCTGCTGAGCCTTGTCCTGCCTGAGTCTTGCTCTCTCTGGGATCTCAAGATGAGTCCTGCTGCCCCACTAACTCTCCCCATATCCCAGAGTCTACCCTGTGGTGCCCACCAATGCCAGGGTCTTCTATGAGAAGGACATTGTCATCGGAGACTACCTCTTCCCCAAGAATGTGAGTGAGGGCTGTGCTGTGGGGACCCCCACTGCACTCAGTGGGGCCAGGTGGGATCATTAAACCCCAATTCTTGCCCTGCAGACCCTCTTTGTCCTGGCCCACTACGCGATGTCCCATGATGAGACGTACTTCCCCGAGCCTGAGCGGTTCCTGCCCCAGCGCTGGCTCCGGGGGCATGGCTCCCCTCACCACCCCTTCAGCTCCATCCCCTTTGGCTACGGGGTTCGTGCGTGTGTCGGGCGGCGCATCGCTGAGCTGGAGATGCACCTGGCCCTTGCCAGGGTAAGTAAGGATCCCCCCACTTCGGGTATCTTGCCGTGAGCTGGCATGGGGGTCTCAGGGAGTCCCCAAGGCGCTCCCAACCCCCTTCTCCCCACAGATGATCCAGGCATATGAGGTGCGGCCGGACCCCCGTGGCGTGGAAGTAACATCTGTGTCCCGCATTGTCCTGGTGGCTGACAAGCCCATCAACCTGGAATTCATCGCTCGCCCAGGAGCCCCCTGACTGCACGTCCACCCCCACCCTGGGTGCCAAATGGAGATCCCCCTTACTGCCCCACAAGGAGGACAGGAAGGCAAGCCCCTTCCCTGGCCAGCTTGGGCCAGGGGGCTCACAGCCCCACAGTGGGAAAGTGGGGGGAGGGATGAGAGATTGCCTCCAAATCACCCCTGGGGCACCAACATACCCCTGCCCAAAATCAGCAGGAGGCTTGGGGAACTGCTGTGCCTTTGACACACTGCAGGGGCGTTGTGTCCCCACCACTGCGTGCCCAGCTGGGCTGCGTCAGGAACCTGGGAGCTCTTTTGGGGCTGGGGGAAAGAAGGGAGGGGGCTTGCAGCCGTTCGGTGTCTCCTTCGTCCCGTCCTTGTGTAGCTGCGCGTGGATCTGTGCCTGGAGCCAGGACATCTGGGTCCTCTCTGAACAGCTGACCTTGGCCTCAGAAGCTTCTCTGTGCCTCACTTTTCCCCTTGCCCCCAGGGGAGGGTTGAGTGCTGGTGGCGTTTGGGCTTTGCATCTTTCCTGAGGGACGAGGGACAGAGCCAGCCCTGGTCCTGGGAAAGCACAGCAATAACACAGCACATTCCCCATGATGGGAGGAGGCCTGTCACCACCCAGCACTGGTATTTTGTCCCCTGGCAGAGCCAGCCAGCACAGGAGGGGTGTTTAGTTCCTGGGACTTTCCACTGTCAGCCGTTATTGCACTGAGATGCTGATATGAGGTCTTGGGAATGGCAGGGCTCATTGCAGGCAAAGCAGGAGGAGAAAGATCAGCTGAGAATCCCCTACCCGCAAGCCAGGACCATTGCAAGGCTCACAGCTGGTAGCTGCCACAGGCAGGGTATGTACTGCCATTTGCCCAGGGTCCTCGAGGGATGGAGCATGGGACATTTTTAATGGTCATACTTTCCTCATACTTTCTTCTTGGACTGAGGGAAGCAGCAGGCAGAAACCTTGCTGGTACCAGAGCTTCTGTCCCTCAGTGTCCCCAAAGGGACCTGCACACCACCAAGATGATTAAAACTGCATGTCCTGTGTCCCCATCTCCTCGTTTCTACCCACATGGGCAGAGGTGCTACTCTGCCAGTGCCAAACTCGTTGGCAAGCAGCCAGTACTCCTTCCCCAGCCTGGTTCTCTCCAGAGGAGTCATACCCAGCTTTACCCCAGAAAGGCAAGAGGCAGTTCTTGGATCAGGCTGCTTTGTTACAGCAAGGCTGAACAGACTAACAAATAAATAAATATCCCCTGCCCACCCCAAAATGTGCACAGGGTCTCCATGCAAGTGCCCATCCTGCTGCCTGCTCTGGCACAGACTGTGTCTCTGCCAGAGAGCTCCAGCCCTGTGTGATCCTAAAATAAAAAAGCCTGTGTGTGCAGCTGAGCCTACGCTACCAGGCACCAGGCACAGCGGGACTGTGTTCACTTGGAGGGAGCCACAATAGAAACACTCAAATCCATTAGCAGGATTGCAGAGGGGTGGCCAGGTCCTCTGGGGCTGTATGAGTCTCTGCCCAGCTGCAGTCATGTTGCAGCCCTTCCAGCACAGTGCCCACTGGGCCTCACTGTGTGCTCACTGGCAGGAGGCACCCCTGGGTCCCATTTTCAGTGTTTCTGCCTCTCCAAGGCAGGATCTAGCCCTGGACTCAAGACGAGCCCAAGGACTGGGGTGAACAGGCATGTCCTCCCCATGGAGAGCCTTCAGGCCCAAGCCTCCTTCTCACAGGTCATGCAAGAGATCCCCAAATCAGACAAGACAGTGGCATTTCCCTGGTGTCTTCAGAGTGAGGATCGATGGATGCCTGTGGGGCAAGAAAGCGTGTGAGGCCATAACCCCAAATCAGTGCTGGACTGGGCACCCTGTGACACAGCCCCTCCAACCACCCCACTGGACACTGGGGTCTTTCCTCCATTCCTTGCTTGTATGCAAGCCCTGGGGTAGAAGGGAGGCAGCTTGGCTGGAGAGGGACATCTCAGTGGTCCCCTGCCACAACCATCCCTGTGGGCACCAGGGATAGGGTGAGTGAAGGCACCATGATGGGGGAATGGGGGGAGGGGGGAAAGGGGGATATCCCGTGTGTGGATAACACACATCATTCCCAGTCCCCTTCTGTGCAAAGCAGCTGGGCACTGCTGGGGTAACTGGTAGGCACAGGCCTATCCCAACCCATTGCCCACCACCACCCCAAAAAGCATAATTACCTTTGGGAAGCAGTTGGGAACTGGAGCCAGCTCCCCACTCCTCATTTCACCCCTAAAGAGGTGCCAGGAACATGCCCACCCATAGCCAGTAAGGATTCACCAGGCAAAGGGTGAGCTGAGCCAGCTGCAGGTGGCCAGGCAATGTGGTTCCAGTGCCACCTGGGAGTGAGCCCTGTCTCTGGAACAGACAGTTTTGGGGCTGCTGCAAGTGGAGGGGGTTGGGGCTCTGCCAGCTGGGCCCCATGGTTGGCCACATTTTGCTTATAGCTAGTGGTGGGCAGCAAGTCTGGGGTGTGCAAGTGGGGGTCTGTCTGCTCTGCGTCCCTTGGGAATGGCACTGGAGGTGCTCAGGTCTCAGAGGGAATTAAGGCAAGATCAAAAATAGGCTTTTGTCTTGGGATGCATCACACCCCAAAACCCTCACCCAGCTCAAAGACCAGGGACCTGCAAAACCTGCATTCCACACGCTGCCTGGATGGGGCTCTGGCAGAGTGTCTCCATGGAAGGTGCCCCCATCCTTCCTCACAGTCACCAGGGATCCCCTGTGAACCTTGTTTACCCCTGGGACAAGCAGCATCTGGGTCCTGCTGTCCCCACCTGGGCACCCAGTGCTGCCCAACCCCAGCCCCAGCCTCCTCCATCCCCCAGGATCACTTTGGATGGGGCAGAGGCAGGTGACCCAGCAGCAGGGAGGGGACACGGCAATGAGGGATGGCACCTACCTGAAGTGGAGAGAAATTGAGGGTGCAAGTGGAGAAAGATGGAGCACCATGGGCTAAGAGTTAAGAGCATCGATACCTGCAGGAGTGAGCACAAGGGCCTGCAGGATGTCAGAGAGGGAGACGATGCCCCGCGGGTACCGGTTCTCATCCACCAGAACCAGGCGATGGACCTGTGGGTGCAGGCAGACCATCACAGGCAGGCTGGGCAGCTGGCAGCAGTGGCTGCCACAGGGCACCCCGGCCACTCACCTGCTCCTTGGCAATGCGGTCAATTATGTCCTCCATAGGTTCATGGGGGTAGCAGGTGAGGACCCCCTCCAGGCAGACACTGCGTTTCTGCAGTGCCTCCTTCACACTGATGTCCAGGTTGTTGTAGGTCTTCTGGGCTGCCAGGTGCTGTGACAGATGTGACCCCATTCAGCACCCTAAGGTGTCCTTGCACCCCATTGTGCCAACACAGAAGGGACACTGAGCCCAGGAGATGCACAGAGCAGATGTACACTGGCATATGCATGACACTGCATGTGGGGTGAGTTTGCATAGGCAGGGACAGGTATGAGCACCCCACCAGTGCATGCAAGTGGCCAAACTTGAGCCAAGGCATGCACACACGCAGGGTACTCACAATGACATCAAACCGTGAGTACAGGCCAACCACCTGCCCTGCAAAAAGAAACAGTGCAGGGGCTGTGGAAGGAGCCCTGGGACCATCTGCCGTGTTCCTCCCACACCCCAAGGGGCAGCCCAAGGGCCAGGAGAGGGGTTTTGGGTAGGGATGGTGCTGGAGCTGCTAGCAGAGGGAGATGAGGATGTCACTTTTTCCCTCCCCTGGTACCAGCATCATTGATGACAGGCAAGGCGGAGACACGGCGATCCACAAAAATCTCCAAGGCAGTGTAGACTGGGGCAGTCTCAGGCACGACAGCCAGATCACGGAAGGTGCCAATGCACAGTTCCTGCACTGTTTTCTTCAGGAAGCGTGGTTTGGGGATGGTAGAATCCTTCAATGGGACAGGGCAGGGCTGGGCTGGCACCTGCATGTACCTTGACACCCTTGTCTGTGCCCCTATATACCAGCCATGAATGTGCACAAGCAGCCCCAGCACTCACAAAGATGCGGAGGAACTTGAGGATGCGCTTGTGCGTCAGGATGTGCAGGACATTGCCTGAGATGGGCTCAATGACAGGCAGGCGGTGGATTTTGTGCTTGATCAGGCAGTAGACAGCATCGAAGAGGCTGTGGGTGATGCAGACATCGTGGTGGGATAGGGATGCATTCCAGGTGCACACACACCCCCACTCCAAGGGGTGTGCTCTCCCTCAGTGGACAGGCTCTCACCTATGGCTCGGAGAGATATAGACCAGTGGCTTGAGGGAGCCCTGCAGGTACACCTCTGCCAAGGGAAAGAGCTATGAGATGAGGTCCTCCAGCCCTCTCTTGGAGCCCCACAACCCCAGAGCCCACCTCCGTGCCCTGTTTGACAACATCAGCCACATGATTTTTACCTCTCCAGGTCTCAATCTTGTGCTCCTCCACCTCGTAGATCTGAACCTGAAGGCAGGGAAATGCCGTGGTCATGGTGGTTCCATGGGGGACTGAAGGCACTGAGACACCGCCCCCTTCCCTGGGCATTGCACCCCGTGACCCAAGCACAGGGATTACATTTTGGGGGCCAAGTAGGGGAGCAACAAGTGGATGCTGCTCCAGCCCAGAATCATCCCCATGTCATTGTCTAGTGATTATGAAGGGACCTGGAGTGGTGGGGACAGCAATTCCCTGCCCCATGCATGTCCTGATCCCCCAAGCCCTCCTCAGGGCACTCACCAAAGGTGAGCGGTAGTAGCGGTGGAGGATGTTGATGAAGTCGGTGATGGTGAGCATCCCTGTGGAAATACATGGAGCTGGCAGCTCTGCCTGTACCCTCTCTGCCAGGCACAGGAGGGGGCCAGGCATTGCTTCTGGCACTCACCCACAAAGCTCTGTGTCTTGCTGTCCCAGAGAGGGGCAGCACGCACCCCGTTGGCCACCAGTGCCAAAAAGGCTTTCTTGATCTGCTGGCAGAGTGCAGAGAGGTTCAGAGGATCCCCAAGCCTGCTTCTTCATTACCCATCCCCACTCATCCCCCAGGTTATCACCTCCAGGGAGATGTCAAAGACAACAAGCTTGCAGCTGGTGGGGATGGCATCATAACAGCAGTGGCTCCTCAGGAAGTGCATATAGACCTCAGCATCAGGGCTCTGAAACTCTGTCTCTGGACCCAGCCCCAGTATCTCATTTCCCAGAGTGAAGGTTACACGTCTCCTGTATTCTTCCTCCTGCTCTTCCTCCTCCCTGCGGCATGCAGCCTCCGAAAACCCTGCAGGCAAAGTCACCCCAGCCCTAGCCAGTGAGCTGAGCTGCTGGGTCTCAGCTGCTGGGTCTCAGCACCCTCCAGCCTGGGGGGAGCAGGGAATGCTTCTGACAGAGCTCCCCTGTTCCCCATTCCACAGGGGCAGTACATAGCACTGCAGTTCTCCAGCCTGGGAGGGACTCCAGCTGAGGAGAGGGGTATGGGCAGGGTGGGCAGAGGACCAATGCATTTGTCACATGAGTAAGGCAGCACCCATTTCTTACACACCTGGACTCTTCCTGCTACCCACCTTCCTCCTCAGGGCATGCAACAGCATCCAGCAGAGCCACCTGAGAGGGTACACAGTGAGGAGGGGTCAGCAGGAGTCTTTTCCACATCCATGGATTCTGCCTGCCCCCACCCGGCTGCTCTGACCCGCCCAAGACAGGCAGAGAGAACTGTCCTTTCAGGGTGGGGATGTGGGCACCCCCCACCAGCCCAGGACCCCCAAAACCTGCAGTCTTCCATGGTGGCTCCAGCCCGGGACACCCAGCTTGTCCTCTTGCTCTGGGGAGACAGCAGGGGTCTCCAGAGAAGGACAAGGCATGGATGGCAGGACCTCCTGCCTTCTCTCTCTGCTGTTGGAGCCAAGCATGTCCCATAGCGGCTCTGAGCCCATCCTCTCCCAGTCCCAAGGTGTAAATTCCGTTCTTGCTTCTTCCCGTGCCGAGAGCCTCGCCAACCCCATTGGCCCCTCCCGGGGACCAGGTCCATCCCAGGAAACTGAAATTAACAAAGCGGCAGCCCGGGGAAGAAGGGAGTCCAGCCGGACGGCTGACCCTGTTCCCCCAGTCCCCAGGAGACCCTACTATAACACAGCAGCACGTGCAGAGAGGGAAGAGTTACCCCGGCCACAAACCCGCCTGACAGAGCCAAAATTTACAGGCCACCCTAAAATAACGAAGGCACAGGGACAGGGATCACTCCCTAAGGAGCCTAGAGCCAACACCGAGAAGGAAGAGACCCTGCACCACCTGCCTCAACCGTTCCCAAGGGGCTTGGCACAGCTGGGACAAGGACGTCCTTGTTCCCACGGCTGCATGTCCGTGGGAAGGGGGCCGCCAGCCGCGCACATTCTCCCACTTTGGGGTGACCTGTCCCCAGTCGGGGGTCTGTCGGGCCGCGCCCCCCACCAAGCCTGACGGTACCTGGGACGCGGCGGGGCCACGGAGCCGCTCCATGCTCTCTGCGGGGCAGCGCTGCTATTCTGGGCCCGCGGCTGGCGTGGCCCTGGCAGATAGAGTGTCAGCGAGCAATGCCAGCCATGCCCCCACCGCCACCGCCGCGGGGGGGGGACACGGCCGACACCATCGAGCAGCGCCCGCAGCCGCCCCGCAGCCCCTGGCTGAACTAGGCGGTCGCGGCCCCGGGGACAGCGCTGGCCCTGGGGACCCGAGGGAGGGGGCGATGGAGGGATGGCTGGGGGCAGAGAGCGGAGGGACACCTGCTCCGTGGATCCCCGTTCTCCGGGAACGGTGCTCCGCGCTGTCGGGACGCGGTGCAGCCCCCGCTCCGTTGTGGGTAGGGGGCACAGCGTTCCCCTCTCCACGGGGATCCTGGAGAACGGCTGGGTGGATGCAGACCCTTTGTCCTCGACGCTGCCCAGCCCTGCTGGCCCCTGCCCGGGACCCTGCGGTCGCTGTCCGCGGCGACCCTGGTCCCACGGCGGGGGCAGCCCGACCTGTGGGGTAACCTCCATCCTTGTCGCGGGACCACCCCCTCCTGCTCGCCCTCTGCCTGCTCCCGGCTCCGTTTTCTATTTCTGGGAGGCTGTCGGGCTGGCCCGGGGCAGCTGCGGGCGAGCTACAGGGTTGATGGCTACAGGGCCAAAGGGACAGGGCTCGGTCTGGCTGCAGGGGACAGCTGCATACTGGCCCATGGCAGAGTACACGGAGCTCCCTGGTGCTGCCACACAGCAGGCTGGAAGAGGAGGGACGAGGCCGGGGCCCCGGTGGTGGCTCACAGGGTGGCCCAAATCCCGCAGTGGTGCAGGGGCCCACGGAGCCAGGCCCTTACAGCTGTGCTGTGCAGAGCAGCCTGGCTCCAGCCTGGCCATCGCGGGTGCTGGCAGCAGGGAAGGGAACAGGCATCTCCACTTTCGGAGGCTATTTTCAGGTGCTGGAGAGAAGCCGAGGAGAGATAAGATTGTCACCAAGGAGACCAGAGAAACAGGGCCCAGCGCTGGGAAATGGTGGGCTGCAAGGAGAGGGGAGGGAAGGGCTTTCTACCAGACCCCAGGCCCACACATCAGCACCTCCTCTGGGCCCCATGAACCCACCCAGGCACCCAGCATTCACCTACCATACTGGGGGGACAGAACCTGAACCAGCAAGGGCCAGCTCTGGGCACCCAAGCCTTCCTACCCCTCTTGTAAGGCTGGACTGCACTGCTCCCCTTGGTTAATGAATGATGCACAGGATAGTCCCCAAGACATAAGGGAGACACCAAACCAAAGCAGCTATGCTTGGAGGTGCTCTGCCATGCTGGGGGGCATGTTTACTTGCTAAAGGGCAGCAAGAATTACCCCCAGCTCTAGGAAGGACAGGGAGAAGTGGGGTGGTAGCACAAACTCTCCCTGTACCAAAGCCCAGTGAAGCAAGGGAAGGGGTGAGCTTTCCACCAGACACAAAGAGGTCAGAGAAAAGGAAGGCAGATGAGAACCAGGAGAGCAATTGAATGTTAAAATTTAATAGAAATCCTTGAAAAATAAAGGGAAAATAGAGAGGAGACCCAGGAGAAGAGCACTAGCCTGCAGTCCGTGCACACATGCTGCAGGGCACACCAGAGAGCCAATGGCCTTGAGAAGGATACTCCCTCTCCAGCAGCCTTACTGCCCCCACAACAAACTGGAGCCACACAGGTACCTGTGGTCTCTCTTGAGCTGCGATGTGCAAGCCTGAGGCCTCCTGCAGGGCCTGTTGTTGGGGGAGGGCAGGATGTTGGCACAGACATTCAGAAAGGGTAAAATTGGACAGTTTCACTCCCTCCCAGGCGTGAGGACTGGGGACTTATCTCCAGGGGCCAGGCTGCAGCAAGGCAAGAGCAGACTCAGCTGCCAGCAACTCAGGACAAAGACACAGGCGAGCAATGGCTCAGCCTGTGCTGACTGGGGACAGGGAGGGCAGGCTCAGCCAGCACCCACGCAGCAAAGAAACCACCATGTCAGGCTTTAAGAACAGTCTAGGACAAAGGTCAGATAACCCCCACTTCCTCAAGCTTTGCCACTTGTTTTAGAAACTGAAGTCACACAGGTCTTCTCTTTGGCCAGGAAAACATTCCCCTCTACAACTAGCCCCAAAACAAACGTGCAGTGTGAGGGGCTCCCACAGTCCTTGCTCTACAGAGTCAGCTCCTGTCTCTTCCTTTGAGGTAGGTTGATGTGTCCCCAGGGAGGGACGGTGGCTGCTTGGTCACATCACCAGGGCAGTGTCAGAGAGGCAGCCAGCAGGTCTCTGGTTGGCTCCACCAGTGCACTTGTTGAGAGGTAAGCTCTGAGTAGGGCTGGGCTCCAGGCATCTCGTGAGATCCTCACCAGCTGAAGGGAGGTATGTGCTGCAACAAAAAGGAGACGCTGAGCTTCTTAGGGACAGTGAGAAAGGACCAAAAGGACCATGGTGCAATAATCATCTGCTGTACCACTACACATGGACTCAGATATAGGGCTGCCAGCCTCACCTACTCCATCTCCCATCCCAGGCAACATCAGTGACCCCAAGAGGTATCCCAGTATCAGTGGGACTTCAGTGTCACAGCTTAGTCTCCCTGTCTGTGCATAAACCCAACGCCATCCTGGCCTCAGCACAGGAACAGGGATAACCTTCTTCTTAGAACCAGAGACCAGGGGTGTGCCTCCCCTTCACTTTGGCTCATCCAGACAAACTCGAGTCCTCCGCCCCTGCAGAAAGCTGTCAGCAGCCCAGCTTTGCTTGGGAAAGCCAGGAGAGTGCAAGAGACTTGGAGGCCTCACTGTTCCCCCAGCCAAGAGCCTCTGCTCACCGTTGACCACACCAGTGTCCACAGACGTGATACAAGTTCCAACGTGGGGAATATCTTGTCATCATGTTCTGACCATGACACCCCGAAGCATCACCTAATCTGGCTGTTCTGAGCTTCACTCCCATCTAAGCTGGGCGTACAGTGCCAAGGAGGTAGCCCAGTTGCACAGACATCATGCCAGCCCCATCTGTTGTCTCTCCAGAGAGCAGAGGCTTCAGAGCCTGCAAACCAACGTGCTCCTCTCCCCTTAAATAAAGCTGCTTTTTGGGCTGCCAGTTTTCTGCCACGACACCAGTCCAAATGCCACACTATGAACCCATGTGCAAACTCACCCCAATCTGCCCAGTTCCAGTTTGCTGAAGTCGTTTGATTGAGTGCTACTCTTCTGGAGGAAGAACGACTTTGGCAATGACCACTGTGGGAGGAGAAGAAGACAACAGAATGGCTATTTAAGTCATGGCAAAAGTCCCTCAAGCCTGCTGTGCTTTGCCATAGGCTGCCCTAGAGAGCTTCAGCTAGAGCTGCCTCACTGCTGAGCTTTGTCACTGCCACAAGACTGTTCCCAGAATAGCAAACAGAGCAATCTTTGCTCTCTGCCTAATGAATCCCTCTGCTGAAAGTGGGAGTAGAGCATCTCGAGGTCAAAAGAGTGGGTTTCTTTCAGAGTAGCATTCTGCTGTAAGGCACAGGAGTGAAAGACAGGGACGACTCCCTCACAGAGAGGAATAATGGGCAGGACAGGTGCCAAATATGTAGGGCTGTGCCCAGTGCACCCAAGGATATTCAGATGCAAAATACTTGCAGATCTGATACACTGTTCATGACTTCATGTTTGTGGGAAATAGGGCAGCATGGGTTTTTCCAAACTCCTGGAGGCCTTGGCAAAGAGGGAAGAAGGCAAACAGGTAAGACAAGAGCCAGAGGAGGCAGAACAAGCAGGATCTCTACCCAGCTCTGTGCAGGTAAACAACCATCTCTGCCTACCTTACCCACAGTGATACGCACCATCTGGGCCAAATCTGTCCCTGCCCCAGTGTGGTACCCTTTGATACACCAGTTCTTCAGTAGCTCCAGACCTGGGAAATGACAGAAGACAGTAAGTGAGAACAAACAGCCAGGTTTACAAAGAGTTAAGCCTTCCCAGCTCAGGGCATGCAAATATGCTGTACTGACCACACAGAACATGCTATGCAATAACTACTTGAACACGTGCTTGAGTGCCAGCAAACACAGGGGTAACCCAAGGGCGTTCACCCTTTATACGAGCAAACATCAGTGCGTGGGCTGCTGCAGTGCTTGCCTTCCTCCTAGGGAGCCAAGACATTCCTTGCAGCAGGCTCAGCGAAACAGGAAAACTGGGGCAACGCAGGATTTGCCGAATTAGACCAGATTGGCTGTCCCCCTGAGCCCAGTGCCTACCAACAGCAGTACCTGATTTGGGCTGCACCGGTGGAAGTTCCCACCGTGCAAATGTAGAGCAGCTTTGCTGTCATCGACCCCTTTCCCAGAGAAGGGCAGCTCAGGCAACCTCCTCCTTGCAAAGCACTGATCAGCTGCAGCATCCCAGTGCATCATCTCCTCCCTACAGGGATCCATCCAGAGCTCGACACGGGCTGAGACTTCATCCATGACAGAGGGCAAGACTGGCACAGGCAGAGATCATTGCTGGTGTGACTGGAAGGGACCGATCCTTTCACCACACACAAGATGTGGTGCTCTAGAGCACAGGCAAGGTCATTTTGAAGCAGAGCCATGTGTTCAACTGCACTGAACAGGCTCCACTTCCTCCAGGGCTTCCTGCTAGCTGTCCCCACTACAGCCAAGCAACTTGCTCATGGCGAACCCAGAAACATTGAGAAACTCAGGACTACTCCCATCCTGTTTTCTTAAGAGCCTTAGGGTCATAGCAGAAGGCTAGGGTGACTTGAGAATTAAGAACCAGCAGAGCAATGGCTAGTCCATTGATGCTGTCCAGCTGGGATTACTGTGGTTTTCGGTAAGATACCAGGAGAATCCTTGCTGTCCAAAACCTGTTCCTTGGTGACCTTTCAGCAAGCCTCAGAACCTTGTAAAAAAACCCTCACATATTGGGGGCCAAAGGGATCAGGGCAGCTCAGATGCCCTGTCCTGGGTCTGTGCACCAGCCTGGGCTTTGCATCTTGCTGGCTAGGGAAAGAGGAGTGCTGCATGGAACACAGGGGAACAGAAGGGGATAGGGGGAGAGTGAGTTCTGCTCAGAGGTAAAGAGCAATGGGAAAAAAAACGATGGGATAGAGCAAATCTCCTCGCTTGGCTTTTTTGAGGAAGCTGAAGCACTGAACCAGGACCCTTGCCTGTGCGGCGAAGTTCAGGGCAGCACTTCAGTGAGGACGATGACAGAATCTTTCTTTCAGTTGATGGAAGATCATCCAGCAAGGATATTAGCAAGGCAAAGGATGACACATACTGACAACACAGGCAGAGAAGGCTATGATGTTACCATCTGTCTGTGAAAGACTGTTACGGACTCCTTTGATATTTGCTTTATCACCAGTGAAAAGTGACAAAAGCATTTTTCTTCTTTCTCTCCTTGATAGCCAGGTGAGGAGCACACATACAGTCACTACAGTGGAGGACCAGCTCCTCCAGAAGCCTCTCCATCTGGATCAGATATTGGATGGAAAGTCCTGAGCCACAGTCTCTTTTTATTTTCTCTAATCCTCACTGACTCTCTCTCCCAAATAGCTTATACTGCTGCCCTGATAGAGACAACCCTGGGTGAGAAGGAATTGGTCCAGCCCAGCTATGCCTCATAAATGGATAATATCTTTTATTAAAATACAGAATTGTGTCCTGAAAGAATGGACATGTTAGCTAGATTTCTAGTGTTTAGGAAGAATTTCCATTTGTACACTGACTATTTCATCAATTAGAAAGCTACAGGAAACCAGGGAATAGGCCAAATTTTTCCTTCAGAGATCACTTGTCAGGAGCAAAGCCCAGCAAATCCAGTTGTTTCTCCCTCAAAAGAGAGCAGAGAAACACAGTAAGAGGCCAAAGCTACAAGTTGAAGGCAAAATCCCAGTCTGCTTCATGCCCATGGCACCTAGAAGTGCTGGTGCTATGTGTACCAGAACAGTCATCACCTCTCATCAAGTCAGAATAAGCTTTTTGTGATATTTGAAGCAGTCTGGGAAGATAACACATTTCCTAGGGGTTAGTATGCAGGCAGGCAGCTCCCCCTCAACATGCATAGCTCAGAAGTCTCCCACGACTGCTGGCAGGCAACCTGCCTGCGTCAGGTGGCTGTGCCAGGCTTTGGAGGGCAGTTACCTTTGTGTCTATTCAAGTAGTATTTGAGCTCCCACTGGGTCACCAGGATGTTAAAGTAACGAGGCTGCTCAAAGAAGCGCAGGTACCGCATGGAGATGTGGCTGGGGAACACCCGCTCAAACTGTCCGCGCCGGGAATACTCATCCTCTGTCTCCACCAGGATGCGAACGTCATCTGGAGTCAGGATGTCCAAGACAGAAGAATAAAAATCCTGCAGACAAGAGCAACCCAAGGTCAGGGAGAAGCACCTCTCAAGCAGAGGTCTCCATGTGTCTGAGATCTTTGGGACAAAGGCCACATGGAAACTGTGGAAGGAATCTAGGCTCAGTGGTGACACCAACACTGCACAGAACTGAAGAGAACACAAATTCTGCGGCCCAGCCTCTCTTAAATACACTGCCAGGAGGCACACAAGGCCAGTGGCCCTACCATCCCAGCAAAGGCTATAAGAGCTGCACAGAGACATAAGGAGGAACAGGCAGTGCTCAGACTCTGTTTGGGGACTGGTAGGTAATGTGCCCCTCAACACATGCCTATTTTAATGTACAGATAAATCAGTGAGACAGTGGCTTAAGCAAACCCAATTTATCTCTGACCAACTGTCTTGTAACCCACTGGAGCCCAAGGGCACCCCATCATCTGGCTGACCTCAGAGAAGAGCACAATCTGAAGAGGGAAGAGGGATAGACAAGTGGGACTGGCTGGGACATGGGCCTGGCATGACAGTGCAAATAACAGAGGAGGTTGTTTTGTACCTGGTCAGGTATCTTCGGCATCAAATAATAGGCCTTCTTCATCTTCTCTGCTCTCAAATGCTCAGATACTGGCTTGGGCTTCTCCTTCAAAGCACTGCCCAGACTGAGGATGCAAGAGAGACAATAGAGCATTTAAGTGGAGAAGACAAAATCTTGTCATGGCAGAGCTGCTCCCAGCAGCTTCTGAGAGAGTAATGACACCTTCATGAAAATGACAAGCAGGAGAGAACACCTTCTCCAAGGATTTCACTAATTCTGAGATCAGTGATGGATCCACAGCCTTGTGCATCAGCTCAGAACCCGGGAAAGATGTGGGCAGGGAGACTAGGAGGACTCTGCCAGCCCCTCACTAAGACATTTCAGCGTTCCTTCACCCAAAAGAAGAGCCAACACCTCACACTCACACAGGATGCAAGAGGGTCAAAGACACACCATGATGTGATTCACAGCACACGAAGCCTGGTGGGATCTCATGCTTACATCCCACTTGGAACACAGCTTCCTAACTGCAAGCATGGGGATGGAGGTACAAATACTCAGGACTGGTACTGTACAAGGAAGAAGAGAACTCTTAAAACAAAAACTTCCTCTGGCAATATCCAAGCACTCTTAGGACTTGAATTCAGCCACATGCCATGGGAAGCCCTGGCCTCTTGTACTATCTGACCAGCAATCTATTCTAAGTGCCAACTGAACCATTTGGGGATGCCAGAATCTGGAAGATACTTGTTGAAAATCTTTTAACTAATCTATCAACATAGCTTTTTTTTTCTGCTGCTGCATAACTTATTAGTTGTGTGCAGATCCAAACAGGGAGAGCAGAACCTTGAGTCTGTGTTGCATGGTGCTTGGGGACCATACAGATCTACCAGAATTCTGCCCATGTACAAAAAAAAAACCCTTCATATGCTTCCCAGGGCAGGAAATACAGTTAAACAAGCTTGCCTCTGGATGCAAGAAATCTGGTAATGCATCATCTGAACCATGTTAAGGATCCACTTAATCCCCTGCAGGTCTTTCAGCAGACACCTGCCCTTCAGCACTTCCACTGGAAGTGGAAAACCAGCATGTGATCAAAGCGCCGCAGACAAGCTGGTGAGAGCTCCCCATCTGGAACAGGCCCATGTTCCAAGCTTCTCCACTCAAGGCACAGGGCACTCAGAGGGCAAGAGTCCCATCTTCTGGCATGCCCACACATCACTGCATGCTGGTGCTTAACCCAGCAAGCTGATCCTTCAATGACATATGGCCAGCAGCCACTCCGCTACAGAGAACAGACTGGTTTCCTTCCAGCCATCAGGTTTGAAACCAGGATAAGCCCTAGCTGTGATGAACCACAGAAGGATTAGGGGCCTGGCTGGACACCCACCCAGGAATTAGCATTCTGCAAAAAAAAAGCCATATTAGCTGCGAAGTAAGACTGTGCACACCTCCACCCATAGGTTGGCAGCATGTGACACTTGCAGTCCTGCCTAAAGAACTGATCACTCCAGCATTTGCAAAATAACAGGTGCTCCTCTTGCTCCAGGCAGCAGCATGTCAGTTGTGGTAAGTCAGAGGGTAAGCAGATCCAGCCCCAACAGAGCCAGCCAGTCCTCCAAGCAAACAGAGAGGCAGTGAAACTTAGCATCATATTAGCTCTGGCAGGGGGAAGGACAGGAGAGCACGACTTGACGATCTGCAGAGCAAGCACAAATTATATTGGCCTCACTTCCAACTATGGACCTGCAGAGAGGGCATAAATCCTTCTGCCTTGAAGAGACCACAGGAACCAGATACTCAGGCAATGAGGCAAGTTCTTTGTACCCATAGCCGAAGCACCAGCAAGCACAGACTCTCAACAGCTAGAAGCCAGCATTTGCTGGGCTCCAAGCAGCCCCCTAGATGAAATCCCTCAAGTAAAAAGCATGCTTCTCTGACAGAGAAGGGGACTAACCTGCAGGTAGAGCCATTTTTTGTCTGTGTCCTTGAGGCCACACTGTCCATGCTGGGCAGAACAAAGCCAGCAAGGTTGAGGAGATCCCGAATCATCTGGCCCTTGATGCTCACATCCAGTGGGGAGTTGGAGTGGAGACTGCAGAGAGGAAGCATCACAGCAGCCTGAGTGCTAGAATGGAGGTGTCGAGCCCCATGGCCCTGAGATCAATCACTGGGTTATTACTGACTGGGATAAAAACACCAGCCTGTCCCTTGCCTCATGAAACCAGCCTTAAGACACTGAGAGAAAAATCCTGACAATAGCCCTTTGAAGGGAGGGCTTCCTATCAGAAATAGTTAATTTTTCCATCTCTTCCCGAGTTTGCTAGAAATAGGCAAATCCATCCCCAGAGGCCTGTGTACTTGGCTCTGTGTACAGCTCATGCCCACCCACTCTCTCGCAGGCAGGAGAGGCCCTGCTCGGTTACACTGCAGCTCCTGGCCCTGCCTGCACAGCTGACACCATGCGGCCGGATGCCGTCAGGAAGCAAATGGTGCACGAGGCAGTGGAACTGCTGATTGCTTCTGCCCACGCAAAGAAATCTCTGCCATCACCCATTCTGTACAAGACACATCCTTCCTTGGCCTCTCTTTTTTAACATATTCTTCCCTGGCTCTAGCTGGAGCATGCCCAGCAAAGCTTTCTGAACTGTAGATGAACGTTGCTTTCACAGACAGGAACGGCTTTGATTCCCGCAATCTGGAGAGGGAGGTTTCAAAGCCCATGGTCTTTTAGCACTGGCTACAGGGGACATTGCAAGCCAAACTCACTTTGTAGTAAAAGAAAGACCATTATCCACTCTGCTGTGGCTCAGAATATGCTTTACCTTGGGGAAATGTTGACTTCTAAGATCCAGGGCTTGAGGTTTTCATCCAGCATGATATCAAACCCAAATAGCTCATGGCAACAATACGGCCGGCGCACATACATCTTCACCAGGCTGTTCACGTAGGGCTCAGAACTGCAAGCCAAGAAAAACTGCTTGTTTCCAACAGTCAGACAGACAGCTGAGCTCTGGCTGTTCGCAGCACATGTTGACAGTTCTGAAAGTGTAATGCAGCCATGTGCTGTGGGAGCAGGTGGGCTGAGGAACCAGCACAGGCCTGTGAGTTGCTGCTGCTTCACCACGTATGGATCCAGCACTGCATCCTGAGCATCCCTGCTGTGTCAGGTAGCATCCAACTCTGAATACAAGATTTATCCTGCACCAGGGACCATTCTCTCAGGCTCCCAGGCAAAGCAGAGGAGTGGGTGGCAAGCTGGGCAATTTTGGGTACACCGCACCTTCCTAGCCTTCACGCAGGTGAGGGAAATGTAAGGTCTATTTACCCTAGTAAACTGTAGGCTTACTGTAGCTCCTGCAGCTACTCTAGCAGGAGCATAAGTAACAGGATGAAAGGAGGGATCTGCAGAGAAATTCTGAAGCCAAAAGCAGTGATACCATGTCAATTAAGAGCAAAAGGACCAGGCTGAGAAGGGACTGGACAGTCAAAGGGGCCAGGGTGCACCTCACAGACACACAGAACAAGGGGTGCCAAGACTCACGCAATGATGGTTTTGATAACGATGTCCTTAATCTTCTCCCAGATGGCCTCACTATTAACTCCCTTCTGAGTCAGGTAACTCCAGAGAGCTTTGAGTGCCCTGTGAGAGAGAAAGCAAAGGAAGCAGCTCTGTAGCCCCTTGCTGTTAGTGGTGAAAGCAACAGAGGGGAACCCTGACAGCACTCCTCCCTGGCATGGCAATCCTCCTGACATCCTTAAACCTCTCAGTTCCTAGTTGCTGCTCTCCCCAGCCTGGCCCCTGGTCTTGAAGGCCCACGCTACTAGGAACATGAATCTGTCACAGACTTCTCTCAGCACGGTCCCAAATTAGCACATGAGCAAGGTAAGTCAGGCCCAGATCCTCTCTTCCCTCCCCTTCCATGTCCTCAGCAAACCTCCCCTTCCTGCAGGCCTTCCCCCACAGCACTGCAAAGCAGCTCAGCAGGGATCCAGCAAGACCTCAAAAATGTTTTATCTAGAGCCACTTCACTGAGGCTTCAGGGATGAAATAAAGTGGGTAACATCTGAAAAATGTGGGTAACAAGATGGTATGAGGAAGCATCTATGCTTTTACAGGAGTTTCCCACACCACACTGAGTGCTGCAAGCTACTGTGACACAGAGCCAAGGATGCTTAGATATTTCTCAAGTGAGACCATGTGGCTAGTGGCCAGGAATCCAAAGGTCACACTTCCTGCATACAAGATGGACTGGATTACAGCCACCCTTATCTTTAACATAGAAGCAGCCAGCTTTGACTTGCATGCAAGTATGAAAAACCCACACAACCCTACCGCCAGACAACTGCAACTGCTGAGAGGCAGCAGACCCTGCTAAAACTCCCTGTGGAGGAAGAGACCACTGTGTAGCAAGTCCAGGTCTAATCTGGCCACAGGAAAATACCTTCTGCAACTCCCTTTGAAGTGCAGTAGCCCTGCCCAGGCTGAGAATTGAGAACTCTATCCTGCACTATTTTTAAAAGGGTTCAAACACCACCATGGAATCAGAGACAAGTTCCTGGGGCTTGCATCCATTCACCCATGGGACAGCAAGGAATGGGAACTCCTGCAACATTGCAGCCCTCCTCCCAAAGGCCTAGAAATGGCACCACTGCTCCTATTCCCACTGAGTAGCACATAAATTAACAGTTCTGAATCAGGGCTGTCCCCTTCTCTGCCTCCACAGCAAAGTCAAGAGTGAAATGGGCAGAAGTTACCATCTAGCCAATTTAAGCATCACCCATTCAATATCTAACAAAAACCAATCAGATTCTGCTTTAACCACATCCCATCACCCCCACAACAGGATGAATGAGCAGAGATGAGTGCACCATTGGAAGCAGCGAATGGCACAGACACAGGCAGGATGAACAGCACCTACAGCTCAAGCAGCAGTGGACAGGATGAGTCACAAGCCAGAGGGACCATCCAGATTCAATTGACACCAACTCATGCTAAAATCACTCTGTCCTTTCAGTTTCCCAAGTGGGAGCAGATGACACAGAAAGCAAGTTCAAGTTTTGGGTAAGAATACTGAAAAAAGTCTGACTTAATGGGAAATAGAAAGAGCTACCTTGTACCCTTAAAGGCAGCACCTACCATTTGTGTCCCTGACAAGCAGTGTCATCTGAGTTGGGTTTGTATTCTGTGTTCTTCTTATTGACACTGTAGTTGGTCAAGTGCATGAACTTGTTGCTGAGGCTGTCCATTGAGGAGGAGTACCTGGAGGAGGCAAGAGTAACACAAGCTGTCCGAGACCGAAGTGGCTGTCCCCAGGTCCAAGAGGCAGACACAGACTTTGTTCTCATCTTGGACCACTCTCAGCCATCCACCAGCCTGGCTTGCCTGCAGGTCTCTGGCCCCAAGCTAATGGAACAAAACATGAGACAGAACAGGCTGCCTTGGGACAGTGGAATGCAATCCCACCCTCACAGCATGTCCTCAAGAAATAAAAAGCAGAGCATCAGTGAGAAGCACTGATGGAACTGCAGCAGTCTGAGGCAATACAATGAAAACTGGAAGAAACACCTCAGTTTCTGGCATGCCAGCTTTTATGCAGAATAAAGCACAGACAAGATATTTCGAGAACTGCTTTACACTGAGCTGATCCTTCATTGGGAAGGTTGGATGTAGGCAGCATCCGCTTACATTCCCTTTCAAGAGTCACCTGCAGCAACCCCGTGTGTTTCCACACTGCTTCTTAAGCAAGCAAGATACATTTTTAAGCATCACCCTTATAGGGGATGACTCCCTCCTGCCCCAGCCAAGGCAGGTACCACAGCCACAGATGCCTGGGCACCAAGGCAGCCCCCAGCACTCCTGCACAACCTACTTGCAGCTGGCAAAGCGAACCAATCCATCCTTGAACAAGTAGACCCTGAGAGGATCATAGCAAGTGACGTAAACATAGATCCTCAGGTCAAACTTCTTCCCGCCAATGAGGTAGGGTTTGTGCAGATATCTGCAGAGGGAAGTAAGCACATAAAGGTTATGATTTTCATACACAGGAACATCTCTAACCTCCATTCAGAAGCCCTGGCAAAACAAGGGATCAATGCAGAAGCCTTTTTGCACAGCATTTTCAAGTTAATCACAGCACAGACAAAATGAGAGAAAGAGCAGCTCTCCCATTCACGAAGAGTTCCTGCAGCACATAAGCAATGTTTCCTTCTGCTCAGTTCCATTTTGAAAAGACTTTCCCCAGTCTTAAGGCACAGTAGCTTTTCCACACCCACAACACTGATCATGATATTCAGGAACATCTTAGACATGCAGTACACCACAGATGGTTTTGTACAGTGAGCAGAAACAGTTGGGTATTTTAATCCAAATCATTTGATTATTCATCCTAGAAGTTCATGATTTTCCATAGGAAAGTTTCTCTATTTGCATGGAAAGTGGACAGGGAGAACTAACAAGGAAACACAACAGTTCCCTGTCTGCCAAACACTGCAGTTTCCTGCCTTCACAAGAATCTTCCCAGAAAGCAATCTCAAATCAAGATTAATTATTCCAGTTTTCTGCAGAAGGGGAAGAAGATTGAGAACTGTTATTTCACGAAAATCCTTTGACTAACATCTACATGCACTGAGGCTTTTACTGAACCATTCTAACTTGGATAAGAACAAATCTTTGACAACTGCCACCTCTTCCCTGGGACTTCTCTTCCCACTGGATAAGGTCTGTTTGTCTCCAAACCTGTCAAACCCCAGAGTACAGAGCAGTGGGAGCTGGATCACAGCAGACCTGAAGCTGTCCACCTGCCAGACAGAAGCTCCAGAAAGCTCATGAAATCAAGTTGTGTCTGAGGCCTCAAATATCTACACAGAGACAGCAGCACTCCAGTAAGCCCAGCTGCAGCTGATGGAGCCAAACTTCCAGCAGCAGGACAACCAGGCAGTCTCCAGAGAAGTCTCCAGATGCAAATCAGGTACTTCTGCTTTGCCACACAGTGGCAGGGGCCCAGAGATACAAGACACAAAGAAGTCCCAGGCTGTGTATCAACCTTGGTTTTATATTCATTCACCTCTGTACTAGCAGTGGTCTCCTTTTGGGGAGCTGGCTCCATTTGTGTATGACCTGGATACCAATGCCTCTTGCTGATGCTGGCTGCAAAACACAAACAAGAACAGATCAGATCTTCTCCCTGTATCTACAGAAGGACAGAGGATTGAGCTCTGCTTTACACTTACTGGTTTCACAATCCATTTCTGTCGGCTAGCTCCTTCCTCCCATGCTTTCCTGAGTAATCTGATGTCCTGGGGCAGGATGAAAGATTGAGGGAAGAAATTAAACTCCTTTTTCCCACAGCGAGCCTGCATCTTCAACAGGTTGCGCCACAGACGGTCCTTCCTTCCAATTTGAAATGAACCAGGAAAGTGGTTTAGCTGGAAAGGAACACAGATGCTAGGAGATCTCTCTGCTTCCCCATCTCCTTGCCCCTTCCTGCTCCCTTGGCAGAGGATACATCTTTCTGAACACAGTGCAGGGTGACAGTCTTTGCTCCCCTCTCAAGACTGCACCCAAACTGATTCCACCTACCCTTGAAGCTTTGCAGGCACAAACTGCACAGTTTAGAGCATCACAGCTCTTCAGAAAAGGCATGCACTTGTGATAGATACCAAAGCTTTGGTTCCTCGCAGGTTCTCAAGCCCCACCTGACTGTTCTGTGATCTGAGTAAGGCACACGCCCTTCACTGCACTGGCAGCAAGGGCACTGTCCCTACCCCTCAGTTCTGCTAGAAGAAGGACTGCTTTAAGCAGCAACGACTGAATTTAGAGAAGCTCACAAATAAACACAATTTGGATAAAGCCTCAGGCTGTACAAGAGCCACCCTCACAGCAGAGTTGCTCATCCAGCTATGCCCATCTCTTGGACTCCTCTCCCAGTTCTGGAAGGGACACTGCAGGGAGTGCTTCCACAGCAAACACCTGGCCCTGAGGGGAGGGGCACCCAAATTGCTTCCAACGCACTCTCCATGCATGTGAAGGAGGTCAGCCAAAAACAGCCCCTACCTTTTGGTGCTCCCTGATGGCTTTGAAGCCAGAGGATTTCATGTGGTGGCCCCAGCAACCCAGCCAGTCACTGCTTTCTGCAGGAAAAACAGAAAAGTCCATGACTGAGTACCCTGCCACCCTCTCAATCCACAGCACCCCATTTACTTGGGCTAGCAGAAGCATGCCAGGGATGCACTCATACTTGCTACTGCAAAGCTGCCAAAGCAAGGGCAGCGAGTGACATCCAGCTAACCAAGTGGGTTGTATCCTTGCAAATACGACTGGTTGCAAGGCTGAAGAGGCAAAAGGTCAAAAGAATGCCTTTAATTCCTCAGCACCCTGACTTCTGTGCATTACAGCTGGCAAATGAAGCAGTTGGCTAAAGAATGCTGTGTTCCTGAGGGACATGTAGGATGCCAAAACTTCTTAGGACTTCCTCTGCCCTCCATGTCTCACCAAAATAGTCTGTGCAGAGGTCTCCTGATACATGCAGGACTCCCATAAATACTTCCAGGAGATCGCATTCCAAAATATAGATCATAGCTGTAAATGCTCAGCACTTCTCCTACACATCTCTTCTGTGACAAGAGAGTGGCAAGCCAGAGCAAACCTGCCTCACATCTGCCTCAACTCCTGATGGCCCAGGAGCAAGTCCTTGTGATCTATGCCAGGAACATGCCAAGAGGCAGATCAGACCCTGCTGGGACCCACAGATCTTGGATACTGCAGGTAGGTCAGACAGGTAAATGCATGAACCCAGCATCCTGCAATGCCAAGGTTGTATTGCTTCTGCTCTGTTCTTTGCAGGCATTCTGCCTCCTTGTGTGCCTGCACTGGAGGCAAGGAAGGACACAATGTTGCCTCCCCCAACTTACTTTTGCTAACTCTGAAGTGGGACCTGCCAATAGTTTGCTTCACTATGTTAGGCGTGACTCTGCACATTTTCCATCGCAGCAGCTTCCTCTGCTCCCAAGGCAGCTTTTCCACTAGGAAGGCAAAAAGTTGAAGACTGAAGGAAAACAAACACAATACTTGGAGATTTACTACAGCTGCAAAAATCTTATGGTTTGCTGCACAGGCACCAGGCCTGTAGACGGGGGTGCACAGCCCTCGCTGCAGAACCATCATGGAGCAGAAGACTCCACAGCTGGGGGAGATCCAGGACATTGGACAATTTAGTGGCAGCCTGAGTCATGCTTCAGACAATGGAAGCAACAGTTTACTGCAGTCATTTGGATCTCACAGCAGTGCTGGGTGTCATCATGGGAAGGGTTAAGGGCAGCCACTTCCAGCCAGCTCCAGGCTTGTGCTAGTACCCCTAATAATGGGCTGGCTACTCTCATCCCATGCAACAACAGACCTTGGCTCACCTGTCTCATCCCGAGTACTGAAGTAGATAGTTGGAGGCACATTAGGGAATAAACTGCAGACAAGAGCTGGTTTGAGCACTTTATCTTGAGCCTCAGCAGGCTGGGCCAGGCACTCGATGCAATTCCTAAGAAAGATGAAAGAGTAGGTAGCTGGCTAAAAGTGAAAAGTAACGAAAGAAGAAGGAAGCTGGAAGGAGCCTTAGTCTGGGTATCAGGAATTTGCACCATCATTGCAATGTGGTGCAAGCAATGGGCACTAAGGTCAGTAACTCAGTCTGCAGCAATGAGGGGGTGAGTCTGCAGTGAATGCACATGCCAAGTAACCACTGTGGAGTTTGTGATTTTCTGGAGCAAGGAGTGGAGTTTTTTACATGACAAACCCTATAACCTTGTCCAAGGGAACAAGGGGTGGAGACTGTAATACATATGATTTAACTGTTGCAACCTTCCTGGTTTTGCTGTGTTGCAGGGAAGAAGGATGGAGTTTTACCCACTGTAAGTACACCTTACCACAGCAAGTCCCAAGACTTGGAAGGAGGGACAGAATTTGTAATGTTTCTATTAAGGTTGTGATGAAATGAAAAGTAGGGTTTATATAATGTATATTCAAATATATGCCACTGCAGCCAGTGGAAGAAGCCACACCAGAGCAATCCAATAAGGAACAAAGTGCAGCAAAAGAAAAGGAGCTACAACACACTATCAATAATCTCTCAGGCCACCCCTTGCCTCACTGAAGGGACTGAGTGTAGCTTGTTGCAGAAGAATTGGTGAAAAGGATGGGGGAAGAAGAGGTGTTTTCTCAAAATCCTTGTTTTGTTTTTTTCTTTTCAGCACTGAAATCAATAATTAAAAGCTTATGAACTGGCAAAGGATTATATTGGTTAACATTCTCTGGCACAAAGCTTGTTTTGTCCACAACAAACTGAAGGCAGGAGACAGCTACAGAGGTTTCAAGGCCAGGCCAGCACACAGCCTGCACAAAGAAGTGGTCAACATCCCTCCCTCCTTGCTGCAAGAGGCATGTAGCCCAAGCACTGCTTCCCTCATCTGCCCCAAAGCCAACCAGATACATCCTGCCAGAAACAGCTGCTGGGCTAGTTTACATCACCTTTACAGGACTTTCACAACCACATGTGCACACCCAGAGCCCTGCAGCACCCTAAGGCTCAACACTTGCTCACAGAAAGCCTTGCTTTTCTCCTAGATTAGTGATGACATGATGGGAAGCAGCAAGTTGTCAGACAGAGAGCAAAGCCTGAGGCGGCCCTGGTGCAAGACCAGCTCCTACTGCTGGTTGGGCAAAAACAGGTCCAACAAACGTCAGCCAGGAGTCATGAAAGCAGGGCTCAGATGACCAAAGGCTGGCCAATCCTCTCCAGACAAAGATTCTCCCAAAAGCTAAAGAAAAACCCAGGCTCCAGGACTTGTTTCTAAGATGCTATGCTGAGACACAAAACTCCAAGGAGCCTTTGCAATCTCTGGCCCAGGACACCTCCATTCTGCTTCATCTGCCAGGCAATGACACTGCAACAGCACAATGTAATCCACTAAACCTAACTCAGCAACTGTGAGTGCCAGTGAAATAAAGACCTCTGTTTTGCTGCAGTGGATGCACCCTTAGCACTTTACAGGCTGCTGCCTGTAGCAAGAGAGGTAGTTCTAGTCTGCAGGGTAGCAAGGAAACTTGCTTTGGCTGGGACATCTGTTCCTACCTTCACTCCTTTACCCCACAAGCTACCATCTCCTCTGCCACCATGGAGGGCAAAGATGATGAAATCACAGAATATGCTGATTTGGAAGGGACCCACAAGGATCATCGAGTCCAACTCCCTGCCCTGTACAGCACCATCCCCAAGAGTCACACCATGTGCCCAAGAGCATTGTCCAAATGCTTCCTGAACTCTGTCAGGCTTGGTACTGTGGCCACCTCCTAGGGAGCCTGTTCCAGTGCCCAGTCACCCTCTGGGTGAAGAACTTTTTTCTAATATCCAACCTAAACCTCCCCTGACACAACTTCAGGCCATTCCCTCGGATCCTGGGACAAGTCTGGAAAAATATGCCAAGTTCAGTGCACTGTTTACAGCTACTAACCTGGATCCAGGAGTCACAGAGCCACTGGGTGACACATCAGCATCAGAGGAAGTATCCGAGTCACCTGCAGGAGGGAACAAACTCAAGTCTTGTCTCCGTGAGGAGTGAATGCACACAGTTAGGGAAGAGGGGAAAACAAATGCACCAGGGGACAGAACCTTCCAGCTGCCCCAAATCCTTGGATCCTGGCTTTTGCCCACCAATTGGGGTTGTAAAAACAGGAAAGGGAGCAGATCTGGCAGCCCTACACAGAGAGAAGATGGGTAAGAGCTGGACAAGGACAGTGGTGAGCCCTAGCTTGCTCCCGGAAGGAACCCATGCAGTTCCTCCTTGCTGTTACATCACTTTTGGGTTCAGTACATCCTGAAATGACAGCATGAATGTAAGACAGGAGGGCAGCTGTGCTCACCTCCAGCTCCCAGATAGCTCCTGCTCTCCCCACATTGAGGCATGGAGCACAGCCCTCCCTGGGGAACCAGCACTCACCATCCTCATACTCCTCTTGACTGCAGCTCTCATCCAGGCCATCAGGAAGTTCTTCCTCTGCTTCATCCTGGGGATGGCTCAGCTCCAGCAGTGACTTCTCAGCAGTAGTACTGGGAAAAGGACATCACATAAAAAGGAATAGCACATGTTTTCTGGGGACAAAAGCCCAGAAGCCTATGAGACATCATGGGATAATGTGGGCAGGGGAATGAGGGCACTACCCTCTCCAGTGTTGATGTACAAGCACTCATCCCAAGCTAGCAAGATGGAGAGGCCCCAGACCACACTGAGAAGGAACATGTTCCAGAGCAGCTGGAAAGAAGAGGAGCAAGGACACTCTCTCTCAGCAGGAGCTCCATGTCCTCACATCCTCTCTATCCTGTATTAGCTCTGTGCTCTTTTATGAACCCATGTATCTGACAAGGATGGCGTGACTCAACAGCAGGCTTAATTCAAGGTATGTGCAGAGCTTACCACTGCAGGCAGGGCCCCCAGCTGAGGAGAACAAACTAGAAATGCCACACAGTAACTCCCATGCTGTGGTTGAAGGAGAAGATAGAACAGCTTGGAGCCATCCCAAATGCCTGCATGGAGCTGGGGGTTGCAGGAAGGTGCCCCACCCACTAGGATGCTGCAGCTGGGTTTTGTTCATGGACAGAGCCCATGGTTATCCTTATGGCCACCTCTTACTGCCCACAGTGTGTCCTCCCAATACACACAGATGCAATGGCCAGCCTGGCACATCCTGCCACAGCCTCCCTCCTCCTCCTGCCTCTACTTACTTAAGCTTTCCTGGGACCACATCCTGGGCCTGTTTCTCCTCTTTCTCCAGTTGGATGGTAGACACCTGTGCAGCCACTTCAGAGACAGCAGTGAATTGCAGAGGCTCTGTTCTTGCCAGGCGGTCCCTGACACACAGAGGGCTCAGCATGCCCACGGGATGGCAGCCGGTGCTGCGGTTGGGGGCGCCGGCACGCACGGCCAAGGGACGGACTCTGATCTGCTTAGTGCGGGCAACAGCAACACAGGTGCCTGTAAGGCTCAAGTTACTGTTAAGGCAATGGCTCCCCAGCTCCAAGTTCAGGGGAGCAATTTCTTTCCGGGTGATCTGCAGTCTGGCATGCTGCCTCCTCCTGCTGCTCTGATTGGACAGGCTGCCCACATTCATAAGGCCAGAACTTTTAACTTGGCACCCAAAGCCTCTGTGCATGGCAGCCTGACTAGGTAGCTGTTGCACAGCCTTCAAGAGGCTCTTCTCCAGTTCCTTCTCTTTTGACCTGTGAAGTCTCTCCTTAGCATCCTCCAATGAGCACTGGTCCTTCCTGAGGATCGCACTCCTTGGCACAGAGGTAAGGGAGGGGACTGTGTTTTGCTCTGACACATTGCTGTTCATCACTGCTCTGTTGATCAGGCTGCTAGGGAAGTTGTCTCTATGGTGCCCAGCATGAGACCATGAAGCAGCAGGAAAACTCTGGGTGTTTTCCACCTTTTTCATCTCCAGTGACTGCAGAAAAGGCACTTTAGCACTGCTTGGCCATAGAAAGGAGTTGTTACAGAGCACTGGTCTACAGGAGCTGGCAGCCTGCTGACATGAGCTAAGGGCAGAGCCTTTGACCCCAGTTGCGGTGCGCTCCTCTGCCAGGAGGCAGGGCTCCATCAGCACAGAAGACATCACCCTTCCCGTGACAGAGCCAGTGTCTGGAGGGCTTTGGAGGCTGTCTTCAGTGGGCTGTGCATGGCATAGTGACGGCGAGCACAAGAAGCGAGATCGCTGCAGAGGGATCCCTGAGGGCAGCAGGATGCGATCCTGGAAAGCACTCACATATCTCTTCTCTAAATTCCAGACGGGTTTCGCCTGCTGCTGAGCGAGGCGCCAGGCCCAGCACGACTGAGGTCTTTTTGCCGGAAGGGTGCCTGACTCCAGCGCAATGCTCTTCTGCTCTTTGGGGCCCAGATTAGCATGGTCTGGTCCTGCAGACGCCATGTAGAGCCATAGCACGTGAGGCACAAGGGTGTCAGTCATCTATTGCAGCATCTTTGCTGGCCTGAAACAAAAGGACAACATGAAAGACATTGTTGCCCTGCCAGGGCACAGAACCCAGCCCAATCCCACACGAGGTAAGCAGGGTGAGCTGCTTTTCCTGCAGGATGAAAACCACATCTCCCATTTACTGTGCTCACCTAGAGTCTCCTGAGACCAAGTCAAAGAACGGCTGGCATCTCACATGAAACTAGAGAATGCACAGAACAATGTAAAGGGAGCCACCTGCAGGAAAGCTTGTACCATGCAAACACACAGGGGTGCCTGACTACCAGCCAGGGCCATGGTGCAGACAGTCACCCTGTCTGCAACAAGAGGCTGCCTGCCTGGGACCCACATGGCAGCTGAAGCTCACTTCTACAGGTCTGTGTCTCCAACATCACCCTCCTGACTCCACCACAAGCCCCAAAACGTCTGCTTTATTTTTTCTCTCTGCTCCTTAAAGCTTCAGCTCACAACATTACACAACTAGGTGAGAACCTCAGCCCTTGCTTTTAAAACAAACATGCTTCTCACTCTTGTAGAAAAGCTCAGTGAGGGCTAAAGGCTTCCTGTAGAGCTCAGGACTGAGACGGTAGCAAGAAGAAAATACAGGGCTGTTCTAACATCAACACCTCTGTTTCCAGCAGAGACTGGAAGTACTGTGCACAAAACATTTCTCCCCACTGCAGTCGTAAAGAAAAGTCTTCTGCAAGGAGCAAACTGGCAGACCACAGAGCTGCAGATGTAAGTGTCCTGAATCTTCCTAGAATGAACTATTGCACCATACCTGCAACATCCTCTTGCCTGAGGAGAAGGGAAAAGAGAAAACAAACCACTAGCCAGTTATTGCTTTAACACATGCCTGGAGGGCCCCTGGATACAGCTGTGATAGGAATTTGTATTCCAAGCAGGCTGGCTGGTTCTTCTACCTTCCACCTTCCAGCTCTCACACGCTTGCATGTTTAAAAAAAAAAAGTACAAAAAGAATGATAAGCAGTGCATCAACCATCACACTCTTCCTTTTCTTGCCATACACATACACACGCCTTTCTCACCTGAAAGACAAGCCTCTGATGCAGCAGTTAAAGTATAGCTTGAAGACCCTGAGGTTGTTCTGTAGCACCATCACAGCAGCTCACACCACCACAGGGCTGGGTCAGACAGACCTACACCTGCCAGACCTTCTTGACCTGTGAATCAGCTCCAGCATATACCAGGTCAGCAGTGTCAGGAGATGAAACATCCCATGCAGGATCCCGCAGGAGTTACATATTCTCAAGGAGAGCTGCTACCTTACCAAGCTCTCTAAGGAAATATGGAAGGTGCCAAGTCCATTCCAAGCCCATAGGGCTGCATTGCTTGTTAGCACTTGTACAGTCAAGCTGAGAACTCCTGATGAGGACAGGGTGCCTACATCCCAGTGGGAGCTGCAGCCCAGAGGGGCTCCAAGCCCCAGGGTAAAGAATCCCACAACTGAGATGTACAACACTATTCCATTGCTACCCAATCTGCCCCCCAGCAGCAAACCTGGCTGTGTTGTGACATTCATAGCGATTAGCACAGAGTGAAGAAGCTGTGGCTCAGATGCCGCCACCTGCCCAAGCTCAAATTTCCACCAGTAAACAAGGGAGCAGAGTGTGGCTTCCACACACTGTTCCCCCCAGATGCACCCAGCTCACAAGTGCACTCAGACCACAAAGTAACCCCAGCACACCAGTGAACATAGGTGTTAAAGAGCAAATTAAAATCCAAGGAGAATGAAAGTGTTCCTGCCTAGAGGGTCTATCACTGTGGCATCACCATGTGCGCTGCCAGTTTGGCCATCGCCTGCACTCTCACCAGGCTGTGAATGACCTTGTAAAACCAGCCCGAAGTGAAAGCCATCTGTACCTCATCCCCACCCGGCTTTACAGCTATCAGTAATCATCCCACTGTAAAAATAAAAGTGATGTGGCCTAATGAAGCTGTAACAAGGGCCGTGAATCTTACAGTCAGCTTATACACAGGTGTGAAAATGCCTGCAGAAGCCCTGTATGACCCTGATCTGGAGTGAGTGACAACGGTAGCACAGATGTGACTGACACAGACACAGGGGTACTGCTGACAGCTGTGGCTGCCAGGGTGGAGGTCTGGCCATGGCACAGCCTTAGCTAACACTGCCTGGGGCCCAGCCCCACAGTAGCAGACAAAAATGTGCTGAGATTGCCCTTCTCTGGAGCAGTTTTGTCATGGAGTTGCAGAAGCATCTGGACTAGCACAGGGGAGGGGTGTGCAGGAAGCAACGTCTGCATAAGAAAGCCACAGGGCCTTTAGTACAGCTTTTAGGTAAGGCCTAGGTTGGCCAACTGCTAGTCAACATCACTGTTTCCCTGTGGAGACACAGGAGCTCAGAGATAGGGGCAGGAGGGATGAAAGGAAGATGATCCCATAGCAGGCAGGTCAGGATGCATCCAGACTGACAGCACCAGCCCATGCTGCCTGTCCTTCCCCCCATTCACACCTCCTGTATGCCACCATAGCCAACTCTAATGTCCACCTGAAAGCTGTCTCCCATCCTCACTGCAGGGACAGCTTGACAATGCAGCTGCTGAGCATCCAGGAGACCGGATGGAGATGGAGAGAGGCACCTTCACATGACAGGCTGTGGTCACAACAAGACAGCAGCTGCCACATCTCTGTAGCTCTGGGTAGAAGTCATCTGCCCCAGGGTAAATTCCTGCTGGTTACCAGCAGGGAGGTTTTCCCTTTATGTTTAATTCTGTTGGAGTTTTGAGATGGACAAAAAGGTCACAGCTTGAGGCAATCCCTAGTTCTGCCAACCCAATTCTACAACAAAAGAGGTGGAGTCTGTTCTGCATCTCACAACAGCAATAAAACTACACTCTTGAAATTTTATTGTAGAAACATGAGCTAGGAAAAGCCCTGGGTGAACTGGCCAAGGTGGAATTCAAGCCCAACCAAGTAATTAATGGATTTTGGCTTGGGCTTATTGACACACAATACAGAGGCCAAAGCTGTCACTGTTGGAGTGACTGTACAGCTGCACTTGCTTACAATTATTCTGCCAGCACCTTTTATTGCCACACAGCTTGCTCCCAAGTGTTGGGACGTCAGCTGGAGCACTGCCACAGCTGTACAAATGTCACATCACAAGAGCACAGGGCCAACACATGCCCCAGCCTCTACGTGCGCCAGTATTCATCAGTCAAAATCCTTTCTTCCAGCCTGAGCTCCACTGAAGCATTTGCTCCTCTAATGGCAGTGTGGCAGCTCCTCACAGTCCTGTTCCAAACAGGAAAGGACAAGACCTTAAGAGCCTGGGTGTGCACATCATCCCACTGTTAGAGGAGTTTGGCTGTGGAGGTTATTTTAAGTGCAGCTTGGTGACACACTTAAAATAACAAGAGCCTGTAAATGCATGCACCACAAGCTGAGCTGATAATGTGTTGTCAGCCTAAAGTCACAAGGAGGAGCGATTAGACAACTGCAATTGCTATTGTTTTCTACACCCTTGCAGGGTGCATATTCTGCTCTGTCCTTTACAATTAAAAAGGATAACATCTTTTTCTAAATGAGACCTGAGTTCATACCAAGTTCCTCACTTGCAGCTCTGGGACTTATGATTAAAGCTTGAACAAGCAAGTTAACAACAATGCAAAACAAACAATTTAAAACCAATATACATTTCAAAATAAGGGTTTGTATCCCTTCAAAAATTTAAAACCTTGAACAAGATCAACAACATTGATCTTAAACCAACTGAGTGCCTAAAACTGCTCCAACAGCTGGGTAGCTAAGTACAAACCTGTGTTTCAACAGCATGGAAACAGCCCTCCCCTACATCAGCTCCAAGAAACAAGTGGCCTCAAGGACAGTCACATACCAAGCCAAAGCAACTGAGGCCACCAGCAAGTTCAAGCTGAAGAGCAGAGGGTGTTGCTGGCCACAATTTGTCCACAAAGACAACACAGCTCAGAGGCAGCTTGGCCACCACAGAAATACTGTTGGGTGCAACAGCCTGGTGTGCTGCTTTGCCACATAGTTAAGCATCCCTGTTCCCTCTGAGCTTCAGTATCATCATTGCAGAACCACATTTTGTGTGCAAATCCAGAGGATGACAACCAACTTCTGTCCTAATCAAGACATCAAGTTTTCACTTGGCCACTCAGGTCATAAAAACAAACAAAAAAAACCCCCAACAATAACAACAACAACAAAAAATCCAGTGAGAAATCAACCTCTGTAAGAATGCATCAGCAAATTCCACCTACATCCCAGAATCACATTTGTGCCAGGGCTGGTCATTTCCACTCATCAGCTGTGGTGTTGGACTCCACACTGAATAGCGGAAGTACGAGGAGTGTATGGCTGCCCGAAATGACCCTTTACCTAAGCAGAGCACTGCCCTGCAAGAGAAATAGAGAAGCTCAGGCATGTGCTCCTGTTCCCAAGGTGGAGGCAGACCTCAGGGACAGCAGGATGCTGGACCAAGCCATGGGAGAGCAGGAATCCAACCACCACGTCACTCTGCGCTGCAGCAAATGCCTCCCTCCATGCACACACAGGGCGGGCTGGGTACTGAAGGCTCGTTTGTTTGACTTCACAAGGGACCTTCCTACCACTCTAAGGGCATTGAAGCACAGTTGCCAGACGAGGTAAGGCACTCTGGCACAGTAGACAGAAAATCCAGGGCTGTAGCTTGAGTGTACCAGGGACACCTTAAATAAAGGGCTGGCGCAGTGCTCACCCCAGCAGGGCTGACCTGGCTGTGACCAGACAGTGCAGGGGCCACGGCAAAGGGCAGAGCACGGAGTCCCTATCGCTATCAAAGGATATCAGCTTTTCTCCCTGGCAGATTCCCCAGGCCCTGAAGCAGACGTAGTGTACACAGTGACAGAAGATCATGGCAGCTCTGTCTCCCCAGCAGTGAGGCTGGCAAGTGCCTGCCCTTGCTCTCACCTGATTTGTATTTTTTCATCATATGACCAACAGAAGTAGTTGTAATGCAGCATAAACAAGAGTAGAGAAACAAGTCTGGGTTAAAAGCAAAAAGCTAAACCATGAGGTGTTTAACAGCCTTTCACCAAGGAGGTCTACAGCCCATTCCTGAAGATCCAAACTGAAGGAACAGCATTTTCAACTGAGCTTTATCATGGGAGAAAAGGGTACAGGGGAATTACATGGCAAGACCTGGGAAAAGTTTGGCTACAAATGTAGGATCTGAGGGCAGTTAGCACAGCTCCATCTGGTCTTAGGCAGACTGGCCTTTAGTAGAAAAATAAAAGTAGAGGATTTGGAGTGAGTGAAACAAGTATAAAATATCAACACATAGCAAGAAGACAAGAACTACCCAATTAGTTCAAAACATGTAATTTCTTAGTCCATCTTCTGTTCTTGATATATTTTACTGAAACATATCTGCAATCGGAAGAAAACATTCTCAGATTTGTCCTTCAGTATGTGCTGAGGACTCTTTCATGTCCTGACAGGGCTGGGAAAAATTCTTCTGAAGGCACTGCAAAACCCTCACTCCATACAGCAATCTCTCAGGGCTCAGGAGAGGAGAAGAAACAGAGACTCAAGTGAGAAGCTGCCAAATACTCCCAGAGTTGATGCATGGCAGGAACCTGGGAAATGTCAAGGAGTGGCACCCAGCCAGGCTGGTACAGCAGCCAAAGCCCCCAACCTGTGTCAGTGATCTGACATCTCCATGCAGGCGCTGTTATGTGGGGATGGTGACATTTGCCCCCTCAGCTCCTCCTTGAAATGTGATCCCTGCTGTGCTGAGGTGTGGGAAAGAGAAATTGTCATCAACGAACTTTACCTAATACAAAACAACTTCAGCAAGACAGCAGCAAAAGGACAGACAAATGCTACTGTCTGCTGGGTACAAACAGTAAGAATTGTGGAAATATTATTCTATAAAACTACAATAAGGCAAACAATCCACTGTAATTTCCCCCAAACCATCCAGGAGTCACTAGATGTCATCTGCCCATTCTGTGAGAAGAACACCACAATATGAAAGACAAGGCTCAGGGAGTCATGTAGGCAGAGTTTTGATGTGGAGCTGTGGGGCTGAACTCTGCCTCCCATGAGAAATCCACAGCCCAGCTGTACAGGAAGAGAGGAGGCTGGCACAGTGCCACAGGGCTTCCCCACATCTTCGCTCCTCACTCCCTGCCCAAACCCTGGAGGCATTCAGGAAATACTCCAGGCTTGTCTCAACTCAGCTCTTTCATCTTTCAGACTCAACAGCTCCCTTTTACAACGCAAGAGCAGCCAAGCCCCACTGAAACGACGGACAGCTAAGACGTCCTAGCATCCCACCCGGGCCTGGTCAATCCCAGCTCCATCCTAACACTCCAAGTACCGTTGGAGAGGCTCCCTGGGGCCGTGGGTGGCGGAGGAGTCAGCCCTTCCTCCCTGCCGCTCGCCCAGGGGATATGCTCCTTGTCTCATTTCTCCAAGTGAAAGCCTTTGAAGCCAAAGGATCCACCACGATGTTTTATCCTGGCGCTGGAGCGCCGCCCAGGCCGCCAACCCCAGCATGTCTCGACACAGAGCGCTCCCGAACCGCCCCCCCCAGCCCCACGGGGTCACAGGGCAAGACCACGGCGAGCCCCGCGAGGAGGCCCGAGGTGGAGCGAGGTGCCTCCTCGGGGCACGGGCACGGCTATGGGGCGGAGGGGCCGGGGAGGCAGCGGAGAGGAGACGGGTCCAACGCCCCAGTGGGGGAACTCTGAGAGTGCAACCCGGGGAGACACACGGGGTGCAAAGCCCCGCTCCAGAGGGCAGCAACGCCGCCATACTCACCGCCCGCCCGGGCCCGCCGGACCCGCCGCCGCCGTTGCCATGGGGAGCCGGCGGGCCCACGTGACTACAGCTCCCGGCAGCCACCGCGTCGCGGGGTGTACGCCCCCTGGCGGCGTGGCGGGGCCCGGCGCGAGCAGGGTTTCGGGAGTCGTAGGAAAACACGCGGTTACAGAAAGAACGGGCATGTTTTTCAGGGCCGGCTTCCCACGGGGGGCACTCCGGGTAGAGTCCCCGTCAGGCAGACAACGCGAGTTCCAAGGAAGGTGGGGCTGGAGCTTGAGAAGGGCGAAGGAAGCGTCGGTGGCGTTCCGGGATGCCCGGGCGTCACCGCTCAGCGCCGGTACGAGGCGGCAGCTGGCTGGGCTCCGCGCCGCCGGGCAGAGCTGCGAGGCGGCGGAGGAGCACCTCGCAGTGCCGGGCAGAAAGCGACCGGGGATTGACACTGGCCAGCGCGGCCAGCCTCTCGGTGGCTTTGAGGGACAGCAGGACCTGCGCAGCCAAAAGAGGGACAGGAGTCACCCACCAGCTTGACCCTTGTCCCCACAACTCCATCAGGTTCCCCAAAGGAGCCGAGGTCCCCGTGCAGCACCTGCTGGATCCCACCGTGCTGGCTGAGGGCTCGCAGTGCCTCGAGGGCTTCCACTCGCACGGTCTTCCGCGGGTCCTGGCAGGCCACCTGCAGCAGGAGGTCGGGGGCCCTGTTCTGGATCAGCAGATCCCTTAGCTCTGTCCCATGCTGGCCCAGGTTGCTCAGGGCCAGGGCCGCGTTGCAGCACGTTTTGGCCTGCGTGTCGCTCAGCAGCCGGGTCAGCGTGGGCACGGCCCTGCCCAGGGTCCCTGCCGGGCAAGACGCGTGGCAGGCAGCGTTGCCCACTGCAAAGGTGGCTGCCCTGCGCACGCAGCTCTCCGGGTCTGACAGGCACTCCAGCAGCCTCTCCAGCCAACCGGGCTGGCTCTGCAGCACTGGGGAAAAGCTGTAGCGGAGCAGGTTGCCCAGCAAGTTGCAGGTTCTGGCCCGTATCAGGTATTGCTTGTGGCTGAGCAGGCAGGTCAGTGGCTGGTCAGCCACATCTGAGTCCCTTAGGATCCTCTGGAGAAAGGGCAGGTGCTCTGAAGAGGTCCGAGCCACGTGGGTCAAGAGAGACAGGAGGTCACTTGCAAGTATGATATTGTCTGAGAACAAGACAGACTTCAAGAAGGCAACAATGTGCTCCGAGGCAGCAGCTTCCCTCACCACTTGGTCTAAGACCTGTGTATCAGACACCACAAATTGGCACAAGAGGCCCATTGGGAGCTCGGTGAACGAGAAGGGCAGATGGCAGGCGCAGACCTAAGGCAAAAGGACAGGACTGCTGAGTGCACTACACTCACGTGAGCTGAGCCAAGCAGCAGCTGAAGGCAGCCAGCAGGTCAGTGCAAGCTTAGCAGCCAGTCAAGCTTCTCCAAGGCTGCATAGCACCCAAATGACATCCTTATGTGGGCAGGAACTGCCAGTGTGACGTGAAGTGGTGCCATCCATTGGGGACTGCAATGTAGGGAGGCATCACCACAGTATAGGGAGAAGGAGGAACACAGGGCCAAGAGAGTACCTGCAGCAGCTGGGCAGGGATCTGGGTATCTCTCACAGCCTCCATGATCAGTGCTAAGATGTCTTTATCCACATCCAGGGCAAAAGGGAAAGAGAGGAGCTGGCAGACCTGGATGACCACATCTGGGACAGCCTCAGGGTCCCCATCCTTTCCTGCTTGCCTGAATGTGTGAAAGAGAGAGGGCTTAATACAGAGATTATCAGAAAAACCTCAGGGCAAGGGGCAAAGGGCATTCACTGTGCCAGGCACTGAGGAGAGGCTCTGCAAGTGCCAGGTCAGGAACTTCTTGGCCCTTGGTGTGCTCATGTCCATGCCCCATTCAGCAGCTGAGCCCTGCCCATTTCAGCCCTTGCCAGAACTCACATCTGTGCCAGGCATGCCAAGAAGTCAGGGGACAGCAGTCTCTTCAGTGTCACCATGAGGACACCATGGGACTGGGTGAGCTGAGGCAGACACTGGTGGGACTCACGAGTGAAGACGCTGAGGGCCAGGCTGAGGAATAATAGGGTTCCTGCAGGGGAAAAAGCAGGCAGAAGGGCAAAGCTAGAGAAGGTTGTGAAGTCCCTTCACTACTGTCTGTGTTACCTCAAGGCTGCTCCATGGCGGATTCTGTGATTCCCTGCCCAAAACTGGAAAATCTCACCCCAGTGCTCACACATGCCAGAGTGGACATTCCCAGTAGCATAGATACCCTTTTTTGTTCCTCCACACCCAGCTCAGCTGAGCTGCTGCCAGCTGGGCACAGCATGGGCCAGCCCAGCCCTCTCTCCCCAGAAGACACAGCAATCCTCAAGAAAAACCACCTGAGTCCTCTGGCCTCAGGGAACAGATGTGGACAGGGACAAACATGGGCAAGTCTGAGGGCAGGATGTGAAGCAGGGTCCAGGGCAGATGCCCTGCTGTGCCACAGCTCCTACCTTGAGGGGAGAGGAGGTTCCAGTCTGGCTCTGCCATGGAGTGACCAGCACTTGGAGGTGGGTCTCCCTCCAGCGCTGCCCTGTTGGTGCCCACATGAAGCACCACAGCAACACAATGCCAGACCAGGCTCCATAGCTCTGAAGAGGCAAAGCTCTGCTCTGAGACCACATCCTCCTAGAGGCAGAGAGGCAGATGTCAGAGACCTTCATGGTTCTCCATGGCTTCCCAGGGTTCTGATACATGGCTCTGCAGTCTGCTAGACAGACATGGGCCAGGGGTCCTGCTGCGCCTTTCAATTGTGTCAGTCCCAGGGCATCTCTGCCCTCCTTCACTCTACTGTGGCCATGGATCACCCCCCTCCCTGCCCACCATTCTCCCATCAGCCCTGCAGGGACATAAAGTGACTTCCATGGGGTTGTGCAGCTCAGCCAAAACTGCACAGTTCCCCGGTTCTCTCAGCCTCATTACCAATCTGCATTCAGGCCTTTTTGCCACCACACCTTTTGGCAAGGACCAGGCAAAGGAGATGGCTGGGCTGATACCTGTTCAAGGAGTTTCAGCAAGAGGTAAAAGAACCCATCATAGAAACCAGCACCCATTGGCAGGGGAAGCTGCAGCTGTAAGAGAGTGGGAGACAGTCTGGAGCTGGGTGCTGGGCTTGAGGGCAGCAGCATCACACTTGCACCCTTCTAAGCCCATCTTTGCACACCGCCACCGTGGAGGATGCATAGATCCCCAGCTTCTCTGTCCCCATCCCATACCTCAGCAGATGCCATCAGTGCATTTGTTACCACTGGTAGGATCTTTTCGCTCTTGAGCTCCAAAGCCACCCCATGCTGACTGAGCTGTGCCAGGAGAAATGCTGCAGCACCCTGTGGGACAAGGAGAGTTCAGGATCTTGGGACTTTTCCATCTGCTTGGTCACTATTGACCCTTCATCCCCTCTCCTCATCCCACTCTGAATGAGGAACAGTAAGGCCCAAATGGGATGCAGGGCTCTGCAAGGCTCTCAGTAGTGGCGCTGGCGGGGTGGTGGCTTACCACAAGGGACACAACAGGAGACTGGGTGATGAGATCCATAGCCAGGGTAACCACCTCCTCACACCTGAAATGCAGGGACCAGAAGAGAAGCACTATGTTCCCACAGCTTCACATCATGCAGAATAGTAGCATCCAAATACCCACAAGGCTGGGAAGCAGCCATGTTTCAGGAGGAGCCCTGGTTCACAGCACCTCCTTGTCTGCAGTGGGTCATCCTCACCACATCCTCAGCCATCCACCAACACTGCCCAGCATTCTGCTGGTATGTCTGGATCGGAGGGATCACTGGGACCAGGTTCCCAGCTCTGGGCAGTGTGCAGGGCAGAGGGCTGTTCAGGGCAGGGTGTGTTCCTCTCCCACCCATGAGTGAAAGTGTATGCTTACCTGGGAGGGCATGCCTTAAGCTGCAGGGTGAGCAGGGCCAGCAGGTACAGAGAGGCTTCACAGGCTGCCTCCTGGGTCACCTCCACCACAGGGACCTACCAAAGGAACAGGAGTCATAGCAGGGGAGAAGAAGGTGTTTCTGGGCTCCAGAGGAGAGCTGCACTCTTCAGATTAAACTCCCCTAATTCCTTCCCCCACACAGATTCATCTGACCAGTGCTCAGAAGAATGCATCCTGCTTGCCCACACTTCTACCCCACTACCAGCGCTGTGGTCAGTCCTACCTCACCCTTCAAGAGCTGTATGAGGGAACTCCACAGTGGTTGGCACCTTCCCAGGTGCTGGCACAGGTTCGGGCAGGCATGGCAGCCAGCATAGAGGATCTGCAAGGCAGAGGGGAGAGATTCCTACCAGCCCCTGGTCATGGGCTCCACCATGGGTTCCACCCCATGGTTACATGGGCTTATTTATTTGACAACTGACACCAGGCAGATGGGAGTCATTGAGGGGTAAGCCCACAGTTCCCTCTTCCCCATGCTCCTAATTCCAGAGCAAAGGCCCAGGCACCTCTGGGCAGAGCCAGATAAAAAGATGGGGCCATTACCTTCAGGACATTCAAGGAGAAGCCTGGGTGCTCCAGTCTCCCCAGCAGTCTTGCAAGCTGCTGGCTCTCTCCTTCCATAAGCATTTCAGCTACTGTGTGAGCAACCTGCAGAAATCAGCCTGTTTTGCACTCTGGGCACCGGAAGCACTGCACAGACTAGAGGAGTTAATTCCTAGCAACAATTTATTGAAAGAAAGCATCTGCTCCCCTACATCTTGCCTCTGTCTACTAAGCGATGCCTATCTGCCATGACCTGTCATGGGTTTGATGCACAGTCCCAGAGTTGAGATGAGCAAGGTATGATTCTTCCTCTGCTTCCCTCCTTGTTGACTCAGAGTTAAAGAATCAAATGTAAACTTGTGATTGTTTTCCTTCTTACTGCCCCTTCAATTTCAGATTTCCTACAGTTTGTATCACTGTAATAAAAGAATTCTTCATGTTTTCCATACATTGTCTAGTTCTTTACTTAGCCCATCTCACAGTTCAGATCTTAAGTTTGAGTCTCTTAATTGATTAAAGAATCCTTTCATTCCTAAGGTCAGCTGTTGGCTGGGGAGGTGCAGCCCACAAATATGAGCCTTGCAGCCAATAAAGCCAAAAGATCCCAGCCCTCCACTTTACTGTTGAGAAAAAGAACCTAATGGAAAGGGCTTCTGCCTCTGTGGAGACCACACCTCTTCACCCTGTACAGAGAGCTGGTCTGACCTGCTGCTTGGCTTCCCGACAGCTGTTTCTCTCCAGGGGGATGCTGCATGCAGCAGCCAATGCAGCCAGGAAGAGGTCTGCCACACATGGGCTCTGGTCATGGGCTGACTTGCCCTCCACTGCTGCACCTGCACAGGGACAGAGCTTGGGAGTCATTGTGCTAAAGGTGCTGAGGGCCAGCAGGATAGGGTTGGATGGCAAGAGAGAAAAAGTCAAGCTTGTGACATTGAGGGAGGAGAGCCCAAGTTAGCAGGGGTCTGGACAGATAGGTTTCAGCCAGCAGCACTAAAATGGCCGTCAGTGCTCTGAGGGAGCCCAAGGGCAGGAAGGAGAAGAAACCCCAGGAAGAAGTGACAAGCTGCTACCACTGCTACCTCGAAGTGCAGGCTGCTCTGAGATGGATCCCTGAAGGAGTCTGTTCAGCAGGGGCTGATGCTCCTCTTGCAGCCTGGTGTAGAAGTGTACAGAGATAGACGTGTCTGTCATGTCCAGACTCTCACAGAGCTGGGTGAAGCACTGGGGAAGACACAGGAGTTGCCATCACTGCAGACTGAGTTTGAGAGGGAACAGAAGGACAGCACAGGAGGAAGCTGTGGGAGGACAGCAGAGATGGGAGAAGGACTTATGCTGGAACTTCAGGGACCTCCAAATGTCCACTCCAGCCAGGTTACTGTATGACACCCACATCTGGCTGCATGCTGCTGAAGTGAGGGGTACACATGGAGGCACGTGTCCCTCCTCACCTCTATCACAGCCTGGCAGAGCATGCTCAACAGCTATTTTTGCTCTTGCTGACTCTGGCACTAAAACATGCAGGTGGAAAACAAAGGCTAAAAGATAGCAAGTGCAAGCCTGTATGCATCTCCTGCCCGCGCCACAAGTGAATCATACTCCAGTGCTGAGAACCTGCTGTGCCCACCCAGCACAATCCCAGCAGCAGAACTTTTGGCAGCAGAGACAGGGGCATGTCTGATGAAGTGACACTTTTTGTGCCATGGTGTGTATGAGGAGCTGCACCTGATATTGGCTCAGCTAGTAAAGCCACACCAGAATGGCAAGGCCAGCAAAAGCCCCTCAGAGACCTTTTTTGTATGCAATTCCCCACAAAACCCCCAATGAGTGAGACAACCTGTCCTGACAAGAACACATCAGGCACCATAGTTAGGAGCAGGGTCCTCAGGCTGTGTTCCTCTAACATACACAGACAACCCCCTAGCTTCTGTCCCTGGGGGCGGAGGGTGTGGAGGAGGAAGATGGGGGCACCCTTACCAGGAGGCTTTGCTGGCAGAGTCTCATCTCACTGTCGACTGGTGCAGCCAGCAGCTCTGGCAGCAGGGCAAGGAAGCAGTCAGCACTCTCCTGAATGGCCTGCAGGCTGAGGGGGGCAGCAGGGACAGATGAGTGCAGAGAAACATGGCCCCTTGCTGTGAGGACAGGCCCACGTGGCCCTGGCTAATGGAGCAGGCAGCACACACTCACACTGTGGGCTGCTGTCAGCAGGCAGCACAACTGGACTTGTCAACTGTGCCTTTCCTTTAATTAGTCCCATTCAAGGAAAGTGCTCCTCTGTGAGCACAGCAATATGGCAAGAAATGCTTAGACCATGATGCTTCCCCACAGAGACAACTTCAGAGAGTTGTCTGGAAAACTGCAGAGTATGAGCACCACCCTTCCACCTACTGCTGGGTCCCCAAAGTGGCCACACGAGACCTCAGGAAACAGAAGATTGTCCCTACCTGTCCTTCTGCCCACTCTCCTCCAGGCTACTGCTGAAATAAATTTTGGTCACCATGAGGAGGTCTGTCAGCACAGCGACACACCAGGGCTGCTGCAGAATCCAGAAAGAAACCACAAATAGGAATTGTCTGTTGGCCATCCCCACACTACTATGACAGGATCCTTCCCTACCAGAACCTCCCCCTTTTGAAGGGTGCCTAGAAGAGGAGTCTGTGAGCCAGATCCAGCAGGACACCAGGGCCTCCTCAGCACCAGCACTTTGCAGGGCTGGAAGGCACCCATATTTCTCTGGGGTTCTATACCCACCTGCTTGGTGACATCACTTTCCAGGATGTGCTTGGCTAGACACAGCAGGGACACAGGCACATTCAGCTCTCGGCAGAAGTGGTCCAGCAGCTCAGCATCACACTGGGTGGACAGGAGGTTACCCATAACACGAAGCACAGAACGAAGATGGGAGGCTCCCTCCAGCATCCCTTCCAGCACCTGAACACGGAGAAGCCACAAGAGCTTATAATAAGCAGCAATTTTGGTGTCTCCACCCACCGTGGAGCAGCCCTTCAACTCATTCAGGCAGGGGACAGCAGAGGAGCAGATAGCAAGCTAAGTGCACAAGACAGCTCCAACTCCTGGAGAAGCAGAGGATCTTTTTGCTGGCTGAAAACTCTCCATATGTTTCCAACCTAATCCTGACAAAGAAGGAAGCATCCAAGTCTCCAGTCTTAGTTGCCTGGGCCAGCCATCACTTACCTGCTGAGCAGAGTCTGCCAGGCGGTCCTGGACACGGTGCTGGAAGGCTGGGTCCCTCAGGAGGCTCAGAGGCACACTCAGCTGCATGGCTGAGGGCTCAGTATCTTCCATCAGGTGCTGCCACTCCTCATCGCTCTCCAGCTCCTAGCCACGGAGGAGAGAGGACTGGTGCCATAGACCCTGCCAGTCCCAGGGCCTCTGTACCAGCCCTTGGTGACTGGGCCCTGTTGTCCTCACTCAAGACACCATCTTACCTCACTCTCCAGGTCCAAGGCCTCAGTGCTCTGCCTGCCCCAGGGCTCTGCCCTGCCAGCAGCAGGCTGTGGAGGGGAACCTGCTCCAGGAAACTCCCACTCATAGTCTCGAGAGAGGCTGTGTACAAGGAAATAGTACACTCAGTGAAAGACCTCTCCTTTCCCTCTAACTCCTGCTTCAGCCTCTGCCTCCCTCACCCTGGGTTAGGAGGAGACTCCTCAAAGTGCCACTCTGCTATGCTGCTCTTTCCTTGCAGGAGACACAGATTCTTCTCATTGGAGGCAGCCAATGGTTCCCTCTCCTCAGGGGCTGCCTTCCATGATGCTGCTCTGGGTCTATGCGTGGGATGTCCATTGACAGAATCCTTCATAGATGCATCACCTGCCTTCAGTTGCCCCTGGTGATGGCAGAGAAGTTTGGTCAGGGCAGGGTTACTCAACCAGATGAGTCCCCAAGACTGCACCACCATGAGTACCTCACATCCTGCCTTGTGTGTTGCTGACACCGCAGCCTGACCTGTGTACTCATGTGTTGTCCCCCAGGGGCCACTTCAGTGCCCTTCCCTTGCCTTGACTGTGAGACATAGCCAGGGAAACCCTACACATTTCTCCACCTTTTCCTGTGTCTCTTCAACCATCTTCTGCTGAGCTTTTCTCAGGATCCTGGACTGGCTGTTCCTGGGGGCCATGGAATGGACTTGCTGCTCCTTCAGGGCCTGCAACTCTGGGGACAGCTTGGTGGTGAAGGGGTATGAAATCCCATGCTCTTTTGTGTCATCAATCACTGGGGAGGCAAGAGGAGAACTTCAGCAGCAGCTCTCCCTTGGGACACAGAGAGAGTGATATCTCTTGAGATCACCACGGAATCTTAAAAGGGACCCAGAGCAAGACGAGGAGCAGGAGCTAGGAGTCAGTGCTTGGAAAAAGCTGAGAGGAGAGAGGCACAGACCAGGACTGTAAAAATAGCAGGGAGGTCCTCCCAGTCTCCAGACAGTAGCAGAAGGAAACAGACCTAGACAGTTTTGGAAAAGGAGTAAGTACTCACCAGTAACCCGTCCAGCAATGAAGGGGTGAGAAAGCAGCTCTGGCCATGACAGGCGCTGCTGTGGGTCCTTCATTAGTAATCCCTGAAGGAAGCTCTGCAGAGCACAGAGCATCAGGGTCACTGACACATATTCAGCACCCATCAGTGACCATAGTGTACCCACCAGTCTCCCCCACAGAGGGCACCCAGGAGGCCTGCCTTTCCTGCCTAGCTCTGAGAACGGAGTAGCTCTAGTGCTTAGTGCAGATGGGAAGACATTTCCCTTTGCAACCCAATAAATCACTCCTCTGCTGTTGGACCCAGTTTCCCAGCTTATGGACAGCAGAGGACACTGTTACATTTGGTAACAGTGATAAGGATTCCCCTTCCGGGAGGTCCAGCTCTCATTGCTTTTCTTTGTTCTGAAGTCCCTGTTCGGGGATATAAAAGCTAAGAGTGACCCACCAGGGCAGCAGGCGAGGCCAAAACTGTATTAAGAGATCTCAATCTGCAGACACGGCCTCAGCCCTTACCTTGAACACTGGGCTCATGGTTGTGGGCCATTTGACAGGGTCCTTGATGATGAGGCTGACAAGCTGGAAAATACTGTTGGTGTAGAAGGGAGGAGTGCCCACAAACAGCTCGTACAGGATGCAGCCCACAGACCACAGGTCTGCTGTGTGGTCATATGGCCGTTCTTCCACCAGTTCAGGGGACATGTACAGCGGGGTGCCCTTGATGGATGTCAGCACCATGGTGTGGATGCTCATGGCACGGGCAAACCTGCTCAGAGCAAAGCACAGATCACAAGTTCAGGCTGAAACTTCTGTTGCATCTCCCAGGGAGTTCCCTATAAATTTACCAATACTTCTTCCCTCTGGAGGACAAAATCTTTCCTCTCTGCCTAACCCCTAAATATGCACAGAATCCAGGTCCCCCTTCAGCACGCCACCACTCCTCCTCTACGGCATCCAGGAAACCCTTTGGCTGCTCCAAGGCCAAGCATCCCACTCAAGCTGGCCCCCCACACTCACCCAAAGTCACAGAGCTTGACAACACCATCTTTGCCCAGCAGGATGTTCTGGGGTTTCATGTCACGGTGCAGGATGCGGTGGGAGTGCAGGTAATAGAGAGCAGAGATGAGTTGGGCAGCTATGGTCTGGACCTGCCAGAGACACAGAAGCCTCACCCTCTGTCACATGGTGCCACCCATTGGCACAACCACGGGGGCCAGGTCCCTTATGGCTCCCACACTACTTCTACTTTTGTCCTGTTTGGGCCAGGGACCAACCCCAGCTGTGGGCCAGCAGTTTCTTGGAGTGGGCCAATAGCCAAGGCAGGAGTCAGGTGCTGTGGCCCTTGTAAAGAGAAAGTGAGGTCTCTGCAGGACCCCATTGTCCCACAATGCCAACTTGGCCCCTTCTTCATCCTTTTCAGAAGCTCTGCCAGGTAAAGCCCCAGAAGTACCCTCACCCTCCTGACATATCCTGGCTCACAGCAAAGACCCTCCGCCTGCAGGCACACAAGTCCTGTCTTCTCCAGCCTGCAGCAAATATTGCATGGCCACTGCCATGATAGACACCTGATCTTCAGGCAAACTCCCATCATCCTCCAAGATCTGGAAGAGCTCTCCCTCTGCGTAGTCAGTCACTACCACCACCTGAAGGAAAGAGCAGCATGGTGAGATCAGGCCCTGGGGACCAGGACAGAGCAGGGTAAGAAATCCGAGGGAGGTGTTGGGGTGTCATCATGCAAAGTCCATCAGCTGGGGCTGGGACTTGGAATGGAAGAGAGCTCCCATGGCTGCACTGCAGCAAGGACCTGGCACTTGGCAGAGGTCTTGTACCTGTCCGTATTTCAGGCAGCCAGCAGAAACAAGGGAAGAGAGAAGGACAGGACAAGCCTGGGATGGTACTTCCAAGCCCAGTGGGTAGAATCACTCCCTTGAGCTTGTTTTGAATCTGCTGTCCAATGACTTTATTTCGTGTTCCTATGTGCCATAGAACAGTCTTCAGTCCTCTCTTATTATATTCTATCCATGAGAGTTTAAATCAGTGAAAAGCCAGTCTCTGAAGAGACTGATGAGTGAAGAGTCATCCTCATCCTGTGATCTCAAACCATTCCTCCTGCATCACACATGCCCTGGTCAGCTCCTTCACCTCTGCATATGACCTAGTGCAGGCCACATAGGTGTTGGCTCCCCACGTGGCACATACTAAAGGGCTCTGAAAAACACTAACCAGACCCTGGGATGAAGTCACCAACACCTCCTGAGAAAGATGTCCCTACAACAGCAGGGGACAGCCCTTGTTCCCCTGCTCCTGTCAAGCAAAAGCCTTTGCCTGGAGTAGGCCCTTCACCTCCTTAGCAGTCTCAAAGCTGTCAAGCATCTGGATGATGTTGGGGTGACGGAGGTCTCTCACAATCTCAATTTCCCGCAGCAGGTTCTTCAGCTCCTTCTCAAGCCGTCCCACCTTGGGGATGAACTTCAAGGCCACCACCTTTCAAAGCAGAAAAAGCTGGGATCAGACCAGGCTCCTGGTCAGACCCATTCTGGAAAAGACTGCGTTTAACCCAAACAGGACTCAGTGCTTGCCAACTGAACATAGACAATAGAACAATGAGACATTTGTTCACTGGGCCCCTTGGACCTAGGGCTCTCCCCAGGCCCTTGCACATCAATACTGGTGCTCACACTTTTTTTCACACTGGTATTTAAAGCAAAGACATGTAATCAGTGAACTGATTCTGAAGTCCTGATTACTGAATCAGGACTTCAGAAACATGGGACAGGACCTTGAGATGCTGGTGAACAGCACGCCTAACACGAGCCAGCAGTGTGCCCTGGAAATGGAGAACACTAGCAGTGCTCTGGGCTGTATCAACAGGCAGGAACTGCAGCAAGGTGATTGACCTTTATTTTTAATCTTGTGCACCGTGTTGGGAACATTGTGGCCAGGTTTTTGGCCCAGAAAGACTTCAATAGGCTGGAATGGGTATAACAGAGAGACCCCATGATAGTGAGTGGACTGATGCATGTGGGAGGATGACACAGGGATTACAAATTGAAACAGAGGGAGGTTCAACTTGATAAGAGGAAAATACATTCATCCTAGTAATAGTCAGGCACCAGCTGAGATGTGTTTGTCTTGGGGGTTTCAGAGGATCTAAATTTAGTGCTGGCTCTGCTTTGACATCTTGAGGCCGCTCCTGATGTCCCTTGAATCCAGATGACTTAGTGCTAGCCGGAGAGGGTCAGGAATATCAGCAGAAAGCCGAATGAATGCCAAGTCCCAAAATCCTGGCAGAGCTTTAGAACACAAGAGGCAACAGAAATCAGCCCCGGCCACACACAGCAGAGCCCAAACCCTCTTCCCTCACCTGGGCGCTGTGCTTCCGGCGCCCCTTGTACACGCGCCCAAAGCACCCTCCGCCGATCATTTCCAGGACGTGGTAGTTCTCCATCGTTCGGGACGAGGCCGCTGAGCTGCCGAGGCAGAGAGGCCAGTGAGGAGCAGCGTTTCCCCTTCCACGGGCACCTCCCCTCCCGCGGGGCTGCACCCGGCGCCCGTTTCCCCGGGCGAGTGTCGTCCCCCCCGCCCCAGGCTTTGTTCCTGCCCACCGGCTCCAAGGTAGGACGAGCCCCGAGCCCTGGTGGCGACAATCTCTCTGCGGGATGAACCTCGCCCGGCTCCGCTCCCGCCCCGGCCCCGCCGCCGAGGCGTCTCCTGGCAACGGGCTCCCCGCTTCCGCTTCCGCTTCCGCTTCCGGGGCGAGCGCGGAGATGGCGGCGGCCGGGGAGGAAGCGGAGGCGACGGACTGGTAACAGCCCCTGTACCTTCCCCGGTCTCTGCGCCCTCCCACGTGTCCGCACCCTTCCCAGTCCCCGCGCCCCTGCTGTCCCGCACCCCCAGCCCGCCGGGGCCGTCTGACCCGCGCCTGGTCGGTTCCCGCAGGGCGCTGCCGCCGGAGGTGGAGGTGCTGGAGTCCATCTACCTGGAGGAGCTGCAGGTGGCGCGGGGCCTGGGCAGGTACGTCCCGTGTTTCCCGTCCCCGGCCCGGCCCCGCGCCGCCCTCCTCACCCCGACCTGCTCCTTCTCCAGGTGGGAGCCCTGGGAGATCAGCATCACCCTGCACCCTGCCACGGCCCAGGACCAGGACTCCCAGTACGTCCGCTTCACCCTGGTGCTCTCCGTGCCCCCTCAGGTAGGCTGCCCGCGCCCCCCGCGCCTCTGCACCTCGGGGCCTTGGGCCTCTCCACCTTCCTTGTTGTGCTTTGGGTGTTTCTCTTTTATCCTAGTATCCTGATAAAGCACCAGAGATCTCCATCAGGAATCCGCGAGGGCTGTCAGATGAGCAAATTCAAAAGTGAGTGCCAGGAGGGTGGGGAACGATGATCCTTTCCTCCAGAGATCCGGGAGGCAGAACTGATGGACAAGCCTTCTCTGATTCAAGTGACTTCATGTGTCTGGTTAACAGATGGATACAGGTCCCTAAATCACTTTGTCCTAAATCTCTCAGGAGCTACTGGTGCTGAATTTGACACAGAGGGGTTCACCTTGTGTTTATTCCCCTGCGGTCCCCCAGAAATGTTACTTGAATCCCTGGGGCCTTGAAAGTTGTCTGCCCTGACAGAGGTGGGACTGATCGAAGTCCTTGGGTAGCCCGTTGTTGCCTTTGTGCCTCGGTCCTTGGTGCAGTGGAATGTGTGCCTGCCAGCAGTACAAGAGGATATGGCTCCCAATAGACCTGCTCAGGGGCTGCTGTCAGATAAACAAAGGCTGGGAGTCACCAAAACCAAAGAGTGCTGGGTGAGCTCAAGCTGAGGCAGACCTGCTCCTGCAAGTACTGTCATGACAAAGGCTTCCTGTGCACTGGCTTGTGGGGAGCCAGGACAGCACGTGAATATGTGTGTGCATGTATGCCTGTCTTGTGCTCCAAGCAAAGCCTGAAGGCCAGTGCTCTCTTTCTTCCTGTCATCATGGTAGGATGGCAGGTATTTGGAACAGTGAAAAAGTGTAGTTAAATTTGTGTTAAGGATTTCTGCTGCTTTGCTCTAGGATTTCCCAGACCCTCAGAAGTGTTGCTGAATCCAGGCTGGGGACAGAGGTGCTCTATGAACTGATTGAGGTGAGAGTGAGGAGGTTGAGTGTGACCAGCCACAGACACTGATCCCTGAGCCCATGGGCAGGCCAGTGAGTAAAACGCTTGCTTCAATGCTTTTACAGAAGGGAAAGGAGATCCTCACTGACAACAATATTCCTCAAGGACAGTGTGTAATCTGCCTCTATGGATTCCAGGTAGGCTTGTGTCTCCTGACCCTACAAACTGACTGAGAAGTGAGGAAAGAGAACAGGAAGCCTGATGCTGGGATATCAGTGTGGGACCAAGATGCACCCCAGCAGGCCCCTGCCTCCCATTCTGCACAGGGCCCTTCCTAGTGCAATAAATGCTGCTCTTCCCATCAACCTCTAGATAAGCTTCTACAGAATATGGGTATGGGGCAGTAAGAGATGCTGGAGCATCTCCAAAGAAGCGTAGGCTCTGGGGCTAGTTGATGGTGCATTTCAGCTTCCCTGTGTTGGCTACACCTCACCTGGAGTTCAGCACACAGGTGGTCAGGGGGGACTAGAACATATCCATGCAGGTGCTGAGGTCTGTGAGGACAGGGGAGCGGGCCTTACCAGGATTGCAAGGAAAGTCAGCACCTGCCTAGGAAGAACACACCAGGTGGGAAGATTGCTAGTTACACAGGAACACATGCAGAGAATTCAGTCATAAAATCTTTGCATATTTACATAAGGAGTGTTTCTAACATTTCAAACAAGAAGCAGCATCCCAGTAATTGCTGAGGGAGTGGAGATGCAGCCCAACAGAAGATGTTGGGTGGCTCTGCCAGCACTAGCACTAGTTCCCCATGATACCACTGACATGGAAGTGAAAACTCAGCTCAGCTGGGTGGTTATGCAACTCTTTGCTTAGAAATTCTTCAAAGATGCCCTTTTCTTTTGACAGGAGAAAGAAGCCTTCACAAAGACCCAGTGCTACCACTACTTCCACTCCCACTGTCTAGCCCGCTATGCCCAGCACATGGAGGAGGAGATCCTCATGCAGCAGGAGGAGAGAGAGCAGCATCTTGCACCATCCCCCAAACAGGTACTGGGCTTCCTTTATTGGCCCCCTGCACAGACCCTTCTAACATCTATATCACCCTCTTTTGGACATGGAGCCTGTGCTGAGAATCACAGGGATTAGACTAAGTTATCTCCAAGGGCTCTTTCTGACCAAACAAGTTGGTTTATTGGATCTTGATTTATTGGATCTCTGGGTCAGTGCCTGCTGTGTGAGGGCATAAGGGAGTTGCATTTTTAGACTTCTGGAACCACAGAAGTTAGAAAAGAGAGCTCCTTCCCTAGTCCTAGTCCTTGAACTGTAGGGGGTTGCAGCAGGGTAAATACAATCACCTGTGTTTTGGGGTGATAAAACCTGCCTAGCACATGTTGGAACAGTTGCCAGCTGCAGAGCAAACAGCACAGCTGAGTATGGAACAAATCAAAAGCTCCTTCCTACAAACCCTTTCAAAGAGGTGCTGTCTAGATGACACACTCCAGAGCAGAAAAAAATAGATCCTAGGCTGAGGGCTGAAGCCATATGTGTTGACAGGGGTGCTGTGTAAAACAGTCAGATGTTGGAGCACAAATCCCAGCATACTTCATGTGGAGACACCTTCCATTGCAGTTGTTGAGACACCATGCTGTTTTCATGCTGCTGGAACCCCCCTGGGCTTCCTTACCTTGGCAAAAGAGTAAAGACCACCCTGTTCCACTTCCAGGGTGGGGTTATGGGGCAGTGCATGAGCTGGATCACAGGCAGGGTTTGCTATCATCTCTTGCCTCCCCACAGGAAGTTGGTGTGCAGTGCCCTGTCTGCCGGGAGACCCTGGTCTACGATCTCTGTGCTCTGAAGGCAGCGCCACCCCCGCAGCACCCTCTGGTAAGAGATGGGAGCTCACCTGCCCAGCTGTGCCTTCTCACTGGGTAGCCTCAGCTGGGACATTGTAAGGGATGAATGCATGCACACTCTCTCTCAGGTCCTCCTAGATATCCCATCCAAAGGGCAGCTCACAGAGAGCAGGTTCAGTTGTATAGCCCTGAGTTGAGCAGATGTGCTGAGGGAGAGATGATTCCACCATGGGGAACATCCCTGCACTCTCTGGGCTACGGTCAGGTTAGGAGAGTGACCTGATGGTAGCTGCTCTGCATCACACCCCACAGCAGGATGGCCCAAGGCAGTCACTGCAGAAATAGTGGGTCTGCACTGGGATGCTCAGCTTCTATCCAGGGATTTCCCATGCATCTGCAGGCCTGGTCAATGTTGCAGAAGGAAGCAGGTTGCCTGGCACTGTGCAAAGAATGGTTTGGGGAGTAGCTCCTAGCCCTACCACTACCTATCCACGCTAGATGTTGAGACAGCCCTTACTGTTCCTTGCTTTCTTCTGCTCAGGAGCCATACAGGCCAGATGCCAAGGTGCTGCAGCACCAGGAAGAACTGCGCCTGATTTTCAAGAGACAGCAAGAGAAAGGGGGAATCATCGACCCCGAGGCAGAGAGGAACCGATATTTCATCAGCCTCCAGGCGGTACGGCACTGGGGGCAGAGAGCTGCTGAGGGGGCTCTGGGCTGCAGGACCAAGCACTGTCATCTTCTGTGGGACACCCCTGTCCTTTTCTTAACCAATGGCTTCTTTCTTTCAGCCTCCAGCTGCTGTGGATCCAGGCCAGGCAGCCACTGCCTCTGAGCTGTCGGTGAGTGCCCGTGCTGCAGATGTGCCCCAGCCACCCAGCCAGGCCTCGGCTCCCGAGACAGCTGGGGCGTCAGAGGCCCCAGTGGAACCCGGGCGGCCTGAGAGGTCTGCTGTGCCCAGAGAACAACTGAGCAAGAGGGAGAGGCACAGAGGGGAGAGGCCAGGCTCCAGAGGCCGGGGCAGGCAGCTGTGCAGTGGCTTGCAGGAACCAGGAGAGGAAGCCTGTCATCCACTCCACGGCTCCAGGGGGCCCAGGGTCTTCAGCCAGAGACCAGAGCGTAGACCTGCTGGACGGCACAGCCAGGAGTTTTCAAAGCCTCACAGTAGAAGTAGGGCTGCTCCCTTGGCTGAAAGAAAAGAGTTGTGCCATGAAGACCTCTCACCAGCAACAGAAACTGTGGACTTGAAAGAGGAGCACCATGACATGGAGAAATGGAGCACAGAGGAAGGGACTGAGGCTCGGGGCAGGAAAAAGGAGAACGTGATGTTCAACCGCAGTGACCACAAAGCTGCCCCCAGCTGGCAGGGCCACCATAGGCCTCGGGATTGTGGAAGGTGGGAGAGGTCCAGAGTTCAGGAGCGTGGTTCCTACCCCAGAGCACCAAGAGGGCGAGGGGTATTTAGGCCCAGTGGACATCGAGAAGCCAATCTTGAGAAGGAGAGTGGCTCCTAGCAGGAATGATGAGGGGCTGGGCTGGGGGAAAAAAGGGCCGTTTCTGGGGAGAACAATGAAGGCTCTGATGAAGCAGTAGCAATCAGATAGTGTACCCCCTGGAAGGGAGGAGGCGGATGGCATATGGAACAGCTTGGGACAGGCAGTTTCACCAGGGTATGTACAGTGTAAAGCATCCTGGCATGAGCAACTGGGTGTTACCAGCATTGGAGAAGTGGAATCTTGACAGATCATATCAGCCTTGATCTCAGAGGACCCAGAAGCCAGAGGTAGCTTTGGGGACCTGCAGCCATCGTCTGTATAGGTGAAATGCCAAGAAATGTGCACACCTGCAGAGCAAAGGGACTGAGCCCAGCATGATGCCACGGCAGAGCCAAAGTTCGGCAAGACCTTCCCCAGAAGCCAGTGGTGCTGTGCTAGTGCCAGGGCAGTATCTTGGAGCTCAGCTCCACTTGCTCTGCCCCCCATTCTGTCTCAGAACACCTTCTCAACTGCTGGGATTGGCAGGCAAATCCTTACTACACAGGACATTGCCCAGTGCCAGCCAGGACATCCAAGTTAAGCTTAAGTCATCGCATTGACAGGTCTGGCAGGTCACATTGGCTGTCTGGTGGCTAAGGCTTCACCTTGGCTCCTGCTTCTCCAGGAAGCCAATATTAGCTGGAGCTCCTGCCCTCTTTTTCAGCTGCTTTTGTGCAGGCTGAAGCTGATGGGGGGACCTCTGAAGAGAGTATTTTGCTTTGTAACCTGTGTGTGTCAGACTCCCCCTCCAAGACCAGGCTGTCTCTTGGCACATCTGACAACCCTGAAGTGAAGACATGCTCCAGTATTTTTGATACTGTTACCCTCCTGTAATCTTCAAGCTTATACTGTTTAAATGAGGATTTGCTGTTTAAACTAACTTGGTGCAGTTACGTCTGCTGCTGCTCCACAGATGTAAATAGTGTCCCAGTCCAAAGCCATGAAGAGTGATCCCAAGCCTCTGAAGTGGGGCAGTGCTATTAAATTAATTCATTGGGTCTTCTCCAGAGCCTGCTCCCTTTGTTTCCTCTGCCCTCTTGCTCCTGTTTGTTGCTTTTTGGAGCAAAGGTGTTGATCCCTGGTATTTCTCAATTCCTTCCCTGTTCCCTACAACCAGGGCTGAGGCAGAGACCTTCCCCTGGCACTCATGAGTGGCAGGAGGACTCCCTGCTTTGCCTGGCTTAGTGTAAGCTCTCTGCCGCACCTGGACAATACTGATTCCTTCACACTTGTTTGTGCCTTGTCCCCCACCTCTTGTGCCCATACATCGGTTGTTACTGTCTTCCTCCTGCTTAAGTGCAAAAATACCTGTGCTACAATGGACTAGCCAGAATTTCATGTGGGATCCCCAGGAAACAAACGGTGATGTGTGCCAGGAGGGCATTTGCCAGTGCACACATCTGTCTGTCTGAGCTTTGGCACATGAAAGTTGCAGTAACCCCTTTCTTGACAGAGAACTCATCTGCTGCCCTGCTTACTCCATGCCTTGTCCTGACCTGAAGGGGTTGGTTCAACCTGCTGGCCAAAAACCTTCTGTGCTTAAATTTCCAACACTGGTCTATTTTCAACCCTAATGCTTGTAATTTTTTTTCTTTTTTTCTCCCTCCTTGGCCTGAGCTTACACTGCCTGTCCTGGGCTGGGTGATCTGAGAGACAGATGTTGTGCCCTCCTGTGGATGAGGACTGAGCAGTCGTGCCCTGAAGAGAGCCCTAATTTTTCTTCAGTGCTCCCTCTGTCCTTGTTCATCTGGTTTCTGGGGGAATGGCCTGCCCACACTTGGGCAAAAAGGCACAAACTTTATGTGACATTGGTTCTGCTGCCTCCTGCCTTCACTGGTGAAACTGCTGTGCCCCAAGAAAGGCATTTGATTGTGTCCTGAAAGACATGGAAGATCTCTGCCCCTCACAGCAGCTGAAGCTCCTTGGCTTCCTCTGGTCAAGAGGAAGAAAGTTGTCATGCCATGTTCGGAGAATGGGAATTCAGCCAATGGAAATCAGAGTGAGGACTTGGATAACTTCAATCAAATGCCAGATGTGTTTGTGGGAAGGGATTTTTCCCTGGGAATAGTGCTTTAGGAAGGGCCCTCTCTGACTCACTGCTGTCAGCCTGGAGCAGAGGGCATTTTGCAACAGTATGTGGAAATGACTTTGGGATAAACAAACCAAACCTCCAGGTCAGAGCGGGAGGAAGAGAGCCTGCATGCTGACCTTGCCTGGTGTCCACCTGTGTCACTCACCTACCTCACAAGGCTGTTGTGAGGCTTAACTGGCAAAAGCCCTCAGGCCAGGCAGAAAGGCACTGGCACCATCTGTAGCATTAACACTATTAAAAGTAAGCAGCAAGAGCTGTTGCGTGTGGTGACATCGGGTCCCTCTGGATCCCCACCAAACACTCCCCATTCTCCCAGGCAGCTGTGGGACATTTGCCTGTCACTCACTGGCCAGTTTTGACCCCCGGCTTTGAGGGAAGAGGCTGGATCTGAGCAGCCAGCCTCTGTTGGATAGCCAGACACAGGGTTTGAGATGCCAACCAGCAGCATCCTGCTCCTTCACTTGCAGAAACATTTGTGCAAGTCTGGGGTTACATTAAAGCAGTGCCTCTTTGCACCAAAATCCATCCAGGTGCCATTGACTGTGCCCCTGTGTATTGCCATGTGGACCCACAGGGCAGAGCCTAGAGGAGGGCTAAGCAGTGACCTGCAGTTTGGGTTTGACTTGGAACCCACTCCCCCACCCCAAGCAACGTGATGCAACCACCAAAACTGACCACATTAACATAGGACTGGCTCTGGGGAAACTGATTTTCAGGATTTTGAAAGAGGGACTGGAAGGGGAGAGCTCTTGGGAAGATATGCTATAACTGGCCAAAGCCTCTCATCTGCCTTCATATAGCTCCAGGGCCCCACATCTCCTCTGGGGGGAAGGAAAGTCATGCAGACCTAGGAACAATATCCAAGTACATCTGTGGCTTGGCATCATAACTCAGCAGGCACCAGCCTGGAGCCCAAGGGACAATGAGTTGTCTCTTAGGAGGTGCTTTTTTTCAGAAACACTCTGGATTTGCAGTACTGGCCTTGCCAGGCCCTGGTCAGGAGGGCTCTGGACCAGCAGCTGGATATAGGGGCAACTAACAGGAAAATGGACCAGAGAGACAAGAGCTGTGCACTTCACAGAGGATATTCACAAACCAGTGAGACCTCTGTCCTTTAAAAAAACCAGACACTTGTAGCAGTGTAGAAGACCAATGTCCTGCCAAAGGAAATGCCCTTCTGGGACACCTCCAGGCTGACCCACAAGGAAGGGGATTCACACCAGGAGCCTTGGTAGCTTACAGCAATCCCAACATGAGGCACACACTGGTGAACAGGGCTGGTGCAGTAGCACCCAGGTCTGAGGACAGCAAAAGACAGATTCCCTCCCTTGCTGTGAGGCTGGCAGCTCTGACTCTCCAAAACCAAGGCATAGCAGAGGTAGAGGTGAACAGAGATCTGGCCTGTGCAGGTGGGCAGCTTCTTGGCATCCCCAGGATGGTGATATCTTTGTCCCAGCCCTCTTAGTGTCACAAGGGAAAGCTGGCCCCTGGTCACAGCAGGCTGGAGCTTATGTTTGAAGTGGCTCCTTCAGGGTCTGTCTTGTAAAGCATGAAGTGGCCTTGCACCTGGGCAGCACTGATCTGTTTGGAGACAGCCAGCGCCTGCTCCGCGAAGCGCTGGGCTGCAGCCGGGGGCTGCTCGGGGTAGAAGCGCTGGAACATGCAGGCGAGCTGCCAGTGGGAGCAGTGGCCCACATACTGCTTCAGATCCACACGGCCAGGACGCACCAGGGCTGGGTCCAACCTGTCAAGAGACAAAGAGTGGGGCTGGAAAACCTGATCAAAGCATCTGTTCAGGATGGGTCCTGCAGGAAGCCCCTATCCACACTAGCACAGCCCCTGTCCTTTCTGCAAAGTGCCACGCACTGTGAGATGGCAAAGGGGGGAAACAGGTTCATCCCTGGGGAGACTGAGGGGGGAAATCAACCCAAAAAGAAAGGAGAGAGGTGGGGAAGGACTGACTCCAAAGGAGGACAAGAATGTCCTGGGAAACAGCTCTGCTCACCTCTGTCCCATGAGAAACCTCTGAACAAATCCCCTAGGCCAGCCCGGTTTAGAGTGAACCAACCCTGCCACAGCACAACAGCTGTCCAGGCACCGTGAGCCCAGGCTGCAATCCCACCAACCCATGGGGCTGCACATGGGGCCGGTGCTTCACTCACAGCATGGACACAACCCCAAAACTTGCAGTTCCCCATGGGCAGGAAGGTGGTACCACTCCTGAAGGGCACAACCATGTTCTGAACAGCAAGTAGACATCTGAGACTCCAGCAAAAGGGATCCTGATCAGCATTCAAAGGATTTGCATCCCAAGGGAGGATGTGGGAAATATGAACCCCCTGTCTTCATGCTGGAGGATTCAATAAATAAAGCCCAGCAAAAAGGAGCAAGGTTTTCCTGTGCTACCCACCCCACTCCCTCCCAGGGGCAGCTCTGACCTGTCCACATAGTTGGTGGTCATGAAGACAATTCTGGCTTCTGTGGAGGCCACACCATCCAGCGCGTTGAGGAGACCACTGAAGGTCAGGCGCCCCATGCCTTGGTACACAGCCGGGTCTGGGAAGAGAGGTGTCTGAGATTTTAGCTGTTGGCCACTAACCCTGTGCAGGCTTGCAGACCACCTTCCTATCACCTGAGGTTTATGCCACACTCTCCACTCCTTGCTTGGAGGCTGACCCTCTGCCTGGCTGGCAGCACATTCACCTCCCCTTCCCACATACACCCATGGGAACACAGAGAATGCGAAGGAAAGCCACCTTCTTCCTCATCCTGAAAGTAGCTGGGGAGGAGAAGGACTTTTGCCTGAGGATAAAGGATCCAAATTTCCTTCTACAACCTAGCCAAAACTGGACAAGTTCCATTTTGGGCCCTGAGGCCTGAGAGATTCCCCCACTCCTGGTCTCTGCTGGTGCAGTTGAGCAGCCCAGAGTCCAAACATTTTCCTGGTACAGCCATGGAACCTCCCTCCTACTGCTGGCCCAGGAACAGGGGCAGTGCTCACTCTCAGCAGCAAGGTCCCGACTGACGAAGGCAGCGTCCACATCCTCCAGCAGGATGATGCTCTGCTGTGGTGCTACACTCAGGAGGTGATTGAGACGGTCATCAGAGAGGCTGTGGTCACTGAGGCTCAGCAGGCAGATACTGTACTCCAGTTCACCAGCCAGGGCTGTGCTGGAAAGGACACAAACCACAAGGGTGAATCACAGTGGGAAAGCCTGCAGTGAAGGAAAAATTAGATTTCTCCCCTTCGCAGTAAGGGAGAGGGCAGAGGGGTCCTTTCCCAGCAAGGATCAGATCTGAGGGGCAGGTGGAAGCCCCTGTTCAGCCCACCCATACCATGCAGCAGCATGCAAAGCAAGGACACAAAGTGCTTGTCACCCTGACCTGTCACAGTGTCAGCAATGCAGATGCTTACAATAGGTACCACACATAAGGCACAGCCCACTCCTGTATTCCAAACCCAAACTCATCCATGCCCTCATCCAAGACTGCTCTGGCCCAGAGCAGGGAGCTGATAATACTCACATGAAGCTGCTTTTCCCACATCCAGGAGGACCATAAAGCAGGTAGCCTCTTCGGTAGGGGATCCCTAAGAAGACAGTGTTCTTTTAGGATAACCACCTGGATTGCTCTGTGCTCCCTCCCTCTGTATGTGCCCCACACCATACAGAGCACACCACACCAGAGCCTTGCCTCTTTCATTGTACCACTTGGGGTTGTTGATGAACTCCTTCACGTCCTGAACCAGCCTTTCTGACACGCCTTTATCCAGCACCACGGAGCTGAGGGGCCGGCGGCGGCGGGGGAAGCCAAACTGACGCCACTCTGCTCCCACAGCCGTGTACATGATGGTCCTCCCCTCCTGCTGCTGCAGCGCCAGCTCCCGGGCTGCAGAGAGAGGCAGAGGGGACAGCTGCCAGGGAAGAGGATCTCCCGTGAAGCCCTGGGCATCTCCAGGGAGTAGGCTGTTCCCAACAGGACCCCACACAGTTCCCCTACAGACCTTCCTGAAGGATATTGAAGAAGATCTCCCGGTCGGTGCCCAGTGCAGTGAAGGTGACAGACTCCCAGGGGGTCCCTGTGTTCAGGTCAAGCATCTGCGTTTCCCGGCTGCGCTCAATGCGAATCCACTTCCTGCGGTACCTGGGGCAGGAAGACAGGTGGGTGTACAGTGATCCAGCACCACTCAGCTGTGCCTCACCTAGTTCATGCATCAAGAATACTCATGTACAGAAATCATTTCACACTGCTCAGTACAGGCTGCTGTTGCTACTCTTCATCTCCTGTCCTAACCCAGACCCAGAGAGGAGGCAGGATCCTCTCCACTGCCTCTACAGGCCCCCCCCAATTTGCCAAAGTGAGGCTCAATCCCCAAACTGCTTTCCCCTACCTTCCCTTACCAGATGAAATGATTCCCGAGGCTGGGGACAAAGTCGAACTTGGTGCTGACACGCCCACTTTCATGCTGCAGGTACGAGGTCTCAACACTGAGGTGCTGTGTATGCTTGGCGTGGTGGGAGACCCAGTTCAGCAGCCATTGGTAGCTCTTATCCTTGCTGGGCACCTCCAAGGTGATCATGTAGTGGCGCCTGAAAGCCACCAGCCCAAACTGGGCCCCCTTACGAGCTGCTGCCAGGACTGTGCCCACCCCAACGAGGCCAAACCCAGCCCCGAAATATGGGTTGTCCTTCAGTGCTAAGACAAAGTCAGAAAGGGGCATTGTGGGAGGTTAGGCAGCTCCTTTCCACAGCATTGTTTCTGCACTCCAGCAACAAACCTGTGAGGAAAGACTGAATGGTAGCAGAGAACACAACAGATCACCCACAATTCCCTGCCCTTTATTGGGGCCAGGCCTCAAGGTGAAGGGCTGCCTGGCACATTTGGATTCCCCACATCTGTGCTTATTACCAAGTGTTCCTGCTGGCTTCAGGAACCTCCTCCCTCTCTGCAGGCCACTGGGTGCACCAAGCAGGAGGAGGCCAGGATGTTCTTGAAGAAGCACAGGAGCATCTGTTGCTTCTTCAGTCAAGGCCAGAATTTTACAGGGTTTTATTCTTTGAACGGCCACAAGTCATGAGTACTGCAATTATTTAAGGTTTATCGTTTGAAAGAGCTGAAGCACACCCCCCGGCTGAGCCAAGAGCCGGGTCTTTGCTGCTGAGAACGGGCACACGACGGTGGTAAAAGCGCACCTCCGTCTAGACTACAGCCGCATGCTCCGAGGGCCTGAAGCTTCTCCACCTCCCCCAGCAGGTCTGCCATGTACTGGGAGTGAGGGAGTGCCTTCCCGCCAGACACACAGACACGCTCTGCTCTCTCAGGTACAGAATCCCACCTCTACGAGAATAAGGTGTGACCTTACTCCTTACCAGGGCACAGCGTCCCGCGGGCAGGGTCCCGCAGCCCCCCCTGCAGGAGCCCCACCCTCCCCTGCAAAAGACCCGGATCCACACCGTCCTTCCCCGCAGCAGAGGCCCAGTCTCGGCCACTCCGCGGAGAATCCCGCGCCGCTCTCGCCCCCGCTCCAGCCGGTGCCGCCGCCGGTGCCGGTGCCGCCACTCACCTGCGGCGCGCCGCTTCCGCTCCCGCCCGAGCCGCTTCCGGCCGCACCATAGAGCGGGGCCGGGGGCCGGGTAGAGCGGCTGCGCGAGCGGCACAAAGGGCGGCGCTCTCGCCGCCCGACGCCACCATCGAGATGTGCCGGGGCAGGGGGACCCGGGGCGGCGGGGACAGCCCGGGCTGAGGGGACTTTGGTGACAGCCCTGGGTAAGGGGCGAGAGGCTGGGGGCACCCGGTGACAGCTCGGGGTGAGAAGTGAGGGGCTGAGAGGGCCGGAAACAGGCTGGGGAGAGGGGCTGGGGGTACTGGGCACAGCCCGGGGTAAAAGGCGAGGAGCTGGGGGGGAGCCGGACCCGGCGGGACTCGTGGGGGCACCTGCTGGCTGGAGACTGGGCAGAGCTCTGAGGGTGGGCTCGGGGGTCGGCCCAGCTTGAGCCAGGGAGCAAGCCCTGGGTGTTGGGCTCAGAGGGAAGGTGCAGGTGTCCTTGCACTCTTGTCTACCCCGTGACAGAGGGCTTGCCAGCGGCCTGCTTGGGGCACAGCAGAAAGGAGCCAGCATAGAAATACCCTGCCTCGAGACTGGCACCACAGGCTGCTCCCCAAAATCCTCTTGGGCTCTGGGATGTCCCTCATTTAAAGTGCTTTCTTCTGTTTCAGATTGAGAGGTCATCCTGACTGGCCCAGCGCCAAGGCAGTGCCTGGTAGCAATGAGCACAGCAGTGACTGTATCAGAGGGTGCCAGCAGGGAAATGGAGACCCTGTGCTCAGAGCTGCTCCTGCCTGCACCAGGAGTGGTGGGAGCCATGGGAAGCCCTGGTGTGGCCAGCACTGGTCTGGCTGGGACACCCTCGCTGGCTGCCAGCCAGGACTTGCTGCTGGCAGAGGCCTCAGTGCCTGGGGAAGGGGCTCACGCTGAAGGAAGCAATGTGGAAATATTCATCGAGGCAGTGTCTGGCAATGTGACACTGAGCAACGTAGCCAGTGCCACAGGTATGGGGTGCAGCCAGTGCAGAATGGGCCCCACTGCAGTCAGCAGAACTAGAGAGGTCTGGTCAGGGTTCCTGTCTTAGGTACCTTCAGATCTCTGACCCTCCATCATGAGTCTGGTGCCACCGTTGAGCACAGACATAGCACCAGCTGGGTGTGTGGATGGGGAGAGTGGCTGTGAGAGTTGCATGCTGCATGAGGGGGTCACTCCAGGCTGTCAGTAGGGACCAGGCAGAGATCTCCACTTGAACTGCTACTCCCCAGCATGCTTCCCACGTGGGTCCCGTTTGGGCACATCCTAACAGGAATGTGGCCAGGCCAGTCTCTCATCTCTGCATGCTTCAAAGGGGCAAAGGGACAGAAATGGTTATCATGGCCACCTGGGTGGTGGTATTACCCGTCTTATGGGGGATGTGGTTCCCAAATGTAATTTGTGGCAAGAGGGATTTATTCTCCTTGTCCAGAGCTGGAACTGAACCACCGGTCCCAAGCTCTGGGCCTGGAAAAAGCTGCTTCTAACGTTCATCCCTTGCTCTCTGCAGAGGTTCTGGTCAAAGTGGTGGAGCTGTACTTCTGCGAGAGGTGTGGCCAGAGCTTCTCAGAGGCCTCTCAGCTGTCCCAGCACCAGTGCCTGCTGCTGCCCCCCCCAGAGCACCTGGAACTCCCAGGGGCACTGTTGGCTTCTGCCAGCGAGGGCCAGAGTGACCCCGGAGGCTCAGAGCTGCCTGGAGCCAGCACACAGGAAGGCTCTGCTCCCGAGTGCCTGCTGTGCCCCATCTGCCGGGAGGAGTTCTTGCAGCCTGGCCAACTCAAGGAGCACTTCAAGACCCACCGTGCCCCGCCGGGAGCCCTGCCCTGTCCCGAGAGGGGCTGCCACTTCACCACAGAGGACCGCAAGCAACTGCGCAGTCACTTGCGCCACCTGCATGGGGCCTCCCCCGTGGCCTGTGCCTGCCGGGCCTGCCCGCTGCTCTTCCCCAGCCGCCAGGCCATGGAGCAGCACCACCGGACACACTTCCCCTTCCACTGTGGCCACTGCGACTTCATCACGGCCAATGCCAAGCTCTTCTGGCAGCACAGGAAAGGTCACACCACAGAGTCCCCTTCTGACATGCCCACAACCGGCGACCCCCCCAGTTCAGACCCCCACAGCCTTGACCAGTGCTGCATCCTGCCATCGGGTATGGCTGGGTGAGGGGTTGGAGCCTGTGTGAGCCGCAGAGGCTGGCTGTATCTGGGCATCCCAATTACAGCTGGAGGAGTGGAGGGTGAAGCTAGGGGGCTGGGAACCCTGTGTTCATGCTTCCCTGCAGCACAGTTTGTGCCCTCGAAGCCAGGTGGTTTTTCTGCATGTGTGTGGGTGTGTGAGGGTGGTTTCCACCTGCATGGAACGTGATGATCTTTTGTCTTTCCCCACTGAAGCAGCATCAGAAGAGCAGGAGGAGACAGGTAATTGCCACCCTGACTGGAAAGCCAGCACAGCAGAAGCCAGGCCAGAAAAGCCTGCAGGTACTGGGGACAGTTCCTTGAAGGGACAGAAAGCATCAGCTGGAGAAGAGGACTTGGACAGCAGTGGGGATGAGTCACCAGAGGAGGATGGCGAGAGCCTCTGCAAAGCCGAGGCCAAAGAGGATGGGAAGGCAGCTCCCAAAAAAGTTGGAGTCCCACAGGCACAGCACTTCAAAGGTAGGATGCAAGGCCTTAGCAGGAGCTGCTCATGCTTTGTAAACAAGCACCACATCCTCAGGGCAAGCAAGGAAATGTGGGTGACCTCACATCTCCTGCATGTACCAGTGCACTCGTTCCTCCAACCCCTGCCCAAGCAAATATGTCCCTTCTTTTCCTGTTCACGCATGCTGCCAGGTTTACGCAAAGGTCTGCCTGGCTTTGGGGACCAGGGACACCTGGGCAGGCCTGATATAGGCTGTGCTCTGCTAGTGTTGAGTTGGAAAGAGCTTACCTGAGGTATGCTGGTGGCATAGGGGTAGGGACAGTCCCTCTGAGTAGCTGGCAGCTGTGTGACTGCACATGTGTGTAAACCCTCTCCCTGGCACAACTGGATCAGGGACAGAACATTTGTCTGTGCTATCTGTTAACTGCTCCCCCTCCTTTGTTCCCCCAGGGGATGTTGTAGAAGGCTCTGAGTATCTCTACAAAACCCATATGTGCCCCGAATGCAAGCGGTGTTTCAAAAAGCGGACCCACCTGGTAGAGCACCTCCACCTGCACTTCCCTGACCCTAGCCTGCAGTGCCCCAACTGCCACAAGTACTTCACCAGCAAAAGCAAGCTGAAAATCCACATGATGCGGGAGACAGGTGAGAAGACTCATCGCTGCCCACTCTGCCATTACAGCTCAGTGGAGAAGAACGCCCTCAACCGCCACATGGCCAGCATGCACGAGGACATTTCCAACTTCTATTCCGATGTTTACTCCTGTCCCGTCTGTGAGGAGAAGTTTCGGCTTAGCCAGGCCCTCAAGGAGCACTTGAAGACTCATAAAGCTGAACCCAAGAGGCTGAGCTGCTTCCATGGGGACTGCAACTACTGTGCAGAGGACCGGAAGGAGTTTGTCCGTCACCTCAAGGATGCTCATGGCGTCAAGGCAGTGGAGTGCAAGTACCATGCCTGCTCGTTGCTCTTCAGCACAGCAGAGGCCATGGAGGCTCACCGGAAAACCCACTATGCCTTCCACTGCCAGCAGTGTGACTTCATCTGCTCCAACAAGCACGTTTTCCGCAAGCACAAGAAGCAGGGGCACCCAGGTAGCGAGCAGCTCCAGTGCAGTTTCTGCCCCTATGCCACTTTCAACCCTGTGGAGTTTCACGACCACGTGGGCAAGATGCACGCCAACGAGAAGATCCACAAGTGCACTGAGTGTGCCTTTGCCACAGCGCACAAGCGGGTGCTCATCCGGCACATGCTGTTGCACACTGGTGGGTGTCCCCTGTAGGGGTCCCAAAAGCTGAGCTGGGATGGGGAAGGTGTCTTGTCCTGCCTCTGGGTGGGAGGGCTGGGTGAGGGTTCCTGGGTCCCACCACCAGCTTTGCCAGCCCGGGATCGTTTGGCTGAAGTTGTTGCATGCTCCCTGCTGAGCTGGTTTCCCTGCCATGTTGCTTTATCTGGCAGTCATGCTGAAGGCATTTGTTTGTTGCATGTAGGAGAGAAACCTCACAAGTGTGAGCTCTGCGACTTCACGTGCCGGGATGTGAGCTACCTGTCCAAGCACATGCTGACCCACTCCAACGACAAGAATTTCATGTGCACCGAGTGCGGGTACATCACCAAGTGGAAGCATTACCTGAACGTCCACATGCGCAAGCACACTGGAGATCTCCGGTAAGACCCCCTGCTCCACTAGCCTGGCACCACAGTCAGGGTTCCCCAAATCCTGCTCCAGGGGTCTATTTCTGGCTGCACTGTGTGCCAGACTTTCTCATGCCTGCCCTGCCCTTTCTGGTACATAAGAAATTTGGAATTTGAACTTACAGCATGGTGCTGTGGCAACAAAGCTATTTTTGGTGTCTCTGTGCAAGGAGGTGTATTACCTCAGAGGTGCAATTCTGAGCTTGGGTTCGTTGCTCTGCTGATGTCTGTGGGTCAAGGCCTGTTTAGGACTGCCAAATTGTCACCTCCTTTTGGTCTAGCCTGCCTCTAGGGATGCTGGAAGTGCTGTTGGTATGCACGTGTGAGAGTGTCTGACACAGTCACTGTATAGAATACTCAGGAAATCTACCTCCAGTCTCCAAGCTGGGGGTGTAAAGCACCAGCAATGCCAAGGGCTGCAGAAGGGAGGAATTGCCTATGGTAAGAGCTGTCTGGATGGCAAAGGTCAGATCTGGCAAACCGAACAGTACCCCTTCCCTGTTCATCTGAGATGGGGAAGGAGAGTTCAGCGTGCCTGATGAAGCTCAGCCTGCCCCAGTTCCTCATGCTGCCTGACCCATTCTGCTTGTCTCTACAGGTACCAGTGTAACCAGTGCTCGTACCGGTGTCACCGTGCTGACCAGCTGAGCAGCCACAAGCTGCGGCACCAGGGTAAAAGTCTGATCTGTGAGGTTTGTGGCTTCGCCTGCAAGCGCAAGTATGAGCTGCAGAAGCACATGCAGGCAAAGCACTCGCAGAACTACCAGGTGCCTATCTTCCAGTGCCAGTACTGCACCTACCAGACCAAGTACAAGCAGGCACTGCTGAACCATGAGAACTGCAAGCACACCAAGCAGAAGGAGTTTCGCTGTGCCCTCTGTTCGTACTGCACCTTCAGTAACACCAGCCTCTTCTTCCATAAGCGCAAGATTCATGGCTACGTTCCTGGTGACAAGGACTGGCTGGATAATTATGCCAGCAAGGAGCTGGAGATCAGCTCATCTGAGGCACTCTTTGGCTATGAGGTCGGTGCAGCCCTGCATGTGGATGCCAGTTCCCCCCTCACTGGCAAGGAGCAGTGGGTGAAGGAGAAGCCGTCCCACGTGGAGTCCCAGGGAGAAGAGGGCTACCAACAAGTGTTCATGGTGCCCCTCCTTGAGCGGGATGCTGCTCCACCAGAGAGCAGCAGCGAGGCAGAGAGAGGCACGGGTGAGGGGGAGCAGAGCTGTCCTATTGCTGGCAATGCCCTGGAAGATGACTGCATGCAAGGAAATGCTGCCACAGGCTCTACTGAGCTCACTGTTTCTGAAGAAGCGGCAGAGAGCTGCACCTTGCACTTGGAGGCACTGAATGTCTCATCTGACCCTCTCCTGGAGAACTTGACTGGAGAAGCCTGTGTGACCCAGCCAGAGAGCGTGGAAATGCTGTCCTGCAAGGAGCCTCCTGCAGCCTATGAGATGCTGGGCTCCCAGGATGGCCTTGGCTTGGAGGATAGTGGTAATACACTCGAAGACATCCCAGACTTTGAGGAAGAGGTAGATGTACAGGAAGACAAGGTGGTGACGGGCAGTGTAGCGTCAGGAGACCACCAGGGAAAAGACATCCTAAAGAAGGACATGGGCCACCTTGAGGGGTCATGCTTAGACCACCACAAGGTGGTGGCAGACACTGAAGTGAGAGAGACCAGCCAAGCCAAGCTGCCAGAGGCCTGGCTCGGCATGCTGAAGACACCTGAACAGGGCCACTTGCTTGTCCCAGAGGATGTGACCACCTCCGGTGACAATGCCAGGGCAGGCTCGGAGTCAGTGCTGAAGGCTCTGCGGAAGCAGGACAAGGAGCAAGCAGAGACACTGGTGCTGGAGGGCAGGGTGCAGATGCTGGTGGTGCAGTCAGAGAGCCAGGTCTTTAAGTGCGAGAAGTGCTCGTACATCACGCGGAAGGAGAAATCCATGTCCCTGCACTCCAAAGCCAGCTGCCAGAGTCGCCGGGCCCCGCTCGTGTGCCGTGAGTGTGGCGCCAGCTTTAAGCAGCAGAGGGGACTCAACACTCACCTCCTAAAGAAGTGCCCAGTTCTCCTGAAGAGCAGCAAGATCCTCAAACCAACCGTTCAGGAGGCACCTGGACTGTGCCAACCTGCTGACCAGCCTGGTGATAATGATATAGAAACAGCAGAGAGCGAGAAGGGAGGTTCAGAGGAGTCTGGGCATACTGAGAGCCCTTGGGAAGCTGAACTGCTACCTGATAAAACACAAGCAGCAGGCATGCCTTTGGCTGGGGCACAGACATCAGGCTGTCATGCCTCTGAGAAATCCCTGCTGGGTGACAGCACAGAGGTGGCAGAAGAGCCTCCTCCCCAGCAAGGGGGTGGGACTGAGCCAGGTGGAGCTGCTGGTGCCTCCCAGCCTGGGAAACCCTCAGAGAAATACCGACTGGAGGGAGGGAAGCTGCACTGCAATGCCTGCTCCTTTGTGTGCTCTCGTGTCATCACCATCACCTCCCACGTGGAGGATGGCTGCCGGAACCTGGAGCAGTTCTGGTGCTCCCTGTGCCCTGAGGCCTTCCGCTCCCGGCGGGCCCTCAAGAGCCACTGTGCTGCAAAGCACATCGTGCATCCCAAGGAGGACAAACCCCAAAGGACTGAACTCCCTGAGGGGGACCCGCTCAGTGTTGAGAAAGACCAGCCCAGCGAGCTCCCACAGGATGCAGCCCCACCGAAAGCCACCCTGCCTAAGAGGAGGCGTTTCTCCTGCCCCACCTGCTCCTTCACCTGCCACCAGGAGCGGGCCATGAAGACTCACAAGAAGAGGGGCTGCGTGACCCTGGGTGAGTTTCGCTGCACCTCCTGCCCCTTCACCTCCAAGGTGGCCAAAGCCCTGCGGCTGCACCGCAGGCTGCACCGCAAGCATTACAGCAAGCGGCCACAGCTGCAGTGCCGCCAGTGCGAGTTCACCTGCAAGCAGGCGCGGTGCCTGCGGCAGCACATCCGCATCAAGCACGAGGGGGTGAAGCCACACAAGTGCCGCTACTGTGAGTTCAGCACCACGCGACGCTACCGCCTGGAGGCCCACCAGTCTCTGCACACGGGTGTGGGGCGCATCGCCTGCGGCATCTGCAGCCAGACCTTCGGCACCAACTCCAAGCTGCGCATCCACCGCCTGCGGGTGCATGAGAAGACACCCACCCACTTCTGCCCGCTCTGTGACTACAGCAGCTATCTGCAGAATGACATCACCCGCCATGTCAACAGCTGCCACCATGGTGAGCTCAACTTTGGCTGCTCCCGCTGTGAGGCTCGCTTCAGTTCTGAGACAGCCCTCAAGCAGCACGTCCTGCGACGGCATGAGGAGAAGGTTTCCTACAGCTGCCCACACTGCGACTTCATGTGCCACAGTGAGGCCACGCTCAAGTGCCATGTGCAGAAGCAGCACCCACACCTGGAGTGCAGCACCTGCAAGGAGACCTTCACCACCCGGGAGGCACTGGAGGAGCACAAGATGGAGCATTTCAGCCACCGCTGTGAGCTGTGTAGCTTTGCGGCCAAGGAACGGCAGCAGCTAGTGCGGCATTACATGGAGAGCCACGAGCCAGCTGCCTCCCAGGACAAACCCCTGCACTGCCCTTTCTGTGACTTTGCCTGCCGGCACCAGCTTGTGTTTGACCAGCACATGAAGGGCCATGGGGGCACCCGCATGTACAAGTGCTCAGACTGTGAGTACACCACCAAGAACAGGCAAAAGATCACGTGGCACATCCGCATCCACACTGGTGAGAAGCCCTACAAGTGCCATCTCTGTAAATATGCCTGCGCTGACCCCTCACGTCTCAAGGTAAGAGCTCTGCTTGGGACTGTATCCTACTACTGCATCTACATTGCTTGAGGGGAACCCAGGGATTTGAGGAAGAAGTTCCCAAGGGGGGGTTTCATCCTCAGCATTCAGTGGCTCATACTGAACAGAAATAGGAGGCAAGCATGTCAGTACAATACATTTCTTCTCTGCTGTTGCAGTTTAAGGCCAAGGGAGACTTCTAACAAAGCAAGAAGGTGGCAGCAGTCTAAGTTCACTTCTTTTCCTGCTGACATCTCTGGCTTTCTCTGGGTGCAGTCTTGCACCGTTCAAAGCCAAGTTTGGCTGCTTGCTGGCTTCAGCATACTCTATGGTGCCAGTTAGGCTGCAGGGAAGCCTCCAGCTTTCTTGCAAACAGAGCAAGACCCTGCCCTCGTTGCTGTAGGTGATTAGCATCCTGATGCATGATAAAGAGCTTTTCCTAGAACAGGAAATGTGTGGGTGATGGAGACATAGGGTAATGGAGGGGAAAACAGTCTGGTTTTGCTAAAAGAAGTATTGATATTTTAATGGCCAGGCTGAGCTGGAGCCCCCTGGGGCCACCTGGGATAGGCTGTGCAATGTGCGCAGTTCTTTTGGGCTGGGTTTTTAACTTGACTCTGCCTTAAATAGCAAAGTGGGGAGCAAAGCCTGTGCCTTCCACGGGCTGGGACAGAGCAGCTCAGCAGTACAGACATCTCATCCTGACCCGGGTGTGGATCACCCTTTCTCATAGCCTGCCAAGCAAGCACACAGCCCTCCTGCCCCATGCAGCTGGAGATGTCAGAGCTGTCTTTGGGCCTCTCACTGCCCCCACAAAGCCCTGCACATCCCCAGGGCAGGGGACATGGTCTCATCCTGACCCTATCCTCCTGCCCAGTATCACATGCGGATCCACAAGGAGGAGAGGAAATACCTCTGCCCTGACTGCGGCTACAAATGCAAGTGGGTGAACCAGCTCAAGTACCACATGACAAAGCACACGGGTGAGTGCTGCCCACTGAGAACAAGCTGTCAGGCATTGGGGAGGGTGTGGGGGCTGCTCCATGCTTCTTTTTCTGCCAGTGGCCCAGCTGGAGACAGAGGAGGACATTTATGGGGCAGCACATTATCCTGTGCTAATGGGGTAAGGGTGGTGCTCTCAGGTGGAAGTTTGGGTGGCACAGAACCCCAGGCACTATTTGGTGCCTTGGAAATGGGGATCTTTGCTAACAAAATGGGATGTAGGGGAAAGTCCCTGGGGACTGATTACAGGGATGGTGAGACCCATGCACTGGAGAGCACTGTGCCCCCATCCCGGTGACCCTTCCCTGTTGCCACAGGCCTGAAGCCATACCGCTGTGATGAGTGCGAGTACTGCACCAACCGTGCAGACGCCCTCCGTGTGCATAAGGAGACGCGGCACCAGGAGGCCCGTTCCTTCATCTGTGAGCAGTGTGGCAAGGCCTTCAAGACCCGCTTTCTCCTCAAGACTCACCTGAAGAAGCACAGTGAGGAGAAGCCCTATGTGTGCAACGCCTGCGGGCGGGCTTTCCGCTGGGCAGCTGGCCTGCGCCACCACTACCTGACCCACACCAATGAGCACCCCTTCTTCTGCCGCTACTGCCCCTACAAGGCCAAGCAGAAGTTCCAGGTCATCAAACACATCCAGAGGCATCACCCTGAGCACAGGGCTGTTGACCCGAGCCAGGGGGTGGGAAAGGACCCCAGCACACACACTGTCCATCTTCACACCGTGCAGAGGGAGAGCCAGGCCATGGGGCCCCCCAGGATGCAGCAAGAAGGAGAGTGCCCCGCAGAGAAGGATGGCACACCACAGTGAGGCTGAATCCCAACTGCTTTAAGCCGCTGGTAGCACAGACCTGTTGCAGAAATGTATGTGTGTGTACAGGCATATATGTATATGGGTTGTAAAATACACAACTGTATAAAAGGAATTGCTCAGTTCCTTTTAATATTGTTTCGTTGTGCTGCTTGGAACCCCTGTGTGAACAGTGGGCCAGGTGCCCGTGGAGAAAGAGCAAAAACCCAGCTCCCTATCTCTCCCCAGCACCACTGCACCCAGACCCAAACCTGTCTGTCACTGAACAATTTATTAAGATGCTTACAGAGAAAGGATGGGATAAGGGTTAATTTGGGGCTATAGGGGCCAAGGGTTGTCATGGGGTTAGGGGAGTTGCAGGGTTAGGGGGCAGTGAGGACCAATTCCACTCCCAGCTGTGCCCCGCCCTGGGGTTTGCTTGGCTCCAGCCTTGTTCCTCTGACTGCAGGGGGACCAGCCCCTGCAGCAGAGCTGGGCCACACACCATCTCTCCTCCCCACAGTCAAGCTCTGACTGTGGGCCAGGGCACGGTGCCTGTGGAGGGTGCAGGAAGCTGCACTGGCATAGACCCCACACTCATGCATGGGCAGCAGCATCCTGAACCTGGAAAGGGGAGGTCAGTGCTTTTTCCCAGCCCTCAGAGGCTACTGTAAAGGGAGTCACAGCAGCAACAATGACACAGGGATGACAGAAACAGCTCAACAAGAGGGCAAGGTAGTTTGCTCTGTGGCCCCAGCTGCATGGAGCTGGAACTATGGCTTCCATCCAGGTGCTGCTCACCCCATGAGCTCAGTCCTGCTCAGGGCCAGGTGGCTCAGTGATGCGGATGTGGACAAAGAGCGAAGAGGGTGGGATGCAGGTGCCATCCTTTGAGAGGAGATGAATGTGACGATATCCTGCAGGAAGGACAGCAAGGTTCTGGCTAACTGGAGTCCCATCCTCATCTCTAGTACCCAGCTGAGCCCCAGACATGCTTGCAGGGCTGTCCTGGGCGCCCAAAACTGCTGGGCAGCCGTGACTCACCGGGTTTGATGTTGGCAAATGCTAGGGTGAACTGACCCACGAAATCATTCCTGGAAGTCTTGTCATAATCCTCCACCACAAAGCGGATAAGGGCCAGCTCGGGCACATGGATTTGAAACTGCAGTGTCTCATCCCAGCGAGGGTTAAACCCTGGGCAGAGAGAGCAGGTGCTGAGAGTGAAGGACAGCAGGGACTATGCCTGGGCACAGCAGGGTCTATAGTACCGCTGTGGGTCTCACCATTGTTCTCAATGTACTTTGTCTCCTGGTGTGCCCGGTCCGCAGGGACCCCATAGATCTCCACACGCACCAGTGGGTCAATGATGGCTCCCTCCTTGCTGTTGGCCACTTTGGGCAGCTGCTGCCCGCTGATTACCTGCAGGGCCAAATCAGTCTGTGAGGCTACTTGGCTTCAGCACACTGCCCAACAGTGTCCCCATCTGTCTAGGACCCACAGAGCCCCAGAACACTGTCACAGCTTCTCCAGGGTCTCTCCACAACCCCGTACCTGGATTGTCAGGGTGACGGGGCCAGGGCCTTCCCGGCTACTGGGGTCACTGGGATTGAAGAGAGTCTCCTCATCCCTCATGAAGGGTGGTTTGAGCACATAGCCACAGCAGCCATTCTGGCTGAAGAGCCCGTCACACAAGTCCATCTCCATGCCGGCTGTCTGGAAGTTCAAGGCCACTGGAGGGAGGTGGCAGGGAAAAGGGTTCAGAACAGCCTGGAGATACCACACTCTGCTTTGAGCTGAAAACCACCCTGTCCCCATAGCCAGAGAGATGTGGAGTTGCATAGGGGAATAAGGTACTAATGCCTGCCTGAACAGGGCAGCAGAAGAGCCGGCAACCTGACCTGGCTCCAGATGGGGTTGTAGCTGGCACTAACACAGGTGTTGATGGTGGCATTTAGCACAGGACTCAGGGCATCTCCCCAGCCCACAGCCCTGCTGCATCGCGGCCATACCGATCTGGCAGCCCACGTTCCACATCTCCTGGGGGCTGTAGTTGGAGGAGTCAGTCCTCATCCCGCTGGGGTAGATGCGTGTCAGCTGCCAGGCATTGTGGCGAACAAACTCATTTCCTAGGGATGGAACATGAGGCCCATTTGTGGGGTCATTCTCTGGCCTGCACAGTCACCCACATGTACTGCCATCCATCCATCTATCTATCTATCTATCTATCTATCTATCTATCTATCTATCTATCTATCTATCTATCTATCCACCTGAGCACACACCCACCAATTCTCATCTCTCTCCGCCTACTCAGGAATCTAGGTGTCCTGCCTTGTTTTCTAAGCCAATAACCTCATCACCTATCAGAGCCAAATCCCACAGTACAGCCTCACTGCACCCTGTTTCTCCCACACAGGGAGGGAACCTCAGTGTCTGGAGGCTTTGGCACTACCCATGAGGAAGCCATCAGCCCCCTCCACTCTGTCCCAGTCTCCTGGTGCCACTGCCCCCTTCATCTCACCTTCATCCCGGATGAGCTTCCTGGCCTTGGCTTCAGAGAGGGAGGAGATCTCAGAGGGCCGGGAATGGCTGCGGGCCTCCTGGAAGCCCCGGAAGGGCACGTTCTTGCAGTAGATGACGCAGTCAGACAATGCTTGTGCCAGACTCTCCTTGTCCTTCTGCAAGGCAGAGCCATGTTGGGTCCCTCCTGATGGGAGCATCACCCACCAGCACTCACCCCGGCCAGGGGCTGTAGAGCCAGGGCAGGTAAGAGCAGCCAGGGATGTGCTGGTGGGTGGCAGCATCCCTACTATGAGTAGTCTTCCTGCTGGGAACAGAGCAAGCAGGGGACCTCCAATATGTTGCCATCACAACAAAGAGAGGGCTGGCACAGCCAGGGGCATAAAAGGCTGTCCTTCCTGCCTGGTGATGTCTTTGCAGTCTGTCTCTCCTCTATGCAGTAGGATGTCATCACAGCTCATATCTGTGTCCAGGGGCTCAGCTCTCCCAGCTGGGCCCCAGCCTGGGCCACTTACCTTTGCCCTCCGCCTCTCCTCCTCTGCCTCTGCCCCATTGTCATCATCAGACACATCAGGAGCCTCATCCACTGGCCCATCCAGGGTGTCCTCCAGCCGCCCAATCTTCTTGCCCTTCAGCAAGATCTTGTGCTTCAGCTCCTGTGGGGTTAGGGATAGAGAAGCACCTTGAGGTACCCAGTATCTCCATGGGCCTTGTCCCCTGGGATCCTGCACTGCTGGAGGCCAGCATGACCAGCTCCCTTCAGCACTCGGGAGGGGATGGGGTAGGAGGGTTTTGCCCTGCTGTCTGATTCTGCAGGACATGGGGAGACAACCTTGGGGACAGCCTTGGAACTTCTGTGAACATGTGGACACAGTACCCACCCCCAGCGTCCTCAAATGCTCCAGTAGAGCAGGACAATGCTGGAACAGGTTGGCCTATTCTCTGAACAGCAGATCCACCTCCTTACCGCAGTCTCAGGCAGGACAGAGATGCCCTGCACAGCTGTGCTCTGTCCCTACCTCTGGGGATGGGAGCTGGGTAGGGACGTGCCCATCGATGGTAGTGGTGAGGAGCTGTTCCCCCAGGATGTCCTTGAGCTGCTGGGCCAGGACCTCCTGCTGCTCCATGCTGCAGTGGTTCTCCAGGGACAGGATCACTGGGTAGTCTGAGGTCTGAGGAGCAACATGCACACCTGGAAATAAGCCTTGTTGGGGCTGTTGAGCTCTTGCAAGGGCTTCATCCAGGTGTGATCAGTGCCAGGATGGAGCTCCTTGTGTCTTTCTCTGCTGAGACCTTCATACCCCTCCAATCCCCCAGTATCCCTCACATCCCATCTCACCCCTGCACGCCCAACAGTCCATGTCTGCATGAGCCCCCAAGCCCTGGCACAGCACAGTGCAGGCTGTAGGTCAGACCTCCCCATGCTATCCCCCAGAAAGTGACACAGCCACCCTCCTCCCCGCAGTGTGACCAGTCCTGCTGCATCACCAGGTGTGTGAGCCTCAGTACTACACCCCCTCCAGGGACCCACCACTACCATGTATCCTCACCCACTGAGGACCACCCATGACCACCAGCACCTGGGAAAGGGTGCCTTACCTTGAAGGCGTACTTCCCCAGGGTGCTCACCACTTCCCGGAAGGGGATCTTGGAGGTGAAGGTGTGGCCGTGGTACACCATGGGCTCCCCATTTGGCCCGTCCCAGCAATCCACCTCCAGGCACCGGCAGCCCCGTTTCAGAGCCCTGGGGGTGGGTTGTCACCCCTGGAACCCTGCACTCAGCCAGGGCACCAGCTCCCTGCCCTCCCCTCTGCCCGTGGGTGTCACCCCTAAGGTACCAGGGGACACCCACCAAGGGTGGGGATTCTGCTGCATGCAGGGCACGGCCAGAGGAGTGCTGGACCACAAAGGAGCAAAGAAGCTTCTGAGGTTTACCCAGTGGAGCTGCTCAGGACATGACATCAAGGTGGGAGGGTGTTGGAGGGCAGCTGAAAGGGAGCAGTCCCTTTACCTGATATAGCCCTCGATGCTGCTGTGGCCCCGGATCTGATCCTCTATCAGGTAGGTGTTGTGGGAGGAGGAGATGAAGTAGTGGCAGAGTGGCTGGCTCATGTCCTGCCACAGCGCCCGGTGCTGGGGGTTGAAGATGGAGCCCTCCAGGGAGCAGAGGTACATGAGGAACCCATCAGCACTCAGCACATGGCGAGCCCGGGCTGCAGGCACATGGGGAGGTTCAGCAACAGCCAGGGACACGGAAGAGACAGAATGGGGGCAAACAGGGCTGATGGTTGCTCTCAGAATCCCCAAACTGATGGGCATGGCTGCTGCCAAAGTCTGGGGCAGAGAAAGATGCCACAGGGCAGTAACTTTGGAAAGGTGGGCAGTGGACCCCAAAGCTGGTGCTTGCACACCATGAGTGTCAACCTTCTACACCAAAATGGTCCAGGGACAGACAATATAAAGAGAAACTGCACCCAGATCACACCTTAGTGAGCCTTCCTCTTGTGCCCATTCACACCAGCATGGGGCTGGGAATGTTCCTGCCATGGAACTCTGAGTCTTTGACCCCTTCTTGCCCCCATGCAGAGCACAGCTGATGTCTGAGCCAGCTCTCACCTGTCTCTGATGGTTCATACTTGTCAATGAGCTCCATGGCCAGCTCCTCTGTGCCCTCATCCTCCAGCTGCTCCTCCCGCAGGAAATCTACCAGCTCCAGCAGTGTCAGCTTCTTTCCATCCTCAGAGAATTCCTGGAAGAGGCTCAGCACCTCCTCACGCTGAGTGAGAGCCTTGTAGAAGAGTACAAATTCCTCCCCTTCCAGCGTCCCTGACTCTGACTTGTCAGCATCCTGTTTGCAAGGGAGCTCTCTCAGCACCCATATGGGGCAAAACAGTGTCTTGGCCACCAAAGTTGCTGTTGGGGGATTCTCCTGCCCCAAACAGAGGGCACAGAGACCCCATGCCAGTAGCAGTGGCAGGCATTCATCAGTGGGGGAATGGGTGAATGGGCAGATGGAGGGCTGGTTGGGTGGACTGAGGGATGGATGGGAGGGAGGGATGAAAAAGCAGATGGCTGGTTAGCTGGGTAGACAGACAAGCAACTGGATGGACAAATGAATGGGATGAAGGAAGAGCATGTTAGTTTAACAAATAAATGAACAAATGGGTGTTTGGGTAAACAGGTATTTGGCTGAACAAATGGATGGATGGATGGATGGATGGATGGATGGATGGATGGATGGATGGATGGAAGGAAGTGACCAGATCCTTTTGCAACGAGGGGTTGTACAGCTTGTTCCATCCCCTTCAGTCCCTCTCCAACCCCTCCAGGCTCTCAGGTGCAGTGCTTACCTGGAAGAGCCGCAGGGCATGATCCTCATTCATGTCCACATTCATCATCTTCAGGAGACGCTGCACCTCCTTGAAGTTCATGCGCCCATCCTTATTCTTGTCAGCTTTCTGGAACCAGTCACGAATCCATGTGCTGGAAACCAGGGCTAATGTTAAGGGAAAGGACCTTGGCTATGAGAAATGGGGCTGGGTAGTATCAGAGGGCATCTTTTCCTTTTCCTGTGCCCTCTACTGATGCAGATGGCGAGACCTGGAACAGTACACACATTCTGGGGTAAGGCTGAAGATACAGGGCCTAGGTGATGATCAGCAATGGGTGAGGGAGCAGAGTGATGCTCTCAGGAAGGATATTGGTCTATCCTCTCCCTTTGGTCCATGGTGGTGGCCACCTCGATGAGCTGACGCAGGCCCTGTACCCAGCACTGTGCCTCCTCTGCTGAGCCAGCAACGAGGTCCAGGTTGCCACGACGGCCGTAGAAGACAATGGTGAAGCAGCGCTCAGGGGGGAACTCCTCGGCCACACTCTGCAGCACCTCCGACTGGTGCCCTTCCCGCACCGTCTCCACATCGCTGATGGAGACTGGGGCAGAGGGAGGGGAGGCCTGTCTGTAGGGGACAAGGACCACAGGGCAAGGGGCACTGCCCACAGACATCTATCCTTACAGTCATTCCTTCTTCCATTCCATCCATCCATCCATTCATCTATCCATCCACCCATCCATCCATTGAGCTAGCTATCTATCCATTAACCACTGAGCTATCAAGTCAGCCAGTCATCCATCTGCCCCTCTGCTTACTCCTGCACTGCCATTCCAGAGGTTCCATTTGTATCAACTGCAATTTCTACTCAGCCCTCTTGACCCATGGGTCCTGCTGGGGGCAGGATGTTTCATGGAGAGGTGTGGGTGAGAAGAGATCACACATGCATACAGAGCCTTTCTTCTATCCCTTAGCACCCTTAGCAAGCATGGCCCAAGAAGTTCCATACCTTTACATCCCTGTTCACTCTGAAACCTACTGATGGCCTCATTGCCAATACACAGCTGGTACTCACAGGCAGACTCAGTTTTGCCTGTCCTCTTGGACTGGTACCAGATGGTCATGCAGTCCTCCTGCAGCTTGAAGTAACGCTGCTTCTTCCAGCTCTTGGACTTGACTTTTCGCATCAGAGTCCCCTGCTGCATCTGCTCCAGCATGTCTGTGAGCTGGATGCCTGGGGGGCAGCATGGGCTGCATCACTGAGGGTGGGGGTATCCAGGCTCTGCACCCTGTTACTTTGCTTCCTCTCATCTCTGAGATTGCACATGGTCCCTCAATCCGTGAGGGAGGAGGGATGAACCAGAAACAAACTCCCTTCAGCATAAAAGGTGCACAGGGTAATTCCCCACCAACCCTTCCCTTGTTGCACCCTTGGCGCTTCCAAGCCCAAATCTCAATGGCCATGCTGGGGTAGGTATGCTTCTGAGTGCAACAAGGTGAGCTCAACCCAGAAGCCAGATTTGCCTCAGCATAAATCCAGACGACCCAAAGCCCTGCCCTGCACCCATCCTCCGCTGGGGCACTCACGGGCGTTGCACAGCAGCGATGCCATAGCTCTGCCTTCTCCACGCTGGCAGCTGCTGGGGAGGGAAGAGAGAAAGTGGCTGGGGGAAGCAAGGTCAGACCCTCATGCTGTGCCCAGGTCCCGATGAGTGGGCTCCAGCCATACCCACGTGTGTGCGAGGTGTGTGTGTCCCTGCCCGTATCTGAGTGCACCTGTGTCTGTCTCCTGCTGGGTCATTGCATTCCTTAAGTGTCGAGTTCACAGCACCATACTCATGAAATATTAATCTGTGTTACCGGGAAGCCAGAGCTCAAAAGGTGTTGGTGGAAAACAGAAAAACTTGCCAGCACTGATGCCCCACAGCCCAGTACATACCAGAGCCTTGCTGCTCCCAGGTAAGAAGCAGCCTCTGAAACCAGGAAAAACTTCTCCGGCAGTGCCCAAGAACACCCTCCACCACCCAGAAAATTACCCCAGCCAGCAAATTTGAAAGTAAGGGAGAGGCACGGCTGTGATAGCAGGGAAGGGAACACAGAGCAATGACCCTCAGCTCCTACAGCTTCTTCTTCCCAGGGAAAACCAGCACCCCAGGCAGTGACTGCACCTGCAGCTGCACAAGGAGCACATGGTAGTGAGTGGGACTATAAATATTACTGGACAATGAGACTTTGATTAGGCTGTTGAGACTTTAATTACGCTGACAAATCACTGGATGTGCCTGTCATCCAGGTGCTGGAGTTTGGCTTTGGAGGAGCAGATGCCGCTGTTGGTGGACTGGGATTTGGGTGCAGGAGGGGACCCAGGATCCCTGGGAGAGCAAAGGGCTCTGTGCCAGGGTGCAGGGGGGGCAGCTGTGCCCTAGGTCCCTGACTCAGCACAAGCACTGGTGATGCAGGCTGGGAATAGCCAGTGCCGTCAGTGTGCAGGCAGCTGCCAAGCCCAACTGCCAGACCCTTGTGGGCTCCCAGGCCAGACAGCAGCCATCCCCTGTTCTGAGCCCTGGCTCAGCAGGGCAGAATAGCACTGGCCAGGGCTATGATCCTGCTCTTGCTAGACACCCTAGTTGTGGGGCAAACTGTGGCTGTTTGGCTGTCCCCAGGGCACATAGGGATTATTTGTCCACTCTTGGGGACCTCACATGTTGCTGGAGACATGGAGTAGCTGGGGTGCCATCCCAAATGCCTTCCAGTAGTAGTCAGTGCTGGGGCTGTGCTTTCCCAACACTGGTCCTTCTTGCAAGGCTCAGACTGCAAGGGCTTGCTGCAGTGCCTGTATCCCCCCACATCCAACCCACAGGGCACTGACCCACTGGCCCAGGACTTGGAGTGCCCACACCCAAAAATGGAGGGTAACCCTGTGCTCCTCTTGCACCCTTCAGAGTCGGGCTAGCACAGCTCCAGGAATGCCCCAGAGTGCATTCTCAGCCCCTGCACCCTGTGGCCCTCAGAGAACCAGTGGGGACAACCCCAGTCACCCATCTGCCTACACTTTCCTGCTTTCCAGCAACACCCAGCCTGTCACAGCCACTTCTCAGGGCCATAGCTCCAGGTGCTCACCATCTCTGCAGCCCCTGTGCCGAAGCAGATGAGGGAGATGGGCATGTCTCAGGGAAGCTGGGGTGGAGGAAGAGGCACCAGAGCTGGAGAAGCAGGGCGACATGCTGGACTGGCACAAAGATGGGCTCAGTGCCACCAACACTTCTGTCCTCTTGGCACCCTGCCCTGCATGTGTACAAGTTGGCAGCATGCAAGGGAGCAGCTTGTAGCCCTTGGGCCCATAACCACACAGAGAGTTTGGAGCTAAATTTCTCCCCCAGTGGCAGCCCTTCCAGGCCCCAGCATGACCTAAGCATGCCCAGTCCCAACCATGGAGCAATGCCTTCTCCACAAATGCAGCAAAGAAGGGATGATCCCTTCCAACCCAAGGAAGCACAAAGAAGCAGAAGGAAGAGGATGTGGATGCAAGGACACATCTGTTCTGCTCTCTTCTGTTGTGTGAGGGATGCCATGAGCCCCTCACAGCCCAGCCCCATGCAGGCCCCCTTGCCCCAGTCAGAATTACATTGTTGAGCCAAGCAGGGTAAGAGCCAGGGAGAAACCCAACCCGCGAGTTTCCCCCAGGGCAGCTGCCTGCTGCCACAACAGCCCCAGCTACCCCAGCACACTCTGAGCCATCGCAGCGTCTCTCCTGCTGGTGACAGGCCCCAGCAGAGCTGGAGGGCCAGTGAGTATGAGCGGTCCCCAGCCGTTCCAGTTCAGTCGCCCGGCAGAATAAAATGCCACCATACGGGTGACCGTGCCAGAACAGGGAAGGATGACCTCCCTCACGGCCCCTTCAGGCACCCCCCACACCTTGCTGCCCTGATGTGCTCACAAACTGCCCTTGTCCTAGAGCTTTGCTCAGCTGGCAGCTGACGGGGGCAGAAGGACTTGGAGGTGAGGGGACAGACAAGGGGCTCCGCCATGGGGCGGCTAACCCCAAGGGATCTGGGGCTCAGAGGATAAATCACACCTTATGGCAAAGAAGACACAATCGCCGGCACTTCTGCCCCGAGCCACCCCAACCGTGCAGCCGCTCCGGGTCACCGCAGCCCGAGAGAGGGGGTCCCAGAGCCTGCAGGTCGCAGACCCGTACCCATTGTCACCCCCTCCCCTCCGCAGGACGCCCGGTCCGTACCCGCTCTCCGTTGCCGCTCCCCTTCGCTCCGCTCCGCCGGTGCTCCACCGCCAGCGGCCGCACGGAGCCGGGGCTGCCCGCCCATCGGCAGCGCCTGGGCGGCGAGCCCTCCCCCGGCCCCCGGCCCCCCGCCCCCGCGGGACGTCCCCGGCCCCCGCACGCCCCGCAGCCGCTGCCTCTCAAGGTCGCTTCGGATTAAGGTCACGCCACTCCCGCGGCGGAGCGGGGGGGCGGTGGCGGGTGAAGAAGGCGGTGGAGGGGCCGGCAGGGTCGGGAACACCCTGCGGCACCCCTCGTTTGGGGTCGAGCCCCCCATTCTCATCCTCCGTTTGAGCCTGCCTGTCCCCAGATCCGCTTGCCCGGATGGGGGATCCAAGCTGGGGCAGCCTTAGGGCAGGCCGAGCTGGGGGCAAAGAGCGCGGGGCAAGGACTAAACTTTCGGGTGGGCGATGCTCTAACAGACCTGGACGCCGGGGGAGTGCGGCAGCGCTTGCAAAGACGCTTCAGGGAGGCAGCGAGTGCTCCCTCCCTGGCAGGCTCGCTGCCTTCCTGCAAAGCAAAAGAGAACAGCATCCCCTCCACACTACCTGCCCCAGAAGAGATGCGGCGCCACGGGGACGTAGCCAGCTCCCACTGGGAAAGGCCACTCTTTCCAGCTCATATCCCCAAGATGGCACATCCTGCCCTTCCTCCCATCTGCAATAAACCCCCACTGCGCCGCTTGCCCCCACACCCCCACGAGAGACCAGACCAGGACCAATTTCTGCTGGCTGGGGTTTTATTATTTATTAATCCGAATTAAAAAAAAAAAAAAAAAAAAATCAAACAGAAGCGTTTTCACACCCTGGCAAGGTCAGGGTGAAAAGGAGGGTAAAGGCAATGGTTATAAAACAGGAACCCGAGGGCAAGGAAGAGGCTATGCTCTGCCCTATGTTATGCAAGGCTGTGAGAGGAGGGAAGGGAAATAGTGGGATTTAAGACACTGTTGGCACGACACTGCAGATGATCAGCAAAATGGGCTACTCGAAGAGGGGGGAGAAATAAGTAGCTGCCCAGGCTTGCCTGCAGCCAAGAGCAGGCTTTGCTGCCGCAGAGCCTGGGAGCTCCTCCACTGCTTCCGAGAGCCTGCTGCAGCCGCATGAGCCCCTGGGCACAGAGGGGGCAGGTAAGTGGCTGCTGGTCCAGTTTAATTGCAGTGGGGCCATGGCAGATGCCAAGGCAGGTTTCAAAGCTGAAATGGATGCACCTGGCTGGCAGAGAGGAGCGGGAGGAGGGGGAAGAGAGGGGACAGGACTGAGCGGCGCCTGGCAGGCAGCAGCGGGTGCAGAAGGCAGCATACCTGGAGCCTGCAGGCGGCAAGGGATCAGTCTGTGGCCTGCCCACCACCTCAAGGCAGGTGCCCTCACACTGAGCTCCACGTGGTAAGCCAGCCAGCAGCCTTCCCAGGTCTAGATGAGAAGCCAGCACACATCAGCCTCTGGCTGCTGGTCAGCTGTGGGAGCGCACTATTTACAGCACAAGAAACAGAATCCTACTGTCTTCTCCTTCCCCAGAGCCCTGGGAAGCAACCTTATGACGCATAGGTTCATTGCAAGTAATACACCCCTCCTCTTAGGGCAAGCACTGCCGTGGCCTGGCTGCAGCCACTTCCTCCACACCAAAGGAAAGGAAGAGAGAAGCTCACTGTGCCAAACAGATGCAGAGCCAGGAGCAAGGATGTGCTGGCAGGGAAAAAGCTGTCCCTGGCTACCTGCAGCTGAGGAGCAATATTAGGAGGGGATAAAACAACAGGATCAGCTTTTATTCAGTTCACTCATCTAAACAGACATGTAAACAAGAAATGACAAGGAACTGGAGGGACGTGGCATGTATACCCACTGTCGAGCGCCACTTGGGCAGAGGCTGAGTTTGCTGGAAAAGTGGACATCTGCACTACCCCATGCCTGGAGGTGGGGGAAGAGATGCCACCCAAGCCTCCCGGAGAGACTGGGATCTATACAGATTGGTTTTATTGATTTTTTTTTTTTTTTTTTGAAGCTGTAGTATCAGCATTTGCTGGTGTTGGGATCCCCGGAGGCTTGCTGCACTGCTACAGAGCAGCCCTTTGGCTGGGTGGGATGGTCCGACAGGCCGGCAGCCAGCTGGCGTGCCCAGTTTGTTGCAGAAGAGGTCACCTGTTCCTGGTTCTTTGTAAACCTGAGCTGTTTCTTCCCCAGTGCCCCACCTCCCCCAGCAGTCATTGCGGAGGAAGAGGGATGCCCCGTGGGTCAGTGACTTGACCCTCTTGCAGGTTCTTGACAAGCTGAGCCAGCCAGCGTTTTGTGGTGGTGTCATCCTTCAGGACCTGGGCGAAGGTGGTGTCCTTCAGCTGGTCAGGAAGGCACTGCCTGAGAGCTTCACGTGCCCTACATCAAGAGACAAGAAACGGGGCCCAACAAATAAACTCACAGGGGCAAGAGGGGAGCAAACCCCACTGGGGACAAAGTGTTCCTTTGCCTGGAGGTCTCCCTGCCAGAGCCAGCCAAGGAAAGCACTGAGCAGCAGCACTGCAGCAGCTGGCACTCAGCCAGCTAGCACAGCTCCCACCCCTCACACTAAACCTCGCCAAGCAGCCCCTGCACCCCAACACCCAGCAGCAAAGTGATACGATGCCAGGAGAGACTGAGGCAACAAATACACACCCAGCAGCTTTGGGCAGAGCTACTGGTCAGCAGGAGATCAGTTTGTATTCTCTCAACTGAATTTCATCTACTGCTAACAGCCTGTCCGATGCAGAAGAGGGAGAGTATAGTATACCTTCCACCTCAAATTACCTCCTTTGTAACTTGTTCAAGCTACATTTGGGCTCAGGCAGTAATACCCTGCACAGCTGGAATTTGCACAATACCCCAACAGTCACTGTTTCTTCCATGTACCATAAAAGCTCTGGTGACTAACAAGAAAAAAATCAAAGCAAAAACCCCACCCATCTTCCACACTGAGCTAAGGCTGACAGAGCAGGAACGTTGATTCCCCCTAGGTGGGTACTGTGGAGAACTGACGAACTGTGCTTCCAAGGGCACAGGAGAAGCCCAAACTCCTAAAATGTTTACCTGGGGTTATCAGAAAGGCGAAGGTAGCAGCGGACAACATGTTTCAGTAGCCGTGCCGATGGCTCCTTGGAGAGCTGCAGGACCATTTTACCCTGTTTGACAGAGGCCAGTGTCACCAGTTAAAGTCTTTAAAAGAACAGCTTCACAATCAACAGAGACTGGGAAAGATCATTAAATCCCTCACTCTGGCTTCACACACCGCACAGTCCATTACCTTTTATCTAGATACCCCTGCACGGAGCCTGGTGCTGCTTGTCAAGAATATTCTCAAAGCAGCCTGGTGCTGCTTTGAGAATAGCAGCTTGCCATGACTTGGAAAGGGTTCTCCCAGCAGTTTGGGGAAACTTCATCTCATTTTTGTTTAATTTTTACCTTCCTAGGACTACTTAGCAACTCTTGGTGAGATTAAAGAGAACCTGGGGCTTCCCCCTCATGGAAGACAGACACATTCCAGACACTTTGATAAGCTCAGGCTGAGTGACACCATGACGTATGTTCCCAAGCTTTGCAACACCCCTTGTTCCCTTCACTTCAACATTCTTTTAACACAATAGTAATATCCTGGAAAGCCAGGCCATAGGACCAGGCTCACCCACACCACACGTAGCAAGATTTTTATCTGGTCTTAGCATGCATCCAAGCAGTGTATTTTTTCTTTCTGCTACATCCCTCGTGAAGCTGTTCCAGAGAATCAAGGCATAGACAGATCTTCCTGGCCCAGTCTCTGTTTCTCACACTAAGCAGATCTTTGCACATGGCTGCACCTTTGAATGTACCTAGCTGAGCAAAGAGTGTAGATGCCTTTGCACACCTGTTCTGAAGAATTTAACAGACTGCTGGCTTGTATTTAGGAGTCAATTATATCTGCCCAACAAGTTGGGTTTTTTTTCCTGTAAACTACATTGGCTAGCACTAACCATTTTCCCCATTAGTCAAATTCACCTGTATTTGGATATCCTGGCTGTTAGCAATCAGCAGATCCTCCTCATCTACCCTTTTGCAAGCTTCCTGTTCTTAGCAGTTCTCCAGGATACCAATTATTTCTTCAAAATAAGTAACCACAAGCTCCTCAGAGAGCTCCTGGATGGAAAACACTGATTTGCTCTTTTAAAAGCATATAATACTTGTGTGACATCTTACTCAGTTATCAGGAGATATGGAAGTAAATCATCACTCTCATTAGACAGGAGTACACTATCCTGATTTTTGAAGTAGACAACACAACAAAAAAGTCTGTTAACACTTTCATCTTTCTGTCTTGCACTATGGAATATTGATCCTGCCAGTGCTTCACCCAGTGATGGGACTACACATGCTAACACAGCTTTATACACCCACATCCGTGTTCAAGGAAGAATTCAAGTCTTGGAATGGCATGGTCTCCTTCCCTCTCCTACCTCAGAGTTTATAATTGCATCCTTCACTTTGCCCCTGAGTCAGATGTCCTTTCATCAAAGCTAATCTCCTTGAATGCAAAAATCACATCACATTGGATATTAGGGGCATCAGCTCAAAATCATTCATATTTTCTTGTTTGTGGGTGAATAGGAGGCAATGTTTTCTTTACATTTGCAAGAACAGACAAGTAGATATCCTAACGAAAATATTAACATTTAGTCAGAGAACCAGCATTGCTAAGTGCCTAACTTACACTGCATTTTCTTCTCCTGAGGCACCCTTTAAAAAGCATACAAACACACACAAAAGCATGGCAGTAACTATTCCAGGGTAGATTTGTATTCCCCTTAGCAAGCTCAAAGATAAAGCTCAAGCTGGGACTTTTACTCCTGGAATGAACAAATTTTGAGTACCCAGTTGCCCTTTACAGGGATCACAGAATGGACAGAACTTGTCTGCTCTTTTTTATTCCAACACAAAAATTAGAGCATATGCAGCAGCTAGTAAGAGCCAGATTCAAAAAGGAAAAAAATGAGGGCGGCATTCCAGGCAGCAAACAGGAAACCTGTGAAACTCCTTGGTCAAAGACACAGTGGGTGCAAAACATTTCCATGGGTTCAAGGGATGGATGGGACAAACACTGGGGGTTACTACATAGAAAGCCCCCAGGTGGCCCCAGAAATCCAAAGCTGAAAGTAGCTGGCAGCTGTGGCACTGTTATGACAACAAATATGATATATACTTGCCCTGCTCTTTCAATATGTTGTGAGAGACAGAGATGGGACATAGATCCATGATCTGAACTGTATGATCATTCTTACATAAAATTAAATCAATTCACGTCCCACCAACAACTGGAAACACCCACAACTCTGGAAAATCTTTTTCTCTTCTGAAGAGGTTTACCTGTTTTGTCTTATGGACTTAGTATATCAAAACTAATATGTGTTCTCTTGACATGCAAACCAGAAGTATACAAAGGAAACACAGAAGCAGAGCTACAGTGCCACAAGCAATTAGCCCAAAAATGATTTGCCTTCCTCATCCTGTGCTCCAGCCAGACAGCAGTAAAGTAGTTGCTGAAGAAGCTGACTGCTATAGCATAATTTTTTCTTTTTTAGATATAAATACCTTAAAAACAAATAATCTTACCAGTATCATGGCAACATGGGAAAACCGCTCGTAAGTCTGACAGATATATGCCAACCCAGTGTCATCCAAGAGGATTTTCTGAAGAATAAACGTAGCAACCTAGAATGGGGAGAAAGCAGAAAACAAAGCATATAAACAACTTATCTACCCTGAAAAGGGACAGCCTTTGTGTGGTGCTCTTTTCAAGTCAGCCCCAGAGTTAAAAGCCTTCCAGCAGGCCACAAATGCTTTACTCAGTGAAAGTTAGAAGCCAAAAGAAAATGCAGGACAGTACACAATGCCTGGCATCTCTGGCTAAAGAAAAGAGATGGACACAAAGCAGAGTGTACAAGATGACTGGATTCAGGTTGCATAAGACGCCAACTACTGCCAGGCCACTCAGGCAGCCTCAGGTCTTTGTTTATTTGGTTTTTGAGGAGGTAAAAACTCCACCAGACTTGTCCCAGCATTTGCAACAGCAGAAGCCAGCTCTGCAGGGCACTGGGTGCCCAGTCAGTCAGAGATGAACAACAAAGTGTCTTTATTAAAACAAAAAAAAAAAGTACCGTTTTGGAGAGCTCACTGCCAGACTCCATAATACGTAAGCATAGGGGGATAATTTCTGTTGTCAATAAGAAATTTATCACTTCTTGCTCGTCAGTCTTCACCAAGGCCCCTGGAAGTAAAAACAAAACCCAAAATCAGTAAATGATAATCTGTTTCCAAAATATCTCACCTTTCATCAACCTCATTAGACAGGAGTACACGATACTGATTTTTGAAATAGACAACAAAAAAGTTTGTTAACATTTTCATCTTTCTCTCTTGCACTGTGGAATATTGATCCTGCCAGTGCTTCACGCAGTGGTGGGACTACACATGCTAACACAGCTTTACACACCCACATCCATTTCAAAGAGGGCCTGTGTTCAGCCCTCCCAAGAAACCATTTAGTCTGAATGCCAGACAGAGCAACTGTCATCCTAGACAGGTTGCAGCACATGGCTGGAGAAGAAATCATTTTGGCAGGGTAAAAGTAATTAGTGTAAAAGTAATGGGTTTGGGGGTTGTTTATTTTTCAGAAAGGGGATGCACTCTTGGCTCTCCCTCAGTAGTAACAAAAGCACAAGAGGATCATGGCACTCACACCAATCTCTGGGAGCAAAAAATGCATTTAAGACATTTTAAGACTCTTAAGAGAGAAAAATTATTTGGATGGAAAGAAGAAAGGAAAAAAAAAACCCAGGACAAGAGGAAGACAGGGAAAATACACCCAAGTCAACCAATGACAGAAACCCAAAGAAAGCCCAGCCTGCACTCACCCATCCAAGTGCCTGGCTGGGAGGGCTGAGGGTGAAGGTACAACAAGCCTGCAGGTAGTTACACTCAAAGAAACATATTTTTGGCAATGCGTTTAGACTTTGGTGGGGTTTTTTATAAGTAAAAGGAAGAGAGTCTGCCTCCACAATGGAAAAGAGCAGCTCCTTTTCTTACTACTACAGGACTTGGAAAATCCTGAAACAAGAGACCTTTGACTTTGGTCATGCATGTCTCTATGCCCACAGCATGACTGCTCTGACTCAGTAAGAGATCAGTGCTCCAGCATTAGTCTGGCTGCTTACCAATGACTCCGAGGCTTGTGAGCCGCAGGTACTCAAACGGACGGGTCTTGCTGACCGTGTGCAGGAAGGGGTACAGGAAGAGAGGAATATGAGCTGCCAGAAAAGCTGATCTATAGGAGAGAGAGCACACAATGTGAACAACAAGGAAAACAAAGTGAGCGCACAATCTAGCATTACCACACAGAGCCTCAGACTATTCCTGGTGGACCCCACTGCTACTGCCCCTCAGAAGTGGGTAACAGTTAATTCTCTGATGGAAAGGCACGAAGCAAATCTGGCACTGGGCACAGCACAAAACCTAACAGCTGATCTGTCAATTACCTGCATTCCTGCCTCAGCAGACCAGGAACTGAGCACACCCTGTTGATTTTATTACCTCCTCCTGCTACCCAGGCCCTCTGTTTTGTACATTCACTGCTGCATTTCACCCTGCAGGTTTCCAATGGCAAGGATGGTCAGCCACAATGCCTGTGAAAAGTGCCTCTCAGAGATACAGACTGGATGAGCTTTAGGCATCACTGAAGTTTAAATGTGCACCAACTCCTTTCCCCAAGAGTCCTCACATGGCCTTCTGACAGTGAAAAGTAAAGACTGCAGGTAGAATGCTGAAGATTGACTGCTAACAGAGGGAAGCTATGTTCCACAATCATCCAAAATATTTCTTCCATTTTCAGTTTTCAAACTTTAAATGTAAAGGTGAGTCATGTAAAACTATCCTATTTCTTTGGATATGATCTCATGGAGGGTTGCTGTTTAACACTGCTTTGCAGGAGCTCAAAATTAACTTCAGCTATGCTGCTGCTCAACAGTAACAGAAGCATGAGATTGTGGATCTCTGGGTAGTTTCCTTCTGAGTTTTAGCTACTGATTTTGGCTGAACAACCATCATATTTTTCCCTACTGACACAGGCTGGGCACAGATTGAGAAAACATGAAGTCAGACACTGGCTGAGGACTCCAAAAATGGCTCTGCTATTGCTCCCTTGCCTTACACTTGCCTGGGAAGGACAGTCCAGTTCATTCCACCCTTTCAACAGCAGGTCTAAAAAAATGTAAGCTGAAATTTAAGTTCTTTTTTGATTTCACAGAATATTTTCTGGATTGAACCCAGAATCTTGGCATTATTAACACGGTGTTCTAACCAAACTCCTTCTCTAAATAATTGCAAGCTCAAGAATCCTTGCACACAGCACTCAACACAAAGGTACCCTTAGCTCTGGCTGACCTCCCAGAAGCTGCCACAACCCAATGTTCTAAGAGTTTACAAGATCTCAGGGTGATCCATGGAATGCAATGCATTTAGGATCATAAAGCTGTCATCCTGATAATCCATGCAAACAAGTAAAAGCAGCAGGCAGCTGCCTATCTATCAGCTGTGGTCTGTTTCACTTCTCTCAAGTAAAAAAAAGAGAAAGGCGCTAAAGTGCTGCTAAAGTCAAACATGTGGGCTGAGGTGTCAATATCAACACCTCAGAAAACTCACACAACTTGGAAACACTTACCTCGTTTCAGGGTGTGATGCAACACACTGCAGTAGAGCTAAAGCATTGCAGACTCTGTTGGACTGATGGGCTGTCAAAGTTGGAGGGTTGATTGATGGATAAATATTTACAATTTCCTAAAAATTAACAGAGCGGAAAGTTAAAGGAGAAAAATACCAGAAATATACACCAAAGCTCTTGCCTGGCAAGAAGTGCAGTGACAGTCTGCTTTCACCAAGCATCACTTTCAAGTTACATGGCAGCCACCATACTGCCCAGGCAAGGGCAGAGCTGGGTCAGAGTCAATTTGACATGGAGTCAAATACTGCATTCAAATCTTAACCTGTTCCCCTCACCACACCATCCAACAAAGATCCTACTCCCAAGCAATGGAAATAAGAGATCCCACCAGTTCCTTCCCAGATCCAACTCATGGATGCACAAGCTCTGCAACGTGCCGATGCTGCACCACGGAATAAAGACACAGACAGCCTGACCCACCTGGAGCAGTGCTGCGATGGTGCCAAATGAGTGCCACAGCATTGGGGCAAGGTCAGGCACAGACTCGCGCTTCTTGCTCAGCTCCAGCAGTGCATTCTCCCGTGTCTCGGGGCTGGACAGCTCATTGATCCATTGGTAGATCTTTTCACGGTCAACCTGGGCCAGTGCTGTTGGCACAGGCTGGGAGGGAGACAGGAAAGCTTCAGTCCAAACATTTTATCCAGTCCTCATCCAAACCATTCCCACAATCTGACAGGAAAAAGAAACCTAACTGACAGAGTGGGACCTAAAGCTCTATTAAGATGTTCTGAATATGGATCCATCCCTTCCTTAGATTAGTCAGCATTTCACCTATTTGAAATTCTAAGGCTCTATTTCCCGGCCTGATTTGTTAAGACAGTCTCTCTTAATCCTCTTGTCAAGCAGTACCTTTGTAACTTCATTCAGCAGTGAGAGCCAAGCTGCTGCCCATCTGTGGCAGCAGAGCTCCTGGGGAGCGACACACACTCCAGCCAGCTATCATTTGCTCCACCTGCATTTAGCATGCATTTATTGCATGCTTCAAGTGCAAGATTCCACAGGTTCAGAGTAAAGCAGAGCTTACCTTTTTCTCTCCACGAACACCCATGACACTGGAAACTGCCAATGAGGTTCACTCAATGCACAAGCAGAAAATATTCATACAAATACTAGAAAAATTTTCACTAGTTCACCATTAGCATGACACTGGCCATAGCCAGTAACAGCTGCTGTTACCAGTGGCTCGTACTGATATCAGGTACGTTGTTCACATGTATGGAGCTTAAAGGGAATTTTCCAAGAATGACTTCATGCAAGATCTCAGGATGATTTGATTCCTGTTCAAAATAAGCCCAGAGAGGGGTAGATCTCTATTCCTAGCGAAGACAAACTTTCTGCTTCTCAGGAGAAATCCAGATTTTGCTTCTGTCTCTCTTGAAACATCATGGAAAGAACCGTATAAAGATCAACAAGTTCTCAATTAAAAAAAAAGAAGAGGAAGAAGAGGGAAAAGAGGGACTGACTGTATCATAATTTCTGTGGAGAAAGCAAGGCCCAAGTCTTTCAGTGTAACTTTGTCTCCTGCTTCTGCTGGCACAAGCAGCACTTGGTGCAAACAAATGCTCTGCAGACTTCCTAAGGAGACAGTTTGGCGACTCAAGATACAAAATTTTGAGGAAGACAAAACCCATCACTAAAACCTCCTGTGTGAACAGTTCCAAAATCCAGGTCAGAACCTTTTCAAACACTGCTGCTGTGGTTGTTATTGAAGCCAAGCACAGCCCTGCTGGTACCTGCTGCTCCTGAGCCAGCCCAACCAGCATGCAACCAGCTCCACATCCCGCTGTGCATGGTGATTCTGGCTGAGAACAGGACTGTATTTTAACCTCCATTGAAACTCTTCATGTGCTCCCCACAACAGATGCAAGCAGAGGCTGTACCACTCTGACAGCAATGCTGTCACCAAGCAGCTCACCACCGAGACACATAGGAGAATACAGGGGAACTCAGGAGCTGAAAGTGGCTGCAACGAGACCTGAAGCCACAGTGGCAGTGGCAGTCCCAGAAGGGATGCAGGAGGAATGGAGAGAGACTTCTAAACACCAACAGCTTTCTTTCTATATGTCTGCAAAAGGTTTCCCTCCTCTGTTTATTCCCATTTTATATCCACAGTCACGTGCAAAGAGATTCTTCCCCAGCTGTGGGATTTCTCTCTCCCCCATCCATTCCATTGTATTATTTAACTTAAATGTTCATACATAAGCCAATGTAGTGTTATCAGTCCCTGTACTCTAAGGTTCCAATACTTTTTTAGCTTTCATATTCTCCTACCTCTTTTTTCTCACTGTCATGGTTTAGGGATGACATTCTCCAATTTCGTGTTCTCACTCCAAGCCATTTCTCACCCACTCCCCCCCTCTTCCCCTCCCTGCTCCAAGATGGAAAGGGGAATTGGAGGCACAAAAGGTAAGATCACAGTGAGATAGGAACAATTTACTGGAACAGCAATCATATAAGAGAAAACCAATCTAATACTAATATTAGTGACGGAGGGTACAAAGAAGAAAAATTATGCTCACCCCAGAACCCCCCAACAATACCTGACTGCTTCCTGGGCCATAGTAGCCCAAACCCAGATCAAGTCCTTCCTCCCTCCCTGAAAAACGATGTGAGGTAGTAGAGAATAATCTCTGGGGCCCAGCTTTGCTCCCTCCTGTCTACTGCAAAAATTAACTCTGTTCTGGCCAGAACCAGGACTGGTTAATTACAAATTACTCAATTTGTAATTCTTTTTCCCCAAATCTCAAACTAAATTAGTGATCCCACCAAGTTTCTTGTGCCCCTACAACTGTGAGTGCAATTGCAATGCTAACTTCTACACTGAAGCTCAAAAAAGGAGGGAGAATGAACAGAGCTCATTTGTTTTCATGTGGGATGGTGGACTGACAAGCAGTGTAGCAATGTTGTTATAATTGTGTTATCTAAAGCTGCCATCTATTTTTCTAGACTCACTGGAAGTTTCAGTTCCTGTGAGCTTGAATACATCGACCCCTTAAAAGCACAGTCATGTGCTTGTGATCTCTAGAGAGCACTAAGTAGATTTTCCACACAATTAAGTTTATGATGTCCAATATCTGCCTTAGCCAGAACAAACTGCTTTTCATAGGCTCTACAGTTGCTCCTTTTGTTTTAGTTTAAATGGAAAGATGCTTCCCCCCCCCCCCAATTCCCTATTTCAGTATTGTTTCTTCTTCTACCTCTAAGACCCAAAATTCTGGGGAACCCTGAGGGCCACACAAATCCTGCAAGCTCCAGGACAGAACCCTACCAGGCAGACTTTTAGCACACAGGAAAAGCAAAACTTATCAACAGTATTACATGAGGAAAAATCTTGAAACACCTTTTCTTCTTGGAGAATCCTTATCCAATCTTGGCAGCTTCCTGAGGGGGATGAGGGAAAGCACCAGCTATGGACAGTACTGCATTGCAATGGAGCAAAAGGGAAGTAGGAACAGGCAGCATCTGCTGCCCTGAGGGGCTTTTCACTATCTACTCTTTCCCTCTGCAGTTAAGGCCAGCAGTAAAACAGCTCCCTAGAGGGCAGAGGAGGTGGCTGGGATTGAAGGTGTTGAAGATGAGTGTTTTAAGGTCACTTAAAAATTATCTACTCTGAACCTTGTGCCTCAGCGGGAGTCTTCCTCATCCGTTCTTATCCTACCCTTTCCTATCCTTTTCTTTCCTGCTCTTCCCACGCCACACACTCTGTGGGTAATTTTTTTGAAGTATTTTGGCTGGATTAATTAATTTTAGACTTTTGTCTGCTTTTCCTCTATGTGCTTTATAAATAGTAGAGCAATCCTTATTAACGAAATTTGTCACCCTTCTGCTTTTGTATTAAATCTGCTTTAGCCGATACCTTTATTAGTGATCCTTTAAGGGACCTTAAAACACTGATTCGCTACAGAAGGCATCCAGGCGCAAGGAGGGAGCACGGCAGGCAAGGGGGAAGGAGGGAAAGCCCTATGTGAGGCACACGAGGCAGAGCCCGGTCACCTAGCAGGGAAACCCCCAGGCCCTGGACGAGCCACGCCACAGCAAACAGAGCCCGCACCGCCGGCACGGAGCAGCCGGAGTTAGGCAGCTGCCAAACGGGCCCCGCTGGTGATGCCGAGGGGACGGAGCTCACCGGGGCTCCGCCGCCCCGCGGACTCAAGCTCCCCCGCAGCCGCAAGCGGCCGCGCTCCCGCTGCCCGCAGGGCCCGCGCAACGGGGCCCCATCCCCAGCGCCGTCCCGTCGCCGCCGGCGGGGCGCGGAGGCGCGCGCTCACCGCGGCCGTGGCCAGGCTGTGCATGGTGGGAGGGGTGGGAACGGAGCCGGTGCCGCCTCAAGCCGCCGTCACCGCCGCCGCCATGGACTCGGTGCCGCCGCGACCTCTCACCCGCCGCGCGGGGGACGCCGGGACGGGGCCGGGCGGGGCCGGTCCGGCGCCAGCGCCTGCGCGCGGGGCGGGAGCGCGGGGGCGCGCCGGAAGGCGCTGCCGCGCTGACGTGAGCGGGCGCGCGTCGCGCGCCGTCTCGCGCTGCTTGGCCGGTTCCCGCCATCCGCCGCCGCCCCCTTCCCCGCCCCTTCCGGCCTCGCCCCGGGCCCCGCGGGACGCGCCGGGACGCGCCGGAACGAAGGTACGGGGGCTCGCCGCCACCAACTCCTGCCCGCTCCCGCCGGCCGCGTACCCCTCCCGCCGCGCGGCGACCGCCTGCCCTCAGACGGCCCGGCCCAGGCGGGCGGCGCTCCCGTGCTCTCCGTGTCCCTGCACGGGAGAGCGGCGGAAGGAGAGCCAGGCCCGGGAAGAGCGGGACTACCGCCAGGCCGGGCCGGGAGCCAGCGCGCCTGAGCGCGGGGTGCCTCGGGGAACCTCCCCGCAGCGCCTCCCGGCTGCGTGCAGGGCCGCTCCATTCATTCCTTCTGGTTTTTATCGGGAATACGCTTTGCCGTGCTTTCCGGAACCATTAGGGCTGTGTCTTTCTCCCCCGGAGCCCGTGGCTTCCCCGGGCGGAGAGCAGCGGGAGAAGCCGGAGAGCCCCGTCCGGGCCCTGCCAGGGGGCCGAGGGTCCCGCGCCGTCAGAAACGAGCTCATTTTCTTTTTTAGGCTTCCTCCAAAACTTCGGTTCCCATCTCATACTGGCTTTCCTCGGGCACTTTTTTTTTTTTTAACCTTTCCTTAGATCCGTTGTAGTTAAGAGGTTTTGAGGACTTCTGTGTCTGGAATCGTGTCTGCTCACCTTTCAGCGTAAGGACTCGGTGCACTGCTGTTCATACTGGGAGAGATTTTATTAATCTAAGTTTCCTTCACTGCTGTCCAGCTCTTCCTCACTGTGTTTAAAACCAGTGAAACTGTTCTACCAAACTTCTACGGAAAGTTCAAGCCATGCTTCTCTCTTCCTTTAGCCATTATTTGGCCTGCCAAGTTATACATTTCTCCTTTTTAACAGGTTTTTAAGGTGGAGCACACTTAATCTTGGTAGCTCTTTTCTGTGAGAAAGCATGGCTCTGTTAAAGGTGCACGGACCTGTCCGGATGCGCAGCATGCAGACTGGGATTACGAAATGGAAAGAAGGGAGCTTTGAAATTGTGGAGAAGGACAACAAAGTGAATCTAGTAGTTCACTACAATGTTGGAGGAATTCCAACGACGTTTCAGGTATGCCAGACATTAAGGCTTTTGTTTTAACAGTGCATGGATTGTGCTCTCTTGTGAACAGCTGACCTCTTCAAGGCTATTAAGTGTCCTGCAGACTTCCCTCTGTCGCTGTTTCTTGTTCCTCATTTCCTGAACACTAATCCCTTTGTATAACTCTCCAGTAAATTATTTGCATGTATTGTTAAAGGATCTACCAAGGTTGGCATTGAGATACCGTTGAATGGGAAGAACCATAAAAGCAGAGAAAAGTTACGGAATTATAGAGTATCGTGGCTCACGTTTTGGATTTTTGGCACCTGTAACCTTTCTGTTACTGGCACATTTGTGTTCCCTAGAGGAGAAGATCCTGACCACTTTATACTAGCTGTTTCCTCAGCTGAAGTGTAATGGTGTTAACACACCTGTAGCCTTTTGCAAGACTTTGCTGAACGTTAGTTGTTACAGTTCTAAGTTTTAAATGCAAATGGTTGTTAAAGATTCTCTTGAAATATTCGGCCCAAATTTTTTTCATTCTATAGTTGTTTTCAAGTTAGTCTTCCTAGATTTTGTGCAAAATGCCCCAAATCAAAGCAGAGTATTTTTTCTGTAAAAAATACATACTTGGTTTAAAAATACGTAAATGACACGAGCAGTTGGAAGGAAAAAAACTCTCATCTTATTTAGCAACTCTGTAACAGCCTAAACTGATCTAGATGTTGGCTTCTGCTTTTTCATGCCACTGTTGTTTTTCATCAGTAATGTTCACGAGTCTGTTCTCTGAGCCATTTATTTCTGCGTGCAGATACTATGAAAAAAGTTCATTTCTTTTTGAAAGGTTAGTTTTTTGCTGCCTTAGTGTGCTGAAGTCTCAGCAAAGAATCTGGCAGCTGGCGTTGCCTTGAAATCAAGGCCGTGAGGAAACTGTTAGCTGTGGATTGTTCCCACCTGTGTTACTTTAGACTTGAAAAGAGTCTGTGCCTTCTCATGTGTGTTGCTGTGGCTGCAGGTTTGGTTTAATCCACTGTTGGACCATGTTGCTCCTGAGGAGACCAGTCTTGTCTTCTCCTCTTGCATTCCCTGGGTGCTTGTTCTCACACACTCCTTTCTGCCTGGATGAGTGATGTGGTGTGACAGCAACTCGAAGGGAGGTTCCACAGGGAGGGTGAGCCTACAGAACAGCTAACCATGACCTAAAGGGACAGGTTTTGTTCCCAGCCTCTTACATCTGCTGTCTCTGGCACTTGGCAGATCTCTTTGTGAGTTCAGTGGAGGGTTTTCACAGGAATTTGGGGAAAGGACTGAATGCAGGATCTAGTGGAGGGGGTGATAAACCACCATGCAGCTGGGACTGCAGCAAAGGAAGAGGAGGAGGCTTGTGCTGAAGGGGAGTTTGCGTGAGAGACAGTTCCAGGCTGTTGGCATGCCACTTCAGGTGTGACAAATTCCTGATGGTCTTGCATTAGAAGTAGCATTACCTGGTTTTTTTGACAAGCTGCTCTGAGAGGACTGTGAGTGATTTCCCTGCCTGTTTTTACTTTTCTGTAATGGAGGGTTTGGATGGATCCACCGTTACATTTCTTTCTACAGTGACTGGTGTGCCATCAAATTTCTTCCGTCAGATGATGTTTTAGAGATGTTTCAGAGTTTTCACTAAGTTGTCCTAGGTAGTTTTGAGAGAATTTGTTTCTCTGCACCTGCCAAAACTTTGTGGCACTGACTGGGTCATTAGAAATGCATGGATGGAGTCTTCTGACAGCATTTTGAGTTGAAATGGGTTGTTTTGCACTGAGATGGTGAAGTAATTGCAATCCCTTCGCACTGGGCTCAGTGTTTTAAGAGAGCATGAAAAACTTGGAGTCTATTATTCAATTCTTAGGTCTTTGAAGATATTTTTAGCATATATTTTTTAAAAAAATCCAAAAAGCCCAAAATACAAGGATTGAGCACAAAGTGTTTCAAAAGTGTAATGTTCCCATTAAAACAAACCCTTAGTTTCTGATTCAGGTGGTTTTCCAGCCCCTCTTACAAGCTTCGTTGTGTCTGGATTGGTTTTCCAAGAAGCTAGAGGTCTTAATGGAAAAAAAGAAGTCGTGTTGGTGGACATGGAGTGTCTTTCACTATCTCAGTCTTTTTGAGCTGCCCTCAACCTGCATGAGTAGTAGAACCTTTACCCAACAGCCAGTTTTTGTGGGTGACTTAGCATGAATTAACAAGTAAGGTTATTATAAAGTAGCAGGGACATCATTAGGAAGCACAAAGTCTTCTTGAAGTTATTCTTGTGCTCAACCATAACCCTGAAAGTTTTGACACCACTTAATAGTTACGATGTTGCATACAGACTAAGCGTTTCTTACTGACTTACTCCCTCAGCAGATTTTTTTAAGCCATTTCAAATCTGTCTTCTCTGGGAGCAAATTGTGAAGTGAGACATTTGTGTTTAATACTTGAAACTTTCCCATCTTAAATTGTATTTTGCACTTTATGTGGAAGTTTTCACTAAATGGGACTTCATAAAGTTGTTTTTCCTTTACATTTGCAAATGTCACACTCAGTAGGAAGGCAAGTTTCACAAAGCTTATCCATGACTCTTGAGACTGTTGAGCAATAGTGATACTGTCCTTGCAGTTCTGTCAGATGCCAAGGTCACAGATTGTATTCATTCTATGAAGTTTCACGTTTCCTTGAAGTGGAGCAAGGAGAAGTATTTTGGTGGGAGTCTCTACTGTCTATTTGAAATATTTTGTTTGAATTTGTAAGTATTTTGGTCTTTTAAAGTTGTATTTATGCTAATAGTCACTTTCTTGTTTTCAGTTAAGCCATAACATTAAAACTGTGACCTTACGACCAAATGGCAGAAAACTGTGCTGCCTGATGCTAACACTAAAGGATACCAGCTTTCTGACTATTGATAAGGTACCATTTAAAGATGCAAATGAAATGCGGATGTATTTGGATGCAGTCCATCAAGACAGGGTTCATACTGGTAAGTGCAATTGTTGTAAATTGTGTTATAACATTGTGGAGAGGTGTTGTGTTTCCTTTTCCCATCTTATCAAACAACAGCTAAGCCCCAAGCATCAGCTCACTCACTCTTCCCAGTGGGGTTGGGAAGAAAAGGAGGAAAGTGAAAATGAGGAAACTTGTGGGTAGAGACAAGGACAGTTTAGTAAGTAAAGTAAGAGCTGTGCACGCAAGCAAAGCAAACAAGGAATTCATTCGTTGCTCCCCATGGGCAGGCAGGTCAGCCATCTCCAAGAAAGCAGGACTCTACCATGTGTAATAGTGACTCAAGAAGACAAACACCATCACTGTGCCTCCCTTACTTCCTCCCCAGCTTTATGCACTGAGCATGATGCCGCGTGGTGTGGGATATACCTGTGATCAGTTGGGGTCAGCTGTCCAGTTCCGTGTCCCCTCCTGGCTTTCTGTGCACCCCCTGCTTTCTCAGGGGTGATGTGAGCAGCAGAAAAGGCCTTGACTCTTTGTGAGCAGAGCTCGGCAATAACTACAACATCTCTGTTATCAGCAGTATTTCCAGCATAAATCCAAAACATAGCCCTAGTGTTGCTACTGTGAAGAAAATTAATTCTGCTCCAGCCAAAACCAGTACACATCTTCAGCACATTTTGTCCTCCTTGTGTTCCTGGCTTTCTTTGCACTTCTGTAAATGCTTGTTTCTGGCCTCAAGCCCCATTTTTTGTTTTATACCTTTCTCATGCTGAACAATAATCAAAAATTATCATACAGGATTTGTTTACGTTGTGTGTTGGTATTTGAAAGGTTGTCTGTTAATCGCCCATGCACAGTCTCTTTGTTTTTCATTTTACTTACTTTATTTTGTTCTTTTTAAGGATAGGAGGTTTGCTGCCAAGTGGCTAAATGACCAGTATGAGGGATATCCATAAACCTGTGCTTATGTCTGTGCATTCAGAATATTGTAGTCTGTTGGCAAGAAATCTAGCATGCCCTTTCCAAAATCAACTCCATCTAAACATTTTACAAATAAAAATCCCAGTCAGTTAAATGACAATCAAATCAAATATTGTGTACTTTTTTGTCAGCTGGGAAACCCTCACAAGGATCTGGCAGCTTTGGAGGTGTGCTGGGCAGCAGGGCCACACAGAAGGAAGCTAACAGGCAATTCTCTTACATAGAGAACCAGGTTTGTTAAATCGTTCAAATTTTTCCTCTCTTATTTTATTCTGTTCCTCTCTTCCTCTCATTCTCTTACTGTATGTTGTAATAGCACTTATAAATACTTTGCATCCAAAGTGTTTGTAATCTAGAGAGCTTGGAATAGATGTGTATGGGGTGGTTGGCAATGCTGTATCTTGCTTGTGAGGGGACATTTCTGTATGAGTAAGAAAGGTCAGTGTCTGGCCGTAGAAGTCAGACTATGTTCTTCACATGTGAGCTTTTAGGCAGAGATGAAGTGGATATAGAAGGAAAGTACCTGACTGAGACTTGCTTCTCACATAGTTCTGAATCTCTCTTTGTTTTATGCCGAACAGCTTACATGTGTGTGACCATGTGTTAGTCAGCATAGGTCTTAATGAGTTTAGCAGACTTCAGCCAAATGTGTACATTGAAAAGCAGCTGATCCAGGTTTGTATCAGAATAAAGTTACTGAGTTTGTAGCATTCTGCTTACATTTTTTTGTAAATTTCACAGACTTTTCCCCAGAAGTTGTTTTCCTTCAAAATATTTTTGTTCTTTTTCTCCCCAGATTTCATGGTGTATCTACTGGCTTTAATTTACTGTGTTAACAATGTGAATATACTTGTATTACTGCCCTGAGGGAGACTATTTCTGACATTGTCCCAAAACAAATTCTACATGTTACTTAAAGGCAATCTCACTGTAAAAACTTCAGGCTGTGTATACAGTGGTGAGATTAGACATGTTCAGTTTTCAAGTCTAAAATTGACCAACATTCCTTAGTCAACCAATTATTACCTCTTTCCATTGCATCACATGTAGGGCTTGTTTGGCCCAAGGCGATCAAGGCACTGTTTTAGTTATGTGGGTTTTGGTACAGCTTTTTAATATTTTTAATTGTAATACCACCCAGGATTGATCTGGGGATAGTTAGGAATCATGCCGTGGGTTTTTTAATGCCAAAGCTTGTAAAGGAGACTTTAAAAACTGAAGTTCAGCGGACTTAGCATTGGAAAATGAGAAGGGAAAGTGGTTACTGCAGTAGGGTTTCATGTTTAGGACTTGTATGACTCAGTTGAAATTTTACCTATGTCTTTAGTATTTAAACTCTCTGAATCTGTTACAAGTAGCATCTCTCCAATTCTGGATGCTCCATGGTAGCAAATAAAAAGTGGTGGAAATCATAGATTTGACTAAAAATGGTCCTGTTTTTTCATTCTTGGGTTTTCTCCCTGGTCCCCTCCACTTGGATTTTGCAGACTCCTCCCAAAAGAGTGACTGTGGAGAGTAAGGAGGAAAATACATTTCGCAAGGTGCTGGGTACCCCAGCAAGAGGCTCTATTAAGAATTCTGCTGGAGCTGGAACACCAAGCAACAGGGTGAACATTTCAGCATCTCCTGCATCATCAGTCCCTCACAGGACAGGCTTATTGGAGAATCGGTAGGAGGGTTTTCTTCTTACTATGATACTGTTAAAATTCTGCTCTTTATAGAGTGCAACTCAGTACACTGAGATATAAGAAGGGGATATAAATCTTCCTCTAGTTTTGCTGTTACTTTTCACAGGATGTTAATAATGCTTTTATAGCCTCTGACTGATATTGGCACTAGAGCTTTAAGTTTAGGAGTTGGGCTGACCAAATGCTTCTCTGTATGCTGTAAAAGTGGAGATTGCAGAAGATAGGTCCAAAATGCATGGAAAGCATTGAGGAATTCTGCTCACTTGAAAGAGGGTCATTTACTAACCTTTCAGAAAGAATGACCACAAATTTTTGTGTCATCAGTGAAAAGAGGAAAAGAACACAACCCCCTGGTTCAGAAATGAGTGAAGATTATCCCAAAGAGAATGATTCTTCAACGTAAGTAACAGTTGTTTCTGATTTTAAATTCCTTGTTCATTTGTAAAGGTATATTTTTCTGAAAAGAGTGTTCTCAGCCACACGGACCAGGCCAGTAAGCTTGAAAATACATTGGGTGCTTGAAATGAGGTATGTGTTTAGGGTTAATAAGGGAAATACAAACTACTCCAGAAGCTGATTTGCGTGAACTGGCACATGCAAACTTTGTGTCATCAATCTTTTGTCAGTTGTGTCAGTCAGAACTGCATGTGCTTTGACCCTTTTCAAAACAAAACTGATAAAAGGGAATTGCCATTTGAAGAAGCAGCTCTATGTGTTTGAAGTCAGGTTTAATTGTAAGAGGGCTTGTTTAAATGAATTGGTTAAACTTACATGTGAGTGAAGTTCTACTGTTTGTGGTCAAGCATTAAAGGTGATAGGAGAGAAATGCTTTAAAACAAGTTGTAAATATTGAACAGGAATATCCCATATCTTCCATAACTGCACTGCCTTCCACTCTTCTCTCTGTAGGAATAATAAAGCCTTGAGTGATCCAGCATGGAAGTATTTGAATAGTAGCAGAGAGAAACAGTTGAACCTGAAGCAGGCTGAGGAGAATAGGACATCAGGTAAAAAAATGAATGTAAAGCCAAATGATATCTAGGCTTGACCAATATGATTTTACCCCTTTGGTACTAGTTCAGCAAGTTGCTGCTGAGATGTTTTTCTCCTGATCTACTATGTCATTAACTTTGTTGCTTCCTCTAGAGCTGTACATGAGATGCAAATAACCTGCCTTCATTTTCAAAGCCTGTCCTACTCTAGTGTGGCCTTGAACTTTTATTCTTTGGTGCTGATGCCAGCCCATGAGCCAGCTTGCTTGAAAATTCAAAAAAGCAGCTTCAAACTGTTCCAAGCTGCTCTTTCCCTTGGGAGGGGATTTCTGTAAACTCCTTTTTGCTTGCTTTCTTACTTATTTTTAAAACTTTCCTTTGCTCTTAATGCCTATGTGAACTGTAGGCTGGTTTTTGTGATTAAAATGTGTACTGTTTGATTTTACTTCCTTATCTCTTCCCTCCCTTCCAAAGGAAGAGCTCATTGGGGCCAGAACTTTTGTCCTATTTGTACCAAAGTTCCATTGGATACTGCTCTGGGACAAGGCTTTACAGACAATACAGAAATACTGATAATATGTAGATAAGTTAGTAAGCAGCACCGTTCTCCAGTTTTATGAATAAATACCTTCTTTCCTCATAAAGAAAAATGCATTCAAGATCTTGTTTTTGTGAGGGAATGTTGGTGGATGCATTCTTTAAGTGCATCTTTGATGGCACAAATGTGTTGCTGGAACAGCCAGTAAGGTGAATATTTACCTCTGAGTGGAAATCTGGTTTTGTCTTCAGAGTCAAAATTAGAGTCTGTGTATCCCTGCAAGTTCTGGTAACAGTATTGCAAACTTCCTTCATATATCTGCATTTCTGAAAGTCACATGGCTCAAAAAACTTCAAACTGGAAAAGAAGCAAATGGTTATTCATTATTCAAACTAAATTACATTGTGATTCACTGTAATAGGTGGCTTTTTGACTCTTGAGAGCTTTTTTTTGATGTGGCACCATCTGAGGCATTACAGTCTCAGGATCTGTCACAATGATATCATAGCAATGAAACAATCCTATTTTGCCCCAAGTATATAGTAATTTACTGTGGAATTGGGAGTGGGAAGAGAAGCTGTTTTCACTTCTGCATATTTACCTTAAATTTTGAGAGCAGTGCATTGGAAATCAGGAGTTCTGTACATGTGTCTTGTCTTTCTGAACAAGAGGTAGAGATTTATTAACTTTCACACAGTTAAGATCGTGACTTTTTAATATTTCATATTGCACTTTGATTTTGATGGAGACTGAACTGAATACGTTGAACTCCATCATGCCTTTACTTACATATCATTAATATTCACATTAGTATTTCTAAGCATATGTATTAGTAGTCTGTCAATCAATTCTAGAAACCAATATTTGAGTACTTTGAAAGTATTTAGTCAAAAGGTTTAAAACAAGTTGTTTATTGTAAAAATAGCTGTGTAACCTGGAACAAAATGTCCTGCCTTTCCTTCTTTTTTAAAGGTGTTTTACCACTGCAGTCATCATCTTTTTATGGTAGTCGGTCCTCTTCAAAAGAGTACTCCACTGGCAGTTCCACCCTGGACAGGTAGGGCTGATTCACTAGAATGAACTGTAAATAGCAGTTGTTTCACAGGAATTAAGCTCTTCGGTTTCCTGTATGTTCATCACGTGGTGCTCAGATGCAGAACATGGTAGGTTTTGTTGTTTTTTTCCTTCAGGAGCACAGTCCAGTTCTTCCGTGTGTCAACTGCCCTGCTTACATCTACAAACTCTAGTTACTGCTTGCAATAGAAAGTCTTTGTAAAATCACTCAAGTCTGTTGTAGTTGTTGTGAATGACTCTAGATGGTTCAAATTCTATATAAACTCTGGAAGTTAAGTCTGAACCCTTGCTTCATTTTTTCCCAAGTAGATAAATGGCATGCGATTCTATATTTTAATAACAGTATTTAATAGCAGTATTTTAGCAAATGCTAAATCCCGCTGGGCTTGGGGTTCTTCTTTGTTGGGTGCTGTGCAGTCAGACTCATGGTCTCTGCCCTAGATAGATGAGATACAAGATCAAGGGAAAAAAGAAGCATTGTCCATGTTTAATGTTAGGAATTGAGGTCCATAGTGATTAGGTTACAAAAACAAAAGACTGAAAATGAAGACTCTTGCCCAGATGTGAATTTTAAGCATATCTTGGGAGTGGTGATCTCATGCTGTGTAATCATTCTTCCTCTCTTCATACAGTGTAGAGAATTATTAAATGTTTATAAGACCAAAGACTTGGTTATACTGCATGCACACCAGTAGATATAAGGAAATTTAACCAAGCTAAGAATTTAACACTTCTGGAAAGAAGTGTTCTCTGTCACACTTCCTTCTCACTGTGATACTTTCCAGTTATCTTGTATGACTTTACCAGTCCTTGACTTCCGTAGTGCTGCAATTCCACTGTCATGGACTATAGCGCTTTAAGGCAGAGCATTACAAATGTTACCCTTCTTATGCTTTTATGTTTCTAGGTCTAGTGTATCCAGCCAGACCCCTTCAGCCAAAAGAAGCCTGGGATTCCTTTCTCAGCCTGCCCCTCTTTCTGTTAAAAAAATGAGATCTAATCAGGATTACACAGGATGGAACAAACCCCGAGTGCCCCTTTCCACCCATCCTCAACAACAGTTGCAAGGGTAAATTTAATTTTCTTTATCTACTGTGCATACTTTGATCATCGGAACATGCACATTCTTGTTATAATTATTTAATTTAAAAATAATCCTGAAATTAATTAACACTGAGGCAGGGACACACTTTTCTTAGTTTGGAGGATATGTATGCTTGAATTCACATCCTGGGAGTTTCAGAGACAATAATTTCAGGTAATTCATGTTCCTTTAATCATGATTATATATATATATATCTGCATTTCTTAAAAGTTTGCAGAAACTCATGGGTGCTTTCCTGATAAATGCTGCCTTCCATGAGTTTTCAGTTTAGACTGAAGGGCTGGGGAAGAGCTCCAGTACGAAACTCTGTGGGGAGTGGTTGGGGTGAATATCCTATGTGTTAGTACTGCTGTGCTTATAAACACAAAGGATTCAATTTTTTTTTTTTTCAGGTTTTCAAACTTGGGAAACACCTGCTATATGAATGCTATTCTACAGTCCTTGTTTTCAATTCAGTCTTTTGCTAATGATTTGCTCAAACAGGGTATCCCATGGAAAAAAATTCCACTCAATGCACTTATCAGGTAAAATTCACTTTCTGTGAAAGCTGTTTTCTTCTTCATTACTGAGAAACTGGTTTGGTAACAATGGAGCATCTTTGTAGAGGGTCATTTGCCTGTGCAGATAATAAAAGAAATCCTAGAGCTCGCTGTATCTTGGAGCTTTACTTTTGAAATAGGAAATAAGCTCTTAAAACTTATAATACTTAGTTACAGACATTCTTTTACTGTGTTTCTAGTGGTAGAGTGAAGTGCTTCAGAAGAAAATCTAAGAAATTGCAAAATAAGTTAGATGTGGTAAAATTTCTTCTAAAAACTTTGCCAGGTAGAGTTTAAGCTGATCACTGACTTCACCTGATATCTGGGGGCTTATGCCTTTTGTTTAGTAGCTGTGGAAAGTGTTCAAGTTTTGCATACTTAATCTTTCTCTAAATTCAGCCAGTTGGGATTTTTATTATATTTTCTCTTGGGCACTTTGTTTCTTTTCTGTCACTAAATAAGATTTAGGTTTATCAGAACCATTTGTGTTTCTGTTTAATAATTTTTTATATCTTTCGAGATAATTTTTCTATTTTTGGTATGTCATCTTGAACTCTTTCTACACTACTTGGGATCAGAGGTTGTTACATGTGCCTCTTGAAATGTCCTTTCTCTAATTTTTGTAGAAAGACCTCTGAAGGTTGTGCTCCATATACCTAATGGGCAGTGTGTGATCCTGTACAAGTCAGAATTGATACTCAAAGCATCTACTTTGTCTTCTCTTGGTTTGGCTATATCATCTACCCTGGTGACTGTTTTTCTGGTTGATCAGTGATTGCTTATCAACTGTGCTGTGGTTTCCTAACGTGCTTCACTGAGCAGCCCTGCAACCCTAGAGGGCTAGGACAGCACAGACTGTTCTTGGAGTTTGGCAGAGCAGCAGAAACTTGTCAAGCTGCAGTAAACAGATCAGATTCTTGGGGTAACTGAGTATTAGTTGTTGGGTTTGGGATGCAAGGGGATTGTATGGGTTTTCCCTGTCTTTGGGTTGGGGGTTTTTTGTGTGATGGAACGTGACATCTTCCTATCATCTTCCTATGTATGTAGCGTGACCAAAACTTGTGCTTGGAATATATTTGGTGTGTATGTCCTGTGAAATTGTAAAGCAGTTGTAAAAGATAACTAAATCACAGTAACTGAGAGGCACAGGTAAAGTTAATTTCAAAAGTTTTGTAGCAAAGCTAACAGAAGCTTGAACCAAGGAACTTCTCATGGCTCTTTTTGCTACAGCTTTTTTCTCTGTTAAAATGTTTTTACTGCTGGAAGAAGTAAGGCTTGAAAATGAGTGGAAGTTTAAAAATAAAACATAAATAGAAACCATTCGGACCATTCAAGTTGAATTTAGTGATTTTGTGTTGCTTATTTTGATACTGTGTGATATCATATCTCCTGTCAGTACAAATGTTTTGAAAAAGCATTATGAGGTTTTTTTGTCATTGTAAAAGAGCAGAAATAAGTTTTTAGAGCTTTATAAGGCTTTTCTCTTTACCTTAAAAGATTGTGGATTGGGTTTTTTTTGTTCATTTGAGTGCTGTTTGATGATGGCCTCAAATGAGATCTCAAAATACTTGAAATGGAAAAGGTTAATTATATGTGGGGTATTTTCATACAGAACCCCTGAACCACTAATCGCAGGAGAGAAGCTTTTAGGAACTCTTAAAATAAGGTTTTATGGGTTCTATTGTGTTTCTCTAAAGTCCTGGAAAACCAACCAGTGTTTCATTGCCTTGACTTCTGCAGACGTTTTGCCCATCTGCTTGCTAAAAAGGATGTCTGCAGCCCTGAGGTTAAGAAAGAGCTGCTCAAGAAGGTGAAAAGTGCCATTTCAGCTACTGCAGAGAGATTTTCTGGGTACATGCAGAACGTAAGTATCATTGTCTGGAAACAGTTATGTGCAATTTGTTCAGTGTTTGGACTGCATTGAACACCTGTCAAGCTTCAGCTGTGTTTGACAGTGACTTTTGGTTGAATGGCAGTGATTGTTAGAGCAGAACTGCCTCAGTATTATTGAATGCAATGAACTAAACATAATTTCCTCAGTCTGTGTGTATTTGAGAAAAATGATGAATGAAGTTTCATTGCATTTGCCCTGTTTCTAGGATGCACATGAGTTCTTGAGCCAGTGTCTGGATCAGCTGAAGGAAGATATGGAAAAGTTAAACAAAACTTGGAAGAGTGAACCAGTCCCTAATGAGGATAACTCACCAGGACGTGCTTCTGATGACCTCTCAGCCACTAAAGTTTATACATGTCCCGTTATCAGTAACTTAGAGTTTGAGGTTCAGCATTCTATCATTTGCAAAATGTAAGTGTGCTTGACAGCTTTCCTTACACTTACCTTGAAAGACTAGGAAGTGTTCCTATCTCATGTGACTTCATCTGCAGGTTGTAACCAGAATTAAGAACTGTTTTATCCAATGCTAGATATTTAGAAAAATACTGTCTTGTCTAGAAGTGCTGTAAACCTCATAGTGCCTGCTGCTGCAGGCCTTCTTCAAACAGTTTCATACCACCTAGTTCTTCATTGCTGTCCAATGGAAAGTGTTTATGCTTTGCTCTTTGTGTACCAATTGCATGGGAATAGAGAGAAAAGGGAGTTTCAGCCAAGTAATGTTTCCTCTTAAAAAAAGAAAAGGGGAAGATATGTTTTTAATTTGATCTTGCTAAGGGCTTCCAGGGAATGGCATTTTCTTCTGTCTCTACATTCTTGGAGAAAAAGATGTGAACCAGTATGTCTGGGCATTCATTGTGTATGACCCGTGCAGCAGATTCCCATATGGGAATGTTTCATTCCACAGAGTTTTCATGAACACAGATATTTGGGAATAATCGTTTGTGTATACTTAATTAGTTCCACAGAAAAATTGAAAGTAAAGTGCATCCAGATAACAATTATGGAAGAAAAATGACTGTAGTAGGGTTTTTTTTTCCCTAAGAAAAATGAAATGTAAGAAAAATTAAGGGGTTTTGTTGGTTTTGGTTTTTTAGATGGACTCTACTCTTTTGTTTATAAGAACAGTTTAAAAGTATTTCTAGCACTTCCCTTCTGCTAGACTGGGCTGGGCTTGCTTCTTTTCTCCTAAGAATACTGAATGAAGATGTGTTCAGCTATAGCAGTCACTTTGATTTCCTGTATACCTGACCTGATTGCTTCTCCAAAGCAATCTGTGCATTTTTGTTCTTACCATTGCACAAATGTTTCAACTTCTAAAGCATCAAAAAGAAATTGCAAGATCCAACTTTGTCCTTACCATCAAACAGTTCCATTTTGATGAGTAAAAATAGGATGATCAAGAAGAAGTCTATGTTTACTGGGAAGTCGCTTTACCCTTAAACATGCAAGTGTTCATCAATTTCAAGTTTATTTTTCATCAGACTTGCACAGGCATGTTTTTTTTTTTAGGTGTGGTGAAACAGTCACTAAACGAGAACAGTTTAATGACCTCTCCATTGACCTTCCTCGAAGGAAGAAATTCCTTCCTTCTCGATCAATCCAGGATTCTCTTGACCTCTTTTTTCGGGTATGTACTTTGAGAGGGTTTTTTATGCATTGTGGAGTGTGTGTAGAGTATGTACCATATGGAAATTCTGATTGTACAGCTGATTATTAGTTTATATGACAGTGGTTTGCAGGCATGTGAGGTAACATTGCACTTTTTCGAGGTTTGTCCATTAACAGCATATGGAGGTTTTCATTGTAAAATGCTGTGCAGAAATTAACTGGTGTAAAATAGGTAAACTTACCAATTTTGTGCTGAAAGAGTTGAGTGTAAACAAATACAGATGAGAGGAGGGAGGCTGTCGGATTGGGATAATCACTCAGGAATTGCTACCTCTCCTGGGCTGGGATGCTTCAACAGCTTGTGTACGAGCCTTAATTAGCATGGAGGAAAAAGGTCATGCAGGTACAATAATTTAAAAAAATAAGTAGCTGTAGTATGTGGATGCTTACTTTGTAAGTAGAGCTTCAAGGTGAAGCTTCTGAAACCTAAAAATGAGCTGTACATCTGTGAATTGGTGCTGTATGTTGTCATATCTTGAGACAAACCTTTTTTACTCTCTGTATAGATATTACTTTCAACAGAGAGAATAATTGATGTGCTTTTTCCTCTAAAAGCTAGGGGAGGTTTTATGATTAAAAAAATTCCTGAAATTGTAATGTTGTAATTTGGCTTCACTTAAGGCAAAGAGCTGGAAGAATGTTTGATGGGCAAGTTATATAATTTCAGGAAATGGAAGCTTCCCCTTTTGATGTCTGCTCAGAACTCAATTCTCATGTAGCATACCCTTGGCAAGTTTAGATGAGGATAGCTTTTCAGGAACAAAGCAGAGGTTTTGAACAAGAGGGAGAAAGTTTCATGGTACCATCCTCCACCATAAGTTATTAGGAAAAAAACCAAACAAACAAATCCTGTGTATGGGAGAGAAAACTGTTAATCTCACAAAATTGTCCCCTCCCTTTGGAAGCTAATTTGTATCATTATGGTGGCTCATTCACTGGTCTTCTTGCAAGTAGACTTGCAAGAAGAATTCCACCTGTATTAGTGGGTATTTTGTCAAATATCCACTGCCTGTCCTCTTATTAAATGCCCTCTTACTAGGTCAAGTTGAAGGTGATTGTAGTTTTAAGTGGTTACTACTGTTTTGAAGAGTTTGTGTGACAGATGTATTTTTGGTTGAGATCTGTTTGATATCTCTTTTGTTCTACAAGTCATTTCTCTGCTCCCTTAAACAGGCAGAGGAGATTGAGTATTCCTGTGAGAAGTGCAATGGAAAATCTGCTGTTGTCACACACAAGTTCAACAGGCTTCCCAGGTAAATGTTGACACCTGTTCCTCTCCTTCCCTGAAGCGTATGTTACAAAAGTGCAAGCAAGAATCCCTTGTAGAGTAAAGCTGGGAAAAGGAGCAGAACAGCGTTTACAGTGGTCACTGTGTGAGAGAGGTGCACCTGCAGTGAGTCTTCATGCTGTTCTTCAGTTTCACTCTAAAGAAGCCCTTGGAAACCCTCAGCAGTGCTTGTTTCTTCCTCCCTATTGCTACACAAGAAGGACTGAATTTTCCCCTTCCCATTTTCTTGGGGTTTCTGGGATGTGAATGAAGCAGATACAGTAAATGTATTCTGGAATTTTAATATTGCACAAGTTAAATGATGAACAGGGGCATAGTTACCTGTGTCTTGCAGATACGAAATGGTCAGCATTTGCCTACCACTCCAAAGTAATAATCTGGTTTGGTCAGGTGAATGCCTTTGGAAAAAGCGCTTACTTGGATTTTGAATAGGTTTTCTCTGACTTCTGTCTTGAGAGTAACATTTGTCCTTCTCTCATCTCTCTCAGGGTCCTGATTCTTCATCTAAAACGATACAGTTTCAATGTAGCATTGTCTCTCAATCATAAAGTCGGGCAGCAGGTGGTTATTCCGAGATACTTAACCCTGCTTTCCCACTGTACGGAAAGCACCAGGCTGCCACTGACACTGGGATGGAGTGTCCATTCTGCCATGTAAGTGTACAGCTTTGGCCCCTGCTGTGTTAATCATGTATGCCACAAGGTAGGCACTTGTCAGATCTCCAGAGGATGTCTGTGCAAGGAAACATTACAATTATGCAGCTTCAGATGTGTGCTGCTAGTTTGTAATGCTGCTGTCATAAGAACGTGTTTGGAAAGGAGGCATGATAAAAGCAGTAGGAAGAGATGGTTGGGCATTATCTAGGGAATATTTGGTAAGATAATCTTCACTGTCCTTGAAAATAGCTTTATGTTCTTTTTAAAAACACTTCTGTTAGTAATTTTTAAAATGTAGGTCTCTCAGTCCAAAGTAATCTAGATTACATTTCTCTTCAGAGCACTCTAACTCTGATTAGAAGACAAAACATCCTACCTTTTTCTGCCAATTTCCATTTGCGCCTCCTGTGCTGTCGTTCATTTTTCATTCTCTTTCCCTTGCCACTGTAGTGTCTGAGCACTTTGCATGCTGAAAATACTCTCTCCTTTTCCCTGTGTTATTTCTGTACAGCTGCCTGACCTGTGACACTGAGATTAATTGTGCCAGTTGTCACAGGAAGCGTGTGGCAGAATAAAGAACAAGAAACCCTTAGGTCTCTTGTAACCTCTGCTGAGTGACATACCAGGGTATCCATCATGAGCTAGGACACATCTGGTGCATATATTCAGCAGTGTGGCAGGTGTTGTGACAAATGTTGAGTGGTGTTTTGAGATGTAAGTAGATGTTTCCTATGAATTTGTTTTAACAATAGAAATCTCAAACACAAACAGTTTATGCTAACCAGAGCAGCAATACTTGAAAACAGGTTGGAAATAGCTTTCTAATGTTTGGAGTGTTTTTTTCAGTCATGGAAACTATTGTGATTGACCAGGGACTGGAAGGGGAACTAGGCTGGAGAGAAGCAGCCCTGGTTTAGGGGGAAGATTAGAAAGGATTTCTGCAGTGGCTACCATCTGATTGATAGATGTGTAGTGAATACTGATGGACTCTGAGGAGCCCACGAAAGGATTAAATGGAGCAGGAAGTTGGTTCAGAAGAATCTAGGTAAGGCAGGAGAAATTAAGATGTGGGATATGTCAGAAGACCGGCTGATCCAGACAACAGGAGGAGACTGTGGTTTGGGAGCAGGAACTCAAGTGTTGGTGGGAATCAAATATAAAGGAATGAGTTGTCTTGACATGGGAGCCAAGAGCCCTTAATTTATGAGCTGGTCCCTAAGGGTTCATCCTCAAGAAGGGAATCAAGTTTAAAGGATTATACATGGTTTTGAACCACTGTTGTTTATTTATAGTGTGATGAAGTTATTACTGTAAATCTAAGCAATTAGCAAGTACATAATGGTATTCTGCTTGTTCTTTTGGTCATGGATTTGCATGCATAGCAGACAAGTAAGCACTTATTTTTAAAAGACTGTAACTACTGCGATAAATATTTTGCTCTTCTAACAGTTCCCGTCCATTGAAAGCCTCCCAAATGGTGAATTCCTGTACTGTAAGCACTTCCACACCTTGTAGGTGAGTTATAGCTCTGAAGTGTCTATTTCCAATGGCCTGGGGTTTTGTGGCATAGTTTCTAAGACATTTTTAGATTTTCTAGTTCTTTACTGGTTTTTATGCTGTAAATTATTTCAGCTACTGTCTTTTTTCAAATCTGAGTTTTATTGGTGTTACATGGTAGCTGAAATTAACATCAATGGTGCAATTTACCTAGTTTAAGAAGCAAAATGATATCTTCTTCTGCAATCTAGCTCTTTGTTCTGACTCTATGGAGCCAAAATGAATGTGTTGGGAACAGGTAGTTGATTCCTTAAGTTTATTTGCAAAGATGAGACAGCCAGTTTTTGATACTGTGAAAAATGTGATATCACAGTGGATGGTTTTGTGATGAGGGATGCTTAAAGACCATATTTACTAATAAAACAGAAATAGTGACTTCCCCAGACTCCTTTGTCTCTGTTCTAAAGAAGCAAGAATTTATCTTAATGGAAGAGCAAACAGGAAAAATGAAAAATTGGTGAATTTTTGTACTTTTTAAAATCTGATTAATGTTCTGAGAAGTCCTGTGTCCAACGTAAAAAGCTCAAGTCAAATGATTTATGCTGAATTCGATGTGTTAATGTGGCCTCGTCTCTAATGAGTTCAGTCTGGGATTGCAAGGTAATAAAGTGCAGAATCCTTGGCTTGAAAAGCAAGAGCCACACAGTTACTTTTCATGTTGTAAGCTATTGCAGACTTCAGGTAGATATGTCTGTTAACCTAATAAAAAATAGCTTTTCTGAAAACTTTGACTGTCATATTAATAAATTTTCATTGTCAGTTGTTGCAGTTTGTTCCCCAGTTAAACAGTGTGAAAGCACTGCTTCAACAGTTACCTTGAGACATGCTTGTATGATGCTACAATGCTGTGAAGTTCTATAGCCATGTTTTTAATTTACAGAAAATACACTTTCAAGTCAAAGAGCTCTGCAGCATTCTGTGTAGATTCTGACAGCGATGATGAGCCATTGAAACGGTCTGTTGCCCATAGCCAAAGGTTGTGTAATGTACAGAGCAGAGAACAGCAACAACTGCAAGAAGAGCCAGAAAAGGTAAGGGAAAAATCCACAAACTTTCATGTACTAGGTCTTGTATGTGCTCATGTCTACTGTGTGCTTTTTTTAGCATAAACTAAGTGAAATTTATGTCAGATGAGGTTTTTTTTCCTCCTAATTAGCACTGCAATGCCAGAAAGGAGTGCTTTGCTAATTGACCTCTCTCTACAGTTGTCTTGGGTTCCCACTGGGAACAGAAGTAATTGCATTGCAATTGAACTTGAGTTTTCAGGTTATGTATACCAGCTGCTTAGCAGTTTGGTCAGTCCTTTGGGTAACTTCCGCTAATAATGTTCCCAGGCTGAAGTACAATGTGCTGTCAATAATAAAAGTATGCAGTAAAGCCCTTGATTAAATTAGATCCAGTACAAGTTGGGCTAAGCAAAATACTGAGTTGAGAGAATTTCATGCACATCCAATTTGTGTCCTCTTTCAAGTGTGGCTTTTAAAATGCTTTTAGAATCTGAAGCTAACAGTCTTTGGAGGCGGACACATAGAAGTGTGAAGAGACCCAAGTTCATTGGTGTAATGGCATAGTTAATTTCAAATTGCCTTTGAGCTTTTCCTTGTGACTAATGTTAATGCTGCCAAGACACCTTTTTTGCCTCTGTCAGGGCAGTGTATTAGCAGGTAGATGAGTTGTGTGGGAAGAAGTGATGACCCAGAAGGGAATAGAAGCAGCTTAGAGGATTATCTTGCAGTACCACTTTCTTCTGTTAAGAGTACTGCAGGCCTAGTGCTTAGAACAAGTTTCCTGCATCTCTGCTTCTATAAAGCTTTGCTTCACTGAAGTTTTTGACAAGGCTTGTAGGGTTATTTTAATCAAGCAGAGACTTGTGGCCTTGATTATGGTATTAAGGGACTGGTGTAAATTTGGATGAATAGCAATAGGTAACAAGAGGCAGATATCTACAGTTTCTGATCTGATGGGAAAATCAAACCAAGGGAGGATCCTGACCCAGTATTTAATAAACGACAGATACTGAGTATTAAATTTTTAGGAGATCCAAAGCTGGGAAGACCTGCCAGTTTGATGAAGCTCAGAACTACAGATAAGAATGATCTTGACAAATCTGAGAAACTGCATAAAAACAGGAGAGGTTGTTCAGTAGGAACAGGCTAAAGGTGCTAATCTTATCAGGATGAATCGACTATATATGTGATATGGGAACAGCTGGGAAAGCAATGGGCCTTCAGAAAGGGTATGAAAGGTGACAGTCAAATCACAAGGTCAGGCAGGTTGAAAGCAGAAGTATCTAGACAGAACCATAGCCTACATACACATTGTGTGAAGTAACCCTCCTTTTTTCCTCAGAATTGAGCTTTTCCTCAGAATAGCTGGAGTTCTGTATCCATCTTTGGGCTCTGGACTGAAAAGAGTTATAGATTAACTGGAGAGGGGCCAGAGGAGAGGAACATGAATGGTCAGAGGTCTAGAAAGGAAGATATTGAGAGAAAGAGCAGGCAAGTCGTCTTCAGTTTGGTCTTTAGTTTAAAGAAAAACATAAGCAAGGCTTGTTTCTTCAAGGAGGGGGAAGAAGTTAATAGAAACACTTGAGCTGTTTTCTGTGCCTGTGATGGATAGAACAAAAAGTAATAGACTAAATTGCAGGCTGTAATATTTAGAATAAATATTAGGGAACACTTCCTGATGGTCAGGATATGTAGGGATGGAATGGATTACTCTGGGAAAACACAGAAAACCCTTTGCTGAAGGTCTTGAGACTGCTGTCCTGCATGGCACATCAATGCCTGGCTGCAACTGGGGGAAGGAAACAAGCTTGTCTTTGAAGTCCCTCTTATGTACAGAAAAGGTATTTCATACTGTCCTAACTGATTCTTCCTGGAGTTCTGTTTGTGAGGAAGAGTAGGTAGTTTCTACTGCACAAGCCCTGTAAGTGCAGAAATTGTGGGAATAAAGCATACTAATTTGAATTACAAATTAATTACGGGCTTTACAGCCTGTTGTGGGAAAGAGACACTGGTGGTGATGATTCCACATAAATTATTTTATTCTGTGGCCATGCATATTGGCCACTTCTCAACCACAGGCCTGACCAACCATCTGTTACCATTAACCAGCTTCTCTGACCTTCTCAGTGTAGTCCTGGGGGACCTGGTCCTGGTTTTTGGAAGTGGCAGTACTGTTGCTGCACCATTTCTCTGGGTATGATTCTCAAAACAGCTATGGTTGGGGTTGCATTAAGGGCTTGGTGATCACATTGTCTAGCCAGTACATCACTTGCCAGGCAAAATGTCCCTGCCATGTGGGAGAACATCTGGAATAGCATTTGTATATGGCACTGGGTGGTAGGGGCAAATAGCACTTGTCCAGCTAAACAGGGCAGAACTGCAGTTCCTGTGATCTCTGCTTCTGCAGATGAAGTAGTATTTGAAGGACTTCTTAAAAATGCTTACTTAAAGCAGCCTGTCTTAGAGCCTAAGCTATTTAAAATCTATGCAAATAATGTCTAGTAGAAAAGTTGCAGTCAAATAATGCACAGATGATGCCAAGTCTTTGAAGTCCAGCCACTGAATTAGTGGTAGTTGTTGGCAGAAAGCCTGGAACAAGGGTTTGCTGAAGAGCTAAACCAGTTTTGATGTTGGTAGCCTACAGGTGCAGAGAGAGAAATCAGAAAGCTTAAAAGGCAGGTACTCTGCTTTACTTATTCAGTGCATAAATAGCTGTGAGGAGAGAGGTTTAAATTTGTCACTTCTAATTCTTCGAGGGCATCATGTCTAGAACAAGCAGTTTAGTTGGCTAATTCATTTGCTAATCTTGTCTGATAAGGCAGTTTTAATACAAAATGCTTGCTGTATTTGAGTCAAAAGCAGCAGAAAAAAGTAATTTTGTTCATTTTAACAAAGTCCTGGTATCCATCCTAACGCAGTTTGGAATAAGACCTGGATAAGTACATTTTAATAGAAACTATCTTACCCCATTTTTAACATAATATAGGAAAAGAAATTCTAAGCGTATGGTAAATAGTGTAATTGTGTAAACATGCATACATGGAGGTTAACCTGCTGATTAACAGTTAATATCAAAATGATTGAAATTACTATATTATTTGCAAATGATGGCTGTGTAGGAGTTGATGAGCATCAGCTTTAGGAAAATGAACTATAAAAAGGAGAATTGAGATTAAGGTGTTTTTTCTTTCTTCCAATTGAAAATCATTCTGTTCTCTTTGGGAAAGAATAATTCCCCCTTTCCCTGTTTTTAACTGTTTTCTTACTTGGTTTGCAAGTCCTGCCCTCGTCCCTCTACTCACATCAAGATTTCATATGGCAAATCTGCAGCACGAAACCTAATTTTAATCGCTCTTCATACCAGCTCAATTTCAGTTTCTATTCTTCCATCCCTGTATTTGAGTTTAGTTACTCTCATGTTGCTGCTTCATCTTTTGTTAACAAACTTGCAATTTCCCTGCTTGTATCTCAGCATTGTCTTGGCAGAGGCTTGAGAATTCATTGGAACCTAAAGGGGAAACATTTTGAAGGAAAGGAAGGAGAAGGGAAGAATTATCTTGTGTATGTTAATCCACAAGGCCTGTAAAAACTAGTTGTAGTGTATATTTAAATATTTTTCTGTGGACTAAGTGCAGCTACAAAGGCTGTCTCTCCATTGAGTCTCATGTAACTATGTTGAATGTTGACAGTGCCAAGCTCCCACTCCCTGGGGTTAATAAAAATAAATCTCCACGGAAATGTAAAACTGATGTTACATACCTGTTTATTCAAACACTTAATGATAACTCCATTCATCTCTAGGGTTCAAAAAGAAGTAAAATGGAGGGTGATAAACCCGAGCTGGGTAATGCTGGTTTTGATGGGATGAGCGAAGATGAGCTGCTAGCAGCTGTCTTAGAGATTAGCAAAAGGGAAGCTTCTCTGTCTCTGAGCCATGATGAAGATAAGCCCACAAGCAGCCCAGACACTGGTTTTGGAGATGATGAAATTCAGGAATTGCCAGAAAACCTGGAATCTATGGAGATGGAGAAACCCAAAGCAGTATTAGACTCAGGTAAGGCAAAGTAACCATTTTACTGGACTCTAGTGGGCTAAAGCAGGTTACTGATAACATCAGGTTGGTAATGGCTGGTGGTAGGAGCTGGATGCAAGGATATTGCTGAAGCTGCCTGACTTGCTCAGAGTTTTAGGAACTTAAACTTTATAATTTCCCTGTGTATAAAGCATTTAATTCATCAAACTGTGAAAATGTATTTTCTTGTAAGTCTGTCGCCTCCATGATTCAAAGTTAATTTCCAGGTTTTTTTCCTCTCTTGATTAACACATGCTTCCACAGGTTCCTGTGCCAGACAATTCAATTTCCTAATATTTGGCCATGTCTAGAACTGACTCTTCATAGGCAGAAAGTATTTTCATTTCTGTAGCTGTTGTAGCCTGGGCAGCACAGTAGCAGTGTTCACATGGCATAAGGCTAGAATGCTTTCGTAAATACAGCTATTTTGTCACTAGGTACTAATGAATTTAACTATATCTCTGTATTTTTTTTGTAAAGCTTTTAGTGTGAGAGTAGACTTGAAAGCTTAAGAGACTCAAGTGAATTACGGCCTCTGACAGAGACATGGTTAAGTACAAGGAAGAGCCTCCATGATCTCTGTGGGGAAGTTGAATCTTCCTTTAGCCAGCTGAAGGAAATATGAGTGGTTTATCATTTATTGTGTGCTAGATGCTTACAGTAAGGTTTTTAATTGCACTAGCATGGAAAAAGAGACCAACAATATGCTCGTGTCTTCTAAGAGCCAGGAGGTTAGTTAACTACAGAATACCCCACTGTTACCAAAAATGACACTTGTTTCAATGGGCAGCTCTTGACTGCCTTGATGGTGGAAGGCACTGTATAAGAATAATACTAGTATGTGATCAGCCTGCTTTGTGCCCTCCTTTTTATATAGTAATGTTGCTTATGGTGTTGTGAAAGAGAATTGTGACAGAATGTGACCACATAAACATATTTCTGTCCAGGTTTTCTTTGGAAAGTACAGTGTAATTACTTGAAGGCTCTTTTGTGACTCTTCAGTTAAAAGTATGTGTTTAATATAAGTTCAGTATTTCTTCTTACACTGGAAGTTTTCAAAGGTCATGTAATAAATTCTGGGGGGTTTTTTATCTTAAAAGGATTAGACTGATAGATTATGGTTCTGGTGCTGTTAGTCTTGTGTTTAAGGGTTAACAGATACTGAGACCGCCATGTATTATCCTTGTTAATAACTAATCAGCAGATGTTGAAGTCTGCACAGGACAAAAACATGAAGTTTCACATGGTGCTGCCTCATAGCTGTAGGAGCAAGTCCTTAGGACACTTTCTTAGTTGCAAGCAAGAATCTAAGTGTCCTGCAACTGCAGGAGTGTATGCAGCAGTTGAATGAATGTTCATTTCAGATGTTTCGTAAAGCACTTCTGCCATAGTGTTTACTTGAAAGGTGAAGTAAAAAGTTATAATCTTCATGCACCTTTAAAGCTGTACATAGTGTTCACAAGATTGAGGCTCTTAGCTGAAGCAAAAGATAGCACATTTAAACAGTGCTTGAGATTTTTGCCTTTTTTCATCTTGCATTTGGTTTGGCTTTGATTGTGGCTTCCTCTGTAGTACTCTGAGGTGTAAAGCGCAATGCAAATTTTTATAATCCATGGTTTCTTATAGAGAAATTCAGGTGTCAGCTTCATGGCTGCAGAAACCTTGTGGTGTGTGGCTTCTGTAGTTAAACTTGCTGTTTCTAAGTGAACATAAAAGACTAAGAAGAGAACAGGATTAATCAAACGGTTCATTATGCACCAGTTAAAATGGGTATAAGACTGCGCCTTGGAGCTTTTTGCATTTAACTCTTGTGTGGGTGTTTTGTGGCGGGTGAGCTCCCTGTCAATAGATGTCACTATGCTGCAAGGATTGTGGTGATTTAAAGAGGGCTTAGCTGGTAACAAACAGAAGACCCAGAAAAGTATAAACTGTACTTTGTGATTCCTCAGGTCCTGCCAGTTTCACTGAGATAACTAAAGATTTTGATGAGAATAAGGAAAACAAAACTCCAGAAGGCTCCCAAGGGGAGGTCGACTGGCTGCAGCAGTACGATATGGAGAGAGAGAGGGAAGAACAAGAACTTCAACAGGCACTGGCTCAAAGCCTTCAAGAGCAAGTAAGAAATAGTTTGCTTCCTTAAGCTGTCTTCCCCAACACTGGAAACCTGAAAGCTGAAGAAAAAGCTTGTGTTCAGGCAGTAACTGCAAAGGAATTATTCTGCTTTTTTTGAGATAACCAGATGGAAAAAGGTTTGGGTTTCTTCCAGCTCCAGTGTCAGTAGAGTGATGACACTGGATACATCTGGGCACATTTTTTATGTGCTTTGAAAACTGTGCTTGACATCACAGACTCACAGATTTCTCAGAGCTCCCCCTGCACTTTTGTGCACTGGTGTGTCACATTATATTAAAAAGGATGATAACCTCAACTAAACTTTTCCTTTCTGACATCGAGATCCCCACCCACCTTTAGTTTCTCTGGCAGTCATTTCTTGTAGTGTGTCCTGTCAAGACTCAGTGAAAGAGGCAGGTTTCAAAGCCAAGGCTAAGAACAGTTGTGTCAGGTGAGACTAAAGATGTGTCTGTCCTAGCCTAGGTATGTTTCTGGTGCTAGCAAGTAGGGGATGCTTAGTGAAGAGGAACAGAGCATTTATGTGATCCTTCCCTGTTAGTAAAGTGGAAAAAGGATCCCAAATAATTTAGTTGAAAGCAGCACCCTTTAAATTAGGCTTGGAAAGAATGGGGTTCTTGAGTTGTGTGCTAACTGTATTCCACTTGAATTGCAAGACCTGTAACTGATTTCTACAAGTTTAACCAAGCACCAGAGAATAAAGCAAGCACTTAGCCAGGTCTTCCTTTAAATAGGTGCCCTTGTCTGCTCTCTGTTAATACCAGAGCTGTCATGGTTTTCCTTATGAGATCTGATGTTTCCATGGCTCTTGGATTTTTTCTCTCCCATTACTCATTATGAGGTGCTGGTTGGTATGTTCCATGCCAGATGTAGCTTTGATTCATCAATGCCGAGTAGTTTAACAAAGATTCCCAAATCCTTTGGAAATAGTGAGATAAAAGACCTCATGCTAATAATGTAAAACTGCCCTTTGAGTGTATTTCTGCTACAGTTCTGAAGCAAAAATCTGCTATTCTAATGATTTGAACATGGAAATGTGGTAGCTGTGGTTATCTTGATTTCAAATACATAGTTGGGGTGCTGCATTCAGGTGTGCTGAAAGCACTGAAACCCTAAATTAAGAAGCCAGCTCATTAAATACTGTTGACTGGTTTGCTGTAGCTCTGGGCTTTCAAGAGTGGTGGGAGGAATTAGGGGCATGATATTATCCAAACATTAGAAGCGTTTGTTGACTTGAGGTTTCTTTGCTACTTGGTAATGATAATATTTTTAATACCTGGTTGTTTAGTGGTGTCTTTTTGCATCCTGCCTTTGTGGATTACACCTGTTACATAGAACCACTGGCTGCACTTTCAAATGGCTTAAAAATAACAAAATCTGTCAGAATTTAATGATCATGCCCTCAGCTGGCTTTGGTCAGAAGTAGACTAAATTTTGCTGAAGTGTGAGGAGCTTTGTGTGTAAGTGACAGCTTTCCTGAGCACAGGGCTGCAAATTCATTCAGATGCTTTTCAAATTAATGATCCAGGGAAAGCATTCGGTGTTACTGGAGACTTGCTCTGCTGCATACCAAACTTCAGGAGCTTTGACAAGCCTTAATGAAGGTTTGTCCCAGGTTCTGTTGCACAGGAACATTGGACTCTCGGTGGCTGCAAACATTCCTTCACACAGAACCTTTAATTTACAATGTCAAGTTTGTTGTAGAAACCAGAGCAGCACAGTTTCAATGGAAAAAAGAGCACCACAAGAATTTTAAACAGTGAAATGTCTCAATGAGCTAAGTTTTGTTCTCTCCCCATTAGGAGGCACGAGAACAGAAAGAGGATGATGACCTCAAACGAGCCACGGAATTAAGTCTACAAGGTGAAACTTACTTAAGTTCTTCCAGTATGTTGCTTTTGAGAGAAAATTGCTGTGTGTGTATGAGTGCAGCTCCTGACTGTCAGTAAGACAGCTGGGATTCATGTTCTTTTGGTGTGCACTTTGTTGTGTTTGGCGCTCAAGGTCAGTTTTTCTTATTCTTCGTTTTGAAAGCAAATGCCAGGAAAAGCTCAAGCTGAAAAACTACTTACTTCAGTCTCTTGAGTTTTTAGTGAGATATAGAGATACAGAGAGAGATAAGTATAATATATTATAAGCAACACATATAATATACATTAATGCATAATATTAATTTAGAGAAAACACAGTGGATCTTGAAACTTTGCATTCCCAGCAAAGCCAGCATGCTAATGGCCCTAGTCAGAACATAAAGATTATTTGTTACTTGCATTGGTATTTTAGTATTGCATTGGTATTTAGATTAATGAATGACCTAGCCTTCCCTGGAAAAATGAATCAGTGCTGTTTCTATCAGATGTGGGATGGGAGGGGGACAGACCTCACTGCAAGGTATAGCTGTTGGGGGTGAAGAAAGACACCCAAAACATACTCTCCGTCTCCTCCAAATCCAGACAGTGCTGTTGGCCTCCTCAGGCACTGTTTGACATTTGTGTGAGGCTGGCATGCAAGTGATTTCATACAATCTGGCAGAGCAAAGCATAACTGAGAATTCCTGCTCCAAAGAGGGAGCGGGAGGGATAATAAAGTACTGTGTTAAGATACTTTTAGTTGCTCAGGGCCTTTTAAAGGCTCTCAGTTGTTACCAGATGAACCTGTGTCAGCTCCTGAAGAGAGAGGTAAGTTGAATGCTGCTTAGGCATCCCTCACCCTGAGCTTTGGCAGACTAAGTGACCAGTCCTTTTCAGGTTTTCCTTGGTTCATATGCAGGAAGAATTCAAGGCTAGAGATCTTCCATCCCCTTGATTTGCAGTTGCTTGGCTTAAACACGAGCATTTCCTTGCTACTGTCTCGTTTGTAAGGCATGAGGAAGCAGTTGCTCAAGGAGAGGAACATAATCTTGAATGCAGAGCTGGTCACATTTGTCTTATGAGAGATCCCAGTGATGCTATAAGCAATGAACCAGTAGTCATCCTGGCACCACTGGTGAAATGGCATTTAGCAATTCCTGTGGCAGGTGCTTCATGCACAGACCTACCGAAGTGGCTCTTTCTAGGCTGTAGTCTCCCTACAGCCCAAGTAAGTGTGGAAAGCTGCAGTAAAGAATTCCCAGTTAAGTAAGGGAGTCATCTATAAACTTCCCAAGAAGATTATACTAATCTAATGACTGATGATTTAACAGGACAAACAGTGTGAGAATCTCTTTGGCAAAACAACTCCATCACAGCTGGCGTGATAGTCTGTTGAAAACAGATGAGAAAAAATTCCTGAGCAGTGTCCTGTTAATATCAACTTCTCATCCACCTGCGACTCCATAGCTTTAATTTAACTGGTGAAAGCATAGCTACTTCTCCTAATGAGAACTGTACAAAATCTTAAATCAGTTGGGTAGCTGCAGAACCCTGGGAAGTTTAGAACAGCATGTACAGGGAGCAGTGGTGCCTTCCGGCTCTTTACAGAAAGCTGCGTGCATTTTGCTCAGCCAAGCAAACTGGAAGTTCCTGTGGTGAGCAGCCTTCTTACCATTGAAAACAATGAAAAGATGCCTGCTGCCAGCAGTAGCATTTTGATGCCAGTTTTAATTCAAAAATGCACTTTGTTAATGCAACTTATAGTTAAAACTGTAATTCGTAGCTTCTCGTTGCAGGAACTCACAGTTCACTGACCAGACTGGCTGTCCTGCTTTTGCTGTCTGTCCTGCCTGCAGCCCACTGGTGCTCCAGAGCCAATTGAGTGTTAACTGCTCTTGTATCACCCAGCTGTCATTGCCATAGTGCCCTTTTGGAAAAGTATGAGGGAGATGGAACTAAAATTAGTTCCAAGATACTTAACTGTTGCTCTGACAAGTTGGAAATGGGCAAGAGCTTTTATTTGGAAATTACAGTGTCCTCTGTTTTCCTTGAAAATGAAGCTTGAAATTTTATTACGCCTGTTTATGTGGGTAGCTATACCTCAACCTGTTGTGAACTCCTGTGTGGTCCACAGCTTCTCACGCAGTTATCATTGTTTCCTTGCTATCTAGAGTTTAACAGCTCTCTCCTGGACAGTGCTGGCTCTGATGAGGACTCTGGGAATGAGGATGTTCTGGACATGGAGTATTCAGAAGCTGAAGCAGAAGAGCTGAAAAGAAATGCTGAGGTGTGATCCATGATTTCAAAAGCCGACTGAGAAATACAGTTATTCTTTATAGTATTGAAGGCAGTTTTACAGAGCAGGTGTAGAGGCTAGAAAGGTCTTTTATATTCTAAAGTGAAAAATAGAAAATTTCTATCCACAAGTCTTACTGTGTTATTTTAATTACCAAAAAGAAAAAAAAAATTAGCAATCAGCTGGAGAGACCTTCTGAGTTGCTCTAAGAAACTCTCTTTAACATATTGTCAGTGAATTCTATAAGTAACATTTCCTGGTCAAGAGAGTGTTAAAAAATAAATTATCAAAAGCCATTGATAGAAAGAGCATGTTTCCTGTATGTAAAGAGGTCAGTTGTCCACTGACATTACAGGTGCAGGACAAGAGAATTTGGGCTACATATCCAGTATTAGCTGTTGAATCTGTGTACCATTATCAATGGTATGTCTTTGATATTTCAGAAGTAAGCATGGTGTTCCTCTTTGGCTTTTCTGTTTATTTGCTGGATTAATTCTGACATCAGTGGAAGTTGCTCAGGAAATGATTGTTTAGAAAACTTTGCAGTGTAGAGCTCATGTCAGCATCTGTTCTGAGGTCAGAGAGGCTCCTTTGCATGTTCGTTGGCTTGCTGATAGATTAAATACACATTTGCCACTTCTGGAAGGACTCCTTGTTTGGTGTGAACCAGTGTGTGTGTTTCTGTAGTCCTTCACTGGGTTGCAGCTTTGAATACAGTAGCCAAGGTTGATATTTCAGGTATAATTAATCTTGTCCATAAGCTATGTGGGGAAAAAAAGGAATGCCTGAAAGCTTTAATTACACTTTTTTTTTTCTTTTCTCCCCAGACAGGAGAGCTTCCTCACTCCTATCGTCTCATCAGCATAGTCAGCCATATTGGAAGCACATCATCTTCAGGTAAAAGATGCCACATTTTATTCTTCATCTCTTACCTAGATTGAAAAATCTGTAATACAGAATTACCATAGCAGAATTATTTATAGGGAAGAATTCAGGCGGCAAAGCACATCTTCTGTCATGACCTGCTGATGGGGGAGCAGGTTGGGTATATCATTGTGCCTGACTGTGGCACGTAGGAAACGTACAGCTTATGGGCTCCATAGAATTGCTTGTGTTTGTTACCAGCTGATTGAGGGACCAGGATCTTAAGGGTCTTTTAGCGTTTAAATCTGACGTAGATGGCTGGACTAGCCAGGATACCTAGCTAACCAGCTCACTGGTTTAAGTGCAGCATGCAAAGGTGTGCAGAGAAGTTATGGCTGCCCCATTCCCAGAAGTGTTCAAAGCCAGGTTGGATAAAGCTCTGGGCAGCCTGGTGTAGTGGAAGGTGTCCCTGCCCATGGCAGGCAATTTGGAACAGGATGATCTAGGCAATTTGGAAGAGGATGGTCCTTGTGATCCCTTCCAACCCAAACCATTCTGTGATTCTTTTGTTAAGGTCATTATATCAGTGATGTCTATGATATCAAGAAGCAGTCCTGGTTCACCTACAATGACCTGGAAGTCTCTAGAACTCTAGAGACCACCGTTCAGTGTGACAGAGACAGAAGTGGATATATCTTCTTCTACATGCACAAGTAGGTGTCTGGGGGAATTTTGGTCCTAGAAATTACCTGCTGTTTGTGAGAAGGTGGGCTTCTCTTCTTCCTCTGGTCCTCTGCTGGGATGAAAAATGTCTCCAGAATGACAAAAGTTAAGTGCTCTAAGTTCAGAGGTGTGGGATTGCATGTCAATAATACATAATGTTTTACCAAATGCATTAAATTGTATTTTAAGAATGGGATTCAGTGTCTCAGTGCATGTGTTACACCAGGAATTATAATGGAGCTTGGGTTCTTTTCCTTATGTGCTGTGATATTTATAAATGCTCTTAGCCCTGCTCCTAAAAGTTGTGTTGTTGCAGCCATGGTCATCTCAGGACACAGCCAAAATGAGTTTTGTAGGTAGAAATTATATGTTTTCAGGCACACAGAACTGAAGGAGGTTTGTGTCCCCCTCTTCTGTCTCTGCTGGTGCTTGGAGGTGTCAGATAAGACATCTCTCTTTGCCAGGATTTGTAATGCTTGAGTTTGTGGAGTAAATCCAGTTGCTGATTCCCTCAGGGCTATCTCATGTAGTGGTTTGTTGTTGTACAAAAGTTTCACTGTTGGTCTTTCTTTCTGTTCTAGAGATATCTTCGATGAGTTACTAGAAACAGAAAAAAATGCACAACCACTTAGCATGGAAGTAGGAAGATCGGTTCGTCAGCCTCTGTGAAGAGCAAAACACCTTGTTCCTCCTGAGGAGCAAGCAAGATTCTGAACTTGTGCCAGACACGCAGGAGTAACAAACAGCTCAGGGCCAAAACATAAGACAAAAGGTAGAAATATGGGACGCTCAGTTTGTTGAACCATCTGTGCAAGTCCTGGGCCTGAACTTCGTGTTAAAAGCTTGACATCCAGAGCGACCCTCCTGTGGTGAAATTTTTAATGTTTCTCAAATGATTTTGTCAGCATGGAGCCTTAAAGAGTTGTAACAAGCCACAAGACTACAGCTGCTCATAAACTGGTTTAAAAAAAAATAGTGCAAAAAGAGACTTGACTTTGAAAGCCCATTCACCTGTGAGACGTGAGTGGTGAAGATTTACATATCACTTGGCGCTTTTTTTCTTTTCTCCAAGAGCAATTTAAGCAATAGACTGTAACCTGGCGTGTGTTGTGTTAGTAATATTCACTGGAAAGCCAGATGACTGAGCAGGCTCTTGCCAGTCATCTGGCTAACAGGCGTTTTGGAATCACTCAAGCTGATGCGTTGTGACATTCATGGGCTTGTAAGCGCTCTGCTATTTACGTGCGGTTCCAGGAAACAAAGTGTCGGTGCTGTGGAATGTATTGATACCTGGTGGCAGCTCTTGTCGGTTTTTTTACACCGTTCACTGTCATCCTCATTTAGACGTGAGATTATATATGTGATTTCTTTTGTTTTACAAGTTCTGTTATTTGATTGCATTTTCTCCATGAGGTTGTTGCATCAGTGCTGTTTGGAGAGGCGAGGTCTCTTGTTGGGTGTGCTGTGTTTCACACTGGAGTTGTGTTGCTTAGGCCTGCTCCAATGTGACTCTGGGATAGCTGAGTACCTGGAGCAAACGGAGCAGTGGCAGGAGGTGAGCAACAGCCTCTCTGCATGTTCTGGGAGGGAAAGAGCGTTCTGTTCTGGCATTACCCTTCCTTGTGCAGCACCTGGCACTTGAATTCCTCTGTGATTGAACTGTGGTCTTGCCATGGTCTTGTGTTACCCCAGGGTAAGAGGCTTTGTACTGCAGCCATGTCTCTGTTCTCCTCTTTGAGGAGTGCAAGAGTGCTCAAACTGTGAAATTAAACCAGGTGGAAAGCTTCGGAAGGCCCTTGTTCAGCATATACAGAACACGGTTAGGAAGAAGTGATACTTTCTGCTGGGTTTAGAAACATGATGCTCCTTTTATAGCTTGTTTCAGCAGTGGGGGGGAGAAGCCTATTAAGTTCATTTTTTTTTCAGCACCTTTGCACTAATTAAGCAGGAGCAGATGATTCCTTTCACTGACATTTACTCATTTCAGAGAAGTTGTTGCTGTAAGCAGAGTAGTTGCTCTTGTTTTGGCCTCTAGTTCTGATTTTTGCAGCCTGAGTTTTAGAGGTGAAAGGCTTCTTTAAGGGAAAAAAAAAGAAAATCACCTTTTTTGCCGTTGAGATAGTTTCTGAGTTTTTTTAACTATCATTAGGAGTTTCTCAGGAATAAATTGGCTGCAGCAAAGCAGACAAAACCATCGATTTCAGAGACAGCAGGCACAGGCACTTCCACACTAGAGATTATCCTGGCCGGGCGTGTCACTGCCCTCAGGGGCCTCTTCCCACTTGTGCACAGCATCGAGAGTGGCATCCTCGGCAGTCCTCCCCACCCCGAGCACTTGGGGGACCCTGGTGTGGTGAAGACTGACCTCCCTCCCAGTCCCCAGGTGGGACAAGCACAGGGGCCCTGGTCACAGTGGCATCTTCCTGGTCTCTGAGCCAGGAGCAAAGGCTTGGTTGTAGATATGCCAGAGTGTTTATCTGGTGAGATGCAGCCCGAGGGGGGTGTGTGTTAATTTATTACAAAGCATTATACTTTTCTATTGTTAATACTAATTTTGGTTGAATTCTGGGCGATGGGAAGAGGTGGTCATGTGGGAGTTGTCCTTTGAACTGATCGCCCTGCGAATGTGATGGACTGCTCCGTCCAGAGGGCAAACCTGTTTTCCCCAAGCACATCCTGTGCTTGTGCTGTAAATAACTGGTATTCCTGTAGTATCAGAAGTCAGCTCTGCTTTTTTGGGTGGCAAGGTTGTTTTTACAAGCGCTGCACTCCAATTAATTTATTATAAAAGCAAACATTGCCTGATTTTTCAGTGCAGTAACTTTTGTTTAAAACTAGTTTTGTTTGGATCAAGGTGCAAAAGCTGATGCTCGAAACCAGTGTTCCTTGTTTTATGGAAAGTTCTTGCTTGTTATTCTAGTCATTAAGAATTTGCAGACATATACTATAATTTCAGCTTTTTTGTTTGGCATACAGCAGCTCAGTTGCACCTTCACCCGGGCAGGAGTGTCCACAGAGCCCCTTCTTGCAGAAGCCAGCTTTTTCCCTGCCCAAGAGCGGGGGGAGGATGACAGGTGCGTAATCCGCAAGAGATGTGCTGCCCACCGGTTGTGTCATTCCCACTGCTCACACTGTTGCAGCAGCAAGTTCAGTAAGGTTGGCCCTTCCACGTGGGATACCTGTCATTTGGTATAGGTAGGTGAAGCTTAGTTGTGGGCCCTGGACATGTACTAGCTCTTCCTCAGTTAAACATTTACCCACTTCTGAATCAACCTAGTTTAGTACAAGTATGATTCAGCGCAGAAACTCAAGGAACTCCCATCCCTCTGTTCCTTTCATCCCTTTGCTGTCTGACTGCGATAATTTGCTCTTGATTTACACCCCTAATCTGAGAGGGGCAGAGCTTTCTTGTCAATGAACTAGAGCTTGTGTGCAGGTCCCTGGGGAGCCCTGGCCAGCAGGGCTGCACAAAGAGCAAAGCAAGGACTGTTTTCCCAACTGGAGCAGCAGAGTGGGATTGATGGGAGGAGAGAGCGGAGCTCTGCAACACCTGTGGCTTCGGCCTCGCCTTCCCCGCCCCCCGCTCAGTGCAGCACAGATAAGATCGCCCGTGCATCTTCCTTCCCGTCCTTCGTCCCAGGAAGGACTGATTGCCAGCTCAGCACTTCCTGCTGTGGTTCACCCTGGCATGGGGCATGTGAGGCACGTGGGAAACATCGTGCTCTGTGCTCCGGGGAGGGGGGCTGGGAATAACTCATCTGCTTTGTTTTTAATGGAGCTAATTATCCCTGTAATTGCCCGCCAAAGAGAGAAAAAGGGGTGCAGGACCCCTGGCAGCTGCTGTCCATGGGGGTTTGCTGCCAGACTCCAGCCTTGCCTGCCTCTGGCTTCTGCCTGTACCCTGACTTTCTGGTTCTTTACACTGTTGATGTGGAGCAGTGCTTTTCTCTGTGTTTTAGCAGACCTGTTCCTCTCTATTCTTTACAGTTTTTGCTCTTGGGTTCCCCTGCCCATTTTTAAATGATGTGTAGATAGATTTTTGTGAAATTAAAACCTCTTTATTAACCCTCTATTGATTTGGAATCTTATTTCTGCTGGCCCTTGATGGGCACTGTACCTCCGCCTCCCCTTTTGCATTGGGACTTTGCTCGGGAACATCCTGTGTGTGTTCAGTGCCCCTCAGCACATGTCCATTCTGGCTCCCCTGAGAGAGATACCTCCCCTCAGGGAACACCTCAGTGGCTCTCAGCATCCCTGTAGAGCCAAAATAGAAGGGAGACGCCCTCCTCCCTTCCTGGATCCATGGACAAGTGATCCCTGGTGTCTGTCCCCACAGGCACAGTGTCCCCTCATTTACCTTTGGTACCACACGTATTTACTGCAGTTCAGGTGATAAGGGAAAGGAGTGGCTCCAGCTGTATATTGGACCTTTAGCCCAGAGCTGCAGGTGCCAGGATGGGAGACTCCTGGCTCCCTGAGCATGCCCAGCCTGTGCATCGCCTCTGAGCACAGCGAGGACAAAGGAAGGCCTCAGGGAAAAGGAGCTGAGGGTCCTCCCCTCTGCTGCTGGTGCCCAGTCTCCTTGTGTGCCAGCTCTTAGCCAAATAACCCCTATACTTGGGGCTGGGCCTTGGGGTTGGAGGAGAGAGACCACAGCCCTATTTCCCACACTGATTTTATTTACTAAAGAGCTGGGATTGTCTCTGTGCCCAGACTCCTGCCCTAGAAGAGTCCTTTGTCCTTCTTGAGCTTCTGTTGTTTCCACAAGGGCAGGTTGCTGAAGGCAGAGCGGTTCATGCCAAAAACAGCCTGGAAGTCCCCATCAGAGAGGTGGTCCTGGGGCCAAAGAAAGGAGGCTGCGCTGAAGAACTGGGCCGGGAGGGGGGGACACTTTCCCTGTCTCCCCATCCAGCAGCCCCCTAGCCTCATCTTACCTCCTTCCTGCTGGGATCCACACCTCGGGGCAGGTCCTCGGCTGAGGTGTTCACCAGCACATCCAAGGGGAAGATCTCCAGTTTGGTGGGGACAAGGGTGGTGGAGGCAGTGAAGACCTCTTGCTTGGATGTGAGTGCCTGAATGGGGGGTGCAGAGTCACATCAGGGCCTGGCCCAGGAATGGAGGCACCAGGCTGGCTCCAGGTGTCTGCTCACTGGAGAATCTGTCTTTGCAGCTCCTGTCACCTGCCAAGGGGATGGGATGGCTTTCTGTGCCCCCACCCAGCCCAGCTGCCCTGCTTGTGCCACTTACTGAGGTGAGCTGCTCAAGGCTGTTCTCATCGCCCAGCTCAGCTCTCAATGTCTCATAGGATTTCTTGTCCTGGGAAGGAGACAAAAATGCTCAGCCCCTCAGCGCACACAGGGGTCAGGCAAGCCGCTGCCCACACCCTGGAGACGCTCCTGGGGCCAGATCCACATTTGGTCCCTTCTGCAAAGGGACGCCCTGGTCTTTCAAACCCCCTCCATGACTCACGTCCCAGTTGAGAGGGTCCCAGGCCAGGAACCAGCCGGTGAATGTGGGGGGTTCATAACCCTGCTTCACCACAATGATGGGGGTGTCAAGGTCACGGCCACTGGGGTGGCTCCGCAGGTACTCCTGTGCCATCACTGCTGCTGCCTCCTTCTCTGACTCATTGGCGCCTTTCCCAATCCAGAGGAAAACCTGCAATAAAGTTACTGTGTCCACCACTGCGGTGAGACGGAGCCCTTTGGGGCCATGGTTAGAGGCACATGGGCTCTGTCCGTGGGGAAGGACCCTGGGAGTCCATCCTCAGCATTCCCTGGAGCAAGAAGGCTGGAAAAAAGGATCATGGAGCCACATATAGGCAGGTTCCCAGCCTCCCATCTCACCAGCTGCGCCTGATGCAGGTCCTCCAACCCCAGGAACTTCAGCTTGTGATCCCAAAGCTCAAAAGTCTGTCCCCCACTCCATGTTCCCCCAGCTCACCTGGTCCCAGGTGTCTAGTAGGTAAACATCACTCTCCTCCAGGTCATCTTGGGTGAAGTCTATGATCTCTGTGGCCAAGAAGGTGCCTGTCTTGTTGGAGCACTCAAAGAGTCGAGGGGGCACAGAGGGGTTCTCCTCCTGCAGCCTGAGAGGGGTCAACATGATGGGAATGAGGCTCACCCTGCCTGTGGATTAGTGGCCCACCTTACCCCTGGGCATGGGTAGGGACAAGACTGATACCTCTTGCTGCTGGCATATTGGGACTTGCCCCCCAGGGCCAGCCAGAACTCAGGTGGCTCTTGTCCTTCTGCAATCACTGGCTTCTCCATCTTGGAGATGATGTCAGCCACAGTCTTGGCCATCTCACGTTCATCCCCGCTGCAGCCCTGCCAAGCAAGCACAGCTGCTCCATCACTGGCCCAGGCCAAAGAGGAGGAACAGGAGGTGGGGACAGTTGTCTTGGAGGTGGCAGCACCCATGGCAGTGCCCAGCAGTACCCACCTTCCCATACCAGAGATAGCAGCAGCTGGGGGTTTTGAGCACAAAGACGTCATTGGAGTTGAGGGAGGAGGCACGGACAGGCACCTCGAAGGCCTTGGTGTTGTACTCGTTGGTGCCGTGCACTTGGAAGAGGCGGGTGGAGGGTGTGGGCTCTGTGCTGCCCGCCCGAGAGGTGCCACCCTGGGGGACAAGGACAGGAGGTCAGCACTGGTGCCACAAGCTCACTCGCCTGCCCATGCCCCAACATCCCTGTGCTCACCGCATACACCACCATCCTGCCCTTGAAGATGGCCATCAGATGGGCTGGCTCCTTGCCCATGGTGACACGGATCTGCACGGGCTCATTGTTGTACTTCTGGTCCAGGGCCACGGCTTGGTAGGCAGAGGCAGCCAGCTCATCTGTGCTGGCTTGGCGGCCCTGGGCAGCGTAGAGGGGCTCAGCACCCACCACAGCCCCCCTTGCCCCCTTGGGAAGAGGCAGCTCTCATGCTGTTCCCAAGAGGCAGAGCACCCCCAGTCCAGGGAGGTACACCCCTGTCCCCCACCCATGGGGCAGTGACCTGGAGGTCTCACCTGCCAGATGTAGATGATGCGGTTCACCTTGGGCCCCACAAAATAGGTGTAGAGCACCAAGTAGCAATCCCCACCATAGAAATGGCCCAGCCACTTCTTCTCTACAGGCACCAGCTCATTGTTCTCCACACGCCAGACCTGGTGGGACAGGGATATACTGCTTTCAGAGCTGGAGATCCTCCTGCCCTGCAGACCCTGGACCCCAGAGCATCCCCTGGTATAGCGAAGGGGGTGCCTGAGAGGGACCCACATTCTTCCACAGCTGCCTTACCTCTACTTCTCCAGATCCATCATCCACCATCTTCTGCTGGGCAGCCATCTGGGGCTTGGCATGCAGCGTGGTAGCATCAAATTTCACTTGCTCCACCTTGGCTGTGGGGAAGGGCAGAGTGGTGAGCCAAATCCCTTGGGCCACAGGGGCTCCCCACAGCCTGTCCATCCCAATCCAAGAAGTCCTTCCACATTGGAAGGAGACACTCACCAACTTTGCCCACAGTGTGGGTCTTGCCCAAGCCACTGCTCTGGTTGGGGAGAGTCCATTTTTGGAAGAGCTGCCTGAAGATGGCTGACTCGGATCCATCATTCTCTGTTTCCACACTGGTGCTCTCGGGATAGTTCTTGGCTTTGATGAAGCCCTGTTGGGATCCAAACACAGACTGTCAGGCTCCCCAGGGAGCAGTCAGGCTATCCCAAAACAAGCCCCTAGACCAGCACCCACCAGCGCCCTGCTCATCGCCTGCTGCTTCTCCTCTTTGTTGGCATTCTTGCCCTTCCAGACGAAGATCCTGATACCTCCTTGATCAAGGATGTAGCAGTCCTTGAAGAAGGGGCAACAATAGAAATTAAGACTTAAGGCAAGTCCACCAACTTTGGCTTTTGAAGGATTAAAGCTGCCAAGGAAATTGGGCACCCCCAAGCATCCCATGGGTGACAGACCTCATGCAGGAGCATGTCTTGAGTTAGGGGTCGAATTGCCACCTCCTGTATGACCAGGTTCCCACTGGCACTGGAGACGCTGACAAGCGAAAAAGAGAGGAAAAAAGGCTTAGAAACTGGGTTGGAAAACCCCATCCCCATTACAGGGTGGTAGGGTTTAGTAGGGGTGTCCCCTCCCCAGCCAGATCATGACACAGGTGCTGCCCAGGGGCTCTCTTGCTGTGCCACGGTGGCAACCTGGTTTGTAGCTTCACTGCCAGGCAGCTCACCCATGGCCACAAGGAGGGACAGAGGGGTGTCAGATGTTATGGGGCCACTGAGGGGCATTGCCACAGCACCCAAAGGTGATGCTTGCACAAGCATCTCTATCGGGTACAAATCCTCCTGGCAACTGGGATTCTTCTTGCTCCAAGGGCACCCAAAGGACTTATCCCCACCCCTGCTGTGGCTTTGACCCTTCTTGGTGTCTGTCCATGGGGCTGGGAGTTGTGGGACATAGCAGAGATAGCTGCTGGCTCCCTCTGGCACCATGGAAAATGCCCCTAAGTGTGAACCATCCCAAACAACTCACTGGTAGAGCTTGAGGGAGGACTTGAGTGTCTGGTCCACTTTGTCATCAGGGATGGCCGGCTGGATGTCCCTCTTCTCACCCAGCACATGCTTAAGGACCTTCATGAGTCCTGGTGAGGCATCCTCATCCTCACCGTCCACTACGCCCACCTTGGCACGGCCCCCACGCTCCCGGTCCCGGATATCCTTGGCCAGGGTCATCGCCTGCAGCCAGGGGAGAAGGGATAAGCCCAGATGAGGAAGAGGGTGTCTGGTGAGCCCCCTTCCTCCAGGAGGAGACCTTGGGACCCCCTGGCCATACCCCCAGCCTCTCTTTTCGGTTGCTCTCAGGGCCATTCCACTGGATGATGAGATGGCCCAGGTCCAGCAGGAATACATCTCCTCTGTTGAAGCTTTTCCAGCTCATCTCCACCTGCAGCAGGACAGGATTGGGAAGGGTGGGTGTCAAGCAGCAGAATGCCTGGATCCCCATGGATTTGGGGATTTGAGTGAGCTCCTCTCACTCAGGAATATAGGCCTCCAGCCTATATTCCTCCTCCCTACCCTGAGAGGGACTTTCTGAGGAGCAGTTGCTCCTAAGGCAAGGCAGTATAATCCCACACCCACTGTGTGCCTTGCTTGAAGGCAGCTGTGTCTGGGGGGAACTCTGGCCTGATCCTGATCCAGACTCCACACATCCCATGACTCACCTCTCCTGCTACCACGTTCTTCTTGCCCTTCACATGCAGCAGTCGCTGGATGTTGTAGGTGTTTGTCTCCACATGCTTCATGCCTGAGGCCACCCCACCCTTCTTGTAGCTGGGAGGGGACAGACATGGTGTCAGCCCTGGATCCCCCTCCTCACACCACTGGGGTCTCCCTCCCACCTCTGTGCACAGGGAGGTGCTTGGGGACCCCCATCCACACATGTGGTAATGGATAGATGGAGCCCAGCTCCAGATCCTCCTTCTTCCTCCCCCACCTCACTGAGACAGAGCTGTCCCCATCCCCACTGGGGATGTCTCCACAGGACCCCTCCCCACTGTCACCCACCACAGGAGCAGTTCCCTAGGGGTGACTGACATACATGAGTCCCTGCTTGAAGTAGGCACGGAAGGTCTCGCTCTCATGTCCCTGGACCTCGCGGTGCTGCACGGCCACTGAGCCCAGGTGATCATCCATCTGGGTGGTGTAGATTGCCGCCGCCCCCTGCTCATCCTGGCTTGATTCCTTGCCCAGCCAGTAGTGGATGTCGTAGCTGAAGTTGCTCCCAGATTTGCGTGTCTGCAGGACACCAGTCCCGGCTAGAAGAGCCCCTGTGTCCCCAGGCCACGCTGGCCACAGACACCCCTCTTTGCACCTGGCCCCCTCAGGGCAGAGCCTGTTCCCAGTTCCCCTGTGACCCCGACTGCCTTACCGACAGCAGGACATAGCAATCCCCCTCGTAGAAGTTGCCATAGCTTTTGGTGGGCACTGGCACCATCTCCATGTTCTGCAGAAGGAAGGGAGACATCAGCCCTGGTGGGGAAACCCCCACCCCAGCCCCATGCTTCCCACTGCCCCCAGCACCGGGACCTGCTGGGTTTAACCCTGGGTGCCGCACTGAGACCCCCAAACCCAGGTACTGGGAACACAAAGGGAGGATCTTCCCCCACAGAGACCCGCCCCAAAGCAGCCCAAGGATGTGCCCCATCCCCACCTCAATTCGCCATATCTGGATGCCCGGTGTGGTCTTGTTCAGTGTCCTGGAGACTTTGGCGCTGAGCTCCACCATGGTGACAGGTACCGCAGGCAAGGGGACCTGCCAGCATTGGCAACACCCTCGTTAATGGCAGGCAGTGTCATTAAGAGCTGGGACACAGCCAACCTGTTGTGCCATCTGCTTCCCTGCTTGCTCTGCAGAAAGCACAGCTGTAAACCCTCCCTGTACAGGGGGGCTGCACGGGGCGAGGGGACCCCCAGCACCGTGGTATCGGGTCTGTGGGCACACAGGTGATGCTGCCATCCCTTCAGCATGGCTGGCACTGCAGCTACTGGGTCCGTACCAGAGTCCAGGATGGAAAGGTTCAGGGTCCCTTAAGTGCCCCAGTGCCCTGCCCTGTGTTCATGCATAGGTCAGGGCTGTGCAGGGCACCCACAGCACAGCACAGCAGCTGGGTGACACTGCTGCACGGTGGCCTGCTCCTCCCAAGGACCAGCAGGAACTGGCCCTGCTCAGCCTTGTCCTGGCATGGCTTGGCATGAAGTGGAACAGCATGACATGGCCACTGCTTACACACACAACACACACACACAGATAGACACACACTGCCTGCTTCAGGCCTCCTGCTTCCGAAGCCCCCAGCAGATCCATGCCCCCCAGGGAGGGCACATCCTGGCTCCACAGGGGTGCTGAGAGCCAGTGCTGCCGAGGTTTTCCACAGCCATCTCTGCCAGGCTGATGGTGCTGATTGTGCTCCCCACAAGCAGACAGAGGGGCTGAGCAGCCAGTGTCAGGCAAAGCCACCCTGTGTGCCCTGGCTGGAGGCTGGCAGGGAGTGCTGGCACTGCCCAGATGGGAGGTCTCTGCTTCCCAGCCCTGCAAAACCCCACTCGGCCCCACTGTGCTGCCCCACAAACATCCACATCCCATCCCTCAGACCCAGGGGGTAGCATCCCTGGCAGCACAGCCCCAAGGTGGGGCTCAGGTGGGTGCCCAAGCCCATCCCCACGCTAACCTGAAGCCAGGGCTGATGGTAGCCATGGGATGTGCCGTCCACCTCATGCCCACCCTCGGTCCCCTCACTGTACCCCAACTCCTTACCTTCCCTGCAGAGCTGGGTGCACGGGTGAGCGTACCTAGGTGGAGTGCTCAGGTGCCAGCACCCAGGAGACCTTTGTTCCCTGATGTCCCAGCCTTTGCTCACCATATAAGGGCAGGTACAGCCCAGAGTCAAGGTCCCCACAGCCCTCCAAGACTTTGTGGCACCTAAGAGCCCCGTTACTCATGGGGTGTTTCCCCCCCAGGTGCTGTTACACCCTGCCCACAGACTGGCTGTGCCCAGGGTGGCTCCTCTGCCCTCCCCAGGCCTTTTCCCCTCTTGGCCCTTGGTATTGAGTCCATGCTGAATTTTTTCCTTTTGCGCTCCACCAAGAAGCTCCATAAAGTGATAGCAATGGGCTGGACCAGGACACGTGGGCATCTACCACAAACAGAGGCGCCTTGATGTCATGGGGATGGGCTTTGCCACTGTCCTCTCCCCAGACCTGAAAATTCCCAAACCCTCCCAGACATGGAGCACTTAGACCATGGAAATGTGGGGGTTTTCAGTGCCTCCTACCCCCAGAAAGGTTCCATAAAGTGACAGCAATGCAGCACCATCTTCCTGGGGCATCCCCGTGCCACCCCCTAACTGGCATATCATCAGCCTGACCATGGCACTGCCCCAGGCTGTTTCACACCCCGGCTGGAAGCCAGATCTCTGGTCACCCCTGGCTTTGCCTCCCTGCCTTGGGGTTCTCCACATCCCCAAGGTCCTCTTGGGGATGGGAAGGGAGGTACAGAAATGGGACTTGGGGCTGGGGCTTGTGGGGACAGGACAGGACACAAAGTGGTGGCACGGCTAAGCCCTATACCATGTCCTATGCCCCCAGACACCAGTCCCAAGGGTTGGTATCTGATGATGCCCTTGATGGTGGCAGAGAAGAGAAGGGGCTGAAGCGGCTCCCAGCCCGAAGGTGGTTTTGGGGAATGACCGCGGCGTCCATAAAGGTGGGAGGGGCAGGTGACAGCAGCAGGCAGGTCCCCGGGCTTCCTGTCCCGCTCTTCTATCTTCCCCAGCCCTGCGGGAGTCTGGCAGCGTTATCTTGGCTGCCCTGCTGAGCCAGCAGTCCGGCCACAAGCACTGACGGCATCCTGCAACCCTGGCCTGGGCTGCAGGGAGCCCCAAATCCTGCCTGATGGTCCCTCCCCACAAGGACCCCCGAAATGATGACGACGGGCTGAACGAGAACAGGGGGCGTGTCAGCCACAAAAAAAGGGGGTGCCCTGATGCCACAGGGGGCACTCTGCTCTGCCCTCCACTCCCTTGGCGCCCAAACCCACCTAACCATGCCACCCAGCTCCTACTTCCTGCCCCCTACACGAGTGTCCCTCTGGAACCCTTACCTGGGTGCAGAACCCCCAGTGGGGCTGAGTTTTGGGTGGGGTGGAGCACCCGGATGGCCGCTGCTCAGTGGCCACGTCCCAGGGCTGAGTCTGTCAGTGGCACAGGGCTAGGGGACCCCACGCTGGTCCCAGCGGGCTCACCCCCTCCCCGGGCCTCCCAGCCGGACCACTAATGAACTGAGTAATTAGTGCAGCCACCAGAGAGGACAGAGACTTCGTTAACGAGGGGAGGCACAGGGCTAATGAGGGCACGGGGGAGGGGGCAGCTAAGAGACATTCCCCCCAGGAAGCCAGTGCCTGCATGTTGGCAGCAGACTGCCTGGGATGGCGAGGAGGGGTCACAAGTTGTCCCTCAGGTGTCTCCCAATCTATATGGGGAAGGCCTGACACCTTATTTGGAGCAAATTCATTTGAAGTCTCAAAGCCGGGAGGAGGGCACAGCCTATGCAGTAAATTTACCCTCTCCTTGTTAAGGGGCAGGATACCCATCCCCGTGGCAGCGAGGACCTTTTCCCAGGAGGAAGGGGAAGGAGTTTGCCAGTTTGCCAGGGCAGCCTGGGGGGGCTGTCCTCGAGTGTGACACCAGGCAAGGGGTGACACCTCAACCCTGCAATCCAAGGGTGCTTCCCCGGCAGCGACCTGCAGCATCCCCCACTCCCAGGGGACTCGGGATCCCGGGGGCTCCGTGTCCTCCGCACCGTGCACAGCCACTGGCAACACACGCTTGATAGGTACCCGTACATACACACACTCAGGACTACTCTTTCCAAGATGGTTTGACAGCTTTAATCACATGAAGGCACTTGGATCTGGTACCCCAGCCCTCCCCAGCCCCCCACGCTGCCTCTGCATCCCCCAGACCTCCCAAGGGTGCCCAGGGCAGGGGCTGCACTCCTCGGGTGCCGGAGCACCCACAGGCACTCGCTGGGCAGCGGCTGTGCTGGCGCCCTCTGACTTGTCTAATATAAAGTGCTGAGTTCAACCCTCCTGGCAGGGCAGGATGAGATCCAGGGCTGGCAGGGATCCAGGGGGCTGTGCTACACCACCCCCATCCCACCCCCACAACAGGGCAGGGGGTGTGGGGGGCTGGGGGCACCCCTGCTCACCCCCAGCACTGGGAGCAGGGCAGTGCCGGCAGGAGCCGGCTGAACAGCACCGGAAAGCTAAAACCCTTCACACCCACCCCCCAAATACTGCCCCACTCCCTGCGCTGGCACAGCGGTAAAAAGGCACCCATGATTTTTTGGGAAACCATTGCTTTTCCCTCTAAAAAGATACGAGGCATTGTCCATATTGTGACATTAAAAAAGGCCTGCCTGAGCTCAGCCCCCTCCAGAAAATCCCTCCCTGAGAGCCCCCAGACTCTCAAAGCTGGGGGACACCCTGGCACAAGTCCAACCCCACGGGGGTCAGGGTAACCCCAGGCTACAGGGGGGGCTGCAGCCTCCCCCACCCCCTCCCAGCCGGGGGACTGGGGCTGGGGTAAGGCTGGGAGGGGCACATTAAGGCTGGTAGGGGAGTCCCTCTCTCCCAGGAGTGGCAGCCTTTGGTGAAGCTGCAGATGGATATGGGGGGGGGGCGGTGCCCCCTCACCACAGGAGGGGACTCTTCTGTTGGTGACTAGAGTGGCTCCCAGTGGCACAGTGTAACTGGAGAGGGGGGGAGGCCACCTCCCCCCCAAAATTAGAAGAAACCGAGGTTGGTGGGGGTGAGTAAAGAGCCCCCCCCCAGGCACACCCCTTGCAGGGCTAAGGGAGAACTGAGACGTGGTGTCCCAAGGCACGTGGGAGGCATTTGTGCCCAGGGGCTCAGCCCTGAGGCTGGGCTGCCCCTGCAAAACGCAGCCCCTAGGTGGGGGCAGCAAGCATGAAGAGAGGCAAGGACATGCCCCCCATGAGGAGATCAGCTGCACCCAGGGCACAGTTAAGGGTATGGTGGCAGCCCTATGCACCAAGGCCAGTAAGACTCCCTGCATTTTTGGAGGGTGACAAGGTGTTAACCTATCCTGTAGCCTCCCTGCAGGCAGAGTCTGGATGGAGGGATCTAGTCTTCCCAAAGGCAGTGGAAAGCAGCAGCTGCTGACCCCACCCCCCATCCCCAATTGGGGGACAGAGGGGAAAAGGACCTGAGAACCGTTTTGTGGAGGGGGGGGACACAGGTTGGGGGGGAAGGGGGCAGGGGCTGGACAGTGGGGGAGGATGAGACCCCTCCCCAATAGGTCCTCAGCACAGCAAGGCAGTGGGTCACCCCACCCCACGGCAGAGGGGGCCTTCTCTGAGAAGGGGGGCACCCAGCTTCCTGGTGGGGGCACCCACATCTCCCACCACCAGCAGGCACGGAGGGCACCGGCACCCAGCAGGGCTGGGGAGGATGATGCGGGGCACACCGGGACCCTCCCTCCCCAAAATAAGGCACCTGGCTCCCCCGGTGGTGTCCCTTCACAGCACCCGGAGGGTGGGGGGGCCATTAGCTGTTAGTCCGCTGCTTCTTGAGCACTGCATACACATCCTCCACCTTGCTGAGCCTCTCGAAGAAGGGCAGCAGGTCCAGCAGTTCCGTGTCCGCCATGTTATCGAACCAGGAGGCCACCGGCACCTGCAGGTGGCACAGGGGACAGTGTGGCACAGGGGACAGTGCTGAGAGAGTGTGTCCCCCGCCACACCACCTCCACACCCTGCCCAGCCTTGCCCTGGGGTACGTACGGCGTTATCAGGGTGAAAGATGTAGGATGCGGGCGAGTTGTCCACAATGATGATCCGGCGCAGGTCACGGCCCAGGCGGCTCAGGTCCTTCACGTAGTTGCCGCGATGGAAAACACAGGATTCCCGGAAAAGTCGTGCCCGGAAAGCCCCCCATTTATCCAGCAGGTCAGCCACAGGGTCTGCATACTACAGACACAGGAGGGGGGAGGTCACTGTGACACACCACACCACGCTGCCCACCCCACAGGGAAAATGGCACCCAGATCTTCACTGGTGCCAGGTCTCACTGTGCCTCAGTTTCCCTGGCCAGTGCCTTGGAGGGGTAGGCAGGGAGGCCACCCAGTGCTAGTGCTGCCTGTGGGTACACAGGGGACAAGAGGCCAGTGATGCCTGCAGGTGGGCAGGCAAGGGAGCTGTGCCACTTGAGGGGTCTCTGGGAAGGGGTGGGCGATGCCAGGGCAGGTCAGGGGTACCTACCTTGGCCAGGCTGGCAGTGAAGAGCACGCACTCGAAGAGCTCACCCATGCGCTGTAGGAACTCGTCCACATGTGGCCGCTTGAGCACGTACACCTGCGGGCACGGACAGAGGGCAGCATGCTGCTGGCACCGGCTATGGCTCACCCAGCACCCCCACGTCCTCCCCAGGGACACCTGTGTCCCCACACCCAGCCAGCGAGAGCAGCTCCCTGGCCACAGCTCATGGGAGCTCCCTGTGCGGGCTGGGGGATGCCATGGCCCCGCAAGAATGTCCAGGGTGAAGTGTCTGGCCAGCTCCAGAGCCAAGTAACCGAGAACAGGCTGACTGCCCAGACCACAGCCTATCCTGGATTACTTGAAACCGGGGCTGGCCACTGCAGGAGGGCACCATGCCAGGATGCCCCTCACCTCCCTGCCCTGCAAAAAGAGGGGCAGGCACCTCTGCCCCACAATGTGCCAAAGCTGGCACCCTGACGCCTCCCATTACACCTTGGTGCAGAGCACTGGGAGGGCTCCCGGTCCTTGGGGAGGTGGAATGATGCCCCCCTCCCACCAGGCACCCACCCCACTGTTACCTGGTGCATGATGCCATCGATTTCCACGGGAATGATGAAGTCAGCGTTGTTCACTGGCTGGGGAAGGGCACACCAGGATGAGCACTGGGCACACCAGGCACCCCCTGCCCAAATGCTGCCTGCCCTCTGCTCACTATGCTCCCCTGCCAGCCCCACAGCCCCCTCACAGGGACACCCCAACTGACCCAGCTAGGCTGTGCTGGGCATCACTTTGTGGGAAAGGGTAGCAGAGCATGTGGGGGAGCGCATGGCAAGAGGTGTAGGGTGGGCCAGGGTGTCCCCCACCTTGAAGGAGCTGTGCACTAGGGTCTCATCCAGGTCGATGACCACACAGAGCTTGCTGGCGTCCTGTGGCTTGATCTCAGGCAGGAGGTGCTTGACAGCAGCCTGCAGCAGGGAGACACGGTCAGCAGGGTGGCAACGGGGTGGCCAGAGAGGGACACTGAGAGAAGTGACTGTTCACCCCCCAATCCTGGCCACACAGAGGAGGCGCAGGGGATGGTAACCCACCCCTGCCAGTGCCAGGCTGCGGGTGTGGGGTTACCTTGGGCAGTGCTCCGTTCTCCTCCACCAGCAGCGGTGCGCCAGTAGTGCCAGTGCAGGGCTCCCCTTCATCGCGGCACAGGCAGCAGAAGAGGGACTGGAGAATGCTGCGGCTTCGAGGCTTCTTGGCAGGGGTCTGGGTACCTGCAGGAGGGCAGAGGGGGTGAGGGGTACCCCGGAGGTACTCCCAGGACAGCACTGGGGACCAGGTGAGCCAGGTGTGGGTGTTGCCCCAGAGCCCCCGTGCCCTTATCAGACCCCAACACCCATCCGGTCGGCCTTCCTGCCCTGCCAAGCAACGGTGCCAAGGCAGCGTCGCTGACATGAGTGCTTGGTGACCACCCAAGCACAGCCTGTGACCCGGCACATCCCACTCCACGAGTGACCCCCGAGGGCTCCCCCTGCGTGACCGGAGACCCTACCACAAGGGCACGGGGCTGAGCCCGGGGACAGCCGTGGGTCCGGGGCCGGTCCTCGCTGTCCCGCCCAGGGGGGCACGGCCCCACTCGGGGGGATGGGGGGGGGGGGGGGGGGGGGGTGGTCATGGGGGCGGGGCCTCAAGAGGGAGGCGGGGCTTACACTCGTTCTTTTCCCCGCCTCCAGACAACTCCCTCGTCTCATTGGCCGACTCGAGTGCACCGGCGGCGAGAGGCCAATCAGGGCGAAGCGCCCGCCCCTGGGCGCCGTTCCCGCAGCCCCCATTGGCGGAGTGAGGGGAAACTGAGGCAGAGGGGCTGCCCCTGCCCACCCCGTGCCCCAGGGGCAGTGCGACGGCTCCAGCCCCAGCCCCGCTGGTCCCGGGGCCGGGTCCTGCCGCAGCCCGGGCCGAGGCTGCACCGGCCCTGGCTGTGCACCCCTTCAGGCGGGCCAGGGCCCCGAGCCCTGTAGCCCGTGTGGCAGGAGCTCCCCACTGGGGACGGGGCCCGTTCCTACGTTTGCTCCTCCCGGCCCTGGCAGCTTCCCAGGCCAGGGGGACGAGCAGCAGCCCCCGACAATCCCCCTTCGCTGGGTAGAGGGGACGCGGGGAACGGGACGCCGGCATACAGCAGGGCGCCCGGAGCCCTTCCTGCCTCAGTTTCCCCGCCGGCGCTGCGCGCACCCCTCGCCCGGCTCCGGAGGAAACAGCGCAGATAATCCGAGCAATGCCCCGAGCCTTCCAGGGCACCGCCGGGCGCCGAGGGGGCCGAAGCAGAACCCCCCGTGCCCGTGCGGGTGCAGACAGCCCCGCTCGCTCTGAGCTGCAGCCCCAGCGCATCTCCCAGCCCTGGGCAGCGGGATGCACGGGGGCGGGCTGAGGCGGCGCGCAGCTCATCACCCCTTCCGCGAGCAGCCCCCGCAGGCCCCCAGCCCCCCGGGGACCTCCCCCTCTCCCCTCTCCCGCACAGGAAGGGGGTGAGAGGGAGTAATATCCCCCTCCGCGTTACCTTTCTCCTGAAGCGGGGCGCTCCCCTCCTCCCTGCTAACCTGGGCGATGATGGACTGGTGCTCCATGGGCGCCGGGGAGGGGGGGTGGGAGGGGGCGGCCCCCCCCGGCGCGGCCCCCGGGGGGGGAGGCGGGGCGGGGGCCGGCGGCGGCGCGGGGCGGCGGCGCGGGAGCGGCGCCGCGGAGGAAACTTTGTTACAACATGGAGTTTCCTCCGCCCGGGCTGGGGCTGCAAACATGGATCCCGGGCGCGGTTTCAAGGAACCCCTTAAAAGGGCAACGACGGCGGGGGGGGGCCCTCCTCCTTCTCCCTCCTCCTTCTCCCTCCTCCTTCCTCCTCCTCCCGGCACCCGCGCCGCCCGGCAGGAGTTGGGGTCCCCGCCGAGCCGCGACTGGGACCGAAACGGGGAGTGTTCTGTGGTTTGGCTGGGAAGGACACCCCCCCTCCTTCCTCCATGGTGACGGTGCAGGGGTCCCCGACACCCCGCCGGGCTCTCCCATTCTCCCCGCCCCGACTGAGCACGGAGAGGGGAATCAGTCCTGCTGTCGCCCTCCATCCAGCTGGCAGCCCGGGGATCCCTCTACAGCTGCCCCCAGCTTACGAACGTGTCTCTCCCCACGCTGGGCGTCCCCTGGAGCAGAGACCCTGCACTAGCGGCTCAAGGCTGGGGGGTCCCCATTATCCGCCGAGGGCACATCCCGCATTGCCTGTACGGGCCAGCGGTGCGGGACAACAGGTGCTGGGGGGCCGCAACAATAACCGCCGCTTTTTTCTATCGTTCTGTCTTTCTCCTGCCCAATTATTTGGGCAATTAATAAGTCTATATTATCAATACATATACGTTCCCTTACAACTCCTTCCCTCCTGCCTTCGGCGGGGAAACGGGGCTGTTTCCAGGCGCTTTCTGAAAAGCGACTCGTGACGGGAACTTGTGGATGGCACAAGTCCCTCAGAGGAAACCCGCCCGTCAAGTGCAGAATCCTTCAGCCCCCTCCCCTCGCTAGCCCTGGGGGGCTCTGCCGGGACAGTCTCTCACCGCCGTGCCCCCCAGCCCCGCCCAGGCAGCGTCCGGCCCGGGAGGGGTCCTGTCCCGGTCACCACCCTCCCCATCTCGGTGGCAGGAGATGCTGTGCGCTCTGTCAGCACTGCCGTGAGGGTGCAGCAGGTTGGAAATTTCCCATCTGAGCTCATTTGAAATCTTTCCACCTCTCCCACCTGCGGTTTGGGAACTTCAGGAGCTGAGATCGCCTTTTCTGGCCCAATAGGAACCAGGGGCAGAGCGAGGCAGACAGGTGGGCGGTGGCAGACCCCGGTTACCGCTCTATTCCCCGGGGCTGAGCCGACACGGCACTGTGGGAGCAGCCCCTGGGAAACAGCGCTGCGAGAGGACCGTCCCACCTCCCAGCGTGGGGCACAAGGGGACATGACACCTGCCCACGGGTGACTGCGCTGGGAAATGGGGCCCGGGTTTGGGAGGTCTGCCACAGGGAACTGCGATGCTGCGGGGCTGGCAGATCTCTGGCAGTACAAAAGCCGATTTACACCTGCAGTACCCGCACTGTCGGCGACACGTGGAACATCCCGACACCAAGTGTCCCCGGGGAGCCATGGCAGGGACCAGCTGCTCTTGGGAACGGGGACACTGCATCCTGCCACTCCCTCCGCCGGTTCTGATGGCGGGCAGCGGCTGTGCCTCAGTTTCGCTGCCCCTCCGCAGTACGGCAGCCGGCTCCCACATCAGGCAGCCACCACCGTCTCCCGGCCCAGCAGGAGGAAAAGGAAGAAAGAGGCTGTGCTTCCTCTGGTCTCTATTTTGGGCTGACCTTTGTGCTCCTTTAACCCAGGTAGAACTGGACAGGATGTCTGCCTCATCCCCAGCGTCCAGCTGGGCTGGGCTGCTGGGGGATGCTGCTCTCTGTGGGGACAGCTGCAGAGGCCATGCACTTGTCCTGTCCAGGACCCCTGTCCCTTTGGCTACATCCTCCTCCTCCTCCTTCTCCCTCCCTGATGAGTCCAGCCAGGCCCTGCTAGTCCTCCAATTAATGCAATTAGAAAAGTCTCTGGGCCAATGCCTGCAGCGATATTTGGAGCACCGCTTCCAGTTCCACTGCCTGCTTGGGGCAGATTGGGCAGCTGGAGGGCTCAGGGAGATGCTATCCCTGTCCTGGGGCTGTGTGACAAGCCCAGGCCAGCTACATTGTTTGAGCTGTGGGGTACAAGGCAGAAAAGCATCAGGCTTCCCTCAATTGGGCACTCAGGGACCCCTCTGTCCCACCCCACTGCTCCTTGACTGGGGTCCCAGATGCTTTCCCCTGTTCTCCAACCTAGCCCTGACTCTGGGAGCTCTGCCCCATGGCTAAGGAACCCCAGAGATAGGTCTTGGAGGAGCACACTTCTTCCTAATGGTTGGATGGAGACAGGTGTCCCTGGGCTGAGGGTGCTCTAGGCTGCAGGTCCCAGTTGGAGAGGGGCAAATCCCACAGGCATAATCCTGCAGACCCCAGGCCCCCAGCCTTCCCCCACCCTGATGCCCACCCCTTGATGACCCCCCCCAAGACTGGTACGCCCGGGCAGGTGCACCCCGAGCGAGGGGCGTCTCCTGCTCCTCCTCCTGTGTCTCGGCTGCGCCCCCGGAGGAAGGCGAGCCCCCATCTTTCAGTGGGCCCCACAGCTCTGGCCCCTCCTTCGAGCAGCCAGAGGCCGGGCCAACGCGGAGGCGGGAGAGGCACCGCCCCACCCCGTGCGCCATCGCCCTTTTAAGGAAGGGGACATTCTTCACATAAACAAGAGCGGCCCCCGGGAGCGGGGGGGGGGTCCCTTTCCAGAGTGGGGGGCACGGGCTGGGGGGTGCCCGGCCCCCAGAATTCCCCCTCCACCGCCCGGCCGGCGTGGGTCGCGAAGTGCGAGTTTGGGGTGGGGGGGTCCGGGGAGAGGGGGGAGCCTTGAAACAGCCAGGGAGCGTCTCGCAAGTGCGGACCGCGGCGGCGGCCGAAGCGCGGTGGGACCCCCCCCCCCGCCGTGCGGGACCGGGGAGGGGGCGACGGCTGGCCCCGGGGAGCGCCCGAGAGGCTTCGCATCCGCATCCGGCGGTACCGCCAGGCGGGAAACGGGGCATCCGGGGCGGGGAGGGCACGGTGGGGCCCCCCACGGCCCCCGCATCCCCCCCCGGCCCCCGGGGAATGCAAAAAGCTGGCGCTGAGCCCCCCGCGCCGCCACGGCCACGCGTTGGCAACCCCGCCCCTCCCCCGGCCGGGGCAAAGGGGCCGTCCCCGGGGGGCGGGTGGGCCGAGGGGTCCCCGCCCCACGCCGGGCCACGCAGCAGCAGCGAGGCCGAGGCAGCTTACAAACACGCCGTTTATCAGCCGTCCCCCTCCCCCCGAGTGTCGGAGCCCTCCGTGGGGATGGGGCCGATCCCGGGGCTGGCCCCGCCGGCGGCGGGCGGTGGAGGGTGGTTAGCAGTCCTCGGCGGTAATTAGCGGTCCCCGGCGGTGATTAGCGGTCCCGGGGGCCGGCGGTTCCTCGCAATAATGAGCAGGGGAAGTCTCCGACGCGGCTCATTCACTGAAGCGTCTGTGCCGAGGGATGGGAGAACCTCCCGCTGCTATCCCACTCCCCTTGCGTCAAGCCTGGGCCAGCACCCCGGAATTGGCGGAGGTTGGGGGTGGGAAGAAGCGCTGAGCTCCAAGATCTTGGGGGGAGGTCTGCCGGTCTGTAAACCCTTTCCTTGCTGGGTGCATCTCTGGCTAAAAGATGCCCGGACTCGGAGTGGCAGCAAACCCGTGTCCGGTGTGAGGAGGCCGCGCTGGGCAGGGACGTGGGGATAATAAGCAGCGTGTCACCGTGTTCCTGTCGGGTCGAGGGCGAGACCAAAATTGAAGCGGCTGTGGTGGCCCCGGGCCAGGAACCGGGCTCCGTGCGCGATGCTGCATGTCCAGATCTGCAGGGGCAAAGGCGACAGGTCGATGAGCACCCGCCAGGGACACTGTCCCGCCCCTATCCCGCGGTGCCAGCCCTACCAGGTAGGCGACGAAAGCCAAGTAGGCAGCCAGTAGCAGGCCCAGGGGAATGTGGTACTCCAGGCCATGCAGTGTTGGCAAAAACTCCACCACGAAGTAGATGTTGATGGCACACACCAGCCCCGTGATGAGGGTCATCAGCACCTTCCCTGGGCTGCGAGCAGGGCAGTGGGCATCAGTGCCAGGGCAGGGCCCCCACCCTGTGGGCCACTGGGCACAGCGGGCTGGGGAACTGAGTTTGTAGGTGAACCAGACCCCGAGTGGGACACCTCTGCACCCATCAGCTATATTTCACCCTGTGGTGGGGCTCTAGGTGTGGACTTTGGCTACCTTCCAAATCCAGGGCAGGATGCTGAGGGTCCAGAGGTGCCCAAAGGAACCAGATGTGTCATTGGGAGGAGGATGACAAGGCTAGTGATGGGGTCTGTTCTGCCCTGGGCAGGTGGGAATGAACACACCCCTCCAATGTCCATACACTAATTGCCCCATGGCATCAGCTGCGGGGGCAGGACGGGCCAAAGGGAAGGTGTCTGCAGCCAGAGCTCCCCACTCTGCCTCCTCTGTGCCTCCCCATGCCCTGGCACTCACAGGCTGTTGCTGAAATCCTGCATGAGTGGATGCAAGCTGGTGAAGGTGAGGACAGGCAGGACGGCAAAAGGCAGCTGAAAGGAGAGGGGGATGAGGACGTCACGGCTGCCAGGCTGGGCTGTTTGGGAGCAGGTGATGTCCCCCCACCCCCTTACCAGGATGCTCTGCAGGACGTTGAGCAGGTCATTCATGCCTGTGAGGTGGCTGACATCCTTGAAAGCGGCCACGAAGACAGTGGGCAGGATGGCAAAGGAGCGGGTGAAGAGCACCCGGGTGAAGCGAGACCAGCGGAGCTGCAGGAAGCCCTGGAACACGGCAGAACCTGCACCCTCGCTGTGCCTGGGGCACCGTGTCCGGGCGACCCCCTAAACCCTGGCTGGGAGGAGCCTGGGGGTCATCTCTCCCTCCTTTGTGCCAGGGCACTGACCGGGCTCTTGCAGGGCTGCCGGGCCCCGCTAGGTGTCAGCTCCGACTCATTAACAGAGGATCTAATTAATTAGGGAAACACTGCGTGGGGCACCACAGGGTGCAGTGGGTGGGCACTGTCTCTATCCCACCTCCTGAGGGAGACTGGTGCTAGCAAGTTGCCACCCACCAGCTCCCTGCAGGAATGGTGGGCAGTTATCTCTTCCAAATACTCCCGGGGGGAGTGTGCTGCACATAGAACCCCTCCACCCAGAGCCCACCTGTGATTTTCCTGCTCTCATCCCCTCCCTGTGGGGGCAAGGGCCAGCATCCCTATCTCTCACCTGCATGACGAACTGTCCTGCGTAAGTCCCGGTCATTGTGGAGCTCTGTCCTGCTGCCAGGATCCCGATGCCCCAGATGTACAATGCTGCTGCCCCGAAGTAGCAGCCCAGGATGACACCCTGCGTAGGGACACTCCAGTGGGCACCCTAAAGTATCCCCTACCCAGGCATTCCCATCAGCTCCCATCTTTCTAGTGGGGTTATAACTGCCCCAGGGCTTGATGGGGAGAGTGATATATCCCCCAAATGGGCATGGATGCTCACTGGACACAGCTGGGTGGCACTCACCCCCTGGTAGATATCCACAGAGACTGTCTTGTTGTTGGTGGGGAAGATGCCAGCATAGTGACTGATGCTGCTGTTGACACACTTGTTGTGCTGTAAGACATGGCAGGCACGAGTGTGACAGCCACCCAGCAGCTCTCACAGACACAGGGGGATCCCCAAACATCATGTCTCAGGGAACAAGGACATGCAGTCCCCAGGGGATGCTCGTTCTGCCCATGTCCAGAGCTGAGCACAGCCGTTATCTCCCTGTGGACATGAGGTGACACTCACCACGTCCTCATTTCGCTGCTGGTAGAAAGCCTCGCCGAAGACAGCCATGACAAAGAGGTTGATGAGGAAGGAGACAAAGAGGGCCAGGCAGGACTCGATCAGGAAATACATATTGGCCTCCTGCACTGCCTCCTTCTTGGAGCGGTCGATCACCCGTGTCTGGGCATGGCCAGTGACGTGGGTGTCACAGGGTCACCTGAGCACCCCTGTCCCACAGCCAGGACCAGCTGGTCCCCACCAAGGGTACCCTGAGGCAACCTGGCAGAACAGTGCCCATGGCAGTGCCTTGATCTCACCTTGACCAAGGAGGAGTGGAGGAAGATGTTATGGGGCATAATGATGGCGCCAATGATGCCCATGGCCTGCAGCAGCTCCTTTCGCCCACAGCCCTGGCAGCTGGGCAGGAAAATGCCCTTCAGCACCTCCAGCTGCCCTGGACTCACCATCACGTACTGGGAAGCAATGAGAAGAGGCACTGTGAGCTGCCATCCCCCTACCACAGGCTGGTAGCAGTGGGGACACCATGTGGCAGTGTCCCTTGCCAGCCTAGCAGGAAAAGGGTTGTTCTCAGCTCCCCCCTTCACCTCATAGCCAAAGGTCACGACCATGATGGTGATGAGGAGGCCGAAGAAAGCCTCCAGTTTGCGGAGCCCTAGAGAGGTCAAGAGATGGGGTGGAACAGAGCAGGGGACACTGGTGCCACATCGGCGCAGGTGCTGCCTGGGTGGCAGTACCCCCAGCCCTCATCCTGGCACTCACCGTACTTATCGAGGAAGAGGAAGAAGAAGGTGTCCACGATGGTGATAAGGACCCCACCCCAGAGGGGGATGCTGCAGGATGGCCAGGGATGGGATTAGATACGTGGCCCTCTGTGGAGTAGGGCCATGGGGGAGGCTGGGGGTCCCTGTGGGGAGGCTCACCGGCCAGCTGAGAGCAGGCTGAAAGCAATGGCTGTCCCGATCACCTCCTGCATGTCGGAGCCGATGATGGCAATCTCAATCATGAGCCAGAGCAGCACACGGGGCACCTGAAGGAGACAGGGCACCGTGTGCTGCCTGAGCCCACAGTGGCATGTAGCTCTGGGCAAGCTGGCAGAGCATCCTGTGTGCAAATCCCTGTCTCCAGCTGTAGCAGACCACACAGAGCAGCATGGGGACCCTGAAAGACCCCTCTCAGCTTCTTTCACAACACAATCTCAGGATGAAAGATGGATGCTAAATCCGAGCCTGTTCCTCCCCTCCTCATCCCTGCCCCAGTGAGAGCTAAGGATACGACCCATCTCTAGATATGGGGGGCTTGAAGGAGGCGGGGCAGAGGGGTGTGTCCAACCCTCCTTTTGGGGACCTGTTATTCAGCCGGCATCTCCATGTTCGTTCCCCCGACCAGGATCTTGACACTTAGCCGGGAGCCTTAACTCTCCCCCTGCTCTGTCATGTGATCCCTCCCCTCGAGCGCCCCCAACTTTCTGTCCCAACACGCACAGGCTTTCCCGCGTCTTTCCCGCTTCGCGTTGCTGCCCCGACGCCTGTCCTCACTCCCGCGGGGACGCTCTCATGTGTCCCCAGGTCAAATCAGGACACTGAAGTAGCTGCTTACCGCCTCTCACCCTGGGCCGCTGTACTGCGGGGGTGTGGGCACTAGGAGGGGAACGCCGGGGCTTGGCGGGCTTTGGGGAGCCCCTGGGAGAGGCAAGTCTCTCACAGCATCTTCCTGCTCCTCTCCAGCCCTGCAAGTCCCTGCTAGGACTGTCACCAGCCCAAGCACAGGGTCCGCCCCAGACTGATCCCAGGGGCCTCCCCATGGTTGCTCACCTTGGGATAATAGAGGTAGCAAATCTCGCCCAGGTCCTTGCCGGTCACCACGCCTAGACGGATGGCCAGGCGCTGGCACAGCAGCCCCAGGATGGTGGCCCACAGCAGCACCCACAGCAGCTGGGGGGCAGGAAGGAGGCAGGAGGCAGTAGGGACTGGGTACTGGGCAGGATCCGGCTGCCCGGGGGTCCCCAGTTCAACCAGGGTTGCAGGGAAGAGAGGGGTGCAGGCGGTCTCCCAGCCCAGTCAGAGGGGTGCCCCCCCCGGCACCTCTGGGTGCCCTCTCCCTGTGCCAAGAGCCCCCCGTGCCCTTCCTGCTCCCGGGCTGGGGAAGCCAGCTGCCCTGGGCAGCCGTTGGCGCTGGAGAGGTTACGAAACGCCAGCCTGCTTCCTGAGCCCGGAGCTGGGCTCACCTTGAATCCCGCCAGTGCCCCGCATTGCAGGTCTGACTCCACGTTGCCTGGGTCCAAGTAGGCGATGCTCATGAGGAAGCCAGGACCGGTGAAAACCCAGAGTTTCCTAAAGCTGAACCCATGCTGGGACAAAGCAGCAGGTCAGAACCAGGAGCCCCCGTTCAAAACCAGTGTCTCCTAATTGCACATCCAATTCCCTTTAGCCCAGTGCTGCCTGCATGGATGTGCTTACCACATGGAGGTCATTTTCCTGACAGTTTTGGAGAGGGAACTGCTGCTCCCAGCCTCTCCCTGTTAGCAGCAGTGCTGGAGGGGCAATGAGCTCCGTCTCATCCATTGGACAGTGGTTTGCAGGGGGTCCCAGGGCTGTCAGGCACTATTAATTGCATTCTATGGGATTCCACTACTGTCCTCTGCTTTTGCTACTCCTCCTGACAAGTGGCTTTTGCTACTCCTCTCTTCTCTACTGCCCAAGACCAGACAAGGATGGGGGGGGGACTGGTGGGGTGCAAAACTGCCTTGGGGAGCTCCACTGGGCTCATCCATGGGTGGCCCAGGAGGCGTGTGAGCAGTGGGGTGATCCTTGAGGCTGGGTAGCACTTTGCCCCATTGTCTTCATTTCTCCATCTGGAAAACTTTAAGCATGGAAACACTCAGCCTAGGGCTGTGACTTGCCTGAGCTGCGTCTGGGGTGCTGGGGGCATGTCCCAAGACACATATTCCCCACTGCAGTGGCCCTTTGCCCCCACACCTCCAGCTCCTTGCAGCACTCTCCCGCTCCCCCGCCCTCCCTGAGACAGCCTTGTGGCACCTACCCCACTGCCCTTGGGGATGCTGATGAGCTCATCCAGGTAGGTCTGGTCCTGAGTGCCAGGGTGCTGCGGGGGTATGGGACTCCTGCCAGTGCTGTAACTCTGCTCTTGGCCTCTGTTCAGGGACCTGGTGAGGCCTGAGGGGGACAAGGAAGAGGAGAGGAGGTGGCAGCCTGCAAGGGGGACAAAGGGCGCTGGTGGGCTGGCTGCCCTGGTACCAGCTTCCTCCAGTCCCACCTAACCCTGGTTGATGAACCCCATGAGGGACAAGCACCAGTTTTCCAAGGGGGCCATAAGGATGGCTATATGGGATCTATCAAATGCTACTCAAAGGGATCAGATGCCATCTCCAGCTCAGGTGTCCCTAAAACCCCAGTCTCAGTCCCATCTTCACCAGTCCAAAAGCCAAGTGCATTTCTGGGCAGCAGGGACAGGAGGGGACCCTTCTCCAGCTCCTGCTGCTGGATGGGCACAGAGTGAGGACAAGAAGCTGGTACTGGTCCTAATCCCCTCTCTGCAGCCCACCTACATCCTGGGAACTGGTTGAATCACATTCCCAGGCTTGAGGGAACAGAGGATGGGGCAGGTGAGGAATCCTGGGCAGGCTGGGGGAGATGGTGCCCACGGAAAGACGAAGAACAGCCAGGGGTCCCAGGGTGGAGGGAAGGGGTCTAGAGGATGAAAGGAGGCACAAGGGGTCCCAAGAAGTGTTGTGAGGCTCACCTGGTTCCAGTGATGCCATGAGTGGACCCGATCCAGCTGCAGTGCTGAGACTGCCTGATTTCAGCATTGAGTGCAGTGCCTGCCGCCCAGCTTTTAAAGGACACCCCCGCAGTTGTGTCATTCCCTCCCCCCCCCCTCCAGAAGGAGAGGAGAAGGATAGGAGAAGGAAGTGCTCCTTCCCTACCCCTATGAACACACAGAGTCTCGGTTCCCCCCCTGTGCCAGGAGGCCCCTTCCCTCCCCTTTGCCTCACACACATGCAAACACGAGGCACCCTCACTGGGGCGTGGGAGCACGTTTGCCTGTCACTCTCCATCACATGCCAGAGGTTCTGCTTGGGTGACTGGGAGGAAAGCGGACAGAGTCCCACAGAACGAGAAAGGAGGACTGGCCCCACGGGAGTAGGGGAAATGCCATAGAAGTGGGAGTGAGGAGGAAGCAGGCACGTGTTGCATAAGCAGACCAAAATGCATCCTTAGCTGCTGGGGGAAGCACTCAGCCAGGCAGGCTCTGTAACACAGGGTGCTCACATCACCCTTGGGTGCAGGGACCTTCATGCCAAAAATGGGGTGCCAGTGTTGCAGTGCCAAGCTGTGCCAACAAAAATGGGACACTCCAGCCCCAGGACCCTCATGGTTGTGGAGGTGGAAAGAGGAGCATCTCAGGTGCCCCGATGGGTGCCTGGTTAGTACCAGCTGCCCTTCTGGGGTACCCTTCTGCCAGCCAGGCTGTGTCCCACAGGGAGGTGGGCAAGGAGTGTCCGCCAGAAACATGTGATGTGGTGGCAGGCACAGGCATGTGAGCCTGGCCCTGCTCCACAGTATGCCCCAGGCACCCCCCACTCCCTGAGCAAGGGCTAGAACAGCTGGGAGGGGGACAGGGTCCCACCCAGAAGGCCTGGTGGGGCTTTAGCACACAGCTCAGCTCCACCTGTCCTCCCTGAGCCTCCGTTTCCCCAAAGCAAACTAGACTGGACAGGCAGTGCTGGCTGCTTTATTTGCTGCTCGCTGGAGGGTGGTCAGGTGGGGAGTTGGGGAGGGGGCTGGCAGCCCCTGTGGAGGCAAAGGGGGTCCCAATGGGCCGCTGGTGGGCGAAGAATTCCGCAGCAAAGGAGATGGGGTCATGTGGCTGCTGGAGGAGCAATGCCTGGAGGAAGTCAGACAGCAGTGCCCGGACCTCGGGGTGCTGCTGGAGGTAGGCAGCATGGGATAGTTGCAGCTCATCCTGCAATGGGGTGGACAGAGTGGGTGAGGTGGACATGAACACACATTTCCCCGCTGGGCACTGTGCCAGGGAGAGGGGGACAGGAGCCGGGGTCCTTTCCCACACTTTAGAAGGTGTGAGGAAGGATGTTGGTCAGCCTGCCCTCTCAGTGTGCCTCCTGGACACATCAGAGAGACCGTGCTGGAGACTGGCACAGCCCCATGTCCCCTTGTCCCCATGTCCATCCATCTTACCTTCCTGTCCAGGAAACAGGAGTAGAGCTGGATGTCTTCCTCCCAGTCCAGGGGCTCTTTGGGGAAGGGAAGCTGGGGCTCGAACCTACCTGGCAGCAGAAAGGAAGGGCAGGGTGTTCCCACTTGACTTTCAGACAGGGGGCAGGGGCTGCCTGTGCTGGGGAGGGCATAAGCCTCCCCTGCTCAGTACCCGACTTGTTGAGAATGGACTCATCCTGTAGAAGCATCCGCACTGGGGAGCCAATCTTCATCAGCTGAGCCAAATACCTGAGAGGGGAAGAGCCCTTGTCTGCCCCATCCTGGGTCCCACCAGACTGGCAGGGCTGGGGTGCCTCTGACCAGACCCTGCCCTTACCCGTTGGGGAGGAAGCTGCAGTGCCAGACAGTGGAGGCGCCTGTGCTGGTGTGCACGGCTCGCTTGATCACAAGCACCTCAGTCTCTGCCGAGCCCACTGCCTGCCGCTGGATGCCCAGGGCAGACTGGGGGCGGTACAGCCAGGGGTCAGCCTTGTCTCAGAGTCGCCCCTGCCTCCAGGTGCCATCCCCCTGTGCCCCTCCATGCTGTCAACCACATTCTGCCCACTTCCACTTCCCACATTCCACCCTGGTATCCCCAACCTGACCCAGACCCCCCCAAGATCCCACAGGCCCTCCTGGCTGGTGGCTCACATAGCTGGAGGTGCACAGGTCGCCCTCAGTGTTGATGGCTGGGAAGACAAGGTCGGGGGGCATTGTCTGCCGGCGTGCCAGCACCCGCAGCAGCAGGAGGCTGGCACCCTCCAGCAGCACCCCTCGCAGCTTGGCCCGGCTGTAGGAGAAGCTCAGGCACTGTGGCTCTGCCTGTAGAGAGACTTGGCTACCTCATGGGACAGCCACAGCTCCAGCATCCCCAGGGACAGCAACCCCCAGAGCCTGGGGCAGCCCTGGTGAGACAGGCCAGCTGTGCTGCCCCCTCCCAGGATGTGGCTCTGCCCTCATCCTCACCTCTCCCTCCTGCAGGGTCTTCGTGACAGTCATCCCATGCTCGTGGCTCACAATGTGGGTCGTCTTCTCTGTGGGGTGTGGTCTGAGCTGCGGGAGGGGTGGCAGGCACGGGGTGGAGGGTAGGGTCAGGGCACCCCCTCCTCTGAGGTGGCACTCTCCAGCACCGCTGTCAGTCAGGGTACCATTCCGGATGCATTGCGGGAAACTCCCCACCCCAGCTGCCACCCAGAGGAGAGGACAGGGACCACACCAGGCTGGTGGGGCAGAGCTGAAGTCTAAGCATGACAAGGGACACCATACTGCCCACAGTAGCCTTGCAGGGGGCACAGCCCCCAGGAGGGCACCACTGCAGGGCACACCCCAGGGCAGCCGGTAGGACACAGGGAAGGGGACATGCCACCACCCTATCAGTCACCTCCAAGTGCTCCTGCTCCTCCTGCTCCAGGGTCTCCAGCTGCCAGGTCACGTAGGCTGGCAGAGCAAAGCCATGCTCAACCAATCCCGTTGGCACTGTCCCCATTCCCAGCCCTCAGGCCTGGTGGACAGGGATGTTCCAGCCCTGGGGAGGAAGGAACTCCCCATAGCCACCCTGGCTTACCTTTGAGACTGCTGGAGACAGGCACACCATCCTGCTTGCCTCGGAACCTGGTTTGCACCAGGATACAGCTCTGCACCGGCTCACCTTCCCGCTGGTAGGGTGCCCACTGGGCTGCCATCCACCACTGGCCCTCCGCCTTGTCCCTTGGTAGGGCCCCCGCGGCCACCACTGGCAGCGTCTCAGCAAACAGGCACCACTCCAGCTCTTTCAGCCCTGCACAGAGGGATGGTGACCCCAACCAGAGGGACAGTGACCGCGAGGAGATGGTCACTCTGGTCACTCCGGTCACTCTCTCCCGGAGTGACTGCCGCCCCTTGCCCAGTGCTCCTCCCTGTCTCCATTCCCCCCCACCCGCAGGTTGGGCCGAGCCCCTCACCATTTATCCCGCTCAATCCCTCAGTACCCGTCCCCTCCTGCCGGACCCGGTGCTCCCCCACCTTTCACCGGGCACGGTGTGGCGGGACAAGGGGGAGGCTGGAGGGGGCACGCACCGATGAGGCTCAGGAACTCGGCCGCCACGGTGGGGTTCTCCTGTGGGCTCTTGGCAGAGGGCTCCATGCCTGGCCTGGGGGCTCCTGCTGCCGGCCCCTCAGGTGACGGGGCGGCGTGGCCCCCCCGAACCTCGGTACCCGCCCCACGCGTGACCCTGGGGAGGGCAGTGACACCCACCCCGCCCTGCAGCCCCTGTCGCCCCCGTCCTCCCCCCGGCCCCCGCCCTGCCGGCCCCCGCCCTGCCGGCCCGACGCCTCCCGTCTCCCGGGCAACGCCCTGGCCCCGCCTCTTAAAGGGGCCGCGCCCCGCCGCCGGGTTTAGCGCCGGGGGTGTCCCTACAGACAAGGAGAAAAAGGGACGAACAGGTGTAAAATCGATCTAGTTTTTTATTTGGGGCGTGGGGATGATTGTGGCTCCGATCCCCAGTGAAGCAGCACTTCCCATACCCCAGCAGTGTGACCCTATGGCCTCATCCCAGTGTGTGTGTGGGGGTGTGTGTGTGTGTGTACGTACAGGGGGGCTCCGGCATCAAGGATGGGGTGCTGGAGAGGAGCTCCTTGCCTAGAGGTAGTACTGCCAGCCCGCCTCCCCTTGCTGGCTCCATCCCAGCCCCCACAAAGGAGATGCACAACACTGGGATCTGGCTTAAGGGGAGGGGGCTGAGTGGTGGTGGTGGTGGAAGGGAAATTGGAGACACCCAGAAAAACGAGGCGGAGATTGTAGGAAAAGCCCTTGGTGCCATTCCTATAGCCCCAGCTATAGGATGAGTGAGGCGAGGGGCTACAGACCCCCCAAGAGGGGATTGAGGTGCTTCTACATGTCAGCTGGTGACTCCCAAGTTCAAGGGAGCAAAGGCAGGGATCACCTATGGGGTGCTCACTTAAAGGGGTGTCCACTCTTCCCCCTCCCCCAACCCTGTACTCCAGGAGGGAGATTCACAGTAAAACAAACAACACAGTCTTGGGCCCCGTGTGCCCAGCCATCACCCGGCCCCGTGGAAAGGGGGGATCTGGGGAGTGAGGGCGGATCTAGGTGGCTTGGTAGAGATCCTTGCGCCTCCGCACCTCCTTGAGGACACGGGCACGAAAGGCGTCAGGGTCCTCCCCCACGCCCTGCCACAGTCCCAGTGCCTCCTGCAGCTCTGGCCGGTGGGTCCGCAGGAAGGGGTTGTAGGTCTGCTCTTCCCCCAGCGTGGAGGGGCACTGTAGGGGCAGCTGTTCAGCTCCCCTGCTAGAGGCAGCACCCCCGGCAGGGAGCTGGGAATGCCCCCAGCACCCCCTGCCCCTATGGCACCCACCATGCAAGAGGGTGTTGGGATGCAGCATCCCTGCCAAGGGAACCCCGTGAGGGGTTGGGGTAGTGGGTGCTGCACCCAGGGAGCCTCGTGCCTCACCGTGCTCTTTTTCTCCTGGCGTTGCTGCACTGCCCACTGCAGCTTCTGCTCCAGCGCAGCATTGTCCAGCTCCAGGAGGCTGGCAAAGGTCAGGCACTCCAGTGCATATTCGTGGCCTGTGGACCCGCATACACAGCCTTTAGCATCACCCCCACCCAGCTCTCCACCTTGGCAGTGGGGACTAGGGGGACGCAGCAGCTCTGCCCTGCTGTTGGGGACGCTCACCTGGCCAAAGCAGCGTGTCCTCGCCCAAGCCCATGGCCACATCCAGGGAGGCGAGCATGGTCTCAGGGGAGCCCTCAAACGGCCTGCCTGGACCCCCACACAACCGCCTGTCATGGGGGGTCTGGGGCTACCCCTAAGCCCATTCCAGGATTGGATAACTCCCCAACACCCCACCCCCCAGTCTGGGGTGGGGTGCACTCACCACAGCCAGCAAGGAAGAGGAGGTCCCCGGAGAAGAGGCAGGAGGGGCTGCCAAAGGGGCCCCCGTCCAGCACGTACACCATGTGGCCCACAGTGTGGCCAGGCGTGGCGAGTGCCTCGAAGGTCAGGCAGCCCACGGTCACCTTCTCCCTGTCTGCAAGTGGGCTGTGCCGGGAGCAGGGGGCACCGTCAGGGTGCTCCCCCCAACCCCAGCACCTCAAAATACTCACCTCCCCTGGCAACCCTTCCCGCACACTGGGGTCAGGAGCATGCCAGGACTCTGCCCAACATGGTATTGGGGGGATGGACTGGTGGGTGAGTGCTGCAGACAGTGGTGGTTGGGAATGAGCCTCCCCCCCCAAATTTACAGGGGTGCTAGAGGGGTGCAGGACTTACTTGGTGAGCTGTGGGATGGCATCGAGAGCGCTGCCATACACCCTGCAGGAGTTGTGCTTCTGGCAGAGCACCTCGTTCCCTCCGCTGTGGTCCCTGCAGATAGGGAGGGCAGAGACCCTAAATGTACCCCCCCATACTCTCCCCACTAAATGGGGCAGGGCTGAGGGTTGCCTCAAGTGGGGCAACCTTCACAGCAGCTACCAACCCTTCCAGGGCCAGCTCTTGCCCCTTACCAGTGTTTGTGTGTGCAGAATATGGCCTCCAGCACCACCCCCTCTTCTTCAATGGCAGCCTGGGAATGGGGAGGAAATACGGACAGAGAGATTAGGGGGGACAGAGAACCCAAGTACCAGTTTCCCCCAAAACCCTGTCTACCCCAGCTCCCCTGTCATGCTCCAATCTTGCCTTGGGCACTAAGGGCTGCAGATTAGGGGCAGATTTGCTCCCCTCTAACCCCAAAATAACAGAGACATGCCACCCCCTCACCTGGAGACAGCCAAACACCAGGTCAGAGTGGTTGTGGGGGTCTCACCTGTACAGCCAGGGGGTCAGAGGGGTCAATGACGGCTGCTTGGCTGGAGCCAGTGTCGATGACCAGGTAGCTGTAGTTGTTGGAGAGCACGGGAATGGGCAGGATTTTCACCCCTGGGGGAAAACAGACAGAATCAGGGCATGACTTCCCCCTGGCTGGAAAAGAGGGAGTCCAGGCCAAACTCCCCACATCTTACATCAAATTTTTAGTTAAACATGCTTTGGGCAATTCGGTGATGGCAACCCCTCCCCAGCCCAAAGTGTCAGTGCTGGGGGACACTGCAGGGCCGCGGTGTGGGAGGGGCTCCCCAGGACTCACCAGGGAAGCAGTAGGGCTGGGGCACGGAGTGGCCGTGCGGGTACCGCTCCCGCGCCTTCTTCACCTGCCGCTGGTAGAAGAGGTAGCCCAGGCGTGTGCGGGCGTACAGGCTGTACCTAGGGAGGGCAGACACTCCTAGGCATTAAACCCCAGCTCCCCTAAGGAGCCCTCTTGGGAAGGGGGCTACTGCTGAGGCTGCAGCTCCCACAGGGAACATATACAGGGCCACTTTCTCGTTCGTGGCGGGCTAGAGGTGGTGCGTGTGTACTCCACATCCCAGATGCGTAGTGGTGGCAGGACTGGCTCCCCAAGCAGGCACCCTCCAGCTGCTTCCAGCAGCAAGGACTGAAGGGCATTGCTGCAGGGAGCTCACCAGGAGGGGCTGGAGCTGGCTGTTCCTCCCCATTCTCCGCGGGGGCCATGCCTAAGCTTGCCATAGTATGGGGCATCAGGGAGAAGAATGGGCCGAGGAAAAGGGAGGTAAGAAATGTCCCTGTGCATGTGGGGGTACAAAAGGCAACAGGCTGCGGGGCTCCCCATTTGCACAGCAGCGATTTGGGATGGGACGGGGAATGGTGCAATGATGGACCTGTAAAGTCCCGGGTTGCACAGCCCATTCCCGGTCGAGGGCACCGCTGGATGGCACACCGGGAGCGATCCCTGCAGTAGCCGGAGTCCTCTGTGCCTGTGGCAGTGGGAGCCCGAAACCGGGGAGCAGCACGGGGTAGCCTGACCACAGCAGGGGCACCAGGGCAGACACCCGAGAGAGGGCGCCCCGCGCAGGAGGGTGACCGGCACCGAGCAGGGGAAGCCGGTGGCTGATCCCCGGCCTCGGCGGCCGGGCTGACACCGCCCGCCCCCACTCTCCCGGCCGGAGCGGACTGAGCCCCAACCCGGTCTCTCCGTGCCGGCGCGGCCGCAGGTTCCTCCCCGGGCGGCTCCGCACAAGCAGGGGAGGGTGGTGGGCCCTCCCTCCCGGCGGCAGCACAAAGGCGGGCGGCGGCGGCTGCCTCCCTGCGGGGGTCCCGCAGCGGCGAGCGCTCGCTCTTTCGCTCGCTCGCTCGCTCACTCACCCCAGGCGGAACAGCAGCGGGGCGGCGAAGGCCATGAGCGCGGCGGCGGCGCGGCGGAGGAGGCGCAGGCAGGCGGCCCCGAGCCCGCGCGCCCCGGCCGCTGCCGCCGCCGCCGCCGCCCCGCCGGGCCCCGCGGCCATGCCGCCAACCGGCGTCACGCGCCCGCCGCGCCCCCTGCCGGCCCCGCCGCGGCACCGGGAGCGGGGATGGGGGGGGGACACGCTCGGCACAGCGCTCGCGTCACCCGCCGAGAGGAGGGGATTCCACCCCCCCCGCCGCTGCGAGGGGTGTCCCCCGCTGACGTCACTGCGTGAGGAAGGGGGTCCCTGTGTGACGTCAGAGCCGGCGGGAAGGAAGTCCCGGGGGGCCGGGCGAGGGCCTGCGGGATCGATCCGTCCCGGGGAGCAACAGGAGGGAGAGCGCACCCTGCTCCCGGTCACCGGCCGTCCCGGGTGCAGGGCGCGGAGCCGCCGCGGGGAGGCGCGGCGGGCGGTGGCTGCCCCCGCCCCGTCTGCCCGCCCCGTCCGACCCGTCCCGGCTCGTCCCGTCTGGTCGCTGCCGCAGCCCGGCGGAGCAGCGCGCAGCAGGTAGGGTGGCCCGCCCCGCTCCGCGCCCCTCGCCTTTCCCGAGTCCCCCCTGAGACCCCCGGCGGGTCCGCCTCGTTCTCTCGACTCCCTTTGGCTCACTTTGTCCCCTCACCCCCCTGACCCTGCGCCCCGCGGTGCCACAGCCGGCGAGCGGCTGTCCCAGCGATCTCCCGAGCGTCCCGGAGGCCGACGGGGGCCGGGCGAGGGTGAGCGGCCGGTCGTTAAACAGCGAGGACGCGCTGCGACCCCCCGCTCCCCCGTCACCGGAGTGGGTGGGGGCACGTCGGGTTGAAGGGAACGGAGCGCGGTCCCGCGAGCAGGGACGCCGGGGGCAGGACTCCTACGCCCGGGGTCTCTCTGTGGCCCTGGTACTGTTTTCCAGACCCCTTGCGATGGCGTGGCGGGGAATCGGGGCGTGGTGCGAGGAGCTCCGTGGGAAGGCAGCGACACTTGTGCTGTAGAGGGTGTCCTCACGGACCCCATGAGGTCTCTCGGGAGGGGTGGGCACGGGTTTGTGCCCGGCAAGGTGTGGGGTGACACCGTGGGGGTGCGTAGGGACCCGCACTGGGTAGTGTGGGAGTGCCGGGGCTGGGGCACAGGAGGACACTTCTGTCCCATGTCTGTGCCCCCGGGAGAGAGCTTGCAGAGGGGCAGGGATGTAGGAGCGGTGGTGCTGAACCCCAGCAAACTTGTGTCGTATGTGAATGGTGTGGGGCAGCGGGAACATCCGGCCTGGGTGGGCCGTACTGACCCGCTCGTGTGAGCTGAGCAGGGCTGGCCTGGGCTGGGCTGGGCCAGGACAAGTTGTGCTGTCCTGTGTTGAGTTGTGCTGTACTGAGCCGTGCTGTGCTGCAGGAGGCAGCTATGCCCTTTTGTACTGTACCAGGCTGTGCCATGCCATGCCGGGCTGTGCCACTCTGTGCTGTACTGTACTAGGCTGTGTTGTACCAACCCGTGCTGTACTGGTGGGAGCTTCCAGGTTCTTCATGAGTGAGGTGCTTTCTCAGGCAGCCTGAGTGTGGTGAGCTCTGTCCCCTGCCCCAAACCATGATCCCCTCCTGAGGTTGTTGTGTTGCCCCTGGGAACCTGTGGAGCTGGTGGCAGGGTCCTGAGCTTGGCAGGAATGCCAGGGCAAATGGTGGGGACACAACCCTGTGATACCCGTGGGATTGTGAAAGGGATGATAGTTGCCAGTGCCCCATGTGCCTCCTCCATGTGCCTTATCTGTGCTGAGTCACGGTGCCAGTGCAGAGTAGCACCCTGTCCCCAGGGACCGTGTCATGCTGGGGCCACTGAGCTGGCCCCGGGTTGCCCTCTACCATAGAACTGCTGACCTCGGTTTTGGGACCGTGCAGTGCCGTGGACTCAGAAGAGTTCAGCTGCCTGCTTCCCTGGGTGTGGCAGCTGATGTGACCCGTCAGGCTGGTTCCTTCCCTATGCCTAAGGCTACCCCAATGGGGTGGGAACAGGAGGGGCTGGAGCAGTCGAAAGGTGGTGGTCATGGGCACAGGGTAGGACCCCGCTGACGATCTTGTGCTGGCCAGATACACCTCGCTTTCCCCAGACACCTGGGTTCCCTCCTGGGGACTCTGGTCCCCCTGTAACTTGAGTGTCAGTCACAGAGACTTTCCTAGGGTCAAGGGCCTGTTCTGGGCTCATCCCTGGCCCCACAGATGAGGTGGTGCCAGGGGGTACCATGTGCTTTCTGGGAAACCACAGTGTGGAGAAAGTGAACTTCCTATCTGTGTGGTCACTGCCACACTGGTTATTTATTTTTGGCGCTGTCGTCATGGTGATGATGAAGGGCAGTGTGACTGTGGCAGCTCTGCCATGGCTGGCACAGTTGGATGGCAAGAGGGATGGAGGGGCAGTCATGGAACTGCTCTCCCCAGCCCGGCATGGCTGGCATGGGTGTGTCCAGCCTGGCTGCGGGAAGCACTGGCGTCACACAGGAGGAAGTTCCCAGTCCCCTCCCAGCCTGGTCCTGGTTAGGATCAGATCCTGGTTCCTTCCCTGGGATGGTCCCAAGATCACATCACTGCTGTGAGCAGGAGGATTGTGGGGGGTCCTGGCACCTTCCTGGGCTCTGGGGTGCCAGTGCTGAGGGGGTGGGAGGTGGGTAAAGGCCTGGCACTGTCTACTGGCAGCGCTGTTGTTTTCCTGGCCGTGGAGATCCTGCTTTCCTTCTCCTCCTCCTGCTGGGACCAGGCCCAGCTGGCCCTGAGCCCGGGCTGCCTGCTCACAGCTGCTGGGGGCTCTGTGAGGGGGCCTGGTGTGGCCGAGGAGGGGAGCTCAGCCCCAGGGGGGGGTCTCAACTCTACTCGCCGAGGAAGAGTCCATCTCCTGCAGGGCTGATGTGGATGTCACTTCCCCTTATAACTCCCTGAGGGGACTCAGGAGTTCTGGAGCCCCTGTGACGCATGTGGCTGTTGGGTGGGGGACACCCCCAAAATAGGGGGGGCTGTGGGATCTGTGTGACTGTGATGAGGATCAGACCCTGTGTTTCTATCCCAGGCAGTCGGCAGGGTGATGCCATTTGTCCTCAGTATGGTGCTACCCGTGATACCTTGAGAAGGCTGACGTGAAACAGAGACTGGACAGAGCTAGAGAATAAAGCAGATATTTATTGAAAGGCCTTTAGGGTACGCCTTGAGCAGGACAAGAGCCTGACCAGGGCTACACCGAAGGTGGACTTAGAATGGTCACAAAATGGATGAGCAGTCACGAGGTTGTACACTTTTATCAGTTTTGGTCCATTTGCATATTGGGGTTTAATTCTCTGATTACAGCTTCAGGTTGTGAGGTCTCATCCTTCTTGTTTCTATCTTCAGTCCACCGTTGTTTATGCTTTGGGGCCTGAAAGTTGTACTCGTTGTCCTTGGTCTTCAGCAGGAAAAGGATTTGTTTTGTCTACCTACTCTGTGAACACAGCCTACTAGCACTTAATATGAGGCTCAGAACTGCACCCCTAGAGAGCACAGAATTGGAAATCATGGAAGCTAAAACTTAAGGCATCACCAGGAGCCACAGACCAGCCAGGGGTGCTGTTCCTTCCTCCCTGGCAATGTCAGGGTGGGCTTCAAAGACTGGAGAGGTCAGATCCCTTCTGAGAAGGTCATGTCCTCGATGCAGCTTGAGTCAGCGCGTGGCTGTGCCCTGCCTGCGGCTGACCACTGACGCAGGTGTTGGGGACTCAGGGCACAGGAATGCGGGTGGCCCCAGCCAAGGGATGGTGGGGACATCCCTCCTCTGTTATTGACCTGCTGGCATTGAAGCCAGCTTGTCCTTATTAATTAGGAGCCACTATTAAAGTGGGAGGGGGAGGTTCTGTGGCTGCGTGGTCCCCTCTGTCCCTGCACCTCTGGCTCCACTCACCAAGAACAGGTCCTGCCTGGGGAGGGGACCTGTGCTGAAGCCCCATGTCTTCTGTCCCCTCCAGGTGCCCGTGGGAGACACAGGGAACTGGCATGTCGCAGCCCAGCGCACCCCCGCCCTACGATGACAGGAACCCCCTCTACCCCCCGCCCCCTGGGGGGTACCCCAAGCCCCCCAACTATGCTGGGGGGTACCCGCAGCCAGGGGGATACCCTGCGGGGGCAGGGTACGCACAGCCAGGCGGGTATCCAGCAGCAGGGGGGTACCCTCATCCTGGCATGGCCATGCCCACCATGCCTATGCGATTTGGTAAGTGGGGCACCTTGGTTTATTTGGAGGAGGGCACTGGAGATGGGAGTGCTGTGAGAGGCTGCATGGCTGACCCCAGTGCTGAGAGGTGTCCACTGCCACAGGTGACAACGGCTTTGGGGATGGCTCTCAATTCCAATCAGTTGACTGGGATGACAGGAAAGTCCGGCACAGCTTCATCCGCAAGGTGAGTCCCAAGGGGCCAAGGGCACCTGTCAGGGTAAGGGGCCAAATCCTGATCCCCCCCTCTCTTGTAGGTCTATGCCATCATCTCCCTGCAGCTCCTGGTGACGGTAGGAATCATCTCTGTGTTCACTTTTGTGTGAGTAGAGAGTTCCTCCTTACCTTTGTCCTGGAAAAGAAGGGAGCTTGAGTTCCTTGGGGGGTGTTCAGAGGGGACAGTAGCTGCCGACTCCTCTCCCTCACACTTGTCCCTCCTGTCCCACAGTGACCCTGTCCGCTCCTTCGTCCAGAGGAATGCTGCCATCTACTACGCCTCATAGTGAGTAGGGGTGCGTGCCTCTACCAGCTGCTGGCTCGCGCCCCCCAGCTCGTGCCCCCACATCCACAGCCTCCCAGCCCAGGGGCTGATCCTGGTGGGGCTGACACCTGCTGTCTCTCCTTGCAGTGCTGTGTTCCTGGTGACCTACCTGGTGCTGGCCTGCTGCCAAGGTCCCCGGTGAGTCTCTAGGACCCCCAGGGTGGGATGTGTGGGTTTGGGGGGAGTCTCCCGAGCATCAAGATAGGTTCCTGCCTGGGGCTGCCCCTGGGTGATGGGGACCAGGGAGACACGATATGGTTGCTGTCACTAGCTTATCTCTCTCCTATTTGGTCCTCAGGAGACGCTTCCCCTGGAATATTATCCTGCTGAGCATCTTTGTGAGTGGGCTGGGACTGGCAAAGGGTCCTGGTGGTGCCCCCATGGCACTCCAGCTCCCCAGGTGGGCTGGGAGGGATAGAAGGACACGTGGGCAGCCCACTGAGCTCACCCTTCTCTCCCACAGACGCTGGCCATGGGGCTGATGACAGGCACGATTGCCAGGTATGCCCTGGGGATCTTGCAGTTACAGGATCTGGGGTCCCTCCTGTCCTCCACAATGCAGCCAGCTCAACTGAGAGGCTTCCAGGAGGCAGGGGATGCTCCAGTACCTTGGGCTCAGGGACTGCAAAGTTCCTGTCTAGGATTAGGGCTGTGGGGGAGGGTCTCCAATACCTCTCTGGCGGGAGGATACTGAAGTGTGAGGTGACTTTTCTTTGTAGCATGTACCATACGAAAGCTGTCCTGATTGCCATGCTCATCACTGCCATTGTGGCCATCGTTGTGACCATTTTCTGCTTCCAGACCAAGGCAAGGAGGCGGATGCACTCTGCCCTGCCCTCTGTGGGCCAGGTGAGGGGAGCTGGTCGGTGGGGACATCCTGGGCTCTCCTGTGACATATGTGTGTGTGTCCCCATCAGGTTGATTTTACATCGTGCCCAGGGCTATTCTGTGTGCTGGGCATCGTGGTCATGGTGACCGGGATCGTCACTGCCATCGTTCTCTCCTTCAAATATGTGAGTGGGAAGGACAGAGGGGCTGTGGGGTGCTGTGGGTATTCCCAGTTGAGTATCCCCAGGGCTGGTGCAGCAGGAGGTTTGGGTGGTCCCTTTTCTGGGAAGCAGGGTGCCATACCAGCCATGGAAGGCAGCTTGCCTGCAGGGAGAGGGTTGGCATCAGCAGCAGCTCCTCAAGAGCCGGGTGCGGGCAGGACTTGCCCTGCCTTGCCTGCTGCCTGCCAGCACCCCGGCTCATCCTGCTCGTGTTCCCTTCCCACACAGGTCCCCTGGCTCCACATGCTGTATGCAGCCATTGGGGCCATCGCATTCACACTGGTGAGTTGACGGCTGGAGTGGGCAGAGGGTGTTGGGCAGGGACTGGGGAGGGAGGAATTCCCTCTTGTTCCTTGTCTGACACTCTCTGTCTCTGCAGTTCCTTGCCTATGACACCCAACTTGTGCTGGGGAACAGGAAGAACACACTCAGCCCGGAGGAGTATATCTATGGTGCCCTCACCATCTACACTGACATCATCTACATCTTCACCTTCATCTTGCAGATAGTGGGCCGGGATTAGCCCTGGGACCCCTCCTGTCCATCTCTAGCTGCCCCTCACCCCTCCTCTGGTCTCTGTACAGGATAGTCCGCTTACTGTGACTCTTAATGCTTTGGCATTCCTACCTGTAGGCTGCTAAGGAAAGGGATTCCCTTGATCATCCCCCAACAAGCCTCTGAGGACAGTGGGGGGGACTGGCTGCCAGTGTTTAGGCAGTTTAGTCTGGCTGTGCCAATGGCATTGGGCTGGTAGTGGAATGTCACAGCCGTGCCTGGGCACAGGGAGCTGGCAGCGGCTGCTGGGATCATGTTGGGATTTTTTGGCAGAGAACAGTTGGTGTCATTCACTCTGTGCCTTAGATGTGGCTCTGGCCGTGCCCCCTCCCTGAGCTGTGGCTCAGGTATGGGCAGGGGGCAGCTGGGATCTCTGTGGCAGAGCTCACATTGCAGAGGCCCTGCAGCCACGGATGTGGGCAAAGTTGCACTTGCTAAATAAAACACTTCAGTTTTCCAGATGGTCCCAGTCTTACTGGTGTGGCAACTCCCTCAAAAAACCTGTGGGCAGCCTCAGTGGGGGCTGCGGCACAAATACAACTTTGGGATGGGAAAACCAAGGTCAAAATGCTCCAGGCCTGGCCTCCCTCCCCTGCCTGTAGGCCCTTCTGCTGTTGTGGGCAGAAGCCTGGCTGGAGAACAGCTGGGGCCCCCACTACTGAGGCAGGCAGAGCCTGGGTCTGAGCATTGAGGGAGCAACCACAGTAGCACTGAGCTGTTTCACTTTATTTATCCCTGTTCAGCTCCACAACCACTTCGTGGTCTGGATAGGCAGGGCAGATGCCAGTGTCATGTTCCATGGGGCTGGTGTCCCCTTGGCCAGTCCCTCCGAGGTGCTGCAGTGACAGCCTGGGGATGGGGGGCAGCTTGGCTATGCCCCCCTGACCACCCTGCTGTATCGCTCAGAATCATACTCGCCCTGGTTGGCTTCCATCATTGTTCGGCGGATTTTGAGCTGCTCAAGGCGGTTTTTGTCCACTTGGCGTTTGGCCAGGAGGAAGAGGATGATGCCGGAAGGCAATCCAATGGCCCTGCAGGACAGCCAGCAGTCAAGAAGATGGAGAGTGGGTGGGGAAGCAAGGGTGCTGTGCCACGCTGGGGTTGCATGGACAGTGCCCTGCTCAGCACTACAGACTCCCAAGACCCCTGTTCCACCCCAGGCCTCACAGAGCAGCGCAGCCTCCCAGTGCCGACCGTCTCCCACCCCCTGAGCCACTCACCAGGCCACCCCCACGGGCTTCATCGGGTTCTTGCCCTTCTTGCGTGTGGGGATGTACTCCACCCCCTCGGGGAGCCCTCCGCTGCCAGGCTGCTGACTGGCCCGTTGTCCCGCAGGCCGGTGGCAGCTCTGCCCAAAGAACCGTGTCCCCCGGGGCTCCGGCCGCCCCCAGGCCTTGGCAGGACACGCTGAAGGTCTTGCTGCCACCAGCAATCCTGCGGGGAGAGAAGCATTAGGGAGGGGCAGACATAGAGTAGAGTAGGGGGGGCCCAGCCCGGGCTGCCTGAAGCCCTTTTCCTTGCCCGTTTCCCTGCCCTTACCCCCGCCCTTTTCCCTGCCCGTTCCCTCTCCAGCCCCATACCCTGCCATAGCCCCTGCCCTTCCGCCAGGGGGCGCCCGAAGGCGGGGCCTGAGCCGGGGGGGCGTGACCAACGCAACTGGGGCGTGGCCCTAAGCCCTCTCCTCAGTGGGGCGGGGCTTGCGTTTCGGGGCGCGTGTGCCGAAGGTCGCGGAGCCGTGCCGTGAGGGCGGTAGCGGAAGGGTCCCGGTCCCCCCGTCCCGGGGTTGGCCCCTGTTCCTGCCCGCCCGCCGGCCCGCCCGCCGGCAGTTACCCCGCAATCCGCCTCGCGCCGCCGCCATGGTGCCGGTGTGCGGCGGCTCCGCTGCATGCCGGGAGCTGCAGTCTCGCCACACGGGGACTGTCTGCGAGCGGCGCCGCCCGGTCTCCGCGCAGGAAACTACATCTCCCAGAGTGCACCGCACAGGGCGGGGCCGGCCCGCCCTGCCAGCGGAAAGGGCGGTAAACCGCGCGCGGACTCGGGCCGTGGTTGGTGGGGCGGGCGGGGATCGGCCGGGGCGGGGCGCGCGGCGAAAGCGGCGGAAGCGGCGGCGGCGGGGTGGGTCGGCATGGAGCCCGAGGAGGGCCCGGGGGCGCTGGACCTGCACGGCGACGAGGAGATCATCGAGGTGGTGGAGCTGGGCCCGCCCGGGCCGGGTGAGACGGGGCGCCCTGCGCCACGCACCGGGCAGGGCCTGCGGGGGCTCCGGCCTCCCGCCGGGGCACCGGGAGCGCTGCGGCCCCACCCCAGTGCCAGGCCCGGCCGGTGCATCCCCCCGGTCCGCGGCCTCTCCCTGCGTCTCGTCCGTTCCTCTGCGGTTTCCCTGCTCTGGGTCCCGTAGCCGCGGCGGCATCGCGCATCCCCGCGCTGCCCCGTCCCGCAGGGACCCCCGCTGTCCCACCGAGCCGGGCAGGCCGCGAGCTGCGCCTTGACCTTCGCCCTCTGCAGATGACCTGGCCGAGGAGATGGAGGACGTCGACTTTGAGGACGAGGGAGCCGAGGAGCCCGATGCCGAGGCTTGGGAGTCGGAGGATGACGAGGGAGTGGAGGACGGCATGGAGGCACAGGACGACAGTGAGGTCACGTTCTCGCTCCACTCGGGTGAGTGAGTGCTGGGCACGGGCAGAAGCAGCTGGGACCCCCCTCGGGACCTGGTCTCATCTTGGCTTTTCCCAGAGTCCAGGGGTACAGAGGGTCTTGCTAGGTTGTTGTCTCCCAGGCTTCTTGGGACAGCCATCAGAACTCAGAGCTGCCCTGGGTTAGTTTTCCTGTCCTGTGCTCTGGCAGAAGAGCCTTTTGGGCCTCCCATCATGGCAGCTGGCCCTAAGCTCAGCGGAAAGCCCGTGCTGCTCCTCTCCCACGTGCAGAATTGATTCCCACTAGGCTAGGTTGGGAGTTCAGCTTGCTGACATCCCACCCAGACCCAGTGCTGCATGGGGTTTGGATCCCCTGGGAACGTCAGGTGAGGCGGGATCGGCACCGTAGCCATGTAACCTCTCTACTCTTTTGTGAAGCTTCTGTCTTCTGTGTGAGTCTTGACCCAAAGACCAACACGCTGGCAGTGACAGGTGGAGAGGATGACAAGGCCTTTGTGTGGCGTGTGAGCGATGGGGAGCTCCTGTTTGAGTGCTCAGGTGAGGTGCAGTGAACAGCTGCGTCCCTTCTCAGCTGCGTCTATTTGGACACATTTTTCTGCAGCTGATGCTGTGCTCCTGACCATCTTCCACAGCTTGGCCTAAGCAGTTCTCTGTCCCCTGATGTTTTTAGGACACAAGGACTCGGTTACCTGTGCTGGCTTCAGTCACGACTCTGTGTTCGTGGCCACAGGTGACATGTCTGGGCTTATCAAAGTGTGGCGGGTGGATGCCAAGGAGGAAGTGTGGTCCTTTGAGGTGGGGGACTTGGAGGTGAGTGGTGCTGTGGGGAGCTCCCCAGCCAGCAAGTGGGGTGGCAGCACTTCTGTGACGCTGCCTGTTCCTCTCTCTGCCCAGTGGATGGAGTGGCACCCTCAAGCCCATGTACTTCTGGCTGGTACAGCTGATGGCAACACCTGGATGTGGAAGATCCCCAGTGGGGACTGCAAAACCTTTCAGGGTCCAGCATGCCCAGCCACATGTGGCAGGATCCTGCCTGATGGTGAGGCATGGGTCTTCTCTGGAGTGGGAAATGTCACCAGCTCTGTGTGGGCCATCTGCCCTCCTGCTTCTCCCAGTCTGTGCTGGATGGGAGGTAGGAGGATGAGGAGGATGAGGGGGTCCCTGTCTCTCTCTGCTCTGTCTCACCCAGGGAAGCGAGCAGTGGTGGGGTATGAGGACGGGACCATGCGCATCTGGGACCTAAAGCAGGGAACCTCGCTGCATGTTCTGAAAGGTAAGGAAGAAGTTTATCACCTGGGCTGCTTCCTAGTTGCCCCCTTTTAGTGGGCTCTGATCTCTGCCTGGGTGGAGAGGAAGCATCCTATGAGGGCAGGAGGAAGCCTGGCACTGGGTTTTCTGTCTCCATGGGTGGCTGTTGCTTGCTGGGGTGTTGGCAGAGCCGAGCAGGGTAGAGGCTGCAGGATGGTGTGTTTCAAGGCTCACTGGGTCTCTGTGGGGAGGACACATAAAGCTCATATCTGCTGCTCACCCCCCAGGCCAGGATGGCCATCAGGACCCCTTGACGTGTGTGGCCAGCAACCAAGATGGCAGTTTGATCATGACAGGTTCTGTGGACTGTCACGCCAAGCTGGTCAACTCCGCCACGGGCAAGGTACGTCTCTTTGGGCAGGGCAGAGCCAGAAGTGCTGAGGGCCCCCCAAACCCTGTGTCCTGGGCTGAACACAGAGCCGGGAGCGCTGGGGGCCCCCCAAATGCAGGGCCGGTGTGCGGCCATTGGCAGCCGGCAGGCGGCGCCCTCGTGCTGCGGGTGGAGCGCGGGCTGGGTGGTCGGGCCCTGGAAGTTCCTCTTGTTCGCTGCCGAGCTGAGGCTTTGGGGCCGCGCCTTGTTCTAATAAGGGTGCAGACTCGGTATCGAGTATGAACGGGACCTCTGTGCATCTGGGTCTCCTTCCCTCGGGGTATAGTCACCCTCCCTCTACCCAGGTGGTGTGCGTGTTCAAGATGGAGAGTGTGACCCCCAAGGCACCCATCAGTGAGGGCGAGGAGGCAGAGTCCAACTCAGTGGAGTCGCTGGGCTTCTGTAATGTGTGAGTGTTGGGACAGCCCCTCTTCAGTGCTAGATCTTACTGGGTTTGTCATACACATCCATTTGCATCCCTTGTGCTCAATCTGCTGCATTTCTCTTGCCTCCATCCTCCCTGGCTGGGTTGGGGATCCCAAATCACTTGGCTGTCAGGCCAAGGGACACCAGCTGCTCAGTCCTCCCTGCAACTGTTGGGATTCTGGGCTAGCCTGATGGACCACTGCTTGGCTGGGATACTCTCCAGATAGGTGTTTTCCTGCCAGGACATTGTCATCTTCTTCACACCTGCAGGACATTGTCATCTTCTTCACAAACCATGGGCTGATTGCTGACTTCCTGTACTGTTGGGTTTCCCAAGCGGGGTGTTTGATGGCTCCAGCCATCAGGTTGTCCCTTACTTTCTCACTACATTGCAGCCTTCAGCACAGGGTTTGCCTTTTACCTGGAGCCTTTATGTGTTTCCATCCATGTAATGCCTATTCCTCTGTCTCTAGGATGCCACTGGCTGCTGTGGGCTACCTTGATGGCACACTGGCTATTTATGACCTCTCCACACAGAGCCTGAGGCATAAGTGCCAACACGAGGTACTGCCCTCCCCACCTCTCCCTAGGCCTGGGAGGTGGGCTTTGGGCCTTTTGGAGATCTCGCTTGCAGCCCAGGGGCCAGTTCCCAATTTGTACTTCTCCCTTGGCCTTGGGCTTCCCCAAAGGGCAGCCGCAGTCTTTGCACAGAGGATGTGCTTGGCCCTGGGGTCTGGCTCTCCTGTGGGGATGGCAGACACCATGAGGGGGTGGGGGTGCCTGGGGGGAGCTAAGACTTGCTGGAGGTCCCCACTGTGGTCTCCTTCTGTCCCAGTCAGGGATCGTGCAGCTGCTGTGGGAGGAGAGCTCGGCCGTGGTGTACACCTGCAGCCTGGACGGGGCTGTGCGGCTCTGGGACGCCCGCTCGGGGAAGATGATCAGCGAGTACCGAGGGCACTCTGCTGAAATTCTCGACTTCGCTGTCAACAAGTGAGCAGGCAACCCCTAGACCCATTCCCTGCTGGGTGGAGGGAGCAGTGATGGCAGGGGTCTCCAGCCTAGGAGTTCGAATCACAAGCTGTCTCTTTTTTGAGCGCGCTTATGATGTGGTCCCAAGGTGGGGGAGAAACATAAGTCCATGCTGAGACTTGAGTGTCACAAAGGGGAGTACAGCACTTCAGAGCTGGGCTGGAGGTGATGGTCAGGGATACTGGAAGCCTCCAGCACCCCCTCTGAGCCCTGTCTCCCTGCAGGGATGCCTCCATTGTGGTGACCACCTCTGGCGACCACCAAGCCAAAGTGTTCTGCGTCCAGCGCCCCGATCGCTAGAACGGGGCATGGCGTCCCGGCACTGCCCTGCGCCTTGTGTACAGAGGGACGAGGGACATGGTTTCACCACCCTGCTCCAGTGTGTGCTTTGTAATTTTTCCAGCCTGCCCTGCTTTGCCCTCACCATCTAGGGGCCAAGGCAGGGGTTTTGTATGAAGATGTCTTTAATTATATAAATTATTTCAATTAACTGGATGCAATCTACTCTGCTTGTTGGGGGGAAGAGGATCTGGGGAGCTGTGCTCCCTCCTCAGGGATCTCCCTGGCATCCAACCATGGCCTGAGGATCAGTAGCAGAGACTCCCACCCTAGCTCTCCCTGCTAGGGGGAATGAGGTGGTCAGGATAGGAGGAGGGAAGGGTGCAGGTTGCTAGCTGAAGGTAGGAGAATCCTGCTTCATACATTCCAGGAGCTCCCTAACAGAACAGCTCTTCCCAGATGTGGGTACTGCACCCCTAAGTTCACCAGAAGGCATATGTTCCACAATACAGGAATTATCTCCCTTGGGGCTGTGACTAAACACCCCTTCCAGGGCAAGGTCATGTGCATTGACAAGCCAAAGCCTCACAGCCCTTTAAGATAGAAAGATCTTCTTTATTAATGAACCCCAACAGTATTTCTTCAGATACAGGAGTTTTGAACTCAAATACTCAGAAGAAAACAAGTTAATATTGCATTATTCTCATAAGAAATACTGCAACTTATTTCTGGTAACATACTGCAAAGCGAAACAGCTTGAAAAGAAAAAAAAATTAAAAAGAAAAGAAATTAAGTCAATCAAACTGGAATTAAAGTTTTGTTTCTTGGAACGATCGAGTCCTCGCAAGCACAGCTCGTTTCTGCAGATTACTCCCCCAACTGTCGTACAAACAGACCCCGATTGCTTGAATTCCTTATGAGCCCACAGAGGTGCAACATTAAAAGCTACGATTATCAGGTAGCAAGTGCCTCAACCTTCGTCCTCCACGGCAGCCTCAGTGACTCGGCATTAACGGGTTGTGAACGTCTTCCCCCTGAAAGGATGCAGAGAGGGGTCAGCACAGCCCCAGGGGCCTCTGGGGCTTGTGGTGGGACACGCTAGCAGAGCTCTCAAAGCCAGGCAGGCATTGCTGGGTTGGAGTTCACAGGGTCTGTGGGGAGGGGCTAACTTTTGCAGAGGGGACAATCCTCCTGCCCCAAAGCAGCATGCAAAGAGGATGTGACAGGACAAACAGAAAAAAAAAGGACACCAAGGGGCACTGGGATAAGGGTAAGGGACCCAAGTGAAACATGTTCACACAACTGCTCCCCTCCATCCAAATCACTGTGGGCTGCTTGTTCACAAGAGGGAGCCAGGCGGCATGGTGGCCTGGCCCCAACCATCAGCTGGCCAAGGGCAGCCAGTGACTGAGGAGCTGCAGACACACTGGGCAGCAAGACCTGGTCCAGTGCCCACAAACCCCAAGGAAGGACCTGGCTCCTCTCCTGGCCATGAGCTGGAGCTGCCCCCAGAGCTGGACAAGGCAGCTCTAACAGGGAAAATGCCCCAGGAATGCCACCAAGGGCTTGGTGGGGGGGGAAATGGAGACACCAGGGCATGCAAGGCCATGTATGAGCCTTTTACGAAGGACCTGCCAGCACACAGTTTTGCCTCAGACCCAGCTCCTCACAGGACATCTGAGGCAGTAAGCTGTGGGTCATCCCCATGGCACCCCAGCCTGCCCTGGACTGCAGTATGCCAAACTGAGCAAGACTGAGCTTATGGTTCGCAGAGAGGCTTGGAGAGCCAGCCTGCTTTGCTACTCACGTGATTGTTTTCATTTCTTTCTTCTCTGCATCTGGACGGGCACGGTTGAGCACCTTGAGGAAATCTGATGTTTTCGCCCTCATACGCGTGTGAATGTAGGCCTGTGTTTCATGAGGACAAAATGGGGACATGTCAGGATCCTGTCTTCATAGCTGAGGTTTCAGGACATGTCAAAGCCAGGTCTCTCTGAGCAATTACCCTCATTTCTGTTCTCAGAAAGGAAACAAACCAGATCCAAAAGGGGAAAATCCTACTTCACTGCTAGAATGGAAAGAAAACAGTCTTGGGTCCTAGAGCAGGGAGAAGGCAATGATGCATCACTTGCCATGCCTGCATGACTGCATGGGGAGGGCAGTGGCAGACACTACCGAGTTCTCAAGGGGCACCCCTGTCCCCTGCTTCTCCCCTTCAGCACCCAAGTTAGATGGGCTGAAGCCACCCTGTGTGCCCCGATCCTCATACCTTCGAGCACTTGATGTGATAGTGCAGGTAGTCCCGGAATGTGTGGATCAGGTTTATGGTGTTGTCTCTGGCTGCAGCATTGGTGTGACGGGGGAACAGCACTGAAAAGAAGAGGCCGACACAGAACGTTAGTATCTCCTGAGGCTGCTCAAGACCTTTGGGATGAGTGCTGCAGGCTTCAGGGTGTGCTGCATTGAATCCCTGCCTTGCTCTCTATAAAGAGCCCTTTACTCTTGACACATACCAAGATTAAGCAGCACTTGTGATTTCAAATACAAGGCTTAAGAGCACTTTTCCACATTCCCCACAGCAGCCTGTGCAGTCTGCAGGATGCAGGCAAGGCCAGATGTCCAGGAACAATGGCACTGTAGGAAACTGCATGATGCTGTTATCAGTGCTTGGGAGATGCAATTGGAGGAGCAAGCTGGGAGGCAGACCAGGGCACCCAGGCTGCTCTACCAATTTCAAGATCCAGTCTGCCCTGGGGGTCTTGAAATTGGTTGTGGATTTTTGCTTGGCAGCTTGCCAGCATGTAACATAGACAGACTTGGATACAAGCACGTAGCTTGCTCTGTTAGGTGTCCCAGATCTGAGGGCTGAAAGAACATTTTGTTTGGGTGATGATCTCACCTGAGACTGTCAGATCAGGTAACTGGGAAATTTAGTCACAACAGAACAAAGTATGTGCCATCCCATACCTCTTCTTTCCATAGCTGACAGCTGCCCAGGCCTCAAGGCTACATTTTCCAGCACAGGAGGAGGGCAATGCTTCACTTTTCGCTGCAGTGTCTGTGCTCTATCTCTGAGCTCCAAACTACATGAATGTTGGCCTGAGACACCCTAATAACACATCCAACCATCTGGAAGAGACCTATCCCTGGAAACAGGGCAGGGTTTAGACTCCTCGACACTGCTATCCAAGGGAAGTCACAGCTCTGCTGGCCACCACCTCTGCAGGGAGGGGAAAGTGGCTCACCAGTGTTTGGCCCAAAGCAAAGAGGCAGAGCTGGAGAAGCAGAATGCACTTCTCTGCTGCTGCTCTCTGACTGCCTCTGCTCTTCAAGCACTGCACAGCTCCCTGCAGCTGGACAACCTACAAGTACAGTTGCATGAAAACTTTCACAAGAAACCTGCAGCTTCCAAAATATCACAGCAAAGCCACTCTTCCCTTTGCTTCCAAATACTGAACTTATTTTGTAGATGGACACTAAACAGCTCACTCTCCACTTCCACATCTTGCCCACAGCAGAGCTGAGGTGACCTGATACAGAAAAGGGACACTCCAAAGGGGGCACACAAGACAGAATGCAACCCCAGAGTCCTTAAAATGCTCAATGGCCCACTTCAACACTCAGGGAAGGTGAATTCCTTTCTGTTTTTCATGCAGCAACAGAAACCTCTCTCCTCCCCAAGCATCCCCAAGCCTCAGGGCTGCCTGCTTACCAAATGTGATGTAGCCAATATTATCGCCAACGGCTGCGTCCGTGTCTTTCAGCTCCAAGGGTGGCTCCCTGTGGCTGAAGAGCACCTGAGGGGCTGTGTGACTGGCACGCCGACCCTCCTTGAACTCCTGAACAAGACAAAGTGAAGGTGATTCCCACTGCAACCCTTCAACAACATGCTGGGAGAGCAAGTGGGGTTTCCTCACTCGCAAAGGGCAATGAGCAGAAGGTGGCCCAGCCTTCCCTGAATGAAGTTCATCAGGCCAAATACCCTGAAAGTAACCCCTTTTTCCCAGCAAAACCAGCCCAAAATGCATGGTTATCCTGGGTTTATACAAGACCATAGCGCAGCCCCTCAGCTGGGGTGGCTTTCAGTGTCACACCCCTGCCATGGGTGTTTCGTTGAAGGGACACCTCAGTCTGAGCAAGCACACAATACAGCACAGCTCCTGCTGGAACTTCAATGCTTCCAGCTAAAGGGGGCAGTGCCCATCACCCCTGAGAACAGAAATTCTCAGGAAGGGCTGCAAGATCTCCATCACACCTAGTGTAATGGTTCTGCCATTCTAGAAACCATATCCCACCAGGAGTCTGCCCAGGCACCAAGATGCATCTGGGGGTTTGAAGCTTGTGTGTGAAGCCTGCTCCTCTTAACGCTTCCCTACACCTTGAAACAATACCTTCAGGCAGGGAGATCCCTTCCCCCACCTCTGACAGCAGCACAACCCCCACCTCACAGGAAATGTACTGGCTCTGCATTTCAGGAAATGTAAGGACCTTCTCTATGTGGGGCTGGAAATGTCCAGAGACCATTTTCCTGCCCCAAGGCAGGGCAGTCTTCCCTCCACCTCAATAATCTCCATCCCAACCTACACATTATCAACTACACTTGGCCCCTCCTCTGAGCACAGTTTCCCCTGGGAAAGGCAGGACCATCCATGTCCCTTTTAGAGTAGATCACTGGGGTTTCCTTAATGAAATGCTTAGCTTGCACTTCTGCCTGCTTATGCCAGAGGGTGAAATGATTCAAATGGCTTCACTGGTTAGTTAATGGTCACATTTTCTCCATGAGAGCCCAGATGAGCAGACACCATGCCCAGCTGCATTGTGCAAGAGCAATAGCTGGAGGGAAAGAGCCAGTGTGACTCAGAGTGGAAATTCCTGTGGCTGGGCAGAGGCAGAGTTTGCTGTTGAAAAAACCAAGAATTCGGGACATGGAGGCTCCAGGACAGCTGCTGCCTAGAAGCACTGCCGTCTCCCCAGGAGCCTCACTAACCCCATTTTGTTCACATTATGCCTCCCTTCCCATTTTAAAAACTGAATTCCAGGCTGAGGGATATGCTTGGTGGGGGAAAACCTCAAAGCCAGAGCAGATAGCTTATCTGTAGCTAATGAAAACAGCAAACAGAGCTGTGAAGACCTCCACTGCAGCAGACCCCCTTCTGACGACACCTAACACAGGTACACTGGGGTCTCCAGCAAACTAGGCCAGTAATTTGCTGTCCATGAGCCTGTCAGTAGCATGGCTTGGCATCCTTGAATGAGTAGGTTAAAGATCCCTGGAACACCCTGTAGGCCCTGCTCCATAGCCATGCCCCCACACATGAGGCTGGCTCCCCAGGAGCTTCAGCAGATGAGTGAGGTGGGCCAGTGGCACAGATGAACATAGGTATGAGCATGCACTGAGCCTCCCCAGCTGCACACAGATGTCTCATTGTCCTCAGACTGCACTTCACAGACACGCAAAGTGCTTACTACAAGTCTCTCAATGCTTCCCAGCTAAACAGCAATTGTAAAAGGTAGCTGAGTCCAGTCCATAATTTGGCATCATGATTGGTTTGTGCCCAGAAATTCAGTATGAATATAGTTCCAAAAAGCTCAAATTCGAGCAGCTCAGTGTGACAGCTCTAAGTGTTTCTGCAGCATTTGAGCATTAGCAGGAAGAAACTTCAAGGTGAAGATACTCTCAGCTCCTCCTCAGGCATGGCATGGTCTCACCCTTCATCTCCCTTTACAGCCTCCTCAACATGCTCAGCTCCTCAGCTGGCTGGAGATCCCTACACCATAGCTATCCACATTACAAGGCCTCAGTGTGGGGACTGAAGTATTCACTGTGGTGTTTCTCATCTGTAACACATAGTATGCTTGATTGTGAAGTGAGCAAGACTACTGATGATACAGATGCCAATGCAAGAGCCAGGAAAATACACTGTCTATGCCTATTAGCATGCCCTTCCATCCCAGTGCAGCATGAAGCAAAGCATTTACATGTGTTAAACCACTTTTGTGCTCACTTCAGCAGCTTATTTGGCAATGCTGCTTGAAGCAAGCAGGTATCTGAATTGAGGACCAGACCCTTTCCCTGCAATCCAGTTTCCATACCTGCATAAACACCTTTCCGATCACCACATCATCGTCGTCCTTAAATACCGTGCTGAACACAACCGTGACACGGTCCTTCTTTGCCTCAACATACCTGCAGGTGGGAGAGAGAAACCACCTGTGAACCAGAACTAAGAAGTTCAACTGAATGAGGAAGCAACTGTGTGACAAGGTCAAGTCATAGACCATAGATACAACAGCCATTCACAGACCTGGCTGCTGTAAATTTCCCCTTCCTTGAGACAGTATTTACAAGGAGCACAGCATTTCTGTTGGGAGTGGCCAGTTCCTCTACTGCATGCAACCACAAGTGCTGCCACTAACAGAGACTCTTGTGTAACATCCCAGCAGCCCGAGGCATAAGCATTACCCTCATGGGATACTTGTGGCAGCCTAGGACAGACCCCCATTACTCTGGCCAAAGCACAGAGCAGGATTTCCTGACTTTCCACCAAAACCTACAGCTGTGCACAGAAGCAGACTACTGGCACTGGCCACTGTCCCACCCCCTTGCTGTTTGGTTTGAACACTTACATTGTCTCATCGTCCCTGTAGTGGATGACTGCTCTTTTTTCTCCTTCTTTGCCCTCTTCCTGGAATTTGAAATACTTTTCAAAGACTGAAGCAAAGCAGTTGCGCTTCAACATGCCGGCTTGGTGCACAATGGCATCCTTGTCTGCAGGAAGGTTCTCCAAGTCGTAGAGCAAAGAGACATTGTAACCTGGGAAGGGACAGCCACTAGCCTTAATAATCTACATAGGACGTTAATGAAAACAGAGACACTTTTTAAAAGAGACACCTACAGTCCCACTTTTGCCTTAAATCCTCCCAAAAGCCCCAGGGGTGAGTTCTTCCCACTCCAGGGACTTGCCAAAAGCCATGCCTGAACTCGGCGCGTGGCCATGGCAACGTTCCCAGGGCTCCTTCCCAAGCTCCCAGACACGTGCTGGCTGAACTGCTCCCAAGCTTTGCAGTGAGTAGGAAGAGACGTTGTCACAGGTAACCATGGTTTTCCTGTGTCTTACAAAGCATCTTTGAGAAGAACAAAGACCCCAACCTGAGGAACAGAGGCTTCCTGGAGGAGGACTGCATAAAAAATTACAGCTTGTGCTACAACCTACTTCATCCCTGACGTGTCTGAGCCACCTTTTAAATTGGCTATTTCAAATTGCTATTTATTGTATAGAGAGCCTCAGATATCAAGCTCTTCAAGGGCACTCTTCATATGAGCATTTCTCAGGTGACAAGTAATTTTGGAATTGCATTCACATACACACACAGACACAGAGAATGTCATTGCAGGGTTACCTGATTCAGGATTTACCAAGTAGTTTCCGTAGACCTTCTTCAAAACCTAGAAAAGAAATTAAACATTGAGAGCACAAGGTATCAAGACTTGTTTTCTCCTGCACAGCCTAGGCGATGTTTGGTCTTTTAGAAGCATCAAATTACAGCACCTGCCTCCTCTAGTCTAAGAGAACTTAGACAAATATTAAGTCATCGGCTTCTAGTACTATTGGCTGTGCTACTCTAGGGAGGGCTCCCTGAACTCCACTGACAGGGGACACACTGCAGGAGAGGACTCAAAACTGGAACTTCTCAAGTTCTTGCTAGTTGAATTTGTGTGGGGAAGAAGCCTTATAGCTCATACCTTCAAAGGAGAACAATCAGCAGAGCCTGACACAACAGATCTGAGGGCTACCATTTTCTTCCCATTAAAAGGCAGATGCAAAGTGTGCCTGGTCCCTCTCCTCACAGGACAGCAAGTTCAAAGCACACCATGGCCTGGTGATCACACACTGTCTCAGCCTATTGCACAAACAGATAGGGATCTAGAGGAGACTGCCAGGCAGGCTTGGATGCCTCCCAGAAGCAGAACCGCCTACAGCACAGCAAAAACCTTTCTTCAAACGTAATTACTGCTGTATTTTACATCAATGGCAATTTCCAACTGAGCCATAGCTCTGTGTCAATGAGGGGGCTGGGAACAGGCAGTATTTCACAGAGAAGAACACAACAATGCTGTGGCAGAACTGGCCCTCCTGGGATGACACCCACTACCACGTGGAAAAGATACACAGACTCACTGCATGCCAAAACCTCCTCTCAGCAGAGAGCCTGACTGCAGCAGTGCAGGAAGATGCCCTGTCCTAGCAGAAAGCCCACTCTGCATTCTTCACAGTGGGGTTTCACAAAGAGGGGAAACAAACAACACTGTCTGCAGGGAAGTACAGAAAGCAACATTATGACAACTGGAGATTGAAAAATGTAATTTCTATTTAGACAGTACTTCCAAGCCAGTCCTGCACTGATCCCATTTTCCTCTAAAAGTTTATAGGAAATTGACTTCCACCACCACCACCACCACAATGGCTGCTGGTGCACAGTGCTGTCAGCCACTCGCCCACTACAGGGGCTTTCTTGGGATCACACACTGCACTGATCCTCACTAAACATGCTGGGAAGGCTCCACCATCTGGGCTGCTTGACACTCCTCATGCCACCAGCGGTGCCTTCAGTAGCAGGCAAAGCTGCACCTAGAAAGCTCTGCATTCAGGAACCAGGAAAGCAGGACACTCAATCATATCTCTTCTGACTTAGGTGGGTCTTACAGCAATTCGCAGGAATGCACTTTGGGTTCAAGTCACCCATTTCTCACCAAACTCACAATAAACTGATGGAGCAGTTTCCTTGTTTTCTTTCAAGGACAGACACCTAGACTCAAAAGCCTGCTGAAAAGCCCTGGGTGAACCCCATTTGCTACCATGCAGAGATTTGAAAACTCACTCAGGAACTGAGTCACACTTCCTGCCTCGCCATCCAACCACAGCTCAGAGAGGCTCCTTTTTTCTACCATAAATGGCCCTCCACAGCCACAGGGCCCAGTCAACAGGAACTGAGCCTGCGACTTCACACAGCAGCAGTGAAAAGGGAACCTGCAAACCAAGGTCTGGACATGCAGCAGGAGCCCAGCACTTGTTTTAAGTGTGGTTAGAAGTCAGAAGAGAAGCACCACTGATCTGTCTTGGTGCCCTCCTTCACTTGTGCACTCAACACATCAGTCAGGGAAACTATTTCTACATGGTCAGGCTTTGCTTCGAACTTGCAACATTAGTGATGGCTTCTGCCTTTCAGGCTGCAGGGTCATATAAGATGATTACTTTTTCGTGAGAGAGCATGAACACATTTGCCCTTGTCTTTCAGCGAAGTGGGTTGGCACAGGGCTGCTCCTTCGACCAGTGTGAGATGGGAGCACACATGCTCCTCCTAAGGGTCAGATGTTAGATCCATTGATATCACAAGGGCATTGCTACCAACACAGTATTTGTAGGCAGGAGGCCTGGAGATGCTTACTCACCTCATCAGCACCGTGTTCCTGGAGTTCCTTGTAGAATTTCAGAGAAATACTGACCATCACTTTTGTCTTGTCTCCATTGGGGTTTGAAATATGGTAAAGGACTCCATCAAAGTCTAAGAAGCAAGCAAGAGAAATGTGAGGGAACAGGAACCAGCTCCTCTTTCTGAGGAAGGTTTTCCCTACAAGTTCTACTAACTGCATAAAACAAAACTGCTCCTCTTGCTCCAGCCCTCACACACAGACAAGAGAGAAACACGCAATTTAGGAAAATGGTAATGTCATGCAGGGAGACCTGCTATCATTCACATGGCTGAAACAGTTTTGACACCTGTCCATCACAGAAAGCTTTAGTCTAGTGACATTTAGCATCCCTGGCAAATCCACTTGTGCTCAATGCACAAGGATACAAACATGCAGAGACAGGAGCCTTCTGGATGGCCAGCACAGAAAGTGACTGACATGCCCACCAGGCCAGAGCTGCAGCCTGGAGGAGAAAACCTCTCTGCCAGCAAAGGCAGCTCAGCCACTGCCTGCTGTCAGAGCTTCCACTTCACTGCAAAACAGGCAGGGAGGGCAGGAGGAAGGGAAAGGCAACCCTCCAGCCACCTAGCAAACTCCACTTCCCAACAGAGCTTACACAGATTCCTGACAACAGAAGCAAAAAATCAGTTGCTGAATGAGTACTTCAACTTCCTTGGCATTTCTCTTCCTGAAGAGCAAACTTGAGGTGATGAATCCATTTTGCCTGTCACCCTAAGTCAGCCTCCTAACAACCCAAACCAGATGGTGCTAAAGACCTCATAACAAGTAGCACCAAGGGCAGGACTGGCGAACATATGAGGTAAAAGAAAAGAGCTATGTAGCAGGCACACACCAAAGCACTACCACCAATGAACTCCACGCTCTAGGGAAGTCCCAGGAAAAGCAGACAGACGAGAAACAGCGGGGCAGCCAACGAAGCCCCAACTCTGGGGATACTGCAGGGTCTCCACATTGCCCCTGCCCAGTGGTGTGGGCCAACTGTTCAAGCCAGCCTTTGGTTCAGAGAAGTCAAGAGAGCTGTGGAGCTTACCTGCAAATGTTACTTCTACTGCCTCTGGTTTGTTTCTAAAAAGAAAAGAAAACAAAGGAGGTAAATGAGAACTCTAACAGCAGCCTCCAAGCTGTGAAGGAAAGAGGATTAATTTCCAATGTCTTATTTCTCACAGGCAGCTCTTCCTCAAAACCTTTTTATCTCCTGTCCAACTAGTAGTAAACTTTGACAAGAGATCTTAGACTTCTTCCCCTTCCCATAAGCACCAGTTTTACCCCAGATGACAGAAAATAGACTTTGAAGCTCTATTATTTCTAGTTTATTAATAGATTTTGACATCACATAATTTTTGATTTCCAGTAAGAAAGCTAGTCCTTACTAAGAAGTTTGTTTTCACAAGCACACGCGCTGTACAGAATGGCCACGACAGATTTTGGGACAGAGGATCTTTTGTAAGGTCCTGCAATACCAGTTCATGGAAGGAGCTGAGTAATCCTTCTGACACAGTGCCCCCTTCACCATCAACACCAGATCTGCAAATACATTGCTATAACTTGCTTGCAGAGAAGACCCCTTTTCCAAGTTAAGAAAGTGTTAGGAGCAAGCCAAAGAAGGAAACTTTCCACATGTTCATTTCATCCTGCCCCCCTTCCAAAATATCCCAATATTTTGCCAACTGCCTCTGCAGAAAAACTGTAGCTCTGGACGTGCTCTAACCCTGTCCTGAGTGGTCTCTGGGACCTCTGATCAACAACAAAACCCTCTGCAAGCCAAAGGCATATCACATCTTACACTGTGATTATGAAGATTAAAGTGCTTCTTACCAAACCCTATTTTGACATTTGTCCCTGACCTGTGAAAGAGTAGGACTCCATGAAAGATGTAACTGCTTCTGGAAGGTCATTTCATTGGGATTGGCACTACATAACTGCCTTCACAGCTTCAAGGGGACTGGTATTATTAGGTCATTCTCCAACAGGGAATTGTTGCAAAGGTATCGCCACTGCTGAGAGTATGCATGGAAAATGAGAATAGGATAAAAATGCCAGTCTGCTACTGCTGTTTCACATTGTATCTCCATTTATTTTTCAAAAGTAGATGATATTAGATACAGGCTAATAATGCTGCTGCTAACAGAAATCTAGTCTCTAACAGTTTATTCCCACCTGTCTGAACCAACATACTGAAATAACTCCCCAGAGTAAAGTCACTGGTCTCAACTACGCTGCTGCTGCCCGAAGACCAGCTTCAACTGTTTTGCTGAAACTTGATCTTCCACACACTCATGTGCTGCTGGGTACTGGCTACATCGTGGTACATGCACTGAGAACGGTGGGGGGAAGTGATGACTCAGTATTCTACTTTCCCTGACAATATTCTGTAACGATTTAAATGATTTTATCTCAGCAGCAAGCACTGTTTTTCCATCAGCTTGTCTGCAGCCAGCCTCATTCCTGGAAGGCAGAAATGACCACAATGTGATAAAACTCAAGCTGGGCAATACAAGGAGATCAAGACACTGCACTGCACTGCACTGATCCCAGGCACTCACCAGGTCAACAACATTTTAGTCCAGCGGAAAGGAAGGAATTAACCCCCAGATGGAGATCCTAAGTGAAAATGAAGAGGTGTTCCTGTGTCTTGAAAGTGATTAGCTGTGAAAGGCAACAGACCTCTTTCTGTCTGAAGGCTGGGGAGCCTCTGTCTTTTGTGCCACCTTGCTGAAGATAAAAACCATACACTTGAAAGAAGCAGTGCAAGTGAACCCAAAGCAGGTTCTTTAGTTTAAAAGCTGTGCCAGCTACCTGTGACCTCTCTTACTTTCATCTCCCCTGCCAGCTGGGGTTGAGTTGTGCATCCCTGGCTGCATATTTAGCTTGGGTTCTTGGAAAGGGGAACAATTCCCCAAGCCACGTCCAAGCCACTTCTCATTGAGGATGGCTCAAAGCAGAGATGAAAGAAAATCCCAGAGATCCCACTTGGTCAGTTGATGCAGAGGTGTTCTTCTTTTAGAGCACCACACTCAGACGTGGGAATCAGCTTGGATGGCAATATAAATTTTTATAAAAAAAGAAACCTATGTAGGAAGCTTTAAAGATAGCACAGCCAGGCACATGAGAGCTAGGAATATTAAACAGGACATACTCTTAAACCTCTGTTCCATGTTCTCAGAGTTACACCTTTCAAACCCCATTCCCCCTACACACAGAGCTGACCTCTCATGGAGCCCCCGCTCCCGGCAGAACCTTCCCAATACAGCATCTCCCTCTGAGAAATGCAAAAAAGCGGCTGACAGCCAGTGCACTGGAGTGGTTTTGCTGAGGAAAGATGATTTCCCCATTTGGTTGCCCTGCACCCAGGGGATGGCAGGAAGATCACTCATCACATCATTGAAGAAGCCAAGCAAGACCATGTACAGAAGCCAGTTGATCGCTCTGCATGACAGCCTTTGTTCTGCACACAAAAGCTGACTGCTAACACAGCTGGGTTTGAGCCTGTTATTGTGCAAACGTCATTCTGTAGAGAAGTTATTTTAACACTGATTTCCCAAGTGGCTCAGTTCCAGTACTTGGGGATGGTGAGGAGGGGGAGTATTTAAGGGAAAGGAAGGTAACTGGGCAGAACTTTGGGTGCTGAATATTCAACCACTTCCCGGCCCAGCTTCAGTGAAGCAAGAGGTCACGTGAGCTGCATACAGAGCTCCTTGCAGTCACGCTGGCCCTGTCACCTACGGCACAGTGGGGTGCTTCAGCGGGCAGGCACACACTTAAGTAACCCAGGCCTGGCCTGGCCCAGGGGAGGACAGGGAAGAGCACTGGAAGTATGGCTGGGAGCAAAGTGAGCCCTCTTAGCCTTTCACAGCTCAGGAGCTTTACAATCACAGTGTTTAAAGTGCTTCTATTTATTTTTCTAGCTCACCTCATCAAAACTACCCTGGCTACTCAAAATGTTTCTTCAACAGAAAACCCACTCCTTTTACTACCCAGATTGTTGTTCCCGCATCAAGAAGTCCCCAGGCAGAAGAGAGAGGAGCTCTCACCTCCAGGGTTCCATAGTTTCTGGGTGAGCAACAACGCTGAAGGTCACACACACATGTTCACTTCCCCTTGACCTTCCAGGAACCCCATCTTCCACCACCAGAAATAGCCCTATGGAGGCACAAAGTGTCCTCTCTGTGTTCTGTCCCTCCTGCTCTTGTGCAGGCAAAGGCTCAGTGCAGAGGATTCACGGCAGGCCTGGGATAGGGCCTGCACCACTGAGGGTGGGTACCAGGTACTGTCGGGTTACTGGCATGATCCCAAAGAGCTCTGCCTGGTCTAGTGTGCTCTGGCATCTCTTGCCTCCACAAGGAGACACTCCACACCCATAGCGAGAATTGGCAGTTTAGCAGCTTGGTGCAGAATGACTCTGAATCGCAGCCATCTCTAAGTCCCAGGTGGACTGTAAATCCCAACTGGGAAGCCAGGAGGTCCTTTGGGGTTCACTTCCACCCCTGATCCAAATCTCTGAGAAACAGACTAAGCCTAGCTATACTTAGAGGATTTCAGACAGGACACCTCATCCACTCCTGGGGCACAGAGCTGCTCTGGCCCCTGCAAGCTCCTTACCCTCAATGCTACCTGAACCATCCCTCAGCAACCTTCCCTGTCTGCTACTCTCTGCCCTGAATGGACAATAAAACCAGCTCATACCAGGAGCAACTGAGATGGCTTCTCTCTGCACTGAATACTGAATCCAGACCAGACCTTTCTGCAAACCCCTGCCTGAACTCTGACACTAAAATGGCAGCCTTTCTCAGCAGCAGTCTGTTTTGTGATAACAGTTATCAGGGAAGTCAAACCCACACCAAATCCCATCTGCCCTCTGCTTGTAACAATAAAAGACCCTGACAAGTTTTATGTCTTATTGCTTGTGTTCCTCCTATTCATCTCCAAATGGCTGCTACACCCTGTCTATCTAATACAGAGCCAGCTCCGAATCAGAATTTTCACTCTGGCAGAACATCCGTGAAGAGCCACAATGCCCATGGAGAGACACCAGCAAGCACTTAAGAGCAATAGCAAATCTTCTTTCTGACAGCATTTCCTCACTTAACTCGGACAACTTCCCCGTTTCACTCTCAGGCCACAAAGGCTCTTAGCCATACGTTACAACAAATTTAAGAACTTGGCTGACAACCATACTGAAGCATCTCTCACACCACAATTAAGGCTTCTACCAAATAATGGAGAATGGCAATTATTTCAAAAGCTGTGGGCATGCAGATACTCTAATCTCTTGCCCCATAGGAGAGGGGAAAAAAAGGGGGTATTTCAAAGCTTCAAGCTCTGAGCAGAGCTTTCAGATCACCAAAGTCAACACATGATTTGGATAAAGTGATCCAGATTCAGTGACAGACTGCAGGCTCTCACTACAGAAAGGTCACCTCAATAAAAAAAGTTATGAGCAATGTCTAAAATTATCTGAACAGTTCCTCCACTTCTGGGCCCCACTCAGCTAACAAAAACCTCTCTGCGTAAGCTGCAGGAGCATATGTAATCAAAGAGCTCCCATAGCTCTGGCAGCACACCCACCATGAACTTGAGCAGGAGTGCTCTGTCAGGTGGGTGGTGCCAAGCGGTGTACGGCAGCCCCTATACGTGCCAATTCTCCCCTCCTGGTTAGGTGACCCTTCCATGCCCAAGCTTTTCCCTTGCTGTGTGCCCAATAGTCTGGAGGAGCAGGCTGGTAGGAAAGCAGTGGGATTCACAGTGGACAAAGAACAGATGGTCCTGCAGCACACTGGCACTGGCAGGTCCCCTCCCAGCCAGATCTTTGTCCTGTGCATCCTCAGCTGTAGGCAGACAGCCTGTGGTTCCCCACCATAGTGATGCAGAGTTGTGCCAACTCTCCGGGGAGCAGCCTGATTTTGCACAGACTTTTACTGTGTTTCTTTAGTACAGTGTTGGATATCTGCTCTTCTCTGGTGTCAAGCACTGGTGGCTGCAGTGAGAACCACTCTCTGAAGATAAATCAGAGCAGACTCCTCTTAAGAACCCAAGATGAAAACTGAGGCTGGAGTGATGACAGAAACACCTGTGAAAGCCTAACACTTTTCAGATCTGGCTTTTCCTCCCTCCTGTTCCCTGTGCTGTTGCACAAAAGCGGAGCACTGTCTACTTCCAGACAGAGGTGGTTCACAATCCACTATTAATACAAAGTCACCTTCCCTGGTGTCCAAAGCAGGATGTGCTGTGACAACCCAGGTGCAATGCTTCAACATCTACAACACCCTTAGTCAACATGGACAGCCAGAGTGTACCACAAGCACTGCCTGTGCCAGCAAAACCCAAGGGTACCTCTTTCTGCCAGCAGCATTTCCCAAGCACTCTGCAGTCAGGCAGACTGAGTTTCAGCAGGTGAGCTTGTGCCTGTAGAGATGTGCAGCTCCAGACCGGGCTTGTGAGGACACTGAGCCAGCACCTGCCACTGCTGCTGAAGGAGGGAGATCTGATCCCTGCTCCATGGCTGCACCATGGTGAGCAGCCATGACAAAATGAACAGGATGAGGAAACTCATCTAAGCTAAAAATACTCAGTTTTGTCTTTTTAATTTTAACCTAGGTCACTTCCCCAGTCCTGTTTCCCTTGAAGCCACAAAAATGCCTGTGTCAGCAAGAAGGAAGGAGTGGCAGAGGAACAGTCTCTGGTTTTGGTGGGGTCTCTGAGCATCTCTGAAGCACTGGAGCCACATATAACCATAGCCACTCCTGAAGAGAGTTCCTCAGTAGTGCCTGGCAGGATTCAAAGCTCCTCTATCCTCCCAGCATACCAACAGCCTCTAGGTGCTTCTGAGTCTCCTCATGATGAACTCACTTCAAGTCACATCATGAACATGAAGTTCTCACTGCCTGGTTTCAGCCAGGGCTCAGCCTCTGTGTCTGAAAGGCTCAGCTCTGCAGCCCACGATCATCAAGTGACCGCAGGTGGGAAATACCATAAAGCAGGCGGGTGTAGCTTCAGCCCAGCTCCTACTGGCTCACAGGAACCACTCTGCAGCAGGGAAGTTCAAGCTTCAGGTGATTTCCTATGCAGCTAATTGTCAGGAAGCCCTGCAGAGCCGTACCTACTCATGGCTGTAAAGAAACCAACAATTTAATTTGAGATTCTCTTCCCTCTGCCCCCAACCTAGGAAAAGGCATGCTGTACCCCTGCTATGCAAATTTGTGTTCTTTTGCACAGTGGGTAAATAATAAGTAACAGTTTGAGACAGGTGATTAATTGACTAAAGATTTTGGGTGACCTATGAATGACTAGAAAACCAAACCCTAAGACCAAAGCCCTGTGCCACACTTCCACTGGGGTCAGCTGAATGAGCAGGACAAATTTGGATGGCAAATCTGTAGGTATCAAACAGAACGAGTATTCATCTGACACAGAAGACAACCACTAAAATGTTTTACACTTGAAGTGTTTGTGGTGTTTTTTGGTTTTTTTTTTTTTTTTTATATTTGTGCAGTTAGCAAAGGAATGCAATGATGAGAAACAGGATCTTCCAACTGGTTAGAGCTCATCTCCTCACATGACATTTCTATTAGAAATGGGAAAACCCACCTGTGACACCAGCTTCCAGGCAACATCTTATATACAAATGAATTGGCCAAGAGCTTATGAAAGCTTTCTCTTGACATGTCAAAAAGTTCATGTGCCAAGCTCATTTCAACAAACTTATTTCCAGGTACTGACCAGGTATTCCCACACTGCAGAAGCAAATTCCTAACTCAAGTAATTTCAACAGATTCTGGTAGCTTTAGGCTTTTTTTTTTAAATGTGGTTGGTTTAAGAGAATAGATTTAAACAAAGAAATTACAAGAACTAAATAAGGAAAAAAACCCAGGTGCATTGAAATCCATCTGTTACTACCTTGATCTAAATATCACATTTCAACAGTGGCTGTCCAAGGAGGTGAGATTTCCATGGGGTTTCACCACAAAACCAAATTAAATTTGAAATTACCCTATTTACAGGTGGATGCTGCCAAGCCCCAAGGACCTTGCCCAGGAAGGACTCTTTGAGGTGGGTTAGGCCCCGTCTCAAATGCTGATCTCTGTCTGCAGTCCTGCAAAGGTACCTTTCACAATGGGAACTCCAGGGACAGCTGATGGACCTCCACACAGAGCAGATTTTGACATATGTGACAATAATGTTATGGCAGTTATTGAATTCCAGCTTCTAAATGTGACCTAGCTCTATATGACAAGGTGAAACATGGAGTGTCTCCCACCTGGCAGCCCAAGAAAGCTCTGCAGGAACCTGCCAAACTATGGCTGCACTACAGTAGATGGAAGCGACACAGCCCATGTCACAGGACAAGTCTCTGGCAAAGGATTTGGAAATGAACCCTGCCCTGCCCCACTTCCAGGCTGGCGCTGAAACCACCAGGCACATCTGGCTCTGAGACAACCACTATTGACAAATCCTGCATCACATCTGCTGCACTTCTGGGATAGAGCAAATAATGTAAACGCCACTCTGCCCCAGTGTCCAGACTCACTCCTCCCAGTCACCAAACTCTTCAAGGCTTGACCTTGCCCCGACTGTCCTGTGTTCATCTCTAAGGCACACTTTGGAAAACCATCTCCAAAACAGCAAAATACAGGAAATCTCTTCCTGCCTCCAGGTTGAGCACCACAGGAATAACCTGAGACCTGTGGCCATAGAAAAAAGAAATATCACTTGAATAAATGTTTACAACATCCATTCCTTAGAAGACTTGAAACCAGGAGAAACCTCCCTGCACTTGCCTGGATGGAGGACCCCACAACAAGCACAGAAGAAAATTCAGAAGTAAATGTCTTCCTCACCTTCAGCAACACACTCAAGGCACAGAACTTATCCAGAAATGCCATTTAAAGAACAGAAAATGCCATAAATGACTAAGAGGCAGAAGCAGAGCACCATCAGCCACCCTACCAATTGATCCAGGAACAATCAGTATGTCAGGCATGTGTGTGCCAACACAGAAGTGTGGTGGCTTGCCATACAGCAAAATGGAAGTCTCAGGGACCTGCAGGCTGGTGCAAGGTAAGCAATTGCAGCTCTGCTCATAGAATCAGAGTTTTGGGGTGCATCTAAACCTGTAAACTGCCCCTCCACGTCACATCAACACAGAGACAAATGCACCTTCTTCTCTCTCCATCAGGAAGAGTGCCTTGGCACAGACTAGCGATTGACAAGCTGTTCTGGCACTCAGTATGAACCTCTGTACATGCCATATTTCCTAATGGATGCGGCTGCAATACCACAGTCGTCACCTGGGAGCTCTCTCTGCCCACTGCAGTGCCTGTACTCTGGGGAAACTTGTTGCATTAAATGATTAGGGCTTAAGATGAATCAAAATCTGAGAGCAGCTCACCTGTCCTCCAAGACAGAGCAGCCTGTAAGATTATTTTATGAAAAAAGCCCCATCAAAACAAAACAAAAAACCAATCCAAGCAAAAAGTCATCTGGGAGTGGGGAAAAGCAGAGGAAGTGGCCTCTGAGGGCATTCTGCATGCAAAAGGCTGAGAGCTTCAAAAACTGCTGGAGAAAAAAGGTAACACAGAAAAAGGCACCTGCCTGGGGGTCCTTTCCTGGAGCAGCCCGAGCCGTGCCTTGTGAGGCGCCAGGGCAGGCTCCACCCCAGAGATAACACCACTGTGCTTTGCCTCTCAAGGCTTGGTCTCTGTACAAAGGTGTCTCAATCAGCAGGCAGTGCATGGAGCCCACAGGCCACCCGGCTGCAGATAAGGATATTCATACTGAATGGACTTCCTTCCAAGCTAAGCTGTGTCCTCTCAAGCATCTTTACAGCCCTGGTGCAATACTCACAGTAAAAAAACCCACTGGCTTCCCAGGGACTGAACTGTCCCAGCCAGAGATGTGGGTGTGAACTAGACCCCCCAGTCTGTCCCCGAGGCCAGGACACCCCCCAGGCTGGCACCGGCGGCCATGGCTGACCCGTGCACCTGTATCCCTTCTGCTCGAGAAAGCAAAGAGGGAGCAAGCTGGAATTTACTCTTCACCCCCAAAACAAAAGGCCGAGGCCATGACTCCATACACAGGCTTCCTGTTCCTTGGCTCACACATTCTGTACCAGCGCTGGCACCACGCTGATGAAGCCCGCTTTACTCAAAGCAAACACCCTGCAAATCCACCTTCCTCCCTTCCCAACTTCCTCCTTGTCCAGGCCCTGTTCTCCAGTCCACCTCAGCACGGCAATCTCCGGTACCCTTCTTACATCCGTCCTGCTACCGCGAGGCTCTCCATTGCTTTTGCACTAACGACCGCATCCAGCCCCACTCTCCCCTCCAACTGCCCTGTCCCACTCTGCTCCCTTATTCCCCAGGCCTTCCCTCTGCCCAAGCTCTGCCTATCCCCACCGCCCTCAGCTCAGTTCCCGCATCCTGACTACCCTCCTCCAAGCCCTTGCACCCTGCAGGCTCCCACCCCGTGCCCGCTCTGCCCTCCCCGTTCCCGGGCCGCCACCTGGTAGCACAGCACCCACCGGCTCAGCGCCGCTCCCCGCCACTCTCCAGCCTCACATCCTGCCTTGTCACTATTCCCCGGTCCCCACCTTCCGCCCCTCTCAGCCCCATCCTCCCCCGGCACCACCCGCCAGGCTCTGTTCTGTGCCCGAGCGCCTGGCACGGCCCGGGCCCCGCCAGCCACCGCCCCCTTGCCCCTCCCTCGGTCCGCGGACCCGTCCCCGCCGCGCCGCGGCTGCCCTGTTCCTACCCGGCGGCCGCGCCCTCGAACTTGAGCGTGAGGGTCTCCTCGATGATGCGGTTGTTGACCTCGAGCAGGATCATGTCGGTGCCGGGAGCGGCTCTGAGAGAGCCGAGCCCGCTGCGCGCACCGGGGACCCGCCCGAGCCTGCGCCGCCGCTTCCGCTCTCGCGCCCGCGCGTCACTTCCGGCTCGGTGCCGCCGCAGGCGCCGCTCCCGCCCCGCCCACCCGGGATGACGTCACAAGCAGCTCCGCCCCGCGGCGGGCGGGGAGCGGGAGGGGTCCCCTCAGTGCGGGGGGACCCGGGGGGTCGGCAGATGGGGTGGGACACGGCTGCGGGGTGGGCTGGGGCGTGCTCGGGGTACGGACGTCACCGCCAGCTGGGGTGAGGCAGGGATATGGGATGTGCCTGGGGTATGGAAGTCCCCAAAAGTGTGAGGTGCCACCCCCCCCGTTAATTGAATACTCACAGTGTTGGAGGTCCCCAAAACAGTGAGGTGCCCTTAGGATTATAGGGCCGTGCTAGGAAGTAGCAGGTGTGCCCCAGTGGATAGGGGTCTATGTAAAAATTGGTGCTCCAGGGATATGGGGGTGCTTACAGGGGAAAATGGTGTCTTGCAAAATGGATCATTTCAGAGCTACAGGGCCCCAAAAATATGAGGTGACACATGGAGTGGGGATATCCTAGGGGGGTTGTAATGGTGCTCTGGAGCTGGGGGTTACCCAAAACTGGGCAGGTGTTCCCAGAGAATAGGAGTGTCCTTGAGTCAGTGGTGTTACCCAAGGAATATGATGGTAGCACTTAACAGGTGCCCCAAAAGGAAGAAAGGTGCCCCCAAAACGTGGGGCGCCCCTACAACAGACAAGCATGGAAAGCTGTGAGGATGGGGGTGTTCAAGGGGTTTGTGAGTGCCCTAGAGTAATAGAGGTGCATGGGGAATGCCCTTCTGTGCAGGTTTCCCCTAAAAGCAATAGGGGTACTCAGAGCACAGCATTTGCTAAGTCTGCAGGGCTGGCACAGGGGCATGGCTCTGTCTGAGGGCATGGCTTGACTTTGCTTAGCTTGGCATGGCACAGCCAGGGCAGGAGGGACATGGGACCCTACCCTGGGGGGTCCCCCACAGCAACCCCCAACACAGGGCAAGCCAGCCTTGCAGTCCCCCTATGCATCCCCCAAATGCTGACATTGCCCTTGCTCCATCAATGGGGAAACCGAGGCACAGAGCCCTGCATTGCCATCACCCATGGGCCATGTCCTTGGAGAGCTTCTGCTCTCCTGGGGACACTGCAGCACACAGAGGTGCCTTGAAGGGGATCCTCTCATCCACTGAGGGCCTGGAGACAAATTGGAGACCCTCAGCTGAAGACCCCTGGGGTGCATCATGACAGGGATGACAGTGAACCCCTGGGTGCACCCCCAGTGCAGCATGGCTTGGGACATCCTGGACAGGAGGGTGACAGGTGGCTGTGGGCTCCCCTTGGCCTAGGAAAGGCATCTGGGGGGACCAGGGAAGGGTCCCTTTGGCTGCCACTTCCGCTTCATGCTGGAGAAGATTTTGCAACGTTTCCTCCCCGGGCAGTATAAAGTGGGCGGTGGAGGAAAGGGGCACTGGGAGGCGGCACGGCAGCAGGCGCAGGTGAGGGATCCTCCAGTGGGCGAGAGCCCTGGGTCTCGTGCTGCCCTGCATCCCACCACACTTTGTGCTGGAGCCCTTTGGGGGTGACATCTGGATTTAAACCCGTGCCTGTGTGCTTCCCAGTGAGAAACAACTTGGGATCAGGAGAAGACCCCACATTTGAGGGGACAGCGACAGCAGCAAGCAGTGAGTTCATGGGGTGTGCCATGGGAGATTGCAGCTTTCCTTGGGCTTTGACAGCCCCACAGCACCCATCTGAGCCCCTTTGCATGTGGAGCGGGCTGGGGCTGGGGTGGGTTGCTCCAGCTGCCCAAGAGGTTGCTTGGTGCAAGGGTAGAGGAGGTGGTAGGTGGGAGCACCCAAGGCTGTGCTCGTCTGGGGGGCAAACCTGCCATAACCTGCAGGGACATCAGCCTTGGGTGCTGCAGGGAAAAAGTGCCTGCTCCAATTTCCTTGCACAGCAATGAGCTGGCAAGATCCTTCCCCATGGCATGTCCCTCTTTCCTCCCCACTGGGGGCCCCAGGGCCACCCTATTGTCCCTCAGCCCTTCCAGGGTCAGGAGGGGAAATGGAGTGCTTCTTGTTCCCCCCATCTGGGTCAGCTGTGGGGTATCTGTGTGTGGTATACCCGGGGAATACCCAGTTCCAGAGGAACCACCAGAATTTTGGAGCGGGGAGGCAGAAAGCAGCAGCCAGAAATAGAAAGAGGGGAAGCACTGGCATCAGGCTCTGCCCCGTGCCCGTGGCAGCCCCACTTGGGAGGACATTCCCTTATCAGCACTGGCAGCATCCCTTGTTGTGGTCCTCCGGGATGCTGATGCCTCAGCATCCCAGCATCACCACCCTGGGATCACCATCCCAGGATTCCCATCTCTGGATCACTGCAAGAGAGGATGCAGCAGAGCCAGGGAGAGATTTTTCTGGGCAGTGGCACCAGCCCATCTGCAGCAGGGAATTTACATCAGGCAAAAGGGGAAAGTTGGTTCCAGGGATGGTTTGGGTTCAAACAGGGTCAGCTTGGAGCTGGGGGTCTCCAGCACTGGAAGTCTCAGCACCCCAAGAAGTCTTGGCATCTCCAGCCCCTGGAGGGTTTGGGGGCTCAGAAATGGGACAGAGGGGTGAAACCAGAGTGAAACAAGTGTCCAGAGCCAATCTAGGAGAAGACTGAAAACCAGTGGTCTTTGGGGAGGCAGGAACAGAGCAAGCTCACCATCTCCTGTGTGTGAAGAGACAGGAAAAGCGACTGTTACCTGTGATTTCCCCATCGAGGCCAAGCACGGGGAGACACAGCAGTGCCCAGCTGAGCAACAGGAAAACCAGAGATGTAATATTTCCAAAGCTGCCTGCAAAGTGTGACATATTTTTCCGTCTGGGGCTTGAAACCACTCCCGCAGGAGCAGGACCAGGAGGTGGAAGAAGAGCACAAAAACACCTTCAGACCTTCCTGAGTGCTGTCTGTCCCAGGCACCGTGACCACAGCCTTGCTGCTGTCTGAGGTGGCTGGAGGGGCAGCTCTGTTCCAGGCATCACAGCAGCAGTGCTTGAGGGGGTGGAGAGGTTGGTAGGGTACAGGAGTACTTCAAGAACTTTGGAGGTGCCTGAGGGGCTCTGAGATGCCCAAAGAGCTGAGAGGCTTTTGAAGGACCCACAGTAAGCAGGGGAGCCCAGGATTTCTGGAGGAGCCAGGTGTCTTCTGGAGGGATGTGATGCTATATTGATTGGGAAGCCCCCCAAACTGAGAAGAGGTGATCAATCTATTGAGGAACCCCTTCTTCCTCAGAAGTCAGGAAAGGGAAAGGATTGGGACGAAATGTAGGAGACTGAGGCGTGCAGGGGGTGTTTTACAAGGGGGCATAAGAGGAACAGTGTCTGCCTGCAGCACTGACCATTACTTGGCACAGTCTGGATGCTGTGTCCTCCATCACAGTGGAGTGATGAAAGGACAGCTGCCCACTGGCTGGGAGGGGACTGGGGGACAATGGAAATGCCAGAGGACCCAGAGATGCTGTCACCCCTGGTCCACAACACTGCTACCCCACACTCATGCCATTTTGTGCTCCACAGACAAAATGGAGTCCTTGTCCTACAGTGGGGATTTCTCCAACATCTTCTACCATTACAACTTCACCTATGACTACAGCACAGCCATGCCTGACACTGCTATCTTATCCTCTCCGTGCCGGCCTGAAAGCTCTGTTCTCAACAAGTACCTGGTGATGATGATCTACTGCCTTGTCTTTATCCTCAGTGTGGTGGGGAATGGGCTGGTGGTGCTGGTGGTGACCTCCAGCCACACCAGCCGCTGTGTCACCGATGTCTACCTGCTCAACCTGGCTGTGGCAGACCTGCTCTTCGCTTTGAGCCTGCCGCTTTGGGCAGCCTACCGAGCCCACGAGTGGGTCTTCGGCACTGTGATGTGCAAAGCCATCTCCGTGCTGCAGGAAGCCAACTTCTACAGTGGCATCCTTCTGCTGGCCTGCATTAGTGTGGACCGCTACCTGGCCATCGTCTACGCTACACGGGCTGTCACTGAGAAGAGGCACTGGGTGAAGTTTGTCTGCTTGGGCATCTGGGTCTTCTCCGTGCTGCTCTCCCTGCCAGTGCTGCTCTTCCGTGAGGCTTTCCGCTCACCCAACAATGGCACCGTGTGCTATGAGCGCATCAGTGGCGAGGACACGGCCAAGTGGCGGGTAGTGCTGCGGGTCCTGCCGCAGACCTTTGGCTTTGTCTTGCCCCTCCTGGTGATGCTCTTCTGCTACGGCGTCACCATCCACACCCTCCTGCAGACCAAGAATGCTCAGAAGCAGCGGGCCATGAAGGTCATCTTTGCTGTGGTGCTGGTCTTCCTCATCTGCTGGCTGCCCTACAACATCACACTCGTGAGCGACACCCTCATGAGGACGCGGGCCATTGCCGAGACCTGTGAGAGGAGGAACCGCATCGACACAGCCCTCTCTGTCACGCAGGTCCTGGGCTTTGCCCACAGCTGCATCAACCCTATCATCTACGCCTTCATCGGTCAAAAGTTTCGCAACAGCTTCCTCAAGATCCTGGCGCAGCGTGGGCTGATCAGCAAGGATGCTGTTGCCCGCTATGGGCGTACCTCCTATGCCTCCACCTCTGGCAATACATCCACCACCCTCTGAGCCCTTCTGGGACCCAGCCCTTGTGGGTAGCAGCAGGTCCCAGCACCCCACACACCTCAGCATCTTCATCCAGCCTCCTGGAATGTGGGTGGTGATGCCATGGGGATGGGCAGGGATGCCACTGGATGCTGGACCCCAACTGGAAGGGGCTTGGGTGGCAAGGTGGTAGGACCCCATTGCCAGGGGAGTGATGTCAAGTGTCCACTTTCCCCTCTCTTTGGGACAAAGCTTGTGACCCTGGGTGTTCTGTGAGCCTGCTGTGGGAATGGTGTTTTTACCTGATGACCATCCAGCAATAAAAGAGATGGTGGGTTGGTCACCAATGTCTGGCTCCTCTTTGCCACGGGAAGAGAGATGGCAGGCCAGAGCCAGGGCGCCTCTCTGAAGACAGTGCCAAAACAGTGGTTCCTGCTGAGCCTGTCAGAGTGTGGGTAACCCTTCTTCCAGGACCGGGTTCAGCATCCTGTGCATCCCCACAGGGGACCCAAGCCCAGGCTTTGCTTTCTACAGCTCCCCAGACAGGTCCTGACACTTCAGCGGTACAGACGTCTCTATGTGGAGCCTATCCCACCTGGGGACAGAGTCATTCCCTTCCCAACCCTAATGTCAACCCCAGCAGAGCAAATCACTGGAAGATCTCTGAGCAGCCCCTCACACTGAGCCAACCCTGTGACCCCTGCCTGAAGGGTGCCAGCACCCCAAGCACCCCTGCTTCCCCCCAACCATGGTGTCAGGACATTGTTGTGCAAAGGGCTGGGAACCTGTCCCTTACACAACCGGGATGTTTCCGCCCTGGCTTGGGCAACTGGGGCTGACACTTGACTGGGGTCGAGGAGCTGAAGAAGGGACTGTGACCCAGCTGGGGACTCTCCTGCCACTCTGTGTGCCAGGCCTCAGGATTCCTGCCCCAGCACACCTATGCATCTCTCCATTGGAGTCCCATACTGCTCCTCCACTGACCTTGATGCAGGTTCCTAGAGGTCCATAACCATGGGGACATCAGCGGATGTCAGCCATGTGCTGGCTCTTGGGTGGGTATGGGGGTCCCCAGCACCCAGGTGGGAACCCTGGGGACTTGGGGCAGAGCAGAGTCAGTGGAGGTGCTGAGCGAGGACAGCCCCATCACCTTTGCATCTGAGAAACCTCTTGCCCAACTGGTTCCTCACAGCGGTAGGAAGCCAGGTCTGTTGGCCAAGAGCTGTCTACTCTCCCTGCTGTGCGATGGTGCAGGCAGTGGCTCACCCTGGCTGCAGCTGGGACACCCTTTTTGGGGATGGTGTCCCCCCAGGAGGACTTGAACAACACCCGTGTCAGCATTCCCCACCCTGCACCCAACCCGAGTGCCAATCTGGCAGTGACTGATAGATGACACAGAAGCCACAGGGGTAGCAGAAATGAGTAGTTTTCCTCTTTGTGGACCAGCCGCATGTCCACCAGAAGGACACATGTCAAACCCAAAATGTTGGGCAGCAGGACCTGCATGCAGGCCCCGGACACCTGGGTACCCAGTAAATCCAAGAGGAGGCAGCCAGGGCAGGAGGTGTCCCAGACATAGTACCAGGGCTGCTCTCCCTGCTCATGGAGCCTGCGGGTGCCTTTGCTGGTAGCAAATCAGGCAGCAGCGGCCGTGCTTGCCCATGTCCACAGAGCATGTGTGGCACACCTTGCTCTGGCACAGCCTGCTGAGAGAGCAGGAGGTGAGAGCTGAGCCATCCCTGCACTGTGCCAGTGCTGTCCCCATTCCCCCCATAGCCCACCTGCAGTTGTACCGCCGGGAGAGGAGGCGGAAATCCTTGTGGCAGCGGGCACACAACCCTGGGTCGCGGTGCACCGGACTGGGCATCGGGGTGTCAATGCCCTCTGTCTTCTGCCACAGGGCATCCTTCTCCCTGCGGGAGGGGAGAGGTCAGCCCTGGATTTGCCTGCGCTCTGGTGCCCTCCTCTGGGCAAAGGGGTCTGGGTCCCCTTGCCCTTGCGTGGAGTTCCCGGGGCTCTCACCGCAGCAGCTCCAGCAGCCGCCCCTTCATGTCGCGGATGAGCTCCTGCTGCCGTGCCTGCTCGGCGCCGCGCGTGGCCTCCCGCTCCAGGGCTTCCCGCTGCGCCCGCTGCAGCGCCGATGCCCAGCGCTCACCGTCCTGTCGGGCCCTGGCGCGGGGCAGTGGCGACACGGGCCCCCTGTCTCTCAGCTGGTCGTCTCTCCATGCCTCCATGCATGCGGATAAACCTCCCGCCGCTGGTTCCTCCCTCCCTCCCTCTCTCCCTCGTTCCCTCCCTCCCTTCTTTTCTCTGCTCTTGCCCATCCATCCTCAAGCTCTCTCCCCATCCTCACAGCCACTTTGCCATCTGCCACCCATCCATTTCCCCACAGTTCATCCATTCTTTTCCACATCCGTACCCCTGGCCTTCTGCCCACCCAATCATCTACTCGCCCCAAATTCATCCCTGTGTCTCTCCATCTACCGTGCCATCTCCATCCATTCACCCTAAATTGATCCCTCCTTCCCTCCCTCTATCTACTAACGCCAAACCACTCCAACCCGCTGCCCACCTACCCCTCCACCTACCTATCAGTCCCAAATTGACCCCTCCCTCCAGCCCTTCTCCCTTAAATCCTTCCCTCCCTCCCCCTCCCAATCCCCAGCTGCTGTTCGGCTGCGTCCGAACAGGAGATCATTGGGAGCCCCAGGAGAAACCATGTGGCAGGTGGAGATAAGAGGTCCCCACTGTGGGGTGATAGGTGGTGGAAGTAGGGGTCCCTGTCCAACCTGCTGAGCTCCTCCTGCAGCCGTGCTATCTCCTGTCGCTGGGCCTGGAGCTGCTGCCGGCTCTGCCAGGTCTCCTCCTGTGCTGCGGCAGCCAGGCTGGCCAAGCGCTGGGGGAGAGCGGGGGCTCAGTCCTGGACCCCAAACCCCCACCCCATCACGGGATCCCCTTGGACTTGCCCATACCATGGCCATGCTGGTGACCCTGCTGGGTTCCCCTTCTGCCTGGGGGGCTGGTGGGGGCTCCTGGGGACCACGGGTGAGCTCCAGTGCCTGCCGCAGCACCTCCTCCACGGCAGCCACCTCATTTGAGGTACCAGCATCGTTCACCATGTCCGTCCGTCCTGCCGCCACCAGCGCTTCCTGGCATTCCTGCAGGCGCAAGGTCAGCGCCGCCGCCTCTGCCAGCACCCCAGCCAGCTGGGTACCCCGCTCTTCTGCCACCTCTTGCCAGCCCCGTGCTTCCTCCTGTGCCCGTGCCAGTGCCCCCGGGTCCCCCGCTGCCACCGCTGCCTCCAGTGCCCGCTGCAGGAAGGTGTTGGTTTCCCGCAGTGCCTCAGCCTCGCGTGCCCACAGCTGGGCCCGCCGGGCACTGCTCTCCTCCTGCCGCTGGTGCTGCAGCTCCGCCCGCGCCAGCCGCACCGCCAGCGCCTGTGCTGCCGCCTCACGCTGACCCAGCTCGGCCCTCAGCTGGGACACCAGTGCCTGCAGGGATTCCTCTGTCCCACCCGGCTGCCTGGGCACTAGTGACAGGGACCCCAGCGTGCACCTTGTTCCAGTGGACAGTGGGGACATGCCAGGCTCTCCAGCATCATCAGTGTGGGCTGCTTTGCCAGTGCCATGTGGATCCTGCAGTTCCTCTACATCCACATCCTTCACCTTCTTCTCATCTTCCTCCAACTCTTCATCCTTCTCTTCCAAATCCTCCTCCACGTTTTTCTCCACATCCACTTCCACATTCTCCACCTTCACCTCCTTTGTATCCTCACTGTCATCCTTCTCCACCTCCTCTTCATCCTCCTCCTCCATGTCCTTCTTCACCTCCCCATCCTCTACATCTCCCTCTTCCACACTCCCTGCCTGCAGGGCAGCCAAAGTGGGTGGGCATGGATGGGCTGGTGCCCCATGGAGTGCCACAGTGGGATGGCCAATGCCATCAGATGATCCATGTGCCTCAGTGCTGATACTGTCTGTCTGCAGGGCTTTCTTTGCTGGGCTGCTCCTGATCACCGGGCTGGGCCGTACCAGTGGCCTAGAGGGGACACAGGGCTCAGGACTACTGGGTCACCCCCAAGGTGAACAGGGCATCACCACCCTCCATTGAGGCTCCCTGGGCACAGCCAGCCTTTAGGAATTTAGGGGGCAGCAGGGCAGAGGATCAGGGATGTTGGTGCCACCAGCCTGAGCACCCACAGAATGTGTGGCACCCATCGACCCAAGCATGTGTGCTTGTGGCAGTCCATGCACATGAGCATGTGAGCAGCAGAACAGGTGTGAGTGTGCTGGGACAGCTGCATCCATGAGTGCCTCCCCACAAGTGTGCCTGGGGCAAGGGTGTGCAAGCACATATGTGTGTCCCTGTGTGTCAGATGTCACTGTCACAGTGTTGCAGCAGGGATATACTTGGCAGAGGATGGCTCTGTGTGTGTGCACATATGCATGTGGCATGTTTGCAGGCACAGGCAGGGTATGCATGCTGGTGCCAGTGACTGTGCCCTCCTGGGGCCACATCTGGAGAGCTGGCATATCTGGAGTGCTGTCTGGGCTCTAGGGCAGTGGGGCAATGCACACGTTTCTCTGCGATGCTAAGCCCCAGGTGCCTCTGATGCCCTTGACACCCCCAGTGCTGCCAATGCCCCTCGTGCCCCCAGTGTCCCCAAGCTCACTCAGAGAACATGGGCCAAGCGGTGTCCAGGTCATCCCTGTACAGGGCCAGGTGGAAGGTGACACAGTCCAGCTCATAGAGGCTGCCCAGGATCTCTGCTCGCTGTTTGGGGCTCAGGAAGGGGCTACGGGCGTAGTACCACTCGCTGCAACCACAAAACAAGCTCATGCATCCCTCTATGCCCTGGACAGGTACACATGCCTGCAGCACCTCTGCTGACTGCATGCTGCAGGGCACTGTCCACCCTGGCAGTGTCCCCCACCACCACCAGCATCCCCTCACTGTGCCCCTGCTCTCACCAGAGGCTCTCAGGGTCAAGGAGGCAGAGCTGCAGGGACTCTGCCAGCTGCCGGTGCACCAGGCAGTACCGCAGAAAGGCTCGGCCCCTGCCCACAGGGGTCTTCAGCTGCGGGGAGAGGCGGTTATCAATGCGGGGATTCTCTGGAAGCCCTGTCACTCAAGTATGCCCCCCCAACACCTCCCTCCCAGCCCAGCCAGGGGGAAAAAGGGTCCCTAGGGCTAGGGTGCAGTGGGGATCCCAGAGGGGACAAAACTGTTTATAGCCCCAGTGGGTGAATGCTTGGTGCCCAAGCGAGTGTGTGCCTGTGCACAGGTGCATGTGCACCCACAAGCAAGCAAAAACCTGTGTGTATGCACAAGTCCCTGGGTATCCCACCAGCCCATGCCTACCTTGTCCAGGGAGGTGACGAAGTGAATGCCTTCATGCTCCTGCCGGCACCGTGCTAGGCCCTGGCACAAGAAGTCCCAATAGTCCTTGCGCTGCCCAAAGAAGCTCCTCTTCTCCTTGAGGTCAAACTGGCAGAGGTACAAGCTTGGACTTTCCTTCTTGGGAGTGTCCCCTGTTCCCCCCAGCCTGCCCCTGTGGGGCTGGAATCCAGTCAGCTCCCCAGCAGGGTTGGTCCGGGTGTCCCTCTCTTCACTGGCTCCATACCTCAATTTCCCTTTTGCAGCACATGTAGTTACACATGTGGACAAGGGAGAGCCTGGTCCAGGTGGCTGGGGATGCCCAGGGCCAGACAAGGATGGGTGGGGTTATTCCATCCCCTGAATGGTTAACAGAGGGTCCCTTCTGCTCTCAGCTGTGCCTAAGGGGAAACGAGGCAGGGAGCAGCAGAGATGGAGGAGCAGCAGTACCTGGAGGAGGAACTCTAGCTGGGCACAGAGGCTGTGCAGCTCCCGGCTCCCATCTGTCACTGGCAGGTTCTGCTCCTGGTAGTTGCATTTCAGCTTGGCCACCGTCTCTGCAGGATGGCAGGGCTGGCTGGCATGGCACCCTCTCCCATCCTACCCCTTTCCCCACTGCCTCACAACTTCTGGCCTCGGGAATTTCTGATGGTGGATAAAATCATAGAATCATAGAATCTAAGTTGGAAAAGACCTCCAAGATCGAGTTCGGTCATTAACCCAGCTCTTCCAAATCCACCAGTAAACCATGCACCCAAATGCCACATCTACACATCTTTTAAATACCTCCATGGGTGGTGACTCCACTACTTCCCTGGGTAGCTTGTTCCAATGCTTGATAAACATTTCCATGAAGAAATTTTTCCTAATATCCAATCTAAACCTCTCCTGGCACAACTAGAGGCCATTTCCTCTTGTCTTAACCCTTGTAACTGTGGAGAAGACTGACTCCCTCCTGGCTACAATCTCATTTCAGATAGTTGTAGAGAGTGATAAGATCCCCCACCGAGCCACCTTTCCTTGAAAGAGAAAGAGCAATTTGCCCTGGGATGATGGAGGGGAGCAGGGGGAGCAAGGAGCATGGCCATCTCCTGGGCACTGCCAGTTCCCAGGGGCCAGCAGTGAGGATGGGAGCAGGCAGCAGTGGCAGGGTTGGCACAGGGATTCTCTGGAGCACTCCTGGCAGTGATACTCCCCACTGCCCATGACTTGGGCGCAAGAAGGGATCTGGCCAGGGTGAGAGGTACAATGCAGGGAACATGCTGGCAGGAGACTGGTTGGCACACTTACTCTGCAGATCCTTGATGACACGGTTGAGCTCCCCTTCCCCTGCCATGGCTGTTCACAGGGATCTGCAGAGGCAGGGGCAGTGATGAGAGGTTCTAGGCTGGCACTCCTCTGGCACCCCCAAACTCTCTGTTCCAGAGAGAGGGTCTACCCCCCTGCCCCAGCTCTACCCCAGAGCTGCTTGCTGTCATAGTGAGAGGGGGTGGGTTTAGGCACCCCTTACCCTGCCCATGCTCCCCCACTACACAGGCCAGAGCAGATGGGGTGGGCAAAGGTGTCCCATCCTGCACCCTCTTAGTGCTCTGACCTTATATGTCCTCAGCCTCTGTTCCCATTCCTTGGGGAGTTCCTGGGGCTGAGCCCCCCATGTCCCTAGTGTGTGTCTGTCCTTATCCCTGTTTGCCAGGATTCAGGATGTGGGTTTGGCGCAGGGGAAGTGATGCTTTTGCTTCTGCTCTCGCTTCCCTCACTCACATCATGGACAATGTGGGGGGTTCTGGGTGGTTGAGCAAGGGGGCACACTACCCCTGACATGCAGCCCCCCATAGCTCAGCTCCTTAGGCAGAACCCTCTGGCAGAGCATATTGTCTGCATGGCTGGCACAGGGTTTGGGCAAGCTGTTGGCTTGAGGTGGGGAGCCAGAGGGCACAGTGCAGGGGATTGATTTTGGGGTGGGTGGCAGCCTCGGGACAGGGTGAGGGAAATAGCCCATGGAGGTGGCAGGTCTGTGACTTGTCACTGCGGGTGTGGTGTCTGGCTGGTGTGGGGCAGCACACGTGTGTGTGTGTGGGGGCATGCCCAGCAGGGTGCATGTGCACTCGCAGGAGTGGGTGCACCAATGTGCCCAAATGTGCCCAAGCATGTGAGTGCCCGGTGCCCTCTACCATGGCAGAGTGAGAGAGCAGGATGCAGGTCTTGGGGCTGCCTGCCTTCCCATCCCAGTGCCCTTGAGAGACCTTGGGTGAGCTATCTTTGCATCTGCCCACCCTTCTTGTGCCTCAGTTTCCCTCGGGAAGAGAAGCCCCTTACCTGTGTCCAGGAGCTGTAGGGTGCCCCGAGGCAGTTCCTGAGTGCTGCGGGTGCGCTCGCATGTCCCCGTGCCCACGCTGTGCCTGCCTGCTTCTCCTTTTGTACCTTGGGCGGGAGGAAGTGTGGGAGGTCGGTGGGGCTGCAGAAGCCACAGCCTGCCCAGTCCACATCACATCAGGCACTGCAGCTTAGCCCCCAGCACATGGCTCCCTGTTTGGGGGGTGACAGTTCTGGGGAAAGGGTCAGCAAGGCTGGTCCCCCTATGCAACTTTTGCAGGGGCAGAGGAAGGACAGTGTCAGGCATGGGGGCCCCTGATGCTCTCCAATATGAATGGAAATTTGGAATGTTTTGAAGAACCTGCCCACAGTTTTTCTGGAGGGGGTCCAGGACTCATACTCTGGTAGAAGCAGCCAGCAGCAGACCCTAGCACAGAGGCCACCCCCAGGTACAACAGCCCCTGGGCACAGAAGCTGCAGCCCTGTCTAGCAGGGACCACAACCCTCCCCAATCATCTGGCCTCCACAAGGGGGCTATACCCGAAGCCAGTGTGTAAGCTCTTTCCAGAGCATTCTGGACAAGGCTCCCTCTTGTTAGGGAGCCCCCAACCCAGCGGTGTGCCTCATTCACTGTGCCTGGACCCCTGTACTGTGTCAGCCCTATCCTGTGGGTTCCTTCTGGTCTGGGGACTGAAAAACCCCTGGACGGGAGATGTCAGCGGTGATGCCAGCCCATCCCACCAGTCCAGGCAGGGGGACTCACTGCCATCCCGCTCCCCACCACCATCTTGGTGGATGGCTACCGAGATGCCCACGTCCTAGCCTCTGCTGTGCCCCTCCTTGTAGCACACGTTGCCCCTACCTGCGCCACCTGGATGTCTTGGGGGACACCCGTGTCCCTCTGGCCAGGCCTTGCTCGGCACCAAAGTGAAAGTAGGAAGTGATGCTGAGTGGGAGCCTGGGCCTCCCAGCACCCTCCTGGCTCCCGGGTGGGTGTTGGCCTGAGGTGCAGCTGGGGAGCATAGGGGAGCCAGTGGCAATACTTGGGGTGACCCCAGCCTCCTCAGCACCTCATTGCCCCGTGCCACCCTGCAGTGTGTGGCACTGTGGGCACGGGGCACAGCACCCCACATTGAATAGGGGTGTGAGCAGGGTGTTGTGTGGCAGTGAAGCATCAGCCCACAGTGCTGGGGTCGTGTGTGGTATGTGTGTGTGTGACTGCACGTGTGTGCAGGCTGTGTGAGCACAGCTATGTGGCTGCATGTGTGGGTGCAAGCTGTACACGTGTGGCTGGCGTGGCTGCGAGGCTCAGAGGACACCCTGTGTGCCCTTCATTGCACCCACCCACGTGCCCCGCGCCAGGCACTGCAAGGGCAAGACCCCAACACCTGCAGGGGGGACGTGCCCCTGCCCGCCGTGCCACTGCGCCAGCCTGGCAGCACGGTCCCATCTCCCTGCCCAAGCCAAGCGCCAGGGCGGGGGTGCCGGGGGCTGGAGGGGCAGAGAAGACTCTCACCCATCCTTGGCGTGGGTGCAATTCAATTAACGAGGCCTGGCCCTGGTTCAGCACAGCCAATAAAGCTAATGGCCCCGCACAGGCCTGGCGCTGCCCGCCGGGGGGGGGGGGCGGCCGGGGGCCATCTGCTAATTAAATGGGGGTGGGGGACCATGGAGCCAGCGGTGATGTCACCTCCCTGAGGCTCACTGGGCCCCTCTGCCAGGCCTCTGCCACTCCCAGGGTGCCAGACAGAGCTGTGGGGGACAGCCATGAAATGTGGGAGGACCACCCAAACTTCCTGCACCCCACCCTTATGCCGCTGCTTGTTAGGAGGCTTCCCAAGGCAAATGCAAAGAGTGCCCGTGCCTGGCATAGCCGCTGCCCACGCTTGGCACCAGCAGCTGCCCCGTGGGGATGGGTCCTTGCCCGGCATCAGCCCGGCATCACGGCAGCATCCAGGGGTGCTGCTGCCTGCTCCTCTTGGCACTGCCTCGATGGGTGTGTGGTGCCCAGGGGACTGCACCCTGTTACTCTGTTCCCCTGCGCTGTGCAAGCCCCATGGCGAGGTGGAGATGCCCGGGGTGGTTTTGAGCTGTCCTGCAGTGAGAGGTTCCCCATGGTAATTCTGTGCCCACAGCACCGTGCGTCAGTCAGACAGGCTTGGGGAAGGGACCCCACTGGAAGGGGGCTGTGTAGGGAGTCCCTGATTGTGTCCTCAGGCTCCTGAGGAGAGGCTTGGTGGTATTCAAGGAGGACTGCCAGAGGGGGAGGGAAGACACCCCCCCCCCCCGCCCATGTGTAGGCACTGGCTAGCGGTGGGCAAGGGGTACTGTAAGGAAACTGAGGCAGGGTTGGGGCGAGGGTCGCGGATTGAGGTACGATCTAACCCACGGTGTGCAACCTCCAGCACCCCCAAAACTAACGGCGCTGGAACGGGGGACCCTGCTAAGGTCTGGCACCCACCCCAGGGGATGCCGTGCCCGGAGGGCAGGCGGGTGAGCGCCGGGGGTGCCAAGCCCCGAGCCCCGTGTGCGGAAGGAGGAGAAGGAGGAGGAGGGGGAGGGAGAGGGGGAGGAGGGGGAGGAGGGGGAGCGTGTCGGAGCTGGCTCCCACCCAAGCACTGCAGGACAGGGGCGGGCACGGTGCTCCCTGCCTGGCTGCCAGCGCGCAGGCGACGCTGGGGGACCGGCGGGGGGGACAGGGCCCGGTGGGACCGCAGCCCCCCAGCACATCATTGTCGCACTGCCCCGTGCCCAGGGCTGGGCACTTCGGGGGCACTGCCCGGCCACCGGAGCTTGTTGCGGCCGGCGCCGGGGAAGGGACACGGCTGGGTTCTGCCGCTCGTCCGAGCGTGCCCTGGGCAGGGGTCGGTCCCTGCACCCTCCCCCCGCCGGGTGAGCCCCGGGCAGGGGCACCATGACCCGGCTGAGCTGGTGCTTTGCCACCTTGATTGGCTGGGGGAAGTCCTTGGTGTCCTGCTTCCTGCCCCTCCGCGCCCGCCGCCGCCGGGAGGTAAGCGGGCATCGCCGGGCACGGCGTTAGGGTTAGGGGGCTGCGGGGGACACGGAGCTGGGGGGGCTCCGGGGTGCGAGGAGTGGGGCTATGGGCTGCCGCTGGCCCTGCCTGCTCCGGGCAGCTGGGGGTTAAACCCTGCATATGCATGCCAGGATGCAGGGCATGTCCTTTGTCCCTCCTTTTGCCCCCCCCACAGCGTCTCACTGTGACCCTCTCTTCCCACATCCGAGGACCCCTGCAGTGCCTGACTGGAGAGGATCTGCTGTACAGCCTGTCATTGTGAGGGATCTGCTGGGATCCCTGTGTCCTTACAGAGAGATCATAGAGACAGGGGCTGTCCCTGTCCTTATAGAACCCACAATGGGAACACTGTGCCCTGCATGAGGGGACCCCAGTGCCCATAAAACACCCCTCATGAGAAATCCTTGTGCCCATAAAGTGGTCAGTGTGGGGGATCCCTGTACCTGTAAACACCTGGCATTGAGAAGCACCATGCCCATAAAGTACTCAGTCAGTGTGGGCTCCCTGTGCCCAACATAAGACACGCCTGTGGGGTCACCCTGTGTAGGGCACCACTGTGCCCGTCAGCACCTGGCATGTGTGGGATCCATGTGCTGAAGGATTGCCCCACAGGGGATCCCCGTGCCCATGCAGCACCTGGTGTGGGGACTTTGCTCTGCCACCCAGGCTGCGGAAACTGAGGCAGGGAGGGGGGGAAGCTGTTGGAGGGTGCTGGACTCTGACTGCGCCACCCTCACTTCGTTCCTCAGTCTTTGGGAAGCTGCCCCGTGCCTGGCAGGATGGCATGGGACACTTCAGCTGCACCATGCCAGAAGAGCAGGTGCCAAAGCCACTGCTGGGCAGCGCCTGAGGGAGTCACTGCAGGCTGGTAACAGACCAGTATATGTCAGGACAGGGACACAGCCTGGAGGAAGGAGAGGCCTCTGAGTGCTTGGGGACCCCAGAGTGTGCCGGGGACACAGGATCGTGAATTGATGGGAGTACTGGGGGTTGGTCAGGGCTGTGAGTGGGTGGGTGGCACTGGTGAGATGTGGGTTGGTGGTTGTGCAGTCCCATGTCCAGCACTTTGTCCATGTGTTTCTGATGTGGGTGTGAGAACACGGACTCGTGGGGGGCTGTAACACATGAGTACTTATGCATGTGTGTTCATGGGCATGCAGATGGGGCTGAGGTGAGAGTGAACTGCAGCTCACATGGGTGTGGGTGCACAGGAGGTCTCTATGGAGACCTATGGTCTCTGTGGGGTGTGTGTCCCCTAACACATGCGTGTGTGCTGGGGACAGTAGCAGCAGGACTTTATGTTCGTGTGAGCTGTTATGGAGGGGTGTCTCCATCCTTTCTGTGCTGACAGGCACCCATGCATGTGGGGCACACCCACCACGTGTGACATGGGCTGTGTGTGGTGTTCATGAGTGTGTTTTGGCATGTACACAGGGGGACATGTGTGATGTGTGTGTGTGCCCTGTGCCACCCAAGAGCAGTGTGCAAACAGCTCTGGTGGAAGTGGGTGTGGAGGCCTTGGGGATGTGGTGACCCCAGGACCCAAAGGAATCCTGCCAAGGCTGGCCCTGAACTGGGAGTACATGTCTACACCAGTAGAACCCAGGGGTGTGGGGGGGGGTGTCCCTCTACTAAGTGACCCTGTATGTATCCACCTGCTGAGAAAACGAGCCTTAAATGATGGTCATGGGCTGCGTCCCTGTGGCCTCCCTGTCCCTGTCGCATGACCCTTGTCCCTGTCTTCTGAGAAGCCTGGGATTGTCACGGCAGTGAATGGGAGCAGGTGATTTATGGGGGGGTGTGGACACTTCTCCCCACTGAGGCTTTCATTTGCGGGCAGTAACGAGGTTGATTAATGAAGGTTGTAATGATGGGGAGGAGTGTGTGAGAGGGGTGGGCAGGGATGGCTCTTTGCTTATTTGGTGTTATGAGCAGGATCAGTCCCCCCAGCCTCCCTCTGCCCCTGGATCTGGTTGGCATGGAGAGGTGGGAAGTATTGTCCTCTTGTCCCCTGTCCCAGATGGCACATCTCCAGAGAGGTACCACCTGGGTTGGGTAAGCACAGCATAGTGGTGGGGTGGAGGGCAATGGGACAGGGATATTTTGGGGAGGGGATGCTGCACTTTGGGAGGAGTCAGGTGCAACCCCAGTCTCTGGGAAGGGCAGCTCCCCCCTCCCTTCTTCCTTTTTGGGGGGGCAGTTTTATGCAGAGTATAGATGTGAAACTGAGGCATAGGGAGGGGGCCATTACAGTGCCCACGTCCTCTCCATGCCCAGGTTTCTGTGCCAGCCGTGGCTCGTCCTGTCGGTGTGTCCTTCCCCCTGGCACGTCCCGCACCCTGACTCACACCCTCATGGTCACGGCCAGCTGAGCACAAGTTTCCAGGCTGGAGCCGGAGTCAGCACTGGCGGAGAGAGGGGGAACCGTGTGCCGCACCGCCAAGCCTCCCCAGGAGGGGCTGGAGCAGCCCCCTGCCAAATCCATCCCCATCAGGGCCGCAGGCTGCCAAGCCGCTCTCCGTCCCGCCTGGAGGTTGTCCCCCCTCGCTGAGGCCCCCCAGCTCCGCGCATGGATGTCCGCTGATCCCTCCCCGTCTCCCATCCCGGGACCACCCAGGGGACTCGGCTGGGGATGGGGGGGGTGCATCCCGCCGCAGGACCCTCTGGAGGCCGGAGGAGGGATGAGGGTGACGTGGGTGGCGGGTGTCCCCCGGTCAGCGGAGGAAATGGATCCCAAATGTGTGTGAGTGGGGAAGAGGGGGCCTGGGACACGCACAGCCCCACTCCGGGCCCCCACAGTCCCGCAGCCCCTCTGCCGGCGTTGGGGGGGTGTCCCAGACGCTTCCGGGCCGACTCGATTGGGGCGCTGCGGGATCGGGGGGGTTTGCCGCTCCCCTTCTCCCCCGGGCCGGAGGGGCGGCGAGGGGCCGGGGTGGGGGGGGCGGGCGGAGCGAGGGGCCGGGGGGCTCGGCCGGCCGGGGCCGCGCTGCGGGCAGCATGACCGGGCTGTGCCTCTCCTGCCTGCTCTGGGTACGGCCCGCACCGGGGGGAGCAGGACAGCAGCGCCGCGGGGTCCCGGGGTCGCGGAGCGGGGCAGGTCTCGGGAGCGGGCGGTGGATGGGACTGAATGCGAGGGGAGCGGGACGGAGCGGGGGCGTTTGCACCAGGGCGGGCTGACTGGGAGCAGGGGGAACTGGCGGGGCTGGACCGGTAGCAGGACCGGCTCTGGGGGAACCGGGACCGAGCGGAAACCGCCAGGGACGGCCGGACATCGGGGTGGGGCTGGGGGGACTGGACCGGGGCCGGGAGGCGCCCCGGGGACTGTGGGGAATGGAGCGGGTCCCAGCCCGATAGAGAGAAGTGGCGGTGGGCAACAGGCTGGGGGGTACATGAAGAAGGCACCGGGCTGGGATGCAGGACAGGGACACTGTAGGAGGATCTGTGGAAGGGTTGTGGGGTGGGAGGCTGGTCCCCCACGGCGCCCAGCCTGCGTCACTGGGGAGCTCCACCGTTCCCTGGGGCAGAGGGTGTGCTATTCCACTGAAGGGAAGGGAAACTCGGAAAACTGGGGGGGATCCAGTTAGCTGTGGGGCTTTGGGACTCTGCATCCTTCCCAGTCACCAAGCTGGGTTCCGGGGCCCAGCAGATTGCAAAACTCTTGGTGGACCTGAGCCTGCAAGACTGCACCCAGGTATCCCTCCATCCACCCTGGCTTTGCAACCTCAGGGGAACTGGGTGTCACAGGTTCCCCCCCACCACTGCACTCTCTGCAGTGTTGGGCAATGAACCCATGTCTCCTAGCTCTTGATTAATTTGGCATCTCTGTCTGGTGCCTCTTCCAGCCCAGGACACCTGGATCCCCTTCCAGCCTCCTTTGGGCTGTGTGTTGTGGGGCCCATGCCTAGGAATGCCTTTGCACCCCTGCTCCTGCACCGTGTGGGTGCTGGTCCCTGGAAGTGGGTACCCATGTGTGGGTATCCCAGTGACATACCTGAGAAGCCCTCCAGCCCACACCCCTGCATTCCCCCAGCAGTTTCCAGCCTTGGGGGCAGGGAGGCTAACTGGGATGCTGCCAGTATGGAGCTGGGACTGGATTGTTTTGTGGGATGGGCTGGTTCCCTGGCTGGCAGAGCGACGCTGGGTGGGCAGAGTGCCTCTCCAGCAGCAGGGGGCTGGGGGGGACATAAAGCTGGGTGCTGCGTTGGTCCCCCTCTTGCACAGTGATGGTGTTGGCAATGAGACAAGCAGAAGGGACTCTGGGGGGGTGGGAATCAAAGGGCCAGCTCTTTCACTATTGAGGATAATTGCTGTTAATGAAGCCATGGAGGCCAGGGCAGAGTGGGGGGTACGTGCATGGGAGATGTGTCGGCATCTCTGGGCATCCCAGTGGGTCCCTGGGAGCGGGGGGCAAGGCCTCTTCCCGGGGCACCCTGCAGCAATGATGCTACTTTACATATGCAAAGGAGCTCATGGCATCATTAGATCTCGCTGTCACCCAGCAACTGTGGCGTGGGAGCCCCTGTCCTGGGGGAGCTTTTCCCACGACTGCTGGGTGGGTGACGCCACGTCTGAGCACACACACGTGTGTGTGTGTGTGTGCCTGTCTGTGTACACACCCACCCGGTAGGGTGGCACCAGCTCTGGGGGCTGCCAAGGGACCACCTGTGAGTGGCCCCGTGGGAGCTGGTGACCAGGGGAGAGGGGCTTGCACACACATGGACAAACCTGTGTGTGTGCATAGTGGCACATGGACCTGCATATGGGAACAATGCGCCCATGCCACTGCTGCTGCTGTGGCTGGTGGGGACGCACACCTGCAGGTGTGCACGTGCACACAGTGCCATGACACATGCACTGCATGTTGCATGCGCAGCACCCTCACAACCCCAGGGGTGTTTGCACACATGCAGGTGTGCAGTGCATGTGCATGGCCCATCTCCCGTCTGTGTCTGCACTGAGGAAACTGAGGCAGAGAATTTTGTGGGGAGGTACGCAGCCCCCTGACACTTTGGCACCATCCCTTTTGGCTCTGGTGCAGTGGGCTGGAGGAGAGCGGGGCGCCAAGGCAAGGGGGGGCCACCGGGCCTCTGCTTAATCTCATTAGTCTTGGCATGAAAAGGCAGATTTACAGGGGCTCACGTCTTCATCTGGCAGCGGGTGGGTGGGCAGGGCTGGCATGCTGCCAAGGGTGGCCCCCCCCCCAAAAAACCCCCCCAGTCAACTGGGGTTCGGGAGGAGCACTGGCTGCCTGCAGCTGTGCCAAGACCCCTCCCTGTCCTTAACCCCCATGTGTGAACATCCATGCTTGGACAGGTTGGATCCATCCTGCACACAGTCATACTTGTGGCATCAGCTTCCCCTTGCTGTGGGTTGTGCCAGACAGGGTGGGCGCAGCTGCTCATGCTCAGGGGGCTTTGTGCCACCTTTACACCCCTCCAAGAGACACCTCAGCACACGCTGCCTGGCATGTACCCCAAAACACAGCATGACAGTGAGATACCCCCAGCATGGGCACCCTACTGGCAGCACCCGCACGTACCCAGTTGTGCACATAGGTTTTTGTGCACGTATTTGCGTACTCACGCACACACACACAAATACCTGCATGTATTAGCTATATGTTTATCTATGTGTATTCACATGTGCTCACATGCACACACATGCATTCAGGCATCTTCACCCCATGTGTGCAGATGTACACAGTTGTGCTCACACATACATGCTCACAGAGAGGCTTGTTCACGGGCAGGTGTTCACAGGGACACATGGAGATGTGCTGACATGCAGGGAGGCATGAGTGTGCACACATCTGTGCATGTGCACACACATACCTGCGCACACACGTGCACATATGCATGTACACACCTGTGCATACCTGTGTATGTGCACACACACACTGCACACACAGACACAAACAGCATGGACACACACACGTGCACAAATATACATCTGTGCACACAATCTGTGTGTGCATACACACAGTATGTGCATACGCACTCCTGTGTACACACAGACACGTACACGCAGGTATATGTGCACATGCACAAATGTATGCGAACACATGTATGTGATGCGTGCACACACACACTACACATAGGAACACCCCGCCAGGGGGCAGCAGAGACTATTTAAAAGGGGTAGAGGCAGTTCCCACTCCCCCCCTTCCCCTGTACCCCTATCTCCCACCCCATACCCCCTATCCCTTCCCCCTGCCCTGGACCCCATGTCCTATAGCCCCTACTCTGTACCGCAGCTGCAGAGGACACAGCCACAGGTGAAGGGGTGTGGGGGACATGGCTGGGGGATGAACCGCCGCAGAGGGGAAACAGGCAGGTCAGAGCCGAGTGTCTGGGTCTTGGTGCCGCCTTGTTCCCGCTGACAAAGCCCCATGTTCTCCCCAGCCCCAGGACCTAGAGGCCCCTCCGGCACACGCCTTCAAGATGACGAGCTTCAAGAAGGTGAAGGCATGCGGGATCTGCCGGCAGGCCATCACGCGCCAGGGCAGCACCTGCAGAGGTGAGCTGGGGCCATGGGCATGTGCGTGCACAGGGACATGCCAGGGAGCTCAGGACATTGGGGATGTGTGTGTATGCCTGCATGCATGAGAATCTGAATGTGGGAACATGTGCCTGTGCCAGTCTGCACACACGTGTGTCTGTGTGTTAGAGGGAGAGCAGTGGCTGTGACAAAGTATGTGCAGTGCCTTGGTGGGTGGGAAGGTGGCTGGGAGGCAGGGGTGCCCGTGGAGACACAGGTGTCGCACATGTATGTGGCTGTGTGTCAATTTCATACATGTGCAGTGAGTGCTCAGCAGCCACCACGTATGTGCACATGGGTGTGGGTCTGTGCACACACGTGGGCGCTCACCCCCTGAGCTGTGCTTGCTGCCCGTGGCACCCAGTGGGTCACAGGCAGGGCTGAGAGCCCTCGCACGTGTGTGGTGTCGCTGAGCCCCGTGCAAGGGGCGGACAGAGGAAATGGGAACAATGAGGCTTCCTGTGCTGCAGGAAACAGGCCCAAGGGGAACAGGCACTGGGGTGCGGCCGTGGCCTGGGCCATGCTGCATGGGGATTCTTGTGTCCCCAGGGATGGGACATGTGTCTTTGCAGGGCTATTCAGGCAGCATAATCGTGCCCTGTACAAGTGCCCAGCAATGGCAAACATGCCTGCACTGCCCATGAGCATGTGCCCTCCATGGGGGTGTGGGTGAAAGTGTGCAACAGCAGTGCATGGAAAGGAGGGAGGGAGCACAGGCAATGGCAGCACCGCTGTGGTGCTCTCAGCCATGTCAGTGTCCATGAGAGGCCCCATGAGACCTGTCTGTGCATGATCATCCTTCACTATTCACCTTGGGCACTGGGACTTGCACATGTGCACACTCACTGGCATGTTGGCGCTGTGTGTGCCCCCGAGCCACATTTTGTGTGCCTGCTGCTGTGCCATGCTGGTGCCACCCGGAATGTGTGCACACCGGTGTGAGGTGTGGGTGTCCCTGCATGTGTGTGCACGTCCTGGCAGCCAGTGCCCAGTGCCTAGGTACTCTGGGTGCCCTCCAACCTGCCTTGCATGTGGGGTGCCTGCAGACTGCCCCCCCAGCACTGCTTCCCCTCCTGCTTCCAATAACCCTCTCTCCCCTCTCTCTCTCACAGGCTGCAAGCTCTCCTGCCACACCAAATGCCAATCAAAGGTAAGGCCAGTGCCCTGAGGTGTCCCCAACCCTGCCTGGGGGTGCTGGGGACGCAGAGGGAGGATGTCATGGTCCATGCCAGCTGACCCCACTGGATGGGCACCCAAATGAGCTGCTGGCTCTGGGCTGGTCACAGTGGCACTGGTGTCACTGCTGGGTGAGGCTGACAGTGCCATCCTGCTGCCTGGTCACTGACAGCATGTGCCTGTCTGTGTACAAGGCTGAGTTTTGGGGTGCTGCCCTTCTCAGAGCATACCAGCAAGGTATCTGTGCCCCAGTGCCTGGAGTGGGGTGCCCTTTGCCAGGGTGAGTGCTGCTGCACGCGGGTGCCATGCGCCGCGGCCGAGCGCTGCCAGCTGCATGCACACAGGCTGAGCACCTCTGCCGATGCCCAGCCGGGGGCGGATCTTGCTGGCAGGAGAGAGTGGAACTGAGGATGCCCAGTGGTGTCTGTCTATCCAGCTGCTGCACTGGCAGAGGGGGACCCTACAGCAACCCAGGTTCTCCGAGGAGCTGGAGGTGGGCATGGTGCCCATTACTGCACTGCTGGGGCAGGGGAGGCTTCGTGTTCTTAATCCCTGGGGAGGCATGTATGCCAGCTAGCTCTGGGGCTGGCATCCTGGGCGGGAAGAGGCTGGCATGCCCCAGGCAGGCAGCGTAGGCTGGGACATGCCTGTTCCCGTGCCCATTGCCTGTGCCCAGCTGGGCAGGGAGGGAGAGGAAAGGGGGGGTGCTGTGCCAGAGGCCGGGCACACGTTGGGCTTTGCAGGGTGCCACGGTGTGGGTGGCGGTGCAGGGCAGGCGCTGGCAGCAGCCCTGGCACTGAGCCCCAGGTGGGCTCTTGGGGGAAGTGGGGGCTGTGGGGTACCCTGGGCCTTGAGCGGGCTGGGTGAAGGTGGCTGGGAGGCTTAGTGAAGCTGTGCCAGCTCCAGGACCCTCTGTCTATTCTTGGCCACCCCAGGACCCTGTGTCGCCCCAGGCAGCCTGTGCCAAAGATGCCAGGAAGGCTGAGGCCAGAGGATTTGACCTTGCTGGGGTGCTGTGGGGAGAGCTGGAAGGGGAATTCAGTGAGGGAATGCCCGTGGTATCCCTGGGGGAGGTGGTGGCAGGGAGCATCTGCCAGTGGTTTCCAAGCAGGAGGGAGTGTCAGGAAGTGTGTGTGTCTGGGTGTGAACCCGATGGGGATTCCCTGATGTCTGATACGGGGTTGTACACCAAGAGGGGGTTCATACCAGGCTCCCAGCATCTGGATAGACTGTGCAGGGGCAGCCCTTGGCTCACTCTCGCAGCTGGCTGCATTTCATTAGCCTCCATCACCCTTCCCACGCTCGCTGGAAGCTGGAGCCCCCTCGGTGGGGCCAGCTAGCCGAGGGGTTTGCTGCTGGGGGGAGCGTGCATGGGGCCAGGGCCAGGGGCCTTCCGCAGAGCTCCTTTGGGCCAGCGCCCAGGGAGGGGCTCCTCCGGTCGGGCAAATGGCCAGCTGACTCACACGCCGGCTTGTTATTGTAGGGTCTCCGGGGAGAGTGCATGTGGGGAAGGGGCTTGGCATGGAGCAAAAATGGCCTCTTGTATACCTGAAGTCCCTCATGTTTAACCCCTGCACCTCCAGGATACTTTGGAGAGGGAAGATGGACTCGCCCCCAAAGCGCTGGCAGCTGCACCCTGCAATGCCTCCTCTTCCTTCCCTGGATTTGCTGTCAGGCCCTGGTGTTGCCTGGCTCTGATGTCTTCTGGCCCTGGAGTCTGCCCCACCGTGCTATTGGCAGTGTCTGCTCTTTGGTCCCCATATTTACCTCCCTGGCACTTGCTCCACCTCTTTGTTCTGCCCCTAGCATGGCCAACTCCCAGTCAGCTGCATCCTGGCCTAGCTGGGGGAAAGCCCCCACTTACAAACCTCAAATGAACCTCAGGTATAGGAGAGGGGGGAGAGGTGGGGGTGTGGGTGGGGTGTAAAGAGTTGTACTGCTGGTAATCAGTGTGGGGTGCCAGGTGCTAGCATCTGTGTGATGGGGATAAGGGGAGGGGGGTACTGGAGTATATGTGGGGTCACCTGGGAGGTGTTGGTGAGCATAAGAAGGCAGTGAGCAGGCAGAGCTGTAGTAGGGAGGGCAGGACCTGTGCCCTGGCAGTGACCTGCATCCCTCAAGTTTCCATCCTGCCTGAAAGACAGTGGGGGAACAGTGGTGGAACCCACTGCCCTGTGCTGGCAGTGGTGCTGGTGGGATGCCTGGTGCCGTGGGTGGCTGTGGAGGGGCCAGGGCAGCTGCACACTCATCAGCTGGGAAGCACAACACAGTTCCCATGCCCATGTAAGGCCCTTCTTGCGCCCTGTGCCTCTGCTCAGGGATTTTTCCTTGCTTAGCAAACCTCCCTCCCTCTCTCCAAGAGGGATGGTTGGATGGATGGTCACTGGTATGTATGTGACACACACAGCCTGCCCCCTCCCTCCTTCCCTGCACCAAAACTGCCTGCCCAAAGCTGGGGGTGTATCTTCCTTTGAAAAGCGGGGAAACTGAGTCACTGAGCCCTGCCTGGGGGCAGCAGGAGGCAGGGAACACGGTGTGGGGTGCAGTAATTCTGGGCCTGCGTTCAGGCATGGGTGAGCCTGTGTTGTGGGTGGCACGTGGCGACAGTGGCACAGCCATGATCTGGTGGTGACACTGCTCTCCTGACTGAGGATGCACTGAGCAGTGGGGCCATGCAGGCATGTCCCAAATCAAGGGATATCCTAGGAGTCCCCCAGGATGCCTTCACTCTGACTGTGGCCGGATTTTGCCATGATGCTGGTTGGAGAGGCTGAGGAAAGATGGGGACTCTGCTGTTTCCCGTAGTGGGAGCTGGACCCATGATGGATGGTTTGGCTGGGGGACAGGAAGCGCTGTGGTGTTTGGCTGCCGAATCAGATGGTGATTGCTGGTGCTTGGTTCTGGGAAATGGCGCCTGTGCCAGCCCCTGGGCCTGGCAAGGCTCCAGCCTGCCCTGCTCGCCCCTGCCACCCAGGGGCCCACCAGTGCTGGGATAGTGGGGGTGCTGGGCTGTGCCAAGAGGGGAAACTGAGGCACATCACACAGCATGGGGCCAAGGGGTCTAGGGGTCGTCCCCCCAGTGTCTCTTCCTGGGGAGCTGAAAGTGTGCATTGGAGACATGCCAGGCTGCTGGGCCACGTGTGTGTGTGTGTGCCTGTCTATGTGAACATGTGTGTGTGTATGACCATGTGTGCTCACAGATGCCTGCACGAGTGCATGAGCTGCAGGGAAATGCACATGTGTGCAAGAACATCCATCTGTGTGCACGAGTGTGCTCGCACACAAGTGGGTGGTCACATGCATGTGCTCCCAGTTCACTGCCATCCATCCCTGCTGGCCTCATGCCAGGCCTGGGTTGTTTTTCAAGTGCCCCCTGGGATGGGACTCCGGGGGGGGCAGGTTTGTCCATCATTAAACCAGGGGCTGGAGCAGGGCCAGGGCTGGGCAGCGAGGCATGTCCCGGCCAGAGCAATCGCTCCCAGTGCCCACGGCATTGATGGGCCCTTGGACGGCTGTAGGACTCGTGGCAGGGCGTGGTGGTGGTGGTGAGGGGATTTTGCCACCCCTCAGCTAGTGCTGGGGATATTCCCTGCTTGTAATGCAAGTCAAAACTAGGAAGGGAAACTGAGGCAAGGAGTGGTTGGCCACTTCCAGGAAGGCTTGATTTCTGGTGATCAGCACCCTTTGGCCATGCCGTGGCCAGGGGGCCCAGGCAGTGTTGGGGGGTATGGCCAGGCTGTGCATTGCAGGTTTCCGGTGGCTGTGCCAGGAACAGGGGCTGCAAGGAGGGGACATCCATGTCCCAGCTTGGTAGGCTCTTGCTATGGGACTTGTGGCTGGCTGGTCCTTGCTCCCTGCCCCAGCCACTCAGCTTCCTCCCCATGCTGTTGAGGGGATGACGTACTGGTCACACAGGAGCTGCCCGTCAGGTCCCTGTCCCCGGTGCCCCCGCTCAAAGCCACCCCCCAGTGCTTTGGCACAGGTAGTTAGCCACACCCCTGGTCTCCACAACAGAGTGGGCGGGGCGGGGGAGGGAAGGAATAGTGCAGGAGTATGTCCTTGACCCTGGCATGGGCCCAGCTAGGGTGGAGGGATGGGGGGCTGTGGGGTGCAGCCCTGCCCCGGCGCTGTACCAGGTCATATTTGTGCAGCAGGTCCTGGAGGGGGTTTTGTTTTGTTTTTCTTTTTTTCCCCTTGCCTCTTTCCTTTTTCCCCTTCTTTATGTCACTGCCCAAATATTCGGCCTCTCAGCTCCAGTGGGGGGCCGGCCTGGCTGCTTGGAGGACCTGGGGCCCTTCTCTGCACCCTCGGGGTGCTGCACACAGAGGATGGGTAGGGGCGAGGGCGTGCTGAGACTGCCTGTGCTTGCTCCACTGCTGAGCACTGGCCAGGACTGGCCTGAGAGGTGTCAGATGAGGCAGTGGGGACCACCAGCCTCCCTCCTTGGCAGCTGCCAGGGCTGCATCCATCTTTGCAGAGCCCTGTCGTGGTAGGAAGCAGGGTCCAGGCCTGCCTCATTTCCCACTGATTTTCTCCCTTCCCAGACCAGTTTGCATCCCCCATGGCCACTCCTCCTGAGACCTGCTCTGGGAAGGGTGCTGGGTCCCTGGGGACTCTCATGACCCTCTAAGAGGTGGCAGTGATCCCAAAACAGCTGAAAGGTCTGGCTCAAGAGGGGCTCTACAGACCCTGCACTGGGGCTTATCTCCTGTGTGCTTTAATCTCTGGAGATGAACCACACCTGTGTGCCTGGTCCCCAGGTCTCCTTTCTTCCAGTGACATCTGGGGTAATGATGCTCAAGGGTGTTTGTTTTGGGTCACAGAGGAACTTTTTCATGTGAGGGGTGGTTTGTCTGCAGGGCTGGGAGTCACTGGAGCCACTTTGCAGACCGCTGGAATTGCTCCCACTGGCACTTTGACCCTTATGGCACTGGGAGATACTTTGGTAGCTGTAGTTCAAGGATGTTGTCAGGACTTCTCTGGCTGTGTCCTGTGAAAGGGACACGTCATGTCCCCAGGGGACAGTTCCTGTCACTGCCCCGAGGACCAGGACAGGGACATGCTATCAGTGCCCTTTGCTCACCCACTCATTTCCATCCCATTCAGTTGCTGATACTTTCCCATCTGGCCCCAGCTCTTCCTCTGCTGATGTTTCCCAGGGCCTGGGACCCATCCTGTGGCCTCCTCCTGAGGAGTTTGGGCTCTGGGGCCCGTGCTGAGGTCTGTAGAGACCTCTGGGGGGGTCCACGCTGTGCTCTGCTGGTGCAGGATGTTCATTGCTCCTCCATCCTTATTGCACTCCCACCTTTTAGGGATGCCTGGTTTTTGTGGGCTGTGGTGATGGTGGGACTTGTTTGGGGGTGTCAGTGGATCCTGGCCATGGGATTTTGTCCCTAGAGTGGTGGCTGTTGGGGTCTGACCCTGTGCTGTTGAGTGCTGGGGAGGGCAGAAGGGCTGGCTGGTGCTTGCTTGGGAGGGGGATGAGGAGATGCCCTCCAGAGGTGTTTGGCTCTGGCACTTTGTCCTTGGCAGCAGAGAGGGTCCACGGTGCCTTTTGGTGCTTCCACCCATGGCAATGTTGGGTTGGGGTGACATGGAGGGAAACTGAGGCATGGAGGGACTGGGAAAGATCTCCTTGAACTGGAGTGTACTCACAGGGGTGGTGTCTCTTAGGGGAACTTGGAGGTGGGCAAAGGGAGAACCCCTTACCACAGGCCCCTCCCTGGTGACTTTTGAAGGGGTGGTGAGGTAGGAGGAGTGTTGGGGTCCTGCACCGCTCCAGCAGAGCCAGTTCCAGCCTTTTGGCTGAGCCCACAGCTTTAGGACGGAAATGCAAACAGGAACGGGGAGGCGTTGGGTGAGAAAATGTCAACAGCACTGGGCCGGGTGCCTGGCTCGCCGCCTCCCTGGCCAGCTCACCACTCTCTGGGCCACTGCTAGTGGGCTTCCCCTCTTTGCTGTGGGGTCTCCTGGCACTGAGCACTTGCTTGTACAGCAGGGCTGGGGCTAGGTTGTCCCAGGGGCAGCAAGGGAGACCAGGGCTCCATCCATCGACATGCAGCCCCCTGAGGAGGAGGAGAAGGAAGGAGGAGAAGGGAGACAGGAGGAAGGCCAGGGGGATGCTGGGCACACTCCAGGTTTGGGACAGGCAAGCTGGGACTGGCATGATTTTACGTGCTGAGGGACAGACGGGGCTTTTCCAGCATTTTGGCTTTGATTTTTAGTTGAGAGGCGGGCTGATAAATCTTCACATCCTCCCCAACACCGGGGGTGTGGGACACCCAGGGACCATTAAGTTGGGCGCTTGGTCCCGCATATGGCAGCGGGGCACCAGGTTGTGCCAGGGGGTGCCAGGCAGGCCCCAAGCAGGGCCTCACACACCGGTCCCTGCCACCCCCCCGCCAAGGGCACAGGGACGCCGGTGGCGTCACGCAGGGCGATAAGGCCCCGACCCCGCTGCACCCCGCCGCCCGCCGCGGCCCCTCGGCACCGGCTGCGAGGGGCTTGGAAGGGGGACGTGGCGGAGGTGTGCGGGGGGGTAATTTTTTTTTTTTTGGGGGGGGGGGGTTGCCCACCTGCCGGCACCCCTACCCCAGGGGCAGCTGCTCCAGTCAGGCTCCCGGTTGCCTTTAAGGGCGTTTTTGGGGGAGGCGAGGGGAGCGGAGCGGGGCCGGACTTGGAGCGCGCCGTGCAGCTGGGGAGAGGGAAGAGGAGAAGAAAGAGGGAGAAGAAGCGAGAGAAGGGAGTGGAGCGGTGGAAAAAGTCGTCCGGGATCCCATTCCTCCCCAGGGCCGGGGCCGGCGCCCCCCGGCTCCCCAGCCCCCGGCCGTCCCGGGGGTGCGGAGGGGAGCGGGGAGCCGGCGGGACCTCCCTGCGCCCCTCCATCGCCGGGGTCCCGCTTCTGGGGAGCGAAATCCTTCAGCTCTCCCCCTCCTTCCCTCCCCTCCCTCCTCCCTCCCTCCTTCCTTCCTTCCTTCTCGAGGCTTGGCCCGGGGAGGGAGGGGGGCTCTGCCTGCAGTCTGCCTTCACGCCTGCCCGCCCGGGCGACGCCGGGCTCCCGCCTGCCCCCCGCGGCCCCTCCGGCCGCCCCCCGCGCCCCCGGGGCCAGGTGAGGCTGCGGTGCCGTCCCTCTCGGATGTAGGCAGGCGAGACCCCGGATGGATTTCGGGAGCGTCATGAACCAGGTACGGGCGGGCGGTGAGGGCACAGGGGTTCTCAAGCCCCCCGGGACGAGGGGGTGCTGGAAGGGGTGTCATCTCTGCAGGGGGCGGGGGCCATGCGGGATATCCGAGCGGTGATGGGGTGGTGCGTGGAGCGGGGGGTGCTGCCCCCCCCGTGTTGCGGGGGGTCCGCAGCTGTCTGTCACCAGAGGGGGTCTCGGGGTGCGGGGGGGCTTGGAGAGGGCGATTCGGTGGTCGCACGGAGGAGGACTTGGGCAGGGGGTGAGGGCCGGTTTGCTGCCGGCAGGGACCTGTGAGCGGCTCCGGGGACCGTGCCCCCCGTGCCCCTCTCCCCGCCTCGCCAGGCCGGTGACTCTCAGGGTGCCCCGGAGGGGGACACACAGGCGCTGGGGTTTGCGTCTCCCCCCCCATTCTGAAGTGCGTAGGGACACGTCCCCGTGGAGCCAGGACTGCGCGGGAAAGCGGGGTCCGCCTCCAGCACCCCGCTCCCGCCCCGCAGCGAGGGGGGCGATGCCGGGCGCCTGTCACCCCCGCGGGGGGACACGGTGGGGAGCTGCCCCTCGTCCGGGACACCCTGGCAGCCCGCGGGTTAACCCCCCTCCCCGGCGGGACCGTCAGTGGTTAAACTCCGGGTTAATGAGTGGCGAGGCAGCCCCGGCGGGTGCCAGCCCCCCCCCGCCGCCCCCCCGGGCAGGGATCCCCGGCCCCTCGGCGCCGCCGGGCCCGCAGAGGGTTAACTCCGTCAGGGCAGGTCCCAGCGCAGATGTTTTTGGGCTGTGCTTCTGCGAGAGGAAACGACCGAGCGAGGGAGGCATCAGCCCGCTTGGGTTTAAGGGGAAAAACAAGGAAAAAAAGAGAAGTGCTCGGTTCCCGGGCGCCTGAGCTCGCTCGGCGCTGGCGTCAGCCCTGGTGCGGGTCCGGTGACCCCAGTTGTGTGTGCTGGGGGACAGCTGGTGGGGACAGTGGGGTGACAGTGCCCCTGGGTGCTCATGGCATTTGAGTCTGGGGGTTCTGGGGGGCAATCAGGCAGGCACCTCTTGTCCCTACAGCGTGATGGCACTGGGAAGACAAAGTGTGTCCTGTCTGGTGTCTGAAGCCACCCCCAGCGAGAGTGTATTGGTAGAAAACAAGCCTCCAGCTGTCACCCGCTCTAGCGAAGCCTCTTAGTGATCCTGCTAGCCCTGGACAGGGTGCTGGGCCTTGGGGCTGTGCTCCCCCATGCGCCCTTTTGGGGTCCGGATTTGGGGGGCTCCATGTGCTCCTGCCCTTGGCCATGCTCCTTCTTGCTTTGCCACTGTCTGGTCCGTGCCCTTGTGCAGCCCATCTCCGGGGTATCTGGTCACATGCCAGCAGACCCTGATCAGCATTGGAGCCTCCCTGATGTGTTTTGGGGCACAAGAGAGAAGAGCAGTCCCACAGCACAGCTCCTGGGTAAGGGGGAAGCATCTTTCTTTGTCTCCACTTCTTCTTCCTATTCCCTCATCTTCTCAAAACTACACATGGGGGGGACAGCAGTTTTGGAGGTGCTGCTCAGCATTTCTGTTTCACTGCAGTGTTCTCAGCTCTGTCCTGGAGGCTGAGGACACAGCACTGACTCCAGTCTCCATCTGCTTTGGGCCTTTCCCTCACAGGTAGAGCCCCTGGGCTCAGTACTGGGGGACTAAGACCCCTCGGGGCAGCCAGGGCTTATTTTGGCACCTTAACCACTGCTCAGGGTGGGTCCCAGACCCATGGGCAGTGGCAGATGCCCCTGATGCTGGGAGGCAGCCCAAAGTGTGCAGCGGGGTCTGAGTGCACAGGAAGGAGTTTGCCAGATGCTCCAGCAGAGTGGATCTGTGGCAATGTCTGCACTGGGCTCAGGTGGGGCACAGACTGCTGACAGGCTGATGTGCTGAGCAGTCCCACAGGAGTGCCTGTGCTCCAGCCAGTCCCACGTCAGAATCCATTTGTTGATCAGTCCCATGTGAGAATCTGTGCGCTGGCCAATCCTGTGTGGGAATCTCTGCTCTGACCAATCCTGCATGAGAGTCAGTGCTCTGGCCAATCACTGTCAGAATCCATGGATTGACCAGTCCTATGGGACAATCTGTGCAGTGATTAATCCCATGTAGGAATCCATGTGCTGGCCCATCCTGTGTGACAGTCCATGCATTTACTAACCATGCACAGACCAGTCCCAGATGAGAATCCAGTTGCTGCCCAATCTCATGTAAGAATCCATGCATTGACCTATCTAGTGTATGGACCAGTCCTGGTGAAAGCCCCTGCAGCAGCATCTGTCCCAGCCAGTCCTGGTGTGACTCTGTTCCCGGCCTATCCCTGGTGGAGAAGCTGCTTCTTGGCCATCCTAGTGTCTGGTTTGGCTCTGGGGAGTTGGTGAGGGAGTGGGGGGAATCTTTTTCTTGTGTGGGTGGTACTTTTTCTTGGGGAAGGCTGGTGCAGAGGGGGCAGTGACCCATGCTCTTCCTTAGGCTGGTTGTAGGGTCCCCATGGGACTGGGCTGAGGGGTGTCCCCCCGGTAGGGTGGCAGCACGCATGTGTGGTGCTGGTGGCAGAACAGAGCAGAGCAGGACAGGGCTGAGTCTGTGGGGCCAGAGCCAGGCAGGCGCATGCTGGCCCGTGGGGCTGGATCCGGACCTGCTGCCTCCAGATGTTGCCTTTTTAGGCACTGGAGCACAGCATATCCCTGCCTGTGGCCAGCCCTGTGCCGAGCCAGCGCCTGCAAGCAAAGCAGGGACAGTCCTTGTCCTGGTCATGTGGAGGCATCTCTGTCCCCCTTCTGACCCCCAAAAACACCCTTCTCCCCCCAAACAGGGTCAAGGATGCTACCTTCTCTCCCTTCCCCTCATCTGCACTTGGCAGCACTGAGGCTGATTGCTCAAACGGCCCCGGAGCCGGGACCTGCCCTTATTTGGGTTTAAACCAGGGCTATTTTGGTGCAGCTGCCTCCATTGCAACTCCTTGAAGCTTCTCTGTACATTGTTTTTCCTGTCCTGTCCCATATCCCTGTGCCAGGGCTGCTGGCCAGGCCAGCCATGGGCTGCTGGGGGCCATCACCCTCCCGGTGCACTGTGTGCTCCAGGGTGTCTTGGGGTGCCAGTGGTGGCCCCCACGCCCACTGTGGGGTGGAATGGCTGGTGTCCCCTGTGGCATTTCATCCCTAATTTGCAGGGCTGTGTGTACTGGGTAACCTCTGTCCTGGTCCTGCTGCCGCCTTCCTGGCGGGGATGGGCCATAGGGCGGCTCCTCTTCAACATACCAGGGGAGAGACAGAGGACATAGCATTTGTCCCAGCTTGGGGGACATCCCTGAGCGGCTCTTTGCCCTGTGGTACTCTCCCTGGTGCCCCCAGCATCTCTTGGGCAATGCAGGGGCAGGGTAGGCTTCTGCCCCGGCAAGGGTGCTGTCCAGGCATCCAGGCATGGAGGGGATGGCACTAGGACAGTCCATGGCCCAGCTGCAGGGCGGGCTGGGGATGCTTGGAGGGAAGCCTGGGAGCGGTGAGACCTCCGTGCCCCAGCATCAGCCCAGTCTGACTCACCCTGAGCTGCCGGCCAAGCCGCTCCCCTGCCCTTTGGCGCATCTGCCAGTTACCCCCACCCGATGGAAGACGTCCCAAAAGCAGCACCCCTGGACACTGGTGGGGTCAGAGAGGCGCTGCGTGGTGCATGGGGTACTGCCCCCTCCCAGCGACCCCCATGCTGGAGGTCTGGGGTTCTGTGTGGCTGCCCTGGGCTTCAAACACTGGGGCTGTGCTGGGCAGGGTGGAGCTGGAGTGGGGGGGGAGCGGGTGTGCATGGAAACATGCCGTCCTCCTGCCGGGGACATGTTGCATAAACAGGAGTTTTGCCAGAGCTGCAAAAAATGTGAGGGCAGGAGCAGCCAGCACGTGGTGTGGGCAGAGGGTACCTGATCCCTATGCTGGGCAGGGAGGTGAGCAGAGCACAGACACCATAGTCCCTTAGGCCTGGCAGGGAAGAAGGATGCTGCAGCTGGAATGGGGAGCAGGGGTGCTGGAGAGGGAAAAACCTTCCCCAACATCCCCAGTTTAGTGGTGCCAACCTGTCCTGTAAAAGTGTCTTCTGCTGCAAGGTGCCCGATGGCAGCTCACACTTTGCCCCACACTGGGGCTAAGAGAGAGCTTGGCAGGGCTTGGTGGCTGTGGCTGGGCTGGAGGGACTGATGAGAGGAGGAAAGGCTCTGGGAATGGCTGGGGAAGTTGCTGTGGCCCAGGGCTGTTCCTGGGATCCCCTTTGCTTGAGGCAGGGTCTTGGGGTGAGTAGAGAATTGTGGGGTGCATGGGAAGTGATTCACAGCCCAGCTGGCATGTAGGTGGCACAAAGCTGAAATGAACTTGCTTGGGAGGAAGTGGTCCCTCATAGGGTGATGTGAGACCCCCTGAGGTGGGATCACATGGGCTGAGCTGTCATTTATGCTGCCCAAGCATTGTTCTGTGGGACGCCAACGTGGCCACTGAGTCACATTCCTCTTTGACAACTGCGTTTCCAGACCACAGGGTGGCTTGGGTAGGGGAACCACTTCCAGGGCTGGAGGGAGTAGGGTGCCTTGATTTCCTGTCTTGGGGTCCACATTCTTTCTAAATAGGGGGGCTATGAAGCTGGCTTGCTCTGGGAGGGTCCGGGATGTCAGTGTCCCTTTTGACAGCGTGTTTCCAGCTCTAACCACACCAGCTGGGCTGGCTTGCCAGCACCTCAGTGCCTGGCCATGGGAAGCATCTCTGGTGTGCGGGCTGTATGAGGGCTAGGGTGCCTGGTGCTGCATCTGCTCCTGGCATAGTAAGGGTCAGCACCAGCCCGGATATTGTCCGGCTCCGGAATGTTTATCGGAGCTCCTGGGGAAGGGAAAAACAAAAACCGCCACCCAAAGGAAGGGATATGCGTCAGAGATGGGCCTGGATCACCCACCGGCAGCCGCACGGGCCATGCTGTGGGCCGTGGGCCAGTGCTCGCCTGGCTCCAGCAGCCCAGCTGGGGAGACCCCAGTACTGCACTGATCCAGCCCGTTCCTGAATCCCAGGGCCCCTCCATGGAGGTTTGTGTTCCCCCAGCCCTGCTGGCATCTTGCAGGCTGGGGTACAACCCTTGGGGATGCTCCGCTGGAGCAGGACCTGGCAGTGGCCCTAGGCACTTCCATGGATGCAAGGGTTGTTTTACTGAGGGAGGAGGTTGGAGAGGAAGGAGGTGCTGAGGGAGGGAGATATGAGTGTGGTTGCAGCATGGAGAAGGCTCTGAGGTGTCTCATCCCTGGATAGGAGGTGGATGTCTGCATTCCTCCAGCCTCGCTCAGTTCTTGTGAAATGGTGCTGAAGTCCTGTCGGGGTCTGTGGTGCAGAGGTCAGTCCCTGAGCTGCAGCTGGAGGGGTTAGATGGAAGAGGGATCTCATGAGCTACTCTGCACTATGGCGTTGTGGCCAGGGACTGTCAGGGGTTTGGCAGCCAGGTGTTTATTTCTGGGCTTGGACATGTCAAGAGTATCGAGTTTCTTTAGGTATAGTGACAGCTGGTGATGAGCGAGGGAGCCCATCATCGCTTTCCAGCGGAAGGCTGCAGGGTGTGCCCAACCCTTTATGAGACATCAGAGACTGCTATCACTCGTGGCCATGGGGCCTCGTTTGCTGGGAAACTGATTTTTTTCTTTGGCAAAACTCGGGTCTCAAGGCAGCAGCTCGTGGGATGTGGCTGCTGGGAGGGATGGGGCTACAACCTGGGGGGGCCGAGTGGGCGGGTGGGGGACCATGGGGGGCTGGTGGGGTGGGCGGCAGCCCTGCTGCGCCTCGTTCCTCGCATTCCTGGGCAGGGCTGCTGGGCGGCAGGGTCGGCGGCGGGGGCCAGCCGGCAGGAATGCAAACACCGGTGAGGGGGAGAAGAAAGGCCGCTGTGTCTGCCACGGTGAAGCGAAGCCTGGACCAGGGGTGTGCGTGTCCCCCTGCCTTTCCCACCCCTCCCTGCAGCGAGGGATGCAGGAAACCCTGAGGACAGAGATGGTGGCTGTTCTGGGGATCGCTGCAGCCCTGTTTGGAGTGATACTCTCACTGGTCCCGTGGGGGAAGAGAGGTGTTCGTGCACCTCTAGGTCAGAAACTGGACTGCCCTAGGGAGAGGTCCATTGTCTGGGGCAGGGTCTTCCTTCTTCTGCTTGAACTGGGGTATGTTTGAGCCAAACTTGAGAGAGGGAAACAGCTTTACATTCCTTCAGTCCTTGTAAAACTGCCTTTCTGGGATGCGAGAGTGCCATACAGCCTGAGTTACTGTCTCCTGTGGCTGGCAAGAGTGATGTCGGGTGAGCGCAAGCCCATATTAGACATCAGAGAATCCTTAAGGGCAGGGAAGTACAACCACAGCACCCCAATTTTTTCCCTTTTCCAGCCAGAGGTGCATTTGTAGCCTGCAAACTTCCTCATGCCGACAGCAGAGGAGGACTGGGCATGGACCCTACCTGGCTGTGGGACCAGTGTGTCCCATTGTGGGGTAGCTGTGCATTTCCCCCCCATCTCTGGTCCTGTAGATGGTGCTGGGCAGGGGTCGGGGCGCATGTTGAGCATCCCCAGGGGAAAAGCGCGGCAGTGTGCGGGGCACGGTGCAGGGTACGGCACAGCCCTCGTCGGCTCCCGGCTCCGTCCGCAGCAGCAGCTCGCTGCCGGAGAACATTCCAGGGAGGCTGGCGCGGGGCCAGCGCCGCGGGGCAGGGAAAAGGGCCTTTTATGGAAGCATTTCTGCATTAGAATAAAATCATAATAATAATGTGCAGGGGAAGGGAGCGGGAGGAGGAGGAACCCCTGAAGAAAACAGTGAGATGAGATGGGAACAGGCTGACAGCTGGGGTGGGGAGCAGGCGCTGGGCATTGTGCTCTGGGGACCAGGATGGGATGGGATTTGGGTACTCCAAGCGGGGTGCTTGGGGCAAATCCTTCTTTTTATGGCCTGTGGCAGGAGAGGCAGAGTGGGGTGCATGGATCCCCATGCTGCTATGGTAGGAGATCAGCTCCTGAGTGGTGTTTGCCATCTTGTCTCCATCCTGGGATGGGGCAGGGGATGGCTTACTGCTCCTGGTGAGATTTGTAGGGGACAAAGTGCCCCGACTCACACCCTCCCACAACTGTTGGCATCTCTGGGCCAACACAGAGCTGGGGTGCCTGTGCCTGCTGCCCCAGCATCGACGAGGCGCTGCCTCTCCCACCCTGGCGTGCTGCTGCTTCCCGACTGACTGGGGTGCACGCAAAACCCAAGGTTAATTGTCAGTAATTGCCGCTGGTAATTAAGGTAACAATAGCCGGGCTGTTCAGCTGGCGGCTGCAGGAGCTCACGAGGCTGGGCTGGGGTTTGTTCCAGGAGCTAGCTGCTCTTGGCATCAGGCGCCCGCCCTGCGCTGCACCGTGCTGTGCTCGCCATGCCCACCCGGGCTGGGGCTGTCCTGGCACCCTGGCCAAGGACGAATGGCACAGCTACCAGGGCTCTGAGCCCACTCCCACTTCCAGGAAGCCAGCCCTGACTTTGGGATGCTGCCTATGCTCCTGCCTGGGGTGGCAAGGCCATGCATGCCCCTGTGACTTGCTTGGGTGGGTGCTGTTTTCCCTGTGGGGTGGGTGGGGGGTGAATTCTACATTGCAGCCTTTTCCTGTGCCCTGTATTGGACAGGGGTGTTCAGGGACTAATTCTGGCTCTCTTCTGCTTCCTTGCAGGCTGTGACCCCCTGCTCCCCCACTGTCAACTATGAGCTGGTGAGTGACACCTCCACTGTGAGCCAAGATGACAGCCAGGGCTCTGGGGATGCTAGAGCATCCTGTTCTGGGTATAGGGCTTTCCCTGTCCTGGGGCTTCAGGACTTGAATCTTCCACTCTCAAAACCAAGGGGTCCTGAGCTGGGGGTAAGGGCACTCCCATTTTGATTCTGTGCCCCCCGCCATGGCAGGCTGAAGGGCATCTGACAGCTGAGCGGTGCAAGTTGGAGCAGCCCAGCCATCATGGGACTCCTGGAGCTGGAGCTTTTGGAGAAGAGGGGCTTGTTCAAGTGCTGAGAGGCAGATAGGACGTGACCATCCAGGGCTCTGGGGTCCCCTGGCGCAGAGGGCCTTCCCTCCCTGGCCAGAGCTGGGGCGGTTTCTTGCATACCCGGAGATGGCTGTACCAGATGTGCCTTTGGCTTGGGGCGCCCAAGGCCGTGCATTTGCAGCTCTTGTTATTGTCACCCTCTACTATTGTCTGTCCTGGGGGCCTTAAATAATCTGCCGGGGCCAGGGTGACGCAGGCTGTTCCCACCCTGTCCTCTCTGGACACCAGGAGAACAGCTGGATGCATCATCTCCGTTCAGCCTGTCCTGGGGAGGGCGGGTGTGGGGGTACTGGGCAAACAGCCACAGTCCTTTGCCACAGTGCTCCAGGCTGTGACTGGGCTCTGGGGTGTCACCTGGAGCAAGGCCATGCAAGAGCCCAGCATGCCCAGCAAGAGGTTTGGGAAGCATGACACGGTGGTGCTTACCAGGCAGCATCTTGCCAGCAGAGCAGCTCCTCTGCCCCATGCCCAGCCTGGTGATGCCCGTGGCAGTAGGCAGAATGGGCACGTGGCAGCAGGGAGACTGGCATAGCCTGAGGCCGGTGCTGCAGCCCTTCCTTTTTGCTCCAGACGTGTGCCAAGGCTTGCTGGGGCAGGCACTGGGGAGAGGAGGCCCTGGCAGGGTTTCAGCTCAGGCTCGGCAGCCTGGCAGTGCCACAGTATCCGTGCCTCACACGGCCCTGGGCTGGGCAGACCATAGCTGGGCAGGGGTCTCTCCTGAAAAGTGAGTGTAGGGGATGACCACCTGCAAGCTCATGAGGGCAATGCAAGAGCCCAGGTGAGCGAGGGCATGGGGTAGGAATGGAACACGCTGCCTGCCCTGGGGCCTCGTGGTGGTTATCTGCCCCGGGTTTAATCTCTGCCTGCACCCCCCGCCCCTGCCAACCTCCTTGGGCACTTATCGACAGCAAAAATATGTTGGCTTTGAGCTGGGACCGTTACTGTGGCTTTGAGAGGAAATTGAAAGGGTTTGCCCTGCCTCATGGATGGAAATGTCTGCTCTGGCCCTGCTGCCAAGAGTAGAGCAGCCTGGTTTTGGGGGTGACGTCCATCTTCTTGGTCTCAAGACTCCCATCTGGGGACCCACCCAGCTGGGTCCATTTGCTGTGCCACCCCCAGGCACCACCATTCCCAGACAGAGGTATCTGTCTCTTGCTTCCTATATTTGAAGTCCAGACACTTTTCCCCACCCCAGGAAGTTAATTCCTGTCCCCAGCCTCCTTTCAGCTCTCTCCAGTGGCATGTCGCCAAATTTTTGCCCGTTTTGAGCAAGGACCCTCAGGTCCTTCACTGGCCCTATGGGATCAGGCTTATCTTGGGGAACTGGTCCTGCTGGTGGCCAGTTGCCAGGCTGGGTGTGGGACTGCACTGGGCCTGCCCTGTTGTTTACTTCCCAGTTGTAGGGTCTGACTGTGGAGGATCCATCTGGAATCCCAGATCTGTGGGGGCTGCAAGGTGCCCATCATGGAACAGGCTCAGGGTTCAGCCATATGCTTCCCATTGGCAGCAGTGGTCCAGTGCCAGTGCTGGTGGCTGAGAGGCAGGATGGCAGCATCCTTGGTACCTGAGCATCCCAGCTCTGCACTTGGGTTTTGAGGGATTCCCAACCTTTAGAAAGAGCTGACATGTTGGCAGGCAGGGAAGGGGATGGAATCGTTATGCATTTCCTAGGAAGCACCAGAAATAGACAGGGGGTACTTTTGACCCTGGCCCTGCTGTGTGTGTATCCCTCTCTCAATCTCTCCTCTTTCGCTTGTCTTTTTCTCACCCTCTCTTTGCTCCTGTCTGCAGCCATCCCTGGGGGAGAGCATCACCAAGCAGGTAGAAGTTCTGGTAAGTGCAACCAGCCCTGGAGGCTGATCACTGCCTCAAGACCTCCTGAGGGGTCACTCATGCCTGTCCCGTTGCTGCAAGCACCCCCTTGCAGCCAAAATCCCTCAGCCTGGAATGCTCCTGTAGCTTCCCGATGTACCTGAGACCCTGGAGTCCTTTCCCTCTGCCAGCCAAGGTGATGGTGGCCATGCCAAAGGCCAAGTGAAATGCCCAGGGTTGGTGGCAGAGGCAGTGGTGGAGCCCAGCATACTGGGGACTGAGGCTTTTGCTGCAAAGCTGGCTTTCCTGTCTTGGAGCTGGGGATCTGTTACTTAATCTGTGGACATGAAATTGCTAAGACAGTGTAGACAAATGCACTGCCAAAGTCAACGCATACAGCTTCCCCCCCCCGCCTGCAGCCAGCTTGTTGGCCTCCCTGTGTGTTGGGGCTGGGACCCAAGGGATTGAGGCATGATGGTTCCCATGAGGAAGAGGATGAAAGCCTTCCTCACCTGAGATCTGGCTTTGCCTAATCCTTTTGGTTGTCCAGGACATGTTTCCAACCGTGGGAAAGAGCATCCTCAGAAAAATCCAGTCAGAAGGCTCCTTTGCTGGCTTTGCTGTCTTTCACGGAAGTTTCTCGGTGTTTCTGAAGCCTTTCTTGTGCCTTTCTTCACCCTTTCCAAGCAGAAGGGACCTGTAGGTTTTGGATGCTGTCAGGAGCTTGGGGATATGCCAAGCTAGCTTGGGACTGGAAGGCATATTCTTGATGGGGTTGGCAAAGGGATCTTCAACTCAACGTAACTGGGACCAGCCTGTCCTGTGCTGGGCTGGACTGGGTTGTACTGGCTTGGCTGGAGTCTCTCTCCATAGGGGACGTTTGCAAGGTCTCCCAGCCCAGCGGCGGGCAGGAGTGTTTAATAACAGGAGTGCTTGCTCCTATCAGCTGATTGCAGGCTGACTCTTCCTCGTGCAGGGGCTGGCTGCAGAGACGCAGCGCGGCTGCGGTTGGGAACGGGGGAGCAGGGCAGAACCCGGGGAGCGGGGCAGAGCTCAAGGGCTCTCGCCAGGGCAGGGGACACTGGAGGGCCCTGGCTGTGGGCACCTGCTCCCCCAGGTCTGGAGAGTGCCAGGAGTGGACCCACCATGGCGTGGAAATGGATTAGCAAAGGGCTCACTGCTATCCAGGTATGGAGAGGGAGAGGGGCTCTGGTGTCCCTGCCTTGCTTGCCCTCCTGTGCCTCAGTTCACCCATGTAGGAGCTGGGGGTGATTCCTAGTTTCCCTGTGTTAGCTCTCTGTAGGGAAAGGCTGTGGTTTTGGGAAGCTGCTGCAGCTGGATGGGGTGGCATGGACTGATGGGGCTCCCCTGGCTGATGGGTGTGGGACCCCAGAGATTGTCATTATGAACGTTTAGGGCACTGCACAAGCCGTGGTAGGGATCTCATCCTGATCACTGGTGGGTGATGCAGGGACGAGCCCATATTCAGGTTCAGGCTTGTTCCATGCACCCTGACTCTCCCAGGAAAGGTTTTGCCTCTCTTTTTGTTGCATTTTAACTCTTTATTTGCCCTCAGCACTGCTGGAGGGTTTCTGAGGTGAGCAAGCAATTTGGGACACCCTGAGGAAAATCTGGAGGGGGAATTGTCACTACTGTTCAAGCACGTCTGGGCACTGAGACAAAGCTGCTGCCTTCTGGAATGGCTTGACATTGTCCCCAGACCCTAGGGTTGCTGACCCTGGCTCTGCTCTGCAGGGCAAACTGACCTTGAGAGGGGCATGCAAGGCTGGTGGAGGGTGACGCTGGCTGTCCATGGGACCAGCTCTGGGGCTGTGCTGGGTGGGCAGAAGAGGTGGCAGGTGAAGGCTGTCAAGGAAACCGGTCTTCCACCTCCTCCCATTCCCTTTGGTGTGCTAGCTGTGGGATGCTGCAGCCCTGAAGAGAGTAGGGGCAGTCTTGCAGCTCTGGGGACCAATGGGGCATCCCGGGAATCAGCTGCAGGATGTATCTCTTATTTCTGATCCTTCCAGGCGTGTTGCCTGCGTGAGATGAGTCTTTAAATGACTTCTGCTTATTAGCTGGAGATACTAAAACTAATGAGGTGCGAGTGTGTTTTTCCTCAGTGGTTTTTTTTGGAAACCCTGTTTTGTTTTTCGGCTGAGGTCACAAAGTCACAGAGTAAGCCGGCTGCAGATGAAATTTTCGAGGCCGGAGAACATGCATAAATAGAAGTTTCCTGCTCCAAGAGCTCAAACATTTCCTCCAGGCGTTTGGCTCGGTGGAGCTGGGGCCAAAGCAAACTGTCGTGCCTGGCTGCCTCCTCGATGCTGCTTGGGCAGTGAACCTGCCCCTGCTCCGGCAGGGCCAAAGCAGCTCTGTCCCACCAGGTGTGCCTGCAGCCTGATGGAGACAAGAGGGACTTGTGACATGCCTGAGACTGTGTCTACCAGCTCAGCACCCTCCCAAAAGGTTCTCTGGGACCCTTTGGTGAGGCACCAGCCACACAGTGCCCATGGCAGCTGGTCCCAGCAGCACTGGGGTTGTGAGAGTTGGGTTTTGCATGTGGGATATGTCAAGCTGCTTGTGCCACTGGGATGCCTGATGGGATTTGAGGGCAGCAATATTTTGGGGCTATTAGGATGCTCAGTGCAGTGTGGTGGAGGTGGGATGCTTTGGTGGCATCACATCCAGGTCTAGCAAGACCTCTCTGCTGGCTGTGGCTGGGTCATGGCAGTAACTTGCTTTTTTGTCCTGGTTCTTTAGGATGCCACAAAATCTCCCAGGACTGGGCAGTCACGCTGCAAAACATCCAGGTACTTGCCTCACTTGCCCCTTCTGATGACCATCTCTGCTCTGCCCCTCCCACCAACACCTGCTTCTCCAGAGGAGCTATACCTGGGAGATGCTCCCAGTGAAGAAGACGCAGGAATTATGACTCACCATCCCCAGCCTGGGTTCCCAAGACACCCCAAGAGGACTGGGAGCAGGGGAAAAGCTGCAGGCAGCTGTGTCCCCATGTGTCCCAGCCTGTCTTGCAGAGTGGGGAAGGGTCCCCGTGTCCCCTCCTTGTGCTGTGTCTTGACAATGGTCCCCTCCCTTGCCCAGGAGCATGAGCCTGACTGCAGCCATGGAGAGCAGCTGTGAGCTGGACCTGGTGTACATCACAGAGCGGATCATCGCTGTCTCCTACCCCAGCACGGCCGAGGAGCAGAGTTATTCCAGCAACCTCCGTGAAGTGGCCCACATGCTCAAGTCCAAGCATGGGAACAACTATATGGTGAGGGGCACAGCCAGGTCCCTGTCAGGCTGGTGGGGGGCTGGGGTGCTCAGCTGCTGGGGTTGGGTGTTTGCCGGGGATGGATACTGCATCCTTGTCTGGGCCCTCATCTGGGCTCTGTTGAGGGAGGGTCTTTGAACTATGCTGGATAGATCTTTTCTTCATTAAAGATTACCAGTTCCTTTCAGACCCCCTGGGAGTTCTTGGTCATTGTACTGCCCTCCCTCAGGGTAATGTGTCAAGGTGTTACTCAGGGTAATGTGTCTGGGGAAGCCTCTCATAGCAGGATTTTGGAAGGCTTTGGGGTAGGGAAGAGGTGAGGTGGCAGCAAGGGAGACGGATGTCCTCTCACTCTGTTTTTCATCTTCCCTAAAGCTTTTCAACCTCTCTGAGCGGAGACGTGATGTCAACAAACTTCACCCCAAGGTGGGTCACAGCTGTGAGAAGCAGTGTGGGTCTCAGGGGCCTCAGGGCAGGCCTGTCTGCAGGACCAGCTCCCTGCAATAAGATGCCTAGGGGAGAAACTGCCACCTTTTCTATTCTATCCAGCTGGGAAAAACCCTGAGAAAAGCACTGAGACTTCACACTGTGTCTGTGGTATTTCAGCTTAACTCTCATTGCCGTCCCACCCCACCCTTCTCAGCTCAAAACTGGCTATTTGGAATCTCCTGGGGGCTTCCCTAAGGCATTGTCCTCATCCCTCTGATAACAGGGGAGCCCTCAGAAGCTGAGCCAAGTAACCTGGGATGAGGGCCTGAGACCTGGGACCATGGTGGCCTCCCTGGGCTGGGGATCTGGGCAGTGGGGTGCAGGGTTGGGACTGGGAGGTTGCGTGTCAGAGGAACACAGCAATGCCTGCCCTGCGTACGTGCCCTGGGCTTTGCCTACTGGCAGACTGGGAGCTCCACCTGGGAGTGCCTGTGACCCCAGGCTGTTTGTTCCCCTGTTCAGGTGCTGGATTTTGGGTGGCCTGACATGCACACCCCTGCACTGGAGAAGATCTGCAGCATTTGCAAAGCCATGGACACGTGGCTCAACGCAGCGGCGCACAACGTGGTGGTGCTGCACAACAAGGTGGGCAGGACCCGTCACCACAGCACAGCGATGGGGGTCTGTGGGGCTGCAGGGGTTGGGCTGAGCAGCCTCGGAGGCTGAGAGATGTAGAGGATGTGGTGGAGAGAATTACGCTTTGGGGTGTGGGTAGGTGTCAGCACATATGTGTAGATTGGTGTGTGTCTAATAAGTGCTGGGGCATTGGTGGGCTGGCGTATGCTTATAGGGATGAGTGTGTGCCTCTGTGGGATGTTTGTGCCTGGGTGCTCACTGCCACCATGACACCCCTTCTGCTGTGTACCTGCAGGGGAACCGTGGCCGGCTAGGGGTGGTAGTGGCTGCCTACATGCACTACAGCAACATCTCAGCCAGGTGAGAGAGAGATGAGGTCCTGGGGTGGCCCTGGGACCCACTGGTGACGTCTGTCCCAGTGGTGCTGGGGTGCTGGTGCCAATACTTCAGCCTCATCTGCCCTTTCATCCCTGCAGTGCTGACCAGGCTCTGGACAGGTTTGCCATGAAGCGCTTCTATGAGGACAAGGTGGTGCCGGTGGGACAGCCATCCCAGAAGAGGTGGGTCCTGGCACACCTTTACAGGGCTTGGTTTTTCCCCATAGGGATGCAGGGCTCCAAGGTGGATGTCCTTCTGTGGGTTCTGCCCCCTGAGCTGCCTGTCTGCCCTCCAGGTACATCCATTACTTCAGTGGGCTCCTCTCTGGCAGCATCAAGATGAACAACAAGCCCCTCTTCCTCCACCACGTCATCATGCATGGCATCCCCAACTTTGAGTCAAAAGGCGGTAGGTGTCCCCAGCTGCTTCCCCAGCCTGCTTCTTCCCACACCACCACCCCACACTGCCTGGCCAGGCTTGTCCTCCTTGGGTGATATTTTCCACCATTTCCTTGGCAGTTTGAATTTCTCTTTCCCTGTCAGAGACTATTCACTCATATTAGCAGAGTGCTACCCTTTTCTGGCAGAGATGCCCTCAGAGGATGCCCTCCCAGTGCTGGGCACTAACCTGTGGGGTGACAATGTTTTTCTGACAGCTTTTCCAAGGGTGGCACCAGTCTGGGGTTTGGGATGCGCTATCCTGTCTGGTGCTGGTACCTCACCCAGATCATCATCCCACCCCTATCCCCAGCCCAGCACTTACCCTAGGTCCTGCAGAACCCAAACTGAGTGGTTTGCCCTTTCTCAGCTCATCTGCAGCATCCTTTCTGCCCATTGCAGATGTTGCCCTTGATCGCTGCGGGCTGGCTGGGGCAGGGAGCGGCTGTTTGCTTTGGCTCCCTCCCTGTTTGGATTTCTCCCCCGTGACTAATCCCTCCCCTGGCCCCTCCGCCCAGCCGGCTAACAGCAGTGTGCCTTTTCTCCCCGCCTTGATGTCTTCCAGGTTGTCGGCCCTTCCTGAAAATCTACCAGGCCATGCAGCCCGTCTACACCTCGGGGATCTAGTAACTATCTCCTTGCCATGGGGCTTTCCTGCTGCCCAGCATGGGGGGCATGGCAAGCGGGGGAGGATAGAGAGGGTCAAGGACAAGTCTCCTGTGCTCTTGTGCTCTCTGCTCAGTCCATTTTGGGGCCAGGGCAAAAAAAAAAGGGTCTTCCTTTTTTCCAGAGGTGGTAACTGGCTGTACTGGGCCGTACAGGACCCTTCTGCTGCGAGGGCTGTAGTGACTGTGCATATCAGCAGGGGGAGCCTGGGGCTGCGCGGAGCCTGGGGCTGGGTGTCTCCGGAGGGAGTGGGGAAAGGGATGGGGACATCTGGGAGATGAAGGCACCCTGGGAGATGAAGGCATTTCTTCTCTCCCTGCTTAAAGAACTACTTTTCCTGCCTGGATTAGTTCTCACAGATCACAGAGTATTCTTAGTTGGAAGGGACCCACAGGGATCACTGAGTCCAACTCTAAATTAAATGGCCCATATGGGGATTGAACCCACAACCTTGGTGTAATTAGCACCATGCTCTGACCAGCTGAGCTAATATCCTTTCTGTCTCCAAAAAAAAGATTTTCCCTGTTTTAATCTCCCCACAATCTTTTTCTGACGCTGATTCTGGGAGTAGGCACTGGCAAAAGGAAAGCAGTTGATTTCTCCAGCCTTCCAGACACTCTGCCAGCGCCACATCCCAGTCTGGGTGGGACCCCTGGTCTCCTTGGAGGGACCAGAGCACCTCACCTCTGGGATATTCCCATCTCAACCCCCAGGACCAGATCTCACTTCCATGCAGTCATGGGTCCCTGTTAGCTGAGATTTACTGCCATCCTGGCCTTGCCTTTCAGCTTTTAATAGACTGTTTATGGGATGCCTGTAATAAACTCCAGGTTTATCTTGCCTGTGAAATCCTACTCCTTTCTTCCTTTGTCCCTGGCTGCTGACGCCACCGCCCGTCGGCAGTCTGTCGGTGGTGCACTGGGAGGGAAGGGCTTCCTGCAGGGAAACTGAGGCAGGGAGAAGATTCTTCCCAGAGATTTCTCCCTCTGTGTCCTAAACCCCAGTTGAGCCATGGGAGCCGGGTGGATGGCTGATAGCCCAGCCTCAGCACTTGGAACCTGGGCAAACCCTCCCACCCAGCAGTTTTTGCACCCATGCCGAGCTCTGCCTCAGTTTCCCTTTCCCATCCTCCTTCCACTGGGAATGGGTGCCCCTTGAGGTGGTGGATGGGGCCCCCTCGGTCACAGGGAGGGCAAGCTCTGTGCTTTGCACCTTTTCTGCCTGGATTTCGGTGGAAGGGCTGGTTGAGGTGGTGCTAGGAGTTTTCTGGCCAGAGGGCTCTGCACCACAGCTCACATCCTCTCACTGTTCCTCTCTGCAGCAATGTGCAAGGAGACAGCCAGACGGGCATCTGCATCACCATTGAGCCTGGCTTGCTGCTCAAGGGCGATATCTTGGTAAGGATCATCAGCTCATCTCCTTGCGTAGGAAGCAGACAGGGGTTGTGTGGTTGCCATGCCTTGGGACCCCCAGATTCCTGTTGCCCAGGTCTGAGGGCTTACCCTGATGGCCCATCCCCGTTCTTCTCCTGATGGCCCATCTCTGTTCCTCTCTGCAGCTGAAGTGCTACCACAAGAAGTTTCGCAGCCCTACCCGTGATGTGATTTTCCGTGTGCAGTTCCACACGTGTGCTGTGCATGATCTTGATGTCGTCTTTGGCAAGGAGGACCTGGATGAGGCCTTCAGAGGTAACTGAAGCCTTGGCACTTCCCTGCTCCAAACTCCCTCATCCTCCCGTCCCTGTAACTCTGATGTCATCATGGGGACATCTGGGCACCCATCCCAGATCCACCCCCGCCAAAGCAGGGAACCCCTGCTTCATCTGCAGGGTGTGGTGCTGCTTGGGAAGTGGTGGCACCATCATCCCTTTCACTGCCAAAACCATTACTGGTGCAGAGGGGCTACCTTAGGGATGTTTCAGGGGCTAAGATGCACTGCTCCATGCAGGGATATCCCCTATCAGCTCTCAGGTCTGTAGGCATGTTTGGGGTGACTGGCTGCTACTGAAGCTATGGATGGAGATGGTCCCTTTATTCTGCTTTCTCCTTGCCAGATGACCGCTTCCCTGAGTATGGGAAGGTGGAGTTTGTGTTCTCCTATGGCCCCGAGAAGATCCAAGGTATGGCTGGCTCAGTGCCGTGGGAGTTTGGACGTGGATGCTGTCTCTTTTCCTTCCCCTCATCTGTATCCCCTGCTCCTCCCTTGTGAGCTCTACCTGTCCCCTTGAAGTCCCTTTGTCACCAGGGTAGGATGAGGCATCCAGGCAGTAAGGCTGATCTAGGAGCACCCATGGATGCCCTATCCATCTTGCTCTCTTCCCCAGGAGGCTGCTCTCCAAAGCCCTCGCTGGCCCAGGAGAGATGGAAGGAATGTTTGAGAATGAAGAACTCCCTTGCTCAGGAAGTCCAGACCCAGGCACACTCACTGCCAGTCTGTGTGCTGGTCTCTAGGCAATCCCAAAAGCCCCAGGCAGTCTTGTACACCTTGTTTGTGAGTCTTGATGTACATCTTGTGCTCATCCATCTCTTGATGCTGCCTTTCCTACAGGAGTCTCCTGTGTTGCCCTATGGCTCCTGCACCTTTTTCCTTGCATGCACTTTTCTCACCTGTTCCCCCATCCCACCGTGCTGGTTCTGTTGTCATCCTACCTGACCATCCTGCCTCTTTCCAGGCATGGAGCACCTGGAGAACGGCCCCAGTGTTTCTGTGGACTACAACACGTCCGACCCACTCATCCGGTGGGACTCCTACGAGAACTTCAACATCCAGCGTGAGGACAGTGCAGAGGGGGCCTGGGCTGAGCCACCCCTCCCCAGCAAGCACCTGGAGAAAGGTTAGGGCTCGCAGGGTGGTCAGTGACCAAAGTGTCCACATGGAAATACCCCCCACCCCAGGACAGGGGACGCTGGTGGGCAGCAAAGCTGGGGACAGGTGGCTGCCGATGGGAGCAGTGTGGCCATGGGATGGGAGAGCAAGATCTCATGGACTTTGCCTTCTGCCAATGTGCCAGGGAGCTTAGGCTCTTCTTTTCAGCACTTAGCTGTCAAAGTCCTGTTTGCAGAAGCAGAGTGCAGCCCTAGTTTACGCCCCAGACCTTTAAGAAATCCAAACCCCATTTCTGCAGGACCATTAGGTATCCCAGCTACTTTGTCATGCTGCAAGCATGGCAGGATGTAGAAGTGCCTTAATTATCCCTAGGAGATAAAGATGTCTTACTGGCCTTCGATGGTCTGCTGCATCTCTCAGAGCTGGGAAAAGCCCTTTGAGCACCCATTTTGTTGCAGCAAGTTGACTGCTGTCACCCACTTGGCAGGAACAGGCAGTACTTGTATGTCGAAGGGTGGTGGGCCCCTGTCCTGGAGGCAAGGCCACCCGTGGCCAAGCAGATGCCTGGGCTTTCCTGGCCAGATCTGGAGAGGCGTCCCTGGAGCAGGGACAGCTGCAGTCCCTGATGTCCCTGAAGGTCACTGGTTGCTTTGAGTGGGAGCTGTGGATGGCAGTGCTTGCAGTGGAGGGTGGGGGCCCTGAGTGCCTGGGGCAGGCGAGAGTGTCTGTGCTATGGTGGTCACACCGAACCGGACCTGGGGCGGCTGTGTGGAGCTGGCACGGGCACTGGCCTTGGCACAGGGCAGTAAACAGGTAACTCGTGATGTGCATGCTCAGCTGTGGGCTATGTGCAGGCTGGGGAGCTGTGGGTCCAGCCTTAAGCTGGCAAGACTGCCTGGCAGTCCCCTCTTGCCTGCAGAAACCTGAGTGCCTCATTGTGTGTGTTCCGCTCTGGACCCTGGGCCAAAGTTTCTGCACCCCAGCCCCTCACAGGGCTGCAGGGGTACCCCAGGACTCACCTCTGTACTTTGATGGGGGTCTTGGTGAATATTGGGGCTGCAGAAGTACTCCAGGGCTCCTCTCCATTTCCCCTTGGGGGTCTTAGCAGGTGTCAGGGCTGTGGAGGTACCTCCATGCACAGACTGGGCTGTTCCTCTGTGCCGGGAAGGGTGGCAATAGAGAATGAGGGCACCTTGAATTTGTAAACACTGCCCGAGTTTGGAGATGAGCCGGGACTGTGGAAGAGTGAAGCTGCAGGCAGAAGTCTGCCCTCTGACCCGTGCCAGCACAAGCAGCTGCAAGAAGCCCATCTACAAGGGGTCTTTCCCAGCTGTCCCGTGGGGCACTTGGAGCAGTGGTGGTGGGAGTCAGCGTGGGCTCGAGGGGCTCCCATCTTTTTCCCTCTCTGTTGTCACTTTTTCTCTTTTCCAGCCTGTCCCAAGCCAGGATGGGGACTCTGGTGTCTGGCTGTGCAGGGGGGGTCCCTGTTTATGGTCGTTCTTGCCTTATTTGGTCAGGGAATTGCACGCCACATTTTTGGCACCACCAGGCGTGAGCAAGCGGCGTCCGGGGGTGGAGGGGGGTGAGGTTGGCACCAGAACCCACGCCGGGCTGGGATCAGCCGCTGCTGCTTGTCCCTGCCACTGCCTGTGCTGCCACTCGGCGAAGGCTCCCCACAGACGGTCGCTGCAGCCCGGGCCAACGGGATCGGGATCACCTGCCAAACGGTGGGTTCCCCCATGCTGCCTCTCTGCTGGCCACAGCTGCTCCCAGTGAAGGTGCATGCCCTTTCTCCAGCAGCTTTGTCTCAGCATGGAGCACCCATAAGGGCTGGGGGGTGCCTGCCAGGGTGGGATGGTCCTGTGGGACCCCAAAGCTGGAGGGACAGGTGGGTGGCTGGGGATGGTGCCTGTCCTGGTGTTCTCCTCCCCTCTGCTGTGCTTATCTGTGGGGTTTTGGAGAAGGGGAGATTCATTTGCAGTGGGGTCATTGGTTGACTAAGCTCTTCCAGAGCAGGGGGCATGAGAGGGGGATCTGTACCCCCACATCTTGCTCTCTGGCCTCGGGACACAGCTGTGTTCAACAGGCTCTCAGTCAGCCACTCCATGGGACAGACTGGCCCCATCAGTGAACTCGCCCTCCTGCTTTACTCAGACAGGGTCTCTGCTGCTGACCATGTTTGGGCTGCCCCATGGTCCTTATGGAGAGTTGGGGTATGCTGGGATACCCCCACAGCCTGTCCTTCTGCTCTTCAGCTATGTCCGAACAGCCTGGGGAAGGCAAGTGGCTCTGCCTGCCCTCCTTCGTCCTTCTTGAAGGGGCTTTCAGGTCAGTGGTGGCTGCTTGGCAGGTTCCTGCTGCAGTCCCCATGGCCATTGGTTGGCTGAGGGTGTTCGAAGGCTGAAGGGAGGTGATGCTTCATACTCTGGCTGTTTTTGTGGTTGCCAGCACTGTGGTAGCTCTCCTTGGGGTGCGAGGCTGGCAGCTGGATGTGGCATTGCTGGGTTTGCAGCTGCTTGGAGGATCACTGCAGAGAAAGTTTGGGGTACTGCAGATGCTGGAACTCTCTATGGAGATCATTTATGACCTGGTTTGGTTTTGCTGAGAAAACCAGTGCTGATGGAGAGCAGGGTGCTGGGGCTGGCATGGAGTTGGTGTATGGGTTGTCCTCAAGGTCTGGATGTGTGACTGTTGTGGGGGGACTCCAAGCTCTGTCATCCCGGGGTGGTGTGAGAAAATCTGAAAGGGCCGCATGTGTCCCCAGCCCAGCAGCTCTTTGTAACCACTGGTCCTTGGGCCCACCCTGGGCTGGCCCTGCCTGCCCTATCTTTATCAGGTTGGGAAGAGAGGGGTCTGGCCAAATCCAACATCTGCAAGAGAGTTGCTAAATCCCCACCTGAGTCATGGTTCTGGCATAGGGCTCCTCTGCAGCTCATCTCTGTCTTCCCACACAGCCCCACTCGCAGGGCAGGGCTGGCCAGGGTGGGGACTGGAGTGAGCATCCCACCCTTCCAGTGAGAGGAGGTCATATCAGAGCCTGAACCACATGTGGCAAAGGTCAGGGGGTCCTGGAGCTCCAGAAATGGAGCTGGATGCTGATTGTGCACTTTTCCATGGAGGAGAAAGCTCCTTGATGGGGCCTCTGTCCTCTGTCCCTCAGGAGGGTTGGCATCTCATGGGGTACACCTTTCCTAGTGGGGTCAAATCCTGTCCCACTTTCAGGAGGGGCTGAGGCTGCCTGGGAGGGCAGGCCAGGCTGTGCAGAGGTGGAGAGCCAGTTGGGCCAGGCCAGAGCTGTTAAATCCATTGCTGGAGCTGCTGGCGGGCTGCTGCCTTCCCCCTGCTGGATTGGTCCCTAGGCCAGGCTTGGTGGGGAGGGGGGCCTTTGGCTCTCCTCTTGCCTTCAGCAGCTGACTAAAGCTGGAGGAATCCACTTCCCCTTCCTTATTCTGCCCCTCTCTGTTGCTCTCTGCTCCATCTGCTCCAAGGTAAGCATGTGTTGAGGAGGGCATTTTGGAGGGCAGTGGGGATCCGCATGGGCTGGATGGGAATTCGCAGGGAGTGTCCCCCTTGCTTCTGGTTATTCCCCATGGGTCAAATGCTGGAGCATCTATGGGCTTGGCTAGACATTTCAGCTGGAGTGTGGCTATTCCCAGGGCAGGATCTGTCCTCTGACCTGGTATTTGGGGTTGTCATGTGGGGTGGTGGGGAGGTTTATTCCCACTGGGATCGGGAACCAGGCAGGGCTGGGATGCAGGGAAAGAGAGGACAGCTGGTGGAAACTCAACCACTTCTCTTTCCTCTTTAAACTGTCCTTGAAGTCAAAACTTGTAGCAGTTCTGTGTTTAGGGTTGGGGTTGTCCCAGGGAAGGAGTGGGGAGCTGTCTCTGCCCTCCTGCAGCCGACAAAAAATAAGCGAACTTTGGAGGTTTTGGAGGATGCTGGCTTGGCATGCGCTATTATCTGGGAGCACACAGGGCTGTGAGTCAGGGGGCCGTCTGGAAACACTGCTCTCATCCCCTGCCGTCATCCATGGGGGTGTGGGAAACAGGCGGTTTGGGGGATTAGAGTGAAGGGAGCCTCATGTTTTGCTGAGTTTGGTGGATCAATTGAGGAGTGGAGTCCTGAGCGTGGGTTTAGGCAGGGGCCTGGATGTAGGGTGGGCTTGCTGTCACCTGGACCAGCAAATTGTCAGCACCATCCCAGCATGGATTTTGCTTGAGGTGGTACAGTTTGGTCTCAGACAGCTCTAGAGTGGATGGGATCATGCATACCTCCTGTCACAGAGCAGGGCAGTGTGTGCATCCCGAAAACAGGGGTGGCTTGTCCATGCTGTGCCCGTGGTGCTGGCAGGGCAGGCAAGGGGATTGTGAAAATGGGTTGGTTGGGTCGCTGGCTTGTCCGTGGCTGGTTTCCACCTTTCTTTAGCTGTGTAGTTATTTCAGATGGAGAAACTCAAGTCTTCAGCAAGACATTTGAATTTGCAGACCCGTCTGGGTTTCAGCATTGTATGTGGTTTGGAAGGACATCCCCACCCTGAATGTGTCGCTGCTCTTTGGGGACAGGTGTGACGCATGCAAACAGGAGCTAGGCAGGGCTGGGTGTCTCAAATGAGGGGGTCACCCAGCGGGGTGATGCTCAGTGCACGGTACAAGGTGGGCAGGCTGTCCAGCTGTCCAGCTGTCTGTCCTGCCTAGGAAACAGTTAACGCGGTGGAGCCCTGCCTGTGGAGGAAGTAGTTAATATTCATAGCTGGAAGCTGTCTGTCTGGCTGTCCTCCCTCCATGGCTCCCACCCTCTCCGCACCTCACTGAGGTTAACTCGGGCTGGGGCTGGAGCTTGGGCGGCCCCGCCGCCGTCCCCGCGCCGCTCCCCTTCCCCTCCCGCTCCTCCCTGTGGTCCCTGTGTGGTCTGGGGCGGAGGGGAGCACAGCCGCACCTCCTCGCCTCCATCCCATCTCCGGCCTCTCCCACCTTCGGCTCGTCCATCCTCCCGACCAGCTCCCCGTGTCCTGGGGTTCCCCGTATCCCACCCCTTCCGGCGCCCCGCCGCCGGCCGGGTACCCCTCTCGCGGCCCCGCGGGACACGGCGCTGGGAAGGGAATAGCTCCCTCCGCGAGAGGGAAAGCAAAGCCAAAGGGACAAACGCCAATCCAAGCCAGCTCCAGGCCGTCGGCTCCTGTCCTGGACGGACACACGGGGCTGGCTGTGGACGCCGTTGGAGCTGCCACCACACCAGGTGCCCCTGGAAGGCTCTGGTACTGGAAGGGGTGAAGGAAAGGGATTTTGCTGCTTGCTCCTTCCCTTCGCCTGGGATCTTTTAATCCCCGTTCCTTTTGGTAAGTATTGACTTCGCTTTTCTCTGGTCTGGGAGCTGGGAGGTGAATTCGTGGTTGTGGTGACCCATGGCACAGGGGCTGGGGTTGCTCCGTGCCATCGTACCTGGTTACAGGATGAAACCAGAGATAAAGTGGCCAAACTCTTCTCTGTGAGATTCAGCTTACACCCCACATCCTGCAAAAGATCCTGGGACCCCAAGGTCTTCCCTGCAGGCTGATGCTCCAGAAATGCATTGGGGCACGGGCTCTGGGTGGGGAGTGGAGGCAGCAGGTGGGATGCTGCTGGGGGCGTGACAGGAGACACGGTGATGCCTCAGCCTTATCTTCTGCACCGGTGCAGAGCCGTGGACAGGATTTGTGCTGGTGCACGATGCTGTGAGCTGCACCCCACTGCATGCGAGGCAGATGCCTGGGATTTTGGGGATCTGAGCTCACCCCTTCGGTGTTGTCACATCTATCCTGGACCAGTTTTTTTACGGGGTGTAACCACAGGGTGCTGGACAGGGAGAGGACAGAGCATTTGTTTTCTAGGGCAGCGAGCCTGGCAGCAGAGCTGAGACCAGGCTGGGCTCAGTGCTTCTCACAGCTGCCTCCATACAGCTGGAGCAGATAGAGCCAGAGCAGAGCTGTGTCCGGGGCTGAGCCCAGGGCAAACCCAGCCCACGATGGGATGGCACAGTCTGCCAGGCAGGAGCTACTCCGACCTTCAGGGATGAAATCTGACCTTGCTGGGAGCTGCAGACACTTTGCAAATGGGGTCCTGAGAGCCTGCTGCTTTGGCTGGTTTGACTAAAGCGTTCTGTCCCATTATCCCTTGGTTTTTATTTTATTTTGTTTTGTTTTATTTTATTTTACTTTTTTTGTTTTTTATTCAGCTTCTCAGGTTACAAGCAATAGATAGTCATATGAGAGATAGTGTGGCCCAGGGATAGTGGAGGAGGCTTTGGAGTGGCAGCAAATTGCAGTATTTGTCTCATGGCATCAAAGCCCAGGAGGTACGTGGGGTTGAGGACAGGAAGAACAATCAGGTGTGGGGCAGAACGACCGTAGGACAAGGGTTTGGCTAAAGGCTGAGCTGTCACAGGCTGTTCCTTGCTTACTACCATGGTACTGCTCTTGGGCGGGTGGCCACCAGCCCCCCAATGTGCCCTCCTCACCATAGGTTCTGGGGAAGGTGGGACATAGCAGCTGGGGCTTTCTGTCTCTGCCACAAACTGCATTGTGCCCCATCCTGATCTCTGTTGGAGACATTTCTCCCAGCTGTGGGGCAGTACCCAACCCAAAGAGTAATTAAAGCCTTTCCTGTCTATTTTCTGCCTTGGCACTGTGTGCTTACGTTTATATTTATTTATTCCCTTTTCCCTTCTATCCCTCTGCTGTTGTTCTCCCAGCCCCCATCCTGGCTTTTGCCCTGTTTCTCGAGACCAGCCAGCACCCATTGCTGCCTTCAGACAGAAGGGCTGTGCCTTTTCCCCTGTCCCCAAGCAGTGTCTCAGCCTGTCCAGCGTTGACACTGCCCCTGGATATGCTGCTTTTTTCTTTTTCCCCTCCATGGAAAGAGATTCCCTCCCTCTCTTCCACTTTGCCCCAGTATGGGAGGTGTTGTGGACACAAATGCTGTTGGCTCCTGGCTTTACTGGCTGGATGAAGAAGCTCTGAGTCTCTGTGAGAAATTCTCACCCTTTCCCGTACCAAGTGCCCAGAGAGGACCTTGCTGTATGGTCCTGAGACATCTTCAAGCCAATGGGAGGTTTCGGGGCTCAACTGCCTCCTTGGGATACTGCCAGTGGGGATTCAGGAGTGGAAAATCAGCAACAAGGAGAGGGCCCTGACTTTGTAGAACTTTGTTATTGCCCTCCTGTGCTTTATGGTGAGGGGGGCTGTTGGCATGGGAGCTGCCGGGGTGCAGTGGCATGGGACTGGTTAAGCTGTCCCGCCTCGGAAGTGTTTTGCTTGCAGATAGGACCGCTCTGATTTCACACTATCGTGCTAGGGCCGTCTTCCGTCCCTGAGTCAGCCGCCTGGCCCCCCGCCAGGGAAGAGTCATTTTTTCCTCTAAAAGAAAGTGTTTAACGCTGCTCGCGGGACCTTCCAGGAAACCTCGTCAGGGAGCTGGAAAAACAAGAGTCTGCAGCCTGGTCTGTGCTGTGCTGCTCTGGCAGCGGGGGGGATGCAGCTTGGGAACTATTCCCATTGCTGTCAGTGGCCGAAGTCCCTCTGTATCCCCAAAATCTGTCTGCCCCACTTGGAAAGGTTTAAAAGGTGCAGCTGGTTGTGGTGTTGGTGCTGACGGGTGTGATGGAAGCTGAGGGGCTCAGAACTGGTGTGCACGATTACTGGTGGTGATGCTACCATTCCCTGGCTGCCTCTCAGCCTTTAGGGGCTGTGGAGCAGAGCCAGCTGCCCACACTGGCCTTGAATCGTGGTGCCAGGGTCTTCCAGGGGAGGAGATGCTGCATGTCCAGGGTTGGGCAGTGTTGGGCACTGTTGGTGTGGAAGATCTGGGGCAGGTTGACCTGGCCGGAGAGAGGGAGGGGTTAGAACAGAAAGGGTGGGAGCCTCTGTAGCTAGGGAAGAAACAGTCAAGGATGTCTGGCTGTCTGGATCCATGCATCATCTGGGAGGAGAGTGGGCAGGGAGAGGGAAGGTTGTTCTGTGGTTCAGCTGTCCTTCACCCATGGGCTGAGTACATCCATCCAGCTGGAGTCAAAAGAGCTACGAGGTCACACACTGATTGCTTCCACCCGTCTTCCTATGGCCTGTGGTGCATCTCCTCCACCCTCCCTGTTTGCCTCCCTGGTGCCACATGTCCCTTGGGGCTGGATGAGCCCTGCGGAGCAGCGATCGCTGACTGCGTGGGTAGCCCTGGCCCTTGCCAACTATGGAGAAGAATTGCCAGGAATGATGCCTGGAAGTAGAGCTCGGGATATTTGGTGCATCCCAGTGAAGGAGGCAGTGCTTGCGTGTGAATTGGGAGGCTATGGGGGCATGGGGTTGGGGAGGACCTGGCTCCGATGTCTCTGCATGGTGGCGCCGGTGGGAGTGTGGAGGGTGCCGAGGAGACATCGATGCTGGTCGTTAAGTGTTCTGGCACACGGAAGAAATCGAAATCACCGGCTAATGGGACCCATTAGCTCTGTGCAGAGAGCCAGCAATTGATCTGGGGTCTCGTGTTCGTTTCTCCCCTTGCAGAGGTTGGGCACACACAAGGGCCCCTGGATGGGAGCCTCTACGCTAAAGTGAAGAAGAAAGACTCCCTCCACGGCAGCACCGGTGCCGTCAACGCTGCCCGGCTCCCGCTCTCGGCAGCGCCCAACCACGTCGAGCACACCCTCTCAGTGAGCAGCGACTCGGGCAACTCCACCGCCTCCACCAAGACCGACCGGACCGATGAGCCGGGGGTGACCGGGGCACCCAGTGGCCAGGCGGTGCTGAGCCCCGAGGAGAAGCAGGAGCTGGATCGTCTCCTTGTCGGCTTTGGCTTGGAGAGTGCGCCACCCATGCACAACCACGTGCCCGGCCCCGTGCCGGCACGCCTGCCTGCCATGCCGGGTCGCCACGTGGTGCCGGCTCAGGTGCACGTCAATGGGAATGCCACGGCACTGGTGGCCGAGCGGGAGACGGATATCTTGGATGATGAGCTGCCCAACCAGGATGGGCACAGTGTGGGTAGCCTGGGCACGCTCTCCTCCTTGGATGGCACCACCACTGCCAGTGAGACCGGCTACCAGGAGGCACCCCGGGTGGGCAGCCTGTCCTCCCTTCCCAATGGCCCCTCGAGCTGCAATGGAGCTGAGAAGCTGCTGAAAGAGGGGCTGTATGATGGCGAGCCTCTCTCCAATGGTGGCTATCCCTACAACAACCAGAACACCCTGATGGGCCACCACCTCCGTGACACACTGCCTTCCCTGCGGCCCGCAGCATCCACTCAGGAGCACCTGGCTGGCTACCCACAGCGCTTGCCGGGCTCCCACACCTCAGGGTGGCTCCAGCCTCAGCCACTGCCCAGCTCCCAGCCCTACCTGTATGCCTATGACCACCCTGGAACCTACCGCTCCCGGTCCTTCCCAGCAGTGGACACTGCCAAGTACGACGTGAACCCGGTGCTGCCCCAGGCCCCGGCTCGCAGTACCAGCAGCCGGGAGGCTGTGCAGAGGGGCTTGAATTCCTGGCAACAGCAAGGAGGAAGCCGGCCACCTTCCCGGCTGCAGGAGGGCGGCATGGAGAGCCACAGCCCCAGCATCTCTAGCTGCAGCCCCCAGCCCAGCCCGCTGCAGACGGTGCCCCCACACAGCCACAGCATGCCTGAATTTCCCCGGGTGCCCTCTCGGCGGGAGATTGAGCAGTCCATCGAAGCGCTGGATGTCCTCATGCTGGACCTTGCACCTGCCGTCCACAAGTCGCAGAGTGTGCCTGCCACCTCCCACCAGGACAAGCCAGCCGGACCCCTGCCCTCCTCCCTTTCCACCCAGCCTGTTGCTGGTCTCTATGCCCGGCCAACTCCACAGGTGGCTCAGCCGAGGTCCTTCGGCACATCCGTGAGCCCGGTGGTCTCTGAGCCCGGGGGCAAAGCCTATTCTCCTGGAGGGCTGGACTATGGGGTGCATGATTATCGGGAAGCCTGTTCACCCTACGGCTACCAGCTGGCACCGCTGCCAGAGCCCAGGAGCTACAGCCATGCCCCGGCCGAAGCACAGAGAGGCACTGTCCCACTCAGCACCTCGTGCTACAGCCCTGTGGGGTCTCAGCAGCAACTCACCTCCTCCCCACCTTCCCCCACCATCCCAGCACAAAGCCAGATGCCCCTGAAGGGACCGGAGAGCTATGAAGAGCTGTCGAGGTCGGCAGAAGAGCCCTTGAATCTGGAGGGCCTGGTGGCCCACAGGGTGGCAGGTAGGATCCTTTGATTCCTTGGGGGGATGGGGAGGAGGATGCATGTCCCGAGGTGCTGGAGCACACGGGGGTGGCATGCATTGTAGAGCTGGGGATAAGTGATGTGGAGACTCCTTGTCCATGCTGGATCTGGGCTTTGGACTGAACCACGTGCCATGGAGATATGCAGGGCAGGGGAGCAGCCTGTGCTGCTCTTCTTTGCTGAGATCCTCCTTTGCAGCTTGATGTCTGCAGCAGCATTGCCCAAAGGTGGAAGGGGTGGCTGAGAGTGTCAGATCCTCCCCATCCTGTTAGGGTAACAGGGCTGGTACATCCCTGGTGGTGGGGCCAGTCACTGGGTCTCACGGGGATAGCTTTGTTTTGGGGAGAATATGGAGAGCTTGGAAAAATATTTTCACCTCTGACTGAGGTTGTCCTGCCTGGACCCCACTTGGACATGCTGTTCTCCTACCTGGAGCGCGATCTGGTGTAGGGTCCCAGCAGAGAACTTGCCTTGTGTTTGATGTAGCTGTAGTCATCCCTGATTTCAGTCTCTGCTTTCTCCCCTGAATTGCTGGGTTCAGTGCTCGGACCTCCTCCTTGGGCAGCTGGGGTGCTGCTGGAGTGGAGACTAGGCTGTTGTCTGTCAGCTGTAATTCTGCCCAGCTTGGCCCAAGGTGGTTTGAATTTGGACCTAGTCGTGGGGCAGTGGTCAGGGGCTGGGAAGACATTTCCCGGCCCTGCCAGAGGGGTTTGGTGCTTGGCTGGGTGCACTGCTGAGTGTTGGTGCTGTGGCTGGATGAAGGCATTAGCTCCATGCTGTGGAGGGGAAGCTGCATCCACCAATCCCCTGCCCTCCTGAAGCTCTAGCTTAGGGGCTTTGGGGACACAACAATGTCCCAGGTGCCTGGAAAGAAGGTGCCATGGTGCTGTGGCAGCTTGGTGCCCTCCCTCCCCACTGCTTCGGCTGCAGTTGTTCAATTGTGGAGTGACATTTGGGAAGGGTTTGGGGCTGTGGGCCAGCTCGTGATGCTGGGGCTTGGCAGCTCCGTCCCTTCCAACTCTGTGCTCAGTCCAGAAACTCGCCCGGCATTAGAGGGAGGGGGAAGAAGCTTGGCTGGAAAAATCCAACAGCATCAACCTCCCAGGAGTGGGGACTGAGTCACGGGGTGGGGGGCAGGAGGGGTGCCAGTGGCAGGAACGGGATTGAGGAGGGTCATAGAGTTGTTAGAATAAGTTTGCATCCGTCTGAACCTGACCTCTGTGATCCAGATCAGATTCACAAAGGGTCACGGGGCTTTTGCAAAGAATTTAAACAAACCTCAGGACGCATGGATGCCCAAACTGTGCTGTATGTCTGGATTTTAATATTATAAGCAGCACATGCCTGCCTTCTCCTGTCGCCCCATACAAAGTATTAAAATGGGCTGGAAAAGTGGACAGATCTAAGGAGAGGAGGAGGAGTAGTATTTGCAGTGTGTGGGAAATGGATTTTTGATGTTGACTACCAGAAAAATCCATTCCCCCCAACCCTTGAGTCAGGTCCTCAGGGCTGGGCTGGGCTGGGGTCACTGTCATCCCCTTGTAGCCAGTGCGTTTCCTAGGGAGGAGAGAGGCATCTGGGGAATGGTCCCCAGCCTGTGGCCACCTATCTCTGCTGGAGCTGGGCCTTGTGTGCTGAGGTGGGGACAGCGCAGGCGGGTGGTCTGACCTCTGGCGGGAACGAGGTGTCCTGAAGCCGGCTTTGGGAGGGGACGGCCAGCGGGGACAGTGGGCCATGGACATGTTTGTTTACATTCCCTGCTGCTATAAATTGCCTGCATGTCCTGGCACAGAGATGAGGAGCACCTCACACCTCCTCCGTTCTTGGAGTGGGAATGCTCCCATTCCTTCTTCCTGCTGATGATGGAGGGGAAGAGATGGCACAGGGCAGCGCTGGCATGCCCAGCATCTTCCCACAGAGGAGAGGTGGTCCTCTCATCCTTAAAGTCCTTCTCATCTCCTAGCAAGGCATCTGGGGTCACCCCTTCTTGTCCCAGCCCTGAGCATTCTGTGATGAAGGGAACCTGCATGGTGCCATCCTGGAGGGGATGGGGCAATTGTGGTGTTGCACAAGGCTGTATATGACTAGGAGCCATCACTGGTTTCCCATATGGGTTTATGTGGTGCCTGGAGCCAGGCAAGTTGGCTGATGGAAAAGCAGCTCCAAGCAGAGACCAAGCTCCTTCAGACCCCAAATGACCGCAGACTCATCTGTTGGACCCCAGCTAATATTTTCTCTCCTTTTCTCTCTCTCTCTCCCCTGCTGTTGTATCTCGTGACATTTGTCCTGTCTGCCCCTTCCTCTCTCTGTGGGGGACTGTGTCTGTCCTCTGTGACTTCCCACCCTCCTTGCACTCCCTGTCCTGGTATGCTGGCAGAGTACAACGCCAAACTCAGGGAACTCAACAAGAGCATCAAAGTCCCCCGTCCTCCTCTGAACCAGCAACGGTCCTTCTCCGGTTCGTTCATTCCACCTCCTTCCTTTCCCCTCCTTCCTTGTTCTCCAATATTCCCTATCCATCCTTCTCCTTCCCTCTCTTGCATTCTTACCTCTCATCCTTCCTTCCTTTCCCCATCTTCTCTCTCTCCTTCCCCTTCATCCCTCTTTGACTCTTATCTTTCCTTCCTCCTCTGTGCATGCTGAGTGATCTGTGTGTTGCATGGATGTGGGATGGAGAGAGGTTCAGGCGACCATCTCCATGCAGGATTGATCCCTTTTCTCAGCAGAGTGATGGTCAGGGCTCCCATTGAGCTCCTGCAGTGATGGGGGAGCCCCTGGCCCTTGGTACAGACTCCCCTACCTACACTTAGTTTTCCATCTCTTCCAAGCCTGGCACTGCTTGCTGGTGGGGTTTTCATTGCTGGACCAGTTCTGGACCCTTGCTGCATCTCCTCCAAGCTTTGCCCTGACTATAGCTCACCCCCTTGGGAAGCAGGGGCTGGGATGCAGCTCCCCAAAATCCAGATTTAGCTAGTTGTCAGCCCAGGAGGGTCTCTCCTATGTGAGTTTAGGGATCCCCATGTCTTGGTCTGCAAGCTGGGGGGTGTGGGCTGCTGAGGCTGGATTTCATGCAGTGTGAATTTTGCTCCTTGAAGGTGAGTCTGCCCTGGGTGATGTGCGCTGGTGACCTGCTTGGTGCTTGTTGTGCATCCACTTGTCCCAGGGCAAGGAGAAGGTGTGGGGCTGGGGAGTCACCATCTTACTGTGTGACCTTTCTCTCCCCACTGGCACCTTGGGTTTCTCCGCAGGAGGACCAAAGAGGTTTGAACCCTCCCAGTCCTCAGCAGAGTAAGGTATTTTATTGTGCCCGTTTAGGGTAATCAGGCGGGATTGAGGGGAGCAGTCTGTGCCAGGATGGGGTGAGTTGGGTTCTGGTGAGGAGCAGCACAGGACAATGTCTGTTCCTCATGCAGGCAGGGAGTGAGTTTGCATCTCTCTTCTCTGGGTGCTGTGTGTCCTCGTCTGGCTTTAACTGCTGAGTGCACATCCCGAGGGCCTTGGGGTGCTTCTTTGTTCTCTGCTGCCCACTGTGGGGATATCACCTGGCTCTTGCCTGGCAGTAGTTCTAACATCTCATGGCCTAAAAGCAGCTGCCTCCTGATTTGGCCTAAAACCTGGCTCTCCAGCTGCAATATTACCTGGGTTTGCCATCGCTCCTGTTTCCTCCTTCCCCAGCTGTTGTGCACCCTGCCCTTCCCCAGCCCTAGAGCTATGCTGAGTCTGAGGGCAGTGGCTTGGTACTAGGTTAGGTACTTAAATGAGCAGCAAGAGGAGTGACAGTGCCACAGGTGTTGGGTGAGAGGGTGAGGAGTGGGGTGCAGGCTGCTGCTCCCCCTTTGTGAATAGAAATCTGCCATCCTGCAGCCAGCCACAGCGTCCTTGGGAGTCCAGGGACAGTATCATGGCTAAGAGAGGCTGTATGTCTGCTGAGGGGGCAAAGCAAGCTGGGGAAAGGAGAGTTTGTTTTTCAAGCATAGTTTCCATCCCATAAATCACCCAGGGGGTCGGGGGGCCATGCTCAGAGCCTGGGTTTCCTCCAGGCTTTGCTCCGGGCGGCCTGTGAAGTTTCCCACTCTCCGCTCCTGAACAATGAGTCCCTTTTTTCCCTTCTCCTCCCTCCCCTCCCTGTGGCCCCGGCTACTTTCCATGTCTGGGGAGTGGAGCAGCCAGAGCTTGCTGAGCTCCTGGGTGTCCCAATGGGCCAGATCCAGCACCCTGTGGTTAGGTGACGTGAAGCCCTGGGGATGGAGCAGGGGGTCCCATGCTGCAGATGTGTGATATGCACTGACAGCCAGGCTCCATCCATCTGCCACATTTAGTGCTTCCCAAATGAAAAATGAAAAGCAAGGTAGGTGTGCACAGCTTGAGGAGCCGGTCCCTGCCTCTCTGAAGTGCTCGGGCCCTGCAGCTCACTTTGGAATGGGCCAAGGGATGTTCTTGGTGATGCTCATGCAGTGTTCAGGAGAACCCACAGTGCACAAAGTGGAAGGAGAAAAAGAAAATACAAAAGATTTTGTCTTTTTTTTCCCCCAATATCCTGTTTTTCCCTTTGCTCACAACTGAGGGCTTCAGTCCCTTAAAGTGAAGAGCAGGACAAAAGGTAAGGGGTGGCCTATGCAATGGTGCCCATACCTGCAAGACAGCTTCCCAGGGACCCTCTCTGTCCCCCTGTTCTCTCCATGAGTCTTTTTAATGGCCATTCCCCGTGCCGGTAAGCACCTGCAGAAGGGATCGGGAGTTGTGTTTCAAAGCTGCTCTTAGTGGAATTTTCCAGGCCGCCTCCGCGGCTGGAGCCAGCCCCGTTGGCTTGAGTCCCCCGCCTCGCAGCCTGGCCGCCTCTCCCCCCGAGCCGCGATTTTATTGTTGTTGCCATTCACGGGGCTGATTATTTAGAAATGTGCCCAGGCCACCTCCTTCCCTCCTGCCCTCCCAGCCGTTTCCCCGGGCCAGGAAAGCTCTGGTGTGTGTGCCCAGCAGTGAAGAGGGGAGGTCAGCGGGCGTGAGGCATGGGTCCCATGCAGAGCCCCGGGGAGAGAGGGGAAGCAGCTGATAGCTGGTTTTCCTCCGCCAGCCCGTGGGAAAGGAGTTGGTGTTTGAAAAGTGCATTTCCTGGAGCGTGATGCTGGCCTTTCTCCCTTTTTTTTTTTTCTTCCTTTTCTCTATTTTTCTTCCCTAATGTGCTGACCAAGGGGAGCATGAGTGCTCAACGATTCTGTGGGAAATGTAGAGGGGACAGTGTTGTCACCTCTGCTAGTGGGTAGGAATGTGAATCCCACGGGGCTCTGATCCATGCCGATGATACTCTGTGGGGTTGCTGTGCACTGAACCCAGCACTATCATCCATGAGCCCAGATTAGCCTCTTAACCAGGCGAGGTGGGATAGAAAGTGTGTTTGGGCACTGTCAGGTGCTGGGAGAGTTGAGCTGCCCTGCCCTGTGCCAACTTTGTTTGCATTCCTGGGCTTTATCCCAGCCAATGAGGATCTTCACAGCCCAAGAAACCCATTCTCCTGTAATGACTTGGTCGCTCTGTCCTTCCCCCCAGGCTTGGTGGCTTATACTGCTGGGACCTGGGAAAGCTGTTTGAGGGGAGATGGAGAGGAGATGCTGATCTCCCCTTTTAGAGAGGCTTTGCACTGGGGACAGACCAGCAGTAGGTTTTTACAGTTCCCTGCAGCATTCCTCTGTTGGGTTCTTTCTCCTTGATCCAGTGCTCCCTCTGCCTCGGGGATTCACAAAACCAGATTTTTTCCACTGCTGTGGTTGAAGCCACATCTGCCTGTGGGAGCAGGGATGCAGGCTGAATACAGCCTTGTGATGGGTAATTTGGTCCTTTGCCGCTATGATGCTGTCGGGAGACCCTGTTGCTTCCCTGCTCTGCAGGGCTGGGCTGTCTGGACTAATCTCAAGATGCTCTTGCCCCTTGCACCCACTGCTGGAGGTTGTTTCCCCTGAAAATCTAATGGTGCTTTGGAGAGCTACTGCAGCAATTCAGCCACTAGCCACAACCCTGCCTTGCTTTATCACCTGGTCCGGGGTCACTCTTGTAGGGTATATCTGCTCCAGTTACCCATGCTGGTTTGGGGGTTTGATGCAGGTGAGTGCTGAAGCTGAGACCTCTCAGGTCAGGCCTGGAGCATCTCCTGCTGGTCCCCATCTCAGCTGGCAGCTCCTCACCCCTCTACCACCCTGTGCTTGCCCTGCAGGGGTGCAGTCCCGGGAGAAGCCTCTGGAGGAGAGCACTGTCCCTGCCCGCAAGCGGACCCCCAGCGACAGCCACTATGAGAAGAGCTCACCAGAGCCCAGCTCGCCCCGCAGCCCCACAGTCCTCTCACCTGAGGTGGTCAGCACCATCGCAGCCAACCCTGGAGGGAGGCCCAAAGAGGTGTGCTGGAGTAGAGGAGTGCTGGTGATGGGGGGATGGCTGACTGGGGAGACATGCCTCCAGGAAGGGGCATGGCTTGGTCAGCATTCACAGCATCCATAGAGTTGGGGATCAGTGATGGTTTTTGTGGTGGTGGTGGTGGTAGCAGGGAGGAGGTGCAACCCTTCCCTTTGCCCCCTCTGCCCTCTCCTTAGGGTGTCCTAGAGGTTTGTGCGCATTATAGGAATGGGACTGACCCTTTCTCCTGCTCTCCCCAGCCTCACCTCCACAGCTACAAGGAAGCCTTCGAGGAGATGGAGGGTGCCTCCCCCACCAGCCCACCCTCCAGCGGCGGTGAGATTTCTCCCCCCACCCCAGCCTTCCCTGTGTCACCACAAACCCCTTACTCCAACACCTGTAAGTGCCATGGCTCCGGGAGGCAGAGGGGCTCGGTGGGTGGCTCTGGGCAAGCCAGAAATTTGCCAAGGGTCAGACAGCTCCAGGTTCCAGACACCCACCGCCATGTTATCCACCCCTTCTCTCCATCCTCCTTTCTCCTCCGCATCTGCTGCTCCATGCTGCTGTCAGCATCCCACTTACTTCAGCATCCCATGCTTGGCATCCTTGTCTTGATCTTTTCCCACCCTCCACTCACTGAGGTGTTTTTTTGACTGGATCCCAAGGTGGGATGAGGAGAGAGGCATGCTTTCACCCCATCTCAGTCCTGCATCTCCCCATTTTTCCTAGTGGCATGGCATGAAGAGAAGCAAAACTGCAGTGGCAGGCAAGTGGGAGGGAGGCAGGAGGGACTGAAGATCAGGAGGGCAGACTCACACACTTCATGTCACTTCTTGCTCTCAATTTCAAAGGCAGGAGGGGAAAAAGGCTGGGATGCATACTCTGCATGCAGCTTGTCTCTGCTCCTCCAGCACAGTGTCTCTGTTCTGACTTACCCTGTCTCAGCCGCGGTGGGTTTGTGTGGACTGGGTTTGTGTGACCAGCTTGAGCAACGAACCCTGAGGAGCAGCCACACGTTGGCACAGCATGACTCAGGCCAGAGCAATACAGTGGAGCAGCCAGTCAACTGGGAAACCCATTAAAAAGATGGCAGCCCCCCATCCCCTCTAAAACACTTGTGTAGGCTGAAGGCTGAGGGATGCTATAGGGTTGGGGATGCTTAGGCTGAGTGCAGCTCCCTCTGATACCATGTCCTGATTTCAGTGAAGCTACCTGCCCCCTGCAGCTCAGCCTGTGGGACTTGGGATTGTTTTCTTGTGTACTGTTGCTCTTCCTTCCCTGCAATCCTCTGATGTTTGAGCCCTGTCTCTTGGGATGAGGAGATGAGTGTGGGAGCATTGCCGGGGTGCTTGGCAGCTCAGAAATGGCCCTGTTGTTCCTGGGGACAGAGAGCTTGGCCCTGGGGCAGCAGCAGCTCCTTTGGCAGTGGATCATTGGCTTTGGGGGGATGAGTCACTTGCAGAGGTGACGGGAACAGCCTGGCTGGGGTCGTGGCCCTGAGACAGTGCTGTTTATCCAGCACCAGCCAGGGAAGCCTGGGAAGCTTGAAGTTGCAGCTTTCAGGCTTTGCCAAAGTGGCCCTGGGGGATACAGGAGCAATTCCACTCTGTTGGGGGATTGTGGTCCTGGGAGAATTCCTGGCCCTGTGAGGACCCTGCTGCTCATCAGCCAGCTGAGGTGTGAGCTGACATTGTGGCTTGGGATCAGCTGGATTTGAGGAAATCAGACACCCACTGGGGAAGGTGCTGCAGTCTTAGTTTCCCAGGGATTTGGCTGCTCAGCTGCTCCAGCCCCAGGCTGCTGGACCTGGCCTCAGGGCAAGGGTCTGGCTTTCCTCTGGACCTCCCACCACCCACTGCGTCCCAGCCTTGCCACAGGCCCTGTGCCTATGCCGCCAGTCAGAGACATTCAGATACTGCTGGAGGCCTGTGCCCTTTAGTTTCTCTTGCTGAAGATGATACCCCAAGGTTTCCCCTGATATAGGAAAATACAGCATCAGGGAGATGGGGCAAACCCACTGGGTAGGAGGGGAGAGGAGGTGCAATCTGCTTGAGGTGGTCTGCCCTGCCCTGTGAAACCCCACTGCCATCCATACCATAGCCATACACACATATGCAGCTCCTCCTGGTTTGTCTGGGGCACAGGGGCGCAGAACTCACATGTACATTGCCAGCCCTCTGTGTGAACATTCTCACCCATGCATTGAGCTGGTCTGGAGGGAAAGGTTTCTTTGGCAGTCCTTCTGTCCCTTCTGTGGGGGTGATGAGCTGCTCTGGGACAGCTGGATTCCAGCTCAGCCAGATGTGGGGATTGGCAGAAAGGAGTTCAGGTGTGGGAGAGCTGGGTTGGGATGGCTGCTCACAAAGGGGAAATGAAAGGGACTTCATGCCTTTATGGTGGGACTTTATGGGGAAGGTGCTGGGAGATGGCGTCTGGGCTTGTCCTGATGGGAGTTGTCACCTTTCTCCATCCTGCCAGCTTTGCAATGGGGCAGGGTGCTTGTACCCAGTCACCTCCAGCCCTGTGTCCTCTCCCAAATGAAGAGGGGGATCAGTATCCTTCTGCAGGGTGTTGCTTCATACGAGGGCATCTCGTGTTCTCAGCAGCCCTCCCTTGCAGCCAGTGGGTGGGATGAGCTACGGGGGCTCTGAACCCATGGGCAGCTCCTGCCTTTCTGAAGTGTCACCTCCCACCCCTCCACTAACATTCTTGTGTCCACTGTGCCGACAGTGCGTTCTCCCCCTGGCCTGGCCAAGACTCCGCTCTCAGCACTGGGGCTGAAACCCCACAACCCGGCTGAGATCCTGTTGCATCCAGTGGGAGGTGAGTGTGGACACGGGAACTGCAGGCAGGTTTTTTTTTATTGGGGCATCTGTGAGGATACCCTGGAAGGGTCCCTAGTTTGGAGAAGGCACCTCCACCTCCCTTTTTGGGCCAGGTGGCCATGGGGGTTTTTGTGGCCTTTTGTGGGGGACTCTGGGACTGTGTAAGCATGAGGGATGTTGGTGCTGCCCTGGGGGGCTCAGCACAGTAGGGTCTTCAGCAGTGAAGGCTAGATAACCCTGTGGCCCTGTTTCCTGCCCAGCCCCATATTCTTCCCTCTCCCACCCCCTACATTCCTTCTCCTCCCTAGGACAGCTGGAGACAGTTTGCTCTCTGGGAGCTGAGCCTGTCAGCCAGAACAATATCCAGAGCTCTTTCCATCCTGGACAGCAGTCTCTGAGTGCAAAGGCCCTGCTGTCCTGGGGATGTGTCCTAGTGTAGCCTGCCAAGCCAGACCTTACTGCTCCCCAGCACCCAGGGCCCCTTCCTGAGCCAGCTCAGGGCTGAGTGCAACCTCCTCAAACCCCTCTGAGTCTGGGGCCGCAGGTTGATTGAGCTTGCACTGCAAGACCCTTCTCCCTCTGCCCTCAAGGGTGAGCTGATGATTTTTTGTTGCTTTCTGCGTTTCTTGGAGCAGCCATTTGGTTACTCTCTGATGCACTGTTCCCTCTTTCCATTTGAAGCCAGAATCCTGGGTTTTGGACATAATTTCTGGGATGATGTGGGGGTGTCGGAGGCTGGCTTTCAGTTTGGAGCACGGTGTTGGGAGGTGTGAAGCTCTCCTTTCTGCTTTGTGTGCCACTGCTTGAGGAAGGCAGAGCTGCTTAACTCTGATTTCTCTTCCCGTCTCACGTCTCCCTTCCTCCTCTTCCCACTCCCATCACTCCCTTGCCCCTCCATCTCTCAGAGCTAGAAGGGGAAGCGGGCGGTGACTCTGAAGAAGGTAAGAAAGGCTTTTCTTTCCCTATCTCTCTTCCTTACGCAACCTCACTGTTGAGACTGTCACTCAGAGCAGGCCCAGGTGATGACTGTTCCAGCAGCCTTCCTTTGTGCTGTCCCTCAGGGATGTAGGAGCCTGAGTTGCTTGTCGTGCACCCTTTAGAGGAGGGGCACATCATGCCTTGTGTCATGGTAGGATCTCTCAGTGTCCAAGTTGGACCTGAAGGTCTGTCACATTGTGTGGCAATCATCCGTGGGGACTGAGAGCTCTTTGTCAGTGAGCAACATCCTTACTGGTGGCATGCTGGGGATGCTGGCACACTACAGCCAGCTTTGGATGAGCCTGGCAGGGATCTGGGAGCAACAGCCCCAGTTTTAGTCTCCTTCCCTCCCCTTTTGGCTCTGCTGTTGCCATTCAGAGTGAAAATAAACCAAAGTGCAGCACAAAAGGTCAGCAGGCGCAGAGGCCAACAGTGTGTTGCCAGCTCAGCTGGGTGGGCAGTGGTGCAGCACCAGCAGCTGGTGCACATCTTTTGCCTGCCAGGCAGCTGCCCAAATTCCCCCAGTGGGTTGTGCCACTTTGGGGATGCCAAGGATGGGGCTGAGCTGGGACATCAATTCAAGAGTGGCTGTGCTGATGGCACAGACACTACGGCCTCTGGCATGGCACATCTCATGTGGGGACAGAGGCTTTGGGAGTGGCTGTGATTCCTTGCAGTGCTGCCTGCTAGGTAACAGTTGTTGGGTGGTTTTGCTTCCTCCTTTAATGAATTTTTGGGCTCTCAGAGCTGGGATGAGGAACTGTGTGTTCAGGGTGGGTTTTGGGGAAAGGGTGTCTCTTCTTGGTGGGTGCGGTGCTTCCTCTTAGCCCTAGCAGCCGTCAGCATTTCTCCTTGGAAGTTTCTCAAAATGCACACAACCAAAACCCGAACACTGTGTGATACTGGAGAAAGTGTTTGCTTGAAAAAAATTCTACTTTCAGAACTGATTTTTCACTGATGGCTTTTTGGATACATTAAAGGAAGCAAAGCTGGGATAAAACCAAGCTTTCCCCCCCATAAGTTCCCCCATGCTTTACCATTTCTGTGCAGCTTTAAGCCTCCAAAGACTCAAACATTGTCTCTCCTTCCCACTAAACCCTCAGGAACTCAAGCTGTCCTGCATCTCTGTCCCCTTGCACAATGGTTGACCCTCAAGCAAGGATGTCCAGTGACCCTGCACTGCCTAGGCTGAGTGGCCACCGTGGGTCTCTTGCTCTGCTTCATCCTCTCTAAAATGATATTTTTGGGCATTGAACATTGAACCTACAGTCCTGAGAAAGGACTGGTGTTTTGGCTTACCACTGGCTTAGAACCCTCTGCACTTAGCCACACATTCCAGGAGCCACACTCCAGGAGGAGCAGTCCCTGCCCCTCCATGCTCTGCCTAGCAGTTCCCAGCTGGAATGGCTGCCCTTTGTATGGGATTGGAAGATGCTTTGGCAGTGTGGGAGCTCAGGATGTGGCTGTTAGCTCTGAGGAGGCTTTAAAGCAGCCTGACACAGATACAGCACTGGGGATTTCTGGCCAGAGTGCAGCCCTGCTCGAATTTGGGATTCCCAAACAAATGCCCATCTCCTTGGTGACTCAGAGCTTCTCTATTTTCCCACCCATTTTCCCATCTCCAGAGTCCCTTCCAAGAAAACACAAGGAGGCAAGATCAGATTTTTCAACCTAAAAAAATCCTGCCCGAAACTTCCTAACTTTTCTTTTCTCCTGTCCTGTATTGAATCAGTATACTGGAACCTGTGCCCATGGTGACACACCTTACTGTGGCACAGCCCCCAAACCCCCTGCTCCTGCTTTCTTAGGAGGGGCTGGCATTTTCACAGCCTTATGGTCTTAACCTCTTGCAGGCTGACTCATATGTACTGTCTGGCTAATTTTAGTCTGGGCTGGGGAGCTGGGAAGGGGAGAAGTGAGTAGCTGTGAAATTAATTTAATTACCTAAGCTGCCATGAATTTCTTGCAGCTGCCCTGGGTAGTGCCTCATCCCTGTCACTCAGGATGTCCTGCCTCAGATGCTGGTACCCAGCCTGTGGAGAGGTCCATCATCTGCTTTTGGCTCAGATATTTTCTGGAGTTGTTGGCCAGGGACATCAACCCAAGGGAGGGACTTGTCCTCCCCTCTCCACAGACAGATGGGGCACAGAGATGCTGCGGGGGAAGGAGTGGGACCTATGACAGTCTTTTTCCCTGCATGTCTCTGCTCCAGCTCTGAACGTGGAGCTGTGCACTGGCGTTGACTGTGAGCAGGCCAGCTTGCCAGCAGGATGAGCCAGAGCCCAGCTGTTATGACTAATAATAACATTAATAATGTTTGTCATGCTAATTACTACTGCAGAGCTGCTTTGGGCATGGCCAGCCTGGAGCCAGAGACTGGCAAGGCTGCCCAGCCCATAGGATTTGATGCCAGTGGATCTTGTGTAGGGCAGGCTGAGGTGTGACATGGCTGTGGGGCTTGGGGGAATGGGACTAAAGGGCTTCTTCCTTTGGTGCAGCTTTTGGTGGGGGCTGCGGGCTGTGGGGGCTGTCATAGGGATGGGGACCAGCCTGGGTGGAACAGGAGGTAGGGGGCAAGGTGTGAGAGAGGACTGGGTCTGGTGTCTGCCATGGCTAGTAATGGCCAGCCCAGCCTGCTGCTCCTGGCACGGGACATCTTGGCGGCTCTAAAGGAAAATTGCTTTTCTTGGTTGTGCTCATAGGCTCCAGTTTCAAGCTGGGCTGGGAGTGAAAGTGTTGGATGCTGCAGTGGAAATAGCTGGAGTTGCCCTCTGGTCTGCTGCTGGAGATGGCTGGGAGAGGTGGGCCGCAGGGGGCAGGGACCAGAGGGCATTGCCATCAGTCCCGTGTGAGTCAGCGCAGGCTGGGCAGAGTCACCAGCTCTATTTTTAGGGGCCGTGGATGAACAGGAGGCAGGACGTGTTCTCTGTGGCATCCTGGGTGGGAGGGACGCTGACTCAGAGCAGGGTGAAGGGGCTGTGGCAGGCAAAGGGATCATGGTCTCATGTTCACGTCCCCTCAGGGAAAGGGATGACTTCCCTCCCTGTGCCCTGGCTGGGGGTCTTCAGCATTCTTGAAGCAACTTCCAGGTCTTGAATGAGCCAGATGTGTTTTTGCACAACTCCTGGTGGGAGAGGTAGGGGGAAATGTTCAGCTGGGGGAGGTCAGCTCAAGCACCTTCATTGGCGTGAAACATGGATCCTGGGAAGGGTGTGGCCCCCTTCCCATGCAAGCTGTAGGCTCATCTGTTTCCACTTCTCTTTTGCTGCAGAGCCCAGGAGCTATGTTGAGTCAGTGGCCCGCACGGCCACAACGGGCAGGGGAGGGACACTGTCCGCTGCCCAGCCTGCTGCCCAGCCCGGAGGCCCAGAGGTGCCCACCAGGAATGGCACTTTCTCCAACTCCTTCATTGCCCCCAGCCCTGTCTCCACCAGCAGCCCTATTCACAGCATGGATGGGTAAGGCAGTGGATGCAAGTCCCAGGGACTGGTGGGGCTGGGGCTGAACTCTGCCTGGTGCACAGGTGTAGAATCACAGTCACAGAGTCACAGAATCATTAAGGTTGGAAAAGACGTCCAAGATCATAGAGTCCAACCTTTTGACTGAACGTTGGCACTAAGTGCCATGTCCAGTTGTTTCTTGAACATCTCCAGGAATGGTGCTTGTCCCCACATGGAAACTGCCTTTGCAAAGACCCACATCTCTCCATGCAGGTATCCCAGCCAACTTCAGTGCCCTGAGAACATAAATCTGGGTCACTGCTGGTCACTTGGTGGCTACTGGTCTTCAGAAACCTCTCACTGGAAACCTGGGCCCTGAAGTGGGAGGAGAGATGGGTTGTGCTAACCCATAGCCCTGGGTTAGGGTGAGCATTAGTCCTCTGGGGTGAGATGGACCCATTGTCCCTGTACCCCGTCCACTCTGCCCACGAGGTGTTCTGCAACCACACAGGCTGGCAGGGCAGAATTAATCAGGTGTTTGCTGGGAGCAGAACTGAAAAAAGGCTATGTTTCCCAGAAAGTCATATTTTGAGATGGAACAGGGATTCATGGTGGAGCTAAAACTGCCTCTTGTTGCTTCCATGAAACTGGCTGGACCCATCCCATGGCTGCCTCTGAACAACCAAGGGGCTAACTGGCTCTTTGCCTCGGCTTTCCTGTCTGCCACAGGCAGGAGGGTGCCAGTACCAGTCAGCAGCAGGAATGAGCGGTGGAGCTGAATTCTACCTTTCTTTGTCTCTCCTCAGGGCCTCCCTCCGCAGCTACCCGTCAGAAGGCAGCCCCCACGGCACGGTTACACCTCCCCATGCCTCAGCTGAGCCCTTCTACCGGTCGCCTGTTGGCTCGCAGATGCCCTCTGCTCACAGCAGCTACCAAAACTCGTCTCCGTCTTCCTTTGCTATGGTCCAAGGAGGGGTCCCGGGCTCGGCGTACAGCAGCCCCGACTACCCCGATGGCCGAGCTGGCCTCCAGCCAGAACCCCAAGCTCGGCCACAGCCACAGGTCAATGTGGTGGGGGTGCACACCCTGCCGGGGAGCCCCCGCAGCCTGCACCGGACAGTGGCTACGAATACACCGCCCAGCCCCGGCTTCGGGCGAAGAGCCATCAACCCCAGCATGAGCGGTGCTCCCGGCAGCCCCGGGCTCGGCAGGCATGCTGTGGTGGCCCACGGCAACCTGGTGGCCCCACCAGGGAGCCCCAGCATGTCCAGGCATCAAGCAGTGGCAGCCACATCCCCTGGCAGTCCCCTGTATGGCTATTCCAGCCCAGAGGAAAGGCACCTGACACTGTCTCGGCAGAGCAGCTCCTCTGGGTACCAGCCTCCCTCTACGCCGTCCTTCCCTGTCTCCCCAGCATACTACCCTGGCACGAGCACGCCGCACTCCTCCTCCCCGGACTCGGCCGCCTACCGCCAGGGCAGCCCCACGTCGCAGCCTGCTCTGCCTGAGAAGCGGCGGATGTCAGCTGGGGACCGCTCCAACAGCCTCCCCAACTATGCCACTGTCAATGGCAAGGTGTCCTCACCCCTCTCCAGCGGCATGTCCAGCCCCAGTGGTGGGAGTGCCGTCGCCTTCTCCCACACTCTGCCGGACTTCTCCAAGTTCTCCATGCCAGGTAAGGGATGCTCTTGGAGGCCCTACTCAGGCCTCTCCCCTCCTTCTCCTTGCTGGCCATCAGGAAAGGGATTGCAGCCATGTCCTGATTTACCCCTCCTGTCCATCCGCAAACCAAAGGCACCGCTGGGGCTGGGGCCATTTCCTGCACTTTCTGACAAATCCAAACAGGAAAAACACCGACCAGCATCTCTGGCATAAACAGATTCCAGAGATGTGTATGAGGAGATCAAAGCTCCTGGAGGCGATTTTTCTCTGCCGTGGGGATGTGCTGACCTCCTGGCCCCATTCCCAGAGAGCTTTACCCCACTGAGACCCTGCTGCGGCTCTGCCTCCTCATTTCAAATGGAGCCGTGTCCCAGGTGCCATCCTGCCTGGAACGCTTCTGCCAGCTCTGGTTACAGACACCTTGGTGACGTCAAGATTGGGCTGATAGGACCAGGAGAATAAAGCTGTGGGGCAGCGGTGGCTCCGGCTGCTGGGCCAGTTTCTCTGCTGAGCAGGCAGCCCTTTGTAGGCACTCTGGCACTTGTCCTGGCCCCATGACTCCTGTGGCCAGGGACCTTTCCCAGTGGGGAAGCATGAGCAATTTAAACCCGTAACAATTAACAACAGCTTGGAGAGGGGAGTGAGCCCCCTGCCTCTCCGAAGGTGACCAGATTGCTGAGGGCTGATAACATGTCTCCAGCAGAGATGCTATCCAATCCTCCCAGTTGTTTGCCTGGTCGTTTTTGGAAAGCAGGTGGTTGTGAGTGTTGCCTGAGTAAATGAACAGCTTCACAGCCAGAGAACCAGCTCCCTTTGGGGCTGCGCCACTGGTGGGCACTGAACAAGGCACAGTCAGGCTGGGGCTGGGGTCAGTCAGGCTTTGCCCAGGGTAGATTGACCTGTCCAGTTCCTCTTCACAGATAAGGGAAGAAATTTATGAAGTGTGATCCAAATCTTGAACATTAGAGAGCAGTGAAGGTCATCTGAAGTCAGGATCTCCCCGGCACCTCCAGACATACCTCTTTCCTCAAACAGTTTTTATTTCACCTGGCCAGCTTCTTTTAAATGAAGACTTCCCATTTCATCTCTGGCTGTGTGCCACAGGGGCTCACTTGACACACAGCCCTCTGAGGGCCCTTGAGCTTGGATTTACCTTTAGATGCCCAGCAGCCCCATAAGCTCCAGGTAGTGATCAACCTGTCTGGGTATGGGGAACTGGGCTGACGTTAGTGCAGTGTGCTGGATCTGAATGGACGTGGACGTGTTGATGCTTTGGCTGGATGTAGCGTTTCAGATACAGCATCTTTCAACTTTTTCTTTTATTTTCTTCCCTTTCCTGCAGACATCAGTCCTGAGACTCGTGCCAATGTCAAGTTTGTGCAGGATACTTCCAAGTACTGGTACAAACCAGACATCTCCAGGGAGCAGGGTAAGTGGGTGGCACAAGGTTGGGAACTGTGATCTGTCTGGGATCACAGGGATTAGCAAGGATTTCCCCTATGGATTGTATTGAGAGTGAAGGTGAATAATGACTGCTCAGGCTGTTGCAGATGGGGGTTGAAGCCCCATTCAGCTGCAGATTTGTGTGATGTGGGCTCTTCAAACCTTCCTCTTAGTAGAGGAGCTCCAGTCCCTGCAGTGTGCAGTGGATCTATGTTTGCAGTTTGGGGTGCAAAACACATGGATCTTGAGTTGATAATGCTCAGAGATGTCTTGGAAACATGGCTAAAATGAATGGGGAGAACAAGGAGGTGGCAAGATGCCTTCCAGGGGCATGGTCCCAGCATTCAGGCCTTGGTTCCTGCTTGCTCTCCAGTACCTGGTTTTGCAGAGATAGGCAGGGTGGGAATTGGAGATGCCCACACAAGGGCAGTGGAGGTGGGGGTAGATGAGCCTGTGCCTGGCAACCCACTCAGACGTGCAGGAGGCATGGTAGCATTGTGGTGCCTGGCTATGAGATGTGGAACTGGGGCACCCTGTCCCAACCCGCACCTGCTGGTGTCTTGAGGGTGTGTTGGTTCTCACTATGCCATCTCTGAGCTCTGCTGTTCTCTCCTGCAGCCATTGCCCTGCTGAAGGACAGGGAGCCAGGGGCTTTCATCATCCGAGACAGCCACTCCTTCCGGGGAGCCTATGGCCTCGCCATGAAAGTTGCTTCTCCGCCTCCCACGGTCATGCAGCAGAACAAGAAAGGTATTGTGTGCCCTTCTCCTTCCCACGCTGAGATACTTTCCATCCTTCAGCTGGGGTGAGCGGGCAGCTGGGGCTGCTGAGCCAGTTGTGCCCTTGGGTATGTGCTGACGTGGCAGGATTCCTGCCTCCCAGGGCACAAGGAAGCACCAGACACCCTCTGCCCTGAGCTGTGGAGGGCTCAGGAGCACTTCCATCTTGGACTTTGGTATAATGAAATGGGTACAGCCTCTCCAGCCCATCAACACTGTGGGGGAGCGTGGCTTGGGGTTGACCCTGTGCAAAGGGACAGATTTAAAGAGGGTGTGTGTAGTGTTGGGGACCTCTCCCTTGATCTGGAGCTCTGGTTTCTTAATGATACTGCATAGTAATAGGAGGAGGGTGGCTCTGGTGTGAGAACATCTTGTCTCTTCCCAGGAGACTTGACCAACGAGCTGGTGAGGCACTTCCTTATTGAGACAAGCTCACGAGGTGTGAAACTAAAAGGATGTCCCAACGAGCCTAATTTTGGTAAGTGCCTCCAGCATGCTTTCCACATGTGGGGTTGGGTTGGGAGAGCCTTGTCTTCACCATACTGTCAAAGCAGAACTGTCGAGTGTCTTGGAGAACCTGTTACTGCCTCTTGTCCCTGTGTAACTGAATCCTGTGGGCATTTGGAGCCTCTATGTTCATGCACACTCACGAGAGACACAAACATGCCTGTATGCATAGGTGCATACCTTTCTACACACAAGTGTAGGACAACTGATGCTTCTGAGAGGTTGGAGGGCAGGGGCTCCCCTTGTTCCATTTAGTCCATGAATAATGCTGTCTGAGGAGCTGAATGAAGTCCTTTGTTGCCTTTTTTGTTCCTAAAGTGGCCCTGGCACCTCTGTCTACTCCCTGAGCCCTCTGTGGAGGGCTACATGGTGGTTTCAGTGAGAGGAATTGCCACATGTGGCATTAGGCCCATTAGTGAAGGAACCCATCTAAAAGCCTGTTTCCATCCACCCAGAGCAATGGTGGCCTAATCAGGGAAAGCTGGAGTTTCTTATTCCTTTCCTTGGTTAATGATTATTGTATTTTGGATTGTGCGGTTCCATAGCCTAATGATTCTGCAAAAGGATCATTGTATTAACCCAGCAGGTGCAAACAATTCTTCATCTGGCAACACTGGCCCTATGCTGACCATCTTCCCTCTCTCCCCAGGCTGTCTCTCAGCGCTGGTGTACCAGCACTCCATCACACCCTTGGCCCTGCCCTGCAAGCTGGTCATTCCTGACCGAGGTAAGAGCTAGGACCACAAAGTGTTGCATCTGTCCCCACAGCCTGCAGGGAGGGGGTAGGTTTCCAAGCAGGGAGCACCAGTAACCATCCCTTGTCTTCTAGATCCCATGGAGGAAAAGAAAGACACTGCGTCAGCCACCAACTCAGCCACAGACCTCCTCAAACAGGGTGCAGGTGAGTTGAGAGGGGTTGTCGTAGGGTGAACTTGGCTTGGAGTACTGGTTGACCCCATGTCTGCTATCTCACTTTCCAGCCTGCAATGTCCTCTTCATCAATTCAGTGGAGATGGAGTCTCTGACGGGCCCTCAGGCCATCTCGAAGGCTGTTGCTGAGACACTGGTGGCTGACCCCACGCCCACAGCTACCATTGTTCACTTCAAAGTCTCTGCACAAGGCATCACCTTAACGGACAACCAGAGGAAGTAAGAGCCTCCATGGCCACATCTCTGGCCAAAAGCCAGTGTTGGCTCATTCCCAAAGCCAACAGGGCCATGATTCAGGAAGTGTGTGGGTGAAGGATGTCCCTGGGTTGGCATCAGTCTGGTCATGGACATGGCTGAGCTTTGTGCTTGACTCTTGGAACATCCTATGGGAGACCTATGGCAGCGTCCCCTGGGCTGGTGGAGCTGGGTTGAGGTGGCGCTGACATTTCCTGCTTTACGTTTCAGATTGTTCTTCCGAAGACACTACCCCCTCAACACTGTCACTTTCTGTGACTTGGACCCCCAGGAACGAAAGTGAGTGCCCTAATCTGGGGGGGAACACATGACCCCCAGCCCTTTCACTCCTCTAGCCTTCTGGGATGCTTGAAGCAGGGTCTTTGCTTGCTCTCTCCAATGCTCTTGCAGAGAGCAGGAATGCAAGGTCCCCTTGGATACTGTGGTGCAATGCCAGCTTCCTCTGGTGACTTTTTGGTGTCTCCAAGCACCTTCTTGCTGAGGGAGAGGTGCATCATTTTTCCATAAAGCCAAGCCTGTGCAAAGCCAGGCTGGCCTTCCAGCATTGGTGTGGTGGCCCCTCTCATGGCCCTGTCTCTCTATGGGGTGCAGGAGGGACCATCTCTCACACCTTCTCTTCTCCTTGCAGGTGGACTAAAACTGATGGCAGTGGCCCAGCCAAGTAAGTACTTTCTGTGCTTCCCAGCAGATTCCTCCCTGCTGCTGTCAAAGTGGCTTCTGCCTGTGTTTGGGTATTGGCTGGGAGATGCCCTGTGCAGGGCATCCTGGCTGTGTGTGAGATGGGCTCAGCTCCTGGGGACTCTGGATGCGTCTTTCAGCCCCAAATTCCTGGTCAGAGCAGGCATGGCTCTTGCTGAACTGGAAACTCTCCCAACAGAGTCATTGGGAACCAGCTTGTGGAGCACAACTGGGGGGTTATGCTGATGGCATGTGAGCTACTGGTCATCTCTTCCCTTTATTCCTGTCCTTCTTCTGTTGACCCATGGGAGCACAGAGCTGTTGGCTGAGCCCATTTCCAGGGGCCAGCTCCCACTAATTTTAGCCATTGTGTGAGCAAAGGGGTTTTTATTAGGATGTCCAGCTGCTGGGATATTTCCCCTCCCCAATTAGAAATGCCGTAGCCTGGGCCTGTCTCACATTCTGTTCCCCCTGTATTTATAACTTGAGTTTGCACATTCTAATTAAAAAAAAAATAGGGGATATTTTATTCATCAAGGGAGAGATAGACAGAAATAACCAGATGGTCTCACTCAGCTTCCTGTGTCCTTGCATGGCCTTCATCTCTTACAGGGTCTACCCCAATGGCCAGCCCATTTCACCTCTGGGGCCAAACCAAGGCTACGCTGTGGGTGTTGGAAGGTCCCTTCTTTGGGACGGACTTGGGAAGGGTGGCAGAGATGTTCAGAGCAAGGGTGGTTTGGTCCAGAAATGATTGAAACCTGACCTTAAAAGAAACTGCAGCAAAGGGAAGAGGAGATGGGCCTTCATGCAGGCTGGTTTGGGATTATCCCTCTGTGTTGTGAGGGGTGGATGTTAAAGAGGGGAAGTGGGACAAGACCATGTTGGAAGCGGGTGATGGTAATTGCTGCAGGAGCAATATTGAGGCTCTTGCCTTCTCCCCCTACAGGCTCTTCGGCTTTGTGGCCAGGAAGCAAGGGAGCACCACAGACAACATCTGCCACCTCTTTGCTGAGCTGGACCCAGACCAGCCAGCTGCAGCCATCGTCAACTTTGTCTCCAGGGTCATGCTTGGCTCCGGCCAGAAGAGATGAGCTGGCACTTGCGGGTGATTCTTGAATTTTGGAGAAGGACTTGGAGCTGATCCGAGAAGGAGTGTGAGAAAGTGCATTGTGGGAGAGGGAAGTGAATTGGGGGGGGGGAAGGGTTGGAATTTTGGAGGAAAACAGCAAACAACAAAAAAACACCAACAAAACCCCTAAAAACTCAACACAAGCCAAACACACACATAGAGGAACCAAAGCCACGCACCTACAAAAGAGAGCCACAAAGTCACGCCAGACAGGATGCATGTCCCATTGCAGGGAAGGTGACCAAAGCAAAGGCGGCAGTGAGAGGTGTGTTTCCAGCTTTCAGCATCATGGCCTCAAGTGGTGACATCCATTTGGGACTGAATGTGGGACCATGACTGGTGTTTTCCATCTGGAAAAAAAAAGAGGCAACTGGCAAAACCCATGGAAGAAGCTTCATCCCAGCAGCTCCATCTGCTATGTGTTTGAACTGACCTGTAGGAGATAATGACATGCGCTGGGTCTGTGGGACACCAGAGGAGATGCTCTCAGAAACCTTCCCTTGTCCAGCTGCAGAGGAGGGTCCTCACTGGTCCCTGTGCTTCCCCTAAAACCTGCTCATGACCTGGTAACTTGCTGGGGGCATGGGGAAATTGGTCCTGAACCTCCAATCCCTGGGGAGCTTGGCCATGGGCTAACCTTTGCTGACCCAGAGCCCCGCACCAGTCACAGGTGAGACGCTGTGAGTCCACCCAAAGAGGCGGGTTACACTGTTTCTCCACTTCCCCAGAGGTTCTTGTGTCCCCCAGCCTGTGAGGAGGTGTGTGGGTTCCTGCCGCCCTGTGCCTGGGGAAGGTGGATACTCCCCAGGAACCTGGAGGATGCAGAAAGTCGCCTCCTCTCCCATCTTCCCCTTTTCCCTCCCATCACTAGTCCTCTTTGGCAGTTTTCTCCTGCGGCCTGTCACATTCTCTTAACACAAAAAAAGCAAAACGGAAAGGAATAGTTGTAATAATAATAATGATTATAATAATAGCGGATGTTGGCACAGGTGGGTTCCCTGTGCAAAGCAGCAGACCCGTGGCTACCCCTATCTAGCTTTTTGGAGACTCGCAAGCAGTTTTTAAATTGCATGGACATTCAAGTTGCACGAAAGGCAAATGACTACAAGTAACTCAGGCGCTTTTTTCTCCTTTTGTTTTGGAGGCCACGTTAAAAAAATAAAGAAAAAGATGGAAGAAAATAAAAAAAAAAAAAAAAGGAAGGGACCTGCAGTGGCTGGGCACCTTTGGCTCAGTGGGGAGGTAACAGGTCCTCTGAGAGCCACCCTGGTTGACACATGTGTACCCCCAAAACCATCTGGTTCGAGGTTTGTTCCACTGAAAAGCACCATAATTTTGCAGTGATGTCAGGGCTGTCAGCTTTTGCCTTAGCTTTGGTAGGTGAGGAGGGCAAGTTGGGTGGAGAGAGGGGCAGAGAGGAGAGATCATGGTGGGGGTGCAGCAGGTGGAGGTCCTTGACCTGTGGTGCTGGGGAGGGGGCAGAGGATGCTTCGGTCACATGTGCAGGTTTAGGGCAGGGGGAGTGGTCCAGCTGGAGCTGCAGGGTCACTGCTGAGCCCTCTGCTGCAAATATTCCCCCTCTGAGCTTTTTTGGGCGAAGTTTTCAGTGCAAAGTGGCCCAGATAGTCTTTTGGGGACAAAAATTAGAAACATAGCACTGCAGTCCCCTGGAGAGCTTGTCTCCCGTGGACCACCCTTGCCTTGATAGCTATAATATATATACAAGCTATACTGACAAAATACTGTAAGCTAATGAAATTTTAAGGAGGAAGAAAAAGGTTAAATTTACACTCAAAAATATTTATTTTTGCCATATTGCTTTCTGCGCATCATATCTCCCCCACTATATCCTGCCCTTCCCCTGCCCTGGGAAAACACCTGCATGTTAAAAGAAAATCCAGAGCAAGGCAAAATACAGATGGGGGAAGAGGCGGGGGCCCCTGTGTCGGGGTGGCTGTGTGTGACCGGTGCGTGTGTGCGGTGTGTGTGTGTGCGGGGGAGTGAGCGGCGTGGGCGGCCGGACAGGGCTGCCAGGGCCAGAGGCTGTACTGATGTACTGAAGTGTGAAAGGATGGGTAGTGAGGAGTTGGTTGTGAGATGGTGGTGGGACAGGAGGTTCTGGGGTGGGGGGGAGGGGCTTTCCCCCTCCCTGGTTCCCTGGCCGCACAGATGCAGAGATCTTTTAATTTTTTGATATATCCAAAAAGTGATTCCCTCCTTCTGCGAAATTCAAGTGAGACAAGAGATGATCTCACCCGTAATCTCCTTACCCTGCCGTTCACCCATCAGAGAAAACACTGTGTTTATAGATATATAAAGATATATTTTTGAAAGCCTCTATTTTTCAGACTTGGTTTTCTCACTGCTAAGAAAAGAGATAATAATGTAATTTTATTTTAATCTGCTGCCTTGGAAACTGGTGCTTGGAACTCCTATTTCTCTTTTTCTCCCCATACAAACGAAGCAGATCTAAACACCCCAGAGATGTTGCATAGAAGCTGACCCCAGCAGATACCTGCCAATAGCATCATGCCTGCTTCGGGCCCCAAGCCTCTCCCGGCTTCCCCACTAACCCACTAGCTGAAAATTTAGACTGTATCCAAATCTCAAACACTAACAAAATCATCAGATGATTGTATTATTTTTTTAACACACAGCTAATCACCTTCCAATGATGTAGCCGGGTGTTTATCAGCTCCCTTTAAAGGCACTTTTTTTCCCTTTAGCTCCTTTTTAAAAGAAGGTTTTAAGGTGTAACAACCCTTTCTGTCCCCAGGAGAGACCATCAGCAGCATTTAGGATTGACCAGGTCCTGGGGCTGGCAGGGACCTACTGCTGAAATTTTTTTCTTATGAAAGGGACAGAAAATACTCTTTGGGGTTTTTTTTCCCTTTTTTTTTTTTTTTTTTTTTTTTTAAGTGCAGTCATGCTATTTGAGATTCGAGCTCGCATGAATTAAGCCCAGCATATGTTTTGTTGTAATCACACTGCCGTTGTCAGCAGCCGGATGGTATCTCTCTCTCGCTCACACACACACACACACAAACACACACACACGAACACATCCCTCCTTCCTGCACAAAGAACTGCATATATTCTTGCCAAAGATATCCTTAAAAACGCACTTTTCCCCACATATATATAGATAGATATATATTATTTTTTTTGTGTGTGTGTAAATTTATTGTACGTGCCCTTTTTGTGTCAGTTTGTTCTTTGACGAAGCCCGTCCTGCCTTTGCTGTCGATATAGCTGCCTATTGGGAAATGCTCCCTGGGGAGGTAATTTGCTGTCTGTCCTGCTCAGTGGCACCTGCAATGCACAAAATATGGGGTTCCCATTCAATGGGGCTGCCTCTGGCTCTGCCCCTGGGAGCCATTTTGGGAGATGATCCATGTCATCAACTGCTGATGGGATGTACCGTTGCATGGCCTTCACCAGTCTCTCATCACTGGTGGAGACAGCAGGGCATATGGTTTTGAGCAGAGTTTGGGGTTGCTCTGAATGCAACATTTGCTGGCTGCCTTCTGGTCAAATTACACATGAAAAACAAACCAGGTAGGGAGAAAAACCCAACCCAGCCTCTGGGCATTGATTTTTCAGTGAATTCAACCGCCTGAACCAAAGTGCTAAGTAAATCCCCACCCAGCAGGTCGGGCAGGTAAAGAAACCAGTTGCCCCAAAAACCCCAGACAACAGCATCAACAAAAGGCAACCCTTCCCGTTGGAGCAGGCAGGATGATCAGACAGCAAAGGAGCCCGCAGGGGCTTGTTTCATTTTGTTCGTTTGTTTTGCAAATTGCGAGGTTGGTTTGGGGTTACTATATTTTTTTTCCTTAAAAAGGGAAAAAAAAAAAGGAAGCAATATGATGTTTCTGTTGGCGGATCCTGTGCCGCCGTGTTATGCGTGGGGTTTTTTTTGTTGTTGTTGTCTTTGTTACTTTGGGAATGTTACAGATTTATTTGCTAATCAGTGTTAACAAACAGTTTCAAACTTTTAGACTTGCCCATTTCTGTGTATTTATATAGATGGAAAAAAAAATACATTATATTTTGTATCTTTATGCCCATAATGTTGTTGTGCGTGTAAGGATGACTTCGGTCGCACCATGTCCGTGTGTGAATGTCACTCCGCTGTTGTCTTCCCATTGTACAGATGTTGGATTCTTTGCAGTTCATTGTATGGCTTTATAAAGTGGTAAAAACAACAAAAAAAGAACCAGTTATATAAAATATACTGTTGCTTGGAATGCCAGCTTGGTGTTTGGATTGCTGGAAATGTATCTTGAAATTTAAGGGAGCATAGGAATAAATGCTCTGGTTTTTTTGCCCGGGGTGGGGGGAAACAAAACCTAAACCCATATGAAAAGCTGGCGGGTGCTGTGTTTTCTCCAGGCTGTCGTTCCCCCTGTTCCTCGATGGCAGATTGAGGCCCCCGGACAGACGCCGGGCGGTGGGTGTGGGAAGAAGGAGGGGTTGTGCTGCTGCTTGTCAGCCTCCAGCCGCAGCTTGTGTTCACCAGATGCTGGCTAACCAGACAGCCCCCAAACTTCCGACATGGCTCCAGCTCCAGCTTGGGCTTTTGTTTACCAGCAGGGATCTCTCTGGCTTGCCCTGCAGCCACTGGGTGCTCTTCAAGTCCTGTTGCTTTTTCCCAGGTTGTCTTTAGGGCTGTCTATCCAGCCTTGGGCGCCCCTTTTGGGTCCATCTCCCTAAGGGGAAGAGGATAGGATGCTGGCATGGGGTCTTTGCCGAGGCGGCAGTTTGGGATCTGCTTCTATTAAATCCCACTCCCTATGTCTTTCAGAGCCATCCTGCTTGCCTGTGCCTGGCAAAACTTCCCCCAAAGTCTCAGGCCAGGCTTTTCCAGCATTTGCGGAGCAATTCCCAGCATCTGTCAGAACACTCAGCCCCTGGCTCTCTGGCTCCACTCCTTCCCCTCCTTGCTGAGTTGGTGGCCAAGACCCAGCCCCCTGGATGGATTGAGTTTAATTATACAAGAAGTATCAGCCAGAGCAGCGGCAGTTTCTCTGGCGCCAGCACTGCTGCGGCTCAGAGGCTCAGAGTTTCTCCCGGGAGCCGGCAGCACTAAAAATACCTCCTGCCTTTCTCTAAAATAGCTGCAGGGCGAGGGGCGGGTTGCGGGGACTGCTCGCGTGGGGACCCCGTGCTGTGGGGCTTGTGCTGGGAGGCAAAGGCAAGAGAGGTAAAAAAAGAAAGGGGCGGAGATGGAATGGGTTCTGGCCCCTCTGAAATAGCTGTGGGGCTGTGGGTGGGCACCCAAGCGACCAAGTGTCCTCCAAGCCAGGCTGCACCACGGGACCTTGTGAAGTACGTGGCGTCTGCCAGCCTTGGCCTCAGTTGTCCCTTATCTACCTGCAGGCAAGACAGGACCTGCAGCCTCCTCGCCCTTTCTGGCACTGCAGGGATGGTATTTTCTTTCTAGCTTCTCTTAGTTTTGTTTCTACCCTGATTCCTGCTGGAATCAACTCCCCAGGACTCAGCATCAGCCACTTTCCCATTCCTGCTGTTTCTGCCTGACTGGGATGGCCATTGTGGAGTATCCCTGGGCAGGGAGGAGAGGTGATGAGTGCCTGGCAAGGTGGCGTACACAGGCTATTTGTTGCAAGTCATAAACTGCCTCTCATTCCCCCCCGCCTTTTCTGCAGTTAATTCCCCATTTCCTTTCCAAAATTCCTCCGGAACTTCTGGTTTGTGTTTTTCCTCAGCATGTTCTTATCTGCCACCCATTTCCCCTCGCCAGCTGTGACAGCACAGGCTTTTCAGGGTCTCTCTCTTTGCAGATTGCTGCTGTACCCAGGCCAGGCTTGTGGTTCTGGTGTGACCATTGGGAAAGGCAGGTCCCACCAGCTTCATGCTGGGGAAACCTTGCTCCCGTTGCATCTCCCCTTCTCTATTGAGTCCTCACCTTCAGGCTTCCTAAATCAGTGTTTTTTTCTTGTTTCAGCCCCAGCTCTGGGGATCCAGGGCCATCCAGAGGGTGTTTCTTGTGGGGCTGTGAAAGGTGGCAAAGTTTCTCTCTCCTCTCTGTCTGCTGTTTCAAGAGAAAAGGGTGGGTGTGCTATCAGACAGTCAGGAAACCCTGGGTTGAGAAACCCTGATGGTGGGTTTGCTCCCCTTTCCCCCCATTATTTTTGGTTGACTAAGCTATAAGCAACCCTCAGATCTGGAGCAATCCAGGGTCATGGTGATGGAGATGGAGAGGTTTCATCTCCCTTCACTTCTTTTATTCTTTCCCAGGCTTCTCAGCAGTGCTGGGTACCCTTCAGAAGTGTCCTCAAGGGAAATAAGAAAGTATGAAACAACATGGCTTTTCCTGAGTATCATGTCTAGGCAAAGGCCAGGAACAAGACAAATTCCACAGGATGGGAAGGGTGGAGCAGACCTGATGTGGGCAAAAGCCACCCTGGAGCTGGTGTTACCTATGCTCATTCTATGCCCATGGGAATAGAAGTGTCTCCCTGCGAGCTGCAAATCCTGCTGTGGTGTCCAGGATGCTGCTGCTGAGTTACTGCTTCCCTGGGTGGCTCAGCCACTGTGTGCAATGGGGACACAGAGCTGATTGATGGAAAGGCAAAGGACCCCTTGCCCAACTGTCTGGGGTTCCTATGGCCACACAGACGGGGGCTGAGCAGCACCAGACTAGGATGAGAGCTGCCATCCAAACCAGCAGGGCCTGGAGAAGTCCATCATAAGAAAAGGAGCTAAGAAAATACAACCCAAAAATGACTCTGGGGGCATCATCATCCTCCCAGGAGGATGTTTCTGCTCAGAGAAGGGCATCAACATGCAGCCTGTTGTGCAGGAATTACCCACTCTTCATGGTTGTGGCAGACAGGAAAAGACAGCAGAAAGGAATTTGGGTTAAATATGGAATAAAGAGGGACAATGTGACGCTCGGGAATGGTTGGTCTGGAGCGGGAGGGGAGACAAAACCCTGGACGAGATGGAGGGAGGGAGGGAAGAAGAGAAGGGAGGGAGGGAGGGAGGGAGGGAGGGAGGGAGGGAGGGAGGGAGGGAGGGAGGGAGGGAGGGAGGGAGGGAGGGAGGAGTGGGGCTGGGCTAGTCTCTGTTCTGAGCAGAGCGATTGGAAAAGGCTGATGGGTAGGTCTGGGCTGTCCTTCTACTTTGTGAAGTTCTGGCTCCATCTACAGGGATGTGTCTCCAAGTGATGGAGGCCTTGGACTGCTGCATGCCCAAAGCTGACTGGGCAGGAGGTGATGTCTCCTTGCCTGCACCCAGCTTCTTCTGTGACTCCTCTCCTGAGCACACCTCTGCATTGTGCTCCTGCTGCTCTGCAATGGAGACCTGGGTTTGTACAGGTGAGATAAGGAGATGTCCTGAGATGGAGAGATGCTCAGAGGCAGATGGGTTTGTACATCCCTGCCATAAAAGGGCTGGGAGCCTGCCCAGTGGCTGCAGGATGTGAATGTCAGTCAGGGCACTTTGAGCTGGGTGCAGAGCACTCACTCCCTGCACTGCTGGTCCCAGACTTGTGTGCTTTGCACAGCCTCTGCCAGAGCCTGCTTGTCTTTCACATGAGTGCAGCCCAAAGATGTCCCTATGCAGGGCTTCAGTGCCAGCAACTCTTACCACCCCACAGCAGCACCATGCAGCCTTGGCTCCCATAGGACCGTGTAATCCAAGCAAATCAGGCAGGCAGCCCAATTCAAAAGCTTAGACGAGTCAAAGTAGCACTAGACAGGCCTCTTCTCCCTGGTTAGTTGATGCTCACCATGTCCAATGGCATGCTCAGAGAAGGGCAATGAAGCTGGTGAAAGGTCTGGAGTGCAAGTCCTATGAGGAGAAGCTGAGGAATCTGTGAGTCTTTAGCCTGGAGAAAAGGAGGCTCAGAGAAGTCCTAATCACTCTCTACAACTACCTGAAAGGAGGCTATAGCCAGGTGGGGAGCAGTCTCCTCCCCAGTTACAAATGATAGGACAAGAGGAAATGGCCTCTAGTTGCCCCAGGGAAAGTTTAGACTGGACATTGTGGAAAATTTCCTCACCAAGAGGATAGTCAGGCATTGGAACAGGCAGCCCAGAGCAGTGGTTGAGTCACCATCCAGTGAGATATTTAAAAGGTTTGTAGATATGGCACTTAGGGACATGGTTATATGGTGGACTTGGCAGTTCTGGGTTAATGACTGGACTCAATGATCTAAGGATTTTAGGATCTTAGGATCATTCAGGATCCAACCAAATTGATTCTATGATTTTATTGTCCTTCCTTGGATGCCCCTTGTGCCAGCAGTTTTAGGCAGACATGAAGTAGTGACAAAGAAGAGTCCAGGAGGTCCCAACATGCTACAGCCAGGCTAAAGAAAGCAAAGTGAGTCAGGATGGGATATGAAGTAGTTTGTTCACAACCTCTGCGCCCTACACTCAGTGGTTCTTCATTTATCACCTTACTCATGCTCTGCCTCGTGTCTGCTTCCAATTACCTCACTGATGGCCTCTGGCTGGTTGTACCCACAAGTTCTTGGAACTGTCCTCTGCCTCCTCATGCCTTAATGGTCGCAGGGTGAGTCACACCCTCTTGCCTCTTGGCTGCCACCCCAAATTTGCCCTGTTCCATTGCTTTAACCCTCCATCCTTACATAGAGCTCCGGCAGAAACAGGCATGAAGTTTGTCTCCAGTCAAAACCAATCCTCCCTCACACATGACATCACCTGGGGCTTGGGGCATCAACCTGTCTTAATGACAGCTGGTCCCAACAGAAGTTTCCCAGCTGAAGGCAGGGACAGAGCACTTAGTCACAAAATGGGGCCTTATCCTTTTGGAATTCAGGTGCCCTCCTCTCCATGTCTGGGCCTGCCAGAGTGAAAGCACAGAGGAATGTGCCTCTGTCCTGATGACACTGTGACAGCTGTGTGGCTTTAGCATGGGGCATCTTTCTAGTGGTGGTGACAAGGGGTCCTGCTCTGAGCTTCTCTGCCTGTGTCAGGACAACAAACATCAGTTTGTGATGGTGCTGGACAGCTGGGAGATTGCAGGTGTGAAACACACACAAGTGAGCTCACATGCATGTGTATTCACAACCAGAAATAAAGGCCCTTCTGATATCTTTTCCCTCATCCCTCCTAATCCCAAGATCCAGGGCTATCTCAAAAACCAAAAGAGAAAAGGAAGAGAGGAAGTAAAAAGCAAGCAAGAAAGCAAGAGTGTGGAGGAGGAATGAAATATTTGCAAGCTCATTGTTTTAAGCCTCCAACAACTGGATAAAACAAGTCACCAGTGAGCAGCTTCTCATGACTGTGCATAGTGCCCTTGCCAGAAGATCCAGGCTCTAATGAAAACAGCATGTGGGAGGGGAGATTGTGTTGAATCAAAGCAGAGTGCAGCAGCGACCTCGGCCCTGGCATAGCGCAGCTCTACTGGGATGCACTGCACTCACTCAGGAGTGCAGAGAAGAGTGGTTTATTGCTGAGGCACCTCATTGTCTTGGCTGTCTGTGGGGTGGCTGTGTGACCGTTCTCCTAATAGGAGATGCTTAGCAAATGCCTTTGGCTCTGCTGAGATCTCAGTTTTTCCAGTGCTGCTGGGTATCTTTGTTTAATCAATCTTGCCGGTTCCTCCTCCAGCTGGGAGAGCGGGGGGAAAACACTCACCCACTAGCCTTGGGCTAATCTTGAAAGGCTTCTGCTCCTGTGGGCTCCCTCTCTGGGCTTGGGTTTTGCAAGTACACTAGGTTGAAAAGGGCAAAAACAAGGAGGAAAGCCTGGGGGGCATGGGAGAAAATCATTATGGTTATTCTCCCTTTGAGACAGCTTGATCTCAGGACATGAGAGGGGTCTCTGTGGCCCCTCTAGGGCTTTACTGTGGTACTTTGGAGGGTCCCTAGGAGATGCCTCCCTTGTGCTCACTCAGAGTGGGAGGGAAAAGTGAGTCCCTGTGGACAATTTGCTTAATGCTGTTTTTAGAAACCTTTTAATATATGTTCTCAGCCCTTGTTTCTGGCACTTCAGGGAAGACACTCCTCTTGCTCCTCAGCTGGGGAAATGGTGTTCAGGGGCCACTGGGACCCTCCACAGCTGTGAGAAGAGGCTGTTTGTGGAGACAGCGATCTCCCTGGGAGCACCGGAAAGGTTTGTAGGACATGCCTGGGATATCTGGGACATGTGGAGCAGCCAAGCTGACATTTTGGCAGAGTGCCGCTCAGTAAGACGTGAGGAGAAGCAGGAACCTCTGCCAAGGTCCTATTTTAAAGCAGCCCCCTTGAAATCTTTGATATGGATAGCACTGGAGATAGGGTTTCACACATCTTTATAGCTCACACTTCCACGTGAGAGAAACCTCAGCCTTGCCCCTTCAGGCTGATCTCTGCCTCAGCCAAGCAATGGCTGTCCTTCATTCCCAAGGACCCCTAGCTCCAGCCTCAGCCACTCCCAGAGGGAGATCCTAAATACCTTCCAGACAGGAGAAAATGCTTGGCTGTGAGGTTTCTCAGAGCTCTGGTGCTCATTCCTGGCTTCTCTCCTCTTCACACTGCTAAGAGCTAGGGAGACATCCCCTCTTTAGATGAGTCAGGAACTGCTGCATGAGGGAGAGAAAAATGACTGTACAGAGCAAGGGGTGTGAACTCAGGGACCCTAAATACAATCCTCCTGGTCTCACAACCCCCTTCCGAAGTCAGCATCCTGCTGTCCCATTTCTGCTCTCTCTCTCAACCTCCTTTTAACCAAATGTCCTCTCAGAGCCACTAGTCCTTGGGGAACATCTGTGGTGGAGGTGCTGAAGGGTTCGGTTACACAAGTCCCAAGGTGATGCTAGAAATCTGAGCTTTTGTGGCTCCTTTCCTCTGGTCTCCCAGATGCTCTCCTACCCTTTTTAGTTTCTCCAGTTCTGTGGCACTTTTTATAATTCAGGGACGGAACCCATGCAAGCAGAAGGTGCTGTGCCCTGAATGCAGGCGCCTTCCCTGCTTCTCCTTGCCCGCACTGTGGGTTCACACCACTAGAGGTCGGCCGGTCCTCACCGATGGGATCGCTGGAAGCAGGAGAAGGGAGCAGCAATCCAAAGACGACTGCAAACAGCTTGGCTAATGGAGCTTTGTGCGTGTGCGTGTGTGCGTGTGCGTGTCTATATGACGAACACTTCCTCTCCTGTAGGCATTTCTTCCGGCCCGGGGCCAGTTTTCCAGGCTTGATGCTGCTCCACTTATCGATTGGTGTATTTATGTGACACACTAGAAAAACAGTCAGGTCTTTAAGGGCAGTAGAGGGCTGCAATAGTCAGAGTGCCAGCTTTTCCTGGGGAGGGGGGGGGGGAAGAAAAAAAAAAAAAAAGAAAAAAAGAAAAAAGAAAGACGCAGCAGGCAGCTGTTCACAGAGAGCTCTGGCAGCCTCAGAGGCAGTGCCAGCCATCGCAAAGGCAAAGACTGTTGTCCCCGACCTCATGGAAAAGGGTGTGCTCCTCCATTGCTCAGTGACCTGCAGGAGCTCAGGACCTGGCCATGCCCTCAGGACATTTCGTTGAGCATGAAACTCTTATAACCACCGGCTCTGGGTCCCACCCCCTGTCAGAGCGATTAGGATTAGGAATTCAGAGCAGGGGAGCAGCCAGGGGCTCTAATGAAGATCCAGCTCCTCCTTTGCTTAGTTGTATGGATCATCTATATGTAATATTTGTAGTCCTTCTCCAGTGCAACAAAGCTGTGAACAGCCAGCAACAGGTTTGTCATGAATGTTTCATTAACTGGATAATGAAAGAGGGGAGCTTTGCTACATCAACTACTCCCTAAAAACATCTTTTGTACTACCCTCCTCATCCTCCTGTCCAGCTGGCTCGTGTGATCCCAGCTCTTTTTCTTGGCACTTGATTTAAATAATGTGAGACATGACCAGCAAAGCTGCACTGCTCAGTTGGAGCCAGAAATTTAAGTACAATGAGGCAGAAAACACCAGCAAGTGTGCAAGTGACTTCTTGGGCCAGCACCCAGCCACCTTCCAACCTGAATGGAGACAGGCTACTGCCACAGGCAGCCTAGACCCACAGTGCTTTATTTATGTGACCACCACAATGATCGTCCTCACCAGTTTTTAAAATTCAAATCCCTCCCCTGTATAGAACATTTTACCCCCAACTGTCTGCATAGGAGCTTTCCTATACTGTCTGCCCACAGCTAGACTCAAGTTTAAAGAGTCTGGTTTTACTCTCGTTTCTTCATAGGCTGCTTGTTTGATTGAATGTCTGGCGTTGTATCTACTAAAGTCACAGGTTTCTCAGTTGCCTTGCAGGATGCTATACTCCAGCAGTGTTGATAAATGGTTCCATGGTTTTTCACCAGATTTTCAGGTCTCAGGGAGCTTTTGGAAGGGAGATGTAGTTCCCTTATTTACCTGTCTAAGTTTTAGGTCACTGCATGAGGATGTGACTCAGCCTCCATCAGCCACAATGATTCCCTCTCTAAATGGCTCTCAAATGTCTTTCCTTTAGGAGAATAGCTTGGTTCCTAGTACCCTGTTTGATGTGTGGCTCCCATAGGCTGATCCCTGTCCAGTGGTTCCAAGAAGTCAGTGATCCAGTGGCTTCCTCAAGTAGCTGGGCATTCAGTCCTGCCAAGCCTTCTGGGAAGAGATGGTCATGACACAGTTCACTTCACCGAAGGGCAGAAGTCAGCCTACCTCCAAATGTCATCCCTGCTAGCCACAGGGAAGTGGGTGAAAGAAATGGCAAAGCACTGGAAAACTGGACCTCTCCCCTTGTCATTACTGTTCCAGAAGTGGAGGGAATCTCAGGGGATGGAAGTCAACATTCTGCTGCTGAACTTGGCTCTTAACTTCCACAGGGGCTTAGCCTTAGCTGGTTTGAACACAATATCTCAATTCTTTCATTTGTTACCTAAACCAAGCCAATGTTTGTAATTTTTGGAAACTCATTTCATATAATCATAACTCCACAGTACAAAGAATAATACATTAAATAAATACCAGCATGTTTTGTGACACAAAAACCAGATACACTGTATGGAAAACATAATCTCCTTCCATCTGGAAATGGCTTGGGATTATCTACTTTTTCTTGTAACTCATTTTCTATGTGTCTCTACTTTGAGAGTGATTTACTGCAAACATCTCTGTGTTCTCTTTGCTGTATTGATTCATAAGAAATCCTTTCACAATGAAATCACATTTTCCATGCACCAAAAAAAGTCAGATAGAAAATGAAGAATATTATTGTAACAGGAAAATGGTTAGGACAAAGAAAGCTTATAATTTTGTAAACAGAGGTTGGGAGGAGGCTTTTGGGATTGAGTTTCTGGGCAGTGATTCAGAGGGTTTTTCTTTTCTTATTCTGAAGACTCTACTGGCAAGATCTACAGCTCTGAAAAAAAACCCCAAAACATAAACAATTGTCCCCTCCAACACAAATTTGATAGCTTAATTAGCAGAACTGAGAATTTGATGAAGGATGTGCTGGCCATCTTGGAGAAGTGTTAGCGGTCTTGTCTCACCACTCCCAGTTTGCTATTGGGGACTTAGATACTATCTTCTACTTTTGTAGAATGTTTAAGTGACCAAAGCCAAAGGATTTCGTGCTGCAGACAGGATGGTGTCACCCATCCTGGGGGGGCAAAGAGGAGGCGAGGAGAGCGCGTTCCAACTAAAATGAAAGTTTTTTGGTTAAAAATCCATTGGGGAGAAAAAAGACAACAATCTCTTTCCCCTCCCATTAGTCACAGTGAGTAACTGGGAGAAGGGAATGATGGTTATGGAAAGGAATGACATTTGGCTAAGAAAACCAGCTTATGTTATTTACAAACACTTAGCAAAGCAGGTGATTACTGATGTTTTGCTTGTTTAAGCCATTCTTCTCTTTTGGATAACCCAACATGTCTTTGTGGAACAATCAGGAAAAATATGCAGGAATCTGTGAATTTTTTTTCCGCTATTTTTGTCTGTTTCTACAATTGCCAGCGATGACCAATTCGGTTTCTAAACACTGCCACTCTGCTTATTGGGAAGGCATGTGTGGAATGACTCCTCCTGAGGGAACCATTCTGTGCTGCCTGTGAATCTTCACTTGAACACATTTTGGCAACAGGGAATGGAGAGAGAGAGAGAGAAACTGGCAAACAGCTTCTGGGCAGCTCTGCACAGCTCACCTGGAATTAATTTTCAAGAGACCCATCTTCATCTGATATAAATCAGTACAGCTATGTCATCTTTGCTTGGTTGGGTCTTTTCCAAAAGTCTTGTGTCGATGAAGGCAAGAGCTTTGCATGTCAGAGGCAGTCTCTATGTCCCAGTGTCCTGCCTTTACCCCCTGAAACTGTGTCCTCCAGCATGGCTGGAGATGCTTCTGAGTTCTAAGCATCTATTTCAACTTTCTACACCAGTGGGAGACAGGTACTTTGCCAGGCGATTTTGTCTGCTTGGGCAGAACCAGGGAAATTCCTTTCTGGGGAGTACGGCCCTTCTGGGTTCATTGCCAGTGACACATTTGAAGCTGCTGATCTGGGGATCTGGGGCCTTCTAAGCTCTGGCTCTCATTTCACAGCTTTTGTGAGCTGTCTTAGAAAAGTCTCCAACCCTCTTGTCCAGGTTCACCACCTCCTTTTCCAGCTGTCAAAATAACCCAGGGTGGGATGGAGAGCTACACCCTCTCCCCTTCCCGTGGACATCAACAGAGGTCGTGATGGATGATGTAAGTCAACTTGTGGAGGTGTCATGGAATTTGGCTGCAGAAGGAACTTAGTTTATTCTGTCATTCATCAGTGCTGTGATTGCTGCCTGACAACTGGCAAAATCAGCTCATTTTATTCAACCAACAGTGAAATTCAGGATCTCTCCCTGAGCTCTGTTTGGATGCCTTTCCAGCTGTCTGCATGCCCCTGTTCTGCAGATGGCTCCAGCCACCCAGGCGTGGCCAGTAAGCAAGATTTTGAACTGGTGATGAAGTTTAGTTCTGACCTAGGCAGATGTAGGGACAGTTAGCCTTAGAGCAGTTTGGCAAAGTTCAGAAATCAAATTATTCCTTCTGTTTTGCCTCTCTCCTTGCAGATGATATTTGTTGCTGTCAGCTGTGATCCAGAAGGATGCAAGTGTTTCTGACTGGAGAAAGACTTGGACCAATAAATGTAGAAGTCCAATATCCATGCTTTCTTGGACCATGTGTCTGCTGTTAACTTGCAGAGCAGCAATGGGGATTCACCCCAGGTATTGAGGCAGCAGTGAGCTCTTGGAGTCCCTGGTCATCTGGAAATATGGGGCAGACAGAGTTCCCTACACATTTGGTTTGACTCTGAGAACAATTGTGTTTTCTCTAAAATATCCTCTAGTTTCCTGTGCTATTTTTCTGACCTTCCTAGATGTGTAGGCAGGAATGAGAAAGAATATCTCAAGAGTGAGCGACAGGGGACAGGCTCCACTTCATTTTATCTTTTCTCATTTTATCATTTTTAGCATCATTTTATCTTCCTTGGAAGACTTTTTAGGTTAATCTGAGATCTCTCTCATTTCCACTACAAAATCCATGCTCAGGAAGAGGACTGGAAATCCTGAATTATGGTAGGAGCAAAAAGTTTCTTCTAGCATGGATCTCATTGCCAGCTGCAAGATGAAATAGTACTTCCCATGGTCACTTGCCAGGACTCTCTGAGACAGATTCTTGTCAGATTCTTCTGCCCTGCTCATCCATCTCAAATCACAGTTGATACACCTGATTTTGGCATGACAAGACCGCCGTAGTTGCAGTGGGCAGTCCATCAGAGAGCTTGGAGAAACTGTCTAAGTCCTGTGGATTGGCAGTCTTCACAGCTTTCAGTCTTTGGCTCCTTTTCCTCTCCCTGCCATGGACAAGTTTCTACATCTCACCCTAGTTCCAGACAGAGCACTGAACAAAATGCAGGGTTGAAAGGGTTTACAATTCCTCAGCTCATTCCAGCACCTCAGCATCTTTCACTTTGTGCATCCTTGGAAGCAGTGATATTTTGCTCTGTGAGACCAGGCTGCCTAGCCCAGTTCCCAAAACTTGTAGTCTCGAGCTCCAAGTTGACAGTTATCCTTGCCCCTTCTCCTGCTATCACTTGTGATCAGCACCCAGGGTTTCTGAGAGAGGGACAGAAGTGCCATAATACGTAGAATTGAGAAGCACGATAAAATAGGAATAGGGAAATCCTCTGATGATGCATCTTGTGCCCAGGATAGTGGTTTGGAAAAGGTTCATCAACTCTGGATGGTTTTCAGGGTCTGAGCAGCTAATAACATCCCTGTTCATGTCAGAAGATGTGTCTTTTGGTGGATGTGACAGGCAGTGTGTGCTTGTGGTCAGAGCACTTCCTCCTAATTGCCCTGACTCTGTCCATGACCCCATCTAGGCTTGAGCCACCTATTGAACTTCATTATTTTCTCAAGCATCTCCTTGTTTCAGCTGTCTCCAGCTCTGAAAAATGGGGCTGCTTGAGCAGTGTGGTTTCTTTGACTGCATGGCAAGGGCTGACATGACCTGACAGTAGGCAATGAAGAGGGAGGTTTCAGTTGTGCTGCCCATTATTGACACAATAATGTGGAGGGTGGAGGTGGAGGAAGATGAGTGCTCCTGTGCTAGCTGGATAGTTTTGCCAAACCTGCATGTGCACTCCAGTTGTAAAGACTTGATGGACTTAGCTTTCTGAAACGGTTCACTTCAGTCATTTCCCATTCCCTCCTGTCCTGCTCTCCCTCTGTTTCCCACTCCACCATGTGTCTATCAGTCTCACTGTCTGCACAGATGTTTCTGGGCATCTGAGCAAGTCTTGTGTTCCTGCCTGCAAAATGCAGCCCCACAGGTGTGTTGAGAAGAGCTGGGTGGATGACAGTGCCTGACCAGGGGATTTCTCCCTTTGCTGAACTACATTTCAAAGACAGAGCCTTCTCCTGACCTGGGGTAGGACTGAGCTGGGCAAGAACAGTCAGATATGAGGGATTTGTACAGATGATAAATGAGAACCTTCAGGCCCTGGACACAAAAATGTCTCTTCTCATAGGGCTGAAAATGCCAATCTACGTGACATCATACTGATGTTCTTGAGCTTTACCCAGGATAGGGTCTAAGTGAGCAACCATGAGAGATTTTGCCAGGGCTTTAGTGGGACCAGGATTTCACTGAGATTGAAAGCCTCATTCTACCACCACTGCTTTCTGTCTCCTCCTGCAAGTACTTCTGTGTCCCTTTCTCTTGAGCACAGTTCCTGCCCTTCATGTAAGCCTAGGGGCCACTGCTAGTGTGTGTTGTGTCATTAGGTATTAGCAAACTTGCTGAAATGTGTCAAATATCTTTTTGGAGGTCTTCATTAATTCAGGCCTGACTTTGACTCTAGACACAAACTCCCAGTCACCTGCAGAAAGCCCTAAAAACTTGACATGGAAGAACGAGCTCCTTCCAAGAGGATCTCCTGGACACTGAGATTTGTCCTTAACCCTCTGACCCCCCTGAAGGTAGCAACTGTGTTCAGGGAGGAGGAGTAGAGAGAATCTGCACTCCTGCAGCCAATATTGGGGGAAATGGCAGCAACTGGATTAGGAGATCTTTATTCATCTCTGGGGATGCGTGAGATAGTGGAGATAGCACATTCTTATGACCTCTTTGCTTTCAGACCCCATCTCCACACAGGGTGAAGCGGAACCTGCTGGCCCTCAGATGCGGAGAGGGCCACTCTAGTCAAGGAGCACCCAGGAAGATGGCAATGCCATGGGCTGGAGCAGATGACTTTAAAGAAAAAAAAAATCTACTAAACTCCTGCGTGTTGGAGGAGGAAAGGAGAGAAGTCCCTCAGCTGTTGAAATTGCCTTGTCAGCATCTGTGAGCAGTTGGCTGGCTTGCTGGCTCTGACAAAAATTGATGGGGACCATGTGGCAGTCAACACGGGAGAGGGTGGGAGGGTGCCAAGTTTTCCTACGTATATGTGTGTGTATATATGTGAGTGTGTATTTGTTATCCCATCTCTTCTGCAGTTGCCTGTGTGACTTATGCCAGCAAGCTGTGGAGATGTGGCCTTTCCCTGGAATGAGGAATGCGTCAAGGAAAGTGTGGTTGCATATACTTATGAACATATGGAGTCCCTGGAGTCACGCCACACGGTTTGCCACTAATTGAAATAGGCTGACTAACCTCTTATTGTGGCCACCAGGAGCAACCCTGGGGAGGGGCCGGCAGAGGGGGAGGGGAGTGCTGTGCATGGGCACAATACAGCTTCCAAAGCAGGACTGGGAGAAACAAACACCTCCCCCTTCTCCTCCACATCTTCCAGGATGGAGAGAAGAAACTTCAGGGATACAGTGAGCTGGTTGTCTGCACACAGCAAAAGCAGTACAGACACAGATAACTTCTGGCTGCTCCTATACAGCTGAATTTCCAGGGTATGCTCATGTATGGCCAAATGCTGACTGTCCTCCTTCCGCCTGCACAATGTCCAAAGTGAGCTTGCAAGAGTAAGTTGGGTCTAGGCTGAGGGACTTATACACTTCAGTGGTGTGGAAGAAGAGTGCTTATCTCTTCTTCCAGGTACTCTTCCTTCAGATTGAAATGCACCTGAGCATTTTTCATTGCTGCACTTTTCTTAAACAGTCATCTGCTGAATTCCTACAGATGCTGAAATGGCTCCTGAGTGCTCAGACACATCCAGGCTGAGGCTCTGCAGTGGCTGTTAGAAGGTCACCTGCTTTGTTTCTTGCATGTATTACAAGAGGCGGCATTTGAAGTGGTGGAGGTTTAGCATCACCTGTCCTTGGGTCATACTGGGATGTGAAATCTTGATGTGAAGACTGCCAGAGATAAATACCTCTGTATATTTTAACCCAGATGTCTTTGGATTGCCCTGGATATCCAGCATCACACTCTGTTCAGTTTTTTCCCAGCTATAGAGTGGAATACCTGCTTGGGCAGCTATTACCATCTCCTGACTGCAGACTTCCCATAAAATTGTCTTGCACCTCAGCCTTCAGAGATTCAGCCTACAATTATTGGTCACGAGGGGACCTGGGTATGCCAGAAGACTGGCTGCCTTGGGGAAAAGTCTTCCAGCTTTAGATGGTATATTGAGCACAGTGAAAGATGAAGCTCACATCACCCCTACTTTATAACTATGCTGGCAGGTGAATTCCTACCAGCTTCTCTGCTGTGTTTTTTCCCCATTACTTGTTTTTATTTCAGAAGAATTTTGTCTGTCCTTCAGGAACAACTGTGGGAAAACATGGATGAGAGGACTATCAGCACCCTTGTGATTTTGTCATATCTGCCACTTCAAAGCTCTTATGAATACCTCAGCCAGATAAGCCTGTCCAGGTTCAAAGCACCTCCAAACCCAAGTCCAAGATTTTTTTTCATTAGAAATGGAATAGAGAAAGTAAGTTAAAATTGAGACAACTTCTGAATTACCTGTGCAGTGAGGATAAACATGCAAAGAAGCAAAGAAAGATACACGATTTTCTAGAAACAAAATTCACAGGAACATAGGGAACTTACTTAGGGATTTTTCAGCAATAAAAGGGGATGCTACTGTTACCACTGTTATTAAAGGAAACTAGGATTTAAAAAAAATTCAGACAAAAAACATTTACAAGATATCATCAAGAATATATTGGACTTGTGTGATCAATTTTTCAAATGGAAACAATCATAAAATATCCCCCATTCTGTTGTTTGGGTCTAAAGGGAAATAATGTGCAATATACTTTCTACTTTATTTATAATTTTCATAACAGGCTAAATAAGTGTTTTCTTTGAGTTGCTCTAGGAATTTGCTTAACTGGTTTTGATGTATAATGTTGTAAGAATACTTGAACAAAGGTTCAAAGGGTTTTCTGAAATGGATCTGCAGGCTGATCCATTCATCATCAGACGCACTGGACAGGCCCAGAATATCTCAGGGTACCTCACTGCCTGTGGTGTGAATCTGTACTTTACAGTTCCTTAAATCCATTTTCCTAGGGCTGCTGCATCTTGGGTAGATCTGAGATTTTCTGCTTATGTATATCAACATATGAAGTCGAGTTTGACAATGCCTTTGAATGGAAATGAGCATGTAAACACTATTACAAATATGTATGTTAGGAGGCAGCTGAAGGCTCATACATGGCTATAATCATCTTAATTGGATCTCCATGTCCCAGAGATCTAAAAGACAAAAGACAGCAGCTGGACAATGGGTAAATAGAAAGGGGGAGGTGACAGAATATGTGTGACCAATAAATATGATAGGAGATGTGCAATTCCCAGCTGCCCAGGGACAGTGACCACAACTTGCTGTCTGTTCACAGCTAACCACTCACAGCACACACACACAGACAGAGTGTCTTTCACCACTGAAATCTTTAGATGATACAAAAAAAAACCAAAGAAAAGGAAAAAGAAAGCAAGTATCTCACCATCCTCCCCTCTCTTTCCACAGATTTGTGCCAGGTCCAGAAGGAGATCAGGGAAGGAAAAGGCTTTTTGCACATGGCATAGCTGGGCAAGGAAGGCCAGGATAAAGTAGCAGAGGTGGCATTCCAGACATTAATACATGAAGAGTATCGGGTGTGTGACGAGACGCAGCAGGTGGACGAGGAGATTAATCCTCACTGGGTATGGCTGCGCGCTAACTCCGGTGCATCTCCTCTTGCATCAGCCTCTGGAGGGAAAACTGCAGACACCTGTCCTCCAAACCAGTGATGTGACCAGTGAAAAGAGGGGTGTTGGGAAGGGGAGACGATTGAGGCCATTTTAAAAACAAGCAAAGAATTTTGTTTGGCATCAGTGCTCTGGTACCTCCCCAGGCATGTGGTGGTGCCAGGTGCTACCAGGAGAGTTGTGCTTTAGTGTTCCTGTGTTAGCACCAGCTACAGAAATCAACACCATGCTGATCCCTTGGGCACTAGGGTTTGCAGCTTCCATTCACTTCCTGTGTGTCTTTCCTCCCTCTCCGGAGCACAATGTATACCAATGAGCACACACACATGTGCTGAATAGTCTGATAAAGGGGGCAAGGACACCCATTTATGGAAAACCTGAAGCCTAAAGTTGTCCTAAATCATTGTGTGAATGGGAAAACTGAGGAAGCTTTGTTTCTAATGCAACTTTAAGGTGACCATCTCTGTGGATTACAAAGCCTGAAGCCCTGTTGAGCTCATGCAGCAATAAATGATTTTATTAGACCTATACTTTTCTCTTTTTTTCTTCCACTTGGTCAATCATTTTCATGAAAGTCAGAGGAAGTTTTTATTTTGGAGACTTATACTCCTCTGTTATATTTTCTTAAAACTGACCTGTGAGTTAAAAAGTTATTAGGAAGGACTCAGACAAATATATTGGCAGACTAAAGACAATGTGATCTCACATGCCTGGTTTCCTAAGTAAACCTGTCTAAAAGCCCCAAGGATCATTAGTACATCATCTGTTACTTCCATCAGCATTTTTTGAATGCAGGAGTGTGATTTCTCCCAGAGCAGATGGGACTTGGCATCTCGTTAGAAAGATTTCTTTGTAGTGATCTGTGCAATATTTGTTCATCCCAAGGGAAACAGTGAACAGGAAAGGTAGCTCTATTTTCCACATGTCCAGCTACTCTGAAACCAATGACATGGTCAGCTGAGGTGGCTTGCAGACCCAGCCTGCATGAAAACTGCAGCTCACCACAGCTCCTATGGCTTTGTGATAGCTTAGCAGCCACAGAGCATGTTTCTTTGGCTGTAATGATAGCAATAAGCCAGCCCTCTGGCTCTCCTGAATGGAGATTTCCCCATCAGGTGTATTTTTGAGCCCTGTGGGTACCTTCGTGGGAAAAGTCTCTGCAGAAATCGTCCAACAAGTGACAGAGGTAAGGCTGGCTGACAGGTGCTCCTGTAGGGAATGCTAATTGCTTTGGATGCAACTCCAAGAGAAAACCATGTCCAAGATCTCTGAGACGTTAGGCTGCATTAACAACTCTCAATCTCTCCCAAAGCAGGGGGTTCACAGTGTTCCAGCCTAAAGTAGGTTGCTTCCCACTGATCTCAACAGGAAGCAGAGTAGTGCCTGTCACATAAAACACACAAGGAGGCCCAACAATGGCAAAGAATTGAAATGAAAATATTTCCAATGGTTTTTGCTGAGGTTTGAGCTGTGTTGTGGGCAAAGCTTGTTTCTGATTTTCTGATTTTTTTTGTCCCTGCCTGATGAGCACATTACATAGCAAAGCTAAATCCATAGCCCTCTGGCCTCATACGGCTCTTCTTCACCTCTTGTTTCTTCATACGCAGATCTCCTCAGTTCCCAGCCAAAGCACACCCTGATCCAAGCTCGCTCAGGAGGTGCTTTCTGCCAGAAACTTCCCCCAGGAGATTTAAGAAACAAATAAACTAACCAAGCAGCCTTCACAACATCCCAATGACAAACAAACAAACAAACAAACAAACAAACAAACAAACAAGCACACAGACGCACACATGCCCTCGTGTTCCTGAAACAGCATCTGACCCTGCTCTCCAGAGCCTGGGGGCAGGAGGTGTACCTTGGTGGTAAACACAGAGCACTGTGTCAGGGTGAATACTTGGAGCAAACTGCAAATGACTGACTTCTTCTCTGGGGAGGCAAGATGAAAACTCCAGCAAAACCTGTTTTGTGCATCTAGTCCCTCTAAAAAAGAATGGAGTCAGGATGTTGTTCCTGCAATCATTTCCTACTCGACAAGTGTCTGTTTGCACCCGTCTCTTTTCCTCCTCTGTAAGCAAAACAAAAACATTTCAATGGTGTTGGGTCTCTCTTGGAAACCTGCCTCTCCACCACTGCAGGTAGGATTGGCAGGCAGTGTTTCCTAGGGCTTCCAAGCTCACATGCCACATCTCTGGACTACCTGCATGTTCCTCCTGGTCAGAACTGCCTGTGCTTTGTATAGAAAGGGTTAGAGCCTGACAAATGGTTCCTCTGAACCTTGCTTCTTGGAGAAAGCCCCATCCTTGGGTCTGGAAAGATGGTTTAGACATTTAAAATGGCTCTGTCTCTGCTTCCTGAGTCCAAGGTCCATGAAAGGAGGAGTCTCCATTGGTTTGATCCTGTGTATGCTGGATGGACTAATGTACTGCACCATGGAAGTGTGGCCCCACTCTTCAGCATGGAGGACCATGCTAGCTGGGTTCTGTGGGGAGGGTCAGACAAGGGACATTAATGACAAGTCAGGCAAGTGGTTGTCTCTTACAAGTCTACCTGGAGTGCTTGGAGATTATGCTGAGATGAAGGAAATGATTTTGTGAGATGTTCCAATGCAGACTCAGTGCTTTACTATCTTGCTGAATCACTCCTCCACTGACAATACCCCTGTCTCTGGCCCCCTGCGGTACAGAAACTCTTCTGGCAGCTTCTTCAGTGTACCTATATATATATATATATATATATATATATATATATATATATATATATATATCATTACCCTAACTTCTCCTGGGACCTCCACCCACACCCTCGGGCCCTGCCCCAGGAACCCAGTTTCAGCTTGTCCCCAGGTACTTAGTTCTTTCCTGTGTTGTGAGTATGCTTGGCTGTTGTCTTGCCTCTGATCTGTCTTCTGGACAGACTGAACTTGTGCTCCAGGTAACTTGTATCCCATATCTGTCCTCTGAGGTGGATTGTAGCTCTTGCCTATTGGCTGTTCCTGACTGACTTCTTTGTATGAGGCCGGGAGTGATTAATTGGTTGCCTTCTCTGGGGTTGTTGTTGTACTTGGTGATCAGCAGGTGGCCCTGCTCCTGGGCACAGTGCAGAGGACGAGGTTCTCTGGGGCATCTTCCTTGGGTGGATAGTCCTTCAGCTGTTCCTACAAAGCTCCTTCCTCCTAAACTCTGCCACTAGCAGGCACAAAGCCTAGTCATATATATATATTTTTTTTTGGTGGTGGTGGTATTGATGATTTTTGTTTTCTGCATAGAAAGTATTAGCATACTTGTAAGTTTTCCTGTAATATTTTTGACAAAAAGTCTTGATAGTTCTACCTGCAGGTTTGGTATGTTATTCCACCAGAGGTGCCCTGGGACAAGGAATGTCTGGTGGAGTCTGTGCTTGGTCTCTAAACACCATGTTGGAGTGCAGCACCTCCAGGAAATGTTGGGCTTATCAGTCTAAGATTAACTGGAGGTGGGTTCTTCTGATGCTGACCCATTCCACGCTTTTGCAGTGTGGGTGGTCTGGGGCTGCAGCACAGGGCATGGGTTGTAGGATCATGCTGTTGTGGGTTGGGGTGAAAGAACCTGGAGTTCCTGGTCAAAAAATGCTCACTAACTGAGTGTGCTTTAAGTATGCTGGGGGCAGTGGCCAAAGCTGAAAGTGGGGTGAGATAGAAACCTGGGTGGTTTACACTGGGAGACAGAAAAAAAAGTGGATACTGCAACAGAAATACCATGCAGGGATGGATAGAAGGAGGATAAATAAAATAATAAAGAGTGCATGGACAGACCTGTAATGTGGGAAGAGGTGATCACTATCACCTAGAAATCCTACACCAGCATAGACCCCCTCCATCTCCCCCAGATCATACTCCTTCCAGACTCCCAGTCTCAGCCTGTGTTGCCCTTTTAGGGGCAGGCAGGGAGAGCAGAGATAAGCAGATGTGGAGCACACAGTGGGTTTTATAATAACATGGTGGTTATAGACAATTGCCTAATGAGGACCAGATGGTCAGTTTTATTTTAAGTTGCCCTTTAACAACATTCCCATCTAAGCTGTGTTTTTTAAGTAATAGGTTTTTAATGAGATACCCATAAGATCTTACAACACATCAGGTTTTAATCATGCCGACCTATTTAAATGGCAGTGTGTCTTTAGCACTCCTTTTACATTTTTATGGTGTTTAATTCCTTCCCACCACTGTTCCTCACCCCAAACCTCAAATGGGCTGTGTCAAAGGGATTGTTCCCCTCAGCACTGGATGCTGCCCCTGCTGAACTCATCCATGCTATTCCAGACTGAGACTGGGAACAGACCTCCTTCCAGGAGAGAGAAAGCATCTTCTTCCTTCCCCCTGAGGTCAGGGTGCAGCTCTGCTTTGCAAAATAAAAGCTCTGATTCTAAATGCTGCTCTTGGATGGAGAAGGCAGGGAGCCGTGTGATTTATCTTGCAAAGATACTGTTATGAAGCCAAGCAAGCATTTGCTTTGGAATGGTGCCTCTAAATCCCCTGGGCAGCATCATGTGGTCATACTGCAGAGGATATCTGAGAGCCCAGACACACGGCAGACATTTCGATGGTGATAAGCCATGAGGAATCACTGAAAGAATATGTAAACCTCTTGCTGTATGTGCAGATCAGGAGGGGGACGTAACTGCAGATTGTCTGCACTTCTTAGGTGGAGGCACCAAGGTGAATTACCTGCCCAAGTGAGAACAGGGCAGAAACCTGGGTTTCATGCTTCTTTACTCCTTGTTTACCAGGCTAGGTACTGGGTAGCACATGTAGCTCATCTCATTTCTGGGAGCTGAGTTATGGTAACCCCATGTACAATTGCTCACTCATCTGAGCAGGGAGAGGATGTGTGAAGAGGGGATTGGGAAGCATGGCCTGATGACAACCCCAGGTGAATAGAACTCTCCTGCTTCACATGTCACTTTGAGGCACGTGGGTTCCTGTGTTCACCTTTATGATCTGTGTCAGCCCTCCAGCCAGCCAAACACTCATTCCATGGCCTTCCTGGTAAAGATCAACATGAATTGTGTTTCCCACTGCTGGTGCTCAGTCCAGTAAAGAAAAAACACCCTCTTGTAAAAAAGTCTGCTGTCAGGATTCAAAATGGTGGGGTTTTTTCTGTCCTAGTCTTAGAGACTTCAGCAAACACAGGACAAAACAATGCAGGACTTTCACCTCTCACCTGTCTGGGGATTTCATTTTTCCTCTTAATGTCAGAGGCTGTATGAAATTGCAGATGAGATCGAGCTCTGCTTTCCTTCCTGGATTCTTGGTTGCCCTTTGGTGGAGCTTACACTGAGACTGTGACTGTGCTGGCTAAATGACATTATGTTTGAAAATTTTATTTGCTTAGTTGGGTCTTTTGGGGGAGTATTTTTTATGTTTACCCAGTCACCTTCAAGCAGCTGCAAACTTGGATAGTTTCCACTCATTGGAGTGGAGGGGAAGGCATGCTGGTAAATGACACTGAGATCTGGGGGCGCATTCACAGCCTTTCCTATATTTGAAATAGCTCACTCAGACAAATCCAGCAAAATAAATCTTCCCCTTGCACCACACTCAACCCTGTTTTCCTGTCAGTTCTGTACTTAAGATTTCTTGTGGGTAGACACTGGAAAGCACCAAGAAGCCGGTCTTTTGTAGGGCATAAACCAAAAGAAGCACAAAAGAATCTGTAAGGGATTATTTGCTTGGGAGTTTAAGTTCAAGTCTGACCTTGGTCACACAAAGAAGTGTTCAAGTGGTCACTGTATATTCACTTCTCAAGTCTCAGCACAGAGCCCCAAGTTGTTAGGAGCTTACCTGGAGAAGCCCAGGCTTTGCTGATTTTTAGCTCTGAGCAATGGCCATGCTGGAGCATGAACAGCTGTGAAAGACACACTGCAGGTAGGAAAATCTGGGGTGTGAATCCAGCTGCTTAACACTAGTCTTGACTACCCTGGGCTGGACTTGGCAGCAATACCTGTATATAAAAGGTTTCAGTGGTTTTGGGGTAGACACCAGATTTTGCACTTTATCTGTTTTGAAGGAGGCTGTGGGCATATTAAAAACTTAGATCTGTTGAGAGCTCCCCTAGCCATGTCCCACTCACGGGCAAGACATTTTACCTGGTCCTTCCTAGAAGGGAAGAGAATCTGAAGTCACTGATGCTGCTCAGTTTTAGTCTGTCAAGTAGGATAACCACCACAGATCTTCCCAGGAACCTCTGGAAGAATAGCGGGCACAGTGTTTCTCCATAATAGTACTTGAAGGCAAATGGTTATTTTGTCCTTCCAAGGGTCCCAGCTGAAGCATCTGCCCTCAGCCTCAATTCCAGCTCCATTTTTTGAGGAGACAGGAGAGAAGCAGAGCTCCAAGTGGTGAATCTTTTCACAGCTCTTTGGTGACACAGGAGCAAAAAACTGGTCTTCTCCATCTTAGAGAGGGCAGCAGGTACCTGAAGTTCCAGGAAAGGGCTGATGGGTTTTAGCAGGTTGCAGAGTTCTCCCAGGGAAAGACAAGGAAATGTAAATACTGCTGGTGATTAAAAATTGCTCTGCAATAAGAGTGGGGAGGTAAAGTGGCTGCAGATAGAGGTTTATTCTTGAAATTACGCCATCAGGAAGATACTGAGAGGTGCCTCCTGTGCTGGTACCTTGTCAGGCAGTGCTGCTCCTTGCTGAGAGGGATGCTCAGGCCGGAGGGGCTGCCTGCCCCCGAGTCCTCTTCCTTCCTGGCCTCCACTTTGGAGGTTTTCTGACTCTGCAGCCTGGCCTCTGGTTAGCTGAGCAGCATCTGTGTGCAGTGGAAAATGTGTGTGAGTGCAGGGGCTGGGGCACAGAGCCACAGCTGGGCTTAGGGCCCTGGGGCTGTGTTGTCTGAGCCAGTAGCTGCTCTGTGGGTTCAGGGAGCTTTCCTTGGAGCCGTGGCAGCCTTGCAGGGAAAACAATCAGAGGTGGAGGGCGTGTATGTTTGGCACAAAGCTGAAGACCTCTTCTTGCCCACACCCCAGTGATGGGGCATGTTTCTGCAGACACAGGGAGTCAGCAATTTGTGGTGAGCTCCACTGCGGGATAGTGGATGGAGAAGCCTCAGCACAGCTGGGAATGAGAAGACACATAAAAAAGTGACAACTAGGGAGATGGAGTCTGGCTGGCAGAGGGGCAGGAGTGGGGAAAACATTGGGATGCCATCTGAGTTGGGGTACCCTTTGTCAGGAAGTTGGCTTCTCTGAACCACAGAGATGCTTCATGCCCACAGCACCCACTCCTTGGTCGGTGCAGAGAAAAGGGCAGGGTTGCTCAGCTTTGCACTCCCATGGCAGTGTGAGGCAGCTGATGGGCTCAGGCCCTTCCCTGAAGCCAAGGCTTGCTCATTTGGTTTCTTACTGCTACAATAGGGTGTGGCAGCCTGAGAAACTTGGTCTCTGCTGGTGATTCTGTTTGGACACATCAATAATCTTCCCAAGGGAAACAAGAGTGTCTGAAACAGTCTTGCAAAATGAGGGAGGCTGCAACAAATCTACTGGTGTCAATCCCAGTGTTTCTGGGATCTGAGCATTGCAGCTGCAGGAGCAATAGGATCCAGAGGGCTCTGCTGGAAAAATGAGGCATAGAGGAGCTGGCAAGTTGTTGCTAACAGTGTAAGACCTCTGGCCGAGTGGCTCTGAGTCCAGGCATGCCATAGATCCATGGAGCAGCTTCTCTTTTTCCCCTTCTGTGATGATGGAAACATTGCATAATCATATATTCCTTCTGGGAAGAGAGGGGAACTGTCACCCCGTCAAAGAGACAGAGACCACCAGACACAGCCCCGAGGTACAAAAACATTAAACCAGGCTGAGAGGGACATTTCTGTGAACTGCTTCCTAGGGGCCAGGTCAGAAACTCAGTGACAAGTCCTTAATTCTCTTCTCCAGGGACTTGTACCAGAGACACACCCCAGAGCACAGCACCCATACAAAGCTCTGTAATGCCTTTGATTCTGCTCTGCTGGAGATGATCTCCTCTCAAAGAGTGAGGCCACATAGAAGCATTTAGCAGCTCCTGCCAGACTCTTTGTAAGGAGGCATAGGTCCCTTTCTATCCCCTGTGGGAAACACAGAGACAGCCTTAGCAGAGCAGTTGGGATGCTCAAGATGAAGTCTCACAGGCTGTGACTTCTTTGGCACCGAGTTTACTTTCTGCCTCTGGCTACTGGTGAGGTTCTGTTAGCTGTTTTACTCCAGCAAAGCTTTCTTGCTTTTTAGTGTTCCCATGGGTAGTCCAGAGGCATCTCTAAGCCCAACATCTGGGCTCAGAGAGGTGCAGCACCTCAGATGATGTGGGAAGTGGGGTTAGATTTTGGCTTGGTGCATATTAGCTCTTGCTAATCCTTGATCAAGGCTGTGACCCTTGGGCAGCCTGGCCTTAGAGTCTAAATGTAGTGTAGTAAGTGATGGTGCACCTGTATATGGATTGGTATGTCTGAGTTCATCTCTCACCCTACTGTGAGATCCCTAATAACAGCCAGATCCCTAATACAGACTGTATCCTCTCTCTAAATCCTTTTGACAAGTCTGACAGTTGCTGCCTATCTGAGACCTCTTCCCTTTGAGCAAACTCAGTGGAAAGTGCCTCTGGGTTTCAGAGAGGAGGGGCAGATGGAGAATGAGTGAGATTGCATAAGCCTGTTCATTTAGGGAATAATGCTAAAAGTAAAAGACACTTTGTAAAATAGGAGGGATGAGAAGGTGAGGTTTGCAGGCAGTCTGGCAGCCCCCTGGGTTCTTGACTGGTTGGTTTCAGAACTACAAAGCAAAGTTGTCAGCAAACAATAGGCTGTGAGCTCTTGCCACCTATCCCTCTGTTTATCCTGAGAACAGGGTCATGGAAACTTTCCCTTTCTGTTATTGTTTCAATGGAAACACTTTGCCCTCTTCAGTGTTCCTCAGAAAGGATGCATTATGCATGTAATCAAGCTTCCACACAAAAGATTTTTCCTTTCCTAGACAAAGCTTTTTCACTGCAGCTTGACTTCACTGTAAGGAGGCTTTCTGTCCTTCTACATAGCTCTGGGGCTGAGCCACTGGAGGAGGTGGTGTCTTCCCAGGCATGGCTGTTCTTTCATGCTGTTTGAGTATGCTCTAGTGCTACTGCTGCTTCCACTGCTCTGCCTCGTCCTTCTTCCTTCTAAGAGGTTATTCTGCTCTGTGTTGGAAGAAGACAGGGCAGGACAATGAGTACCAAAGTGCCTGCAAAGCTGTCTTACATCTGGCTCATTTTGCTTTCTCAGAAGGTTCTTGCTGAACCTTGTCCCATGGCTGAGGCCCTTCAAAGAGTATGTGGTGTCTTATGTAGTTGCTCTGGTGGCTAATCACATTTCTCTTACAAGAGTAGGATTCAGTTTTAGACACACATTCCCAGATGTCTGTGTTGAAGTATCACCCTGAGCTCCCATTATGGAAGTTGGTTGAAGGAAACCAACTGGGTTAAAAATTACACATGACAGAGCAGACATGCATCACAACAGCCATGTTCCTTAGGAAGTCATGCTAACAGGGGGTGACAGACAAAATCAGGTAAGTCCTGGCTATGGCCTGTGACTGCATGTCACAAAGTGACCATCACCCTCTGAGATGACTGTACAACCCTCCTGTGGGCTGGGAGGTGATGTGGTTGTTGTCCAAGCAGAGCAAAGCCATGGAGATATTAGTTTAATCTGTGTCCACATAGACACGGGATGCTTGTTTTCCCACCTCAGTGATTACACACGGGGTTTGGCTGGTGCAGCTGATCATGGCAGCAGGGGATTGCATGGCATACAGGATGGAGAGCAGACACCAGAAATTTCAGAAATGTGGTGGCTCACAACACAGTGAAGTGCAGATGCAGATGTGCTTGCAGTCATGCAAGAGAAAGAGAGAAGTAACGAGATCTCAGGCATCAGCAAAGATATCATCCTGGAAGCCAGGAAGGAATTAGCCCAATCCTCTGCTCCTTTTAGCCACACAGAATTGGCCTGGTGTGCTGTGGCAGTTTATTGCTTTCCTCTGAGGCATTAAGTTTTGGCTGTTGTCAGAGAAAGGATATCACATTGGTTTGGGATGGAAATCTTCATTCCTGTGAGTGGAAGTGCCAAAATTTCATTGGATGAGAATGTACTGGGGCCAGAAAAGCTTTTGCCTCAATGAATTTGCTTTTCCCCGGAAATGTCAGTCTGAAGGGAACATCCATTTGCACCCCATAACTTTCTAGCTGCCTTGCTGCTGGATGAGTGACTGTAGAGTGTAGGGACAACACCAACCCCAAACCTCAGTCCTCATCTGATCCTAGTTAGCCACCTTAGCAATGAAACTGATCCCCTTTGGCTCCTGGTGGGGGCTGTATGGGCAGAATTAGGCTCAACTGCCGAAGTTCCCAATGCTTTGAAATACCTCTGTTGTAATGAAAAATGTCTGTGCTTATGTTGTGGGTTCAGGGTTCAAGCCTATGAGAAGTTCAGGACATGAGGGAAACCACTGACTAGATTTGCCATTCTACTTCTCTCACTTTCTTTGGCTGTTTGACCTTTTTGGAGTTAATTTGTTTGTTTTCTTCTGTTCTGTGAATCAGATTCAGACTTAGTGTGATTGTGTAGGAGCTGATGGAGTTACTCCCAGGCTGAACATTTATTTCTTTTGTCTTATCTGACGAAAGCAGTTCATATGCCTGTAAATTGAGGCTGTGCATCCTTGTCTCATGTGTTTTAGTTCAGCTCTTTAAAAAAAAAAAGGCTTTGTTAGAAAAATGCAAATGACTGCTCAAGTGATTCCTTTTAACTTCAAAATTCATGGCTCCTGACTTTTCCTCCAAATGCATGCTTACCCTGTGAAGCTGCAGATTGTGTTGGTTTCATCACTGAATAGTGATAGTGCCTCAGCTGAGAAAGGAGAGAGAGAGTGGTAGAAATGAGGCTCTGCAGGTGTCTCATGTTCAGCCTGAATTTCTTCAGCCAGCTGACCCATTGAAGCGGTCAGGACCCATCTCTGCAAAGCCAAGGGGCTGCCAGTTCTCTGTCACTTCTTTTAATTAAAGAACAGGTCCCCAGCCCCCATTTCAGTGGGACTGGAAATAAAAATGCGCTTTGAAAGTGGCGGTGTCCTTCTGCACAGCTTGGAATCAATGCTGTGGCAGTGATGGTGGCATGAGGTGAACTTGTCTTCTGTCACCTCCCAGGTGTCACTGCACCAGAAATTCCTTGCATAGCAAATCTGAAAATAACCTGCATCCTGGGTCTGGTCCCACTTAGCCTGGATACCACACTCATCCAAAACATTGGTCATTGGTAGATTGGGCATCTAATACAGCAGATCTGCTTCCAGTTCCACACCCACTGGGGGTGAGTGGGTGTAGCCCTTTAGGCTGTCCAGGCTGCAAGTCAGTAAAACTCCTGTCTGGACTTTGTCATGCTCAGGTACCAATCCCAAGCATAACTAGAGCAGAACTTGGGACAGAGAGATCAGCAGCAATGTGAGGTTCCTGCCCAGACCTGGCTCATGGCTCCTTGGATTTTGTGGGCAGAAACTCTCCTGTTATAGGAGGGCACAGTGACCTACTGCAGCAAGGCTCTAAGTAATTGCATATCACTAATGATTGGCAATGAACAGGTTAAAGGTCAAAATGCCAGCACAGCCTTGACTGTGCCTCCTTTTTAATTCACACACTGGTGGAATTGCAATATCTACAGATCATACTGGAGTATAGCATCATGTCATACAATCTTGGAGCAAAAGAAGGTGAAAAGGAGGAAAAAAAAGGTTGGGTGGTGTTGGAGAGTAGAGATCTGAAAGGGAGAAGGAATGGAGAGTAGGCATGAAACAGAACAAAAGCTTGGTTTGGAGGAAGAAGGGTTGGCTTGCCAGGTAAGGAGTTTTTTCCGCTCCAAGTGCTCCCCAGCTCTAATTTATGCAATATAAATAATTAAAAGTTGTGCAGGCCCAGTGCTAATCCTTGTGGTATTCCATAAGCAACTTCCTTCCCGCTTAGAAAGCATTCCATTGAGAATTATCTGACAGTTCTTGCTCTGCAGCCAATTTTCCACTCCTGTCAGTGCATGGAGTCTGAGCTCTCCTTTTCCTTGGTTCACCCTTCCCCAAATTGCATGGCATAAAAAACCCATAATGTGAGGTCCACTTCCTCTCATTCTGGAGTTATCTGTTCTGTTAAAATCTCACGGCAGACCTCGAAGGGAGGGGAGGAGATCTTGTGGAAAAGCTGTGATTTCTGAAGTCAAATTCACCACACCACATCCATTTGGTCACATAAATCAGTACTTCAATGGTCCTGCCTTACCATGGCAGCCAAGTTTGGCAATCTACATTATTATGGTGCTGTGGTATTATTTCAGCAGCACAGGGTGCTAATGGAGGTCACTTTAACCTGCTCAAATGCATTCTGTGGTAGCAGCAGTGACAGGAGGAAGATCCTCAAATAAAGAAGTTGTTCTTCCTTCCCTTCACTGTACTAAATTGACTGGATCTGCCTTGCTGTCACCGGGAATATATGGGCTTAAAAGAAATTACAGAGAAATAGTAAAACTCAGTGGCATGTATCCCATGCATAAGATGGAAGATTTCTGCAGTGCTTTGGGAAAGATTGATTATTTGTGGCCTGTAAAAGTTGGGATGTAACTCTGAAAAATGCTTTTTAGCTGCAATCCCTCCTTAGCACTGGGGGAGAGATCAGCTCTGGGCAATCTTTCCCCAGAGAGCGAGCCAAGCCTAAAAAGCTATCAGCCACGTGTTGCTGGAATGGCATACATCTAGTCTGGATGCTAACATTTTGCAATGGAGAAGGGAGAAAATAAGAGTGTGTTTGGAGATATGGGTTGTAAAAGCCAAAGGAGACTTTTAAAGCAAGAAATTATTTGACTGTGAGCAAAGGTGTAAGATTATCACACATTTAGAAATTCAGCGTCCTTGCAGAACTACTATGCTCAAGCTTTCTAAGAGGAAGTGAGTGAATTCCTAGTCGCTGAGTTAGAGGTTAGGACTCAAGAGATTGATATGAACTGGCTCAACTGCAAGAATTGTTCTCAAGAGCAGGTTTGAAAACCAAATATGACTTCAACAGCCAGTTCTACACAACTACACCAACCAGTATTACCCTCTGCCCTTACCTCCTGTCCTTAATCGTTCGAAAGCAGAAGAGCCAGGGTGCTTGCTTTTCCATCTGAGCTGACGGGCTGTTGTGGTGTCTCTACAGGTAGAAACGATGAAATGAATACTCACCTATAGACCCTGGATAAGACAGTGGTAGTCTCTGCATCTCATTTGACCTCAGACAGATGGTCAGGTCACCACATCATCTCTGCAGATGTAGGTTTTTGGCAGAGGGTGCGAATATTTGAATTTCTTGCCCAGTGTGAGGTGTACACAATCTAAAGGAGGACCATGGGTGCATATTCTCATTTGACATTTGAGACTGTTGTTTGATGTGCCACTGAATAACTAACCCAAACCCTAGCCCTAAAAGTAACCCTAACCCTGAGGACCCAAATCCGAACACTAGGAGGCTAACCCTAACCCTAACCCTAACCCAAACCATAACCCAAAACCTAACCTTAATGGACACTAACCCTAACCCTAACCCTAAGCCTAACCCTAACCCTAAGCCTAACCCTAACCCAACCCCTAACCCTAACCCTAAAACTAACTCTAACCCTAACACTTACCCAAACCCTAATGCTAACCATTACCCAACCCGAACCCTAACCCTGAGGACCCTAACCCTAACACTAAGTCTAACCCTTACCCAACCCTAACCCTAACCCTGAGGACTCTAACCCTAACCCTAACCCTAACCCTAACCCTAACCCTAACCCTAACCCTAGTACCTTAACTTTAACCCTAACCCTAAGCCTAAGCCTAACCCTAACCCTGACACTAACACTGACCCTCACCCTAACCCTAACGGTAGGACCCCAACCCTAACCCTAACCCTAACTCTAGGACCCTAACCTTTAACCTAAACCTAAGCCTAACCGTATCCCTAACCCTAACCCTGACCCTTACCCTAACCCTAACAGTAACCATGACCCTAACCCTAACCTTAACCCTAACCCAACCTTAAGCCTAAGCCTAACCCTCACCCTGAGGACCCTAACCCTAACCCTAACCCTTACTGTAACTGTATCCGTAAACCTAACCCTTGCCATGATCGTAATCATAACACTAACCCTAACCCTAACCCTGTGACCCTAACCCAACACTGAGCCTAACCGTAAGCCGAACCCTTAGAACCCTAACCCTAACCCTTATCCTAACCCTAATCCTATCCCTAACCCTTACCCCAACTCTGACCCTAACCCTATCCCTGACCCTAATCTGAACCCTAACCCAAACCCTAATCCTAACCCTAACGCCTACCCAAGCACCCTAACCGTAAACTGAACCCTAAACCTAGGTCCTGAACCCAAACCCTAACCCTAACCATAACTCTTATCCTAACCCTAACCCCAACCCTTACCCTAAACCTAACCATAACCCAACACTAAGCTAGACTCTAAACCTAACCCTAAACTTTAACCTAACCCTAACCCTAACCCTAACCCTAACTCTAACCCTGAAGACCCTAACCCTAACCCTGAGGTCCCTAACCCTGAGGTCCGTAACCCTGAGGATCCTAACCCTAACCCTACCCCTAACCCAACCCTAAACCTAACCAAAACCCAAACCCTTACCCTAACCCAAACCCTAACCCTAACCCTTACCCTAACCCTAACCTTTACCCTACCTTGAACCCTTACCCTAACCCTATTCCAAACCCTAACCCTAATCCCATTAAAGCTCACTTTTTTTTTTTCTCCATTATGATAATAAATCTTTTCTCAATTGCTCTGTATTTTTCTTGCCAGGATGCAGCCCCCTCTAACCCAGGGGTTACTGACATCCCAGGCACTCCTACATTTCATCAGAATGCAGCCCCTTCTAATCCATCCAAGGGTTGCTAGCATTCCAGGATCCCTCCCCCTCCTGGCTGAGGCATGGGGAGATACAATTCCTATGAAGCATACCCAGGGGAAACCCATGGCTAAAACCACCATGGACCCAGCTGATAGCCGAGGCATAGTCATGTAGGGAATACTTATAAAAAATGTGGGAGTGGGATGGCTACTTCCTGCTGAAAGGGATAATTGGGAAATTGTGTCCTTTTCAAATGTGGATGAAAACCTGGAGCACAGTGTGATCAAGTGTGGTGGTTTGGACTTTTGTTCCGATGTGGTTGAAAGTAGTTTTGGATCTCTCCGCTGCTTCGCTTGCTGTATCTTCTTTCCCAACACTGCTAGGTAAAAAGGCAGTGAGGTCACGAAACGGTGTGCCTGTCTTGTCTGAATGATCCTTGCAATTCTGTCAAGGTCTCTCTTTGCCTGCAGGCGTGAGAGTTATCGGAGACGTGATATCCCTGTCCCCTCTCAAAAGGTTGGACAATGATGCAAAGTCGTTATTCAGATCTTGTAGGTTGTTAACATTTGAGCTGCCCTGAATTTTCTGTGGCCTTATTGTTTGATCCATGATCTTCCATCCAAGATATTTCCATGGTGCCACCTCTTGTATCTTAGAAACACTGATTTCCAATCCTGCTTTTTCCACTTCTTTGATGACACATTCTCGAGCCTTTTGCAACTCCTGTTGGGTTGCTGCTGCGATGAGCAAATCATCCATGTAGTGAATGATGACTGCTTTTGGATGTTTCTTTTGTGCTGGTGCCAAAGCTCGAGCCACATACCATTGGCAGATGGTTGATGAGTTTTTGAGGCCCTGTGGAAGGACCACCAAATGGTATCTTTGCAAGGGCTCCTGTCGGTTGATACTTGGAATGGAAAAAGCAAACCGAGGTGCGTCATCTGGATGGAGCGAGATGTTAAAGAAGCAATTTTTGAGGTCAATGACCACAAGCGGCCAGTCTCTCGGGATCATTGAGAGAGAAGGAAGGCCCAATTGGAGCGGTCCCATCTCTTCGATGACCTCGTTGATCTTTCGGAGATCATGAAGCAACCTCCATGCACCTGAGGCTTTCTTGCGGATGACAAACACCGGAGAATTCCAGGGACTGTTCGTCGGCTTGATATGCCCTTTCTGTAACTACTCTTTGTCTATGTTTTTCAAGGCACTCAGCTTCTTCTTTGGAAGGGGCCATTGATCCACCCAGACAGGCTTGTCTGTTCACCAGGTCAGTTTCAAAGTGGTGAGGGCCGCAGTGACCCCCACTAAAAATCCACTTCCAACTTCATTCCCCACTGTGCTAGCAGATCTCTGCCCCAAACCGTGATGGGCTTCTGCACGATGAATGGACGGATGATGGCTGTTTTTCCTCCCGGTCCTGAGACGACGATTGCATTCTCACTCTGCAGACATACGGAACTTCCTCCTATGCCTGAGAGAGAACCCAACGGTGCAATCAACTTCCACTCTCGGGGCCAGAAGACGTATGAAAGGACGGTAACGTCCGCCCTCGTGTCAAGCATTCCTTCGACGACGATTGACTTGTCACCACAGGTCAATTGGCACGTGATGATGGGCCTATCTCGACTGAGGTGTTTCACCCAAGAGGCGTGAACTTCCACGTGTTCACTTGCGGGGAAGTTCTGTACGTTGAACACTGGCATGACCTGTTCCGCTGTGTGAACTGGCAATGCGATTGCTTTCGCTATCGGGGTGTTTTCTGGGATGACAAGTGGTGATCGAAGGGGCTTGGCCAGCACCGTCAACTCTTCATTGCGGTCTGCTGAGACAATTGTGGGGTAAACAATGAGTCCTAGGATGCTGCTCCTGTCTTTACCGATAATCAAAAAATCCTGTCTCTTCCGAGACGCTCCAGTGACACCCGTGGGTATCACTGCATAGTTCTCATCTAAAAAACATATTACTTTGGAAGCTGCCAAATTGCATTGTGCTCCTGGTGGCAGCAACTCTGGGTCGCTGGGCATCCTGCAGATTGCCCTGCTGAGGGGATCTGACTGACGTTCCCCAATGACCGTTCCACTGGCGCCTGTTGCTGCGCCATCGCCATTACTTGTGTCGTGGCGCGATGGCGGTCCGCGCTCTGCTTCAGGTTTCCCGACAGAGGTAGAGGCCTTCCATCTACATCCGTCTGTGCTCGACACTCGCGTGCTAGGTGTCTGCCTCTTCGGCATCTTGGGCAGACCTCTAGAGGTTTTTCCGTTTTTGTGTGCTGTGGACAGTTCCTCTTCAAGTGCCTGTGTTGACCGCATTTATAACATTGTCCTTCCGCGTATTTCCGTGACTTTGAGCCTGAGGAACTGCTCTTCTGCAAAGCTGTGAGTGTTTCCTTTAGATTGTCACTCTGCGCTTTGAGAATCTTCTCAAACTGTTCTCCCCAAATAGATGCCACATGTTGAGGAGTCCCCACTTTGCTGCACGCCTCCACCATCTCTGACAGAGAGGGTTGACCTGGCAAGGCACTGATGACTCGCTTGCATTCTGCATTAGCATTTGCATATGCAAGACTTCGCAGCAAATGTGGTTTGGCCCTTTCATCGGTCACCTGTCTATCTACTGCCTGTGACAGGCGATCGATGAATGAGGCAAATGGCTCATTAAGTCCTTGCTTGATGTCAGTATAAATTGAGTCGGGCACTCCTGCTGGCGGAATCTGTATGATCGCTTTTCGGGCTGCCTCTTTGATGTCTCTCAGCACATCTCGCGGTATATCTCTCGCTTGCCGAGCTGGGTCATCATTTGGGGGATTGCCTGCCATCTGTGCTACTGTGAAGCCTGCCTTCGGACCTCCTTGATATCTGGTCCTCAGCTCTTCAAGGGCTCTCCTCCACCGCGCATCCCACATTAGGACCTGCGCATCTGTAAGGATCATTAAGGCAATGGACCTAAGATCGTACGGTGTTAAATCATATATGTTAAATGTCCCCTTTAAAAGCTGTTTGAAATAAGGAGATTCCAGTCCATTGTCCCTAATTGCTTTCATTAAATCTTTGATCAGTTTGTGATCTAATCGTTCCCACCTTGGATTTTTTCCTTGTGCATCATAATTCACTGGCATTGCAAAACCTCTTGTGCCAGTCATCTCAAAGTCCTTTTCCCTTAAGGCTTTCCTTTTGATCTCCGCCCAATCTGTGGTTGTGGGCATCTCTGTTTCTTGGCTTGATGGGCCTGCAGAAATCGTCACCGGTCTGTAGAGTGGAGTCACTTGCTGTGTGGGATGCCACACTCCCATCTCTCCTCTCATAAGATCCGTCGGCATTTGTGGTGCTCCCACGCCTTGCCGTGGTGGTGACGCTCCTCCTCCAAGAGAGAGTGACACCCTTTGCATTCTTCCCTGTCCTGGATGAGGCGTAGCAACTTGTGACCCTGGTGCAGCGTATAAATCCTGCAATGATGGAAATCCAGCAGGCAGCATTTGTCCAAACGAAGAAGGCACGCCCGTAGATGTTGAAGGAATGGCTTGTTCACTTGGCATTGTACCAAAGAACTGAGGCAGTTGGGCCCACAATTCTGGACGTGATTCCAGCACTTTGCCTATATACTGTAAAACAAGCTGCTTCATGTCATCCTTGGGTATTAAAATTGTTTGTTCCTGATTTGAGGAACCTGCAGCTTCTGGCTTTGGAATCGTCAGAACTGAAATGCCTTCGGATGCTGTGATATGAACAATATCATCCTGTTGTTGTTCCTTAACAGGACTCTCTGAAGCTCTATGAGCTTCGGGGGTTGATTGAAATTCAGCCTGTTGTTGACTGTAACGTTGTTGCTGCACTGGAGCTGGAACTGGAATTTTTGAGCCAACTTTCCTTTTGTAAGAAACTGGAAAGTACTGTGGCAGCGTTGCACCTCGGCTACTCGGTGGCGTTGTTGTCTCCATGGCCGGACGTGGCACTGTGCATGCTGCACCTAATTGTGGCAAGTCCTCTTCCATCTCAGGGATCTGTGTGCTTGGTATATATTTAATTATCTGATTTAACATTTGCAAAAGGTGTTTTTCCTCAGCTTGAGCCTGCTGGGCTCGCTGGGCATTCCTGGGTTCTGGGCTAGTATCCGCCCATCCCCCTTCGGCGCGGGGGAGTGTAGGCAGGCTTTCTGCAGGCTGCTGTGGGCGGGCGGAGCCTTGGGGGAAGCGTCCGCCCTGACCACCCCCCGTTCCCGCTTGCGTCATCAAGGGGGTGTGGAGAGGAACGCCTTGGCCCCGCCCCACCTCGGGTTGCCGTGTCGCGGCCACGCCTGATGGAACGCCCCCCTCCGCCCCACGGCCGTGGCCCCGCCCCGCCCCGGGTTGCCTGGCCCCGGCCGCGCCGGGGGGAACACCTCCCTCCACCCCGCGGCTGTGAGCCATGCCGCTTTGGTCGTGTTTGCGATCGGCCCTGCCTACTTTCTCCCGTTCCGCGCCTGTTTTCGGCATGCGCGCTGTCCGCTGCGCGGAAGCCCGCACCCCGATCACGTCTGTGCGTTGTTTCGGGCTGGGCTCCGTTTCACCTTCCGCGACTTGCGTCATCATCCCGCGCCCGTCGTGTCCTGCGATTGCCCCCGCGGTGGTTCTGGCCCCCCCCTCACCGGGGCTGGCCGCCGCCGCGTTCCCGCGCCCACCCGACAAAGTCGCTTACGCCGCGCTATGGCGCATTTCCGCCGCCGGTCCCGCCACCACGGCCGCGCGCGTTGCCTTCAGGTAGCCGCTGTCTTTCCCCGTGGCCCCCCCGCCGCAAAGTATTTCCTTTTGTTCCCGGGGCCCCTATCTGTCCCGGTGCTGGTTCCACCCTCTTCCCCCTGTCCCTCTGCCTGTGTATCCATGTCGGGAGGAGGGAGTGGAGCAGTGATTTTATTCTCCGGGCTGTTTTCTAAACTCGGTGGGAGAGACGGAGTCAACTCCGACCTCAGCGGCTCTCCCTTTGTCGGTGCCTGTGGAAGACACGCCTCGAAAAAGGCTGGATCCATGTCTTCCAACTCGCTTGGATGGATCATAAGTTTTAGCTTTCCCGGGACAGGTGACGGGCTCTCAGGGTCCCTTAAAAGTGGCGACAGCTTTTCCCCTACCCCCGGGGAGAGAGAAGTTCTTGCCTCCCGCTGATGGCGGGTTGCTGACTCCGCCCCCTCTGGGCGATTAGTTTGAGGAACTGTCTCGTCTCCTGCACCCAACTGTGCGAGACCAGTTCCTCCCCCGTGTTTCCGGGAATTTGCCTCCAGCATTGCTCTGGCCGGAGCCAAAAGTTTCATGGCCATTTCATCTCTCTTTGTAGCTACATGGTATAGTTGTCTGTTGTCGTCACCACGCTCTGTAGAGCGGATAAAATGTTGAGCTGTTCTTGGGAAGGGGAGGCTCCCATGTTCTGTATTCTCAACTGGTCTTACCAAAATCCTAAGGGGTCAGGCTCTGCTGGTCTCTCAGAGTCGATCTGGCTGCGTCCCAAGCACCGGCCTGCGGTCTCTCAGGTGAGGAAGCTCCAGGCGCCTTGGAGGTCCCTCCGTCCAGGTCGAATTTGAGGCTGCTAAGCAGAGGTCAGGCTGTCTTCTCCTGAAATTCACCTTCTGGCTCTATGTCTTCTGGGGCTGGGTTTTCTGCTGCAGTTCTTTCCACGCAGCTTTTGCCCACTGGTGGAGGTCCACTGGTGAATGCCCACTGGATGTGCCCACTGGATGTGCCCACCCAGGGACGCCAGAGATCTCGGATCATAGGCTGGTAGCCTACCGAGAATTGCGGGTAAAGTCCTTTTCTCCAAGCCCTGTGCCAGAAGAAAGAGTCAGGATGCGTCAATTCTTTTATCAGAGTTGTTTATTCTATCGTGTTCTTAAATATTTTTCCTTCAGCCGGCATAGGTGTCACCTACACCACAGCTGAAGGCTATCTGCCTGCCTTATGGGCGGTCGTAATCTTTTATACTAACTATTACGTCCCCATTGTTTTCACTACTATACCAATATCTACTACTTTTATTAAACTGTGCACTTTTACACTAAACCAATCAAAAATGCCACCACCTCACCTAAAGATGGAGGACAAGAAGAAGAAGAAGAAAGACAAGGGACACACCCAAATCCCTCCATCTTGTCTCCTTGAGCCTCCTTTGTGATTCCCCAAAATCCACATTAATACACAAAAATAAGTTATCTAATACCCTAATTACACACCTGTGACTTGTAATTTTTCATATAATGTTGGCAATCGCTCCCAGGGGCTAAAATCAAAGGCACTGGTGTTTTTATCACTGTTCCAGGGTCTCCGGACCCCCTCCTGGGGTCTCGGACTGCCCGGGACATCTAAAGAAATGTCTTGGGTTCCGACACAACCCTAACCCTAACCCTAACCCATCCCTAACCCTATCCTTAACCCTTAACAACCCCTAACCCTAACCCTAAACCTAACTCTAACCCTAACACTTACCCAAACCCTAACCCTAACCATTACCTAACCCTAACCGTAACCCTGAGCACCCTAACCCTAACCCTAACCCTTAGGACCCTTACCCTAACTCTAACCATAACCATAACCCTAACCCGAATCCTGAGGACCCTAACCCTAACCCACCCCTAACCATAACCCTAACCATAACCCTAACCCTGAGGACTTTAAGCCTAACCCTAACCCTATTCCTTACTGTAACCGTGACCCTAACCCTAACTCTAATCCTAGGACCCTAACCCTAACCTTGACCCTAACCCTAGCACCTTAACTTTAACCCTAAGCTTAACCCTAACCCTTACCCTGACCCTAACGGTAACCCTTACCTTAACCCTAACCCTAACCCTAACCCAACCCTAAGTTTAACCCTAACCCTAACCCTGAGGTCCCTAACCGTAACCCTAACCCTAACCCTAACCCTTAACCAACCCTAACTCTAACCCCAACTCTAACTCTGACCCTAACCCTTACCCTGACCCTAATGGTAACCCTATCCCTTAGCCTAATCCTAATCACAACCCAACCCTAACCCTAACTCTAACCCTAATCATAACACCAACCCTAACCCTAACCCTGAGGACTGTAACTCTAACCCTAACCCTAACCCGAACCCCAACCCTAGGACCCTAACCCTAACCCTAACCGTAACCCAAAGCTGTTGGTCCAGCTTTACCTTTGGTATTTTCTGTCCTTGACATGTTGAGCAAAGCCAATTTAGGGGGAAGGCTTGATCTTCCAAGTGAAGATTTGTAAAGACAGCAGTGAGGCAGCCACTAGGTGAAACTCACACTAGTGTTTCTGCAGTGAGGACATTACTACTAACAAACTACTCCCTAAAAGCCCAGGACCTGTGCTGCTGTGTGCTCTGGCCAGTCGCGCTAATGAATCATCCAGCTCCTGGATCACTCCATGAAGGGGATGGAAAATGGATCCAATCCAGAGAGATCTTGGAGTCACTGCATGTGATAACCCTGTTTACAACTTAAGAACTCCAGCAATTCAGGCGGTTCTGGCAGAACATCTGCTCATTGTAGGATCTTGCCAGCCACTCTTTGGAAATAATAGATCTGTGCTTCCTTTGTCCAGTTGAGATGCCTCAGAAACAGCACATTGTTATGTCCTAAGACTAATGGGTCTAGAAGAAGCAACTCCATTCCCAGTGGAAACTGAAAGCTCTGATAACATTCAGCAAGTTTTAGCTCAAGTAAATATCCCAGGGCAGAGCAGCTGGGAGCCAGGTGCTATACTACCACTATGGTTCTCCTTTTTTATAATTTTTATTTTCTTGCTCATCTACCTGGAGAGACTCTGAAATTACTAGAGGAAAACATATCTGAGGAAAGTTTATGATCAGGCCTGAAAATCTTGCCCAAGCATGTGTATTAAGCTGTTGGTGCACATTTTCTGCAGGAAACAGATATGGAGAGGAGGCAAATAGGGATGAAAATAATCCTGGGGCTCACACACACAAAAATACTATAGGTGCTTTGGGAATAAACGAAAACCTTGGGTGCACAAGTTGCTGTTACAGAGTTACCCAAGGGCAGATGACCACTCTCCCATTTCTGCTGTGGAGGACAACTCTTGAAGTTCCCAGCCTTTTATCTTGAGTAAGAGCTGAGTGGCAGAGGCAGGAATCTGACAGGGGACCAGCCTGAGGGTGGTCTGGTGAGCTGTGTTGCCTCTTGCAGCCATTCAGTGACCAGAGAGAGACTTCAGTCTGCTTTCAGGGAGAGGCTGATGCACAAGAGTTGGAATTGGAAAGGGAGCTGCCTGGTTGCCCTCACGCTGCTCCTGACCACTGTTTATTCCCGAGGGATGGTGAGGATAGGCTGTGCCCACAAAGGAGGGAGAGCTGCCAGAAGGCACACCATGTTCCATCAGTAATGCCTGCCCTGTTGCCCATGGCTGAGGTCCTGACTGCTCCCAAGCTGCGGAGGATCTGGTCTCCTGTCAGCCACAAGGGCAAAGCCAACCTGATGTCTGTGGGCAGTTTTCCTCTCTCAGGGAGCTGCTGGTGGGAAGCAGGGCCCCACAGAACTCAGTGTGACACAGCCAGACGCGTCTCCCTTCCTGTCCCACTGACCAGGAATGGGATGCTGGAAGCACTGGAGCTCTGCAGCCGTTTGGGGAGCTAACATATCATTTAAGGTCAGCCTCAGTGCTGTTTGGAGAGGAGCTAGTATTTCCTTGACTGAAACAGTGAGTTCTGAATATAATTACAGGATTAAAGGCATGTTCTGGGGCTGAACTCATGATTTATAAGCAAAGGTTACACTTTCAGTCTGTTTACAAGGTGCTCTTGGCCCTGCTTAACCCCTTCTTTGCTGAATGCAAATGGTGATTGGGTTATTCCTGCCATGGTGTTCATGCATGGAGTGGAGGGATGGTCACCAGTGGGGACAGATTAGGGAGCTCTTTGATATATTCATCCCACAGAAGGGGAAAGTGACGGTTCTGGTTTTCTCCTTTACTCTGTCCTGGCTGACAAAACCCCCAAAGCTGTTGCTCTAGCAGAAAGTCCCCTAACAAATTTTTTGCTGATTTTCATTTATCTAGAGTTGAAAATCTCTACTTTATCCAAGAACCTTGGCCCAAAGGCTATTTGAGTAGTGGTCCCTGCACAGCAAAGTTGGAAAAGACAATTATGAAGATAAATCCTGACACGTGGCAGATAAACCAAACCTTGTAGAAATTTCTCTGGTGATTAATTTGTTGAATTTACCAGTTTGAGGTAAAGCCAAAACCTGTCATGGAGAAGACTGCCACAACAAAATGCAGGCCAGCAGTTCCAGGAAACTGACTTCATGTCATGACTATCTCTCTTCCCTGACTGCATAGGTATCCAATGATCTTATAGCCTTGGAGAGAAGACAACCAGAATTTCTTCCTTTTTTTTTCCTTTAGTGCATGGTGTGTGCAATAACTAAATGAAGCATCTAGAGTAGATCATCTGAATATAGGCTCTTCCCCTGAAGACTTCAAAGGATGGAAAATCTGCTGCAGTTCCAATGAAATTATTCCAAAACTGAGTGTACGGTTTTTTAAATTTGCATTTTATATCCACAGAGGTGTCAAATTTAATTTCCTGCTGTTAGCTCTAGGAATGACTGTCCCACTTTGCTGCTTTTACCATAGCATTTCTTTAAGAGCTCTGGTTGAATTAGAGCTGCTCACAGTCTATGTCACTGCTACTTCAGATGGAAGTGCACTTGTTGGAGACCTATGGATTCTATTTTTCCAAGAGTGTACACAGAGTAGAACTGACACTGTTCTTTTTATCTAGTTTGTAATCTGCTGTTTCCAGATGGAACAAGATACCAAAGCAAATCAAGCATTTTTCTGCAGGTGCAGGGCTTTGAGTGCAAATTTTCTTTTAGCAAAAGCTTCCTACCAAACTGTGAGTAAAGAGCTACCTTGTGGCTCTGACTGTTCAGGTCAGAAGTGGTGGGGATTATGTGCCTCTTGTCTTTGGAGGAGCAGCAAATTTACTAGGCAAAGAAGGTCTGAAAAGAAATATTATTTACAGTTTACAAGTGGAAATGGGTTTTATTTACATTCCTCAAAATGGTTTGTGGCCCATATTCCTGCAGGAAAGTCCTGCCTAGGCTGGGTAGACTGGATACTGGTGTCAAAGAAAGAACAGCTATGCCAGTTTTTTTCCCTGAGCAATTGTGATCTTTCTTTCCTCCCACCTGAACAAACTTGTCCATTCTATATTACTCTTCTGGAGCTGCCTCAGCCTTGGGGAAGAAACACTCCTGTCCTTGCAAAAAGTCTTTGAGGAATGGGGGAAATGTTGGTTTTTCTATAAGCGACAACCCAAGCAGCAAAAAGGAGAGGAGAAACGCAGGCCTGGGAATTCATGTGACCAATGGGCCAAATTGATGTCATGCTCCAAATGTGAGAATTTTTGTGGAATCAATGCCTAGAGCAGTTTGCCATCTGCTTAATGTGTCCTTATGAACAGAGAGGATTTATGGAGCTGGGAAGCCTTGCTGTTTTTATCAAGATGAAGAGCATTGTCAAATGAGAGAGGAAGTTGTATCTCATGGTCACTTTGTTTAGATTTTTTAGGGTTAACTAACAGACAACACAAAAGCTGGATGCAGGTCCCTACCATCCTGGGAGTGGTATTTTTGGGAGCAATGCAGACCCATGCTAGGTCTGGTAGGGTACATTGATAAAGTTGCAACATTAAGCTGCATTTACCTGGTCCCTCAACACTTTGTAGGCAATATAAGAGTTTCTTAAAAATTTAGGAGTTATCCATTCTTGGCTTAAGCTGTGGTATTGCTCAGCTATTTTTGTTGGCTTGATAAGTGTCCAACCATCTAGACACCCATCTATTTTCTTTCTGCAGTAACAATGCTCCAAGTAGCCTAAAGCACTGTTTTCCAATCTGGAAGACTTAGACTTCTAGGGAATGATGAAGCAGAGGACATTAGAAACCCTATCATTTGTGTGCCAGGGCAATGTTGTCATTACCACAAGTGTGTAGTGATGTGTCCATCTGGCTCAGTCCCTTTCCTGCTAATAACCAGCTGAACAGTGATAGTTGGTTGCACATGGAAGTGGGTTTTAACAGGGCTACACGCATGTACCTATGACCATATTATCTCCCAAAGGCAAAAAGGAAAGGCAAAAAAAGGAAAAGCTTTCTCAAAAAGATGGTGACTATGCAAAAGACAGAGTTTATGGTGAATGTCCAGATGAGCACACATTCCTAGTGCAATGATGTGGTTAGAAGAGCTGACACAATCCTTTGAGAATTAGAGACATGAAGGAATTCTGCTGATATTACACCAAATAAAAATGAAATGAATAGAGTGCTCTGCTTGAAAACTCAAGGTCAGGTGCTCAGAAATATCTGGAAATAGTCTTTCTGAGCACCATTCATTTAGACATGGTGGTATGTGTTATTTTTTTTTGCTCCTGTGACATTCCTGAATAACTTGGGTCACAGTGGACATTGCTCACTGGTATATTTGAAATCCATCTTGAGTTCAGCTGCAGGATGAGTGCTTGCCATTGCACCTGAGTGCTCCAATGGGGCTGTTGGGAACCAAAGAGAACACATGGTGACTGCTGCTGGAAGCTCTTTCTGATGGACTGGCCCAGCTTGAAGCTTTCCTATCCAGGGTACTGTGCATTTCAACTTTCCATTGCAACTCCTGAACTCTGGCATTGACAACCTGATGGGCTGGCATCCTTCTCTTACTGTGCATATTAAGTGGGATGGTTGCATTTTTTAGTGGTGTGGGAAGAATCTTTGTACAGGACGAAGGAAACTGGGCTGCCTGGGTTTCTAGTATCTGAGACAGAAAGCTGATACTTGGAAGGCTGAAGCAACTGCAGCTTCCTTGGGCTCTGCCAGCAAGTGTGGCACAGAAAAATTATCTTGGATGGCAGTGAGAGCACTTTCTGTGCCACAGGGACAAGCCCCACCATTGCTTCAGTCTTTCTGCAGGGATGTTTTGGAAGTCTACTCTGCCTGTGGAGTTCTGGTATGGCAGGGACCTTGCAGGCCCTCAGCTGGGACAATTGCAAGAAGGGGAGAGGAATGATCCTGTGGCTCATCCACTAGTCTGGGTCTTGGGAGCCATGGGTTTAATTCTTGGCTCTGTCGCTGTCTCCCAGTGGGCAGGGCTTGGAGTGGCACTCTCTCCAACTCTATTTCCCAACTGCTTATTGCATGGTATCATATTATTTTAAAACCCCAACCCATCTGCAGTAAAATGTTTCATATCGCATGACAGGCCACAGCTTTGCTTGTGTCTTCAATGGGTAATTTGCGAGGGGACAAAGGCCCCAACCAAAATCCTGAAGCCCCAGGCCCCCCAGCATTGGAGTCTGGATCCTGCAACTTTTGTGAAATTGAAAATGAGGTGTTGCAGTAGCTGAGTCAGCGATCTCTGATAATATTGCTGTGGTGAAACTTCCTTCTCTGCATGGAGTTTTCATAAAGCTTGCTCAGTACTTAAATGTCATTTAATGCCACAAAGTATAGCTTGAGTCGGACTTCATGTGAAGCTTAGACCCTGCTGGGATGGGGTACCCAAGGTCTAGGCTGTTGAGGTGGGGTCCTTCCTGTAAGTGCGAGAGAGATGAGCAGTTTGTGTTTTTCTCTTACCAACGTTCACTGATGCGGAGGGCACACTGAGGAACCAGACTCATTCCCTTCCCCACTCCTCTCTCCTTTTGCCTGTTGCTATTTAAACTGCAAAATTAAGAGTAAGCCAGCCAATTTACAGTCTCCTGCAAGACAAAAATAGATGGATATACAGAGATGAATGCAAAGGCACAAGACCATATGGTCTCAGGGTTTCATGACAATCTTTGTGGGGATCTCAGTCTTGGAGAAATGTAAAGAAAGATTTGTCAGGACTGAAGATACAGTCACACCTGTACCACAACACTTGGCCTTGGACATGCTTTTGGCAATGGTACATAGCCAAAGTGGGAGAACAGACAAAAAAATCTGGAAGTGAGCCGGAGAAACTGTGGAAGTATGATAAGATCACCAAATTGAAGGACAGCTGGCTGGGTAAAGAAGTAACAGAAATCTGTGCTGCAAACAAAGGACATAACCTTCAGGAGATGCTGACTGTCCAGAAGAACAGTATACAGTTTAAGGAAAGGATTGCATAGACATATACCATGGTGGGACAGCCAAACTTCCTCCCATACAAGCTGCCACCTGTTGGGACAATATTTTTGCACCATGGTTGAGTCTTTAGATTCTAAATGGGAGCAGGGGCACTTTGCTGCTGACATTGGAACATCCCACAGCTCTGGACCTCTGACACGTGAGATATGGCCCCAGCAATGTGGAAGAAGGATGGGGGGAGAGAAGCCTTCCCAACAGACACTGCCAAACCCTGTTCCTGTCACACTGTGTGGAAAAAGCTGAGAGGTCATCAGGTGAGTTAAGAAGTAACAAAGTTTTACCCCAATGGACAGAGTCAGAAGGCAAATCTCTGGCTATTACATTTTCTGTTTTTCAGGGAACCACCATCATTTGAGCTATTTAAAGATCAGACTGGATTGAGCTCTAGGAAATATACAGTAAGAAGCTGCCCCAAGACTGGCAGGGAAAGATGCCAGCTGGTCAAAGTCTTTTTAGTAATGTCGCTGTTTCTATGAATGTTTGTATTTCCTTGCCAGCCCTGTGGACAATTAAGAAAAGGCTTGGCTGAGATGTGAGCTGTCATTATTGGTCTAGATGTTGGATTGGATCCACATCATAAAAATCTTGAAGATGGAGTGAGCTGTATGAGGCAGTCATTTGCAAACTGTAGAGAGCATTCTGAAAATCTGTAAATACAGCTGGTGAGATAAACAAAGGAAACGATGCACAAGAGTGCTCCCTTGTGCATCCATGGCCAATGTCTTCACCAAGAGATTGCATGTCAGTCACTGGGACACCAGTCTGCAGCTCTGCTCTTTATACATATGCTTCCACTGGGGGAAAAAAAGAGAAAAAAGACAGCAGTAGCTCAATTTTCTTTCCTGGCTTTACTTTAAAAGCTTGTTGAGTTTCTCTGACTCCTGGTGCTGTCAAGTGGTGCTTAACACTTCCAAAAAATTGCTAGCAGTATTGCTGGAACTTTGGCAAATATCTGGACTATTGGATTTGACCACTGGAGAGTGGTTTGTATCTTACCTCCACAAGCCCAACATCTAACATGAGGTGGAGGAAAGTTGGAAAGGGAAGCTGAAGGGAAGTGACTCATTGGAAGTCACTCAATCATGTCAAAGCACTGCTGGTGACTAGAAGATAGTTCTGAGATAAATGGGAACCTGATCTTTTCTCCCCCACTTGGCCCCTTCCTTGGCTTTGGGGAGACAGTTGTGTTAGCATTCACTGGTGAAATTCAAGGGTCGGAGGCTTGTTTTCAATTTCCTATTTCCACCGTGCTGGTTAGTGAAACTTCCGCCTGAAGAGAGATCCAAAATTTGCCTGGGGTGAATGACATCAGCCTGATCTCATCTCTGCTCATTTATTTGTACTGGTTATCTCTGGCTTCAGTCTTACTTTATTCAGATAATTGCATACACTCTCCTTAGAGACTCACTAGGTCTGTCACCAGCCTTGCCAGCAACGCCCCCTCCTCCTGTTACCTCATTATTATTCATGCTAATGAGGAGCAGGAGGAAATAAACCGGGGTAGACTGAGGCTCAGGAACTTTTTCTCCTTGCCAGTATCTCTCTAGGCCCTGTCCCAGTACTGCTTTGTCCAATGGAGAGTGCTTTCCCAGTGCTGTTCATCTGCCTGCTCCGAAGCTTGTGCTTGGGTCCAGGAAATGGCTTGAGTGGATGTCTCCATTAATGTCTGGCTAATATACCTTAGGCATTTGTTTCTTTAACCTACCCTGCAGATGGGACTTTGCAGTCAGCAGGTTATCTGAGGAAAGTATCTTGCCCTCTGCTTTATGACTTATGTTTTCCTTCTAGTTCCTATCCATGTTTTAAAACCACTGAGGTTTTGAAAAAGATGCCCTTGGTAGACATGTTTGTGCTGGATAGAAATGTGTGTGCACAAGCTCTGCCACAGTAGAGGTACAAACAGCCTTGCCCCACTCCCTAGACCCGTCAGGTGGTGGGACTGACTGATGGGATTTCATACCTGTGTCTCACACCCTTTTGACAGAGGTGGTCAGAAGCAGAGATGAGCTTTTGTAAGAGAAATAAGCAGACCAGAACTCTTCAGCTGGGAAGCAAAGTGGCCAGGAGAAGACTTTATAAATATCTGTAAAAGCAGGAAAAGCATGAAGAACACAAACAAGCAAGGAGAAAAATATAAACTCCCAAAAATTAACCAAAGGAGCTCCTTGCCACAGGAGGCTAGGAAGGGCAAAAAGCTGGCATGGATTCAAAAACTATCTGGATAAATAAAGGGCTTTTAAACACAGAGCCACTGTCTTTCTGGGGAGTGGGAGAACACTCCCCAGAAGTATCACAGTGCACTTGCCTGGCCCTTATAGTCTTCTCTGGGCACCTGTTACTGCAGAAGGCCAAAGAAAAGGTCTTGGGTCCTTTGGGCTGATCAGATCTGGCTGTATTCATGCACTAATGAAATCAGCACAGTCCCAACCTTGTAGTGAGTGCCGAGGGTCTGGTCCAAAGCGTGGTCTGCAAGGTAGCTTGGAGCAAAGCAGGGAAATCAGATCTTGCTTGCTCAAAATCAAAACCAGGCTTAGAAAGCAATCCCAGAGCAGGAGCGCTGTTCTCCAGGAAAGTTTCCAAAACCAACTCCTGGCCTTAGAGAATAAAATGGCAAGCCACCAATAAATAAATAAGTAGATAAAGAAGTAAATGCAAAACCTGTGAAGAAATCTCCCAGAACAAATGGCAAGAATACTTCCAGTTTTCAGGCCACCTGCTTGTCATCTATCACTTAGAAAAAAGGAGTGTTCTTTAAATATTCATATGGGGAAAACAGACCCACCCTCTTGGATTTCCATGGTGATTTATGCTGCAGCATTTTCAAGGTCATCCATTGCCTAAATCTCCTGTCTGTCTGAGGCTTGGGTCCTGCAAGGAACCCGATCCCCATGTTCATATATATTAGAAGAGATAGAGCCTGTTTCCATATGTGTCTTAGTGCTGGCATCTGAATTTTAAATGAATGTGCTGATTCCTCAGTCTGTACTCAGACACCAGCATTCTCCTTTGGCTGTTCCAGTTAAGGTTTTTATATGAAGCATTTTCAGTTGAGGAGCTTTCAGTGGCAATATTCTCAAAGACACATCTTGGAGTCGTGTTTCAGGCTCTTATGGCTGGCTCGTAAACCCTCCCTGTGGGTTGGAACTTGATATCTCCAAGTTGTGTTCCTGTTCCATAAGGAAACAGAGGTATATTAAAGGAGCCCTGCCACTCTGGGGAATCAGGATTAAGATAAAGTCAATACATGCATTCACTGGTGTTTTGTTGCTTGTTTGTGTTTTTGAAATAAAAGTGGGAGTATATAGGATGTGATGCTTAGCACAGGAAAGCTTGGGATCAGTGAACAGAGAATAGATTTACTTTATTTTTTAGACTAGAAGGGTTCATTGCCTTTCAGGAATGTAGCAAGAAAGGTTGGATAAACTGATCTCTGGAGATGCACATTTCCCCATCCACTAAGAGAGCTCACACAGCCAGATATAACAGTCATCAGTCCTGCTCTGGTCAAGGTTAGGTCTCTGAAGTTCTAGTGTGATCAGGGACCTTAAATCTCTCTCACCTTCAGCCTCTACTGGAACATCTAGAGGTTCTGTCTTCTCTAGCCTCCACAGACCAGGCTTTACCCTGGAACTCTCAGAAAGTGGGAGAAGGATAAGACCAAATTCAACTGCACACTTAATAGCCACTGTGGTTCTCTTTGAGGTTGGCATATGAAGCATTGCCAAAAGACCAAAGAGAAACCATGGGTGCCTTGTTTTCAGACAGCACCTAACCATCCTGATCAGAAAAATCCCAAGTGCTGTACCAAAAGTTACCTTGTTTGTTTCTTCGAGTGGAAAAGATAATGAAACTATAATGGATGGGGATTCCCCAGGGTTTTTTTTTCTCCCTCTCTTTCTTTCCCTCATTAGGCAAAAATCTGCTTTGTCAGTACCTTTTCTGAGGACCCTAACAAATATACATGTCTGTGACAGGCCTCTCAATACAAGCTTTTGTGTTTTGCTTTGTATGGAGGGAAAAATGCCACAGCAACAGGGCAGATCTATGAACTCTTCTGGGACTGACTAAGACGTCAGGTTCTGATGAGGTGCAAAGCAAGGGAACCTGCACAACACATCCCAAGGAGCTGATCATTAACGGGGGAACAGGGCAGCAACTTGGCCCCAAGAGCAGCAGGGCTGGGTAACTTGAAATTGCCCACTGCAGCTACAGCCTCCTTTGCCTTCAGCATGGAGGTGGGGCCAGAGCAGGTCTGTGCTGACAGATGTACCCTGCCAGGGTAATTGTACGTGTATGAGTAGGAAGGAGAGCTCCTCCCTCGAGCTCTGCATATCCAGTCTGCACCTCTATGTTCTCCAGCAGAAGGAACACCATGGCATGGAGGAGTGACAGCACGCATTCTGTATGGCTCTGTATTAGTTTTTCTCCTTTGTAAAATTCAGCTTTGGAAAAATTGGCTTATTTAGCTGGGTTCAGATCTGAGAGGCTTCCAGCTGAAGCTGGAAAAAATGAAGGAATTTCTTTATTCTCAGTTTTGTTTAACCTTAGCAGCAGAGCTGAAGTGAGCTGAGAGAGCAGGAAGGGAAATGGTATTTTTGCTGGTTCTGTACCTACTTGTCCTGACCTCATAAATGGACTAGTCTTGGTCTCCCAGAATACAAGCTTATCTATTGCCATGAAATTCACCCCATAAAACATGTAGCCTCAGTTGAATTTTGATTTATATTGTCTGAAATGAATGTATGTCCTTGTCTGCCAGGATACTTGTGTCCTGGTGGAGAAATTTTTATCCCATTTATTCTTGGTATACCAAGCTCTCCCCACCAGATTTCCTGCTTCTTTCCTTGGTTCTCTCCTGGGATGGATTCATGATAGCAGTCATCTTCTCTGCCTTCTAAGTTGCAGGTATGTCAAAAGAGTAAGGAACAATATTCAGTGTGAACAAGGGTGTGCAAGGGGAGAATTGGGTAAATTAGTAAAGTCAAACAGAGCTGGCAGAGTCACCCCTGACCCCCATGACTAAAAGAAACAGAGATTGCTGTTCCTACCATGTTGAAAAGCCAAGGATCTTGCTCAAGACTTGGAGTTAGCAAGGCCAACATCCTGTGGGAGCATGAGCTGTAGGCATCAGGCACTGCAAGATCCATCTCCTCTCCCTATTCCAGATTAGGACATACATTCTGCTGTTACTCCTCTGATATGTAGTTTACTCTGAGCTATCTGCAAATGAGGGAATGGTCTGTTGTTGGTGAACTTAATCCAGAAAGCTGAGATGGAATCAGACCACAGTTGTGCTGCATGCCTTGTGGGTCTCTGCTACTTCAATTAGAGTAGCAAACCAACATAGTGAGGGCCTATTTCCTATCTTTATCTCTTTGCCTTTATGTGTATGTGGAACAAAACAGAAGCCAAAGAAAATAATCCAAAACTTTCTACACATTTTTTTCTACTGTTTTCCTCCAAGGATACACCTAGAAAGACTTCCTGCTTTTTGTGATGTTGGATGAAAGTCTGAATGGAGAACTTATCTTAGGCTATAAATCATGCACATATTTAGTCCATAAATGCCTTTGCCATGGTGTTATCTTTCACTGTGAACACAACTATCAGGAAAAATTTGTGAAGGCCAGTCCATATTTTCTTCTACACCAAGTCATTCTCTTCGGTTTCCTCACTTTTTTTTTTTGAGTTTCAGCTTTTAAACCAGGTATCTGGAGCACAGAACTAGTCAAGCCAGCATAGAACTGATCGTATCCTAGAAAACCCACCTCAGAAGTAGGGTGGATTATGCTGAGCTCTGTGCTGTCTCAGCCAGCTGGCACTGACCTCTCTGCCTGCTGCAGCATCAGTTTGGGAAGTGGTGCCCATCCCTCCGGAGCAAAGTCAGCAAAGGCAGACCAGTGCCTCAGGATGCTGTCAGTGGGTGAAGTGTATGGCCTGAATTTTCCTCTGGCAGGTACCGAAGTGTTTCCACTGGCTGAAAGAAGTGCGCGAAAATGGGCCATGACTGAGCACTGGTGTTAGAGAGAACGCCCCATCCCTGGGAGATGAAGTGCCTTTCCAAGTGGCAGTGGGGCTTAGTGCTTTCTCAAGGCATGCAGGGTGCACTGGCAAATCTGATTCTGGGAAACTGGAGACCAGTTTTAGAAGGCTGGAAAAGATCAAGTCTTGAAATATTTGAATATGGAGTTTGAGACCAGGACACAGTCCTTCTTGAAGACAGAAGGAAAGTAGCCCACAAGAGAGATTCATTGCATGGCTGATAGTATCCCTGGTGATGCCAAAGAGGCACAGCAGACAGGTGGATCTCTTCACCTCATAGTGCTCCCATCACACAGCAGAGAGAAGAGAAGAAACATCAGAGGCAGGTCCCTGGTGTGCCTCAGTGAACCTCACTCTGACTTCCCAGGCTCCCTGGTTTGTTTTCCCTCCAGTTTGGGACTTGAGCCAGATTGTGCTTGGACTGTGAATGCTTCCAGATGTTCTCAATCCTTGGGGGAGGGGGGGGCAGAGGCATGCCAGGCTGTAATTGGTATGCAAGCAAACCCATGCAAGGGGCATATAAAACATTACCTATCCCTTGGCCGGTGCCTGGAGGTCTGCTGGTTGCCAGTGGCAAAGGGGAAGGAAAACATCACAGCCTGATGGAATGGTTTCTTTTATTACTGTGTCCCTTCGGCAAAATGGCCAGTGTGTTAAGTGGCACCTGGATGGAAAGGCAGGAGAATGCAGTAGGAAGAAGCAATGAGAATGCAGTCCAAGCCAAAAGCATTAAAAACCTGAAGGAAAACATTGCTTCTCTCACTTCTGCCAAGTTTATTTCAGTATGTGGCAACCTGGTGAAGTACATTCCTTTATAGGGGAGGAATTACAGAGGACAAGACCTTAAATTCCTCCCATTTGCTCAAGAACTCCAGCAAACGCCTCCTCCTTCTTCCCCCTCCTGCTGGTCCAATTTTAAGGAGATTTTAATTTGAGCTCAAAGTGCTGGAACATAGACAGGAAACAGCTTATAATTTGCAAAAGTGTATATAGTTTCATGGAAAAGCAACGTATATACTGAAACCTATGCCTTTCAAATTCTTCCCAGCAACCATCTCTCCTGGCCTGGGGACAATGGAGTCTCTGTGTTCAGGTCTGCTTTCGGTCGAAGCGGTCCATGACTGCTCTTTTGTGACCAAACAGAATGCAGGACTGAGCCGGTGGAAGCGCTCGGTGCCTTAATTGCTTGGGTCATGTGGCTGCTGCCACTGCTGCAAGTGGCAGAGGATATGCAACTGAGGAGCATCATTTCTGCTAAAGGGAGACTTGAAAACAAAACCACACAAGGGAAGCTCAGGCATCTCTCAGAAATCAGAGGCAGGGCTCCCATCAGCTTGGAGAGGACCAGGACTTCAGCCTTCGTGCTGGGATGGTTGGATGGATGGATGGATGCGTGTTTGCATTGACTGCGGTGAGGTCATTGCGAGTTAGAAATGCATTTGGCTTTGGCTGGTTAGAAAATTGGGAGTCCCAAAGGCTCTTCTGTTCAGCCTTTGCATTTGCCCTAGAATTTTTGCAGGCACAAAGACAGGCTGAGCAGACAATGACTTGCTTGACTGGCAAGCACAAATGCGAGATTTTGCACGTACAAAGGATTGTTTGTGCAAGCAAAAATGGCGTGCAAAATGAGGAGCATGTGGCCATGACAGGAGGGACTTCAGAGTGAAGAAATAATATCCAAACGCATCACCAGTTTGTTTAAGGAAATTAGGGCGAAATTCTGAAGCACGTATGTTGGCTTTGGAGTGAGAGAGAGGTCTCTTGCCTTGAGTGACCAGGAGACACATTAGCTCGTGGACAGCAGGGCCTGCATTTTGGGTGAGCTGGAAGTGCTGCTGTGTGGATGTGGACATATAAAAGAAACCACATGTATAGAAGTTAGACATATCATCTGAATCTGAGCCACATTGCATCTTGCTCAAACTGTTCACTACTGATGGCCCAGTAGTGTTGGCAAGCATTAGCCTGGATCCACCTTCTCTAACAGTACAGACATGTAAATGTGCATGCAAAATGCACATCCAATTGCTCTACTTATTGCTTCAAAGTTATCAGAATTGCTTAAACGTAAATCAGGGAATTTATTTACTTTTTATCACCTGTAGTTGTAGTAGAGACCAAACTATGCTAGTTGTTCAATTGTGCCCAACATTGGGCATCTTGGAGAAGATCTGGTTGGCTCAAAGGATTGTACTATTTGTCAGGAGTGAGAAAGCCTGGACTTGTTTTCTGGGCTGTGATGTTCTTTGGTTTACTAAAAATACTTGCCTAAAAACCCTTTCAAATCCCAGTTGTGAAACCAGTGCTTTAGAGTCCAAACTCAAAATGCTGGTCTTTGAAACTATGTAATATAAGCGCCCTTGGGCAAAAATCTTAACCTCCATGTTTTTCTCCCTTTTGAAAATTGAAGGTAATTATTCCTAACTATCCTTGTCAATTAGGCACGGGCTACAGATGGGTGGAATGTCATGTTTTCCCTTTGGAAGGGCTCTATTTCTCTTCATTTTATAATCCCCTCTCGTTGCAACTGAAGCTCATGTAGCTACTGTTTAACCATAGCCACCCATGATTGTAGGCTGCTTTCTGTCCTCCCAGCAGGCACCTCTGAGGCCACACAGACAGCACCATAATCTCAGGCCTTTTTGAAGGCAAGTGCTGAAACTCAGATGGAGGCTGCTTGGTGTCTGCAGATGACATTTTGTGGGTGAGCATTTGGGGCTGCTGTTTCACCTTGTCTAGAGGATGGTGGCATTGGGATTCTATGGCTTTTCTTGAATGTGCTCCTCCACCTAAGGATGGGTAGAGCATCACCAGTGCATGACCTCCAAATTAGGAATTTAAAGCACACATTGAGGAGAACTTGCCCTATACAGTGGTCAAGGTTAATGAGGAAGCAGAGACACCTGGATCAGGAATATCATAACTCCTTTTGTGCCCTGAAAAGGACACTTGGACCTATTGGCATTTTCCTTGCTAATTACCTGAAAGAAAGACTAGAGCTTGGCTTTTGAAATGCAAAATGATATATTTTGCAGAAAGAACACAGAATTTAAATAAAAAGAACAGTCAAATCCCTGTGGTTTGAGGGGCACTTTTCTCTGCTTGGATTTTCTGGGCTGCTCCATGTTGGGATGAGAGGCTTTGTCCTGCTTGGGGTTGTGACCAGGGTACCCGCTCAAGGGTTAAGTTGCATAGCCAATGAACTAGGGACAAGCAGCTCTATGTGTGTGCAAGAGATGAGCAGGGCACTGATGAACCTGGTTTGAGCAAAACAGCTGCAGGCTTTCTGCATCACTGAAAAAAATCTCAGGGCACTTTTCTTGTAGCACACAAATCATATCGAGACTCCTGACTCTCCCAGTAGCAACAGGCATTATGTCCCTTCAGAAAATCTGGTGCTTTTGCCTGAGCAAGCAGGAGACTGCCCCCAGGAGCTCTTCTCTGTTCCTCCTGGATTGATTTCTGTTTTTCTGGGGACTGCTGTGGGAGAGCAGCAAGAATACCTACAGGAAGGGGGCCTCAGGAGGATTTAGAGATGTTGCCATATTCTGCAGATGCTCACATGTGTCACAGCACTACTACAGGAGCCTCTTTTAAGTACAGCTGTGCTGCAGGCAGCATACTCCATCTTTCCAAGACCTGTCATGAGGGCAAAAGGTGTGTAGAGGTGAGGTGACAAAGGAGTCATAAGGGCCTTTCAGTACATGCTCAGAGGCAGAGGTTCTGCAGCTGGGAGAGAACACATGCCAGCAGTTTGAGAATGCCGATATGAAGGAGGAAAATCAGTGGGACCTAATGAATCTGGTCCATTTCAAGACAGCCTATCCTTTCAGCTGTAAGAGAGCAAGGGTTGTTCATAGTTTTGGAGATGAGACCAGCCAACTCATGAGTCAGGTCTGATTCCAGAATTTAGAAATTTGGAGTCCCTGGGTTCAGCTGTGTCATTTCTGGTTATTATCATATGGTTCAGATCTCCGAATAAGCCAAATGGGTCCCAGCTCTAAGCAAAATTCTGTTTATATTTCTTTTGACTTAGGACACAGGACAGTCTATCTATCTGTAATTGTCTATTACAATGAGAGAGAAAAACTGGATCAAATTCTAGCTCTAAAAATCCACGGAAATGGGTTTTCTGGTTATTGTTTCATTAGCCTGCTTTTCCCTTAGAAATAGATATGACATGATATACATTTTCACAAGAAAGAGCTTTTTGATGTCCATGGGACTTTTGCACAAGTCACCAGGTACAACAAGATGCTGGTGTTTGCTGGATTCTTTTTCAAGGAACACGGATTCTTTTTGATGCTCTAGGGACATGTAGCTGATCACAGAGATGTTGGGTGTTTGAATGAGTGTCTTTGAAAACAATGTCAAAATGGCTTTGGTCCTTTCATAATGAGGGGCTGGAGTTTTGAAAGTGCCATTTAACCTCTTTTATTGTTGAAAATAGAGAAATATATCCATTCTGCTCCAAGCCAAAAGCTACTTCTTGTCCTTTTTTCTTTCCTCACTGACCCCAAATAATTTAATTCTTGGAATTCAACAGAAAAATCCAAGCCATTTCAATAAATATACTTTCCAAGGAGACATTATTTAAGCTCTCTAGGAGATTTAAGCTCTCTAGGAGATTTTCCTTTCAGCCTTCTCTAATAGCAAAATTTGAATCAGGAGAATGAACATCAGCTTCTTGGAGACCTATCCTGTGAGGAATTTTAAACACAAATAAGGAAGTCTTCTGCTACTTTCATATTGTAGTGGGCTATACATATCTACAGCACCATTAAACTGAAATATTAAATAATGTAACTCTCTCCCCTGGCCCCCACTTTCAAACAAATAGGTTTTTCTGGTCATATTTAACCCATAATAAATTAATAAACCAGAACCTTATCTCATTATTGACTGCCCTATGCTCCCTTGTTGTCAGGAAAATCTGTAGAAATGGTTACACTAGGATCATAAAGAATCTTAGCTCACTCATCAGAGCTAGGATATTCTTGTGTGATGAATGTGGATAATTTTATTGTGAGGATATGATTTGATGACCTGCCAATAGCAGAGATCTGGTTTTTGCATCACAATAGGTTCCCTCACATCCTTCTGCTATTGCAGATACCAAGTATGGCCCTGGCTGTCAAATTCACAATGTTTTCTTCAATCACCAATCAACAGAGGATCTGTGAACCTTTAGCAAAGAAATTCCTGTCTCTAAGGTCACATAAAAGATGGAGGAGGAACTTTTGATTTGTTTCTAAACACAAAATAATTTAATCTTTAGTGCAAGCAGGATATAAAACTATATTCCTAAGAGAAGATGGGAAATGGTGGGGGGAGACAAATAGCTGTGTTCCTCATTCCTCAGCTTAATACCTTTTGGTTGTTACTATGAAGCTACAGCTTTGAGAATCATGTGTTCTTCATAAGACAGGGTTTTCTGCTTTCACTTTCTGGGAAAGAAAACACCCTTCATACTTCTCCAACAAGGCAGAAAGGCCAAAGTTAGTTAAAAAAAGGACCCAGAGTCCAACAAACAAATGAAACATTATTTTGCATTCCTGTGAAGTCTCATGACATCCAAGACAACCCTGTGATTTGCTGGTGCTCTGGGTGTAGGCGAGCCCACCATGGGATGCTCCAACACCTTTCTTTGGAAACACTCCAGAACCTGGAAAGTCAGACTGGTCCTGGGCTGCTCTCAGCCCTTGAAGTTGGTACAAATGCCTTTCCAGGTGAGAATTGTGACGAACTAAAGAGATTGTCACCCTCCCCTGAACTCCAGGCCGTCTGGCAGTGGAGACATCAGGAAGCCTACATGTGCCTCTGCTTAACTCAGGTGTGAGTCCTTCTCCGGAGGCATCACATCGTCCTCCCGTTCCCAGCCCGCCTGTTCTCCGAGCACTCAGCTGCAGAGGGTGCTCTTGCTCTGCCTGAGAACAAAACGTGTGGGTACCTCCCGTCCCACCTCCTCCCTTCCACCCCCTCCGTCTCAGCAGAAGCAAACAAATGAGTCTGCTGCGACCTGAGTTGTGCCTTGGAACGGAGCAGCCGGCGGTGAAGAGCCATTTCAGAACATGGCCCTCCCTGCTTGCGTGGGGAGCCCGGGGTCGAGCTCGAAACTTCGGGGGGCTGCATGGATGGGGCCGGGCAGGGAGGGCAGGAGGCTGCTGCTGGAGGGAAGAGCTGTCAGCAGTGGTGTGGGCAACAGGAGAGCTGCTCCTCCTTCACAGCTGGCCTGGGAGGTCTTGACCTGGCAGTCCTGGGGCTGAGGGTGTCCTCCTGTTGTGCTGTCATCCTGCTCTACCGGAGAAATAGGCTGTTTCTGAACCAGATTTGGGTCAGGGTGTTATTAAAGCATCCCATGGGTGCCTTAGCATTTTTAGCTGCTTGGCACAGAGATGCAGATAAGGCAATCTGTTGAGAAAGCACTTACTTGCTGTGCTGCTTGCCTCTGGAACACCTCAGTGCATGGCAGGTCTTGTGTGCAAATACATCTCGAATGTTCCAGAGTACAGGAAACTTTTGGAGCCGCAGAAAACAGATGGGAGGGATCCTGAAAGGCAGTTCACTGACTGGCCTTCCCCATGACAATGGCAGCTCAACTGAAAGCAGCCTTTACCTGGGCTGCTTTCAAAATCCCCCAGTGATGGAGATTTCACAAACTTTCCAGGCCATCTCTTCCAAAATTTTACTCTTCTTGCCTTGGTGATAGTATTTGGATTACATTTCTCATTCCTCATGGCTAATCAGCCACCAAAGAGACAGAGGATTTTTCTCTCCTCCATTACGTGTATGTGCACAACAATTAGTAAATAATAAATCATTGTTGTGTTTTGCATCTGTGTGCTGATTTGGAGACAGGTTTAATAAGCCTTGTGTGCACCTGCTGCTTGTGTTTCTCCCTGTGGAAAAGTACACACCACTGAAATGCAATGCTGCTGGCAGCGTGGACACCAAATAGCAAAGGAGCTGGTGTGGTGAGGTGCAGAGGGTTTCCCTGAGAGCTGTGGAGGCTCAGCCTTTCTTGGAAAGGTTCTCCACAAAGATCTCAAATCAGTTAGGGACAGTCATGTTTGATGGCCATGAAGTAAAACTTTCCTTCAGTTAAATCCATTTACAGTTAAAATACAGCATAGGATGAAATTAGAAGTGGAATTTGTTTCACAACACTTCATCCTGAGCTTTAAGCAGATGTAATCTTTCCTTGTTCTCTAGCGTCACGCTATAATCAAAGGTGAAGGGCTGGTGCCCTGGAGAATCTTCTCCCTTCTAAGGCAAATTTTTAAATTAGATGGTAATGGGAGCGAAATACACTTCTCATTTCTTTTTCTTTTATTTTACAGTACAGACTTGCAGAATTCATAAGGCTTCCCATACACTGATGTCAGGCTAGCCAAAAAGTCAAAAAGTGTTAGTATTCTGAAACAGTTGGAGATATTCATAATTTGTGGAACAGAATTTGCCTGCCTAAGAAATTCACAAATAAATCCTCCATACTGGACACTTCTGAGAATACTGAAGTCTTGGTCATGACCAGTTGCTAAGACAAAAAGCCGCAGTCACCAAGTAAATCTCTTGTGCATCATTTGAACTTGTAATATGTGTAGCTAGCCCTTGAAAGCAAGCTGCTTTCTGCCATCCCCTGAAGACCTGTGGTCATGGAACATTTATCCATTTTTCTACATGATTTCAAAACACATTATTATTTACTTTGATGAACACTCAACATGAGTACCATGTTCAGGAAATTACAGATATCAAAGTGGAGATGTAATAAAACTATAAATCTTCTCATCTGTTCTCTCTGTCCACTGAAAAGATAAATCAGTAATTATCACAGCTATATGATTAGTTCAGAATATTTTAGAAAATGGGACTGTTATTTTTTTCTCTCCTGGGAGACTAATCTAAGGTTGAGTCATTAAGTCTAAGGATGTTTGTCTTAGATCTTTTACCAGGAGGCACACTATGCAACTTCTGGTTAATCCATTTTGTAAGTGGGACAGATGAAAATATTCCTTCCAGAGAAGGGGATTCTTATGAAGCCCAACATTACTGTTTTGAATCTTCCATTAGTCCATTGCACTCTCAACTTGTTTTTTTTGAAGAAATAAGGAATTGAAAAACCAACACAACCATTTTTCTCCTCCAAAATTTTCCTTGTCAGCTCTGACCAGCTGGCAATTTCCATTTGGATTTATTTCTATGTATTTCCATCCTGGTGCAGATATTATGACAAAATATTCTTTTATATCCTTTTACTGCAGAAAAAAAGTTGTTTTCTTGCCAAGTCAGACACACATTTATGGCAGAAACTGTCACACCTACCTTCTCTCAGCAACTTTCAGTCCATCATGTGAGCTGTAGCCAATAACCTACACAGGGCAAACACCTCCTTTGTATTGTCAAATTTTATATACCACAGTCTTCAGCTGGAAAGTCTTAATTTAGCATTCTGAGATTGGATCTGAAATACAAACTTCCCATGGATATCTACCCAAGCAGTAGCTCAGTCCTGTTCAGTGTCCTTTATAATAATTAGTGGACCTCTGAACCACCTATGCAGGACCTGAGAAAAAAGTATGGCATTTTTGGTAGATGGCTGGATGGCTGGCTGGAGGGATGGATAAGAGCCAAAATTCTAGGGGCTTACTAACTGCTTAAGGGTGCTTAAGTCATGACATAAAGACATCTTCTATTTCTCTAGAGGAACTGTGATTAAGGGAATGCTTCCTATCTTAGTCTTCTTCTTTTTGTTCAATATGTCTGTTCCCTCTGTTTGTAGAAGCACCATGTCAAAATGGGGTCTTCCTCCATTTTCATGTCACCACTTTGCAAGTCTTGGCTAATGATAGATGCTTCTTCACGAGGAAAAATTATTTCTAGGTGAACTAGTCAGTAGGAAGTCAGAAAGGATTAGAAGAATTCAAGTCTGGTGACTGCTCTTGTTACACAAAGTTCTTTAAATACTTAAAACTTGAATATTGCAAAGCAAATAGAAGGAAGGTGGGGATGGGCTGTGCACATTTACCTGCTTTCTTACCTTCTCGAAATTACCATAGCCCTTCTAGCAAGGGGAAGAATTCAGTATACCTCACATTTCTAGCTCAAACCTTTTGTTTGTTGAGTCATTATGTCTCAGTCAACAGCTTTCTCCCCACAGCTTTCCAAAAGTAAAGATTGTCCTTGAACTCCAAACCCTGCTAAGGAAACACGGACCAAATGTCAACGTTTCTGAAGTTATTCACCCTCTGCCAAAGCACACACATAGCTTGGACAGCAGAGCTGTAGCAATGAAATCCACTGAGGTCAACAAATAAAGGCAACACAAAGTCAGTGTATTTTACTAAGTCCTCTGACACAGGTACAGGTGAAAGATCAATAAAAGTTGGCCAGGTTCAGCTCTCTCCTATGGGAAACATTTGAACAAATCTTGTTAGTCTGGGTTACTAGAGATCCTTCTAAGTGTGTTCCTTCTAAGTTCACTGCTGAGATGGAACTGGAAATGTGACAGAACATACATGGTCTTAAATTGTAGGCAGACCAATGTTTTAAATAAAGTGTTCCTGGAAGAACTCCTCAGTCTTTTTCTCTGTACCAAATTCTGAATTCTGCCCCATTCATCCCGTCCCACTTGCAGTTTCCACGCAAGTTTCCTCAGGCATCTCTGCAGCTGGCCTCCAAAGTGTGGTGTTTCTATGTCCAACGCAGCCACGGGAGAGGAGAGAAGGACAAGCCTCTCAGGTGAGAACATCTCTGCCCAAAGTTCTTTTTTTGGGCCAAAAGGACCTTAAGGAAAAAGTATGAAGAAAATCAGCTTGAGATATCATGGCTGCTCTTAAAGGAAAGGAGCAAGGAGACATGAAGTGTGGCCATAGATCTGTCATCTGTTGACAGAATTTTCTCACCTGTCAGGCAAGTTTCCTATGGGCAGATTCTTTCCTGGTCTCAGCTCTTTTTAAACTCAGTATCTATTCCTCAAGCTGTTAAGTCTCTTTCTCCCTCCTTCATGTAACACCCTTATGATCCTTGCATGTAGTGGACCAACTTGGATGTGTGTTACTCAGGTCCTCACACTTCCTCTCCTCTTAGAAGCCCGTTTCAGTGATTGATAAGAAGCAAACTAAGCAGGAATTTTCTCACTCTCCCTCCTTTCTGACAGCAATATATTGCTGAAGACTGGGCAAAAAGACAAGAAATAAATAAAAAGACATTTAACAGTTAGGCTTTTCTTGTGCTGAAGGATCTCCCAGTCTCTGGATGCAGGAATTCTTTTTCAGAGTGGAGAACTGCTGCTAGGTGGAATGTGTCAGCTGCTTACCAGGTCCTGGGCACGCTGGTGAGCCGTCGGAGGCGGTGCAGTGAGCGCAGCCATATGCTCAGCGTTAAGCCAGTGAGAAATTCCACTGAAGTCAAGGGGGTTTTTGCATGTGCTTAAGGGCTTTGCTGGACTGGGGCTGACGAAGAATGGACTATGGGTTCATCAGATGGGATTGGACCAAGAATCTTGCACCCCTTCTCTTGCCAAATCCTGGAGGATGCCTCTGATTCACAAGTGATAGGAGTAAATTGGGTCATTGAAAAGAAGGGAATTCAGCTGACCAGCTGGCCATAAGCTCCCTGGTTGGAGGCTGCTGTGAAAAAGTGACTTTCTCATACAGCCACTTAGGTCTTTGCTGTAGGATTTGTGTGTGTATAGCTTTTTTTCAAACGAAGGTAATGCATGTGATGGAACAGGATCCCTGCTCATGGTTTTTTGGCTGTCATTATGGATGAAAAGCCATCAAATAATGATTAAGAACAATATTTGCAGAGTCAGCTGCTGAGTTCCCTGACTTGCTACAGTTGCAGAGCAACAACATTGCAGTGGGCAGAAGATTAACCACAAAGACTCTTAAAAAGAAGAGAAAAAAAACCAGGCTGGATTTGTCAGATCAAAAAAAAATAAACTTGATGATATTTAGAGATTAAATTGTCTCAGGATGATAAATGTAGCCATAAAAGCCTATAGGAATAAACTGGAACTCAGCTGCTGAGGAACTGTCAGCAGCCTAGAGGACATTGTTTGGCCTTGACTGAGACAGAAGGCTAAGGAAGAAGGGGCATTCATAGTCTTAGATCTGGAACTGAGTCACTCCATGGCTACAGACACATCACTTCTGCCTCTTGTTCTCCTCTTCCAGACAAACTGGTAAAACATAGAGAAGGGAAAACTGATTCCAACAGAAAAAGTACTTCATGCTTCCTGATCCTTTAAGTGCAAGTCATCACATGATACATCTCTATTTCAGCGACACTGCTGTGCTTAGAGAAAAGGCTTGTTAATTGTCTTCTGGGTGCTTTGCAAAACTTTTCTTAATTCCCTGTAAGTAAAACCTTGTTCTCCCTTCCAGAGTTCAGTTAGAGAGAGAGATATTAATCCCAACAGCAAGATTTCAGCCAATATCCTAAACCAGGAGGAAGGTCTAGGGTCAAAGCTAGCAAATGATGTTGGAAGAAGTAAGTTCACAGTCAGTGTGTTCTTTCATGAGCAGATTATGGAGGTTTGGAAACTCTGTCATCACAGAGCTAGTGAAATACTGCGACTTTGCTATAGGCAATGTCTAAACTCCACCCCCTCCATTCTCTTGTGATATGAAAAATACAATCACCAAGGTTTCAAATAACCGATGAAGAAACAGTCCTCCTTTTCCAGTGGTTTGAACAAAAGGAAAAGGTGAAGTGTTGGCACTGTGAACAGAAACATAGACCTGTGTGAGCTCAGCTTTTGTAGTTGGAAGTCAGCCATGAAAACAGAACTAGCAGAAATTCAGCAAGCCATTTAACCATGGTACTAGCATTTGTGTAGGACTGACTTTCATCCTTTGGGGATGCTGTGGTACTTAAAGAGACAAGAGACAGGCCTTTAAATGCTAAGTTTTGTTCATTTTCAAGAAACTTTGACAAACTGGAAAGCTCAGGTGATGAGAGGGATGGATAGAATTAGAAAGAGGTGAAAAGCAGAGATCCAATTCATGATTCAGCTAGGGACCTCATCTGAGCTCAGGAGAGTCACTTAGCCATGGGATCTGCTGTCTACAGACCAAATGTCTAACCTAAGCCAGTAGTGTGGACTCCTTTTAGAACTGTAGGATGGGTGTGCTTCGAAGACACCTTTGAGTTCAAACTAATGGAGAGAGATAGGTGCATCCAGAACCTCCTCTCACCACTGTTCCTACAGTGGGGCATTTCCCTTGGCGAAATACCACCGCCTTTTCATTAAATTATCCTCTCTGTATAGTTATAATGCCTTCAGTGCAAAGATAATCTCTTGCTTGGTCTGCTTAGTGCACAACTCATTTAGACCCTGGCTATTTGGTGGCATTTTGCCATTACTTCCCTAAAAGTTATTACTTCTCCTGCTGGAGACGAGTGCTAGATTTGGTGGGATGCACTATCCTGTAAGTCAATGCATCACTGGCTCAGTGGTTTGGAAAAGAGAAGGTACTGTCTTCCAAGAGTCTTATAGCACACTGTATGGCAGTGTGAATGGCCCAAGTATCCAAGCTGGATAAATATTTTCAGGGTAGATTGCAAGGAAAGTAGTTGAGACTTCATATGGATAGGGAACAGCAGGTAATTCTAGGAACTCTGAGCTTAATTGTTTTTATGCATCTAATTAATGTAGATGGGTGTTCAGCATCTCACTGCAGCTCTGAGAGCTCTACAGTTTGTGTTGTTATGACTTTGTAGTGCAGACTCAGATATTCATGCAGTAGATGAGAAAGAGAAATGGATGTTTGCCTTAGAGGCAAATATCAACACCTAGCAAAGGGACACAGTCTCCTTTCAGTCCTGAAAGTATTGTAGAAAAGTCATGCAGGAAAGGCTTCTGTTGCCTTTACCTAATTCCTGCTTGGATAACTGCATGCTGCTTTTCCGAAAGGCTTCCCACATCTTTGTCTGGGGAAGTACTTCTGACCCCTGCATTAATGTGCTGTATAAGGTCATGACTATGTTTAAACACCCACCAAGCTGCATGAGCATGAGATAGTTGGTATCCAGCAGGGAGGAGGGGGTTGCCATCAAAAATATTTTGTGGGATCTCTTGGCAAGGAAAGTGTTGTGGGAGCTCAGTTCACTCTCCACCCTGGAAGGAGAAGGGAAAGGCAGAGGAACACTGATCCTGCCTCATGGTCAACTCTGCTGTGAGTGCACAAGGCATGAAGCAATCTTAGACCCCACTGGACTTCCCTAGTAAAGCTCTGCGCTGTGGTGTCCTGCAATGATTGGGTTTCAGGTACCTATTTCCTCCTGGAAATATCTCCATCCTGAATGTCCCATATCCTGTCCAGATTTTTCCAGATTAATTTATGATACATGTGAGAGCATGGACAATTGGAAATTACTCAGATGCAGAGCTGTAGAAAGCCATTGCCTCTCTGTTTCACACAATAATCCCCTGAAGCTTCACATCAGAGAAAATCCATGTGATTTCTTGCAATGTGGTGTCACATGAAAAGACATCTCCCCCAGTGCTGTTTTGGAAACACAATAGTTGTTTTTGTTTTATCTGCTGTGCCATCAGCCCCCCCAGCTGGGGACTCAAATATGCATTAATTTTGCTTAGGACTGCCAGGAGAGTTTATTATGGCCAACAGCAAGAAGCATGTAGAAATCTGTGAGGTGTGTGCATTTCTGCAGAAAATGAGCCTTGGTCCCTGTCTGCTGTCAGCTTCCATTACAGCAGGGGAAACTTCTTGCTGAAGAGGGTATCGTGTAGTAGGCAAACATTGCACAAGAGGGAGAGAGATGCCAGGACTGGCTCAAAGACTGTTGTAATGGGATGGGGGGGAAAAGAGAAATCTAGAATCTGAAAGGCAAGAGGAGAGATGAGGTGCAAGGTAGTCCTCAGGAGTTTCAAGTGCTGGGCTGACAGGATGGTTAGCTCTTGAATAAGGGCTTAGTAGTTTTCTTTCTTTCTTTCTCTCTTTCTTTCTTTCTTTCTTTCTTTCTTTCTTTCTTTCTTTCTTTCTTTCTTTCCTTCTTTCTTTCTCTCTTTCTCTCTTTCTCTCTTTCTTTCCTTCTTTCCTTCTTTCCTTCTTTTCTTTCTTTTCTCTCTTTCTTTCTTTCTTTCTTTCTTTCTTTCTTTCTTTCTTTCTTTCTTTCTTTCTTTCTTTCTTTCTTTCTTTCTTTCTTTCTTTTTCTTTCTTTTCTTTCTTTCTTTTCTTTCTTTCCTTCTTTCTTTCTTTCCTTCTTTCTTTCTTTCTTTCTTTCTTTCTTTCTTTCTTTCTTTCTTTCTTTCTTTCTTTCTTTCTTTCTTTCCTTTTTTTAATATCTTTTTTTTTTCTCCTTTTCTTTCCTGCTGAGAGAAGGTATTTTGTGTTGATTGGCACAAGTTTTGGAAGGATTAAATAAACCCAACAATGGAGACTCCCTTTTCCACCTTCGCTGGAGGCAGCTGTCTTTCAGCAATCAAACCCATGCATTGCTGTGGAGGTTCATCCTATCACTGCCTGGTTGCATCCCAACAAGAGAAACGTTGTGGCACATCTCCAGTGGTGGTGTCCCCTTGGTGGGCAAATGGTCCATGTTGGGACAATTTAGGTAGAAAGTAACTTCAGGAGATCTCTAATCCTAACTTCTGCACAAAGCAGGGCTCCTGTCAGAGTTAGGTCAGGTTGCTCACGGCCTTGTTGTGTTCAGTCTTATGTTTTCTTCTTCAGGTGGGCAGGAGAACACTGAAATTTTACAAACTGCTGGGAGATGCTGGAAATGCATCAAGTCTGTGAGTCCCTAAGGGCAGACCAGGGAGTTTGTCTTGCAAGGATTTGCAGAGTTGTCTCTGTCTTGGTTGCAGACCAAGAGTGGGTGACTTCTTAGATGCCGTGATTTCAGGGAGGGCTGTTATCTTGTTCACCCTGGTTCCCAAAGCAACAAGACTGCACTGTGTGGGTTTGTCTTTCTTCCCCCATAACAAAGAGTCATTAAGGTTGGAAAAGACCTCAAATGTCATTAAGTCCAACTGTTAACCATCCACTGCCATGCTCACCACTAAGCCACATACCTAAGCTCCAGATTTACATGTCTCTTAAATACCTTCAGGGATAATGATTCTATCACTTCTCTGGACAGCCTGTTCCAATGTTTGGCCATCTCATGTGTACTGAATCAATTACAACATGAGAAATTGGCTAAAGAAGGAATCTCTTTCACTTCATATGTCTGGGGAAAGCTCAGTCTTTTCTAACACCAGCTAATTGGGTTGGGTGATGACTCACAAGGCACAAAGCCATAGAAACCCAGGATTCATCAGTCATCCTGTCTGCCAAATGACCTGCTTAGCTACTCATTACCTGCTAGCTAAGCTAGCCTGACTCCATCCAGCAGTGCCAAGGACAGGACACTTGCTGGGGCCTGAAAAGCCACAGAGTTGTGTTCTGTTTTGCCTGTTCAGAACTGGCACAAGGTAGATAATCTTGATCAAGTCCAACAGCAGTGTATCATACCTAACCCTTTCTCACCCATCAGGTATGTAATTCCGCTCCTGAAAATCTCGGCTGTTGCTCTCACTGCTGCTGACAAGATTCCAGGAGTCTAATGCCCTACCATAGATGCAAACAGTCAAACAGAGTTTGATGAATCTCATGGGGTGTTTTCTGCATCATACAGTGTGGAAGTTCATGGAGTTGCAGAAGGACTGCAAAATTTGCATTTTCTTTCTCTTTTTTAAACATTATCTTCAGCAAACTCCTTTTCAGGGTGAGGAATTAGTCAGTGGGAACTCTTGGGTTCAGACACCTGCATTGCTCTGAGGACCAGGCCTTTATTTTTAGTCTCCCAGCAGTCAGCCCCAGAGGTACAGCCCACACCCCACACTGCTGGCTGCTTTTCTTTCTTGGTAGCTGTATTGCATCTTTGCAGTTTCTTCTCCTGCAGACATGGTTTCAGTCTCTTCTTTGTCCTGACTTGCTGCTGTGGAATGTAAGGCTTTTTTTTTTTTTTTTTTTTTTCAGTCTGTAAAAGAAAAATATGAACTTAAGCACACCATGTCAGGACTTTGAGCTTGCATTTTCTGTCTGGGTTCTTTAGAGAAAATAAGAGCAGCACCTTGTTTTTCCACTTCTTTTTACCTTCCCTTTGTCCTCTTGCTCTCAGGAAAGATTTATGCCCTGTTGTGAAAGCACTGCACCTAACACAGCCAGCTCTCACAGTTTGACTTGCTGTGCAATTCCAGTATGATCTTGCTTCAATGCATACTTGATTCAGGAACAGTGGGGTGGGTTCAGATGGATCAAACATGAGCCAAACTCTTTTTATTTTATTGCAGTTTATTTCTTCAGAAGATCCAGAGTTGAACTAGGAGTTCATTGAGTTTTAAGGTAACACATTTTCTCTCTCAGCAGGAGCAGTCCATCGACATATACGGTTATTTACAGCAGCTCAGCTGAGGGAGAATAACCCATAAATAGCAACTTCTTGTGTTTGCTCACAGGCACATATTCTTAGAGAAGGCAGAAACCTCACATTCCTGCCTATTCGTTAACATTCAGCAATAGGATTTTTGAAGGAAAATGTCTCCCTAGGTAGGATATCCTATAACTCCTGACCACAGGGGTTTCCTCCAGCTTCACCTCCAGCATCTGGTGCTGTCTGTTCTTGAAGACAGGCAGATGGGGTAGATGGACCCCTGATCTTATTTGGGAGGACAGCAATTCCCATGAGCCAAATGCAACACCAGAGAAATATGTCAGATGCATTCCAGACGGATATCCCTGGAGAGCAGTGCCTTAATTCATAGACCAGGCAAAGAGACTCAAAAAGGAAATGTCTTTCTTCCGTCGTAGTGGGGAGCCTCAAGAAAGGAAGGGTAGATCACCTTCTTAGGCTCAGCTCACAGGCTTGGTCTCACATCTTTGGTGATAGGGGTGTCTCTGATCTGGACTGAGTAATGTCTTTCATCTCTTCCTTAGCATATTTCATAGGGATACCTCCAAACAGTTCTTAAGGGTGTCCTTTTTCCATTACTGCTTAATGCGGAGAAATAACGTAACATCCTCTGCTATGAATGAACTGTCTCCCCAGTGAACTCTGCCTGCCCTGCATTTTCAGATCAACAATTATCAATTTTTGAGGTACACTCTACTAAGGCCAAATATATGGGCAAAGTTCTCTTATCTCAGGATGTCGCATCCTTCCCTTTTTTTATTGTGACAGTACTTCATCTTCTCTGGGAAAGAATTATTCTGCTGCTGTGTCTCTGTTCAGCTAATATATTTGTTTCACAGATCTGTGAGATATCCTAGACATCACATCCCCTCTTTCTTTTCTCTAAGTGATGTATTTGTATGCTTTATAAAAGGAGTTGACACCTAAGACTGGTCATCTGGACATTTTTCTGGTCATGTATCGAGAGTGCTTCTTATATTTCAATTAATTACTTGGGAGCTTAGTTTCACGTCTTTCTTGTAGACACTTCTTAGGCTTCACAGCTGTAAGTAGCAACCCAACCTGAAAATACCCAGACCATCCCCAAGAGCAATCACTGACATGATAAAGTATTACAGTACTTACATAACACTTAAAAGCTCTAGTGATTAGTAAAGCCCCACTGTGCTAGACCCTGAACCCAGCTAGGGAAAGAAACTGAACTCTTCATCTCAGCATTTGTTGCTTAAACTGCTGGAGCCAGAGAGAAAGAAGTTCAGAGCAGTACTGTCAAATTCTGCTTCTCTGACAGGAACAGTGCTTGCCCAGGGAACAGTAAGGTTGTAAAATATACAATCTATTGCAAAAGTCCACCTCTGTCCAGTGACAAATGCAGAAAAACTCCCATGTGAATGAACTGCTCCCAGCAATCTCATTGCTATCTTCCAGAGAATTAAAGTGCGATCCTAACATCTGATGATTGACATCCATCCCTACAGAAAGGCAAGGCAAAGCGTAGGCTCACCCCAACATTGTGCCATGGATGAAGAACAGATTTTACATTGGCAATATTAATTCAAGCTGTGCTGAAAGCTTACAGTGGAAAGGACTGAGGGCTCTTAGGAAGCACATGCTTTGGAGACCCTCTTATTGCTGACTAGCCTTGCACATATTTCAAGGCTTCCTCTCTCCTGAAGGAAGCATGTTTTTATGTGTAGTAACAATGCATTTTCCTTCCCACAGTGTGTTTACAGATATGTGTTGCTTTCTGGCGGGTTGGTTATGGATGACAGATTGGGAAGGGTTTCACGTCGCCTGTGTTTTCTCTGTGGGGTTAGACAGCATGTGGGTGCGGTGTTAGATTCCCCATCTCTTCACTCAGACCCTGTGTTAGAGTATCAGGAGGATCTTTGACAGGTGCTACAAGACAGCCCTCCAAAGGGGATTCTGTTTGTGTAGTTGTCGGGTCAAATCGTGTTATTTAAGCATATGTACCATGGTGGGTGTTGCAAACAGTTCCCTTAGGTTGTTCACAGCCATGAAACCATTTCAACTGACTTGGGGGAGCTGCAGTCAGGCCATCTGCTCAACCAAAACTCTTGACTAGGCTACAAATATTTTATGCCTTTTTTAATAGTCTTTTTCTCTGACCTATCATGCCATGTTGCCCTGTTAATGCCCATTTTCAATGCCCTTGTGGGGGCCTCATTTCTACCTTGACCATGTGGCCAATCCATTCAGAAGACAAAAGGCAGAGACATTATCTGCAGCCTTACCCAACCACACTCTTCAACCACACTACCCAGCCACACAGCTGGCAAGGATGTGTAAATTCCAGAGAAAATATGGAGATAACAGGTGATTTCATGAGCTGAATCTCTAAAGCTTTGTGTACCATGATGATTTGTGATGTGTGCCCAGTCCCTGGGAGTTCCACGTCCCAAGTCCAGATCCCATTCTATCGGATGCAGGTAAGTTCGTGGTTAAGTTAAATTCACAGGCTAACAAACAATGTGTCTTTCTAATCATCTGAAAATATGGCAGCTTATTGTTAAATAAGAAGAAAAAAAGAGGAAGTTAAAGATGTCTGTCTAGTGCTGTTGTACCAGGAATTGACTTTTTGCTTGTATAAATTCCCAAAGGAACTAACAATTTGCCCATATGACTTTGCCCATATAAAAGTACAGAGATGTTTCCTGTCTCTAAACAGACCTTGTCAAAATGTCTCCAATAAATACAGAGAATGGGATCCTTGCAGCCACTGAGGTTACTACGACAAGGTGTGAGAGCTTAAAGAAAATGAAGGAAATAATTACTGGCTAGAGGAAATAGCAAAATCAACAGGAAAAGCCCTTTTTTTCCAGTCAGTCCTGATGACAGCCAGGAAAATTTCATTAGTCTTAAGAGCATTGCTTTACCCTTTTATTTCTACCAGAAAGCTGAATTCCCCCTGCTCATGTGTGGTTACATTTTTTTACTGAAACTAAACAGTGCTTGTGGTATTTTACTGTTTCTAGTGCTGAGGAGCCAGTGCCTCTGTGCTCTGCACAGGGAACAGCTTTATCTTCTAGGCATTGGAAAAACAGACAGCAAAAATCTCATCTTCTGCCTAAAGATTGCACATACAATACAACACTTGGGGCACAGGGCAGCTGTGTAAAATGGGGGAAGCAGGAAAAGGAGCGAAAGGGTCACCTGCAGCCCAGTCTTTGTCATGGATCAAGAGCTCTTTTCACTACACATGGGAAATATAAGAATTAGGGGCTCCCTTGGCATCCAAGGAATTGATCCCTGTGGACCTCTGTTGAAACTCCAGAGAAAGGACCATCCTGTCTGTCTTTCCAGGGAGCTGGAAAGAGAAATGCAATGTTTTTAGATTCTACTGTCTTGCAGCCACCTGCAGCCATCCTGCTGCTTCAAGGCTTGGACATCCCAGTTTGGTGCTCTATCTACCCTGTTACACTGTTTTTTATGGTGAGCCAACACTGGATATTAAAAAAGACAAAGCCCTTTCCCCCTGTACTACTCAACATAATGATTCAGGTCCTTGGCATCAGCTCTGCATGGTGCAGGGGAGGAAACTCTCGCTGAATTTCCCAGCCCTAGAAATGGGAGGATTGATGGTCTCCGTAAACGCCTTTGCCGTAGCACTGCTGCCTGTGCTGCTGACTGATCCCTGCCTGTCCCCCCAGGGTCTGATTCTCCCTTTCCTTGCTTGGTGCTGATGCATTTTAGCAGCTGATAGATCACGATTTCTTTACTTCTTGCCTCAAGTGAGACATGTTTCATTCGTGGGGGGGTTTCAGTGTGAGGAAGGCTCTGAGACTCAAGCCTCATTCCACAGGGTACTGCTCTGCACCTGGGGTTATTCTTTCCCCCCTTCTGTTCTTTTAACTAGTGCCTTTAAGAGGGATAGGAGATGATCCCAGAATGTATTTATTGAGCCCAGGGGAGGTGCAAGCATCTGTTAAATATTATGAAGATATCATTGATGAGTTGGTTGAAGGCTGAAAGAGGTATGATATTTACATGTCTCTTGTGGGATGGAGCAGAGCAGGGGAGTCAAATGCTGCTCAGTGATAGCTTCCCTTATCCAAGAGTGGGATGTCACACAGACTCAAATCACAGTCTTCCATGTCTTCTGGTTGTGTTAGATGTGAGGAAAGGCTGTGTGCTAGGCTTATTGGCATCATTCGTGGCAAGATTTCAGTCACTCTTCTTCTCCTCAGATAAAAGATTTGTGTTTGCTTCATCCCTCTTGTGCTTCCTACAAAGATCTGCCTGCCTGCTAAAAGTGTGAGCTCCTGAGCTCCTTTCCTAGGGAATTAAAGGCACATTTAGATTTTCTCTTTTTCAGCTGTTTCTTTCCCAGCTGTTATCTTCTTGAGCATGACAGCAAGCCTCACTGAACCTGACTTTTAGACAGTTACCTGGGAGCAATCCATCATCCCTCTCTGTCCGTGGTCATCCCTAAAAATCACCCAGGTCCAGTACAGCTGACCCACATCAGTTCCACAGACAAGTCCCTGGTCAAACCATTGCTCCACTTTTGGAAAAGAGCAGAGAGAGATCCTGGATCCCAGGCTAAGATATAAGACAAACTTTTCTTGGGTGAGACTGCCATAAAACATTTATGCTTTCAATCCCTCCCCTGGAAGTTAAATAAACAGTAACTGCAGTCCTGTTGTGACAGGAAAAAATTCCAGCCCTCTGCTCAGAAGGGAAAGTGTTGTCCCCCATCGGGCTTTGATTCCCTTTATGCTTATGTAATGATCGAAGATCCTGACAATAAAGTATGATATCAAAACCAGAGAGAGCTTGGAAAGGAGCAAGAAATTAAGTTTTCAAAATACCCTCAATATTCACTAGACCCTTTCAGTCCTTGTGGGGGAGGGGTTCCCTGTATCCTATCACACACCTGACATTGCCCCTAGCAAAATTAGTCACAATGGCCCCATGCAGGTTTTGGATTTATTGTCTGCAAATTTGGCTGGTCTGATCACTGGTCTGAACACCTGTGGAGCCTCAGAGTCCAGACTATTAGATTAATCTGTCAGTCACTCTATATAACAGCCTGTCCTCCTCTCCATCCCAGTTCGACACTCCCTTCCCAATTTTGGTGTATAGCTCCAAGATCCAGTTTCACTGGAATGTAAACAGTGTCTGAATCCCCCAGCTTCCCTGCTCTGCTTCCGCTGTGAGTGCAGGTCGGCTATATTGGCTGCTTGAAAAGTAATTATCCTCACTTCCCACCTGATAAATTAAAGACCCCCAGGTTCTTTGCTTAATGGTGCAGAGCAATTCAAGAGTGATTCTTCTGCAGAAGCTGTTAGGAGAATGTCCTAGCAACCTCACACCCTTCTGGTCCTCATTGTGCTGGGACGACAGCCCATTAATCAGCCTGACCCGGCTTGGAGATGGCAAAGGTCGTGCTGCGTGAAGTCTAATCGGAAAAACAAATTTCACCCCTCTGCAGTGCTTCCTGGCAGGGACGAAGAGGAAGACTCGCTTGGTTTCACACTTAAGCACCTTAAGTATTTTTCCAAGGCTAGAAGGCAACTGATATGAAGGGTTTGTACTTCAAATAGAGGAGCATGAGTCCCTAGGGCTGTGTCCACATTGCTCTGAAGTGTGGTTTTTGGAATGACTGGGAGAATGATCCCAGATCAGCCCACTTCACATCTGTTCAGCCACTTCTGGGGGATGCAGGGATCAAGACTGATGGAACACATGATGCCCCAGCCCCAGATTCAGTACAGCCTTAGAGTATGCTGGCAGATCTATTGCCTATAGGCACAGATGAAAAGCATGTTCTCAGGCTCATAAAGGTCCTGAAAATTCATTGTGCCTGTCAGTGGTTTCTGCACAAGAGAGACTGAGCCATATCCACCCAAAAGCCCAGCTGTCCCAAACCCTCTCTCTGACAGAAGCCAACAGTGGGTGCCTGGGAAGGGGAGATCCATCACAGGTAACTGCTAGCATCTGGTGGCTGGGAGGTGCTGTATGTGTGACTGGGAGTCCTTGATGGATTGTTTTTCCATTAATCTATCCATTCAGTTTTTAAGTCCTTACAAGCTTTTTGTTTTTTTAGTGTCTAGTGTCAGTCTTGGACTGTCCAATGACAAATTGCGTGAAGAGCTTAGTTTTCTTTGTTATGAGTCTGTCTCCTTTCAGCTTTACATTATGAGGGCCAAGGTACAATCATCTCCTATTAATCTTCCTTGTTTAGACCCCTATAATACCCTTTTGCAGTTCTGGATATGTGCACTTGTCCTACTTTTGATGGTATTCTTGATTATATTCTGTTCTGCCAATGAAACTGGAATAGTTTACTGCAGTGGATCTAAAATCCATGAATCTAGGAAATATAAATTAGATGATCTGTCTGTGAAAACATCTCCATCTTGGCAGGTGGTGAGGTTCACAATTTGATAAGCCAATGTAAAGACAAGGCAGGAAAAAGAGTGCATAAACTGCAATATATCCTTGCGTTGGCTTAGTACAAGAAAAAGCCCCCCAACATCTCTGGTTGTCTAATAGCATGCTTGAGCATTCTGGCCCAAGATAGCAGTCCGGTAGATGTAGGATTCACTTCACTGGCAAGCAGAGAAATTACTGCCATTTGGCTTCAGGTCAAGAACAGCATTGTGCTATGGTTTATTTTCTTATGGACTCTGCAATGGCAGTACACAGTTAATCTCCTGATCCTTTGATGTGAAATAGCATATTCCTTCATGGGTGAGGGAAAAACTTTAGCACTGACACCACTACAGGTGCACCACTCTTCATCACCAGCTTTACCTCTGGCAAGGATTTGTGTGTATTTAGCAGTGGGCCAGCAGTGATGTTTTCATCTTTGCTATGGGAACACAAATCAGCAGCTTGTGGTTGTGCTGATAGTTTCAATTTACACCTTTCCTTTAGTAGTTTCAGCCTCTTGTTCTTGCTGTATGAATACTGCTGTATATGTAATACTGATCATGTTTGTATCACAAACAGCTCTGTTACTGGTTTGTGATACAGAGTTGTTGTTTCATCCACATACACTGCAGTAGTGTAAAGAGAATTTAAAGATAAGACACAGGTACCACTACTTTCTGGGGTTTTTTTGGCATATGCAAAATCATGTGCTCAGCCTTTTAGTCCACAAGAGCTTCCAACTAATTCTGGCTGATTTTATTTTTTTCCCTTCTCTTTTTGTAGCAGGAGTGCTTCTGTTCGGCTTTGTGGCCATCTTGAAGTTATGTGTTTCCTTGTGTACCTGAATACACAAATGTTCAGGAGATGTTAATAATTTCCCATCTCTAGAGTGTTTGAGGCAGCAGGGCAAAGTATGAGGACCTTGAATGCAACCCTCAGCCCTTCCAGCAATCCCAGACGTGATTCAAGTTCCCCAAAACCCTGATGGCAGAAACTTCCAACTGATCTCTTGAACTTTCACATCACAGTAGGATTTAAAGTTTATTTTAGGTGCTGTGGGAAGCAATTTGGATACGTCCTATAATGCTTCAGCTTCCCTGGGTGAGAAAAAACCCTTTCCTGTTTCATAAAGGCATTGAGAAGTATTGTCTCCATGCAAGCAGTGACATATTCAGACAATACTGCTGAGAATCAGAGAGAAATGTTCTGTGTCCAGACATAGCCGTGTCTAAGTGCCTTGGCACAGCATTATCTTTGGAGCTTAGGGCTTTGCCACCCATGATGCAGGGGAATGAACAGAGGAGAAAGGAATAAGCAAGGAACAGAGGTATTGCATGAGAGAATAATGAGAAGGAAGAGGTTGTGCTGGTTCAGTGGATGAGAGGCTCATGCAGAAATGGTCCAAGGAATGGCTTTGGCTAGGCATGGGTTTCCTCTCCGTTCTGTAAAAGTGTACTGGATTCTAGTGGTACTAGTAGGTGGTGGATGTCTAAGTGCAGAGTGCCCATATGTGACTCCTGGTTCTGTGCCTGCCTGTTTTACCCAGTCTCATTCTGCCCTATTCCAGCTAAAGTATGGAAGTGAAACTTAGGAAACATTCTCATGGAAAGAAAGAAAGAAAGAAAGAAAGAAAGAAAGAAAGAAAGAAAGAAAGAAAGAAAGAAAGAAAGAAAGAAAGAAAGAAAGAAAGAAAGAAAGAAAGAAAGAAAGAAAGAAAGAAAGAAAGAAAGAAAGAAAGAAAGAAAGAAAGAAAGAGAAAGAAAGAAAGAAAGAAAGAAAGATTATTTTGATTCTACATAACTGAATTCTCATCCCACATAATTTCTGTGGGTTGCAACCCCAGTGCTTGGGGATCACAATCCTTCTTGGCTAGAAAAATGGTCCTTGTTGAACATTCAGCAATTTAGAATCTGTTCCAGGTATATAGATCTTAAGCCCTGGTTTGATCCTGCTGTAGAGGCTTGTTTCTCTGCTATGTGTCCTGGCACTGGGATTATCTCAGCAAAGTCTATTCTCGGCCCTAGGGAATGGCAGTAGGATCTGTTCTGTAGGCCAAGCTGAAGACTGTCTTTCTCCTCTCCCCTCAGCTAAGTGGAGGCCAGCAACAGTTTTCATGAGTCTGCTACAAAATGTGCCCTAAGCATCCTGATTGTAGGCTGATCTTTCAGTGTAGGCCACTTTCTGAGTGGGGATGTTAATCCATGGAAATGGCTATGCACCTCCCAGGGAGAAGCAGATGAGGCTCTCTGAGGCTTTCCTGATGAGCTTTATCAGTGAGGCTGATCTGAAAGGATTGGAGAAAGAGCTAAGTAGAGGGTCCATGAAAGCAACTGTTGAAATTGGAGGGAAAACTGTTTGGAGGGAGAGCAAAGCAGAGGCAGTATATTGGCTAAAGGAAAAGGACTGTGGCAGAGGCTTCTCAGCTGGAAAGGGTGGAGCTCTACAAACTCATGTTCTCCTGCTGTAAGCACGGAGAAGAAAAGCCCTTGCTAGATATAGTGGCTTCAGCTCTGCCACCATGTTGTCAGCCTCCTCACCATAGTGTGATGTTCCTCCATGCCAGCAGCATGACTGTCCACAGCCTGGGAGCAGGGTGTGGAGTTTTGGAGCTCATGATACTGGTACGCATCAGTACTGGCATGAAGGGAATTGGGTTGTGGGAAACTGAGCCGTGGATTATATTCTCTACTTCTGAGTCCCCCAGCTGATGGCTCATAGACCACTGGTGATCCATGAGAACTCAGAAGATGGCCTGTGAAACAGCAGAGAAATGAAGGAATACAGCAAACTCACAGATGCCTTCTTGCACACCCAACCTTCTGTTTCTGTCCTGGGGAAAAAAGCAGAAGAAAGGTCAGACACTGGAACCTGTTGAACACAAGTGCCAGCAGTGAAGGGGTCAAGGTACCCTTCTTTGTGGAGAGCATTGGCACCATCTGAGTGCAAGGGAGAAGCAAGAGGGATGTGGTGAAGTGCCTGCCAGTAACTGAGGGAGGCAGAGAGAGATTCCTGAGAAGTCCAGAAAATATTTTGAAAATGGGGACCCAACCCAGCATGGCAAATGCAGCATGACCCTTCCTAACACAGCATGGGGAAAACAAAGAGCATCCCAGCTGCTTGGATACTTGACACCAGGATCACACTCAGCAGCTCTGTTCTCTGGTGCTGCTTGGAGCTGATGACTGAGGGTCATTTCCAGCATGGGATTTCATGTGTGAAGCCTATTCAGTGTACAGCAACTGCTGAGACTTTCAGAGGGCGTGACTCAAGTTAAAGGCCAGGAAATGAACACAAGAAGCTGTTGCTAGAAACCAAGCTGAAGCACGTGAAGATAATAAAATGGATGTCCAAATTGGGACCTCTTCTGGGGCTGCACAGTGCTGACAAGCTGACCTGGATGTGTCACATCTCTCAGCTTCACAGCTCCTGACACACTGCACCAGCTCTCCCATATGTCAGGAGTCACATTCCCCACTGCTGGAATGCAGCCACCTCTGGAGCAGAACCCAGCAGCTGTTTAAAGAATTGACAGAAACAAACCAGGGACAGGATGCAAAGACACAATCAAAGTGGAGAGGAAAACAGGGAGGAAAAAATGTCAACCAAGTCCATAAGGGTGAGTGTGGTGGTCATAATCAAATGACAAAGAGCATGGCAATTTACCAGGCATCAGCAGAGCTAAAGGGTATTTTCTGCTGTCCTGAACCAAACATAGTAACACAGCTTATCTGGGATCCTTTTACATATGGTGCCCTGCCATATTCCACTGTGTTACAGCTGAGATTGCTGATGTAGACTGATATAGTATTTTAACTGATTCTTAGTAATCCATGAAGCCATGATAAATTGGAAGAAAACATAATCTCTTTGTCTTTGGTGGATAAAGAACATGAGATATGGTTTCTCTCTTCAAGCCACTCTCATCATTGGTTAAAGCGGTTAACGTGTTTCTGCTTTTCCAGCCATGATCCTCAAACCATCTTGGACACTCAAAGAGGAATGATCTAGAAAATAATCTAGACACATTTTTAAATGCTATCAGAAAAGTCAGGAATGGTTAAAAGCATGAGCATCTGTGTGGTTCAGATTTATCTGCTGAGACATGAACCTTGCAAGGAAGGACCACTTCATGTGAGTCCTGTTCCTCAGCAAAGTGCCTAGGCCTCTAGGAGAAGGCGTTTCACTGGATCATCAGATAATTCAATTGGAAATGTCCTCAGGAGTTCTATGGATCTACTTGTTAATTCGGAGGCATCAGTGGGCTGTTGGTTTGGTGCAGCAGAGCTACTCTTACCTCCTTCTCTTCCAGCCCAGTACTGAGTATTTATCTGAGCTAGTCAAGAGTATCTGGACTGGTAATTACCTCCAGACTCCAGCTTAAAAGCAATTAATTAGAACGAGCCACCAGCTGAATCCTGCAAAGAGACTGCTGTGCAGAGACATCCAGGCTTTGTGTGGTGGCACCAATCTGAACAGGCTGGCCCTTGAAAGGAGGTGGCACAAGGGAAGAGAAGCGGAAGGTTTTGAGGTAGATAATGGAAGAATGAAGAGACAGGAAGCCCTGAGTTCCCACACTGTCATTTCCCCTGCCATTTCAGTCCAGAGAAAGCCCTCTGCTCCCCCCACCCCAGATTACCCCTTGCCACCCTTATGTTTGGCTACTTGGAAAACCATCTACAAGGCTCCGTGCATTGCATTCAGTGTGCAGCCACAGGAACAGCAGCTGTCTGGATTCTCTCCAGCTGTCCAGTGAGAGAAAGGGAAAATTATTTAGTAGTAGCAGAGAAAAGGGGGTAAAAAAAAAAAAGAAGAAAAAGCCAGAAATCATTTTTTTGTGGCACACTATGACGCACAGATTTGGGAATGAGGGTTGTGAAAGCTTTTTGTTTAGCTTATTCTTTTCTGGTCTGACAGCTGATAAGTCCCACAGCTCAGAAACATCTGACAGGACTGGCTGAACTAAATTCATCTTTCATCTGCCCATCATGCTCCTGAAGTGGAGAGTGACAGAAATGTTTCTCCTCTGTCTGAACACTGCTCTCCTTCCTTTTCCCTCTTTCGTGTGCTGTTGTTTGGAGCTTGGGAAAACTGGTTTCCTTCCTGCCTACAGCTTTCTCCCCAGGTTCGGGGCAGCATCCGTCTGCCCTTGCACCTGCTCCCTACAGCTGTGAGCTGCCTCTGCTGAAACCATTTGCACCCGACCAAGCAGCAGGCTGCTGGGGCCCCTCTGGCTTTGCCTTGACTCCTTTCCCTGTCATATTTTCCTTGCTGCTCTTGCAATTAGCGCGCTTGTTCGCTGCTCTTCTCGCTAGCACCTTCTGCTTTCCCAGCACACTCCCCTTCTAACCACCCTCGAGTCCTTGTGTGCTTGCTGCAGCAGGGCTTCTCAGTGGCAGCTTTCGAGACGCAGCTTCTCTCTGCTTTCTCTTTGCTCTATGTCCTGTCCCCAAAACTGCTGAGAATCCACCTCCTGAGGGCACAGATGTATTCATTGTGTTTGGGTGCTACAACCATTACCCTTTCAAGTAAGGCTACATCAAGAAAATACACTCCTGGCAGACCAACAATTGCCACAGGCTGGGAAATCTGAGTGTTTTCGTGGTGCATGCTGAGATGACAGCAGTGAAGGACAGCAAGGAGCAGTATCTGAATTTGGGTGACCTGTATATCTTTCCGTGTGAGTTAATAATCCTCCAGGATTATTACCAGGTGTCCTCTCTGCTTTGTTAGTGCCCATCCATAGTGAATTTTTTATTGTGGGGATAAGTAGCAACCTCTCTGAGGCAGGAACTACCATTTCAGTTGAGGTCATGTATCATCTAGAATCAGGTGTAGACCTTGGATAAGGCACTTTCTAGCCTGTTAGTAGGTGACAGAGAAGTATTAAAGGTTGCAAAAGAAGACCCCAAACTACTGAATGGAGATGTTTTATTCCAAATGTGGGGTTCTTTCCCATAGATAGGTGAGGAATAAAATAACAGGAACAATTAAAAAAAGAAAAAGAGGCTATAAATTATTTGTATTACAAATGGCATTGTATTCTGCAATAAATTTTAACAGCAAGGAAAACAATGAATTCTAATAAAAAAACCCCACCAACCCAAACAAACCACCCTCCTGACTACCGGGAAATCTTGCTGTGCTTTCTGCAGCAGAAAATCAATGATCTAATTTCACTTGAACTTGACAGGCTGTATCTCCCAAATAAGGCACACCATTGGACACACTTGAAAATGTAAAGCTGTTTCGGCAAACTCTCTCCTTTGCATCACAAGGTTGTCATTTTGGTCTCCAGTGATTTGTTTTCTCATGCATGTGTTTTGCTGAATTAAAGCAAGCACCTGTTTTGCAAAATGGGACCTCTAACATTTTATTCACTCATCTCTTGTAATAGGCTGTACATAGTGATTTTTTCTGCCATGGGTTCTGCAGTCCTTTTCTCCCACAGACCCCTGGCTCATCCCTTCCCAGATTCAAAACTATGTGTCCAAGTTACGTCTGGCCACCAGCTGGGCCCCAAAGTCTGTGCAAGAAGCTTAGCTGAATCCTCCCCATATCTCATGGCTGGTCTCACAATATCTGTTTATATCCTGTAAATTAGTGCAATGTGGCCCCTAACCACGATCCTCACAGTTTTACAAGCAGTTACACAAGTCTTGCCAGGCCAGTCAAGAACCTGGATGGGATGATAAAAGCTCTCGGTTTAGTGTGCCTAGTGGATCTTTGCAATGCAGCTTGAACAACAGAGGAAAAGAGGGCAAGAAAGAGGAGGAGGGGGAGAGAGAAAGAGTCTCAACTATTTTGTTGAGTTCCCGGATCTGGTTCAGCACCATTAAGAAAGGGGATATTGAGGAGTGCTTTTCATTCCACCATTTTGCAGTGGGTAATTGCTTTCCACACGGTGCATTGGGTTTTGATGTGAGTCCAGCTGCAGTAACGCAAGCTACGGCAAGGGCTGTTCCAGTGTAAATGTGTTATTTGAGTGTCTCTTTGCTCACACTATGACTAAACAGAAGCAGCTGTGGCCAGAGGGCCATCAGTGCTTTGTATCACACAATCTGGCATTTAATGGAAAGCTTTCAAAAAAAACTTTCTTTTGAAAAAACTTCCTTCCATTGCTGGAAGTTTTGAAGAAATTAATATTTTGCATGATGTAAAAGAGTGCCTTGAGAAACAATTGTCCTTTCCAACACAAATACAAGCCTGGCCCCATCTCTGCCACCAATATGACTTTCACATGCTATGAACCAGGAGCCACCAATGTATGTCAGCCAGGGAAGCCACCTGTATATTTCTGGAGGTCATCAGCTTCAAGAAAATATGTAAAGCAGGAGTAAGGACAGTTTGGAATAACAACACTACATTGCTTAGGCAGGGCAAGAAGACTTATAATCTACAGGGATGAAAATTCCTTATTACTCAGCTATTCAAAATTAGCCTGAAGAAAGCACCGAAGGGGAACAAGATTACCTTAGCACAAAAGTGCAATAAATGTCTCTTACCCTGTTTCTTTTGGGACTTGCACAAGGTTTTATCCGTCAGCAACAACAGGAAGATCAGGGCTTAGGGTGAGCAGCCCTTACTGACTCCAGGAGAGTCAGGCAAGCAGGGCAAAGATACATGTCTGTGGTAGTTGTAAGATTTGGGTTTGGCTCGCAAGAAGCAGCAGCCAAATCTTTGCGGAGAAATGTTCTATTAGGCATCTCTTAAAATTTGTTTTGAGATTATTTTCAGGCCTTCAGGAGCACACTCTTCTTAATGGGGCTACTTGCAGCCTAGGCCAGTTGACAAAGCAAGCAAACTAGTGAATGAATGGAAACATAAAGATGGACCATCTAAAAATAGGCCCATTTTGTATTTATTGCCCTCCTCAGAAAGAAGCAAGGAAGCAAGAAAGATCTACTCAATAAAAAACATTGTTCCCCAAAGGTGTCATATTCCTTAATTGCAGCTAGAAGCAAGTGACTTTCTCAGGTTTGGTGCAATGAGCCTTTGGGAACCACTGGGGTTAAAACTCAGGATCTTGAATCCAACTTTTATTTCCCCCTTGAAATCCTAGACCACACAACTTTCTGATTATAAGTGTATGGGCACATCTATGCACATGGAGAGGAAGCTCAGCATCACATAGGTGGTCTGCTCTCTTTCTGAGTGGACACATGTGGTAACAGAGGTGAAAACCATGAGTCACTCAAGAGAAGAAGGATGCTGGTTCTGAGAAGTCCATCAGCTGCCTGTAACTCTCACCATCTGAACTTTATACCTTTCAGTTTCAAATTCAATCTGGTTTTTTGACTGGCCTTGATGATTAAACCATAATTTACCAAAGAATTTCCTTGGTAATTAATTTCACACGTTCATTACAGACCATTTGGCTATAAACACATGGATTTCCTTTTTAACTCTTCATTTCCTAAGTTTTCAATAGAGAGGTTCCAAAGCTAAACCACAGGAATGGTCTATGTAGCTCAGGTTTATTAAATCTACCCCACCGTGTCAAGTGTCTACAGCGCATACAATTATTCGGGCTCAGCTACAGTTATGAGAGAATTCATTTCACCCAAGGGTAGATTAAGTCTCTAAGTGTTTTGTATCAGAATGGTGATACTCATGTTGCAAAATGAGATGGAAATGCTAAATTCCTAGACTCTACTCAGATCCCAGTACATGCTCTGGAGTTCATGACTTCCAAAGCCAGGTTCAGTCAACTACTTCCTTTCCACACATACTGCATAATCCATGTGCATAAGACAACACTAAAAAACTTGTGTAAGTGCCAAAGGTCAAGCTCCTTTGGATCTTCTGTGGGAAGTAAAGCCAAGGTAAAATTAACCCTAAACAGACAGAATGTCTAGTGTAAGAAACAACAGATGGAAATACATACAGTCAGTTTTATCAGCAACTTTTTAATACCGTCAGATAATGAAAATTTCAGGCTACTCAGGTAAAAATAGACAGGAAAGAAAAGGCAGGGAAAGTTGTTAGTATCTGTCTCTTCATATATGGTATAAAGAATCCAGCAAGCAATTGCTATTGAAGATTAGAGAAAGTCCCAGACTCCAAGAGAAGTCCTGTGATTTGTGCCTGAAGGTGATGGAGCCCTGAGGAGTAAAATGCTGAAAGATTCGTTCTGACACCTCAGTTATCAGATGTGACTGTATGAAGAATTCATCATGCTTCTCAGTCTTTTCACTTTGGACATCTATGCTGTAAAATATACTGATTGTAAAGCAGCTCCTTGCAGTGGAGAGATTATCTATCATGAGATGAAAACCACTGTTTATTTTTCCTCATTTATCTTAGTTTTATTTTCTGAGGAAAATGTTGCAGTTGTTCATCAGTTTTATCCTGATTAAAGAAGTTTTCACAGGAGAGCTTCTGTGAGGACACTGCTGAAAGGAAGCCTGCTGTAGTTTGTGAGATCAGAGTGGATGGCAAGTCTAGAGAGATGGCTCCTACCTAAACAGAAGTTTGAGACACAGGAGATGCAGACTCCATGAGGGTCTGCCATAGGAGACAACAAAACCAGAATCTGATCAGAAAAATCTCCTTTTGGAAGTTCTCCAAACTTCCAAATATTGGGATTGTGGAACCCAACACAATCTATCCACTGAGAACTTTGGGGTCTGGGAAGATAGCTACCTCCTTTTAAAGGATACTCACCAGCCTGTCTCTTATGCTCTGAAGCTGATGGAGGCCTCAGGCCCAGCCTCCTGCCTCTGCCCTTCCTTGTACATTGTGCTCATGCCCTCTGGCTATCTCAGGGGCTCTCTGCTGACTCTTCACCTGCTCTAGATTTCTCTCATACTGGGAGCCCATAACTGTCAAAGTATTTCAGATGGAGGCTCTTGAGTAAAGAATTAAAGAAATGATAACTTTCTGTAATAATTTAAAAGTCCATTGCCTCACTGTCTCCTTGGCTGTTTCTCCTTTCCGTAGAAAGTCATTTAGAGCTGCTAAGCACTGTGCAAATCTTTTCTTATTTGCCCCTGAACCTGACTGCCAGAGAGTACCTGTCCATCATTGTTACAGGCTGACAACAGCATTGCAAAGACCTGAGGATTTCCCAGTGGTATGATGGTTTTATCTGGGCTGACTTTTGCTGTTTGTATGCTGCATTATAGCTCATTAAATCAATAGCAGCGATTCGCCAGGGAGGAGAAATACCAGGCAGTTGTCTAAAACCTAACCTGTAAATATCATGGGGTGTGTTTTGCTTTGCTTTTAGCTGACAGATGAGACAAGTAAAAGGATGTTTATCCTCTATGTCATTGGAGGGAGAGAGATTTGTATGGACAACTCATACTGTGTAGAAGTTAACCTTTCCCCTCAGGCTGGAAAAAGCTTTGTGATAGCCTGAAATCATCTTAACAGCTCCTTCTGCCCCCAGCAGCCACAGATCCCTCCCAGCCACATCTTTGAGTCCCCTTGAGAGCCTGCCCTTCTCGTAGGAAGTGCCCCACTGCCTAACAAGCAGATATAAGACAGCATTGAAGAGACAACATGTTCTCAGACAAAATGTTCCAAATATAACAAGTCTATTTTTATTAAATTTGACCAAAGGCCTCCCTGCTTCCTAATCAGAGAGCCTGATTTGCTGACTCCCCCAGACCTAGCTGCCCTGGCTTACTACAGCTGTATCGTGAGATAGAATTACATTTTCATAACGATTCAAATCTGTTCCCAGGTCCCTAAGTATTTTCAAAAGAAGGATAAAAATAAAGAAAGTAGTTTAAAGAAAAAAAAAAAAGAAGAAGGAAAAAGGAAGAAACCCCCTACACATTCTCCTGTAAAATCCAGGCTCCAACCCTGAACTGTGTGTGGTCTTTTGGCTTCCTCAAGACATGGCTTATTGCACTGGTCTGGATGCTGTCCTACCAGCACAGCTTGCTGGCCAAGCCCAGATCCCAACAACAAAGTCACCTTGGCAGGTGCCAAAATAAACCTCAGCCTCCAGCTACCTGCACCGACTGCTGATGCTTCCCTGTGTGTTGTAGGCCATGAGGCTGAAAGGCAGCACCTTTTCCCTCCACTCCTCTGATCTGTGTCACCTCTCAGCCCTAGTCTTTTTTATTCAGGGGAGCCTTCACAAGAACTATTTTTTAATGCTCTTCATTTTGAAAAATGTGAAATTGTCTAGAGAGAACTGGCTGTGAAATGGACAGAGACTGAGAACTGTGTATGATATGGAAGCTGCGTGTACACAGTTGTGGTTCATACCTGCAGCTTCAGCTTTTGGTGCAGCTTTAGGTTGTGTGGGTGTGCATGCGAGTGTGTCCTCATGTACACAGTGTGCAGGGTGTGCACCTGTGGGTTAATTCCAACGGGACTAATTTTTGGTGTCAGGCATATTGCTCACAACTGGAGTAGCTCCTCTGGGAGCCAGTCCAAGGTTTTACGATCACACAATCACTTCCATTGAATTTATAAGGTGCAACTAAAATTAGGAGGCATTCAAATTCGTGAGTGATGTAAAAGAGGAAGTTCCAGGTCATGCTTAAATTGGTCAGAAAATTACAGGAGTCAAGTAGGGAAAGGGTGCAGTCTGGCCAGTTGCAGGCACAGAAGGGGCAAGGGAAGCAGGGACTGGCAGGCGCACAGGAACATTGCTTTGTTCCCCTTCCTTTTATTAGCTGCAGTGGTTGTTTTTCCACATTCCACCATATAAAACAGACTAGGTCTCAGAGACCTACTTCAAAGTGAGCTGAAAGGCTGCTAATGACTTGCTTGGGCTCCAGAGCTTGCTCAGCTCAATGTGGCTTATGCTTTTAGATTGTGTGAGTGGGCACACCTGACCTGCTCAGGAGCCTTCACCTGCCCTGGATGCATGCCACACACGCCCAACTGTGTCTTTCAATGTCCACTAGAATTATTTTCTATAAAATATGAATTAAAACATAAAGGTGAGTTAAAACAAAGAAATGCATGGGGTCTGGAGGAGCCCAGTACTTTCTCTGTTTGCAGCACAGTGGATCTATATAAGGTTCCCAGATTTCAATGAGCAAGGACAAAAGTAAACTTTGGAGTTGCCTTCCAAAACATTTACAGAAGTTAAAGTACAGAGTATAAATAATTAAAGATAAAACAGAATAAATAACTGTACAAAAATACAAAATCCAAAAGGAGGATGAAGAAGAAGGGAAGAAATAGTAGTCCTTTCCCCACAAAGACTTGTGAAACAGCTGACTGAAATGTCAAAGGACACAGGTTTTGGAAGCTGTATTTCAGCTCTGCAAACTTGTTTCTGTACCTTTTCCTGGTTCAACATCTGTGATCCATATTTTATCCCCCCAGTGCTCGTTGGAGGACTTCATTTCCCAAGAGTGGGGAAGGTGACACATTGTGCTCAAGGTCTGTGGGTTCAGATGTTGATAGGGGTTCACAAGGGGAATGGCTTAATTGTTTCAGATGAGCATCAAAACTCTCAACTAATGTTCAGCCCAAGCATAATGCTCTAAAAGAAGGTTCAGAAATACTGGCACAAGTGGATGCTGTTGATTATTTACACTGGGTTCATGTGTTTTACAGGTTGTTTTAAGCCTTGTTTGCTAAAGAAGCAAAGTCTGTGCTACCCAGCTCTTTCTGTTCATGCATGGCTGTGTGTCCTTGCCATTCCCAGGACTTTCTGAGTCCTGGTTTGCCTCCCATCTGTGAGAGAAGCACAGCTACCAACAACGTTACATTCTTAAAAGCTCTGAGAAGCTTGGCAGCTGGACACCAGGACTCTCACTGCGGTGTGGGAGGGAGTGTGAGGATGCCTCTTCTCACACACCACAAGGACACTTTGTTTCATCTGCAGGGAAAACTGTGATGGAACTTGCACCATAAGGCACAGTGATGAAGAGAAAAAGTACACGAAATCGGCACTGGTGTCAGTTCTTAGAGAACTGCTGTGAGCAGCATGTTGCAGGAGTTACAAGAATATGAGGGAAATGGTCAAAAGGGAACTCTGGGTACTCAGCCTAGCGGGTGGATGGAGGGCTTATGTTCCCAGGCCACCAAGATGATTTGAAAAGTTTTATTGTTGGTCCCTACAAACCTAGAAGCAAAACTGACAGGATTTATTTTCTTCATGGAGAGGTGCAAAAGAGCAAAGTCCAGAGGCAGTTAACCTGGAGACACTTAACTTAAAAAAGATAAATTTGTTGAAACTCAGTATTTCCCTAAATCAAAGGGTTTGAGGGAGGGATTTTTCTTTAAAAATTAAAAAAAACCCCATCTGTTTTGCCATAACAGTGCAACTATTTGTTTAAAAAAATGAATCTCTTCTTAAACTGATTTTTACCACACATTTTTTCCCTCAGCAAAGTAGAAAAAAAAAGTTAGTGTTTAAATGTGTTTTAATTTTCTAAAGTATGAAGGAAGAAATAATTCAATGTTTCATGGCAGGAAACCACAACAATTTTAGGGGCAATCAGCTTTCTCCCTGAAATGAAATATTGGATAGAAACATAATAAAGTGATCTACCTGAATTACTTCCTGATCAGAATAAACCTACAGCTTTTCTGGTTGAGAGAAAACCCTACAGTAAGTTTTTGCTAAACACTGCTGGACTTCCCTCCCATCCCACCTTCAGCTCAGATGCTGCATCTTTCGTAAGGAAGTGGAGTCACCCTGGCAGGTGGATGTGGTTAGCTGCAGTCACGTCATAAGTAAACATGGTGTGTCTCTGGGGAGCAAAAGGAAGGAGAGTTCATTTCTGAGACAGGAGGCAGCTGGCAGGCAAAGTCCAGGAATAGCCACACTGTCTTCTCCAGAAGAAAGTTCAGGCTCTCTCTTTGCTTGGCTCATTGGGTTTGTTGTTGTTATTCTTGTCTGAGAGACCAAAAAAGTCCCAGAAGGACACAGAGGAGCTGTGATGAGATGCCAGAGCAAAAAAGCAGTGCTATAAAGTCCTGCAGAATGGAGAGGCATTTGCAGGGATGTCCAGGTTTTCAGAACTGCACACGAAAGTTCCTGTTTTGGGAGTTGGGTTTTGGGAACCCGGGCTGGCAGCTGTGCCTCCTGCGTGTGCTGGCGGTTTCATTTCTCTACCCAAACACGGGGTTGTCTGCATTTCTGTAGTGAAAGCTGATATTGCAAGAGAGGAAAAAACAAATCAAACAAGGGAAATGTGTTTCATTTGACAATGGGTCTTTAGAGCCTGCATTTTTTAGAGCTAGGCTTTTGGAGTATAAAAAAAAAAAGAACAATTCAAGTCTGAGATATGTGCAAAATATAGCTCAAATCTAAAGGCTGTAACTGTGTGAGAAAAGTCAGATGTTAAACAATCACAGTTTTATTTCTCCCAGCAAGACAGACTGTGCACCTGTAGCCATTATTGTCTCTACTGTATAAAGTGAAAATGAATATCACATTGTATTGAAAACCCTCATGGAATACAATTACTCAGCAGGAACTGTCCTAAATCTATCAGCTGTAGCTCACTTGTAATTTTGTGGGACTAATGCAGAGAAATGTTTCTTCATGCATTGTTTGCCCCTAGCCTTTCCCTGATTAATACATTTCATCTACTTTTGCTTACGATGGCTAAATTGCTTGTAAAAGATTAATTACCTATGGGAAGTGTCTGTCTTGGTCTGTAGGAATGACATTATGCTGAACATTAAATGCTGACACTATTAAACTCTGCCAGACATGTTTTGATATAATAACTCGGCAGACCACAAGTGAAATGGGTCCCTCATCAATTCACTACCTCATTGTTTTTCTGTCATCAGCTAACTTTGGGATATAGTCTCAGCTGGCAAAACTCAGAGTTTCATTCATGTAAGTGGAGTAGCTTATTACGGCTTTTTATTTCCCTGGAAGTTTTGTTGAGTTTCCAGATGCAGAAGGGAATTTTTTTTCACCAACAGCCTTGACCTGAGATACAGAAGCTGCCATTTTCCAGACATATATGTGGGCTAGTTGGGAAACTGAGGATATATCAACTGAATTCAACTTTTTAAGACTAAACATATTTTTCTTGTTGTGTTTCAAAATTATTATTTTGTCACTTTAGGAAGTAGAAAGGGGTTTTGCTTTAGTGGGTAGAAAGGACAAATGAATTTCTGCATCTTTTTCCCACTGGAATGAAAAGCAGAAGAGATTCGAAAGAACTGAGATACAGCAGTGGTAGAGGAACCTCCTAACAGTGAGAATGATATTTTTAAAATCTTAGGAGATTTTAAAGTCTGATTTCTTTCTCTACATCCAGTTTTTACTTACCTATTGCTTTACCTTTCACTTAGAGGAGTTGTTTTCAACCTCCTGTTGATTTGCTGACCTCTCAACAGTTTCTGTGAAGACTTGAGCTCTGCAGACTGGCTTTAGCCTGCTGAGTTTTGTCTCGCCTCTCTTGATGGTAAAGTGTCCATGTGGATCACAGGTTGCCTGACTTGCACCTGGGAACACAGGCTCCACTCCTACACCTGGTCACATGGCTCTGCCTCCAAGAGTAGATGGAAGAAAAGATCATCCAGATACCCCTGTCTTTGTTAGCAGTGTTGCATATGGTATGTAGCTTTGTCTCTGGGGACTCTCACCATGATGGACCAGAAAACAGCCTAGTTGCAGCTGAATAACTAAACAAATTTCTTGAAGCAAAAAGGATCTATATAGCCTCCTTTGAAATACTGAATAACTCACTGTATGAATTAGGAAAACCTGCTTTCAAAATCCAGTTAGTTTCTTCCCCTACAGCTGCATTTCTCATTACTGCTGCCTGTTTCCCACTTGTCACCAAGGTACTGGTGACTGCTCTTGTTCCTCCCCTGCTTCCATAATTCCGTGCCCCCAAATTTCCCACCTACAGCTTGTGTGCAGCACTCACTGCTGACCCCATGTTGGCCCCCTCCTGTGCCGTACTGTCCAGCTTTGACCCTTGGACCTGGTTGGAACTTCTCTGGTCCCCAGTGGAAGCAGATATGTGTGGGTGTCTCACCACACCAGGGTGGTAGACACTGTCATGTACTTTTGGGCCTTCTATCACTGTCTGCTGACCTACCCTCAGCATGTGTGAGGGTTTGCAGGCTCCGTGGTACTTAAATCAAATCCCTCTGACCCTCCCCCTGAGGATATTATGCTTGGATCTCTTGGTTGCAGATGTACTTGTGTAGAGCAAGGAGTCGAGGATGGGAGAACATGGTGCATCTTTCAAGGATCAGCATTTTCAACTGTAAAACCTTTTGTTCTGTAATCTGGGATATTTCCTAGCAGTCCACATGGAGAAGAAAAGGGGCATTGTCTGGTGAGTGCCTTCATTACTAATCTCTCCTGGATGCATTTTAATTCATTTTAAAGACTCTGCCTCCTGTCAGACCTTTCGTTTGTTAAAGGGGTTTGTTAAAGAGATTAACTGCAAGGGGAATATGAACCTCAAAACACTGTGTCCCTTCCCCCAACCCCTCCTCCCTTCCCCCCAAGATTAATATTACAGTAAAAGGAAGAGAAAAGGTACTTTCTGTGAAACACATTACAAGACTTTTAGGAAGAGGGAAGGAGGAGGAGCAATGGAGCGTGATGGACTCTTTAACTCATGGAGGAGATGGAAGGTGGCAGTACTGATATAACATTTTTCCAGTTATATTGTTCCCCATCCATGTGTCTGTGGAAGCTTTGTGCAAACACAGCTGTTTGTTAGGAATGCCAGCTTAGGGAAACAAACCATCTGCCTCAATTTGCTTTTACTCCTGTCTTCTACTCATGTGGGAGCTTGGAATAACTTGCCCCACTCCTTAAAAACATATGTACCATAAAAACCTTTAAACTGAAGTCCAGGCCTTCAGCCAGCTGAGGGAATTAGGACTTATTGGTTTCCCACATCGACTTCCTCACCCAGGGATCTCAAAGCCCTTTGCACAGCGTGGGAAGTGGCAAAGTCAACAGAATCACTATGTGGAACTGTGAGTTTAATTTCAAAACTCAAGGTCTCAGTAGAGATGCACATTTCATGGGTTTACTAGAGAGATTCCCTCAAATAACTCAAAGAACTATTTCAGTCCCTCTTGTCATCCATAAGAGCTGAAAGTAATTTATTTATGTCCCTATGAACTCTTAATCTCCCTATGGTTGAATCAGCCTTCAGAAGTTCTTGAAAAGGATAACAAAATGAAGTACCATGCAACAGCAGAGTGGTGTATCCTGCTCAAGAGCATGGCTTTCTTACCTACATCTCAAAGTGGTCCTCTAACATCCATTTAGCAAATGCTGCAATATGAGTACGGAATGTAAAATTAATCTTTTATGGAGAATGCTTACAGAGCAGATGGATCACATCTTCATTACCCATTGCAGTGTAAGGACAGAGTATTCTTTCTGTTGCCTTCAGAGGGGATTGAGTAAGGACTGGTTGAGAAGGGAAAATAAGATACATTTCAATAAAGAAACATGCAGGATGTTGCCCTTAAGCAGAATGATCGTCTGAGTTGCCAGAGGATGGAGGAGTATTGCCTGGAGCAGGTTGGATACTGGGCACAATCCAACATAATCATGGTGTTGGGAAAGAGACAAGTGCCATATTGTGATGGATAAGTGGGACAACTGCCTGTAAGTATGAAGTAATTCTTCCACTCTTATTGCCATTAGTAGGGACTCAATACTGTTTGCAGTTTTGGTTACTGCTTTTCAGGAAAGATGTAAACCAGCTGGAAAGTAATAGGAATGATTGAAGATCAGACTTAGAAAGAAAGATTGAAAGAAGTAGGGTTGTTTAGTCTAGAGAAGAGAAACTGAAGGGATCTATGATGGATGTCTTTGTGCACACACAAAGCTGAAGAAAAAGGAGCAAAAAGAACAACCTCCTTTGCCTGTCAATGCAAACAGGGTGAGAGGCAATGGGTTAAAACTGAAGCAAACAGCTTTAGCAACTTGAGGCGATGTGTCCATCACATGGGCAGATGTGTCCATCAGAACTTCTGGAATCACAAGTCATAAAATCTGGAATGGCACAGGTATAACCATCTTACACTGGAATGGCTTTTTCCAGTGACTTTTGGAGACTTTGGCAATCTTGTTTGCTATGATCCTTTGTATTTTCCACATAGTGAGTCCAGGATGTCTGATTTCCCCAATGCTTTTCTAGCTCTAAAGGCTGAACACGTTCCTGAAAAAGCACATGAAATGATTGTGGATTGATTTGGGGTGAAATGGTAATTATTCAAGAAACAAACCAAAACCATAAAAAGCCTGATGAAGAAAAAGAAAAAAAGCTTCCCATCTATTATATTTTCTTGTTGGATTTTAGGTTTCAGGGATAAATCCATCCTGCCATGGTGCAAGAAAACTCCACACCCTCATAAAACCAATATAATGAGCAGAACATGGTAGCAAATCCTCCTGGTTTTGTTTTAGTTTGGAAGACATTAAAGAAAAGTGTTGTGCAGAGGGAATGGAAATGTTGCCCGGGTGCCAATTCCACAAGGGCGTGTTCTTCTAGAGCCAGGTATGTCACTCAATGAAAAGCAGTGTTCAGCTCCTGCCATGGTTTGGGGATTGGCCAAAGAGGTTGGAGAGGGCTGGATGGAAGGAGAAGGAAGCCTGGTACTTTTTGCTGCCAACTTTCTGCTTTTTGTCCAGCTTCCCCTGCAGAAATGACATCTGAAATGCAAGCTGGCCTCTTTCCCTTCTGGAAACCTCAAACCAAATTTAATAGTAGGGGCTTATATTCAAGTGTCCCATAAAGTGTTGTAGAGAATTGTATCATTACTGGGGCATTTTGTGGTGTGGTCCAATATTTTAACCTGAAATCTTCCCCACCCTAAAATTTTGGACTAGCTGGAGTGAATTGGACACACCTATTGGACACACTCCTATAGATATTTATTAGTTTGTTTTACTTCACTGTTTTTTGTCTTATGAACAGAGCAAGAACCTATTATTCTAGAGAGTGGCTAAGCAGTGACTATACCCCACAAGTCTCTAAGCTGACATTCATAGCAATGGAAGGAGGAATGATAGTAAGACAATGGAGAACCCAGACAAAATGTACCCATGTTTACCACCTGCAAGAGAAAATTTGACTCAACACCTCCCTACCTTGGGCTCTGGCAAGCAGAATGTACATGGAACAGGGTGCCTGCTGCTGGACTGGGCTGTAGTTTGACATAAGTGGAAGTGATTTTAGCCTACTAGTGCAATGGATGCACCTATGTGCTGCAGACAGCTTCGCAAGTAACAAGTACTGAAGCACTTCCCCTCTCTCTTGACATCCACAGAATCTGAAAGCAATTTTCTTGAACACCACTCTATCCCTATGGAATTTCACTGCTTTTGCCCCTATTGTGTGCCACAAGGCTTTCCCACAAGGGTTTAATCTTTTGCTGCCTCAACTGAGAAATCTGTGGAAGCAAAAAGAGCACAAGACACAATAAAGAAGAAAGAAAGCACAGACGGGAATTGTTCAGCCTTGTTCCAAGATGCCCTGTATGCCTACAGCTGAGATTCTTCTGAAATTCACTGGTACTAACTAGCATTCATCACTCCAACCCACAGCAATTTACTGGTGGCGATTTTCCGCTTCCAGCTGGTGGCCTCCTGACCTCAGAGGTTAAGATAATTTTCATTCATGCTACTGAACTTGGCATCTGAATTTTAATGTCACTTTTTTTGCCTCCCAGCCCCTTCTGTTTTCCTGGTATATGCTTAGAGCTTGTGCAATTATTTCAGGGGAAAGGGAGAAGTAATTAGCCACTCCCAAAGCATGTCAGCAGTACATGGCAAGAGGGCTCCTGCATGGTAGTGCAAACCTTGTATTGTCAGGTGAGTGTTGTGCTGCTGGGAGACAACCTTTGTTGGCCAGGTCAGTTGTCTGACATCAGCCATGGAGTGTGGAAGAGAAGGGACCATACACAGACGCCCAGCAGGCACTAAGAAAAAGTTACAAGAAAAGGTGGAAACACCATCAAAGGGACAATCAGTGGGAAGACAATAAGGTATATTTTGAGTTTACTCTTTCAGTATGCTCATTCAACCCAGCTGTTTGGGGAACAACCAACACCAGAGAGAGTTTGGTGGCCAAGATACCACCATTTTGACTCTGGGTAGTGAACCCCAGGGACATTCTGGCACTCAGTGAAATGGAGGTTAGATTACTGTCTTTGCTGACCTACAACTGGATGTATCCACATTCTATATCAGGTCAATGTTGTACTAAAGTCCTTTGAAAACTCTGGGAAAAAGGAACCAAAATTTTCCATGAATTTTCTGTTACTCATCTTCTCTTCAGCCTTACCTTTATTTGTAGTCCTTTTGTGTAAGTTCTTAATCACAGAGGATAAAGTCAGAAAGAAACTTAGGAACTCCCATTAAGAAATATATGGCTGAATATATTTCCATTTATTTATCCAATACCTGGTAATGAGGCTGGGATTGGATATTGACCAGAGTGTCACAGCATATATTGTCACCATCACACCAAGAGAAAATGAAACTGCTCTTTTGTCACTATTACCCTCTATTTAATACATTTTTGGTTTTTATTGATTGCTGTCATACTCTTTAGAGCCCAGAATTCCTACTTGGGAATGTCATAGTGTTTCTGGAACCCAGAACAAAGGTGTTGACCGTGGCAGCTATATATATATATATTTTTTTTCCTTTAGGTGTAACAAAACATAAAGAATTTGGTTTCTATGACAACCTCTTCTCTCTCCTGAGGTGTTCACCACCAGTGAGATCTGTTCACTCCACTTGCCCAGCCGCAAATGACATTCAAGACCAACACTCTCTGAATTCTGCAGTTATTCATGAAAACAAAAAACTGAGCAACAACAGCAACATTTACTAATTTGTTTTTCACACTAAACAGAAGTTTCCCTTTCTGCATTAAAGTGTGGAATCTCTGAAGCTGTGAATCTGAAAGGAAAACCTCCATCTGTGTCTCCGTGTGTTCCCCTGGCCTCTCTACTATGCTCCAGGTTAACTGAATATCAGAACAGATCAACACTGGCAAGAGAAATTAGTGCCTCATTTGCCCACAGTGTTAGGATGGGAATCATCCAAATTTTGCTGATACTGATGTTAAATCAAGAATAGAACAAAAAAAAACAGGCAAACCCAGGTCTCTGCTGGGAAAGCAAAGTAAACTGGCTCTGGAGACACCTTCAGACATCTTCATACTCACTGAAGGTATCCCTGATTTATTATTTGCCCAAATTATTTCCTTCACTGTAGACATGTCTGTTGGCCAAAGTTGAGAATTGAACCAGGGATGATCGGGGCTACCAGTGTGGCTTTTCATATGGTGAAGGAAGAGCCAAGTTAGAACTGAGACTGAAGGGTAATCTAGTAAAAGACCCTCGCAAACACTTCTGAAAGTTAACAGTGTGGTGGACCCTTCCCCATAAGTTTTTCTCTCTTGTCCTCCTTTTGTTTCCCTCAGGAATCCTCTAAATTTTCATTATTTTGAAAATTGCTAGCTTTGGACATGCTTTGTTACTGACTTCCATCTGGTGCTGTCATTTAAGCTGGAGCTAAACGGGTTGTCACACGCTCAGAGATCAGCATAAATGCCCTGGCATCAAAGGTTCACAGCCACAAAGGACCAGGCTGCTTCTGAAAAGACTCGAGGATCAAGTCCATTGCAACGCAAATGTGGCCGATTCCCTAGCTGGTGTTTTGTTTCTGTCTGGGCTTAGAGAGGGGAGGCTGAGGACAAGAAAGGAAATGTTCTGTGGGAAGATGATCTGGCATTTTTTCTCATTCTCCCCACACACGCATTCCAGAGAGTTATACACCAGATAAGCAGCAAGCACTGTTTGGCTGGCTAACTGCTACACAAGCATTATGGACCATCTGGGGACTTATAAAGCCTGCAGGATATAAGTAGAGGTTGTGCTGGAATAGAGTCTGAGCTGGTATCCTATGTCTAAATACCAACACAGCTGCTTAGAGCAGGAAAGGGGAACCCTCCAAAGGAACAGAGGCAGGGGCTCTTCTTTATGAAGGATATTACTCCTGAGTAATTGAATTGGTTGTGACTCCTCATTTCAACCCATGAAATAAGATTCCCTCTAACAGAAGGAGCTGCGGGGGGTACAGCAACAGACTCAAAAGCCTATTATTATTATTATTATTATTATTATTATCATCATTATTATTATTATTATGTTACCACCACTGTCATCATCATCCTCATGATTATGATCATCATCGTTGTTATTATTTTGTTTCTTAAAGACCCTCTGAAGGCTTTTTTTTTGTTGTTTGTTTGTTTGTTTTTTGTGTTTTGAGATGCATAAGTTCTGGCCCTGGAAAAGAGTAATTGTGCTTCAGAAGAAGGGAGGATTATAAGACAGCACATTCACACATTCTGAGGAGAAACAGCTTGCTGGCTTTCACCACACACCTGGGTTACAGGAACAGGAATGCCATGGATACAATTTCTCAGGAGCTTTTAACAGGTGAACCAGGCTGACTGTGGGGGAGGAGTCTACCCTGAAAACAAACACATATCTGAGCTTGTGATATTTTATGAACAAGAGATATACTTGGGGCTCTGGGGTGGAGTGAGCTTGATCTAAAACAAACAGCATCTTTAGTCACGTCTGAAGACCTTGTTAAAATTCTTTCTGCTTGCAAATCCCTCTGATAGTAGGGAAGAACACTTACCTCCAATGTGACCCCAGGCTGGGTTTTTGCCAAGGGTGAATTTGCCCCTCAGTGACTGTTTTCTGAATCCTAAGCACATGCTGGCTTTTAAAAGGCCTTTTCCCAAAACACCAGACTCTACTTTGCTCCAGCTGTTCAGCTTCATGCTGCAGCCCAGCCTCCCCCAATGGCTGTTCTTCTCACATGTCATTCACGCAAATGCTGCAGCATAACACCCTTTGTAAACTAAGCCAGTGCCTACACAGGATCCCAGTGATGGCTGAGGGCTCCCCAATGTCACAGGCTTTGTAAGAACAAGGCACAACAACTCGCTGACTTAAAGAAGCTTCAGACAAGGAAAGAGAGGAAGGGGTCCAGGAATATGAAGGGAGGCTCTCAAGATTACTTGAATCACAAAATATTTCTCTCCTCTCAGTCTGCTGATTTTTAGCCCATACCTTTCTCCCCTCAGACAACAACTGTATTAGAGGGAAGTTATTCAACCTGTTCATGCAGATGACTGACATCACAATAATTAGTGCAAGTTTTGCAAGCAGTCTGCTTTTTGGTTGAACAAGGTGGTTGGTATGTCTCGTATACCCTGAAACCACTGGGGTTCAGGTGAAACTACATGGCACACTGAATAACCTTCTCTTTCTTTTGTTCTTCATAAATGTTGAGTGATTTTTTCAACAGAGACATGTCTCAAGTTCCAGAGAAACCCTTAGCCAAGAGGGGATGAAAAAAAAAGTATCAGTCATCCATCATATCATTTCCAAGTAATACTCAAAAAGTAAACATTGCAGAGCATACGTCTTTGAGGACAGATTTCCAAACACCTAATGTGGGAGATCCAGCTATACTCAATGCCAGCTCACTTCAGACATGGTTTTTGCAGAATGGTTTCAGATGGAGTGCAGAATTTGGTCTCCCTGCCTCACCAAAATGCTTACGGGTTAGGGCTATTGTAAGTTTTTGGAAAGTACTTCAAAAGGCACTTCAGTTGAAGAAATAATTATTATATAAGTTACAGCTGAGCATTTATAGGATAATTGCCTTTCCAGAAGTGTACCTCTAACACACCCTGGCATTGATGTTTTCAGTTCCAAGGTGAAGACCAAAACTAAATGAGATCAGCAGGAAATCCATATTCATTTCAAATTCATTTAGCTACCCCAGGATACAAAAATAAAGCCTTTTACAGTCAAATACAGAAGATCATTATAATAAGAAAAATATGGGCTAGATGAAGGTAAGTGATTAGGTATGTTTGAGCAACCATAGGCTTTTCAGGAGGAAATCAGTCCAGATTGTGTCTTTATTTGCAAATTCTACATTCAAATAAAGATTGTCATTCTATATAAATGAATTAAAAAGAGCTTCTACAACTTATTTGGGTCAAGGACCACAAATAAAAGAGGAGTTACTCAAAGCTAGAACAATTGGATGCTTCATATGAATCAAAAGGAAAATATAAACCCATGTGGCTAAAGGTAGTTCTTCAGTAATTTTCTCAACTGGTCCTTGAATCCATCAAGAGCTGTTCAGTAGGAAGACAAAAAAGGTGGCTCTGGAAGTCCACAAGCCTGAAATATCAGGGGCCTGAGACAGTGTTCTAGGAAGGTGTCAGTACATGTTTCCTCTCTTCTTGTGACTCTTTCTTGGGTTTCTTCATTGCCCATGGCCTGTTGGAGAATAGTCCATAGCTGGCACTGGAGAGCTTCTGCCATTCTTACAAAAAAGCCCTCTTAGGCTCCATATATTGGTGCTATCCTCAACTCTGGTTTCCTCACCTTAACTGAGTCCTCTTGCTTACATTTTACTTTCTTCAGAGTTGTTGCAAGTGGAGACATTCAAGAGAACCCACCAAAGAGGGCCACATGGGCCACGATGCCAATAACTGATTCTCCTCAGTGCAGCAGAGGTCAAGAACGTGTCTTTAACACCTGTAAGAAATACACGATGGGGAGTAGGTGTCAGTCCTCTGCACTGGTCCCTGTGAAATGCAAGAAATGCACTGAAGAATTCAAGATTTCAGGGTGTGCAGGAAAGATGTTCTAGAATGTTGCCAGATTGTTGCAGCTGCCACAGAATCGTCAAACTCTTCAGAATAATTTTTTGTGCTCCCAGAGCATTCTCAGAACAAATCTCATTTTTTCCTTTACCTGCTGTGAGGGAGAAAGAGCTCTGCTGGGAGGTTTTGTTTGGGTGGTGGTCCTTTAATCAAACATGGGGGCTGGTGTGTTCCTGATAAGGTAAAACTCTCCCTTGGCAAGCTCATTTTGTTCCAGAGAAAATCTCTGCCCTTGTCTGGATGGAAGGATGGAGGATTAGGAGAGTTTATGGAGGATGAGGATGAGAAGGTGGTGTAGTTCTTGTTATGCAGATTGGGAAAGGCTCCTGTCTCCAGATGGACACCCCAGAGAATCAGATAAGCCATTTAGTGTACTTGATGGCTCCTCATCCATTTAAATTGCTTTGCAGCTGGGTGCTTCTCCCAAGAACTTTGGAGAATCAAAGTATGGGGATAGGCCAATGCCATAAGTTCAATGAGGTGGATGATCTACTCCTCACCCATATCTGGGCCTTGCTCTGAGAAAGAATTGCAAGGACTTATAATGTTTAATAGGCAGAGGGGAGTGTGGGGGTGGTTTTGCCTGGAGGTAGCAGCACAACAGCTTGGGAGTGTTTCTCAGGCTCTGTTCTGCAAACAGGTGGTTGAAATACCCTCTTAGATCAAGTTGCAAGGGGATCTGGTGTTTTGAGATGGAGGCAAGCTAAATAACAGCTACAAAGACTTCCTTCTAGGCAGCAGATTTCACACATCAGTGGCAGCAGTACCTGCTGTTTCTACTTTCAGACTCAGACATATCCAGAGGAGTTATTCCTCTATTACCTTGGTTCTGTCTTCAGGCAGAAATCCTGTGAGAAAGAGCAGAGTTTGACAAGCAATCCAAAGGAAGCTGGCAGGTACGGTTGTGCCCTGGGCCTGGGAGCATGTACACCATCAAACATGTCCACTAAAGGTACTCCAGGTGTTTTCTCATGGTCTTGAAATGTTAGAACACAAACAACATCTCAAACAATCACCTAGGGATGTTACCTGATTCCTGTAATCAACAAACAAAGTATTATTTGAAAGCAGAAGGTCTGAGAAAACTTGTAGACTCCAAAGTTTAGGGTCAGCAAGTGGCTACTTAGACTGAGCAAGCAAGGGAAAGATGGACTGATAAACAGTCTATTACAGTGGAAGCTGACAGTTTTGTGTTCTGTTTTCTGTCCCTGAGAATCACATCAACCTGCTGACATGATGTTTCCTCTCATTTTGAAGTGGGGAGAAGGCTCCTGGGATCACAGGGGCTTTGAAGGTCAAAGCCATTGTTCTACTGGATGTTGCACTTGCTAATATCTTGATGGGAGCTTAACAACATTATGTTGATTTCCCCCCGACTCGCTTTTCTTTTTTCTTACCTTTCTGCCGCCTTAAAAAGGAAACATTAAAAAAAAATTGCTGCTTCTTACACATGAACAATCACTTCCAAATGCCAGATCTCAGTCCAGAGCTTGCTGGAAAGGATTCAAGCTTTAAGGAGTCTGTTTTCATATATTTTCTCTTATCAGTCCTCATCACAGATTGGGGTTTGTGGTTTTACAGCTGATGGCAGGTTGCCTGCATATCTCAGGGCTGAAATGCAAAAGTAAGCCAGGCATGAAGACAGTATCAGCTTGACGCTACATGCCTTTCTAGGGCTATTAGATAAGAGATAGTGTTTGCACAGAGCAAACCTGTTACCTCAAGAAAACAACGTTGCTTTTAAATGTGGCTTGCTCTAACTTTCTTCATAAACAGCTCTGCAAAGTATGTGATGGACAGAAAGAAATGGACAGACAGATTATCAGCTCTACATCACTGACCACAGTGCAGCAGGAACAAGCTGAAAATACAGGCTTGGGCTGAGCAACTCTGTACACGACCACAAAAAATGTCATCTGAGGGACTCAGTACCAGCCTGTAGAAAATAAGCCTCCATTTGCTCTTCAGCCGAAAGACCATTTGACAGTGAAACATTTCCAGAGGTTGCTCTTGATGTCAGTCGCAGTGTGTGTGTTTGTGAGATACTCTGGGCACTCTGTGTGAGGAGCACACACAGGGGTCCTTGTTCCTTGATGGGCCAAACTGAGAACACTGTTGCTCCCTCCTGACCCATATGCCTGGTTTCTTTCCTGTGGAAATGGTGGCAGTGGAGTTGCAGTGAGGACTGATGCACACACAAATCTCTCTCCAAACCACACAGTCCAGATTTGTCTGGGCATGATTTTGCATGCCCCAATTTAATATTGTCTGAGTACACTTCTGCTCTGAACCACTCTTTCAGAGAGTCCCTCTCCCTGTTCTTTAAACCATTCACTCTAGACAACACAGAGACATCAGAAATGCAATACAGGACTTTTTGTGCACTATATGTTAACTGTTTGGTAAATTGCAGTTTTATTCTTTACCACAGCTAGCTACTGTTTTAGGAGCTTTCTTATTCCACTAAACCACAGTAGGTTTCTCTCATCCCAAGTGAGCCCAATTCTATTTGAAAAATTGGATTCTATGTTCTTTTGCATGTCTGCACATCTGCCCAACAAAGATCACCTTCGAGGTTGAAGGTACATCCAGGTACATCCCTGTACATCCAGGGAAAAAGTAGCTGTGACCAGTCATAAAACTTTCTGCTGAAGGGTGAATTTGTTGAGGAATCAAAATTTCTGAACTACCCCATTCTTTAAACCTAATGGTATATGTGCAACTCCAGTCACAAAGGCCCACCAGAAACCTCTCCTTAAAATTTGTCAGGGTGAGGCCCCTCTTTTAAGATTTTTCAGCTGGTCTGGATATGCTCTTATATTAGTATTTATCATCACAAAATTTCAACATAAGTTGAACTTAAAAAACCTTACCCAATGTACTCTTGCACTGCAAAAAATCCCTCTGCAGAGAAAGATAAACTTTATAGATTAAGACTAACTGATATGAACAAAAGCTCTTGGAAGATAGGTCAAGTCATTTGGCAAAGCAGGTGATGAGTTAAAACACTCAGCCCTGAGTCTCTCAGCCTGGTGTGAGGTGAAGCTATTGGATACTGAACTGACACCAACTAAGAATGTGGGCACTATGCTTGATCCTGAATTTGGCTTATAATGTGAAAAGTGTCTTAAGAGTTTAAACTCTTAAGTTGGCACGTCCCTGTTATATTAAGCTCTCAGCTCCTCCATCAGAGTTAAGGTGGTTTAAGAATTTAGGGTCTTAAAAGCAGCATGATCTGCTAAACTGCTTTCAAGATTTAGAAGGACTTAATTCTTTATACCAGTTTAATGTCTTAAAGTGGCTGAGCCACTTTTGCTGGCTTAAAAAGTTACCAGAGTTGAGGCTAGATGACATTAGAGGGGCTCTGTTGTGCAGAGGATTGGATCAGACCAGTGCGGTGTGGCCTTCTGGCTTCCCAGTCTGAATCTGCTGTGTTTTTCAAGGTCATTGCTCAAACAATTCCAAGCAGTTGGCAAATAGATACTGGGACTGTTTGCCAGTCAAATGTAGTTCAAGTATTCTCTGAGTCAATATCCAGCCATTGTGTTACTTATTTATTCTTCTAATCTTCCAAATCCCCCATAAAAGCTATATATTTTTGTTCTGCCCTCTTCTTCTTACTTTCAGTGACAGCATGTGTGCCGTATCTGGAGCTGCTTGAAAATCCATGCCAAGTTTTCTATTGATGCCAGGTTTGTGTCCAGCCCCTATGCTTTCCTGTAGGAGATACTGCCATTTTTTACTCACCTTTGTACTTGGGGAACAGGATCTCAGTGTTAGGGTCTGGTGGTAGTAAAAAAGTGACGAGAATGGGGTGGTTAAAGCAGGGGCATCCGAGAACTTCTTCCAGAGCTTTTCTCCCTGTGTCTGTCTGGCAGGTCATTTGTATGTCCCTCCTGCTGAAATCACTGTGACACAGTGCTCCAGATTCATTTGAACTTGAGATTGTCTCCAGTCATGATTGGCACCAGAAGGTAGGTCATGCAATCCAAAACAGAGAGCTGTTGGATGGTCTGTCCAGCCTTTTCCTCCCTTTTTACTTGACATATTCCCAACTAGGCAATGGCTTAAATTTTCAGCTCTTGGCATTCCAGTCTTCCTGTGGCAATGAGTCCCGATGTCCCATGAAAACAAAACATTCTTTTCATTAAAATGGAATTTGTCACTCTTCTGTTCTTCCGTCTGAGTCTTCCCTTACCATAAGAAAAGGAGACACATTGTCTCATATTTGTCCGCTGTAGTCCGCATGTTTAAAAAACATTACTTTAATTCACCTATTCTTTTTGATAAGCAACACTGTTCACTTTCTTTTTTGTGTGACTTTTGTGAGATCCAGGTGTTCTCAGCATTTTGAAACTGATGTCTAGATCCAGAAATAAGGGCCACAGGTTAGGTAGCTTATTTTGGAAATTTAGGCTACAACTCTGCTCTGCAGAAAATCTCCTAAATGTACTGTAATTATATTTATCATCAAACATATTTCAGACAACTTTAGCCCATCTTTCCTGATACTTAGAGTAGATGCATTCTTCAAATAATGCACACATCTATGTATGTATTTGCATACATCAGAATAATGTGGGATTATTCACACCTCAACCAGCTAAAAGTAGATGCCACCTTTCTTTTAGCAAGTCAATGGAAAGCAGCCTTTAGTTTTCTGTAGATAACTCCAGGTAGGAGAAGTTGCTTCCGGAGGTTTCTCAACCTAGGCTAGTAGCCTGATTTTTATTTGTTAAACTGGAGGAGAAGAAACCTATCCTGAAGGCACTCTGTCTCTGGGGAAAGGGTTAAAACATAACCTTCTACTGGTCAGTCTGGGATGTCCCAGTTCAGCAGGGGTTTTTTGGGGATGGTCCTTAAGGCTGTGTGAAACACCACGAGCAACTCTGCCTAGGGCTCTGACATAAAGCTTTACCTGGATCAAGAGTAAGGAAAAAGAATTGGTAAAATACTTTAAACTGTGTCTTTGATACTTGCTTAATTATCGCTTGGGGTTCTTTATTGGCTCTGGAGAAAAGCAGAATAGGCCATGGAGATCAGTCAACTGTGTATCCCCTCACTGTCCCAAGCTATGGTCATGGTCCCTGAATCTATTGTCACATGCTTTCCTCTGCCCTGAACACACTGACAAATTGTCCAAATTGCAACTCTCTAAAGAATAGCCAACCACCGGATTTTCTTTCATGGAAAACAAAACAAACTCTGCCTTTTTTGTTTTATTATAATCAGAGGCTCGCTTTTTAATCATTCCAGTTTCTAGTCACATGGAACATGAACTGCCTAAGAGAGCTTGAGGAGAGAGGGAGCATGAGAGAAAGACAGGGAGCTTAGACAAAAGCTTCCTCACTGGGAACAGGAAAGCTCCAGAGCCAGGCAATGGAACAGGAATCTTCTGCCTTGAGGTCAGAGATTTGAATGCTGCAGTGAGCAGCTTTGGGAAGTTGTACCCTTAAGACTGAGGAGAATACAGGTGGGATGGCATCTGCCCTTACACTCCAGCTGGGTCCAGCCTCTGTGTCTTGGTCCAGTTACCTACCTTGAGATCCTGGAACACAGTTCTAGGTTTCAGTCGTCATCTACATGAAACCTCTAAGTCTGCCATTGCTGGGTGACTTGCCTGCAGAAGTAACACAGAATTTTGCAGTACCTGTGAGAGGAGAATGGGGAAGAATACACAGGTTTCAGAATAAACTCCAGATTTTTTTGAATCAGGAGATTTGCTTTCCTTTATGTTTCCCCAGTATAAAGAATTCTTTCCCTTATCCTCAAGCATAGTCAAATCCTGGGGTCAAAACCTGTTCCACATGATTTAGCTTTTCTGGAATGCCCCTGGAATTTCACATGTTCTTAAAGGCTGAACAAGTTTTGCAACCATGCTGAAACTAAGGGCTTTCTAAGGATGGTAGGCCCTATCCAAAACTTGATGGACACATGTGAGAGGTAAGTCTGTGCTAGCTACAGGTCTTTTGTGGCACGATCTTTATCAGAATGAGATCTAATGAAAATATGAGTGAAAAGTCTCTCAGAGAACTGAAAGAATGGAAAAGGCTCATTTTGATGCTTTTTCCTACTTGAAATCTCTGTCTTATACATGTGACTGTATGCTTAAAATCTCCTTTGTTCTATCATTCACCTTGAGCCTGCTAACCACTTTCTGTACATCAATGCCCCAGAGCTGAAAAATGATTCTCATTTCCTTCAGCAGAGTCCCAAATCCATGCAAGTCACTGTGTGAGGCCAAAGACTTCTACCATGCCAGCACAGGACCTCACTTGAACAATGCCTCAGGTCCCTTCTTTGTGAGCCAAAGAGCTTGTGCTAGCCATATTTAGCAGCTACCAGGAAGACTGAACATGTCATTTTTCTCCTCAGGGCCTCTCATTTGGCCTCTGTGCCTGACAAATGCTTGTGAATCTTCTTCAGGCCTGCAGGCAAGATCCAGCTGTGACCTGTCATGGATGGAGGCATCACCTGGGGACTCAGTCCCTTCCCTCTGTTCACATATGTGAAAATGCCTTTCCTTCCATCCATCCAGGAAATAACTTTGCTCCAGCACTGGAGAGGTCACATAGCCAGGACACCAGGCCAATGACGGTTACTTCCCAAAAGACTTTTCAAGCTGATAATCTGGAAGACATCTCTCTCACCAGTTTATCTGGCCCTGTGCTTAACATGGGATGTAATATTTTATGTTCACTTGGGCCAGGACCAGGGATGTCATCCCACAGCTCCAAATGACAGCAAATCCACCCTGTCCCTTGGGATGCAGCGCTCCCTGCACTGCATTACTCTTCTGCACAAAAACGCACGGCGTACTTCCTCTGTGGGTTTTTCTGATTTCCAAGTTGCAGCTCGTGAATTCTCTCATGCCTCTGGCTGCTACATCAAAGATTCATTTTATATCAGAGTTTTTCACTCCATGAGTCCCCTGATCACTTATTAACCTGTTAGTCCATATGCCATCTCACAAGTGGCTCTCCTTTCCTCTCTTGCTGGTAAGCACGTTTGCCAGGCCATAAATCTTTCTGGCAGTTCTTCTTTGAGCTTCTTCCAAGTTTTCTTTTTAAAGTGCCAGCTCCAGAACTGGACATAGGATTTTATTCTCGCATGTTTGCCAGAGTTTGGTTTCACAAACTCATTTGTGAATACATCTCCTTCTATTTATTTCTGCCAGTTTTTGATGACAAAAGGAAGAGGGGAAAGGAAAATGATAGCGTATGATATTTCTTATAACTATGTGATCCTAACATGGAGAAATCTTTCATGGTTTTCCGGGGACCACCCAGATTCTTTTTGTAACACCAACCGGCAGTTACCATCTCATATTTAGAGACTTAACAGCAGATATCCAGAAAGAAGCTGTTTTTGAACAGCATCAGTATCAGTATCAGTGCCATCTATTTCTCACACCCTGGCCAAAAGAAAGGCTGACCATGCAGAACAAGGTGGGGTTGAAATGCCCAGGTTTAAAACCCAGACATGGTTTTCATTGTGGAACATCTCTTTCAGCCCTCGAGAACTGGGGAAAGGCTCCATTGACATCTTTGCTTGGACGCACCATACCTTGGCCAGGAATGCATTTGTCATGCCTCTGTGCAGGCATCTGCCCACTCCTGCTTCAGAGATTGCCATGGGCCCACCGTGGTAGATTAGTCCAGTGTTTTCTCTGGGCTCTGGGGTGTGGGTCCCTTCACCTACCAGAGTCTTTTAGAAGAGGATGATAAAAAAGCTCCAGCAAGCTCCTAAGGCCAGGCTCAGCTGAGGACAGCAGTCAAGGCTCACACGTGGCAGGAAGGAGATTGTTTGTTTTAGAATTTTTTTTTTTTTTTTAACTTAAAAAGAAAAGAGGACTGGAAATGTTTCCAACAGTCTCCATTTCTCCCTCTCATATATATACATATCTATATGTATATCTGTGTATTTGAAAAACACAACCCACAACTTTTGGTTTAAATTTGATCTGACAATATCCCTTTAACATGAAACTCCAAAACCGTAATTGATACCCCAGTTGGACATTATCATAGATTATTTCCTGTCTGTGTTTTGACTGTCCTGGTCGAATAGCTTCCAAGCCTAACACAGAGTCAATGAAGAGAAACAACCCTCAGCTACTATTATTCCTGTTACTCACTCTACCAAAATAATAAAAATAATGAAACCACAGCCTGCCTTGAACAGCAAGGATCTCTTAAAAGCCCTTCCTAAGCTGTGCCTTGACGTATCTTGCATATCTTCGGGAAAAAAAATAAAGTTGGTAGGTTGGAGGGAGGAATTACTAGTGATGTTCCTTAGCTGGGCTTGTGTCTACACTGTTCATAAAGCTCTGCCTTGGGTGCAGATGTGAGCACCAGGAGCTCCCTGTCCCACCCAGGGCCGGCCACCCAGCTGCCGGGTGCCTGGCCCTGTGCTGGCTCTGCCATGTGTGGGTGGCTGTCCCTGCAGCACCCGTGGTGCTCCTGCCACAGTAAACCTGCTCTTCAGGGGGGCCGGGCAGGTACTTGCCAAGGAGAGTTATGGGCTTCCCCTCCCAGCTCTCAGTGTGGGCAAACATGGTGGGTAACAACTGAGGTACAAACCCGGTGAATACTAGACAGCCACTGTGCCAAAACTGAACTAGGTGATATTTTTCATCTAAGGCTTTTTATACCAGGAGGGAAAAAAAGAAAAAGAAAAAAAAAATACCCTTCTGATTTAGTGGTACCAAAATGTTTTATGAATTCATGCCTTTTCCCCTGAGCAGTTAATTTAGACAGGGAAAAAGCACCCAATAATAATACCAAAGCCCCTTCCCGTCCAATCATTTCATTCCATTAGGTTGGAAAATAAATGTTTTCCATTATTTGCCTTGGAAATAGGTCTTAATTTAAAAATAAATTAGTTAATTTACTTTTCTGTATTTTTACATGTGTTTAAAGATGGCTAATGCTGAATTTAAAATATTGATATAAAAATGCCTATTTATTTGCACTCTCATTTTGTAAAAATCTTCTTAAAAATTCACTTAAGTGGAAAAGAAAAGCTCCCCCCCACCCCCTTAATTTTCTTTGTTTTATCAATCTAAAAAAATAAATGCCAAGAAAGCAGAAAGGGAAAATTCAAATACGAGCTAAATCTCCTCACCTATGGTGAAGCCTGTCTAGGAGGCTTCCACTGAGCAATGTGACTTTCCCTGGTCCCTTTGGCACCTTTGTTCTTCTGGCCTTGGACCAGTCCCTTCCAGTCCCCTGGGCACAGGTGTCTCAGCTGAACTGCTCAGGAGCTGCACCCAGCTGTTCCTGATCCTAGTTTGGTTCCAAAGACAAAGCATAGGAAATGAGAGAGTCAAGAAACCAAAGGGAATTTGGAACATGGATAAAAAGTGGATCAGTTTTGATCATTTTACTCTAGCGACTTCATAGACCAGTTCCTGTTTTCAAGGGAGATGCAAACACGTCTGCTTTCCAGTGAGGTACTCAGCCCTTTCCTCTCTTCAGCATCAGACTTAGGTTTCTAATCTACTCTCAAACTAACTTGAGAGTATTGCTTAGATGTGATATGGAGGCCCAGATTTTGCTCAGTAAAGAACATCCCTTCAAACTGGGAGGAGAAAACAATGCAAACTGAACAGATTTTTTTTTTGCTTCAGTGTGGTCAGACGGAAAGGACAGGAGCTGCCCCACTCTCATACCACTCAGATGCTTGGCTGTGATTTCAAGATCTGGAAAAGCTTAGCAACTAACTTAAATCAGAGCAGCTTTTAATTCAAGGGATCTCAAGGCACACCAAAAATACGCATTAAACAGTTTTTTGTACAGTTTTGCACATGCCCGGTCAAGCCAACCCCAGAACATTCAGGTGAGGAACTCCTAGCAACAGTTTCATGCAATACTTTCGGCTGCTGTGTGTTAGTTTCTTTGGATTCATCTCCCTTTCTTCAAGAGAGGCTCTTCTTAGGAACCAGGTCACAGTCAACAGGCCTAAAACCAAAAGACCACATTCACATTTGGTGAAACACCAAGGTAATGATCTTATAGCTGGTAGAATTGGTCCCCAAGAACTCAAAAGTGGGGAAAACCTTGCAGAGATTGTTGAGCTTGTAATCCCTCATGGGAATGATCAGCAGCAACCAAGTAGGGGGAACCTCAGGACAGCAGAATGAAAGGGAAAAATGCTTTCAAGTCTCATAATCTAAAGCAGGGAGGAAAGGCAGTTGGGGAAAATGATGTAAACAAACAGGCATCACACGAGGTACAATAAGAAGAGGGTTTGAAAGAAGGTAAGATGGTAATTAAGCAATAAGACACGACAGGCTGTGTGTTTCTGGGTGATTATTGCATGCCTGCTATGATGTTCTTTAGGAGCAAATTTTTTTGACTGTACTAGTACTAGAGTCACCCCCCCAGGGGCAGGCTAGCAGGAGAGTCTAATTGCTGTTATTACAAAATTAATTTTTGAAATTAAAATAATAACAATAATGATGATAGGAAGAAAAAGGGGACAACCCTCCCTTTGCACAGTGTTGTTTGTTAGAATGTGTGAGGGAAAAGAGATGACATCACCCAGATCTGATCATCAGAGGGAGGGCAAGTCACATCACTGGGAGCTAATCCCTGGCTGCATTCTGATACATGTGCTGGCTGTGCATGGCTTTACTTCTTTCTCTCTTTCTCATTCTTTTGCCTAGGCTGTCTGTCTTCAGGTACATCACTCTGCCAAACTAACTTCATTTTGTGTCAATAACTTCTTGCTTTTATCCCTTTCTGAAAAATCCTGGTTTTGCTCCTAGTCTTATTCTATTTCTCATATCTGGTAAAAAAGCTCAAACAAACAAAAAACCCTCAACCTCCCTGTTCAAGATGTGGAAAGTGATGCATACCCTGCCTATGGTCCAGGAAGCATGGTATTTCTCTGATATTTCCTCTTCAAAGAATCTTTTTTTCCTTCTACTTTGCCACCCCCATCTCCTACGTACCCACTCTCATACCACTCAGATGCTTGGCTGTGATTTCAAGATCTGGAAAAGCTTAGCAACTAACTTAAATCAGAGCAGCTTTTAATTCAAGGGATCTCAAGGCACACCAAAAATACGCATTAAACAGTTTTTTGTACAGTTTTGCACATGCCCGGTCAAGCCAACCCCAGAACATTCAGGTGAGGAACTCCTAGCAACAGTTTCATGCAATACTTTCGGCTGCTGTGTGTTAGTTTCTTTGGATTCATCTCCCTTTCTTCAAGAGGCTCTTCTTAGGAACCAGGTCACAGTCAACAGGCCTAAAACCAAAAGACCACATTCACATTTGGTGAAACACCAAGGTAATGATCTTATAGCTGGTAGAATTGGTCCCCAAGAACTCAAAAGTGGGGAAAACCTTGCAGAGATTGTTGAGCTTGTAATCCCTCATGGGAATGATCAGCAGCAACCAAGTAGGGGGAACCTCAGGACAGCAGAATGAAAGGGAAAAATGCTTTCAAGTCTCATAATCTTAAAGCAGGGAGGAAAGGCAGTTGGGGAAAATGATGTAAAACAAACAGGCATCACACGAGGTACAATAAGAAGAGGGTTGAAAGAAGGTAAGATGGATAATTAAGCAATAAGACACGACAGGCTGTGTGTTTCTGGGTGATTATTGCATGCCTGCTATGATGTTCTTTAGGAGCAAATTTTTTGCTGTACTAGTACTAGAGTCACCCCCCCAGGGGCAGGCTAGCAGGAGAGTCTAATTGCTGTTATTACAAAATTAATTTTGAAATTAAAATAATAACAATAATGATGATAGGAAGAAAAAGGGGACAACCTCCCTTTGCACAGTGTTGTTTGTTAGAATGTGTGATGGGAAAAGAGATGACATCACCCAGATCTGATCATCAGAGGGAGGGCAGTCACATCACTGGGAGCTAATCCCTGGCTGCATTCTGATCATGTGCTGGCTGTTGCATGGCTTTACTTCTTTCTCTCTTTCTCATTCTTTTGCCTAGGCTGTCTGTCTTCAGGTACATCACTCTGCCAAACTAACTTCATTTTGTGTCAATAACTTCTTGCTTTTATCCCTTTCTGAAAAATCCTGGTTTTGCTCCTAGTCTTATTCTATTTCTCATATCTGGTAAAAAAGCTCAAACAAACAAAAAACCCTCAACCTCCCTGTTCAAGATGTGGAAAGTGATGCATACCCTGCCTATGGTCCAGGAAGCATGGTATTTCTCTGATATTTCCTCTTCAAAGAATCTTTTTTTCCTTCTACTTTGCCACCCCCATCTCCTACGTACCCACCTCCTTCAGCAAGCCTGGACTGGGGCTCAATACTGTCTCTGCATTGAATGGGAAGGAAGATAATATACCAGAAAAGAGGGGCTTATCTTCTTTAACTGCGTAGCAGTGGATAATGATAAAACAGTTATTCAGGCAGATGCTCTTAGCTTACATGGTGTTTCATTAGCACTGAGTACCATTCTTTTATTCTCTGTTTAAATTAACTAGTTTGTGAAACCTTCCATGTAAAATATTTTCTGTTTTCAAAACCAAATCTCCTATTCCTATGTCTCTAAACAGAATGACTTCAGGAATCCACATTTATGTCATCTAAAACAAGAAAATTATTAGATTTTTGCAAAGTCAAAGAGGTTTTGAGATTTCCACGGGAATGGATTTCCTGTCCCTTGTAGTTCTGATTTATTTAGTTTATTCCCAAGTAAATGGCTGGCCTAACATAGATTTCTGATCAGATAATGACTCAAGAACATCTGGTTGCCTTGGCTATATCTATCTGGGCAACTCCATATTTAGGGTTTTGACACACCTTGAATTTTCACTTAAAGGCAAAAATGGTTTGAGCAAAGAAAACAGACTTCCTCAAACAGCCCCCACTGTCATTCATCCCAGCTGAGACTCCAATATCTGTTGGGAACCTCTATATCTTTATCTGCTGAATGGTGATATTAGGACTCTGCTCTTGATAGCTGCTGTAAAAACAGGAGGACAGCTAAGACTAGATGAGACAGAGGTCAGCAGGAAAAGAAGACGCACAGAGAAATGAAAGGGCATACCCATGTTCACACCAGAAATAGTAGCAAGATCAGGATCAGATTTCAGTCCATCTGAAACTCAATCCAGAACTGTGCCATTAAGGGATATTTTGATTTATTGTCAGGGAACATGGGGGAGGACAAATCCAGCTCACTATTCTCCCCCAAATCAATCATGTTCTTGTCAGTTATATTTATCAAAATGAAAAAAATGGTCAATAAAACTATGTTATTGAAAATGAGATTTTCTCAATTTAAAAACCAAGCCAAAACAACAAAACACAAAAAATCCCCAAAGCATAACAAACTTGAAAAGTAATTTAAGTTCTATAACTTCATTGTACTTGCTACATTAGGAGATGAGATTTTTTTCACATGCCACTCCATATTATCCTCGTCTTATCAAAAGGATGAACCTGTGACCTTTAACATCAAAGCCTGGACCCCATCCTTAGAATTAAGAAACGACCTGCATTACTTGTTATCCCTAGGTGACTCAACCAGTGAAATGTATAATGTTATACATATATATAGAAATAAAATGTTTTATCTATATAAACACATGCAGACATGCATATATACTGCTTTAGAAAGAGGAGAAAATGTATCTCAAGAGGGAAAGAATTAAATTACCCACCAGTAACTGAATGCAAAGCTGCTTATGCAGACATTTTCTTTTAAAGATATGGTCTCTGTCTATGCAGTAAGTACATGCAGAGACTTGCTGTATCTGGATTGACAGCTCTGGCATTATACATTTATGGGGAAAGGTTTAACAGCATCATGGAATTACTTGGAAACACTTAATAGATGGAATTAGCCTCCCACATTTTCTAAGGTAAACTGAAGTGGGAAATTCCACAAGGCTGATGAACCAATTTCTCCCTCATGGATGCTGTTAAGCCATCATGTCAAAAGGCTGGGAGTGGGGACTGATACTCCCAACTTGAAGGGATAAAAGAAAAATATCAAACAAGGTGATTCTTTGCCTCTTCTGTGGCTGTGAAGAAGTTCCCTTGACCCTCTCCATAAAGTCCTGTCACAAGGAATCAGAAGCAGCAGACCCAAAAGAAGTAAAAATCAAGAAAGAAGCAGGGTTATGCAAAGGGGGAAAGGGTGGGAAGAGAAGAAAAGTTCTCTAAATTGGTTAGGCTAATCAGAGAAGAGAGTGCAGACAGATTATATTCTGAACAGAGCTTCACATATAATGAATGCAAAGAATTTTTTCTTAGTGGTTCAGGATCTCTCACCTGTTGAAATGTTAACGTTCCACTTTGCAGGATCAGCTCCCTGCTTACCCCAGAATTGGTGTGCCAATTGACCCCGCACATCTGCCAAGGCCAGAGCTACAAGGTGGACATCTGGCCTTCAACATGCCCAAATCATGACCGGGGTTTTGCTCTCTTCCTCTGCCATTGGCCTCCCCCTAACTCATCCCTCACCTCACCTGGAACCTTTAGAAAGCTCTGGCTCTTGGACTGAGGCATGTCTCAAGGCAGGCTTGATGGTTCACAGCATGGTAAGGCAGATGAAATTGGTCATGAAATGTTTTAGACCTGCTGGATCTGCAGAGGTCACAGCTCACCAGCTGCCTCATCAAGGAAGACCAGCTTGGTGCTGTGCAGGAGGAAGCTTAAAAGAGAGCTGCATGTGAGGATAATAAAATGGATGAGTAGGGAGGCTGTTTCTCACAGATGATCAGACAAGTAGACACTGGAAATTTGTATCTTTATTTCCAAATTCTGTTTTTATTTCTGTTGTAAAAATTATGGTTTCACTGCATCTCAAAGCAAAGAAATTAAGCTCAAAATCAAGTTCAAAATAAAGTATCGAAATCAAGTTCAGTGTACTTAATTCTCCATCTATTTTTCTAACACCCTTGCCTTCAGGCACCTGGACAAGGGAATGAAAACATCCAGAGACCAAGGTCTTCAGGGTATCAATCAGAGGCTCTTTTACATGTTGCTATGGTGCAACAGGTGACAAACAGGATTTCTCCATCAGATCAATCTGGCAGATGTGTCTCTACTCTTTGGGGAAGGTGAGGCAGCGAGAAAACGGAATTGAGACCAAACTCAGACCAGTGAAAAGGTGCTAGGGATGAGATGCAGTGATTCAGTTGTGTGTGGCATCTGCACAGAGGCAGTGCCTGGTGCTATCCCTGCTGCACTGGGCATGGAACCATGGTACCCACAGGCTGTGCCCAGGAGGCAGGGTCAGAGATCAGGCAGATATTCCAAGAGAAGTCTGTGGGCTCATCTTTCCCAGAAACCTGGCAAAATAGACCTAAAGTTAGGGAAATCTCTTCTTGGCTTATTAGCCAAGAAAGCAGTCTCTCCCTCCAGAATTTTCTTGGGAGAAAATTAACCCAAACATCTGTAAATCAATGTAATAGTTGCTGGCCTATTTTAATTCCCCTTAAAGAAATTGTTCTTGAAAGAAATTTTAGCTTTTTTTTCCCCCTCACCTTTTTTGTCTTGTCCTGCTGTCATTTGCATCTTGACTGAGATGTTCCCCCTAGCCCTTCCTACTTTTATAAAATTGTTTCATCTGCTTTTCTTTCTTTCCTCACTTCTTGAGGCTGGAAATACAATCATTAAATTCTTACTGGAGAGAAAAATTATAAAGATATTTCACCCTAATGTGGTGGAGTTCTAATTGCCCAAAAAGATACCAAAATCAGGAAATATTCAACTCCCCCTGACACCCCACTGCACCTACCCCCAGCCAAATTTTTCTCATGATTTTCAGGTCAACCATGTATTTGAGAGCCTCCATGCAACAAATTTTCATTTTACTTATTCAAGTAAATTTTCTTTGCAAGCTTTCTGTGTAGCCTGAAGCCTACAGCTATTTTTGAATCTTTCTATCTTTCTAAGGGCGAGGCAGAGTCAAGTTACCTTGTCATCAAATTCTCATTTTGGCAAGAAGGGTGGTGGGGGTGAAGAAACAGGGACTTTATAGCAATAATCACTAACCAAAACACTTCAGAGTGCCTGAACTTGTTACTGTGTCTATTCAGTTCTTCGACAATATGTCAAGCAGAAATAAAACAGCTCAATTTTTCACAAGCCTGGTTGCTTTCTGAAGTTAACAACAACACAGCAACTTGTTTGAACTAGTAAATGGAGGGAACATGCTATTAATACCAGTCACAGTACCCCGTTCCCCACAACCCACCAGATGTTTGAAATTAAAGTGTCACCTCACGAATCACATAAGTTTCTATTGGCAAAATCTTGGTCTGTGTTCCAAATGCCCTAGAGGCACTGAGCTGTTCTTGCAAGGTCTTTGATATGGTCTGTTAGTAATATGGTTGTAAAAGGCCACATGTATTTATGAAGCATTATTATTAATATAGCTCCTGTTCCCATCATAGTTTTATTATTTTTGCTTTTTTTCTAGGGCAACTAGATTGCTCTGGAAACTGAAGTATTGTACAAATCCTTTCACCTTTCTATCAGCCCAGCTTGGTATCCTGCCTGCTCCCTTGCTGGTAGGTGGTATGGCACAGCTATGTGTTCACATCAACCCTGAAGTTTCTAAAGAGGACTGATTCTGGGAAGAGCAAGATTCCAGGAAAACTGTGAAAGAAACCAGAATAAACCCATTCCCTCTGGAATCTGGTTGTGTCAAATTTTAAATATCTTGTCTTCTGTATACTCCAAAAATAGACTCAAAACCCTAAATGTTTAGGCCAAAACTTCCTTGGTTTTCAAAGTCAAAATTCATCAAAAAGTCAAAATTCCTGTGAAAACAAGACACTTTTCAAGAAAATGTACATTTAATCGAAGCATCAAAGCTTCAGTTTCCCAGTAAAGCCAGTGTTGACTACAGATGTTGCAAAGCTGAGTGAGACTGCTGGGCAACTCCACCTCCTCCTGCCTTAGGGTTGTCCTGGGCCACTGGACTTGATACAAGGATTGTGCATGGTGGGGAGAAGAAAGTCAAGAGCTTTGCTCATCTGAGCCATCACGTAATAAGAAAGAACTGAGTCTTAGTAGGGAAAGAAGCTGAGAAGGAATTGGAGACTCAAGAGCTTATGGACAGAGGAGAGATTGAAGGGAGGCAGGAGGCCAAAGGGGTGAAAAAGGGTTTATGTGGAGGGAGGCAGACCTGAAACCTGCTCTGGGTCTGAGCAAGTTCAGCCCAACATTTTGGGTCAGAATAACCTCCTGAACAGGTCCTTTGTTCCCATGATGTGAAGCTTGCCCTGGGACCTGTGCTTGGGTGAAGACATCCATTACAGTCCCAGGAGCCTTTCCTTCAAGTTAGCCAAGAGCCTGAGGAAAGGAAAATCCATTGGCTCTGGTTGCAGAGACCTCATGCATACACATACCTCTACATGAGGGTCAGTGCCACTCCCAGACATGCTGTGCATTTCTTCATTCTTGATGGTTTCTTTTTTCTTTATTTATTTTTTCTTTCTCTTTTTTTCCCCTAAGATCTAAAATTAAGGAGTCATGCAGATGGAAAACATCTGCCCGTTCTTTGTGCATGGAAAAAACATAACACATGGCAGTGATGATAAATAATAATAAATAATGATGATGATGAAAGCATTTGGAGAGGCACAACTGTTGGATTTGTCCAGAGCAAGCATCACACACTCTCTGTCCAGGCTAAGAAAGATAAATAGACCACTGTGGTTTGTAATTTTGCAAATGGCAACACAATTTTGAGGCATTTAGGAAGAGCAGATGCTGAGCATGGCTTGACTTTTCATGGGCTTGCTCATTAGTGCCTAGTCAGAAGCTCCTCAGGTGTGCAAAAGAAGCCTGACCTCTCCTGAATACAGGTCTATTTATGTATGAGTCACAAATCACTGTCTCTCCTAAAACTAACACAGCTAGGCCAAAGAATGACATAGCCTCCCGATGATGTAATATTCTATTTTCCACCTTGTTACCTAATACAGGGTTATGAAATTGAATCCAAGGGACAAGTCATATATTTACTTCCCTAAGGTTATCACAAAAAAGGGTAGCTTTTCACCCAGAAGATGTAATTCTTGGTGTCTCTCAAACATTCCTGCAGAAATCAGCTCTAATTGTATCCCTCTGGGTCTCACCTAGACTTTCATCAGGGTCCACCTAAAAACTTCTTCCAGGGTTTGGGTTGTGCCTGGTCATCTCAGACAAGGTAATGACGTTGTAAAACCCAGTGAGTGCTACCTGATGGAGAGGGACAAAGAGGATTATTTAATGAGTTGTTTGGTCTCAGGTGAGTTTCCAGACTGCAGGTGTTCTCCTTTATGTCTGCCATCAGGCTGGTGCTCTCCTGCCTTTGTAAGCAACTGGGCCTAAACGACTCCTGAGTTTGGAAGGATTGGAAGCTGTGACATGTTTGCAGGCAGAATAACAGGCATGGTGGGGAAGGAGCACTGTGAACTCCTGGAAAAAAGAAAGTCCATATCCATGTGAAAGAAAGTGTTCAGTCAAGGAAGAAGGTGATTCCTATACAGATGTGCATGCAGGGCTGAACATTGATAAAGAGAAAATGTCAGGACCATGTGTATTTAGGGCTGACTGAACAATGTGACAGCAAAAATTTCACAGGACAGTGACAGTCTGGTGTACCTCCAGACTTCAGCTGTTTATGGGAGGTACCTCTAAGAGCCTGAAATCTCAGCTCCCAGGGCAACCATCCCCTAATGTCTCTATCAGGAGAATTCACAAATGGAAATAGCAATGAAAAAGCCTCAGCACTAACACAACAAGCCATGCCGTCTGTGTGTGTCTTTGTGTGCAACTTGCCAGCATATTTGTGTGAGTGTAAACACAGCATAGCATTTACTTCGTGTGCATGTGTCTGCTGGAATGATTGAAGCTTAAGATTAAGAAAAAAAAGAAAAAAATCCAAAGGAATTAGAGCTGAGCAACCCAAGAATGATGATGCAATGATATTGCAGCAGCAAAAGCAAAATGATCTGCTAAAAATACACCAGAGGGATCTAAATATTTCCATAAACAGATGGAGGTCGGAGCCCAAATGTAAGAGAAAAATGCAAGTAAAGGAAATTGTATTTGACAACCATAAGGGTCTTATAGTTCTTCTGTGTCTTTTATCCCAAAAGGTTTTTTTACACATGCTCACACTCAGGCAAAAGGGGAGTCTGATCCCACAATGTTTTACTCATGTGAGTAACCCTAATTTATGTTCGTAGACTCAAAGGGGCCAATGAGCAATACCTTGTATGAATTCTTTTAGAGGAGTCATCTGGCAGTGCTTTATAATGAAGGCTGCAGAGGAGTTTTCACTTTAAACTACTCTTTTATTAATTCTCATAATTTTTTTTCTGTTTCAGAGCTTTTACATAGTCAATTGAAGTTTTCCAAACATAATCCATGCCCAAATGTGAATTTTATTTGGATGCATGAGGAAGAACAGCTTCAGATTGACTGGAGAAATATGCTTTCCTGTAAACAAAAAAGTTCAAGCCCCTTCCTCCCTATTTCTTGCCCCTTTATTGAAACAAATGAGAAAAGGCTAAAATTTTCTTTGCTGAGTTGTCCTACAGGGAGACAGACATGGTGAAGTTTGGTGAAATTTCAAAATCAAAAGCATCCTAGAAATATTTTAAGTTTCTATGTTGCTGAAATCCTGAATATGTTCTGCAGGGGTGAAATTCAGCTGCTAAAGAAAGGGTACCAGGGAGCTGTATGACATGTACTCCTCAGAAGCCAGAGGCCCGTGCTCCAGCCATACTTTGATCTTGTCCAAGTTCACTCAGCTATGAGAGAGAACCTGACTTTCTGACTGGAAAACCAAAACCAGATGTGATACCAGCTTGGCAGCATTTTCCCATGGACCACCTTGGCTCATGATAGAATTTAGGGAGGATTAAAAAGCATCATCATAACCCCTCTTGTTATTAATTCTCGTGTCTGGAAATTGCAGTCTCACTATTTGAATGAAGACTGAGAGGTGCACAGGCTAGGGATCCTTGGCTCTTGAGTTTCTACATCTCAAGTTCCAAACAAGGATTAAACCTTGTGAATCCACACAAAGATGCATTCTGAGTGGGGGACAAAAAACAACACATTTGAAAGCTTCTACACAAATTCTTTCTTCTGGACAAAGCAAATTAATTCCCTTTCAGGAAGTAAGAAGTTTCTTTGGGTTATTTTTGTTTGTTTTATTTCCAGCTCTTTGTCATGTCTAATAATCAGCCTAAACAGAGATGGGTAAACTTTTGTTTCTGGATGTAATCCCCCCCCAACCCTAATATGCTGAAATGACTTACTTTGAGAATACTTGGCTTTAGAGTTTCACGTTTCACACTCTTCTTTCTAACCAAGCATCTATCCAAACCAACATATTTCTAGGAAAATGCATTTCTTTTAAATGAAGCTTTTCAGTAGGAAAATATCTTATTGGAAAAAATGCATTTTGATCTCTTTTTCAGACAAACAAGAGTGACCATTTCATACAGTGTTAGGAAGGCCAGGCTGTCCCATCCAGCCTTTCCTATGGATGCCTCTGGGCAGCTTAGTGAATATGATTTATTCTTTGGTTTAGTTTAATCCTTGTTTTGTGCATTGCACAATTCTGCCTTGGTACATCGTATGAGTGCCCCAAGTTATAGGAGCTGGACCAGAAGCTGTGTCAGATCCCTTCCAATCCAAATGACTCTGTCATTCTAACCGTGTCATGCCATACACAACACAAAGTAAACCCATGGAATTCCCTTTAACCGAATGTAATTTAACTATATTCACTATGATGATGATGAGAACTAAGCACCTTTAACAATACACCCAAAAAAGGAAGTTGAGATTGTCAGATATGAGGCATGAGGGCCTGATTACAAGACATTCATTTTAAAAGGACCTCAAGTTCTGTTTTAAAATGATGAAAAATCAGTATAGTGCTCTATGAAGATACCAGAGAAGTCAGTCTTTTTGCCACTTCAGATGTTTTCTGATGACAAATCGTAAATTTCTTTTTGGGGAATAGTAGAACCAAAAGCATAGCTTTTTGCCTTATTTTTTTTTTTAACATGTCTTGCAAAACCCCCCCCAACAACCTGCAACCTATACACTATACACTATACACTTGCCTCATGTTCTGTGCAAAGGCAAGAGAGAATTTTCTTCCACCGCTCTTGACAGTGACAGGAGAGGTCAGACCTCCTGCATTACCCAAACAAAAATGTTTCAAGCCTCTGCCTGATATTTTTACTGTTGTATAGCTGAAAGTAATTCTTGTTTCACCTTTTCTACACTCTGAGTGCCTTGTCTCCATATGGTGATATGCACCATGTCTTTGCTGTAACTTCAGGTGGCACAAACAGCATTAGGAAGGAAGCTTAATCAACACACAGCAGAAATGGATTGGTGATGCCCTAAAGATTTGCATTGGGGAAGCCTTGGTTTGCTGCAGACAGCTCCTCTCCCTTTGCTGTGTACTGAGGTAAACTCCCAGCCTGGGCTTGGCTCACTCTCCCTTGTGAAGAGTCACTGCTGATGTTGATTTATTTAGCGGTTGAGTGGTAGGTTTTGGAAGAGGCAGGAGGAAGCTCTCCCTTCCTGTTCACACACAGCTGTTCTCCTCTGAGACCCATCTGGATTCACTGGAGGACAACTGGCCTTTGCCAGAGCTCTATCGTAGGCAGTGTTTACAGCTGTCCTGCATGGAAGGCCAGTGTGTGGTCTGAAGCTATCGACGGAGAAGGGAGACAAGTGCATTCCACAGAATTTATTCCCTCCACAGCTTCCAGAGCTCCGCAGACTCCACGGTATCAGCTGTCATGACCCCCTCAGACCTGGGTGAAGCAGGATAACAGAAGACTGCTTGTGCATGGCTACTGGTGCTCCTTGCAGGAGCCATCATATTGTGCACAAGCTTTATCCTTTGGGAATGACTTCAAGACAGCCTTTGCCTTCAGAAGCAGACAGCTCCCATGGTATTCAGAACCATAGGAAAAATGTCTCTGGCAGAGACAAAGCTGCATGTGTACAAGAGCTCTCTGAGCCCAGAGAGATAAGGCAAGGGTTACAGGAGCTTTAGGAATATGCTTTTTTTAAGAAATCTGCCAAGAAAAAAAAAGGCCTCTGCAAAGTTTACGTCTTTAAAACATAAGAACAAAAAAAAAAGTATCTTCGAAGCTTTTGATCTGTGCAGATGAGGAGAGTCTGGAAGCAAGGAATTCACCTGTTGTGAATATTTGTTATTACATATTTGATGTGATGCTGTGGAGGAGTTCTTCCCTCATTCATCCCAGCAGAGAGGGCAGCCCCACCTCTTCACCCATTCCAGAGGTTATGAACAGACCTGGTTTCAAGGTAGTTTGCACACAGAATTATCCAATCTACTAAAGGTGCTCAGGAAACATGGAGCCAGCTGCAAAGTGTGAAAGCCATCCTTATACTATTAGTGGTGGTAATGCCACATAGGTGGATTCAAAGCCTTCCAGAAGAGCATTAAAGCCTTTAAACACTCCAGTTCCATGAAGCCAGGCTCTCATTATGGACAACAGATTGTCCCAAGTAACTTCTGCAGCAAACCAGCTCATGCAATGTTTGCTCTCACCAAAGCAGGCAGACGTTGCAAGCCAAGTCACCAAATGGCTTATGTTTCCTTGGGATCTTCTGCCCAATGCTGGGAAAGAGGACACATTGCAATGAACCTGTTGTCTTTCTGATTTAGTTTTCATCTTCTCTCCATGTGTTTACGGTTTTTAAACCAAAGAAAGACTTGTATGATAAAGCCTGAAGATCTCGGGAAAATATTCTGGTTTCCTGGATTATTACAGCACCAGGACCTGAGACAAGTGCAAGAGTTCATCCCTGTTTTCAAAGTCTGTCACTGAACTTCACCCTACTTTATGTTACTTTCAGTAGAGGACTTCAATCCTTTACTGGTCCTCTCAGAGGAAGATAAGGGCAAATTCCAGGATAAACTGGGAGATTTGTGGAGGTAAGCTCAGGCCTCTGTAGCATGGAGTTGCAGTTGAGAAACTTGATCAGCTCTGACTAAGGTTATTTTTAGTTTAACTCAGTAAATTCCATAATGTGCTAAAGACATCTGATGCACAATGACAATATGAACCTAAGTAGTCTGTATGATGGAACTCAATGGATAGTCCATCAACCCAGACAGAATCCAAAAGAACTTCATTTCTATCTTTCAGAAGATTATATGCATGGCTTCTCTGGAGGTTCATCCATCTCCAGTTTAAATCACTCAGTTTCATACAAGTGTGTCCAGTTCTGCTCTGAGTTACACCCACTGACCTGAGCAGAACCACATGAAAATTAACAACAAAAAGTGAACAAAGCAGAATTTAACCCTCTTTCTTTTCCTTATACAGTTTTCAATATATGTTACAAAAGTAGAAATCTCAGAAATTTGAGATTAAATCTGATATTAAATCTGGAAATATCTGTCCATATTAGACAACATAATTCACCAAATGGAAATGTGGAGATTCTCCAGGATTAATAACATGGAAAAGTACATTATTTGATGTGATAAATATTTGGAAGGCAACTTTATTGTCAGGAGTATAAGGACCCACCCGTTACTTGGAAAATCAGGACAAAGCAACAGAATATCTCACTTTAAGGAAAAACATCAAGGAGAGAAAAGGAAGTTATCCAAGAACTGGGGAAACTTTACCAGGGCCTGCAGGGATTTTAAATTGCAAGACTGTTTGTTGTTTGAACTGACTCACACCGATGTAACAGAGAATTTGTCCTTGGCAGCAGAACTATTAGAATGGAGAGTTAATTCTCCTTCGTGTCAACCCACTGAATCCAGGTCATCATGACTTAATTAACGTGTACATGGTATGAAATATCATTGAATGTCAATCCAGTTCCTTAGTGTGCAGAATGCTATGTTTATTTATGGGGTTTGGCAATCACTTCTGGAAAAAAAGATTAAAGATATTAAAATATAAAGTTTGTTCATTAATAGGAGGAAAACACCATCATGGCTCGGATTCTATTCTCAGCTGGTTTGGTGAGATTTCTGCCTAGGGGTCATTTTTTCACACATTAAAGAGGTTCTTTGCGATCTTAGCTGGCACTATCCAGTCTTACTGGGATGATGATGTGAGCATTGGTAAAGTCTAAGACATAAAAGAAGAAGCTCTGCCCTCCTTTCTCATGCAAAATCTAGAAGAATCACTTCTCTGGGTATCCACACAGCCCTGAGGCAGAATTACAGCCAAACCTGGAAATTCATCACATTCAAAAACACTCCCTGAAGTTTGATACACAAAGGATGGACAAAGCAGCAAATGCACTAGTTGTATATGTTGAAATATTACATATATCTAAGGAATAACTACTATAGTGGTCTAGCCAAGGAAAACAGCAGAGCAAGTCAGATTGGTAGAGATGGGATAGATAGAGAAAGTGCCAAACTAAATAAGGTTTGATTATGGCTACATGCTGTCCTCTGCCTCTAATTTTCTCTTGCAGGGAATTTCCTAGAAGAAGGCCAGCATAAATGGTCATGCCTTGCTCAATAGTTCTCTAAAGTTAACCCGTTCCTGGTTTGTGGGATTGTGCCCTCAATTGGCTTTCAAACACAGTTACATACATCAGCTAAGTTCTTCTGATGTTTTTGCACAAAAGTGTGAATCTATTTTTCCTTTAGGAAAAAATGCAATTAACAGAATTCTACCTGTCCTGTTGATGCTCTGCATTTGGGTTGTTTAAACCCAAGAGGAGTTAACACTGCAGAGCACAAAAGTTACTAGAGAGACCACAGAACTCTCTTCCTCATCTGGATCTCCATCACAACAATCCAAGAAAGAGATAGCAGCAGAGATCTAGGAAAAACCCAGGTATCTTACCCCACTACCAAAGTGCCTAAAGTGCCTAATTTATTTTTCAGATACCTTAGCTTGCAATATTGGTGGGTCTTGTGTTTAGGTGTCTTTTTTTTTTTTTTTTTTTTTGTGTGTGTGTGTGTGTTTGTATACGTTTGTTGTTGTTTTCTTTTTCTTTTTTTAACTGACAGTAAGAAGATAGAAATTTTACTGTGAGAGTTTATCTGAATCAGGTTCATTGCACTTGAGGGTCAGAGCTGAAGAAAACAATTTCTAGGAAAGGCTAAACAGAAGACCCTTGCGCACTGTACCCTGTTGCAAGAGCCATACTTGCAACTCCTTGCAGGGTGCATTTAAAGGTTCCATGATTGGGTCACAGCAAAGGAAAAACTTTTTGGGCCCCCTGTAACATTATAGCTTCACAATAGCCTATGAATTTAAAGATAAACTGCCTGGAGAGCAGGCTTAGACTTGTACTGAATAAGAATGTAGTCAGTTAATACACAGTCCATCTTCCCTCTGTCTCTGTCCAACCAAATTATATACATAAAAAGAGACTGCTCTGTCTCCTAAAGAACCTTTTTCCCAACAGTCTAAACTGAAATGAGAATAGTAGAAGGGCAGGCTCAGGAATGATTCATTAACTGCAAAACAAGGGAAAATTCATACCAAATGTTCCTTGTAACTGCCCCGCTGCTTCCAACAGCCTTTCTTGTGTGCTGTAACTGTGGGGTCAAACCTGGTGTTAAACTTTCACATGAGGTCTATACACATAAGTGTGGAGACCGTGTGCCTGTAGGATTCTCCCTGCAAACATCTAAATCCTGCTGTGCATTGCTTGGGTAGCCAGCTCTGTGGCTAGTTGCCAGGTGTCCCTGCATATTCAGGCAAGTATCCATGTAGTCAGGTGACTAACTAACTAACTAGAACACACTGAGGGAAGAGCACCCCGCAAATTCCAGAAATCCCCAGCTCAGGGAAAGTACCACAGATTCACTCTTGGGAATTTCCATGCTAAATGGTGGATTTAGCTCATAAAGTAAGCTGCACAGCCATTAAAGGTTTTGAGACTCTCGAGGCCTTTAAAATTATGGCCGAGAGAACTGTATCTCAACACCTAAACTGGGCATGGTAGCAGCTGCAAAGCCTGAGCTGAAGAGAACTGTGGAAGAATCAGTCTGTAACACCTATGCTTGCTTTTCAATTGAGGGAGGCAACTCACATTAAAGGAAGAACAAATCCACAAATCTCATTTTTGAACCCATCTTCCACCAAGAGTGATGACGGAGGATATCCATGGTGTATGAAATGCCTGCAGCCCCAACCCCTACCAGAACTGCTGACACGTCTTCAGAGCGGGAGCTGCTAATAGAGACCTTATGTGACACTGTAGCTGTTTTATGCAAAAATCCATAAAATTATTAAAAGCTTCTGCAGAATCAAAGAACACTCAGGATGGGAAAGGCCAACATCTTTTTGGATCAGGCAATGTTGTAGCTCAAATCTTGTTGCCAGGCTTCCCTGCTTCTCTTTTCTCTCCTAATTTGTTCGGACTAGTTTGAAATGAGTCAGTGATGGTGCTTCCTCAAGAGAGCTCTGTGTCTTCTTAGCTCTTGCTGTGAGAAACATCATCCTCATGTTTGACCACTCCATTTTCCTGTCTCTCGACAAACACATCTCTCCACCCTCTTTTCTAATGTAGCTTCTGGGCTTTTAGTACCTTTTCCCATCACTGAGGGCACTTCTACACAGAGACCTCTGACAGGCCTTACTCCTTGGCCAAGCAGTTTGGGCATATGAGATTCTATTTGTACCTGCCTTACTGAACCAGAGTTTGGGATAAGAAGCCAAGCTAGAAGGCAGGATATGGTTTAGTTTGAAAGCAATATTGTGTTAATGCATATACACAGCTTTAGAATTGTAGCAGGGCTGTTAGAGTGACATTTAAGGTTTCCCTAGACATTCCTGCTCTTTCCACACTGTAATTTTATATAGTGAGCCAGTAAAATAAATGAACAGCAGACATAGGAATCTGCCTGGAAATACATTGATCCCCTTACTGAAGATCTGGACCCAGCTATAGGTCTTGCTTAGAGGCTGGTCTTCAACTTTTGTTGACTCATCAGCCCTCTTGATTTGATGTTGGCTGAAAAATATTATAGATTTTTAAAATATAGTATTATTTGTAGACCTTTTGTTTTTGAACAAGTAATTCACAAATTGGAAGTGGAGCCTATAGAGGTAGTTTATAATTTAGCCTTTCGGCCTATTTCCTTCTTCTTCTTCTTCTTTTGCACTAAGGACTTCACAGGGTTTTAAGCTGGCAATTAAAACCACTGCAGCAGTTTTATTAGCCCTGCATGCCATCTTGTTCTACCCGTGTTATTTACTTATGCTAATTGGTCAGGTATTAAAGAACAAACACAGCAATTAATTAGTGGTCTGACCAGAATTATAAAGAAATAAAGGCTTTTCATGGGTGTCAGATTTGAGTCACTCACAGAAGCTCACAGAGAAAAAATGAAGAGGGATGAATCATGGTCAAAAGAAACATTTTCAGCCATGCAGTATGGCATCCAGATGTGTGGGAATAGACTACATTTTTAGTCCAGGGCACATTCAGTCTTCTAACAGGCAGTTATTCTCTCAGAGGGCTGGGTTTGACAGGGAGCAGCAAGCCTTGGAGAGACAATGCTATTCAGGGAAGCTGGCTTGGTGTGGGGACCTCAGGTATTCAGGTAGGTCATCTTGGACAGAGGAAAAACACCTTGGCCTTGAGGCTGCTCTCACTCTAACGACTGATGACTTCCTGTCTCAGATGTCCCTGGATGAATTTAGATGTGTCTTCTTTACTGGGAATCTGGACTTAGAGTTTTGGAATCGACTTTGTGCTAGCAAGGCAGTTTATGAAAAGGCAGCTTTCCTGTGGTGCCTGATGGCATGTGGATGTCACATCTGGGGACCCTGATAAGAGTAGCCTTGTCCTTCACTTGTTTATACCATGCAAACACCACCTTAACCTGTCCCTCTTGAGAATCAGAGCTGTTCAAAGTACATGACAGTTTTAATGTTTATTGTCTGCTGTCTTTGATTGCCATTTGGGAAAAGGATTTCTACTCCCTAATTGTTGTGCCATAGAAGGATGGTTAGAATCCATCTTATTATGAAAACATGGAAAGTGTTAGTGAGGGAAGGCAGACAAGTGCACACTTGCACTGAAAATGCAAATATCCATTTCTGCATGCAAAACCCTTATAGTCACCAGCTAACACTTGCAGCTCAATACATGAACAGCTCAGAGGTTATTTGAGGTTCATCAAAATGGTCCTTCTTGGCTTTGTAGTCCATGACTCCACTACAGAAAGATTTCATACCCTCTGGTAACCAATCTAGGCAGATAATGAGTCACCCCTGAGATAACAACCAGTGATGCCAAGGAGTAAACAGGATTTCAAGTAGAGACTCCTGGTGGCTGCAGACAGCATGAAGCTGAATGCCAAGAAATCATGCAGCTCTGTGAAATGACCAAGGTTCAAACTTTGGGATGTTACATTTTTTGGCTGCTCCAAATCAGAGTCTGTAGAACCTCTGGTGAGCATTTGAGCACACTGCTGCCACTCTAAAACAAAACTATGAGAAAAACCAGAGGAATCTGGCACATGCAAACATCACCAGATATGTAACTGAGTAATGACCCCCCCAAACAGCTGAGAGGAGCACCAGATCTCATATTCACCCAGAGAAAGGTTGCTAGCCCCATCTATTGCTACCATTGCTGCTATTGCTATTTTTCATTGTCCCTTCTTGCCAGGGTGTTCTCCAGCCAAATGACACATCCTAAAGGACAGCATGGCATCCACAGAGCTGCCAGAGAGACAGCAGTGAGCACTACAAGGAAATGTTTGAGGGGTCTCTTCCTCTTGTTTTTGCTGCACAAGCTGTTTGAGAAGACAGATCAGTCAAGGAACTGAGAAACATTGAAAAATTAGACTAACCTCAGAACTGAAGCACTCAGCAGAAAAGAGGCCAGAGGGAAGAGGTCTCAGACACTTGAGGTTATGCCTGAGGATGGCATGAGTCAAGCACGGGTTGCAATGTGAAGGGCAGATGTAGAGCTGAACCTGCCCATTTTGGGAGCAAACATGCTCCTGACACAGTCATTGTTGTCTATGCTGACATCTCTGACAGAGATCACCTCTGGAGTGGTGTGGCGTTCCCATTACTAATGCTGGGAGCTGAAGTAACTCAGTGTGATGCAGTAAAGAACAAAAATAAAAGGTCTGTGCTCTGTAAGTGACTTCAGATGGTGTGGGCCAAAAGGTATTCAGAAAAATAGTACTTCTTAGAATAGTGCAGCTGTTCTGGACAATGCTTACATGGATGAGAGAGCTGCTATGACTTCAACACTAAGAAAGTTTGCAAACTTTTTGTTTCCTGTTTTGACATTGACATGGTTATTAACAGCAAAACGGACATGAATTTGGGACATACATGAAGCAAGGCCTTAAAGGAACATGTAACATTTTTTTTTTCATTTTACTGAGATAGGACCCTCTTCCTGAGGGGTTTTCCTTCCCTTTTACTTCTATTTAGCTTTTTAGCAGAAGAATGGGACTGAATTTGGTCCTACAGTGCAGACATACCCTGTTCAACCTGAGAAGCATGTAGCCTCATTGTGGGAGTGGGACTCAGGCATTCCACATGATCTGTTGGAAATCGATGAAAGGAACTCTGTAGAACAGGGAGAAACACAAAAATTACCGATACTGAAATTTAGTTGAGGCACCAAAATTCATTTTTTTACCATTGTGAAAAGCATCAAAGAAGGCATGCAGTGAACATGGGAGAAATGAGAATTTTGAGGATTTCCTCCAAAAAGGCAAAATAGCTCCCTTCTCTATGTTGGGCAAAAAACCTCCCAAACCTGCCCAAGGAAGACAATCTACAGAATCACAGATAATTTCTTGATGTCCCTGGATTCAGCCATTAAATAGGCCTGACATTGTCAGCGTATAAGAGCTGGTGTTTTTGCAGCTTGTAGTGGCATGGCTGGAAGCCATATATAGAATTATATAGACAGGATGAAATGTTTCCAAGGGAAAACATGCACAATGAGAATATGCTCTGTTCTTCCCTAAAGCAACAGGCACTGTTGCCAAGCTATGCTCAGTCAAGCTGCTGTACGTACCAGGAAATGGGCTGTCTTCCAATGTAAAGCTATAAAACAAGACAGATAAAAGGGGTTGAAATAAAAATAAAGGGAAAGGGGAAACTTTTTTCCTTGCTCATATTTCTTCCTAGACATGGCTAGCCTTTGGAAGATGCTGCCATTATTATCTTCACCACGGCATCCATGAGCTTTCACCATGCCAGGCTCTGGCTTCAGTGGCCTTGCCCAACTCCTGCAGCTCAGCAGGTGACCACCCCTTCCACATGCCTGAGTAGCAATTTTCAGGTGGCTCAGAGCAGCATTGCTGAGCCAGTACCCAGTGCCTACCTAACTGGAATGAGAAATTACTCCCCTGGAACAGACCTCTTTTATTCCATGGCCTTTCATAAAGTTCTGAAAGGAAAAAGTGAAGATATTGAAGAGTAGCTATAGAAGGATCATGTCCCCTCCCCATGCTTCAGTTTCCCCATTATGTGTTGGGTGTGAATATTTCACCCCAGAGCATTGTATGGATAGAACAGTCACTAAGTGCAGAGCCCTGACATCACCACAGGTTACTAACACATCATTGCACATATTGCTGTGTCTTCCCTCAGCCTTGATTGAAATCCAGGATAAAGTGAAGGGAAGCACACTGCACACAGACATTCACTCCCTTCCTTGCAAAGTCCTTTAGAGCTTAAGTATGATAAAAAGCAATTCTTTGCTATTAAGTGTAAGAGGTCCAGAGAGTGAAGCTGTTTTTGCACGGATGATGATGCCATTAACAACAGGGAGGGAGAATGGATGAGAAAGGATGGCATTTCTCTATTCCCCCCCCATTAAAATTTCCATTTGAAAACACGAAAAATGACACATTTTATCAATGCCAAAACATTGTTCTAAAATAGTAAATGTAACAATGTAAATATGGAATAGAAAGTATCAATACACATGGTACCTTCTGCCCAATATAAATGTAAGCTGGACAAAAAGAAGCTGTGAGTGAACAAATTGAAAACTTGGAACACGGTAAGTTTTTCTTGCTGCTGTAGCAGCCTGACATTTTTCAGTCACAAATTTACTCAGCGTCACATGTTCCCAAGAAACATTTTGCCTTGAAACGTCCCTTTCCAATGGAAAACAGCTTCTGTCACAATTTTTTTTTCAGCCAGCTTTGACTGCGGCCAGCAAGGGCCCATGGGGATCCTCTTGGGAGAGCTCAGAGTATTTGCTTGGGAGTACAGCATGCCCTCAAAAGATGGTGCTACAGATTAAGAATAGACAGCATGGGACCCAACATCTCTGATGCAAAAATGAGGAAGAGGAGGATTTTTTTTTTAAACATTGCTTCAGCACAATGCCAGGATATTCTGAGAACATGTGTCAGCACTGCTCTCTAAAACCTGAAGCACATGCACACATGGGCTCATACTGGAGGCTTGACATCTCAAGAACCAGCACAGTACTAGTGGAACTGAGAAGTGTTAGCTAGAACAGAAGAGGTTTTGAGCCATGGAATTGGCAAACTCAAGGACATGAAGCTCTGGTAAGGGAGTTTACTTGAGTTCTGTTTTGTTTGAGGAAGTGCACACCTGTTTTGCTCTTATCTGTGTTTGGGACTTTCTTGAAGTCCTGTCTCAAGCAGATTTTCTGACATCAGTTATGGCTGCGCTCCCTAACAGCCTGTCTTGGGGTATGGCTATGAACATACTCTGGATTTTGTGCTGTAAAAAGCTGTAAACATTTGTACATTTCCACTCCTTGTCCCTCTCCACTATAGTGCTAAGGAGTTCTTTGGAGATGGAGGTTAGACAGATTGATGTCGCACTTAACCTTTGCCTCCCTGCAGACACGTGAGGGGCCAGGATGTGCAGAGCCATGACTCAGAGTGAGGATTGCCAGAGGTGGGAGGTAAAGTTCAAGCTGTTTCAACAGGAGAAGCAGGAAGCAGTACAAATTCAGTGAAATCTTTTTTCAGGGGTAAAAGATAGGAGGGAGTAAGGCCTGCCCCTGCTCAGCAGGACTTCCTTTGCTCTGGTCAGTGTCAGGCATGAAGTACATGAGAAGAAGTGGGGTTGCCTCTCCAAATTGAAGGCATTTTTGAGAGCCTTAGAGATTTCCAAATTCTTTACCTTTGAAGCAGAGAAAAGAAGGTGATTTGATCAAAGTCTTCAGGTGAAGGTTACCCTTGGAAATCCAGCTCCAGCTGGCAACAGCCAAGGTGGCCCTGGTTGCCTGATCTGCAGGTGAGGGAAAACTGGGCAAGAATCCATTCCAAATGTGGAAAAAATGACCCTATTATAGTGAGTGCAGTGGTGTGTCCTCTCTGAGGTTGGTTGGAAAGTGATAAAAAGCACACAGGAGAAGGTGTAAAGCTGAGGATTCCTGTATGCTGACGGTGCAGGCAGAGGCAAGCACAGCCAAAGACATTCATTTGGTGGAGCTGCTATAGGGTTTGGCCATGGGGTTATTTCGAAGATATGATTGACTTTTGGAAAATAAGAAATGCACATGCCTATGGCTTCCTCACTTGCACCTGTGCTTGCTACCATGGAAAGTAGTATGGTACTCCTTTAACAGGCTTGTGAACCCTCCCCCAGCACTTAACATCTCTCATTTTTGAAGCTGCTGGGAGTAGGACAGAAAAGGGGAATCAGCGAGGTGTTTTCTGGGCCAGATGCACGCCTGATATTTCTTGCTTGTTCACTTGGCTATTTAAAGCCCCAACATGCACTTGTAATGCAGGTGAGATGCAAGATTGGAGGTGAGGAGCTGAGCTTTGCTCCCTGTGAGTTTGACTTTTAGCCTGATGTCATCACGAAGGTTTATTCAGTTTGTTCGGTTTAATCTGCCAAACCCCTCCTCCCAAAAATGCCCTCAGACCCCCAAATCTGCCTACTGTTGCAAAATCAGAGCTTGTTATGATATTGAAAGACTACAGAAACAGATGTGAACCCGTTATGAGGGAAGGGTGATGGATGGAATTTCGCTTAGGAGTGACTGAATCTGTAAAAAAAAAAAAAAAAAAAAAAAAAAAAAAAGTAGAACGGCTTTAAGAAAATGCAACCAATAATTAATACAGGGATTTGGCTTGCCTGAGGCTACCTGGAGGCCCAGTGCTTAGGAGAGAGAAAAGAGGATTAGGTACTTCACTTGTAAGAACAGGGCCCATCAGCTTCGGCAGATAAAATAATCGCTACAAGAGCCCTGTGCCTCTTGCCTGGTGGCGCTGACTGGCAGCGTGAGTCAGGTTACGTCCACACGCCCACACGGGAGCACAATTAGCGAGGTGCTGCAGGCAGGGCTGCTTTCCTTGGAAAACAGAACTGATCCCTGCAGCTGGAGGCCAGAAACTGGGAGGTGAGTCTATTGCAGCAGGGCAGTTGCTGCCATGGAAGGCTATGGGACTGATGCTGCCTCCACGCCTGCAAAGATCAAAGGGCATTAGAGTCTGGGAACAGACTCCTTTCAGTGACATTAAGTAGCAACATGAACTCAGACCAGGGACAGAGTAAACACATGTGTCTGTATGTGTACGTGTGTGTGTTTAACACAGCATACAGGCACACTCAAGAACTTTGCCATGGGATGTAGCTGCAAGAACATTTAGCCAGGTTAAAGGGAAAACAAATTTTTCTCTGAATTTTCTGTTGAATACAAGTTTTTCACAGTAACTGGAATGAATTATTATGATTTTGAAAGGGATGTTAGACTCATTGATACCTAGTGTGGGCCAATATTGATTGTTAAAGAGGAGCCAGAGACCTTGCGTAGGATCTGGGTTTGTTTCACCCCATGAGGGTAAATTCTAACATTTTACTCCTTTCTGGGCCTCTCCTGGTGCTGCTGACTTTTTGAACCAGGACATAGCAATAGATAGACCTTAGTTCTGCCATTATCTGTGATCTTTTGAAAGAATCTTCCCTATCTCTCTAGAGAACTCTGAACTGCATCGTCTAGGGTATGTGATATGTTTCAATAATCTCTCCCTAGGGAGCTTCTTGCATTTGTCTGGCTCTGCATCCCCAAGACACATCACTGGTGAGAATTCTTCATCCCACTGACAAAACCTTTCCTTGATGTCATGGTGCTTACTCATTGCTTGGAAACCTGCACATGCTTTGCCCTCCTAATCAATTTTTAGAAGTGGCTTGGTGCCATTTGCCCTCCCTTGATCCTTCCAAAATAAGTGATTCCTTCCAAGCTGGGCAGTGCTGTCCCCCTTTGTCCAGCAAATTATTTATTTATGATTTTTTTGAGGACACAAAAGTTCTCCATCCAGATCCCCAGAGCTATATATACTTGGTGTGCCTTGTTCTCATATTAGGGCTTGCAAATAAGGAAAACATCTTGCTGTGCTGGATCAAGCATTTCACAGCATCGTGCCCTGGCTCCCAAGACAGTTTGTGTTACTGGCCAGCTGCCTCTGCACATGGGTCCAGTTGCATCAGCCCCTACTCCTGCTCAGTAGTCAATGGGCCAAACTCTGTCCTTACTTGGATCCAGGGACAATCTTAGTGGAGTTGCAAAGATAAAAACAAAATTAGAATTGTGCCTCCTCTTCTGTCCTCCTTCTCGAGGGAGGAGAGGCAGAAGATTAATGGCAGCTTGCTTTGCCCGGTGTTATCCATCTGTGCAGTTATTCACTTGCTGGGATGGTCAGCCCAGGACTGTTCAGATCATTGTGGCCTTGCCGATGCTTCCCAGAAAAGTTTATTTTGCATATGTGTATGCTAAAACACCAGTCTTTTAAAAATGCATGCCCCCAAATGCTGGTGCTACTAGGTCATGTGAAATACTGCTGAAGATGGTGAGATTTGAAAGCTTATTTCGATAAGTTGCTCCTAGAAGCAGATATTTCATCATGAATTTCCATTTTTTTACTGGTAGCCTGCATAGCTCCAGAGGAAACCTTAAAGGAAAAAGTAAATCCCTTGCAGATCCAACAGCAGATGGCAAGTAAATCTCTGTCAAATAGAAAAAGAAATATTTTTGAAGTCCTATAGGCATTCTCAGAGTGAAATAATTTTGGTGTCCAATCTATCTCCTTAGTTAAGAATTTACTAGCATTGCATAAGCTTCCCGTAACAAGGTAACCAGATATCAGTTGACTGCTAAGAATAGCTTTCCTGTGTTAGTCAATCCCTAGTTAACTTTCTTCAGCTGTCTTCGAAGATGCTATTTAAATCCATCCATCTTCTGGAGGCATGGAGGATACTGATACACAGACAGAGCTACATGTCAGCTCATGATAGTTTGTATTAATTACTAGGTTATATGAGTGCTTGAACATGACTCTGGAAGCGATGGAAATCAGCCTCAAGGGAAGAGTTTGACATCAGGCTTGTCCTGGGATTCTTGAGAAGAAAGCAAGATAAGCTGAGATACTGAAGGGGAGTTGTTGGAGGGGCCTCCAAGATCCTGTCTTTGCAATGCTGGTAAATTGAGAGAAAAAGAAATGCTATGTATCTTACTGGAACTAGATTGCTTTGCAAGGAAAAGGTTGTTCATGTAAACCATGTTCTGACCCAGGCCAGGGTAAAGTCCCTGGACACAAAAACTCATGAAAACTGTTTCCTTGTGGACTTGTGCCCAGTATCTCCTTTGTCATTCCTTACCATACAACTACCCTCTCTCTGCTGTATGACTGTTTTCAGTGTTTGTGTCCTGTAGCCCCTTGATCAACTCCTCTTTTCTTGCTAGATCTTAGTAAGTGATCACATATCTGTTTTCAAACTCAGGACCCTCTGGCCAAGCACAATAGAGAATTGCTGGGATCACAGTGAAGCTTTTCACTTGTCAAGAGAGCATTAGTTGGCCTCTAGCTTCTATAATCTGCCATTGTTAATTGGGGAACGTAATGTTTTTGAGATTACACGGCACTGGTTGAAGATTCTTGATGGAGTCAGATGATCCACACGGAAGCATAACCCAAAAGACAGTAATTTTGAGATCGTTAAGATGATATCCTTTTAGAAAGCAAGGGCACAAGTATTAGGCAAACTTGGGAACTGAAAGACTAAAACAGGGAAAACAATGACTCTGGAAAGTGGTTTGGAACAGTTATTTGAATAAAGGTACTATTTTTTTAATGGTCAGGAGAGTAAACCCAAGAGATGTTAGGGAAAAATATCACTGAGGCAGCCCAGGGGAAGGGTATGATCTGCTTAAATTCTTATCTACCACTGCTTACAAGTATGGTTTTTGCTTTAGTTGTCCAGACTTTAAAAAGAACCTTGGAGAACAGGAAGTATTTCAAGTGAGCGAATTGGATGGGCAAAGAATAATGCAAAGTCTTGAAAAAACTCCTCTATGAGACAAAGTCAGTTGTTTTATCCCAGCATTTCAGGGGTCCTCTGCTGTTGCCTCAGAGGGTCTTGCTGTGGGCTTGGATATTTTCATGGTCACCTCTGTCATATTCAGCCAGCACCTTGTTTTGAAAGCACAGTTCCTGACTGTCCTGACCCCTGTTTTCAGATGGGTTTGACTGAGGCAGCAGGAGGTGGGCAAAGTGACTTTTGGAAGGCTCTGCAGAGTGACTCAGCAGCTTGGCTCCAGTTACTTGACCCAGAATCCACTTGGCACAAAATCTGCCTCTTCTCACTGCTGGTCCACTGCTCTGCCTGCTGCAGCACAGCTTGTCCTTGCCCTCAATCACCCTGACCCTTACTCTGGGGCTCTGCTTCACCTTCCTTTCTGTAGCCAACAAGACAGTCGTTAACTTGGCCAGGGTTTTTCCCTTTCAGCTCCTCCAGGTATCATTGATCCAGGTAAGTCTGAGCTTTGGTCCTATCTGAAGACAACGGATGGAAGGTACTTCTGCCCCACACTGCCATGTTGCCCCTGGCTGGTCATACACTTCCCACTCCCATGCTTCTGTTGTGCATCAGCCCTTTGGAATTCTTTTCATCTCCAACCCTTGCAACTGACTGTTTCTTCCTGTCTGGATCGAAGTTGAAAGCTCCATTTGTTTAATTTGGCTTTTAATTGACCTCATCCAATGCTTGTTGATGTCTCAGCTAATCTGTGTTTCTCCTCTGCTTATCTGGTGCAGTCCTTTGAAGTCCCCAACACGATAAACTGTCCTGTAAGAGAGAATGAAAGATGAATGAGACAAAATTTCCCATCTAGCTCTCACTGCCCAGTTAATATTTTAGTAGTCCTTCAACTCTGAGGCAAGAAGGAGAAGGAGGCTTCCAAGAAAATAAAAACCAATTTATGTTCATTGTCACTTAGCTGGAAATTTTTGTTACAATCTCTGCTAAATAGTCACACCATTCATCTCTCCATCTGTGAATAAAAGCAGGTATCACAAACCTACTCTCCACAGAGGTATTGCAAAGCCTGCATCTCTCAGCATTTGTGAACTGTTCAGACATTGTTGGGGAGAATGGGAGAAAATATGTTACTGCCAGTGCTGTTTGCAGTCTAGGGCAACTGGGGGAGTTAGATATGAAAATGCCACTGAAATGAGAGTTGGGGGAAAAAGATGGGTGAACATTATGGAAAGCAGCTCAGGCTTCCTCTTCACATAATCAAGCCGAGTCACAGGATGGGTGGGGTTGGAAGGGACCTCTGGAGACCATCTAATCCAAACCCCTTGCTAAAGCAAATGTTCACCTACAGTGGATTGCATAGGTGAGTTTTGAACCTTTCTAAAGGAGACTCCAAAGCCTTTGAGGGCATCTTCTAGTGCTCTTACCTGATGTTAGCTAAGACATACCCTGCCTGTGTCTGCAGAGGCCAAAATGGGTTTTGTCAGCCTCCCTTGCTTGCCAGAAGCATGAGCTAAAAAGCCAAGCCAGGTCTGGCTTCTGACCTGAATTCAGAATTTTCAAGTAAATGAATATCTGAGGTGGTAAAGCTGGATGGGACTTGGAGTCCCACCTTAAGTGCAAATGTCACCATCTCAAGGCATTTAATTTGCTCTGAGGTTCAGGACTACTACTGGAGGCAGCACAAACATAGCTGGAGAGCTTGGATTTAAAAAAGAGGCTCAACCACCTCAGACCGCTGTTAAAAGCAGTGTTAGGAATTGGACATTAGTGAACTCCAGTGAAAGCTAACAGGATTTGGGCTCCTAAGTAGTAGTATGTGTTCTTGCCTTCAATGGTAAATGCTTTAAAGCTTCCAATTTTCAAAGTTGAAAATAGCAAGACAAATGCATCCTTAGTGTAATGGATACAGTCTTCATTGATTTCAGTTTTTGGGACATTATAGTTATGAAAGTGTTCTGTGCAAACTTTGCAAAGAAATAAAAGACTTTGCAGAGGCACAGCAGGGAGCATTACAAATCAAAGGATAAGTTCTGCAAAGCTGTTTGCTCATGAGTCATTGCGTGAACACAGTCCAGGACTCAGAGGAAATAAAAGGGTCTTACTAAAAGCAGCATACCATTGAGTGTGTCTGTATATATGTGCAAAGCCCAGTCTTAGCTCAGGAGGCATCACAAAGACTGAAAAAGTCCATGGCAGGAATTTAACTTGGTTCTGTCAGATACAAGCCTGTTATTTTCATCCTGAGACAGTGAGCTCCACTCTTCACTGTGCAACCCAATTCTGAGTTCAAGAGCTTAACATTTTGAGCTATTCATTGTTAATGTTATTTACTCATAAAAATCACTGTCTGAGAATGCAGAGAAATGTGTTAAAATGTGTAATGCAATGGAAGCTTTGGATCAAACTCAGATCTGTGCCAGGAAAGGAAAAGATCCCATCCCCAGGTACTCTCCAGATGTGCAGAACTAGGCAGTTATAGATGGAGACATAAACTTTTTAACCTTTTTTTTCTTAATCTTGAAGTCCTTCATGCAAACTTTTTAATAAAATTGCAGCATAAAAATCCATTGCCAAAGGGCCCAGTGAAATGTTTCAGCTGAAAAAAAATATTCTAAGAGCTGGTGAGTCACTTAATGTCCAGTTGAGGACTTAGAAAAATTTAAAGAACTGTATGAAAATAGAATGTGTTAATCACCTTGGCAGAATTAAAATTGGGATCTCCTGGAACAGGTCTTCTCTAAGTGGTCCCCTTTCCAAATTTATTTGCTATGTGGTTCTTGGATGAGAAAGAGAAAAAGTAATCATTTCTGTCTCCATTCCCCCTCATAGATACCATCTGGATTGCAGACGAGTCGCCCAAATGAAAATTAAGCTTGGTAGGGAGAAAAAAGCCTTTCATGTGTCTTTCTAAACTGATGTTTTCGTTATTTGCATTTTGCACCAACTGAAACAAGACCAAATTTTCTGGTAGCGAGTGTGTGTTAACATGACTTCTATTTTACTAAGAAGAAAAAAATAATCATGGCAGTCATTTAGCTGTAATGGCCAAGATATAAAATGTCAGTTTTATTTATGGCAAGTAGCTGGGTAGAAAATATGTTCTGGCATCACTTGAGATTTCAAGAACTTTGTTTTTCTTTTTCTCTTACTGCATGAAATAATGCTGTATTTTTAACAAACAAACAAAGCAAAACAAAGACAGAAACAGCTCTCCCCAGAAGGAGGGATCATGTTCTTCTCCCCAGATAACCACCTCCAGAGTCAGGGGACCTACTACAGATGCAAGGACACGAAAATCAAATTATATGCAACAGAGACTTAAACCCATGCTTTCCATCTCTAAATTCACATGGCAATCACTGGATAAAATGGGCACCCTGGAACTGCTCTTTTCAGCTCTGTTTTTGAATAAAAATTCCATGCTTGGACATGAAAACTGTTCTTGTCCTAAAAAAAACCCCGTGTCACTGAAGTCAGTCCACACTTGCCACGTGTGCAGCTGTCAATGAACCCACATTTTCCGACAACAAACACTTCCATTGGAAAATTCCTCCCCAGTTCTCAATGATGAGCACTAATTTATTCCTTCTCCAAGTCCCCAGAGCTGCTCCCAGAGTCAGCAATACCCAGACTGTGGCTGGGAAGACGGCAGCCACTCTGGGACTTGTGCATGGCAGCAATCTGGCTTTGTCTTACTGGTACATGAGTGTTACACTGCTGTTGCTCCTGACTTTTACCGCTGGTGAGCGTACACAGAGGTCTTTAAATCTTTCAAACACCACCTGAGTCACCTTCATAAGCAGGTCTGACCAAACTGAGGAACCTAGGATTTCTGGGAGCATACTTTTGCATGTAGTTTCATTCTCTCTCTACTATAATTGATTTCCCTGTGGTTTACCTTTATTTATCTCTTTTCTCAAGGAAGCTTCCTTACAAGGCCACTAGGCCACTGACCACAGACAGGTAAAAAGCTTCTCTGGTATGGTCCCATTATCTGGATGTGAAAAATGACATTGGGCAGAGCTCTGCCTCTTCTTATACTGGTAAGTTAGACAAACCAGGTTCTGTAAGCACTTTTTTTTTTTTTTAGTGCTTCAAAGAGACACTATCTGGCCAAAAAGAGCAGAGGATGGATTTCCAAAAACAGACTTAGATCTCTCAGCCAAGAACATACTGGAGCTCTGGTTCTTCTATCCCACGACAGCAGAATTATAAAAAGCAGGGCAGTCCCTGCTACTTTTTAGCTTCTGCTTCTACTGGCATCCCAGGGTTTCCTTTTCCAATCCAATAGAATTTTGGGACATAGGCCAGAAATTGGGTTCTCAAAATCTGGATCTGCACAGTGTGTAGCCCCAGTTAAAATCATCTTCCCATTCTGGACTGGTTGTTCCGGGAGGCTAATGAGGCTTTGTTAGCAGAAGGGTACAATGGGTCTTCTGAATGCTTTTGAGTGGGCAGGACCTACTCCCAAAAATAGCTTGCTTTTTCTTCTGTTAATTAATGTAGTGTTAATTGCTGCATCTTCCTTAGACTGAGAAACCTCATCTGCCAGACATCGTGTGCAAGGGCTGCATGAGCCAGGCATTTTTAGTTCCTCTAGAAATGAAGGCATTTGGATAAAAAGTGCAACATCCAGGGCAAAATCACTGGACTCCCCACAGGAACCCACCTGCTCTCAGGGGGAATTATGAGCTGAAGGTTTTCAAGCATTGTGCACATAAGTGTCTGTCAGTGCCATTTAGGAGAATGGCTCTGGAGGATGTGTCCCTGTGAGAAGGTAGACAAGCAAGCCCCAAAGACTGACAAGGAGGAATCTTTCTACACCCAGGACGGAAGCCCAGCATAGCACAGCTGCAGTGAGGTAGGAGTTCTTCCACAAAGAGGCACTGCAGCATTGAAGCAGTTGAAATCTTTAAAACTCCCTGAAGGATAATGAGAGTTCTAGCTTGCAAGGCCTTGGGAGTTTGCAGGAGGTCTAAGGGAGGGCACAGGCAGAGTGGGTCATACTTTAGGGTAGGGGGATGGGCTAGGAGTTTCTTCCAGCTCTATTTGCCTGAAATGCCTTATTGATAGAAGACTTTGCTCTACTGAATGAAGACTGTACTTAATCCAATTTAAGATGAATGACAAATTGAAGAAAAATATAAACTGAACATTTTTTTAACAGCAGAACAGTTAATCTAGGAATTACCTTGGTTCTCAGTAGCCTAATGCACAAGTCAGGATAACATGCTGACAGATATGTGGTCCTCAACACAGTTGCAAGCTTGACACATGAAACATGAGGTCTGCTCCTCCAATGTGTTATTGAAGTTTATTTTTGATCTTTGAGCAGTTTATTGGCCTGAATTAATTCATTGCTGATAAAGGTACCAAAAAGAAATTGTAGCAGTGACATATTAGAAAACATGCACTGTGGAAGCCAACTTACCTCTACTGCAGAGCTCAAAAAGCACAGGAAAATGGGCTGAGAAGAAAATGCTCCTGTTACCACTTCCTCTCTCAAAAACTCATGGACCTTAACTGATAAGGTTGTTCCTTCAGAAGCAGAGTAAAGACTTCTTTTAAGGCCATACTTCATGATTATCCCAAACAGAGCAACCATCTAGCAAAACAAAAAACCCCCAAATCCCCATATTTCATCCACAGCTGATGCCTAACATGAATGCCTGGAATATTTACAAGAACTGAATTGGTACTGCAGTCTGTGCAGTTTCTTTCTTTGGTGTTGCAGTCACATTTACCACGGCAAATGGCTGGCATTTACCATGGCAAATTAGTGAGAGAAGAATTTGTAAGGTCATAAAAATCATGGATGTACAGGTTATGCATGGTGAGTGATTAGGGAGGAGCAAGTACATTGTTTGATGTACACCATCACAAACTTGATGCACCAAAACATCAAGTCCCAGTTTCAAGGACTGATTCAAACTAATTAAAGGCCTATTCAACATAACTGTCTATTAAGTATAGAACATTAACAAATTCAGTGGCAACATGTGGAAATGCATCTTGGTACAGAGGATGTATTAAGAGCTATACTGTGCCAAAAACTACTCTAAATTATGCTGTGTTGGTCTTGAGCAAGTGCTGAAGTTACTCAGATTATGCTGCTGTAAGAACTGATCCAAATACTCAAAATACAAACATTAGCATCCCTTGCTGGGCACACCCCCTTGAATATGTGTCAAACCAAACTGGGCTATATCTGGGCTAAAGGGTTGGTGTCAGTGTTGCAGACTCATGCACCATCTCTTCACTGCTAAGGGAAGACATTTTCCTTGAGATGTTATTTTGGGGCTTGCAAAAGACTAGACTCATCCCTGTCCAAAGGCCGCTGCGTGAGCCATGTTAAAAGAGTATTTTTTTTTCAGAAAAAAAAAAGGTAAGAAACATAATTTTGGTACCCAGAATAAGGGTCTTCTGTGTTCTTTCAGCTGAAGAACTGTCACAGTTTTAAGGCATTATTCTCCTCCTCAGGTTCCTAGTTCAGCAAAATGCTTCAGCACGTGGTTAATTCTAATCACTTAAGTCATCCCATTCAAGTCAGAGCTTAAACATTTTGCTGAATTGTGTTTGAAGTGGGGAACAAGAGCTTGAATTTTCAAAAGTCTCTAATTGCAATTAGCTATGCCAAGGGTAGTTTTTCATCTTCTTTCTGTATTTGGTGGACAGTTTGGATTAGAAAAGAAATGGCTGCTACTCCTGTTTTATATACAAAACTCTTCTGACTACATGATGGGAGATTGTAACGCAGAGCTTTGTTGCAGAATAGTTTTGCCCCGGAATTTATTCCAACTTTTCAAAATAGAAGCAGAAGTTATCTCAAAAACCCAATCTGTTTTATGAGAGCCTTAGGTCTTGTAATTAAGATACTGTGGCTTAACAAGTTACCAAGCATCAGCTAAGCTGAGGTAATTGTCTGGATGCAAACCTTACAGTAAATGCTTAGTCTAAATGCTGAGTCAATTTATCCCTGGGCAAATGAAGAATAATGCAGTTTAACACTTCAGACTAAGCTGAAATGAATCACTGTGTGTTTGCCACAGGCAAAGAGAAGAGATGTAGGGAGTTGCCCGAGCTGAGGAGAGGCATGGTAACTCTCAACTCTCGCCACTTGAGAAATTCCGGTATTTTCACACTGATGGGAATGGAAAACAACTAGTACTTAGCAGTTCTGCCACGTTATTCTACAGGTGTTTAACCACTTACGGGTCTTAGGAGGGAGTTCAAATGTAGCACATTCAGTAGTGACTGAAATGGCCATTTTATGACGTACAATAAAGCTGATGGTTCTCAGCCCATTTCTGAAGAATATGTGTCCATCACAGAAATTGTTCATGTGAAAAGTAGAACTTTGAAAAAGTTAAAAGGAACAATTTGTCCATTTGTGTGAAGCTAATGAGATGGCCAGGAAGAAAAGACAATCAAGGAAGGCTGTGGTTGAAATCTGTATGAATATCTTTGAGAGGATGAATAGGGAATGATTTCCCACTGTCTCTGCGCGTTCAAGAACTGGGGTATACCAAAAGAAGCTAAGTGGCAGGACAAAGAAAGGAAGAGAGGATGTTTCTCCATGCATTTTGCAATTCAGCTGTGGAACCTCATGCTGCAATTTTATGTGGCTGGGGAAAGATATTTTGGGTTCAAAAATATTTAGACGAATTCACAAGAGTAAAATATATGGAAGGTTTTAACAAAAAAATTAACATTTTGGCTCAGGAGTTCAGTGAGCCACAATTTTTTTTGGTCTTGAAGTACCTGAAAGAGTTAGGCAGAACCTGGATCCATGGGCAAGTGACCACATGTCTGTTGAGGGCACAGTGCACATGAAGTGTGGGTATATAATGAAGGATGAATGGAGAAACTCTTGTAATCCTTAAAGCTTTTGGAAGACATCAGCTTGTGTATAAAATGTCAGCCTCAGCAGAGAATAAGGGCCAAAACTGGGCCACAGGGGTGAACTCATCTGTTGCTTTAAACGAGAGACATTTTAAGGAAGTGATTTCTTCAAAGCAAGGGTAAAGCATTCTGATGTGGTACATGGAGGGGAGTTAATCTACTGGGAATTTGGCATGTTCAAGTGTGTACAATAATCTTGCAGGCCTCTAGGGTTTGGATTTGATGGGTGTAAGAGGCAGCTGTATGCAGATGCATGAGGAATGAAGTCAGGAACTGAGGCAATTCTTGCCAGATACCTTTGCCTGGTGGCTTTATTACAGCTATGTAAGCAACCAGGGGAACTTAAGACATTTATCAAGAATCATTAGGTTTGATCCACAGACCATAATGACTGCACATAAGGTACTGGAAGTAGCAGGACACTTATTAAATATTAATTTACTATTCAGAAAAGGAAGAGAAATTGTCTAATGTGGTTCAGTAACAGACACAGCGAATCCTTTAAATCACTATTTTCTTAAAGAGAAGGAACTGATTTGAAGCCCATGGAAGTCAAGAAGATATTGAGTTATGGGAATTTGCCACCTTTTTAAGTCTATGGGAAGACAGCTGGAGAGCAGAGCATGACATTCAAGCACCTTTTAGAATGGTCAAAAGGTTAAAAGTGAGTTTAGCGTGAACGTTGAAGATTTTAAAACTCTGTCTCAACTGTTGATGATGAGATGAAGACTCAGGAATTTGCAGAGGTCTTTCCCAGTTGCAGGAGCAGACTGAAAGAAATGTAATTTCCTTCCCCAAAGACAGGCATACAATTTTCTGCTTATGAAGGGATATTCAATGGCTTAAGAGGATAGTACTCAAGATGGGGGACTAAATGGCAAAGCAGCAGTTCTGCATTGTTCAATATGAGATGGAGCAGATAGAAAATGGACCAGACAAAATGGGAAACAGGATTTCAGGCTGCACTGAAAAATGGGTGTATAAAGGAGGACATTGCCTTGCAAAGTGTCCAAAATAATAATCTCCAATTCAGCATCAGTGAAATCTTAGCTGAAGTACAGGGTCCTCACACTTCAAAAAAGGGACAAAACAAATGGTGAGATCCAGAGGAAAAAGAAGAGGCTGACCAAGTATCCAGAAAACTCTAAAGGAAAGACTGAAAACTTTAGTGTCCAACCCACACTCTACCCTTGTGTATTAAAGAGGAATGCATGTAGAGGAAGATGCTGAGGAGCTCTTGGACTCTGTAGTGCAAAAGAAGAGAGATTGAAGGTTTGGAAAGGCATGGGAAATGTCAGTTTTGCACTGGGAAGATAGCAAGAGGAGTGAAGCTCTGAACTCTCTGCCTGGTAATGAGGACTCCACAGATGAAGGATTAAAATGACAAATTAGACAGCTATCTGTGAACAGTGATACAGGCTGAACACACACATGGGCAAGGCATAGGCACTTCAACAACCTTCACATGGGGAGCTGCTCACAGTCACCTTCCTTCCCAAAGGCTTTCCTGTCATGGACACTTCTCTATAGTACCCTTTGTAGTGGAGCAAGGGGCATTTCTGTTGTCTAAGATGCACTTACACCATTTCTATTCCAGAAACCATGCACCTTCTGTGAGATGCCTCCAAAGATTTATGCAGCTTTTAGTCTGATGCTAGGACAAAGAAAAAGAACTGCACAGTGGTAGAAAAGTGTAATTTTTTTTCTTCCAAGTTAACATTTTAAAACTTTCTGCCACATCAGAGGTCTTTTCAGAGTATCTGATTATAAAAACACTTTTTGATTTACCTTTGTTTGTGTCACTTCCTTATTTATGTGATTTGCTGAAGGCTTCAGAGGTGATATATCTAAACCATCCCCAGTGAAAGATGCCTGGATATTTTATAAGCCCCTTTAAATCACCTCCTGTCCTTGGATGCTGTGTATTCAGCTCCATAACCACTGCCCTGCTTCTGAGTTCTGCATCTGTAAATCTCTTGGTGTCCATGGGTCATGTTTTTTACTGTTTCTTACACAGGGACAGTGTTATCAACAAGACTGCTAATACAGGTTGTAGATTCCCTGATGGAAGCTCCTCAGGACTGGGGATGTGAAAACACATCTAAGTGTCCTTCTCTAACTATGGGTGCTTATACTAGGATCACAATCACTGTAGACATTATTTGCATATATTTAGGAGCAAAAGAGGGGTGTTTCCTAAGGAATACAGATCTAAGCCCAAATTTTAAATGTAATATCACTCTACAGTCCAGGTAGAGATCCCCACTAGATAACAGTTGTGACATGGCTACCTCTGTTTTGATGCATCTCAGAGATGACATGCTGAATCCAGGTTCATGAAATGTTTTATGAAAGTTAGACTTTTGTTTGTTTCTTGTTTCTATAACATCACCTGGAAAGATCGGTTGTGTCAGTATTTCTTTCTCGTGAAGATCTTTCCCTTTAGGGTTTGTATTTCTCTGGCTCCTTTGAGGACAGCACAAAAAGACTTCCCAGAGACCCAACACTATTTTCCACTGGGTTCCTGTCACGTACCATTCCCATGAACAAAACTCTGTGGTTTCTACATGTTTGGTGGAGAACCTACTTGTCTCTCCAGAGTTTGAGATTTCAGAAGAATCATTGCTAGGTCTTATTATAATCCCTAATGAATGAAAGCAGGCAGAGAGCAACACAAGCAGCATAGAGTGGTGAGCAATTTCTGGTGAAAGAAGAATTGCAGAGGAAAGCAGAGTGAAGTCACATCTGCTTGTATCAAATGTCATCAAGCAAACAAAGATCTTCACTTTTTTTTTTCCTTTACCAGAGAAAATGAGAATGATCACTCAAATTTTTCTTAAAGTCACAACTTACCTCCAGGATATGCAAAACCTGACCTAGACATGGGGGGTCAGCCCCTTTGGGGGTCTAGAGATGCCAAACCCTGTCTACATTGTTTTGGGGTGCCCTGATGTTAAGCTATTAGAGTAACATTCAGTTACTTTCTTGCATTCAGAAAGCAAAGTAGTTGTCAAGTCTCCCATCTGTAGGGTTCCAACAGATAAAAATGAATGGTTATATCTTTCAAGATGCTTAATAAAAATATGTTTTATTTTCCATCCTTTGAGATGCCATAGGGATAGCATCATAAAAGTTCCTGGATCATTCAGTTTGTGGCTGTGATGGAAAACATATTAAAAATTCCCCCCATGATGATAATATTCACTGGGTTCTCTAGCCCCCTCTCTTCCCTGCTGTCAGTCTCTGGTGATGAGTTCAGGTGAAGCAGAAACTCAGGAAAAGTAGTGTGGCAGCCGTTTTAATTTCAGTGGGGAACTAAGATGAGGCCAAGATCATTGAAGATGATTTAAGGAAGGTGGGGTTGAACCTGTCACTAGGGTTTCAAAATGCTCTGTTTTTCTTAATGTATGATCACACTGGTCCCTATGGGTCAACACTGGATTTACGTTTGCATAAATGCTTGGCTGTAAATTAGAGGATGTTTTTGAGCCGTGCTTCACTAGCTGTAAGACATAGATTTGCAGTCCCTGCTGAGCCATCAACCATCCTAGGGGAGATAAGCCAAAAAGCACTTGACTCTTGGGCTCAGGAATAGTGGTGAAACATGGAGGACTGTCGACATTTCTGGAAGACATGATGTCTCTTTTACAGACTAGCTATTTTCCTGTGCTAGGGCTGGGACAAGGAGAGTAGGCATTTGGTTTCCCAGGTATCTGTTCTTGTGGTTAAGAGAAGAGCATGACTAAGAGTGGATGGTATTTGAATTTGTATGGTTGGAATTGAACCTTGCTCTCACCTGTTGAGTGAGGATCTTTTCCAGAGGGCACAATTTCAGGCTTGTTGCAGGTCCTGCAGGCTAGTGTGGCAGCTGCTGCTGGATGGGGTGCTCCTTGCATCTGTCTCTCAGGCTACAGAAACTAATGCCTAACCATGCCACCCCAATCATCTATTGAGCCTCAGGCAGACCTTTGGGCTATTTGTTCAGCTGGGGCAAGTTTTCCTTCTTAATCTTTTCAGCTTGGCAGGAGCCCTGCTGAGCACACAAGGAAGCTCATCAGCTGCTGGCTCAATGTTTGGACAAGGGGATAACTCCTGCTGGGGCTGGTGAGCTCCAATCCTGTCTAATTTACATTGTTATTTATTCTGCAGGCATTCCTGTGCTTCCTGAGTACAAGCTGGCTTTTCAGCACGTTTACAGCACACTCCCACAGTGAGCTCAGCAGTGACAGGCAACTACACACAGAAGCAACAGCCCCTTGCTTGGTAGAGAATGGTGCTTGTAAACCAGCAATGAGGCCATCCCTGCTGTGGAGGACTAAGCAGCCTGATTCACCAGGTTCTGTCTTCTTCGGGTTCTGGAGTCTTGTATTTTGTTCAAATTGCTGTAGTTGTCAAGTCAGTTTTCCAGGTATGCATCACTCCCAAGCAAACCTGGAGAGTATGAGGTTGTTTGCTCTCCATCCTCCACGTGATGCCAAAGTGACTTGTTTGATAGTATGTGAGCAAAGGCACAATGCATTGGCTAATGTGACCATTGGGCCACTCACAAGTTCAGACCTGCTTGTCCATCAGGAAAGGGCTGCACAGGGTAGGTCTGCGTGACAAAACCGTGGGCAGCAGTGCAGAGCTTGGTGAGTTTACGTCAGCTGGTGCACAACAGGAGGTCACCTGTAGGGACTGCCTCCACACCAGGATGCAACCAAAGTCTCTGATCTTTAGCCCTGAGAAGAAATGCCTCCTCTTTATGGCTGATGCCACATCTGAGGTCTGATTAAGCTGTAAGGAGTAAAAGTCACCTCTCCAGGGGTAACTATCCATAAGAAGCAAAACAGATTCTTCATGGCTTGAGTTCAGGGATCCTCCATGACCTCTGTTGCCTGGGGCTCAAGGAAGAAGGAAGAGAAGGGAGCAGCTGCACTATCACTCCCACTGGAGCAGTTGTTTCAGCCAGACCTGTGAGGTGATGGGATTAGGAATTTGCACCCCACCAGAATTGTGCATATACTATCTGAGGTTGGACCCCTGCTGATCAGGAGAGGGAGACATGTGAACAGTGGGTCTTAGGATGATAGAAGACTAGCACTTGGAGCGATCTTTTTCTCATAATCTGTACCAAAGCCTCAATGAGCTAGTCCTTGGTTTCTCTTCTGTTCGGTGAAATTAATATGCCCCCTCCACCTCCTGAGGAGAAGTGTTCTGGACATACTGTCCATTTGCTGTCTCAAAGTACTTGGAAACCTTTGGTGCTCTATGGTTATTTGAATGTCTGTTCTGAACAAGACATTCTCCTGGAGGAACAAAGAGGAAGAAAACATCACTGTAGAGTCCCTCAAGCTGTAAACTATATCCTGTAGACCCTGATACCTGTGACAAAAACTCACACTTTATTTTTTCACTGTCAGTGCCTCCTCTTGGTGCACCCCGCCCTGCTCCTGCAAGTCAGAAATTAACTTGGAGTGGCCACAACCTCTTATTAGTGTGAATGCAATCAAAATGTGCTGCTCACTTTGAGGAACAGTTGAGTCTGCTGGTATGGAGTCAAACCTCGGCAAGGAGGAATGGCTTTGGCATCTTCTTTGACAACCAACTGCACCTGTCTGAAACATTCCTAAGACAATCAAGAAGTGGTAAAAGAAATATCACTGCATGGAAATAGCCTGCTGTAAGAAAAAACAATGAACAAAAATGATGTCTCTTGCAACAGCAGCTGCCACTGTGGTCTTTCCACTTCATGCTGATTGCCTCCTGGACTAGATCTGCCTGCCACGTAGTGCTCCTGATGGCCACAAGCCTCAGACTAGGAACTGCTGCTCCCAACAGAGCATCACCTGGGAGGTGATGAAGACAAACAAAGGCAACTCTAATTTTTATAGCACTGCTAAGCCCTTTCTTTTTTAGGGCTGGATTTAGCTCAGAGCCCATGGCTGCCTGATGATGTGTGAATGGGACGTCGGTGAAGAACTGACCTTAGAGCTGATGACAAGTTGTACCAGCAGGAACTGGTGCAGCTGAGTGAAGGCTGAAACCACGAAGCAAAAAAACCAAGGTAGGTCTGGCTCAGGGTGCAGGAAGCAGGCACAAATATGCGGGATGGCAACTACAGATTAACATAGAAGCACTATGTCACAGGGATGATTAGTGCATGGGTGGTTCAGGAGAGAACAGCATCTTAGGAAAAAACCCCACCAAAATCAAACAAACAAGGTATGGGACTGTGAAAACCAAGCTGAGCTACTACATGTACTGTCTCTGTATCACAGCCCTAATTTAAGTGAAATTTACAGCAGGAATTATGCTTTTCTCCGTCCTCCTCCTTTTCTTGTGGAAGTATTTGTTTTCCTTTACCTGGGAACAGAGGACATCCTGTCTCTAAATCTTATGGCTTTCCAGAAGTTTTATATTACTTGTGTAGCTCTGAAATACCTTGACTTGGCCCTGCCTTCCCTCAGGAAATTTTCTCATGTTCAGATTTATATTCAAAGTGGCCCCAGCACTTTAGGAAGGCAAAGACTATGCAGCTTCTTACATCCTTCCTGTATTATGGGCAAGGATTTTCATGTCATCTAGAGAATTCATATATGTGATTAGATATACATACATATGGATCCACACAGTCTTTTGCAAGCAGGCAGGCAGGACATGTTTTGCCCACAGTCCAAGCTGATTCAAAACCCATGGAAATGCAATCACAAACTGCTGAGTGGCAACTAATATAATCTACTTCTCCAAAACTCTTATTAGCTGGGCTCAGCAAAGCACTTAAATGACTGCATTAGATCCCATATGGAGCTGGCTTGTGTTGGGTCAATTCAGAGCACAATATTTCATGAAGACAAGCCTGACATTTCATCCCACAGGGTTCTGACTCCTTTTAATGAGGTTTATCAGATTCAGATAGAAAAACCAGAATCAGAGGAACAGAAAGGTCTCTATGGACCACCAGCCTGGGCATCATAGCTGAAGAACCTTTCTGTAAGGACTAGCAAGACCCCAAAATGAAGTGAACAAGACTGATGTTGACAGTTTATTACAGTTCTTGGCTGGATTAGTGAACATACCTTTTTTTTTTTTTTTTTTTTTTTTTTTGGCGAGGCATTGTATTTAAAGCCAAAAATTGCTGTGATTTATATGTAATCCTAGATTTGAACCAAGAGCTCATTGATGTGTTTTCAAAGCAAGGAAATTTCACAGAACTGTATTGTTCTGGAGCTAGAGCATGCCATAGAGAGGTGTCTGTCTCTGATGGTTACCCTGAGTCAAGGCAGGCAAAGCCAGCATTAATCTTCAGGGGTAAATCTACCTACCCCACATTTCTCCCATTCCCTTCTCTGCTCTGATAGCAGCAGAGGCATCCCTGTGGTCTCATGACAAATGTGCTCAGGGAACTGATCTGGTTGAAAACTACTGGAAGTATCAAAGCAGTTCAGTTTCAGTTGTATGAGCTTTCCAGTCTTAAATATCATGTGGCTGGAGCATGACTGTTTCCCTCAGTCACACTGAGGGTGATTCTGACTAGGAACCAGGCTGAAGCTTTCCCTGTGGCTGCTGATGCCACAACACAAGATCACAGGGAGATGTATCCAATAACCCCTCTGACGTGGTGTACCAGGTAAAAGGAACGAGCCAGAAACTGCAATTCATGTAAGACCATAATCTGCACTGGTTTCTTCCTACAAAGCCTCTTCACTTTGTGCAGTGATCTACAGACTCAGGAATCCTTGTTGTGGATCTTGAGTCCTAGAGGCTTCCTGACCATGATAATGAAGACATGACCCAAGGAAAAGGGTTGATTTAATGTGACTGAAATAACTGAGCTGGCTTACTGCCTCTACCCTTTATCTATGTGTAAATTACAATCACTTTTTAGAGCAGGAAGAAGAAAGGCACTACAGCCTCGAGAAGTGTACAGTTTGGTGGGAAGTGTGTTATAACAGACCTAGTTAATCTATACAGAGCATTCATGTCCCAGCATCCAGCTAGCCATGTACAGATATCTAGTTGCCTTCATCTGTCAGATGCAGTGGGGAGATTGGTGATGTGGAGCACAAGAAATCAAGCTTCTGCTCTGAATCAACCTTGAAAGAAACTTCTGCTTTGGTTTCAAAGGGTGGTGGGTCATTACAGATTTCTAAACTAAGCCAAATCACATCTTATGTATTTAGGGAAGAGAGCAGACAGCTTTATTCAATGTTCCCATCTGAAACACTTTAAATTGGCAACATTTTCCTCCCATGGTGGAGAATTCTCTTCTGAAACACCCAAAATTTTGGCACCTCATTCCAGCAGTTGGTTAGCTATTCTCAAAGCCCTCCAATTAAATGTGAAGGTGGCTGACGTCTCAGTTTTACCACAAAAGGGTTTCTGTAGGTCCCATGAAGTTCCTTCAGACCTTCTACCAGAGTTCTGGATGTGTTTTTTCTGCCCCATTCCCAGGAAGTCACAGTAAGGAGCATAAGGCCAGGTGCCAGCTGGCCATCTCCAGAGCACAGAAGAGAAAGCAGGGCAACCATGGAGTCTATGTTACTAATTTTCCTGGGACATGTTAAACACCTTGGGGCAGTACCGATGGACACCTTGGAGCTCTGCATGGAGAGGTCAGATGCTGTCTTGGGCTATGCTCTCTTAGCCTCACATCACCTTCCGTTTTCTGTTCTTGTCCCCTATCTGCTGCCAAATCAATTTTTCCTGTGAAAGAGTTGGTTTTATTTTTGTGGGTTTTTTGTTTGTTTGGCCAGGCTCTGGGCTCATCTCTGAGAAATTCAGCAGGGAGAGTGGATATCACAGATGACTGTGAGGCAGCACCTGAGAACAGGGTTAGTGTACAGAAATACCACATTACAAGACATTTCCAACACAAGTCTTGCAGGGGAAGCTCTTTGTGGAACAAAGATCCCCTAACCCAACTGACCCAGAGTTTCTCACTCCTCTGACACTTATGTCATCCTAACCTTTAACTCGTGAGGCCTACAGCAAGGGACAAGGAGAACAAAAAGCTTGAGATTTAGGACACAGTTTGTAGGCTAGGGAAACCTGATTGTGGTTCTTGGCTTCTCCAAGAACTTCCTTCCTGATATTTTCCAAGTGGTTTAATTCCTTCTGTGTAGCAATGCTTATTGACACACTCTCCTCAGACCCAGGCCTGAGAAATGGGGACTGTGTGGCTTTTCTTCTTTTAGATGTTTGTCAGGTCAACTTAGATGAGAAAAGTGTTTGGAGAGTGGAAGAGGAACAACAAAGAGCAATTCAGCTTGAAGGTACACATCCAGCACGGAAAACCTGAACCCAAACATTCAGCTTTGGCAAAGTCATAAACAACCAAAACCAGCATGTGTTGTAATAGAAACCTTGTGCAAGTGCTGCAAAGTCAATCTCTAATAAAGTCACTGAGTTTTGTGCACATCATCAACCTGATCTTTGCTGAGCCTTTCCAGTTGTGGTGTGATGCCACTACAACAAACTATAACAAACTTTGGACAGAAAAAAGCAGATTGGATGGAAAAAACTCCCCATCTTGATAGTTTCAAGCCACCATGCGGAAACCTGTAGCCAGAAAACATCTTCAGAACTGGTGCCTTTCTGTCAGCACAATCCACATGTGTGCTTTTGAAGTCTAAGATCTTGTTGTAAAATTCTGAGGGAATGTGTGGACCATCACATACTCAGGGTGAGAGCATAAAGTGTACTCCTGGCACCTTTCCTTTCAGGGAGGACTTTATTATGATGAGAGTCCTGAAAAACAGATTATATCCCTACCTTGTAGGGAAAAGGAAAATCTCTCTAAAATAATCCATGCCAGATCTGAGCAATGGGGAAAAAATCCTTCAAAAAGCCAAATCTGGCAATGGGATTTATCTGGATGGCATGAGTACCTCACACCTGCTGGGCTCCAGGGGAAATTCTCACTACTGCTGGCACCACCAGTATGCTTGTCCCACACCCCGTCTCTAGTTACAACTCAGCTGCAAAGCTGTGGGAGAAAAATGAGTAAAAAGGGACAGAAGTGGGCCTATCAATCACAAGAAATAAAATCCTCCTTTTCCCTCTATCTAGGTGATGTGAATGCCCTACAAACTCTGTAAACAACAATGCAAATATGACCAGCCAAGCCTCAATAAATGGCTCTCATCATCCCTTGCAGGAAGACCCATGCATCTCCTCATCCAACTCTTTCTCTTAACCCCAGGTTTGCCCTTATACTGCCACAGGACCTTAACTTCATCAGAGTCTTCTCTGAAACCATGCAGCTCCCCTTCCAGAGGGCTGTTTTGGATAGGGATGCAGGCTTACAACTTTACAGCTGTGAGTGTTTCACTGCTTGTTTAGACTGTCACTGACCAGGAAGCATCTGCAATGACTTTGTATGGATGAGGCTTGGCAGCAGTACGTTACCATCTGACCTGATGTCGTGGTTGTTTAGGGTTGTTGTTGTTGTTGTTGTTGTTGTTGTTTTAACTTGCTGCTCCAAGGAGATCTGGGATCCAGGACATGTTAAACATTATTTTACTGACTTTAAATTGCTTTGCAGTACTGCAGTCAGCTTGGATGCCAGACTTAAGCCCATAAACTCTATTTTTAACCTTGAGTTTGTCAGTGCAATGGACACTATCATATCAAAGTATTTAAGGGTTTGTGGTAAAACTTCCTCAAAACAGTTTTTTGCTCAGATGAGAATAGTCTTACTGGAAGCCTATACAGATAGGAGCTATAAAAATTTGGTTTAAAATTGAATCAGGCTGCAGGAAGAAAACAATCATTTTTTACCATGGCAGCATAAAAGCAGGCTGGTTTTGGAACACGGATGGGTTTCGTTTGTAACAGACACATAACACCAGCCTAACTCCAATGTGGTCCTGAGAGTATCCATGTGTGGAAGCTCCTGTTGTGCAGAATGGTGCTGTATTTGTGTAACAGAGCTGCTCCTTGTCAGCTAAACTAGCATGTCTGTTTGCCTTCCTGTCTCTTGAGAGATGAACACACACCAGGTTATATTTTGAGCACCTTTGTGGCAAGGGTCCATTGCCTTGAGAATTATGAGAAGGGAGGCTTACCCTTAGGCAGGTGGCTGGCTGGGCTCGCTGTGGGTGAAGCCAGTGTTGGACATCCCACACAGCTCATGTTGGATGTCTGGGAAGCAGGAGCAGTGTGGGACTCTGTGTGAGCCATGTAGAGGGGTCAGTAACACCTGTCTGTAAAATGAGGCAGAAGTTGATTAGCTTGTAGGTATACAGAGTGTTCTTCATGGAGATGTTGATCTTTCAACTCCTGAAACCAGGAAGACAACTGCCTATGGAGCAGGGAGTCTGAGTGCAGATGGACACCTGGATCACCCCCAAGCAGACACCCTCTCTGCAGCACTGCAAGCACACAGTGCAATCATTTCTCTCAGGAGCTCAGGTCTACTCTCCAGGAAACCGCTACCAGAAATATGATGCCACATGAAATCCCTGAGCTGTCACCACTGCAGAGTAAAGCTGACAACTGTGTTTGAGCCTTTGGATGCTTTAGACAGACACTAGAGGACCAGGGGGTTGGATGTTCTTCATCTCCAGGAATATCACTGATATGGTTGTTGGGGAGTCCATTTATTTTTGTTTGTTGGCTTGGTTCTTTATTTTGTTGTCCCTTCTGCACTGAAACAAACAATCTGTAGAATTAGAAAGCTGTGGAAGAATAGATTTTACCTGACAACCCAAAACCACCTTTGTGAAATCTGATGGACACTCCTGGACTGGTCTGAAAATCAGGAAATTTTTCACAGTAAATGTGCCATATTTACCTGAGCATGAAGAATATAAATGAGTCTCATATGATTACAGCTGGGTGAAAAAATGATACAGATGAGGAAAAACACATTACTGACGAAAAATTACCTTTGAATATCACAGCAATTTACTAACTACTTTAACTGCAGAAGACTTTCCAGATATCTCAACTAGACAGATGGACAAGTTATTATAGATTATATTTTAAGGAAAATTATGAACTCAAGAAAAAGATGCTGAGATCATGAGTAGCAGCCTGAAATGACATGCTAAATGTTCATTCCCTCAGGCTTTCATGAAGATAGACAGATGATGAATTGAGGTCTGGTTCAGCTTCTCTTGATACTGCTGGGGCTGCAGATACTCATTTGGTGTCTTAGAGAGCTTTTCATTGCCCATTGGCTGGTGGGCAGCTTTCAGCTTTTCGCCTATATTGTTTTGGCTATACCTGCACTGTTTTCAAACCAGAGAGCAACCAGTACAATGTCACCCCTTTCACCCACATGGCTTCCTTGTGGGCACACTGCAGATTGTACCTATTCCTGCCTTCCAGCTCACTAAATCACCTCGTGGGCTGTGGTGGCATCAGTAACCTTTTTGGTATACAATGGTGCATGCTCTAAAACCCACTCAGGACTTGTTGGCTTCTTGTCTGAGGTGACACTCTGGCCCTGCAGCAAGCGCAATGTTTCAGGAGAGGACTCTAGCTGAGAGTTTGTAACATAGGTGCAAATGCTCCTTGGGAAGCAGGAGACCCACTAGAAGGAAATGCAGCAATTAGAAGGTCTTACCCTGAAAAGACCCATGTGCAGAGTACACTGTGCCCAAAACCACATATTTGTGCTTGCAAACCATGCTTACGCAAGAATGTGCTTAAAACCTGGCCCAGGTCAAGTCTCGACTGGAAGAAATTTACTCAAATGATCCATCTGGAGGTGTTCAATCACCAGACTCTGCCTCTGGAATATAAGTGTTCCTGGCTTTGGGCACTCATTCTCAGGCAAGGCTAATGGTGCACAGCTGCATCACACCCCCATGGGAACAGGGCTCACATCTCACATCTGGACACCACTCTGTCAGACCCACCACCTTGCAGCCTGGCGCTGCTGGATACACCTTTCCCAGTTTTTCCCTCACTATTCAATGACTTCTTGACTCACTCTCCAGCTACAGATACAAAAAGATGCATTTTCACATGTTTATGCAATGGCATGTCCTTTTTCTGCCCAGTAAAACTCCCAACATCAGTCCTTTCTCAAAAGAAACTGAAAAATGACCACAGGAGTCATGCCTGGCTCCTGATCTGACAACATCATCCTTTTCTGCATTGGATTTAGGCTTGCCAAGTGGTACTTAATCAGCTTCCAGGATGTGTCTGTTTTATAGCATCTGGATTCACAAAGTAAAAGTGGGTCCCATCACGTGTGGTGCATGATAGCCATATTTAATTTTCATACCAACACCAGATGCCTTAGAAACTGGACAGGTTTTGTAAGTGCTGAACCTCTTCTTTTCTTTAACTTCACCACAATTTCATCAGCATCAAACAGGCTGAAGCATTCCTGGGAAGTGACCAATCAAACCACATTAATTATTAAAAAATAAAAATAGACAAAGTGTGCCTTTTTTCGTTGTGTCTACTAAACCAAGTGCTAGAAGGAATTTCCACCCCCTCAAATGAAGATTTATTCTTTGAAAAAACTTAAATAAAAAAAAATAAAAGACAAAAATAAACTCTTTTCATCTTTCCAACTAATACTGCCTTTGAGTAAATTGGAAATAATTTGGTTGTTATGATTTTAGCTGGAGGTGATGATAGCTGAGAACTTTTATTTGTTTATATGGTGTCTGGCTGCAGGGTACAAAAGTCTGTATTGCAACTTTCTTATAGAAATGTGACTTTTACTTGTGAAGGGAGAAGGCACAAGTAGGCTATATGGATATATCCTTAACTGCTCTTTTGTAAATAAGGGATTTCAAGAAGGAGCTCTCATTCCTTCTATTAAACAAGCTGCAGTGATTTTCTTGGTGAAGGAAATGACTTACAAAGAATGTTGGGAAAACATTGGTGAGAACACATTCAGTAGGAATAGATAGTCTCCTTTGTAGGACTGTAATTATTAGAGGGATCCCCTAGCAGGGGTTACTGCATTTAGGCTCTTCAGGTTAATATACACTCACGGGACAGCAAAAACCAAGGTGAGAAGCAGATTTTGGTGAGCAGTTACAAAAACTGTTATCACAGTTTTGGAAAATTTGCCATGTGATTAGGGAGGATCTGGGAATCTTTTCCCAGATTCACAGCAGAATTTCCGCAGAATCAGTGAATAATCTTTATTCTTCAAACTCAGTGGCATATGGGAAAGTGAATGTTCACCGACAGGACACTGCTGCCTCTGAGATCTTTAAATACATGCTCTTTATGAGGTACAGTCAATCTCCCACAGCCTGGAATCCAAACCTTCCTTCAAGAAATTCAGAGAAGTTTTGATGTGATGCCCTAAAGCTGTGTCCTGCATGGGCTTCCAAGAAGCTTCAGCTGATCTGAAAGTATTAGATTTTCAGATTATGGGTTTCAATTTCCATGAGTTGAAGTTGCAGAGTTAAGATTCATGATCACACACCACCGATCAGTTGGATATGGAACAGGCAAACAACTGAGGCGAGATGTAAGTAAATCTGGGCAAATATTTTACACCCAGGAGAGTTTTCGTCTGGATCACTTCCAGAATAGGATACAAAATATTCTACTTTTGCCTTTAAGCTCAAAATACTATCTTTTTTCTCCCCCACCACAATAACTGAATTTTAGAAGATATATTTGCTTTCCTCCCTAAGCATAAGCCATTGGAAAACAAAGGAGGTCATTTAGTGAGCATCCCTAGCAGGAAGCATCACGAGAAAGAAGATTACAGACATCAGAGCTGAACCTGACAAGCAAACATTGCAAGATTTATGGGAAGGCATCAACTGCTTTTATACATTCCTATTCTTCCCTTAAATTTTCTCTTCATTTTGCCACAGAAATCTCAATCCATTCTCTCAGCCCTTTACTTTTCACCTCTCTCTGAGCTGGGTGCTGGAAATTTGCTTGATGCGACACTTTCTATTATTCTATTTCTGTTCTTCCTAAGTTCTCCTCATTTCAATGTGGAATGTGCTCTAAGTTATGGTGCTTACAGCCAGTTGTTAGTCTTTTCTACTGGTCCCAGGGCTGTCTGCAGTTACTCTGAGTATGAATGATCAAGTTTTATGGGGAGGAGAAGAAAAATCCTGCGTCATTTTTCTGTCTGTCCTTGCTGTAAGACAAATGTATAGCTGCCTTCCTGTTGGCAGCATTCAGATAACCCCCAGTGTATGTAGAAGGGTCACCAGGCTCCTATTACCAGGAATTGCATGGCTAGTTCACTGTTGTCCTTCCTAGAAATTTGGCTCCAAATGTTCCTTAAAAAAAAAAAGAGAGAGAGAGAGAGAGAAATCACCCAAACTTTATGTTGTTAATGTTGTTAATGGTTGTTAATTTGGCTCTGAATTTGCCAAGTCTGTGTCCTGAATATTGTCCTGTTGCTTCATGTGCTCTCCAATAAAGTAGGCAGATTGAAATTTTACCCTCCCTGACCTACTTGGGAATTTCAGTCTTGTTTCTATTCCTGCTTCCTCATCAAGTTTACTAAGGGTCTTATAGCACACTGCAACTGACCATGGACAGAGCGAAATACATTGAATAAGCAACTGTCCCAGCTATCCAAACACACTGCCCCTTTCCCAGCCCATGCTGGGAGCCTTTGGGTTTGCCCCCTGAGTACAGCCCCCCTCATGCTCTATTCTGGTTGAATTTTCAGTGACCCAAAGTCTCTTCCAGTGAAAAATCAGACAAAACCAGACAGCTGGATGTAGTCATAGGCTAATTTAGAGGATGACTGAATGAGGACATGATGCAATGTGACATAAAGTAAATGTGTTTGCATCCCTGAAAAGTTCTTGGCTGAGTGAGCTTCTCACCAGGGATGTCAGTGTTTTTGCTTATGCCACCCCAGCAAAGTCATCTTGGTTGTTTTTCGACCCATATTCCTGAAGTTTAGGACAGAGAAGGGACTTCAATCTGGACTGCCAAGGGATAATATGTAAAGATACACCACACAGGTGTTATTCCATCAGAAAGCTGGAGCTTGACCTGATCAGGACTATAGCATTAAGGTGCCTGGTTAAAATGACATTGTTCCACAAGCTCTTCCTCTCCATAGCAAGTCAGAGCTCTGATCAGCACTGTACAGATCTTGCTGGATATAAGACATTGGTATCTTTTTCAAAACCAGTGAAGTATTAAATGATCAAATTTCTGACTGATTTCTTTTACTGGGACCATTTGTAACTCTGTCACCAAAGTAGTTTCAGAGCAATGATTAGTTATTTCTCAATCCTGTTGACAGAGATCCACCAGTTCAAAGTAGTGAGGCTGAAGTAATACTAATTCCTCTAGATAAAAATCCAAACAACCCAAAATCAAAAACCCAAGGAGCTGTCCTGCTGACTGTTCTCATCTGACTCCAAGCTGTTGGCTTTGGCAAGTGAAGTGGCTTTGGCAGGCTGCTCACCTTGGTCATCCTAAGTAAGAAGTCACTTAGACATGTATGCTTGCATCTTTGTTTCCTTACACACACTTAGGAGAGAAATGGAGTTTCTACAATCTCATTCACCAGGCTATATCAACAACTTGTCAAAAGTTGTCATGAATTATATTGGATATATTCTTTTTGCTACTGTTACTTGCAAATTCCAGTTTTGAATGAAAATGTTCTCAAGTTCTTTTCTTTCATCACTGTAGTTAAAAAATAAGTTTGATTACTAGACTCCATATTACTTCTTTTCATTCATGGCATAAAACTCATGTAAATCCTTGGCATTAATACTTTTGGCTACATAGACATTGAGAGGAACTTTGCTATCAGAAATATATTTCCCAAATGCTTTTGCTTGCATCAGTCCTGCAGAAATAAGTGGCAATTTAGGAATGAGATTCGAGTCTTAACCCAAACAATCTTAAACAAACCTAAGGATTTAGATGACCTTTGTCTAGACTCTCTCATAATTTCTTTGTTCTTTATCTCGGGTTTCCTCAGACTTTTGTTACATTCTTTGTTTAGGTCTGGGTCAGTTGGAGAGTGTGACAGTAGAGCCCCTGGGATATGGTACTTTCTAAACTTGTCAGAGAGTGGCATTGTTTAGGCTGTCCAACCAGAAAGGACACAAAAATCAAACATGTAAGCACTGCCCAAGAGATAGACAGTAGCAGCACACAAAGGTCACAAACCAGGGAAAAACAGCTTGCAGACAGACAGGACTGTTTGCTGCAAGGTTTTCAATCGAAAATGTTTCTGTTCCAACTTTCTCACCACACATAATTTTACAAGAAGGCATCATTATAAAATAAATTAAATCCAAACATTCAATAAAGGAGGGTTTCCCAGCTTGATGGTGAAATTTCTGATCAAATGTAGATTGTTTCAGATCAGAATAGCTGCTAATATAGGGGATATATGTCTTGGAATAAGTATGACCTGGTCTCAACTATGAGCATGGTGTTTTGGGGTCTCATTCATAAGCATAAAAAATTGAAAGATTGTCTTAAGGCTTGTGTTGACTTCATGTGAGCAATGGCTCCTTCCCCAACTGATCTCTGCTATTTTAGTCAGCTGACTCTTTTCCAGAGAGAGATAGTTTTTGTTTGTTTGCTCAGGGAGAGGAAGGGAAGAGAGAGCAAAAGCCCCAAAAGTCCCAACTAAATGAACCAAAACCACTACAAAAGAGTTTGGGTTTATCTTGCGGTGGGACATGAAAAAATTCTGAAGTCTCAGAGAGCTTCACAGGATGAGAAAACCATTATCTGCACAGATTTATTTGCAAAGAAACATTTAAGAAAAAAAAAAAAGGGAATCTGAATTAACTTTTTTCCAAGCAGATTCTTTAACTCAAAATAACTTGGACAAGTTCATTAGTCTCTAAGATCTTTGAAATTCTATCTTGAATGCACTTCTTTTCCTAAGATTTAAGTCATCAACTTCACTCCCAGAGTGAATTAAAGTAAATCAGACTGAAGCCACATTCATACCAAATGAGATAGTTTAACTAGGAGTCCAGTTTAGTTTAAACATCAGCTTTATATTCAGCCCCCCAGTTAATTGCATTGAACAATGCTGCACACCCCTGGGTAGGCAAAGCCGTGGCAGGAGCTTCTGAAACTCTATTGAAGTCCGAAAGCATCCTTTGCTTCTAACACCCTGTGAGGAATGTGCTCTGGAGCCAGCACTAGTAAATTTTCAAGTAGTCATCAAGATCACTTCAGATTCTTTTCAAAGCCACTGTTATTCTGTAAAGGGAAGATGGTGACAACACTTTACTCTTTCTGATGATTCCTTGCTCACTCTTTGGTGTGCCATCAGACCTGCTTTACCTTTACTCACTTTTTCTTTAGGATATACATGCCTTGCCAAATTTATTTATGGTGTCCATTTCAGATATATATTCTAGAGAACATGATTCATGAACATGAACACTGATATAGTCAATCTAAGATTTGATATTCAGTAAGAGCTTGAGCATCTGGGATTGCAACAGTTAATTCTAAACAAAAAATAAAATACATCCTACAACTGTAGTATACAAGCTAATCTGACTATCAAAAGTCTTCACATAACCTATGACTTCTGTCATGGGGTTTCTTGCACTTATCCTAGAGCAGCTGCCACTTGTTAGCATAATCAGACAGAGCAGTCCTCAGTATTAGCAGCCTTTTGTTGTGGGTGAGTGGCCTGTCTTATTTCATGCTCAATGCTAACACTATAATTATGTGTACTAACACTTTATGTGGCACATCTTGGAGGAATGGCCTGTTTGCAAAGGCACATGAATGAACTTGAGCAGTCCCTCATGGGTCTGATCACAGGCTCAGACATGCCTTCCTTACACTGCCAAGTCCAAAGGCAATCAACGCAGTGTCATGGTTTGCTAGCACAAGGGAACACACTTCTCACTTCTTATTCATAGACCCATTTTATATTGCCCCTGCAACATGCTTTGCTCCCCTCATCTACCCTTCTCTTATTTAAAAGCACAAAGTTTGGTCAGATAAAAGCTCCTTTGGGCCTCCAGTATCGCATCCAAACCTTGTTTAACAGGGACTTAACACCTGCCTGTATTAGCAGAATCTTTGGAAAGAGAAGTGTGTTTCTCATTTCTCGGTTACTGTACAATAGTCAGCATATTTTCATTGCTTTTCAGTTTTTCCCAGGTGTAATGCACTTCCTGCTGACAGGGCAGATAGTAAGGGTCAAGTCCTGGTCTTTTACTGGGGTTGGATGTGGGATATCCAGACAAGATGTTGGCAACCTTAAGGATTCAGACCTTTGTTGATCGTCCAGGGAATGGCCATGGGGTGTACAGGACCTCAGCCTCAACTGTAGAAAGAGAAATATCATTCACAGGTCCCAACTGCATCACTATAATCCTTTTCTCTCCTAGGAAATTTACACACATGATCTAGGCAGGGTTAAAGAAAAAGGGGGTTGCTCTAAAGTAAAGAAGAAAGTTATTAGATGGAATTGTCTACTTTGCTAAATTACATCAGATAAAGGAGGCATAGAATTAAGAAAGATTACTATTTCAAAATATAGAAAAAAGGGAGGAAATTCTCCTCTGCCTAAGCCTGCAGACTGTTTCACTCTTTGGACTGTAGGTCCCTTGGTTCTCAGAGGTAATTCCAAGCATCACAACTAGAGCTGAGAAAAAATTATGAATCTCCATCCCAAGGGAAAATCTGACATTTGAAAATTTGTTTTAGGTTCCAAACATGAGGTTAAAGAAAAAAAAAAGAAAAAAAATTCCAGAATTTCTAATCTGCAGAAAATGTCAAATGTGTTTTTTATTAGTAGCAAATGTCAAAACATCTTGTTTTGACATTTAAAAGGTAAATAATGGAAGCACTTCATATCTGAGACAGCCTGCAGAGGATCCCTTCCTCTGAGGTAATTTTAGCGCTTAGTTTCAGCTTCATCATTATGTTGCCTCCTGGGAATTGTTGTCCAATCCTGTGTTGTCTTCTATAAGCTAGAAATCAGATTGACTACATCTCCCATTAAACTACCCAAACAGAGTGGCATCAAGTGTCAAAAAAAGTTCCAACATTTGTTTGCCTTGGGGGATATGTAGTTTTCTAGGAAATCTGCATTCCTAAGAGGGAGAAGGGGTGCCTGATCTTTGCGGAGTACCATAAAGATACACATCATGATACAGATTTAGAAATAAAGCACCTTGAGATCTTTAAGGAATAACACATTTGGGCTGGAGTTTAGGCAACTGAAATTCAATCAGATTTTCCCCCTACCTCTAAAATGACATTTTTCTGCAGAAAGTTTTGATATTCCTGTATACCAGTGGAAAATCTTACCCCAGTAGAGGTAAGCTTTTGTTGTGCAACATGTCATACCTTCTGCTAGTAAAGCAGGGCTACTGTTCAGCTGCTTCTGGTCATCCACTATATATAAATTGGGGGAGGGAGAGGGGAAGTGAAGAAGATCTCTTCAGTTCCTTCCTTGAGTCACCACTGTGATTTCAGTAATACTGAAACAGTGACATGAAGCAGCTTGCAGTCACATACTAAACCTTTCCCCCTTTATTGGCCTTCAGCAGAGCTTCCTGCTTTTCTAGGGATTGCTCTAGCACCTCCATTGTCCTGAGTGTCCAGGATTGATACAGCTCAACACTTCAGAGATTACATGTTCTCCTCTAGCTTCTCCAGTGCCCATTTGAGGAGAGGCTCTGTGTGTCTCGAACATCCTCACTTCCTAACCCCTCTTGGGGGCTCATTGCCTCTCATGTCTGCTGACATGCAGTTTTGCTGTGTGGCCTAAAGCCCTGGGACAGTGATGTCTGAACTTCAGGTCTCACCCCTATGCTGGAACACATCTGCAGCTGCACATGGGACCACTTGCTTTCCACAAATATGTGTGGTGGCTCCTTCTGCTCTCCAGGACTGGATTACATGCTCAAGGCATGCAGAAGGCAGTTTTCTGTCCTAGCACATGGATCTTCAGCACTGCTCAAGGGTCAAAAGAACACGTAGGTGGAAACCACAAACCACAAAGGCTGCCTTAACCATGGCAAGGTTAAGAATCTCCTGAATTTTAGTGTTCACCTGGTAGTACTCTTTGTGCTGCTATTAATACTGTGTTCTCTGAGGCTTCTTCCCACCCAGGAACACAGATGCAGTTTTATAAAAGGTAAAGAAACCAAAATCTATAGAGGGAGAAAATTACTTACTAGAGGGAGTGACCCAGTCCAGCAACCTAGTGACAGGCACAGAGTCTGGAAAACTAGAAGAGGGAGTCCCAAAATATTATGCCACATCTACACATCTGTTTTCATGGTGTGAAAGATTAAAGGAGAGAATGCAAATTCCTTGTCTGCAGTAAGAAACAGGGACTAGGCTATTTCCTCCTTTGAGTAAAGTTAACTGTGAAGGAAACAAGTCAATGGATATAAAAATTAATTCAAAAAAATAAATTATTCCTTGATGGATTTGGGTAACATTAAAAGTGTGGGAGAAAGGCTTTTTTAGAGCTTGTCTGTTTTAGCTGGCATGAGCTTCTCACTAGTGAGCTGTAGAATTGATTTGTGCAGTACTAATGACTGTAGAAATACCACCAGGATATATATATATCCTGTGTGGATATAAATGGGATGAATTAATGAAAAGGCTGAAGATTTCAACCCAGACCCCCAAGTCTCCAACTCTATTCTGGAGAGAGAAACTTCATTCCCAGAAGGTACCAAAATCAAAGTAACATAGTACACTTGAGCTAGGTAGAAAATGTAGGTGGGTGAAGAAAGGACATGTCTTGGGCAGAGATGGATTCACCTGTGGTCTCAATTGCACTGCAGATGACTGTGCCAGTAACACTTGACACAGGGTTGGAATAAATTTGTGAATAAATTTGGCTTGTAACTTGGAGCTCATTCTTTTTGGGGCTGGGGGTGGGTGGGAGCATTGCAGTTGTTCATATCAACTCTCTGGAAAAAGAGGAAACCTTTCGCTGTTCCTCAAGCAGTGCCTGAGAACTTCTGCTGGCCTGCTGCAGCTGACTTCCAGCAGGATGACAGGCCAACAGAGGCCCGATGGGCGCTGACGGCCCCGAGCCCTCCGCCGGCAGAGCAAATGTCCCCGGCCCTGCCGGCGGGAGTGCAGAGCAATAAACATCCCAGAGATGCTGCCGAGCAGGTCCGCTTCCTGCACGCAAGCTGCACATTGTAAAACCTGGGGCTCGGGTTCTCTTTCCTGTTTGCGCTGGAGCAGACCGCAGAAATTGCACAACCCTCCAGGCCAGACCCAAGGTGAATTGTAGGATGATAGGTTCCAAGGCAATATTTCACACTTGCTGAAAAAGTGATACCACCCAGGGGAGGGGGCTGTAATTAGAGGGAGCAGTGACAACTCACAGACAAAGTGATTCCATAAGTAGAGGAAGAAACAAAAGCTCATTCCAAAGACTCTCACTTGCGTGGATTCTCTAGTGTTCAATAAAAGGTGTGATCCCTGAGTAAGAAAGTATTTCTCCTTTCTCCACTTGCTTATTTTGATGAAATATGATAGTCACGATATTTTTAGGCATTCTTTCCTGCCTGTCAGGTTACAAAGCTGTTAGCTGGAAGTCGTACGGGCTGACACATAAACAAGATGATCGCATTAAACCCTGTTTCCCAGGAAAAGCACTCTAGAGTAAAAGTTTTGATTTGGTGAAGACATCTGCAGAGATGGTGGGGAGGAAGGTAGCAGCTTTCAGAAGAATAACAGGAGGGGCTTGAGGAGAAAATAAAGTTTCTTTTTTCTGTCTGTAAATGTCTTCTTAAGGGAGTTTTTCTTCCTTTAAAAATGTTTTTTAAAAATGTTATTCTGGAAAAGAGGAAAGCAAAGCAGATAAAATCAGCAAAACACTCATCAAAATGTCTGGTTATACATTTCTCAGCAAATACATATAGATAGAAAGATAGATTGAAAGATAGATTGATAGATAGATATAGATAGATAGAAATATGTAAATATTTGATTCATACAAACAGACAACTGTTCTGTGGGGCCAATGGTGTCATTTACCTAGCATGAAACTTGAGAACTACAAACCCAGAAGTTTATTCCTGGACACAGGAGAGATAAAATTTCAACAAAGAGAGAGAAAGGATGAAAGTTATGCCAATAACTGGAACCTTCTTGGGTGAACAGCAGATTGACTCTTGTGGAGGTGGAGACAGTGGACAGCTCTTGGTCAGATGACATTTGTCCATCTAATCAAGAGTGGCCCCATGCTCTATGAGAAGATGACTCTGCTGGTGTTCAGACCTTTTGGTGTGGATCAGGAACAAATTACTAGTAAAACAAGACTCATACCCTAGTGTTCTTAGCTAAGGTGTCACGGCCATCACTGAATACTGTGGCAAAATGGTTGAAGCTACCTTGATTGTGAAATGTCACTGGTTTTCCATTCCTCTCACTCTGGAAAGGGCAGATATCCACAAATCTGCTCAAGGATGAAGTAGCAGAATAACTTTTAAAGTTCTGTTTTATTACCATCTTTGCCTCTGACTCGGTGGCCTGCCTTACTGCTGTGTGTCCATACACATGTTCATCCACCCCTCTCTGCAGTTCTAACTCCACTTGGCAGATGCAGAGAACCAGAAGGAAGATCAAGGTCTCTTTCAAGGAAAAGAACATGTGCTCCTCCCAGCCTTGGGGACTTATTTCTGTTGCTTCCCCCTGTGCAAGTCTCACCTGTCTGTTTTGCAGGGACTTTGTGCCATTCCATGCACAGGGATTGCAGGGACTGGTTTCCAAGCCGCAGAAGAGAAGACATGGGTCATCCTGGAGCAAGGCTTTTTGCATGCCTTCCTCTAAACATTAAGCATTCAGCAATGTCAAGCCAGAGGTGGACACGTGAAGGTGGCAACAGACTGATCTTGCACCATAGTCAAGATTAATTTCAAAAGTTTTCTGTACCATGAATGAATGGACCTTGGAAAATGTACAGAGTTATTGACTAAGGCTCCATCGCAACTTCAGTTCTAGGCAGAAGGTTTCCTCTTGTAGCCTTTGCATGCAAAAAGAACAACTATTGCAATTTGTTTTTATTTTGAAAAATCTATATTTGGCAATGTAACAACAAGAAGTGACTCTATCTCTCCACTCCAAAAGAAACCTAAGAGCAAACAAAAGCAGTCTCTGCAAGAAACCATGATGAAAAGGAATCTCTTACTGACCAGTTTGCAGGAGCCTGAGAATAAAATGACTGCCATAGAGGTGAACAAGTCAAGCCTTTAAAAAATAAGGGGGTCATGGATGACCTACACAAGAACCAGTGTTTCCAGTATCAGACTAAAAATTGCAAAACTTTTTGACAGGGTCAGTGAAAACTTTCTCTGGAGAGGCGGATATAGAAAAGAAAAGCTGACACCTTCTCCTCTTGAAGGGGAGAGCTTCCTGATGACTAATGCAACACCTATGAAAAACACACTCATATAGTATCTCTCAAAAAATGTCATATTAATTTCCTTTTCCCCATCCATAAAACCCAGCTATTTTGCACTGAATATTTGCTTTCAAGGGTGCATTGCTAGAAATAAGTAACAAATTTGTAATAGACAAGCAAATACCCTGGCTCCACATCTCCTTTCCAAGATTCAGTGTGAACATAAAACAGATGTGATCCCAACAAAGAGGCATCTTCTGTTGTACCAGATGGGACTCCTGCATCCTTTTCCCATTGGCTAAATATAACTGGGGGAAACAATAGTACATAGAACACTGAGGCTGAGTGATATGAGGCAGGATTTTTTCCTTTATCCTAGGACCTAGTGACAGATCTCTGAATGGGCTTTAAGTGTGAAATAAAAGTGTAAATTTCACCCTTCGCCCTGTCTGATTCTTCTGCCTGGTTGGGCATTATGGACTGCAAAGTATTTCCTAACTTTGGTTTTGTTTTTAGTTGCAATTTTCATCCCCCTTTCAACCTTAACTACTGTTGTGAGCCTTTGCTACTGCTGTATTACAGACAACAGCAGCAGCAGTAATAATTTTAAAAATAGAGCAGGAAATTTAACAACTGTACAAAACTCCGTACACTGGAGAGCCATTGTTTATACTCCTTCATATAAGCTAGCAATAATTATACTAAAGTCTGTTAGGAAAAAGGGTCCATTTTACATCAGAGGAGAAAATGTAAATTTTTTTTCCTTCTAAACTGAATACAAAGACTGTTTCATTAAATGTGGCTTTTTGGTAAAAAAATGGAACAAAAAGTCTACCCATAAAAATTCCCATTTAAAAAAAGTCTTTTCCATCCAAAAATCCAAACAGCTGAATAGAAAATGTGGATCTCTTCTTTAAAACGGGGGAAAACATCCAAGTTGACCTTGGTTTTCTCACTGTTATACAGAGCTGCTTGTTGGGAGACACCCCACAGACACACCACATACTTCAACCTCCTGCATGTGTCATCCAAAGCAGGAGTGCCAGGTTCATCTCTCTCTAGTCTGGTCTTACTGATGAAATTACAGGTTTATTGTGAATATATACCAGTCTTGGTGAGCATGTGCCCAGAAATAACAGTGGAGCAGTGGGAGGTCTCTGGTTTGAGTGATACAATGGGCCACTGACAAGAGGCTCACAGACCCAAGCTGATCTTTAATGTACCTTCTTAGTCTAAGGAAGTTTTCACTATCAGGCTGGCTGAACATTTTCCAGCATTTTAAATGGAACTTCATGGGACAGGTTCTTCTCCTGTCATTTCACAGACAAGTTTCACCCTTTTGCAAATCACAAGACAAATTTTCATTGCTTGAATTGAGCGGAAGTCTTCACCCAACATAGCAACCTCTCCTCTAAACCCTAAATGGCTGCCACAGCAATCGTGCAATTAGGTTCTACTTTGGGTGGAATGATTCATGCTTCAATAAATTCAATTTCAACAAGACATAATTATGGTGAGTCACATAATCACAGATTAATCACAGCACCTCCCATTTAGCAGTCAAAACAGTGAAGGATTCCAAATGCGATGCATATGATGCTTCTCCTCAGCTTTTGTTTCACTTCATTACATTTCTGCTTTATCGGTTGATCCTATACAAGCTCTAGGAGAAAGCTTGTGGGGTTGCACAGAGATCTGTAAGGCAGGGTGGTGGCAAACTTATTTTATTTTTTTTTCCTTTTTTTGCCTTTTTCCATGTGTTGAATGAATCTGAAAGATAATAAATGTTGACAACACCAAGAATCCAGTTGGAGAGTGATGGTCTCTTATTTGCTACTGAGTTGCCCTTGACACAGTGAATTGGGACTGAAAATATCCAGTGTCCTCTGTACCTGAGAGCACAGAAAAGGGGCCTCTTATTGTGAATTCTTCTGTTGAGTTAGTTCTTCAGCAATGCAGGGGGTGAGAAACTTTTTCATTCTAATATCTGGGCTTTCTGTTCTTGTCAGCCATATACTTGAAAACATCTCTTAGGGATTCCCTCCTGCTCACTGCTGATCTACAGCATCTTGTGTCTATGCTGGCTCCCACCACCGCTGACGTATTGAGATGTGTCTCCTCCTCTCTCCTTACTCCATTTTTGCTATTACTTAATGTGGACACTGATAAAAGGGTCAGTCACTCAGCAGAAGTTGTGCTCAGCTTGTCTTCTTTGAACGTCACTCTCAGCCTCATGTACACTTGCCACAAACCAGTGAGGGGGAAATTCCTTCTTTGTGATCAGACAATTTGTGGCTCCCTTTTACCAGACCTTGGGTAGGAATGTATGCAGTGGTTTTTCCAAATATTATAACCAAACTTATTCTCTGAGATCAGTTTATTTTGAATTGCAGTTGGATCTTTCTATGGAATTGTTTTGTTTTCAAAGCTTTTCTTCTCCAAAGTGGTTAAAAAGGGGGCTATTTTATTTTCCTTTTTATTGCTTTTATTTTTAAGGTGAGGGTGGTGGTGAGAGAGAAAAACAGGAGGATGTGGGTTTTGACAAGAAGTGAGAGGGAAGGTTGTTCTTTGAGGTTTTGTTTTACTCTACCACTAATCAGTGTAACACTTGACAAGCTGAAATTTACTTCTCTGTGAATCTTGTGAGTTTTCCCTAGAATTCTGTTTGGCTTTAAACGTTGGCTAAAGTTTCTGTGGAGTAGGTAGGGTGTTGAAGGAGATGCCAGTAAATTAGCATTGTCAGCAAACTCATAAAACTTTTAAAAGAAAAGCCTTTGAGGGCAAAGAAAAGGGGTTTTTTCATCTTTTCTTCACTCTCTTTCCCTTGCTCCCCTCTTATTTTTCTGATTTTCTTTCTTTATTTTCCAGAAAAGATTACATTTTTTTTTCCCCTGTGCACAACAGGATGACAAACACTAAGGAAAACCATTTCTGGAAAATTAATAATGTTCTTGCAAACAGCTGGTGAAAGGGAACTGACAGCAATTGTGGGGCTGGGTGATGCAGGCACAAGCAAGTGGAACACCAAGCAATATACATTTGTCTTGTACACTCCAAGAAGTACATGAATGAGTATGCATGTGAAGCAGGGCAGTGAACGGAAGATTACAACTTTGTAAAGGAACTGATCAGAATGTGGGCTCTGAGTGGGGCCTGGGCATCCCTTCAACCACCCCAGCAGGCAGAGATCCATCTCTGCTGACATGATGTATGATCTGCATCCCTCGTGGGTTTGCCCAGCCCCACAGCCCCGGAGGGCCTGGCTCCCTGGCATGGCTTCAGGGAAGCCAGCAGTTTGCAGGCTTCTCTAGAGCCGTGGCTGTGGTGACTTTCAGAAATGGTCTGCATGGTGGTCACTGCTGGAGATGCCATTGGGTACCTCCATACCCAGGATTTCTAAGTCGAGTAGGAAGAAACCAGAGGCAGTTTCCAACTGACTGTTTATACTCTCCCGCCAGTAAGTGCAGGGTGCGGTTTGGAGTGGAGAATGTTGCTCAGGACGAGTGCAAGCCCAAAAAGCCACATTTATTCCATGGCTCAAGCCTGTATCCACAGTCCCAGGAGATTATATTACTCACAGAAAAAACTTATTAAAATCTCCCATGCATCATAAGATATGCCACCCAACAGGAGGTGGTGATTCTCTTTCAGTATTAGCAGCATCTGAGTTGTAGAGAAGAGGCATCCCAAAATGACTGGATTGCTATACTCCTAGCAGGACATTCTGATTTTCTAGTGTTTACAGGATACAAGAAGAGACCTCCAGGTAGAGGTCTGCAGCCTCAGTAATTCCGTGGACACATCCTTCTCAACAAGTACAGTCTAAACCAAAATTAACGTCAAGGTGCTTTTGGAGGTACTGTGTAACTAAGAGGTCTGGTGGTCCTTGAGAGATAAGATGCTTACTTTTTTCAAACTAGAGCTGCAACACCATTCCAAGCTGAGCTGTGTGCATTCCATTATAAACAATACTATGCGCCCTTTGAGCCCTCTGCTGTACTCTTTTGATGGATTATACCCCTTTAATTATTCCCAAATTATTTCCTGGGTTTGCTGCACACTGCAAACACATTGCATTTGACCTCCAACACGGCCACCTCTTATCTGGGATAGGGAGAGTGATGCAGAGACTCCTGCTCATCAGTGTATCTACTCCCACTGATGTGAGATCAATTTGTCTCAATTTTGCCTGATGGTGATCGTGGCCTGTAAATATTTGGGGTCTACTTCCAAGTCACAGGTTCATAAGAGCCATTCCCAATACCCCTGGAAGTGTACTGAGGGTGGTATAGAGTCACAGAATCAGCTCCACAGCTTAGTATCAAAAACAAGAGCAGACCTGGAAAAATATTACAAAACTCTTCCACTGGCACCAGCAGGTCAGTGTCATTACAGGCAGCGGTGTTGTTCTCAGATACTATTTCATTGGCTTCCTTGTCCTTTTTCCTCTCCTCTTCTGAAGCACATTTTCTTTCCCTTGTATTGCATGGTAGGGTTGTATCCCTGGAGATTCACAGTGATGAGGAGGAGTAGGCAGAGATCAAAAGCACTTCTAGCTTTGAAAAGATTATTCCTGGCTGCAAACCAAGTACGGCAAGCTCCAATCCATCCATCTTATTCAAACAGTGTTTCAAAATTGGTCACCCAACCCTTTTGGATTCTACTTTCCTTTCAACTTTATATGGCACACAGAATTCTTTGATTTTACCTTTTAAAGCATGGCACTGAATTATTTCCTAGCACAACTGCCTGCTCGTATTTTTCAAACCTGAAGCTACAGGCTTCTGTGGTGTTTTCAGTCCTGTTCAATGTCTTTCAGGGCCAAAACCTCATAGTTTCTTCATAAAATAACTGCATGGATTTTACCTTGGCTTATTGACCCTTCCAGAGAAATAAAGCAAAAAAATTTCACTGTATTACTTTGGAACATTCTTCTCCGGCAATCTAAAGTACCAAACCAACAACAAAAGAGTCGATAATTGCAAGAAGTTTGCAAAAAAATGGATACGTTTTTTTTAGAAGAATGTCAAGATCGAACACATTTGGCTGAAAGAAAATATAATTTTAACATCTGGGTGAAGATACTAGTGTTAATAGCAGAAGATGCATGCATTGAATATTGTTCTAGTACATATAAAATATACTGTATATTCAAACAACTTTGACATTGGCAGGATGCATATCGTACAGGAAGAGATCAGCAGACTTCATCTGGGTGGACAGATCTTGTCCATCTCTGAATCAGAAACTCAGACAAACTCAGACATTCATGAAAAGACTCCAGTGTTTGGAAGTATGTTCACTGGCTGTAAGCTATGAGAGTTTCTGAAATCACAACTTGGATTTTTGTGTATTAGAAGTATTCTTATCTCCAGATGGCCTGAAGTCTACTTGTCCATATCTGACTGCTGTGAGTGATTAAAATAAAGAGATTTGACTGATTAGTTTTATCTTTGTATCACAGTGCATAAACAAGTGCTAAAGGAAGATGTGTCTTAGTGTCACATCTGCAGGATAAAATAGCAAAATGCATCCTGCAAACTATTCCAGACAGACAGGTCACAGTCTGACCATGCACTGGTGTACTTGGAAAATGAATGATTATCCAACATTGCCTAGTTTTTGGAAAACAACCAGAAAAAACTAAATTGCTCAAGAAAACAACTCTTCTCTCAAATTCAAAATGTTCTGAATGCATTAGGAAGGAACAACATCAGTCAAATCAGTCATTTTATTTTTCTCATATGCCTTGGAAATTAGTAGGTCATGAATAACACTTTGAGGTTATTAGGGATGAGGCGTGCACACGTATCTTGGTATGAGAATTCAAGAAACTAGAAAATACAAAGAAAATTTTCAGTGGTAAAGATAAATCCATCTAATGCGGCTTCTCCAAAAAATATTAATATATTGGAAAAGAGAGGTGTCTGCGGACATGGGCCAAGCCAACATATTGATTTTAATGCAAGAATATCAAGAAGGCCATTCACTGTCTACAGCTTTTCCTACATGAGATAAATCCAAGATGTCATATTCTTCCATTGCAGGAGGTTACTGTCAGGATATACATACAAATATTTGGCTAAGAAAAAAGACAGACAAATGAATATTGTCTAGATAGATGCCACTGAAATTGCTGATTATTTGGTACTGATTTTCATCAACCCAAAAGGAGTCAAAACAGAGAAAAATAGTAGTTTCTATGAGAGATTGGCCTTACTAGCATCAGACAAAAACTACTCATTAAAGGTTCAGTTTGGCTTGATTTATGACTGCAATCCAGTGTGCCAATGGCCACATGAATTCTGTTACAGGAGAACCTGACTTGGTGTCATTTCAGACTTTTTTCACCTTGAAAGAAGTAAAAAGAACATATAAATAAGTATTAGTTGTATTAGATAACTTTGCCATGTTTTTTTCAGCCTGCTACCAGTGATCCAATCAATATAGTGGGACCCAAACTTTCAATGAATGCGTTTTAAAACATTTTCCCCCAAAGAGGATTATCGCAATAGACAGAAGACAAATACAATTTGTTCGAAATGTTACTGTACTGTGAAACATCTCACATACCCCTGGTCAGTACCCGGCAGTTCTTAGTTCTAATGTATCTAAATCTAGGCCAGACCATTGGAGTTATCTGATCTGACTGGTTCATGGATGGTAGGTGCAGTTTTTCTCCTGCAATGGAGAAAATGGTCAATGCCTAATAAAATCCATAAACAATGCTCAGTGAAATTGTGCTTTCTAGAGAGATGCTCAGGTCTTATTTGGAGAAGACAAGGCATGGGAACCTGGGAACAAGAGAACAAGGCATGTTCTTTGTTTCTACAAGCAGATTACTCTAATTAGCTGATTCTTATCCCTTCCCAGTTAAATAATGTGCCAAGTTTTAAGTTAACTCCAAGCTACTAGTTCTTGTTCTGCATTTCTCTGCTGAATTAAGGACGTCTTTAGCAACTGCTATTTTTTCCTTGGGAAGGTAATTATAGAGTGATCAAGTCACCTCTTGTTTCCCCAGTTGCTTTTGTGATTAGTTAAACAGATTGACTTCTTTAACTCTCCCATGGTGAGGGGATTTCTACAGACCCAAAACAACCATGTGGTTCTGTTACTCTAAATATTGTGGTTTTGTATCCTTTTTTAGGTGTGGATTCAGAACAGGATGCAACCAGCTGGCATCAATAAATGTCATCTGCAGAGGTAATAATGTCATCTGTTAGGTTATTATTTTTCTTTCAACATATCCTATGAATTCATCAGCCCTGTTTAGCATGTATTCGTAACCAGAATGAACAGTCTTTTTGCTAAATCTATCTTAAGACATCTGTGGTGAGAACCTGTCTTTCTGTAGGTATGATGAACTGCCTTTCTCTTAGAAAATTTTACTGAAACATTTCATTTTAATTTATCAGTTGAATGCTTTGATTATAGGTCATTGTTCCAGCAATGCTTGTTTCACAGAGCAACTTTTATCAGCAGGGATTTTGTACCCATTACTAAATCCATGAGGAAAGTGCAAATCCAAAATGAGCCTCATCCTAGAACAGCAGCACACGAAATACTGAACACTAAAAAAGAGTCATTCAGGAATTTCCCCTTACTGAAATTTTGAGATCTGTCCATCAGTTTTTAATTCATTCCTTCTTTATGTAGTATTCAGTGATCATTTGCTTTAAATCAAAATATGGAGCCCTAGCAACTCAGTGAAACTAACGATAGTAATCCAAACATACAACATTTCTAATGAGCTCTCTAATGAGCAATGTTTAATTAATGTTGCTAAGCAGTAACTGGATGGTGATTGCTGTATTTGGAATCCATACTAACTTAGAAGTTTAGGTAAATTTCTGAAGGATTTCTGTGCCCTCAATGGCAACATGGCTCCTTTCTCTGGATGGGGAAGTGTGTTGCATCAATACCTATATTTTGGAGGCCCCACAGCCTAGCCTCCATGACCATGCCTGGCTCTTAGTTGTATTAAATACCAAATCATAAATCTTTGCCACCATGCTCTAAAAAAGTGTGTAGGATGGCAATGAGAGGTTAGGTAGGTGGGAATATTAAAATTTTTTCTGCTAACTTAACTTAACAGACTCTTAACTTAGAGTCAGACTTCAACAATAGCTTATCTTACAGAATGGCATCAAATTTGCCTATTGTCCAAAGTGTGTGCAAGGTTTGCTTACATGGTATTTCTTCTGTGTTTCTTTAATCAAGCTACTTTATATATAACTTCTTTTTTTAATCAATATTTATTTAGTGAGTTAATAGCCATCTGAGGGCAAGCAGAAGGGTTGAAACAAGTTCAGACAGTTCATCACTAGTAGGATCCAAAGAAGAAAGCTATCAGGACAGTGCCTGTACATGAAAAAATAGGGTTTTCAAGTTACTTTATGCATGATCACCATATCTTCATTGGGAATGAAGGCTCTACCTTAGAAAAAGGCATAGTTAAACAAATTATAGTAATACATTAGCATTAGAAAACTCTCAAGCAAATGTTATTTATAATTTTAAAAATCCTTATATTTAAAGACTACGTAGTAGTAGAATGAGAAAATGACAAGAATATTTGTAGGAAATGATTCTGAGGAAATTGAGCAAACTCACTTCTGAATGCGTGTCTTCATAAAGTGATTGCAAAGCCTGAGGAATGAGGATAACTTAGTTTACACAGTAAAAAACAGAAGTGGGAAAAGGGGTGCCTCAGGTCTCTCATAATAGTTTAGTCCCTTCCAGTTTTTAGCAAACCATACCAGCTTTTAGCCCTGGATGTGTTGCAAGCTATACCAGCTGCTGGAACGAGAGGCTGCTCAAGGCAGTCCATGTCACAGGAAGATGAGGAGAACAACAAAATCTGAAACTCCCTCAGGTAGCAGCAGGGAAGACAAAGTCCCCTCCAGATTTTTCTTCATGGTAAGAGGTCTCTGCAGAAATAATTAGTTCATGTTGTGGGAGTTGAGTTGATGTTGATCAACGCTCATTTCTCAAGCTGTTGAAAGACCTAATAGTGAAAATAGACACTGGGGAGGGTGAAACTGGTAATAATTTCTAGGAAATTATGAGAAAGAGTAGTCTGATTGCCAAGACAGCCAGACCCAAGGATACTGTCAGGTGAGAATGTAAGGTTTACTGTGTAGAAAATGGAAATTGAGCATACTTCCCTGCAAAGAACGATGGAGAAGGCAGCTGCAAGTGATCCAAGAATGAAAGCTGACACTATGGCAAGCTTCCTTCCTATATGTACTGGAGCTCTGCTCCCTGCCTGGCCATCCTCTGCTCCTTGTGCCGTTCTCTACTGATAGACCACCAGCTTCAGATAAGAGGCTGGCTTCCCATTAGAGACCATCTTGGGAATGCAGAGTTACTGTTGGATGAAGGACGCAGTGACCGTGTTTCACTCCATTTCACTCTGGAACTGAAGGACAGTCTTCTTTCAATTACTACCCATGGTGGTTTAAGTGCTTGCTGAAGGCCAGTGACTTCTTTAAAAGTAGCAAACTTTCCTAAGTGCCTAACCATCTGTTCTGTGCTTTTGACAATGTGTTTATGTTGTCAGTCACATGGGGCAAAAAATCAAAGCACTTCATATTTTTGTTAATGGAATATGTTGAGATGACAATCATGCAGACAGGGATCTCTCTATATGTAAGTGAATGTACAAGTTAAATACTAGGGCTGTTAATGGCCCCTGTTTCTTATCATTGCTGTCATAAGTGATAACAGGCCAGAGGCCAATTAAACAGTTTTTCACATTTTTCTCAAAGCAGGAGAGTGCTGGCAAGGGATCCTGGCACTGGCAAGAGTGCTGAGGTGAGTTGTTTAGCACCATGGTAACATGATCTCTCTGCTCAGACATGCCTGTGCTCTCACCACCACATCCTACCCTAGCTCCTGTCTGGAGTCTGGACACAGGGTTGGATTCTCCATGGCAAGGTGAGGGAGAGCAGGCAGGGATTACCAGTTATCAGTAACCTCAGTTACTGATGATGGCATCAAGGGATTCTCCAGTTTCAATGTCCCACCTGAACTTTTCCATTTGCAGTGGGAAACCTGAAGCAGAAGCAAAGGTTCTTCTGCTTTGGGGTGCATTTGCAGTTAGTCCAGTTATCAGGGAAGCATTGCCTCATGAGATGCTTGCCACTTTCTGTGTCTCTGAGTCCAAGTACCCCAGGGCATGTGCAACAAATCGAGACTTGTTGTTCTGCACAAGAACTTTTACTCACTGGCCAAATTCTCTCTCCTTCCTCATGAACAATATTGGCAGTGAGAAACAAGAGAAGATGCATCCAAAGAATTTTAAAACAATGGTCACCCTGAATTTGTAAGATCCTTGAATGTAGCTGGCAGTAGAAGACAAGCTATTTTTGAATCAGCAGAAATTTGATATAAGTGTATGTGTCCTCTAGTGTGGACTGTGTTTGGATGTAGAAAGCATAAAGCTTTAGTCACCCAACACACAACACCACTCCTCAAAATCTCTGCATATTGTTTTTCTGTCCTATCTTACCTCAAAATTAAAGTATCTTGAGATGGTATGTCTGATAGACAGCTCTATGGATCCAGGCACCATTTTACTGTGTTCTCTCCTTCTTCTTTGCCTGAGGTAAGGATTGTATCTGCCAGGCAAATGCTGAGCTGGGATGGTAGTGTTTCAGTGGTATGAAGAATCCTGGACTTTTCAGTGACTTGTTAAAGCTGAAGTCCTCGCCAACTTTCCTTCAAGTTTTTAGACACAGTGTTTGTGTTTGTTCTCTGTTTCAAGTGAGGAAGAGATGAGGCAGGCTAGCTAGGGCCTTGACCCCTTTGTAATTCCTGTGGCCAAGCAGGATACCAGGCAAACACAGGAAAATAGAGGGAATCACTTTCTCATGTCCAGCTCCCTGATCTGCATGAGTATTTCCAACTGTAAAACGTAAGTGTAATATAAATCAAATCAAATCAAACAACAACAATGAAAAAGCCCTAAACAACAAGACAGTTAAAGAGATTAAAACCATTCAAAAGATTTCATTATATTATGATATTGGGCAAAAACAAATCCTGTGATTTTTTTTTTATGTGAAATGTGCATGAGGTTTGTTTTATTTGCCTTCCAGGTTCAGAACCTGAGTTTGTTGTTTGAACTAATATAAACTCTTCCTCTTGTGAAGGTTTTACCCCCAGAGATCTTCCAAATCTATTGCAGATTTGAAGAGCCTATTTAACCTTTTCTGACATTTAAAAGAAAATAGAAAGCAAGCCCTGCCAGCTGAAAAGTGAGTTAAAGGAACCCTTCCAGTTTGTGTCCAACTGGATGAAGAAAGGATAGTCAAATTCCTTCCATTTTACACATAGTTAGTCATGAAATTGTACAAGAGAAAAAAAAGAAAGACAATAAAATAGCCATATTGTAGCAGCTGAAACAAACCTTGGGTAACTGTCAGCAGTGAAATGTCCAGAGAGCATTTGTACCATTCCATTTCATTAAGCTGAAGGGTAGGATTGCAGACTGTAAAAGATTATAGCAGAGCTCTTCAGAAATTTACAGCTTGCAGCACAGCGAAGCACAAGGGAAGTCTCCCTTTCTTGTGTACTCAACGGGGAGCCTGAGTTTTGTTTTTGAGCCTCTTCGATGATGATGTGTAGGGGAAGAAGGTTGCCAGAAGCACCAATGAAAACTGAAATGTGCTCTATGTGCTCTTTTTTCTTCTTTCCTGTGACCTACAAAATACATTTGCACAGTCGGTTTTTATTCAATTCCCGAGTTCTCGACTTTGTGGGCTGGATTAGGACAGGGAGCCTTACGGGTGGTGTTTAGGGAAATGCTGAAAGCATTGTGGGTATAATGTATAACAGGAACAAGTGCAATGAATACCACAGGAGAGGGGACTCTTTTCTAATTTCAAACTGTTTAAGCAGCAGGAACTACTTTGTTTTGTACCCGCTGGGGACCTGGCCCCAAGACGATCATTGAACTCCAACAGGAAGCTCAAATTCTGGCTAAAATAGGAACATGTGTCTACTGCAACTGCAATCTCTTGCTCTGTAAAAGAGCAAGTACACTGGGAAGATCAGTTCTTTCTCAGAAATATCTTTGGTTTCAGTCTCCTCTCTCTTTATATGAGATAATCATCCCCTTACATGAATGGAACTCCTGCTAATGTGCTGTGGAGTAACACAACATTTAGGATAGCAGTTATCTGTCAGCAAAACAGGTATAGGGCTGGCAGGGAGAGGGTGAGAAGGAAAAGTCATTTTAGATGACTAACAGCCCTATCTACTTTTACTGGTGACATTTGGCTATATCACCTAACTTCCTCTGGCTCCTTTGTTCCTGCCTATGTTGATTCAGCAAATGATGGATTGTGCTTGTCCTTGTCGCAGAGGAGGAGGTGTCTACCAACAGCAGAGATGGTGCTTACTTACACTGGTGCAAGGTTCCAACAGGAATGGCAATTTTCACCAGACTGATTTTCCAAAGTGAAGAATTTCAAAAATCACAGTGGGAATGATGCAAAAAGAAGTGTTGCAATCCAAAAGAAACTCAACCCAGGTTCATAAAAGAATATTTTTTCTTTGTATTTATACAAAATAATTAGTTTTTTTAGTCTTGGTTCACCATGGCATTCAGCTTAGTTTTATTATTTGAGCATTGCCTTGTGGAAGTTTCAATTGGCAACTTTGTTCTCACTACTATGGACCCATAGTCCTTTGGAAGACTTGCCTCCCAAGAAATAACATGCAGTTGGCTTGGCTGGAATTATGTGCTGTGTTTGATACTCATGTGACTCTGGTGCTGCATGAGAAATGTAATTTGGACAGAAAAGTTTAGTCTGTAGGGAAGCCTGGGGGTTCTGGCCTTTTAACTACAAAGTCAAAATAGAGACCCTCACAAAATGTGAAGTCCAGTATTAACTGAATTTCAGGCAAATGGAGCATGTGTGTGAAATCTAGAAAATAAAAGGTAATGTTTCAATATAGGTAGTTGTCCATTATAATTTCTATTCAAAAACAATTGAAATATTGGCAATTCTTTACAGAAATTATAAGAAATTACTTTTTTTTTGGTGCAAATTTATTATGTTGAAAGTATTTGCTTCAGCTTAGAATAATAAGTTTTGACACGCTGGAAGTTCCCAAGGAACAGGAATTCCAAATTTCTCACTGCTGCAAGTCCATGTTCATTAATTTTCATGGGTTTTTATGTGCAGGCTCTCCTCTGTGGGTTATAAAGGCTTTAGCAGTAAAGCCAAAACCTTTACTGAGGATTTGTACATGGGTAATTGAAGGATTTAATTCTTAAAAGTGGAATTGTGCTCAGTTTCGTTTTATAACCAAAAAAAATTTGATATAAATTGCATAGGTCAAAGGAAGTGTTCTTAATTGTGCTGAAGTGATCCTAGGAAAAACAATGTGAGTGGATGAAGGAACCACTGAAGTCTGTAACAGAACAGAGTTTGGACTCCTCTACAAATTTTTTTTTAGTTTTATGGTGCAAGTGATTAGTGGCACTGGCTTCTCATGCAAAATTGTCAGTTCAAATTGGTTTCATGACTAAATTTTTTATATATAAAGAAGAACATTTTGTGTGTGCAGAGGTAGGACTTCTGCTCTCTTTTACAAGCATGTTGTTTTACTTTCCCTTCAACAGATCTGTTTCCATGTGGCAAAACTGACCCCCTTGATCACCAAAAAAGCCTCCAGAGAGTTCAAACAGCCTCTAGATTAATTTCAATTTTGCTTAAGAGGAGTTCACCTGCAGATTTCGTTTTTATGTGAAATAACCTTAATTTCATATCAGCCCTCTGGAGACCTTCAGAGATGCAGCAATGGACACATATTTAGTGACAGCGGGTTATCTACCTATGGGTTCCTCCTTTTCTACAAGGGGAGTTTTGGAGCTATAAGAGCTGAGCTGCTTTCCAACTCCAATCAACAATTTAGATCATGCAAACAGAATTAAATGATTGAGAAATTAGTAAGATAATAAAGTTCTCTTGTTCTCTCCCAGGCCTCTCATTTTACTAGTCTGAGTTTTGGATATAATAACAATCATGGTTTAGAAGTGGACATAGTTTTGACGACAAAGTGGTGAAGCAGTTGAACAGGGACACTGTCCCACAATCAATTACTTTGCAGACCTTCATCTGGGACTTAAAGGACTGTGCAAGTGTTCCCCTTCACAGGAGCTGTCAGGATACTGTGAGTAGTCACTGTACTGAGAAGAATGGGAAAAGAAAAAAAAAACCTCAGAAAACTATCTAGATCAAAAGACATGAGGATTCTTTTGGGTGAAAAGGCAATAGCCAAGACTATAATGTGTTTAAGATGGCATGCAGTTCTCTGCACAGAGGTGAAACTTATAGACCTAGAAAGTGGAGGCTAAAGTTTATTCTCAGTTCATGACATAAAGACAGAACACAATTCAGTGATTCTCATGAGATCCCTAGAAAGAATCTGGCTCAAGTTGGTGCTTCATGTCTTAGTGGGGCAAAGGCAATGACCAGCCTACAGCAAACACAGGAGATCATCCACCCAAGAAAAATGGAGAGAAAATAAACTTTCTTCTCCTTTATGAAAAAAAAAAAAAAAAAAAAGATGGATTTTTTTAATACAGAAAAGCGTTGGTTCTTCTCAAACTAGGAAGCATTCTTGTTGGTGCTTTTGTAATAAATTGGACAGATTAAATACAGATGTCCACTTTTTACTAAAGAAGTACCTGTGCATGAAAGTCTCAAATAAATACATTCTCCCTTTCTTTTTGACCAGGTTATTTCAGTCAGTCTCACAGAGTTGCAGAGGACAATGTCAGGTCCTTCAACATATGGGAAAAGCACTGTCATTTTGATCTCCCTTCAAGCCTTGTTCAGTCCTGATGGCTACAGCCATCCCTGCACCTTGCATTGAAGAACCTGAGATTTCTCACAACTCTTCCCACCATAAGCCTTACTCTGCCACAAATTAATTGCCTAGGGCAGGACCTTTTTTCTTCAATGTGAGAAGATTAGAGATCAGCATTCATTTCTCATGTTGTGGGACAGATTTGGTGTACAACCATCCAGCGACTAGGCAAATAATTCTTGTAAAAAAAGCCCAGCTCCTGCTGGCACCTAGACTTTGTAAAATGGGACAGTAAGAGCTGGTGGGTGAAGAGCTCTTTGTTGAGTTCAATTTCTTGCAAGAGAAGAAGAGAAAATAAGGGTATTGAGTTTTTGGTGGAAAACAAAACAAAAACATAACCCTGACTCTGCTAGGCCTGGATCCAGTCATGAGATGGTCTGTTTTTTCCACTGGCTCTCAACATTCATGTAAAGAATAAGGCAAAGAATGTAACTGTTTCCTTGCAGTTTCTGATCTGAATATGCTTCTAATGAATTCCCCTTTTTAACCCATCTAATTGTCCATCCTTCCCTGGCATTCCCTAGGCCTTTGAGACACTGGAGTTCCCAAGCCTCTGAGGACATAAAGCCAGTGCTAAATACCATTTCACATTCCAGGAAGCTCCCAAAGAGCCACCAATTTCCCTTCACCCCAGGAGGCTTTGCAGAATCCAAAGAATAGCTCCCACTCTTCTGGGGAACCAGATCAAACCACAGCACCAACAAGCATGGAATTGACAAATATTTTCTTTTTATCTTGGAAAATAATAGTATTAAATAATAAAAACACTTGTAGTTTTTCATGAATGTCACATATCTGTAATGGCAAGGGGAAGGGACACTTTTCTTCCATTAATAGAATCGTACTGAGACATCAAACCTAGTGGAGCATTTCCAATCCCAGCAGGGAGTGTGGGATAAAATCCCTCTATGGGAACAAACCAATTGTCACATTCAGGATGGGGACAAGGTAAAGCAATCAGATAAGTAGCTAGTTCAGGTTCAAATTATGTTTTGGGTCACCTCAACAATTTCCCCCCATTCATATGTGCCAACAATATGTTAATATTTCTTTTAATTCGTCTATCACACTATCCTGGCCTATCTCTTCCTTTTTGTCCCTCAGTGGAAAAATATTTAAAATTGATTTGAAGTCCATTCAAAGGGGGAAAAGAAGACTAAAAAGGTGGACTTGGACCAGATTCCACATCCCAGGTAGTAATCAGTAACTGGGTCCATCATTGTCTAATAAGTTAAGCCAGGACCATGGATTCTGAGAAGTTGATGTGGCCCTCAGTTTGCTACAGAACATGCTGGACACACCTGCCCATTCTTCAGTTGCTGCTGATGCTGCTCTGACCTTGCCACTCACACCATTCCAGCACTGGTGCACAGCTCCCTGGTAGATGCCATCTCAGCCTTCACTGCAAGGTCAGACCCAGAGGCCCTACAGAGAGGGTGGGCAGCTGGAAAGGAATGAGGATGTTGACAGGGGCTGCCAATGCTGAAGTCAGTTTCTAATCCCCAAAACCAAAACAATGTTATTGAGACTTCAGTGGGATCAGATTTCACCCCCCAAATTACTCCATCTTCCAACCAATGAAAACACTGTGTTTCTGAGTCCTTGTCTAGGTGATGTGAGATGCACAAGAGGAGCAAGAAACCCCCTTAATAGTAAAAGAAAAAGAAAAAAAAGCATTAGTTCAGGCAACTGACTTCATTTAGCAAAAGTATGTGTCAGAGAGCTCCTGGATGGGGGCTGAACAGTGCCTGTCACAAGCAGAGACATTGTAGCGTGGAGCAGAGCACAAGTCCATGCCCCTGTTTTAGAAAAGTGCCCCAAGTGCTTGCAATGAGCATTGCCAATCATTGTTTTCTCTGGTGAGATGTATCAATCCCTTACTAGGAAAGTCACTCATTCCCTCTTTTTCTCACGGACTGCAGCACCGGGATGCAGCAGCAGAGGGGCAACCAACGTAGTTTCAATTAAGGCCCACTAAAAACAGCTCTTAGTATGTTATAAATTCTATATTTATCCTGAAACACCAAACCCATCCTGAGCCTTCTCCCCCTCCTTTAATTGTTTGCAGAAAATTTTCCATTGTGTTTTCTTTTCCATTTTTTAGGACTAGTATTGCAATATAAATAGTCTTTTTTCTTTTCTTCTCTCTATTTTTGCTAATAGTTGGTTTCTCTACTTGGCTGTATGTACATGACTCTGAGGTTTTGCGATATAATTGCATGATTGCTTCCAAATTTTCCAACCAATGGGGCATCTAATCAGTTGAAAAATTTCATTATCCACTGATATATGCTAGAGAGAAGGCAAAAATATGGTTTCTTCATGTATCATTTCCTCTCCTCTCCTCTCCTCTCCTCTCCTCTCCTCTCCTCTCCTCTCCTCTCCTCTCCTCTCCTCTCCTCTCCTCTCCTCTCCTCTCCTCTCCTCTCCTCTCCTCTCCTCTCCTCTCCTCTCCTCTCCTCTCCTCTCCTCTCCTCTCCTCTCCTCTCCTCTCCTCTCCTCTCCTCTCCTCTCCTCTCCTCTCCTCTCCTCTCCTCTCCTCTCCTCTCCTCTCCTCTCCTCTCCTCTCCTCTCCTCTCCTCTCCTCTCCTCTCCTTTCTCCCACCCAGCGTGCAGACAAAGTCAACCCAGCTGCAAAAGAAGTTACTGTGGATCTGTTAGTTCAAGGGGTTTGGGGTTGTGCCATGCTCCTTCACATAGTGATAACCCACTCAAATTGGACTCAGGGGCAGTCCAATTGAAAAACAGCCAAGTGTGATTTGATGTGTGGTATGGAGACAGGTAATGCCCTTATTCCCTATAGAGTTTGGAATGACCAGTCTCTGGCTTGAAATGACCGATTTCAACAGATTTGTTTATTTTATCAGCCTTGCACTTTCATGCAAGAGAAAGAAAGAGACGTTTTTAACTCTTCCTCACCCAATTTTTCCTCTTGGACTTAGTTACTAATCTCTTTAGCCCTGACTTAGTTTTAATTACCACACGAGGACACCACAGGGGTGCCTGCAATCTGTTCACATACCATCGTTTCTCTTCTGAGATGTCTGACTTCAAGGCTCTGCTATTGAGCAAATCAGCTAAGGCCACAGGTTAGGAATAACAGAGGGGGAAAAAGGAAGGAATGTCATCCCTATCCTTCAACCAAAAGAAGTTTCAGCTTGCTAAAGATGTTTAAGTATGCTTGGTGAAATAGAAAAGCAAAATCTCATCTCTGCCTCTTTTTGTCATTTAAGTAGTGAACTCTGGCTTTGTTCCTCTTAGGATCACTGCATCCTTCTCCTTTTCTCAGATTGTACCAAGGGTCTTGCATGCTGGAAGGGGCAGGAACCCCCCATGCTTTTTTCCTAAGCCCTCATCCTCTAGCTATTGCAATACACAATGCACAAAATCTCTGTCCTCATCAAATGACTAAGGATCAAAATCTGAGCTCACAGTTTCACCTGATTTGAGAAAAATATCTAAATGAAATCCTCGGTACCACTTCTAAGAGCTAATTTATAAGTACCAATATTTTTACTATGTTTAGAACAGCCTGAATTATTTCAAGGTGCAGAAATCTAAACTTAGAAAAAAGAAATCCAAACAAAAAAGCATCCCCTTAATTAGTCACTTAATTGAAAGCATCTAATGAAAACTCAGCTTTTTCATGTACAATGAACTTGGCCCTTGCTTTCCACTTTCATATAAAAATAATTCCCTTTGAATATTTAAGAAAAGAAAACCTTAGCTTCTCTGAGCAGTTTGAAAAATAATAATCAACTTTTATTGGTTAAAGTTAAAACAACTCTCAAAATTTTACTTTACGTGATCAGCACATTTTATATGTGGTTTCTCCTTTGTGAGGAATGAGCTCAAAAGTATTTATCTACCTACAGTATCAAGGAGTCATTTAGAAAAGGTCTTTCTAAACAGAACTTTTTTATTTAAATATTCCTTGCAGGCTGCTCTTTGGAGTGCCCTGGATCTCATTAGAAGTGTGGTATTTTCCTCTTCCTCCAAAATGAAATTTAGTTTCCAGTTAAAATCTGGCCCCTCTGACAGACAGTGTGTTTCACTTTCAGGTCCAGATTTCTTACCATATTGACCCTACCAAATACCTCCAGTGACTTGTAAAAATAATAAGGATTATGCACAGCTGCACAGATCAACCCTCTCCTCCCCCCCCAGCATTCAATTGCTATCATGAGTCTTTTATCAACCTTCTCTAGAGAAGAAAGAGAAGCAATTTTCCACCCCATGAAACTGGGATTTCATACATGATCCCTTTCCACATTAAGGTGGAAAAAAAGAAAAAAGAAGACCTTTCAAAGTTTTGGTTTTTTTGTAAAAAGAGAGTCCCTTGCCACAGGGGAGCACTTGGCAGGCAGTTAAGAGATTTCTCTGGGGTGTGGAATAGCAGCAGGGGCAGGATTGCCATCTTTACTACCAGGCAGTGTGAAATGAGAGTATCACTTCAGGTGATTCATGTTCACATGTTGATCCACCTCAGACTTCCTGCTGTGTTTTCTTGGGCCAGTCTCTTCAGCCTCCTGTCCCAGCCTCTACCCTCTACCTTTCCTCATTTTCCTTTTTCAGGTGATCTGTACGAGTCAAGAAGGAGAAGGTGAGCCAAAATTGTGGGCAGCTGTCACCTAGTAAAAGCATCATTTCCAGAGGATGAGTTTGTTCTGGTTACCAACAACAAATCCACGCTAACAACTCCTGGCTTCTTAGTAAACTAGAAAACTTCTTTAATTCATAAGTAATTGAGTGGTTCCAGCTATGTATTAGAAGCATAATAGCCTGTTACATAATTGCAACAGCCTCAATAAATGTGGTTTGAGTTATTATGCAGTACTTCATTAAGAGACAATAAATACAATCTTAAATATAAATAAAATCCTTAGCTGGTAGGAGCTATCAGAATGTGTCACTGACTTAACTGAAGTCAAATGTCAGCATGTTTAAAGTCATGTGACAAAAATCCTAGTCCAGATGTTGTTTCAGATCTTGTTCAAGAGACAAGTGCAGGAATGTCCTTGGAGAACAGCTTCTTACAATACATCTTCATCTGTTGCTCACAGGTTTTGTCTGAACATTTAATCCCCACTACCACATAAGTAGTCTGGAGGTCACTTTTGGGCAATATGCTTGGGAGGATCTCAGAAAACAGTCAGATGGTGTGACAGCATGGTGTTATTTCTAGCTGGATGACCACCCTCTTCCTCCTATACGATCCTCTGAACACAGGAAACAAAACCAGATGGACTTAAAGCCAAGAAAGAGGGAAGCTATTTAAGAATAAATGTCTTGATTGGGAGAAATAAGATGGAAATTGCTATTTTCCTAAAATCAGATGATCGTGAGCACTCCTGAGGATGCCTACCTCAGTGCCTTACTCTGGGAAATCAAATAGCATTGTGCAGAGGAAGGGCTTTCCTATCACAGTGGCTGGCAAGGCAGCTCCAGCCATTGCTTTGTGTTGATAGCTCCTTCTACAAAAATGTATAAATTTCCATAACCTAGGGTTCAATTATTGACATCTGGTACACTTGGGTCAAAACCAAGAAAGACAGGAAAATCCTACAGTCTGCACAAAGAAATTAGTGATTAGACCAAAGGCTTATATGAAAATGTTAACTGATTTTTCCACATAGACCTGACTTCTAGATTTCCACATGCTTTAGAAATTTCCTCCAGGCTTCAGTAATGCTGACAGACAAGGAAGAAGGGACAAAATATTCTGCAAACATTTACTCCCACTGAACTGACTCACTTTGAAGTGCATAATGATTTTCTTTTCTTTGTACATTGGTAACCTGTCAACAGAGAACAGTGGCAAAACCTGCAGGTATTCCTACTGGCTGTTTGTTCCAGTGCAGCTTTCAGGAAGCTGTCTCTTATAGGAGTAAATCTTTACAGGTTGCAAAGGATTGGTCTGGGTCTTTAAATCTCCAGAGAAGTCATGTAAGCTACACCCTTGAGTAAGGCCAGCACAGATAGAAAACAATTCCTTAACTACATAAAGAGGAGCAAGAAAGGAGGCTTCATGTTAGGATGAGTAGAGACCCTACATGGATTTATAACATCAGACAAGCATCCTATGGCTCAACAGGAGCGTGAGGAACACAGGAAAAAGGCTGATAACTGGAGGCAGAGAACTGGGGTTCAAGGCTTCAGAGCTACTCTTAGTAGGTAAAAGGAGACTATGAGTGAACCAGCACAGAGAGAAAAGCCTCCTAGAATAAAATTTTAACAATGGATTTAGAAACTAAATCTGATTTTGACTGTTAGTTCCACTAATTTAGACTAAATTGTCCTTACCTTAAAGGTAGGGAGAAACCAGAAACTATATTGACACTTCACTTTGGTGTTCAGGGGAAGGAGACAAACATCTTACCCCATGACTAATGGGTAAGATTAGAGAAATAAAAATGTGCACAGATGGAGCAAAAGGAAAGTAAATGTATAAATGCAGTTATACCCTAAGATCGATTCTGAGACAGTGAGAGGACTAGTGTAAACAAAGTCAGGTAGTAAGATATTTTAAAGTAACATTGACAGCTTTGCAGGTTCATAAAGAAGGGAGGGCATGTGGGCAGAGCTGAAAGGCCCTGCAGCTGAGCCATTCTCAAAGCTGCCACAATATGAGAGTTGTTAGAGTGTGTGTACACATGGCAGATAAGAAACTTAAGCAAGATGCAAAATGGGCTCAACAACATTGGGTTTCAAATATATCCAGTGAAATACCTATATTTCAAGGCTTTCTGGCTCTCCATCCCCCTGCCAAAGAAAGGAATCCTTGTATGGTCAGACCAATACATGCCTAAGAGTGTGTCTATCCACCTTACTGTTGACTGAATGCCAAGGCAAATTTAAATCAAATTTGGCTGGAGGTTAGTGTTTAAGTAGAATCAGTGTCTTCCAGTAGAAATACTGGATGTAGAAAGCCATTCTGAATATCAGACATGCAAGATTTATTTTTGCTAATATGTAGAGGATGTAATTGTTTGAAGCAAAAAAAAAAATTTCTTCAGCCTTAGGTTTGTAGGCATATTGCATGCCAGAGATTGTCAGCCAGTAGAGCTGGTATTAAATGTTAAATTTCTGTCCAAAGCCTGCTGTTTAGGAAGGAAGAAGTTCAGTCTGTAATGCTGCTGTCCTGGTCACTTGGGCCATGTGCACTTCCTTGGGGAACTTGTTCAAGTAGTAGATCACATGCAGGTTTGGAAGACATAATTGGTTGCATATTTTGAGCTCTTAATGGTCTGGTAGAGAGTTTAATAAAATGCAGGCTCTTTTGTATTTCTGTATACAACTGACATACCCCTAGCCATGCTGCAAGGCATTAAAATCAGCGTCACAGCTCTTTTCCCTCAGTCCACCATGATCTTTGTCTCCTGGGGAAATGACCCATCCAAACTCCCAAAAATGTTTATATATTATCTAGGATGTTACTGGCATGGATGAAACACTCATGAATAAGGAAACACATGTTCACATACAGTAGGAAGGGATATAACAAAGACTTCAGAAAATGCACAAGGTATTTCCACTGGGGATCACAAAAGAAGTGTTTCAAAGGAGTGTGGAAAGAAATCTGTATTGGTACCTAGAGCCTGGTCCAAAATCTTGTTGAAACAGATAGAAAAATCCAAGCAGCTTCAAATAAGGTCCTTACTCTAAAAAGCAGCAATAGTTTAGGAAAATAAAGGAAAAAAATTCAAAAGCCAATGGGAAAGAAGATAAATAACTTTTATCCAAATCAAGCCAGATGTTTGACTTCAAATCCAATTTCTACTTCCATGAGAATGAAGACAAAGAAACTATGGCTATTAGCCTGTTCTTTGGGCCAAACAGCAAAGACCCTACGGGCAATGGGCTCTGAGGCACATGCTCCTCACACACTTCCCGTGTCATAAATGGGCCATGGCAGTTACATACTCATAAATGTATTGGAAACAGTAATATTAGTCTAAATGGTTTCATTCAAGCAGAGGCAATAAAAGTCAAAAAATATTTTCAGCTTGCCTCAAATGCTTGTTTCCTTATTTTTGCTTTTTAAAAAGTGTATTCATATATTAAAGGAAGCTCTTAATTCCATTTTCTTTCTCAAAATGAGCAATGTGTTGGATGGATGAACAGCGTGGGTTTACTGACTTGAACCATTGGAGTTACAGTCTCTATGGAGCTTTTAAAAGTTTCTGAGGAAGCAAAGCCAAGGGAATTTTCCAAGCAGAGATGGCAGGACTGTGCAGAGCTGTGGGTTGCTGACAGGGATTGCTCAGGCTCAGTGCTTTCACAGGACTTGGTGAAGGTCACCAAGCCACAGCTGAGGTCGTTAGAGAGCACCTGGGTGATCTCATCCTGACACCATCCTTTGGAGCCTCCTGGGAACTGAGGGATGAATATAGACCTTAGTCTTTGCAGCACTTGGCATCAGGCAAGGTTGTCTGTATTTGAACATACTCAATATTCCTGAAGAAGTTGAGGAATCTAGAGCTCTTTACCTTCCATACCAGTCAGTGGTGGGATTTGAGGTGAAATTGGTGTTATTCCCACAACAAATATGAGAATATTTGCATGGGGTTCCCTAAAAAGCCCTATCACGTCATGCTCTGTAAACACAGGCAATAAAGATAGAATTTAACATTTTTTTCTTGAAGAAAGGCCTCTGTTTTATCATTGCTTTTAAAACTATCACACAGAAATGGCTTAACCTGAAGTTTTCCATGATACTGCTTCAGAATTATTTTATTTGAAGTTTCAGTTAAAACAGTTCCACTCCCAAGGAAAATTGAAGAAAGTCATCTTTTTGTCCAAGTGAAAAAAGAAATAAACAACAGTTCCATTGAAAAACTGTAACACCTTTGCTTAGAATGGGAATGTAAAATTTGACAGAAGGACTTCTGTGGTCTCCCAGATGGCACTTATACCATCAGTGTGAAAAACAAAAATATATATAAATATGGTCAAGTTGTAAAGTTGAAAAAATCACACAGGCTTAATAGAAAATTTGCCAGTGTTTGGCAACTAAGTTCTCAAGCAGCTTCAACACACAAGGAGCCTGCTCCAATGCCCTCCCTGCTCTTATGCATGCACTGTGCTACTGCTTTGTGTGCCAAGAGCTGAGCAGGGTTTGCTGGCATCAGGTCCTGGAGAACATTGTGGCACTGTAATTATGCAGGTAGACAGCATCTTCTCTGCTCCCATTTCTTCACTTGTTAGTATCTACCCAGACCAGAGGAGGAGCAGACTCCACAAGTTAAAGAAATACAAATGAGATAGGGTGCCTTACTTCATTAAGTGAAGACTGTGATACTGTATAACAATAGCACAAAAAACTCCCCCAAAACCAAAAGAACCCCAAAACAACAACAACAACCCAACAACAACAAGGAAAAAAAAAACCAAACAGCAACAACAACAACAACCCCACAAAAAAAAAAACAACCAAAAAAAAGAAAGAAGAAAACATAGCTTGACCATAATACCTTTAACACCTTTAAATTTGGCTTTTTTTAACTTATGAATGTTTCAGTTTTGCAGCTTTACTGTTAAATTTGTGGTTATTTTATTTATTTATTTTTCCTCTGCTTTGGCTGTTACATAGCCCTGAAATGCTGGCAGCTGAGGTTTAGATTGAAACTACAAGCAATAAAATTTTTGTGTCCATAACAGGTCCCTCCACCCCCATAACAAAAATAAATTATTTATATTTGTTTCAAAAGGGAGACAGGAGTATTCAGGATGTCCCTTGGCCAGCAGTTTAATAGAGAATTTGTCTCTCTCCCCACCCATTTCTGGGTAAGATGGGTGAAATTTCTTTTGCAAGAACAGCCTCTGGCTGGCCTCCTGGTAGCCTAGTTTGTTTGACTTTGCTCTTGGGTGACTGCCTGCAAGCAAGCAAAGGCATGGAAGCTGAAAGCAAGCAGCAAGCTGATGCAATGGACAGAGCCCTTTGGGATCAATTTTATAAGAGCTAAGCAAAATCAAACAGAATTTAAACAAGCACTGCCAAACACAGGATTCCCTCCTCCCTGCAATGGATTAGAAATAAACTAAAGGCAGGGTGTTCAAAGCAGGATCAGTGACCGTGTGGCAGATGCTGTGCTGGACACTAGAGGAGAGGGTGGGCACAGAGGGCAAACATGCAGCTGAGGGTTGTTTGGGCAAAGGGCAAACCCACACATAATCTACAGAGATCAAAACACAGTACAACAGGGAATAACTTGCATTTGATGCTCAAGAAAATATTCTTCCCAGGAAACCCTCTTCTTCTCCAAAGCATCTTTGATAAAATATCAGCATTTTAAAAAGTGTTTGCACTAATCACTCACTATCTTGCTATTTTGGGGCTTACTAAGAGTGTTAACATGCCAACTTTCCATGCTGCAAGCACATGAGAATGCTTGAAGACTTGAGACTGATGATGTTGGATCCCAAAGAGTGCCATCCCCTTCCTCCCTTGTGGGTACACAGACAAGTGAAAGCCAATTCTATCAGGACAATCTGTGTGGTGTTCAGAGGCAAACCACCACAGACATACAAGTGCACACCTTCTTCAGACCAGTTACACCTCCCCTGCAATAGAAACCTTGGGCAAGACCATGAACCTGATCTCTAAAGTTCTTAAAGAGGTAATTTAGCTTCAAGGTTTTAGCTCATACAGTGGAGAAGACACTAAAGTCACACACGTTCCCTTCTGTCTGTGGGTCCTTTGTGCCCAAGCAACATCTGTCAGTTCTGTGTGGAAAGCACGAACCATGGCAGACTGTGCCTCTGGCTGCTCTCATGCACTTCCACTGCAGCCAGCCACAGCATTTGCAGTCTGAGGCCTGCAAGTGTTCTATTTTATGAAGAGAATAAGAGACATTTCCTTGGGTTTGAAACTGGTTGGGCCACAAACTCCACACCACAAGGCAAAATAACAAGAGAATGCATTAACAGCTGAGAGAGGACAGCAGTTCCTCTCTCACAGCTTCTGTCCCTACAGACCATTAACAAAGCCCATTCCAAACTCCAACATTTTCACCTTCAGCTTATTTAAATTTATTTCTTTAGATGAGAGTTGTTTTTCACTTTCCAGAGGAAATTCCTGGTTGCCTGAAGACCCTCTGTATAATACTCACTGTGAGCTGCATTCCACAGGTCTCACTAGAATTTGAACTTCATTGTTTTGCCCTTGAAAGCCTGTTCTGGGTTCCAGAAAGGAAGGGGAAATGATTGGGGCATTTGTGTCTTGCAGAAGCTGAAGCAAGACATGCTTATTTTTAATACAGGAAAGGGATTCTTTCAACAATATCCATTCATTCTACCAATGACTGGATTAAAAAAAAAAAATCTTTATTCCCCCTCCAGTGGCTGCTGCACAAATTATTTTTGCAGGTGTACATAGGTCTGGTTCAAATTGCTACAGCACTACAACTGTTGACAGAGTTGCTCTCATTTTGGGATGTCCCTTTCCACCTAAAGGGGATGAATTCATCATTTTCTTCTGAGTCGTCCACAATCCTCTTTTCTTATATTGTATACTTGTCACACCTGAGCATACAGTTCTGGCTTGTGCTCTTCAAAAAAGAGGAAGCAGGTGCAGGAGACAGCCTACTAAAAGTGGAATTAAGCTTTTATTTAGTAATAGATTTAAGTCATTCATCAGGAGGGAAAAAGAGGCATTTCAGCCAGCATTGAGTAAGAGAAAGGTATAAAGATAAACTGTCTCAAGAGATTGTCAGGTGGAAAGCATGGAGAAAGTTTAAATAACTGAGAGGAATAAAGTTCTTTTAAAACTTTCAAACAGAAGAGATGCAAGAAATTGTTACCTTTGAAAGAAACATTAGATCTTCCCAGACTGGATTGTGTGATGCTTTCTGTAGATAACATGTTATGACCTAGCATCTTTCTTGGTCCTAAATTTGACATTCAGCTGTCCTTCACTGATACTCATTACAAGTCCAAATCAGGAAGCTACTCTCCTTCTGGACAATGCTGTTGCAATTCTCCTTAAAGAGTCACAGTGCCCCCTCCATTCCACATCTCTGGAAAGCTGTGAATATGTATTTCCAGCATCTTGTCAGTCCACCAGCCAGCCAGACTGCACCTATGTTTACTTAAAAGGGTTTTTCTATAACCATCCAAATAATTAAGCCCTTAACACAGACCAGTATTGTGGAGCAACCTGAGCACCTCAAAAAGCATTTCTCCAAACATGCAATAAAAATGATTAGGAGAAAACAGATATAGACTATTTAAAAAAATAACTCAATTTCAGAAAAAGAGTAGTTCAGAAGCAAAAGTATTAGCTCTAGAAACACAACTCAAATAATTGCTTTTATTGCCATTATAAGCATCAAACACAGCTTTGTGGCCCATCTCCATATAAAATTAACCTTCAAGCTGAACTGGTAACGTACACAGAGAAACTTCTTCAAATCATCCTGATATAAATGTCTACAGAACCATTTAGTGTACTGAATAAAGTGAAGAATTTTCAAGAGTTTTCTGTAGGAGCCTGCAGACGCAGGACAAGCCTCACCCCGGAGTACTAAAGGAAAACCATTTCAGCCAATCAAATCTATTTACATGTGTATTTATAAACTGGCATGTTTTTTGAGCTACTAAAATTAGATTTAGATCTTTGCCTCCAACTTCCAAGTGAAATCGGTTCGCTTATTTCTAGGATGGTACAACATGATCTAAAATACACAAAGACAAACATTTTAGTTTTAGTCCTGGTGTCCAAACAAACTGGCAATTCAGAAATCACTAGCCAGCTGTCCCTCTTAAACCACCAATTTCAGCTAAATTCAACTTCACCTGGCAGAAGTATCAGGATGGCTCCTTTTTACTCATATCTGTGAGTAAAAGCATGTGATCACAAGAAGACACCTGGCTTGCTGTCATGTAAGGAAGTAAAAAACCTCAGTAACATCATGATACATGGAAGAGTGGAATTTTTTTTAGTTTTACAATTTGGAGTGTCTTGTTTTCTTAATGAGCACTGAAAACCAGAAGTATGGCACAAGTCTTTCAAAACGGAGCAGAGGTGGAGGAGCTACTGCATGAGCATAGCAACACAGGATCATCTTGCTTCAAAAACATTTTACTGTTTTGAAACAGTACACAAAGTCATAAAAAATAGCAATAGGCCTTGCCAAAAAAGCATCCAGAGGAGAAGAGGCAAGGAAAGAACAGAGAAGGAACAGTGGAAATAAATCTTTCCAAACAAAGTGACAAGTCCAAAAATAATGAGAACTAAAGTTCAAAGAGGAATTCCAAACCAAAGTAGAAAGAGAGAACAACTGTACACAGGCCATGGGGGCACTGGGGGTGCCTGTATGCTGGGGGGGAACACAGCAAACACCTTGTGCTGCCTCTCAGCTGCCATTAAGGGTTCAAATCAGGACATCAGCACTTGACAGACATTATTTAGAAATTCATGTTTATGCATCCTGCTATGATGTCTGACCCTCAAAGTTTTCAGATCCCATCACACACTTTAACCATTAGGATTTTTTTCTCCCTACACACTCAATTGAATTTCCATTTTTTTTTAAAGTCTGCCATGATGGCAACCTCAGCTTACATTTTGACACCTTCCAAGTTAGTGGTGACTGGGTGGTCTGGCTGATATGTTGTATTTTCCCTTCCTTAGCCACACTTCCCAAAGGCTTCCTTCTCACCTTTTATTCTCCTAATGATCAGGGGAAAAGGAAACACAAAGCAGCACAAACTCAACACACAACACACAGAGGATGTGGTTAAAGGCAGAGCTTTAACTATAGCTTCTGAGGCAAACCACAGGGTCACAGGCAGGGGATTAACTCCTTAGGAAGATACAGCATTCCTTTGTTTTTCAACAGAATAAATACAACACAGCTGAGCTTAATAAAAGTGCGTTCACTACCGAACATAACACACATACAGCAAACTCATTTAGCAGCATGATCTGTGATCAGAGCTTACAGTTCTCTTCAAAGACAGGAAAAAAAAAGGGTGCTGAATCACGGTGCATGGCTTTGGGTGCCTCTCAGCTCAAACATCAGATATTTCCTTTGTGGAACTCAAAGGCAAGCAAGTAGCTTTCACACACACCAGGCTTGGCTACGTTAGTTGTCAAGGACAACCCTTCCTTCCCCACCCACTGCAGCCAAAATCTCTTTGGTTGCTACTTGTGGATTTTTCGTCTTTGCTGCTCCTTCACAGTGTGTACTCTGCCCTTCCCTTCCCTTCAACTGAAGGTATAGAGATATGAAACAGGCATAAGATGAACAGATACAGTAAAGCTTTTATAATAAAACATACAAGTGAAGAAATAAGAACTAGCCTAAGAGAGAATTCTGACTAAAAAATGTAAGTCCCCCTTAGGAGTCATAGAGCAGAGACTAAGTTAGCAATAAAACAGCAGCAGACAAAATTTGCCTACTAGGCTTTCAGACATCTAGGACAGACCAGATTTTCTTCTGCTTCTTTACAGAAACATTTCCTTTTGCTACAACAGACTGTTGACACAGCTCTGTAGAAAGAAAGGATATTCTTACTTTTCATTGCAGTGCTTCCCTAATGATGCACTGCCCCTTCCTCAAAAATACTACCAATCCTTCTCTAACAAAGTCTCTCACAGGCTAAAAGCTGGCCTAAGATGAGGGTTTATATAAGAGTAATGAACCACAGGCACTGGAGATAACATTGAGCCATAGATATTGCTAGGTCCAGCTTTGATTTAAAAGGGATGAAGGAAGAGGTAGGGAGCTTTTGGGGCTTGAAGGGAAAATGGAGCCTTTAGAAAATGGGGCTCTGCTAAAAGATTTTTTTGTTCGTTTCTCTAGGCTCTCCACTTTTGCTATCAAGTCTGGTTTCCTATTGAGTAAGTGTGCTGTATGTACATGTTCGTGTCTGTGCAATTGCTCAGGCACAGAACAGCTCATCTGATCCACCACAGCATAAGTTAAAAGGAGTGCAGAGGGTAAACTCGGTTTCTAAATCTGATCTTAGGTTCTCCACTGTGGCTTGAAAAGGTTAAATCTCCAAGAGCCTCAGGCTAGATCCTGGCACAGCTGATGGAACAGCTATCTTAGTTGCAGGGGTGAGATAGCTCAAATGCTTGAAAATCCAGGCATGAAATGCAATTTATTAAGGCCAGAACTTTTTCTTTTCTGTAAAATTATCCCATACCAAAGTGTACTTTTAAAGCAATCCTATATATATATGCTCGTTCTTACAATGAAACAAGAGACTAAGTGATCTGAGTTTCTAAATCAGCTGTAGAGGGGCAACAGAAGTGTCTTTATTTCTGCTTTGTAGTGGCAGAAGAAAGAGCCATATGTTAGTTGACTTTTTTGTATTGATTGCTCACAGTCCTTGTTACAAAAGCTGGCAGTATTATTATTTCATCTCCTCAAAATAACAATGCTCTGTATAAGAGGGAAGAAAGAAAGACTTCTGACTTGAGAATTATTTGTATTAAAGCAGTGCCCAGAGGCACTGACAAAATCCAGGACTCTTATGCTGGATGAGGTAGGAATGCAGGTTAAGAGACAGCTCTGTTGTAATGTTAATATTTGTTTATGCTATAATGAGTCAAGAGTCACCAGGGGGATTTTGTGTGAGGGGCTGAAGTGTAGGTAGACCAAGTGATGCTCCTGAGGTAACATGAGAGTTGAGGCAGAATCAAGAATTAACATACCCCTCTTCAGGACAACTTTGTGCTGCACCAAAAGACCATTCTTTTTTTCCCTTTAAAGGGCTCTAGTTGTGCCCAACCACTGTCTCAGCTCTCCAAAGCTGGTAGCTGCAAGTAATTCAATAACACAAATGTTCTGACAAAGTAATTTTTAGCCTGTTAATTATTCCCAAACACATTCTTTCCCCTTCAAGTGGAACTAGATGACATCAAAGCTGTTTGAGGGATGGAGGAACACTTGAAGTATTAGCAAGAACAACGGAACAGACTACCCATTTTATTCCAATTAGTTTAAAAGGGAAATGGCTGGAGGCTGTCCAAGTTTCACCTTGATTACTGACAACAGAAGAAGACAAGACAATGTTGTGGGAGCCCCAAATTACCCATCTCTGCTAGGTTATACTAATATCTTAAGAAGGGGAATGCAGAGCTAAAAACATTGCTTGGAGATTGCAGGGAGCTCTCAAACTCAATGGGATCCAAAATAAATGATCTACCACACTTACAGAGTCTGGTGTAAAATCAGAAATATTGAAATAAAAGAGAAAAATGTGCAAAGAAGAACCCTGCTTGGAAATGAAAGCTGTATTACCTGAGTATATTATTATAGACACAGAAGGTAATAGGGGAATGATGGGATAGAGAAACAGTTTCTACAGCATCCAGATGGGATAAATATTCAGTTCCAGTGATGGTTTTGTCTCTTTGTTTTTGACCTCCCTAAGAAAGGCCTAAGAAAATTTGTGGACTGATAAAATCCTTCTGGACTGACTTTGCTAGAATAATTGCCAAGCGAGGGTTGAAAAGGTTTCTGTCTTAATTTCAGCCACATTAGCTTTCTAATTCTGGATTGAGCCATGCTTTAATTACAGGGCAAAATCCTGTAATGGGAGTTTAGACATGTGCTCACTTAGCAGAGAGCAGTATGGTCAAATGTGTCACTCCCTTCCCCTTTCCCTTTCTCCCAGTGCTAATTTGGTGGAAGGGGCATGAAAATACTCCCTGGAGAAGCAGGTATTTCTCTCTTTTTCTGTGTAGCTTTGATGTAGACATACAGGTAACACCTGGCTGAATCATGTAAGGCCTGAATGTGAGTCTAATGAAGTCATCACTGGAACCAGGGCAGGGAAAGTATAGCTCTAGGGAGAAGTGGTAGAAGGAAGTGAGATATGATAGATCGTGCTTTTATTTGTGGTAAAGCATTTTGCAGTCTCACGTGGAGAAGGAGGCAATCACTATTAGAAAAACAATTATGGTTTTTTGACACCACCACAAGATGCAAAAGAAATTATTTTTAGTATTTGTATTTTTTGATTTGGTGGATGATCTGCTGTCTGCTCCAACAAATTGGAGACCCAGAGCACCAGGTCTTGTGCTAAATCTTGTTGAGAAGCTTCTGCATGCCTACTTACAAATTACAAACATGCTCTGGCCAAGTGGTCAAAGACTGTGTATATAAGTCCTGGTGTACAGCTCATTTACCTAGCCAAGGAATAGCACAACAGCGTGGAGATTCCTGTGTTAAAGATACAGAATGTCAATCTGTCATGCAAGGCATACAAATCCTCCCCAAATGCAGTCACTGCTATGTTACTTGGGCTCCCAAGGGTAGCAAAATCTCATATCAGAACCTTTCATCTGGTCTGAGGCTTGGGGGCATGAGTGACTCTAGGCTGTTCCTGTGCTCTGCCTAAATAAGGTTATGTCAGGCATTGCCAGTGCTGGCTATGCTCAGAAGCATAGAGCAGAATATTATTGCTAGGAAACTGAACTTTGCAAGGTTAGGCTTCTGAATTTAAGGGGCTAGAACTGAGCTGGAGAGTGGAGCCATCTGTATTACTGCAAACAAACAACTCAGTTTTTATGGAGAATTTTTTGACAGGGGAGATCTATAAATAGTTCTTTTCTTAATATTATTGACAAAAAATATGCATGGATAATATTACAGCTTCATGCATCAACAACACTGAAATGAAAATAAGTCTGTGTCTGAAGTACAGTCTAAATGACTAAAGGCATTTTGATTCTTTTGAGCTCAAAATGGCAAGAAAATGTCAACAGCACAATAGTTGAATTTCATAGTCTAGTGGCATCATTTTACACTAATTTCTGAATTTTTGGTTACTGGCTCAGCTCTTACAGTAATGTGACCAAAATCACAGTTCTCCTGCTTTCTGAGCTTCAGGAGATGCTGTTCAGACTGCAAGCTCTTCAGCTGCTGCTTTAGTAAGGATGGTCTTTTAAAATGAATTTATTTTCTTTAATGAACATTTTAAAATTTCTTGCCAATAAATAAAGCAGTCTCAGAGTGATCAGGATATTTATTAAATATACTCTGATACCATATAAGAAGACCAGATGGGGTCTTCTAAACATAAGTACCTGGGAACAGGGGGCAAGTGCCTATGGATACTGAAACTGCTGCAGAATCTCACTGCAATCTGTTAAACAGAACTTCCCTTGAATTGTTCAGCAAAGATGAAAAAATCAGGGTGTTTCGTAATTGTTATTTCATTCCATTCTTCTTGTAGGTTGTCATTGCAATGGAGGTCAAATTCAAGCCAGCTGTAGGACCTAAAACATGAACTTAATCACTTCAGCTGGAAAACTAGATATAAAGCCTGTATCTATTCTAAAAACCTATCATTAAAAAAAGAAATTTTTTGAGTTTTATATAACACTGAATGAATGTCACGATTTGAGACCTACTTCCAAAAGAAACTAGAACTAAGAGAATGGCAACAAACCAAGTCAGACCTTTACAGGGTTGTCCTGACTAGCATGGAGTAAATAATACAGCTCTACAGAAAACAGACCTTAAAGGTCTGGAGTTTTAGACTGGGAACAGGAATTGGAACCAGTGTTAAATTCAGGAAATAAAAATAAAAGAGTGGCTCTATTTGCTCTCGCCAAACCTGCTGTAAACCTGGAGTTATTCCATGAAAGCTGTGGTGTCAAAAAGCCTTTATGACTTTCACTTGGATCTTCAGGATGATGCATGTCAGTGCTACCTCCTTGCATGCCAAAGCAGGTCTCTGACACTCACACAAATTAGGAGGGTTCAGACTAGGAATACCCTGTAAAACAAAGCGGGAGAAGTGGTCTTGACTGGTTTTCATCTTGAAGTTGTAAACTTTGTTTACTGAGTTCTAGAGCTGCATGCCCATCTCAGCAAAAAAGGAGCCAGGAGAGGACCATGCCTCTAGGGGACCAGTATCTGAATTTGAATGATGCACAAAGGAGATTTTAGGTATGAACACAGAATGGTTAGAAGTAGATCTGAGCAAGCAGAGGACAGAGGTGGAGCCACTGCAGTGCCCTGAACTGGTGACATGATTTCTGGCTATGGGGATAAAAGCAGAAAGGAATTTCTGGGGAAATGGTCTTCAGTGGCTGGTTCTGAATCCTAATGGAAATTGTTTCATCTGAACCCATTTCTGAAACTATTTTGTACCTCTGCACATCTGTTCATATCTGAGAGGAAGAACTGCAATAGTCCTGAGAGAGGATTAATCTCCTCTTGTAGAGTTTTCTCATCCAAAAGTTCCCTTTTTCTTAGAGTTAGAAAAGCATAATATTATCTTGCATCTTTTCTACCCAGGTGATTGGATTATGTTCCACTAGTTTCTTCAAGAACAAATTATTTAAAAAGATCAAAACATCCAGGAGGAATTATCTTGGCTGCCCTTTAAAAATCTTTCTTCCTCATATTCTCCCTTCTTATATTTTCTCATTCCTCTCCTGTAAAATGAAGCACTTTTTTTTGGGCAGAAACAGTGGCAGATCCAAAATGTATGAGCTGAGAACAGGATATTGGATCCTTGGCAAGAGAGAGGTGGAACATGGTGCCCATGTCCATGTCTCTGTACCATGTTGAGCAGGGAAGTGACCACAGTGGAGCCTGAAATGAAGCACACTGTTGTTGCTGTTAGACTTTATTGTTGTTGTTACAATTGTTGTCTCAGGGAAGCAGAGCGGTATAGAGGAGGTGAAACAGAAAATGCTGCAGATGGAAAGAAATTAAAAAAAAATATTTTGGAGATTAATTTGAGGACTAGGAATGGTCCACTAGGCAGGGTATCAAACCACAATGAGCTGGAGAGCTTAAGGCAATTTGCTGAAGTATAGTTTATAGTTCCTGTGGCTTTTCCAAGTTGAGATTTTGCCCAAAAGATAAGAGCTTTCTTAATATATCTGCAGGTAAATTGAGGACATCTCAGAATTGCGAAAAGAGGGAAGCAGGAAGCAGCATAAAATTATAATCTGATGGATTTCAGGCATGACCCTGGAACTTGCTACGAATTCAGCATCCAGTTCACCCAGCCTAGCTGGTGCTCCATGCCTAAGAAGATTTGAGTCCGAGAATAGACTAGAAAACAAGTTTCCTCCAGCACAGCTGGTCTCTGGCATGTTGCTCAGGATGAGATAGAGACTTTTGATATACTCAGGGTGGCTCACTGCAGGAATAGGTGGATATAATGACTTCCAGACCTGGATATGGAAATGCTGGAAATAGATTGCCCTCGCCAAGGAATCTGATTCAAGGGGGGCTGGAACAGCAAGTTGTTTGTTTAACCATGTTGCTGTAACACACCAGGTCACTGCCTGTTGGTTGTAAGTGGGTAGCTTGGGATTGTAGCTTCCTGCTCTGTTTCATATTGCTAAATAGATTGGAAAGGGAGTCTTTCTACTGAGGTGGTTTTTCTCTGAAAGACAACAAACTTTTTGACTCCTATCTTTTTGTCCCGGGACAAAGTCTATTTTGTCTGATTTTTATTTTGATGGATGCAGTGTATAAGAATGTAACGGGTAAAGAATGAGCAGCTTCCTAGCTCTATCATTGTCTGGTAAGGCAACCATTCGTCAATTGTTTGATCTCTCTTGACCTCAACTTCACTGTCTGTACAATGACAATAATGATATCAGCTGATTTTATAAAAAGCTGGAAGATAAGAACTATCTGATAATAATCCTTCAATTATTATTATGAATTGCTCCCCTGCTTCATTTGCTTTTATGCTATCTTAAACCTTGTCACTGATTTCTCTCTTGGTTTGTTGGGGCTGTATATGAAGGAAATGTGTTGGGCTTAATCCAAACCACACGTCTTCATCCTATCTTATCAAAGTGAAATCACTTTTTAAGATGTTTTAGGTTCAGCAAGGCCTATTTGGTTTTGAGCTCCTGGAATCAAGGCAAATAGGGTAGAATGTGGAGGAGAGGGAGGAGGTCTCCTCTCTCTGTGCTGTGACTCAGCACTGTGGTGGGTCGAGGAATCCCACCCTCAGTTCATCCTTTGTCTCTTCCTGTCAGGCATTAGTGCAGAATTTCCAGTGGTTATCTGTGAGAGGAATCTCTTCCTTCCCAGCTTTGTGTCATGTGCCATCACTGGAAATTTCCAGAAAGTATTGTTAGAATGAATTTAACTTAAATTAGATTGCACTACCTGTTTTTGGCTTTTCAAGGCAAAACCTATTCCTCAACAGTACAATTTTTTGAAGGCCCAGCTTTGTTCCCCACTGCTTGCATAATGGACCTATCCTGAATTAAATCCAGCTGAAAGTCTGTTTTTGAAAGACTTGAGGCACATCAGCATTCAGAGATTCTCAACATACAGAGATTTGGCAGCATCTCTGCATGCCTTCACACTCCAGTGTTGTCCCTTGAAGGGGGAAGGCCTGCCAGTTATTGAGTGTTATTCTACAATTAACCCTGTTGGGAGAAATGTCCGTGCCATCACGGATTGTAAATGTAAAGCTTGTAACAAATCATCACAATGCAATCAACCCTAACAGTGCTGAAAACTTTTGCTTTTCTCTCTGAGGCATTTAAAATGTCATTTGTTATGCACATTTTTTCCTTTATATGTTTTATTATTAATAATAATGCAATAATGATGAAAAGATCCTCGAAGAAGCCTCAGGAAAGGAATTTTATAAACATTACCGTGGAATAAAATAAGCGCATTCCATTTTATCAGGACATTTTCCATTATAAATGGCCAGCTTTCTCATCACTCTGCCAACAGCTATGCCTGCCATCTGTTCACTGATGTCATACTATAAAGTTCACTCACAAAACTGCTTGTTGGGAAGTCCAGGGTTGTGCTAGAGAAGTTTTGTTTATGAATAAATATGCTGGCATCTCTTGAGTTTTTGGGGTTGTTTTAAGGCACAAATTTCATTTGTTTTAGAGTTCAGATACTGTCTTCACTATACAAAGATAATGCTTTCTGAAATTATTGGAGATTTTGACTCTTTGTATTTTGGAGGAATAGCAAAGGTGGAACAACTGTTGGACATCTTGAGAGAGAGAATCCAGGAACTAGGTTTTAATAAAATGGGGTACATTTGTCTTCTGGAAAATTGACTCAGTCCAGCATGCTAAATTGGGCATCCTGAATTATGAATTTATTACTAAGAAAATACAGATCAAATCTGGTTAGGAGGTAAAAGGGGAGGGGAGAGAATTGTGACAATGAAAAAAGATAATTTTATTTGAAAGAATGAGAGAGAGAAAAGAAAGAGGGGAAAGAAAGTCAAGGAAGCAAGCAGGCAGACCTCAACCCCCTGCCCCCACCCCCCACCTTCCGTTTTTAGAAAAACCCACAGAAATTCCAGGTGGGAAATGAAAATTTTATGGTTTCAACACTTCCTCTCTCCCAGGAAAAAGACAATTGTACTTGGAAATGGCAACAAAAAAATAATGGAAACTTGATGTCAGGGTAATGTTCTGGCCAAGCTCAGCCTCGGCCAGAGCACACTTTCCATCATGTATCATCACCGGTGTCTGGTTGTTCTGAACTCAGAGGAGCCCACACCTTTCCTTCACCACTGTAGTCACCAAGGAGTGTTAGCTGCATTGTCCCCTGTTGCCCTAACCCTGGCCACCCTGCTGCTCCCCAAATGCTTCTTGTGAACCTGCTCCATCTACCTGGGAGACTGCATTATCTGAAACCAGGCGGGCTGGACTGGTAGGAATTGGAATGCAGCCTGGGCCAGGAGTGGTGAGGACATAAAAATAGCCAGAGGAACAAACTCCTGGGCTTTGAGTTGGTGTCAGGTTTTGGGTGGCAGCATAGGAGCAGGTGTCCAGGGTCAGGGTAGGGGCAGGAAGATGTGGATGTCAGAGTTATGCTGGCTGGTGTGGGGAGCTTTTGTCATCCGCACACGAGGTGAAAGCAGTCTGACTCCTGACACATCCTGTGTATGTTTGTAGAGAGGGTCTCCCACGGGATTTCCTTGCTAAAGAAAACATTCTAACAGGGCTCAAAGAGATGTGGACTCCTGGTTTGCACCATGGAGCTTTGGAAGAAATGTAAGCCCAGGAAGGTATGTGTTGACAGGTGTTCTTTGGTGTAGACCATAAAACACTGGGCACAGACAGAAGCTCCTCCTGAGCTTCTCCCGCAGGAATTTCTGTCAGATCATCCATGGTACCTCAGCCTTGAGTAGGATCCCGTAGCCAGTTTCTGTTTCATGTCCAGACTTGCAGCCTGTTTCCTTACACAGAACACTGGTGTTAGCATAGGAATAAAATAGGAGGTTGGGAAGAAAAAGAGCATTGGAGACCCTGTTTCTTAAGAGAAGAGAGGGAACTTTTTTTTCTTTTTTTTTCCCCCAGCAAAACAAGGGTCAAGAAAGTTTCCGTGGCTATGCTGAGGTTGGAGAAAGTAAGATGCCAGAGGGGAAGAGCTATTTAATCTGAAGTAAAAATGTTTCATACCAGAAGACAAAAAGATAAATGTGGCCAGGAATAAACTAAAACTGGAAAGGAGAGAATTTCTGACCATTTGAGGAGTAAACTTCTGGCCTCCCCTGAAGAGGAGCAGGGATGAAGAATCCAACTTGACCTCTGGTGGAGCTTCCCCCTCTATGAGAAGAGGACAACATGCTTATTAGAAGAAGACATGTGGTCCTGGGAGGACTGAAAGGGATATAAAGTCCCAGTGTTTTCTCTTCTTCTGCCCCACAAAGCCAAAGTATTTTGCCCCGGTTTCTGAAGCATTTCCCTGCTGAATCCAACATCATTGCCTATCTAATTTGGAACACTACATTTGTAATTAAGGCTCGGGCAAGATCTTTATTCAGTAAGTGGCCCTAAAAAGCCTTTTTTTTTTGTCCTTGGCCAAATCCCAGATCACTGAAGAAAGCAGTACAGAAGCTAAAAATTTGTCAATTTAATAGAAAATGGGAAATGTTCCTGTGTCAAGTGTGCATCTGTGCCTCTTTATATATCTTAGTCTAAATATAGGTGCTCTGAGGGCTTGCTACAGATAACTGGAAAAAGGAAGGTGAAAAGAAAGAAGCCATTTAATTTCCTCTTGCCCTTCCTCCAGCCTTCACAGTGTTTGCAACCCCCACCCATCTGTGGCAGTTTAACCCTTTGATGGGCCATAGTGGAGCCACAAACCTGGGAGGATTGGAGGAAATCCCACCTGCAAAGTCAAGTGGCAAGGAAATGCTTTTCTTTTTTATTCGCTGCGCTTAATCCTGCCCTTTCTTAACACTGTTGGAGGTTGGAGTTCATAATTTATTTTCTTAAATTACCATAAATTGGAATTTATGGGCCAGGTGATTCTCTTTGAAAAGGGTCCTTGTGCACTGGAGAGGGGAGGGTGGGGCCAACCGGTCAGCAGGGAGCTTTTGGACTTCTCCAAAAGCAATTCTTTGTTTTTCTCTCTTCGCATCAATGTTCCCCCACAGAAAAATAAATAAATAAGCATTCAACCTTCTTTTAACAGCTGCCCACAAAGGTTCTTTTCTTAAATCTTTTTTCCCCCCCTTTTTATTGGCCCTTCTGATTTCTTGGCACAGCAGAGGAATAAGAGAACTCTAAAGACAGTAGGATCCTTTTAGAGACACCTTGCTTTCAGTGCTGCTTTTTTTTAATGTAAGACATTTTGGGGACAAGTAGATGGGCTTTTTTCCCCAAAGGGGGACCTCAGGGAATGACTCAAGAATGTCTTGGGACTTGCAGTTTACCCTTTTTTACCATGAACCAATTACCTTGTTTTTGCTGAGGAGGAGAAGGATATTGTTTCATGTTCCCAATAACACAAATTTCTTTGAGTTAAGCACTCTGAGCTTCTCTACATTGCATACTGTATGCTTTTTTGTGGGGTTTATGCTGACATTTTTTACCTTGTTCTGCCTGGGGCTATGAAAGGGAATAAATTGCTTTCTGGGTCTCCTATGGATTGGACAAGGCATAATGGGTTTAAATTGCACTGAGAAAGATTCAGGTTAGACATCAGGAAACACTTTTTCACAGTCAGAATAGTTAAATGCTGGAATACATTGCCTAGGGAAGGGGTGGAATCTGTGTTAATAGAAATTTTTAAGAAGAAGTTAGAAAAATATTTGGCAGAAATGTTTTAATATAGCTGAATTCTGCCTTAGGACAGGGGATTGGACTCAACTAGTGTTCCTTAGCCCTTGCTTCTCCTCTACCAATTCATCCAAGGATGACTTCACCTTTCTGATCTGGGAGGAACTACAGTTCACCTAGTGCAATGTTTCTACAATAGATTGCACTTCCAGCCTATTTCAAACATTGAACCGTGTTACTGTCGTCATCCCTGCCCCCTCAGGCCCCCACCTCCACTTCCTTGCTTGCTCCCACATGTGGAAACGAGTGTATATACTGGAAAATTAAGTTGCTCCAAAGCTTCCTGGCTACTGCCTGATGCCTACCAGACCATGGACCGCAGACTGAAGAATGCTGGCTGTAGTGACCTCCTGAGGTCCATTCCAGTCCTAATTCCTCTGCTCCTAGCAGCACTCATGCAATTCGTCACCATCGCTCTATTGACGCACCATCATTTGAGCTTTGGTGATAATTATGCTCCTGAGCCCTGGGAGAGAAAGGACTGTTCATTGGTGAGATTGACAGCCTGGAAACAGGACAAATAACTTCAAAACCATGGCCCTTAGTCAACCTGCTGTTAAGAAGTCCATTAGGTCCAGATCTTAAGATACATCCTCATTTGAAATCAGATAGCCTGCCTTTCCAGACAGGTGTGCCATTTCTGCCCATGAGCAAGGGAGATATCTGAAAAATCACCTCAGCAGAAATTACTTGCAGAGGCATTGACTGAAAATTGAAAAAGCCACAGATAAAATTGGCATACTTGTCTTTTGTGCTTACTTATTCACATATTTAGCCAGGTTCTTCGAGGGTTTTAAAGTACAATGTACTTTAAATGTAATTCTCCTGATTTGCATGAACATCCAGGAGAATAAAAAATTGGAATATTATGTACCATTCAAACTTTCATAGTTTATCTATAGAAAGACTTGCCAAATAGTTTTAAGAAATGTTTGGCCATCTTGGGACTTAATGCACACCCAAAGAGTAAGGAGTCCTGTTTTCCAGTTTCTGACTCCAGAAGAACTTGAGAGAGACCTTGCCATTTGCTCCAGAGCTGGCTCAACAGCTCTTTTCTGAGATATGCTCAATACTGGATATGTATCTGGTTACCATAAGAGGTGGTACAACTCATACAATCCTATGATAGATGCTGATTCTTTTCCTGCCAATCTCTCCATGATCCACCCTGAGGGAACCTGCTGTGTGCAAATCAATATTGCATGAAGCATGGCTCTCCATCCAAAGTCCTGGTGGTTCCAATTCACCTGCTCACACCTGCTCTGCCTGTCCTCTGGCTTTGTGCTGTGCCCCTCAGTCACCTGGGTGTAATGGTTTCTCGATGTTCCCTGAGAGACAGGAAAAATACAGCACAACAGACCTAACTCCAGGAGTCTGAATCAAATATACAAAATCAAACAAGACTCTCATGCACTAGAAATGGTTAGTTCATCTAAGTGACAAAGAGAACTGCTTCTTTCCTCCTGCCCTGGGTAAGGGACACTTTAGATATAGGTTTGGCACTGCCTGGGATATGTCTGTGAAGTCTGTCTGCTCCTCTCTTCCCACGTAAAATCTTTCAGCTTTAATGCCACAATTCCTGTCTCAGAGATTTGTGCTCCTTCCTTGTGTTTAACACCACTCTACACAATTTCCAGTAATTTCTGGAAGAATCACACATTTGCTGTTCTGACCAATCCAAGCTGACAAGAAGTATAATTCCCCTGCAAATTCCCAGCACCTAGAGACCTGCAAGACCTTTGCATCCCACAACTCATTTCTCCCTTGCCTTTGGGCTGTGTTTTCCCTTCATTCTACATGGGAAATCTGGAAGTTTTCCAAGGACAGGAAGAATGAGGCATAGGTGAATGTCTGCAGGCTAGAGAGCAGCAGTGTCCGAACAAGGATGTCAGATCACACTCTCATGAGAAAGCTGACTGAGCAGCTGGTGAAGGCCTGTGGCTTCAGGTCTCAACTAGATTCAGGATTATAATTTTAATAAGCATTTTTTCCCAATGAAGCCAGGCTTCTGGGCAATGCAAAAGCTAATGGAATACCCCATCATTTTTGGCATCCAGGAAAGTGATTTGCTGACCTACATTGAAGAAGGATGATTCTATAGGGCAGGCATTTGGTTGGGACTCTTGGGACTCTCTTCAAGTTTTGCCACAAATGCAAATCACTTAGGCCAAGATTTTCAAAAGCAACTAATGAAGGAGGAAGGAAAGTAGCTCAAATGGCAATGTCTCCACCCATTTAAAATGGGAGCTGGCTTGCTTTGGGGAAAGATGATGGAAAAGGTTTACAAAGAAGCCCAAAGGCAACAAGGTATGAAAAGACTTTCTAAATAAAGGCTTCACACTTTTGCTGGGGAAGTATGATGGATTGGGATGACAGAAGGCTTGAAACCATCTTATTGGCCTTTAAAGATAGAGGGTCCTTTGATGAACCTCCGGCAAGGTTTATTTTTTAATAATTTTTATCTGATGCTTGTTTTTCCATAACAGCTAAGTAATGACAGGCTGCCAACCCCCTTGCTAGATACCAGGAAATACACATGGTGAAGAAGTCATGACTCATGATATAATCTCTTTCGCAAACTTGAATGCTGTTTGTGAAAGTGACTTTTCTGATGCCTAATACAGTGTTGCGCTTACATAACTTAGCATTGACTAAGTAAGTACCTCTTCTCTAATGGGTCATCTATTTGTCTTCAGCTTAGAGTGTTTTGAGACCTCTGCTAACCAGTTTTAGTTGCTCAATTTCTCTAGTAACTGGCTCGAGGAGACAGCACTCAATCCTGTAAGTCTTGTCTCCTTAGCAAAAGGAGATAAATATTTATGTATGTATTTGACTGCTTTTATTCATTAGAATTTGAAAAGAAGTAAGACATCCACTAAGACCTGCAGGAGGGTAAAGTCAGTGCCTCAAAAAGGTCAAATTCAGAGCTCCCTTGTCATGTCAGAACCTGCAAGTGTGGTCTGGGTACTCATGTCAGTGGTATGAGCCATTGAAGAAAGGGGGAAGAAGAGTGCGTAACAAGAGAGGCCCTTTCTCATCCCTCTGCATTGCCTGTCCTGAAAACAGTAATCTGAAGACTGCTGCATGATTTAGAGGTTACCTGCACAGCCCAGTCTCAGACTTTCTTCCCAAGTGTGAAGCACAATGGCAAAAGGCACCCTGAGTTCACTCTGCAGTGATGCAGGACACAGGCTTCTTAATTCCTCCTCTGAACACAGGTGTGTTTGTATAGGAGGTGCCTTTACACCTGCTGCCTTCTCAACCCTCATTGTGTATAAGATTCCCTGGTGGGTAGGATAGTCTTTGCTGGGAAGAGGCAAGAGTGAGAAAAGCAAGCAACTATCTTTCAAACTTAATTTGCATTACATTGCTGGCCTGAATACCCAGGGAGTTTTCAAATGTGACTGCAGCAAGGCTTTTGTGCTTGATTTCTTATTTGGTTTTGTTCCTTCTTTTTCTTCCCTCTTGAGCACTTTGTCTTATGTGTGTCTGGTTTATTCTGTCTTCATATTTATATAAAGAACAGATTTACTGGGGAATTGGGTATCATCATGACACACAGCCTTTAGGTCTTTTCTGTCACCCTGGGACTATCCATGTTATCTCTTGTGAAAGCTAAAGAGTTCCTTGGGTCATGACATATCTTTGTCCCCATCAGCACTGCACCTGCATGCACCATCAGCTCTGTATGCTGATCTGCTCTGAACCATGAGAAATACCTCAGGGCCACATGCTCAGGTGCTGTGAGCAGATACAGCCCCAGTGGTTTCCAGATCAGAGGCCTAATAAGTGAATCCTCAAGCCTATGCATCTGCTTATAGCTTCTGTAAGTAAGCAACTGATTAAATCCTCTGGAGCATGCCAATGTCTGTGCAGAACTATTCTGCTAAAGGAGGGGAGGGCTGGGAGGGGAAGGCACTCTGAATCTTTGGGGAAAGAGAATATGTTGTAAATAAAGCTACATGCCATTAATTAACTTAGCATAATCACCCTGTAATTACACCAATAATCATTTATCTTGGGCTCAGACCAAAAACCCTAATGGGGAAAATCCATCATATCCAATTTTTGTCCAGATGCTTAATTCCTCTACTAAACTAATCCTAACAGTTCTGTCAGCTTCATTATGGTGCCATTAGAGATAGAAACTAGAAAGTGCCTTGAGCATCTGCCTCCCTGCCATGCTTTTCCTAAACCATGGGAAAAAAGGGAGGACAGGATCTGGAAAACTTGGGCTGCCATATTTCTAATGAACATCATGAGTAGTTGTGCAAAAAATTGTTGGCAATATTTTGAAAGGAAATGACAAGTCGGGGACTAGTTGTTCATTCTGGCACTGAGTGAAGAAATCTAGGCATTTATGTTAACCCTAGGTGAAGGGCTGCCATGAGGCAAACACTGCTTCAGTTCTTTTAAAGCCTTTGCAAAGATTCAGGTCTGGCAGCATGGAAAATGGGAACAAAGCTTTCTGGGAAAATTTCTTTTCTGTTATTGCAAAATTTGGTCTGAAGTGCTATGACTTTAAAATAGCACTTTAGGTATGTCTTGCTTTGACCACTTTGCCATTACAAGGACATTATAGAACAGGATTAAAAATTTGTCTATAGGTTACATGAGGAATGGATAACAAAATATTTGGACATTCTTCTATTCCTCAACTTTAAGCTGCTACAATTATCTGTATAAATTTAAAATTTATGTAACTATTGCAGGCCCTGAATGATTGAATAATTGATCAAACAAATTATTAATCTAGAATTAAAGAAGGTATTGACCAAAGCGCATTAACTGTCATGGTTTAAACTGTTAGCCTTAAAGGTCTTGTCTTGTTATGTGACCAGAGGATTTTACAGAAGACTTCCCAGTCTTGTCCGATGTTTTTCTTAGCTTGAAAAAAATGTAGTGCAAGTCCGGACCAGGTAGGTTGGTGTCTAATTTGCAATGCTCTTTTTTTAGGAAAGAGGCTCTGCAGAATGAAGTCCTGCTTTGAAGGTGGAGCTCTCGTTCCATAGAGGAATTTCAATCCTGGCAGCTTCTGTTTCATTTAGGACCTACACCCTGTTGCTTATTATTTCCTGGTAAGCATTGGTAAAGAGGTCATCTACTCTAATGAATGCATTCAGCTCTCTGCAGTTAATTATGGCTCTAACAATGAACCAGCCTTCAAGGTCCTGAAATGCATCACTGCTTTCTTGAAAAACAACACCTACTTCACCTTCAAATGCATTCATGCTGTGCTCCTAAAATGAGTCTTATTCACCTATTCCCTCATACCTTGCTTTAATTTTATTTAAGGAAAAATAATATTTATATTAAGGAAATCCAAACTAAGCAAAGCACTGCTTTTATCCCCTAAAAAGGGTTGCACTGAGATTAAGTTTGTTTTCATCTGTGTAAAATCACAGGTCTATCTTCCTGAACAGTTTTTTTTAATAAGAAAATGGTTTCCACCATTGGGACGGGACATATGGTCCTATGTGCTGTATTTCAAAGAACTGTACTGAACCCCAGAACATTAGTTTGTCTTCACCATAGACCCAGGGCAATAACGGGAGAGCTGTGCTCATACCTGTGGAGGGAGCACTGCCGAGCACTCTGTGAACTGAAGAAGCACCAGGCATTGCTGTTGGCTCCTGCCAAGTGTGAACCTAGAGAAGGACAAACATGTAGGAGGATGGAAAGTCACACTGGGAAGTGATCTAAGGACTGATTGAGCCAGAAGTTGTCTTTGTATTTTTCTTCCATTGATTTGTCAACAGAGGTCAGCATTAGCTTCTTCTTCATCCCTGCTTGCTCTTCATGAGCCCTTTACAGCTGAGAAGGCTGGGAAAACCCTCGAGTTTGGCCAGGCTGTTTTATCTACCAGAGACCTTGCTGCTGTTCTGGTTGTTCAGTCCTGGGGTTCCTGCTGTGGGAAGGAGGCAGATGGCTCAACAGGCAGGTCAGGTCAGTAGCTGTCACTGCTCAGGCCACCTTGTGGAAGAAGGCAAGGTAGAAAGATGAAAGCTTTATATGTGAACATGTGCATTAGTATATGGCTTATCATAAGTGACCCCTCTCTCACCTGTTCCAGCTTGTTGGTTGTCTTTGGGCTGCACTTAACTCTGCCACTCCCTGATGCTTAACAAAGTTTTCCTAGAAATTTTCTGGCTTCTCCAGAAAGGCATGAAATCCTCTCACTTTCTTCTGTCCTCAGGCACATGCACAGGAGGTGATCAATGGAGACCTTACCGGTTATTTATTTAACAAGGGAAACAAACCTAAACACAAAGAAGGATGGTTAAAAAAAGAATTTTTAAACAAACTCCTAGAACAGCAGCTGATCCTTCTCTTTTGTAAACAAGGCCTTACTGTAATCTTTTTAACTCTTGCCACAAGTCAGATTTATCTTTGGACATCCTGCCCAGAAATCACTGCACTTTACAGCAGAATAAACATTCAAGGGACCCAGCCACAAGGACACACGCAGAGAAGGAGCTAGAGGGACTCGGAGATCAAGAAGGGCTTGGAGATCAAGGTAGTGCAAAAATATTTAATTATGATGGCAAATAAAAGAGAAAAAATCTCCAGTGAAATCAAATCCTTGTGTTGATTGTGTGTGGGTGGATAACTCACTTCCTTCACACTCTCCTTATCCACTGGTGCTGCACACAGCATGCAAGGACTCCAACTCCTGTGCCTCCACGTCATCTGCTTAAATCACTGAACTATATACAGAAAAAAAGCTTTGAGATAAAGCTGGCACAGGGAAAGACATGCAACTTCCCCAGCAGAGCTGTGGCAGTGTGACAAGCACTTGGATCCCATCCAGCGAGCTGAAGCAAATAGGACTCGGGCCTGAAGCTGAGCTGAGCTGTTCGGTCCCGACGGAGACCTGCTGCAGTGACTGCAGGAGGTGGGGGGACCCTGTGGCTGCAGAACATGTGCATTGCTGTGCACACACAGCCTTGGGGCCACCCCACTGAGCCACTGAGCACCCCAGTGGGGACAAGGAAGCACCCAGTACTGTTCTTTTTATTTTTAAAACACAAACTTCTGGGCAAAGGCCCAGGCATTCAAAGCTGGGTGCAGAAGTAATAAAAAATTAAAGTTCCTTTGTGATACAGTAATGCTGAGATCTTTTCTACACCAACAGTAGAATGAAGCTCACAGTTTTTCAAAAGGGTTATATTAGATACTATAGTAGCTGTCTAAATAAATATTGAAGCAATGAGCATTAGTACAGAATCTGATGGAGGTGAACAGTTGTATACTGACAGTTGCACTTGATTGATCTGAAACAACAAAGTATTTCCACGTTTTGGCAAATTCTAATAGAATTTGTTTTGTCTGTCCTCTCAGGGCAGGTAGGCATGAGGCTACAGATCAGCAGTGGTTCAGATACTTGGTGTTGTGTAGCAGTGGGTATGTAGAGAGCTTCTGTGCTCTTACATGAGGGGTCCAGGGCTATACAGGATTGATCTGGAAGACAGGTGGCAACATGGGACTGAATAGGAAAGAGATGTGAATGAAGCACATTTGCACTGGGCAAAGTAAGTTCTTGCTCTCTCCAGCCTGGACACAGGCCTGGGCAAAGAGATTCCCAGGGCCAACCATCCACTGCCAGCATGTCTTGAATTACTGATAAAGTTCATTGCTGCTGCACTTGTGCCTGGTGCCAGCTTCTGGCCAAGAGTGACATCATTTTGTCTGTGATCAACATCAAAGGAAGGGAAGGGAGGCCTAGGAAACCCCCATAAATCTGAATGAAAGCAAACAAAAATGTGTCATCAGCTCTGGAGATGGCACCGTCAGGAGCAAAATTTTATTACCACTTGTTTGGGAGGACCTGTGCAGCTTGCTCATGCCTCCACATGAGTAATGTGGTTGTCCTGGGTCCCTGACAGTGGAAAAAGAATAATTATATTGCAATGTCAGATATTTCCTCCCTCTTCAGTGGTAGAGCTAAAAAGCAACAGGAAGTTCTCCAGCTCTGAGAACCATTTTTTTTGCATTCTTTCATTGGGGAGCTGTTTGTATCAGAGCTCCCAGATTCGTGACATGCCATCAATGGGGGCTTCCTCTGGTTTTCATTTGCTTCCTTACAGATGCAAATCTTGGGGCGTCTTCCCAGGCCAGCTGGAGGAATGAGTCTGCGGTGGAAAGGATGGTGCCTGCGAGATGGTTTCTTAAAATGGAGTCCAAAGACTCAGGCTGTTATCCTTGGGTGACCTGGCAAGGACTGAGCTCCCTCATAGCTGATGAACACGTGATATGATTGTTGTTGGGAAAACTGCAGCTGCAGGATAATGGCCTGAAACATTTTACTGGGGTAGACTCTTTTCTGTTAACATTCTTCTTTACTTTTGACTGAAAAATCTTCTTAGGATTTTTTTTTTTAATTTTAACTATTTAGTTTGGCTTTATGGTTTCATGCAACAAACCAAATATATTTTTTAGCTCTCCAGATCTCTCCAGTGCCTCCAGAGGATGCATGTTGACTCACAGACATTTTTTTCCTCTTTTAAGTTAATTCTGCTTTTTTTTCCCCCAGCACATAAAGCTATAAACAAGCGATGAAGAAATCCGTATTTTAAAAATAGATGGAGACGGTCAGGGCATGTGTTCTGCTACTCATGCAGAAAAGAGGAGCATCTGGTTTGAAGAGAAGGCTTCAATGGCTCCAGCAGCAATTTATAGCCATGGAGCTGTCAGCTTGCACCTGCCCTACAGGCAGTAAAGGAGACAGTGAAAAGAAGTTTTTTATTATTTTTTCACTCAGAACTAACCAATAAAACCCATTCTGGTGGCAAAGAATGGCCAAATTAAAACCTGTCGTGACTACACTGAGGTACAGCAGGTAGTGTGTACTTTTCTGCCTTTGCCTTTGACTAATCTTGATAATGGCTGGCTTGTAGGCCAGGAATGTGACTTAAAGAAATGAGAAAAAGGAATTTGACTGTGGTGCCCCAGTCCCTTTAGCCTCACGAAACATGTCTCAGTTCTGCAGGAGAGAAGATCCAACCTCTCTCTTTTCCCTGCTAGAACTCCTGTGCCTCTCTTCCTCTGCACCCCACACCTTGTGCCTGAACCCAAGTCTCAGTGCCAGCAGGAGACTTCAGCCTCTAGTGCCTTTCACTTGGATAGATTTCCTGCTAGAGAGAAAAACAAGCCCAAAATGTCAACCTATAGGAGAAAAATCTTATCAGTGGAGCAGGTTTTTCTTTCTGTGAAGAACACAGCTGAAGTGCTTTCCACAATGCCACTGGATGCAATGATGGAACAAAAAGAGCAAACTGGGGTCTGGAGCAGGAGTAAAGTTTTAGTTGAGTCCAGGTTCAGAATCAATATTGAACTTTGCAGGTAAAGTTGTCAAGAATGCAATTCTCATCCTGTTAGAATTGCAGAGAGGATTTAAATCAAGTATCTTAGATTAATGCAAATGATTAAAAACTAAGATGATTTGTAGAATGCAACTTCTGAATTTTTGAACTTCTAAAATGTCAAAGTAACTATGTGGGAATGGTCTGTTTTGGTATAGTTCAAACATAATACTACACATTCTATATAAAAACATAAAAAGGGTTAAAAAAATTCATGTTAGTACTATTTAAATACTTTAGCTTGTAAAAAAGTAGTTCACATAAATTACTAGCTCCATGAATTGCTCCAGTGAAGTCCAAATGAAAGTCTGATTTCAGAATTATTTACTCTCTCTGAAAACATAGCAAAGCATGTCTCTTTTGATAAAATGGCACTTCCTAATGAAAAAAAAATCTCATATTTCTCACTATTTTATCTTTTCTGCTTGTTGATCTGTTCATTTTTGATCTCAAATCACAAATTCCCCTTTAAGGGAATTTTTCTTCCCTACAGTCCATTGGAGACAAGTAAGAGGCAATTAACTTTCTGTAGTAAAATATAAAATCTCTTGTAAAGCCTCTTTAATCATGTATCTCATGCAAAATGTGACTTGTCAGAGAGATCTCAAGCAAGAGATATCGCCCATTAAAAAAATGTAATCATGTGCCAGGAATACAGAGATAGAGTCCCAAGGGTAAAAAAAAGCAAGCAGTGAAAGACTGAGCTAGTCCTGCAGAAGCATCATTTCACTTTGGCCTGGGAGGTAAAACCCCCAATATACCATTTCTCTTAACTAAGGGGTCAAGGATTAATCAGCACTTGAAAAAGCAATAATTTCAGCAAGTGGAATGCCAGCAATGCTTACTTTTAGGGGAAAGTTTATAATGCTTATATCCTGTCTGCTTTACTTTAATTAAATTTAAAATGCTTTCAAATAAACTATATTTAGTGGAGTAGAAATACATATCCTCTGGCACCTTTTTCTCCGTGTTCTCATCCTGGTTGCTGTATAATTCCATATTTTTTATATTGTGCAATTTCAGTGTTTGCTCTATCCTACTTTGCTCTTGAGGGCTGGATTTCATGCTCAAATAGGGCAGTAACTTTGCTCCTCTGGAAAGGAGTAGTGGTGAAATTGAAAAGGTCAAATCTGTATTCCACAGGCTTGTTTTGCTGTAGCTATATCTTTTTTCAAAGTTCACATTGTTTTTCATCAGAGAGCACTAAACCCCATACACTGGATGCCAACACAAAAGTGACGTGTTCATGGTTATGTTCTTTGTCAAAGATAATAATAGAAAATATAACTGGTTGACCCATAGTAACTGACTTCTGCCCTCAAGGTTATTTACAGGTCTTATTTATTATGGTTGGGTTCAAAAGATGCCAGTGTGCTTTTCTATAGATCTTGGGAAGGCCTTGAACAAGGCAAGGATCCCCCAGCAGTGAAGGGAACTATCAAGGTGCCTATCACTGGTGACAAGAATGACATGCCAGAAAACCTTTGGGTCACCAGGGTAGGAAGGGACAAGCCTCAGACTGGAAGGTGCCTTCAGTAATGTCAGAGGAAACCTGCATGAATTTCAGGTTGGAGAAGATCTCTGTACAGCTATCAGATGCCATCATCTACCCATGTGAATGAAGCCTCTGCAACTGGCTCTGCTTTATTCCAGAGTCACTTTAGTTTTAAAACCATAGAAACCTGATGTCTGTATTCAGCAGTTGGAACCCAAGAGTGGAAATGTTTTGCAATTGGGCAGTGGGGAAAACTTTGTTGGCTTTTTCTTCTTCTTCTTCTCTTTTGCATAACTTGGTTAAAATACTGCTCTAAACCACTGGTGACAGCTCATCACTTGAGTACTGAGAAAAGCAGATGGTTTGATGCTCTTGGTAGACACACATTCCTGTCACGCTTGCTCTGCCTGGCCCTTTGTGAGTTTGTCTCCCGAGCATGTGATGCACACCCAGATCCACAGTTTCTCAATGTGGTGTTGCCTGCAACAAGAGGAACCCTGAAGGGTCTTTCCCAGAGAATTTGACTCCTTCACAGCACCAGAGAAGATTGGTGGCATGTCCACATTGCTGTAGGATACTAGCTACTGATGAGAACTAGTTCTTTGCTAGCATCTTCACATTCACCTAATGGGTAACATGCAGGATCCCATATGAGTATGCAGCAAAGCCAAAATATCCTGTGGGCAAAAAGGATGGTTAGAAAGTCAGACTGTCCTTAAACCCTTTATCCAGCTGTCTGTATTATGGGAAACTCTTTGTATTTAAAAGAAGCAGGGAGGTGAGTATCTCTTTTGGTATCCTGGAAGCCTTATCATCTCTGTAAGGAGAAAAACCAGAACAGCTTTGAAGGGCAGTGGTTGTTTATTTCATGCTCTTCAGAGAGCTGTTAAATCTCCATGCACAGTGGGGTTAGTCCCTTAGGCTTTCATCTGGCTATTTTGATGAATTAGCAAAGTCACTGGCAGATGCTGGCTGTGAGGTGAACGCCAAAATTCTTCGTCTGTCCTGACTTCTCCACTGCTGTGCTGTACTCCCCAGGTGCTCTGCACCCTAAGCTGGAGAGGTTTTTGTGCACATCTCTCTTCTCAGGTTTGCATCTCTGACATCTGAATATTATATCAGGTTTTAATAGAAGTTATGGCTTCAGGGAGAGAGTATCCCCACCCTGCTTTACAGTCATCCCAGACCTAAACAATCCAAAGGCTTCTGGAAGAGACTAAGGCGAGAGAGGCCAAAGATACGTGTGGGTTTGGGCTGTGGGTGTTTTTCCCCTTGTGACAGTTTGAAGAAGAAGAGGATATCTACTTGTTGGATGTCTTCAGATAAGTGGCTTAGGGTGTCCTTGGAGTGGGCTGAGCAAAGGGATAAGGAAGAACTTGAAGTCTTGGGAATTTTTTGCAGAAGTGTAGGAAGTGACTTTTGGTCCATGAAGGGTCACATAATCCATCACTGAGAAAACTGAGGCAAATTCCACATCAGATAAAAAAAGGATGATCTGCCAGTGTTCAAAAATAACATGTTATTGGAAGAGCAGGACAGAAGACAGCAGGTGGGCATGCCAGTCTTTTATCATAGACATGCCTGTGCTGGCAAAATGGAGAGCCTTGGGACTTCATTTTGGTGATTCTTCTAGCACAAGACTGATGTTTTCTCTGTTGAGAGAGATTTAGGCCAGGTAATGTCCAGCTTAGCTCTTGCTAGCTCTCTGTGCCTTTGCTGCTGCAGATGGGCATGTAGGGTACATGTCTCTTGCCCTTTAGAAATATGTTGCCCAGAGAAGCCAAAACATAGCTAACAAGAAAAAAATGCTCTGCACAAGAAAAAAGAATGCCATAAAAGTGTCAGCGCTTCCAAACCTTTCCCTGGTGGGTCACAGCAGAAATATCCATCATTCCTCTGGGGTGTATCTCCTGCCATCTGTTTCTCATTCACTTTCCTCCTCGTGTCACCCCTTGGAAGGATTCTGGAAAGGAGGGCTTGGCACCCATTGCCAGGAGATTTGCATCCTTCATTTTAATTTGAAGGGTTCTCTACTCAGAGAGAAAAGTTGGCATTATCCAATGACACAATTTAAAAAAGGAAAACAAAGGGATACACCCAATTCTGCTGCAATTCTCATTGATTTCTGAGATTCAGGTGAAAGACAAGCCAGGGTTCCACTTGATGGCTAAGAAGAGTTTCTCTCCAGAGTCGAATGAGAAACTTCTGTCTTGGTGGCTCATTGGTTTCAAAGCTGGCCTGGCCTGGCTCTGTGCTGGGGCTGGGAGAGGTTCTAGCACTTATGACCTGGTTCTTCAAGGCAGCTATGGAAGCATGAAGGCTATTTCCAGACTTTTAGGTTAGCCCAGGACTGCAGATTACAAAACTCCAAAATCCTTACTCATCCCCATTGAGTTGCAGTGGCTCCCTAACTGCCTCATGCCAATTTGTTTCACCAGGTGCCACAACAGAATAGTACCTGCAAAACCCCTGGGGTGGGAAAGAATGGGGTGATGTCGCATTGGCAAACCTGAGCCCCACACTCAGGGGTGGCAAAGAGGGCTTTGGTGCTGGTGTGTTCCCACCTGCCTTTGTCCCAGACTAGTCTGGGAGGTCTTCTCCCTCTCATCACTGACAATACTGTCGGCCTACTGCCCTAGATGCATCCCCTCCTAGCCCTTCAGCTGACCAGAAGAGGGGATTTCTTCCAGAAGATGTCAGTCCAAGAAATCCTACCTTTTCACCACCCCATCCTGTCACTTTTCTGACCCCAGAACAAATGGGCACTATCTTCCAGCTGGATTCTGCCTTTGCAATTTGCTATCCCATTCTGGGGGCAAGGCGGAGAGTGTGTGTGTGTGTGTGAGTGTGTGTGTGTGTGTGAGGGGGGAAGGGTGAGGATTGATAAATCCCAGCACTGTCTGTAGTTACACAAGGTCTTCCTATGTTGCTGCCCATATAACCTTTGTGATTAGAGAAATGACAAAGACGTGCTCACAGTACAGCCAAATGTCATCAGCCTTGCCATGACTCCTGCAGGGTTTACCCCTGCATCTGGAGGAGCACAGCGAGGAAGGGGGACGTGACTGCATGTCTGCAGTCTACTGCTGACAAGGCAGAAACTTTTAAGGACAACTTTTAGGTGGGGAATTAGTGCAGCCTTGGATTGCTGCTTTCTTTGTCTCCTGGATGCATGAGAGCGTTTAGATTTAGATCAGCATGGAGCCCAGCAGTCTCTCTTGTGGAACTGGGCAGCTATCCTCCCCCCAGAGAGCTTCTCCCTGTGCATAAGCCAACAGCTTCCAGCAGGAAAATGGGAGGGAATGGAGATACAAAATCTGTCTAGAGCAAGGAGGAAGGAGCACAAAGGAGGAAAAGGGAAGGAACAGATGTCATCCATGAGCCCCCACGGCTCCTCTCCAACGTGCTGTGATGAGCCCCCATGGCACATGCTCACTCCTGTTCTCAAGGGGGCTTGAGAGGGAAGCCAAACTCCTACAAATACCCTCCATTCTGTCCTTCCCAGAAGCTGGAGATTGGTCTCAAACAGATGTCAACAGGCCAGGCTGGCAAAACAAGACCCTCCCTGTGGTGAAGAAGGACTAACTTTTGCTTTCTGATCCCAGAAGTTCTGGGTTTCCCATAACTGCCTTGCAAGGGAATTAACTCTAACACGGGACAAGTGGTTAATTAAGGCCTTGTGCCTCATTACTGGTCTCTCTGGTGAGCATAAGGGTTATGCAGCTAAGTGTCACTCATGCACTGAGAAGCTGGGGCAATCTTTAACACATCCAGCAGGAAAGATGTGTTTTACAGCTAGCAGGAGGTTGTGCCTTCCCCTGCTGCCTGTGAAACACACAAGAACCACTTTCTACACCTGTCTTGGAGGCTAGGGAACAGTTTAGGATGCTTCAAACACTGCAAATTGCAAGCTGCAGCCCTGCCCTGCAGCTGAAGCACAGTTAGCAAAGGACCTGAAACATTTTGGTCAGCCTTGCTGCAAATAAACTCACTCTCTCCCTCCCCTTCTGAGATTTTCATTTTAGAGCTAGGGAAAAATGCACTGAAGGAAGAGAGAATTCTTGGCAAGATCTGCAGCTGGCTGCCAACCAGAATCTGGGCTGCAGCAAGGCGACCAGTTTGAAACCAGACTGTCCCACACAGAGGACAGCGCTCAGTGAATCCGCTGGGATTGCATTCAAATGGCTGGGCAGGATAGGCTCACCAGATGATGCCGATTAGCATAGCTCAGCATTGCCCCTCTTTGTAAGTGCCAGGAAATCTGTCCTTTATTGTCTAAGCAACCAAATACACACACACACACACACACAGAGTCTTTGGGAACACTGGTGTTGTTGACAGGTTTGAATGTTTGGTGCAAAAGCTTTGTGCCCAGTGGACTTCTGTGGTGTTTTCTGAGATACTAATTTATATGTTTGTCTCTTTGCTTCTATGAAAAAGTTCAAGGACTTTTTACCTTGGGCAAACAAAAAAATATGATGTTATCAGCCCATGTTTGCATCATACTTTTGTGTGGCTGTGTTTCTTTTTGCAAACAAACTGTTTCTAGGTCTGAGTCACCTGCCTTGAGTTTGGACACAGTACACAGTGTCTGGACAAATATTTAGACCTGTAAGGTAAAGACACAGGCCCCAGTATCCACTTTTGTGCCCAGCCATTGGCCTATCTTTGCTGTCATGCAGCTGCAATCCTTCCCAATGTTCATGTTTTGGATGACACCATAATTAATGCATATACATATTCAGCAAAGAAGCTAGTAATTGTATTAAGCCATTGATTATGCAATTTACTTTCAGGCATATAAGCAGTGGAGGCTGCTACAAGAGGCTTTATGGGTCAAAATGTGTAGCTGAGATTTCAGAGCTTCTCTCACTAGAGATGTGAGGAAATGCTTGAAATTTTAATGGGACTTGCAGGTGAGAAATTGCTTTTCATTGTGAAATTGCTGAGGACAGTCACAGGGTATCAAGGTCATGAGCAAAACAGAGACCTGGCCCTCAAAAAAAAAATTAATCTACTCCTAACTCTGCTAATGCTTGCATGTACTTCTTCTGACCTCAGTTTCCCCATCTGGGACATCAGAACCCTGTTCTTCACCTCCTTGTAAAGCACTCTGAGATTTACCTATGGCAAGCGCTATAGCTTAAGTTAGTACCAGCAATATTTTTGCTCCCAAGTGATATATTCAACTCAAATATTTACATATGTTCAAAAATAATATATTTGAATTTCATAGGCTACATTTTTCCATGAATGGTAAAAGAAAAGATTAAATTGAACAATGCTCTACTTCTGCTAAACAGTATATATGCAAAATACTAAAGGAATTGCAGCATTAATTACCTGTCTGAAAGTATTAATTGCCTTTAAAACCAGATGTGAGCATCTAGACTTGGTCTGGGTTTTGTGGACTCTCAACAAATGTGAAAATAGTATTAAAATTAGCATTGTTGTTTACAGGGATTTTTTGGAGGAAAAGAAAAAATGCCTCTTTTCTTTAAGTTGATTCTGAGGATCCATTTCAGGCTTTTTTTTTTTCCTCTTGCCTTCTTCTCTGCTCTATTTTCTTTTGTGCAATATGGCAACATTCAAAATACGGAGCACAATAATGATTGCTGCTTTGCACAGTATTTGGTCTCTGGGCAAACTGGGAATATTAGAAATTGGTTATCCACTAAAACCAAGGGATAGAACTTGGACAAAGCCTTTCTTCCTTATTTTGGTTAAGTTTTGGTGACACTCATGTGCTATTAAAATCAGTCCCAAAAGTCCTACAGGAAAAGGAGCAGTAAAAAAGAGCAGACTGAGATTTTGAGTAAGTGAATTTCTGTGTTTCTTTAGAGCTCCTAGACCAGTCTGTAACCATTGCTCATGGGAGGAAAAACTTTGAGGGTTAACTTTTATGGAAGTGAAGGGAAAAGGAGAAAAAAAATTCTTTTCTTTTGCTTACTGGGTAAAATTCTTCTTCCTCTTCTTGCTTCTCCCCAGTCAGGACAAAATGCAGACTATAATTTCTAATGAAATCAGGAAGGGGGTAATAGTTCCTGGAAGAGGAAGAGAGAGATTGTGAGGAGATCCCTGCCAATGGTGTTCTGTTACTACAGAGAGAGCACTGAACAACCCAAGGAAAGCACTTTGTGGGACAGATTCTTTTGGCTTAATCTGATTGGATTTTGTTTTTCCATTGGGCGACAAATTTTTTCACTTTCTTGCTCTGAAACATGTTTCTACTGTGCATTTTAAAGCTGTTCTGTCACAAACAGAACACTCTGTCTCCTGTTGCACGTCTATGGAATGAAATGCAGTTCTGTCTCCTTTTCTCTCCCTGCTGAGGTGTCCTGTGGGTTATATTGCCAGGAAGCGGCAGCACTTCCTCAGAAATGTTAATGATACCAATCAAAGCCTTGTTTGCTGGCCCCACAGTGAGTCCTGGAAATTCTGGGAGTCAAATAATAGAGATGCCACCGCTAAAGATCAGAGGAAGTATCTGGGAGGGGCTGCAGTGAGGACAGCAGCATGATCTACTGTCTCTTTGTAGTCCCTGAGTGCTCTGACTCCCAGCACTTCTAGTAAGTGATGCTGGGGCATTTCACCTTGTCAGCAGACTCCACTGACATCCCTACATCACTGCCCACCAGCAGACAGGCTAACCATTTCTTTTCCAGTTTAGTGGCCAGGACCTGCAGCATACTGAGGAAAATTTAGATCCTAGCCCCTGTTGTTTTGTTGCAGTGCTATTTATTGCAGTCCTGGTTTGAATTTGTAGAGTGCCCCGCGGGTGCTCAGCCATTGGACCATTGTGTCCCAGACGCTGGAGAAATGCTAGAGGAAAAAAGACAGACCAGGCCTCAAGCGGTTTATGGCTGAAGCAAAAAGCAGGATTAAGATGTTCTATAGATAGATGGGGAGTAAGCACAAACCAGAGGGCTACATGGTGGATATTGCTCAATGTCATACTGGGGGGGACGTGATGCTCACAAAGATAAAATAAAAGCCATTGGGAGAGCTAAAAGTGGAGCCTGGATACCCTCACTCCTCCTTTTGCTTTAACTCCGAAGGGAATTGCATCCCTTTCTTACATCCTGGAATTTCTTTCATTCATAATGATTAGCTTCTCTGAAGCCATGGAGATTTTGAGTTCAACTGGAGCTGTTTCCCTAGGTCAACACCTTCTGGAGTATTCTGGCCCCTTCCAGTGGCTCCTAGGCTGACAAAACATCCTTTTTCTAAATATTTTCAAGTGATTCCCATGTGCATGAAAACATACAGAGCTCACAAGCCACCTCCATGAGCCTGGTGCTCTATTGTGCTTTCTAGTAGACACAGGCATAAGAGGGGTTCCCTCCTTCCATGTAAGAACATGTATTCCCATGCAATTGCAAGGTGCAGGCAATTCCTGGGGCAGTAGGACAATGGCATATTGTGAGAAGGAGGCGAGAAGATGAAAAAGAGCAAATTAAATGTAGTGATGAGGATTTGTGGATCCAAGAGCTGCAGACAGGCAGGGTTTGAGCCCTGAGCTAATAACACACAACCCAGTGGGGCACAGACCTCGACTGCTGGGGGATTCTGCAACTGGTGGGGGTGACAGTGTGCTGAGCTGCTCAGCACTCTGTTGCCCCCACCAGTGAAGGGAATCCCCGCTCAGCAGGGAAGGCGGGGTGATGAGGAGGAAGGCTTCACTCCAACATGCGTGTGCAGTGCACACACACACACACACACACACACACACACACACACACACACACACAGAGTCACAGTCCAGAGCTTTGAAAAGGGTTAGAGACACATGACTGTTTTATTAATTGAAATACAGGACCGGGGGTGGGGGGGTGCAGGAGCAGAGACAGGAGGGAGAGCAGAAATAACTCAGTGCATTAATAAGATAAGAACTAGACAAGGACAAATAATGTATCGTTACACTTCAGAGACAAAAGGGCAGCTTCCAGAGGGCTGAGGCTTACACTCTAATCATCTTGACTTTGTAATGTTATACAAGTAGAGGCATATTCTGTGGCTTGGGAGACTTTGCTGAGTAAAACCCTGCAAGCCACAGAAAAATGCTTAAGCAGCCTTTTAAAGCCTGGCAATGATCCAGCCCTCTTCCCTTCCCAGTACCCCCCTTCCTCTACCACCACCCCACTGCTGTAACCCAGCCAGAAAAGCAGGAAAACCCTTGAGACAGGCAATCTTTATTGGTGACGATATAAAAAGCTTTTAAAGACAATGGGAGGATTAAAACGTTAGGGTCAGTTGCTACATTCTTGTAAGTGATGAGGGTGCAACAAAATATTTAAGCTCCCACGTAGCCAAAGGCTTTGGATTCAGTGAGAAAAGGGGGAGCTGTAAGGAGGGAAGGGCTTCTGCCTGCAAGATTTGACTTGGCTCTTGATGCAATGCGGCTTGGCCCTGGCATGCTTTCCCCCAGCTCCTGGTAAAGGTGGAGAGAGGATGGAGTGAAGGGTCAGGCAGTGATGAGCAGCATTTTGATGGGCTGTGATCTTGTCACTCAAAGGCCATCTTGCAGCAACCCTTACTCCTAAATGTCACTCCAGTGCTCCTGCTCTGAATATGCTGCTCTTGCTTCTGCTGCTATTTCAGGAGATGGCAGCCCCCTCTACTTTTGCCTGGAGCCACCAGCCTGTAATTTGAAACAGCAAAATCCATTCTGGTTGAACTTCCCACTTCAGGATAAGGCAGGAGCTGTTCTCTCTCAGCTGCACAGTCACTCAGCACTTCCCCAGCTCTTATCTGCAGCACCCCAGCTCTCAGCTCCTCGGGATAAGTGCAGTACAGGGAGCTCCTGACTGTACCAGCAGCTCCCCCTGCCCTGACATCAATTAAAGCCTGCTCAGATCACAGGGCTGATGTACACCTCCCTCCTGCTGGCACTGGCACTGATGGAGGGAACCATTGCCAAGAACAGGCCAGTTCAATGCTATGAGGTAGAATTGTCAACTTTTGGAAAAAAGAAAAAAAAGAATAAAATTCAGGTATATGCTGAACTGGGCAGAATATGTGCAGAATTGGGCGGAGAACAGAAACCAGAAAGCCTGATGTGGTTCTTCAGCGTGACTGATGCTGGGTGAGTCTGGCAGAACTAAAACCACCTTGAATGGTGGTCATCCCAGATGAGCTTCCCCACAGTTCCTAATACCAGTGCTGCTGCAAGCCAGGATTGTCACAGCTACCAGAGTTTCCCATGTCTGTGGGAAAGGGTTTTCTGAAAGGTTGCTGCTGTTGATGCTCTGAAGGTCCTCTTGTAAATCCATGAGGGGGGGAAAAGAAGACACAGTGTAGCTTTGAAATTGTGAATAGAGCTGTAATCAGGAGAAAAGAAAAAAAAAAAGAAAAGAAAAAAAGAGTCAGGCATACTCCATGTAGCTGAAAATTTCACCAGAATTTTTGAAGACATCTGTGTTTCTCTGGTCAGGAGAAGAGTAGGTGCTGATTTAATCCTGCACTGCTACATTTTCCCTGGTTTCAGTCCCAATGCCTTATTTTCTTAACACCCAAGGACTTCTTGCTCCTGTGGAATACAGCCTGACTATAAGGAAGTAAAAACCCTAATTTCCCATCTTTGATTTGAGGAGACCTACTGATAATTTTACTTCTTTTTCTGCTTTTGGGCTGTAGTTTGTTGTAAATTGTCCAATTTCCCCTTTCTGAGCTTTCAGTAAGGGTGGTGGTGTCAGTTCTAAGTGCTTGATCTGTGTATAAATCTCCTGTACCAAACTAGATCTTCAGTGTTTACCTTTCTTTTTTTTTTCATTTGTGGGTTGATGTGCCCTAGAGTTTGCCTCCTTTCCACACTTCTTTCAACTCTCCCTCCCCATATTCCTATCATCAACTGAGCTAAGAAAACATATTTCTGTTGTCTACTCTTTATTCTTATACTCATCATAAAGTTCATAAATGTTGGCATGTTTTCCAGTTATGATTAAGCATTGCAAAGAGCAGGAAGAGGGGTGGGAGTAGTGGAACAACTTAGTTGGGTAGGCTTAAGCAAATATGCAAGCAGTTCTGCATGTTTACACTGCAGGAGGCAAGAAGGAAATCACTTGATGTGCAAAGGACTTGAAGGTGGTGAGGTTTTGGAGGGTTCTCCTATCCTATGAGGATTTGTTTCAAAGTGTTGGACCCACTCCCGGAAAAAGTTCAGTGTCTCTTCCACATGAAAGTTATCCTTATAGCAGAAAGCTCTGTGGTTCCAGAGAAACAAAGTTTTCAGATATCTTTCATCTTTTGCTAGTAGTGTTGCTATGGCTGTGATGGCAAAAGAAGATCATGGAGACAAGATTTGTCTGGAGAGGGAGAGATTTTCCAGCTATAACTAATTCCTGATGCTACGTGTCTGACTTCTCAGCCCCAATCCTCCAGGGAGACTTACAAAATACTCTAGAAATCTGTGCTGAAAGCAAGAATCCATAATTCTACTGTATACCAAGAAAGGTGATTCCAGAAGAGGTTCTTGGTATGTCACATAATATGCATTCACAAAATCATATTTTAACATGCACACTGCCAACGTTAAGCCTTTTGTATCTCAAAGGCAATAATTGTGAGCTAGCAGACACACAAAGACCAGTGCCAAACTAATCAATGTTCATTTTGCAAACATCATCTTTTCCTCAAGACCTGAATGTTCCTTTTCCGCAGAGAGGGAAACCTGACTAACATGTGGTAAGGATTCAGAGAACTTGCATGTCCCACTGGTGATTGAGAAGTCATTGTCATTTCTGAAGAGATGGTCACAGTTTTTATTCCCAACTGTTCAGGTCAATGGCTACTTTGTACCAGTGTTTTCCAAAAGATAATGGCTAGCACATCCCAAATATGAACTTCTTTAGTTTGAAATTTCCAAAACCGTGAAGCCTACATATCCAGGTATGTTGCTGTGCAACAACCCATTTTATATGTGGTGCAAGAATGCAACTAACACCTAGTTGTTTTCTGCCAGCAGCTTGCACCTCCTGAATGATTATCAAAAGTTGAAACTCTTGGTAGTGTTTAGTACTACATGAAGCTTGCAGTCTGTATGTCCAAATTGTTTCTAAAGAGTTGTTTATTGGTCAGTGCAAAGTTCCAGGTGCAGAAAATCAACATGGAGGCTGCAAACAGCAGTTATTTTTTGTTTCCTGCCCTCAGCTTGGTCTTGAATTCATTCCTTTTCTTGAGATACATTCATCCCCAATTCAGAGATGTTGAAATGGTGGGTTCAGGTCTGATTTGGACTGAGAAAATTTGGATGAAACTCTTAAAATTTTGGTTTAATGAGATTGGTAAGCTATACATGAAAAAGGTAGAACGGCAAAATTCTCATGCCTTTTCTCGACTAGAAAGAAGATAGGACAGATGAAGACTAACTCAGTTTTTTGTAACATTAGGAGAGGACAACATCCTCCTTTTTGATATGTGAGTTGGGAAGCTTAGGACTGAAAATAGAAAGAAGGAATAAATCAAAAGTAATGCAGAATCTTTTTTTATTATTATTATTTTTTAATTCTTTTATGATCATGTCTACACTTCTAATCCTGGATCCATTCAGAAATTTAAGGACAAACATATCAAAGGGCAAGGAGTACAGAGGCATCTTTTTGGTAAGTGATTCACTTCAGGCAAGATGATTTATCGTGTGAAGAGCGTTATGACACAAACAGCAAGGAGTCAGCAGTGAGACATTGCATGTGAAGTGTTTCCATATTTTCTTAGGCTACCAAGTGCTTATGTGTTGGGATCATTCTGCTAACCAGTAGTAGCTAGCAGGGTGAAAATGTGTTGCTATTTTTTAACAGTGTTTCAGAAATTGGACATACTGGTGACTGAGGAATGATAGTTGCATCAGATCCCTTTGAAAAGGTTAGTCTTGATATTCTTAAGTACTTTATTTTGAGTACCTTTTTTTTTTTTTTAATACCCAGGTCTGTGCCAGAGGTTCTGAGGCTGTGCATGAAAACACAGCACTATGTATAGTATATCTCCACAGATATATTCCACACTTTCTTTTCTAAGTTCAGCACTGGCAACACACAAAGCCACGGTAGCTGGAGATGGAAAAGAAGCTAATTAGCTCATCTATCTCTTTGAAGGCTAACTCCTTGCCAAATTTTAGGAATTCAGTCCAATCTAACTGAAGTGTTCCAAGCATTTAAGATCTCCTCTTATCTCTTGGGAGACCACTTACAGGTCAAATACATATCAAGAAGCACTATGATAATGTTTAAGCCCCAAATTCCACTCCTTAGCTTTACCTTTTCACTAAGAGCTCTGCTTCCCTGGGCTACCCTAAGTAATTCCTTTCTTTCCTTGACCCTTTCATGCCCTTCACAAGATTAGTGTAGTGCTATTTATAAATTCTTCAAGGCAGAGACTGGATTTTCATTTATCTTAGTGCTAAAGAAAAAACATTGAAATTATCACCACAAATGGTTAGAATTAATAGATTTTTCTCCCCCAAAAACAGTGTGATTTTTTTCTCTCCAATAAACTTCTAAATTGAACATTTTATATGAAGAAAATGTAAAATTCAGAAATAATCACTAAGTGGGTCAGTGGAAAGAAACATGATTCCAGCTTCCCAGCAACTGGCTTCTGGATCTTTGTTAGTGTTCAAAGTTTCATTTGGCCTGTCATGAACCATCTTTTCAAACTTCTCACTGCATACTAAGGGCAACAGAATCCCGTGGATCTTCAGATCACTTAGCATGACCTGGAAAGTTACTGACAGTCTTTCAGTGACAGTCTGGGAATCACCTTTCATCTGCAGATTTATTATCTGCTCAGCTCCATCACAAGGTCTTGCTTAAACCTGATCCGTTAGATGGAGCACTCCTGTCTAATTTTCCATCTGCTTTCCATGATTTATCTTCTTGGTCCAGCTACCTGCTGCAGCTGGATGCAGCTTGAAGATTCTTGTTCAATAGCTAGTATGTAAATGGGGAAAATACAACACTGAGCCTGATGTTTCCTTTTTTTTTTTTTTTTCCCCTTGGATGCCCATGTAATGCTAAAGCACCTGGGGCTACAGACACTTGGACACACAAGGGACTTTAGCTTGGGTCCCTGCCTCTGGCCAGAGGTAAGGCAAATGTACATGTAATCAATGTCCAGCCAAGCATCTAAAACCTGGCCACAGCCCTTCCTTTTCAAGAGATACTTGAAAGAGTCCTAAAGGGCTTATGAGGGCTGCTATTTACCACCCATTTGTCCAGGAGAAAAGAGATGGATGGATGGATGGATGGATGGATGGATGGATGGAGACAAAACAGGTGACTAACAGTGGAAGAACTCCTCATGTGCTTGCAGTTGAAGCATGCACCATGTCCCGCCCAATTTTCATTACTATCTGGAGCAAAGTCTGCTGGTAGCATGAAATGTGGTATATGAGACCTCTGAGGACAGGAAAGCATTGTCAGTAGGGCTCCTCACAGGCTTCATTTCCATGGCAGAATCATAAGCCCTCATGTGTAATAGTTACTCTATAAATGATCATAAGGAATGGACCCTTTTTGGTGTCATTATCAGGGTGACTTTTGATCCACAGCCAAGTGGATCAAATACAATCCTATTGGATCTGTTGAAATGCTCTTGTGGCACCTAGTTTCTCATTTCAAAGAGACGGTGGTAGCACACAACTCCTTTTACTTTTTTGCTCTGTTTTCCATGTGTAATATATTTAGAGCTAAAGCTTAAATGAACTCTGAGAATAAGTCACAGAGATGGAGGAGTCAGCTCTTTCCTTGCATTCTAATATTTGGATGCTGGAAATACCAGAAGGTGATTAGATTTCATATCTATTTCTCCCTGTGCATAACTCCCTGAGGTATCAAAAGCAGTTATGGGGAAGTACACAGTCTTACAAATACCAGGATTGAGGTATTTTACTTGGGTTTGCCCAAATCAGTCTATTTCTGGCCTCATTTGCTTCCCTTATGGGAGTTCTTTAGGAATCAGGAAGTTCGGTCCTCAGAGAAACAAACTAAATTACAATTTTGTAAGGGAAAATGCACATGGGGATTTTTAAAAAAAACAATAATTACAAACAGTATTTTATTTTCTGGTAGAACCTTTTTTAGCACTCCAGAGACAGGGAAACTAGAGTTCATCTCCTCCTGCACCATTGCTGAATACATGGCCTTCACAAGCAAACTCCAGGAAGACTCCAGCTGCAGGAGACACCATTATCACATTCAGTCCAGCAGCAAGAAAGGGCTTTTAAACAAAAATTACTATGAATTAACATCAGAGTCGAGCCTGAGATACAAGGACTACATAACCTTGTGCTGGGCTCAGTTACAACTGCAGAGACAGAGGCACTGGTGTAATAATTTAAATCTTTTTATGAATTCAGGGAAGCTGCTTGGAGAATTTCCTAAAAAGCAATGATTATTATTTTAATTTGTAGAGTTATCCAAATTAATACATTTGGAGGAAAAGAGCTGTTTTTGATTATGCTCTGCATTTGAAAGTGAAAAATACTTTTGAGATTGTGTTGAAATATTTCATTCCAGCATTTTCAAAATGAAAAGAAGGTGGGAGGTTTTTTGATTCAAAACTACACTCTGGCTGAGCTGTTTTTATATATTAAAGAAAAACAAGGTTTAAATTGGAGTAGAACCAACTTCGAAATGTTTCAACCAATTCCATGTGAATATTTTAAATAATAGTATTTTGAACATGAGAACTTTGGCTTTGTCCTTATTTAGAGTGGGAGGGAAAAAATTAGAAATCTTGAGAGGTTTGAAGAAAGAAAATTCCATATGTACTGTGCTTACTGACAGCATAGAAATGAAAAGCTAAAACCTACCTTGCAAAATGCTCAAAGAATGATCAAACATTGCTTAAAAATCAGACCACTACTGGAGTTATACATGCTGGATTTCTGTATACCGTTAATCCTATGAAAGCCTTAGTGTGATGCTAAAACAGCTTGCCCAGAAAGTAGACAACACTAAAAGTTGTTCATTTACTAATACTTAATTTACTTTTGTTCACATCAAAATACTTCATCTGTGTCTGAATAAACAGCAGCCATTTATTCAATAACAGAAAATCATTTGCTGCCATTATTTGTGAGAGTGTTCACATGAGCAATCTGTGAATAACAGGTGAGGGTACAAGGTATGCTTTGGGTGACTTTTCCATCTCCGCTTCTGTTGGGATCCCTGTCCTGGCCAGGCAATGCCTCCAATGTCTGAGTCAAAGCAAAGTGATCTCCAGGTGCCTTCAACTCAAGCCTTTTACTCCAAATGATTGAGATTTAATTTTAGAGACTTCATGGCAGCAGTTCAGGGAGTCTTAACAATGCATCTAGTGAAGATTTTAGTCCTGTTCCCAAAACACCCTCCCATTCCCCTGACAGAGGCCCTTAGGATTTTGTGCAAGGTCATGCCAGAGCTACCCAATATCTGTAGCACTGTGAGTTAATGCACTGAGCACAGACAGCTGAAGCAGAGAAGTTGCTCTTTCTAGACTAGCATGGACAGATGGAAGAGCAAGGAAACCTTTTTAAAAGGGAGACTGCTCTCCTCAGGCTTTTACTCTGGGCAATTTTTCTCTTCCTCTAGTCTATGGGGTATCTCAGCAGGACAAAAATCTGCCTGTTCTAGGTTGGGATGAGACATCACAATAAGAGAATAATCTCTTACTATGACTTTTCAGGGAGCCCACCTGAGTGACCGAGCCTTCATGCCTAACCTTGGATCCATGAGTGTATTAAGAAATAAAGCTGAAAAACATAAACCTGTTTCAGCCATCCTGCCATCAAAGGGCTCTCTTCAGCCAGTCTTTCTGATATTTTCTTTTTTCACCATTCCTCAGCAAGCTCTCTAGAAAGATGTAGGCTTAGTCTGACAATATCATATCATACTGGATGTTACAAAACTCTTTAAACATAGTATTAGATCCAGAGAACTTTCCATGCTTTGGGAGAAATGCACGTCCTGGCTATTCTAACTGAACTGAGGCTTTGGGGTTGAGTCACACAATACTTAGAGGAAAGAGAAATTTATCATTAACTGCAACAGGGAAACCAAAGCCTTGACCATGGAGAGAAAAGATATCTGTTCACAGGGATTACATCCTGGAAAGTGGTGGCTTTCAGAGAAATTATCAGAGGTTTGTTACCACCACATCTGTGTTAGGGTCTTTGTGGTCGAATAGCTTAGATTCTGAGGGAGATAAACAGAATGTCCACAGAAAAGGGGGAAGTGGTCTTCTCATAGTAGAAATGATACTGAAACATCAATTTCCCATTTGGGGGTTCAGACTGGACTTTTCCTTAAAGTAAATAAGAAATAAGATTTCATAGCATATGCAACAGCCATTGACAATCCTGTGGGGCTGCAGAAGGACACTTGTGAGCAAGATTCTCATCTTCTTGTGTTAAAAAGGTAGTGGAGGTGGAAGCTATGCCAAACTAGATGGTGGGAACTGCATGGCTACAGTAGTCTGACAGTGTCAGATGATGCAGCCACCTGTGTTATTTCTATCAGTGTCACCTTTGGGAAACCTCGAAATGTTCATGGAAGATTTTGGTCTAGATGGATATTTTGGCTTTTATCAAACATAGAACTAGGATGAAAAAAACTGAGGAATAACTAAAAGAGAGACTTTAACAGAAGTACAAGCACGATGTTCTTGTTGAAGAATAAAATTTGCAATGGAGGCATGAACATGGGATCAAAGAAATCTCCAGCAGTCCACACAACTCACCCATTTGTTATGTCACTGCATGGGTAGGGAAACCCTAGCCTACGCAAACAGGGCAAGATTTTGATTAAAAATAGATACTGGCACTTGGATTTTATAAGAAATGATAAGCCTTTGTGTTCTTCAAATGCTGGGTCATTGCTCTGTGTCACAATTTTCTTTGGAATCCTTTGAGTCTTGCTAGCCTGGCAAGATTATAAATGAATTGTGAGAAAAAGAAAACAGGAGAAAAAGAACATTTGGACCTGCTGTTTGGTTGATTATGAAACTGGCGTCATCCCACTGAAAATAGTGAATTTACTGGCAACTGGCAAAATGTCACCATCACGTGACTCAGCACCCACAGGTTCCTGCATCACAAATACACATGGGGACAGTGACAATAAATTAGGAGACTTTCCAGATGAATTATATCTTCCTCTGAGATTTACTCTAGACCATGTGCAAGTACCAAAGATTATCATATCATCGTATCATATAATCTCAATCAGTTTTGTTTGCTTGTACTGCAATTCTTTTTATGATTTTATAATTAAAAATCATTTGAATCCTCAAAGGTCCTAGGCCAAATTTTCCGCTAGTGATAACAAGTAGCCAAATTGACTCAAGATATTGGAAAACAAGGTAATTTGTTGTGCTGGGAGCAGAGTCTGTGATTAAGGCAGGGAGATCTCATGACCGAGAGGTGGGTTGGAACAGGGCCCTTGTAAGATCTTTTTGACCTTAAATTGTTCTGTGTTTCTGTGATCTTAAAAATTCAAGTACCGTGAATCCTTTGCAGCTCCTGTGCTTTTATTTCATTACTCTGTTGCTCTTGCTGCAGTACACCTTGCTCAGAGACTGATGATGAAAGAGATGTTGAATGTACTTTCTTACTGATGTACAAGGAATTGAAGAGAGGGAAAAAAAGCCTCTCTGTGATCCTCAAAGTCAGATGCAATTGCAGTAGGAGATATTTGAGCCCAAAAATGTGCAGCTATCAGTATGTAGCTGCTTCCTTGCTGGAACCCCAGGCACCCCAGGGATGGAGCTGAAGGAATAGTTTCTAGCCCTTTCCATTTCAGAGCTGTGTTACTGCAAGAGTTGATGAATAGCCTTCATTGTGGACGCTCGTTCCCTGCTGTGGCTCCCACCCTTGTCTCAACATTCCCATCTGGATATAAATCTTGCTTTTCCCTGTCCCCTTCCCCCACTCTCCTCATCTTCTCCCCCTGCAGCCCCCTCCAGAGCTCTCCCTCCCCCTTATCCTCCATGGAAAGCTGGAAAGCTGATAAATAAATCATACCTGCCTCGCTGACCAGGGTGATAGTCACCCAATCCATAACTACTACATGATTTCCTTTGCCAAATGCTGGAAAATGAAAAACACACTGTGCTTTTGAACAGATCAGCATCTGTATGCATATAAAACTGTTATTATGAGACTACCAGCATATCAGTGTTGGGGTCTCTCAATTTTCACCACGTACTGATCCCAGCAAAAGCTTTCATTGAACATAATTTACAATTTACTGAGGGATACACTGTTGACTCAGGCCATTACTATTATTTTGTAGATATTCCCTGGTTTCTGCCAAAAAAGAAAAAATCTAGGAAAGGAACTGCTTTAATTGAAGCTACATTAACTTTTCCAACTTTACCACCACACTGAAAACTATTTAAAATATGAGCTTCAGATAGACTCCTATCCAAATTTTTGGGTTTTTTCACTGCAGACATGGGAGAAGCATTTGAACAGCAAAAGATGGATTGTGGTATTTCAGTCAAATTTTTGAACTAGCCCTGAAAATTGCACCTACCCTGTATTTTTTGATCATATCTATAGCAAGTGAAAAGGACACATCTGATATTCTGAGGCAAAGATCAGAGCCAGGTTTTGAAGTTCCAGGCCAGTGTCAGGTGATGTGTGTTAGTTAAATAGCTGAAGGGAATTAAAGAAAAAATGAACTTGTGAAGGGCCATGATGTGGAAAAATGTAGTTTGGAAAGGGACATTTATGTTGCATCATTTCCTAACTGTGAGAGGTGCCAGGCTGCAGAACAGTCTCTGGAGATAAGTGGTGTATGAGGTATTGGTTGGGCTATTTTAAAAGGTGACTGAACACTACCATGGTGGAAAGAGAGAACATTTCTTCTCACTGATAGGTCCTGCTACAGTGAATTACGTGCTCACATACAACTTACAACTCCTGTTCCAGGAAACAGGGTTAGCATGTACGTAGGAAATGGACAAATTGCAACAATTTGTGATTCCACATCAGTGGTGTGCTACATCATGTGAGAACCTGGCTTACACAGTTCTGAAATCTGCTCCCACTTGCAAAGCGATAACAGAGGAAAGTACAGCCAAAGGGAATATACTGGTCTACATGTCTAACTGTGGAATCTGGCCTTGGGCCTTTCCTCTAATTATGTGACATTCAAACGTAGTGAGGCAAAGTGGAACCTTGCTTTTACTCAGTGACCCACCAAGGGCAACTTTCATCAATGTCTGTAAGAGGGAGACTGGTAGAGCCAAAGAGATTTCAATTCCAAGAAGACTTGGTCATGTACTGCGAGTGCCTCTCTTCTCCTTTAACCTGCAGAAGGAATATGGGACAATTACATTCCCAAACTGGAAGCTGAGGTAGGTCAAAAGAGCATGAGTGAAAATTCTGTGAAAATTTGCTTTCCAGTGTAATGGCACTTCACCTCCATCTGGCCCCAGTTCTCCAGTATGAACTTTTCTCAACAGTTCTTTACTCAGCATTGTGCTCGTTTTTTAAATTTTTGGTTTCAATCAGAATTTATGTAAAAAGACAGAGATGTGTTACAGATACAATATCAGAAGCTAAGTGGATACACTGAGTGAGCTCAGCACAGCAGCCCAGCTAGCAACGCCACTGTACACCACCCGAAGACTGGGTCCAATTTAACAGGACACTATTTCCCTGGTTTGGGAGGCAGGGAAGGGAATGTGATTTTTGTTTTCACTCCCTGGTGGATGTATGGAAACAGGCTGTACTTTCCTGGAATGTGTGGGATCTTTAGCATGGCGACTTGCGACGTGATCCTAAGCAGGCAAAGGAGTGCGTGCCTGCAGGAGCACACACACACACACACACACACACACAGAGACACACGTGCACCTCGGCCCGCCGGGCAGCCTGCCCACCCAGCACTTGATGCTGCAAGTCATGATGATTAGCAGAGTTTCCTCCTACAGCCTGCTGGATAACAGCGAGATCAGCATATGCAGACACACCTCTGGTGTGAGTGGAACAGTATTTACTTTGTTCTGACCAGGCACTTACAAGAACTCTGCTGTGACAGCTGACAAAAGGAGGGAGAAGGAAATCGTTAATAAAAAGCGATGTTTTGAGGTGAAAGTGTCAGGAATGCAGAAGGAAAAAAGTTCGTCAATACAGCCATAAGGAAATGATATGCCAATGTACTTTCTGTGTCCCTTCCTGGTTAGACTAGCAGGCATTTTATATCTGCCCTTAAAACCCAGGATGTGATCTCAGCTGTGCTCTTACCACTCTGGATGAACCTATCAGCAGTCAGGCAAAGTCACTGGAGTTGCTTGAGGCTTATACAGCACCAAAAGACACTGATATTTATTTCCCAATCCCTTCCCTTACATCCCCTTGGTAGTTACCTGACATCTGTCTTTAACACCTCCACATGAAGAAAACCAGTTCCTTCCATCAGCTACACTTTCCATCAAACCTACTGGTCCAGCAAGGGAGTTGTACATGTAGCTGTTGGCTCCCTTGAATGTAACCTGCTTCAAAATGCAGGTGTGCATTGGACATTTGAGGTTTGGCCATCCTTCTGGTGATCTGAGGAAGGATTACATCTGCTGCACATGCACACTGGCTACTCAGAAGGATGAGGAAGAGCTGGTGTTTGGAGACTTGAGGCTGGTCTCAGCACATATGCTGACCTGGAGCATAATCTTTAATTCATTCCCTTTTCTGTTCAGCTTTGATTTTTGATGGTTTATGAGCAGAAAGGTTTTACCCCATTACTAGAGCCATTTCATCTTGGTCCAAACGTGTGGGATCTACAGAAACCCTCCAGACTTCAGCTGTTAGAGCAGGCAATGGAAGGGACAGAGATAATGATCTTCAAAACCTCACAGACTAGTGCTGTGTTGAGAGGCAGCACAGAGCTGCTGGCACAGTGAAGTAGAGTATACATACATAAGTTTCTGGGAACTGGGAATGACAGATGTGAGGACAACTTCCCAACAGCATAATTTGCTGGTTGGCACAGTCTTCCAAATGAAGTGCTGGGATCAGTATTAATAAACTGTACTAGCTGTCCTTGTGCCTATGATAGATAGCATCAGGCTTACCTTCACTGCAATCAGAATCAAATGTGTACAGAAGCTCAGAACCAGATTTTTTATCCAATTATATTTTAACAACCCCTCCTTCCCCCCCGCTCCCCCCTCCAATCCCCAAAACCAGCTGGGGTCTATATTTGATAGTGTCTGGGAACTCATAACAGGTTTGAGTTTCTTTGTTGCCTCCAGAGGACACTTAAACTGGCTAGAACTTACCAGAGCATAGGACAGGCTCATCATGAAGGTGAAATTTCCTGCCCAAGGTTGCATTAATGCAGTTTCCAGGTCTCCTGCAATCTTCCTGCTTTATTGGCATGCCAGCTTCAGGTGTTAGCCTTAAAGATAACTGTTCCTACCCTCTTCATCACCTTTTAGAGGATCAGAACACCCCAGACAGGGCTTCTCATGCTAAGCCAATATCTCCACAAACAATAACTTGTTGCATGAACAGCTGAACTATTGAAGCCAGATTTCCTGTGGAATTGTGTCCTCTTTTCCAGATGTTCCTTTCTTCTACCTCCTCTGTAATAACCTCGTGTTTCTTATGTCCCTTCCACCTGGCAAGAGATGATGTGCACTGAGGCTAATCCAGTGTGCCTTGAGAAAGTCAGAATGATATGATCTCTGCATTCCACTCAGTCTTGAGGAAATGATTGCCCATAAAGCAAATTGCCACGGGAAAAGAAGATGGCTCTTTCTGGTGAGTTGGTTATAAATGACAATTTGATAACTACTCTTTCTTGTGCTGTTCCTTTTCAATTTTGCTTGTATAAAGTGTTAATGTGAGATTTTGGTTATCTGATCATAATCATAATCAAACATATTTGCATGAATGTACAGAGGAATCAAATGATTCATCTGAAGAACAACTTTTATTTTTACATTCTTGAAATATGTTCTCATTTGCTGGACAGCATATTTTGATTTTATTACAATTAAAATTTCAGTGGTCCCCTGTAGAAAATTTTACTGTGTTCTTTTCACCATAAATGTCACGATGTTGTCTTTCTGTTCCAATTTGGAATACAAACTCTTCCCTTTCAAATGCCAGAGTATCCTAAGGAAAGGAAATTCTGGTTTCTGACTAGCTATAATTATAATCCAAAAGCAGAAAATATTTAATCAGAAAAATAATGCTATAAAATTGGATTTCTAGCAGGGAGGAATGGTAGTTAACAAAAGCAATTGGGAATTGATTGAAAACCAACTAGTAAAGCCAATCTAACTTCAATTTTTCTGATATAACCTTGAGATGAGGACCATGGCAAAACATTTCACAGAAGGCTGATCTTCATCTTTCCTACTGTTAGAAGGTCTTGAGAATGGCCACCTAAGTCTGTGTGTTCTGAGACAGCTTCAGCTACATCCTTCCAATTTGGGACTCACCCTTGAAGTAACAGAAGTGATCTTGATGGGAATAACCTCTAATCAGATCAAAACCTCTACTCCTTGAACTTCAGAGCTATGCAGTGGCATTGAGCTTCATCTTAGTGGTGATGTCCAAAGAAGAACAGCAATGTCAGGGCACTTCAAGGAAAAAGAGTTCTGGGATTCTCCCTTGTCATTGTGCTTCCTGTACCCCATGGGTTTTTAATTCAGGATTTAGGTTATGGTGGGGTTTTTTTGGTGTTGGTGATATTTTTTGTTTATTTTGTTTTGCTTTGTTTGGTTTTTAGTATAGTCTTAGTTTACCCAAAGCAATGAATTGTAACTTTGCTTTAATTTCTGTATTTATTACCAATGTTGTATGTGTTTGAACATTGAATGTAGCCAATTAATGTTTTCGAGTAAATCTTCCTGCTTCCTATTTGAAAAGGAGGTTCCAAGTTTTGGTTGAAATCAATGATAGAGTGTTCTGTAAAACTTCATTCCATGTATTCTTTGCCCGTGTGATTCTTTCAAGAAATCATATGAATCCTCCCTAACTGGAAAAAAATAAGATGTTGTCTTCTAACCCAAACCTTTCTATGATTCTACAATAAATATATTTTATAAATATTGAAACTTAATTTTTCACTGGAAAATTTAGAAACGGTTTGCCAAAAGAGAAAAAAAAATGCTGTGCAGAAATTCTTTCTGCTTTCCTCTTAAAACTCCCGGACTGTATTTTGAGAAATAATAATAATATAGCAGTCCTTGAAACTTGAGTTCAAAAGCTTATTTAAGCTGAAGTGAAAATTTTAGTTTGTGAATCTACTTCCAGTACACTGCATTATTTCTGTGCTTCAGAAATCCATCATATAATACTGTGGCCTCTTCCATGAGACAGGTTCAGGAAAAATCCAGCAGGTTTATCAGTCAGCAGGACAAATGTCCAATCTATTGACAGCATGAAAATAAATTTTGGAGTGGAGTAAGGGATTGTACTCTTAATGTTTGGATTAACACAGGTTGACAGTATCATATCTGTGGTTTGACATGGTGTGGGCAAGTGCTGGGAGGAAGTCTTCTGTCACTTCATGCTCAGCACAAATCACTGCTGTGCATATTTGTTGCTTTCAAAGGGTCATCTCTGCAATGTTCCTTGTAGCAAATATTATTTATTTATATACAAAATACCCATCTCAATGCCTTATTGTCCCTATTTCCTAAAACTACATTAATTAGAAACTTCTTCTATTTCTCTGAAAGAGAATGTAGTGAAGCCCAAATCCCTTTTCAAACTTCATGTTTTCATATATGACTTCAACAAAAAAAATTGTAGATAGATGCATATGTGTACTGATGCACAAATACATATTTCCTTAGAATCATAAAGTACAGAGCCAGAAGAGACCTTTGTGATTGATTGTATAATCCATGTGGCCTTCAAACAAGTCAAGAGTGCTCTAAACTTCTGTTTGAACTAGAAAAAGCATGTAATATGCATTTTAAAAATCAGTTCAGTCCTGACTTCAAAACTGACCTTTCAAGACAAACCTTCAAAAGGGGAGGAAGCCTCCACCAAGCCCCATTTTTTACAAGGTGTGTTTAAGTACTCATGTACGTAGATATAATTGTATATAAATAGCACACTCACTTAAATGCCTTAAAAACTCTGACAACAGCTCAGTAAACCAGTAGAACTTATCAACACAACACACCTCTTCGGGCTCCTAAAATGTTTCTAATCTTAAGCTTGTAGCTGCACCTTGCCAGGTCAATGTATGGAACAGGCTTTGGAAACTTCATACCCACATGGTGACCCTTTTTTTAAAGCCAGATGCTAATACTAACAAAAAAACCCTCCCAAACTGAACCAACCAACCCACCAAAAAATTAAAACCAAGCAACCAAAAAAACCCCAACCCCAGGAAAAAAGTACAACATCTGCTAAGTGGGCTTGAGCTTTAATAAGCTCATCCTCCATTTCCAGCACTTGGACAGCAATGGGAAACGGGAAATAGACTTTACACCCCCAACACACCATCCATCAATGGAGTGTGAAAGAAATGTAAGGATTACTGCCCTAGCCTTTAGGTGCCAGGCATAATTATCTAGAGATTGCAGAGTTCAGTTTTCACTCTGGTCTGCCTCTATATTTGAGAGCTCATCTTCCTCCCCTGTTCCCTCCTCAGCACAAAGGTGCTTATGGGGGCAGGGGGGAAACAAAAAATCAAATAAAAAGAATACTTCAGCTTTGAAAATAAAGCAGATGTTTCTGGGATCCTGATCACAGTGCTTTAGCTACGGGTCTTGCCTGGGACTTCCAGAAAAGCAAATACCAGAGCCCCTGTTTATTGGCTGTTTCCTTGCTCACACTGCAATATGGCTTCCAAATGGAACAAGGAACTGAGCCAAAAATCAGCAGAAAATTGGCTCAGAAAAGGGGGATTATTTTCTTTTCAGGGGAGTGAGCAGATTTTTGCTTTCAGAGAAGGAACCCTCCAACCCCCTATGAACCTGAAAACAAAGTCAAGCCCTTGGCATATCCTGCTCTCTTTTTGTGGGAGGGCTGTGGTAAGGGAGACTATAATTGAACCACTCAATAAAGATGCACATCATCACTCATTTTATTAGCATATAATCAGTACAGCAGTGAGTGGAAAGAAAGTAACGCCCACCAATGGCAAGTCCCATGAGCTTGGCTTTCGTCAAAGGAGGAAGCTATTTGGATTGTAAAGCTGTGAACATCTTACCAGAAGCATTGTTTTTTTTTCCTCTAGTTTTCAGTATCAGTTTTCCTTCCACTCTCTCAGCTCTTCAAACAGAGCAACAACTGCGACATCTTTGGGCTGTGAGGGTCTTGCTTACTGAAGCTTCTCCAAAGAGATTTCTATCTGTGCCCTAAGATCAGGACATTTCTGATGCAGCTTAGGGCTTAGCAGATAACAAGACAGAGCTTTCACCTCAGCTTTGTTTTAATGAGGTCACATCAGTAGCTGGTTTGGATGCATTCACAAAACATGCAATATTTTAGAAACTGACCTTGGTCTTTCTCAGAATGAGGCCCTTTATCAACACCTTGTCTCTCCTAGAGGGCATGCAGTTTTTTGTCTTGGCACACAGCTTTGGCCATAGGCGGAGAGTCTATTGGAAAGGGGAGAGTGGGATGTGAAGCTGTCAAACCACAGTTTCCACAAAACACTGTGGCACCTGTAGAGGCAGTGGCTGAATTTAATAAAGCAAATGAAATTAAATGTTTCATTTAGGTAATGAGGAAATATGTTGTTTTGGTTGGAAGCTGTGGCTGTCCACTGAAGATGTCCTTATGGCAAGCTTGCAATGACTGACAAAAGTTGGTACTCTCTATGGAAAGCAAATCATTCCTTCACAATCCAGTTTTCCATTGAGGCAAACCTTCAATTTTTTCACAGAGGGAACAAGAACTGTTTTGATGGAAGACATATAACCCAGATCTTGCAAGCAGCTCTGTTGTATGAAGCACAACTGATCAGTCTGTATGAGGCTGCTCTGTAGCAAACAGGTTCCAGCCCAGCTTGCATCTCAACACTGCCTGTTGCTGAAGGACCCTGCAGAAAGCTGGGATGGTGGGAGGCTCCTGACATTACTGTAGTCCACTACTGTTCACTGTGAAAATACAAAATGTTTTTTAAAGACTGCTGTTTTATGTGTTTCTTGACCTGTGTGTACACATGGGTGGAACAAGCCATCAACTGTGACAATCTCTCGTGGCCCAGCTTTAAGGACACGTATGATACCACCCCAGTTTGCCCTAGAGAAGATAGGGGTATAGTCAGTCCTGAAAGGAGCTTCAAGTTTGTGTTGTGACCCTGAGATAGGCTGAAAAAAGGCAAAGGAAAACCGAGTTCCTCATTCTGAGGCTGCAAGACAATTGCTGGGCTGTGCCTGGGTGTGAAAAGCAGTTATGTACCTCCCAAAGCAGCAGACTCCAGCTTTCTTTATTGCAGAGCTCCTCTAGCACCAGAGGAAGAGAGTAGTGGCAAAGTGATAAACTGTATGGTAATTTGTGTGCAGATGTCAGTTTTGTCTCTTCTGTAACATCACTTTGATGACTACAGTTTGTGTGCTGCTGTGTCTTAACTGGGCTGTGAGTTCAGGACAAGCTTTCCCAGTTATGCTGTCTTGTAACAGCTAGGAAAATTTGTGGATGCCCTATGAGAAGAAATCTTTAAATGGGTAGAAAACATTACAATTGGACCTCTTTTGTCAGAACCTAATGTACAGTGGGTTATTTATTTATTTTAGCATTTTCTTTTTCTTCTGGAGAAAATGCAACTTTTGTTGCAGTCCATACTGTTAGGAGATCTTTGAAAACAAAGTGCATGTATTATTCAGGTTTCCCAAGGTTGCTTGGTTTCTAGATCAAAGCAAAGGACATTTGTTTCTTTCTCTCTTACTACCTTTCATTTTGACTCATATTTTCACCTTTTTTTTTTTTTCCCAAAATTAAAGAAGGCTGTGCACATCCAGTAGTGAAGGGTCATGGTTTTCTCTCAATTTCCAGAGCAGTTTCTTCAAGGAAATAATGTGGAGTATAACAGTTGTAAAGAGTCCTAAGGATAAAGGCCAAGATATCTAGATATAAATACACTTGAATTTAATTGGAATTTCTGTTGAGGAATAACTCGCTGCCTCCTGGGTGATTATGAAGGAGGTTGGTCTAGCTCATGTGTCAAAGGGCATCTTCAAGACTTCAGACTGAACCTCAGGCAAAGATGACTCCATGAATGTCTTCCAGAGTTAAGAGATACAACACAAACCTCCTTCTCAGATTTAAGCCAAAATATATTATAACCCTAGTTACAAGCATTAGAACTGCAGAACTGATTGTTCTGGCAGCTTATGTTCACAACTTCATAACAGACAACTCTGTGGTTTAACCCCAAACAGCAACTTCCTTGTTGCATCTAAAATATTTTTCTTTCCAGAAAATAAACGGACTTCTGTTTGTAATTGATAACCAGGAATATGTAACAGGAGGCTGCATCCAGAATTAACTGAAGACAGAGAGAGCAGCAGGGAAGAGAGAGATCTGCTGGAGCGTGACTTCTCAGTGCATCTGCAATTTCCATTGGACATGGGGTTTAATACAGCTCATCAGATAGGTGTCCCTTGGTGGGTGGGAATGCACACAAGCACACGCACACACCCCCAGACTACGTGGAGACTTTGTGAACAATATCCGGTAGTCACTTTTCCTCTAATCATTTCTTACTTACTTGCTGGATTTCTGACAAATAATTTCTATTTAGAACCTCAAGAAACTCTGGAATAAAGAACCATGAAGGAGCAAATTTTTTATTGAGTTTGCTCTGTTTGTCTGCCTTTTCACCTTTATATTCTCACAACAGTTTTAAGCCATTAGTCTAGCTGTAAGAAATTTGTCAGAGGTGGAGATTTCAGAGAAAAGTTACATCAAGTTTAGTGAAAATTTGTTATCGTGTATAGCTAAGACTGTAATAAACGTTCCTGTTATGAAAAAAGGTTGCAATAGTGTTCAGCAGTTATGGTGTGTTTGTGTGTGGTGTGTTGTTTTCTCCATTTTTTACGTGACTAATCAGCTGGTACATGCCATGATATATTGATATTTTTTCCACTGGTAACAGAAGAGCATGGAAGGAAGAAAAACGTATACGGGAGAGTTAACAGACATATGTTAACTATGGTGAACTTGTAGGTGTGGTGGACTTCAAGGACGGGACAATATGAAGGTACTGTGAGGGCTTCAGATGGGGGAAATGGAATTGTTATCAGGAGAATTTACTGGTAGAGAACATGCACCTGGAAGGAATCAAATGTCATTTATTTGAGTCTGGCACCCACAAGACTATTTGTTTAATTTCTCAGGGAACTCCCATCCTGGAACCTCCAGGCTTTTTTGGCAGCTATTGCTATTGGTACTCTGACAATGTCAAGTCTCTAGGCAAGAATTCTTTTGCTAGTTGTGGTATATACTAAAAGTCTGAAGGTACCAAAGTCAAAACCAAGATAAGACATATGGACCAGAGCACAGAGTCTGAAAATGGCTTTGCTGAAGTCTTCTGGGGCATAGGATTAACAAAGGAATGCCAAATTCATAGTTGTCTCATTTGAGCCATGTTAAGTATTTGAAGTTGGCCAAATCACATGGAACTCGTTGGTGTTTACTAGAGAGAAGTGCCTGAATTACTTGGCTGGTTTTTTTTCTTCAAATCTGTTTGGGCTCTACTTCCTGCCTATTCAAGGGTATTAATTTTACTTACTGAGAAACATTTTATAGGTCAATGAAATTTTACATAAATATTACAAAATAGCCACTGAGTGAAAATTTGTTATGATTACTCGTGTTTATGTTTGGTGGCTAATACTATGGGCCACACACAAGCACTGCCACAAAACCTATATACTGAATAATAACAGCTTGGATCTCTAACCTCAAGTACTGACGGTGAGCAGGTTTAATGAAAAAAACCTACTAATAAGTTGCACAAAATTAAATAAAGTGCATAACTAAATCCATTCAAAAGTTTCCAAGAGACTTACACCACATTTATACCAGGAAAGTAAAGAATGATTAGAAACATTTTCAGGCACTGGAGTGTGGTTGCCCATATTCCTACACTGCTCAGTGGTATAACACATTACATGGTATCCCTGTCAGCATTCTGCCCATGTCAGCTAATACTCTCCAAAATTAACTTCCAGGTGTTGTTCAGAGGCTGATTCAGAAACCTTTCACAGAAGGCACTTTTTAGGTAGCCAGCCTGTTTTGGGGGTCTGAGAGAGGTGGCAGTCCAGTTATTTGGTGCCAGTGGATTTCAGTGCCAGTGGATTTCAGTGCCAGAGAACATTCCTGGGCACATGTACATGCTCTGTTTGTATCAGTCTCATTGTGCTTTGGGTGTGTCTGGCTCAGACGCTTACAGTTAATCAAGTTGCTGGGACTGGGAAGAGAGGTGAATTTTTCCCCAGCTCAAATCTGCTTTTACAGAAAGTAGGTTTTTCTGTAGAAAAGGACAAGATCTATTTTCCAAGTATCATATGACAAATTTCTTTTTTAGAACAGGATTTTTTGCAATGTCCTTCATGGCTTTTGTTAGCTGCTGTTGCAGCTTCCCAGCCTTTCCTACAGTTTCCACTTTGCTGTTCACTGGGAGAATCCTGCAGCCTGTGCAGTGTGGGAACATCAGAAGATTTGTAGTCCCCCTAAGTAAAAAGCTATTGAAGAGCTGCTGCAATTGTGGAGACAGGGCTTGGTAACCCAGGCAATCCACCCAAGTTCCCTGTTCCTTACTTCAGGGGAAAAAATAATGATCTGTCTTTCCTCAAGTCACAGAAGTTCAAAAAAGACAGGCTTAATTCCATTAACAAGTCAACTTGAAACACACACCAAAGTCTCTTTGCTACCAAGACAAAAGCTCAAGGGAAACAAGAGGTTTTGTGTAACACCATGCTTTGTAACCAGACCAGGTTTATCCCTGTGCACAGTAGACATCCTAATTTCTGAAATGCAGCACTTTGGGAAAAGTTCACTTAACACTTACATTTTGCAGCTGAAAGCAATTAATTAGCATAACTGTTATTTTTGAGATGATAAATACAGGGACTAATGAAATGAAACTCAGATTTTTCTGAATTACCTGTGATTTGGGATTTCAGTGATTACTCAGTGTCTTAAGATTTGTGTTTAATCCTCTAACCACCATAGCTGCTGATTTGCCTTTTGATATTTGCCATCTGTGAAAACAAAGGCAGGTGTCTGAAGTTGGCTACCTAAAGCTTTAACTAGTGGAGCTTTCCTGGTCTCTGCATCAGATTTAAAACAAAGGAACAGTGATTGAAGTAAAAAGGAGCCTCTATGTGTTTTTAAGCAGCTGATGCGCATTTTCTATATTCTTAGCTTATGTTTTTTGTTGGTGATCTTACTTAAAATTGAATCACTCCTTGTTACCTCAGCATCAATAGAAAACATGAACAAAGTTTGTGTAAGACCATTTTGTGTAGAATATCTTTGAGCACCTAGCCCTCTCCTGCTCCAGCTGCCCTATAGCTGAAGTCTATCTCAGTAGGCTGAGCTCAGAAAAGGATGTTGCACTCAAAGGGACCAGGGTGGGTTTTTTGCTTTATTTTGTATTTCTTTTTCCTGATGCTCTAAACTGCCTAATCAGTAGAGGAAAAGATCCAAAACTGTAAGGAAATATGTAAGGGGAAGCTTAAAATTTTCCTCCTAAAGAAGCTGATTTCTCTTTCAAGGTTTCAGGGTGTTGTTCCCTCTTCTCCTCCTGCTATGCGTAAATTTGTCCTTCTAATAATGTTTTTATAGTATATCATTACATAAAGAGCACAGTAGAAGCCCCTTCGGCTCAAGCCCAGCTGCTTGTAAAGGCTGGATGAGCAAGCTGGGTTTTTCCCTCTACTCTGCTTAATGTGTTTCTCAACACCTCTGAATTCAATTCAATACCTTTTTTTTTTTTAAGGGAAGAATGGGGACAGGATTTTCCTTTTCATTTTGTAGGTCAGTTACCTTCCATCAGCTCTGCTCCAGAAATGTGAGGAGCATCTCTTGAGCTCAGTATCTGGTGATCCACCAGGCCTTTAAGGTATATTGTAGTCTCTTGTAAGTTTGCCGCAGGAATTCATCTGAAGAATGTAATTTCCATCCATCCTGTTTGTAGCAAGGGGACAAAATGTGGGCATCTTTGATCCACTCAGATGTTATATACTAAGAGGAAATTGCCAGAGATCAAAATGTGTGCCTGTTTGTAGGCATATAGTACATATAATACAATTTGGATGCTATTTTCTCTCAAGTGCATGTCTTCCATTGTCCTTCATCATACCCATGATCCCCAAGAGGCTGTGTTTCCTACTGCAGGAAGTCCAATAAGGTCCTGTGTCTGTCCCATGCATATGTTTTAGGTATCTGAGCTATTCCTGCAGTGGTGTGGGAAGGTCAGTCTGGGGTGCATAAATAACATATATTCAATCACAGATGCCCTGTATACACTCGGCTATAAAGTTTAGCCTCCTGCTACAGTAATAGTATAGAAACTATAGTTTCTCAAGAGCAAGGAGGGAGCCAAAACAATTGCTCAACACCTCTACAAGAGCAGAGACCATGCACACACAGGTTTTCCCCATGGAAAGAGAAAAGCAGCTATTGGCATGGTGATGCTGAAAAAGGAATGACTGTGCACTCTTTGACTGAATGCCTTCTGCTTCTAGAAAATTACCGAGAGGCAAACTGAAACAATCAAAACAAAGTGCTTTCATGCTTAATGCAAAAACTGTGGAACCCCTGGCCACAGGATGCTGTGAACAGTAAAATTCAGCTCCAATGAGGGCTGAACTGAATGAATTCATGGAGGAAAAAGTCCATCTTGGTCTGTTGAAGGTGCTGCTGCTAGTTTGGGTGGACAGAGAAGAACAGATAGTAGGAACCAAAGTATTTGTCCTCTCCTAAGGCTGTGTCTAGGCACTGCTTTGACTTCTAGGCAAAGAAAAGCACCAGGTGACATGGATTTCCTTATTTTACTATAGTTGTGTTCAAAAGAAAAACTGCATTTTGAAAGTTAAAAAGTTATATTTTCATTTGCCAAATTAAATCTATTTTTTACAGATGAGTCAACTTCTGTCTTCAGAAAACATTAAGAAATGGTTTTAATTCACAGCAAATGAAATATTCTGTGTTTTCTTCAAGGGGGGTTTTTTGTTTTGTCTTTATTCCCCTCCCCCCCGCCCATTTTGAAAAGCAAAACTGCTATTTTTTGTGTTGGAGTGACATGAGACTTCTCTTTTTTTTCTTTCTTGACCCTCCAAAATTGATTATATTCATGCAGCTGTCTTTGAGAATAGAGCCTTCTTTCCTGTGCTATCAAATTTGCTATTAAAGCAAAACAAAGAAATAAAAACAATGGCGTAGAGAAATAGCCATGGAGAATTGGAAACCAAAAGTGAAAGCTTGCCAATTGCAGTCAATTTTCAACCTCGACGGGAATGAGGAGATGAATCTGTTGTATAGTTTGCTTGGTCACTTGTAAAGTTCTTTGGGTTCCTCCAGGATGAAAGGCATTGAACACAAGTTGTTATTAAGACTTCTGAAATGTGAAGGTATTATTAAAGGATGTGGTCAAATTTCCCTAGGCGAGGAGAAATTCCCCCTTCTGTTTTGCTCCCTGCAATTGGATGTTTATAAGGTGCTTGTAGCTGGCTGATTCTCTCCTCAGTGCTAAATCCCATTTTAATGGTCATGTTCCTTTTTGTTGGCAGATTGTTATTTAATTTCTCAGAAATTAGTTTTACTGAGCAGTTCCCAGTGCTGCTGGATGTCAGATACTCTGTCTTAATCATTTTATACTGATGTTTCTTCTCTTGTACTTGAGGGTCAGAGATGGACAATTCTTCATGGCTGAAGTTTTGCAGTATAGGAATATCAGTAATGAGGTGAGACTGACTCTAAGGGCAGACCTTTCCCATCATTTTTCTCAGCATTCAGTCATCCATGAGATGGGGCAAAGTCAGTGGCATCAGTTTTTTCTCCTCAGGCTGCAGATACAACAAATAGATTGAATCGGAAGAAAGAAATTCACCTGTTTTTCTTTCTGCAGCCCATTTCTGCCCAGAAGTCAAATGCTAACACTCATGATACTCCATTTGGTGTATAACAACCTTTCCTCTACTTGCCAAGCACTCCCATTGCACCAAACCTTCCTGCCCTTGGCTCCATCCCAGGCTTCAAGGACTGACAGCGAGGCTCTGAGAGCCCTTTTTTGAAAATTACCTCCAGCACAGAAGATAAAGGGCCTGGATTCCTGTGTTTACCTGAAGAGTCACACACTTTGATAGTAAATACCACAGAGATCATGTGCTGCTCAGTTTTACAAGCAAATTCATACAGCCTAATTTGTGGTTTCTGGCAGATGCTCAAAGCTGCTCTCCCAGAGGGTCACAAGATGTGAAGAGAAAAGGAAGAGTTAACATCCAATTTACAAGCTTAAGTGGGAGGGGAATGGGATGGATGCAATTTACAGGTGGGACAAGGGAGAACTGCTGCACTCTGTCAGTTCATGGAGGTTGAAGAGGAAAAAGCTGGTCTGTGCTTTAGCACTCATGTATCACTAGGATCTGCAGGTACTGCAGTGGTGAATAGAAGGACTCTCCTGATACTCTTACCAATCCCTGGTAACTTGCTGGATGCAGCTAGGAATTACTATGTGTGTTGCCCTAATGAATTCATTCTGCCTGTCTTTGCACTGTCAGTTTTTATAATTTTACAAAGATGAACACATTCAAGAAGCCTCAAATCTCTTTAAAGTGCAAATCACTCAAAATGGAGCAGTGGCCCAGAAGACAATACTGGCCTTTGCACATTTTCCAGTCTGCTGGTAATGCCTTCAGTGAATCCCCACACAGATGTGCAGCAGGTTTCTAAAGGAGTTGTGCAAAAGGGCCAGCAGGTTGGGCAGCACACAGGCATCCTTGTTTCAGCAGATAGAGAAGCAAACCTCTTGTCACATCCTGGCCCAGGGTGTGATTTTTTTGCCAAATCTGGGGCAATCTAAAGGCTGCTGAAGCAGAGGCCACAACAAATGACATCGTGTTCCTCTGTGTCTCCAGCTCCCTCTTTGAAAGTGCCAGCTGTCTACCTACGGAAGCAGTGATGTTTCCCATGCCTGACATCCCCTCCCTTTCTTCAAGGGTTGAAATTAACCAGGATGAAGGGTAGGAGACTGTATTTGCTACAGGGTAGAAAGGTGGGTGAAGAATGGGAGGGGGTTATAGAAGAGGCTCATAGTCTTTATTTAAACTGCTGGTTTAGACTTTTTGAGGTAGAGATTCAACAAGCTCCTACAGTGCTCTTCCGATCTTTGAATGCAAGCACTTTAGACTATTTTAAGCCCCTGTGAAAGGAAGAACAGAGCAGAATGTAAAATTTTCTCAGCTGACATTCAGGGGAGGAGAAGCTACAAGTAAGGAAGAAAAAGCCTTTGAAAATTCCTACCTTTTCCACATAGAGCCACTTCCAGGGTTAAATTGCATGACCCACAGTGCTCCTTGCATAGCTGTGGAAAGACCCCTGAGGTGCTTCATGGAGGCCTGCCAGAGACAGTCATGGGCCAGCAATCACTCATACCTTGCATTTAATTTCTTCACTTGCTGCTCCTGAGAATGGTGCTCAAAGGAGGTTGCAGATCTTCCAGTGCCATTTGCATTTGACATGATACAACTGTCACAGTCCTGGATGTATCTTAGACATGTATCTATATTCAAGACTTCTTAGAAGTCAGAATGGGATGATGCCACCAAGCAACATCCGGAGACATATACTTTCTTTTAGCTCCTTTTACATATAGGAGATCTTTGTCCGTGTTTTCACATTGGTATGACTAAAAATAGACTGTAGAAATAAAAAAAAAAACCGAACCAAACATTGAACAATAAACAAGCAGACTCCGATTCAGAAAATTGCTTAATCGCCTGTGCAATTTCATCTCAGTGATTAGTCCTGTTAAAAAGTTATGTGAGTTCTTAAATATGGGATTAATTCCTCAGCTGTAATATCTCCATGGCTTATTTAATAGCATTCCACTGAATTAGGGCTCAGACTAGCCCCTAATTTCTGGTTCAGCAAGTATAAGATTTCTCAGCCTTCTTAGGTCATAACCCCTTTCTAGAAGTCAATCATTTTTGTAACTCCCTGTAAAAGTAAGAGTGAAAAATCTGCTGGTGATAGCATGGTGAACTCTCTCTAACATGTTTGTGCTCAGGTTTTCTGAGATCTTGGCAGGGAGTATTTGACCTTGGAGTTGAAGGTGGTACAGGGAGGAGAATATCAAGATTTTCTTGGCCTTGGATTGCAATAACATTTCAATGCCTTACAAACACCCTTGATTGCCTTTCTGACCCCTCACTCCCTTCTCCTCCCCATCTCCCCTGGTTTTGCAACGCACAAGTTGAGAAACATTTGTTACAGAGACAGTTAACCTCAGTGCAGTGGTTTCAAGGGGTCAGGATTCAACCACTTTGTAGCTAAAAAAATTTGACTTTCCCTGATGGAAAAACAAAACAAAATCAGGGCACTTCATCTCTAGATTGGACAAAGCAGGCAAGGGAGGAGGAGGAAGGTGATAAACATCCTGGCTGTGCCTGTGTCCAATAACTGAAGTAAGGAGTCTTCTGATACTGTCCCTATGCCCAACGTTCTTCCCTGCATCCTTTGAGATCAAGCTATAATGTGGGAAAAGAAACCTGCATTTCTTTCACCTTTAAGCAGGTTTTCCAGATTTCAGATCATTCCTATTAATTATTATGTGGAGATCAGAGCTGAAGTCTAGATGACTAAGTCTTCTTAAAGCAGTGTATGAAATTAATTTGGGTTTCCTAATCCTATCTGGTGTTTCACAGTACAGTGTTGTACTTTATAATATGTATGGGATGTGTTAATGATGGCCAGCTACCCCGGTCACTCTGTTAGGATCTCTATAAATGGCAATATAATTGGGAGGACATGTTTACAAACTCTCTTCACACCTCTCTGACTAGTTCCAGCTCCGCCTCTTTCTGAAGGTTTCAATTTTGCTGAAGCTGGCTGGCAAGAACATTTGTTCACTTAAGAGCCAAGAGTTTTGACTCAGTTTTGGAACTATTGGATTGCCTGAATGTGATGAGATTTGTCTGGACTCCCTGCCTGACACTCAAGCATCTCTCTAGCCTCAACAGTGATGTATCCCTGGGGTAGAAGCCTGCTAAAAGCTTCATGTTTGACTGTGCCCACATGTCCTCTCAGAAGAACTTTCTCAGACTTAGAAAGTGCTTCAGCAAAACCAGGACCCAAACATGGGTTTCCAAATTCCAAACTCCATCCTAAAAGCAAGGCCACCTTTCCTTTCCTGTCCTTTCTTGGCAGGAGCAGTATTCCCACAGTGACTCTGTATACAGGTTATTCAGCCCCATAGCTTGCTCTTTTCTATTTCATTTCCATGCAGTGATACTGCACAAAGACCCTCCCTCTTTTAGTGTCCAGCTCTGGTTTGCAATTAGGTAAACTTATTCAGACAGCATTTATGTGGCACTGGGGTTTTCCTGTGATATGGTTTCCATGTCTGTGTTCTGCAGGTCACCCAAGGTTTTATGAGCTCATACCTGTAGCGCATTTCTCAGCTGTGACTCACGAGCAATCGGCCAGCCTGTTCACTCCCAGAACACCATTTTACATTTGGAAACCTCCTTAGCTGTAAATATGTCTGAGGTTTACTGTGGATCTGTCAGTCACTGACCAGTCACAACAGATGTTCACAATTATTTTCTCAGCAAATATTGTCTAAAAGCTGCAGTAAAAAGTATGAATATGTTCTGTGACCAGCTTATCATTTAGGGATAACGGAATCAGCAGTATTGGTCTTGGAAACTGCAAGTTAAATCTTACTTAGTCATTTGAATATTCATAAAAACCTGTAGTATTTAAAGAAATTTTTTTTGGTGGTTTGTGAGCAAGCAAGATAATATTTGTCACTTCAGTTATGCAACAGACTTATAGTCACTGTCACACCTCTGGATTTTCATTAGCATATATCAAAGAACTGTTAGAGCTGCAAGGTATGCGATATATTTTCTCAGAGCACAGTAAAAGTATTGCAAAAACCTCCAAAAAATCTGCCCCAAGTAGAGTCTGAGGGGCTGATTTCACCATCCTGTAAATCTTAAAGCTGAAAACAACTAATGTGTCTTTTCTTTTCACACATAAACACCTTCCAAATAGAATAAGGTTTCAACAGAATATGCAGAGTTTGAAATTTCAGGAGGGTATTAAGTTAGTTCTTTGGTACCCTGACTAATGGTGGAAAGAATATCATAGACACTTCTTTTAAATACTCTCCTCTGTTTTGCTTGAAATTCAATATATTGTTTGGTATATTAGTAGTGTTATTATTGATATTATTTATTGCCATTTGCTTTATCCCACAGGTTATATTGAAAATCAATTTCTTTTCAAGATTCAGTCATACAGTGAGTTTCTTAAAACATGAATGCATGAATCATAAATTAAGTTCATACTCTGTTTTACTTCTGTTTGGGGCAGAGCTTGGTTATTTTATTTTGGATGTTCTTCATTACTGTCAGTGATGAGGACACATATGCAATAGGCTGCATGCAAATGATGCTCTGAGTTTTATTCCTGAGGCTGTTTGGGGAAATGGAGGCAGAGAGCAATTCAATTGTCCACCACCATATGTATAATTATTGCTGAGAGTGGGAAATAGAACCAGAGATCCTGAAAGGAAAGTATGTATCTACTTATGGAAGAGAGTCATATAAAATCGAGTCCTTATAATTCCCTGCCTTGGAAATAATGAGATAAAACAATGAAGTTCACTTTATTTTTGGCATTCTTGGTAGCTGTGGAACTACTGTTAAAGGCAGACACTGTATTTGGTGCTTTCCTGTTTATTTGTGTCTGTTGTTTTTTATCCTGGACTCTTTTTACATAAACTCTCCCATCTTTGCAACAGAGCAGGGACATTTTGATCCAAGATAAAAGCATGTCAGGAGCTACAATAGTGTGAACAGTTTTCAAGAGGTCACCATATTTTTTTCTGCAGCTACACCGCACCTTTCTAATAAGCTGTCCTCTGAACCACTTTCCTGAGCTCTTGAATGTCTTCCAGCTTGTTTTTTATGGATGTGAAACCTGATCAGTGTTGGTGTCTCTGTACAAAGGGATGTAGGGTACTGGTGAAAAGCCCCTAAGCTTCTGATGTGCTCTTTCTCAGCTGGGCTCTTTGACAGCAGGAGGGTTTGAAGTTTAATTTCGAATTGGCTTCACAGAAAGAAAAAAGGACTTTAGCATCACATGGTTTTCAAACTGAACAAGACCCCTTAAATACAACATACTGTATTCTTGAGGAAACTCAAATAATCTTAGTGTACATTACAGCAAGAAGTTTTGTCAAACCTTCAAGATCTCCTCTAGATCTGACTCTCCTCAAGGATTTGCCTTCCTTTGGAATTGAAGATGTCAGCCTCCTAACTGTTGATCAGTGTCAATCATATAACTCTTTTACACAGAGGAGACTAATTCAATGAAAACTGATGATGTGTTTCCCCCCAAAAATACAGTACAGCAATAGGAATCATGCCTGGTTCACTGCAATGTTAAGCTTTTCCAGAGCCTAGATCCAAGTTATCATTTCACCACACTTACATGCTGGAGTGGCAAATGCCTCGGAGTGGTGGTAGCCATAGGAGCATGCAGGCTCTTGTGGGATGGCTGTGTAACACAGGGGTCATGGTCCCTTGAAGCCATGGAATCGCAGGGGTTTAGGATTCTTGTGTTTCAAATAAGAGAAAGTCACAAAGTCTTAGGACTAGCCAAAGAGTAATCAGTCCTTTTTCAGATTACAGTGGCTAGGTTCACCAGTCTGTTCAGTTAAAAGGGCTTCTGGGGTCAGTCAAAGTTCAGTTAGAGCAAACCCAACCATGTCTGATTTTTATGCACGTCCCTAATGTGCCCTTAAGGAAAGCAAATACCACAGCCATTTTCCACCTCAGACTTCTTGTCTTAATTATTTATCCCTCTCTGGAGCTGTTGCTGGTGCAGAAGCTGGAAATCTTGTGCAGGTGGAGACTTACCTATTAAAATGCAAGGTTCATTACTCCTGTATCCCGTGTGTTGGCTAACCAGATGTTTCTCCATCCCTCCTTTAGCCCTGTTCCTTCATGGTTTTATAAAGGTAAATGAACTCAGGACAAAACACAGCTGTGCTCCAGGGATTATTCTGGAAGGCATATTTAATGTAGCACACAGCAGAATACTGAATAGTCATGGAAAAAGAGTAAAAATGCTACTTATAGACATTCAGTTTAGATGAGAATAAATGGGAATAGAGGCTGGGATGTTTCCTGTAAAGTCAGCTGTAAAGTAGCTGTTTAGGCTCCCTTCACATCACTGGGAAGAAAGACAGACTGATTAGTATGTCTTACCCCTCTATTTTAGGTGTTTGGTTGGTAGGGATGAACACTGTCCTTCAGTGTTAGGAAACTGTCGCTCCTTGTGCACATGTACAATTTGCATTGCTGGAGTTCAAGTCACAGTTAAGGCCATGGTTGAAATGTAAATAAGAACAATAGCTGGTTATAATTTGGAATCTCAGCAAGGAAGCTGAAGGCTGTCCAAGTGAGGAGACTGAATGGGGAATCTGGAGATTGTCCAAGCAAGAAGACTGAATGATAAGCTCTGTCTAAAGCAGATACAGCCACACAGGCTGGGGGCAGTGGCCATGGGTAATGCCATGAGAGCTTTGTTTTGAGGAAAAAATGGCTTTCTCAGGTATTCAGCCCAGCTCCAAATCCCTTGCAAAAAAATCCAACCTGGATCTAGGAGAGGGAGGAAAAAAGAAAGGCTTAATTCTTAAAGATCCCATGAAAACAATAAATAGAGTTTAACAGTCAATAGGCAGATTAAACTGGCTGTGGATCAAAACGCATCAGGAGTAAAGATTTATTGCAGAAAACTAGATGTGGAATAAGCCCCGCTCTGTTGCTGGAGCTCTGACTAACTGGTTCTAGTGAGGAAAGGGAGGGGGAAAGAAAATTACAGTCTTTATAAATAGGCATCAGCAAAGCTGTTCCTGGCATGCTTTCCTGCCCCAGTCCATACCACCCAGTGGGGTAAATATCTCATTCCAATAATACCACTGATTAAATGGCTGTGGGATAAGGAATTTAATAAATTCCACACAGCATGTGAATGGTAATCAGGCCAGGAGCTTTATGCACTTTGGCTTGTGACATATACCACTGGGATATAGGATAATTAAGGGAATATTCCCTCCTGTCTCCAGATCTCTAGTGACTTTAGGGCATGCTGAGTCTTCTGTTTCAAGGGGTATAAATAGAGCAAATGGGATGAAATGAGGTGGGATACATAGTTTGAATACCAGTCAAATCTACAAGGCAGGGGCACCATCCTCTGTAGTCTTTCACTCAAGGAACTCTAGATGTCCTGGTAAATAACTTTACTCATCCTGCATCCGAGGTGTGTAATATGCCTGTATACTTGTTTGATGATTCATTCTCACTCCTCAATATAAGGGTAAAAGCCTTTTGAGATCATATATGCTCTGTGTGCCTGGAGATGAGAGCGAGATGATTTTTTAATCCCCTACATTGCTGTTAGTCTGTTATAAGGTGTTTTTCATCTGAGACATTCAATTCTGGGCTGCACTCTGTCTAGTAAGAAGGTACTTCTTCACACTTGAAATTCATTGAATGTGTCACATGATGTGAAACCCAAACTTCAGAATCAGAATTCCCAGGCAGAAACGTGACTCATCCTGCAGCCACTGCCTATGGAATGTGCCTGAGTGAGTGTTGGGAACTCCTAGCAGTGTGTAGTTCTAATGGAAGAAGCCTGTCCAGACTGCCAGCACCTCGTCTCCTGTTCACACTGACTGACCCTTGCTGAGGAGTTTGGAAAATATAAAAGAATTGTTAACGTCCCTTTTATGTGAACATATGCCAGAAAATGCAGGTCAAATGGAGGGATTTCATCTTCCCCCAAGAGAAACTGCCTTCTCAGGCTGCTGTGAATAAGCTGGGGCATGCTAAACTTTTTGGTATCTCTTTCCAATGGACTCTAAATTCTGAAACAGTGTCATGATGAAGATAATGCCCTGAAAGGCAAAGATGTAGAAGAATTCAAGTTGTTTTTTTCTTTTAAGCTGTGATCTTTCTGTATTTTGGCAACAACTGTTTAAAAATTGTGAGTTGTTAGGTGTGTCTCAAGGCAGTTTTATCTATCATTAACCAGAACCCTGATGTTTTTACATCAACAAGCTTGCAATACAGACTTGGTACATGTAAATGGGTACATCTAGATTTTGAATAAAATTAGGGGATTTTTTATATTTTTAAAAATAATAATAAAAAAAACTTTGTAGATTTGTGGTTTGTGCAGGCAACTAAACTGACTCATATATTCAGAGGGCTCTCTCTTCCCCTATTTCATCTTTCAGCTGCATGAGTGGTAGGAATGGCTGCCGCTTCATTTAGCCTCTGGAGAAGGGGCTGACACATACTTTGCCAGTGCATTTCACAAGTCACAAGACAGGAGATCATGTATCTTGGTTCTGTCCCTGGCTGCGAGAGGAGAATGTGGCTTATGGGTCTGATAGGGGGTAATCAAAGCTCAATCAGCCTGAAAGACGTTGCAGCTGACTAGTGAAGATATAGACTTACTGTGCTATAGTCCTGCTTTCTGGCCAAGGTGACCTTTGGCAACCTCAGAGTTAGTGTTGCTCTGAAATATGGCAGCAGCTTGAACTCAACTGTCTTCTATAATTGGGATTTATGGCCTTGGTCAGTAATAAGGACAAAGAAATGTGCAATATCAATCACAGCAAGTTATGAGTACATGAACGAGAGTTAGCTCAGGGAACTGGCTCAGAGGTTACAGGAGTATTGGTGTGGGAGCAACACCCTTTTATTCTTCCCACTGGTCCCTAGAACAATCTTGGTCATTACTGTCATCGCTTCTTTAGGCTGTGTGTCTTTCCAGTCAGGCTAGAAAAGGGGTAGGATCAAAACATGCTGAATATTTTCTATTTGTAATGCTCTTGCTTTCACCAATATTTGGGGATCATGTTGCAAAGTTCAGTGGTTTTGAATAAATCTTTAGAAAACCAAGGATATCTGTTTAAAAACTTGGGAAAAAACTCTCAGAATTTGTATTTTTTAAAGTTTCTATCATATGCTGTTTCATCAAAGCACTCTGCTCAGCACTTCCTCTGAGGATGGAGTTTGCCATTTTACAGATATCTTTGTATGACAGAAGTTTCTGTAAAAGTGAGAATTTCTGCATCAGCCTTTACTCTTGAGTGGAACTTATTATCTCTGTTATCACTGCTTCCCAGTTATTTTCAATAGTTGATAAAAATCTGTTCTGTTTTCCAATGATAAACTATATTCAACCTTAGGAAACTGGTGCACAGCTTCTCAAAACCACTGGTATGCTTCTCAAAACCTTTGGCTGGTTTATATTCATTCAGTTTTTTTTTTTTGATGTGTCCCTTGGTGTATGGAATGATAAACACAGGGTCATTCTGTAGGTGTGGACATTGGTAAGATGTAGCCTCCATACCGACTAATGGATTTTTCTAAAATTATGTTAGATTACTTCTAAAACACTAATCTGATACACTTTTACACTCTTTCCAAATAAACCTAATCTTAACTTTTTGTTTTAAAATGACATATTTCCAGTGCCATTGAGAACCATCAGTTCTGCTTTAAAACTATCCAGTCTATTATGGGAAGTACAATTATTATGGAAAGTTCTTCAGTTTGTATGTTTTTCTTCTCTTTTTTTTTTCTTTTTTTTTTCTTTTCTTTTTTTTTTTTCTTTTTACATTCTTTCCCCTTACTTTTGTGTTATTTTATGTGTAAATACCTTCACTGTCACAATTGCTTTCATGAGACCAAAGGGAAAAGCAAGCACCTTTCTGCCAGGTGTTTTGAATCTACTTCTTCTCTCTTAATAAAAAGCAGAGCTCCATCTGCTCTTGAATGTGCACATCTCCACTGCCAGTCCTATCCCAACCTCACACCCCTCCAGCTGTGCACATGTTTCTTCTTATGAGACAAGTCTGTGGAGGAGGACAACAATTATTGCTTGGTCCCCATCTGAAATAAATTCCCGAGATGAAGGATGGCTTCTCAGATTGAAAGTTCTTGTAAGAATAATAATGCCTTTCAGGCCCTTAGCAGTTTAGGTTTCCTTCAAGAAGGAACATCGTCTCAGTAAAAGATGCCATAGAAAACCTATATGTTTTGTTTAATTTTATTCTTGGCAAATCTGGTTATATACAGATATGATCTGAGTGATATTTCTTACGACTCTGGTTTGGATGAAGAATGGATCATTTAAAAAGAAAAACAGCTGGTGGTAGACAAACCCACCTGCTATTTGCCCTTGAAATCGCCATGTTTTTGCAGTCAAACCTGTTTATATATTTATCATGTTTACTTTTTTTTTTTCCTGATCATACAGGAGAGGTAGCACTATGAAAGCACTAGCTTTCTTACATGATTTATTAATGTGAAAGAGAGAAATCTGGGGAAAAAAAAGTGCATAATATATGTGTTCATATTTATATATTTATATATATTCATATATATTTATATATGAACACAGGTTTGTCACTCCTGTCACTCCTGTCAGTGACACTCTGAAGGGGACCCATCCTGCAGGGCACCCAGCAGACCCACTCATGAAAACATGAAGGCAGTACAGCAGATAGATGCCACCTGGCATCTTGTTGAATCAAACGTCTTGAAACGGATTGGTCAACCACATATCCAGAAAGTTTCTAATGGATTGGTGTAGAGGTGACAAACTCATATGATTACACTTGGAAAAATTAATTCAGTTAAAACTTTACATATTTGTGCAGCTACTCAACATTCTTTTTCCTGTCTGTGTTGTAAAGTTAGATGAGTTTCCTTATGTAATATTAAATGCTTATCAATAAAGAAATGTTTGCCTATATCAGGGGATATTGAACCAGAGAATAAAGAAGGTTTCTCTCTGGAGAAACCTTCTCTATTCATGTGGAGAATGAAACTGTCACCTTTAAGTGTACTCAAAACTGTTATGAAAGTGGTAGCAGGAATGGAATTATCATAGTGGAAAGAAGTGGTGCAGTGAAGAGCTTGTAACCTGCAGAGATGAGAAAGGTGTGTTATCAGCTCTGTAAAACACTAGAGAGGCAGATCTGGACACTCCTGCCAGTCACAGACCAAATGAGAAGACCAGAAGAAAGAGCTGGAAGAGATGTCAAGTAGTGTCTTGAGTGTAAGTTAGATTCTTACAGACATCTTTGGTGGTCCTGGGAGCCTAGAGTCCTTGAGAGCTCACAGTTATGTGCTTTTGGAAGCCTCCATCTACTAATCAGATGGGTTTTGCAGCAGTACCTTGCTGCTTGACCTGTGATTCCTGTTATTTATGACCCCCATTTCACTTCTCTTGGCTGAATTCATTCCACTGTGGTCATTCTAATGGGATTCAAATTTCCTTTCTAAAATAAATGCCTGTCCTCCCTCAACCTTCTTCCTTGTGTCCACCTCAGTTTAGCAAATTACATAGCCACAGAGTATTCCCCTGGTTGCTGCCTTCTGCCATCTACCACCTGCTCACATGACAATTTTGGGTGGAAAACATTGCTTCTGTGTCCCCAACTTCTTCCCTCAGTACAATGTTTTCCTCTTTAGTTTTATTTCTTTTAGGGAAATTGCCCTTCTGGAGGAAGGTTGTGTTGTTTCTGCTGTTTTAGGAAGGCAGGGAGGGTGTTTGGTTTTACCCACAGCAGCCAGAGTGCAGTATGCTGTTTCTATAAATGGACTGCTACAGTGTTTTGTTATGAAACAGCCTTTGATATAGGAGGGCCACAGTCTTAGAGCTTCCAAATATACTTCAGCCATCTCTAAAAAATGACAAATATTTCTGTGCCCACAGGATAGGAACATATATGTTTCCAAGAGCTCAGTTGTGCTATCCTGAAATTAAACTGAGAACTGCTGTCCTAATGTTGAGAGACAAGTGTTGACTGCATCTCTTTTCCATCCCTTCTGCCTTTGAGCTTTGGAGCTGGATGCTCTGGTTTCAGTTGGGATAGAGTTAATTCTCCTGCTGGTACTGTCTCTTTGGATTCAGTATGAGAATAATGTTGATAACATACTGATGTTTTAGTTGTTGCTAAGCAGTGCCTACTCTCAGTGGAGGACTTTTCAGTTTCCCAGCCTCTGCCAGTGAGCAGGTGCACAATGAGCTGGGAGGAAGTGTGGCCAGGACAGCTGACCTGAACTGACCCAAGGGATATTCCATACCACAGAATGCCATGCCCAGTATATAAACTGGGGAAAATTGGTCAGGAGGTGCTGGTCACTGCTCAGGACCTGGTTGGGCATTGGTCAGCAGTGCACTTATACTGTGCATCACTAGCATTACTTCAGTTTTATTTCCCTCTCATTTTGGTGACTCCATTTTCATTACAATTACAATTATATTTTTCATTTATTTAAATTATTTAAACTGTTCTTATCTCTACCCAAGGATTTTACCATCTCTCTTTTTTAATTCTCCTCCCCATCCCACTAGGTGGTGGGGTGAGGTGTACATGATATTTAGTTGCCAGGTACTGTTAAACCATTTAACTGAACTGGACAGTTCTGAGAAAGAGGACAAGAAATAGGCTGAATGTTTTCCTGTTTTGTCAGAGATCATACAGCAGTCTGACTCTAAAGAAGGGAAGCTATGCAGAAAAAGAACTCTGGTCCTTCCCATTTGTAATGCGCAGTATTGGGTCAGGTCAAGGTGTAGAAGAGCTCTGCCTAATCTTAATCCAAATGGACTTGAAGTCACCTGATTTTCCAGGACCAGATTTTCTCAAGTGAAGTGCAAGAATGCACCAGTTCCAAAAATGTGGCAGGGATTTATAATGATTGCAGTTTGTGCCTCTTTAATAGACAATTGTTTATTTCATTGCTTCCTCTTACCAGCAAGATTAAGCAGAGATGGGGGAAAAAAAGAAGACATCGAAGCAATAGGCAGAACACTGAAAATTTGTAAAACAGTTTTGCTGGCAGAGGCACTAGAAAATTCTCAAGACTATACTCACAGAAATGTCCAAGCCTTTAAGGGTTTGCTTTTCAAATTAATTTTTTAGTTTTATGTGGTTTGCTCATCAGTGCCACAGCAATGGGACACGGCATTTCCCAGGGATAATTGAATATTCCCGTAATGTTGCCAGATGACCTGTAGGTCCCACAGCACCATTACTCAGAGAGACAGACATGGGACCTCAAGACAAAGGCCTTCCTTCAGCTGTCTTTTTTTCCTGTTTTCAGGAAAGCAACAGGTCATGCAAAACAAGAGACTCACGAACCAATGAGGAATTTTGACATGAAATTATGGATTCTGGAGAAACGGTTCAACCAGTCAGGGTTACAAACATTTATTCTGCGTGATGTATGTGGTAACTGTGATCCAGAAACAAAGCCATATGCCTCAGGTCTCTAAATGTATACCTAATTTTCTGTTTTCATGATATAAAAATAGTAACAATAATCTGTTTATAGACAATGGCAAGACATTCATTAACTGACCAAAATCAGTTCAGAGCATCAGGTCCTCCTGGCTAGGCATTAAACCTCCGGGAAATATTTCTGCTTCACTGTTATTGCTTCATTATTTACACTAACCATCACAACCATTTGTCTAAATATTTGCTTTTCTGATACTGACACCCTGAAGGAGTTCAGGTCAGGACATTGTTTGTCTATTGTATAGCATTGCAACATGCAAAGATTTAAGTAACTGTGGAAAAGAATAGGAAGCTTAGAAACTGAATGAGAAATGAAGGGGGCTGGCTTGGAACACCTGCTCAGTACAGTTGTTTTCTATTAAATAATACAACGTGCAGCTCTGCAGGAGGTCAGAGCAGATGATCTAATAGGTCTTCCTGCCCTTGAAATACACGGACTATGTTGCTGTGCAATTAATGTCAGTGGAGCCAGTGAAGTGAATACAGGCTTGTCCATTTAGATTATTGAAAAACCGATATTTGGTGAAATAGTTTCCTTGACCTTTCTTTTATTTCCAATAAAGGCAATGTTGTAATGGGAGGGGAAGGGAGGTATTTGGAGTCACCAAACTGGTCCACATTCCGGAGTACAGTATAAGTGACCAGACACAGATAGGCATCGAATGCCCTCTGCTCTTACTTGGTCTCATTTCCTGGGTGTTTTCCTTATTAGGCTGAATGATGAGCCAATTGTACAATAAAATGTGTCCTAAGCATATCAGCACGTTGGAATTTAAGAACCCTTCCATATGTAATGAGCTGAGGAATTACACCACAAAGCACACCTTTCTCTCAAATTGACTGATTAACATCATAAAGTTAGACTCAAAGCAGCTTGTTCTCGACCTGTATTTACCCTGAAGTGTTTTTCTTGTATTTCAGACCTGACAAAGGGCTCATGTGCCTGGAAGCACGTGCCTGCTATTTTCCAGGCATATCAGTTGGTCTAATTAAAAACCTTATGTCTTCCTACAAACTTTGCCACAGGAATTAATCTACATGGCTAAGCAGGTTTCTTTTTTTTTTTTTTTTCTTTTCCTTTTTATTTTTTTTCTGGCACAATTTTAAACCATTAGAAGCATCTTAAACATGAATGGCTTAATTTCTGATGACACTGACCATTATACCTATAGTTTAAAGCTGGTTTCAGTTTCACATATGGCAAATATGCCTTGCAGGCAGATAATACAGGAGCTAGGTAAACTTACTTTATGACAAAAAGGATTAAGGGGTGACTTAAGCGCTGCCAATAAACAGATGTGCAGGCAGAAAAATTGGATGTGTAACTGAGTAGTTAAAGAAATTGCAGAACTCAGTCCCTGACACAGAAGCCAGAACGCTGTGAATATTAAATTACAGAGGTTTTTTTGGTTGTTGTTGGGTTTTTTTTCTTGTTGGTGTAGGTATTTGGGTTTATTTTCAATTTTTTCTTTCCTTAAAGTTTAATAAAGTAATTAGTTTGATGCCAAAGATGTAGTAAATCCACATCACTTGTCATCTGCACAGAAAGTTTAGTAACCACCAACCCAGTTTTGAAGTTGCTGGGCTTAACAGAAGCAGCAGTGGAGAAGCTGGGCAGTCCATGTTCTGCTATAATTGATCAGAAAACAGTAATTGATCAGAACGGACCTTTAACTCCAATTTAAACAGGTTGGGACAGAGAAACTCTGAAAGGCAGTGAAAGGCTATTTACACATCAAGGTGACCTCTGCTCCAGTAGATGGGTTCAAAGATGCTGCAGGGTCTCCCAAGAAAAGCATCCAGCTGATTGCCTTAAGTCTTTGGAAAGCAGCAAGGTGCCAAGTTTACCTACTCATTGTGTGTGAGTCCAACATCAATCCTGAATTCAGACAAGTTTGGATTGGCCTCATTGTGGGTGGGCACATTGAAACCTTTGAGTTTCACTAAATGGTGGAGTGTTTGATTTTGTTTTCTTTTCCACTAGGCTGCCGTCCTTAGCAGGGCTGTGTGATGTGAAGAATGGGTGTTCCCAAGAGCCTACATAATACCCTGGTAATTTATGCAGAAACAAGGGCTGTTTGTTCATTTCAGTGAGACAAGGGTAGAGCAAAGTCTTGACATGAGATTCCTGGTCAGATGAATGAGGTTGTCAGAGCTGCTTTGCCAGCCCCAGGTTGAAGAGGCTGCTGAGCAAATCTCTGCCATGGTAGAAAGAAAGTATTTAACGACAAGATCTCTAATTGTCTGACAGCAGTCCAGAGAAGTCTGTGCTCTGGGAATATGAAAGAGGAGGGAGGAGAAGGCTTTGGTTGTTCGAGGCTGTGATTGATGCAGCTTCAGTTAGTTGCACCCTCTCTACTCTGACTCAAGAGCCTGTTGCTCAGATTCTCAGCCTCATGAGTTTGTGGACTCATGCATACTTTCTTTTGCTAGTACATCATAGCTACTTGAATCTAATGATAATGGGTTGTTTTTCTTAGTTTTGTTATGTTAATTTCTTAAGATTCATCCATTGAACCTACTGGTTGGTTGAAAACTGCTAGAGACCTGCAAAGCTCCATTTCATTAAATTCTGGTTCTAAGTGCTATGAAAGTAATAAAAAAACCTCTCCTCCTGTAGAGTTCTGTGCTGTAACTCATCTGGCATGTGCTTGCTAGCTGACAACTCTTGCCAGTGTTCACTCTTATGCAATAGAGCAGGAGACAGTTTCTAAGTTGGCACCTTCTCTAACTGCCAACAGTCACGTCTTATTATCTGAACACCTGATCAGGGCAAAGCTGAATATAACTTACAAACCAGAAGTCTGAAGCTTAGCCATGAAGGTTCCACTGGTGCACAGAAAATCCATGGCTCAAGATACTTATTAGGCAGAATCAAAAATTATAAATTAATTACTGCCAAAAACTTGACAATCATGAAACTAATATCTGGTAGAAACATTTTGTTCTTCTCTAAAAGATAAAAATAGAAAGTAAAAGAATAATATGAGATTTTGACTTTTTTTTAGGGTTGAAGCAAATTGTTAAAAGAAAAGATAACAAAAGCAGTTCTGACAGGGTGTTTCTCTTAGGAGATGTAACTTATTGATGTCTAAACTTAAATTCACAAACCAGTGCTTCTAATAGACAATTTCTGTGGATCATCCTGAGGTTTATCCTTTAACAAGAGCAAACCATATAATTATTATTTACCTAGATGACTGTAATTGAGAACAGCACCTTGCATTCAGTTGTTTGTTTTTCCTCTCCCAGATGTGAGATGGAGACCAGATCTGACTGACAGATTAAATGACTTTGATCCTTATAATATTCAGCTAAAACAATCATGCATAATTGAAAATATGTGTTCTAATCAAGAGTCTTTGAGAACAAATTAGTCTTCCCTTCTTCCTGCTTCTTGCTTGGTGAGTTCACTTTCAAGGTATGATAATAAATGTGTCCAAATTCAATCTTTCTTCTTAACCCTTTCCCAGAAAGGAGTCAAGGAAAAGTTGTTCAAGCCAGGCAGAATTCCAGGACATGAAGCACAGTCTAGTCTCTTAGGATGCTTCTTCACTTTATCCCTTGGCAGCTTTCATTGAGGCCTCACTGACACCTCCTAGGTGGGAAATGAACCCCTAAAAAGGCTTCTCAAGCTTAACAGGAGGTAATTTACCCTAGAACATACTGATGCATAGAGGTATTATCCTCTGACTAGATGTTTCTTTTTCTCCCTCTACCCGCGTATTAATTAGTACATTTTCACACTTCTTTTGGGAGATTTGGCTGCATATGGTATAATTAAATATCACAAATCTTGGGTGCGGAATACACACTAAGACACATTAGTCTTCAAAGAATCTTGCTTAATTTCGTTGAAATGCTATGTCAAAATTTGACAAGTTAAAATTACTTCAGCACTGCCTTAATAGAATACAACAATCAAGTAATTTACACAGAAATAGGATCGAAAAGGTGATCTTCACTGGGATCTTGATAAGTAACTGCATTTACAATATATATGCAGAATAATGTAATGAATTTTTTATTGAGAACATCAAGACTGGTTCATCTGGTTCTTGATTATCTTTTTTTGTTTGTTTGTTTTCACACAAATGGCAAGCACTGACTTAACAACCTGCCTCCAGATATCAGGTTTCATTAAAGTGTTTCTTCTTAAAACTGTTCTGGCTAGCATGAGGTACCTAATGTTAGCTGACATGAGCATCTAAAAAAGGGCACTTATATGTCTGTGTGAGCCTGGATCTTAGTAGCTTGTTTTTATTTCCTAATTCTGAGCTTCTTGCTGCCAATGACAGATAACACAGCAGAGTCTCTGAGAGCTACATAGAGCCTTGGGTTGTTTTTTCTCCAGGGAAACAGAACAAATCCACCCATATGCTCTCAACCTTACAAATTTCTACAAGAGACAACTGGATCTTCCAAAAAGAGAAAGGATACAAAGATGATATTGGCCCTTTAATATGGACAATAATCCCTTGTGCATTAGCTAACTATTCACATTTGTGTACTCATTATGAAAAGGAGACTTTTCATAATGAACCTGAAGGGAGCTAAGACATGATCTTGTGGAGTCATACATGTAGTGCTCACTTTATCCCTGGCATGGTGACAATTAATATTGTCACCTATATGATATCCAAAAAGATGGAAGTACAGACGGCCTGTCTCAACAGAGAAGTTCCTTATCCAAAGACAGCTAGAAAGAAAGCAGTATCTGGAATATGAGGGTGAAAGTCAATTTTTTGGAGATGACACAAGCTATTTGTTTCTCAGGGAACATTTGGCCATGATGGGGGGACAGGTGGGAGCACCCTGGTTCTTGAATGCAGGCCCAGATTGGTGAATTTCTTTAAGAAATTGAGCCCAAACTTGTTAACAAATACTTCTGCTCTAATCTTCCACATACCTCAGCACTCAAAACATCCATTGAGACTAAAAAGTCCTGTTACAACAACATTCAACTTACCTCTGTTTTGGGTAGTTTTCACTTGGAGCTCAGGAGGGATTGGAAATTTGTCCTGGTGAATATCCTGACCAGAATGCTGAAAGATACATTTAATAATGTGCAAAGCTAAACACAATTAGAAATGTTGCCAAATAGATATGCATAGTCTGCAGTGCCCTGTGAAGTTGCTTATACAGACAGCTCAACAGCTGATTTCACTGACTTTAATTCCATTTTTCTTAGATTAGGTCAGATGAGAAAACTGTGAGGAAAAAAGTATGTGAGTGGGGACTAGACTTGTAGGAAAGAAATAAACACCAGCCCATGGAAAGGGGAGGGGGATCTCCTGCTGGCCACAAGCCCTGCATTTCTGCAGGAATCTTCCAGGCCCGAGGACAAGAAAGAGTCAGCCTAACTTGACAAACTGGGTGTTAGTGGATAGTAGTGACCTAAAGGCGAACGGACTGTAATGCCTCTCTGGCTTGTGAGTATTCCCCACGCCACAGCTCCTGCTTTTGTAATTTGCTCTTGTCAGTTTTATTTATTGCCAATTGTTATTTGAATGCATCGGCTGCTGTTAGTGACAGGAGAGCTGTGCAGTGAGAATGCTGGATGTGCACTGTGGAAATATGTTTTACCCATTAGTGTCAGAGCAAGACGATGAAGGAAACATTTGTACTAATTTTGAGTGGGTGTTTATGCTCTTAAAAGCCACTCTGTTAAAATGACATGAAGGGGATGCAGGCAGGCATAAACCCCGGTTCTTCTTTCTTCATGATATTAAAGGAAATTTGTTCCATTTACAAGTCAGAGTATGAGTGCTCATAGGCTTTGCAGAGAACTATGTTTTCAGAGGCACAGATTGAGCTAAGTCTGGTCTGACTCAAGTGTCACTGGCAGGGATCAGCACAGTCCAAATCTGTATTCAGATACATGCCAAACTCTGGAGCAGGATAGATCTCTTTTGCTGGTCTTTTATCCCATGGGACACACAGAGAAGATGAATTTTCCATGTGATTTAAAAGAAAAACTCATCTCTTTCTCAGCACTTGTCTTTTTAAATCAAAATTTTGACATAATCTTCAGTTGCTTGTGTGTTCCTCCCTAAATATTGATAGCCAATACCCTTTGTCTCCTGGTCTTCTTGCTTCATTCCTTATTCCTTTGCCTCCTGACGAGAGAAAGAAATTATCCATCTCAGGGAATCAGCTGATTCTTTTGGATGATGGCTGGCTGGACCTGTCCCAGGAGGGAAGCTGGGGCAGGGGTTGACTGTGCTGTGTGGGAGATCAGAACAGGCACACTTCTGACACAGGTGAGGACCAGACATCCTCAGTGCTGGGAAAATGCTTCCCCAATTCTTAAGTTACTGTTACAGCGTTAATGATTGTTCCCTACCTCTAATGATTGTTCCCTGTATTCTACACCCAGCTGTCATTTCTTACCTCTTCTTTGTCAAGTGCTTTCAAGAGAGTTTTGTCCAAGACATGACTGCAGCAGGCTTGAAAAGGGGCACCTGATAATGCTATCACTGCAGCTGAACAGTCATTTTCCCTTGGCTGGAGAAAAGGTAAATAGCATTTCTAAAGCCATTAAGTGCTGTGGTAGTGATTCCCTCCCAAAGGCTCCTCTGGACAGACCAGACCAGCTAAGTGCCGGCCACTGGCAGCCTGCTTGGAGCTCATCGCATGCAGTGTTGTTGAAACAACTGTCATTTATAAATCATTCTGGGGCAACTCCCACTTGACCATCCAAGGTATTTCACCCCAGGGATGGCTTGCAACCACAGACAGCACAGCAAGTGGGTGGGATGTATTATTTTTCTCTTTAGCATTACCTTTTTTTTTTCTTTACAGTATAGCCCCATTAAGCTGTTGAGTGCTTTCTTGACCACAATTGACTTAGGATAAATCTGGTCTAGCAGAAAAGGCATGATGAGATTTAGCAGCTGGAAGTAAATTTGACATGAATTTAGTCTAGAAATAAATTTCAGATTACTAGTTTTTAAACAATGGAAGGTGTTTAATCATTCCAACAAACTCTCTGGACTTATGTTGGGATTTCCCAAACTTGGAATATTTTATGAATATCTTCTTAAAATCTCTGCCTTAGTTTCAATTAGAAACTTGAACTAAGTAGCTGAATGCTAAAAGTTTGTTTTGAATTCTTTGGCTTTTATACACAGGAGATCAGATGAGAGCTCATGGGTGCCCTTCTGATTCTAAAATTCACAATTATTCAGTTCATCTAAGCCCTTTTTGGCTTTAGCTTATGCCTGCTTTCTTACATTTTCACTCCTGGTATAAAATCTGTATCTATGCTGAGTATGAAGCTTATTGCTATTTATTTGTGAGCTCCCCAAGTACCTTCTAGAGGAATTATCTGTGGGTGAGTATAACTCTAAAGCTATTGCCAGTGTTGTCCTTTCTATACTCTGTTCAGATATCTGAACACTTTCTCAAACTGAGCAAGGTAAATAAAACAAGCTGTAGCAAGTCTCCCATGTTTTATCTCTATCTCTGTCTTTTCTAGAAGGGTGGACTGTATTTGTAGTAAGAAAAAGCTCAGACGTGTTGCAGTCAGAAATGAAGGGTCAAAGTTTTTCCTCAAATCTGTTACAGGCAAAGATGACTGTTTTTCCCTCTGTACGAAACACATTTTTTCTCAAAGTATCCTCATGTGTAATAAGCGTAGCTTTAGGGTTGAGATTTGCATAGTTTATTTAGGTGCCCCTGAGTGGGTCTATAGACGGTTTGAAGCAGGAAGGAGCTTGACACAAAAAAAAAGATTTTGTGGTGCCTTCCTGCTGTTCCATGCACAGCTAAACAACTTCACACTCTGAGAATGAAATGGGAAACAGGGCTGACAGGGATCTAAAAGATATATAGAGTATCTCATTGGCTCATTGCCAGATTTCCACTCCCTAACCTGCTCCTGACAGATATCAGTGTAATTGTCACTTTCCTCCTCATTGACGTCTACCCAGAGCTCCTAGCAATAAGATAATAGTTTTCTTATTGTCCAGTCCACCCCTGCCCTCTCCAATTCTTATTCCTTTTTTGTGTCACTGGGGCTGCCTGTTGTTCTGCCACCTCTCCTTGAGCGTCATGACTGCCCCTTTATGGGAGCAATAACCTTCTTACATCCTTTTGCTTTCTCCTCATGGTACAGTGCACACCTGTGTGCTCTCATGAGAACAGTGATACCCTTCTACACATTGCTCTGTAAAATATTTTGGTATCTTTTAGACATTGTGACATCTCATTAAAAGAAATAAAATAATAAAACCAAATAATCCTCCCTGTATAATCTGCTGTAGAGAAAAAGAGTTGTAACTGAGTTTCTTTTGGATTGAAGTAAGGGAGCCTGAGAATCAATTTATATCCTTAAAGCCAAGACCATGCTAGTTGTTAACTCAATATGAGGGCTTAAGGCATTAAATATGTCTCTTTAAGCACTTTGCAGTTCTTAATTTCCTTACCACAGGGAATCACTTTTCAGTATCAAGTCTGAATAGCCTGTCTTCTCTGGAAAAACACTCGACTGCATCTTTCTGATTTTAATAAAGTTTGGGTTAGACAAGAGATGTTAACAGCTTATTGAACAATGGATGTAAATACAAAAGGTCAGACTTCAGCCATGAGACCAACGTCATATCACAAATTCATTGACACAGCTCTGCTCACCCATGGAAGTGGGCAGGCTGGGATGTTTGAGAATGGATTTTTTCAGTATATTAATTATTGCTTCAGATGTAGTTCCTGCTATCCTTTAGGATAGTACTTTTGAATTCTCAAGAAGGAATGAGGAGAATTGGGTTGGTTATTGTATTTGTCTGCTTAATTAAAGGTTTGAAAATTGATTTTTTGTAATTTAAGCTCTTTTTTAAAGGAGTTTTTGTGTGTGTGTGTGAAATTGGTAGTGCTAAATGTTTTGCCTGCAGATGTCCCCAACCAATTATAGTTCAATTCAGCACCTGGGTTATCCAGGTTGACAGACTGAATCTCAATGTTGGTTCAATGGAGTCATGAGTGCTTGAGGTTCACAGAGATTAAAGAGCAGAATAAAAGGGAATGTTGGTATCAGCAGGATGCAGGAATGGGATGTGGGGACTACAGAAGCATTGGTGGGTGCTCTGGTTATCTGTGAGATTCTCCCACAAAGCCTTCAACTGTACAAATTATGAAGACCCATAAACACTGTTCAAGGGAAAAAATAGCCAAAAAACTAAAATAAAACTAAAGGTCTAGGACTGTAAATCCTTTCATTTCATATCATTCAGCTGCTTACTTCCAAGTAATCACCATGGCACAAAAGTCCAAATATCATAATAGGTCCCAGACAATTCTTAAAAGTGCTGATGAAAATGATTTCACCCATAAACAGTTGGAGTGTTACCAACCACAGAGGTTTATTTGTTTTTTCCTGACTGTCTTGTCTGTTTCTTCCTGACTTTCCTTTTTCCAGGACTTGATGTTCATGTCCATAAGACATGAAGGTGTTCCCTGGAAAAGTTTACTTCTGTTTGCTTTGGCATTGTTAGCTCTGGCAGTGTGGTACTGGTTACCTGGGAGAGACTTTCCATGTTGTAGAAAGACAATGAGTGTTTACAATGAAAGCTGCAAAACTGCACAGTGAGATGTAATATCTCAAAACATGGAAAAGCAAGACACACACAATACTGCTGTTTGCTTTCTGATATATGTTTTATGTAAGAGAACTCCTCCAAAAAGCAGAAGGATTTGTGTCATGCTGTAACCCATCTAGCCTAATGTATTCAAAACAGTTCTTGATATTTCTTCTGGAACAATAACTTCTTGTGAAATACACTGTTGATTTTTCTATAAAAGCAACCAAATTAAATTATTCCCCTCCCCCCCCCCCCCCTTTTTTTTTTTTAATTTGCAGGACTTACAGATTAACTGTTCCAATGATTTTTTAAAAGCTAATTGATTTTGGTCAACTGCTTCCTAGGAATTTGCCAGAGAATTTAATACTTTGGAGACTGGATGGAGAGGATGAAGGGTAAATGTTTGGTTTCCTAGAAGAGCTTTTTTACTAAAGGACAACTGCAGCTAGCTTTGCTTTAGAGCTGAAATGTATCATTTAAATGAAAAATTTACCTGCAGAAGATGTCCAGAACATTCAGCACTGATTTTATCAAGGATAGAAAAAGCAGTCTGTGAGATTTGCAGCCTTTTCTATCACAGGGAGCGGTGATAAGACACATACACACAAAACCCCCCAAATCTAAACAAACCGAGAAACCCACCAGAAGGCAAACCAAAACAAAACCCCACAAATAAAAAATAAAAACAATACCACCCCCCCGACTCAAACCCCAAAACCTTAATATTTTTAGGAGACAGGAACATTTTAGGAACAGAGCATAGGATACAATATCCAATTAGTCCCATGTGGGAATATGTTGGGGAAGAAGGAGCTGAGACTTGGTACTCCTTCTTGCATTCTGTCTGTTGCTGCCACGAGCTGACTGCTGTCCTATGAGACTGGTGCTCCTCAGCCCTTGCTGGCCCCAGGCTCATCAGCTCTGAGCAAGTGACAAGCTGTAGGTCACATACAATGCAGCTCTCTCTATCAGATGGGACAGCAATGACAGTGGTATCAAATGCACCTGATAATCCTGTGAAGGTTTTGAATGAGTCAGGGACTATTTTCCACTGCTCAGATGATCCCTCTGCACTGGGGAGAATCAAGGATGAAGAGGGATTTTGTATGCTGCCTGGCAGAAAACATACAATGATCTGAGTAGGACTTTGGAAAATAGAGAGAAAATCAGGAGGGAGAGAACAAATCTGCAATTATGCATAGGAATATGGGGCTTATGTGGAGAAATGAGTCTGGAAAAAACAGCTTTACTTCTTCAGAAGACCTTGAGACAGGCATGGTGGCAGGGAGTCTGTGAGCCCTCAGAGGGATTCCCTGCCTCCCCCTCTGCCTTAGAAAAAATGCAAATAGTTGGATTCAAATGTCAGAAAAGTAACATGAAATTCTAACAGTAAAAGGTTGGAGTGGCTCTGACTGATATTGGAGGAAGAAATGTAGTTGTCTCCACATGCCTGCTCGGAGAGATGGGATTCTGTCAAGTAGTGAGGGAGAGGAATGCTGTTATGGTTGAAGCACTGACTGTAAACAAATAGGAATTGAGCACTACACTTAATGTAGTGCAGACCCTCTGAGAGACAAGCACAGGATCTGTTGTGCAAGGGGCTTTGAGATTATGCACAGGACTATATGACTGATATTAAAACTAGTAACACACATACCCTTTGCTGTGCATGAAGCATATCTGTTGTATTTTTCAGTGCTGGAGTTTTTTGTTCTGTAATTTTGGGGGTAGATCCTTAGAAAACATACATTTCTGGACCTCAGTGTCAGAAAGAATGTTTTCCTACCACATAATCTCCCTGCTGTATAGTCTGTGGCAGTCAGCAGGGAAGGAAGCCCAGCATCACGGCATGTTCTGTGCATTTTCTGGAGCTAAACAGGAAGCCATTTCAATGGGACTTACGTGGCTTTATACAACCACTGCATCTGGGCCCTCCAATGAAACCTCTGTATTAAAAACAACAACAGGCCCTAGATTTTTGCCAGCAGGGAAGAGGAATTATAATTGTGTCAGGTGCATTCCTCCCAGCAGGCTCCTTTAGGACTTAATGGAGGATGGTGAAAAAGAGCTTGATGGTGGAGATGCAATATATAGAGACATGCAAAATGTTCTCTGCCTGTGGCAAGAAAGGCTATCCCTGGCAATGAGGCCCTCTATTTCCTTGCACAATTGATAGGAATCACCTGTGATTTCAATGATAGCCTTTTAGAGCTGTAAGGGGCTCTGGGGAGTGGCCTGCACTGCACTGCCTCGGAGCAGAGGGTCAGACACTCCCATGTCTGCCAGGCATGTTCCCATCCCTGTTTGGATCAGGCTGTTTCCTGATACAGGCTGGGCTGCTGGGACCAGGCTGTGTCCATGAGCATGGCTGGTGGGACTGTGGGCGTGCAGCATGTTCTGACAGATGCTGGGTGGGAATGGCTGCAGAGGGAGGGAAACCACTAATGAGAGGAAGGACAGCAGGTGGGGAGCTGGACAACATCCTTTGCCATGGCAAGCCTGATAAGGTGGGTGTTTACTTCTGTGGGAAGGAACAGCTTTCCAAATAAAAGATTAACTGCTAAATGATCTCATGGTAACAGCCCTGAGCCATTGCTAATTTAGCCGCTCTGTGTAAAACCAAGCAGGGAGGTAAAAAGGGTAATATTCCAGTCCCAAACACTGCTGGCTGACATCAGTGTGTGATCCTTGCGTCTCCACAGAGCTCAGTGCACTCATTACTGTTTCACTGTTTTTCATCTTCGAGAGGCTTAGGCCGATCCTCCTTGCTGGAGACTGACAAAGGGTCAGCCAGCCTAAAAGCAGAGTGGAATTTTTTCCCCAGCTATGTTTGTTGGCTTCAAAAAAAAAACATTGCCTCTTTTAGCAAGTCTTGCTGCACTCAGTAGACACCCAGAGGAGAAAAGGCTGAAGCAGAAGAAGGATAAGTTGGTTTTCATTCCCTACTACCTGTGCTGGGGACATTCAACATTTCCAGGGCATGAGAGTCAATGTTGTGTTACAGATCTTGACCAGCTAACTTCTGTCAAGGAACTGGGGCATATGTTTGTATTTCCCCATGACCTGACACAAAGCTGGCTGAATCTGGCAGCTATTTAATAGTATTAAATAGTCACTTTTCATTGTGTTAATATTCATTTGTGCACATGCTAGATCCAGCATGGCTGTCACTAACAGCATCAATAAAAGGTCCATCTATGTCCACAATCATGAGACTCTTGTCTCCAAGGATTGTGCAAATCCTGTCTGCGAACACTACTGGTCATCGGATCCAAAACATTATGGATTTCTCCTTGGACTATGTAGCAGCTTGGAAAACAAAAGCAGCTTCTGGACCAGCAGTTCTAAGAGACTTTTCATGGAGAGCATCCAAGGAAGTCTCTTCATGTTTATTCCAACTTCCATCTGAGGAGACATCAATATGGACTTTGGAAAAAAGGATCCCAATGATGTCAGCAGTAACAGCTCAGAGAACCACTTTCAGCCTCATCTGTTTTTAGAAGTCATTTGTAAAGTCTTTTGCAGTTGCAGGAATGGTTGGTGATCTTCACCATCTTTCCCTCTCTCTGCAGGTACACTCTTCTTTTTTGGCTTTTAATCACAGTTCTTGTAGTTTGTCAAAGGGTACTTCAAAATGTCTATCCACAGAGGATATAGAATAAAATTCCTCCCTGGATTGTCTGTGTTTGTCAAGGAATAGCTGTGATGACTGAAGCAATTCTGTCTCATCTTGAGTTTCTTGGTCTTGAATTGTCAAAACCACCAGTGCCTGAGCTTGGCTGGCTTTCTCCTGTGGTCCTGTCTGCTTCTTTCTTCAGGCTGTTCTGGGTTTGGAAGACAGCCCTGGAAAACACTGGTTCTCTGGGTCAGGGAAAGGGAATGGGCCCTCTCTTTCCCGCCTAAAGTCTGCCCATTCCTAAAACCTAATACTTGAGTCCTTCCCTTGAATTTTGATGGGCAAGATCTCATGAGCTGGGGATTTCCCTGGGGATTTTTTCCCCCCAGTATGAGCAGAGACTCTGTGCTCTCAATGAGCAGTGTGGTGAGCGCTGGTTGCAAACCACAAGGGTTAAGTGGCTTGTCAGATCATGGGCGGTGAGAAACTGCCGCATGTGTGTGGTCTTCCCTTGTTCACACTCAAGTGTTTTACCAAACAAAACCCCAACAAACAACACACAAAAAAACTTCTTGTAAATCTTGAATTCCAGGTAATGGCTTGACCTGCACCTCATGTGAAATCACAGTGACGCTTGGTAGACAGTCCCTTTCACATCCCTGGGATTTTGTGCAAAATACTGTGAATACAAAATAACCTGGGGCCACCTGTGGGTTTTCTTAAACTAAACATCCCACAAGTGTGAGTAAGTGCATTCTGACAATAGCTTAAACCAACAACACAGCTCAAGGCAGAGAGAGGGAAAGCCTCTTTGGGGAAACTGACATCTACAGACTTCTTTATGAGATATAATCCCCTCTTGCCTTAAGACTGGCCTGGGCTGGAAACCCAACAAGAGTTGGACTTTGAGGGATTTATAATGGATGTTAACATGATTTGGATCACAGACTCGCTCCTGAGCTCCAGCTGGAAGAACAGTAATATTTTATGCTCTGTTGTGCAAATTTATTGAAAGAGTCAGGCCTATCCCACAGACCTTGCAGTGAGAGTATATGAACAGGAGAAGGGAAGTTGTCTTAGGCCCAGTATTAGCAAAGCGTACTGGGAAAGGCTAAGTGACTTGCTCAAGGTCAGGCAGGGATGTTTGGGCACATCAGCAAGCTGAACCCAGCCCTCTTTATGTCTCAGTCTAACACTTTAGGCACAGAAACATAGTTTTCCAGAAGGAACAACTGGCAGATTAAGAAGTAAAGTTTTTTGGTTTGCTTTTATTCTCTTTTTCCTCTTTTCTTCCCACATTTGATGTACAGGAAAGAACAAATTAGCTCATTTTAAACCAACTGGAATTTTCACCCCAACTTGAGCATATTTTTCCAGATTCAAAGCCATTTGTTCAATATTTTTGTTTCTTAATCTTATTTTCTATGAACATGAGACTCTCTTCCTCCCAGAACCGTGTGTGCCTACAAGGGCCAAACCACCACTTGAAAGGCTATTCCTGAAGTATCTGGGGCATGTCCAGAACCGGGGAACACTGAAAAACTTGCAGACAACCTTGGCCTCTCACCCTCTGTTTGCATATCAAGTCAATCTGCAGAAAACATATTCCAGAAAAATGTTTTAGATTGCAGAGGGATGATAGAGACCTTTGAATAACCTCAGGACTTTGGTAGCTTCAAGAAAATGGAAGCTGATTCCAAACCCATTTCTGGTGTGGGGTTTGGTTTGGCAAAAACAAAGTCTGACTGATGAGGTTTGGCCAAACTGAGCCTTCAGTTTTCTAGCCAATCTCTCGTTCAAGAGATCGTCAGGTTTTGGGTGTGCTTCCACACATTTGAATTTCCTCACTGCTTGAAGCCTCCAGGAAAAATAGAAACAGCCAGAAGTTCCTTTTGCAAGCACATTGAGTCAAATACAAATTCAGGAGTGGTGCAGTCTTTTCTAGATATGTGCAGCCATGGCATCAGATCAATGAATGCTGTACCAAACAAAGCACTTGCTCTTACTTCTTAGCACAGCAACAGCAGTGAAATTCTTTATATCCTGGACTTTCTAAGGCACTCATGCCTTTTGGGAGATGTGTAAGCATTGGGCAGGATGGTGCTGATGGGGAAAAAAACAACTGCGTTATGTCTTCCTTGGAAAAGTATGGTCTGGCCCTGTTCCCCAAGGATACACATCACATCCCAGACCCATGCAGACAGGCATCTGCAGTTTCAGTCTCTGGCCTATTCATTTTGTGCTGGGATTGGTAACTGAGGTGTCAGTTGTGCTGACAAGCTGTTGTCAATGGGGAAAACACATGGCTTTTTCTGGCCCACATGGAGGATGTGTTGGTTTTAACCCCCATGAATCATTGTGCTGAATACAATCTTCACACCTCAGACAACTCATCCTAAAATACTGAAATAGCTCAAACTGTAAAAATGGCTCTGAAATGTCCCAGATCTGGTGTGTGGATGTTTCTTCTGGAGTCAACATTGCCAACAAGGGCTGTGAGAAGACTTTTCAGAGGTGTACATTGCAGCCAGACAAGATAGAGTGGAAGAATCAATGTATTATGCAGGAGTTTCCTTCACGGTCTTTGCTGTCCTGCTGGTGGAGTACAGAAGTATCTTTATACCTCTGGAGTCTGAGCAGTCTCCAGCAATTCCAGTGTTTCAGGGTGCCTAACAGGTGCTGATGATCTGCATCTCAATTTATCTTTTTTTTTTCTTATCTTGAGGTTCATTTGTTGGAGGTCTCTGTCCCATTAGCAGCCTTCAGTTTTCCTGTTATTGAATTCTGCATTTTTGCAGAATCCCAACTTGCTACTGAACTTATAAGTCTGTGTTTTGCCTTTCTGTTGGAGATTGCAAAGAGCAGACACGTGGAAATCTGTTGAACATAATTTTAGAACTGAGATTCATCAAAAATCAAAAGATTTCATCATTTCAGAACAGAACTTTACTTCCAAGGACCATCAAAGGTTTAACATTTCTATGAGAATGAACTTCCATATCAGTGTCTTTCCTGGCAGTTCCTGACCCATTCAAGGTCTTCCTCCATGGTTTAATCTGTTGTTAGTTGTTGGAACTCTGGAGGCTGAAAATTTCAGGCTTTCTGAGCTGAGGGGTGCTGACTCTCAGATGTTTTAGTATATATTAATGTATATAGGCCAAGATAGAAGATTCAAAGCATTGTCTGATTTCATCTTCTTCTTCCTTCTTCTTCATGGATTTGGGTGGTTTTCTCTCATTAGGTGAAAGGAGCCTGCATTGCTGACCTTGAGTAGTCATTATAAATCAAAAGTATAAATAATATAACTGTCACCTTAGTATTAGGCAATTATCTCTTAAATAGCCTTAGTAAGAGAGAGAGAAGCTCACCATTTTACCTTGTTTCTCTAACTTGTAAGAGCTCACGCCTCGTGAGACTGTAAATACTGTAAATAGATAAGATATAATAAATAACCAAGACCGAACTCGAACTTAGCATTTTCCGAGTGTTATTCATTCTGACCTTAGCAATGCAGAAAAGAAGCCTAAACCATTACAGTTAGTCTCCTTTGGTTTCTTTTCTGGGTTTGGTTTTCTCACAGCTAGTCCAGGTTCTCCATGACAAAATGATGCTGCCTACCACTTCTTCCTTTGGACACGGCTCTCTCTGAAGTTCCTTCTTCCCTTCCTGCCATGGGCACATTACCTATAACCTGACCCCTTTCATTCTTTTCATTGCTCTCAACCTTTCTTCTTCAAGTAAGTAAAAAATCAGGCTCTTTTGGTTATAATCACCTCCTTAGCTTGTTAATTGCAATCATTATATTTAAAAGCTCCTCATTGTTCCCAGATTGAAGGATGCATCTTGGCCAAGATTAATAAACACCAAAAAAACATTCACAGCACAGCATAACACTTTTGTAGTAACTTCACAAACACAACTGGAATCTGTGAGAATGAATTGATTTCCTGGAGGAGGAGAGCCCAACATAAAAACTTTCTGATGTTCATGGGCAGGAGGCTGTACACTGAGCCAGCATGTGCTCCAGCCTTAGCCAGGTGCTTCAGGCACTTGGACAATTTGATTTTGGATTCTCCCTGCCCTGGGCTGGGTAATTGGATTCCTTACTTCATTCAGTTCCCTCAGAGCATGTTCACTTCAACTCTACCCTCCCAGATCCTGTCTTGCCTCTGCAATCCTTGTTTTGTCTATTAATTGACCACTAACCACCTCACTGCCTGCCTCTCTCTAGAGAATCACTGTGAAATGGGAATCTTTCTCCCCCACTCATGGCTATTCTTCATCTGCTTAGATAGTCTCCACAAGAAGCAGGCCTGTTTCCACCTTTGGTTTTGAACACTATGTGAAAAAAAGAGAATTTTTTCAGTGTCTGCACATGAGTTTTATTATAAATGTGCAAGTGAGGACTGAAAATTAATGAAAAAAAGCCACATTAAAAAAAAAAAAAAAAGGATCAGTGAGTTCCTAAATTTTAAGGAGAGAAGTAGACACTGCTTTAAACAGAGACAATATTCTTGTGTTTGTGGTTCCAGCCCTGAAAGTAGCAGCTCAGGTCCAAGCACAGACTTCACAGGTGTCTGCTTCTTTTGTCAGACTCTGTTCTTTCCCTCTGCCTAAGCTTTAAAGTTTTCAGAAACATATTGTTTGAAGTTTTCCTTTTGCCAACCCATCAGCCAGAAAGTCAGTGGGAGACAGAGAGAGCCATAAAAGGTAATAAATAGCTAAATAAGTAACACGCAGAAATTCCTCACACTCACCTCTGTATTGGCAAGGGAAGATGCAGCTGACAAGGGAAGATGCAGCTGACACGGATTAGCTGAGCATGAGTTTAAGCTAAAAGCTTCGGAGATAATTAACAACCCCCCCAACTAATTCAGTTGATCTATTCCTTTTTGTTTTCTTGACTCACAAGTGAGGACCTGTTGCTGTTGCTTTTTTTCTTCAGTTCTCAGGAGAAAATTACTTAACAGTAACTAATAACACCAAAAATCTTGTTGCCTCATGGGGCTTCTTTCTGCAGCATTATGTCACTCATTGCAGTGTGCAGGAAACAGAAAAAAGTTATCTTTATTTCTGCATAGTCTCTGCCTCTGGGCTGGGTGAAACTGAAGTCACACAAACCTGCAGAGCAAAAAAAAGGGACAGGGTGAAAAACATTCTCCTGCTCTCTTCACTTTCCCTTTGCAGCAGAGGAAGAAAAGGTTTTGTTTCCATGTGGAATATTTTTCAGATATTTCTTTGTCAAGAGTGAATTTGAGCTTAGGAAAAGCTTAGTTCACTTCCCCAGATCAGCTGCAATTCTCCAGTGCACCTTTGTCCACTTAAGCCTGGGTTAAGTCATCTCTTCCCTCTTCTAATTTGTGCATAGTTCAGGCCCTGTCCTCTCTAGGTAGAACGGAATAATTTAAGTTATTAAATTCACGCACTCCAGGATCCAGCAAATTCCTCTGTCTTTTCCAATTCCTGTACATCTTCCAGAACCAAGTGCTGTTTTAACCCTTCTGAGTGGCCTGGGCTGCACCTGCCAGAAACAAAGACCTTGAGTCCATAAAATTCCTCTCTATATGCAGACAGCTCTACTTGAGTGGTTATCTTTATTTCAGGCAATGGATGAAGAACAGTGTTGTTCCCTCTGCTCTGCTGAACGTAGGAGTCTTTCTGTCATATTGCCAAGCCTGGAGGGGTGGGGGGGGGGAAGCTAAGTTCTGCAACTCAAGGGGACAAATTATATTTAGCTGGAAATTCTGAGTTCCCTGGGGCAAATAATCTCTTCTTTCTCATTTCACCCAGCTCTAAAATGGGAATAACATACTTTATCCATGTAGAATGGAGATGTATGATTCCACAGCAGAGAGGAGAGGTTTGTGCCTGCTAACTGTATAAATATGTAGATTCAAAACTATTTCTGGATACTCTAAGGAACCTTTTTGAGGATGTACAACAGATCATGGACTAACCAAACTTGTTTTGAGGATTCTGTTTTTGGGAAGGGACACTTTCTCATGCAGCCACCCATGCTGTAGGTTTATGAAGTGTCTGAAATAGCCAATGAGTCAGGTGTCCTAGTGAGGGCCCTGACATTCACATGGAGTTGAAGCTGACCCATCTTTCACATTGAGAAACTCCCCAGGGTCCCAGCTGGTCCAAGCAGAAGAAACACAGACATCTTTTGCAGTCTAAAACTCTAGGCTTTATGTTTTCTATGGTTTAGAAAAATTGTGAGTCGCAGCCCAATGCTGCAGCATATGATGCATGTATGATGGTCTAGCAAAAAAATTTCTTTTTTACAGTTAGCGTTGCACTGAGAGGCTTATCCTTTCTCTTGAATCATCCAGCCGCTCTTAAAGCAAAACTATCAAGAGAGAGAGGTGGTCAGAATTCCCTGGTGTAGCAATTTCTATGTCTGTCTTGGAGTGGAGGAACCTGAAGAACCAAAGTGTCCATCTTAATAAATTCCAGGAGGGTTTAGAGTGTAAGCTGAATTCTGCAAAACAATGACATGATTAGCAAGCTTCCAAGAATTATCTCATAATAATTCCCCCACACAAGCAGACTGCTCTCTGATTACGTGACAAAATAGCATAAATTAATGCATCTTTTCCTGTGTCTAGTCATGTTGGGTCTTTCAGTCTATGGAAGACCCTTTAGTCCAGCTGCAGCTCATAAGAATTGCTCTCAGCCTTGTTTACTCTTTCTTTGTATTGATAAATGAATCAGTGTCACTGCAGTTAGTTAGGTTCCCTTAGTTTGTCTTATAAAAACTGCCAGCAGTTTGAGGTGATGCTCATAGGGGCTGGATACAGCTACAAAATAAAAGCTTTTGTCGTCACTGATCACCACGTTTAAACCACCGCGTGTGTTAAGCAGGAGGTGTTCTGTCATGGTGTAGCATTGCTGAAGGTTCAGATTGACACAACACAGGTTCTTGCTTCTTCCCTCATTCCAATCTGGACTTTGCTATCTATGAGTAAGGAGATAACTTCTTCACCATTCTCATGGGCATTTTAACCCACTGGAGGTGAGGATAACATATCATTCTTCCTAGCAAACCGATGACAGATACAAAGGATTGAACCAGCTGCTCTGAGAAAATATGAGCTGTCTGTGATACATATATTTTGTGGAGGAACAGACTGACTTGAGCCTATCATCTGTCTGCTTTTTGTTTGTGTAGGTAGTGGGACTGGCCCCACATCTACAATAACACCACCACTGATGAAGTAAGCAAGGAGAGATTTGTAGTGAGAGATGACAACCCTGGTTAGAGCAACTGATAAGAGGCAAAGACCAGGCATTTCTTGGGCCTGAAACTGAAGAAGCAACATTCCAGCTAACAAAGATGGGTAAAACTGGCTTTGCAGCTTGGGCTGAATTGTGATTATTAGTTTGATGCTTGGTGAGACAAGGGTATATGGCACCTACAAAAGTGAAAGAGATGTTAACAGAAGTGGCAAGTTAATAATTTCTGTGTCACAGAGACAGACGGAAATTGCTTTAACTGTAGCATAGAAAAATTGACATAAAATCAGCATCTCCGTTGTGCTGTAGTTTTGAGGATGAAGTAGAGTTAAGAATTTGACATCCAAAGCTCATCTTTTGAAGGTGTATTGTGGAATGCCTTTGAAGATCAAGACTAAGAAGCCAAACAGAGAGTGGTTACATTGTGAAAAATGTTCTCCCACTGGCTGTTTCTGTCTTTCACTGAGTGTCTGCGTGAAAATGCTCTGGTGCACAGTGGTTGATGGGTTTCCCCACATACTTTCCACAAGGGCATTTGGTGCTTTGGATAGAATAGATCACGTTCTGGAATGAGTACATGTAGGATGCAAGGCTTTGATGGTTTCTTTTGGATGGGAATGGGGCTCTTATTCTATTAGGTATGTACATGTGTCAGCAAGTTTTAAATCTATTGCTTTGGAATGGCCCAGCTCTGCTTGGGATATGTTTGCCATGAGAAATTTTGCTTCTAATAAAGTATTTTGTGAGACAAGGGCAATTTGAAAAGTTCAAAGGGAAAGTTTGAGGACAATTTCTCTTAAATGATCATCAGCTAGCAAAGGCTGTAGTTCCAGGATATTCTGGACAGACTCCAATCTAGTTTGAAATGTGATAACAAAGTGTGCTGTCAATAGGATTTTTCTTTATTATATTGCAGTGTATTTTACATATGTTCTTCAGGAGGCTCATTTACATTTGTGATCTCTGTCTGTTGAGGAGTTACCTTGTTTGCTGAATGTTTAGGGGCTGGTACTGTGGTTATCAAGAATATTGTCTTCACTGCCAATCTGATAGTGTCTAGAGGTTTGGCTGAATATTACACATTTCAGGGAGTGTTTTGGGTGGTTGCTATGTTTCTGAAGTCAGATCTGCTAGTCCTTGTTTTTTTCAATCTATAAGTTTATTTTTAGGCTGCCATTTTCAAGGTGGACTTGGTGTCTGGGAATCATCTAGAGAAAATTAGATGTTTTTTGACCTGTGAAAGAGTACTGGGAAAAGCAGAAATGCAGCCCTGACAGAAGGGTACTATTGAACACTTGCAGACCACCTTTCTCCTGAGAGCACAGGTCAAAGCCCACTATACCAACTTTGCCCCTCATGTAACAAAGAACTCTCCCCTCAGAAAGGTTTCAGCCCCCAGTTTCTCTGTCCACAAGGCTGCACTTGTGCAAAAACATGAGAGAGACACCTTTAAATGAATTCATTGAAGAGTCATTAACTCAGTAGTAAATCACTCCTGGTAAGAAAGCCACCTTGTGTTGAATGCACCTGTCATGGTCTAGAGTCCTACCATACTCATTTAGCCAAATAACTCCCTCTGGTAAGCTGTGGTCCCAAGGCAAATCATAAATATCCATCAGGTAAAGGCTATGCGGAAAATGCAGCTGTGGACAGCTCCAGGGAGGCTGAATCAATAGCACAGCTGGTCAAAAAAGGATGGAGAAGGGGGAAATACTGACAAATATCTGCCTTCAATTTAGTTTCTGTCTGAGACTGTGAATTTATGTTTGTCAAAATAGTCTGACTGCCTCTGGATGATAGCTCCTACTGTTTCTCTTTAATGCAATGCATAGTTAGAAAGTCATAGTTGTCTCAGTACTAAATGCCCATCACTTCAACCATGGGGAGAGAGTAAAAGGCATTGATGTGAGTGTGGTATGGAACTGACAGACAAGGTAGGAACTGCAAACCCCTGTTCTGAAACTTCTCTTCTGCTTTGTAGGCACTGAAATAATAAATTGTGCTAAATGATAGATTTGTCTTCTTTTGTGTTCTTAAAGATGACATTTAGAATTTCCACAGGTTCTGCCAGAGCCATGAGTCTGTATCTAAATCCTTCTTAAATGGACTCAAATCATCTCCAAAAGTTTACTCTCAAGAAACAACTGATGTGAATTGACAGCATCACACCCAAAAATTGAAGGGGAACCATTTAAGCAGATTTAACACCTTCATGGTGACTTTCATTTCTTTTCTCCTGGTGGCTGCAGTCAACCCACATTTGGAACACATGGTGACTGACACCAGGCAACTATAACAGATATCTCTAGTTTTAATTTTCTCACCCTTTTATTGTACAATTAGTTCTAGAGCTTAGACCTGGCACTGGAATCCAGAGGACTCTTGTACCAAATAAAATGATTCCAAATTGATTTATATTTTTTCCCCTACTAAAAGTGAATCTGGATTGCTTTTGATGTTTTGGTGACTGTGATGCTGGGAGCACACACTCTTTCTATGAAGAGCACTAAAACTGAAATAACCATATGGGTGAGCTTGGCTGGAGCTGAAAGCTCTTAGTTTTGTGAATGAGATTAAGAAGGACACTCAGGATGAACATACTGCACTGAAAAATCCTTTCCTGTTTTAGTAACAACTCTGGAAAAGCAATAAGGAAGCAATTTAAAGCAATTATTGCATTTGTATTAGCTTTTCACAAAATGAGTTTTCTCTTGTATATCTTACCTGCTCCAGAGGTTTAAAATAGAGCACTTTGTATGGTACATTTCCTTCCTGATTTGCAGGTCAGGATAATTTTCTGGCTATTGTTCTGATTACTTTAAATTATAAACATAGAAGCTTTTATTATTTGTCTCAGAACAATGCATTCCATAGAAAATAGAGCTCTGATAGTTTCAAACATTAAAAAGCCCCATGCAGCATCACCCCAAAATAGTAATAATGTTAATATTAAAAAGAGTAATAATAAAGATAATTCTCTTAAGATATATACTGAATTTTGAATCTTAAAGCTTCCCTGATGGCACAAAGTTGCAAGAGCTGTGGTGATAATTAAAATATAGGGGTTTCTTTTGCTTGTGTTTCTCTTTTAATTGATTGTTTCCAGGAAATAAAGACAATAATTTATAAGAGTGACTTTGCATGCAATATATGAATCTCTCATTCTTATCAGGGTAAATAGTATTTTTTGAGAGTTCTGGCCTGGCATTTTCCCTTTGTGTCTTCAGAAAGCCAGCATGTGAAACTTCTTTCTTAATGGAGTGATACCATATACTCCCTGACTTTATCAATAAAAGGGTTTGGTTGTGCTTGTTTACTTGTTTGCTTGTTTGTTTGTAGTTTTTGGTGGGTTTTTTAATGTTGGCTTTTTTTAGGAAATGTGCAAATTCTATTTTTTATTGAAAATACATCTAAGGTGTCAGAATTTGTCTGAAATTATATCTGCAGTAATAAGCTCAGGAATGGTCAACTTCAACATACACCATCATTAAAAGGACCATCCACTGGATTTATTGGATTGCCATCCATAAAAACCTACTTTACCTTGCAGGAAACAAGAAATTATGGTACATGGCCCCAAGGATGGCTGTTTCTGGGGTTCTTCTCCAGATGGAAGAAGTTATTCTTCCCTTGATCCATGAACTTCTGCCCACTGTCCACCTTTTCCAGCTGGATGAAGACTTTCCTGACTATGCTTCCCACAGCTTCTTCCATTGGTGGGGAAAGACATGTTTAACTACATGGTTGAATCCTTCTGAATGGCTTTAAAAATGCAGCACAAATGTGAAAAACCTTTATGCACAATCTGATGTAACTTGAGAGAATAAAGCTGCTATGGTCAATTCACCACAGAGTAATTTTCCAGCTCTAGCTCTTTTGCCACTTCTCATCTTAAGGGCAATAAATCAAAACAGAAACATGAATCCAGGGATATTTCTCCTTGACAGAAAGACATAGGAAACTTAAGGAAGTGGTCCTCACTATAGAAGTGTGAGGATGCTGGAAGCTGTTTCCTGGATGTGATGTACAGTCAGATCACAGGAAAAGAATGAATGTGGCATCTTGTGATTACAGACTTGATACAAGAAGGAACAGGAACTGCCTCAAACCTCATTTCTGGAGATTTCTACAAAGATATGAAATGATCATGAAAAAGAAGGCTTGGATGGACAGACTATCTAATAGTACAGTTACTACATTGTTATGCCTGAGGAAAGTCATGTTGGAGATACAACTGTGTGGACACACAGAAAGAAAATTTCCTGCAAGTATTCACATTCAGTGGTTCACTTTTGTTCAATGCAGAGGTGGGTGTGCAGTTTGCAGACAGGCCCACTGTCTCCTGAAGCTCTCTGAAGGTGGACAAGTACTCCTCTTAAGTGAACAAGAAAACAAGACTTTCCATCTCCATGAGAAACAGCTTCTAAGCTGATGGCTCCATCATTGACCTCTCATGCAGAAATGGTGCTCCACCATGGGGAGAAAGAGACAATGAAGGCAATTTCTTTGCTGTCTGTTGAGGGCAGAAAAGTCCCCACTCTTGGGCAGGGCTGTCAGGTGAATGGCCACTACAGCTGCAGGACAGGAAAGAGCAGAAAGGGATGGTGACTGGCTTCAAAAATGCAGTGAGGGGACACATCGGCTAGAAAGGTTGTGCTGGTTTGAAGCAAAACCAGTGAAAGGCTCCAAGTCAGAAACACAATTTAATAAGAGGAAAAGAAAAGAAATAAGAGAAAGTAAAATAAAAGTAATAGTACAAAAAAACACTGACAGAGTCAGAATACCTGACACCCTGTTAGGGTGGTAGCGGCAGTCCAGATGCGATGGTCTTGTCGAAGCAGTGATCCTGTAGAAACGTCTGGTAGCTCTTGTCTCCTCTGGGAGTCCAGTGGATAAAAGCTGCCTGTGCTGTCCCAAACCCTGGATTTATCCAGGCGGGAATGCTTGGCTCCTCCCCCTGGGCAGAGCATCTCCCAATGGGCTGATCTCATTCTATGAGTCATGCAGTGGGTCCTTGATGGCCCATTAAACAGAGATAACTCCCTGAGGAAGTTATCTATGAGTCATGTGGCAAGGCATTGTTAGGCTCATTAACAGAAGATAAGGAAAACACTGCCCCACCTTGGCTCCAACAGCTCATGGGGATAGAATACATACCTTGGGCACAATTTTACATTGTAACCTAGGACAAAGGTGCTGTGGCAGCAGTGGCCATGGCATGTGGAACACTGCACTGCTGATGTTGCTGGCAGGAAACACGGAAGTCTCATGCAGTTTATTTGAGAGAAGATAATAAAGTAGCATTCTATTCCCAGAAGTAAAACAGCAGGAAAGGTGTGCAAGACTCCAGATGTAAAGACTCACCTTGCTAGTCCTAAGAACTGAGAACGTGTCTTAGAATGGACACCTGTAAGCTTTGAATTGTTCTGGGAGGAGTTTTTCTTGGTTTAGTCAGAAATTTTTTAGCTAATCCTATGTCCCCTGCTGCTTTCACATGACTGTGGATCATATACAGTTGTTTCTACTTCTTTATGTAATTACATGTAATCTGCTGGGGAAAAATTTTGCACGTAATTCATTAATATTATATATAGATTATATTCTGATAATGCTATCATTTACTTGTTGGTACACAGGCATAAAATAAGACACCAAGATGCACCTAGAACAGATCATCACCATCCTTAAGGCTTTCTACTGGCATCATCCACTGACCAACCCATTTTCCAAACTTTTCTCTTTATGCCCAAAAAGAATCTCTGAAACCTGCTTCTCAATCCTTCTTACAGAGTGAAATTAATGCCCAATGCTAAGGATACTTGATTTTCTCGAATCTCTCACAAGAAAAATGTTTCATTAGCAATGTTGTAACATCTTTTGCCCGTAGTTTTAATTTCTGTCAGTTATTTTCCCCAAGCTTGAGACCTGAGGACAAACAAGTTCTTTGTTGGAGAAGCAGCACCATTGATCCCAGGACTGCTTAGGCATCCCTGAATAATGTGTCAAAGAAAGGTAAATTTTCTGTCCCAAATTCCACAATAATCAGACAGATGGAAAGACAAAGGGGAGAGGAAAGCAACACCCCTCTTTTTGAAGAGCCAGAGGAAGTAATACTGAGAAAGTATTGTAGATTTTTTTTTCCTGATGTGCCAGTTTCTTATTTATTGCTGAGGAAAGAACATGCACAGGTAACTAACTGTATGCTGCACTTGGATGAACCCCAATCCCAAAGCACCAGAAACTATTATAAACTCTAGGCTCATGAGCTCATTCTGCCCTTTTACCTTCAAACTGCTCTGTCTCCTTGTTCTTTCCTGCCACTTGTTTGTTTCTAAGCCAACAAACAAGAGATTAGAAACAAATGGTACGCAAAAGGTGACCTTTGGAAATGAAGAACCTTTACAAAATGAATGCCTCCTGTTCTCTTCCGACAAGGCATCTACCCTCCAGTGTGTTTACAGACTGTATTGTCAGTCTCTAGCACAGAATTTGACAGCAGTGGTGAGGAGCAATCCTTGGGGTCATGTACTTTGCAACAGCAAATACCTCATGCCTGAAGAAAACGAAAATAAATCCTAAAGCTACTTCTTTTACATTTATTCCTGCAACCTCATGACTAGGGAAGTGAAGCAGAAGCTTGGGAGAGAGCAGCCTGGGTGGAGCTGTAGCATCCCAAAACAGTGGTTACACTGCAGCCTCTGAGCTCTCTCAAATCAGTAGGGGATGAGTTTTTAAGGTTGGTGCCTTTGAAGATGTGAAGGGAGCACCCTCGAGTCTTTCTTCTACAGTCTCTGGATAATTAGAGGTTTGTCAGCTAATCTGAGTGTGAGGTTAATGTATTGCTCAACTCCTTTCAGTAAGGAAAATGTCTTGATTCTACTTGCAATATTGTGTAAGCTCTGGTGATCCGTTAGGTCTTCAGCTCAGCTCATCATTTTGGCTACCTCAGTCCCAGAAAGAACTGCAGAAAAAAAAATTAAGTTAGTTTAATCTTTTTTGCAAAGAAATTCACTGCTCTGTCATTCTCTGCTCCTCCTCCATGAGATGGTCACAAAGCACTTTGTAGTGGTCATAAATACAGTGTATTGCTTTTAGAGGCAAAGTTGCTCCTCCTCATTCTCTGTGAAAGAGATGCATCTCACGATGAAAATCAGATAAATCAGCCCATAATTCTTGTATAATCTTTCCTCCCCAATGTCCTGAGAGATGTAAAATGAGCAAGAGGATGATTTTTTAATGCTCAGGACTTATAAGTCCTGAAAAGTCAGGACACACATCAAAATTCTGAAGAAATACCTGTTCACCCAGTAAGTTTAGATAAAGTACACCTTAAAGGCACAGTATTTTATTTCACCAATAATCCCTTTCCAAGCAGCACCAAAGAATGAAAAGTTAAAATTCATAATCATGCAACAAAGTTGCAAAAAAAGTAACAAAACCAGAGATACTTGACCTTCAGGTTTTGGGGTGGTTTTTTTCTGTCAGAAAGAAGACGTATCTTCAAGCTGATTCTGAACAAAATATTGCATTTGTGCTCTGAAAAGGCAGAATAGTTAAACAACTGCATGTTCCCTCAGCCAGCTGTTGTGCTGAGGGAACTGAGTAGTAGGCATTTGGGACCGTTCTGTTTCAACCAGAAAAAGGAACATCTGACACTCAGAAAACACATCTGGTTTGCTTGGGCATTTGAAATATATTTACTGAAAGAGAAGAACAGAGACATTGGGTGAAAAACAGGCGAGTACTGCTGGTTTGAGTGGAGCTGATCTCTGTACTAAATTGGAATTGGTTCTTTGGATGTAGAAACTCCATGAAGAGCCTTCAACATCCTCTTCTAATTTAGCCCACACCGTAATGACATAAAGTTACCACTTGATGGCTCCTTGTCAGTTTAGATGGATGAAATGAGTTAATGGATCCTGACCAGTCTCTCGCAGTGCATGCAGGATCTCTGCAGACTCACCACCAGCTAAAGGACTGCGAATCTGGGAGAAATGAGTCACTCAAAAGACTCCTCTTCTTCACTGGACCAGAACACCATGATGCAATCTGTCACTGTTTTCACTGTCCAATCTGTGGATTTCCCTTTTTGGAGCTGTCTGCCCCAAACCTTTCAGGATTAAAACCAGATGCAAACAAAACCAGCAATAACAGCAGCAGTTTGATAGCTTTCTTGACTTTTGTACATCAAATTCCAGAGGTGGGGGAGGAGTGAGAGGGGAAAAAAACCCCACTGGAAATAAATACCCCTATGAAGAAATTACAACATCAAAATGCAATTCCCTCCTCATGTTTTTCTTAGAAAGCAGTTCAGTTCCATCTGGCTATGGGCCTGCAGCCAACACTTGCTACAGAAGAACTAAGACATTCAAATATAAATAAATAAATAAATAAATAAATAAATAAATAAGGAATACTATACCAAGTGGCTCCTGCAACCATCTCTAGAGCAAGGCTCTCAAAGCAGATATTGTTCTGAGCCAGCTTTGCACCCCGAACATTAATCTTGCTTAGGCTGACAGAGTTGCAAATAAAGCAACATTACACATGCATTCAAGAGAGAGGGAGGCAAAAGGAGAGGATCAGTCAGATGACACAGAACAACTAAGGTTTTGTTCTCAGTGATGAGTGAGTGGGGCAGCATACATGGGGAGATACATGCTTGCTGTGGTGATGATTATTTATTTATTTCCATCACTAAAAAGCTCTAAACAATGGTGTACTCTTCAGCTGCAAGCTGGGAAAATGCAAAGAGCCACTGGAAAGAAGTGTTTGGACACTGGCAAAATCTTCAAATATTATTTCCTCTTAAAAAGTGAGGAAGAAAAGATTGAAAAAAAAAAAAAAAGAGCGAGAGATTCATTTCTTTCTAGCAGCTGTAGCAACACTCCAAGTTGCCAAAAGAACACGAAGCTCATGCAAAGTCAGTCACTGCTTCTGCATCCTAGAAGTATGCTCTGGCCATGGCTGTCAAAAATTACTAGGAATTTTAGTAATCTCTGGTTGATGAATTTGGACACAAAACTCCTTGAAATTTCTTGCTACACATGCTGTACTGAGATGTGGGGTTTTAATTCATGCTGCAGAGGAGAAAACCCAAAATGCAAGTCTTTTGAACCACCTTCCCAAAAGAACTTGGCCTTTTGTCCTGAAATTTTCTGAGCAAGGAATTAAACTCAAAACTGTCTCCTCATTCCCATTTCAGTCAGGCTTAATGGGAACTCTCTCTGTTGTGAATGTAGAAGCACGGCCAAAGCAAAATCTGACACACAGAGGAAGGAAACCCTAGTGGTCTGTAACTCCTGGCAATAATCCTGGGGATATCCATAGGGTAACATTTATATGACACATTAAGAATGCCATAGTGAAGTGCTCTTCCTGCTAAAGAGTTTCCTACTGCCCTGCTTGAGTCCTTCCAAAAGTTGGCACGAGAGAAATAGCTGGAGAAAATGGAATAATTGAGAGCCAGAGCAGGCAAGGGAGATATATCCTACACCACTCCTGCTGGTTAATGCATAGAAGCAGTTGGGTGTTGAGAAAGGAGTCCACCCCATTTTTACCTACTTGAAGTCAGGATTAGGAGCTGATTTTCATCTTGGTTTGATAGGTCAGGGAAGAGGGTGAAGTGGGAAATGAGAAACAACAGATCTGATATGACATTGCTAAGGTATCTGTCCTTAATCTTTGGCCCAATTGTTTGAACAGCAAATCTGGCTTCTTGCAAGTAGAGCCTCCAGACAAATACAACCCAAAGTTAGTTTATTCTTTTCAAGGACTGGGGAAAATAAAATGAAATCAGAGCAATATAGGATTATGTCACAGATCTAAAACAGCATCTAAAGGTAAGCAAAACATCCATCTAAGGTTAGATGGGTGAATGCATGTTTTCATATACCTCTGGGAAATTAACATAATGTCTAAGAGTAAGGGTAAATTGAAAATTTGAGCATTGTCTCTGCTTCAGGTGAAAATCAACCTTATTTAACATCTTCCTCTTAACGCTCACAATGCGATATGTCAGCATCAGCTTGTTAAGGGATTTGTGAGTGTGTACTTCACCAGTTTTATTTCTTGGGATCATCTGAGTGATAAGATATGTAGCACCACCAGAGCTCTACCTGCCAAACCCATGAAATATCTCCATCAAGCCCTGTTAGATCTGTCATCGATGAACATAACCAAAGGAGCCATCCTGAAGGCAGTCAGATAAGTGCAGAGTCAGCCGGCGATAGGAAGGAAGGGTGGGATCCCAAACTGTCACCAGTTATCAGAGCAGCAAGTCCCAGCAAGGCACCAGCTCTCAGCTGCCAAGTACCCACGACATCAGGATGGCCTTGTGCCTTTGAGCATGTCCCTGCTGACAGCCGACCTTTCCTGCACTCACTGGGGAAAGGGGGAAAACTACAGCCACCCTGGCACAGACAGGGGATGAGCTCTCAAAGCTGCTGAGCTCTGACCTTCTCTCCTCCAAGGAAGCTGTTTTGTTTGTTTTTTGAAGGGGAGAGTGAGGGGAAGAAATTTGGAGAGGCTTTATGGGGGAAAAAAGTTTTAGAGTTGGGATTTCTGACAGATTTCCAACAAGATAAAAACATGACAAATTTTCACCATCTCTAGATGCAGCCCATGGTGAATGTTCCACAGGGGGATGGGGGAGGCAGGAAGATGGGAGAGTGAAAGACAACCTGTTATTTCCATCTGAAAATAATTTTAAAAGGGATATTTATTCCACTGGGTAAAACAGCTCCTAACTAAAGCAATGTGCCTGGCCAGTGAGGTACTGTGAAGAGGAAAAGAAGATCTCTCCACTCCGGGAGGCAAAACACAATCTGAAAAGATTCAAAAGTGCTTCTATAAGCAACCCTCTAGCTGTGATGTATGTATTTACTCTGGGGAAAAAAACCTGCATAATTTAATATGGGCAGATTCTTGACTTCTTCCCCCAAAGCAAAGAGACAGACAGGAGGTATGGGAAAAGAAACTAAATGGTTTAGAAGCTGCCTGCAACCTGGGCATTGAAAAATATTTGCTTTATGGCACCATCATTTAGTCTGTCTGAGAATCAGTAATTTTCTGTGAGAATTTCACTAAAGGTGGAAAAGAACATGAGGGAACATGAAGAAAATTATAGATATGAGACAAGACCGATAGCATATTGACTGCTACAGAAACAATTCTTCACTGATTGTGTCAGGAAAGAGTCCCTTTCACTTCAGAGCTGCTTGTCCCTTTTTCTGTGGTGGTGTGGCATTGTATGTTCTGTGGCCAGGGAGCAGCTTCCTCAGCTTTGTTGATGAAGTGCTGAGCACAAGAAGTCAAGAGCTGGGACTGGTAGATGTTGCCACAGTTGAAACTATGTAGAAGCAGAGTAAAAAGGCATTTTCTAGAACTTAGTCTTAAGAGTTTCCAGAGATAAATCTTGCCCTTTCTACTTAATGTCACCCCTGGGTTTCCCCAAGAGCTTCTTTGTACACAGAATCTTTCTCCAGAAGCCCCAGTGACTTGAAAGAGTTTGCCCTGTAGTGTGTTGCTCACTGATGTGCCCACCTGGGGCATCTCAGACTTCTTGGGTGAAGATGCAGATAAAAGGGATCAGGGCAGGGATTTCTGGAGGAACTGTTGAAGAGTGAGGGTGGAGGTGGTTTGGGGCTCTTCTTGAGGGTGAAGCATATTCTCCATGAGTGGTAGGGCCATGTGAGAGAGCTGAAAGTAGAGTCAGCTCCATTGGAATGCAGTCAAATATTCCTGTCCTCTTGCTCTTAAGTCTCTAGATCCCAGAGAAATAGGTAACCCTTATTTTATTTATGGAAGAAAACCCTCATGTTTTATCTTTTCATAAATTGCAATGAGTCTTTGACTTTAACAAAGAAAAAAACCTATATTTTTTTATGCACAGGCCTTGAGCTCCTCATGAAACACTTTTGCAGCATACAGGAAAGTCCACGGAGCAGTCAGAACTGGTGATGTTCAGTTGGATGGAAGCTGTGAGGTTTGCAAATGAGCATGAGCATTACCCCAGGACATGTAGGGAAAAATCTTTCCACATAAGATAGAAGATTTCTGTATTCAGGCTTTGGATCAGCCACAAGCCAACCAGAGCTCTATACCTGCCCTCTCAGGAGGTTATATTGTGTCTGGTTGAAAGCCAATCCATAGCTCCTACTCAAAGCTCAGCCAAAATGAACTTGTGTCTGTCTGCAGTACCATGTAGCTATACCCATGATAACAGGCTTTGGAATATAAAACCCGAGCACTGATCTGCAATGCTTTGAAGAAATGGCTTTGAATGCCAGGACCACTCTTGCTTAACAGATTTCAGCCTAATCTGATTTATTTATTGTTTAACCTGCCATGTGCCTGCAAACCAGCTGGAAGCACAGCCGGCTAATTACTGGGCTGTGCCAGCATAGGCTGTCTTTGATTGCTTGAGACAAGATGCCTGTAAGATGGACAAGATTTAAGGCACACAGTTATTGTCTATGACCCTCTTTTAGATCCTAATGAGCTCTGAGAGGCTGAAATATTGTGTTGGAGAGGCAGCAGGGATCTGGCTTCATCAGGGCAAGAGCTGCATCTGGAAGTTATTTTATCTTTAACTTTCCTTGTCTTTTTCCCCATTCCCTCTCTCATACATCTGTGAGGTGGAATGTGTTTAAAGCACAACCCTGATAATCCCTCTAGACCTTCTTCTCCCCTGTTTGCATCTTTCTAGGGGCATCTGTGCTAACACGTTTCCCACTGTTGCTCTAGACAAATGAGACATCACTGCTTTCCTCAAGAGTGTGCAAAATAGTGGAGATTTTATCTTACCCTGCACATGTCCACATGCTGAAATTCCCTTTTGTAGAAAAGACTTAACTCCAGGAAGCACACTGATCCTGAGCAGGAACAAAGTGTATTGAGGATTACCCTAGCCCCCATCTTTCATGCTTAATTTAGAAGTGGAACTGCAAAGTGAAATCACTCTCAATTATGCCCCATTCATGGACTGCCCCTTCCAGTTACTGCCTATATTCTCTTTCTGAACTAAAGAAGCAAGGACATCACAATACATAATGAAATCAGCAATTTAGTAAGCTAGAGGGGAAGCTTTCTTATCAGCCAGTGCTTGAACCTTAACCCTTGGCAGGTGGAAGGTTAAATATAATTAAATATATATTGCTTTATTAAATATACCTTGCTTTAAGATCTCTTGCTGGCCCCAAGTGTTAAAGTTCACTGGTTCATGTTACGTCTAGACTATTGAGGAGATGAAGGTCTGGGCCAGAAAATGAGAAAGTACTCTGTAATGGACCACATTAAAAATAACAGAACAGAACTGAAAAAGAAAAAGATGATCTAAATAACTTAAAGTCCTTTATTGGCCTGGAAAGGGTGGAGGAAGCAGGAGGATGGGAAGGGCAGGAAGTGATCTCTTTACTCCACAAGGGTTCTGGGAATCTGTCTGCCTTTGGGAGACTGGGAGAAATGGGAAAATAAAATAAAAACATGTTCAAAATGCCAAAAATGATAGGAAATGGTTATCAGCTTGAAAAGTTCCTCTAAGGGTTATTAATAGCTAGCAGCAAGGAAATAATGACTCACTGGGAAGATAAGTATATTCCAGCCCCTAAAATGTGAACTGGTTCAAAGTTGCTTAACCCTGACTATTCTATCATAGCACGTGCAGGGAGGGTCTATCAGTGAAGTATCACCACATGTACATAACCCATCTCTATCTTCCAAAGCACTTAAATGTGTGCATAAACCCTCTTACTTTTTATGAGCTATAAACACATAAAAGTGTGCTAAATCTGGACAAAATTCAACATTGGATTTTGACTGCATTGCAAAAAGCATTGGGATATTGGCTCTATTCAGACATTTAGAGTATTTTGCATGTAAGTGTCGAGTTGGTTATGGTTCTGTCTTAGACCATGAAATAAGAAATTATTCTATGATTTCACTTGCTACCTGAATTATAGGTGTTCTTATTTTCTGGCATATGTAGGGAAACTGAGGGACAACAATGTTATGGTACATTTTTTTCAAACCCTGGTTGCAGGATGTAGGTGCACATAGTTCCACAGCAGTCCATTTCCAGCATCCACAAAGGCATATTTTCTCAGGAGGATACAGGTGGGTTTAACTACTATGTGTAGACACATGAGTAACTGATTTGTGTCCTAAGTTCTTAAAAAACACCCTGGAAGTCTGGGCACTGGGAAAAAGCTGGACTAGAGGAGTGGTTGAATGCAGAACTGTGTTGCAATGGAATGTGGGAACAGCCCATGAGATCCACAGCCCTGCTGGCCACTATGGCGTGTTAGCATGGCAGTGAAAAATCCTTGTGCTGATAGTTAAACAAGGGAAGGCTGCGGGTAGGTCAACAGTGAAACTGCAATTTAGAGACCAACTAAGCAAGCAAACAGGTAGAAAACTGGTGGAATGGGCCAAGATTACCTGAATTTTGGCCAAATGCATAAGTCTTAAAATTATCCTCTGGGTTGGAGCAGTTATTTTCTTTCATATCCAGCAGCTTTTCTGCATCATGTCTAGATTCAAATGAGTTTGTAGCATGCCTTTCCAGAAACTATGGCTATAAAAATGGCTTTCTGCATATTAAGCTGCCTAAGGTATTCTCTTGACATAGCAATTATTGCACTTATATAATCATGTAATCACTGAATGGGCCAGAGGGATAAGTGGCTTCAGTGATATCACTTCCTCTGATAGGTGTTTCTCTATCTGGCATGTGAAACCTCCAACAAAAGGGGTGCCCCAAACCCCTGGGTAGTCTCCCTTTGAGGTTTGATATCCTGCCCCTTTTAAGTTTCCTAATGTTTGGCTCTGTGGGAAGGTGAGCTCCTGACTTTTGTCACCAGTGTATGTAGAGAACATGTTGCTGCTGTCCTGTGACACCACCTTCTCTGTGTCTGAAGCTGGTCCTCCTCTTTCCCCTCTGTTGTAAAGCACCACAAGCACAGGAACATGGAATTTTTTCAGTGTCACATACTGACATCCTGATCAGGCTGTTAGGAAAGAGAAGAAAGGGAAGCTAATAAATCTTTTCCGTCTCTATGGTTTTCTATTTTTGCACTAGAATGGAACATAATATTCTAAGTCCTTCGGCACAACAATATGTCAGGCAATTGGTAACAATACATTGGACTTTTGGGTGGGCGACGCTCTTTTGTGGCATCTGTGTGAAGGATGATTTTCATCAAACAGCTTTATGGCTTCAATGAAATATTTGTAAAGTGGGTTCTGCAAGTGTGACTGATTGTCTAGTTTTATTTTATATTCTGTTTTCATTGGTTTATGTAAATCACCAAATATTATATATACTCTGCATTTGATCATTTCAAACCCGTAATTGAAGAATTTGTGTACTGAAGTAAATTTATGGTTTCTATGAAACCCTTGTTTACTATAAATAAGAGCTTGTTTACCCATATGTCAATTAATAGGAACATAAAAGGTGCTAGGAATAAACAATTTGTTTTCTTTCTATCATGAATATACATGTAAATTTATTTATTACCTGCACTCTGATTAAGCAAAAGGAAAAGTTTGATTCATTTTTTCAAGTGCCATGTATTTCATGAAATGTATTACACAGACATTTAGAATATAGCTGACAATATGGAACATATTACAGCCTATAGCAGCTGTCATGATATTTCAAATATATTACATGGAATGACATAAAATATTTTCAACATATTCTTATAATTTTAATGTATATCGTGTGGTGTCCCATATTTTAAGCAGCAGAACAATAGGCCAATTCTATTTTTTTCTTCTTCTTTTAAAAATTGCATTTTATATATTGTCAGATATATTTTTACCATGTGTGCAATAAATTATATGAAACACATAACACACATATGGAAAAGGTATGACTTTTTTGAGGGGGGAAGGTTGTGGATTGCTTAGCAAGGAACTTAAATCCTTTGTGCATTGTTTAAGCAATGGTCTGTATCTGTGGTCTAGTCTGCAGGCAGAAAGGTTTGTAAAACTAATATTTGTGATTTCCAGCAACTGAGATGCTTTCTGCTGAAGATAAGGTGGTAGCACAGAATCAGTCACAAAAATCTGTGTCACTCAATGATGCATCACCTGAAGCAGCCAGTCTGAGCTAGTGCAGGATTATCCTGCCAGTGGCAGGATTATCTACACCAAATACACAGCCCAACTTCTGCGATGGTGTGTGAAGAATCCTTGCCTTCTCTCTGGAGGTTGTGGGATGCAGAGTAATTTAGAGAATTAGCCTTAGAGAAGTCAATGCCTGTTTAGAGACAGCAGTCAGAGTTTTAGCTGGTCATAAGTGCATTGGGAGCTGTAGTGTGAAGAAGTCTTACAAAAACAGATTCAAGTGAATCATAAATACAGTTCTTCTGTCCTAATGGATTTCAGATGCCTATTGGTCACATTTTCAAGAAATATGTAAAAATCTGGACTTGTCTGAAGCTGGTTTGGTCAAGTTAGCTGTTCTAGCCTGCTTTTTATCCTGTGCAATTTGTGTTGCTCTTGAAGAAGTCCCTTCTCCTCCATGCTGATTTTGGCAGACATTCCCCTCTCTCTGCTCTGTAGCTGCTCAGATTTGAACAAAGTCTCCAAACCTGAGCAAGATGAGATTCAGGTCTTAAATTCTAGCTTAGATGATACTTTCACTTGCGACTTTGGGAGGAGAGCCAAGTCCCGCTGGACCATTTCACCAGCTGGACTATTGCATCTTTCCTAAATGCAGCAGATGGTGGGTTGCAAGGCTCCTCTCTCACCACTGGAACTGCAGAGGCTCAAAACATACACTGCTGAGGGAGGTTTTAGAACAAGGGAAATAATCTAATGCAGAGTTGAAACTTGATTTTATAAATCAGTGCTCTGAAAAGTTACCCAAGTTTTTAATAACTGCTTAATTCATCCACTAGGACTACATTTTTTATTTCTAGTAAGCCTAGAAGAGCTAAGATTTTACTAATTGAGGTAAGAAGAAATTAGAACCAGGGGGAATTATCTTTTAGGCTTTGTATTTGGACAAACGACATTCCTCATTTTTGTCATACCAGCTATAGTGAGAAGTGTTTAAACTTCTTCACTTGACAGGAGTGAATGGCCATCTTTAGTCCTTCTTTTATAGGACTAATACAGTCCTTTATGGTACAATGCCTGCAAATATGGTCTTCTATAGTACAATGCTTGCCTTCTGGCACACCATGGTTCTATGCAGGGAATAGGTCAATATAGAGCTCTTCTCTCTTTTCTTTTCTTTTCTTTTCTTTTCTTTTCTTTTCTTTTCTTTTCTTTTCTTTTCTTTTCTTTTCTTTTCTTTTCTTTTCTTTTCTTTTCTTTTCTTTTCTTTTCTTTTCTTTTCTTTTCTTTTCTTTTCTTTTCTTTTCTTTTCTTTTCTTTTCTTTTCTTTTCTTTTCTTTTCTTTTCTTTTCTTTTCTTTTCTTTTCTTTTCTTTTCTTTTCTTTTCTTGTCATTAATACTGATTAATACCATATTGACTGCATGCCATCCTGAACCCTCTCTTCCTTGCTTCATGGTCTTTCCCTGAACAGATGTGTTTAAGTGGTCATTTCCCAGGAATGTCTTTCTTAGTCTGTGCTCCCCATGAGCACAGCACATGTGCAGTTCAGCTATGGGTGACGGCCGTGTGGAAGGAAGGTGAAACATAGAGCTGATTTATAAGGATGGCATGTGAAAAGCACAGATATTCTAGATGGTGAGAGACCCAAGCTCAGGGGGTAAGGACTTTGGAGATTTTGGATAATAAAATCTAAGAAATCTTGACAGGACACTGATAAACTCCAGGGGTCTTGTGAAAATAATGTGGCAATTTTGAGTGGATGTTCACAGGTATAAAAAATGACATAGGTATTGCCTGACACAACAGTCATGTCTAGTTCTACACATCAAAAGCCTGATGGGTAGCACAGAAAATGAGACATTCAAAAGAACCGTTGCCATTTTGTCTTTGACATGAAAGTTGTCAGAGATAGAGTGTTACTTATCAGTACTTTCCCATCATTATTTATTGCCAGTAGTGCCTTTAATCCTTTTAAGGGAGACTCTTGGAACAGCTTAGTCTAAGTCATGTAACTTAGAAGAAAAGAGACATTACAAATCAATGCTGTGAATCAAAGCACTTAGCCCACCAAGTCTTGCAAGGTAAGTAAGATATTTTGGCCAACACATACATGCAAATACATGCATGCATAAGCATTTGCATACATACACATCTATATACTCACTCAGGTACACACTTACCATACTTATATAGGTAATAAGCTTGAGACAACACATCCATTGGCAATTGGAACATCAACGATGAAAATCTGGCAAATCTGCAAGCAGATTTCCACAGTGGGAATTGTTGAACAACCTTCCTGATGTCAGGATCAGTCACACAGACAGACAGTCAGACACTCATTGTGGCTTACTCCTCACTGAATCACCTTGACCACATTTCCTCCATGCTGAATTCACATCCAAAATAACATTTGCCTCCTCATGCCTGTGTGGTTTCCAGGCTGGTGCTGCTGGAGGGAACTGAGGTGTGTGTCAGAGATGTGGTAGTAATTCTCCCCCCTGGTAGGAAATGTGCAAGGAGGCAGATTCTGCTAAAGGAAGCAGGTCTGTGGGTCCCTCTGTGTGGAGGGGCACATATGCACATCAAACAGTAAGGTGACAAGAACTCAGAGAAATAAGGGTGATTGTGCTCCTTAGGAAGACCTCATAGGTTAAACAACTCTTAAACACATTATTTCAGGCAGATTAAAGTGTTGTAGAAGTAGGAGAGGAGAGAATGGTTCCAGCTTGTCTCAATTTCCTGACGGGATTAAGACGAAGGAGGGGAAATAAGGAGAAAGAAATGTATATACTTATGAGCTGGAAATGTTTGGGCTTTCCCCTTCTTTTTATTTGCTTTCTGGCTTCTGAGCATGCACCATACATTTGGATCAGATAAAATAATATATTTTTCTTTTTGTTTCCATGTCTTTAGAAGTATCAGCCTTTCATTTGCATGATATCATCCCTTTCCTGTCCCTGAGTTGTATTTTTGGGTGGACTGTTGGAAGCAGAAAAGCCTGTATATCCTCTCATCATATGAGTTTTCCATTCTGATTTGTAACACACCTATGGCCAAGAGAGCACAGGAAGCATAGAGAAAAGGATTTCCTCCTGAAAAGTGCATTAAAGGAGAACAGGTTAGTGAAAGGCTGACTGTGTGGCCTTTGGTTCTCTATCTGGCTGCTCAGAGCAATGTGAACTGGGTCATGATTATTATGTACTGCTCCTGTTCATAGGTTAGAGATACACTAGCCCTGAGGTTTCAATGTTGTCAATAGTTAAGCAAATGAGTGTTATTGTGGCCATGACTGTTGTTATACTTCTTGTACTTTCATATTATAATCTGCAGGTTATTTAATATATATCACTGAGTTCTCTGAGTTAATCCTCATTTGTACTAAATAACATCACTGAGGAAGAAAGAAAGAAAGAAAGAAAGAAAGAAAGAAAGAAAGAAAGAAAGAAAGAAAGAAAGAAAGAAAGAAAGAAAGAAAGAGAGAAAGAGAGAAAGAAAGAGAGAAAGAGAGAAAGAGAGAGAGAAAGAGAGAAAGAAAGAAAGAGAGAAAGAAAGAGAGAAAGAGAGAAAGAGAGAAAGAGAGAAAGAAAGAAAGAAAGAGAGAAAGAGAGAAAGAGAGAGAGAAAGAGAGAAAGAGAGAAAGAGAGAAAGAGAGAAAGAGAGAAAGAGAGAAAGAGAGAAAGAAAGAAAGAAAGAAAGAAAGAAAGAAAGAAAGAAAGAAAGAAAGAAAGAAAGAAAGAAAGAAAGAAATAGTCCTTTCTTGATGAGCTTTTTTCCACTGATGGACAGGACACCACAGTTTTTAGTCAACATAAGTCAACGAGAAGTCATGAAGAAAAATAAGAGCACTATATTAGTCTGTATAGAGAGGATTATTACCTACAAATGTGTGGAATAAAAGTTCTGTTCTACTTAATTGGTAAAGCCACACAGAGGTCTTTGTCTCCTCTCTTAGGCATCACACTTTTAAGAAGTGAATAATGTTTAGACAGTCCAGAGATAAGTGCTGAGTGTTGTCAGAGTCTTCTAAAACCAGAGTTATAGGAAAAAAGAGAAAATTTTGGGAGTTTTCATCCTTGATAAGAGAAGTCTGAGGGAAGGCTGAGTAACTGTCTTTAAACCATGATTTCTTGTTTTGTCTCAGCAAATAAATAGCACAGATGATTTCTTTCTTCACTGCAGTTGCCTTTTATGTATAAATATTATGTGATCGATGCAAAGTTTTTAAGAGCGATTATGCAGCATCTGTCAGAAGTGACATGACTGTTGTTGATCCCACAGGGAGCAGGGAACAGATGAGGATGTTTCTGAAGGATCGTGCCACCCCTTCAATGGGATTCTGGAAGTCTCTTGATGTGTTAATCTTAATTATTTCCTTCTGAGGAATGTTTTCCAATGTAACTAATCAAGCAGATCTACCATTAATCCTCTGCAAATTGTCTACATGCTGCCTGAATCCTTGATGCTAGATACAAACACTGTCCTTCAGCAGTGGTCACACCAATGACAAAGGTAGTTGTATATTGCCTCTTCTGTTTCTTCCTAGTGTATCTTTTTCCAGAAACCACATCTTCTCATCTCGATGCAGAGGCCCTCAAATAATTACCTAAACTGGAGCTGACATTTGTGGAGTCCTTTATCCTATACATAATCTCCATTACCCTTTTGCCTGGATGGATGACTACAGCTGGATGCATCTATCCTGTGTTGCATTGTGTTTTCTTGCACTGAGCTTGCTGGCTGACCCAAGGCAATCAGTGCCAATGAGCAGCCTTCACTATTTACTGTCTTTTGTTTCCCCATCTGATTTCTTTTCTTATTGAGACTTTTGAGACTATGAAAACTCTCTAGGTATTACTCGTCCTCCCAGGTTCCTTGAAGAGCAGTGGGACAGGAATGGATGCCAGCTGGGCCTTTCCATAAATGCTTCTGCTTCATAAGAGTTCTCTCTTTTACAGCTTAATTTGAGTCCCACAAGTCAGCCATTTCTGAGCTGTTGAATGAAAGCCAAATGAATTCTGTGTCTTTCTAGTTTCTTTATTAAAACATCCTGCAGTTCAAAGTCAGACGTCTTACAGAAGTCTGTTAAATCAATAAGATTTTCTTTAGACTCCAAATTGGTAATTTTATCAAATGAAGATATCAAGTCTGTTTGACAGGATCTGTTTCCCATAAAACCCTGTTGATTTGACTAATTTATATTTCCTAATGTAATTGTTTATTAGCTGAACCCATGTCATGTCATGATTTCTCTTGGGATGTATGTCAAGCTGTCAGACTTACAGCTATAATGGGAAAACACAGAATCATGAAATTTTGTTTGGAAGGAACCTCTGGACGTCATTTTCTCCAATACCCGCAACTCAAAGGAGGCCCAACTACTTAGGCCCTTGTCCAGTCCAATTTTGAGCCTTTATGAGGGCAGAGATTCCACAGCCTTTCTGGGAAGTGCTCCCAGTGCTTTAATGCAGCCATTGTACAAATTTTTTCCTTGATTGGCAAGACAAATTTCCCCAAGAGGTGAACTGGGCCCATGGCTTCTCATCCTTTTCCTACAAACCTCTGAGAGTTTTCTAGATCCATCTTCTCTGTAAGACTCCATTAGACAGCTGAAGACAGAAATATGTTCCCCTTTGCCTTCCCCTCTCCAGGATGAAGAAATCCATCTTGCTCTGCTTCCCACTGTACATTATGTACTTCAGCCCCTGAAAACTCACTGAAGCACCAAACTCACCGAAAATTGCAACACTAAAAATTGTTGTTGGTTATGTTACATACCTTGATACTTTAATAACTGGGAATGCATCCCACACTACATCTACACTCCCTACTGTAAATGAAGATTGGGAAATACCTTTGAGGAGGGCTTATTGCTCATACCTTTTGATGAGATAAATAATTTTAGCTGTACCTTAGCATTCATTGTCTCAGAGACAGTCTCAAAGTCTGGTTTAAACAGGAATCCTTACTTTGGGACATGTGAAATTTGGTGAGAATCATCCCACTGAAAGAGAGCATGCCCAGTCTATTGTCTTCAGATTCTATGAGTGTTTGTCACCTGATCACAGTATCTACCCATAAGCCTTGCTCTTCAGTATCCTTCTCATTCTTGCTAGACTGTAGTATACAGACCTCATACAATACCTTTTGTCAAGTACTTGAGAGAGACAGATTTTCTGAACATTTTTTGTCCATAGTGAATTGTCACATCCTATCCAACAGTTAATTGCCAACAGTTAATTGGTAACAGTTAATTTCCCTTTAGTGCAACTTATTTTAAAACAAGTTATTTGTGTTGTCCATAGTGCTCATTGCCACATGTTTTTCCTTGCAGCTTTCTACTCACCTTGCTAGTTTTTATTTGCTTTATAAAGTATAGACATGCCAGTGTGTGAGTGTGTGTGTGTACCTATGTCTATAAGTGACTGTGAGAGACCTTCAAAACCCCTGCTAAGCCAGTTCTGTTTTATAACCAGCATCTAGAGTTACATCATTTCAATTTGGGGAAATTTACTAAGGTTTCCTGTAGAGTTTCCTGATTACCATTCATACTTTTGCCACTGCTTTAAATTCCCCATCTCTACTGACTTGGCTAATAATTACTTGTGGCTTGATGGAACTGGACCATTTGAAGCATTAAATATATAAAGTATTTGTTTACATACTCACACATTCACTGCCTCTATATGTATGAAAACGTGAGCACACACGCTTACACGCATATGCCTCCGATTTTACTCTAGACCTCTATAGCTCAGCATACCCAGTCACACTCAGCCTGTTATCAGGTATTCTCACCTAATTGTGACCTTCTAGCATGTGAAGGGAGCCTACAAGAAAGATGGAGAGGGACATTTTACAAGAGCATGTAGTGATAGGACATTGGGGAATGGCTTTAAACTGATAAGGCAAAGGTTTAAGTTAGATATTGGGAAGAAATTCTTTACTGTGAGGATAGTGAGGCACAGAAACATGTTGCCCAGAGAATTTGTGGATGCCTCATCCCCAGAATTGTTTAAGGCCAGGTTAGATGGAGCTCTGACTAACATGGTCTAGTGGAAAGTGTCCCCTGCACGTGGCAGGGGGATTAGAACTAGATGAACATTAAGGTCCCTTCCAACTTCAAGACATTCTATGATCCTGTGGTTCTGTAATCTCTTTTCACTTGGCATTATGGAAAAGAAAGATAACTGAAGCCTTCCTGGAGTCACAAGTTAAGAATCCTTGGAGCTTGTAACGGTTCCACCCTACTTTAAAAACGATGAATTTTGTTATTCCCATGGTAACCAAAATGTCGGACTCATCCAGTGCACTGCCCAAGTTAAATACAGCTTTAATTGTGCATAGAATAAAGTTAAATCATACAAATATCTGATTATTCTCTATAGTAAGCTACAGATAGAGCAGCCCAATAGTAGGAAAATAGAACTCTAAATGATATTTTCATAGAAGATAAGTTTTTTAATTTGTGACACTTAATTTTGTTCAATGCTTAAAGGCCATGTGAGGGGGTATTTGAGAAGGGTATTTTCTTCCCAGGCTTTTAAACAATAGAGCTACTCAGTTCATTCAAGTGAAAGTACAAAATTGTCATAAGGAAAGAGGCACTGAGTTTCTTCTCATGCATTCTTTACACTTTCATAATGTCTCCTTTAGCTGTCTTACCTTGTGAAGTGCTCAGCTTTGGAGACTTTGATTCATTAGTGTTGATTATTACTCATTTCATGATCTTTTTGGGTGAAAAATGAAATTATGTAATCTTTCTGTGTTCCCCACTACAAATTCCACATCATACTGTGCTGTCAGGAATAAGACCATCTTCTTTGTGAGATCAACATAGATTATACCATAATGTGAAAATGTTCCAAAGGAGGTGGGATGTATGAAACAGCTGTTTTCGATTTAGGTGGTTTGGAGTTTTTTCCTCCAGCTGAGAAGTTAAGGCATTATGTTTTGTTACTGCTGAGTCTAATATTCTATTGACCTGCACCACCATGGGATGGAGTTCCCCTAGTTTTCATAGGGATCTATAAAAACCTTTTCTAATTTCTGCTTAGGACTTTTTTTATGCACTGAAGGTCTCCTAAGCATTGCATAGAAATCTTTGTAACTTACAGAAATGTAAAATATTGTTTACAGATGGAAAGACTGTGGAATGGGGGGAAAGGAAAGAGCAATAGAATCACAGCCAGACTAATGTAAATATCTTCCTTCCAGGAGTTGTTCATAGACAATTAAACTCCCCACCCTTCCCAGTTGTGGTCTTTCTCTGAGACAGACCTTGACAAGCCCAGAGAATTCTGACAGTAAAAATCCCAATTTATTCAGATGGGCTGTTGGTAGAGCATGGTCCACACCACGTTATTTTGGACCTTGGTCAAACCCATCGCAAAATATTGGCTCCCCTTATGAGTTCTTTCCTCTGAGCAGAGCCACAAAATGATTGCCAGATTGGCCTCTTTTGTGTTGCTGCCTTCTGTTTTTCTTCTTTTTTGGGGGGTATGGAGACAGTCACCAGTGGTGTTAGTCAGTGACGTGGGTTGGTTTCACTAGTGCTAACATCTGCCCAGAAATCTGTTTAGTTAGAGCTGGATAAAACAACTTGATTTCTTTTAAAAGCTCTCTTATGCTTTCTAAGAATTTGCACTGGGTCTGTTCCATCTTTGAGATGCCCTTTTTCTGTATCTCACATTGGCCTTTGTAGATTTTTCCTGGGAGGTGGACTGAGAGACAAGGAGGATGAGGAAGGTTTTGATACTTTTACTGTTGGTAATTTGTGATTAAAACCTTGAGAACGGATTAAGCTGAAATTGCAGTTTGGGAAATGTAACCTGATAAAATAGCACAGACTTCACTCCCCTCCGTGGGAATCAAAACTAGCAGCTATTTCTGATGCACAACAAGCTGAGGTTTCTCTCTCTCAGCCCTCATGTTTCCAGCTGCCTTTGTTGTTCTGTATTGTGCATGTTCCTTGCACATCTCAGGCTTTAAATGTCTCCCTTGCTAAAAAGCAGTCTTTACTGAAATCAGGGAAGCTGCATGAAAATGAAAATAAAAATGTGTGAGGTGAGAGGGAAAAAACTCATTTGAACCAAAAACCTAAGTGTCCTAAATCCTACCCTTCCACTTGGATTTTGATGGCTGATGGCTGGGATATAGGAAGCAATTTTTGTTTGTTATTTGTTTTCACTACAGGCAGATGAAACACTTGGAGGGAATAACCAACAAGATGTTGGGAGGACACATTTAGATATTATTTCCTCTTGGCCTCAGTGCCTGACTGCATCTCCAGAGGTGGAGATGCTGACTGGGAGACTGGACAGCACATTTCCGCCGGAAATCAGAGCAGAATAAAACTGCATTGTTCCTGTCCTCTCCTGCTCCAGAGCCCAACCAATCTGCTAGTGACTTCCAGACCGGACCTGGGCTACAAATTCTCTCTGTTTCTAAAAAAGCATGCCCTGAATATCTGTAGTGATGGCATTTATTTGCTGGCCTGGAGAATATGTATTTGAGGGGAGACTTTCTAGGATCCTGCTAATATTCACAGGAGAAACCTCATAGCAGAGCAACAACTTTTCCATTTTCCATCACTCCCACAAGAGCATGACAGGACCCATTTTACATGTAGCATCTGGCTAGATTATTTACTTCAGATTTCATTAATTAGAAACGATGATGTGGCTCTTTTTTCTTATGAAGGCCCCGTTGTCCTTTACATAAAGAAAAGAACGTGATATAGTCTGCTACAGGAGCAAGTAGTTTTTGTGGTTAATTTTGTGAGAGCTAGTGACATACAAGAGATTGCCAGAGTGGTAGGACTCCTAGGACCCAGCTAGCAAAGGCATGGCATGAGATGATGAACCCATTCATGTCTTGCCCAGATTTAAAATTGCCCTTGAGCTGTTACAGTCTAACTGTTCATCCCACCTGCACAGTGTGGTTCACCAGGACCATGACATGGACGCCTCACAGGAAACGGCTGCTGAGGGCAAAGCCTTCCTGGAAACTGAACTGAGAATCTGGAACTTCTTGCTACTCAGCTGAGACTGGGAACCTCACTATGCCAGGAGAGAAAACTACAGTTTGTGACTTGCCTTTCCCCTAATCTGTTGTTCACCCACACAAAGACACAGGCAAGCAGGTCAGGTCATTCTGCTTCATGAAAAGGAAGATGGAGTGGCTGCTAATACTGCTTCTCCTTGAGAGGGATGGGAATATCATGTTATGGGAGAATCTACTTAGTGCACAAATGAGAGAGGACATAGGACTGTTGAAGCATATCTGCAAAGGATTTTTTCCTTTTTTTGAGACTGCAGGACACACACCATTGGCCACATAGTTCAGTCTGACTGCATTATGTACCAATGACCACCCTTAACTCCAGCTGCACCAGGAAAGATTTTTATGGACACCACAAAACAGAGTTTTATTTCAAAAGAAACTTTTCTGAATGCTCAGTCTGAACATTCTCAGCATGTCTGAGTCTAGGGCTTGGGATCTGAGTCAGGTCTTGTTTTATATCCATGGATTTTACCTAATCCTCACTGAGTTTTGCCAGAGCTCCTTTAACCTCATTTTTTAACTTTGGATCCTTCTGATAAGAACATCTACCATGGTTACTTAGATGTGTTTAGGTTCTTTTCCCTAAAATAATAGGTATTTGAGGGGAAAAATGCCAAATACAAACCATCCCTACACCCTGAAAAAAGGCAAGAGGGTGATGAGGGGGAAGACTGAGGAAAGTTAAAAAGAGAAACTCCTGCTTTTAATGGGTGCATTTTCCAAGGAAAATAGATGAAAATATAACAGACACCAAGAATAACATCCGATTTTCTGTTGCCAGCCCTTTTTATGACTTTAAAAAACCAGTCAGTTTTATTCAGTATAGTTTCTGGGAAGGAAAAAAAATAAAAGCTGGGGGAAGGATCCACACACTTCTAATCATATTCAAGTAGGCACTGTACAAAACCTGCTGGAAGCCAGCAATGGTGATGACTGGCTCATTACCATTATATAAATAGTATTTAAAGTGCAGCTGGGCCCTCACATGAGCAGAGACCTAATTGATGCCGAAATATGTTCATTTCAAGTCCTGTGACTTCATGTGGAAAATATTACAGTGGCTAATTAATGGCAATGAGAAGAGATGATGCATTGCCTTATAAAACAAGCAACTGAAATGTTGAGCCTCCATTCAAAAGGAAAAAGGGGAGGGGGAAAGAACTCTGGAAGTTTAGAGCATAAAAAGCCCCAACAAAATAAAATGCATGCTCGGAGACTCGCAATGACACACACACATAATCAAGAATTAGAGACATTCAAGAGGAAATGACTTGCTATTTATCTAACGGCTTTCAAGCCAAATCTGAGTTTGTTGTATGCCCTTGACAGAAAGATAGCACCAAGCCCAGTGTTTATACAGAAGAGTTCATGAAAATATAAATGCCTTAATCCTGGCAATTCTGAACACCATCTACCTAATATCCTTTTCAGGCACCTAGCAACATTGCATCTACGGTGCCATTATTTAATACATACAAAGAAGAGTTGGCTCAAGCTGGGAATGCAAGCTTGAATAAATGGGAGAAATGAATTGAACATTTATTGTACAGCACAGCAGACAGATTATTAACATGGTCTCCTCCAGCCATAAATTGCACAAACACGTGACTTGAAGCTTTAATGAAAGCTTTTAGTTCAATGCATGGTTTATCATACAAGGTGTAGTGACAAAGGTGTAGCCAAAGAATTAGAAATGTGGACAAGTCATTTTTAGATAAGACCAGCAGGACTAGATTTGTCACTGGTTAGTTATATGAGTATGAATACCAGCTTGTCCCTACCATGCCCCTATCACATCTTGATATGATCCTTTACTCTAGAATACAAGAAGGAAATATCTGCTTCAAGTTGTTCAAAGATTGAGATGGGGGATACTCCATCAATATGAAATCACAGAAACTGGAAAACCAGCACTGGATGCCTGTCAGATTTCTTGCCTTCAGAAGACTGTTTGACACACAGATATTATCCATGCTTTTTCTCACGATGGGTCTGACAGCCCTAAATCACAAGTTTCCCAAAGCACCCCTTGAAGACTTTATGATAGTGCCACTGGTCTCACTGTCAGGAAAAAACTGGTTCCAAATTTCTACTTTGTTTATGTTTTCTTACATTATTCATAGCAAATCTCTTCCCTCTTTCTGAAGTCTGGATGATTATCTCTCCTCCCTGCTTACTCAATGCCAGTTTTCAGGTTTTTTCTTTTTTTTTTTCATCTTCAGATCTTTATCCTTTCTGCATATATCATGTGTTCCAGTTCTTTCATCATTTAAAGATGTTTTCTTTGAATTTCATTATCTTGTCATTGTCTTCTTTTCAAGAATCAAACTAATTGTTCTGGGTTTTCATCTTTCTAGATTTTGTGGCTCAGAGACTTGACCCCTGAATGCAATTACCACTGACCTGCCTTGTAGCCAGTTTATGCCCCCCAAAATTGTGCCATAAATCCTCAGCTCTTTTTTCTTTATCTGCCTCCTATAACATAGTTTCCCATTAGTTCTTTGTGGAGTTATCTTTTGTTATGGCACCAGTGAATACAATTAGACTGCAACCTTCCTTTATGCTATTTACTCCTAAATTATGCTCCCCAAATTGCCTTTCTTCTACTTTCTGCTGGGGTTGTTTTCCAATCCTCCCAAATTATTGCTGTTTGTAAATTTCATCAAGTGCCTGATTATTTCCATTTTCAGAGATTAACGAAGATATTAAATGAGACTCTTGGAGAATCCAAGTAGGCACATCTGTCTCCATGAAACAATGTTTACAGTTAAGCCAGCCACAATGATTTTTGGAGTAGAATCTCAGGAAATAATTTTGGAAAAGCCAAAAATGTATCATCCATTCAGATTTATTTCTCAGTGATATTGTGGTACTAGCAAATGCTGTTATTGTGGAGTGCCAAAGGCCACAGCCAGGACAGTTTCTCTTCCCCTACTTCAGTTCTGTGCCACACAGTAAGGTGTTACTTGGTTTGTGAATAGTTTAAGGAACCACTTACAGCCAGGACACCACACAAGGCAATATAGCCCCAGGGGTGGATTGCATTAGCAATTAACAACTCTCTTTGATTAAATTATCTGAGCTCTGTCGATCCACCCTTCCTTCATGATGGCTACTTGTGACCTAAGCTGTCCAAACAACCAGGGTGAGAGAAGGGTTGGACAACCCTCCTCCCACCTCCCGAAAAAAACAAACCCAGAGCAAAACAGACAGACCCCAAACAAAGACTTCTTCTCTATGTGCATCTCCTCTAGGGAATAAGATAAAGCATAAACAACACTAGGCAGATGGCAGCTGTGTTGTTTTCTGCCCTACTGGCAAGGGCTCAAAAAACAATGGCACTGAAAAGGCATAAGATCCATGACAGAACAAAATCAAATGGTTTCTCATAATTTCCTTTCCAACAGTTCAAAGCTTCATTTCAGCAAATGAGAATGTCATCATGATGGCCACAATCATAAAAACTCAGAGTATCTCTTTCTGAAACAAGCTCTCCCAGAAAGACTTGCCTATAGCTATCTATGAGCATGAGTATTGTGTGCACATTTATTTTTACTCTTGGAGCAAGTGGAGCTAGTATGGGACACCTGAGAGCTACAGGGGAAAGTGAACTTTATCCGGAACTCCCTTCATATGATCTTCAAACCTCCCTTGTATTTGTTGTCATGCAGTTGCACTTCCCAAATTCATGCCAGCAGTTCCTTTAATCACACCCACACATGTTTGTGTTTGTTTATTAAGTGCTGACTGCATGGCCTGGGGCGGGCAAAGCAATTGAGACTTGAGAATTTCAGACTCACACCTGCATCTGGGGTGTAAGTGTGATCTTCCAAGTGTATCTTGAGTACTGATTGTCCAATAAGCAATAATGGAGGGGAGGGGGCTGGGTCTAGGCCACCTCATATAGGCATTTATCTGAAACTCACACTTGTGTGTGTCCAGTGACTTTGTCTGGCAGTCTTGGGGTCCCTTGACACCCCTCTGTTCAATGCATATGGTATTTGAGCTTGCCATAAACCCTGTGGTGTAGAGGCTGGATGGTGTCCAAAGTGTTCTGCCTGAGGCTGTGAGGAAGATCACCAAAGAAAGCTGTGATTTGAAGCATTATCTCCCAAATCCTAATTAATTTCCCTACTGGCAGGGACCTTTCTCTCTCCTCTTGTGGTTTAATTTGCACACCTGAAATAATGAATGGAAATAGAGCAGGAGCGAGAGAATTGTTGGCCTGGTGCAGGCTTTGAACAGGCCCTTTGAGGGGAGCTCCAGTGTGGAGTCTGGCTTTCTGGCTCTGGTGAGGGGACCTTTTCCAAATTCAACTCCACCTAGGATCCCAGATTACAAATCCTCTCAGGCCTCAAGTGTCTGAGATCTCCTCAAGGGATGATGCCCCCTTGCCTACCTTTTTGCCAAGCAGAAAGGATTCCACTCAGAGGTCTGTAGATGAGGAGCCTGTGCTGCAGCTGCACGCACAGGCTGGTTACATGAGCATGTGAGAAACATGCACCCTTTGGGGACTCCATAAGGTCTGGGACAGGGGGATGACAGAGCACTTCAGGAATGGTCCTCTAACTTGAAAGTGTTTAATAACACAGGTGATTATGGAGAATTTGTGATGACCAATGCACTAACAGTTTTCTTGCAGGACAGAGTCTGGCAAGAATAAAGCCTTTCTCCTGTCTCTTGTTTCTCATGTCTAAGCATTGGCACTGATGCCCTTCAAGTTTTATATGTCACGATTATGAAAACTGTTCTCCAACAATTTATAGTTTCATGTTGCCTTTTATTGTACTAACAAATAATATCCCAGCCAATGCAGCAGACTCTCATGGTCTACCATTTTGGTGAGCTGGACAAAACCCACCTATTTTAGCAAAAGTATAGTAGACAAGGAGTAATGTACAGTTCAGCAAGAGTTTTTACAGTCTCCTCTGTTGGGTTTTTTCCTCCATTTTTTTAAAAGATATTTTGATTAATATTTTTTTTAAATGATTGCTGATCAGGGATGTTTCAGACCTGAACTGTATCCTGTAAAATGTTTCGACACAGTGATCTCAAAGGAGAAGAGAAAAAGTGGCTGAAACCACCAGCAATCTCCAGCTGCATCTATGGCTTTGGACAAGTTTGATCCAAACCCAAATGCTGACAGATCAGGGCCTGTGCTGTGCAATTTTTCATTTGATACTCTCCAGCTTTGATTTCTGGAGAGGGGAAAGGAAAGGGTGGGTAGGGGATCAAAGGCAGCAGCTACCTCCACACCCTCATGTTAAATCCAAACCCATTTGCTTTAGGATGTTAAAGAAGACATAGAGGAGAAATAGAAAAATACAGGAGGAAAAGTAGAAGAAAAAAATTTGCACAGAGAGAGGGAAAAAAGGGGATTTGATTCCATTGAAAGTTCAGCTGTGCAAATGTAAACCTTACAGAAAAAACATACTTTATTTTTTTTTTTTTAGTTTTGGCATATATGCCTCCTGTTGTGCTGCTGTCCAGAATGAAACAGGAAGGTTGGGTTTGCCCAGTCCCTCATGCTCCACTCTGGCAGAGTCATAGTGGATCATTTGTCAGCATGGTGCCTTCTCAGTTGGCAAGGAGCAGACACAAAACAGGAGCATCACAAGATGTGACTGGAAGAAGTGAAGTTGCATTAACACTTTCTTCAGGGAGACTAAGCCAAGGAGTGGGTTGAGTTCTGGTGCTCTCCTCTGATACATGTCTAGATATCCATCCTCTGGCTGATAGATAGTCTGTGACTGTAGAAGTGCAGTCTGGGCTTACCCAGCCCACAAATCCCATCTGCCTCTGGGGCACATGATCTCAAGCCTCTTCTAAAGTGGATTCTGGGGTGGGCTTGTTTGTCCAACACTGGCTGCCAAAAGAGCAGCTGGGAAATGCGGAGGCAGCTGGGCCGGGCATGGTGAATGTCCTTAAAGATTGATGTAGTAGAAGAGTGTAACTCCAGACAGGAATCCAGACTTGAGGGATTTCAGGCCATTTGGTTGGCGTCAGGGTGGTTGTCTGACCTGGAGGGCATAGCTGGGAGAGGTGCCATGAGAATAGGCTTAAATAAGCCAGTACCCAAAAGTATGGGACTGTCCGAGGGAGAAGGGTTGGAGAACAGCCTGTGAACCCTGAGAAGCTGTGTCTAGATCAGCAAGAAATATCTGCTGCATCAGAGTAGCTTTGTCAAACAAAATCAATTTCCTTTGCAGCAGCCACTCATAGGGGCATAAGGAATTTTTCATGAGGACAGAAAGCATTTATGGGATGAGTGACAGTTTGGAATAATGGTATGTATTTATATTTTTATATGTGTATACTAGGGACCAGACCACTGTTCTATAATGTGGGTGATGATGTGGCTATTGTAGAGGGCTGTGAGACACTTCTTGCCACTGAACTTGGATTTGTCTTGCCCAGACATTACGGCAACAGCTGTTACTGGGGACCATCCTGCCTTTAATGGAAGGGAGCCAGCAGAGGGTCTGGCCAAGGGGGAGTTAGCTGGGGGTCTCCATCACTGCCTCAGGAGAAATAGAAGATTAAGCAGGTGGTATGCCATGCTCCAAAGCTCTGAAAGAGCAACCAAAGCTCTTTGGAAAGGACTTCTAAGGGTGCTGAAGTTAACCTGGTAGTGATGAACTATCATGAAGAAACTTTGGGGACATTCTTTAAGGGTCTGATTTCATGGGCTGTACTTTTTTCTCTGGGGAGCCTCTTTTCTCTGTAGCTGGAAGTGCTGTCCACCAGTGAACTACCAACAAAATAGCATCTGCCTTGGGAAATCAAAGTATTCCTCTTGAGTGAAGCCTTTTCAGCAAAAGTTGGCTGTAGCGGTGCGTTTTATACCTTTTGATTTATTGTTAATATTAATTTGTTCTGTAATGGTTTCTCCCAAGTTCCCCCCTGTATTTCTCCCCATTTGGTTTCCCCCTGCCTTTGTTCTCCACAGCCTGTCACTCTCTGGGAAGCCTCTCCTCTTCTTCCAGAATGTTCAGAGACACTCGGTCCCAGATTGGAGCAGGTTGGGGAACCCCCACCCCTCGTTTCCCATTCACTGTCTGTGTGACATCCATATTTCCCTTATTGGCTTTCCCTCTTGTGTCCACCCCCTTCTCCCAACCCCATATAAGCTGTTGCCACGCCTCAGGCGGGGACACTCTTGAGAGAGGCTCAGAGAGAAGTGTGGCTCCCCTGCGAAAGGAGGTGACAATAAAAACCATCTAGCCACAAAGTAGCCTCCTCGCTTCCTACCTTCGTCAAGCCTCACCGACATCTCTCGTGCAGCTCTGACCCACCGGGAGGTGGTGGCCGGTCCGCCTGCTGCCACCAACCGAGTTTGGAAGTATCCCGAGCCAGGGCTAGCCGGGAACAGCTGGAAGCCACTTTCCAGCCAGGCTCGAGGGATATTTTCAGTTGGCCAACCCAGACTCCTTTTTAGAAAAGGCAACTTCTGCTGAGACAGAAACCGTGCCAGTTCCCTGAAACCTTTGGCTCCTTGAGAGACAAATGTTAAGAGAGACTGGTATTGGATGGATTTCCTGCAAGGAGAGGGGATGTACTTAAGATGTGATTCGAACTCTGCCCAAAAGTTTCTTTCCCATTACTGTACTCTCTGATATCCCTTAATCAGCCATCTTTCCTCACTGGATTGTCCTCCAGGAGTATCATGTTCACAGTGCCCCCAGCATGAGCCCTCCCTTTTGCAGCAGAAGATACAAAAGCAAAACTGGTCCAGACTCCTTCCCTGGTGTGCTATCAATAGTTACACTTCATATGAACTTAGTCTAGTAAGCCACTCTCCTTTAACAGTCATTGTCCAATGTTAAATTAGATAGGTTATAGAGAGTGATTTCTGGCAGAACCTTCCTTAAGAAGTTCTTCCAGTAGGAAGGTGGAACGATTGGTATTTTTTTATCTGTCTTGATATTTGATGTTGTCTTTGAGTTCATGCTGTTACAGGGCCTGGAGGGTGCTATTTGTCCTCATAGCTAGAACATCAACCTAGTGAAACACACACAGAGCCACTTACAAATGTACTTCTGCTCCAGCCTGGAGGAATCTATCAGGAGTTCATGCTGAATGGCACTGTTCATTCTTTGATCTCACTGATAAGTGCCAGCAGAGGAGGCCCCACTAGGGAAGCTACTGCAAAAGCCTTATCTGATTGCATTTATTAATAAACTAGGCTGGATTTGAATGATTCATCTAGGAGGGAATGCATCCCAGTGCATAATCCACAGACCAAGACATGCAACCCTCCCTTTCATGAGGTAAACTGTTCCAAAAGGTGTGGGAGAAACAGCATGGAGAAGGGAGGATGGAGTTTGGAAACAATACACTAGCTGATGTGTAGCATTCAAGCATAACTGATAAGAGAGTAACAGCTGCTAAAATACCAGCAAGCTCAGCAAAGGATGCCTATCTCATACAGAGCCATGAGACACATTGCTCAGAGGAAAACCTGGAACCAAGACATGACTGCCTGGCGTTAAGGTGCTGGCATAGAGTCATTGGGTGTTTAGACCTTGTGGGTTTAAAAGAACTTGCCCAGATGGCTTCTGCCCTATGACCAGTACAGTCATAAACAACATGTGCTATTTCCTCATCATCTATCACAAAGGCTTCCCTTGGCCAGAGAGAGCACAAGACTGATTATTCTTGGCTCATCTTTTCTTGCTGGACAGGAGCTCCCTGGTTCACATTCAGAATTAGCAGAATTGGTCTTGTCACTCCCATATTACTAGTTTAACTGCTCCATCAGGGGAACATCCAGGAACGGATGGGAAGAGGTTCCAAAACTTGAGACTGAAAATTCTGAGTGCAATTCTCTTTTCTTTTTTTTTTTTTTTTTTTGTCTCAGTAAAAGTTTGAACCATATTTGATGCAATGTCAGCTACACAAGGTCATTGACTCTGAAGTCCAATTCCCAAACCAAAGGTTCCTTCAGTAATGTGAAGCATTGTGCATTGCCTCTCTCATTTGTTTTGCTGTTTGCATCTCTAATGAAAAGCAGTAAGTTAAAGAAAGACACACAAGAAAAATGAAGCATGTTCAGTCAGGGAAAACTCATGGCACAGCTGTTCCTTTAGTTGTCAACATTACGAATATGTGAGACTGCCAAAGCCAAAATCTTGCATCGACCTTGATAATTACATCAACAGCAGGGAAGCACCTCCAGCAATAAAGGAGATCAGGTTCTTGATTGCTGGAATTCTAATCATTTGTTTTTAATTTTGTAGGTATTTAAGCAGATAAAAAGAAACAAAGATTCTCTGCTGGATCTTTGCCTTGGAACAACTAATCGTCTCGCTCTTTTTACCTGAGGCTAAAATGTTCCTTTCTTCACCTCTGTCTAGGTGGTATCTCTAAAGACAGAGTTCCTTGAACCAATACAAGTGAGCAAAAGGACTTCATTCAAGATCTCATGCAGGCAAGGAGTATCTGTGTGTGGATTTCCAGATGCTGTCTGTTAGATCATAAACAAGTGCTGCTTTACAGCTCCAATAGTGCAGTGCTGCTCATCTTTGCCTGCAAAAGCAGTGACCCAAAAAATCCTCAAAGGTTTTGCCTCTCCAAAAAGTGCAGTGTTAAATCGACACACATGACCCCAAACCCTCTTTATAACGTGACTGAAAAAATGCATTCAACTGCACCAGTTTGTTATTTATTCTTTGAGTAGTCGCAGCTTCATTTGTTCAAAAACATTTTATTAATGGTCAGAGCAAGAAATGGAACCTGATTTGGAATCGCCATTTCAAACCTAACTTCAAGTACAAATAACAAAGCTACAGCAACACTAAATTCAGGCTAGCTATATGATTAAAGAACACTTACAATTGCATAGGTTAGAAGTAGAAGCAGTGTTAGACATTTAAAATTAGGATAAAATTGATATCATTTCACTGACAGATTTGAATGTGACAAAATGATCTATCTACATATTTTCCACTAGTGGCTACCTTCCAGAACAGATAGTGAATAGGAAACATCAAGCCAGAAGTTGATGTTACAGTAAGCTGTAAGCAAAAGGGAGTTCTAATTGAAAGCATTTCCATACCATGGGCACTGCTGAGTGGCTGCCATGTTAATTATATGATCCCTTCTTCTAAAGCAATCTTCCACGTGGATACCAAGATTAACTCCTGCCAAGAGGTCTCTGAAATGCCATCAACAATTGTGTTTTCTGACAAAAAGATAAAGTTAACTAATTGTAAGTACCCTTTGCTGATGAACTTAAAAAAACCCCACTGGCTTCTCTTCCTGGAAAGACAGCAAATAACGTGGGTCATGTGCATTAATATTTTTGCACTGACATAACTTTGGCACAAGTCTTGGGTTCTTGCCAAGGTGCCACCTGGAACCGACAGCATACATTGAGCACAACACAGAGCAACAGTCATATAAAATTAAATCACAATCCAGCCCAGTGCCTTACCTCTAGGAAAGGGACAGAGGGCATATCTGGGGAAAAAGTATAGAAAACAAGGCAGATATAGCATGATCCTCCTCTTAACCATCCTGTCATGGTATCCGTGTGATTTAAACTCATCTGGTACTAAAGGTCCCATCCCCATGTGTCTTGCTTTGCATTTATCAAAACTGTATTTGTGGAATTGAAATACTTGATCACTAGGCTTCATTAGTAACATAGCAGAGAAGCAGTTTATTTGGTAACAGAGAGCCACTTTAACCACAGCCAGGATTGTTGTCAGCCAAACAGATTAGTGGTTAACAATATATTGATATAGCAATCTACAACTTCATTTTACAGGTATGACTAAGGTAATTTTTCACCTCTGCTTTCATTTGAATCAGGAATTTATTTGCCAGGCATGTGGTAGATGTTTTATAATTGAACTAAGGCCAATTTCACATCCAGATGGTAGCAGCAGTGTTCTGGCAATGTGGGCAGTCTCCCCCAAAAAAGCAAAGGATTGAAATTGCCAGGAGAATCTGTCTTCCATTTTTTCCCCAGCAGCAATGGATATCTCCAGATTTCTGAAGTTGAGCAGGTCTTTGCAATTGTCAATACATCTTTAGCCTCTTCCCTTTCTTATGTATCTTTCAAACATGCATCCACATTCATGAAATCACCAGTTCATCTAAACTTTCTTCTGAAAATCTAGATCACTGATTGTGTGTCTGCAAAACATTCCTCTGTAGGAGTGGGTATTAAAACAAGTACAATCTGTTCTGGTTACCCTTTGTTGCATTGCTTCCTCATACAGACATACTTTCTGCAGACATTGGAATTCTTTATAAGGGACTGCCCCATTTGGTGTTGGTTTGCACAAGCACTTGGTTTTAAAACACAAGGGAAGGATGTTTTACAGGATAATGTTACAGCTGTCATGAAAAGAGCTAGCCTAGTGTATTTTTGGAGAAGGGATAAAAGAAAGAAGGGGTAGTTGCATTATTTTTCTGTGATATCAATTCCTGCACTATTATGTTTCTTACCAACTTTCAGCCTTTCCCACAAACTGTTAAACCACTTATAGCTACTAGAAAGCTTTTTTCCCCCACTAATCTTGCATTATTTTCAGTAATTTTCCTATAATCATTCAGGTCTATAGATGGCTAATATGACACTGTGCTGTCCTGGCTAGCTCAGCCTTCAAAAGCTGCCATTTTATTCCTATCATTCCCACCAGGCTGGGGATATTATGCCAAGCTGTTTCCTCCTCTGGAACATAAAGGAAATTATTTTGGAATCTTCTTTGCGAGTCTGTTGTAAGATCTGCTGAAACAACACACTGTATAAGAGCTGAACAATATTATGATTATTGTTATTATTCTTAACAGTGTTTGAGAGCTGATTTGCAATCCCTCTACCTTTCCCTTTTCCTTTTTATGGAGGAGACAGAAATCAGCAGGTGATAGGATCTGCAGGATTTATTTTTTATTACTGACCTTTCTCAATACCTCAGCATTTTTTTATTTACCTTTCTAAAATACACAAGAAAAAAATCAAAATCTTTGGCACTATTTTTGAATGAGTTTCTACATTTATTTTTATTTTATTCCTTTTACTGTCTTTCTACCACCTCCTTAACAAAGACAGAAATGAATGGAATTCCATTTTGGAAAGGCATGAGAAACAGATGCAAACATGTGTACATTAGACTAGGCATTCTCTGAAACCTTTCTATTGGAAGAGCAGATTTAGGAAGATATTTGACGCTGGCAGCCTGTTCAATTGCTACCAAAGGCACTGCAGGATCACTGTCCATCCAGCTATATGAATAAGCAAATAGGAATCACACAAGTAAATATATTCATATAAAAGTGTGTGTATATACATTCCTCAGAGCAGAATTGCAAAGCTGGAATTAGAATAAGCAGTTTCCGTATGTCCCCTTTTCAGCTGTGTGTCCTGATTTAATAAGCTTGATACTATTTACAGAGGTTTTTTAAGAACAGTTCTCTGGTTCTCAACCCTTCCTTTCCCTGCATTTTAATAGGATCTCAGTCCAGACTTAGATAAGCCTAATGTAGGACTTCAGTTAAGCCCGTAGAACTCATGAGACTGGTGAGATTCCTGGAGGATTTTCCTGTTTTCTGGGTTCCAAATGACAGCAAGAAATTCATGGAAGTGCTGCCTACCCCTAGAGTTGTTCCAGCATCTGAAAGCAGCTCACTTGGTACCTGGGGGATGTTTGTGGAGGGGTTGCCCATGGAGGCAAAACATGAGCAGAACGACAGTCCAGACCGCTGAGCTTTTTTTTTTGTCAGGCACAGCGCATCTGGTCTCTGGTGGATCTTCCCCAAATCTTGCAGATTTGGCCAATTTTATCTGCAGAACAAAACAATGGGAGCTCTTCATGTTTCAGGCTAAAACCTAGAATTCATCTTCCTTGTCCTGACAGCCTAGGGGTGGCTGCGATGATGAATATTTGTACTCTCAGAACCAGGCTGTGATTCCAGTTCCTTTGTGTTTCAGTTATGAGAAATTTGACTCACTCTGGCCCAGAGAGGAGCTCAGCTGGTGTCCTAGCAGTGAACAATGATTTTCAGAAAATCCAACCAGTGGAGAAGTCTCCACATGAAGGATAAGGCAGCATGGTAGACGGGCCCCTCTGGAGACCCTTTTGACTTCTCATACTGGAGAGGAAGTGGTTGAGATGATGGGTCCTGTAAACCCTGCAGGATCTGATGTTTTACATGCAGCCCTGTATTTATCACAAACAAAGAGGAGAAATTTCTGTGGGCATCTCTTGCTTGCCTGTTGTGTAGTTTAGTGTAGTCACTAATTCACTATAATATGATAAGGCATCGTGATGTTGCAGTTCAGCTCCATGCCCACTTCTGTAAACACAACTTGGTGAGGCCCAATTTCCCAGGAGGTTACTCAACTCATCCTTTGGTGGCAAAAAGCCATCCCTCCTACAGTATTTGGCGCACTGAGTGTTGGAGATTCAGTCCTCACAGGATCAGAGACACCTACATAGTCAGGTTACAAAAAATAAGAGCAGGAAGTGACATGAACAGCAGAGCCCTTTTCATCCTCTTTCAACAGTCTGTGGAGCTTCTTGACAAAAAGACACCACATGACACCAGATTCAAGGCTGAGCAGGAAACAGACCTTCCACTGGGGACAACAGTAAAGGGCAGAATTAGACCAGCAAAGCATGAAATGACAAAGATTAGAAGGATGAAAGCCTCTTGTCCCTCACAAGCTCAAGCCCATCCCCTAGGAAGACATATATGTGGGACTCATCTATGTCTCTTAATGTCTTCCACCACTGGCCCAAACAACAGGCAGAGATATTCTTCACAAGGTGGTGAGAGAGCTGTTGTCTCCATGGTTTTCCCCAGCACTGTGATACCTTGTCAGTATCGAAGTGAGGCCATCATCCTCTATCTGCTTTTGAGTGAGGAGAAAAACCTTGAACAAATCTCATCACCTTCTGCTCAGCTTCTACAAGTGCCTGTACAAGCTGTGAGGAGCTGGAGAGTCAGTCCTTTACTCTGCCTCAATTTCCTCATCTCAAGACTTGTACTTCTCCCAGATCTATTGTGACAAAATGATATAATTGTGAAAATTTTCTGTGATGTGACTGCCTCTACTGTTAGAAAAGCTCTAATATTCAGCTGGGGGTCTATTTTCTAAGCTCCAAAGAATAGTCGTGGTGTGGCATATGTTTTCTTACCTTGCTTAAATGGTCATATACAGGAACATACCATAAAAAGCATGATTCTGGTACGGAAGGATAGCACAGATTTTGCATTTAAATCTGATCTTCAACCATATGTGGGAAACACATTATATGTTCCAATAGACAGTAGCATAACCTTTAGTCCCTTCCCTGTTGCCTTTGCCTGCCTGAATTTAACTTTTAGTTATACTGGCTAGCAATATCCACCAGGAGACGCTAAAGTAATCTGAGATGCTGGGGCACATCGAAGCCCTGATCACACCCTCAGTGTCCTAATCCTACCCCTCGTTGTAGCTGCAGGCAGGCAGGGAGGTAGACAAGCGGCGACCCTGTACCACGGAGAGCTGGTGAGACCTTCCTGCCTCCGGAGATGCTGCTTCGATTTGTTGGTCTAGTGCAAGGCAACTCCCCGTCCCTTCCAGCCCCAGCAGCGGGTGCAGGTGTGGGTGACAGTGATGTTACTGTCACCCCTTTGCCTGTGTGGGCTTCATGGCCCGAGGGCTGTGACAAGGAGGAGTATGTGTGTCTGGCACGCTGAGAGAGGGAGGGAGCTCCAGGCACAGGAGTGATGACAGAAGATGGTGAAATCATTAGCCCAGGATTATAGTGAGAGATGGGGCCTGAGCCACAAGAGCAGCATCTGTATCCAAAGCTCAGGGGTGGTGGGGTTGGGCTTGGGCCCATCTCATATTCAAACTTCAGTGCAGAATTCAGCAAAAGACACACTAGGCCCAAGGGAGAAAAAACAACTTATTCACACACAGATTAGCTGTGGAGGGGGATGCAGGGAAATACCTGCCAAGTACACTGTTTTAATATTAATGATCTCCTCTTCTCCTCTAATTTTTAAAATTTTCCTCCCTTTTTTTTTTTTTTTCCAGTGGGAAAGCCCCTCCCCTCTTTTGTATCAGATCTGGTGCCTTTATTTCCTTCTCAATGAGATGTTCCATCCCTTCCCAGCACACAAAGCAACGCACCTCTGCAATAATCGCAGTGACCCATCACTCCCATCCCTCCCTTGGAGAGCAAATGTCCAGCCTGTCTTGGAAAGGACAAACTGTCTGCCAAGGCAAAGGAAGCTGCAGGCTGATTCAGAGCTAGGGTACCCAAACTTACCCCCCACAGGAGGAAAAAAAAGTGAAAATAAAGGTCACCTTTAGATTTCAATCAAGATTAGAATTTCCCAGGTTCACGCTTGTTTTAATAAGGGGGCAGAACCAGATTGCTAAGCTGAAACTTCCTAGCCGACTGGGAATATTACAGCTTTGGAGTAAAATTTTGCTAAATGCCCCACAGGGTTAAATTCTTTTCCAGCTATAGCTCAATTTTTCTGCTTGAACAAACTAACAGCAAAGGCTGTGGCTGGTTGATATTATGACTGGTTTTGTGCTTTGTGACAGTGTCCCTTGCAGTGTTTAGGGAAGAAGATTTAGAAGACTAGGTAGTTAGGGGTGAGGCTGGAACACTAGTGCATCTCTGGCAAATCATGTAAAACAAGGAATGCTGTCATCCCTCATTTGTTGAAGATTAATTTTAAATTGTTTTTATGCTTGCTAGCTAGGATGCTCCTTGGTTTATGCCTTTGCAGAGATTGTTTCAAGGGTCATTTGAAGAAAAGAAAGTTGATGGTAGACAATCTACTGAAAACCATCAATGAGACATGCCCACTTGTAGTACTTTGATACTTTCAACCATTCTTCTGGACAGAAGTCCACCCTCTTGAGGACAAAGGCCTATGTGAAAAAAGGAGCTTTTCTCCTGGGCCATTAAAATAGAGCTGACCTGCTACAAGGATGTTACAACATTTTCCATTTTGATCTTTACCTACTGGTTGTAAACTGGTGGAGGATTTGTCCTTGGAGGATTAAGATTGCTGCTGTTGATGTTTGGTTTCTCTCTTAAGGGAATAAGATGCGAACATAAGAACAATTATTGTCACAACTGCCCCCATACAGAGAAACCCTTCCCTGATACCTGATGCATGCCTGGAGAGGTGCATGACAGAAGGAAATCCTGTAGTAGTCTTTCCTCTGTTCTGGCAATTTCAAGTCACTTTGTATGTAATGTCTTTTCATTGGATCATGGACTGATCCAATCACTTGAATGTGGTGTCCCGAGGCAGGGCACAGGTGAGTTACCTGTTGTGAGAGAAACCACCTGTCTTTTGTTTTGTTCCTGCATCCTAATAATTTAGCTTGATACCTTCCCAGCCTCTTCTTCCCAGCATGAGTTGCACATAGCCAAAAACCTCTTCTGGGGCTGGGGTCGACTGTGGAGAAAACCTCCTTTCATAAACCCCAGTGGGAGATTTTTCCCAGGGTGCTTCTAAGCTGGGATGAGTTCACAGGGTCCCATAGGCTTGGATCAGAGACAGGGCTTGGGTCACACAGGGGCTGATGTGTGTGATAATGTGCCAGGGCTGGGCTGGCACAACAACATGGACACTTGCACTGTCTTCTAATAAATCTTATTTGAACATGACCTCTAGGGCACTTCTATTCTCACCAGAAAGACGCATTTACTGTGGCTGTTTTTATTTTTTTTCAGTAAATAAATTGATCCAGCCCAGATTTTGACCTTTTACAGAGTTAAAATGTAAGCCAACTCCCAGAGAACCTAGAAAGGATGAAAGATATGGGAAGACATCTTTGCAAAATACAAAGAAATTTATTTTCCAACTAAGCAACTAAGCTTTAAGGTTTTGTGGACTGTAGGACAACACTAATTGGCAAGCACTAATTGGCAAATTTAGAAACTAATCCTGCAAGTCAGAAGTAAAATAGCCATTCAGTAATAACCCTTCTTGGAACAAAGACAGGAAATTCAATATCATTGCAGATTCCAAAGTTAGACAGGGGCCATGGGTTTCATGAACAGCTTCTCCAGGGATTGCATTTGTAAACCATCAACAGATTAAGAAAACCCACTCCTGCAAAATAGCCTCCTCACAGTGAATTTTCCCCTTACTTAAATGTTATCTGTATTTGTGCTGTAAAATCTCTAAAAGTCATGGTAGGATTGGAATATTCTTGCAATGCAATGTTTTGCTTGATAAAGCAAAGAAGGGAGGAGAAAAAGAAAGGAGCTAAGCAGAGATATTACCTGTAAAACAAATAAATGGCAATATTTGGTTTGAGTTTGGTTGGGCTTTTTCTCACCAAAACTGCTTCTACATGTTTCTACTGTTCTGGAAGTCATAGACTGTTTGCATATTCTTCTCTGCTAACAGAGATTTCTCCCCAGCCACATTATTAGAAAATAAAAATATGCTCGTAACAGACAAACAAGGGATTAGAAACTTAGAGGAAGTGGAAGAAGGAAGAACAAAGCTGTGTAGCTGTGTTTCTCACCTGGCACTGGTTGTGCTAACCAGGTGAATGGCAGACAGAGCAAGAATGATCTGTAATACACAAGCTGCAGATTCACTAGTTGCTTTTGTGTCCACATCTTTCAAACACATAAAGATCTGAGTTTCATGAATATGCCTTATGAAGGTGAAAGTTTCAGGACTGGGGGAAATTGCTGTACCTGTGTTACTGAAAACAATGTCTTTAAAGGGATACTACAATTGTAAGTAGAAAAAGATAAGAAGAGAATAAAAAGAAGAAAAGAAAAAGAAAAGAAAAAAAAAAAGAAAATAAGAGAATTAAAGGAAAAAAATGAAAAAAGAAGAAAAGTCAACGGAGTTGGGGATAAATGGTACAGAATCACAAACATACATGCAGGGTTATTATAGATACAAGAAGAAAGATCTACTGTAAAGCAGAATATAATAACCCTTATGTTTGTTCAAGAGTCTATACAGAATGCTTCCAGCAGGTCAGCTTTGTGGATGCCCTTCTCCCCAAAGAGCTGCCTTGATCACCAAGAAGAAGACTAAAAGGAGACTTGACAGGAATGTTAAATACTGTTGGTTTTAACCAAATGGAGAAAACACTGGTAAAAAACTATGGGTTTTGTATTTTTCATAGAGGGTGAACAACTGGGAGTTACCTAAAATGACAGAAAAACCATGGAAGGTCAGACTTGAACTTGCAGTGAGTTTAGAGGTAAAAAATTAAAGCCTGTTTTCACTATCAAAAAGGAACCAAAAAGACACACACACACACAAAAGAAAATTTCTCTGTCAGGTCACTTTCTAGCTGCCTTAAAGATCATTTTGTCGTAACGGTACTTCTGATGTGGACACCTGCTCAGTGACAACTGTGCTGAGCTCACTAATTCATTTCACAGCATCACTGGTTGGAAGTTAGATGTAACAAAGTCCAGGCCATGTGCATGCAGATGGTTTTTGGGGGGGGGATGATGAATTACGATCACAGGCCTTTTGGTTGTTCTTTTATCCTAAAAGCAGTTGTCACAGCAAGAGTACCTGGTTCATAAACTTTCTGGTTTAGCAGGGGGATGCAGAAATCACATGGTGAACTAGATTTTTTGAGATATATTTAGGTAGCCAAGTTGTTCTAATTTCAGAGGGAATGAGACCTCCTGAACCCTCTAAGCCCTATGCCATTTTCCCATCATATCTTAGAGCATTATTCTTCAAGTTCTTACTCAGTCAACATCTCTTTAGTATCCTCCTTGGTTCCTTACTCTCAAGATTTACTCACTGCATTCTAACTCTGTTGTACTATGCCTTTCACTTGAGTTTCTTGCTTCTTTATATCCATATTCCATAATTCTGTCACATATATTGGAACTTTACTCTGACCTCAGTATCAAAAGGTACTTTTTGACTTTTCTGATGTGGTTCCATTGGCTGAATACAGAGAATTTGTCTGACTTCTTTTTCTTTTAGAGAAAAGATTTTGGTCTTTTTTGTTGGCCTTTTTTGATATCCTGTGTATGTGGCAAAAAACAAGAAAAAGGCAAGGAAATGCTATCATGCCTGTTATAGGAAACTGAAGCAGAGCAAGGGAAAGAATCAGAGAGAAATTGTCTACAAGAGTCACATGAAGACAATCAGGCTCTGATCTGTGAAGTCACAGGATACACTAAACCTAAACACTGAGATTTCCTTCTCTTCAGCAAATCACTAATGACTTATGTCTGGTGCTCCCTTATGCTAAGGTAGCTTCTGATATGATGATTGAAGACTCCTTACCTTATTTTAGCCTTTTGTCTTCTGCATATTTTTTCTCATAATTTTAAAGTATTTTACCAAGTGCAATTTTTGAGGTGAAACATGGTCTATAAAGACACACATACATAGATGCCTTTCATGATCCTAGCTAATTTCATCAGAATTCTGCTTTAATTATCAAATCAGCCTTTTGCAAGTGTCTGTAAAAAAGATTTGATGATGGTGTGACAAAGGAGGACTGAATATCCACCAAAACCAGAGTAATTGTCCTCTGGACAGATGCAGGACTCTAGTGGTAAAACAAAGTCAAGGCCAGCATTGAAATCCTTGGACACTGTGACCCCCACTGCACCAGGAACTCTTTCCATTGCCACAAGCTCACATAAAACATGAACTGATCACATATGAAGCTGGCACCAGGCTACCTAGAAAGCATCTGGCTTCCTTTAATGTCTCCTTTTATTAGTCACCTGTGAGGCCACTACAACTTCACAGTTCCTACATGCAGGGAGCCAGGAGTTCAGATATTACTTACATTAAAAAGCAATGATACCAACAGAAAATAGACTAAATTCTTTTTCCCATCTCCCCTTTCTCCTCTCATCTACCTGCAGGTGCTTCTGAAATAGAAATCTTTTGGATACATCCCATGGGAGTCAACATTGTGACTCCTGTGAGATTCAGGCGCCAGCTCTTTAGGGGTGTTCAGGTAGTATGTCTAGACAAGATAACATCCTTCTCTGAACCCAGGAGCTAACCCCTGGGGAAACCATTATTCATGTATAAAACACCAAGAGAAACTTTCACTGCATGCAGCTTCCTTTTTCTTTCCCTCCTCCCCGTGGGAATTTGCTTAGTTTAACCCTTTCATCCCTATGAAGCAGCAACTTCCCTGCTTAAAGCCATTACCCTTTATCCTTCCCCCCTTCAGGGTTCAGCACTCTGCACCTGCAAAAACATTGTGTCTGGCTGAACAATGCCAGGTGAGCCTTCAGCAGCGGCTTTAATGTGAAGTCCAAGCCCAGAGAGACCTCTTCCTTTCCCCGTGGAGAATAACAGTTCTTGGACTAAACCTCCAGCCCTGTCTGTAGGGCCCAGGTAGCACAAAACACCTGGCAGTTTGCCCTAAAAAAGCACCTGGAGTTGCTCCTGAGACAGAGGAATACCTTGAGTGTACTAGAGTGATAGGGATATGCAAAACACAGAAGGAATACAGGACATTTTATTCTGATCTACTTTCAGTAACATCGGGCTCCTGGAAAGTCTCATGATCTAATGTAACTCTGTAAATGTTGAAAAATGGTTTGTATTCTGGGTGACAGTAACTGGGATTAGAGCATCTCCCAAGACTAAGGAACATGTAAAATCAGCAAAGCCAGCTGTTCTGGACGTGCACTTTTCCCTGTATGGGCTGACCAAAGGGTTACACACACTTTTTTCATGTTTTCTATGGCCATGGACAGATGCTACTGTCTGACTGTGCAAATTAATCAGCAGATCACTTTTAATCTGATTACATGATTTTATTTAGTCTCCATCACCGAATAGTTACACCATCAGATTTTTCCAAGGCCCTCAACACATGGAGGCCAGTTTAGTGTCTCTGCTTCTTGGTTTTGCTCAGCATATTGTCCTTTTTTCCCTAAGGTTTTTGGACTGCATTGTAATGGTCAGAGAGGAAAACATAAATAAACACAGAATAGTCTCTGTGAGAAGATTTGCTTTGATCTGTAACTTGCAACATGGCAAGAGACATCTGTCCACAAAAACATTTGTCCCAGCAGTTCAGTTGTTGATAGATGGAAGGGAGTTGCGTGTCTTTATGAGGTCGAGTTGGCAGAAGAGAGAAGAAATTTGGTCCCTTCAGTAACCGCTATATCCAGAAATTATCTGGATCTTGGATATGACTGATCATGTGTATCTATTTATAAAAGGCACTTGCAGGGAGTGGTAGCACCATATTGTTCTCTGTTATTACGTCTTAGCTGAGTAGAAAAAGTCCCTTTTAGGCAGGCAGCATGTTTACACTGTGTGGATCCAACAGCTCTCTCCATTTAAGAAAGAGCAAGTGTCAACAGAGATAAGAAAATGAGATCCAGTAGACATAAATTATGCTTATTGAAGAAAACAGCAAACATTTTTTTTTCTTCTTTTCCTGTGCACTGAGAACTGCTGAGATTTCACAACATCACATCTAATTCATCACAGTGGTAGAGGTCCATGGCTGGATTAGAGAAGAAAAATTCTTGAAATCAACAATGTGGAAAAATCAAACTTTTTTTTATAAATGTTTCTACATTTAGAAAGAAGTGGGATGTTGCACTCTTACAACATGAAACTAGTGAATTCAAATCTGAGTCCATTAGCAACTAAGTATGGTTTTAAACAACTTCAGTAAGGGATAAACATTTTGAAATCTGTAGGCCTGGATAACTTGCACCCAAGAGTCCTAAAAAGGTTGTCTGCAGATCTCTATAGCCAACTTATTTTAGTTTTGAATAAATTTTTTGGCCTACTCAGTAAATTCCAGTAGATCATAGAAGCTAATTTCGTGCCAATATGCAAAAGGCCAAGAAAGATGACCCAACTACTAGTAAGCCAGCTAGCTTGACACCAGTCTTAGGCAAAAATAAAAACCAAAAGAAAAAAAGCTCAAACCACAAAACCAGGAGTCAAATAATTAAAAATTAGAGAACAATTGTACTTACTGTCAGTTAATATGGTTTAATAACAATGAGCCATGTAGAACCAAGACCATTTCATTCTCTGATGAGATCACTAATTTTGTTAGCAAATGCCGTGGTAAAAAGATAACAGACTTTAAACGATTTTGTCTTTCCCAATATCCTCATTTCAAAAGCAAGTTGCTTTGTCTCATTTGCATAAATTCTGCACTAAATTGGAGTTGATTAAACTGCTGTATAAAAAACCCTTGTGACTTAGGGTACTTTTATAAATGAGGGTTTTCTAGAGAAGTTGGATGAGGAGATGAAGAAATCAAATCTTTTCCCAGTGTTATCCAATAGCTTGATCAAATACAACTGCAAGAACTAGCAGGAGTATTCACTTATATTTTTATTTTTTAAAAGCTCAGAACAATCCTCCCACACACAAATATTCCTGCCATGCAAAGAAGCAATGAAAAAGAGTTAAAAATCTGAATCTTAGCATAATTTTAACTTGATTGAGAACAAAACCAGTATTTCAGCCTCTCATAAGCAACTGCAACCAAAATTTTTCTCTCTGTAAAGTGAAGAGAGACATGGATTAAAAAGATCAAGATGCTTGATAAACCAAGCTATTTAAATGAAGTACATACATGGGAACAACAAATAATATTGGAGATACCCTCAATAAAGAGGACTTTTTCTGAAAAGTGGTGGCTCTGAAAGGGTCATAGTGGGCAAGTGGTTGAACATGTGGGAAAATTGTACTCAGAGAGTAGTTATCAATGGCTCACTGACAAAAGGAAGGATGTTGGAATAAAGTTCTACAGTATTTTTTTCCTGTTTCCTGTGCTATTCAATATTTTCATTAAGGACTGAATGATGGACTTTTGGTATTAAATTTGCAGATGACACCAACCTGGGAGTAACTGGAGATGCTAGAAGGCAGAAGAAGATGTGTTTAGAATAATTATAGCAAATTGGAGAAATAATCTGAAAAAAATAAGGTGATCATCAGTAGAAATGATTGTAAATACACATTCCTTAAGCAGCAACTATAATTTTCCCAGATATGGGATGAATAGTGCTCTGTGGGCAGTGAGGATCTTGGATTGCACTAGAACATGGTCTGAAAATGAGTCAATGGTGTCTTAATATTGCAAAAAAGACAAACAGTGTGGGGGATGTATAAACACAAGTGTCGCCTGCAAAATACATGCACTAATCCTTTCCCGGAGTTCAACATTGATACAGCCCAAGTTGGAGGCTTTTCCAAAGTCCTGAGGGCAACTTTAGACCTCTGATGCCAAACATGAGGCAAATCAAGTGGAGGAAATTGAGAGGTAAGTGATAATAAGGTCGGCAGTCTAGAAAAGGAGATGTTATTCATCCTAGACCGTAAGTGAGTAAAAGGATGCTGCAGAAAGGAAATGGATGCTCCATTTCTTCATGCTTATGGCAAGCCAAAGTCATGGCTTAAATGACAGGAGAGGATCCCAGTCAGGAATCAGGGTAAAAAGCTTTCTAAGCAGAAAGCAATGAATCACTCCAGTGCATTGCCTGGGGCATTGTTCCCCTGGAAGGATTACTGGAGGTCTTTAAGAACAAATTAGAGAAACATCTGTAAGGATAAACCAGCTGGAATTGATCCTGGATTTGGGTAGTGAGGTAGGCTGGAAAGAAATCTTGAAGTCACTCTAATTTGTGAACATTTTAGTGAAAGAAGCAATTCAATAGATGTTATAATGGTACAAGAAGGAGTGTTAATTAGGAGTTGTGACTCTTATACAGGGATGTGCTTTCTATCCAGTGTCACTGCTCTTGCTTTCTTCAGCAGAATGATGTAAATTATGATGCAGAAAACATTTCATTGAGGCTTAAAGTTTGCAGGGACAACATAAAATACACGTAAATTGGTTTTTCTTCAGGCAATAACTTCAGTCAAAGGAAATGGGAATATTATTTATATTAAAGAAAAATTTTGGTTTATTATCAAATAAATATATTTTATTTCTTGCTTTGAAATTATATTTTATATTAAAGTTGATATTTTTAAAGATAAAAGTTTCACAGAAGATTTTAAGTGTTGAATTATTTCAAAATGAAGCCCAATAATTTTCTTTGAACCAGAATTAATTCTGTGATTTTTTTTTCTCAAAAACAACATCTCAATAAAAAATAAAGTGGGGTTTTATTCAACAATATTTTGTTTGGTGATGGAACAGAATAGGTTTGTTATTCTCTAGTTGTATTTGTCAAACCTTTTGAGATCTGTACGAGCCTTGCTATGTAGGAGCAGTGCACCAGCCCATTTCAACTACTTTTCTCAGCAGAGTCTTGATTAAGAATATTGTCTCGCTGTTGGACTGCAGACTTTTTCTCTCTTTCATAATAAGTAATTTGCAGCAGCCAGGGAGGAAGTTATCATATTCCTCTACACTTAATATCATACAGACGCATAAGAAACAATGAAAATTTGTCAGAAAATGGAGATATGGACATTGATGGCCCAATAAAAGAAGTGGAAAAAAGATGTAGTGGTCTTTGATACCTAGGAAGCATGCCAGTAATTTCCTTGAACCTCAGGATGACTGATCTATGAATTGCCAATCTAGTCTTTTCCTTCTTTCCTTCTCTTCTGTCATACACTTCTTATGGATCTTACCTCCTATCAAGTGTACTTAATCTGGCTTGCGTTACTCTAATCCTTCAGTGAGGAGTAAAATCAGCCTCACCTAGCTCCCTTCCACATCCTTTTCTTGACTAGTTCAATCCACTCGCTCCACAGCCTGCTCTTTACTCTTAAATCAGTGAGGTTCATGGAGTTTGTGTGGGAGGGGGTTGAGCCCCCTCTCCTCAATCCCTCTACTCACCTATTTATGTCTTCCCAACCCCCCTTCTCGGTCAAAGATGCCACGGAGGCCAATGGAGATGCAGATGATACTTCTCTCCAAATATATACAAGGATCTGCAATCCCAGTGATTGTTTTTGCCCTTCATTCCATCTCCTGACTTTCTCTTGATGCATCTGTTTCCACAGAGTGAAGGTTTTTTTCAACTCCTGATTAAGATATTGATCCCTGAAGCTCCTCTCCCTTCCAGAGTGCAACAGCGAGCAAATACCTTTGATTGTCCAGAGCATAAGGGGCTGGTATCAGATCATCGAGGTTATTTCCTACCATCAGCCCTGTCTTCTAGATGTGTCCCACTCAACCACAGAGAATATGGACAATTTTGGACCGCTGGAGGAGCACTTCAACCACCTGCCCTCCATCACCTTGTTGAATCTTCATAGGAATTTACAGGAAAACTGACAATGAAGTAGGACTCTACTTGTGTAAAGTGGGACATAAACTGTCCTTCAGAAGAGCTTCAAGAGAAAAGAGCAAACTCACCCATGCCAGTAAAAGGATTCCTGAGGATGAGTGTAGCACTGTCCAGGGAGTATAAATTTCAATATAAAGTTCATGTGAATACAGTAAGTGGCAAAGGATATTTCTCTTCAATATAATTAATATCTTCTATGATATTTTAGTCTGTCCAATTTCCCTCTGAACTAAAAAAGCAAGTAATTCAACCCACCTGAGAGCAAAAACAAGGTAGAAGGAATCTCTGTCTTCAAACAGGACAAGTGAGCGCTAATGTGAGTGTGTCACAAAGAAAAGCTTTGCCTCTGAAAAGGGTTTTATGTTTTCCTGAAGCAAGGAGTAGCTGCACTTGTACCAGATCCACAGCCTGTCTGATATTGATATGTCTTGTGTCGTCTTTGAAAGCCTGCTTCTTTCTTTTGATAGATAAATATAACCCTAGATTATTTTCACCCATCTAAAAGAGAAATAATTATGAAATTAACCAGTGATCAACCAGACCATGCAGGGAGCTCAGGAAGAGTTTTTAAGCTTTTTCAAATGGCTGACTGTTCTGTCTCCATCTGGTTGTGTTTAGCTCTGAAATATAATTTTTGGTGCTGATCACTGCTGGGTAGACCATACAATTAAGGTATTTGAAAAACAAACATTTCTAAACCACTGATCATTGGGGAGATGGCTTAGAAACGACAGCCCATTTTCCAAGAAGATGGTTAGGAAAGGGAACCTGAAAGCTTAAGATAACATTGAAAAGGAAACAGAAGAAGTCCAGGGAGGGGAAAAAAAACAAAAGAAGAAAAAGGAAGCCAACCAAATAAACCCACCCTCACAAGGATTTTAACTGCTTCTCTAGTACTTTCAGACTTACATTACTTGAATGTTTTAAGGAATCTGGCCTAGTTTCTGTGGATTTCTACAGCTTCATGCCTCTATACAAGAGATATATACTGAAAAGTGGAATCTGTGACAGTTAGAAAACAGGAAATATTTGCAGTGATAGGAAGAATTTCAGCTCTGTAGGTATTTTTTGGTCTTTACAATATCAAATTTCAAGCAGGAACGAGTGCAGGACTGAAGGCCCAGAAACAAATTTGGACGTGCCTCTCTTTACTGGTACCCTGCTGATTATTTCTTTTTCCCACCTAAACTCAGCTCACTTTGGCTCACCTCCCATTATCCTCAGGCAGCTTCACTTTTCTTCTTAAACAATTCCAAAACTGTTGGTTGCTGAAAATAAGTGCCTAGCTCATTCTCACATGAAAGATGATTTAAAGCCAGGAAGTTTTTTACAGTTCCATTTTGACTATTTTATCTGTTAACTAAGAAGATAGAGACAGTAAAAAAAAAAAAGACTTGTGTTATTTGGGAACTAGGACAGGAACACAAGTGTTCAGAAGTGAGCCAGAAATTAACAGTTCTGAACTCTTGCAGGGTTCAAATATAAGTGTGAATGTTACTATGTAACCAGTTTAAATCAAAAATCAAAAGTCAGGATCTCCAACTGGGGAAGGCTCAATGCAGGCCTCAGAATGCAGAAGTAAAGCTCATCTCTAGTAATAGTCCTGCTATTGCAGTCAACAATTTTGTGAAAATATTTGGTTAACGATAGGACATTTCTGGATTTCCTCGAAGTCCATGGCTACCTTTGACTGAGGAGAGAAAAGATTTTGGATCCTGCACAGGAAGGTGATGCAGAGGCCAGTGTAGAAGCCTCCAGAATCTGAGATAAGCTTTGACTAAGCCTTTTAATACTTGGATGCTTAAGCAAAGATAACCTCCAAGGTTTTGGCAACCTTACCCACAACTAGCTGAAACACAGAAGGACCAGGTAATTACCTAGTGTGGTAAGAGCAGTTATGGGAAATGTGTAAAAGGTAAGCCAAATTCTACCCGAGACCAAGGCTTGCTCTCACATCTGGGATTTTCATACCCAACTCAAGTTCTTTCCTTTAATTTTGCTGAGATGCATCTACTGTTGAGGTGAGCCTTGGCACTGCTTTTCTTCCTTCCTAGTCAACACTCCAGAAATCTTGAATGCTGTGGGCTTGTGGAGAATAGGGAGTGAAGTCCTGGGTCCTTCTTCCATACTGTTACTGGGATGGAGAGGCTGTAAATATTCTCAATTTTGCATTTTTGAACAGTTACTCAAAACATAGTCAAATCCACAGAGTTAGACCTCCTCAGACTTTGGGAAAACTCCATCCTTGCATGTCAGCAGGGTGCAGGAGCTGCTGAATCCCTGGAAAGCACCTAGGGAGCTTCCATAAACAACTTTAAAATGATAATGATAGTTAATGACCTAATTTCCTAACCAGCCAAAATACCTGTGGAATCAAAGTCCCATATCTGAATTAATCTAAACTCCTGGGAGGTTTTGTTCTGGACCTAATATTCACAATTACTCCTTTATGTCTGGCATTTTTGGGGCCAAATCAAGACCCCAGTTTAGATATTCAAATAGTTTGATACAATTATTTATTTTCTGCAAAATACTAGATTGCAGCTTTTTGTAACAGCAAGGAGTCTCAAGGAAAATGAAATTTTACTGCCTTTCAGTGAGGCATATGTATGTGCAGAATATACTACATAAACAGCAGTCAAGCCTCAAAATGCTACAGAAAAAAGACTATATACACCTCTAAATTTCTCGATCCTATTATAGTTATGTTCCTTATTTCTAACCCAAATTTTCTTTGCTGTAAATTGGAAATTTTCCCCTTCATCCTTTCCTCAATTGTTTGAATAAAAGAGCCACCAACAACCTTTTTATAACTACTTGCCATATATTGAAAGACAATTTATCAGTTCTCTCTCCACCTTCATTTTTTTTTCCTTTGTTCTTTAAACTGGCATATAGTATGCAGTGAGTCCTGGATTCTACCTATAACTTCTGCCTGTTCTAGAAAGGCATCTGAGCTGCATTGCCATCAGTTCAGAGTGAGACCCATCTGTGTGAGACTCTCTAGGCAAATCTATGCAAACTGAAAAATCAGCATATTCTGCCTGCTTTTGCAAGACAGCCTTTTGTGGTGAGTTCCTTATAATTATCAGTTAATTGTTGCGGATCCCACGTTGCCAAAAACTTGAAGATGTGAAGATTGGATGCTGGTACAATTTTCAGCTTGCAGGGTACTTAGCTATTCCAACAAAGATTTCAGCACCTTTCTACAACATATGCCCACAAGCCTGTGTTCTGGTATAAATGACAATAGGGTTTCTGACTTGTGATATCATCTCCCCTTCCTGGTAAGATTGGCTAGAGATGGTTCATTGGGTTTAACCTTCCTTTTCTTGGTAATTTTCCTTTGCAAAATCATATGTGTAGTTAAAACATCCCTGAAGTGCATGAAATGTTCTTCAATAGCCTGAGTCATGGAATGAAACTCATGGTTCTAACCCAGGAATCTAAAGAAAACATACTTTTCCAAAGAAAACATATTTTGCCCTTCCCTAGACTTCACTTTTCTGCAGTCATCAGAAAAATAACTGCCCTGCCATATATGACAGGTCTCCTTTGTATAGATGCTTCTGGTTTTGCTGATCAGTTTTTCCCACCTAGCACTTAGATACATCTAGTGAGAAGACAAGGCTTTGGGACCAGCTCTGGGCAGTAACCACAGGATTGCTTGCATGCCATGTACCAGAGAACAGGTCACCCATCTCCAAAATTGTGGTGGTGAGATCAGTGAATATGGCACAAGCGTCCCCACACCTCACTCAGTGGAAACAAATATTATGCAGAAACTTGGGCAATATCCTGTTGTGCATCCTGCATAAGAGCAAATCCATTTCAATTGAGCCCTCACCGACTTCTGTCTTCGCACCTTAAGAAACACAGCTTCATTGCACCCAGAAAAACAATAAGGAAACAAAGATGATCCACAGACTTTAAGTTTTTATAGGGAACAAAATAGATTGCTGTAGCCATGTGGAACTTATGAGCTCAAATATATCACACCATGGATTATACTTTATGCAAATGTATTTACATTTATTTAGCAACATTAAAAATGACAGAGGGAACCAATCACATTTCTAAACCATTTGGACTTTAGAAAAGAGCCAGCTTGGACAACCAAGGCCAGACTTGGTTACCTGCCTGCTTTTGTATATGTGGAATTGGTTTTTTTCACTTACTCTACCATTGTACTTTCCCTTTTCTTCAGTACAGCTCGGTTTTCCTGGCCTTGTTCACAGAGAATCCCTAGGAACTCAAACACTCAATCAGCATATATGCTACTTTATCTGCACTGCTTTATGAGTTTGCACGTGCCAGAAAAAAGTTCAAAAGCTTCTTATCTTCAATTTCACGAATACATATAAATATATATATATAAATGAAGAGTGTTCTGTAGCCCAGTGGATTTACCATTTGGGATTAAGACTTTTAATTTATTTGCTTATACAAATCTTCTGAGTCTTTCGAAAAGAATGGCAATTCAATCTGCATTCTGCATGAACTGCAGTAATGTAGTATTAGTAATATTAAAATCATTTACTGTTGAGTCAGATTCTGAATTTCTTCCTCAAGCCAAATTATTATTGGCTTGTATGTGAGTTTTGTCTGACTGAAGACATCAGATTTTAGCCCTTGTATAACTCCATGTTTCATGGAAATCGTTGCAAAATATTTTAAGAACTAGTTACGTCTAGCTAGTAGGCATAAAATTACAGGTGAAATGGCATGATGAGTGGGATGAGCCAAAAGTAATTTCAAAGACTGCACAGCAATATTTCACTGTGAGATATGACAAGAAATGAATAACGTTACACCTTCAGTGAAAATTTGGGTAAAAGGAAGCAAGTTACCTTGTCAGAAAGAAAATTCAGTGAAGAGTTTAGTAACATTTCACCGTGACACTAAAAGTGCACAACTTTACAAAATACACCAAAGTTGTTCAGAGCATGCCACAGGGCATGCAGAGGGAGACCAGGTTCAGTATGAGCCTGTAAATAAGTTCATCACAGGATAGACTTCAGCTTTCTTGCATTCTATAGAGTTGGGATGGAAACTACAGTGACTCAATATTGATCACTGCCCTGAACTGGTCAGACAGTTGAACCAGATGATTGTTGTACATCTCTTCCAAATGCAGTATTCTGTTCTCCTCTCTTACATTATATTACATTACATGTAAGGAGCTTGGAGAACCCATCCATGCACTCTTTACAAGACTCTTTCTTGACAGCCAAATAAACACTCACCCTAGTTTTTCCCTTAGTATTCATCTTCGTTGCTGTGTGAGTGCAAGACATACCAATAGGAAAAAGCACACTGTATTAGCCAATTCAAATAGAGAACTTTGGCTAAGGCTGTGGGGTGGTTGTACTTGTTATCTAGATATGCTGAGAATGGTTTCTCATATTTGACTGTGTGCAACTGGCACGAAACACATGCTCTGCAGGAACAAACCCCATTCTAGTATTCCCTGACTCAGTGAAAAAAATGGCTTAATAAAGGTGGAAATTGATAAATTATATAAAAAAAATAGGTCTGTGGAAGAAAAAAAATCATGAAACAGACCCCTATTACCACTGCCAACGATTTCAGTGTAGCTTTTAGGGAAATACTGATCTTTTGGGTAGTGACTGGCTTGCTGAGCACCTCCCTTGTCATATAATTGCCCATGAAATTGCAGCCCATATGGTTAAAATATTAAGCAGGATAACATTACAGTTTTTAATCCACAGCTGAGACAAAGCAGAGATCAGGAATAATCCTGTTCAACAGCACCACATTTACTGTCTGATGTGGGAGGTGTTGATTAGCTTTTAAGGAGAAACATATTTTTTAAAGTTACATAATCTGATGCTCAGATTTCCCCCTCCCCCTTGAAAAAAATTAACCTAAATATTATGAGAGATTAAAAAGTTCTCCAGGCCCTTGGTTTTGGGGGAAAGGGGGTGCACCTGCAGCTGGAGTTTTTCTTTCTCCTGCTCCCAGACCCATTACTCAGTGAAGAATATTTGTTCAGTGGATTGTGTATAAGATCACACATTCAAGTCATCAGAACCTGACTCAGCTGTTACTCAGTACTTCCTCAGGCAAAACCAATGGAAATTTGCCTGAAGGAAGACTAGGGATTGAGTGAAAATGGCAGGAGATACAAGGAACAGAGGCATAGAATTTGGAAGGATGAAGGATTCTTTCCTTGTTCATGACCTATGGTGACCTGTCCCAGCAGCTTTGCACCTTGGGACACTCCTTGCAGGACACCAGGTAACTTCTTGTTATTTTTCTTATCTTGATGTGGCCCCTCTTCCGTAGGGCTGGTTTTGGACACAATTCTTAGACTTCCACTAGAAGAATTTAGTTGCCTGTTGCTGTTTGTGGAAGTACTGGAAGACAGAGAATGAGCCCTTCTCTAGGGGGTTTCTGGTTCTGCTTGCTACCTGCTGTCCTGTATGCAGAGTGTGCTGGGAATTCACCTTGGCCACCCAAAGGAGGCAAGACGTGAGAGGACCAGTCCCAGCTTCCTGGCAATATTTCTCTGGAGTGCAATGAGTAAGGTCCTGGTGCAAAATGTTTCAGCTGTGGCCCTGAAGGTAACATGTAGAAATCAACAGAGTAAATTTTTACAAAAAAAAAATTTAGAAATGTTCTTAATTTGGCATAGTCAGCCTCAGTTAACCAACATCATTTAGACAACTAGTGGAGCCAAAGCAATTCACAGTGCTCCGGGTTAGTCCAATAAAGAATCCTAAACTTAAATGTGAACCTCAGCTATAAGTCAAACAAAGTTAAGAACAGTACTTATTTTCCACTTTCTTCCTCTCTCTTTTTTTCCCTTTCTTTGAAGTGTAGACATCCCTGCCAACAGGCACCTAAATAAAATTGGAGGGATTTTTCAGAAGTGCTGAGCACAAACAAATCTAATCAAAATCAGAAAAAGCTGTGGGTGTTCAGAAATTTTAGGTGCCCAAACAGGGATTTGGCTTCACAGAGTTAGACGCCCTTGTTTGAGAAGTTTTGGCTCAAAAATATACTACCCAACCCATTGTATGAATGTAATGTTCAGTGAAATGTCAAGCTCAGTTTAAACCTCTGGGAAACTAATAAAGTCCATGTACTGCATTCACCTGGGAAATTCGCTCTTTTTTGTTTCTTGCAATTACTTAGGAAACAAGACTCAGTACAAAAATAATAATGTTGCTTTTTTGTCCATTTTTTTTCTTTCTCTCTTTCTGCCTCTTTTAAAAAAGTCTTTCTTTTTTTTCTTTTTAATTTCTATCATATATAGCTATTTGTTTGGAAATTTTGGAATTTCAAACACATAAAAAATGCCAGAGTAATAGTCTGGAAAGCAATTTTCCAGGCTGAACTTGAAGGTGAAGGATTACATCACTCACTAAACCTGTGCTCTGGGGTCAGCTCAATCAACATTATGAAGACTCTTCTGAGGGACTACATTAGCCTTTCTTCTAAAATTGCTTTGTGTAGTGGGCAAAATTGGCTTCTGCAAGCTAGAAAGATATGAGCATAAACCAGGAGACACAAAATGACCCTCATTTTACAGTGATTTTAGACATTCAGCTCCTTAGAGTGAAGCAATGTCAAGCTCGAGGTGCTGTAAATGGGAGTGTATCCTTAGTGCAGAGGAAATACTGCTTAGAACAGAGGGGTTTTTTCTCCCATGTGCAAGAGCTCAGTATATGAGGATCAAAGGCAAGAGGTTGTTGGGTTGTTGATGGGTTTTGCTTGTGTCAAGAAGAAAGTAGACTGGAAATGGGGGGGAAGAAAGAAAAGCTGAATATCAGGCTCTGTCAAAACATCCAAGCAGCTGGAAACAGGGTTTGGCCAAAGGAAAAAGGACAAACATCAATCAATACAGATGTTATTTCCAAGCTTCCAAGAGGGTATTGCAATCCAGATTTCTGGCCCAGGAGTCAGACCCTTGCCCAGTAGCAGCTGTTTTATGTACCCGATCCCCCCTTAACATTTCCCATTTTAGCCAAGTCTCACCATACTTCCACTCTCGCTTTCTGAAATTCAGATGAAACAGCTGCAGGATGCACCATGCCAGGCAACTCCTTCCTTAATTTTCTCTCTCATAGCAATAATAAAAAAATTAAACCAGTTGACGTTGCATGAATGAGAAGGTTAATCAAAACCAGACCCTGCTGGTGGCCCAGTTCCAGCTGAGCTCAGATGGGTGGCAGGGGCACAGCCAGCTTCATGCAAACATTTGAATAGAGATGCAGATGGCTGAAGAGGGCCTGGTATATGTGGGACTTTGCTGAGACATCCTTTGAATTATAAGCTTTACCAAGGATGGGCTGGTGCTCAGCCTTCTGCTCAGGACATCTCAGACATCCTGGCCTTTCCTTCCAACCTGAAGTGACTGCTCATTTGAAAACCACACATTTCTTGCTGCATTTAAGTATGAACAAGCATTCTGAGAAACGGCCATCACAGGCCACAGGAAACATATGTATCTATTTATTTTCCATTAGTATTAACTACATTTTTAAAACCCAGCTCTTCAGTTGGAACTAGCAGAGGCAGGTCCCATTCTGAGAAACCCAGTTATTTCTGGTAGTGTGAGCACTGACAGATGCATGTGTTCAGAGGAGAAAATCCATATGAAATGGAAAGCCTATGAAGCGGATGACCAAATATCCCAAGGCTGTGCAAATAAACTCTGAATTAAAATAAATTAATAAAACAATAAATATAACAAATGCATTAAAATACTTTTCCTTACAGAAACTCACTGGAAGAAGAAGCCATTAAGAATTTTTTTGGGGAGGTGAGAGGCACCTACAAAATCAAGTGAAGTCAACAAAAACTGCAGGTACTTAAAACATCCAACTCACAGACCCAGGCTTCAGTCACTAAACATTAGGCATCAAACTGAAATTTGCAAATCAGGTGTGTAATAACTGTAATAATAAGGCTTCCTCTGTAAAGCACATATTGGCACAGCAGATTCAGAGTTTTAGTTTTTTAAAAGCCTTTTCGGTTTGTGTATGGATGGAGTTTCCTACTTTTAGCACTGCAGTCAGGTGAGCAACGTCCATGTCAAGGTCTTGATTATTCTACTTGTATTCTTGCTCTAAATTCCTATTTCCTATCCTTGAACTGGAAATGGCTATATAAGGGTGTATCTGATACATCTCTATGGATCCTAACTCAGTAGTAAAAAATACTAACAATTATATCTAATTAGAGCAAGAGAGAATGGGACACTTTCTCTTTAATCTGAGGTCTTGCATGATGTCAGAGGGTTAAAACTGTTATAAAAAAAAGTGCAAATTACACATTTCACTGCTGAATATGAAAGATGAGAGCTGAAACAATGAGTGATACATTCCAAAGGCTGATAATAAAAGAAAAATCTATCAGCTCTGCTTTCGAGCCCCAGTAGAGACCACTTGGTCAAAACAAAACAAAACAAAACAAAAGCAAAAACCAAGCCAAAATGATGTATTCATCTGGAATTCATTGAAGGTTACTCCATAAAAAAAGATTACAAGGAAAGTAGTCATATCTGTATGATCCAGAAGTAAGGTGTCCTCCAGCAGAACCATTGAAAAGCTGCTCTGTAAGCATAGTCCATGAATAGTTAAGAAAAACAAATTTTTTTTACAGATCCTTCTGTAAGCCTTCCCTCAACATATGTGCCCAGCAGCAGGCTCATCTGCTCAGTAAGGAGGACCTTGGCAGCTGCTTTTGCTAGCTCAAGTCTCCTGTAAAGAAGCCTTGAACAATATTAATGTTTTCTGTACTTACCCTCTGTCAGCCTCTAGATTCATCATTAAATTGGTGTATTTCCCAGCTCCTCTGGCCAGGCTCTCTGGCAACAGTAAAATCTCCTGACCTAGTTATTCCTAATCCTCGTACCTGGTACACTGGCAAAAAATAGTCCTGCTGTCCTGAAGATTCCTCAAACTTTTCTGAAGCCTTTTACCCATCTAGTGCCTTCCTTCATCTGAGCCAGGAAAAAGGGAATTCCAACATATTTTGTGCAATTCAGAGTACCTGAAGAGTTGTCCATATATCACCATCTACTGAGGTAAAGGACATTTCACGTGGTTTTGGAGAGAGACTGGCAGCGGAAACCTCCATAATACCTACTGCTACCCAGTGGATGTGCTTGTTTTTCATTTGAAAATATTTTGTTGAGTAAAATCCAGGCTAGGAAAATGGCCTGTCTATCCCATTTATATTATTTTTCAGAGCAGACGGAAATGTTATGTTCCTGCAGCATGGCACAACTGCAGAACCTGTCTTTACCCATTTCCTCATTAATTCCCTTAAAAACTGGGCAGATTGCAACATTTCTATATTGAAGCCCTTCAGGAGCAATTTAACTGACTGGCTATCCTTTTCTCAAGAGAACTCTTCTTCAGGTTACTCAGAAGTCATTTGGTGATATCTGGGTGACAGGCTCAGCTTCGTCTTCCATGAGGATGATTTCTCTGTCCCTCGAGACTCCATTTACAGTCTGGGAGTGAACAAGACTTTGTGGAGGAATTTTGAAAGGAATTTCATGGGGACCGAGGGAGGTACTAAGGGACCAGAAATGCACACATGTAATTTGTTATAATTAGTAGCATTAAAGAAAGATAGAGAAAGGGCTTCAACCAAAAATCTTTGGTTGTTGTTCTGTATTTTCTCCTTCAGAGAAATGAATTTGTATGTTTGGACATTGACATTGAGAGTCTATATGTAGATGCCTACAAGTGTTCATACCTACAGGTATTTAGTGTACCCCTACTGATGACATTTACATTTACCAGATCAAAGGTTAGAAGTTAATATGTATAATTGAGGCAAAATTGTCTTGCACTGATTACCCATCCTAGGCAATTCTCTGCTTGGTGTCTTAAAGGAATATTTCTAAAAGAGAAATACTCCCTAAAAGCAGAACTACTCCTTGAACTCTACCAAAGTAAAAGCTGATAATATTGATTCTCCATCTATAAGGTATCTGTTCTTGTTGTTGATACTAATTCAGCATGGGTGAGTGAATATCAAACAGGATTGCTACTGGAACATGATTTTTAAGATCATTTCAAATTTGGAATTCAAAACAAAAGGAAAATTCCACAGCTTCCTACCAGTTTAATACTGAAACAAAAGTTCAGATTTTCTTTTTTTCTCTCTCTCCTTTTTCCTCTTTATAAATTATAGATTTTTAGATATTAACTTGAAAATGTTGTTTAAAAAACCCTAGTAAACATTTTCCTTCCATTTGGATTTCAGAAGTAGTAAAAGTTAATTTCAGACTGAAAGTGTAGAGACTAGACTGGTAAAATTTTCCAGAAAAATGCTAATTAAAAGAAAGTCAATAAAATGTCAGTCTTGACACAGACTTGCTTTTTTACTTGGTCACAGAAAGAAGATCCTTGAAGAAAATTTCTTCCTTCTTCTCCCCTAAATCCTGCAAAGCCAGAAAGCCAGAGGAATATGTCACGCTCTCTCCTTTTTTCAGTCATAGGAAGTGGTAAGGCACCCCATTTCACCACACTGCTTACTGTGAGTGTCACCTTGTGCTGTTTGATGACAGAACAGAAAAGGAAGCTAGTGTTGGTCACTGAGACTTGTGTTAGTGGAATGAGGTAGAACGACTCACGTGCTCTCTGTTGTGCCCAGCACAGTGCAAATGCTTTAGCTTAATTAAAAAGTGAGGCATACAAACAAGGCACACAGCAAAAATCCCAAGCCATAATCACTGTCAATGTCAGCCCCACAGACGATTTCTTTCCCCTGTGAGTTACCTAGCACCCACCAGTTCCAGTGAAACTATCTGGTTTTATCAGTTCCGATTTGGTAGAATTTCAAACATTTCACATGAGCCATCTGTTCAGCAAAAGATTTTTGCTAAAAAACCTGCTTCTCAGAATGACAAAGCCATGGAGAGAGGTTTCAGAAATATGTCTGGCTAAGTTCCTGCTGGAGTCAGACAACTAATGCTCCTGGAATTTCTGAACAATGAATGAATTAATTGTGCTGTACAGTTAATGAACAAATGTGAGACCTTTGGAATGGTATATGCTGCATATATACATATTTATAGATACACATATACATGTATATAAACACACATATATCTCTTTGTATATCTAAGTAAACATCAGACTGCATTCCAGGGAAGTTCAGGGCTGAAGAAGCTATTTATGCATTAGTGGCCTGAAACTCAACCACAGAATACTAGGGAGAGTGTTAAATCATGACAGGGAAACCTGGGGCTGAGGGTGATTTACCAGTGGGAATGATACATTTTGAGAGTCAGAAGTGAGCTGCTTCAGCAGAACTGGCTTCAGGAAAAAGTGCTCAGCACTCCATTTGGTCTGTCCTTTAAAACTTCATGCTCACTCATTTTCACAAGTGTCACTCAATATTTTTTCAATAGTGATGATGTCCCAAGGCCAAATAATAAAAAGGATGTATAAAAACCCTATGATAAGGAGTGGAACAGAAGCTGAAATGTGATAGCAATTTCATTTTTGGTGTATTTCTGGGAAAAGGCTGAATGCATTCCAACCCAAATGGAACCACTCACCTCTGTCTTCAGTAAATTGCTATTGTATGTCATTTAGCCTTTTGTGTTAGATCTTGTTGACACACTCCTTTCTAAGCCTCCAAATTTATTCCAATGTATGTCATCCAGCTTCCTGATAATTAATATGTAATGATGCATTCTACCATCAGTACAAATACCAGTTCAAATATGAATATAAACATGGCCTCTCTGTGCCACATGTTGCTTTTTCCATTAAATAAAATAATCAGCCTTAACCCAGTATTTATATTCTCCCTTCACAGGTGGGTCAGTAGAGAAAGAAATAGATCTGTATTTGGTTCAAACCCACAAAATTAATCAACTCTCAGGCTTTCTTTGTGTTTTTCTATGGTGTGTATTGGGTCTTTTTCTCCTTTACACCTTCATCACTTGCCTAATAAATATTTACAAGATTCTAAATCCAAGAATGGAGGTGTTTCCCCATGCTTTCACAGGATGTAGAAGCAGACTACATGTCTTCCACCAGTGCAATCCAAGCACAAAGACTTGTAGGCTACTTCTGTATCCTCTGCAGGAGTGTGCCATGCAGCTGGCTGAGGTGGCACTACACTGATCTACACCTTGCCTGAACACATCTCCATCAGCATGGCTTCTGCCAGTCCTTTCTACCTCCTCTACTCTGCTCCAGGAGTTATCACACTACGTTAGGAAGAAAACTTTCCTGCTTGGTTTGGGTTTCCTAAAATTGTGAGGAGGTAGAGGATGTCCTGTGAAGATAGAAGAGTGCTTGGGACTGTGTAAGGGATGAAGTGGGCCCAGACCCTCTCACCATCATACTCCAGAACATAATGAAAATCTGTTTCTGGGCTGAATTTTTTGTCCAAGTGGGACACAGAAAATGCCACAGGGAGGTGGCTGCAGGTGAGGGGAAGTCCAGCATAATCTTGCTCTCTGAAGAAGTAAGAGCTCTGAGCAAGTTTGGGACAGTTATCTGCTAAGCTAGCATTATTGTGGTTTTCAGATACAGGCACCAAGATTATCAGAGAGGGTGGCTGTTGGTAGACACTGGTGTTATAACATGGTATGATGCCTCTTCTGCTGTGATTTTAGGCCCTAAAGGCTGGAATGAGCCTGGCCTTGGACCTCCAGTGTCAGAAGAGAGCTGCTTGCAAAAAATCACTGCAGAGAATCATGTCAGAACAGGGATTGAGCATGAATACTGTACTTTCTCCAGGAGAAAAAAAAAAAAAATAGGGGCCAGCACAGACAGGTGTGTGAGCCCTGCTGGAATATGAAGTGCACTCTAGGGACAGAGCACAATTGAAAGAAGGACTTGCCTTGCTTTAGACCTGGGCTCTGCATTGTGTCAGTCTCCTGCTACAAATTCAAAAAAGCTCCATCATGCCTGTGATCTGTGTTTAGTCCCTGCTGTTTGTGTAAGAACCAGTAGTAATAGATTTCCAAAATAGGCCTAAGAAATATTGGCCCCACAGCAGAGAGCTGTGGTGAGAGTTAGTGGGAGGGAGGGGAAGCCTAAAGTTGGGAAGATTAGGGTTGCACCAGTATATCTGGTCATCATCTTGCTGTTTTCCTTTGATGTGGTTCTCTAGAAAAGACTGCAAGAACAGGTTTTGCAGCTTTTGCTAGACATGAACTTCTGAATTAGAAGGCAAAATGCGGAGGAAGGACTAAGAAAAACCCAGCATTCAGTCTCTTAGAGCTCTTTTGTGCATCTGGCTTCTATTTAGATTGATGAAAGTCCTGGTACTACAGCAATGGGCGCATTCTCCTGAGAAAAGACCTTGCATGACATAGCTTAGCAAAGGCAGGGCTTGGAATGCTCATCATCAGTTCAGTGATGGAGCTGGTGATATACCTCACCTGGAGAGTTAGGATTGTTTTTATGGCACTCTGTTTTACTGACATGCACATTTATGTGTCTGCATAAGAAATGTATATGTTAAGGGTACTTGCATGTAGGTAAAAGAAACCATCTCTAGGGGTATGTCTAGATGGATTTTTTCTGTAATTTGTACTTTGTGAAATGTAGCTTAACACTCATCTACAGCAGAGACTGGTGCAGAGCATCCTCAGGAGCAAACATCACAAGAAAAAGCCTGAGCAGGCTGTCTGCAGGCTCTATGCAAGGCACCTGAGCAGCCAGAAGCAAGACAGAGCATGTCATGCTCAGTAATTCATTAAAAATGCAGCAGGCATAGGCCCAGAGTGTACCAACCTATTCAAAGGTTTGGGCTAATTTCAAGACACCTACGTAGGCTGGTGGAATTGGTGGGATGGGGCAAGGTGACCAAGGCTCTCAGCTAGGGAGCAGGACACCTCCCTGTGGAAAGGAAGCATTTCTTTCCCCCACTGACCTACCACAGGGATGGCAGGATGTGCTGCAGAGGAGTGATTCATGGAAGCAGGAGATGGGAGAGGCAGCACCTCTTTAATCCCCTCAGGGGCTAATACCCTGCCCCACTGCCCTGCGGAGAGATCACAATAGATCGCAGCTGTTGTGGACAGGGCTGTCTGCTCCTTCTCTTGGTATGGTCAGGGCCCTCCTGGAAACACAATCTCATGCCTCCTCTGCAGGATGAGCACCTGGGGAAGTACCTGGAGTCAGGTCATGACTAGCTGGACTGTGCTGACCACAGCTGAGGAGTTACTGTCTGTCTAGATCAGGAGACAGATTACATACTTCCTGCACCATTCAAGAGAAAGGGAGCACAGCTATAAGTTATCAAAGGCATTTAGACACTAAAGTCCCAGGATTCGGATCAGCAGCATTTACCCTGGGATCCTGGAGCAAAAACCAAATTTGAATCAGTTTGCAAACTCTACCCTAGACCCATCTTGTCCAATAGGTGCTGCACGAACCTCAATGCTCCCAGTTTTCCAAGTACCTGAAAAGGCAACAGCTGTTCTCTGTGCTGGGAACATCCCTTTTTAATTCCCTTGCTACAACTGTTAACTCATTTGCCCCCTGTGAGAAGGAAAATGAATCACGGCTGTCTTTTATTTGCTAAATGTTAACAGCCCTGTGGAAAAACCCTCATAAAATATTCATCCTATCCTGCTCCTCTAAATTAGACAGTTATAGTTCTAACAAGCCCCAGAGAAGACTTCATTCTCTCAGTCAAAGGTGCAGTCAAACACTTCTGCCGGCTTTTCTGTACTCTGCGTTACCCTCAGCCAAAATTTCTGCTCCCCCAAGCTCTTTACTGCTTTTATTCTTGCATATCTTTGTGCATCTGGCATTACAATAGGAGAAGTAAAGGTTTCCAAATGCATTCATCCACGTTCCTGCTTTAATGGTAAAGAAAAGGAATATGTTTGCTATTCCAAATGCAAGGAATGATGGGGGTTTGTGTGTGCGTGTGTCTGCAGGTGCCATCGAGTGAGTACTTTCCACCTGGATAGGGGGAGAGAGAGGTCTAAGATGTTTTCAAACCAGAAAGTAATGGCAAGACCTTGGACATTACACCATCTATTGCTTTCTTAGTTGAAGAGAAATGATTTTACTCTAGTGAGTGCTCACCTTCTCTCTTTCCTTTGTCAGAAAGGCAGAACAGAGATGCTTTCACAGTCCCTGTCTCCTCATGTGCCTTCAGGCTTTCCCTTCCCAACTGGGTGCATGTTTCTACAAGGATGAGGACAGGCACAGCTGAATGAGACCAGCTCCCTGCTCCCTGTCTCTCGCCTGCCTTTCCTTGTGGCTCCACCATGCCTTGCTCCTGAGCAGATTTTTGATGACTCACAATAGGATGGAAAAAATACTCAGATACTCTTTGTTGCTTAGGGAGCAAGCACCAAGGAGTGAGAGAAAAAGGGAGGGGGAAAGATTAAGCCTAGAGGAGGGGGAAAATGATTTTGATGCCAGCTCCTTTTCTGAATAATCATTACGGGTAATGACTAGCAGATTTTCGGTGTGGCTGTGTTACTTCAGGCTGATTTGTTCCATACCATGACCTGAGTGAGCCTGCGAGACATGAGACGTGCTTTCCTGGGCTTCAGGTTCTTCTTGGAGTTTGAAGAACGAAGTTGTTCTGAGCAAGTATGATGACTCCCTGGCTGCACTGTGAGCTCCTGCCTGCCCATTAAAAGCAAGGGTAAAGTACCCTGCATGAGGTCCTGTTCATAACATGGGGAACTATTTTCTCATGGTGTTCCCTTTTACCACTGCTCAAAAACAAAGTTGGCTTTCCCAACCGTGGGCAGGATGCCCTGCATCCCTCACCTTCTCCATGGTCACAGCCAGGGAAGGAAAGTTCAGACAGGTTTGTGCAGGAGGAGAGGTTTCAGATAGGTAATTCACTCAGGGAACTTTCTACTCCAGAAGAATTATCAAAGTAGACATGTTTATAGGAAAAAAGCTTTTGGAGAGGATGGTGTTACCTCCTGGAGTAGGAGAAAGTACTTGGGTCTCTGCTGCAAACCACTACAAGTATCACAGTCCACTGGGAGAGCTACAGAGGCAGAGAGGGTTTGCAGAAACAACAGGAGAGATTAGGGAGTCAGTCTTAGGGAACAGCTTGTTTCTGAGATGTCAAAGCAAGCTCCTTGATTCATAAATGGATAAAAGTCTGTCAGTCTTTACTGTCAGTTTTACTGGCAGGATTTGCTCTGATTTGGGAAAACACACAAGCTGATGGAAAGGATGGAGTAAGCTAGGTTTCAAAGAAAAGGAAATAAGGCTCTCCCCTTCATGAGCCACTTGTTCTGGTGTGTGCCTTTGTCAGCAAGTGACTTTCTGATCTGGCTAGAGAGCTGCACTGAAATTAGACAACAATCCCACTGAACTTTGCAGGAGTGGGTTGGACTTTCAGACATGCCAGAGCTTGAGAAACAAATACCCTTCATGCATACCCTTAAATCCTCTAGGAAAAAATCTCACAACAACTCTGGTTTCACAGGGCATAAAGTGCTCTTGTTTTCCTAGCACATATTCTATATGTGGAATGAAAAAATAAATAAATGAAATTACAGCTAATAAATTTGTTAAGTGCAGAAAGGTTTCGTCTTTACGTATAGCGGTGCTCAGTAGCACCACTAAAGTTAAAGGTCTGTCAACATTTTTGTTAATAAACCCCCAATTTTCATGAGTTTATTACTCAGTCATAAAAGCCTTTTTCTGAGTTCAGCTTGCCATACGAGAACTCAGGTTCTGTCCCACTCCAGTGTGAAGCCTGGGGAACACACAGATCTGATTCAGACCTGTACTCCACCCTGATTTTGCAGCACTGAGCACCATTAAAAAGACTTATTTGCCTCTCAAAGAAATAGAAAAGTGGAGACACAAGTCTTTATGTTTACACCATAAACATAGATTATGTTTAGAATAGATTATTAGAATTAGATAATTTTTAGAATTAGATAATTTTAACAATACAAGGGAATTGTTTTGGCTTTATTTAGTGCTTCAGGAATGTAAAATGGAGCAGGAAGCAGACTTCCAGGATAGTGTTTCCATTATGCAGTCTGACTTCATACAGGAGCTGTGTAAGAGAGAGAAGGGGAAAGGGATTCAGACTGACATTTAGGTGTCTAATGCTCTATTACTGCCCCTGCCTAGAGTGGTATTAGCTGCACTTGAACCTCAAAGGTAAGGATTGCTAAGGGACCTGACTGATCTTAAAAGAACCCTGAGAACCTTGAGACACCTCTGACAAAAAAACCAAAAAAAACCAAAAAAAACCCAAAAAAAACCAACCCAAAAAAACCCCCCACAACAAACCAGCAACCAAACCCCATGAAAATTCGTTCAGTCCTCCTAGTACAGTGATCACAGGTATGTGAAGACAAGGCTTTTTCTCCAGCTGTCTTAAGGGATGAGGAGAGCAAGGATGTATATGGACAATAAAAGCAGTATCGATTTTTCAGAGTCAAAACCATTAATCTGAGAACTCACAGCACCAAGCCTGCCAGAGTTCAAGAAGTATTTGGACAGCTTCTTCAGGTATATGATGTGTTTCTTTGGTTTGTCTTGTGCAAGGTCATGAATTGGACTTTGATGATCATTGTGGGTCCCTTCACACCCAGAATACTCTGCAATTCTGTGAGTAGGAGTAGGATCTAATTTCCCTGCATCCCAGCCCAGTGTTCTAAACACTAGTGCTGCTTTGTGATTTGAAATCTTCCAACTTTTACAAGATGTATCATTGCTTGCTGTCTACAAGGGAGAGCAAGAGGCAAGACACCAGTGTCAGGTCAAAAGAGCCTTGATCTTGGAATTCTTTATGTATCCACCTCAGTAAGCCTGATTCAGGATTGCTATGCATCCTATTCCAATTTTACTCTAGAAAAACTTACATTTGAAATATTTTATGCAGCCACGTGATCTCACCTGTTGTAGGAAATCTGGCATCTGACCAGGTGCAAAAAAAATGTCTTGTCCTATTTGGGGAGTGCAGCCATGAAAGGCTCTTTGTACTAGGACTGTAGCTTATTTGCACAAAAATCAATAGTCTTTTCTCTAGGATACTCACTGAAAGAATCAAAAGTATTAATTCATCTACTACCTCTTACAAAACATCTTGGATCCACACGTCCTAGGAGATGTTCTATATCAATAGATTTTAAATTGGTCTGCTTTGATTTTATCAAAGGTCAAGGTCTCCAGCTAAGTGTTGGGGTACTCTATTACTTCAGTGTTCTTACCTACCTTCCATACAGTTGTAGGGCAATCAGATATCCAGATATTCTTCAGAATTTGTATTCAGATTTTTCAGCATCAAGGGGACAGATTTTTCAAGCCAATAATCATTTGTCTGAATCCTAATGAGTATCAGAGATGTCTAGGAATAATAGATCAACTTCCCTATAGAGGACTGAGAAAGACATCCTGTTGGACAGCCAAGGTCCTGGTTCAGACCAGGACCCTAATTTTCTATTTCTAGAAAATATAAATTCAGATTTCTTTAAGTGTCAGGAACCAGGGCATTTGCTCTCACCATGAATTTAGACAGTGGAAATTTCCTCTGTAGGCTTCTGGCCACACAGGATTATATCTTGGAGACCTTTCTGAAATCTAACCAAGTTAGAGGAAGCTATGTGGGGGACTGTGGGAACAGGAGGGAAAAGTACCTTGTGTTGCTTTAGGGTTAAATTTATCGGTAGGATTTCTTGATTTAACTTTGTTCTATTTATCTCTTCCAGGCTTACCCATTATTTTCTGCTCCCTTTCTTTGGCAACATGTTGCAGACACACAAAAAGGTGACTATTCATGGCCTGGCAGGTGGAAGATTAATTCTGACAGAGGAAGAATTTCCTGATGAAGTGACTTCAAAGGCAAAATATTGTGGAGAGGGAGGGAGGGAGAAGCAGGCAACACTTGTGTGAAGGAAGAAGAGGGAGGCTGTGCCATTTGGCATCAAACACAAGCAGGATAACCTTCGTCCTCAAGGTTGATACCAGCAGCTCAGGTTAGTGCATTGGCAGCTTTGCTTGTGCTGCAGTTTCGGCTCCCCCAGCCCCTGGCTGATTCACATCCAGGGACACAGAGGGCACCTGGGCCATGTCCTGCATGGCCTGCACCAGGCAGAGCAAAGAAAGCTTTGAAAGAAATGATGGAGTTATGTAAAAAATCCCTTCTGGGAAAGCTGAGCTCATTATCCCAGCTCAGCCTGTTGTAGTAGAGCTGTCAGAATCCCCAGTGGTCTTGAGGCCTTTCTGTAAAGTTTCTCTCACCTTGGCACAGTCTGTAGTAGGCCATGGATTTTATAATTTTTACAGGATTATTTATTATTATTATTTATTAAAATTCTGTCACATGGTCTTCCTCAGGCACATGACTGAGTGTTGATCCACCCACCTTGATAAGCATCATTGGAAAAAGTCTGACTGATTCCTTTCTTCCTTTCTGGATTGCCATCAAGTGGAAGTTTCTCTCATAAGGCAGAAGTCTCAAGCTGATTATGGTGGCCTTTGAAATAGAGGGAAATACAGAAATGCCAGAAATGAATCCCTGCACTTACAGGCCCCTGACTCGCCTAAGAACAGCGGTTCTACAAGGCACACAACAAAATGAGCAGGCTGTGGGAGTGGAACAGGGATTAGCAGTGATCCTGTGCAACTTTTCCACCAAAGCACTCTTAATGTCTTCCAAACCACACTGTTCTGTGTCCTGAACGTGGGTGAAGTTAGGCAGATATGAAGTTCTGTGGAGGTAGCTGCAATTTCATCCTGAAACATATTGTCTGTAAGGATCGTGCAGTTATCCTCAGTGTGGGAAGCAATAACTCTTTTACAGCAGAGGTAAACACTTGTCATGCTACAGAGCAGGAAGTGAAGCAGAGTGCTCTGTCATGATCAATCTCTGTGGGAAATTGAAGGACACAGAAGGTACTACTTTAGCAAACTAGCGAGGGCTTTAAAGCACATCTTCAGCCCTTGTGGTAAGTGTGCTTTAGTTTCCTAAAATGTTTTAAAATGTACTACACAAACACAAAGGTAGTTCAGAAACCTCAGCATAATTCTTTACAGAAGTCTTTCATTATGCTAGCCAAGGTCAGTGAAGACTCATCAGCCAAAAACTCTTGGTCTCAGGTGACTTGTCAACATCACTTTACCTGACTTTTTTTTCACTTCTCCTCTTGAAAGAAAGTGACTGACTGGTTTAGACAGTGGAAACCCACACAACATATTTTGAAATAATGCAGCCTCACAAATTTGATGTGTAGGTTTTTAAACTCACTAAACCCAGAAATTGGGGTTGCTTCAAAAGATGAGTTCCAGAGATGGCAAATTTCTCTGAGCTCTACTGAACTTGAGGAACGATCAAGGAAAACCAATACCAAAGATTTTTTATTGCAAACCAGCAAGGTCCACAGTCATGGAGAACCTTTTCATCAACTTCTTCTACCACCAGGCCAGGAAGAACTTCATTTGGCCTTGTGGATTAGAAAGATGTTTAACCAGATTGGTCTTTTGGTTAAAGCGAATGGAGCAACCCCAAATGTTTCATGTTAATGTCCCTGTTAATGTCTGTTAAAATAAAAACCCCATTTTCTGTTAATGTCCCTGGCCATACAAATAGTTAAGAAAAGCTCTGATGGCTGTGAGCAAGACAAACCCTGGGACAATAAAATACAGGTTCTACATCTTGTCTCTAGATTTTACAGCTGACTTCAGTAGAACTTATTTAACTGCTATGCACGATGAAGTAGGAGGTAGAGGAAAAATGGGGTTCAGAGGCTACCAGCAGCTGAACCTGCAGTTTGATTAGACAGATGGTATTGGATATATCAGCTGTATCCAAGAACCTCTGTGGCACCACACAGCCTTGGTGGCTCAGTCCAGCCTCTGAACCACAGCACATTGCTCCTATGTCTCACAAGCTGTTGAGGCCCATGCTCTGGGGCCCATGCTCTGGGGCCCATGCTCTTTGTTGTCCTCTTTAGGATGCATTTCTTTCCTTTCATGGAGAAGGACAAGGGGAGTGAACAGCTGGGATTGAGGGGGTGGAGGACGCCCAGATTTAGTGGAATGGCGCTTGGAAAGAACTTTGAGATGCAAAGCAGAAAATGTTGCTTCTAACTTCTTCCACCCTCCACAGATGTTAGACAGGGAGTCTATCTACCACACCCCTTCTAATCTGCCTTAGTGGCAGATCTGAAGCAATTGTAGCTCAAAGAAACTTGCTGTACTCCTATAGCAACCTCTATAAACACAATGTCACAAAAGTGGGACCAGCAGCCAAATTACCAGCTCACCGTCAGGAAAGCAACAGCCAACACCTCTTGTCCTCCTACAAAAATGTCACAAAGTCCCCACTGACTCCTTTTGCTTCCTTCAGCCTGGATGATTTCTTCCATGCGTTCATATGTGTTCTTAAATTCCAAATCTAGCAGCAGCCCAAGCTGGGGTAGGAGTGATCGTAAAATCTCAGCACAATTCCTTCTTTCTCCATGCAGACAGAAAGTACCCCAACAGTACAAGACGTTCTACAGCCACATGTTCAGGCATAACTTGTATTCTAACATGGCTTTTCTCAAAGGCTAGAAACTCGCATCTGGTTCATTATAGGTATGGAGGTTAATATCAACTTTTACCAAAAATCAAGTATTTTAAGGGCTGCAGATTAGTTGTCACTTCTTGCAATAGAAGCCAGCAGGAATTGCAGATATCTAATGAGTGATGGCTGCTCCTGGAAGTCTGCAGAGCTGGGGAATAAAATGTGTTTGTTCCTGCTTATTATGAAAAAGAAGAAGGAAGATGAAGAAGAAGGAGAAGAAGATGAAGAAATCATAGTTCCTGCAGCAGTATTTAGGAGTGATACATAGTAAAGGCATAGTTTTGCAGGATATGGAAAGAATGTGATCCTGATTCCAGGGAAGTTGAACAGATTGCCAGTTCCATAAAGTATCAGAGCATTGCTGTCAGGGAAGGAGAAAGCAAATATGTTTTTAGACAAACAAACTAAACAATTTCTAAAACATTTGCAGGCTGTGACTATCAAAACTTAGGAGAAAATATCATTCACATGTGGACCACAGTTCAGAGACTTGCCTCACTGACAGGAACTGAGAGACAAGATGCCAAAACAGGCAGGGATGTATCCTAGATGGGTTACTGGGGACTGCATTAGATCATCAATGAAATGTTTCATTGTTTTAAACATTTTCTTGTATGCTGTTAACACCCCCCACCTTCTGTTCCCTGTACTCCATACTCTCACAGTCTCTTTTCCATCCTTATCTGGGTATATTATCCCCAGTTCTGCCCAAGCTTAAATGGTAACCCAAAGGGAAAGGGGCTATCCTGAGACTCCTGCACTTCTGAGGGAAAAACCCTCTCCCTAAAGCCTCAGTGAGTACAGAACCCGTTCCTGCCTTTCTCCTCAAGACAGTCTCTCTTCTGCTAAGCAAGGAACTGAAAAACCCATAACCAAACCAAACCTCTAAAATTTTGAAAGAGATGTGACAGTTTAAAAGGAACTGAGTAAATAGTTTACCCACAAGGACAAACAATATTTTTGTTTCTCTAAATAAGTTGTCTTGGGCATGCAAAATTACGAAAACCCACAGGAATCTCATGTCTGAGCTGAAAGATCCTTTGAGACTGGACTCCCAAAGGGCAGTGCTTTCAGTCCATGACCCTCTGGAAGCCAATTTAAGGATGCAAATGTGCAAAGTCCTGGGCTTACAGTTCAACTTAAATCTGTAACCACAGGATATGTTTTAGTGCTCAGAAGAAGAATGAGTAATACATTCATAGCTGGAGGTTTTACAGTACAGATTTATGCAGCACCTGCCAGGACTAATTTAAACTTTTCTGATCCTACCAAATGGGAGAAGATGAACTAGAGGACACCTCGTGAACCCTGCTGGTTGTTTTGGTATTAAGCTCTAGGTAGAATTGTGAGCTTGCCCTCAGTGTCTTGTCACCACTGGGGCTTGAGGAGACATCCCTCCACTTTGTGACTCTAATAGATTCTCTGATGCCAGCACATATTCCTGTTCCTGTTCAAAGACTCCTAATGATTCTCCACAGTTTATGGCACTTGAACCATCAGCTCAGGTGAGGCTGACAAAGACTCGCTGAAGTCCAAGACTCCAGTAATGAGGAACTGAAAAGTTGCCCCAATTACTATCTTCAGCATTGCTCTGCACTACACCCTCCCTTTTAATGTGCTGTGTTTTATTGCTTGTTTGTGGTACAGTTACAACCTCCTTATTCTGTGATTCCCTTCCCTGAACATTTAAATTCCTTATGTGAACTCAACCTGAGTTCCAGGTTAGCCTAATTTTTCTATATACAAATATATATTTACTGAACATCTTTAAAAAGTATTTGTGTGGGATTTAAGATAACATTGAAATTCCTTTTGCTGATGATTTATAAAGCTATTTTCCCCCTGTCTAGACGCTTTCAATATTTGCAATTAGCTGATGGAAAAATAAACGGTGGAGTATTCTTTCCAAACCTCCATTGGAGAGGAAAAAAGGTCTCCATCATATAAAGTAAATACTCTTCTGTCAAGTCAGCCAGGCAGAAGCTTCTAAAAGGCAAAAGACATGGAGGATGAGTCTGGCTAGTGTTGTATTAAGGTGTAGAACTTGGATAGGGAAGGGGTACAGAGATTTTATAGCTCCAGGGAGAAGAAGAAGAAAACAAGATACTATGCCAGAGACATTTTTCTTGGGCTGATTGCAAAATTAGCTGGAGCTGAAGCTAATTGATTGTGTAGGCAGATGAAACAAATTTGAGATGACTATAAATAGCAACAGTCTTTCCGTGCAGCTGTAAATCTGAGCTGGAAAGCTGTCTTCAATTCATTGTGAACATTTGCAAACATGGGAGAGAGAATAGAGTAAAATAAAATAAAGTAGAACAAAGCTTGGTCACATAAAGAAACCACAGAGAGAGCCCAGCACAGAGAGAAATTGTCAGGGTCAGCCTTTACAAGGCAGATGAGAGCTGGAATTTAATCTCAGAGATGTTGTGGCCTGATGCATTTTACCTGTCTCGCCCCCTCAACCACAGCCTGGGAGAGGCGGAATTCAGTTTTTTCTTTTGTCTTTATAGGATTTTATGTCAGATAGCATTGCTGCCTCTTCATGGAGGAAGAGGGTGAGTAAAGCAAGGGGCTGGGTCTGTTTGTCTGGATACCGGCAGAGAAAAATGCCACATCCCATCAATCACTGGAAATGGGATAGACACTGTGTGTTCTATGCAAACTGTGAATACATGTGGGCAGACCCTTGCCATGCTTTTTTCCCCTCTCTTTAAGGTGGGGGAGCTGTGTTTTTTTTCTTCAGGATTAAACTACATGTTTAAACTCTGCTCTACCATCTGTGATGAGCAATAGTCTGATGAGGGAAAGCTATGGCTGCAACCCAGAGGAGAGATGGCTTTCAGGATTAGGGTCTCCTTTGCATGTGGCCACTGGCAGCTTTCAGCATCTGTACCCTTATCCCCATCCTGGGTGGTCTCCAGAGAAGATGATCTCCCTGTGGTGTTAAGACTGCAGGCATGGATGCAGCCTTTCTTGCACCACTCCCTGGAGACCTGGTGAGGGACCAAACCTTTGACCTTGGTCCTTTGTCTACCCATCTGCAGGAGGGGATCACCCTGTAAGTACCAGGTGACAACATCATTCTCCCAGTTTAAGGCTGAAAGTGTAGAATTCCATTATATGAAATTGCAGAGTAATTTGAAGAATTGCATGACAGGAATACAATTAGGATAAAAAATGTGGCACTTGGACTTTTTCAAAAGGGGTCATCAGGCTTTTACCACCAGCATTACTGTTCTAGTAATATCTAAACTCTATTCTGTTGTGTTGGGATCTGTGTTTAGCAGGAGAGACTTCCCACACTGAGGAGTTATGGTTTACAGATACAAGCCAGACAAAAGGGTAGAAAGAGAAAAGACAAACACAAAGGTTTACCCAGCCACTGCTTGGAGGCTGTCTGCTTCCCACATCTCTCAAGAAGGTGAGTGGAGTGACTATTTTACAAGTAGGGCAAGCAAGGAGTGTTCACATGGTCAAATTGGGTGTGGAGGATGAACAGTAACATTTCCAGCTTGAGTAACTCCCTCAGCTGACCATGCTTCTGCTGGGTGATGACAAGGCAGTTCAGGTGCCAGCAAAGGCTGTGCAGAAAGGAAGGACAAGCTGGGGCACTATGTCAGTGCACTTCATTCCACTGTGTGCTCTGCTAGCCATGGTTCCTCCATTTGATGTGAGCCACCATCCTGGGGACAAGAAGGCTTCCCTGACTCAGCTGAACCCAGTCCAGCTCAGCAAAGATCTTCTCTAGTGTTCTTTTGCTAAATACAGTGTACTTATATGAATTTTAAAACTATTCACCTCACAGCCATAGGGAATGAGCCTCTCTGACTACACTCAGACCAAGCCCACAAGGTTGTGATGTGACCATGATTCCTCTCTCTGACCCATTAAAACGTACCCGAGGTCTGGGACCTCTCCAAGGCAGAAGGAGGCTGGATGTTTCTAAAATGAGAATTGGATAAGCGGAGTTAATTCTTTTGGGCTCAGTCATGTGCTTGGGTTTGGCCCAGCCTGCCAGGCAAAATCTGCTTGGTATGTTTCAAGGCCTGCTGTATCAAAAGCAGCAGCTGTGGGGAGTAAACCAAAGCAGTGGTTTGACTCCTGAACCATCTCTAGGGGAGAACCCTCTTGGACTGTATTTCTCATGTCCTTTTTTCTTTCTGATAAGAAAATGCCATTCCAAGACTAGCACCCACCCACTCTCAAAATCATGCATGCAATCTCCACCTGACCTGCCACCTCCCTCCTGACATTTGAAAGCATCTGTGTTTATCTTCTTTTTTACTGGGTTTCAAACCACAATGCTATGCTCTTATGAAGGATTGTTTTATCAGCTTCAAGGCCAGGAACCTAAAAGGAGTTAACCTGAAGGTCACTTTCTAACAATTTCACTACCCAGTCCAAATAATCACCTTGGAGATTTCATGTTTAATCAAGACATTTTTACAGCTTTTCTGCTAAAGAAAGAGGTGCACTTTGATTGAAGATAAAATCCATCAAATGATGCAATTCATTTCATCTGGCGTCGCAAAGTCTCTGTCCACTTGAGAAAAAGACTCTCTGCATGGTAGAGAGAAAGGCTTCTTTCTGGGGGGATGGGGGAAGGATGATTGTTGGGCCTGTTCTCCAAGTCCAGTTTTAACATCATTCTCCTGCTGAACCCTACCTGACTACTCTGAGAAGACAAACAAGGCAAATAGCTCCAATTGAATATACTCTGCCCAGGTCTGTGAATCAGGTTTGGTCTTTGGTTTTTCCAGCTTCTACAAGTGTAACTTCCATTTAGAAGAGTTTTGCCCTTTGATATGACACTATCATTTCATGATAGTGTGGAAATAAATTTGGAAATAAATCATATAAATCTGCATTGACTTTCCTATATATCCACTAGTGTGCTATATTGCTCTACTTGCAAAAAGCCTATTTGCACTTATCCTGGTCACAGAAGCAAATGGGAAAATTTGGGTTTACCAGCCAGCCATGATCAGGGGACACTTCCCTTTCCTTCTGCAATAAGAATATTCTACCAAGTTTTGAGACAATCTAATTTCCATTGCACACCATATGGTTCCAGCTCCAATATGGGTTAACACACACATGTCTGAATGGGAATCAGGTGTACCCAAAACTCAGGGCCCCTACCAGGATAAGAGGAAAGTTGCAAAATCCCTGCAATACCTATATTGACACATTCAAACCAGCTGTGTAGCAAGCAACAAGGAAAGGCTTGTTTTGTGCCTCTTACCCACTCACACCTCTTTCATGTTTTGCCCAGTTGGACATCTGGCATGTTTTTTACTACACACCCAATGCTGAGCTTTCATTTCAGGCGACCCATTCTGATTCTATCAGAGCTGACTTCTGCCCTTATAAATGCATGAAACTCAAGGCTTGTCTTGAAGCAGAGCCAAACACTAGGAACGTTGTTCAGCAATGGGTCAACCTCAAAGGGTTTGAAGCATCTGCTCTTTTGTGCTCCCAGGGATTCACATGCTGATGCCCACAACTGTTGGTCTCTGAGTGAGGCAGATGGTATTGTCCTGGTTGTCTGACCTAGCTGATTCCATCACTGTAGGATTCTTCTGCAGTTCATCTTACATCTGTTTCCCACTGGAACCATGCAAGAAGAGGCTTGCTACTGGCATTATGTTAATGTTAAACTGAATGTGTGCACCTGGTACATCCTATTGCACCCAAAAGGCATCCCAGCTGAGATTGCACAGGGATCCAAAATAGCCAAATACTGAAAGGTCTTGAAGAAAGAAGTTGGAAGAGGATCTTATTTGGCCCAACAGAAGGGAGTACATTGTTTCAAGATATGAGGAGAACGAGAAATTAGTCTGGGAGGAGGATACCAATATGCCAAAATAGTGAGATAGTTTAGCCTCACACACTAGTGCTTCGACAGAAAGAAGGTCTCTCTGCCCCTTGGCCCAGGCTTCCCAAAGCAAGGGATTCTTTCAGTTGTAGCCAACACTGATAGAATTGGCTGCTCTGCAAGTCATTGGTGCTTTAACTCTCCAGCTGTGCCAGTCACAGTCCAGTGTGAATTTCAGGCGTGCTGTTTAGTTCTGTCTGTGATATCATTATACATGGTCAGCAATACCATATTCCCTACTGGGCATAAAACCATGGTCTTAAATATGAATTCAGCTTTGTTCGTCTCACACCCTAATGTCTCATCCCTTTTAAGAACAAGACTTTGTGAGCTTCTAATATGTGAGTGAGAAAGAAGCCACCAGATATGTCAGTAGAATAAGCTGGGTCTCAGGACTGGAAAGAGAGGATCAGAGATCTTCATTCAAAGCAGACACAAAGCCTTCTGAAGAAAGTATAGGGGTGTGTGGAAGCTGCAAGACAGGCCAGTAGACTGGGTGGGGTGGAGGACAGCTGGGAAGGGGGTGATGAAGTAAAAATGGAAAAAGTTGCTGGGTGGATCAAAGTCTAAACAAGGATTTATGAGAAGCATACAAGAAATCTGTAGGGTGAGTACCATGAGCAGTGACATGATTCGACCATATTCTGTAACTTTTGAAGTAGAGGATTAGACAGATTTCCCAGGAGAAGATTGTCTTCCCCACTCCTTTACCTCTGCATTTCTCAAGAGCTCTACATTTGTCCCTGAACCAGAACCTCCAGCTTCATTTTATTTTGCAGCCTTTTGCCTATCAGTTTCTAGTTTTCTTGCCTTGCTGCATGCTCCTACTGATGCCAAGATGACTTAGCACTGATTTCTCAGTTCACCCTAGGCAGATTGCATCCTAGGCTTAGCACTGATTTCTCATTTCACCCTCTTTTTCATTGTTTGTTTCCTCAAAATCATCTGGCTGAGGGCTGAATGCCCTGCATTCCAAGAGTTCCTTTTTTGTGTTTCTTTTCTCTCCTTGGGAGATTAAATGATGCTGTGGGCTCTCCATCCTGGAACAGATCAGTGTTCGAAGTGGAGAGGGATTTCTGTCCTGTCTAGATCTCCATCATATTCACACGATTCTTCTGTTACTGAAGAGCAGCAGGTAGAATGATAAAGATAAATAAAGCAAATGACCAAAAGCTTAGAAAATCTTGGGTGCACTTTAGCCATCTCTGGTAAATACAAGGTTCCTGCAACTTCAGGGTGCAAGGAATTCACTATGCTAGTGCTTCTGAAGTATCTCTTCACACCATCCCTTGTCCCCAGCAGGCTTGGAAGGCACAAGCTGTCTAATTGAAGTGAAAGCAATTAATGGAGACATTTTTACTACCCTTATTAAAGGGAGAAGGAGGCTTTGATATAGCACAATATCCACCAGATGATGCAATTAATTTATTTTGGCTGGCCAGTGCTCTTGCCTGGGTCTGTGTGTTATTAGAGGGTGGTGCAATGGTTGTTCTTCCCACTGCTTGCAGGCCCTAGGGTCAGGTTCTGCTCCACCAATAATATGACTCATCTCTGCATATAACAATTCCTCAAGTGATACCAAAGTGACTGCAACATCAGTCAGCTTCCAACCATCTGAATCCAGTAATGATGGCTACTTCCCCAGAATCCTCTTTAGAGCAGCTCACACACTTGTTCCTAACCACAGAATGAAAGTCAGCAGGGAACATGTTGGTTTTCACAAAATAACATGTGAGAAAGGCCCTAGGGTGGATATCATTTACATTTCTGTCCTCATTAATATGTCATTTCATTAATGAATTAAGCTGAATGCCCTTGCAGAAGGACCTACTTGTCCTAATGCAAAGGATTCCAGTGTGACAGGAGGCAACCCACCCAACTTTGGCTGCACAATATAATTAAGCACCTCTGAGTTTAAGGCAGAGAAATGGTCATCTGACAACCCTGATTCCAGTTGTACTTTGGGTAGCTCAGAGTGCAGCTATCAGCTGTAAAAAAAATAAAAGCTAGCCTTAGATAAACAGATAGAAAAAAGAATTGATGATAAAACCCTTCTGCTCCCCACGCTTCTATTCTTTCTTTGCTAGTTTCTCTTAAATAAGTGTCTTCTAAGTCAAACGTGCAAGAGAGCTAATTACAGAAGGTGGATATATTAAGACAACCACACTTCTTGGAACCCTGGAAGAATTAAAGCAACATTCTATGTCAATTTTCCACAAAGTTATTAAAAAGTAAAGAGACCTCAGCCAATCCCACCCCAGGTAACATGGTGCTGCTGTGGGGTCATCCCCACTGCATTTCTCTTGGTTAATGGATGTTAAGGGAGAGAAAACAATGGGATGGAGAATTTGCATCCTCTGGGCTGAAGAAAGCTCTTCGGAGCAAGTAATGCAACTTGATATTTAATTAAATCCTTATGGTCTGCATAATTAGAACTATTAGTTATGCAGTAGTTTCAAAAGCTGTTTAGGGAAGCCAGGTTCTTTATGGCAAGGCAGATGGACCTTAAAAAGAAATTCTGTTTTCAGAGGGTCATAAAGAAACTCAGGGCCAAAGAAACAGGGGTTTATTTTATAATATATCCTGTATCCATGTTATTTCTCTTCTCTGTGTTGAAGATAATCAATAAGGATCTATGAATATCCTAATACTTTCCTTCCAGTTTGAGACTTGTTATGAACTTTCTCCTGTGTCAGGATATAACTGTATCACTTGCAGGAATCAGGAACATTCCTCTTTTCCTTTAGGTAAAATCCTGGATGTGATTTGTTTATGAAGGCTGATGTTGTCCATAGGGAATAAAACCTCAGCCATGATACTGGGAAGAAATCTTGACAGTTCTTAGAAATCATTCCTCTTTTCTGGAGGCTAAGAACAGGATTTCCTGATGATCAGAGCAACAGATCCACTTGGAAGAGCACCTTTATTATTTCCTTGGATTTAACATTATTTATAGTGATGAATTCAGTGTCTGCCTGTCCTATATAGAACAAGCCATGAGAGCCAGTTAGGCAGATGAATGTGTTCTGACAATAGCATCTGTAGGACAGAGGCATATTTTTGCCAGGAAACATTCAGTACTTTTACATATTTCATATTTTTAGGGTTTTTTTTCATTTTCAAGTATTTGCTAATATTTATTCCACATGGGTGACAGATCTGAAAAAGCCACAAGATTCATGAAGATTCATTCACTTTATATGCTGCGGGCATTTTAAGGTCTTGACTATGTTGCATTCAGGAGAGGTTATGCTCTGCTGGGAATTACCATCTATTTATTTCACTGGGAACTGAACTGAAATCCTACCAAAATTACTGCATATTTGATGAAAAAAAAGATGTCCAGGAATGTCTCCTGCTGAATAGGTACACATGAATCCCTTTGCAGTAGCTGGATATTATATTTTGGACTCTCTGGAAATCAGTGCCAAGTTCACTGTGAACACACAAAATGTTTTGTAGTACCCTTGCCATGGCTCAGAACTGATACCAGAGAAAGGAAAAAAAATTATCTCCTGCCCAAATTCTTCCTTATAAGGAGTATGTGTGAGACTAACTATGACCTCGTGGAAATCTCTATTTTGTGGTCATTAGGTATTATTTACATGTCATCAAACTGGCTGTGTTACCTGCTCTGTCCCCTACAACTCACCTCCAGCAAAATTGTTGCTGTATCAAAGAAGGAATCTGCTTGAAACTCCTCACACCACCAGTTGTACCTTAACCTCTTGTTTACTGATGTTTAACTCAGAAAAGATCAGCTGCAAATGAAATGAAAGTACAGACATGCAAACAGCATCTTCCAAAATAGCACCAATGCTCACATCACACAGATTCTGCAGCATTATGCTGCCAGAAAAGGACGAGTTATCTGAACCAATGGGAATACCGGGTAGTAGGAGTATGAGATTATTCCTACTGCTATTGTTACCCTGCTACCACACAGGGTATATTAGGTGATCTCCTTATGCATAGAAAGATACAACCCACTCATCTCTTTGCTAAAAGCTCATATTCCATGGCTGGCAATATTCAAAGAGTGGAAAAGGTCAGAACAGTAATTGTCTGAATTACTGATGTGGATTTTTTTCCCCAGGTTTTGCCTCAGTAGATTATGATACATCTGTTAGCAGGGTCTGACTTGCACTCTGTGGCAAAAGATGCAATCATACCCTGTTATCAACCAGTGTGTGTGGCCATAATTTGATAAATACAATATGAATGAATTTGATGCAGGTTCAGCTGTTTAAAGATACATGTAAACACATTACTGGCTTTTTACCATGGGTTTTAGGATTGTGTTGTACTACTGATACAATACACACCAGCTGTACTTCTGTGCCTCTCAGCCAGCTGACACCTATACACCCTGGGGAGCCTTGAGGAGGCACAAATGCTTCTGTTTCTCCCATCCATCTCCAGGCTCCTAACAAAGGTGCAAAATTAAGAGGAAACTCTCTCCATAGTCAGCTGGGGAAGATTCATCACAGCTAAGACCTTAAGCATTCTTTGAGGGACCTTTTATTTATGGTGTGGCCAGCAGGATTAGGGCAGCAATGCTCTGCCTGCACTCAGCACTGGTGAGGCCATGCCTGAATCCAGTGTTCAGTCTGGGGCCTCTCACTATGAGAAAAACATCGTAGGATTGAAGTGTGTCCAGAGAAGGGGAATGAGGCTGGTGAAGGTCCTGTGAGGAATGGGGAGATGGGGATGTTCAGCCTGGAGAAGAGGAAGCTCAGGGGGGACCTTATCACTCTCTACAACTACCTGAAAGGAGGATATAGCCAAGTGGGCATGAGTCTCTTCTCACAAGATGTGATAGGACAGGAGAAAATGGCCTCAAGTTGCAAGAAGGGAGGTTTAGATTGGATATTGGGAGAAAAATGTTACATCAAGTGTTGTCAAGTACCAGAACAGGTTGCGCACGGAAGTGATGCAGCCACCATCCCTGGAGGTATTTAAAAGATGTGTAGATGTGGGACTTGGGGATGTGGTTTACTGATGGACTTGGAAGTGTTGGGTTCATGATTGGATTTAATAATCTTAAAGGTCTTTTCAACCTGAACAATTCTATTCCTATTGTTCTACTCATAGTCTATAGAGGCAGGGTTCTGAGTGCTTAAAATTAGATGTAATAAATCTGGGTATTAAAGCAGAAGTCCAAAGTGGAGTGGAGAGCTCTCGCACAAGAGGCTTACCTGAATTTTAAGATCTGTAACACAACAGTAACCCTTTTAAGAGCCTTACCCTGAAGTAGGGGCATCTTCTCCAGTGTATAATCCTTATTAGTTTGCACTGTTCTGCTTGATTCCCTGAAGGAATTAAATCAGTCCCTAGGGAGCAGACCTTACAGAGAATGGCAGCAGTCATTAGGCAATGCTCACAGTAAAAGCACGTTGAGTGCTCCAAATTTCAGGGCAATAATTTATGAACTCTGAGGAGAGATATGACCAAGACTGCTTTGCTTTTGATACTTTCATGCTAAGGTAACCACGTGTTGTCAACTCATTGAAGATCATGAAAACAAGGAAGGTAGATCTGAGCAGAAAAACTGGTGAGTGTCTGACTGTTGTCACAAAGAGAAAACTGCACATACCCTAAGCCTAGAACTTTTAAGTCCAGATCGGAGTTTTTGTGTTACTGCAACCTTCATATGTGATAGTGGGCAGCCTCCTTAAAAGTAGATCCACATATATTTAGGTGTAGCAGCCATCAAGTAGGACTTTACCTCATCCCAGGTTCCACTTAGAAGTGGGTAGGCTCAAGCAGAATAAGAACTTAGATTAACAAATTGCCTTAATTTCCTACTGGAAATGCCAAAACAAGGAGTGACCTAAAACTCTGCTTCCTGCTCTGAGGATATAGAAAATACCAGGATTACAAATTTTCCCTTCCTTCCTAGATGTAAGTGGATGTGCCATTTTTTAATAAAAAAATGGAAAGGGGAAACCAGTCTTTGCAGACATACTGCTATTTTGTTACAATGCTAGGTGAATCAGATGAAAATTCACATACACCAGAAAAAAACGCAACCAACCAAACAAAAGACCCCCCTCCACTGACCTGAGACAGAAGGTTTTATTTCTGATTTGGCTCAAAATATTGAGTCACTTGAGTTCAATAATGAATTACTGTGCAGTTACAGTGCAGGATTACAGTTCAGGAGATTTTCTCAGTAGATGGGACACTCTTTGTTATCCTATAATGCAATGCAGATGTTTCTCTCTTTGCCCTGTGAAGGGATGATTATCTATATGGGTTTTCAGAGTTTTCACACAATCCAGACATGGAGCCTGCAAAGAGCAAACTTCCAAACTACATGTCCCAGAAAGCTGTAACACAAGGGAAAAGCTCGGAAGTGACCTGAAATAGAGAATTTTGGGGTCATTTTGACACACCACAAGAAAACATTTTGATTTCAGGAATGGTGAAATATTTTGTTTTGCTTGAAAATGTCAGGCAAAATGCTGTGTCTTTGCCAAAAAAAAAGATTTTGGGGTTTTTAATTTTTTTTTCCCAATATTTCCACCCAGAGAAAAGGTCTTGACATTTCAGCTCTTTGTTCCAACGTGGGATGAAAACAAACATTGAAATGTCAGGATTTGCAGCAGGATGAATTTTGCCAAATTTTTGGTGTAATGCCTTGGCCCCAGAATTTACATCTTACTTTGAAGTATGGGTGGATGCTCAGAGGGTAGAAAGCATTTTGTAAAAGAGTTTCATATGTTCATATGAACCCAGACACCTATGTGTTCCTGTTTCTGTGATGTTTTACACCATTTAAAGATTGCAGTTAACAGGCAGTGGATGCAAATGAACTGGAAGGTAGCACAAAACAACATAGAAATTCTTGTCTATTTACCTAGTTTTCACCCCTTCTGTGAGAGGGGAAACTGCCTTAGCTCTGTATCTGATTTTAACTTGATTAATGAAAATCAGGAACAGTGGGAAGGTGTTATCCTGAAGTCATTGGGAGTGATGCTTGAGTGAGCAAGAAGGAAAAAAAAAACCAAGTCAACCTTGGACAGCTTGGCCTAATGCAAGCTTTGGAGATATCTCAGCAAGTATGGCAAACATGGTAATATGTCTTATTGGCTGTAAGTAATTAAGAAGCATAAATCTGGACTACTGTCACAATTCAATCTGTACAAATATCCTTAGAGGGATTTGGTTCTGCCAGCATTGGTGGGAGTCAGCTACAACAGGAATGTGTGTGGATATTGCTTTATGGGGGACAGGCACATTTACAGAAGTATTTATACTTTTACTGCCTTCGTGGATTCCTTAGAACACCACAGCCATAGCCAAACACAAACTGCAAACTAAAAATAAAGAAATACAGAAGAATTGGAAAACCCTTTCTGCTATCTCTGGATAATCCAATCATTCCAGCAGCAGAACATCAATACCTGTTTTGGAATGCCACACATGAACACCTAGACGTGGTAGTACATGTCAAAGCTCCAAAGGCCAGGCTGTGTTTAGCTGCAGACAAGCACAAGGTTGATGTACAAAAGAGCAATTTTTTCAGTCAGCCCAGAACCCTACCTGCAAGAGGCCTAAGATAAATATTATTTCAGGACTCCAGGAAATGTAGCATGTACAGAGAAACTCTTGCCTGTTTCCTCTGGACATGCAGTCATCAGAAGTGGGAAGCTCTGATCAGATTATCACACCTGGAAGCCACCAGTGGACCTGTCCTTCAGGAGTTATCCTCATCCTTTTGGCCACAGGGGCTGCTGGACTCTGCACACTTCGTGGCAGCTGCTGTCCATCCCAACCCATACAAAGGTGGGACACTGCATATAGTCATTTCTACAATCTGAAACTGGCCAAGAGACACTCACTTGAATTGAATTGAATTCCCTAAATTAAGAAATCCTTTTGTACCATCAGATAAATAAAGTTGCCTTACATTTCCATTTTACAAGATTCTTTGAATCAGCAATTTCATGGCCCAGTGCCTTGGAGAGATGTTGGATTTTTGCTGAAAAAGAAAGGAAAATTCTCACTTCTTATTCTAAATTTATGATGTCACTGGTTTAACGGATCTGAAAAGATCTGAACAACCTAATCTAGCAGTTTCTAGTATGTACAATCAAAAATGGTCAGAGGGATACAGACATTGCAGGCAGTCCAGAAAGACTGAATGTGGTATTTTCAAAGTCCCAAGTGGATTTTTTTCCAAATTCTCAAACAGTGAACTGCCAGAGATCACTTTGAGAGCACAGGGAACATGCAGTTATTTGAGTAATTTCTGAAGGGTATATTTCACAGTGCAATGAAGATGTTAGACAAGGTATGAGTGCTAAAAATCATGTCAAGGCTGCTAGAATTACAGGTTTATTATTTATTTCACAATCTCTGAGATATGGGATGAACTGAGTTAAATGCAGTACCTTTTCACTAGGAGAAACATTTTTTTACAAAAAGATTTTTGCATTCATGTAACACACAAAATTTTGCAATAAGACACTGGTCTCCTCAAGGAAGAGATGATTTATCTCAGCTGGGCATGGAAAAAGGCCAACATTCCTTCACCTCCACAGTACTGTGCTTTGTCATCAAAAGATACCAGCAACTTAGACCAAAAGGTTGTTCTGGCTACAGGTGTCTTGTAAAGAAAGAAATGAGGAGAGTTTTCTAACTAAAAGATCATGAGCCCATTTGCACTCAAGGAAAAAGATGAAGGTGAGTGGGACTTGCAGAAACAGAAGAAGCTGTCTTTTTTCCACCTTGAGTTCATTGGGAAGCTGACCTTTTAAAGATGGTCCCTCAACTACATAAATGTAACAGTTTGTGGTCTGGACCACTATTTTATAAAAGCTATCACGTTTCTTGGGGTTGGCCTGACAAGTAAACTCTCTGTCAAGAGACATTCTACAAGTTTTTATTACTTCACATGAATGCCACTCTCACTCTGGGACAAAATCATCACCTTTTCAGGCCTCTCAGCCCCTGAAGAGAGAAACTGGCCACAGTGCTTATTCTGCTTTGAGTCCCACCCATGCCCTGAGCCCTGGGCTGCCTTGCAGATGCCTCCAGCCTGCCTGCAGACCGCCTCCGCAGGCAGGCCAAGTCCTGTTCTATCCAGCTGGCAGAGGCAAACCTACCTGGAAGGATGTTCTCCAGCTATGCAAGAGGCCATGGCCAAAGCCTTGGCATGTGGGCAACAGGCAAGCACAGTCTTGAGGCCACTGTTAGCAGATAGCAAAGACATGTCCAGAAAAATCAAGTAAAAAACTTAAGGAATGACAGCTCTGAAGACATTGACCCAAGGTAGGAGGCCATATTAGTATGGAAGCCAAAAATAACATATGCTGCTGAGCCTGAACAGTCCCTTCCCAGTAGCCTAAGAAAAATTCTCAGTGAAACATGGCTGAGCCAGTACCTTGCATATGAAAAGAATCTGTCTTATATCCAAAATGTCAATCCTTTGCCTAAAAAAAAAGTTACATTCCCCTTTCCCTTCTGGAACACAAATGACTTCCAAGGATGCAAATTGTTTTTAATGATTTCCATATTTCATTACTAAGGCAGCAATTAGAAGTCTGGATTAGGCTTTACCCTACTTTTTTCCTAAGAGCTGTCGATCCTGACTCTGAAGGAGTTTGCTCTTCCGGACATCTTCTAATACTTGTTGCTTCAACTCGGCACAATGCTGCCTAAAACCCATCCTAATATTTTGCATCTCCCAATGAGCCTTGTGTAGCTCCAGTGCCAGACTGCACTGCAAGGTGTATGCATCATCAGAACAAACCTGTTGCTACAATAGCTGAGGATCCATGGCATCAAGAGAGATGGATTCCAAACTGATGCTGATGAAGAGCAGACAACTGATTTTCCACTAAAAAAGTAAACACTGGACAATTTGATGTGAGCAGAACCAACCAGCCTGAGGGGAAGGAAAACAACAAAAGGAAGAAAAAGAAAAAAACCCCATGCTGTTCCCACTGCTTTTTTTTTTTTTTTTTTTTAAACTAGAATAGCTGAATGTTTTCAACTTCCTCACAAGGGAAATTATTATATGTGCTAATGTTAGAGGAGGGGTTTGGAGGCTGCCTCAGTGGATGGAGTCATGCAAGGTAGCATGGAAAAATAAAGGAAAACTGGTGGAAGAACAGTGATAATAAAACCTATCTTAAAAAGACAAAGAGAATACTAACAAAAGGTGTTGGGAGCTGAATTGTTTTCAAAGGGGAACTGTGGCCCCTTTTTGCCTTACGTCAACCACAAGGCAGTTTTGATGGAGTGGAAAGGGACAGTGGACAAGGTGCTGTATTCGGACTCAACCGGACAGGCTTCTACTCCTGACTTAAATCCCGACACACCGTGTAACCCTAGGCAAGTTTCTCCCTTTTCCTGGCACTCATCTTTCCTCCTACTGTTTGCCTGTCTTCTCCAGTGTACCTGTGACCTCTGGGGAAGGGAAGAAGATAATGTTCCAAAGTTGAGAACATTCTGGGAGTGTCTTACTTGAACAGAAGTCCTCTGAACAGCCAGAAGCCTTGCTGGTGAAAACACTCCTGTCTCCCTGGCCTCATCAATATTTTGCCAGGAAGCAGCTGAGCTCTTGGCAGCTCGGATGCTCCAGGCATCCTCAGTGGCACCAGGAAACAGCTTTGAAGTGGGGGATTTTCCTGAATGGCAGGGATTCCCCACATTTTCCCAATCTAAGATCCCAGACAGTAGCCCTGGAATTCCCAGAATTCAGAGCAGTTGGCTGATTTTTTTTTTCCTTTTTCTTGGTCTTTTTTTTTTGCTTCAGCAAATAGGTAGAAGTCTTTTCATTCCTCCTGTCCTACCCTCTAGAATAAAAAAAAAGAAAATCTAGTGGAATCTACCACATGCAAAATCATATCTGCTCTTTTCCTACAAAATTAGAAAAGAAACCCATTTTTTAATATGTTGGAATGGATCAGGAAGTCATTCTTGCTAAGAGCTGTGGGACAGAATCCTTGTGTCCCTCCTTAACCTTCCAGACATGAGCAAATGAGCACCAGTGTCTGGGTCAGACCACAAGTTCAGCTGTGCTGGCATCCATAACTAGCAGATTTCAAGGGACATTAAGGACACTGCAAACATTTCAAGGGACATTAAGGACACCGTTTTGAACCTTCCTCAGGGCACCCTTCCTAACTCAAGTCCTCTGCGGCTCTTGCTGAATTAGAGGTGTGTTTCAGGAAAAGTATTTTTTTCCTAAAATCTTTCTAGTAAGGGTTTGAAGCCAGATAAGCAACCTGTGGAGTAAAGCTGGCTTAGCTAAGCATGGTGAAGAAATATCTATTTTCATTAGTGCTGAACAACCTGGCTTCACTGGCACTGCCTTTAGAGGCTGACTGTAGGATTCCAGACTCCATTTATTGTCTGTAGAGATAGATCTGTACCCTCAGAAAGCAATTCATCTCATCTTGAGCTACATGTCCCCACATTTCACCTCTTTCCTCCTCCCTGTAAAGGCAGTCCAGGGTGTCTAGCTCAGCTTTTGAAAACTAAATTTTAGATATTCAAGCTGAGGTCAGTTTCCCCTACAAGTACCAAGTATCTGTGACAGACATCATAGGATTACAGGTAACAAGACAGACCAAGAAGGTACGGTGTTTTTACAACTGTGCTGTTACTCCCTGGCTGATAGAAGAGATACCTGTGGAAAACAAGTGGTATAGTCAACAATCTCAAGATGCAGCTCAGGAAATCCCTGAACTACCAGCTGTGGTATCTGAGAGGAGATCCCAAGGAACAGATCACTCAGATAGACTTTCTCACTCTGTTCCTTCCACTCTCTGAGACAGGATGCAGGATCAGGGATTGAAGGTTGTTTGAAGGTCTGACACTGTGATAGTTACCTTTTTATTTCTTCTTGTAATAGCTCACCTAGAAGTTAGTGGGATATAAATATGTCTTAATGACATGGCATGGAGAAGCAGAAATGTTCACCCTTGTAGGAAATGTCCCATTGGAGTCCTTACCACTATCAGACACTAAAAACAGAGAATTGCATGGAAAAAAGTGTCTCAATACCCACTTCAGCATTTAAATCATTTCATCATCTTATTTTCACCACAGGAAAGGAAACAGAGACTTTTTGACTTCTCTGCTCTTGGTCACCTTGGGTCCTACGTCTCTCAGGTAAATAAAGGTTGCACCATGCTAGGAGTACTGCACATGGGAGACTTTACAGTGCAGGTGTGTCCAGCAGCAGTTGATACATGGATTTGCATCTTAATAACTTAATAATAATCTTGAATAACCAGCTCTTGGTTAAAAGTGGTTCAGCCATACATACAACATAATACACTGCTTTTCTCCCTCTCTCCTGCTTTCCTGTATCTAAATGTTCTCTTAGGAGTGCAGTTTTTGGAAGTCAGCTGGTCACTGACATAGGAGAAAAGCTCTGAACATTTAATAAATTAAAAAGACTTCATGAAATAGAAATATTCACGACAAATAAAACCTATTTTCTGGATTAAAATTATCCCAAATAATGAGCTTTTCACAACACTCTAGAGACAGGGTTTGGAACTTTCACAGCCAGCAACAAGAGGATTATGTACCAGGGTCCAAAATCAACTAGAGGGTTTATCTCAGAATTACTTCGTTTCCCTTCTCCTCAATAGTTGCTTAAACTACCACTGCACTGCTTAGAAAGACTCAGTCCTTGAAATGGACCTCAAATTCCTTTTGGATCCTCCCCCCTCTCCATTGCCAACCAAGCCCTCACTTCATAAGCACACAGCCCTTAGTTTGATTTCCACCCCTTGGGATTTACATCTTTGATGTAATTCTGTTAACGTCAAAGACATTACAACAAGGACTCATCTGGGATCTTGTGTACATTTGTTGTGTTCCAGGCTGGAGGAATTCACATTCCTCCACCACACCCAAATCTGCCCTGGGTTATCAATACTCTGATAAGCAATTCAAATGACTTTAGACTGGTTAAGGAATTTATCTACTCATATTTTCTTCCTTCATTTTCCCTGGGCTCCCTCCCCTTTGATTTTTCACTTTTCAGCCATGACATTCCTGCTGATTCCTAGATCTCTGGATTCCTACCTCCTTCTGTTGTTGCTAACACACAACTCTGTCTGGAGCCAGATTTAATTAGACCACAAGAAAAATGAACCACAATGAAGTTACATCAAGGGTGTGATTTCAAGACACAAGAGCACAAGAGCCAGGAAACACAGAAGACTTAAAAAAAAAAAAAACAAACCCACCAAAAATCCCCTAAACTAGAAAAGAAGAGGAAAACTTTACAACAAACTTTGTCCTAACCCTGTAGTGTCCCACCTCTAGCACAGCTATTATGTTCAAATACAGTTTACACAATAATCAGTTGATGAGGAAAAGCCTTGGAAGAAGGAAAGTCCTGGAGAGGATCTACTGGAACATTTTGGCCCTATAGCTTTATTGTGTGTGGGTTTGATGCTGTGCCAAGCTTTATGACACTTACATCAAGGTTGCTCTCTGCAGTGATGCACTATTGAAGCTAAATCACCTACCTATCATGGAATTTACAATGATTTCACTGTGCTTTGGTTGAGAACATATTATCATTACCTTCCCTTTTTTATTACCCCAAATGCCTTTCCAGCTCACAGCACACAGTGCTCCAGGAACTTGTTTGCTGCCATGATTGTGTGTCATTGTGTAAATTCAGCAATGAATACAATAGAGACCTGGTCTACCCCAAGGCCTCCAGGCACTGATGTAATAGGAATAATAAAGCATAATCATAAGGAAGAAAATGGCATGTAGCTCTGCCGTGTGGAGTATGGAAATGGATGTGGGTGACTGACGCTGATGTAATTCACTCCTACCGAATGGAGGCAAAGGGCCCAGAAAAAGGCTCCTCCTGCACAGCACCATCAGAGTTTTATTTCAATAAAGCCCCTCTTTGGTGGAAGAACCATCCTAGTTATTGTAACATGGTGGAGTTGGAGGCTGTGCTTTCTTAGGTTTGGGGTTTAGTTTTTCCCTTCCATTGATTACTTGTAAAAATTATTTTATTTTACCTAAAGGAAAAAAAATAGAGGGAAGAACATTGTCTGATAACTTGTATGCTGGGTAACACATTAATAGAAATCTGTTCCTAGATTCTATTCTAGAACGTTTCTCCCCTTTTTGTCCCTCAGCTTCCCCCTTCATGAATTAAAATAGCATAGAAAAGTTTACAAGCTCTGCACCTCTGTCAGGAATTCTAAGCTTAAAAGGATGTCGTTGGTTTGGAATAGCAAATACTCAAGTGTTCAGTAAGAAATTGTGCTGATCAAAATGCAGAGCACTAATTAACTTTCTATTGATTTATAATGGAGCTTTTCACTTTGGTTCTCAGATTGAACTGGATCTCTGTGCCTGTGAATTACTCCACTGAGAGCTGGAGCACATAGTCATTGATCATGTCTCATTTCATCTAGGGTTTCTCCCACTTGGGAAAGTGCTGTTAACCCAAACCTCAGGCTCATAGTTTCCCAGGACAAACAGTTCTGTAGCTGGAAGGACATTTGGTTGGAGGTTCAGTACTGTGATTTGGTAAGATGAAAACTGGAGATAGGCAACTTCTCTCAGTAATGAACTTTTTAGTGGACTTTCCTGGTTAATTACACCCCAGATGATTTAAATGGCAGGCTGATTAAAACCAGAGGGGAACAGGGAGGTGAAGAAGGTGAGGCTAGGCAACTGGAGAATCTATAAAGGCAGGCAAAGTTAGAAAGCAAGCCTTCCTTTCAGCTGGGCTCATCTGGCAGCTGGCTAGAGTTAGCAGGAGATGAGAGAAACTTTGTTAGTGGTGTATACCACCTACTTTTAGATACAGCTCAGTGGGGAACTCTCTTTGTTGGGTATGGGAGGGGTTTGGCTTCAACTAGTCCTCTCACAGATGGAGTCAGGCTCTTCAAAGAACAAATTTAGTCTCCAAATTATCTACCCTTCGGCGTTTCTGAATGGCTCACCAGTGTACTTAGTTGAATAGAGAACAGTTATCAAGTCAACCACAGGATTTTGCAAACCACCTTAGCATCGTTGTAGGTATCTCAGTTGAACACACCTACTCTTTCTGCAGGTATAAGGGAGGAAAGTGCTAAAAACAAATAAATGAACTCCCATGGCTCTACTTGCTGCCCTGTGCACTGAATCAAGGAAAAACCATTGAATCACATAATGGTTTGGGTTGGAAGGGACCTTAAAGATCATCTAGTTCCAACCCCCCTGCCACTGAAGCTGAGCAATATGCTACTAATATGCCTCCTCTCATGTTTTGAAAGACAGAGACTGGAAAAAGATGGCAATATGATCTGATCTGGAAGCTCTGTTTGTGAGGAGAAACTGAAAAAAAAAGTGGGAAATTGAATGTGCTGCTTGTTCCTTGACTCTGTTGACAGATGTACACACACAAGCAGCTTTTACAGCAATCAGGAGTAAGTGATGAGTTTTCTGCCATTAGATATTTTTTGCCAAGCACAACAAGCTTTTGAGAAAGCATGAATCTTTCAGCAAGTAACAGAAACATTTACAGTTAGGAATATGCATTGGGGAAAAATGAGATATTATGGAAGAGATGACCTCTGAGATAAATCACACTGAGAATCAAGGAAGCAAGTTGCTTTTTCTGCTTCTTTCCCTGACCTCCTGGAGGGCTCTGCATAAGACTTTTTCCTTCTGAACTTGTTTCCCATTTGGTTCTAACTTACAGTGGAAGGACCTTCTCTGTGTGTCCAGTGCTCACAACAAGTGACCTTTTCATTTTCACTGATTTAGTCTCTGAAAGCCCCCCAGGGTAAAAAACAACCCTTGTATTCTCCCTTTTCCATTGGACTGGAAATTAATTTTTCTCCTAGATCAGTTGTGGGTGTCTTCCTCTGAAGCATCTATTCTGGCTACTGACTCCTCTGTCTCCTTCAGTGCAAACAAGACTAAGCCTATCCTCAGAGAAAGTAAAAGGGCTAAAGACCTAGGAAAACCACATAGCTTCAGGAGCAGAAGAAATTTGAGGAGGAAAGGTCCATGAAAGACCTCTCACACGGCTCCAGGAGAGTACCCGACACACAGTGTGAGCTGCCTGCTGTGCTCCAGCTGAAGGCTGGCAGAAGAGGAGGAAGCAGATCACTGAGAACTTCCACTCCTTGAGCCTCCTGGTGCCACTACTCATGGACCTCTGTCCCTGTATACCTTGCATCTATCAGGAGAGCCAGTTTGTCAGATCCAGATCTTGATCTCTTACCCACTAAGATACCCAGTTTTCTGTGCACCTCTGTGAGACGCCACATTATTACCTACTAGGGTAAGTGTTATCTTTTTCTATTCTGCTGTCCTAAGCAGTTGTCTTCATGCAGAGAAAATTTGTCTGGGTTGAGGAGAAATTCCAGAAGCAACAGGCGGCAGATAAAACCAAGAGGATTTCAAGAGTGGTGGTGCCAAAACCTGGGCTCTAAAAACGTGTCAGCAACAGGGATTAAGGGCACAACTGAGCCTGTGGACTTACTGATCAGCAAAAGGCCCAGGAAAAGAAAGCTCCAACTCAGGCTTATTGGCCTAATGTGCATCCTTGTACCCCTATCAGGAGCAGTCCAGGCAGTGTGCTACTGCTCTGTGTGGCAGGAGATGGGCAGAGCCCTTGGTACAGCCTGCAAGGGGCACAGAGCAGCCAAGTCAAGCACTGTGACAATAACCCAGCTATGGCAGAGCAGGCCTGCCTCTGCAGGCTGACCCTCCTGCTGCTTCTGGAAACGGTGCCTCAGCAGAAGCAACTGGGAGAGGTTCTGTAAATGAGGGATTGGGCTGGTTTCCGTTTCCCATACTACACATTTTTGGTGGCCTTAAAATACCTTTTGAAAGTGCAGGATATGGGTATGCAGTTAGAACATTTTTCTACTTCTGGAAATGTTGTTCCTACACTGAGCTGCCCTCATTCTCCACTTTCTTCTCCCCTCTGAGATGGAAATGCACGAGTAAGCGTATGTATTATTTGCAAACTTGCACAGAGGCCAGATCTTCTCATGGTTGAATTACTAGCCAGCCACTCATCTCGCCTCAAAGAAATGCTTTTTCTCATGAAACTTTCCAAGCTGGTTTAATCCACCTTGGGTGGCAAGCTCCATGATCTCTTTGCCTGCTGGCACACACTTTGCATTCACCAGAGCTTAAATTAGCTCTGGGTAATTCCAGCAATGTCTCAGTCTGTGGAAAGGATTCTCCAGCTGAATGCATCATGCTGCATGCTCTCCTCCCTCTACCTGGGTAGTCTCTTAAGTTCAAGGGCTGGGAAGCAAAGGGCCAAGAAGGAAAGAGGGAATGAGCCAGTTGTTTGGAAATATTAGCATATCCTCTCACTCCAAGGCAGGAGACTGAGTGGTTTGAATTGGAGATGCCTCAACAACCATTTCACAGGAGGCCATCACAGCTGGGGATTCTTGGCAGGATCAAATGGATCTGTGCTCTTTCTTTCTAGACAGGGGTGTCTCTACTTTTCTATGTTCCCCCCAGTCTTCAAAGTGTCACCTACACTTATGCCCTTGTTTTGGGATGGTTTGCAGCAATATCCTATTTTCCATCTATAGGGACAGAGAAACTCTTGTGACAGGATTCACCAGAGGGTGCTGTTACACACAGTCTTTTACATTTTTCCTAGCCTGGAATGATAATGTAGCCTTTTAAGGGGACACTGAAATGTTGCCAATTTTAATATGTCAGTTCCTTTTCTGAGTGGGAAGCTGCAAAAAGTAACAGGTTTTTCCTCTTCTTCCTCTCTTTTTCTTTGAGGGGTTTAATTTGCGGGGGGGTGTTTGGTTTTGGCTTTTTATTTTTCTTCTTTTCTCCAACTGTCATCAGGAAATTATTCTTGTTGCAGTTTTCCTCCTGGTTAGAAGGAGTTTACTGACTGCTTCTGTTCTGCTGGGAAAGCATAATTAATTGGTTTTACACTCCTGACCTGCCTTCCATGGGCTGGGTTTCTCCTGTGGTAGAAAACATCTACATTTTCTATGGCTCCATAGAAAGAAAGATGCCCCCGTTTCCCTTCACCATCACCATGAAGCCCTCTGAAATCTTACTTGAGCCCAGAGGACCAGGTTCATTCCTATCTGGAATGGAGGGAGTTAGGGACAGGCTGCAAGAACTGTCCTTTCTGCAGTATAGGGACAAGCAGTCCAAAGCAGGACACATTTATCAGTTCTGCCTTCCCTGAGAAGAAGAGGATGGCAAGGATCAGGCCAAGGGCCTGCTGTTCCTGGGCAATTTGACAGCCACAGAACATGTTGCAAACAGCTTTCAGGCTTGCAACAGAGACCTGTTTGTTTTCCCTGTTTAGTTTGGGAAACATGCATCCAAGCAAACTTTGTATGTCTCTATGTATAAGCCTATACTACAGCCTATTGATTTCCTTCACCCTTGGCAAGCATATCACAGAAGATTTTGGCTTAATCTCTTGAGTGGATGAGACTAGAAATTTAAATGAGAGCTTAACTTGCTGACTGTCTGCACTGCCCACATGATGGCTGCTCCTTTGGTTCCAGTCTGGGAGCTGTCTGTTTGGATGGGAAGACTTGGGTACAGGGCAGGAATGGCTGGTTCCCATCTGTGCTCTGCCCCTGCAGACACTGCAGATGAATCTGGTTCCAGGGACTTGGCTCTGCAAACCGGATCCAGAACATGAGTTCCTCCCTGAGAGGCTGCTCAGGTACAGGCTCTGTTATTTTTGACATATGTCTGGTTTTAATCTTGAAGCAAGGCCTGGGTGCAGTCTCCTGGCTCACCAGGAGTGTGCTGCATGTTGCTTTGTGGTCCAAGCACAAGATACTGAATCCATGTCTTTTTCTCCTATGCAAGAAGCAGCCGGAGGAAATACGAGTTTATGGTGAGAAGCTAACATCATATTTCTGGGGTGGTCTTTTTATCACCATATGGCTTTAGTGGGAGCAGTGACCACCCATGCAGTAGAAGATTTGGTGATCCAGTCTACAGCTTCTGCAGAGAGCGATTTTTTGATCACACAACTTTGCTTGCAATGTGGTTTCCTCTAAGATTTTCAAGTCAAAAGTTCTGGGAGTCATCTTGGATTTTCCTGCCCTAAACCTAACTGTAACAAATGAAAATATGGTCAAATAATACATTTGCATAAAGGTAAAAAGTCTACTCCTAGTGAGCAAATATGAAGGCACCAGTAAATTCCAGTCCATGACCACTTTGCTAATCAGAACAGCTTTTTCCAAGTTACCTTATAGCTTGAAAGCCAACAGAAAACATGGCCCTGAGCCTTTGGTAAGAAAAGGTAAGCAATAAACTTAGTGGTGGGATGTGTATCAGTTTCTATGTGATTTTATTTATTTCTTAAAAAAATAATGAGTTAAAGGCAAGACTCCCAATAAGAATCCCACCAGATACCTTTCTAGCTTATTCCAGCTGGGAAGTGATGTTCTCTTTGAGTATTGACATATATTCTCTTCTCCACTTTGATTTGCCTCTGAAAATAGACCCAAATTAATCCTTTCGTATTAGTGAATTTGAAATAATCTATTTGTGCCAAGCGTTTACAAGAAATGTAATCTTCATCGATTGCACAGTGCTTAAGGTCACTGAAACAGTTGCCAGGATGCTGGCTTGATTTTACTGAATGGAGAACTAGTGCTCCAGCAGTCAGTGCTTGAGGACCTGAATCATCACTGCCAGAGAGAGGTGGGGAAGGAGGAAGTTTTCCTCTTCCATGTGATTCATCATATGATGCTCTCAGGCACTGAAGTGAAATCCTGACAATAGCACATCCGTCCAGGAAACCGGTTAGAAAAGGCCCATTTCACTGCTTTCAGTGAAATTTGTTAAATCCCCGTTTGCCTACACTCTGACCCTGTAAATGCGTTTAGGAAGTTGGGGAATTATATTCTTGAAGGGATTAGTGTTTTATTTTAACAATATTGAAGTAAGCATCTTTGTCTATAACCTCTTATGGAGTTTGAAAGGTTTCATTCAGTGGTGCTTATTGTGTGCTACACAGACAATTGAAGTGGCCTCAGAGAGGCAAAATATCTTAATTTGTTCCATTGATACCTACATGGAATAGGGAGAAGCACAAGTAAAACCTGGATGTTCCAACTGTTTTGCGGGAGAAGAAGTGAGTTTTCCAAAAGTTCTCCTTGAGATGTGGCAATGATTAAATTTGCTGCTCCTAAGAGCTACTTTAATGGAAGGCCTAAAGCTGATATCAGATCTAATAACTTCTGGTTTAAGAATTCAGAATAGTCAGCATGGATTTACTGTATACAAACCAGGTTCAACCAACCTAATTGCCCTTTGTGATGAAATGACTGTGTGAACAAGGGAAGAGCAGTGGATGTAGTATTGACTATTAAGGCTTTGAAGAGAGTCTGACACAGCATTCATGTTATGAAGCAAATGAAATATGAGCTAGTTGGTCAAGCTGTTAGAATAAAAAAATATCTGGAGTGCTGAGTTTAAAGAAGAACATTCAATGACTTGGTGTCCTCCAATTTTGGCTGGTAACTAAAGGAGCATCCCTGGAATCTGTACTATGGTCAATATTTTTATCTGCATGATGATACAGAATGTATCCCCATCGTATTTGCAGATGATACTGAATTAAGGGGAATGGTTGATGTTTCATATCAGGAAACTTTTGGGTAAAAAGGAGAAAAGACTACGGAAGAAGAAGTACCCACAAAGCAGAGTAACCCCACACATAGATACTATCTGGAAAACAACTGGCTGAGCAGCAGCCTTCCCCAAAAGGACGTTGAGGGTTAGGATGTGTACTAGGTTGAAGATGTGCCAGCAGTGCACTGCCACTGCAAATAAGGCAAATTGCCTTCTCAGCTGCATTAGAAAGAAGCTTGAGGGAAGCTGGGGATATCTGTGCATTGCTACAAGGCTGTAGCAGGCTTTAGCAGTTTGCTCTTCACCATTCTCTGCTTCAGCCCACCTTATATGCTCAGTCGTCTATCACCTGATACAAATATCACTTTGTTCATCTAGGAACTTAAGGCAGAAAGATCAAAGCTCCCTTGGGTACCACTCTGTAGGTTCCAGTTATACCTATGGTTGAAGTGGAGACGTATTTACACCTTGATTTGCTTCTGGGTGTTCCCTCCTCTTCCTCTCTCATTCCTCCCCCGCACCTCCAAGCTTGCAGTCAACCTCAGTTGAATATCAAAAGACATCAGAAATGTGAGACAGCTGTCCAGATGCTCAGAGAAATGACCTGAGAAGAAAGAGTCAGGTGATGCATCCCAGGAAATGGATCCTGTCCTAAGCGGAAAATGCATTCATCATTCAGATATCTTCTGCCACAGAAAAGCCATCTGGATAAACAAGGACAGAATTACACAACCATTGTGCAGATCCTCATTCCTTCCTGGCAAGTTGTAAAAATGCAGATGTGTAACACAGGGTTTTGTCTGCAGGTAGAGAGAGAAGGAGACCATGAGGGAAGGCTGGGATTTCTGAGGCTAGTAGCAAAAAGAGAATGTTTTGCTTCTTTCATCAGATCCTTTGAGTCCTTCACTAGACTTGTAACTGAAAGTTGGTCAGTGGAGGACTCAGACCACACAGTTATGTTGCCAGGAGGCATAAAATAAAGAGAAAAGGGGAAAGGGGATTCTCAGAAGTCCATTTGTGGAGTTCCACTTTCTCCAGCTTCATTGCTGCTAAACAAGCCAACATGAGGTATCACTGCAGGACCCACCTCCTAACTACAGCTCAACCCTGCTGCTGCTCAGCTAAGAGCTGCTTTTGACCTGCTGGAATTATTGGCTGACCACCTTGCACCTCTCCTCACACAGCATCCCTGTGTCCCTGTGTCCCCACATCTCTCCTGGCTACCTTTCAACCAGCACCCCAGCCCTCCAGCAGGAGCTCCCTTATGTCCTGTCTCTCTCATGGGGAAGGAAATAGTCTGAGGTGTTAGTTGGCTCAAGAAAGAAAAGGAAGAATTTGTTCGATGAGTGAGAAACTGAAGTTCAGTAGAAATAATTGGAGCATTGTGATGATTTCCCACAAAGCCAGCATGGAGGAGGAATAAATTCTCACTTAAGATTCACAGGCTGACTAGAGCCTGCATTTTCTGCGATGTTCCCATTTATAACCCCAAGTAATAGGAGAAACATTAACTAAAGAAAGCCAAACGTTACCTGTCTCCAGTGGAGGAGCAGACCTCTGAGGAAAAGTCATGTTCAGTGCTGATTTCTCAGTTTGGAAAGGGTCAACACTGACATCTGACTGACAGCCTCAAAAAGTGTACAAATCCTATACACCCCAAAAGTCAAGTAAAGGCCCAAATACTGTATGAATACCCCATTGCTCAAGAGGGACGCCTGTAGGACAGGCTTAGAAGTCACAGAAAGCCATGTGAATTCACAGATTGGCCCTCATAAATAGTGGAATATTGTCCGGAAGAAAGGCTGTTATGAGAACAGGCTTGGAAGCTGGCTAGAATATGGCAAATCTATCAAGCAGCTGAGATAACAAGAACACACGCAGGAGAGTTAAGGGCAGAAGGAAATGGGTGTACAGTGTGTGTAATAAATTACAAAAAGAGAGTAAGCAGGGTGTGCATGGGAGACTGAATGCCATGAGCAAAGGTCAAAACCAGACAGTAAAATGAAGAGGTACATGTGTGATGCAGCAGAAGCTGTAACTTAACCAGCTTATGGGAAAATCCACAAAGAGATGGGAAAGGAAATATTTTTTTATTTACTTTTTCCCCCCCTTTGCCAAATACTGCGGGTCATTAGCTGGGACAAGCTCTGTGGATAATAGAAAGGACTCTCCAGAGACTGAGTTCTTACATCCTTGCTCTGAGTCTGCCAGCTAAAGCTGAGGCATCTCAGACAGCCACAGCATCTACAGAAATCAGCATTCCCTGTAGGACAGGCCTGGGATGCCTGACTACAGGGCCTGCATCTGTGAGAGTAGGTGGTTATAAAAATGAAGGCAGCAGGGTGCAAGTAGAGATGAGATACTGGGGCTGACCTAAGGGATCCATACATTCCCTTCCAGCATAAAGGGAGACACTCTAGGTTATCCCACACTCTTAATTTCCTCCCACTTTCCTCTGGAGAGCTGAGCACTTCTGGAAAGAGATTTAAAGCCCTGTTCTTGGCTCCTCTAAGTTCACACTGCAAAAGCTGGGGGTCTTGACTCAGGGATGTCACTCCGGTGTCAGTAGCATCCCTGCAGGTTTCTCATGCTCTGTCAAGTGGAAGAGCTGTGCTGTATTTAGAGCAGTATCTTACACCACAGAAGATGTAGGCTACAGTCTTTATTTTTACAATCCAAATCCTCTGTGTCCTGTGACGTGGTTCCTCATCAATAAACAGTGAAAAATACCACTTCCTTGTTCTGGAGAAGATGTACAGCAAGTACTATGGATGCTCCAATTGAACTGTGGAAGCCACAGAGTACTTGAGCTGTGAGATATTGCCATGTTCACACACAAAATATATGCATACAATGTTACTTGCTCAAGGGATGTGAGAATCAACTTTTCTGTAGCTGGGTAAACCTCGGGATTCTGGTATTCCCTGACTGAATGTCTGGCATTTAAAGTGTATATCTATATTTTAAAAAGAAAAGCCAGAGATATGTTCCCAGCCTTCCTGGCAGAAAAAAAGAAAGTTGTGAACAATGGTTGTAAATGACTGCTCCTCAAATTGGAAAGCAAATAAGAAGGAGCTTCAAAACTTATTTTTTTCCCTTTAAACCCTTTGTCCTGCAATTTACTGTTTTGGTGGCTTTTATGCTCTATGGATTTTGTGCTTCTCCAAAGTTTTTTTTCCCTGAAGCACTATCTCTGTTTCAGAACTGCAAACAACAGGGTGAAAAACAGCATGTTTTCAGTAGGCATTGTGATGAATGTAGCTGCTGGATGAATTTAGCCCACTCCCTTCCTCACTGCCACCCTGCTCGACTTATTTAAAATCTCCAAAGATCTTCCTTTAAGATACCAGGGCTTCCCATTGTGCTGGCTTTTACTGGATTTCAGGTGCCATTCAGTCAGCCCCCTCAGCTGCTTAAATTCTTGACATGCTAGGATCATATTTCACCTGATCTGGCACTGAACCATGTTCGCTATCTCACCCCAAAATTAATTAAACCATAAATTTTCAGAATAAACATGCAGCATCCACTATCACTGAAACAGTCTGGGCTTTGTTGAGCAAACTGCTGCAAGAACAAAGCTGCCTCTTTCTCTTTCTTCCCACCCTGCACTTCTCTTCTCTTGATGTGTATCAGCAAATACTGTAAATACAGCACTCTGCCTCCCTCTTACAGAGAGATAATTCTTGTTCTGCCGTTGTCACAATTCATAGACTCAGGAGAAACTGCAATAGCTCACACAATGAGATCTTACAGGAGAGCAATAACTCTACTAAGAAGAGGAGCTGTTCTCCAAAATGAATCCACATATTTTCCTTTTTTCAGGCAGCCAACGAAAATGTTACTTTGATTTGCCCCTTACCTAAGTTTCCCATCTCTATAGTGAGTTTTCTATCTGACACTGATGTTGGGCAGTTAAAATTCATTGATGAAGCAGAGTTTATTAGGTAATACACCCAAGAAGATTATTTAGTTAGTGATAATCTTGTAGCTGTCTCAGAACTAATAGTTTCTACCTCTGAATCCTCCCTATCCTATAATTGCGAAGCTGAACTATTATAATAATTTTTGAAGCTAACATTTGCCATTACAAAATACATACTATTCAAAACTACTGATCAGAAACTAACTAAAACAGGGATTTTCATTTCCTAATCTGAAGTTTTAACTAGTCTGGGGGCTGCAGAATCTCTCTCAGATCTGAAGAAAACCTTATCCCTGAAACTTGTTTAATTTTTTTTTCTGGATAGCCTGAACATTTCAGACAGGGTTTAGGACCAAGAACGCTGCCACTTCACCAACATAACTCAGGCAAGGCCTTTACCCTTATCCTCAGATCTTCTAATCCTGTCAGAGCCCATGAGGAATACTGGATGACTCCTTGGGTGGGAGACCTAAGGAGCACAGCCTGGTTGCTATAGGCAATGCAACCAAAGCTGGCATTTTTATTCCTTGAGTCAACTGTCAGCCAACACCCTTGACTGGTATTCGAGGCTGTTGTGGGTTGATAGATATAAATCTGAGCTCCTGACCAGCTCTGGTCTTTAGAAATTCTCTGGTAATTTGATTGCAGCTCTGGTGCAAATGGTGGTGTCCTGGCTCTGCTCCAGCTCTGCTGATTTACACACTTCTGACTCAAACTCTTGGTTCTGTTCCAGTGGGATGCTGTGCTCTTCTTCAATTTTTCAGCATCTGTCTAGAGCAGATAAACATTGTTTCTCCCTAGCCAAAATAAAATGAGTCTTGTGTTCATTCTAGGGTGTTTTTGATGAATGGTACCACAGAAATGTGAATGTGGTGTTTGTTTCTGCTGGGTCCTCACTTCTTTCATGCCAGGCAAAATCTGAACTCCTGCGCTACAGACTCTTGACTGTGGACTGAGATCCCCAGGTGATGGAGCCTCAGGTGTACATGTGCTGCTGCCAGGATGCTCCAGTCAGCCAACGGGGTCGAGTTGCAGAGCCAAGTGTCAAGATCCAAGTGGTGCCTGATGTGCTATGATACGGTTATCATCTGCAGGCTTGGCTCTGCTCAGTCCTGAGGTGTGCATGCAGAGTTTCCTAGCTCTGGTAGCAAATGAGGAATGTGATGTCTCTGTGAAAAACACAGGATAAATCTCTTCTCTAAAGAAGCTTTCTTTCTGTTTCCGTTCTCAAGCTGGGACCTAAAAAATAAGACCAGAGGGAAGGGAATATAGAAGAGTTTTTACACATTATTCCTTGAAACTTTGGAATTAGTGATTAATGCAAAGTCTGGGTTTTCCTTAAAGGATCCTAGAGTCTGTTGTCTACTGCCTTTTTTTCACCTGTTGCCATGGACAGACTGGTGAATAACTGAGCACTGTGAAACAAGAGAGCAGACCCTTGGTTCCTAAGACATTAATCAGCCCTACTTTAGACAAGAGCATTTCCCTTCACTTCAGTTTTCCCTCCCTGCAGCATCTCCTGCCAGGATGTCCCGCTGCCTGCTGGAATTAATGTGGCTTAAATATCCCTCAGGATTCTCCTTGAGGTCAGGAACTCAGCCTCTGGATCATCTTCGGTTCTCTTTTCTAGCCCCTGAAATTAGATGTTGCCAAGTGAATTTTGCTTGCCCATCCCATTCTTCATATTTTCCAAAGTCACCTCTCACTTGCAGGGAAAAACTTGGAGCGGAGAGACAGAGGAGAGAGTCCAGGCCTGGATTGCCTCTTTCCTTCTGTAATTTCCATCTCCCCCTCTCATCCGTGAGATTATTTTCTCAGTGCACTATGCCGTGTTACATCCCAAGCTCTTGGCACTCCCTAAGCCAGTTTGTTGAGCTGTCCTCAAGTTTTTCTTGCCCTTCATAAACAATGTGGTTTTTTAAATTTGTTTCAAGATTTTTTTGTTTTTTAGGGAGGAACATTTAAAACCAAGGAACTCTTCTTTTGTATATTTTTTTCCTTTTAAATTTTTTCTTTCAAAGGAACCTGCTTTGCCCTTACTGCTTTCTGTCCTATTCCCATCCCAAACTCAGAATTATCTCCCAAGGGGACACATCCCAGACCAAACTGTCTTGCATTTCTCTTCTTTCCACTGCCAATCAATTTGTCTATATATCTCATAAACTTTCTCTGGAAAATGGACATCCATTTCTCCTTGCTGAAATCCACTCCAGCTCTTGCAGATCTGGAACTATCTAGTGAGCATGGGAGGTTTTTTCCCATCCTCATTCACAAGGATTTTTATTGCTTCCTTCCTTTCCTCATCATATTGAGTTTTAGAGGCAGATCAATACCTCATTGTTTGTCAGAAAAACACTTGGATTGTAGTTGGCATTTTCCATATTTGTGTTGTTATCAGGTTATTCCTGGTCTGACTGAAGCCTTCTTTGGGGTCCTCCAAGTCATGTTTGCTTTGCCTTGTGCATTGCTTTACCACGCTGAAAATAAGAGATATCCAGGACATCTCATCCTTATGTATCCACCCTACCACCCACTGTGGCCCTTTCCAAATGAAGACCTTAACCTTCTCCAGTGGTGTCCAGTAAAAAGGTCTCACGTTTCAGCAAAATATAGGTTGGATATTAGGAAAAGGTTTTTCATGGAACGAGTGATAACGTACTGGAATGGCTTTCCTGGGGAGGTGGTGGAGTCACCATCCCTGGATGTGTTTAAAAAAAGATTGGAGGTGGTACTTGGCACCATGGTTTAGTTGAGGTGTTACGGCATGGGTTGGACTCGATGATCTTGACTGTCTCTTCCAACCTAGAAATTCTGTGATTCTGTGAAAAACCTATATAGGAAAAAAGTTCAGCACTAGATGAACCCTCCAGGCTAATAAAACTGTTGAGATACGTACAGGACAACTGGATGGGGTGGGTAATGAGTGTATCCTGCAAGAGATTATGGTTTGGACCAGTTCTCTTCATGGGGCTGTCTTGTGTGCCTGAACACTCCTTTTTGAGGCTTCTGTCCAGCAACTGGCCAGGCTTCCTCCTAGGAAGTGTTGCTCTTTCTTCTCTCATTCACAGAGCACTCCGTAATCATGCATCACCCCTTCCCAGACTTATACCACAGAGCTGTGTATCATTGACCAGATGTGGTCTTAATATGAGTCTTCTACCCTCAAACTGCTGAAATACTTAGGCTGGCACTGAGTAATTCAACAGGTTGTTTCTAACATAGTAGGATGAACAGCTGATCTTAAGACAGCCAGTTTCTTTGAGCAAGAAATTAAAGTGTTACTACATTTTGTATTTCCCTAGATCACAGGGGAAATGATAGAGTTTCTCTGCTGAATCATCAGCAGATGAATACAGTTTTGGGTGTTATGTTTATTTTCCCAAAGTGTTTTTTTCTTTCCCAGACTCTCCCAGGTCCCAAGGTCGGAGCTGATGTCTGCACTCTGAGTGCATCCTGTTTGTCATAGAATCATTTAATTGCCATTTAAGAGAACTTATGCAACTGACCTTTAACATGACAGAGTCTCCCTGTTGCACTTTATTCCTTACGCTGACATATGAAAAGAAAGGAAAAAATCTTCTTTTGGCTAATGTGAAAGTCTTTCCATGAGGAAGATGAAAAAGGCAGGTGGGGTGAAGGAGCTGATGGAGTTCAGAGTGGTTGGTAGTTACACAAAGATTTGATTTGGATGTTGCTTGTTTCCAGGGAAAACTATAGTACTAATTGCTCCGCAGTGAGGGGGAGGAATTTTTATAAAATGGGGGAAATGAATGAAGTTATGAGCAAACGTATTTTATTTCTAGATCACTACAGAACAGTTCCATAAAACCCCTTCTGCAATCTCAGAACTCAGAGTGTTTTTTGTCTGTGTTCCCTTCAACCCAATTTTTATGAATAATGACCTGGCAACATCTGACTGACAGCCTGGCAGGGGATTGGCTATGATGCCAACCCAGACCCAGAGTTATAGGATGCTGCAACCCCCTCCTGCCTGGTCAGCCACAATTTTGCAAAAGTGAAGAATATCTGAAAAGGAATAACAAATACAATATAATACACTCTCCAAATAAACAATGGATTAGATGACATGAGGAGAGTTCTAAACACCTGACACTCATGCTTTTCCTTGCAAATTGACTCTGAAATTCATCTTACTTTGCCATGAGGCAAATAGCAATATATAAAATCTTATAAGGAATCAAATCTTAGCTCAAAATTCTCAGCAGCAATGGGGTAATATTCCATTTTACTGCATCTTTTCTGTGTCACAGACGCAGGAGCTGCTGAAGTCCCTGCCCTGAGCTGAGGACATTCTATTTTCTTGTCTATCCTCTGCAGTTTGGAGATACCAACTACAAATAGGAGCCAGAGCTACTGGGTGGGGTAAAGAGCAAATAGGGGTAAATGGAGTTCAGCTATTCTTCATAAGTATAGAAGGCAGGGAGATAACTCCCTAGGCAGAGAAAAAAAACAAGCCAACAAACAAACCTGAAAAAAAACCAGCTTTCCTTCCGTACATCTACTGAATGATATGAAGTACAACACACTGATATCAGTGTCCCTTGCCATGACCTGGATCACCTATAAGTGCTTAGGTTACTTTTCCCTAAAACTGGCCTTCCTTTAGACATCTTTGTTTCACAACAGAGAGGCCTTACCTCTGTATAGATAAGTGCATGTACAGTTTGGGGGGGAAGAAGCACACCTCTTATTAATTAAAAACAACAGACTTTCTGCTGAGAATGCTGAAGACAGGAATTTATGTAGTGATGTAGTGATTTAGTTCATTTGTGATGTGGCTTCTTACGCCCTGACAGCAGGAGCCATGGTCCATTCATTATTGTTCCCAAACAAACAACATGTATTTTTAGCTTCTTCTTTCAGGGAAGATAAAAAATAGTCTGAGCTAGCATGACATGACTTAGGTGGGGACACTTTTATGTTTTTTAATTTGTTTAGATAATTGGGTCACAGGAAAGCACTCCTGTGAGAACCATTCTCATTCCCAGAGATCCAGAGAGGTGAAGGGGTGGGAGAGAGTTGAGATTACTGCTAAAATAAAACATCCTGTGCAAAAGAGCCATTGTCTACGTAGCACGGATCTTAAGGTAGTTTAGAAAGATGACAAAAAAGTTCAGCCTCAGCTCTGCCCTTTTTCATCACATGTTTGTGTCTTAAAATAAATATCTAAACAGCCTGGCTTCATTTTAATATATATATGTAAGTATAGTGTGCCCCAGACTTGTTACATCTAGAGTTCATGTAGCAATTCCCCACCACACATCTGTGCACAGTCCAAATGGTCAACATTTCACCACTACTAGTTAGATTTAATTTTAATTGTATTTATTTTTACTTTTTCCAAATTTCAACTTTTTATTTGGTTCTCATGGTTTGATATAATCCCTTTTAATCTGTAATCTAATTACATGTACTGTGTTTCCATGCACAGTTTGTGCTTTTTTAACTAGGAGCTTTAGACTCTTGCAGCCGAGGAGAAATTAATAAAAAAGCTCACCAGCCGTTTTGTAATGACACATGATTTAATTAGGAATCAATTCACTTATTGAAAAAAACCCCTTTTCTATTGTTTCTCAAACCTGGTGGTGGGAGCTCTCTGTGTGTGACAGCAACCTCAAATAATTAGCCTGGTACCAAGTGAAGGCTGTTTAACCTCCTTCACCCCAAACATCTGACTGGATGTACAGAGAGGATGTTTTAGCAGTGATTTCTGCCCTGATGTGTTGCAAAAACAGCTTCTGAAAACCAGTGGGAAGGCAAATGTGTTTGAGTTTGAGCAACATTCCCCACCAGACTGTCCAGAACAAGTACTTCTGCAGTGTGGTCCCTCTGCCCTGCTCCAGACACTGCAGTGTTACAGGATCAGGGACACGATCCAGTTACCAGCTCTGTTTGTGGCAGCACATGAGAATGTTTATGGCTTTGTATTGTTCTCCTACTTTGGAAAAATGCCACTGAAGAAATGCCACCTCCCACTTCCCCTCCTTTTACCCATATAGTATGAGAGGTTTGAGTGAAATGCCCATCCAGACCCCGGACAGCCATGTAAACAGGCAGCACATGGAGGCTCTTCCTGGTGTCAGAGCTCAGCTTCAGAGGGTTCCCCTCCTTCCACTATTGTGTCATGGGCATGAGACAAACAGCTCCATTTGCTGTTTCTCTCCCATCTGGTCAAGGTTATCCTTCCCAGCTTCTTTCGTCTTCGCCTCCTCAACCACGTTCTTTTGCCACACATCTGGCTTTGAGCATGGACCAACTTCTTGGATCTGATCCCTAGCAGCTGTCTGCTGCCAGTGCTTTCCCACAGGGGATAGGGATGGGATCCAAAAGGCAAGGGGAAATGGAGGATAAGCTGGGAACATCCACAGCAGGTGAAGGTTAAGACAACCAAATCTCTACATAGAACAATGTACTTATTCCTTCTTTCCACTCAGGTCTGTGAGCATCTGACTCTTCAGCATGTCTTTCTTATCCCCTTCTTTATTATTTCTGAAAATGTAGACTGCCTCCTCTGCCTCCTTTACCTCTGAATAAGCTCTTTCTGGATACAGACTTGTACAGCAGGTTGTGTTACCCACATGGATCACTGGGAGCACATCCCAAAAGATGCAGCAGAAAAGGTGCATGGGGAAAAAATGACACATCCTGCTCAAACCGTTAGGATTGAGACATCTCTTTCATTTGTCCAGTGGCAGATGCCAACAAGATGCAGCTTGAGAATTCAGTCTATGCAGCTCCTCCTCCATGCCTAAGCAGGGTTTTTTCAGGGGTTATGAAGTGTAAACAGCAGTGACTGAGGGCTGAAAAAGAGGGAACATGGAAACTGGAAATGTGCTCTCAGTGTTCTGTAGTAACAACAGGTCACCTTCAGTTTCCAGAGGTGTTGGAAGAAACTTCTCAATGTCATTAAGGAACCTGGATTGTCTTCAAAAGCATCCTGTGCCAAAGGTTCCCTTTTGTGCTGGAGTAAGAGGGAAAGGCAAGAGAAAACGGATTTGACCCATCTGAAAACTTGAGAGTCTTTCTGATGCCTTCCACATCTTTGGATCTGGTCTTCTTTTTGTCCTTTTGTGGGCTCAGTTTCATGATAAATCCCAGAGCCAGAGAGCTCTGAGCAGAGACAGATTACCATCTTCTTTCCAGAAGCCTAAGAATGGGATATATGGATATGCTTATTTTGCAGATGCCAATAGCTAATATATTCATTGTGTTCAACGTACACAGTGCTCTGAAGCTGCTGCTAAAAGAGTACAGACATTTTATCTGGCTTATTATCAGCCTACATGCACTGGAGAAGGATCCTAGGCTTTTAGTTCATCCCTGCTCTCAGTTTTATTTCAGCACATTGTCATATTAATGATCAAGCACTATTTGAGCTGCATTTTATTGTGTTGCCTGAAGGCCCTCTGGCATTAGTAAATATATTTGTGGTGATATTATTATTATTAGATTTATGCTAATAAAAGGTTAACAACCCAGCAGAAGGTCTTTAATCAGTTTATGCTGTGAAGCCAAACCCAAAGCTTTTTATTGGGATTTTTTTTCCCCTCTAGCCACATAGGGTCCAGTCCATGTGAGTGGAGAGAAAAAAACCATCTTCAGTTGAGTGATTAATTTATATGGCTTTGTTTCTTTGGTGAATTTTACTCCTTTTCTCTGCTACATAATTGGTTTGGAATTTCCTTCCCCTTACTCAGAATTTCACAGAATGAACCGCTAACATCCAGTAATAAACCCTTCACTGCATCAGTAACTTGCAGCAACCCATTGAAGTAAGATCCCAGCTCTTGGTTAGTGCAAGCTGAAGGAGATGGTCTGATGGATCAAAGCAAAACCAGGGCCAGCCAGAAACCAACATCATGTTGAAAACACGTGTGGGTAGTGACAAAGGAAATTCCCCAGGGTAATTAATGAATCTACTCAATGCTTTGTTTGTCTGTAAAAACACAACAAATGCTTTCCTACTTCATCAGGGCATTGTGAGGATAACTTCCAGTAAAATGTAGGAAGCCAAGCACTCCTAGGAGGGTGCTGACACATGAACTCCTTTGTAGAACTCCCATTTCTCACCACCATCCACTCCCTATTTCTCACCACCTCCTTTGTGCCTTGGTGGATTCAAATGTAACCATTTCCTTTAAAAATGAACCTCAAAAGTGTAAGTCTGAAATGGAGTCCTAAAGAGAAACTTCAGCATCTACAGCATTCGTACAGTCATGATCCCCCTTTCAGTCACTGCCAAACTGGGTCTGCAACTCTTGTTCTGGTACACTCACAACACCTCCAGTGCTTGTGCATGTTTGCCTCCTTTTTGGATCTATCACTCCACACTTCTGCTGTGGTTTTGCTCAAGATCCTCTATAGTGATGGCAAAGATGTCCACTTTTGCTAGCTATTCTTTGGCTCTGGGAAACACATTCTTGACTGATCCTGCACTTCAGACACACTTGCCTGCCTTTTATAAATCAAATCCCCTGGGTTTGTTTTCCTCTCATAATGTCTCCATTTTCTTTCTTTTTTTTTTTCCTTTTTCAATTATTATTATTACTTTGTTTGCAAGGCTATTTACTAGGGAAACTGATAGCTTCCACTGCTCACTTAAGGAGAATTAATGTTAGTTTACACTGATTTTCAGTCTCCCACCTTGATTTTGTAACTTCTAGTAGAAAAAATTAATTCTGTGCTTCTGAGCAGCTCAGTGCTCCCCAAAACTGTCCTGATATTGAAACTAAGCTTGAATATCTCTCTGCTGTTTTAAACCTGATGATTATGCTGACATTGTTCTCAGCTCCATATGTTGTTTTTTTCCTGGCAGTCCCAAGGCACAACTGTTGGCAGGTATTTCCCCTGGTTCCCTATGGACTCTCATCATCCTCCTATCTCTGCCCTGAAATTACTCCCCAGTGGCCTCTTGGTAAATTCAGGTAGGGAGTGGTGTGTTTATGATTCACACTCCTGTCTCCTATTGGAGTTCAGTAGATGCTCTACAAGGAGGCCTGAAACCTCTGCAGTGTGGGTGGGACTGGTTCAAGACTTTAACTCAGGCATTAAAGTGCTTCTGCAGGGTTTTGCTACAAAACACAGTGTACTGTAGAGGATGGTGTGCTTGCAATGGTGTGAATGCAGCATGGAGTAGAACTTCAGGTGAACCATATCCCTCAGATCTGAGAAGCCTGTGTAAGAGGCCTCCTGAAGGACAATTTCAAGGGCATAGTGATTGTGTTTATACCCAGGTGTAGGAGAGATCCTGAGGTCAAATATGCAGTTTGTCCACATTACTTGTCTGTGGGAAGACCTTGGAACTAATCTTGGTGCAATCTAGCTGATACTCCCAGTACAGCAGTGTGAACACCCTCAGCTTATCCTCTACAGAAATCTGGAGGTGCAGCCAAATTATCTAGCAAGAAACTAGGCAGTAATAACAGTCACTCCTAAAGAAAGCCAGTCACTGCTGCTGCAGAACCTAGGGGGAATTGCATTCTTACTGTGCAATTGATCTGATTCCTGCCCCAGAACTGAACAACACAAAGTCATTCCTCTCCCTAGGTCAGACCATGCTGACTTCCATGCACCCTGACAGGCCATGAGCCCTGAAAAGCTGCATTAGCATCCACAAGTACAAACCCACAAAATTACAGCAGCCATGCAGGAACTGGAACAGATGAATGGATCTTAAATTTGGTCTCTTCAGAAAGAACTCCAGAAAGTACGGCTCCTGGAAAAGGGCATAAGGAGCATAATCTGAGTGCTGAAGGGAATAACTGGATGATTATTCAATTTCCAGTCAATTTACTGTCTATCTATGTGAAAAAAAGAAGTTTAACAGTAAAAGGAACTCGCAAGACTCTCCCTTCCCTTCCCTTCCCTTCCCTTCCCTTCCCTTCCCTTCCCTTCCCTTCCCTTCCCTTCCCTTCCCTTCCCTTCCCTTCCCTTCCCTTCCCTTCCCTTCCCTTCCCTTCCCTTCCCTTCCCTTCCCTTCCCTTCCCTTCCCTTCCCTTCCCCTTCCCCTTCCCCTTCTCCTTCCCCTTCCCCTTCCCCTTCCCCTTCCCCTTCCCCTTCCCCTTCCCCTTCCCCTTCCCCTTCCCCTTCCCCTTCCCCTTCCCCTTCCCCTTCCCCTTCCCCTTCCTTATCATCCTTAAAGGAGTAGAAAAGAAGCTCACTTTATTTTTATAAATGGGTATTAGTGAAAAGGTGAGTCTAGGTGAACAATTAATGTGATGTTGAAGAAGAAAGAAGTCTCTCTGCACTCTGTCCACCTCAGTCTCTGTGTTCCTATCTTCATTTTTTGACCTAGGGCTTTTCTGAGACATCCTTTCATAGCCTGTCCCCTATTCTTTCAGAAAGCTAGAGATATTCTAGAATTACTGCTTTAAATTAATTTTTTTCCAAATTACATTTTAAATATATTTTATTTCTATTTCTTAAGAATATTTAAGCATTCCATAGCCAGGAAAAAAATCCTCTAATTGTTATGTTCCCACTCATAGGCTAGAAAAATTCACTCAGTAATTCCCACTTTTATACTTGTAATTTTGTGGTTGAACCAGCATGCAAATTTTAAGACAACTCCCTGCCCTGATTTCACCAAATGTTTAGTGAATCTCTTGCAGTGGTTAATTATCTTCATGCTAAAAGTCAGATTTGCAGCTCATTTTCAAGCTTACCTTCTGACTTCACCTTGCAAAGACTGGATCTCCTGCCTTTGCTGACTAGCTTAGAAAAGTCTCCCCCATAAACACATTCTCCCACTGTGTGTTTTAAGGTGGCTGTAGGATCTGGAGTACATAGGCATATTCCAAAGATACCAGACAGGGCTGGTTCTTGCAACTCAGAAGAGAGGGGAAGGAAAATGAATAAAAATGGAAATGTATAAAAAAAGAGATGTATAAGTCTTTCACTTTACTGCAGATCTTCTCCTAGCTGTACTCTGCATTTCCAGGCAGTGCTTAGGATGAAAGAATATTCAGAATCAAACTCTGAGCCCAAACCTCATGAGCACTTTGCCTCATCTCCAGTAAGTGAGGGGTTAAACTCAGTTCTGTGTCTCTGCTACCCATTAAAGTCAATCTGTCTACTCAATTTAGAAACTGAATTTATTCCCTGGAGCTGAGGTAACTTGGAAGACTGAATCAGGTCTCAAGGTAAGCCTGGAGTGCCTAAATGCTTTGTAAAATAGGAGTAGAACTTTGAATAAAGTGTTGGTAAAATACAGCCTCTTGGCCATTACTGCCTCCCTCTGCAGTTGTAGCTTGATGTGACAAAGGGAAGAAGGAATATTCAAGAGGAGATGGAAGACAGAGGGAAATTTTATGACCTTGTCTGCTTCTCCTGTACCAGAAGGTTGTCACAGACTGAGCAGCACCTTTCCTTCCATATGTGAAATCCTTGTTACACTTTGGCTTGTCTGCCATTGTTCCATCCCAACTAAAATCAGCATTGGAGTGGTAGGCCAGCATGAGTCTCTTGGAAGAAATAAAAGACATGTACTGCTAAGTGTCTGAAAAAGACCCAGGACAGTCAGTTCACCTATAATGTGTATGTACATACAAGTCCTTTTTTTCCCAAAAACCTCATCTTTTAGCTGGCATTAGTAAATCAGCAGCTGGGCTGTCAGATATGGAAGAAAATGGCAGCTGAATGCAGGATGAGCTGTACACTGATGGCACTGGGTCCAGTTAGCTGGGAACAACTGGCAAAACTCAGGTCATGGGAGAAGATGAGCAAAGAAGGGATATTACAGATGAGGCAAGCCATGCCTTGGCAAAGCTGCTTGGTTTCCTGCAATGGGACTGAAACTGACAGTGGTGAAACTGTCCATGGATATGACAGTCAGCTTCAGGCAGGGAGACAAGACCATGGTCATTGTACACTGGAAGGGAGTTTGCTTTCATCATTCCCCGTGCCAGCTGCCGTCTTTGCTGTAGGGAGGCACAGCTCCACATCCAGCAGTACAGCTCAGAGAAAGCTCAGAGCAGTGACTTTCCCCCTGCCTCCCCAGCCTCTCCTGGATCAGGGCCCCTGCCTTGTTGTGGTACTAAGTCTGGATTTGTTTTGACTGTAGCCTGCTGTTGCTAGTGTGACCTGGAGACTTACTGACCATTTCCTATTGAACTCAAAGTTTCCCAATTAAGCTGGACAGCAGGTAAACAGGAGGAAGAAATCTTTAACAGAGAGCCTTGTCAAAGCTGTGCTGGATCATCCAGTGAGCACTGGAGAACTTGGCAGGAGAAGAGTCACAGAGTTGGATCAGGGATATTCATTTTTTGCTAACTGCTCCTGACATTTCTCTTCTCACACAGATTCACAGCGTTCAAAGGTTTTGCCAGAGGTTCCTCTATGCAGGTTCATGTCTCACTCTTTGACTGTTCATTGACACAAGCCTTGAAAGGGAAAAAACTTAATTGCTCTAGGGTGAAGGGGGAGAGAAAACATAATAATATTAAAAACATAACTGCAACCCACAGGATCTACAGGAGATGTGGAATAGGGAAGGGTGTGCTTGAGCAAATGCTCGGATGTCATTTGGCCAGACATTTATACCTCCAAGGTCACCCAAGAGTTTTGCCTGAATAATAAATTTTTTTGTATCTTATCCTGAAACCTGGGAGGACTGGGAAACAGCAGGGGTGGAGGAGTAATAGAGAGGGAGGGAAAAGGGGGGCTGTGGGAAAGCGACTCAGTCCTTACTGCTCTAAACCCTGTGGAGCCTGATCACACAAATATTTGCAGATCCTGGCAGTAGTCTGTGTAACACAGAGTATGTGACCATCTTAAGACTGATCCCACATTTATTTTTCTTTAATTGCTGGATGTTGCAGCCTGTTGTCCCAGCTCCTGCAGTGGTGAGAAATAAGAAGCTGGAATCATGAGTGTTGAACTCTATGTCCCCAAAGATTTTGCTGCTGACTTCTCAGCTTGGAAGAGAAGATGGTCTAGGGAAGGAGAAGGAATTGTCAGGGGAAAACTTCCCACTAAGGACACTGTTCTTTCCCAGTGGGATTATGAGAAACTGTTCAGTAAGGAACTGGAATTCTGGTACTGGTATCTTAAAGAGAAAGAACCAAGTCTACGTTCTTCCAAAATATTCTTTCCCCTAAAAATTAAAACACCACCCTCTTCAAAAAATGCTTTCTAACACTGTATGTGAGGAGAAAGTGATATCAAGGCACACTTGTGTGCTGCCACTACCTCCCTCCCTCATAAAGATAGGCAGCAATTCCTAAGATATAAATTAGAGTAATTAATCTTCCCTTTGACATGATAAATACTCTAGATTCAGAGGCTTTTTTTAACTCCCTGGTCCTACAGTATCTCCTGCAAAGTGTTGCTTACACTTTGCTTCCTCTAATCAAGGAGGAAAAAGCTGTTTGATTAAACTTGGTCTGCTGAAACTAAGTTGAAAACCCAAATGAATCATGCTAACTGATAGCAACAAAACAAAAGCCTACAGGGAGCTGAGAGGTTAAACCCAAGCTGCAGCATTAAGTAGAACTGCAGTGGCTTTATCATTTCTGCAGATCCTGTCCCATGTCAGCTGCCTACTGTAACACTCCAGCTCACACTTCTTACCAAAAAAAATTGTGGATCTACTGTTCAGTGGTGCTGTAGTACAAACTGCAACAAGAACATGCGATGCCTCAGAAAGCTTGGGTAAAAAATTGCTAGCTCTACTCTGTGCCTTCAGTGTTGTACACTGGCTTTTAATGCAGAAAAGGGTATTTGTGCTTTTAAGGAAAAAGAGGAAGAGACAGATAAGGGGCTTGGGATGTCAAAGATCCTTGTTGTAAATTAAAGCAATTCAGTAAATTAAAGCAAACAGTAAACAATTTACTTTTGTGGAAAAGAGGGAAGAAATGAATGAGGGCTTTTTCCTCTTAATGGAATGAGTGCTTTCTCTATAAAAACAGTCTCTAAAATATATTATTATATACAAATTTATCTTTTGATATATTTAATTTACATTTCCTTCTGAGATCACATGAATTATGCAGTCAAGAGCAGGAACTATCATCGAGAAGTTCCCCAAAAGACAATGCCTTTGTTTTTATCACCACTGCATTATAAACAGATAGATCACATCAGCAAAGGGAGTTATACTGAGGTTTGTGTCAGTAGATTCTGATGATTAGCACAGGCCAGCTGCTGCCTGCGAGATCTGCTGCTCCACGTGTAAGACACTGCCTGAGGTGTAATATCTCAGCTGAGACTGAAATCTGAACCAATGGACTTGAATCAAGCTCCAGTAGAAGGCTTTGTGGGTGTGATCCAAATCTGTTCTAGTCTGTAGAAAGTTTCCAAAGCTGAGTGGAGTCAGACAGCAGAATTGTTTGTGTAGGTCCAGGGTGTAATGACAGTGAAAAATTTTGCTCGAGTGTAAAACCTTAATGTTGCCTCCACTAGTAAGAAGAGCTAGTGCAGAGCCAGTGGCTAAATCATTAGCCAGTTTAGGCCTAATGACCTTGAACCAGACTCTAATGCCTTCAGATTGTCCCATTTCTCCTGGGAAATGGGTACAGACCTGGGCAGTGTCTCTAATTATTTGTGGCTCCTTGGAAAACCGCAATCCCACCTTGACTCCAAAGAGAAGCCTTCTGAATTGAAAAGAAATTGTGCATTACTCCAGTGGTCATTCATCGGGTTGGAGAAATGGAGGCACTGACCACCTTTCTGTTACATTTGTATAAACTACAGCTGCTCGCTCAGCTGTTGTCTGAGTAAAAAATCAGGTTGCTGCTCACTGCAGCCAGGTGTTAGTACAAAATTTGAGGTACATAGGCCAGCATGAGTTTCAGAGGCTGCGGACCCAGCTGTAGTAATAATCAACAGCTGTACAGTATCAGGTAGTAGAGGGATTGAATAAGAGTAAGGGTAAAAATTGCCTGCTGTTTGTACTCAAACTGGTCATCAGAATCGCAACAATTACTCAAAGGAACATGACAATCACCCCACTTATTTCAAATAAGCTTGTGGTTTGATCTTTTTACATGCAAACTCCACCAGCTATGGAAAACTTCTGGAAATAATAACAGCTTCAAGAGAAATTCTATTCTGTGGTGTGTAGGACCAGCTTTCTCCTGGTCTTCTACAGCAAACAGGGACATAAAATGGCATATTCAAATCAGAAGGCAGTGGGGAATTTTAAAAAGCAGGATAGTAACATGAGTAACACAGATCCAGGTCTGAGTTAGCATCAGCAACCACTTAGAAGGTGGGTGTCCCCACTGGAGAGTCTAAAGATGCCTGAATCTTCTGAAGTAATCATAGCCTTAATACTTATATTACAAATACTTTGCAAGGGACCACCTTCCTTGGATGCTGCTGGGTAATTATTTGATCTTAATGATTGTTCTTGTGAAAGAAAATAGAAGGAATGAGGAATTCCTTTCCTTTATGCTCTTTGTTAGCCTGTCAACTTTGGACTTCTACTGACTCCTTGTCCTGCTGGACAAACTGAGACTCATTTAAACTGTCCAGTTCAATAACATCAGAATTAGATGGTGGGTTTGGAAGAGGAGCTGTCATTTCCTGCACCTTTACAAAGACCAGCCACCATCTGAAGGTCTTTTAAAAGCTCCTACAAAGTAGTACTACTGTTAGTTTGAACTCCAGGCCACTACAGAGTACTCCCCTAGCTTTCTCCCTCTGCTTCATTCTGGAATCTGGTTCATCTACCACATGCAGTTTTTGCACAGCCTGAACTTGCTTGCTAGAGGTCAAACACTGATGCTTTTATTTCTGCCTCACCCCTCCCGACTGAAGAAAGAATAAATATTTGCTTAAAATTAAGCCCATTTTGGTCTGGAACTTCAGCAACAAAACAGTTTGGAAGCTCTGCAAAAGAAGAAATCATCCAGCATACTTTGCCTTCCCCATCACCCTGGGATTCCAAAAAGACTCAAAGTATTTTGCACAATATTTGAAAATAAATATTGCTCATCTTTGAGCTGATAGTTTGGAGCCCAGACGGGCCCAGGATTTATAATGGAAAGAATGATGCAAGCTTAACGCTATGTGATCCATGTGTTGCTGCCATCCCACAACCAGCTCCTGTCCAGTCTCCTTCTTGCATGAACAGTCTTTTTCTTCTAAAATATCACAAGACTCCAAGACACCGTTCTGATTAACTCCTTCCTGAAGAACTTGGACCCCAACTGTGGTCAATTATTCTGCCTCGAAGGACCAGTCAGTAACAGATGATATTTTATTATCATTTTTCTTTAGATTCCCTCTTCTCAGGAAGAACTTGCCTTTTTTTCCTAGTGGAAGTTCATTTTCTTGAGATCTAGCTAAGACTGGGAAGAGGATCCAGGGAGACAAATTATGGAGTACCGTTACTAATTTGGAGGTGGAGGAAGACAGAGAAAAGTCATCCATCACTCCCAGCCCTTTCTAAAGAGAGCGATCATGACTTGCCCACAGGCCTAATAATCTCCATCATTTTGAAAGAAAAACATCCCACAAGGAAAAGTCAGGGAAGCTGGAGCTATTGAACAAGCTGATCTATAAAGATAATTCTTTCCATGTTTCTTCAGTCCTGACTTGCTCAATGGTTTGACTCATGAGAGCAGAATAATGCCAAGGTGTTATGGACTGGAAGTGCAGCTCCCTGCAGATAGGGACTTGGCTGGAGCTTGAGCAATTACCTAAGAGGAGCATCCTTCAACTGAACACAAATCTTCCCACAGAATCCTGCTCCAGTGATCAGATCCATCTGAGACTTTCCCTGCCCCTGGCCAATGGCCTCACCAAAGAGCATGTGAGTACACACGAACCACATGAGGAGAGAAAGAACAGGGTGAGAAATGCCCCAGTGCAAGCCTCTCCTTGCTCCTCTCTCTATACTACCCCTCCTTGCACTGAACCAGTGGTTTTCCCACAGCAAAGCTGCTTGTGAAGGCTGGGGAGAATAAAAGGAAGAAGGGGAAGGAGAAGCCCAGCTCCAGGAGCAGGTGGAGCCTGGTGTCGTGCACAGGCAGGCACATGACCGTGCCGATGTATGTATTCCCCTTTATAAATAGCTACGAGCAGATGTTCAGCCAGCAAGTGGCTCTGCTGGTTAAAGACATTACAGCTTGCAGATGCTTGGCACAGCCCTCCAGCCAAAGATTACCTCTCCTGGAACTCTGCTGGCAGTCAGCTCTGCTGTAAGCAAAAGTCATCTGGATTAGCTCATACCACCTGGATCAGCTGCTTGAGCAGTGCTGGCTGACTCTGCACTGGGGCAGATTAGGGAGTGCACACATCATCCTTTTGGTTGGTAGCAACCAGGGGCCCGAGCTGGTCCAGGTCACACAACAAGGTCTGGAGGAGCCTTGATCTGGTCTTGCCTTGATCTGACTGCCATGTGCACTTGGAAAGGCATGTCCATTTTTTGTATTCTCAAAAAGAAGGCTGTGTGATAAAAAGCTAGAACATGTGGCTAGGAGCTTTTGTTCAGCCAACCAACTTTCTGATGATTTCAGAGCTCCTCTAACATTATTTCTTCCCTCTCCTTTTTTACTCTGGCTGGTAATTCTTGTGCAGGAATTGCCTTTTTTATGACTTGTGCAGCTTCTAACACAATGGAAGACCACTGTATATCTATAACTGACCAGCTAAAAGAAAGGAGGAGAAGGCACTTTTGCAGGGAGGTCTTTTGGAGGTCACCTTTGTCTTGTGCATGTAGAACACATCACAGCTGGGCCAAACCTTATTCAGCACCTTTAGCTGCTTCCATGGTATGCCAGGGAAGAGTAGCTTGGTCATACTCCCCCATTTCTTTTCTGTGTCTTACACATCCAGCGTTACATTCACGTGCACGTAAAGAAACAGCAGACCAGTGATGTGAACATATGCTGTGCTGACACATGTATGGTAAAATACAGATGTGGGGAAACATATGCTGATTTAAATAAACCTTGCAGAGTGCCAGAGCACAGGGAGAACCTCCCCAAAAAATTAAACAGACAAGTTAGGAAAACTGCAAGTTGGGAATTATCTTGTGTTTTCTCTCCCTTTTTGTTTTTTGGCCTTTTGAGCCTACAGCAATGTTGGTATCATTTACCCTCTGGCTGGACTCAGATAACAAAAATATAACTCCTAATTCCCAGCCTCAGCAGTACCACTTTTGCTTTTTTTAAACCAGGAATCCAAATTTAATTAGCACAAAAATTAAAATGAAAATAAACCTGGAGACAATTGAACCCTGGGTCACAAAAGCAGAAAGCTGATTGACAGCTGAGGAGGATGAGGAGTTAAATGATGCAATTAGCTTCCTGCTGATTCCTGCATTCACCTATGGGGGGTTGATTTATAAAAAATCAAGTATGATATCAGTATGGATGCTCAGGCCAAAGTAAAATATAAACTTGCAGACACAGAGGAGAGAGATCCTGATGAATTCCCTGGGAGAGAGCTTGGAAGCCATAGCCAAGCCTCACAAAACAGTGAGCTCCTGACATGCATCCAAGAGATTCAAGTATATTGACTTGCCCAGTGCTGTGTTTGCAAGCTGGAGCTCTTCTGTGAGACATCAGTTGCTACCTCTAAGCCTTGAGAAAACCTCAAGTGACTCAAACAGTCCTTGAAGATGAATATATGTGTAGAATAATTGCTCCACTTTGACATATAAAGCACCATTTTGTCAAGACATGTGACAGAAGAAGGACTGGGATGCTAAGAAAAAAGGGAAAAAATGGCTTTTAATAGATACCATGAGCCAGCACATGTTGGCTCACTTACATGGCTTCTCTCCCCATGGGGGGCTCTTCATAGCCATGCTTCTGCTTGACCCACAGACTAAAGGAACAGGAAATACCACTGTGTCAGATACAGACAGGTGGGTTTTCTTGCCATGAGCATTGTCCACTGGCTCACAGATGCTTCCCTGCTGACACAGCTGCATGAAGCACGAGCCTGCCTGGGTCATCCTTGTGTGCACACAGGATCCCTCCTGCTCAGTGTCTTCCACACACAGGATACTCCACCAGAAAGAAAACAACTGCACAGATATTCTGCTGCAAGTTGGTGATCTCAGATGATCCTTACTCCTGAAAGCTCTTCCATTGCTGGAAATCTAATAAATAAATAGAAATCAAGGATTACTATGAAGCCACCTGCTAAAGCACATCAAGTTAGCATTTCAAGTCTTGATGGGAAACCTTTCCATTCAGCCTTGAAGAGGGAGCAGGACTGGGATTAGCAGTCCAGTGAAGTGAAGAAACAAAGCAATGAGCAGCAGAGCACCTTTCCCTTGATGCACTTTCCTGGGACCTACATCCATTGCACTATTTAAGCATGAGCCCCTTGGAGTAGAAAAGGTGTCCAGGCTGTGGGCACATATTCCCCATTTTGAACCACCCAGCAGTAGAACTGCTTCTCTCTGAAAACCAGCAGATTATCCAGTGTGGCTTCTAGCACTATACTAGGCATAATTTTTAGCCTGAAATGCTCTCAGAGTATATTTACCTCTCCTTCAGAAAAAGAGAACACAAAAGAATTTAAGGACTTATGGTTGAATTGGGGACAAGCTTTGAAGATAGTCTTAACTTCATGGAGTCTCAGATTTTGGCCCAGGAAGGCCATCTGCCCTCCAGGAACTGGATTTAAAGTAGATTTCAGCACATATAAAACCCTGCACCCCTCTTCTCCCCCTGAGTCAACCCTCCCAGTGACAACTGCAGGAGAGAGGATCCTGTCTGGGCCACGGCACGTAGCATTGACATGGCTGTCCTGGCCCAGCTTGCCAGCTCAGAAGGAGAGCTGAGTTTGTGGTGAAGATGGGCATCTGCTGACTCTCTGCACGAGTGCTGGAGTCTGGCCCTGGGGGATCCGCCAGTGTCTTCCTCTGTAGTTGCTCTTCTGAGAATGAAACAAAGCTGTTGGAGCTATCAGCCTAGTTCCTTTCATGAGCAATAAATTCACAGTGAAAGCAGCAGAAACAAAGCTCTTCTAAATCTGTTCTATTTCTCAACCTACAAGAAAAGAGAAAGAGAAAGAGAAGGGTTAGCTTAAGGATTTCTTCTGGACCCTCTCTGTAATGGTAGGAATATGCTCTGAAAATCGTGTTTCCTAGAGATGCAGAGCTTGGAGTTCACAGAAAGTCCACAGAAAGACCCCAAAGAGTAGACAATTATACAATCTAACGAGCTGTTAATGGCAGTCATTCATGTTTCTTTTAGCTGGAAGATCCTCATAAATACAAGAACTTCAGGAGTTTGCCTCAATTCACCCTCCTTGCCTCTACATAGGAGAGGAGATGGAAGTACTGAATACACACTGGAACTGTACACAGCTGGGTTTTGGAGGTTTTTTCTACAAACAGTAAATCGGTTGCTCCAGATCTGGGGCAGCACACAGGTTTCTTGAAGTCCTGATCACGACATAACTGAGAGCTTCTCCCCCCATCTGATGAGAGTGCAGATATCCAGCTGCAATCATGCAGTGCTGTGCCCCGGCCACTTCTGTTCCAAAGGAGCAGTGGAGTTTTACTCTGTCAGGCGCATGAATCCAGACATGCAACTTTGAGACCAGGCAGCCTGTCCCCCCGGTACTGCCTGTTGCTCTGTGAACTTACTGCCTTAATTAGGACTTGTTCAGAGATCTCTGGCTTGCCTTTCGTTGCTGGGTGGAGACATGCCGTGAGCAAGGGCTTTTTTGGGTTTAAGTTTTTCCCCTCCTTCGTTCCAGCAAAATTACAACAATGCCTGTTTCATGTTGTTCCATGGGGCTTCCCTTTGTAAAGAAAACTCATCAGCTTTGCTAATATAATCACTCAGTGATGCCATGTCAAAATGTGATTAAATGAATAACCACAGTCTTTTCAACACATCTCTCTGTGCAAACAGATGTTTAGAAAGAATGCAATATGTTGCAGGAAAAGAAGAGTCAGCAAGCAATAATGTCTAAGGAGCTGAGGCCTGGATATGGCCACTGCAGCTAATGGGGATAAATGAAGATAAAACTTCTTCCTGAAAATTCCAAGTTGTCAGCATCATTACCTCTCAGATCCTGACCAGTTTCCATCTCACTGCCACCTCCCATCCCCTCCTACAGTAGTGACGTCCCTTTCAGTTTGTGGGTTATTTTATGGGTTTTCCAACGAAGGCACCAATTGTTAGAAATGTCCAAGAGAAGCTTGTCAGAGGAGAACTATTTTATTGCAGCCACGACTCATGCTCCTCTTAGGAGAAATCCCCGGAACCACATCTGGAAATCATGAACCTGTAGTTGCTGTAGAGGCACCAGGCTTCAGAGCTTCTGTGGACCCTCAGTGTTGGTGACAAAATAGTCACCATGATCCACTCCATAAGAAGGACTGGAGTATTTCATACAGGAATTTCAACTTTTGGGTATAAAGGATTTAAGCCACAACAGAAAAAAAAAAAAAGAGGAAATTAACTACAGTTCAGTCCATCTAATGCAGCTACTTCTGTGGCCTTGGTGTCAGAAGTATATGAGAATTTTAGAATGTTTGTAGGATATTTCTCCTCTCAGTACTCATTGCTGTTAATTGTCCATTTTACAGAGGACAGTTAAAGTACAGCTATCACATTTCAGTGTTTCTTCCTACCCTAATTTTATATGTCTACTAGGGACATATGAAGTCCAAGATATCATAAGTATCCAGGACATTAAATATCCAAACTTCTTTGCAAGGACTGGAGAGAAGTCAATATTAGAAGGTGATTCCCTTGTCTGAACACAGATGCTTAACCATTTCCCTGGGCATGGTTAATTCCCTCATTGTTCCTGTCATGATTTTTATATCTTCTTGTTAAAGCATCTTCCTGGTCAAGGAGCTGATATTTGCTAAATGAGATGTGGGACTTCTCTGCTATAGCATTTGCTGCTCCTAGTACAGAAACAAATGGATGCTATGTTAAGGACATAGGTATCCTTTGGGATGCCTGACATTCTAGACATATAAAATAATGGGAGGATGATTACTAATGAACCCAAGGAAGTTCTAGGAAAGAAAGTTAGGACAAAAGGGTGTTTGTTTATTTCCAGCTGAGCTCCCACAGGGTCAAAGTATCACACCCATGAATCCCTGGTGTGTTCACTTGTCTCTACGTTAGTGCAGAAAAAAGATAAGGTGGTGCCAATATTTCCATTATGCTGCTCCATTTGCAGTTTTGAAAGTCAGCCATAAATAAAGCACCCTGGAAGACATTTTGGCAGATGGTATCCTGACTCATGAGTGACTCCAGTTGATTTTGATTTCCATTTATATTTTCTAACATTTTTTTCTTGAAAAGAAGACAAGAAAATTGCTTCAGATAAACACAAGGCCCAAAACACTATGACACAAAAGCATTACTATGGGCTACAAGACCTCTTACCAGGAGAGAAAAATAATGATGTGCAAATATCTGAAGATCATCCAAGAAGAAAGATCAGTCATTCAGGGAGGTCCAGGGTGGAGGGGGGCTAACGCAAGACATAGAGAATTAAGAGCAGTGGGTTAAAGTTTAGCAGAGGAAAAATTAGCTTGAGGAAAACTTTCCTAAAAGTGGACTAGTCTCCCAAGGCAAGAGATGGAAACCTGATTGTTTGAGTCACACAGCCCTGGATTGGCCCTGTGTCTGAAGGACTGTTGTGGTAAGCTGTTCTACACGGGCAGGGAGAAGCCTACGTACCTTGGAGATTTCTGTTCCCCACTTGGATGATTCACTTCAAAGTGCTGGGTGAATTTTAAGCTGATGGGTTAAACTGAGCAGGATACATGTCTCTGCTAGGAGGGGAAGGCTTCATTGCTTAGATAGTGCTAAAGTTTCACCTTCTCCAAAAGCATACCAGAAATCATCAGTTAAGCCATCTTCACCCATCAGCACAAAAGAAGCACAGAAAACATTATCTTCCCTTCCTACAATCCTGGCAGGTGATGAATGTTTATGGTGTGGAAGAGATTGTTTGTTTGAAGACATAAAATACATAGAAATGGAGGAGAGAAAGATGGTTCAGTGTCTGGGAAACTAGGGGTTCAACTTTTAACTTTTATACAGCACTGTAAGCATTTCAAAAAGCTTCTCTGTTTTCTCAGGAAACTGAGTCCCACCTACAGCTCTCCCTTTCTCTGTCCTTATAGTTGCCTTTTATGTTGCTCTAGAGAGGAATCTTCTCCAGCTCAGGTGAATCCTATCTTCTCATTGACCCTCAAGTTGACAGCTCACAGAGCTGCTAGTCTGTTTGTTCCAAGCCTGATTCTGCTCCTGGCCTGAGACATTTTCCTGGTGCAAAGCAGTCTCCTTTTCTTTGAAGGCTCTGCTATAACTCAGCCAGTATGAAAATCGACCCCAGTACAGGACCTTCACTTTCACCTCTCATTTCATTAACAGCTTTTTGGAGGGTATCTTTCCAGCTGCTGCCTTCCTCCTCTGCTGGTGGTAACCAATGGAAACAATTGCTCATGTTTGCACTGAGTGGACATTCTTATTAATTCCAGCTCTAAACACAGAATTTCACATTCTTTAGGAAAATGGGACTGATTCCAATTACATATCTCAGTTACCCTTCCATACCAGAATGAAACTTTGGGATCTGAATGAGAGCAGTGTCCACTTGCGTTGGGACATGCTCCGCTTTACACCAGAGCTTAGGACTCTGGTATGGCACTAAACACCTTATTAGGCCAGTGGGCATCTCCAGAGAATCTACCATAGGTAGGGAATGAAGGGGAGTCAGGGCAGGGCTGTTGTTGTAGGGCAGGCTGGAAGGCTGGGGTCTCAAACACCCTTTTCTTGAACAGAAACCAAAGTGGAAATTTGGGGTATTCCACAAGGAGGACAGAGTTCAAGGGTAACATGGCTCAGAGAGGTTTACCCAGACCTTCTGTGAAATCTGACACAAACTTGGCCTGTTTGTTTCCATGAGGAGAGCATCTGCACGCCTTTTTGCAAATCTCCCAGCAACAATGATATAAATAAAACCCTAGACTGCAGGGCTGTCCCAACAACTTGTCCTGCCCTTTCTTTCAGCGGGGGCTTATTCCATGAAAGACTACAGTCTACACTAAATTTTTGTGTGTCCTTTTTTTTCAGGGGTTTTTTTCAGTCTTGGAAAAGAATCAGGAAAAGCTCTACCAAGGTAATGATTAATGCAAGAAATCACAACCTCACATATTGAATAAATAAATATAAGCTAATATAAATAGAAAAAAACTCTTGGAATTTGTCAGTCCATGGTCTTATTATCTTGAGCTCCAAAGCCAAAATTGCAGACTATGGTTTACAGATGCTTTTCCCCTCTTTCCCTCTCCTCCTCCTCTCCCTTTTACTTTTTTTGCTTGCTTTTTTATTTCCGCCCCCCCCCCCCAGCCTCAAGGCAGCTCAAAGGAGGTTGTGGCTCCCTTGCTAGGAATTGCTCCTCTGACAGAAACTTTGCTTCCCTTTTCAAATGAGTTTGGCAAATGTTAGTGAAAATGTTGCTAGTAAATATTCTTTGAAAACATTTATAGGTTTCTGAGGGTGCATGAAACTGTTCAGGCTGTAGTTCACAGAACTTCTACCCCACCAGAGACCTGGGAAATTCTTCACTGTTTTTTGTCCCAACTACTCCTCCGTTCACAGGATGCTTGAAAAGTCCTACACAGAAAAAGAGAAAGGAAAAAAGAAGGCAAAAATAATCTAAAAGAGACACAAGTTTTTATCCCTTTTTTTTAATCTGGTGATCTGAGCTTAGAGGAAATTACAACCAGTCTTCCTAGATATTTAGGTTCTTAGCTCTTAGGGTTGAGGAGGTGAGAGGTTTTGTTTGGGATCCTTGATAAATGGTTTTTTTATTAGTAGCTCCAAATCAGACCCTCAACTTGTTTGAAGTATCTTTTCTCTAATTTTCAAATGGCACCAATCTTTCTTGGGTGAATTTGGGACTATTCAGAATCTTCCCTGAGACCCTAAATCTGAAGAAACAGGGGATGAGTGGGGGTATTTTCAGTCCAAGCAGTTCTCTGGGTCAGGCCTTCAGATTTGGATCGGTGCTGTAGAATCAGAAGCCTCTGTGGCAGCCATCAGTAGTGAAAAAAATTAATTTTATAGTCTTTCTCATTTACTCCATGGTTATTAGGAAGGGAGAAACTGGTGAACATGTTCCTGCTTTAGAAATTTATGAGGCTGAATTTGTGGGGCAAAATCTGTATTTTTCGTTATCAGAAAATTTTCCTCTAGATAATATTAATTCTCCATAATTACTCATTAAATAAATAAAAACAATTCCCACAAACAACTGATTGTTCAGGAAAGAAATATTAACCAAAAGCTCTTCTATATCAGATGTTTTCGTTGCATTCCTCTCCCTTCTTTGCTCCTTTGTGAGTTGCACTTTGGTAAGAAAGGCCTTTGGTTGTCAGTCCCTCCAGGATCTCACATGAAATGAGCATGATAGGTGGCAGCTCCCTCCTCAGCTCCCTTCTTTCTGGGCCAATTGTCAGGGTCACAGAAAACTCCCAGGGCACTTGGCAATCTCCTGTAGGACATCTCATCTGGGAAGACATGAGAACCACTGGCCAAAGCTGCAAAAAATGTTGAGCCTGTTTCAAGGTTCGAAGGGGAAGCAAAACAAAAAAAAAACCCTGTGCTAATTCCCAATGTTTCTGCTGACTCAGCATCCAGACAACTGGAAATTTCTCCTTGAACTTGGAGCGATGTGTCCAAACAGAAAGCCTGGACCTGGCCACACTTCTGTGTTTAAAAATGTTTGTAACCAGACCTCCACTCTACAGTTGGCCCAAAGCCAGTACTCACAAAGTGGAATGAAACCTCTCTTTGATTATTTAAGACAGCCCAGAAACTAGAGCAAAGCTGAACACAGCCATGGATTTGGATGGGAATATTAGGGGACAAAGAGTACACCCAACACTGGGCAATAATACCAAGAGGCAACAAATAATAATGGGGGGTCATAATTATCCACATTCCCAAGATTCTGCTTCAACCAGGGACTTATCTTGCTGCTCTTTACAAATCAATCAGGGTGCCCAAGCAAGACGCAAGTCTCAAATTCTGGCGTGAATGCTGTGGATTCAGCAGAACTGTGCTCAGACTTCAAGCTCCAGGAGATTTCCATGTCACTAGTTTTGCTAATTCCATCTTTTTTCTACACTTTCCTCACAGCCCTCTCCCATAAGTACTTCATCTGCTGGAGTTGGCCACATAATCAATTTACCATCCCCAGGCTTGGCTGACTTTGGTAAAGAGGATTTAGGGGGTTAATTTGAGCCCTCATATTTCTGAGGGGACGCTATACTTAGGAAACCTTCTGCGGTGCGTTTCAGCATGGATTAGTTGTTCTACTTCCCATAAAACCTTATGTCTGCCAGCTTGCCTAGGATTAGAACTAAAATGGAGTGTGTAGATCCCATTGCCACAAATAGAGCTTCTGCACTAGGGCTGCTTTGCTTGGGATATGAGCCAAAGTTATAAATATTGAGGGCTTGATTTTTCAGTCCATCACAGTTGCAGAATATATATATATATGTATATATATATAGATATGTATGTGTGTACATATATATACATACATAGATACAGGCTTATGTGTGTGACACTTCACACCCATGGCCACTCTGAATGCACACAAGCAAACTTTTCACACTGTCCTTGAAAACTTCATATGACAGGACAGAGTCATACTACTATTAGTGATGTTTTGGAACACAAGTTAAATTAGAATTTTTGTCCTCAGTGAGACTGGTTCGATGTTTTTAATTCTCAAAGGACACGTCTCTATGGTGGCTTTGTGTGACATTCAAAAGGAAAGATCATCCAGAGACCTGCACCAAAAGGGAGCCTCTCCTGTTTTACAGTTTCAAATTATACTTCTAACACTGCATAACTGTGCTGTCTGCTTTCCCTGGGGGGTAGCTGTTCCTTAGGAATACAGAAGGAAAATGTCAGAGTTAGACTAGTCAGCTTGTTATGTGAAGCCTGTTGCCTCTTCCTCTGGCTTGTTTGTAGACCTTGATTAAATCTTGAAAGAAGCACGGCTGTTGCTGGTACTAACTGCCAACCTCCTCTTTAAATGAGCAAAATTAAATCTCTGTGTTGGTTATGTTGCCACTCATGAAAGATGGTGAACAGGCTGTTTGCCAGCAGAGGTCCACAGGCAATGAAGGCTGCTGGTGCAAACACTCAGCAGCATGTCTTGAAGAAATGAGGGAAAAGAGCCATCAGGGCCTTGTGGTGCTGCTGGACATGCGCTGACTATGATCTGGATACCTGAGCTGGAAAATCATCCTGAGGGACTCACTGTGGAAGGCAGGAGAGGGAGGACTAGCAGAGAGAAGTTCAAAACCTCATTTCTGACACTCTCCAAACCTGGTGGCTACTCCTAATGGCTGCAGGAGCTGCACAGACACACCAGTGCTGCCAAGAAGCAGAATTACATCCCCAGCTCACTGAATCCCCACTGTCCTGGACAAGATCATGATGAAAAAGCATCTTCACCCTCCTGCTTTTGCAGGCTTGAAAGAAATGAAATGGAGACAACACGTGTGAAGGAGCACCCAAGTAATAAACCTCAAAACTGCTACAGGCAGAGACAGAAAAATCCTCTCCTTGTCCATCTCAATCTTGCCTTCTGTTTCAGACTATGGCAGTTCAAAAGCCCTGCTACTGCAGAATCCCAGGCATAGGTGGAAGGGCACTAAGATAATTCTTTTTTCCCTTTATAAATCTATGGTGGTACCACCTAAAGATCCCATCCCAATCTCAGAAGGTCCCTATGAGGGTATTCTGTAGATAGGTCAAAGGAAAAACAGCTATGACACTAAAAGTTTTTGAATTTGAGAGAATATCCCATGCATCTGTATTAAATCTACCCACCTCTTGCTGTGTGGGTCATCCTCATGCCAAGTTTTCCTTGTAATTCAGGAGAAAAAAATATACTCCAGGCTTGGTGCCATGCAGTGAAACACATGTCTTGTCTGTACATAATTGTAGAGAAACTGGAGCCTTTTATTTTTCATGAGAACAGGACCATGACAATCAAATCCTGTCTTTCTGAGACACTTATCTGGCATCTTGTCACATAGTTTCTGTGGATTTCATGTCTGATTTAACTACCCTCAAACTCCTGCAAGGCTGGGAGGTACTTTTGGCTTTTTGAACTGATGAATTTTTCCCTATATATATATATTTCCTAATTTCCTTCAAAAATACTTATTAATTTCAACTAACATCACTTATGTCAAATTTCTTAGGTTAAGAACTAAATTGGTCTAACATCTCAAAAATTATTCATGTTTTTGTTTTGAAACATTACATAGATGTATCTATATTTAACTTTTTTAAAATAGAGATAATACTTTTCTTCCCACCTATTTGAGCCATGAAAATTAAACAAAAAGGACTAGTTGAAGCATTCATATTTGACGTCCCAATAAAACAAACAGCTTTTTGTTGTTGATGCTTTATTGGAAATGTTTCAGATGAACCCCAGTCTACATATTTTACTGTATCTTGGCTTTTAAGTCAAAACATTTTTTCATCCTGTTAGCACCTATTATATCAACTAAGTTTGTGGCATAGGTGATTTAAATCCCTTACTGAAGGTCACACAGGCCACTGGTGACAGAAAGCTGCATGGAGCTCCCCCAGTCCTGGGGTACTGCAGAAAAGTGCATGAACTGGGACTTACCTTCATTTCAAAGCTTTCTCCCAAGATCTTTTCACTCTGCAAAACAAGTGAAATTCATTTCAGAACATACCCAGTGAAACTGGACTGTCATAATTGCTGCCAAGGATTTTTCACTTTTGAGATATTCTTTTTTATTCTTTTTTCTTTTCTGGGAAATTATCTTTCACACATGCTTTCCCTCTCTCTCCCCTCCCCCACATATTTTCTGTTTCTGCTTTTTTTCAGTGTATATCTGGAAGACTTCTCATTTGAAAAGCATATTTTCTCTTCTGTTAGGAATGGGTAGTGGTCTGGCAGGCTCGGCCTTGCCATCTGCCCTGTCAGTGGAAACTCTTGCTCTCCCAGCTTAAGCCATGGAGGTGACCTTCTGCCACCCTATCCTTCCTTTAGAGTGAGATTTGGGGGCTGTTACTGCACACAAAGCAGACAGGCCTGGCTGTAGGTCTGTTAAGACTGGATTTGTGGTGGGGTACACCCACAGAAGTCAGGAACCCAAGTGCTCTCCATGAGGCTAAATTCCTTGCTGTGACTGGACCCAGTGCAGCTGCTGATGGTAGGAGACCCTGCTTCCACATCGTAGCTGCTCTGCTACAATGTCCTGAGCAGCCAACCCCCTGCTGAATTTTCCCACCCAGTGGAGAGAAATTAAATTCTTTGTCAGGGCTGGGAAATCCCCAGAATGGCCTTAAACCATGTTCTTCAGAATGCTGTTGACACTTTGCAGCGTGCTCTGTTCATGTCCATGCGTGCACACGCACAGAGCACTTTGCTGCTCACTCCTCCCGGGGGGAGCCGTGAGAGTTTATTTGACAGTAACTCTCATACTGCTGGTTAAAATATGGTTCTCACAGACCCTCTCAGCCTTCAGATCCTCCTGGGTTAATGCCAACACCCTCCAAAAGCAGCAAGAGATACCAATTTCCTTGGTCAAAAACCTTCCCTCTGTGTCATCTTTCACCCAGTTTACTCTTTGCAGCTCCCAGCTGGACATATCAAGTCAGCTGGGAGGACCAGTAACATCACTCTCCTCCTCTCCTAGATACTTAAGGGAAGATTTGCATGCTTTGGTCAGAAAGTGATGATTCCCAAGTGGTCTGTCCTCTTAACTTAATGGGCCACCACCGCCACCAGGTACTCCAGGGCCTGGATGACAGAGGGATATGGGAAAATTCACAGATGACCCTGGTTCCTCAGCAGTGTGGAGCTGGGTTGCATGGTGACCTGATGCTGACCTCCTCAGGTGGGCTCTCTGGCTTTGCTTCCAGCTCTCAGGAAGGGCTGAAGGCTGCTCTGCTCCTCTGTCAAACACTGCACACAGCCAGAACACAGGTCTTGCTTGCAAGCCCTGCTGCCTCCCTCCCCACTCCTCTCCTGGTGGGACACCACCAAGACTGTGCCATTGGAGTGAGCTGGCAGGGCATAGCAGGGGATTGCACCATAGCCCCTCCTTGGTGCACCAGGAAGGTGCAAGCTCAAGAGGTGGGTGCTGACTGCAGTCTGTGCTGTTTGCCTGCTCAGTCTGTGAGTTGGTGTGAGGGAAGTGTCTGAGGAGCACTAAATCACCTGGCTGGGCTGGCAAACAGGTGGGATCCACGTGGGCTTTAAAGCCACATGACGGTGCTTTGAAGTTTTCTGCAGAAATTTGGGAACCAGGATCCTGTGCACCACTGGTTGTGACTGGCAAAAGTATTTCAGATGCTCTGACAGTTTCAATGAGAAGATTCAGCCTTTACAAAATACCGTTGCCCATAAATTCTGGCCTTCTCTAATTTGGAACAGGCTTTCCCTGTACCAGTCATCTTGCAGAACTCCACTGGTTTTCTTCTGGTTATGTGCCCTGATTAAAGGATTTGGGGAGGCAGCTGTAAATGGGATTGATCTGAGGAGAGGCAGTGTAGTGGGGAGAGGGTCGGTATTTTAGCTGATACATGGGATGAAGCTTCCCCTGGTGAAAGGCAGGCTAGGAAGCAATGCTGTATGCATCCTCAAGGTGAATGGAAGTGCTTTCCCAGACGTGCTCACCTGGACGTTACCTAAAGATCCAGTTGAGGCGAGAGCCAAAGTTTAATGAGAAGAGCACACAGGCTGCCAGCTGGGTCAGGAACTGTTCCCATGGTCACACGGAGTTTACAGGACAAAGCAAGAGACACACATTTGCTGCAAATGTCTGAGAACAGGAAACGAGTTGAACTGTGAAGAAGAGGGGAGAGGAAGAAATGGCAGGAAAGAGGCTTGGCTTCAGGTTGAGATACCACAACCTCCAAGAGAAGGGTGATGAACTGAGGCTTATGTTAGTCTGAACAGGTAGGACCATGTTTCCCTCTCCAGATTGGAGTTGGGAGAAGAGACGTGATGTTGCCTATGAGGCTGATGTTGGGGGTATTTAGGCTTCAAACTCTCTGTGGGGTCAGGTGGAAGGACTTGGTACCTTGCCCAAGCCTGAGAGAGGCTCCTCCATGACACACCAAGTGCTGGCACAGAATGCTGTTGTTGCTGTGATGGGGATACAGGAGCTCAGAGTAGAGGGCAGTGTGTTTTGTCCAAAGGCATGTAGGAAGTAGACCTTCAATGACATTTGCCTATTTTTCAGAATGCCCCCAACCCCCACCAAAAAAACCCCTTTTAACATGAAGGTTGTGCTGTCCAACCCTGAGCCTGCTCCGTCCTGATTCATGTCACTAAAGATGCTTGTACTGCTGTGTCTTGTTATTTTCACTTTCCTCTCAAGGCCTTCCACGGGGATTTCTTCTGCGTCCGCAGTGGAGTTTCAAGGACTCACTTGCCCTCTGGCCCAAAGGTTTGGACACCTGCCTGCCCTACTGAGAGGCGCTGGCCGGGATTTCCCCAGCAGCCCGCAGCCGTCAGGTGCCCAGACTGCCCACAAGGGAGGAGTGCCCCAGTTCCTCAGGCTCCCGTCAAATCCTCCATGAAGAAGCCAAAGGCTGCCCAGACCAGGTGTTCTGCCGGTTCCAGAACCACCAAATCCAACTCCCTGTTGCCTGAGGGAATGCAGAAGCTGTTGCTGCTGCTGCTGGCAGACAGCTGAAAACTGCTGATGTCCCCAGCCTGTCTGCAGATGTGCCTTCCTCTCACTACCGGACCTTTCCAGACTGGTTGAGTTTGTTGGGTTTTAGTGTGGTTTACACAGATTATTTGTGAAAGTTTCTCACACCAACTTGCCCCTCAAGTTCCCATTAAAAAAAAAAAAAAAAAAATCCTGACATGACACTTGCCAGAAAATTTTAGCTAAAGTAAAAGTCAGTAGCTGGTGTTTTCTTTTTTTTTAAGTAGTTGTTTTAATTTTAAAAAGATAAATAAATTCAAAGGCACCAGTCCAGGCACTGGTTTTAATTTCTGGGAGGAGAAAAAAGCATCTGAAATTACAACCAGTGTTTTTTCTTTCCTGAGACTTGTAACTTAAAGTGACCAAAATTGATTGCATTTTTTGACGATGAGCAGCACAATATTCTCCAGGTGTTCAGAACAAGAACCTTTCTGGACCATCCTCAACCAAGATCCCCGCTTGCAGCTGGGATTTTAGTGCTAAGAAATATCTAATGAGTAGATTACACCTTCTCCACACTGTCAGCCACTGCCATCTTGATATTTTAATATGAGCTTTACACTGAAAGTGGATAGAAATGAGTTCTGGACAAAGACACAGAGATCCTCTTGAGGGTCAATATTTGAGCTTTGAAGGAGAAGAGACTCATAAAGAAACTCTTTGGGTCCATCTCTAATATTAAAAAGCAGAAACTGCTGACACATAAGGAAGCTTTTACACACCAAACTTTTGGCCCAGAATGTTTTCTTTTTCAGTTTAATTGTAATTTTTCTATTTCACCATTTTAAAGTTGTTTGCAGCTGATACATCTCTGCCAGTAAGTGAGCACAGACTGAGTCACTGTTTTATATAGATCTGTCCATAAAGTCATGAAACTGACTTCTGAAGTTTCTTGCCAAAGAGAAGGAAAGTTCAGAGAAGGGTAGGAGGAACTGACAAAGAAAAGGGCAGAGGACTCTACAATCTTCCTGTCCCCTTTGCTGAAACTTTGTGCTGACAACCTGATTTTTAGAAAATTGACTGGATGGTTGATTGTGTGGAGGTGCTGTGAGGACTGTTCCTGACAGGGCTGTAACAAATGGAGGTTTACAATGACCATGCTGGGAGAAGTATCAGAATGAAAACTTCAGTCAGTTTTGCCAGTTTGGGATAGAGAGTACTGGATTCTGTAGGTGTACAGCCAAGCGTCTGTCCTTCACCTGCTTGTTGCACTCCAGCTCCAGACGCAGCCACTGAAGAAACAGCACCATGTCTAATGACCAGCAAGTATCTAGCTGCTCTTTCAATCAGGACTCTCAGAAACTGACGGATTTCCTAGAATTGCACAGCAAGGAATGAAGCAGCTGTATTTCTGGGCTTTGTAGCTCTGGCCACCTGCAACTCTTGAGCTTTGCCACTTGTTGGCAAACAGAGAGGAGAGGAGCCCGCTAAGGAACGCAGCATTCCACCCAAGTTTGGCCCCAAAGTGGGAGGTTATCCAGCTCCTGCAGTAAAATTGAGGTCCATTTCAGAGGAAGGCTTGTTCAGTGGCAATACAGCATACATTTGGCTGCTGGATTGAAGTCCACAGAGGTAAAAAGCAAGGCAGAAATGCCAGTAATTCTGACTTCACCAGAGATGCATTGTGGCCCCAAGAGTCTAAATCTACACCTGACCAGACAGTTTTGATAAAGACATATCTTTGCAGGAGTTGCAATGTTACAATACCTTCCAGGCATATTTTTCTCTTGAGCTTTGCAAGGTGTATTTATGTCATCAAGAGGAGTTTTTGCAGGCTGGTGGTGCCTTCTTGCCCCTCTTTTCTGAATTATTCTATAAGTTTGGGTGAGGGTGTTGTAGTAGAACTCAACTCAGAACATGATCTCATCTGCTCTGGTAACACAGCTTCCAATTTGTTGAAGACTGAAGTACCCTTTCAAATTTAATGCATTTAAGAGAAAGAGATAGAGCTGCTGGGGAAATATCCTGAAGACTGGGTCTCTATTGAGACTCTAATCTAGGTGAAAGGGCTGCAGGTACAACTTGAGCTGCAGAGATTTTTGTGAGCTGTGTGGCTGATTTACACCTGTGAGGAGGCAGGGAGTGCTCCCTGCTGCCCAGCAATGCTGCTTCAGGGCTTCAAAGGCTATAGACCCTGCCATCTGTCTACCACTGGAAGGGTCTGGTCCCAGCTGGAAAGTGGCACTCACCCACTGTCTTAGGTGGGTATCAATATGTGATATGTGTGCTCTAAGGACTGGGAAAGGTGTGGGCTTGCATGCTGCTGGCTGTTGATGGTTTTCAGGAGGATGCAGGTGAGGATGCACATAGCTGAGCTGGCTTCCCTGAAAGCCACAACACTCAGTGACAGTCATAGACACATACTGTGGACCTTTTCCTGTCCTCCCGTGTCACTTGTTTGCAAAGTCCTTCACAAGAGGAGGTGGAAATAGACCCAAAACTAAACCTATCTCCCTGTCCTGAAAAGAGAGGGACGCTTTGCTTTTGTGTTACCAAAGTAACCAAGAAAGCAACCTTCTGACACTGCTGTGTGAGTCCTCAGCTGGTTTTATAGCCTTTTGGCAAGGTTCTTCCAACCAAATGATATTACCAGAGACTGTGAGCAGGAGCCACTCTAATGAGGAAAACTCCTGCTTTCTGCAACTGCTAATGTAATAAGTGGCAATTTTATGGCTAAATCAGAAGACAAAAAACAAGGGGAGAGAGGGAGAAGAAGAAAACCTCTCTATTTTAAAATGCAGCCAATACCTGCAGGAATCTACTGCTGCCAATTATTTTAACAGCTCCAACCTGTTTCCCCAGCAGAAGGAAAAAAATAAAAATACCCCCTCCAACCCCTCCTTTACTGTCCTTTGGGAAGAGAGGGGTTTGGATTAGCTCTTCAGAATGAAAACAAACACATTGAGGCTTTTATAGAGCCAAGCTGTTCCTGCGTCTTGAGAGCAGAGCGAGAAAAGATCCAACAGGTGCTGCATGATTTTATATGGCAGCGTCACGAGAGGTGCTGGTTCTCACTCGTGAAAGGAGGCTTTCTTTGCCCTTCGGCTGGTGCCCTCCTCTATTCCCAGAGCCAGTGGCTTTGGTTTAACAGCCTATGGCAGTTATTTAAGCTCCAGCCAGTGCCAGAAGTCTAAGCTTGTGTCTGTCACGTTCCTTCCCCCCTGCCAAATGTAGACCTCGGGGTGAGGGACTCCCTTGGTGGCTGGTGGGACGCCTGCTCCACCCCATGTCTCACCATGGGTGCTCCTTGGGGAGCATGGATACAGCAGGGTCAGGGCTGGAAAACTGGCTTTCCCAAAAAACCTGGCCCTTGTCAACCCCCTAAGCTCAGGTCCTGCAGTCCAGCCCTCCTCCAAGTCCTGAGAGTGAGCTGCTTTATGTCTTACTACACAGAGAGAGCCATGCATCCTGCAGTAGTAAACAGCTCTTAAGCTCCCATTAACCTGACAAACCTTGGGGCAACAGTCTTTCTCCACAGTAGATCAGGAAGATCCTGGATAGACAGGGACCAACCAACAGCACAGCAGAAAAGTTTTGAAAATCCAATGACCTATAAATGTAAGCACTGACGACATTTCCAGAGAGTCCCCAAGTGAACCCTGCAGGCCTTGGCCCTGCCTTGTGATTTGCTAAGCAAGGAGCTACAGCAGCTTTCGCATCTTTTGGAGGAGAGATGTAGCATGTGATCACATCCCCGTGACAGACAGCTACCAGGCAGAGGTGATGCAATGGGGATGGAGGAGTTCAGCTCATGACTATTTTAGAGGGTCTGCTGAAATAAATGCTTGAACTGAGCTGCAGTTGGGACTGACCTTTTATTGTCTTGCTGCTCTTGCTGTAAAAATAACCTCCAAATTAACCCCAGCTGTTAGCAGGTTTCATCATTAAAATTTTGTTTGGTATTTGAGAGGAAGGAGATCAGCCACTTTAAGAACAATATTGCATTTTTTTCCTCTTTTTTCCCTCTCCTTCACCCCCCACCCCCACATACACCATGATGTCTAGACCTGGTTTTCTCCTTTGGAGTGGTGAGCTACTGTCAGATAAGATGGCAGACACCATTCCACAAACTTTTTAATTTCTTTTAGGAAGCATTCCCTTCTCCCTTGACACGCATTTGCATGCAGACAAGAAGAGGAACAAATGTGCTGAGGAAAAATTCGAGCTATAAACAAACCTTCAAAGTTTTAGCTGCATTTTTACTTGTCTGGAAATGTGGCAATACCACACAAGGCGGGCTGTTGTTGTACAGATCCACTAAACAGACTAATGGAGAGCAGATCATCATCTGCATCATATGCAAGCCACTCTGCTATGCACCCAGATGGATATGAAAAGCCTTTAGCACCTGGCTCTCCAGCAGCCCCAGTCTCCACTTTGGCCACACTGTACTTGGGAGGATAGAAAAGCTGTCAGCAAAGACAGGAACATGCCTCTCTGATTAGGCTGGAAATCTGCCATGTTCAGCTTTTCCCTTGTGCCTTTTGACACCAGGAAGGGAGGATGGGGAGGCATGGACTATTTGCTGCTGCAACTTTGTCCCCTCCCAAAAAATAGGGCATTTTGAGGACCATCTCAAGGATATCAAGAGGAAACAGGAGGTGCTGTGGGTTGAAAGGGATACCCAGGCCTCAGAGCAACTCAGCTGGAAATTTCATGCCACTGGCCCAAGGAGTCTCACCTCTCCTGCCAAAGGGAAACTGTGTTGGATAGTTGCTCCTCTAATCAGTCCTGGTATGCAAGAAATAAGCTGTTTTACTTGCTATGCCCCACAGTCCAATGAATTTCTGGACAGGAAAGCTTTAAAAGTGAGTAGGAAAGGAGCAAGCTGAACCCCTGTTTTCCACAAGGCAGACTGGTACTCTGCAGTAAAGGACAAAGGTGGGGAAATCAGAGAGAGGCAGGAGCTGTTCAGGGCATTCATTGTCCCTTGACAGTGTTTAAAACTTCCTAGCTTCATTCCACATTGCAGTGAAACCTTGCTTCTGAAACCTCAGCATTTCTTTGTGAAATTACATTCTTGGTCTGCAGCCAGCCCAAAAAGACAGTCTCTGAGGTTATCAGTTCAGCTTCAGCCCAGGAATAATCAGGGAGAGGAAAAAAACCAAAACACATTACTGCTTGACAGCTGTAGAACTGTGTAGAACTGGTTGGTGGGCTAAGGCCAGCTGGAGCAAAGTAAGGTGTTTTTCTAGTTGTTTTTTTAAAATTCCCAACTGATAATAGTTGGCAGAATTCAAAGCCTGAGAAGAGCTCTGAAGAACTTGTTGCACCCCAGAAAAATCAATTTGAAAGTTATATCTATCCCCAGGTACAAGCCACACGCCACCCCCAATACACCCCACTGGTATTGAATGGAAGCCTGGCTGTTAATGTAGTCAAAGAAAGAAGGACTACAAAAGGCATTTGGGTCACTGAAGTTTGGTTCCCTGCTATTCCTAGTCACTACTGTGTATCATCACTTTCACAGCTGGATCTTAGTTGCAGCAGCTATAGGTTCTCAAATATCACAGCAATGCTCCCATGGGAGTACCCAGACAACAAAACCCTGAGGAAGGCCTTGTTCATTTGGGGTGTTTGCCTAACCCTACATACAGAAATTTGAAGGAAGCTAAGAGTTTTTCCTAACTTTCCAGTTTCAACTTGACTACCTCCTAGTTTGAATCAAGGTTCTTTACATGGTAAAAAAGAAGACATATTTTACTTTTCATCCTCGTTTTTCTCCAAGTTTCATGTGAGATCAGCCATCTCTACCAGGACACACTTTCAGCAATATAACCCATAGTGTATGTGTAAAAAGAGAGCTTAAAGGTCACATATAAGGTAGCATTTCCCCATCATATCCTATCAGCAATCACTTGTTTCGGAACATTTTAAGGTGGAGGCTGGATTTAGGCTGTTGTATTTTTTTACCAATGGAAGAACTGTTCTCCTGAAAAATATCTGGGTTTTAATACACTTCTGCCTTTGATTTCCAAAGTAACCCATGGCTATGAGTCCTACAATGTTCATTTTAAACATCTGTTTCCACAAATCCAGAAGTTTGGGAAAAAGAAATACACTTCTTTGGTGTTGCCCAGTGCTTATAAAGAGCCAAGTATTTGCACCTCCAGTGGTTTTACTCATCTAATCAGCAAGAGCTTAGATGAACCCAAGCTATGGACTGGGATCCAGAAAGAGAATTAATGCTCAGTTCTAGGATCCAAGATTTAGCAATTTTTTATATCCCATAAAGAGCAGAAGCAGCTACAAAACTGAGCTTCAGATGAGAACTTGCACACTTTCTGAGACTTGTGCTACTGGTATTTGAGTAGATCTCGAAAACTACTTCAGATTTTCAATGCTGCTTCTCTCCCATTCTGTTCCTACCTGCTTCTGTAACTTTTGCACTTGAGCACAGTATAATAATGAATATAATAGAAGGACGAGAATGGTTTATAAACCTATATACATTTATATTTCTCCCCAACAAAAAAAAAACCCAAAAACCCAGAAGGCAGTCACCTGCTAAACTCCAAAGCACCTTTTTGTGAAATGAGTCAGAAATCTCTAAGCCTTAGGTGGCTGCTAGATCTACAGGAAGATCTGGGAGAACTGAAGAAGGTAGTATTTGGTTGCTTTAAATTCACCATGAACTATTTTTTTTTAGACTATCCTTTTCCTTCTTCTGTTGATGTTTCCTGGTTCTGATATACAGTCTATGCCACTGAGCCTGATGAAAATAGGTCAATAGGTTGCAACTCTGGAAAACATCTATGCTTCAAACTGTCATCTTTTGTATTTTTCACAGTATTTTTCAACCTTTTCTGGTATCTGGGTGGAATGTGAGTGAGTCCTGGAGAAGACAGCAGCCCCATCCAACAGTTCACATCAGACAGCTTGAAGTGACAAGCTGATATTTAAAATCCACATATGGAAGACCTTAATGTGTGGAGAGTTATGGAGTTGCCTCTGAAACAAAGAAATGCATCCCTCTCATCTACTTCCTCTTTCTAGCATTTTCCAAGTCACATGGTCTGAAGGACTGAACCAGCCAGGAGACAAGATCTTGGGAAGCAAAATAACTGGGAGAGATTCAGTCCTTGCAGCACTCTCAGCACTTGCCAGGTTGTGTTCAAAGCTTCTTCCTAAATCAGGGAATGATCCATTTCATGGGGCAACTTTGAGATACTTTTTGCTTTCATAGGAAGTCCTTCATTTGCTTTTTTCTCAGCCACACCTCCAATGTAAATGAAAACAATTAATGAAGTGTAATTTATAAAAGACAGAAAAGTATGAGACAAATATAGAAAATTGTAGGAATTGAAGACTTTCAATATAAATCATGTGGGACTAACTTCCCTGACCTTCCAAGCCAACACTAAACACACAACTAAAACACTCACACATGCAGGAGCCTCAATGCATGCACAACTTAGACCAGAAAGCTGAAGACTGGGGAACATCAGTGATGGCAACGCTGGGCAGACATGGTCAGAAATCCACAGGGATGCATCATTCCTTGGAGGAACAAGGCCATGGACCCAGAGAGATAAGGTGCTGTGGGCCAAGACCAGCAGTACATTGGCTGGAGGTTCCTATTACCCAACAGGACCTCCACAAGCCACACCACATGAACGTTTTCCACCTAGGAGCTGCTCGGATATGTGTGTCCTGTTAAGAAAAAGTTTCTCTTCCTCTTTTCTTCCCCAACATATACATTCTGTAGAGTCTTGATTAGACAGAGTTTAACTTCCATCTTCCATTTAGGTACCAGGAGTCATGCTCTTCAATTTCTCTAGTAGGTTCTTTCCTTTAAAAAACACCCCAACATATCAAGAAGGCAGAGCATTTAGTTTCTATCTTTTCAGGTCTCAAGCTGCAAAAAAAGGCACCTCAACCTCTAACTTTCTCCTTTTCTTTTTCTTTTTTTTTTTTAAGAGCACTGGTATGTGATACTTTTGCTTTTGGTGTAGAGCAGCTCTAATTCTCTAAGGATTCTAATGTTCAAGAAGACAAGCAGGAATTTCAGTTTTACAGTTTTGCAGTTCTGCTTTCATATTATGCTCTCATGTTTTGCAGTTCCTTTTGGGAGTGGGATTATTGACTTTTTATTCATTCAAAATCAAACTTATTCAGGTTAAAATTTTCTCCTACTTTACAAAAAGAAAGAAAGGAAGCATTTACATCCTGCTATTAAAGAGAAAGACTGCTCATGTGTACATGTTGGAATGCTTTATAATCTGAGCATTTAGTATTTTTTCCTGAAATACCATGTTTTTGCTTTAGCCAAGAACATCCCTGCCTCAGAGTTTTCCTCCTTCAGAAGCCTCGAATACTTTCAGCCTTGGCTGTTTTTATCCTTGCAGTCTGAACCAAACCCTTTCCACTGATTATCCATAGTGATTAAGGTTAAATTTCAATTGATTTACACCCCAGGATGTGCCACTGAATAATCCTGATCTCTTTTTTTAAGTGAAGTCATCACCTCCATGCAGTACAAGTGGGATATGAAACTTGCAGGCCCTTTGTAGATGTTTTTAGTTTGCAACAAAGAAATCTGGAACAACTACAGGGAAACAAACTATGCTGAAGCACAGTCCCACCTGTCAGGTTTAACTGTGCAGAAGTCTATAAACTTCTATTTATTCTATTTGTTTTTCTTCTTTCTCCATCCCCCCTGCCTAGGTTGGTGCTAGTCAGAATTAACCCCACCTGTCTCCAGGGGGTGAATGAATTTCCGGCACACTCACTCAGCACTCCACACTTTCTGCTTTAAAAGACATTGAGACTTAGTGACAGAACAGTCAACAACACTATTAAAACATATAAAATATCTGTAAAACATCTCTCTCCTAGAAGTTAACCAGGTGAGCTCTCCTCATCTTACTTTATCCGAGGCCACGTTGTGATACCACATTAACCTAGGAAAGTCAGAGATTTTATGCACTTGAAAATGAATTTCTGACCCATCTGGGCTCAGGTATACCCTGAAATATATTTATCTATATTGACATCCTGGGTTGGGGCTAATATTCAACTGGGAAATGTGTTCACTCCTTAGCTTCAGGATTTTGTTGGTCACAGTGAGCCTAGTTGCCAGCATTTTGTGACATTTAATGCATTTTCTTGCACATTAACACCTTTGGGTGGGAAAATTACAGGCAGCTATATATGCCTGCTGTTGGACCCTCTCATGGATGGGTCTTTGATTTTCCATTGATCCTGATGCTGTGAACTCCCACGCAGTGGTGGCAGGTGAGGTCAAAGGAGGCTGTGGACACTGAGTGAGCAGTGGGATATTTGGATGGGTCTGTCATGTGGGACTGCAGCCTCCTCTTTTCTTCCTCATCCCACCAAGGCAGTGAAACTTTCCTAGTGTCACTTTTCCAATGGCTCCACTTGCTGCAGGCACAAGGACAGAGGAGAGCTAATTCTGGGTGCTGAGGAATGACAAGAACTGGACAACAGTGCTTCTTTCAAGAGGAGACCTATAGATGACAGGGAAACTTGAGTATGGCCAGAGATACTGGAATACACTGGTGCATCTCCTTTGATTTCTTTATATAACTTACACCAGGACATGATCATGGCACAGACTTGGGGGAGAGGGAGGGAACAAGCAGGCATGACTGAATCCATATTAGTGGCTGAGAGGCAGAAGTGGAACCCCAGGATCTTGATCATGACAGCCCCCCGCTGCCTTTCCTTGAATTATTGCCTTGATTAGCATGATGTCTTGCCCCTGGCAACCATGTGGCATTGAGTCTGTGGAGGAAAATATATGAGTGTTGAGAATAATTGGTTCTTTGATATTAGATTGTGCAAAGGTCAAAGTTTGCTGGGGAGAGCAAGACAGCTGAAAAGTCACATTCCCTGCAGGCACTGTGGCACTGACCTCTTGTGCCTGCAAAAACTGGAAATCACAGATAATCTGCTGCCATGCCATGGCTTCTTGTGCCAGGGGACTGTGAGATCTTAGTGCAAACACTGTGGTTTCTCAGCTGACAACACTGGAGCTCTTTGTAGCACCAGGTCAGGTTCTGTACAGGGGTAGTTAGATAAGGTTTTCATGTTATGTGATCCGTCTTGTTGCATTATTCCAACAGATTAGACACTACAAAGCCACTCTACTGTCTGTCTGTCTATCTGTCTGCACCACCGTGACATTTCTCTCTTCCCCTGAACTCTATCAGCTGTGATTTACTTGGTATCCATGAAGGATCTTGCTGTTTATGTTTGAGGGCTCTGTGGAAACCCTGTGGTTTGGTGCCCCTTGTTCATGTCCCCATCAGCCATGACAGAATTTATTTATAAGCTGAAGACCTTTTCAAACTGCTGACCCAAATCATCTCACCATGGAGCTTCATCAAAGTTGAGAGGATTTGCATCCACAATTTCTCTTTTTGTAACACCTGCCATCCTCCAAAAGACTCAAGTTTCCAAGGTAGGACCTCTTTTCTGGAGAGTCCACAGGAGAAGTCAAAGAAACAAAACTGAGATTTCAGATTCTTGTCCAGAAGACCTTGAATTTACATGAAAAGTGGGCGGCTGAGGAGAGCAGAATTCATCCAGAACGAGGTGGTACAACATATAGTACCTGACATAATGCAGCCAGTAGTTAATGTACCTGAGGCCCTTTCTATTCAGAGGACCTTTTGGCAAAAGCCTTATTGCACTCTGTAGGTAGATTCTGCTTTACTTGGTCACATCTCAGGAAGCTCCTCTTTTGTACATTGGGTAGGTCATTTATCTTCTTAATGTGTTTGGCCCATTTGTGCTGTGGTGATGGTGAAGTGGAACATGGATGGTGAAGATGCATTGCTTCTGCATCAAAATGACCAGGGGAATTCATGTTCAGGAATTGCAATCCTACAAAACAATGGCTAAAATGTAGCCAGGTTTCCTAGTGTGAGAGAGAACCTCTTCAGTACTCCTCCTCTTGTGACCTGTTATGTCACAAAGCCTCCATGCAATTATTGAAGACGTTTTCTTCACAGACAGGCTTAGAGATCATGGATGTGCAATACTGTTTCACAACACTTATCCATTGGCTCTGGGTCGCTGGCCTCAGATTTAAGATGTGCCAGCAGTGCCAGCCAGCCAGGATCTCAAAACAGAAGGGGAGATTGAGGAATGTTTTGACAATTCCTGAGCCATTCCATCCTATCTAATTCTATCCTATGTTCATTCCTTTATCATGCTGTCTTCCTAACATGAATCAATGTTTAGGTATACTAGAGAACAGATAACATTCATGCATCCATGGAAAATTGGACTAAAGGCAAGGTGTCTAGTGAGAAAGTGTCTCTATTTCCTTCACCTGTTCCTTGACTCTCTTCTTGCGCTTCTTGGAGTATTAACCCCATTTCCTCTCTTCTTGAGGTGCTGCAGGTTGGTTTTTATAGTGTTTTACTGAAGCTGAAATTTTCCAAATAATTGTGTAGGGAAAAGACTGAGGTTTGAAAGGGAAACACCTTTCACTGAAAGAGAAACCCTTGGCCTGGCAGCACCATGCAGTGGGACTCAGGCTTTCACTCCCCTTCTCCCAGTCACCATGAGGTGTTTTGAGGAGGTTTCAGGGTTACAACTTCCTGGCAGTAGTTATTTCTCCAGAAAAATAAAAGGATCTGCAGAGGAAAGCAAAGGCATGCTGGCTGTTTAGCTGCTTCCTCAGGGCCATGGAGCATCCCCAGGGATGTTGCCTTGCAAGGTTTGCTTCCCAAGGCCATAAGTTGGTTGATGGCTGAATGAGAAACCTGGACATGAAGTGCCATTTCCTCCTGCTGCAGTGATCTCTGTTCAGGTCTGCTGGCCACTGGTGTGTTATAGTCAAGACTGTACAAAACTTCTTCCAGTGCAGTGTGAAATTTGCTCCAAAAGAGCAGAAACATCTGGTTAGTACCAGGAAGTGGTTGCTGGCTGCGTTCGGCAGCAAGGGACCATGTAGTTAATACACTCTTACCTCATCAGTAGGTGTCACTGCAGCAAAAGACAGGGTCCAGTGGAAAGTTTCAGAGGGGGATAGAGAGGGGTACTTCAGCCAACCAACCAGATGCAGTCAGTTCAGTGCTTCCTGACTACAGCCAGAGAACGGCTATGGATCTGAGTTTATGAATTGCTTGTAATAAGGCTATAGGAAATGAGAGATTAAGGAAATGAGTCATTAAGTGATTACAAAGACATGTGGAGCACACACAGTTGTGGCCGCCAGTAACAGAGCGTTGAGCAACCGTAAATTTCTTCTACGGGGGTTTTGGGAATGTTCCTGCTGAACTTGTATGCAGTAGTGAGTTACGGTTCGGTGGATGTAGTTGAAATGAACCAGTAGCAAGTTTCAGTCAGTCTTAGCACAAAACCCACAAAAGATATTTCTAAGGCTCAAAAATCACCCATTTGATGCCAGGCCTGGTGACTTGTCCCAGGAGAAATTTTTTAACATGGTAAGAAATAGCCATCCTCTGATGCAGTAGGATTTACATTGGGGCTTTGGTATGAATGAGGGAGCTTTAACCTCAGAGGCTCAGTTTGAACCTCTTTGTTTGGGCCACATTCTGAAAGCTGACAATGCAGCCGTATGCTAGAAACAGCTTCTGACTCAAGTTTCCACATCACTGTCAACAGAGCCACCAGTAGCTGCTTTTTCTCTGTCAAGGTCCTTCTCTGATGTGCTGGAAATGGCATTCAGCAATGTTGTCACACATGGAAGTGTGGATAACCAGGTCTTGGGTCTGCAGAAAGTGGGGTGGAGAGGGCAGCAGTGAGGCCATGCTTGTTTGGCAGGTGCAGCACTATTTAGTCACAGAAGTCATGAAAATGGACACTCCATGTTGTCTGGCAGCAAAACCCCCAAGTTTTTAACACTGTTTTCTGGAAAGCACAGTCAAGAAAAAAAGAGCTGAAATGCAGAGCAGGTCAGCCCTGCTGTCTGCTATCAAACCCAGATTCTCCTGCTCTGCGCAACCTTCTTGCAAGTTCTAGAATATGTTATGCAGCAGGTTTAACAACCATGTTGCCAAGCAGTCAAATGCTATGGAAGGAGAAGATGAGGCAGTCAGGTATCTTTGATGCTATCCTAATGTATTTACTAAAGACATACATAAGCCCTAGTGGCCCAGATACAGAAGAAAATGAAACAGTATGAGATAGGTTCTCTGAGTCCTTTCTGAGAATTTCTTTCACACCAATTTGCCTCCAGAGTGTGTTGATTTTGTACCAGCACCTCTGCAAGTGCTAGCTTTCAAACTGGATCAATGCTCTGTGTCTTTTTTACTGCTGGTTCCTTCTCCAGCATATCTAATTCCTCAGCCACTCTCTAGACAGGGATCATAAGTACAGATGCAGGGAGGAAAAGGTGCATTTGGTCGCCCCTCTACCTGGTAACAGACTGACTTGCAATGAGGCCTCTCAAAACAGGTATCCTGATTAAAAAAACCCAAAACCCAAGTTTTCTCTCCCTTTCTCTCAGTTTTACTTTATATTTACATTCAGTCTCCTCAGATCATTGCTGGTCTTCCAAGCAAGCAGTATTTTGGGTGTACACTTTGCTTCACACAGAAGTTAATCACAGCTGAGCAAAGAGTGGCTGCAATGCTTAAAGTCACCCACTTCCCAGACTAACCACTTGGGCTCTCCATAGAGAAGGCAAACAAAAATAGTTTCCTTACTGGTTTTGCTCCCTCATTTTCCCTTCTTGCATGGACCTAGCTGTCTTAGGAGGCTGAGACACTTCAGAAATCTCTGTAGTGGGCTGATAGATGGGGGAGGATGGAGCAGAAAATCCACCATTCATACTGTTGTAGCAGGAGCAGTAGCACAAGCATTGGTGTGTACATAAGAGTCTCCATATATGAGAGTTCCTGACCCTGTGACTTTAAATCTGACTAGATAAGAGAGCCAAAGAGTGGGAGGTGAAACAGAAGCCCAGAGAGCTGAAAAGATTTGTCATAGCAGATCTGGGACTGGTGCCCAAGCCTTCTAAGCACAGCTGGGTGATGATATTATGGTTATTATTAATAATAATAATAGTTAGTGTGCCAAAAGCTGTTGTTAGAGTAGGACTAAAAGAGATCACCAAACTGAGCAGAGTGTGGTGAATATTTTTGGCCAAAGAATATACCAGTGTTGATATCTTTCAAAATCTCTCATGTATTTTCAAAATAAATTTTACAATTAAAAATAGGCATTGCACTTAAAAACAAGGGGAAAAAAGTTTCTAAATTATCTAAGTAACTAATAAGTGTAAAAACCTTTCCATTTCAGCCCAGTGAAACATTTCATTTAGATCCAAAACCAACCTTCTCCTTTCATCCAAAACCTCAAAAGATTATTGTGTTGGTTGAGCATTTTCTTCCTCTCTGATTTTCCATTTTGGTGATCAGACCAAAATACGTAGCACTCACCAAGCTCCACTCATAAATCCTAAGAAAAAAACATGTCCCATGGACTACATTAAACTTTATTATGTAGACTTTTAAACAATGAAAATCTCTCTCCCAGGCATTTTAACTACATCACCACAGTAACTATCCTACCATGCTACAACTTCTACTACAATATTTCTTTGTTGCACAGATAACTGTGACCAAGCCCTTGCTAACGTAATTCATGAGAGGGAGCAGCATGATTGAAACAATACTCACGCTTCAGGGTTGACCTCTAAACCTGTCATAAGTCACAAGTGTCAAAATCAAGCAAGGTTATACAGGGGAGGTTATGAAATTTCATCACTTATACAGATGTTGGGTTTTCTATGCCGTAATGACAGGCAACTTACCCAATTGTGTATGTTCTGATAAAAAGAACAGATTTACTTTATTCTGACTGTTTTTCATTTTTAGATGATTCTCGCCTTTTCTACAGCACCTTGTTTTCTGTACTGTCTTTAGAAAAGTTTATTTTTGTTTGGTTTGTTAGTCTTTCTCTGTGTGAGACAATGCATCAACACCTTTCATTCTGAGCAAATTCAGCCAAGAATTGTATTGTAGAGATATTTGCTACCTGATGAAATGTAGAGATGAGTGGAAGTGGCTGTTTTACAGCACAGTGTTTGCAAAATCTCAGGAAAGGAAAAACAAAAGAAGTGTGCCTGGAGCTGAAAGTGAAAGCAGAAAATCCAAGCAGAAGCAAAGTAACTGATCTAACAAGAATGCCACCCAGACACTGGACATCTCCTCTCCTTGCAGAAAATGCCGAGTGATCTTGGCAGATCAGGAGTAGCTGGAGCTGCGGTTATATCTGGTCAGAAAAGCTCTCTCAGTGCTCTCTGCAGAACCTCCCCACCTGCCATGGGGATACTTTCTGCTCTCGCAAACACATCGAGACCCACAGGCAGGACAGCTGTTCTGTTTGATGTTGTCTGAAAGAAAATAGTCCCCACTAATGACTAAGTCTCCTGTGTTGCTTCATCCTTGCCGTCCAAACACTCATTGTACTCAGACTCCTAGATCTGCAGAGACAAGAGGTAGGCACGAATTTTTGGATGTATCCAAACACAGGTTAGAAGAACACACCAACAGAGCTCTCTAACTCCTTGGATTTTCCACCTAATTACTCCAAGGGTTTCTCAGAAATACCTGGAGTTTCCCTGACAGACTGGCCTTTGAGAAGCTGCATTGTGACTCCATCGCAAGCCCATTAATTCCACCCTGTATGAAGTCATGTTGTCCAGAGAGTAACATGCTGAAGAGATAAACCTGTTCAGCAGAGCCTTGCCTTCAACTTACACACACAACAGTGCTTCAGTAATGCTGAAAGCCCTCAGAAAAACACGTGTACACTGAAGACAGGATTTTCTATTTTCCTGGGTTTTTTTCCTCTCGGAGAAACAAAATGAACTTTAATAAACTTGGGTGTCAGAGCACAGGAGAAAGCAATAATCCTAAAAAAACAGCGTCAGCAGGAGACACATGTATGGCTCAGGAAACCTAGCAGAAGAATAAAAATCAAGAGCTATAACCAGACTGGCCACAATAGTTGCCCTAATATACAGGAGCAGCTACTTTACTGATACCAGAAGGAAGCAGAGTCTGACAGGCCAGCACTGTAACTCACTAAACATGATCCCAAACTCATTGATGACTGAGATGCCTACTAAGTTTGCCATCTGAGAGGGATACTGTGGTATCCCTCTCAGATGGCAAACTTAGCGGTATGAGATGGATGGTCAGTCTTACAGGGTGTTGATCTTGAGGTGCCAGTAAGATCTCTAAAGATGGACTATCCTCTGCAGTGCATACCGTTCCCATCAGGATGGCATGGGATCACACTGGGGCAAGGGAAAGGGAATCAGAACTCACCAACTTAACTGGAATAAAGCGCCACACAAAGCACTTGATTTCTCATCTCCTAGCTGTTTTTCTGGGACAAAATATTCAATAGACATGTAATAAACTGAAATTTGAAGGCCTGTATTTCTACAGGAGGTGAAACCTGATATTCAGATGTCCTCTTCTGGCTTTACAAGTCTGGATGATCTGCAGAAGATTTCTGTGCAGAAGGCTGGCACTCTAAAAAATGCCAGAACTATTCTGTGCTCTACACAAAGAAATGTCACACAGTAGTCAGTAGATGATGTGCTAGTGCTCGTTCCTTACCCCTGGCACTGTGTACAGCACATGTCCCATCTCTGGCCTTATTGTTTGGGTCCACCCCTTTCTAGCTAAACATTGGTACTTTTCTGAATTTGGTAGCACAGCGAACAATAATGACATTTCAAGACAACTCTGAAACTGTAAATAAAATTAACAAACATGGTTGTGATTTGCAGTCTCTGAAGGAAGGCTTCAGGGGAAATATTTTTTTCACTTCCTTTTTCATATCTGTTCCAAGGCTCTCTGTGGGCGTTCCAGTGATATTTAACCCTATCTGTACTGAACAGTGGTTAGTGCTGATGATTATGTTCTCTTGGATTCAAGAAGCAACATCTGAAATCAGGGGTCAATTATACGTATGTGAAATAGCCCTTGGCTTGGAAACCAGGATTATATCATGAGGCCTTTCAGGGACAACTAAACACAGCACTCTAGGTGCCACCCCATAAGCCTGGGGAATGCCTAGACTCCTCAGACAGAAACAGCTTCAGCAACACTCAGTAAAGAAGGGACAGTGTGGGTAGGGAAAGCAAGGAAGAAAAGTAACTCCACCACACCCTTATAATTACTGCATCAACAAAACAGGTTAAAAGACACATTGAAGGATATTTGGAATGTCCTTCCCTACCCAAAGGCAAAATCAGATCAGCCCAGCAGAGATGCTCAAAATTACCTGGTAATGAAGACTTCATTCCCTCTTTGCACAAATCTATCCCAGAGTTTCACTGTTCTTACTGCTTAGATCATCTTTCCCTTTTTCCAATCTTTGGATGTCCTATCACGGACATGGACAAGAGGTGATCCCACACCACCCTGTAACTGTCCTCCCAGTATTGGAAGATCTCTGCAATTCAAAGAAATTCCACAAAATCCAGAAATTTGCTTTGAAAATTACTAACTTTGGTGTACCAAAAAGAAAAATAAGCAAGTAACTCCATCATGGAAACAAGCAGCTGTGTTTAGAGGCATTCATGCAAGAGGAGACAGGGTGAGTGGCCAGGGGTGTGGAGGAACAAAGAAGCTTCTCTGGCCATTGCCAGTATTAATGAAAGACCAATCCTAGGAGTTTGCTCCAGCAGTTTTGGAAACAATAATAACAGTCCTCCCCCTCCCAACATGCTAAATCTGATCCTTGCTAATGTGAATTAATACCAGGTTTCAGTGCAGCCACTGGGGTAATGTGATACTTTGGAGTGCTGTAATCCTAAACAGAGCATTAGGAGAGCAGCTCACGCCACAGCTGTGGCTCCTTGCAGGTGTTTATTCCCCTAGCAGCCCCTTCAGCAGCAAGTTTCTGACTGCATGAGAGGCATGGGGGAAACTCTGTCATGGTCAGACAATAAGTTTCTCTGGAATAAATGTGCTGGTCCCGGTGCTGGCAGTACCAGGAGGGCTGGGAAGGGGGTGGTCTGAAGTGCAATGGTTTTCTGTTTACTATGCACAAAAGGAGAGAGAAGCAGGTGAATGAACGAAATAGATACCTCTGAGTGACCCCCTTCCCCTGGAGACTGGGCACACAGTGCCTATGCACACATGTGCTCTTTGTTCCTCTGAGTGCTGTTCCTACTGCCCCTGTCCCTGCCCCTCCACTTCCCTTTATCCTCCCCCTGCAACCAGCCCTAGCTCACACATCTAATCAACAATCCCCACTATTCAGTTTCAGGGGCACCAAAGGGAAACAGAAATCTCCCAAGCAAAGTCCTGCCTCCCTTGGGACTGCCCTGCTTTCCCTCCACCCATCCCTCAGCACCCTCCTCCCCCAGGCCTGCACCATGCCTGTCTGCAGCCACAACTCGGTATTGGGTTTCAGCAGGCCTCCAGCTGACCCGGTGGGTTCATCCTGTAAAAATACCCTTGTGCTGTTCATCTCTCTGATTACTCCTGCCTCCTAACAGGTGGGGCTGCCAGCTCAAAGGGGGAGGGCAGGATGGGAGAGCTGCCTTTTAGCTGCATGCCCTCCTCCTAGGGAAACAAAGAGCCCCATTTGTTTACTCCCCCAGCTAAGTCCCCATGGTCTTGGGGTTTTCAGAAAAGAGCTTTGTGTAAGTCCATTTTTTTGAGCTCAAAGCCACTGGAGTCAATGGACAGACATGAACAGTGCTTGCCTAGCTGAATTTCCAGCACAACCTCTTTCCATTTAGATGCAGGCCTCCATCAAATTCCCAGCTGACTTATGTGATCCTCTCATCACTGGGGGAACAGGTCGGAAATTTAATAAGTCTCAACAAATTCAGTGCTTCCTGATTGTCTCTTGGGCCAAGAACTGCCCTTTCTGGCTGTTGGCTCTTGAGCTTTCAGTCTTGGTTGCTCTCAGAGAGTAGAGAAAGAGGATGGAAACAACTACAAAATATCAAAATATTTTGAGTTCCAGATACTTCTATTTAACTCAGAGTAGTGAGTCAAATTTTAACAGTTTGCAACGTGGGTGTAAGATTTTAACTCATTGGCTTGTTCCACATCTGCAGTGATACCCAAGGAGTATTGTTTGAAAGTGCAAAAGTGTTTCCTCTTGCTCTTGATAGCAACTTTACATTTCTTCAGGAATCAGGTAGTCATGGACCACTTGGTGGCTGAGATTTGTCTACATAAATAACGAAATGCATAAACAGTTTCTACACAGAACAGGAGGGATTTAAATGCACAAAGTCCATAGAAGTTCTCAAAAAAACAAGAATGGAGAAACTCAAGGGATGGAAAATGGCCAAAATCTTTCTTTTCTGCTATTAGCAGTTAGCAGAATTAATTTTAGAGTTACAATGGAGGACAGCTGAAGAAAAAACTACATATGAAACTGGAGAATTTTTTTCTAAGCCCTCTTCCCATCCATCAAAAGAAAAGGCTTTGAAAGAAAGTATGCATACAGGGAAAGTGAATGTTTGGGAGGGAAGCATTCACCTTCATCAGCCTGCAAATCTCTAATTCACATCTAGAGATGGAAAGAGAATCTTTGTAGCAGGTTATAGCCTGAGTTTTCTTTGTTGCCGTTCTCATTCTTCTATTTCCTAATGTATTATTCCAAATTGGACTTACCCAGCATAGAAATGTTGTATTCTTAAAATGACCTGGTACTTGACTGGTGATTTCCTAATTCCCTAGTAGTCTGTGCTATATCTGATATATGAGATTCAAGAGACCTTGGCTAGAGACATTGAAAGATGGATTTTTTTCATACTTCCTTGTAAAACTGTAATGAACAATTTTTTTAGGGTGCTTCCACCCAACAGGGGAAAGATATTGATTGGCATTGACTTTGTTACTTATAAGGCACAGCAATCCTCAAAGGTAAGTGACATAGCAAGACTGAAGGGGAACAGCCAGATAATAAAGGAGGACTTCAGAGTCATTTTTTCATGAGGACATTTTCTCTGCCCTCATCAAAGCTAACTACTAATATTTCTACTTTTTATTTAATAATCTTCTCTGTCATCCAGTCTGCATTTCACAATGAAAACCATCAAAATTAATCAGCTTCCCTGTTCTCATTTTTCTACTCAAGCAGTTCTACTTTGGAAATAAGGACAATGGGAATTAATGTATTTTTCAACAAACACAGAGTTGCTGATGAAGTCTGAAATATAATTCTAGGTTGTCTCTGCATATGGATAGTTGTAGACTCTTTTGGAAGAAGAAACTCCATTCTTGTCTTATACTCATCCCTGTTTAAATAATCAGTGCCCTTTAAGTTATCGTTCCTCACCTAAAAAAAAGAATCTGCAAATTATAAAAGGACAATGATTTGTCTGTCTTTCATTTCCATAGTGCCTAAGTGAAGCACAAAAGATTAATATATTATACTGTGTGATACTTGTTTCTACTTCACACACAGAAGAACATTATGTCTCTTGATTCTTCTGTGTCCTTCTTACCTGTATTTCTTGGAAAAGAGAATTGGAGTTGTTGCTGAGAATTTAATAGCTGTTGTGTTTAAAATGGACTCATTTTCACAAAATTTCATCAGTCCAAAATGGTCTAAGCAGTTGAAAGTGAATGCATTTTCCCTTTTTCAGTAGTCATCACTTTTTTTCACACCTTCATTCTCATTTCGGAGATGACAGTGGACTGGAAAGAACCACTGAGTCCATTTCTCCAAACACTGTAGAGATCCCAACATTACCAAACCCAGTGGTGTTTTTCCTTTCCAAATCATTTCAATAGAGTAAATTTCTGTGTTTGAACTGGAAGTATCATCATTATGAGTACTTTGAAATCATAAAGCAGGTGACATGATCTACCGTGTTTGTTCTTGCTGTGCCTGCTTGGCACAAGCTTCCTAAAAGCCTCAGGAGTTACTCTGGAGATGAATTTGCTCTGCAGGGGTCTTCCATTTACTTTGATTTATTGTGATTATTCAATGTGTATTCTCATTTGGATGGTCAGGGATTTACACACATAGCTTCTATTAACACTAAAGGGTGATACCATTAAGACAAATGTACAGTTAATCTCTGGTACTGTGGAGATAAAAATATCCCTCAGAGAGTGCTCTGGCTGGGCTGGAAACATTCATTATCTGAGTTGCATTTCACAGCATGAAGCACGTTTAAAGGTTGCTTTATAATTTTATTTCCCCTACCCTGTATTTCTTAGGGGGAAGAAGAGAGAAAAAGGGAACCAATCCATGGGAGAGATGAAGGAAAATGAGATTGCTTCCTTCAAACCCCAGTACAGACAGTGTTTCACATGAATAGCAGAGAGGATCAGATGATTTTTGATCTCTTTGCTGGATCATCATCATCGTTTCAGGAATGCCTCAGAACACCAGGGCACTTGCTGCTTTTATTTTAGTAGTATCACAGTAGCCCTTGGAGAGGGAGCTTCCTAATCTTTCCTCAAGTCACACCAGCTAATAGACATATGAAACAAGAGATGATCCATACTCAGAAGACCATACAATAGACAAAGGAGTAGAGTCTGGTGGGAATCCAAATCTTAAGAGGCCAGAAGCATCTTTTCATTGCTCCTCATCTACCTACAGCTCAGCACGGCTTGACATCACTGGTGTTGAGTACTGCAGTGTGTTTCTCCCAGGTAAATGTAGATACTTCACCACTATCAAGCAAAAGTATGCCCAACCTTCTCCAGCAAATCATGGCCAGGGAGGTATACAAAACCCAAAGGTCTGTCTCACAGTTCTTTTCTCAAGTCTTAAAATGAGTCTCTGCATGATACAGTTTATTTCTGTGCTTTCCTAACTGAAGAGGTGTTATTTCTGATCTGCAAACCACCCTGCTGCAGAGTCCCCATAGCATGCCTAAAGGAGTTGATGAGGTGGACTTGTACTGTTAGACCACCACAAGGAACAAGAAACTGAGGCAGTACAATGCAGAAGAGCAAGGTACTTCATCTTCTTACATCTTTTTCTTTTTCCTCCTCACAATTTCTCTGTGTCTTTTTTACAGCCAATATAATTCATTGAAGCAAACCAGAGGAAAACAACTCAGATGTGTCTACATTAGAGGCTGGCACTAATTTTTTTTCTCAATTTCTTATTGAAGCCATTCATATCACCAGCACAGGCCCAGAGACACTTTGCTTTGGGCAGGAATTGTGCCTTTGGGTTTACTCTGTCTACAATTGTATTATTATACTGGACATCATTACATATTTTAAGTGGTTCTCTGTCTTCAGCTGTAACTGAATATTGTGTTTAGATAGCTCATTAGGCTCTCCTGCAATGGTAATACAGATTCTCTATTTCAAACACCACTAAACAGTTTTCCATTTGGGCAGGTGATTCCAAGTTTGTAAATACAAAATATCATTAAACAACCTGACCCAACAAAACTCCTACAAATATTACAAGACCCCCAGAAAATGAAGAAAAGAAAATGTTCTATGTAAACAACAAATTAAAACAGTGAGGAGGAGGAGGAGGAAGGGAATGACTGCAGTTGTCATTTAATTGCTTTTAAAGCTTTTTGTCATCTTTTTCTCATATCTCCACACCATGCCCAAGACCAGAATATCACGCATGTAACAGAATCTGTTCCGATTAGAAGGTTTTGTTACAGCTGTAATAAGCTTTCACACAGGAAAAGTCCCCTGAGACCTATATTTCATCTCAACTTTCCCTACCGCATTAAACAGAGGGTTTGATTCTGGAAAGGAGAGATTGAAATTCTCTCCTCCCGCACTCAACACTGGAAAGTAATGAGAATTGACAATTCCAAGGCTTGCTGTGAAACTAGCATGGTCTGGACAGAAACTGCCTCTGTGATAACAGGTTTGAGAATGTTTCCACTTTCATCTGTTTATTTATTATTCTTGTTTATTTTTCTTAAGCTTGTGATTTAGGGGAGAGAGGGTGAGATGAGGAAAAAAAGGAAGAAAAAAGGGAGTCAGTAGCTTGGCAGCACACAGCCTAAATCTAAACACCACACACTCTCACTATACCCTGGAAAGACCTGGATCCTATACAACAATTTCTGTAACACCATTACTTGGATAAACCAGCAACTTACTTGGAAAGAATCTTTGCTTTCCTAGAATTCATGTAACTAAGAGATAAAATGACCTTGAGAGATGGCAGCTTTCCTTGTAAAATACATTAACTCTATCAGAGCAAGTCTTACTGAAGATCCCCCTTCGTGTGTCTTGTGGTGGATCAGACAGAAAAACAGGTCTGGAAAAATCCTGCCAAATATGTCTTACTGCACTAACACCATCGTGTTTCACCTCTGGCCTCAGCTGTAATGGCTTAAAAGGGAGACCAAAAATCTCCAGTCAGCATCATCTGTGGGCACTGAAAAACAATGCAAACTTGACTTGACCCATCTTTAGTCCTCCTCATTCAAATTATGACTTTGACCCACTTTGTTGCCCTTTGAAATGAACTGGCAGTCCAGTTACCATGAGGTCTGTCCCAAAGTGTTAGTTCCTTGGATTGTTCTCTTGAACAATTTCTGTTCCCATGGTCCTGCAACAATGATTTTTAAGAGGAAAATGAGGATTGAGAGAGTCAGGCACCAGCCAGACAAATCTGCTGTGAAACTGCTTCAGAAACTATCAGTCGTGTGAAGAACAGAAATGACTGAGCATGGATTCTGAGGCATAATGTTATTTGGCTGGAGTTTCTGGTGTTTAAAAATAAAGTTTTCCCTGCTGTAATTTTTCCCTTCAGAGGGTTTATTTTCCCTTTACCCTAGTTGCCTATTTTCCCAATAATAGCAGGAACACAATACTTCTTTCCACCCTCTGTCAATTTTGATCAGTGGATCGATTCAGTATTATTAGCGGGTGACTGACAAATGGAGTGAATGGTAACTCCTGCTTGCTTGAAAAGGGGCACTTAAGAAAAATTCAAAGTGGTCATGGAAGAACCTCTCTGGGATTCATTTTGAGAGCATAGATAAAAGGGGCCACTTGGGAGGGAGAAGTAGCAGGAGCTGAGGTTTGGATACTTTTTACTGGTTTCTCTACACTCAGATGTTGTGCCTGTAAGGAAAATTGTTTCATATTACAGCATATTTCTACAAATAGAGATTCTGACAGCTTCCACTTTTTTCTCATTTTCAGATGATGCTCCAAGACCAGGTGCTGCAAACCTTTTGGAATTAACTCCATGGACACCCCTTTCCCAAGGCAAAGATATTTCAGCTGTGATAAGACAACACTGACATTCACCTTCACCATTCATTTTTGTCACCCCTTTTGCTCAGAAATGAAGACTTTCATCTCTTCCTTGTACACAGTCCTGGGTTTCACCAGTGCATTTCACTGACAGCTGAGCTGACCTAGGGGATTGAATGCTTCCTTCTGCTTCATCAAGGAAAGGGATCTTAAACCATCAGAACTTGCTGAGAAAATTCTCCATCTTTTCTGTGCATTTCTCAGTTGTAATCAGTCTGCAAAAGACCATTGAACCAAGCTTCAGCAAGACCTTTGAAATAACAGCAGGGAAGGGTGTACCTGATGAGCCTTTGTCCCCTGCTGAGCCTGTAGCTGTTCAGGAACAGCTGCCCCAGAGCTGATGCACCTTCATGCATTTCTTTGGAAAGAGGGAGAAGCGTTAAAATCAGGACTGGTGATGGAAAAGCAGCAAAGAGCTAGAGTTCCAGGGAAGGGGCATAGATGTAGGTCTCCAATCACCTATTCTGTGTTAGGGGTTTTCATGGCTGGGAAACGCAGGGACAGATGGTCTGTATACCCCTTTCCTCACTCTCCAGTCCTAGGAGAAAGGGGAAAGAAAGAGGTCTGCAAAGCAACAAAGTCGTGATTTAGCAAGGCCAGAAACTTGTGCAGCAACTCTGCAAGGGCTCAGCAAACACACACACCTTTGGCTGCTGGAACCTGTTTGGCTGCCAGAGTGGACATGAGCCAGAAGACCAGGTCACCCAAAAAAGCCAAAAAAATAATAAAGAACCCCAAACCAACAGCAACAAAAAAGACATAGCACACAGTACTCCTCCAAAATAACAACAGAATCAGCCCCATGACAGACACATTGAAGATAAAGGAACCCCCACCAGGGATGTATTTGCCCTGGTGTAATTAATTCACTTTTGGAAGAGTTGCCAGCAGGGATCTCAGATTAAAATCTCTCTCCTGCAGTAGGAAGCACCTCCAGGAGCTCAGCATCTCCCCTCCCTTCCCCACAGTGTGAAGTACCATTCCAAGTCCCAGTGTGAGACTTGAACCTGCAGTGACCTCCTGAGCCCTGCAGTGAAGGATGTATGAGCCAATGAGTCATGTTGACTCTGGCTTGAATCTAAATGGGCCTCCTCTTTCATACCAGAGAAACCACGTTCACGCAGCCACCGAAGCTCCCTGTATCGGATAACCCTCAATGCAGGAGTTGGGTGGTGCTTGTTGCTGTCATCCTTGCCAGGAGGGAAGGGGTGAGCAATGGGGTGGAGATGTCAAAACCCAGTTAATCCAGAAGTTACATCCTCTCTGTAATTTAGGGCGCAGGAGAAATTGTCATCCAATTTGAACAGCAGAGACTAAACCAGCCCTCTGGTTAATGAAAGTGATGACTTTTCTTTCTCTGTGGGTGGTCTTTTATTTGTAGGGAGAGAACAAGGGATTGTTGTTCAATACATCTTTTGAGAGGTCACTTTTTACTTGCCTATACTGTACACAGCCAGGTCAGCTTCCAGGGGGGTTTTTTTGTGACATCGTGAAGGTACCTTTGTGCCTTCCAAATTACCTTCTGCTGTGGGCTAGATAGCAAAGTTGGTTGGCTCACCTTCTCCATGCCCCTTACAGACCTCCAGCTTCATATCTCCATATCCCCTTTGCAGGCATAGCCGGAGTGAAGCTGAAGAAACGTGTGAGCAGACAATCAAGGCAAGCTCCCACAGAAATCCTCAGAAGTGAGAGTAGGAGTTTATGACCAAACTGGTGATATTCCTGGACTATGTCTGGGAGGCAGCAACTTTCAGATGAGACCAGGTGAGCCTCCCAGTCATAGATGCCATGAAAAGGTCTGTGACTCATTGAGCAAAAGGACGGAATGGTTATTTCCTGGCAGGATGCCAACTTGACATTATATAGAAATGATTTTTACCCACTACTGAAAAGCAGGCTACTCTTAGCTGGAAGGAGCAGCTGGTCAGCAGGACACTTAATCACACTTCACTTGAGGTGCTCAGGTGGTTGAGAGTTTAATGCAAGATAACACTTCATGTCTGGGTAGAGCATTCTGTATCCAATTGTAAATACAGGCTGATGAACTCCAGTTACTCATGCTGATATTTGCCAGGACACTGACCATTTGAAACAGAGGTTATCCTCTGCCTGATTCTCTCTATCTGCCTGATAACCAGCAGGATATTTGTGCTAGAATATTTTGCTTTTTCCTGCCTGCTTGTCTTTCTTTCGCAGCTGAACAAAGAGAGCATTGTTTTAATGATATCAAAACTGATTTCACATTGATGGGCTTCAGTTACCAGCTCTACATCAAGGGAAATATATATCAGCCAGACCAACACCTACTCTCTCAGCTCCTGTACCCACCCATTTCCTGCCCCCCAGAAATATGTCAGCATCTACTCACAAGCCCTCTTGCAATTCTGAACCCTCCCTGATGCTTTCTGTTACCTATTGACATCCTTAATGGTTTGCAAGGGAATGCAAATTGGTATTGATAGGAAACCTGAGAAAGCAACAGAGAGATTTACCAGTCATGAAAACACTAGTTTTTCCTTTCCTTATTCATATTGTGGTTCATTGGGCTGTCATGTAATGCAAATAACATTCATGGCATTAGCTTGTACTTAAAATAAATGCTTCCTGTGGTTGTTAAGTATCTCCATTTCATCATATAGAACCTGAAAGAAAAAAAAAAAAAAAAAAAAAAAAAAAAAAAAAAAGGAAAAAACTTCATTGCCTCCTGTACTCCACTGATGCACATGTTTGTCCTGCAGACATGAGTGCGTGGGGCGTGGGCTGCACAGCTGTAATTCTGGTTTCTGTGTACTGTGTCTTTAAGTATGAGTAGGCAGCCTGCCTGTAGGGTTGGGATGGTGCAAATCTGGAAAGGCATTTAAGAGAAAGGAGAAGGAGGTATCTTTTGCAATGTCATTCCTGTAGGAAAGCACAAGATAGAACAAATTCAATGGGAAACAAGTCCTTCAAGTGAAACCCAAGTTCACTGTTTATCCAGAGGAAAAAGGAAAAAAAAAAAAGTCAGATAAATTTCCCCAGCCAGAGCTGTTCTCTGAGGAAACTTCTGCTCCAAGAGCTGGCTCTGCTGAACAGCCAGTTGGATGACCCTGCCTAAGGCTGGCTGTTTCTGTGGCCAGCAGCCCCATGGTGGAGCAGGGTGGCTGACACTTTGCACAGATCCTCTGACCACTGACAGCCCAGCTGATGGGTCTCCAGCCCACAGTGCAGTCACATTCTCCATGATGACCTGCAGGAAGTGCCAGGCTGGCTGGAGTTCCTTGGCTGCTCCTCCACCAAGCCCACACTCCTCCCTTGTGCTCTGCAATTTCTTCAACCCATCAGTGTGAGGGAGTCCCCTGCAGATGTTCTGAGACAACAGTCTCTAAGGAAGTTAGTCCACACCACAGGGCAAAGAGCAGTTTGGGAACAGAATTAAGTACCCTATAGCTTATAGCTCCATCACACTGTTGGCTGCAGCTCAAACTCAAAATGCCTGTTCTTGGGTTTAGGACAGGCTAAACTTGGAATAACTCTTGATGGGATGGATTGTAGCCTAAGGCATCATCTACTATTCCCACTTGTGCAGATGCACGTGGACAAGAGCTTGGGCCCAGTTTAAGGCAATGAGCAAGTTCCTTCCCTGGCAGTCAGCCTGTGTCTGTGCCCACGCTCATGGGCCTGGGCCCATGCAAACATACCACAGTGCTTCCATAGACACTGTTTTGTAGCACTTGCACTCAGCTCCTCTTACTTTATATGATTTCCAAACTCTCCATACCCATGCTATTATTTTCCTTTTCCCTCTTCTTTCCAAATGGAGAAGAAGGACTTGTCCGGAATCCAGCAGCAAGCCAACACCAGAACTGGGAGAGCAACCCAGCCCTTCTGACTCCAATGCCGCAGGCTTCGTCTGCTAGACAGGAGTGCTGGTCATGTTTGAATAATGACATTATCTCTGTTAGACTAGTCAAAGCCCAAAAGTGAGTCATTTTGTTCCATCATCCACTCCATGAGTTTCAATGGGTTGCTGCATATGTCTCCAGATGACTGGAGAAGTTACCTATAACATAGGATACTTTCTGTTCCAGTTATTGGGGCTTGGGGTAGGTTTATTTTGAAACCACAAATTTAAAAAAACCTAAAATGATTTATCAGATCCCTTGGGGCAGGTCTGCAAACATATTGCTGTCACTGCTATGTGATTATTTGTTGTACGCACACATGGTCATTTCAAAGAAACATTAGCAATAGAGGTAAAGCATATAGATCATATGTAAACTGGTTAGAAATGGATTGCTGAGGTGCTATGCTCCACATAAACCAGGAATGACATCAAAAGGCTGCTTGGTCATGTTTCTTATAGGAGATTTGGGCATATATTTGAAATCAGTGCTCATACCGAGGTCAGTGAGGGACAGAAGACACTAGCTGGTTTTGATTACTCAAAAAATAATGGCTTATTAATATGATTTAAGTGTATCCACAGGAGAAGACACAGATGTACTAGATTATTTAGTTGACTCAGTCAAATATTTAGTTGACTCTGTCAAAGAAGTAGCCACAGTGTAAATCTTTCTGCTTCTTTCATCTCACACAGCAGGAATCAGAGTTGTGTGTTTGTCAACAGGGAACTGAAGCCATGAGTCAGCATTCAGCAAATGTTTCCAGTCCTCTACAAACAGTTATTTTACCACTTGGCAGTTTTAGATAACCTTCATGGAGAAGAAATGCCAAATAATTTTATCTTAGACCTTAAGGCTCCAGGAGCACCAGTGGGCATAAGTTTTTGGTGTCCCTTAACTACAATAGCAGCATTTTATATCCTAGCACCTCTTCAGATGAACCTGTCCTGCCATTAGGACACAATGAGATGCTGCATCCCTGTTGTGTTCCTCAGCAGGCTCTTGAGCTGCCCATAGCCAGGCAAAGTCACTTTAGAATCTCTGCCTCTGGGACATCCAGCTCAGCCATTGCAAAGGACGCAAATTACAGGTGTGATTTCAGCAAGGTTTGTCAAACCTTGTGACCCTGCAGAAGCTGCACCATGTTGGTTCCAAAACACTTTGAGGGTGAAAGGCTCAGAGATCTCGCTGTCTTGCATCTACTACATCACACATGGAGACTGAGTCTCTTCATTGCATTTTCATGGCTTTATGACTCTGATTTCTATTTGTCTGTGCTCATGAACAGAGAACCACACTTGGACTGGTCTCTTGACAGTGCTCATGACTTCAGGACGGGTAAGGGTTTTTACACTTGTCTTTCACAGGTGACAGTCACCTGTCAGTTCTCTAAGACACCTTTCTAAAGAAGTGTACTCCACATGTCTACCTTTGCCTCCCTACTGAGAGGGTTCAAAGGGCAGCGCATTTCAGAAGTGATGAGAGCTCTATGCAATGCTTGTGCTCACAAATTCCCTCTCTTCAGCCAAATTTCCCAACTCCTTTGTTTATTTATTATAATTCCCCCTGGTTCAACAATGGAGCTAGATCTTGCAGTAGGTCTTGCACAGCTTGAAAAGAAATTTTGAAAGGTTTGTTATTTTATGCACTGCAAAGAAAGCATATCAAGACCTCTGTAGGTGCCTGGAGTCAAATTTTCCTTGTGCCAAGAGAAAGAAGAAAACACATTTAAAATTCTGCGCTGTATGGCACCTGCTCTGAAAGTGAACATTGCTTATAAAAGCAGTCCCAAAATTTGCCCCAATGGTTTTTCAAATCCCTGACAAGACATTTACAATACTACTGCAGTGAGTGATGGATCAGGGAGATAGAAAAGAGAGAAATGACAAATTAGTTTTGCTTGTTATCATAGACAAGAATCTTGTGGATAAAACAATTTGTCCTGAGGATAAATCCTGGAAACAAGCTCCTAGATAAACTTTTTTGCCAGTCCACTCTCAAATCCAAGGAGACAATATAAGAACATGACATTATCAGACTTGTCATGAGTCTGACATGGCAGCCCCTTCTTGCATGGCATGACCTTGGTCTCTCACATGGGGTTGCACCTCAAGCTGACCTTTATGGGTGGGACTGTGAAGAGAGGAATTAATGGGTTTTGGAGTGCTTTACTTCAGAAACTGCCAGGCTAAATCCACTTCATACCTAGAGGTGCTGAAAGTGATTAGTATCTGCTCAGCAAATCACTGGTCTCCAGTTCCCTTCCTTTGAGATGACTGTACAGAAAACCACCTTTGTTGCTGGCACTAATTCAGATCTTTTCTGCCAGCGTTAGGCCTGGGCTGCATGACCTGTTGTGCCAGTAAAAGCTGCCTTCTCTCAGCACAGCCTGTGTCCACATCCAGTGCTGAGGCCTGGAAAGGGGTAAAACTTTGTCATTCTCTTAAGTACCACCTAAAAACCCCCTACCCTTTCCTGGCACCATGCCACTGGTGCAGATGGTGGATGCTATATTTTCCCTGCCAGTTCAAACAATGCCAGACCAAGTCTCCTATAATCCCATTGGGTCCTAACCATTTTCAAGGTCCAATCACATCTTTAAATATCACTGCTTGGAGCAAATGAAAGCCTAGACACAAAGCTCTCATCCACACAGAGCCTGATCCCAGGTCCTGCTGTGCACTAACATGTGTCTGTGCTTCCTCAGCTAGGGAAGCACTTAGCATGATCCAGAGAGGAGCCTGGGTCCCAAATAAAATGTTTGCATCATAGACAGAGTCTTACAGACCTGAAATGATCCAGTGTGAGAGCAGAAATAAAGGCCTTTAAAGGGGCTGGGGCTGATCAGGTGATGGAACCAGAAATCCAGGCCAGGTCTGGTGGAAAGTGGGGACTGCGAATGACCATACTGTGTCATCCTGAGGAAGGAAGACAAGCCTTCTCTCGTTGGAACTCCTGTTAACCTATTGCCAGAGATACTCTCTGACACTGAAATTTGAAAACTATTTGCAAGCTTTTATAAACACCATGTGTAAACTCCCCTGTTGAGTTCTCAGAAGGCAAGTCTAGCTGATTGTGGAACCTCAAGCTTCTGCCTGTGCTACAAGCTTAGGAAAAAATATAGTCATTGATGGTCCTTCATTTTCACCTAGAGTGAAAAAATTACAGATGGACAGGGAAAAACCAGTCTGACAAATCTTCTGGTGTGCGGTTCCCAGATCAGTGGGAAACAGTATAAAATGAAGAATGGAAATCCACTTCCAGAGATACTGAAAACATGACTGGACAATGTACAAGTGTAAGAACAACCATTCATCAGGGTGATATGGCTTAACATAAGCTTTGGAAGTGATATGCCTTAACATGAGCTTTTCATCAGATGAGGGTTTCATCAGATATTTTTCCCCTTGAAGGGATGATGTCTAAATAAGTAAGGATGAAACTCCTTTACTACCAGATGTCCAAGGCTGACTCTAACACAAAAGGCCAATTTAACAGACTAGAACTAGCTCTGAGTTAGATATCCCAGAAGCATTAGAATCCAGGTATTGACACATTTTGAGAGCACCAGCCTTTCCTCTTAAAAATTTTCACATCCTGATGCAATCCTAAAAGTCTAAAAGCCCAGGTAAGGAAATATATTTTAAAAATATAACAATTCTTCCATCTGCCTATCCCATTGAAAGGAGCTTCCTTTTCTAGAACACTTGCCATATCAGAGGATGGGAACTTGTGCATGCACAGGTAGGGTGGCAAATTCTTCGTATCTTTTATATTTCCAACAGGTTTGCATATGACAGTAGATAGTTTTTCTACTGTTTTGGTTTTTTCCCCCAATTTTGAATGTTTGTTAATTTTATTTTCTCTAATACTGTTACCCCATTTTGTACCTATAAGTTGTACATAGGGAAACAAAAGGAGGAAGAAGAAATGTGTATGAAATGTTCTGATTTCTGGGTAAAAAACATTTTTTCTCACCTGTGTCATGTTTTCTCTTCTGCCTGGATCTGTCGAGAGCTTCCTCCAAGGTCTCAGCAGGATACCAAGCTTGCTTAAACACATGTATGAGGCGAATCCTTTACTGTATGTGCGTGTGTATAACTGAATGTTTGCAAGAGAGGCCACAAAGTGAGCACCATTTCAAAAGCCCCTGTTTGTCTTGGCATCTTTCTCCTCTCCATTTTTGTTAATTAGCTGACGAACTCTTGCTTGTGCCTGATGTCCTTCCAAATGAGAGGAGTCTTCAGCCAACTGTGCACCATTATTCAAACCTTCAGTTATTGCTCTGCAAAAGCCTCTTCAAAGCCCGGCCTGCTGCCCCTGTTTCTGTTTATCAAACAGCTGTGTTGAGGTTGGCTGCGTTCGTTCAAGTTCAAGGAGAGGAGCTGCCAAAATTGTGAGAGAGGGAGCAGGGGAAAGTGAAAATGCCTCTCACCTCACAGGGAGTGAGAAAAGGGAAAATGGCAGATGCTGGTCCAGGATGCTATAAATAACCAGTTTGGCACCACTGCACAAGAAACAGCTTGGCTAGCCCTCTCTTCTCTTCTCCTTCCCCACTGGGTTTATTATGTTTTTAACCCTCTGCAGCATTTACTGAGGGAGGAGGCTGTGTCAGCCAGAAGACCTCTCTCCAGGTAACCCTTTGCACACCACATGGATCTCCACCATAAACAACAACAACAAAAATGCAATGGACCCAATCTGGGTCAAGGCTCCTTGACTTTCAGGTGTTTACTGATGCAACAAGGTCTCAAGCAGAATCACATCAAGTGTAAAATTAAGTAGAGATTGAAAAGTGTGTTTCAGTCCCTTGATTATAATAAACCCATTGAGATATGTGAGTGGAGAGGAGGAAAAACTATTAGTTTTTTACCAAAGGGAATGTGTATTGACTGAGATGATGGGGAGACCTTATTGCAAGAACCATGGAGGTACTCCTTCAGGTTACTTTCTGCAGGAATTGTGCAAAAACCCCAAGAATCTTTCTCTAGAAATGTGGACATTAGGAAGGGGAAGTAGCTCAGAGATATCCAAGTAGAGGAATGGAATTAACAATTAGAAGAATGTTGGGAAATGGCCCAGGAAAACTCTTCAAGCTCTCAGAAGGTTTTTGATGTTTTGCCTGTTTTGAGATGCTCCAGTGTTTTCTCCAGTCTGCAAAGTGTTTCTTAGTTTTGAAAAAATACACTTACCTCCTCCACAGTGTAAAGAACTTCAAGTCAAAAGAGATTAGTGTCATATCCAACAGTCTCTCTGAGCACAGATAAGTGTGTTGTGTTTTTCTGCCATTGGCACCAAGCTGGCCCATCAGAGCGACTAATACCCACCTGTGGCTGAGGGATAAGCCCTGTCCTCCAGTCTCTGCCTCAGCTGTGTGTTGGGGAACAGAACCACAGAATGTGTGACCACAGCTGGTTTGCAGAGAGCTTCCTAGGCAGAATACACTTTGCAGCAATCAGGGAGAGAGAAACATTTCATTGCAGATATTCCTAAAAGGCAAGATTTTCAAGGAGCCCTTCTGGAAAAACCATTTGATTCCTTTGTTTTTTCAAGAAGCCTCTTTCACAGTTCCCCCTCAGAACAGTTTTCTTCTACCTCTTCAAATAACCTCAATATCATCTGGATCCTTACTTCAGGGTCCAAGGCAAGGATCCCAGCAACATCTCCCTTCACTGACCTCTCTCCCTCCTTGTCAGCGCTTTGGAGGGGTCTTCCCTGGGTCCCTTTGTTCCAGGTCACCCAGACCTTGGCTGCCTCTTAACAAAGTCTTTGGACCATCAATTGCACACTCTTTCTTACTTGATTTGGCCAGCTCTCCTGTTTTCCATTCCCCCCTGGTATCCTTGTCAGTCTCTCAGATTGCACTCTGCCCCACTCCATTTGTCTTCCTTCAATGCCCCTTGCAATACCTCTTTCTTAATCTCTTCAAAATCCCTATCGCTGTGTTATTCTGTTTTGCACAAAATCTATGCAATCACTGGAAATAATCATCTCCTCAGTTTACAGTTGCCTTGTTCCTAGAGCAGGCTCTGTGCAAGTGATTTGATTTATTACCACTAGAAAAAAAACAGTCCAAAATTTTAGGCACTTCCCTGGGTTCAAGGTGGAAGATATATGTTTCAGGGAACATCTATGTAAAAACATGTCAACTTGAAATACTCTTTGAATATAGTCCTAGATCACTTTCCTTCTCTCCTCTCTCCTCTTCTCTATTCAACAAGAGCTTATTATTCATAAAAAACACAAGAATGGCCAAGCTAAAGATACCAGAACCTTAAATCTTATCTTTGAATTTGGTCATAAGCTGAGCTTTACCAAAGGAGTAAGGAAAAGAGAGGCCACACGGAGTGTTTGTATCTTTGGATGTGCCTTTCAGCTACTGGTAGCACAGGGACAGATGAAATAGCAATGAGCCCCCTTCAGTGGAGTAAGTAATGGAAAGCAACCAACCACTAAAAATGCTCTCAGAATAGTGCTTTCCTAAATTACCAACTTACAGAGGATTTTTTCTTTTTTTGCATCTTTTGGTAGTAGTTCTTGAAGATAAATTTATCTCAAGAACTGCTTGATTGAAAAGAGGTTGTGTATCTCTACCTGGGAGATTTGGAGTTGTCATATGCACCTGATACAGAAATGAAATATTCATGCCAGCTCAGGTGCCTGAGAGCAGGAATGAAAGTTGTTATACTGAGTTTCTTAGAGTCCTTCCAATAATTCTGCCAGGACCTGGTCAGATTTTCTCCAAAATATCTTGTTTGACTCACAGGCAGACATGATGAGATCTGGTCATCTGGGCATATAAACTTACTGTTCCAGAATAATGTCTAAAGGACTCTCTTTCTTAACTAAGCCATTTTATCTTTTAAAGCTTTTCATCTCCCTAGTTTGGCCTAGCTGCAGTGAAGACAGCTGTTAAATTCAGTAATTTGACGTTGAAATTCTCCCCTGAGCAGAAAATCAGAAGGTGACCGTGCAAGGGGAAAATTTTTGTGCAGTGCCTTGCCGGAGCATCCACTATTTTCTTTTGGGGATACTCCCTCATTTTCTGGTTTCATCAGGAGTTTTCAGTAGCAAGCAGATTGCCTTAATTCAGATGTTTGTGGAATTGAACAGCAGAGAGAAAAATGCCAGGGCTCAGACCTTTTTCTTGAGAAAAGCGAAACTTCCTTTTGATATATTTCCCCTCAAAACGTGGTATTTATTTAACAGGCTCCCTGACTGACTCTGGAAACCTGCTATTTTGACTCAAGAATTTTTCTCAGTGAATTATATTAGATAAATATAACCAAAGTGTGTGATTATGCTGGGTTGATTAACTCCTGATGTCAAAATGAAACCATTTCTTTGGCTCTGTTTTCTCCAGCAATTTGTCATTGGTTTATGTTTAAAAAAGCCCCTCCCTATGCCTGAGTGATGGAAACTTTGAAAATCCATTAAATCTTTCATCTGCAGGTAATTGTTCCTGATGTTGCATACTGCACCTATTCACAATCAGACTTTTTTCCTCTGCAGACAAGGTGCTCTCTGCAAGACCTGCAGTTAGCACACCACTGCACTTCTCTCGGCACTTTTCCTGCAGTGGTAGAACATGTATTACAAACTTCAATCCCCTTTACTTTACTGGAAGAGCCTGAGCTAAATCCTGCAATGTGCTGACTATCTTCAGCTCCTGCTGTCAGCAGGAGATCTCAGAGGAAGAGCGTGTGTGTGAATCATGCCTTTTCCTGTATTTTACAAGTTTTAAACCGTGGTATTTAAACTCTGTTGCAGACATCTTATATGCCACCCCTGTCTTGTTTGTTCTTCTGTGAGATTAAAATAGCATTTCTGTCTCTCTTTTCCCTTTATTCTCCCCAGCATGTCTAGTAAGACAACTTCTCTATAGGGAATGTTTTCTTACTCTGAATACACTCCAATGCCACAGTGGGATAATCCTCCTAGAGAGTCATGGTCATACCAAGTTGCCTACAAGCACTGACAAGTGCTACTACTTCCAAACCTCTGTAAAAGCATCAAATGTCATCACAAATACCAAACTATATTTCATATATGGTTTTTATATAGAGAATTTTACATTTCATATTCGGAGAAGGAAAAATGAAGTTTTGTGCTTTTATTTTCTTTTTTTTCTTAACTATGGATCTTTGATATTTGCAACAAGGAAAATGTATGTGGGGCTGGGAAGGGTGAGAAATCAATTTGACTCAATATTGCAGCAACCCAAAAATTCCAAAGAATGGTAAAATGGATTGGTTATCTTCCTGGTTCTATTTATTTCTAATCATTTATTTGCTCTGATCCCTGTACTTTAGGCTTGGTGCTGGAGTTAATTTTATTTAAGAAAAGTTCCTGGAATATGAGTAGACCTTGGGTTGGCTGTTGGAACTTTGTCAGGCATGACACAACCTACCTGCATTGTTTGTAGGCATTTTATTCTACAAAGAAGCTGCCTGACAGTGTTTGTATTGAGAAATAGAGAAGTGACAGCAGCAACAGAAGATTGTGCTCAAAACCAGAAGAATTAAATGGACATGAATAAATCAAATGCTCATCCAAATTCCAAAGTCTCTTGACAGGCCACAAGGTGCCATCAGCAGTCAGCAACCACCTTCTGACAGAAGGTTAAAGATGTTTGCAGACAGAGTCACTTTCTGCCACTGGCTGACAGAGGCAGAGAAAGGGGATTGTGGCAGAAGGAAGTGAGAAAGAAATTATACTTTGTCTCAGTCCTTTGACCTCAGGGATTTCCATGTAATTAAACCAGGAATATGGTTCCCAGGGATTTTGGGAAATGAATGGTTGCCAAAGCAAACACCACCCCCATGACACCCTCCATCCCTCCCTCCTTGTAAACAGTCTGTAATCGCTTCATAATAGGCTACACCGATGGGAAATGGTGATTAATACTGTTTACCACTAAGAAACTCCTGCTGCTTTTTTACCAAGGAGTCATTAGAGCCAGGTTATACTATGGATGTAGGGCTGCCTTCCTTAGAAATCCCAACTAAGAGAGTGTACTGCCTTCAGTTTCTGCTCTGTAATGGGACTAAGGTGAATGAAGCAAGGAGGAGGAGGTTTCCTGCTCTCTGTGGCACTTCCCTTCATAGCTCCACAAGCTCCTTAGAGATTAGTGAGCATTTGCAGGAGCAGAGGTGTAGGGCAGATACAGCTCTTTCATTTGTTCAGTGCTCACCAGTGAAGATTCCATCTCTTCTGGCGTCTGTTGAAAACAATGACACAGAACATTTCTTAACTGACATTGTAAACTGGGGAACTGGAACTAAAAGCCACTTCTTTGGTAAAATATTTGAGTTGAAGAATGTAATGGATTCAAGAGGGTTTTTCCTTTTCTGTGGTAGGATTAAGCCCAGGTTAACTGGGCAATTTAGAGGCTGTGACTAGAGCCTTGTGGAACATAATCTTGGTGCCCTGAACAGACAGAAGGCAAATTTGCCTTGTTCCCTATAAGATCCCTTATAGTGCCAGTGCTCCTCCAGGCAAATAAACGACTGTTTCTATGTGTCATATCAGCCCTTAGGAAACACTCCCAAGCTGGGCTGCTTGCTCTGTCTTATTTTTCCAAATCAATAGGATGCAGGCTGAACTCATGGAGAGAACCAAACAAATATGTTGTTGGAAACATCATCACAGACTCAGACAGGTTCCAGTCTGAGGCAGGAACCAGGAGCCCAGTCTTGATTTGTGCCCAAGCAACTGTGATGCCAATGGAAAGAATCCATCTGCTGGGACGTTAATTGTAGTTGCCTGCTCAGTGAAACTCCTGCAAGTGTGTCTTTTGAGAATGCTGAAATGTCTTTAAAGATTTCAGTGAGCATTAGAACTCATAGGGTCTTACTTCCTGCATAACACTAAACCACAAAATTTCAAGGCAAATCCCCTCTTCAGGCCCACAACTTCTCACTGAGACTTAATAAATTTCATGATGGCAGCATTTCACCCTTGCAGTAACACATCTGAGGGAAAATGGGTCACATGGTATCATGTGCCATCTCCTCCTTCTCTCTCTTTCTTTTCTTTTTTAAAAAATCTTTTTTATTACTCTGTGTGTGTGTGTGTGTGTGTGTGGTAAGTAGGGAACAAAAATGGTCCCACACATTTTTTTGGCCCACACCTTCTGTAGCACTTTTCTTAAATGACGCAATTAACTCAAGCCACAATAGGAGAATAGCGGTGTGCAACATGATGAAATACACGCAAGATCAAAGCTGAGATGGTTCCGAGCCAGAGAGAGGGAATGTGGGTCTGAACTTTCCCAGAGTCTGAAGGAGCTGGTTCAGCCCATTGTGAAAGTTCTGGGTAGATTCCAGGTGCACATTTTCCTAAAATGTGGAGATATTTAGATCATTATCTCTCATTTGAACTTAATACAATGAAACATCTTCCCTGTTCACTACTTCTGTAACTGGTTTCATGATTTTATTACACTTTTTTAAGAGACTTTTATGGCAGTGTGGTATTTGCTTGAATGTGAACGGGAACATCATGTTTAAAGATTGATGATGCATAACACAAGGTGAAAAGGGGTTCATAACCTTACATGGGATCTTACTCCTTTCTGGCAGTTCCAAACAACACAGCAGTGTCTGCCCAGCAGATAACATTTCTTCCAGCAGCTGCTATGAGAGAGTGAATTCCTAAGGGGCAGTAAGCCAAATCCACCTCTGTGAATAACAACCCCTACCCATTCATTAATGCATTATGTAATTAACATTGAGAATAACATTATGGGAATTAAACTTTTCTTAACGGTCTCCAGTGGAAGTTCTTCTTGTCATGGATTTATAGCTTTGTCAAATTTTAATTATTTGGACTGAAATTTTCCATGTTCATTCTCTGCTTCAGGCTTTTTTTCTTTTTTTCTTTTTTTCTTTTTTTCTTTTTGAGGGGGGGTTGGATTTTTTTTGGTGGGGTATTTTTTTTGGTAATTAATGTTTTAACAGTCTGGCCATTTCTGAAAAAGGAGATGGAGGAAAATAAATTACTCTTTTAAACCAGACAATTTTCCCTAACTGTTTTTCTTGAAACAGTGTAAAATCTTAAGGCTTTCAGGAGGAAACCTGAGAGGGAATGAACGGGGAGAGAAGGAGGTGCTGTTATATTGGATTTAAGCCCATGGACATGGCAATGTGCATGTGGTCTAGACACCAAAGTCTCTGCACTTCTGAGAAGTGCCAGTCTGTATTATAACTTTTTACATGGCAGGCAGATGAGTTGAAATTCTAAACAGAAGGGCATAACCACAAAAAATCTCAGCAGTATAGGTGGTCACAGCACTATTTGTTCTTTGAGCTATAGAAAAGTGCAACAAGCTGCCAGCCTCATGGAAGGTCATGGTTGTTAGTCTCAACTCCTCATTTTTTCAGTTTTCCATTTCAGTCAGCCCAATATCATTGCCTGTGGAGATAGATAGAGACCATTTAAAAAATAAGATTCTGGAAAGGTTTTCTAAAAGATGTGTACAGACTTAGGATCCCTTTTAAGATAATATGCCTTTTAGAAATATTGCACACTAAATCTAAGTGATTGATAGTGTTGAATGTACTGGCTTAAGCCACATTTCCTCCCAGAATCAGGAAGAGGAGCCGGGATTTTGAATATCCATATATTTTTTCTGGCTATCAGAGAATGTATGTATCACATCTCCCTTTAACCATCTGTTCTTGTACAATAACAACACACTACCTCTGCCAGTTGCTCCTTCAGTTCCCATGGCAGATAGCGATGTATATCCAAGATAGTGGGATTTGGCTGATGCATGAGGTTCATGCCCACCCCCCATCATGCCTTTTCCCTCACTAGTGTGAACCTACCTGGAGTAATTAAAGACCCAAATCTACTGTAGGGCTGGCTCCAGCTTGTCAAGTTTGCCAGGCAGCATGGAAGAGGACTCTGAAATGCTCTCACATCTGTCCTGGGTTACTTCCTCAGCATATTATCCATGGACTCCTCTTTCAAGCTACTGGTTACCCACAGCCACTGTCTGAAAACCATGAGGAAGCCACTCCCAATACAGGCTTGTTCCCTCAGGTGTGTTTTCTTATAGGAAGACTTGAAATAGGAGAAGGACGGATAATCCAGACTATTTCAAGAGCGCTTTTGTTAAGATCCTTATTTTAGAAATATTTCTTCTCTTGAACACTCTAAATTCCTCAAATCTTACTCTCTGATAAAGCAAATGTTTGTAGTAGCTGAAAATAGCTCTATGGCAAGTTAGAAGGCTGGGACTAGAAAGGATCACACTTGATTCTTCCCATGATTTTCTGTCACACTCCCCAGTCGGTGGAGCTGAAACCTCACGAGAGGCCTTTCTGCAGATTTGAAGTGACAAATGACAGTGCAGCTCTGGAGAGGTGGTTGCACACTCAACATGTTTGCACTCCCCATTAAATCAGTCAAGGCCTCTTACCAACCAGGATGTTGCAGTCTTTAAAGTAGATTCTATTCTCCAAACTCTGCTGTGAACAAAACAGGTGCAGCAACGTTTTTTGGGTTTTTTTCCCCAAACTGATTACCTCAATTATTCTCTTTATTATATGAAACCTAAGGAAAAGATGAAGTGCACTAACTTCTGGCCACTTGGCAGTTTCAGGTCAACCATCTGAAATTAGGAATTGATGCTGGTTGCTTTGTACAGTTCCATGGGAAGATTTATGTCTTTATGTACCCAGTGCTGATGGAATAAATTAAACTGGGCGTGTAAAAGAAATAAAGATATACTCAGCATTTGAAAGCTGGTTTCAATGCTACATGGAAGAGTGTGGCAAATATGCCATAGACATGCAAATATATCAGACTAGGAAAGAAAGCCTGGGTAACTTATCCTTAAAGCTGTGACACCTCACCCCAGTGCCCTCTCATTCCCAGAAAAGTCTTCTAAGCTGCTGGGGACAAAAATTCTCAATGCAGACAAAAAAGCATACTGGGCTTCACAGAGACCATCAGATTTTAGAAATGGACCTAAAATAAGACTCAGTCTCTATCCCATCCTTCTTTCAAGATGAATTATGTTGCCCCAGCCAAGGAGAAACCAGTTTTGATTCGCTCCACAGTTTGCTTTTCATGGGAGGAATGTGTTTGGTTGAAATCTAAACTGGAAGATTTTGGGTCCATAGGGTAGAGACTCTAGGAGGAGCATGCAGGCAGTGTACGGTGTTGGAAAACTGCTGTGGCTTTCCTTGCAGACTCTCTGGCAGAATCACCTAGACTGCACTGTGCTTACACCATGAAGGGCTTTTCAGTAAACATATTGGCACACTGGTATTATTTTAATTTTAATTTTGAACAAGGGACTGCTCAAGGAAAGAGACTAGACTTAAACAGATCATCTTTCCTCCAAGCTTGCTGCCAGCAGGAAGAGAAGTTGGTTTTCATTCATGCCCATTTGGCAAGCCAGGTCTGTGACTTAACCTAGATTATGTGTTCAGAGCTATGTGCAGGATTTTAGTCATTCTTCTTGCACTGCTTGTACAACATTGGTCACTTTTGCCCAGACATTCCCCAAGACATGAAAAGACCTCCATTTTGCAAAACTGTCAACATTCCAAAAAAGTCACCAGACACATCAGGGAAAGGAGGAATTTAATACCCATGTCTTGCCCAAAAAATACAAAACAGCAGAAGGTATGACAGGTTTTTTTCTGCATTTTACATTAAGGGCCCGTTCAGAAGCTTTGGTCCCATGTAAGACTTGAACCTGAAACATGCTGCCTCATGCAAGAATTTTGCTATTTGAGACTCCTTGTTGCAAATACATTTCTTTGTCAATGATTCATAGCAGGTTCTTTCTTGGATGACTTGCATTTCATTTTTTGCGTTCAAATGTATATGTTGTGTGAGTCCAGCTGTGAAGTCATTGAAATAAATAGTCCTTTTCCCTTCTCTGTTCATGGGCAATTTGTTACTGGGATTTATATCTGCTCTGATTGGGCAGCTTGGCCACATGATTAATTTTAAACTCACTCTTTGTTGGGTTCTCTCTAAATTTACTAGTTTCCAGCCTGAAACTGGTTTCATCCTTTCAACAGGTAAAAGAATGCCAAACCTTGTAGGATTGGATAAGCACAGGACTGAACACAGTCATTTGCTGGAACATTTAATGAGGAGCAAAGAGAAAAGGAGTGAATCAAAAGGAAATTGCTGATTAATACCAAAGTGTATGCATAAAAATACATGTGTATGACTCATCCATAAGAGAGAGACTCCAAATAAATTCAACTTGCTTTTTAAAAAGTGAGAAGTAGAAGGACTGTCTTGGAAAATAAACTAACAATCACTTGGATGCATTCAGATCAATCTGATTCCCACCATCTGCTGAGGCTTTGTGGGAAATGCATCAAATTCTCCTTCCTTATACTTTAATTTTGCAATCTTCCTGCTCATAAGGCTGCTCCTTAGATATGTCAAAAGAATGTAATCTGTGCCTAAGGACCAAGACATGCCAATGCCCAGATCATCCATTCAGTGTCCTTGCTAAAGAAATAATAGGGACAAGGCAACGTGAGTCAGACTTGATTCCCACTGGATGGTAAGGTTATCACAAACTTTTGAAGACCACAAGAATTTTAGAGACAAAAGCAGAGGCTACAGCATGGGTGCACTAGAATCAGTTGAGTTTTAAGATTGATATGAACTTGTCATTTACAAGCTTGCCCCATAAATAATAAAAAAGAAAAGTGTACTGGAAGAACAGATAGATGCATCTACTACCTAGACTCTGCTTTCAAGCCCATCCAAATAGCAAAAGTGCCAAAAGACAGCTACTGAAAAATATCTTAATAACCTGGTAATTTCTTAGGACAACTCTTAGGGAATCTGAGGAGGAAGTGGATAGCCAGGTTTGCTGACTCTTAGACTGCTCAGTGAGATTGGAAATTTTGATCAAAATGAGCATTCTCAGCTTTCCCCTGTCAGTTATCTCATAATTCAAGAAGTGGTATCACTGGAGAGTGACATCAAAGCTGAAGGCACAGGGAGAGGAAGAAATGAGGGATAGGGCATGACATAAACAAGGAGAAAGCTGTCCTGTCTTTTACACATTAGAATCTATAAGTCTTGTCTGAGGACTGTAATATGTCTACTGCCTGGCAGTGGAAACAGGCAAACTACTTCCATGAAAAGTTCAAAAAAGCGGTCTTGTGGTCACAACACCTTCTCCTCCTACCTCTTCTCCAACAACTCAAATGGAATTTTTTTATCAAATCTGGAGATGTCACCCCCCAGTGACATATTTTTTTCAGTTGTAAGGTGACTGCACATATTAGAGGATGTAAGAGATTAAAAAGGGCTTACTTTTTGGACAGCAGAGGCTCTCAGGCTCTATTCTGAGGTGAAGAAATACAAAAAGTGGGGCAAAAGTCATGAGACGGGCATGGTCTTATTTACATGAGAGAAAACACTAAAAGTGATGATGAACTGAAGTGTCCGTGACAGAGCCTTTCTCAAAAGTCATTGACTATAATAAGTCCTCAGTAAACCTCCAGAACTGCAATGGTTATTTGAGTGAGTATTTGAATAGAACATTTACATGGAGGCTTAATCTCCTGAATACAGAGTTAGTAATCTCAGAACAATTTGAAGGAATGTATAAGATATATGGCAAAGGGCACATTCTGATGTTTGTCCCAAGAATAAGCCTCACAAAACTACCAAGTGTCACTTTTCCTGTAATTTGCTATGTTTTAATATTATTCCATTTTCCCTTGAGCCATCCTTGAGCTGACATTAATGGGATGCACTCCATTAACCTCCATGAAGCCAAGGCCTTCAAAGCTCTTAATCTGACAGTGTTTTACTTTACTATGGGGTGTAAATCAGCTTTAATGCCAGGACTGGAGGCACTGTAATCTAAGCCTGGAAAAGTTAAAAGGGTGTTGCAATGCATGTAAAATCTATATGAAATAGAAGGATGCTTTTTTCCCCTGAAGGAAAGAAAATGCTTTATTGGTTAAGCACTCTGATGTTTCCTTGGAAAGGCTGGTGGTGGCTTTTCTTTTATTTTTTAAGAGAAAAAACAAGTACAAATTACTTCTGCTAGGAAATACCAGCCAATAATTGGTAGATGTAATTCTGCAAAGTGTTAGTGGCAAAATCTTTCTGCAATGTGCATCAGGCCAGCTTTGAGGCCAGTTCCTTCCGGGTAACCCAAACAAATCCCACAGCACAATGCTGCAAACCATTCAGACTGTCTCCTGCCTCCTGTCTCAGAGGCTGGCTTGCATAGGAAAGTGTTTCACTTCTCTCACCCACCTCAGAAACTTAGCTTCTGCCACTAAATGGCCAAGATGGTTTTGAGATATTCCGTTAAGGCCCAAAGCCACTGACCTCAGTGCTACTGAATTTCAGGCAAGACGTCCCTTCTGGTTTCACTTCTCCTGAGCAGTCTGAGCTCAGAGGCTGTAATTGTGGGTTACAGGCATAGAAACAGTGAGCACAAGAGCAGATCCTTGCAGAAGGGAGCTTTTGAATGTGATAGGAAGGGAAATGTCTGGATTGAACTTGATTTTAATTTTTATAGCCGGCACCAATGGATATTTGGATTCTTTTACTCTCTTATAAAGACTCCATTTGTCCACTGAGTGGGGGGGGGGAGGAAGAGTGCTAATGAGTGACTTGGAACATCAGCACTAGAAGTTGGAAAGAAATGGTGTCCAGCTCCATTTTAGAATGGCTGTTCTAAAGAAATGCTGCAAAGGATTAGCTTTGATATTTTAGACTTCCAGGGAGGAAACCAAATTAGCATCAGAAAGGAAGATGTGTGGGTTGCTTCAAGTACAACTGATGGGTTTAATGTTAACATTATGAGATTCATGCCAGAAATTTTAACTGCCACAGAAACCCAACAGAGGGAATAGGTAAGGTGCCCAGGAAAGGGCACTGAGAATATGAACTGGAGTCCAGATGGCTCTTCCAAAAGAGAGACTGGGAAATCATCCTGGCAAAAAACAATCCCTGTCTTTGCTCCCTCTTTACAGACAGAGCTACAGCTGAAAATTAATGCAATTAGCTGGATGACCTAGAAAAAGGCAAAGAGAGCCTCTCTTTTCAGAGAGTTTCTTGTGGCTGGACCAAAGTCCCATTCAGGAGAAGCATCCAGCAAGAATTTCACAGCTTACTGAAAAGTGGTTCAATGCAATGTGGTTGAATTGAATGCAATGTTTCACATTAGTCCTGTGCTCAATCTGAGCCAATCACTTTCCACCCAGTGACTCCAGGGAGTCCCTAACTTAACGAGGTAGTGAATCTTGATTGGGATTCTAAGGGATGGGAGCCGTGCAACACAAAGTAACATTCAAAATGCTGAATTTCTTAAAATCTGTGTCATGAATGCTAATGACACAATATGACAGAATAACTTTCCACTACCTGTGGTCTCAGACAGAAACAAGATTCACAGTTCAGAGAAATGTTTCCAATTATGACAGCATCCACAGGGTTAAGATGCCAGTCATCCCAGAGTTATTTGTAGCCCTGAATCATTTCCCTCTTTTAAGAACTATTATTTCTCTTTCATAGTCTGGCAGAAAAAGCCCAGCATCTAGACCCCAATCTCTGCTGTCCAAAAAAACTCCCTAATTCCTTGTCCTTGTTTCTCTTCATGGTCTCATCAACTCATACTGTTTTGCCCAGCCAAGAAGGCACACACAAATGAGGGAGTCTACTGTAACAAGACCCCATGAATCTCTTATCCCTAAAGAGCTTTAAAGCCATTTTCCCTCCTCCAGGGACTCAAACGCAGCATCTCCAAAAAGCACTTAGCCTCTGCCAGCCTCGGTCCTGGGAACTTGAGTTTATTCACAAACTCACATGTTCCAGTTGACAGCATTAAGCAGTGTCTGCCAAGCTAACTGGCCAGTGAGTGAATTTTTTTATTAAAAATAAATAATATTTTTTAAGCAAAACTCAGTGAACTATATCTTCACCTTTGAAATAGGATGGATATCAGATCTCTGGGTTGGAATTCACTCTTTACCTGTTGGACCTTCCAAAATTAACACATATCACCCCTCTGCTTTAATCATATCCTAATGTCTTTGATGGTTTTTGATTTTTCTCTCCTAATGGGTACGGAAGAGAAAACTTTTTTTGTTTTTACAAAACCTCTAGAGAATTGTTTTTAAGTTTGAGTACAGTAATGCAGACAGGTTTCTAAGATACGTGCTTCAAATACACGTTAATGTTCTTATTTGAACGCCTACGAAGTTGGCCTGATATATAAAGATACAAGATGTACTGATACATGTGCCAGTTGTGTTTGATACAAATCTAGAAATCAAGCTGCAAGCATTTTGTTTTGAATCTCTGGGCCAAAATGTAGAGACCTTATACCTAGGTACAAATGAAGCCTGTTTCCATTCAAGTCTTCTTTTAGTATTTTTTTTTAATAAACAATTAAGAGTTTTCTTAGACAATAAAAACAATTAATTTACCTAAATGGGGATTTGCAGTGGTAATTTAAGAACCTGAACCAAATTTCACCACAAGAATAGGTGAAAGAATGAGTTTTACTTGAATGAAGTATTTTGGTTAGTCTTACACTGAAAATTTGAATTAAAAGGCGAGCATCTGAAAAAATAAATCTTTACCAATTATTTCAATTATTTGTTTTTAATAATTTTTCAAAAATGTTTTAAGGGCAGTTTCTGATCATTAAAAGCATTTTACTTTAAGAGCATCTAATTTTTTTTTTTTCCCACTTTGGAACCAAGCAGGTACCTGCTGAGACGTCTGTTTGTCCCCACTGCATCCAAAGGAGCTGATATTTTCTTTCCTGTGAGATTCAAGCCCAGGCTTTCCTGAACCAGAGAGGGTAAATAGCCAAGAAAAAGGGTTCCTGGTAATGAAGAGGGGAAACAAAAAGCTTTTTAAAAAAGTTTCTACAATCTTGTCTTGCTGACTGTTTGTAACATGTAATAGAGTTTTTGAAGAGTCTTTAAAGGAAGTCATTCAATTAAGTTTGCTGTGTCACTTTCCACTTCATGAGTTTTTCAGAAAAGTCTGAGAACAGCTGAGTAAAACATAGTGAGCTTTGAAGAATGTATAATGCATCACAAGAAGGAAACATCTTTGCCATCCAATTCTGGACTCATAATTTAGCTAATCTCACCCTGTTTGGAAGTTTCCAGATGAGGTGTGACCATAGTCAAATTTCACCTTCAACCCCCCCTTTTTACCAGCATAAAAACTAAGTGACTATTACACATCCAGCATGCTGATAAACCTCCCAGGAGTTTCAGAACAAGTATCACAGATGAGAAAACAGATCCTTGTATATTAAACTGTTATTCTGAGGTGATGTGGTAAAATTGCGGCTGAAGACTGATGTAGGATTTCTGAAACCTTAGGGTTAAACTTAAAGGGCAGAGTGATTGGTGCTGGACAAGATGTGCATGAACTGGTGTTGTCAAGATCAAATCAATGTTCTGCAGTTTAATTTCCAATCAAATGTTACTGAATGTATTGTGTGGGGGTGTATGTAACTGCATGAATGTAACGCATATACATAAATATGACAGATTTCTAATTACTAACTTCCTACTTTCTCAAGCAGTCTGGGACCATTCACTGTGAGGAGGAAGGACAGAGTTTGAAGCCAAGTTTAGGTTTTCTTCAGTTAATATGACTGTGTAAGGTTTTCTAGCTACAGAGCTGGGGTAAGACCTAGAAGTTGTCCAAACACTGCTGAATCAAATACAGAGGCCTTCCTTAAAAAAAGAGAAATAGCAGGCAAGGAACAATAATGTCAACATAAAACTCAGATAATGGCTTTTTATTAATGTATATCATGAACATTACTGCAGAATTGAAAATCCTTCCCTCCACTGTTTATTGCTGTTTCAGAGGTGGGGGTTGAGGGGAAGAGGCATTACAGTTATATCAAATAGAGCCATTTGAAGGCATTCTGGAAGGTACTGGTTTCTCTCCTGTTCTTTGCCTTCCTCTTCTGTTTATTCATTCATCCATATTCAGTCCCTTCCTCTGTGCCTAAGACTCTATTTATCCGTAAGTGAACATAAAATCATGGAAGGGACCCATCAGGATTGTCAAGTCCAGCTCCTGGTCCTGGAGTCACACCGTGTTCCCAAGAGCATTTTCCAAATGCTTCCTGAACTCTGTCAGGCTTGGTGCTGCGGCCACTTCCTAGGGAGCCTGTCCCAGTGCCCAGCCACCCCCTGGGTGAAAAACCTTTTCCTGATATCCAACCTAAACCTCCCCTGCCTCAACTTCATCCTTTTTCCTCAGTCCTGTCACTGGGCATGAGAGTGAAGAGATTGGTCCCTGCCCCTCTACTTCCCTTTATGAGGATATTGAAGCTTGATGTCTTTTTTATATTGTGGTGCCCCAAACTGCTCACAATACACAAAGTGTCCTGTACTGGCCCCACTGCTGTAACCAGAAAAAGATATGACCCCAGGGACTCTGAAAGTCCTTATAAGAGTCCTTGGAGAAAGATAGTGAACTGATCAATGTCCTTGCTGATAAGCAGAGAATCTGTAAGTCTCTTGCCAGAGAGGAGCTAGAGAAAGAGGACAGTTTTCAGTTGTGTCAGGTCAGGCAGCTCAAGTCTGAATATCTTCAGATATGCCTTGGCTTTCCAAGTAAATACCATTTAGTCTCTGCAGCTTCTGAGGATTTTTAACTCAGATTCTGACCTTAGGCTAGGTTCTTTTCAGTCCTGATCCAAAATAACTCTGCTGATTTCAGTAAAGTGAGTCTGGATTTGTGCCACTCAGTGCAAAATTGGAATTTGTCCTCTTAGAGACTAGCTGTCCCAGCAGAGTCTATGTGTGGTGCTCACTTAATCACTGAGAATAAAGCACAGCAAGCTGGGGGTGCCATGACCTTCTTACTGCCTCCTTTGTGTCACCCAAAGCAAAAAGGGGTCCTGCAAAGTCAGCCATCCAAAGCACAGAGCTGGCTATAAACAGTCCAAAAGAGGCTGTTTTCCCAATGCAAGGGAAAAAACTGCTTGGGCCGCTCTGAGATGTATGGATTATGTTTAGTCTACATGCTTAAAAATAATAATAATAAAAATATTGTTCACACCAGAAGGAATTTACAGGCTTAGAACATCATGGAAAGCAACTACCTTAGTCTGCAGAGTAAAAATATTCCAGAGGAATCCAAATAAGCTGCTCCTCATCCTATTAATTCATCAAACTTGGCCATGCATCATTGCTTAGTGCAGCACCCTTTCCTAGGCAATAATCTTCCTCTTCATAGTCAGTCATGAGCTGTGAGAGATTCCTCCCAGCCTGTGTGAACTCAACTGGCATGGGACATTAGCCAAAAGGCCAAATTTTCCTCATGACATTCAAGATCTCAGATACCAAAGACCCTCTTCCAGCAGCATTAGTCATAGGGTGCTGCACTGTTACTTATATGAGGCTCAGATCCTCAGTTCCCCTTTCATGGGGAAGGGGAGACATCTGAAATCACACCCTTAGGAGGATCAGGTCGCTCTGAAGCTAGGCATGTTGGCCTCAAGATAATTAGGCCAGACACACTTCAATGGCAAATCGTATTTTTCACAGTCCGAGCAGCCAGACATGTTTACCTCAATTCCCAGGATAAGCAGAAGTTAGAACACTGAGACACTCACCATCATTCAGCTTAGAGGCTTAAGCTCTTTGCTGGGAGCTAATTTGGGAACACTAGGCAGCATGTCAAGGCTGTCTCAGCACCGCCATGTGCAGCTGCAAAAAGCCATTCAGAATTGCAGCTGGATGCCTTTTGCCTCATCTAAACAGCTGCCATAAATATTCCCATCTGACTCCCTTCATGTTGGGACAGCAGGCTAAAGAGTTAACAACACTAATGTCAAGATCTGGAGTGGACTTTTGGATACTCTTTATAAGAACGATAACTTTTATTCTCTAGTATTTATCTATTGAATTTTGCGCCTGTTTGCAAAAGGAAATTCCAGGATGGAAACTTCTATTTGTGAGTCTAGATAATCCAACCATTCCACAGTGTCTGTCACAATTGTTACTAGACACATAGCATTAAGTTCTGGACATGTCTTTGAAACTTTTAGGTGATATGACCTAATTATTTATTCTGGAAAGAAAAATGCACCAACTCCTCTAAATTCACTTTGTGGATGCTCATTTATGAACAAGGAAAGTCCAGGTGAATTCACTCTGGGATTTGCACCTCTGTGTGCATAGAAAGACAAACTCACTGCGAAGTAAGTGGGAAAAACTCCACTGAGATCAATGGCTCCACCATCACTGATTCTAGAGCCTGGCTACATATGTGCAAAGTGTCAATCATTCTCATTTTAGAAACCTACACCCATTCTATAGCCAAAAAGTATAAAGTCAGCCAAAGGAAATCCTACCCCTCCTTGAGTGTGGGTTAAGTGGCTTTGCCAAGGAGACAAGCACAGTTTATAGAACAAAAACCATTATTTTCTGCTGAACACAGAGCTTCTGTTTAAATGGATGTATGTTCATGAACAGTATGGATTGCCCTACAGTCTCCTGAAACACATGGAGTTGGAATAAAACCCCTTCAAGTTAGGGGTTTGTTGTGATCTCATTGTTCTCATTGTTCTAGAGCCACCACAGGGCACATTCTCTACAGCTGGGCTGTTCAGTGCCAGGGGGTTACCTGCTGCTCTATCCCAGGTAGACCTCCAGGCTACCTAGAGGCAGAAGAGAGAAGCAGCATTCCTCTGGGGAACAAGTTCACATCATTAGTCATTGATGTTCTGCCTGAAGATCAGAGTGGCTGGCAGTCAGCAGAGAGCAATACAAGCAAATAAATTATAGCATTCACCAGCAGCTCAGTGGGTAGGGAAGCAAGCTAAGACCCTGTGTTTCCCCTTCACTCCTAGCTCAGCTCTATTGATTATTCCAGAACCACAGCTCTGACCAGTCAACAGGACAAGGGTTGTTTTCATTTTATCATGTTGAGTATTTCACTCAGGCACCAACTGTGAAGTTATTCCTGAGCTCTTTAGATCTGCTGCATGAGCCTGGGCTAAGAAAGTCATGCTTCATTTACATAGGAGCTAGAGTCATTGGAATTTTCTATGAAAATATGTATCTGGTTTTAACTTCTTCTGGGATAAGAGTCCAGAACATTAAATCTGATAATTTATCAATAGCTTCACAGAACATGCAACCAGAGTATACATTTCTTTGGATGACCCCTGACTTTTTTCATGCTCACCAAAAAAGCCCAACATTTCTATGAGGGTCAAAGATCCATGATGCTGCAGCTTTCAAACAGCAGTGTGATGTGCAGGGAGGCATTACAAATGTGTTCACCTGGAAAAATCTGTGTTCACTATAACACTGGGACCGAAAACGCTTCAATTTTACTCTTAATCTTTCATCTGATTTTCTCTATTCTCCCATGCTGGGGTAATAGAGAAATCCCAACCACAAATAAAGCCAGTCTTCTCCCAGACACCTATCTCATTTTGTCCCAGAGTTGGTCCTCTGGAGCTGAAGGTGTGGGCATGGTTGTAGGTGTCTGAGTGTGGAGAGAGGTAGCCACAACTCTGAGCTGTAATCTCAGCCACTAAAGATACTGACTTTTGTTTACCATGGGTCCTGGCATATACATATCAGAACGAGCTCAAGCATCTTAACTTCAGTACACAGAGCTGCCAGGAGACATGCTGTGACTGAACGCAGAAGACTGTGCTCTAAGGACTTCTTTTGACCCTGGAATGATGGCAGAAGATTATTTTGACCTCTTCATTTGTCCCAGCCTTGGTGCTGTAGAGCATAAGATAATACTTTGCTACAGATTATAGTTTCATACTATTTGATAAACAGGAGTCTATTTTTAGGCCATAGAATTGCCTAGGGCACTTGTGAAATCTCCATCTCTGAATGGTTTTAATAGTAGGTTAGACAAATCATCTCAGCAAAGGCAATCTTGCCTTGAGGCAGGCAGATTCCCTCATGTCTGTTTTATATGACTCAGTATACCATGGAAGAAAAGAAACTTAAGCAATAAATTGGCAATACTTGCATCTATTTTGCAGCAGGCAAACAGTACTGTTTGGGGACAGATGGAGATAAAGGAAACAGGAGAAGAGCTGAAGAAATGATGCACCAGAGAAAAAACACTGACAAAGAAAAAATGAGTAGAAATTAGATTTCTGACAAGAATTTGGAAGCAAATCAGTGGTGCCTCTTCCTCATTTAAGAGACTCAGCAAAGGCAGGATCTAACAAATACGGAATTTTAACACACTGATTCAAGAAACATATCAGATCCCCCTCCTTTGAACCAGCCACCTCCACAGAAAAGTGAGTGAGCAGCTTATGCTGGGTTGACACAGGCAGTGCACTTTTAACATTTAATCCATATACATACTGAGCATTTATACCCTCTCATCCATCCCCTGTTCTGTTCAGTTTAGCTTTTCCTTGATGCTAAATATCAGCAAAACCACAGCTACAAAACTAGCTGGAATCCTTGTGTCCTTCTATTTCTGTTTGCTACATCTAACACTTTGTTCTTGGGATATGACATGGGATTTTTTGGATCTGAGCTTGTTCAACCCTTGGGACAAATGGGAGGAGAGATCAGCAAATGGCTGATCATGATGTGAAAGTCATACAAGCAGGTTCAACTCTTTTTGCAGGTAATGTTCACTTTGATTTTCAGCTCTTTATAAGACTCTTTTTTAGCCTGATACAGGGAGACACTCATACTTTCCAGGTCAAGGGTGGAGCAAAAAGGGTAGTAAGATTTGGAGACAGGTTTTGTAGTCTGCTCTGATGATGCTGTAGGGTGGGGAGATGGGACTCTGTTTTAGCTGTTTCACTTTCCTCCAGGTTGGCTGCACTGTCTGAGCCCTCTTGGATGAGGGCTTTGCCAGCAGTCTCCTGCTCTGTCCCACTGTGTCGACAGACCCTGCTGCGCTTAATTAAGAGCTAGACACTGCAGACAGCAGTATAGTAGTCCCCAGCAGTATTACAAAGGAGCACATGTGTAAGGGAAAAGAGAGCATTTCCCATGCAAACCAGGGTTTGCATGCTCTGCCAGGTCAATTACAAGCTTTTTCAGCCACAGAGGAAACTGCTCTTTCTTCCTTTTATTAAAATGGCTGCTCCATCCCATTGTGGATTGAAAGAGCTACTTGGCTGCCCTTGCATCCCAGCTGACCTCCAACCACAAGCCTAGGCCTTTACCAGAAAGGAGGGGGAACCATCAGTTGCTAAATGAAGACATTGTCCTCCTGATTATCTCTTTGTTGCCAGTGTTGTGTGAGGTTATAGAAAGGAAGAGAGCAGTTCCAAGATGGCTGTGGGTGAAACAGTGTGTCCCAGCTTGGATAAGGATTTTTTTCTAGCTCTGCTCTGTCAGGAAGAGCTGTACATATACATGAGGCATGAATTTTCTGGAAAAGAGTGTTCTCCCCTTCTTCTCCTGACAACACCATTTAGTGAAGCACACCATTTCAGCCCATGTGTCCCAACAACATGTTGTGTCTGGAGGCCTCTACCAGTTTCTTTCCTTGTCTGAGTTTGGATTAACCTGGCCATAATCTAGAGAATCAGTTTGGAGAAGGCTTTTAGCAATACGGGCAGGGAACAGGTATCAGTGACTGAGGTTTACTGAAGTAAGGAGAAAATAGGACATTCAGAGGTATCTGGGTCAGGATAATGAAGGTGTCCCTATAGGAAAGAAGGCATACATTACATGGCCTGGTCTTCTGCTAGTTGCCTGCAATGACAAAAAGAAGTTTGGTGGATTAGTTTGTGTGGGAGTGTTTCAGGAGACCTGGAGGATCTGCCAGGAGCAAGGTTCAGATCAACAGCAAGACTGGAAATCTTGCACCAGTGAAGTCTGCAGAAAAGCTCCAGCTGGTCTCACTGAGAGCTGGACAATATTTTTGGTCTTTCCTTGACCCTGAAAAAAGGGTCTAATTTGTCTAGTGAAAGATACGCTCTCACCATCATCTACTGACTTACCTACCAGCAGGGAATTCAGTGCTAAATATTTGGAGAACCAGTTAATCTGAGAGGAGTATTCTTTACTTGGTTGGAACTCTTGACCCTGGTGTATAGAATTTCTGTCTGTGAAGGCTAGAGGATAGGGGGTTATTTTGGCCTTGGCAACCAGTTGTTTCTTTTTTTGTGTATGTTTTAATTTTTGTTCTTATCTTCATGTCATTCCTCCTGACTTTGGTGTCTTCATTGCAGCAGCTTATCCATTTAGCTTGGTACTCTCTTAAATGGGTAGTGTATCCATCTCACTTCAGGCTGGGAGGGTCTGCTCTTTGTGGGATGCAGAATGTGCTCTCTGGCTCAGTGGTCCCTGAGTTAGCAAACCACCTCAATCTTCATGAAAGTGTACTGCAATATTGGACTACTCCACTTTTTCTGAAGATGTATCATACAAAGATGGCTCTCTATTTCTGTCACTACTGACCTTCCTGAATTTGAGAATACTTGGGGGAAGATATAATGGGTTCAAATTACTTTTTGCTGTCAATTTGCATACCTTCTGCCAACGCGTACTATCACTCACTGTCCAAGCACAGTGAATCATACCTTGCAAAATGCCCCTTCAGTTTCTAATTAGCACATTCTGGTTGAGAAGCCTCAAAATTTTCATATTATCTTGTAGGAAACAGGTTAATGTTAGTAAGGCAGACACTGTATCTGGGGAACAGAGCTGCAAGAAAGGGCCTCCACTTTGCCAGCTGCCGAGTAACGTGACCTTAAGAGGGAAATAAATTGTTGTTACAGTTTCTGTGATGATTTGGTTGTTTTGGGCTAACCAAAGTGTAATTTGTTACACAAAGTATAATTTACAGTTTTACTTTGATGTGATACTTCTTGTTCCTTCCCTACAGAAGTTCACTGTGCTGTTCAGGCCATCTTCTCCCCACTAGTATTTCCTACAATTCTTTCCATCGTCATCCATGTTTTGCTGTTGCCAGCAATGGTTCCCTACAGCTTCAAAACATGGGCTTGGCTTTTAGGACTTCAGCCTGAGCCCATTATACTAAGGAGTCCTTTTTCCCCTCCACTATCCCAGGCCCATGATGAAATGCAATTTGCATCGAAGGACAATATCTGAAGTAAACATTCCCCACTGAGTATTTTCAAAGAGGCTTAGATGTACTCCTTGAAAGACAGCAGTGGTTGCTCCAGGGCTTTCCAGTCTGTCCTCTGGAACTGATCTACACACACAACATGGCCCAGAAACATGGGATTAATTGAATGTGTTGGTTTCCATATGCCCACAACACAAAGGGACCCAGTGTCTGTCATATGCATGATGATCCATGTATTAAGCTCCTGTCATTACAGACACCAGCTATTTACTCCAGTGTCACTCTGAGGCTCTAGCAGCTGCTCAATTTCCTTTTGGGCAGGCCTGTCTCTTGCTTTCCACTGCTATTTCATCTCCAGTCCTGCCCATGGGAGGGATGAGTAAGTGATGGGGAGGAGGTGGGCAGCAATGGCTCTGACAGAGGCATGTTTATGCTGGACTTTCATGTTGTTCCTCTGTATCCAATGGAGAACAGTCCATCTCCCCTGCACACTGAGAGCTGCATAAAGCATCTCTGTGTGTTTGGAGGGAAAGGCTGAGTTGTGCTGATATTCCAACCGGTTCATCATGTGCAATTGGGAGGCTCTGATGTACTCATTCCTTTCTACCACCCTCACTGACTCAGATCTCCTGCCTGTCTGTGATGGGATTGAGCAGTCTTGGCTCAGCTCTGATGCAGAAACCCATATACAGGCCTGAATCTCTTTTCCTTTTGTTAGTACTTCAGCACCTCCAAGGTATAGTCCATGTTATAACAGAGCACTAGCTTCAAATCTGAAGAAGTTCTCTGTGTTATTTATGTCCTCTCAGCAGGGCTAGGAAAATTGCTTCTTGTGGCACCCACTGGGATCCAAGAAGCGAAAAAAGAGTGATGCTGACACCCACTTTCCCAGATACACAAAGAGGGATTAAAACACTCTGTCCCCAACTTTTTCATGTTTTTAAACTGTGGAAATGTAATTTTTTTTCCCCAGAGAAAATTTTTCACATGGGATTTTTTTGCAAGTTTACACATTTCTTTTTGGCTTTGCCACACTGTTCATTTGTGGTTGTTGTGTATTAATGAAAAAATTACGAAGATAAAAATTAGTGTTCTTTGAAACATTTGGCTTCTCCTGTTCAAAGAGCTCTTCATTTTGGATTTTCTGTCCTGTCTTATGCTTTAAAGTACTCAAGAGTGACACAAGTTGATCTATTTCAGAAGAGATAAAATATTTCATTGATACAAAGTGTGTTTTCCCATGTTTTGCGCAGAAACTGGGATGTAGTTCTTCTTCTTCTTTCCTCTATTGTTTTTTTCTTTGTGTCAGAATCTCCAGGAAATAAGAAAATCCCCAGAGTACTCCAGAGCCTTTGCTGCTGACACACACATGTTTACTAGATTGCAGTGCATTTCAAGATCCTACTGAAAACTGTCTCTTTTCTGAACATTTAGTGGATGCACTCCAGCCCACATCATGGCTTCTTACCCCTCTCTCCCACCCCAAATTGTCATTATCTGGCCTCTCCTTGTTGCTGTTACTACTCTGAAAGGGAACTGCCCAAATGACAGGTTTTCTGTCCTTTCTCCACATTGCTTTGCTTGGACCTCTGTGCCAGCAGTGCTGCCACTGGAAAGAGTTCCTAGTCCCTTTGGTTCCTTGTCTTTACCCACAACGGAGTCTGGAAAGTATCTTGTAATATGTTCAGCAGAGTGTGGGGGAATAAAGGGAAGAAACCAGTCACTTCTGGTCACAAGGGATAGCCTGATTTGCCAAAAACAACCAGCCTAGACGGGATTCCCATTCCAAGCTGGATGTGATGATTCAGAAAATGGAGCAGATAATGAGCTGTTTGTGATCAGATCCTGTTTGTTTACTCTGCTGCAGAGCTGTGAATGGCCTGTTCATGAGAAGTGTCCTGGACTCCGACCTTGTAGAGGACACTTACCTGTGATAAGCAGAGCAGAACCCAAACCTCCACCTCTGCAGAGGAAAACACCATTTTCCTGCAAAGGCCACCTGACAGTTGCCCGTCCCAGGAGGCCACACAGAGGACACTTGGCTGCATGGCACTCAAATGAATCCCTGCTGTTAGAACACTGCATGGAATACCCCCAAGCCCTAACACATCAACTGGCCCAATACTCAGTTTGATGAAAGGCAGAGCAGATATTTTCCTTGAAACCAGATTTCTAGCTGGAGTGAAAGAAAAAGAACATGTTTTCCCTTTCCTCCTCTGTGCTGGCATCTATCCAGACAGCAGCCAATGAAAGTCATGAAGCAGTTTTGGGGAACCGAAATACTTCCTACATGAGAAGCTGAAACAGGCTACTCTATTCTAACACAGCCTTTAAGAGTCTTCTCATCTAATTCTAGTTTGAAATATTCTTTTTTCAGGCAAACATCCAGCCTTGAATTAAACCTTCCACATGATGTAGATACCCTCTCTTTTAAATTATTCCCTGTTTTCTCCTTGTTATATTTTGCTATACTTGTGGCAACTTGACTGAAAAATCCTCCACTACAATGTTAGCATATGCAGTTTATTGTCACAAAATACAAGAAAGGACAAGCACTTAGCAGGATTCAACCATGGGAAATACGACATGTCTTCCCAAATTTCTTTGTCTCCAATGGTACATTCCAAGGAGTCCTTCCATGAAGGGACATAGTTCATTTCCTTCAAAAGCTGGAGTCAGGGTAGTTTTTCAGAGGCTAATTCTACCAAATGCATGTGTTACATTGCTTGAAAAAAGGGAAGGGGAATTCCCTTTTATGAAAAGAAAATGAAATTTGGCAGACCTCAGAAATTTGACATTGTGAGATTCTGAAGAAATATTTAGGGAATTTTGCTCTTGGGATATTGAGGTAAATGGGGAGGAGAAAGGAACCAGCAGTAAAAGAAATAGGAAAAAGAAAAAATAATTCTGAAGGAAATTCAAGTGGGGGTGGTTTAGTGGCAAAGCAAGCAGTTTCACTTTGAAGACTGAGTGTTCTGTTTTATACTTTAGAGAGCTGATGAAACAGGCACCAATCCTAAGAGATTCTAGTACTGATTAGCGAACTTATACATTTAAAAAGCGAATTTACAAGAAATTTTCTATTATTTATCACGTTCACAGGTGACACCTAAGTGTACACCTACAACTACTTGCAGGCAATATGTTTTATAGTAACTTGGCTGGGGCAGGGTTTGTGCTGTAAGACTGGGAAAGAGTGGCTTGAGAGCTGCTCAGCAGGAAGAAACTTGCAGCGCTGGTGGGCAGACAGCTGGATATGAACAAACAGGTGGCCAAGAAGGCCAAAGGCATCTTGACCTGTATCACAAATAGTGTGGCTAGCAGGACCAGGGTAGAGATTGTGCCCCTATACCTGGCACTGGTGAGTTCACACCTTGAGTGCTGTGATCAGTTTTGGGTCCCTCACTACAAGAAAGATGCTGACGTGCACGTCCAGAGAGGGGCAGTGGAGCTGGTGAAGGGTCAGGAACACAAGTCCAATACAGAGCAGCTGAGGGAGCCTGGGGTTTTTAGCCTGGAGAAGAGTCTCAAGGGGGATTCCATTGCTCTCTACAACTCCGTGAAAGGAGGTTGTAGCCAGGTGGGGTTTGGTCTCTTCTGTCATGTCACAAGCAAAACAATGAGAGGAAATGGCCTTAATTTTCACCAGGGAAGGTTCAGATTAGATATAAGAAGAAAAGTTTTACGGAAAGAATGGTCAGGCATTGGAATAAGCTGCCCAGGAAGGTGATGAAGTCACCATCTCTGGATATGTTGAAGAGGTTCCTGAATGTGGCGTTTGAGCATATGGTTTGGGATGATTATGGTGGTGTTGGCTTGGTCATTGCAGTAGACAATCCTGAAGATCTCTTTCAACCCTGATAATTCTGTGATTCTCTAAAAAAAGAATATCCAAATGGGCATGTTTTGTTTGCATGGGCTAGGTAGAGAATATATAAACTTACTGAGCATTTTGCTATTTGATTTTGCATGTGGCACTCCAGGCTCTTCAGTCAGTACACCAGGCACTACACCAAGCACTCCAATCATTCAGGAATTGCAGGAAAACTTCAGCAAGACATATTCCCCCCCTAAAACTGAGAGCTGGCATTTTAAACTTGTTAGATTTTGCTCTTTTGTCATGACAGGAATTCTCTTTTCCTAAGCCTTTCTTCTGAATAATCTTTAAGATCATACATTTGGGGATGCTACCTTGTCTAACATGGAAATTGAGGACATCAGTTTATGTTAAAATATAGAACACACATTGACTGCTGTTCATGATGGAATATTCCATGGCTTTGTCAACCCTGCTTTTGTAAATTAATTGATAGGTCCTTGGAGATGGACCAAAGCCAAACAACTTGGATATTGTCTTGAACCCATCAAGAGGCAAATCTGAGGTATTTGTTTGTTCTGTTACAGGGGAGCAGTTTGAGTACAAACAGGGTGTAGGTTCTAGTGTCTGTAGGTAATGAATCACATCCACTTATACAGACAGTGCTATGGGAACAAAATGAGGCAGCCATGACAACAAAAACACAAGCCTTTGTTACATGAGCTAAAACAGAAACTCTGTTATCTGTGCATAGAAGGACTTTTTTTTTTATCCAAGGCTAGCTACAAGAGAAGAAAACAGAGTTATAAGGCAAATCAAGGCAGCGCAGAAACATCTCCAGACCAAAAAAATTTGGGGTTTTCCTAGTATATGATAAGTTGGTGATGATGATAGGCTGGCAATAACAAGGACAGAATAGTGAGTTCACTAGATGAGAACCTCTACCATAGAAAGCATTGTTACAAAAGCTATTCCAAGAAGTTTAGGTAAACCAAGACTTGCCTATCTGGTCCATGGCTATTTAGTGGGACACAAACAGTTATAGAACAGGTAGAAAATTCATTACTGAAATTCTTTACATTTCAAGCCCCCTATCTTTCAAGAAGAGATAATTTAAATTGACTGAAAACTGGGTAAAATTTTTCATCTAGGAAATGCAGAAAGCTATTATGGACAGTTTCTAGTCAGCAGGAAACAAAACTTCAGCATGAAGGATTCTAAGAACAAATGCAAAAACTACCTTTAAGATTTGCATTCCAGTAATATCTACAGGTTCATGCTGGCACTGGCACCAGCATGCTAAATGAAATATAAACAAAAATCAAGACTTAATCTTTGTACCAAAGTAGGTACCATCTCTGGGTTTGTTGCCTTAGGAAGGCTAACCTGAAACAGAGGCTAGGCAAAGCTAGAGAATAAAGTAAGTATTTATTAGGAGGTCTTCAGGATCCACGCTGGGCATTACAGAAGCCTAAGCAAGGCTGCACCCAGGGTGGGCTGAGAGTGGTTACAAAAAATGGCTGACCGGTCACAAGATTTTACCATTTTATAAGTTCAGGTCTATTTGCATATTGGGGTTCTATTGTCCAATTACAGCCCCAGGCCCCAAGGTCCCATCCTTCTTGTTCCACCCCTCAGTCCATCTTTGTTTGTGTTCTTGGGCTGAAAGTTGTCCTTGGTCTTCCAGAAATGGATTTGTTTTGTGTAACTGCTCCATAGAGGGAGCTTAATATGGCTCCTAATATCTAGGCTACATGCCTAGGCAGCACAGAATCTGAAAATATAAAAGCTAAGGCATCAGGTTTGGCAGAACAGCCTCGTTCATGTGGCACTATAAGCTTTCTTAATGCTTTGCCCCATTCTGGTCGAAATTCCTGGCCTGAAGTGATGCTTTTCAACAAAGGCAAATATCTTACTATGGGTCACTGACATTATGGATCAGTTGTGTCAACATTCCCCTGTCAAAGTCCAAAGCATCCAAAGGAGAGCCACGAGGACAGTGAATGGCCTGGAAGTTGTTTGAGGAGCAGCTGAGATCACTTGGTCCATTTATCCTGGAGGAGACTGAGGGAACACTTCATTGCAGTCTGAACTTTCTCATGAGGGGAAAAGAAGGGGGAAGTACAGCACTCTTCTCTCTCATGAGGATCGACAGGACTTGAGGAAACAGCATGAAGCTGAGGTAGGGGAGATTTAGGTTGGATATCAGGAAAAGGTTTTTCACTAGAAGGTGGTTTGGGCATGGGAACAGGCTCCCCAGGGAAGTGGTCACAGCCTGCCTGTGTCTGTGGCCTGGTGAGGAATAGAGACACTAAAATCTTTAGAAAAACTGTGTTATGAGCTTTGGACTTCCTAAGCCCCACCCAAAAAGAGAAAACAAAGCATTGATCAATAACCAGCTCTGGAATAACAAGCTTGCTTGACTCCTCTCATTGAACTGCATGTCAAGATACAAAGCACATCTTGATCTCTTGTGCAGTGCAGCTGCATGGAGAACTGGGTATCTGCTACAGCTCAGGACTAGCTTATGTGAATTCCCCCCTTGGTCTCATTCATCTCCAGCCCCAGATGTTCCCTGGTGGAGGTGCCCTGCTTACCATAGAAGACAAGTATCTTACAGCACAGAGCCAACGTCGGGGATCCTCTCTAGGATGCGTGTTAGCCAGCTTTCAAGACACAGCTGAACAAGAAAGTACAAAGGAGGACTCATGCACTGCTTTGTGGTCTCGAAGGAAGTCACAAAATAGGATCAGCACAGAAAGTCCTCCGGGCGTTCACACATGTCCCCCTGCTTTGTGTGAGAAGCCCATGCTCTATGCTAGCCATCTGGGACAGCATCACCCACATTCATGCTCTGACATTTGAGAGTGATTAAATATATTCCACAAAAGTCAAAACCAAAAGAGAAGCCAGTGAAACAGCAGAGATAAATAGATACATTTCTAATCTTACCCTGCAATGCATCTATAAACTATTGCCCTTCTAATTTTTGTTCTGACTTTTTCACCCGCTGTTCCTTCTCACTAGGACTCCTTTTAAAGCCGCTGTAGAAGGAATTATGTTCCAATAATGCCAAAATCAGTGGGATTTAAGTTAGCTTAGTGCTGAGTGTCAAAAGTTTTAGAATCCTATTTCCCAATAGAAATACTTCATAGATATGCGCCTGCCAAGGAAGATAGAGCTTAGGTTTCTAAGTCACCTAAATACAATTTGGAAATGCTACATTCCAATGCAGTGGGGATTTGCCATCACTGTAGTCAACTGCCCAATTCATTTCCCAAGTGCTGGCCCACCAGGATTGTTCCACAGTTTCATACCTGCAGCATGCCCAAGGATTATGGAAATTGTTCCAGTGCAAATCCCAGCTGCTGCTGGTTCTTGTGTCCAGGGTTCAGACTAGGGCAGCTGCAGAGCTGTCTGGTCATGCTTTTTGAAAGCCACTGTGTCCCTGCATTGTCCCCTGCAGCTGGTCTCTGCCTCAGAGCAGCCGGAAAAACATGACCTAAGCTCAACCACCAGTACCTTGAACACAAAGAACTGTAAATCTTGGTGAGGCCTTGACCTCTTTTTTTTTACATAAGCTCAGCTTGGCTGCTGTCCTCCGCACCTCTCCTGTCAACCCTGGGTGCACTCAGAGCTCACTGTGTTGCCCTGTATTGGGAAAGGCCATGGCTCTGGCTGCTGGCAGCACACAGAGAAGATCACTGAAAACAAACAGAGAGCAAGCAGCTTGGTTTTCATAACCTCGGTTAAACACAGGGGGTGAAGGATCCGAAGCAGCGAAGTCATGTGAATTCAAGAAAGGCAGAGGGTAACCTCTGGGGGGCTCTTTTCTTTGGCAGCACGGGAGGATGGTGCACAGAAGAGGGAGGAAAGGAAAAATTATGGAAATTTTTGGTCCTCTGTGCATTGCAATTCTGTCTTTTTCTCCTTCTGGGACTGTAATAACAGAACTGACATTCATTACTGGCAGTGACAAAATCACTTTCCTGGGCTCTTGTGACAAAACCGTGCATCACAGCTGCCCCCTGCCCACAGAGCAGAGCAAATTAAAACTGAACTTATCCCATGGACTAGCTCACTTCTGCCTACCTTCAAAGGCCTTGAATCATCCTTCCTCCTCACTTCACCTGAAACATAATTTAGCTTATTTCTATTTGGAGTGGCAGGGAGAGATTTCTCCTCCCCGAGTCATGCTGGGATGGCAGGAGCTCTGCCCTCCTCCACTGCCTGTGGCAGGCATTGGGTGACAGCTGGTCACTGCAGCGTGTGGCACACAGGCTGTGGGAGTGATGTGTTTCTGTGGGCAAAGGTGGGACATAGCTGAGTCTTCTGTGGCTGCCAGGGAAACAAAAACTCTCCATGAATCACAGGAATAAACTGTCCCCCCCCCCGAGTTATTGGGTATTGATGAGAGAAAGCACCAGACTCATGTAGGGTCAAAGAACATGCTTGCAGACTTAGAGCTTCCCAGCACTCAGGAAACAATGCAGTAACTAAACCCACACCTCTCAGCAAGGACTGACCTCCAAGTCCCAGCAACCCTGAAAGGTCTCCATCATGCATTCAAATGGTTCTAATACAGCATATATCATTAAATATAGCAATATAGCAACAGAGATTACTTCCATAGGATAAGTCAAATAAATGCCCAGACAGGAGGCCTAGATTAAGATTTTAGTAACTCCTCTCCAACTCATAATTCTTTTACCCCAAAGGTGAATGCAGGCTACCACAATCATGGGCAAATCTGACAATCTGTGCACCTTTCAGGATCCTATCCATAGCCTGGTGACACTTCCATTGTTAGCAAAAAGGAATCTATGAAGATGGTCTCTGGTCTCTCTCGAGACTTACAGTTTTCTGTCCAAAAACATATGGGTGTTTTGCACTATTTAAGTTTGTACTTTTATTCTTACTAGAACATAGTATCACAAAAGTGTAGTAAATGTTTTTCAAATATTAATAGAAATCCAGGTTGTGTTGAGGCATTTGGACTATGGTTCAGATACTTATTACTTTGCTGAATGTCTCATTTATCCAAAGGTATAAGGAAGCATTTTGGCCACTTGTATATGAATTTGTGTGTGCACTAAGTTTGGAGACCTGAGGAGATGCCTAGGTTTGTTGTTTTGACTATGACATCTGATGGTACAGAAGGGCAAAAAAACCAGCCTGAATTATCCATTACTCCTATGAAATTCCATATTACCATGATTATCATATCTCAGCAAGAACTTGTCACAGTTGTTTGTAGACAGTGCACAAAATAGAATTGCAAGCGACTTTCTTCAGTGCCATCAACTCTGTCTGCCTGCCCACAGACAAAACCTGTCCTCCCTGTCATTCCTGAGACATGCTATGTCCAACCTGTTTCTAAAAATCTCCCATGAAGCCCAAATCTGAGGCTATTTCAGGGCTTCATTTATCTTTCCTATTAAGAAAGTTTTTTCACGAAACCTAACCTACATGTCCCTTGTTATACTTTAACCCTTCTCCTCTGCACCCTGGACATAAAGAAAAAATTGCTCTCTTCCTCTTCATGTATTTAAAGACTGTTATCATATCCCTTCCCAGGCTGATCTTCTCTAGACTAAATAACCCCCATATTTCAATCTCTCCTCCTTAGTCGTGTTCTCTGGACTTCTAATCATTCTTTTTGGTCTCTTCTGGACATTATTCAACCCGTTCTGTCCTTCTTGAACAACAGTGACCAAAATTGGAGACAAGAGTACAGCAGAAAAATCACATCCCATGTCATGCAGATGGCAGTCTGGTTTATATATCCCAGTATGGTGTTTGCTTTTCTCATGGCAATCTTAATTTTGACTTCTCTTCAGCTTGCAATTCACAATTGCTCCAGATCTTTCTCTACTGGTTATTTCACATCCCTTATTTGTACATCTGATTGTTCTTGCCTAAGTATGGAACTGCATGTCTTGCATTTCTCTTTATTGATATTCATTTTGTCCCTTCACAAACCCCTGGATTATTCTTCCACTTATATTTGATAGTTCTGAAGTACAAGGCTGTCCTCTTTTGTTATCTTTTCAAATTTGTTACCTGCTACTTTTAATAACATATTTTCATTTCATTCAATCTAGGTAAATAATAAAAATCATGAATAGTAACAGGTTCAAAGAATATCATTGCAGAAGTTTACCAAATGTGCTCCTGCAATGTGATGATGATCTGAACCCAGCTGGTTGGTATTTGAATTCAAACATGAACCTACAGCTACACTTCTATTCTCAGCATACTTTAGCACTTGAAGTTCTTCCTGACATTAGTGTGACCTGAAGAAAACTGAAAAGTGCCAAAGACCAAGAAATATAATTGCCTATCAAGACATATGTTCTCTATACTGACAGATCAATGAGTTTACCATGTCATTGTGCTTCATCTTTGTAACACAGCAATGCAGCAGAAGACAGACTGCACACTGGTACAGCTGAAATACCAAAACTAAAATACCATAAGCAAACCCTGATGAAAGCAAAGTAGCAGACCACTGAGTTTTGGGGAGGTCATAGGCCAGTTCTTAGTGTCTTAAGCATTTGTTCAGTATGTCCTGATAAATTCAGCCCTTGCTTTCTTCTCCTGTAGCTGGTCCAGTTTCAGTAAATGTACCCTTTACTCACAGCAATTTCCTGAATAGTTTTGAAATTTGTCTATATGTTTCTATTGCTCTCCATTTCTGCACACCATTCTCCTTGTCTGTACATTTCTCCTCCCCATTTGCAAGGGCATCTGATCAGAAGCCATTTCTCTACCATTTGGGAAGTGAAATATCCAAAACTCAGACTTCCCAAGGTAGACTTTTATATTCATTACTGATCATGATAACTGCATGGTTTTCTGATCTATCATTTCATCTATAAATGCTCATGTCATGTCTAAGGACAGGTCTGAACACATGCTACACCTGTTAAATAGGAAAACAAGAAAAAAATAGAAAAAAAAGAAAATCAGCCTGGGAAAACAAGTCAATCAGAGAGATCCTCCTTGGCAACATGGCCCATGTGTGTGTTTCTATGCAGAGCAGCTTTTTGCTAAGCCCTGGAGAGACCCAAGACCCATTTGTGTAAACACAGATGGAGAAAGCTGAGATGCCTGGGAAATGGAGTCCTTTCAAATTCAAGTTAATCTTGATGAACTGCTGTTTTGTGGACTTCGACCAGTAAATTCTGAGTCACAAGCAGGGTGAGACATCACCTTCCTTTTGTGACTGCAAGTCCAGCAATCAACAGTCTCTGTTGCTCAGTCCTCAAGGCCAAAAGTCTCGCAATCTGCTTCAATTTAATTTTTTTTTTGCTTTTCCTCCCACAACTCCTCCTTCTTAAAATCACTTATCGTTACCTCGGGATTGTTGCCAGATTCTCTTCTGGCATCACTTCTCCCTCTTTTCTGCAGTCTTTGCCTATAAGGTACTTTAATCACTTCCCATGTCAACTACCACAAAGCTCTTTTTTATAGCTCTCATAAATACTTACAGGCTTTATGTATATTTCCTCTCCAAACTTCAGGGGATGCAGATCATTGCTTAGCACTGAAGAGATGGAAAGGAGGGCAGCCTGCTTCAGATTTCCCCATGACCTAGGCATGGCAAATTTTCCCGCAAACTTAGATGAGATTAACTCTTGCATTAGAATATAAATGGGTGGTTTGCAGCCTTGGCTCTCTGTTATTTCCCCACTCCCAGATATCTCGTTCTGCTTAATGATTGTTCTTTCCCAAGCATAAAGCCATCAGGTTACACAGAAATATGGCTTTTTTGTTGTTGTTGTTGTTTTTAGTTTTTTCAAACACACTGATGATAATTTTGTTGCTCACTAAAGCATTTTTTTTCTGTAAAGTACTTTCAATCCTCCCAGCAATCAGAAGATTTGCCTTCTTTTCTCCAGCCTCCTAAAAAAGGCAATGCACAGACCCCACTGGTCCAGGCATTACAGGTCAGAAACAACTAGACAGATTTCTTAGTGACCTCTTCTGCAATTTTTCTTTCTATATGGGATATAGCTTAAAGTCTCAGGCTAATGGGGAGGAATTCCTTTTTCTTCTGGTTACAAAAGAAGAACTGTGTTTTATTTTTTTTTCCATCTTTGGGCTTTATATCTGCTGGTTTTTGGGTATTTCAAAAGTAATTTTCTTGTCTAAGCATGGTAAACTCACAAGCAAATTCCCATAAGGCTGGAAATACAAAGCAGTTTGACCAGCCAAGATATATGTGCTTCAACATTTCAAATGCACTCTTGACTGCCTTCAAGCAATAATTTTATTGGGTTTTCCTTCCTGAAAAATTGCTCAGTGATGACCTAGAAGTGAAAAGTTCTGTCTCATTACCATTTCCATCCAATTCCACATTAACTTTACTGAAATAGCTGGCTTTGACTAAGCCAAGAGTCAAATATAAGAGTTACAAGGCCCTGATTAAGAAAGCACTTAATCACTTTCTGTGCTTTCTGTTGGACAGATGCTTTCCCCTGTCAAGGACCATATCAGTAGCTGGGGGAGGATTGGGGAAAAGAGCTTGGCTCAAAGCCTATGAGAATTCACAACCCAGAGATACAGCTGCAGGACCTTACTAAAAGTACTGGTATTCTAGGACTATCAGCTGTCTCTCATTTTGCTCAGGACTTTCCAGGATACTTGCTCAATAAAACTCAGTGGCTTGGGTTGCATCTGAAAACAGAAGCCACAGAAAGCCCTGGGAACCATCCCAGGAGCCCCTACCTTTCATGGAAAACAGAGAGAGGCCCAGAACAACTTCTGCCTAGATTAGATTGCCCTTACTAAAAATAGGAAGCCCTTTAGTCCTCCATTTCTCTTGATAAAGCTTTATTTTTAAGCATATGTTTAGTTTGACCTTGAGGTTTAAAAAAAAATGGAATGAAAGAGGGAGGAAAAAAGTCTCCTTGATACAATTCCAAGTAACACTGAAGATAAAGATGTGCTGTGATTTTTTAGGATTCAGTGAGTGATAGGTTTTATACAGTCTCACAACATCCCATATGCATTGTTCAAGTCAATATTTTTTGGCTCCAAAGGAATGTTGAACAACAGTTCATCCAGAATGTGTCTAGTTCTGGTCCTCAAGGTATCCCTGTTCCTTCCTCTGGCTTCTTAATAAAATTTCCCTGTTTATATAAACCCCCACAACTATGGCCAAGAAAAGACAGCAGTGAGAATGGTCATCAGCACCTTAGGATCATAGTAATTAGATTTACTGATTCTAGCACCATCCCATCAGCTGATAGGCATTATCATACCTTGCAAAAACTTGACAAGTTCTCTCAATAGTCCAGCCAAAGCAACCCAAAAGGTCAGAGTTCAGGTATCTTTTGTGATGACAGGAAACAAATCTCCTTTCTTAACCTAAAGGGAGGAGTTTTTGGAGCAGAGCACCCTGTTAGAGGTGCATACTGGAAACTAATACTGTCATTTACAAAGTGTGAATTTCATTTCAGGTGTGAAGAAGCCTTCTGAGACAAAATTTGTGATAGAGCCTGAAGAAACTGTTGTGGATAACTTCCATCTAGAAAAATTACATGAGCAGCACTAGACATACCCAGAAGAGAACAACCCAAGCAGAAAATACATTTCTAGCTGTGAAAACAATTCCACTTCAGTACTGACAGTTGCTTATTAAACAATTGAAAATGTGCACAGAGACAGCGACAGAGGCACAGGGCTAACGTCGTTTCAGGATCAACAGGCAAGAAGGATGTTAGTGAACCTTGCACGACCTTGTGAAAAACAAGCTCTCTGGTGACTCTGGGCCTCCAGCTAGTGCTGTTTGTCAATGTGAAGCTGGGGTGAGCCACGCAACCCAATTTGCCTTCCACCCCAGGAGGATGTTAATTTTCCCTCCCTCGGCTCTGCTCTCAGTACCAGCTGGGTCCCCACTGCTCGCACATTCAGGGTCCAGGGAACCCGTGCAGATGTTTTCATGGACAGAGCAAAAGCCCTTTCTCTCTGCCAAGACTCACACTGGGCTTTTCGCAGGAGCAAATATATCTGTCGCTTCTAAAGCAATGTGGTTTTGGAGCAGCTCTAATTTAATCTGAAGTTGAGAAATAAAATCCTTCTGACCTAGTTGTTGTATTCTCCTTGCTCAAAACAATTCTGACAGTAAGATGGCTATTGTTTGTCTCTAAAGCTGGAATCTCAACCTGAGGCAACCACTTACTGCAGTAAACTTCACACCTGAATATAGTTTTGAAAGTTATTCTTGGTTTTTTTTTTCCAAACCAGAAATTCACAGACTCTTGTCATTTTTATTGATTACCTCAACTCTCAGGCTTCTTCTAGTTCAAAATACATAATTTCAGATTTCCAGACTTGTTGGCTGAAGGTCTTTTGCCACTCAAAACTCATCCTGGGATTTTGAGTTTCCTATTCTAGACCACAACCAGTTGAATTTGATAGCCAAACTGAGATTAGGGTGCCATGCTTTGTGGGGCATATGGAGTCCTTGCAGTGAAATGTTATTGGAGGTTCTTAGAGACGTTGGAGTTTTTGTAGTCTGGATTTGCACAGCTCTTGTACAAGTCTGTGCATTCTGTCAGCTTTCTGTCAGATCTGTGCCATGTGTAGGATCTTTGAGTGAAATTCATGACCCTCTGAATGGCTCTTTTTAACACTTCAGTGCAAATCACCTTAACAAAGCAATGAAAAAGGTTTTCTGTGAAGAAGGGTTTTCTTAAGGTGAAAGGGTTTTCTTATGGTGCTAATACAGCACCTCCCAGAATGACAGCTACTTTCTGGTTATTGGCAGTCACCAGTGAAGATGGAAAAAGAAGACCAAGTCCTTCCACATCCACCTGGGAGGTTCAGGTTTTGTTTGAAAAGTGACAATCTTTCTAATAAATATTGCTAGAAAGAGTCAGCAAGTTTTATTTCAGTGTTAAGTTCTGGATTTGGGTGACCAGTCCTTGAAATACACCTTTTGAAATTTTCAGACAATCTTCCTTGCTGAATGCCTGAAGGCTGCAGAAAATAAAATTTAAGGCAACAAAACCAAATTATTGCAACGGGATTAACCATCTTATATTGTGAAATTGTTTGTCTTTGGAGCCCTAGGTATAACCCAGTAAAGCTTCATTCTGTTTCTTCAGAATTAAATGTCAATGTCAGATGGTGCATCTGTAAGCTGTATTTTTATTAATAGTTCTTAAAAAGAAGACTGATTCTCCCTTTTTTTATCAGTTAAAAGTCTTCCAGAGTCACATGGAGATTCCCCAGCCTCAGAAACCAATCTGCAATTCTGGTGACTTTTATTTTTCCCTTGTCAATGGTTGTGCTTCCACTTTCCTTGATGCAGATTTGTTCAGACCCATCACAGAGACAGGCCCTGTGCAGAGAGCACTGCTCCACGATTTCACAGAGAGAGAGTAGAATCAGATCAGATATTACATTTGGGGCCACTATTATCCCTGGAGATGTCAAAATGGTGAAGAGAAGTCACTACAACTTAGCATCACAAGCTTCTACATCATGGTGGTACGTGTCAAGAATGCCTATCAACAGAAAGAAGAAGGTTTTTTCAGTGTAGCCTTTTCCACATCCTATCCTGGGCCACTCCTCAGTATTCCAGCACTGCTAACTGAAGAATTTGACTAACGTCGTGGGTCCTCCCTTCTGCCTTATGAATTGCCAGAGAGAAGAAAATAAAGGGTTAAACAATATGCCTATGTGCAAAGTTAGGAATACTGTGCAGCCATGTAGAAAACACCTGACTGATAATTTACTGTGTATTTATAGCTCAGAAGAGTTATGATAGAAACAACTCCTGTAACAGCTTTTACTTTAAGGAGAGTCTGCACTTTGCAAACGGCTCATTGAACAGATCATCTTAGCTATTCATTATGGAATGTGCCATCCTTACAAGAAAGGAATTTACTGGGCTTGGCAACAGGCTAGTCTAACTGTTCAGTCCTATACCAACCTCTTTGCCAAATTATGAGGAAGAGAATTCTGCAGCATCACCTCTATAGCTCATACCTCTTGACTATTGAGAGAACATACTTTTATTTAGCTTCCAAAACCAAGTTACCTCATTTCTTGAGCATCTCTAAACTACCTGGATTTGTCCAACAGAGCAATGGAAGAATTTGTATCAGTCTTTGACTTGAACCTGAACTTTCCCAAAGATAAGCAGGCCTTGGATTATTTTGGATTTGTTATGAAGAGAAGCCCAATGTTGTTCTAGTCTCCATTACAGTTCCTAGAACAATTTTAATCTTGTTTTGTGGGACACTGCAAATATTCTTTCATTATAGCAGTGGAGCAGTGTGAGATCCAGGATAGCAGGTTCTGGTTGTAGGTGTGTGAAGCAGGATACCAAATCCACAATGAACACACATATGAGCCTGAGCTGTTCCTTACAAAGCTGGTGCAGGATAGCTGGGAAGCAGAGAAAAGGTTCTTTTCTGGTGGTGTCTTCAGGAAAAACACTCATCATTTGACTACACAACTTTACTTGTGCATCAAGTTCACTGAAAATACTTAAGTGCATGCAAACAGAAAAAAACCCAAACCAAACAAATAACAAAAATCAACAGCAGGCAACAACAAAAACCAGGCTAAATTGCCAAGAAGGAACAGCTAGAAATTTGGAAACTGAATTCTTTTCACTCTTCTGAGAGAAACTGCTGTACTTTCCTTCCTGGAACCTTTCCCCTGGCTTTTTGGAGGTGGTGGGAGTGTCATCCGTCACTTCAGATCCTTCTCTCACTTTAAAAAACCTGTCACTAAGATGAGATTTGGCAAGCAGAAACACTGTAGTAAAAAAGATCAAGCCTTTGACCTTCATTGTAAAGGCTGGATACTACAGATGGCTTTACAAGGTGCTTCCAACAACATCATTCCACTGGTTCCCTCTTCTCTCTGTTTTATTTACCAAGATAAAATTTTACTTTTGCTGTTTCCATTTTTACTCCAGAGAAGAACACTTCTTTTCCAGGACTGGAAAATCCAGAGGGTTTTTGCCTATCCATTCTTCTTCTGTTTCAGTGGAATGCACTCCTGCAGTTGCCTGGGGGTCCTCAATCCTTCCTCCAGCATGCTTAAAGCATGCATCTGCCTTGCCAAAGAACCTCTGAAATGCACCCCAAAAACCATCCAACTGCAACAAGGACAATTTTATCTCCTTCAGAGCAGAGACAGTACCTGCTTTAAACAAACAGCATCACCTTGCACAATAAAAGGATTATTTGAGAAATTCTTGACCTCTTGCACCTCGGTTTTTAGTCCAGATGCTAATATAAATGGACACAAGGTAGAGACAAATGCTTTAAAAACTGACATCTATACATCCAAAAAAAGTGAAGTTGACTGTGTATAGCTAGTTTGCTCTCAAAGATCCATGGGATAGGGAGAAGGGAAAGTGTGTTGGAGTAGTATTCTCCCTCTTTACACCACTGATGTGGAGTCACCAGGTGATGATCACTCCTGGACAGCAAGGACTGGTCACTTCTCCCCATTCCTGGCTAGAAAGAGCTCAGGTCTGTGGAGATATAAAGGCAGCTGGTCATGAGCTTGGTAAGCACAGCCATGGTGTGCCACTCTACATCTTCTGAGTTTTCTGGTTCTAGCACTGCAAGAACATCTGGATTTGGAAAAGGTTTAAAATGCCCAAAACCACAGAAAGGGACAAACTTTGAAGAGACGAGCCCGCCATACCCTTGGATGTTTGGCCCGCTGCCTCTGGGGAGCCACAGGTGTGGTTACAGTTCAAATCAAAACAGGCTCTTCTTTCTCTCTTCTTTCTTTCTTTCTTTCTTTCTTTCTTTCTTTCTTTCTTTCTTTCTTTCTTTCTTTCTTTCTTTCTTTCTTTCTCTCTTTCTCTCTTTTTCTCTTTCTCTCTTTCTCTCTTTCTCTCTTTCTTTCTTTCTTTCTTTCTTTCTTTCTTTCTTTCTTTCTTTCCTTCCTTCCTTCCTTCCTTCCTTCCTTCCTTCCTTCCTTCCTTCCTTCCTTCCTTCCTTCCTTCCTTCCTTGTTTCTTTATTTCTTTCTTTAATTTTCTTTCCTTCTTTTTGTCTTTCCTTCTTTCTTTCCTTCTTTCCTTCTTTCCTTCTTTCCCTTCCTTTTAAAGTACTAGCAGAACTCCTAGCCTGAGAAGCATGTGGCAGCCATCCATGCTGTAGTGTGGGGGATGTTGTGTTGTATCTTCTTTGCTAATGTCCCAGCTAGAGCTGGGAAAAGAGAGAGGCACAGAGAAAGTGAGAAAATGCATTGAAACTCTAACTTCATTGCTGCAAAGGAAAGCAAATGAGATTAAATCCTAAACCTGGAAATATGTTTACACTTCTTTTAATTCAAAATACTCTGTGATTCACAGAGTGCCTGCTGGGTACCCCTGGAGACAAGTTTTTGCATACGGCTGCTCGCTGGTGAACTTCATTGTACCATCTTGTTGAACCTGTTCCTAAAAATGTGCAGCTGTGTAAGAAGTTGGTATTAACTTCCCAGTAAAGGTGGAAAAAAAAAAGACTGTCAGGCAATTATTGAAGCTCAAGGGCAAGATTAATTTTTCAGACCAAGCTTTAAAGCACTCTTGGAAAGTGGCAGTTGTGACACCAAAAACCAGTCACCCATAAGAGGTGCCTAAGGGTGGCATTCAGGGGGCCATCTGGCCTGTATCTGGTCTGCATCAAGCCTCAGCAACTGTGACATTGCAGGAGGATACTTTGGAAAGAGTTAAGTGAGGCAGGAAATGTGGAAGATTTAGGGTGGGAAAAGAATTACAAAAAGATTAATTACAAGTTCTCCCCATGCTTTGGATCCAGCCCAACCGTTTGCTTCTTCCCCAGAACACTTGGTCCAGAATCTGGGGCAAAAAAATGTGTGCTCATGTCTTTGTGGATGACCTTTCACTGTTCCAGGCTACAGTGACTCCTTATTGGCAGTCTGAACCAAGTTTTGGCTCTATTATTACTTGCCTCCTTGCAAAACTTGATGTCGCCTAAAGTCTTTGGCAGAAGATATGAAAGATACTTCACAAAATAAAGCAGGAGGGGGTTCCCACTGCTACTAGAGAGAGATTCTTGCTCACTCAGCATTTGCTTTTGTAATGTGCTTTACATAAGGTATGTTGCTCTTCTGGCAACACCTCCAGGCCTAAATTTTCTCCTTTGTGCTCATGTGGATCTGGGGTAAGGGTTCCTCAGGGAAAGGTTCACACACTTTCTTGCAGAATAGCTGCTTCCATATTGTATCCCCCATGTATATTTTTGGGCTGAGTAAGCCTGTACTTTCAAGTTTGTGAACCTGTCCTTCATGGGTGTCACCTGAAATTATCTTTTCTCAATGCTGAATTATTCCATTGAACCACGACTCTGATTTTTAATGCGTTTTTTCAGGGTGCTTTTGTATTATTTTTAAAGTACAAAAAGAAAGACACTAAATGTGTGAATGTGAGCCATCACCTCCTGTGGGGCAGGGATTCTTGGCACATAGGTCTCAGACTGTGATACAGCGTAGGGGTATTCATCACCCCCAAAGTTATTCATCATACCTGAAGCACAAAGAGAGAGTCCCAACATGTGAGTACTTCAAAAGGATAGCCAAAGCATTGATCTTTAGTACCTTTTCTGAAGGACAGTTTTGTGCTTAAAAAGCAGCACTGGGAGTAAAGATTTTAAGATACTGATTTTTGGCTTACACCTGACTTCCAGTCTTTGAGACATCATACTGCATTTTCCCTCCATCTATAAAAAATGGCAATAGCTACAGGTACACTGATTTAACCCAGATCATCAGTTCCCTTTATATCACCAGCCAGTACCTCTCACAAGAATTTCTTAAATACGGCCCAAACATTTTGATTAGGCCAGCTGTTCCAGATGTTAAAACCTCTGGGTGCTCTAGGAAGAAAACAAAACCTAAAAGTTTGTCTGGAACTCTGTGGTAGCAGTGAGCAGATGAAGTGGGCTATGAAATAAAGACTTTACTGGAGACCTATCCCTCATGCCAAAAAGGCAAAACCCTTCTGAGGTGCTGCCAGTGGAAATTAGGGAAAAACTGCCATCATTTGTTTCAAGTTTGGGAATTGCTGCAACCCTAAGCAAAGATTTCCCACTAGCCACTGTCCTTTTTTCATTCCAGTTCCTTGATCTTTTCCTTCTCTACAGCCAAGTATCAACCTCCTTGTCTCAGAATGTCAAGTTCCCATATATTTCCCTATCAAAATCCTTCTGGGACTAGCTCAGGCTCTGTGGCATTGGCACAAACCAATGACAAACTCCCAGCAGAGCCGAACACAGACAATAAAATGCCAGGCTACAGCATAAATCTTTCCACTCCTAAAGCACACTTTACTTCTTCTGATCTTCTCTGTACAATTTTTAAATGGAATCTGAGGTTGGGAACTGCATTGTGTCTTTTGAATCATATTACATATGCTTAACTAATACTAATAAAACCCAGCAACCTAGTTAATTTAGCAGCCCTGAGCTCTATGGTCATGAGGGGAGTAGAAGATCCCATTTTCTGTTTTATTCAGCAACAAATATTTTTAACACTCTACCAAGAATTTTTATTATTATTATTATGAAGCAGGATGATTTAAGGCTTTGTTTGTTTCAGAGTTAAACAGTTTCATTAGGTGTGTACTGGACAGAATATGAATGGTTGGTGCATTCACACAGACAGATCATTGACTTGGGTCACCAAGTTCTTCAAGTTTATAAACAGTGTCTCTGTAGTATTTTTATGGCTGATCTTATGTCACAATCTTGGACATTTGAAGGAGTGTACACCACCATTAACACCACGGCCTGTCTCCCACCTGCTCAGATGTACTGGTCCCAAATCAGTCCAGTACCACACCCAGGAACGTGGATGTTATGTGTGCCTTCTGTTGTACATCCTTTGTCGTGGGCAGGAGCTGATGCTGGTGAGCTGACACAGCTCCAAAGCCTTGGGCACGTATTTCTCAGCAGCCTTTGATGACCTGAGATATAACAGCATTTAAGCCATCAAGCTGCTTAACACCTGTTCTGACACAAGCCAGCAAGTAAAGCCCTGCTTTTCAAGTAATGACCCTGAACGAAGAAAGGATCCACACATTGCACCTAATGGTGATTCAAAAACTCTTCTTGCAATACCCCTTTTTGCTCCAGGTCAAATCAATTTTTCTGGTTACAGTTCTTGACTAATCCTTCCTATGATCACAAAACTCCATATGGAAGAGCTAGTGGGTAGGAATTATCTTCTTCCCTGAAGGTTTCTAATGGTGGCTTTCAAGAGATGTTTCAAATCTCGCATTTACATGAACCAAGTCCCTCACAAATGTCTCAGAACTGTTTTTATCATTTTCTTGCCCACACAAAATTGGGTTGGAAAGGCATTGAAATCAGCTGATGAAGTGAAAAAACTCACAGGTTTTCAGATTACATAGCTAGATTGTATCTGTTATGAAGTTTTTTTCTCAGCTATGATAACATTACATGTCCTTGATCATACAAATAAAGCTTTTGAAGAGTCTTTGCAGATAAGCCTTGGACTACATGAGATTCAGATAAATTTGTGATATCCAAGATGCATTTTGTTGTGTGGAAAGGAGATCTGTAGTGCCTGCCTCCACTTTTCTAGAACAGAAAAGGAAGATGCTGTCTCTTTTGATACTGGTAAACTTCCTCAAAATGGGATCCTTAGACTAAGTTAGAAGGACCTTTCCCTCACTTTGCCTAATCTGCACCTTGGCAGAAAAAATGACATGAGATTTCTAAGCAATCTACATCAAATTCTCTATGGGATTCAGTGCATTTGGGGTGGCATTCTTTGGATTATTTCATTCTGTACCTTGCCAACCTCTCTCTCTGCTGGAAAAAAGTCTGTAAAAGCTACTGCTTCTTTACCTTCGGGCCAAGTCTTGAAGTGTTAAAGTACAACCCCTAGTAACACGGATTACAATAAAATCTGGGTTTCTTTGGTTCACTTTCACTACTAGTTTATAGCACAAATGACCCAAAAGGTTGTTTTGCAATATTAAAGAGAACCAAGTGTCCTGTAAACTTTTTAATACCATGTGAAATTTGAAAGTCTTAACAGCAGAAGCTTAGCAGTAGTGTCTCACAATGCGTGGGCATTTAATGAGTTGCATTTTATGAGTCTGTTTTTCTTGCAGGCAATAAAAGGATATATGAAAGGGTCAAAGTTAGGAGACTATAGGACAATGTGTCTTGCCAGGGTTACATACAAACTACCTAGAAGTTTCCCAAGGGAAGGATGGCTTAGGTCTGCAGCCATGGAATATTCTGTGTGATTTTTAAAGGTCTTCAAATAAAAGAGAGTACTGTAGACCTCCTTTTGTGAAGTGGAGGTGAAGGGGAATCAGAGACAGACATTGGCAGGCATCTGCAACCTATACAGTTCAATGCACAAGTGTAATCCCCAGGCAAGCTGCAAGTGCCGGGCTCAAGTGATGAGGTCCACACTCCTTTTGTCTCATGACTTTTGTTTTCCACTTTTTTCCCATCAGGGGTAAACACATGACACAAGATCAAAACTCATATAGCTATTCTCCAGGCTGTCACTTGAACTTCCAATTAGCTAATTTTTGGTTGTTATTAGCATTGTTGCAGTTATCGCAGAGATATTTCTGTTCTGGAGACCTTACCTTTGGACAGCTGAAGTAGAAGTAGCCCAGAAACCCCAGACAGGCAGCTGGTTTCCTAAGTCAGTTTCCATCAGTCCTTACTGAAGGTAAATTCCCAAAGAATCCATTTACTTTGTCTCTATGAACTCTTACCCAAAGCTTTCTCAATAGTAAACTTTCTCAGGAAGATGTTTCCAAAGTGTATTTGGGAGATACGAGTGACAAACACAACAGCTTGTGAAAAACAACATCCTATTCATGTACTTCTTGCCTGTTGAATATACTTGCATAATACCTGAGAAGCTTTTTGATCCCTTTTTGTCATCCTTCACTTTTGGAAAGGAGAAAGCTCTTTTTGTGTATACATACATTTTGTGTATTTTTAAGTAAATCTAATACGCTTTCCATGTCTATTGTTTGTTATTAAACCTGAAACTCTTGGAAATACCTGGAATGTGGAGCTATGGCAAGCTATGCAAAAAGCAGGTATGGATTGTCATCCCAGACACCTTTTCCTCCTGTCAGTGTCCCACACCTTTTGCACAGCCACATGCTGCAGTGTGCATGGACTGCCGTCCCCGACGTCTTTAAACATGCACTGAACAAACATCGTGACAGCATTAGGCTTATTGACTGCTGACTCTTGGCAGCAGCCCCACGGCTTGTGGGGAGTGGAGAACGTGTAGCTGGATTGGAGCAGTGGCCCTTCGCTCTTCAGGGATCAGCCCTCACCACTGCCGACCCTGCCTGTGCCTTGCTGAGCGGCAGATGCTACGAGAGTGCCTCCCAGCTACCAGCGGGTGGGCGATGACTAACTGGGACATCTCCTTTTTTCCAGGACCAGCCCCTCCTTGCCGGTGACAAACCCACTGTGCCGGGGCTGCTGCCCCCGGCATTCCCTGCCTCTCGGGCTGAAAGCAGCTGGACTTTGCCAAACCCCAGATTCATGCGGTTTGGCACCCTCTGTTCATCAGGAGCAGGAGCTCCATCCAACACATGCTGCTGTATACAAGTCAAGCAGCAGCCGCAGCGAGGACTGGGACAGGAGCTGGCCCGCAAGCTCCTCTTTAAGCTTTAGGAGGTGGGTTAGCAGCCGCAGGGACAGGGTGACGGGAATGCAGTGTGCTGGGAGAAACAAGCCAAGCATTTGCCTGAAAAGGAAGGGAGACAGCGGGAGTTTTACAAGCTGCAAGGGAGGTAGGGAAGAGGCCAACAGAACAAATATGATGTATTTTAAATACTCATTTCTACCAAAATATGTCAGAAAAGGGGAGCCTTTTCCCTGTTTGCTGCCTTGGTTTTCAAGACTGGAATGATAACCTCTGTGCCTGCTACTAAAGAAGACAGTGCACAGCTTTTTCTTCAGCCATCAGCATGACCCGTAAGCAAGTGTGCATGGGAACAGAGGGAGATAGCTGGGACAGGACAGACAGCTGCCTGAATTGTCCTTCTGAGCCACTCCTGCCAAGATGTGGTGCAACATCTTATTTTTCTTGTCATTCCTGCCATCTATTACAGGAAATCTATTCATTAAATGTCTTCAGTGAAACCTAAGGATGGGAGGGATGGTAAAACCAGGCAGGAGTTTGTCCCCACAGATTGAGCCACAACATTGGCCCAGCAGCTTCCAGGGATCCTTCAGCCCTTTCAGGAGCCACAAACCCTGCAAACACCCATGTGGCTCAGGCTGGGGTGGGGAAGTGTCAGCACTGAGGGAAGGAGGTACGGTTGGGAAGGAGTGAGTTGCAGCATTCACACACCCCTAGAAGCTGGAGCTTTCTCAGCAGCAAAAAGAGTCAGCTTCTGCCTCCACCCCAGCCCAGCAAGGCTGTGGGAAGCACAGCCAGCTTGTTTCCTGTAAACAGGCTCCTTTTCCCAAAGCCATGGCAGTAAGACAAGCCACTGAAACACAAGTGAGTCCAAGATTGGGACAGGTGCCACTGCTGGTGAGGGGTTGAAAGGCTTCACTTCTCTCCATCCTTCTCCAGCATCCTTCTTTTCCCATGCTGTCACCCCCTTTGCTCTCCACATTAGCTGTTCTGCTTTCATTTCCCTTCCCACATACAGCCTTCCCAGTTCTCAGCAGAGGAGGGATCCCTGCAGCTGAAACTTTATGGTAAAATCACAGTCTGCCCCTGGATGACTGACATTCAGGACCTCTGTGTTGCAATAGCTAAACCTGAGTTGGTCTTTTCTTAGCCCCTCTCCATTTTTGGAATGAGGTGGAGGGTTATGTGGCTGGACATATTTCCTGCCATGCTAAAACTTGGCAGATAAATTTGCTTCTGAGGAATATTTTTAAGAAGGAGCTAACAGAATTATGCAGGGCCAAAAAAACCCTCTTGCCCATGCATGTTCTCTCTAGCTTTTCCCAGTTTTAGTCTGAAAATGTACTCAGGCTGTGTCATTGGAGGAAAGGAGGAATGATACCAAAGTTATGGTAATGATCCCTCTAGTCCCATAAGCAGCTTCCAGCTTGGTATCAATGATTGATTTGGGACTACTAGCTGATATCAGGTCCTATGATTTTTCATACCTTCTAAAGTCAATCTCAACTGAAAACATGAACCTGGTGAACTGGCCTTAGACACCAGCGATGACAAACAGTTTAGGCATTTCTGTTTTAAAGGAAATGCAGGTTGTCAATTCCTGTGATAGCTGCTGTTTTCCTTAAATCCTCAGCCCCTGAACTCTTCACTGTTACCAGATAGTCTCTGTTTTCTTCTCGTTATAAACTAGGCAGGCACACAAACATCAGAACTTTTATCAAAAGTCTGATGACGTAAACAAAAAGGGTTCAAATATCAAAGTGCTAGCAAACATATCTTGTATAAGTTCATTTCCAAAATGTTTCTTTTTCTGTTGTATCTTGTGATTTTTTTTCTTGTCTGTGTCATGGCAATTAATCACTTACTACTTGGCAACATTAGGAAGATGATGAGCTGGCAGGAATACTGGTGAATTTCCCAACAGAATGACGTAGAGCCTTTGTTTCTCACCAAAACCTAAATTCAGGATATGTGGTAACATTACATCCTGTAACTTTGCAATACTGGACAAGGTGTTTGAAGCCAGCCAATGTCAGGGTGTAATAAAAGAGAAAATAGGTTCATCCTCTAGTCTGCCTGCAAGGGAGGTGGAGTTTTTTTGGGGGAGTGGGAGGGGGGTCCAGTTTAATATTCACTGATTATTGAATTTTAACTTTGTTCTGTAGATACATGGTTGCTAAAAAAGAGATAGGTCTTCCTTTCTTGCTTAGAAAGCAAAATGTAGGTGGGAAATAACCACACAGACAAAAAAACCTCAACTAACCACAGAGGATTGGTGTTTGTTGTATTGATAAAAACTCCTTTTTTTTTTTTTTTTTGGTGAATCTAAATCCTGCTCTTGGATGCCAGTAGCTAGCAACTTTTGAATGATGTTTTCTCTCCCTGGACTAAGTAGGCTTCAAAACTCATGAAGAAGTATGTCCAACCTCCCAGGCCCCTGGGTTCATGCTTTCCTTCTCTGGCCAATAAGGACCCTAATTTCTGTTGCTTAAGAGAATTAAGAAGAGTTATGTCACCATGGCAATGCAGACTTGTACCTGTTTTTGGAAAATACATAAGCACCTAATACTAAACCTTTCCAAGTCAAAGCTTGTCATGATATCCTCAGCTTCCCCCTCTTGTTGACAGATATTGGGTGTGAAATACATTTCAATATGACTAGAGCACAAAAAAAATGATCAGAGCATGGTCATAAGGGCCTCCTGGGGGCAAACTGAGTAGTGATCAGTGATGAGCAACCAAAATACACCCAAGGCTCAGAAGAGGCCAAGAAACCCAACCCTTAGATGTGGGTGAATCACTGCAAGGTAAAGTTATTTTAAGATCAAGCCTGAAACCATCAGAGGTGGAAAATGCAACCTTGAAAAATGAGGTCAGTGGGAAAATCCAATGGTCCACAGCCAACCTGTTGTCAGGGGCTGATGACCAATAGGGTGCTAAGTCTTCCCTGAAAGCTGCAGATCACGACTCCTGGCAAGGGAACAGTGAGGGAAAAGACACAGAAACACCTGGAAGAGTTCATAAAACACCCTAAGTAAAATAAAAGATTGTGGGAGAGCCACCTCTTGCTCTAATTGAGGAAAGAGTATAGACAGGTTGTATCTTCCCCATCCTATACCATCCCTTCCTTTAGAAGGACCTCTTGAGCAAGTTAATTCCTTTTTTCCTATCTTATCATCTGGCATGGATCTTGGGCCTTCCCTTAGCTGAACTTTGTTTGAGAGGGTGTCTCATATCTCATGCCTTGGAGGTCCTCCAGGTAGCTCTTTGCTTTGCCTTTCATCAGGGATTACACAGAATACCACAGTTTGTTCTGGGTCAGCACTGAACACATTAAATTGTGAGTGTTCCTTAATGTGTTTTCTTCCAATGAGGAATTTGGGGCTTTCATTGAATGAGGAACTCAGCATCTTAACATATATGTCTGCAAGGCTACATTTACTTCATACTCACCTAGAACATCAGGCTGGTGTATTGCCTGTTCCTGTGGAATTTTGTGAAGTTAACGATGATGGGTTTTTGTTGGTAGTTGTTTTTGTAGTTCTTTTTCTTGTATTCCTAAGAGTAGATGATGCTTTGCAGGAAGGATGACATTTTTGCTTATTTGTTTGTTTTATTTTAATTTTGAATGTCACAGTCCACTACTGGAAATTCTGGAAGGTAAAATAACCCTCCCCATGCTCTCACACTGTGAATGCAAAGCCAAAACCCATGGCTGGGAAAATTCCAGATGTGATATGGGCCTCTGAGACTGAGAATAAGCAGTCAAAGTGTTGACTGGAAGAAGCCCTCCCTCCTGCCTTACATCCCTGATTTACTAAGCCAGATGGGGCTGGCTTAATGCACAGAAGCTGCTGATTATCAAACCAGTGTCTCCAAGGTGGGTTGTTGAGAAGGAGGACAAAGTCTGTTTGTGTGCCGCCTTTTAAAGTATTTGGAGTTCCTTTCATACCTGTGCTGCTTTCTGCCATGAGATAGAGCAGATCCCTTTTGAAGGTGCTCTACAGCCAACTAGCACATAATGAAAACTGTTACCAGCTCTGCAGCACCACTGTATAAACTAATCTCATCAACAAATAACTCAGACTCATCCCAACACCACCTCTGAAAAGCACTGCTAAGTAACCTGCGTCACTCTTTCTGCATCTCTGAAATGCAATCAAGAGCACCATGAGAGAAGTAATGTACAGGCGTGAGAAAACACGTGTCTGAACCATTACAATTAAAATCCTGAATAAGAGCTGAAAGACTTGGCCTTTGAAAGGCATTCTGGCTCTGGTTTGAAAAGGCTTCATTTCTAAATAAGAATTGTCCGTGCCTGGCAGTATGTAGAAATATACTGTTCTGACTCAGGAGGCAGGAAAATAGCAGGAAATTACTCTGTTTAAAAATTGGACCATAAATTCAGATATGGTTGCTCTGATCCTGGCATGATTTGTTACAAGTAAGTCAATGTATTTTTGGCAGAGATCATGAAACTAACAAACAAAAAGAAAGAGCAAGAGGGAGAGAAAAGTAGAGAAAAGAAACAAGAGTTTTATAAAGCAAACTAAACAGGGAGATGCCAGTTTATGTTAACTGTATCATAGACATCAAGTTGCTGGCACTCCAGCCTATTGACAGCTGCCTTCAGGTATATTCAGCACAATCAGGTGGAAGGAGCTTGGCACAGAGGCTCTAGAGACTTGAATCCTGAGTTTGCATCTGGTCAGAATTGCCATTTTGCAGCTGTCCCCACCCTTGGCACTTTTTCTACCTTACCTCTACTTAAAGGGTAGTGTTTGGGACAATTTGGGGAAGGGGCCAAAGCTACCTCCAAGACCAGAAAGCTGTACATGCAGAAGAGGCTGTGCCTCTGATGCTGCAGCTCAGGGAAGCAATGCCTGGTGCAAGCACAGAAATGCAAAGGCTTGCAACAGGGAGTGAAAGTCACTGGGACCTGGAAAATGGGTCAGGAGCTGAACAGCAGGCCTAGGATTTATGTGTGCATGGGCAACCAGGTGTGAAGCATCTGTAACTAAGTGCCCTAACCAAAACCAGGAGAATCCCAGTACCAAAGGGATAAGGGTATCCAGACTAAAGAGTACCAGAGGTGCACTGCTCTGCTCACTCTACTCACATTCTAAAGCCCCCCTCATCAGCTGACCAGTTATGTCTCAACAGGAAACAACACCGTGGCAGGTCAGTATGGTGTGGAGATGTTATGACAGCTGGAGAGAAACTTCCTGAAAGCTCCCTTTTGCTGGATGTAACTGGACAGGCTGAGATTAGGAAATCCCCATTTATCCACCTGCATCTCCAGGCTGAATCCCACAACAGGGAGGCAAAGTACCACTTAAAAAAATGTCCCAAATCTGGGAGGGGACTTGGCAGAGTAAAAGTTTCTGAAGATCAGATTCCAGAAATCTGTTTAAAGTCCTAGAAAAAAATATCCTGTTCTGCTGATGTGCATCATGAAAAAATGGCTTGTGTCACCCAGAGGGGTGGGGTAGGCAAAGGAAAAGCCTAGAACATGATTCATTTGGCACTATCCTCATTTTCTCTGTTGGAGCCCCATGAAAACCTGTGCAGCAGGCAATGCTCTATGCCTGCCTCTGGTCCCATCACAGCTGACCTTCAGGAGCAGTGCACTTCCTGGCCTGCTGCAATGCAGCCTGCAGGGGAAGATGATGGAGCTGCCCTGATCCTCAGTGAGGAAAAACCTGGACCAGCAACTGCTCAAAAGTGCAATTCAGAGTCCAATTTCTAAGAAATGGATTACAAAGAAAAGTAAAGAAATAGCAAAATTGCTGGGGAAATCTAGGTAGGCAGAATACTATTTTCTCTCTTTGTATTTAATGAAAATACTGGGTTTAGACTGTGAAAGCAGAATATTTCTAGCAGCCACATGCAGATAGGCCTTTGCTTTTCTGTACTCTCTGCTTACCAGTGTAGTCCCATGTAGCTATTTGTAGAAAAAGCCTGAAAATCCAAATTAGACCCATAAAAAGATACTTAGATTACCTTTAGGCATTTAGGCCTGCATAATGCAAATAGCACCAAATGAGCAATAATATTTGCAACACAAGCATTTTTAAGGCAATAGCCAAGAATTACAGCAATGGAAAGAGCTTCATAATCCTATTGTAGAAAGAAGGAAAGCATTTTACCCTCTTAGAGAGCCTGTCTTTCCTCATTGATGGTCACGTCATACCCATCTTAAATAGACCCAGCAATGCTAGAGGAAAATAAGGAAAGAACATAGCATCAGAGCTGAGGTCAACATCTGGATGGACTTAGGTTTCACAAAGGAATCCACTGACTCATTGGCACATGTGAGGACTGTCATCTCCTCTGCAGCATTTAGTCTTTAATCATGAGAACCCATTGGAGTAGAGCTTGGCTTTCAGGAATATTAATGGAGAAATAATGCTATGAAAAGTGAAAAAAAACAAGGCAAGAAAATGAGTGGTTCTGAAAAACATGAGCATTACTCCCTCTCTACACACACAACACATACTTAAACACACAGGGATGGAGCAGCCAAAAGACCAAAACTGAAAACTAACAGTCACCTGCTGGGTGTTTGAACAGGAATGGGATAGGAGCCCCATCTGTGCTCTGACCCTCAGGGACCCCACCAGTGCTGCAGAAGGTTTGTGGAGTGGCTGATGTCTTCCCTGTGACCTTGGTGGGGCACAGCATGAGCTGTCCTGACAGGATATCCTCATGAGCTTGTTCCCACTGGTCTCAGGCAGTGGTGCCCAATCTGGGGAGGGAAGGAAGGAGAAATAGAGTGGGAGATGATGGGCAGGGCTTTCCTGTTTCAGTTGTCTGGAAGAGCATGGGCCGTAGCGTGACTTTGAACAAAATGCAGCTTGAATGGGTTGCAGTGGACACAATGCCTTCTCTCACACACCCAGCACACCCCTCTCCTGCCTCGTCAGAGAAGACCCACGGGTAACCCAGAGCAACAGCTTTCAGATCCATGCCAAGGCAAGCAGCTCAGTGTGGCACTAACCTGGGCCACATCCTTGCCTTGTCACTCCTTGGAGACCTTTGAATATGAAGCCCCACTGGCCAAGGATGAAGAGAAAGGGCTCAGAGCTGATGAACCACCACATGTGCCTGGGACCATAGTTTTGCTCTTCTGCAGGCTATGAATGAACTTCTGAACCTCCTGAGGTTGATAGATCACAGGTGACAAGAGGAAGTGACGGGGAATCCACTGCTCATGACTCCTCAGTTGCTGTTAGTTAAAGTGTTTTATTAAGTTCACTCCCTGTGACCAGGAGGATTTGGAAATGCCTGGTGTGATTGTTCTGTTCCAGTGACCTCATGATTCACAAGGCCCCAGACTGTATTCCTCACAGAGCTAAGGAATTTCTATTGGCAGTTCCTGTGATGCAGAGAAGATGAGATCTGCTCATGTATCCCCTATTCCATGTGGGGAAGGCCTAAATAGAGGAGGAAATTTAGATTTTTACTTAATTTTGAGTAATCAGTTCCACCATCCCCTTCTGGCATCCTGCATCCTCCAGCAGTGGATTCAATTTATGGAGAAGGTAAATCACTAGCTTGCTCCAATCTTTCTAGTCTGCTCCAATCTATCACCACCTTGCACATGTTGTTAGATGAACTTGAGAGCCATTCTCTCAGCAGCAAAATATGGCCTTTCCTGGATAATGACAATTAAAGACATGTATACTATTCACAATAATCAGCCGAGCAATGGATTAACAGCTGACAATTTCCAGAGATTTACGAGGCAGTTTTACAGACTAAGGTTTAACTGCTACTCTAAGATAAATCTTAACCATTTACTTTCCTTGTTCTAATAAATCCTCCCAGTCCTGGACAACCCAGAACATATCTATGTGCACCAAGAAGGTCTCTGACATCACATTTCAAGAATACAACAAAAAAACAAGGAACAAAATGCATCCAGCTCTGTTCATCGTGAATCAGTTTTTATGGCAGGCTCTACCCAAAAAGCAGAGCTGTCCGTCATGCAGTTGTTTCAAGCCTGTTTCTATGCCACAATACATGGCAGAGAAGGAAGAGTTCAAAAACTCAACCTCCTGTAATGGTACTTCTTGCTCTATGTAGAAGGTAGGAGAGTAAGGGTGAGAAACATCCTCTTAGTCTGAAAGCTGCTGGGGGTGTTAGTGGTAGGACTTAACTGTCCTGTCTGCTCATGTCACATGTTAAATTGATGGGGTTTGATTTCACTTTACAGAGTGCTCCCAGGCACCCCTGGAACTAAAAATTCAGCGGGACATAAGGGCAGGTGTTGCTATAGGTTTATGGTTGCCTAAATATGATTATGTAAGCCCTAGTCTCCTTTCTATCTTTCGTCTTCTCTTCATCTCTGAGCATTTCCTGTTGTTCTGCTGATGGCACTGCATGTTTGTCACCATTTCTGCCTTCAGTATCTCTGTAACAGGACAGCAGTAGCCTGGCAGACCTGCCTGCTTGGTGTCCTCTCTGTTGGGTGGTCTTGTTCTGTGTCAGATGGTGCCTGCACACAATCTAGCCTATCTTTAGAGATCAGCCACTATGACATACTGGGTAAATGACAGGCAAGGGTCACATTTGCTAGTTAGTTTTCCATCACAATAGAAGCTGCTTTGTGATTGGTCTGTGACTGTGAAATACAACTTTTTCTTTCTGTCTCAAAATCCATGAACTTAGACTCAAGGCTAAAATATTTACCTGTGGGATGTCACTTCAATGTTTTCACTGTCTTAGGGAGAGAGCAAAGACAGTGAAACTGAGGTCTGTGATCTCCAGAACAGAAGCTCAATAGTCCAAAGCCCACCCATGTAATGCTATAAAGCCTGTCTCTTATAATCAGCTCTGACACGACACGACAATAAAAGGGAAAAAAAAAAAAAAGAAATAGGGAAGTTTGTCAAGGATAGGAAGTACAGACTCATAACTGTTTTCTATTAATCATTTTGTTTTCAGTCCAAAAATCTCACCCATTAAAGCACTGATGCCTGCCATGTAAGAATTAAATGTCAGAAAAACCAAACCACCCTGTAACTGCAAGAGGTTGGGGTTTTTTTTCTCTCTCTTGTTGAAGTGACATATGAATACTGTGAGGTTACTCCTATTGTGCAACTGACACTTTGTTATACCACATAGCAGGATGGAGCTGACCCTAGAAACTCCCAACACACAATAAATTGAGAGCCTCTTTTGGAACTGATGCTAGCAGTATGCATCTCAGTAATGATAGCCTTTGGGCCTTGTTCTGGAGTCACAGGGAGTTTATGAGATGTTATATTCTCCCATTTCCTCCCTGCTGAAACTTTCCTGGGAAGGTCTTCCAGCATCAGGATGTGTCACTTTCAAAAGGATGTTTGGGCAGACTCCACAGCAAAAAGAAATTCAGGCTACTGATCTGGAGCTAGGTAGGCAGAACAATGCATTATAGAGCTGCAGCTGTTCCCAGGCCTGTGCCACTGGTCTGATTTCCAGAACTAGATGTGCAAAATCTTGAGCCGCACAAACAGATTCCAATATCTTAGTCATATTGGCCTTTATACATAGAATGCAAATATAATGCAGTCACATGGTTTTGTAACATAAAACATCATCCATATTGCACTTAGGTCTCAATATGGCCAGGAAATATCAAAGTAAGTACTAAAAAAACCCCCAACATTTCAAACAGCCCAAAGCATCTGATATTTAAAGTCAAAGATGTAGAAGGCATAGTTTGTTCCAACCCACAGTATTACACCAGGGTATGGATACCATTATGCTGATTTTATAACTGTAGAAGAAGAAAAATGCTTTGCTTTTCTCTCATAACCAAAAAATCTGAAAAGAGCAGTGACTTAATTAATATGCCTTTTTAATAATTTAATGTCAGAAATATGGTGTAATTGATGCAGATTGTTTTCAATAATGCAGCCAACATGAGGTGCAATTGTTTATCATTACATCTAAGTGTTGGATTGTAAATGCAATAGCCAGTCCCACAGCATATGAACATTCACAGAATTAGACCACAGCCTTTCAGTTCAACACAGCCACCCCAGTGTGCTGAAGAAGGTCTACTGATACATTGGACCAGTCTACCTATCACCTGTTCCAAAGAAGAGTAAAGATTAAAGAGGAATGTGACACTAACTGCTCTGCAAATAAGCCAGAGACAGACTTGTTTGGAAGAGCAAAGCAGCTTCATCCAGCTACAGAATCTTTACAAATCCTTCATTCACTAGTGAAAATTTGACAGACTGTCAGTCTCTCAAATGCACTTGATCTTTTATAGAAAGAGCAACTACATTAAAACAAGGACAGAAGTTTACTTTTTGGTAGGCAAAAAGTGGTTTGTCACTGTCACTCATACTCCTGCTTCATTTTCAAAGCTACACAAAAAACCCTATGCATGATTAAGTGCAACTCCATGATCATGACTGAGGAGGTAAAACAGAACTTCATGAATTGGAAACACTTCCTGGCTGTTTGCAGATGGCAGGCTCAAAATGGATAAAAGATAATTATACACAGCACAAGAAAATGGAGTACAGTGTTTTCAGTTGCAGACATAGGGGGTGCCAACAGGTACATACATATATAAATAAATTTGATAAACAGTAGGACAAAAATCTATCAAAAACAAATAGATACCATTTCTGCCAAAGTGGTCTGACCAGTGGGATATGATTGGCAAAGAAACAGAGCAAGGCCAACATGGACAATCTCAGAAGCAGTGATGGAAAATCCTACTGTCTTCACTATCATATATCCCTTGCCAGAAGAAAAAAACCCAAAACAACAACAACAAAAAACCACAAACCCCAAACCAAAACAAACAAACAAACAAAACAAAAACCCCAACAATCAGTTCTTCCAGAAAAGGACGGGGATGGTCATTATGTCTCTCGTTAGGGGCTGGCATGAGCAGAAATGCACTCTCTGGTCTTTCAAAAGCACTATTCTCAGTGTACCACCACAACCAGGGCTAGCCCTATTTCTTGGCTTTATCCATGGCCTTAACGCTACTTCTTAGCCCTAAATAATTGTTTTCTGTTTAAATACATCCTTCTAGGAGAGAGGGCCTTCAGATGGGGTCATAAGTTTTATTCTGCTAATAATGCAGCTTTCTGGAGTCCCTGGTTGATTATGCCTGTTTACCTGCTGATAGTTGTGTTTCCTGGCTGGCTGCCATGTGGTTTTCCTTTCTAGTTAATCTTATGGCAGTGATCATGGCCTTCAACAGATATAGCATGTTTGTCCTCCTGGAGTTCAATACGATTTAAAACCAAACATTTTTGCCTGTGTTTCTGGGTACATCAGCATTTAGAAGCCAAACTCTTTTATGAGCAGCAGTCACATTCAACACCAAGCATTTCTAAATATCTTCAGAGACCTGAATTTTCAGAGACCTGAATTCATTATCTCTTTGCCTTACAAGGCAATAAAGCTTAAAAATTACTCCCCACACTTCTGGGAAAGAAAGTTAAAAAAATTAAGAGGTATAGGTTGCAGGAGCAAAAACTAATAATATAAATAGATAACCAAATATATAAACAGGTAACCATCTAAAAGGCACCCAAGGAACCTTTCTAGCAAAGGTAACATTTTGTAGCAGGAAACCCTTTCTTTGCACTGGAGCAGGAAGGTTTGATCTTTTGTCTGCATGTTTTTCCTCAAGGTGTATGTTACTGCCCTGGGAACCCCTCTGATGTTTTTTAGCTCTGGAGCCCAATCATCTTTTTCCTTTTGATTTCTTTCTTTCTTTTTGTTTGGTTGTTTTTCTGTTTGTTTTGGGGTTTTTGTTTGGTTGAGGTTTTTGTGTCATGATGTTTTGCAGGTTCAGCTTGTGTATCTCAATAAAGCCTCTAAGTTTTCTGTAGCTCCCTCAGTTCCACAGAGTACTATGCTGTTAACTGAGTAAGACTTTTCCCTGACATCAACACTCAGCAATGTTGAGCTGAGAAAGCAACAGACCATGGCATCTTATTGTATTTGTCTGAGATAGGATTCAATATGAAGAATCAGCACATTGTTTCAATGTCTGCACACCAGTTAACTATTAATGAATTCACAGTCAATAAAATATACTTTCTGGGTACTATTTGGTCAACAGTTAACCTAGTAGTTATGTTTGGAAAAGAGTTTATGAACAATCCCCTGTTGCCACAACATTAAAAGTTCTGGAACAATCACTTGTTAGCCTGAAACTTGCCAGAAATTTTAGGGTGGCAAAATCGAATCCTACATGAGCAAAAGAAAGAACACAGCTTTCCAAAAATTCTAGTTCAATATTTTCAAGTCAGTACTAAAATTCATATGCATCAGTTTGGGATTAAAATTTGCTATGGCAAGTATTTTTGCATGAGTAATAACTGTCCTGCTTGAGGAAAGAACGTGGATGGATATACCAAAATTAGGAGCACTGAAAAAAGAACCATTCTGAGGATATAATTTTTCATTCTCTTTTTTGCACATGTACAGCTATTGGATCACTTCTGGAAGAAATTTTATGTCCATAATTTTTAAGACTGCTTTGTCAGACTCCACTGTTCCCAAGTTTTATTTGCATGACTGCACTGCAAGTCTTCAAAATTGATTGCCTGGGTATCTCACTGGGACCTTTAAAAGAATATAACTAGATAGAGCTATAAACCAATTTCAACATTACATGCACCCACATATACAGATATGGCATTACACAGTCACATGCAGTCCTCAAACATTAAAATGTTAATAATGCTGCAGTGGTTGGCATCACACTTCATGTCTAAATGCCTTAAAGATGCTCAAAAACCAGACAGCCAAACCAATAAAACCCCCACAGTTCCTAGCTTAGTAGTTTTAAAATGACTCATATTTCAGCAAAGGACTCAAACCCATCTAAAACTGAAATCAAAGCACTCAGAGTCTGGTCCATTTTAGCCCTGGTGCTGCTTTTACTCGTCCAAATCTGTTACCCAGAAGTCATGTACACATGTACGCATCTGCATGCAGAGGTGGCACAGGAGTGGGTACAAAGCAGTTTAATGGGCTGGCTAGAAAGCTGTGATTAGGAGGGGGTGTAAACAGGGGTTCTCCTGTGTTGAGGCTTTCTCTACACTAATATAGAGTGACTTGATTTTGTTTATGGTGTGGGACCTGGGTTGCCCACAAAGTTCTTTTTCATGGGATGCATTTTCTCAGTGCTCCCTCATTAAAGTAAATCTGATTACATTTCAGTCTCATTTTTTAAAGAGAGGGGAGCTAGCAGGGGGAGCTGGAGCCACACACTTAGATAATTTCCATTCAAATCCAGCACAGTAGTCCTCTCAGCCAAGTCACACTTAGGGGAAGGAGACAGAGAGGAATATGTTGTACTATTCTTTGATGGACTTCATCGGGTGTATGAAGCATGTTCAATCATCCATAACCTGACAGACCTCAGAAAAGGCAGAATCATGACTATGTCATGTATACTTCTAACACCAAAACAATAGGGGATACTGTTTTGGGTTGCAGGGGTGGAAAGGGAGAGCATTTAAAGCAGTAGTAACAAAGAACAATGATTATCTCTTGGGTGGTGGTAGGTAAGGGGGGGTCTGGAAAAGGACATCAGAAGAAGCTGGGAGGGATGAGGTATCCCATCCCCTCCCTGCTTCAGTCTCCATCCAGCCTGAGACATTTCAACTTTCGTTCTCCTAGCAGCAAACTCTTTTCTGTGATGGGGAAGAAAGAAATCAATTGTGTTTTTTAAAGCTACTTGGAGTCCACAAAAGGTGCATTGTTTCAAAATGGGTTGAGGGGGCTGGGTGCTTTGGGGGGAAAGAGTTGAACTTATACCATCATTTTGTCTAATTACGCCTGATGTTATTCCTGTTGTCATGTGGGTTACTACAAAGCCAACTGCCAGCTTGTGTCCCTGAGAGCAAAGACTAAACTGTTACACTTACAAGGACACAGGGCTTCTTTTCCTCTCCCTCCTCCCTCTCCCACACTGCTGCAGGCACTGGCTCCTCCTTGGGATACCCACACGTTTGGAAGAGATGTTGGGAAATATGGGGGCAGAAACTCCCTAGGAGATACCAGCCACTTCTGCCAGTTAGGAGACAACCACTGGGCTTATCTTGTAAAACTCCAGGCACATCCTGAGAGATATCCAACCAGACACCTAGACAGTGTCCTTTCCTTTTCTGCTTGGACAATGCACTTGCCATATCCAGCTCCCAGCCCAGGCACAGTGGAACTCGTCACAAAGCAAACTATTTTGTCATCTCATCCAGCTTTCCTCTCAGACAGGTATCTTTGGCAGAAGGGAAGTGGGAGGCCACCAGGGTGTTGCATATTGCCAGCAAGGAAAGGCACTGGCCCCAGAGCAAAAAAGAATAGATCACAAAATGAGAGCAGCTACAGCTATCACCAATGTAAAATCTCAGATCCCTCAGTGTGGTCCACCTCCTCATCTGAAGGCCAGATCCTGTGTCTTGCTTGCCATAGCCTTCATCTCATCAAGTTTGGGAACCTTGTTGGCTTTCTAAGACACACTCTGGCCATGTTTAGAAAACAAGCAGAGCTTGGGCTGTCCCTAGGTCTCAGATGTTCGTCCATAAATGCTGTCTCCTGCCAGTCTGGCTCAGCTCAGCCCAGGAAGGGTGTATCCCAAAGGGTTCTTGGGGTGAGGGAAGACTTCCACCTCTGCCCCTGGGTTTACGATAGCCACGGCCAAAATAAACGTGGTCAGAACCTTTGGCAGACCCTGCCAGTTCAGGCAGGGTCACACCTCATAGCTGGGAATGGGTGAAAGGCTAATATGATGTTCAAAGCAGCTTAGAAAACCTTTTGTTTGCTTTAATTTTAATTTTGTAGGCTACACTCCCTGCCCTCTGCTGTCATCTTAGCCTGACAGGACACACCATTTCATCATTGACTTGGACTGGACATTCAAAACAGAGTCTATGTGTTTCTTCAGTACTGGGGAAAAATCTCTCTCTTGAAGCACTGTGGTGCACTGTATGTGCTGCCAAAGGATCCCAAAGCCCTGCAGGTTCAAGCAGGTTTTTACAATGTTCTTCCTCAGTTTGGGCATATTTACCAAAAAAAAAAAAAAAAAAAGCAACAACAACAACAACAAAAACCACCCCAACAAATGAACAAAAACCAAACAAAGAACCACCAAACAAAAAAAAACCCCACACCTAAAAAACCATGCAAAAACCAACTAAAAACAAAATCAAACCAACTCAACAAAAACAAAACCAACTAAAAAGCCCAAACAAAAACACAAAAAAAAAAGAAACCAACCCAAAAAACAACGACAAACTCACAAACAAACAAAAAAAGTCACACACACACACAAAAGAACATAAATAACATCTTTCAAGTCACTCTTCTTCCACATTCAAGCAGTGTTCTGATTTGGTTATTTTTTAATATGTAGGGACACACATTCCCATACACCTACAGTAGAGATGGCAAAGTCAAAAAACAGATGCTTAACTCTAAAAGCCATCCTTGTTTTACACTCTCCAACCTCAAATCCTCCTCCTCATGCCATTACTCTTTCTTTATTACAGTGAATTATGGTGAGGGACTTGGAAGACAAGTGGGTCTGGAGCTGATTGGGAAGATCTCTGACCTGGTTTCTGTGGGTCAGACGTCCTGACCCTCGGAGCTAGACTGTAAAGCTCACCTTTACAAAGCAGCCTTCCCAGCTCCAGCAAATGACTGCTGCAGCAGACATGCTGGAAGCTGTAACAATGGCTGTATTGATGGAAGGGAAGATTTTATTGTAAGTTAGATTTTGGAATGAGTAATTATGCAAACAAGCAATTAACTAAAATAAATATTAATGTCTTCCTCTTTCAGGGGATGCTTTTACATTGACTTGCAGCAAGGCAGATTTCTCAAAGCTGAATTAAACCTTTAAAACAAAGGGGACATTGGGAATGAGGAGATAAATACTGCTCCATCTCTCCTCTACAGCATTAAGGGCTGTGTGCATACATGTGCAACAGGGCAGCTGTAACTCACAGGATCAGGAAATACATTAAAATACCAAAGATTTGAGTTTGGGAAAGCCCACTTTATTGACCTACCATCTGTGGAGCAGCATCATTCTATTATTCCCATAAATTTCACCCATGTAAGACAGGACACTTTTTTTTTCTTTGTGGTGGTGGTGGCTGTTTTCTGATTTCTCTCTCCCCAAGAAGGTTGGCTGCAGGCTGTTTGCAAGACAGCTGAATATGGTGACACTTCTCACTGCCCCATGGCTTCAGCTAGCTCAGCTCATTAGACCATTAGACTTTGGAAATCCAAGTATTTTAAGGTCAGCCTTCTCCTCCTGTAGTGCATCACCACCTTGTTTATAAGGCTTGTTCTGCCCCTCACTCTTGCATGGATGAAAGGCAGCTGGGATGAGAAAGCAGGGCCAGATTCCAGGAGGAAGGACAGATCTTCCGGCAAGAGAAAAGACAGCCCTGTAAGGTTCTGAGTGGGAAAGGAGGTAGTGACAGATAATGCGCGTCATCTTTCCCAGCTCAGGCACATTTTAGCAAAAAGGATCTAGACTTCCCTTTGGGAAGATCATGCAATGAGCTTGCAGAAAGGAATTTGCTGGAGATTCAACAGTAGAAATCACTGAAGTAATTAAGTCCAACTTGAGAAGCAGAGAAAAAAATATCATGCCACACCAGCCCTGCACCACTCCACCTAGCCAGCTCCATTCAAAATTCTGGTTTTACATTTTGGAAACAAAATGTGTATAAAATGTGCTCCCATATAACTTTGGCTTTTTATTCCCAAATTATTTCTTTCATTTTGAAATTCCCCTCTCTATTTCTAATTAGCATTTTTACAAAAAAACACCTAAACAAAACAAAACAAAAAAAACCCCACAAACCAAACAAACCCTAAATCAAAATGGCTTGTTTCATTTCAGGTTGGAGGAACAAAATAGTCTCTGTAGAACAGAAACAATTATCTTCCCTGTTATTTAGGTCAGCTGTAAAACGAACCATTTGCTATTTACAAATTCTTTTGTTATCAGCTGAGGTCTAGAGCCCCATCTCCTGGAGTCAGGTGATTATGTTGGAAGTATGGTTTGATTGCTTTTGACATTTCTTGCCCTTGTGATTTGGAAGGAGATCTTGAAAATGTGTTTTAAGCATAATGAACAGTGTGACATCTGCCTGAGACTCCACACATCCAGAAACAAAAGTTTAATGTAGAGCAATCTGTTCCAAGTTTATCAAGACAATTTTAATTCCAAGGCTCACTTACGAGGTTACACCAGCATCACTCACGGAGAGCTTGCATAGGACTGGATGCTTTTATTCAGAATGATTTAGCCTGTCCCCTCAGCTGATCCACTAGGGTACATCAGGAAAAAAAAACCCCATACAACTGAGAAAGCCTGTTCCTCTGTCTTGTGGGGTACCAAGACCATCCATTCACTGCTCAACATTGAATCCCAGTGCTGCTATAGCATTCCGAAAAAAGAGCCTTTTGCTGTTCCCTTCAAGGATTTGTATTAAAGCTGCTAGTTCACAGGCAATGCCAGCACATATTGATTACAGCTCAGAGTCCGAAGAAGAGGAAATGACACCAAACAAGGGCTCTCATATTTCCTGTGGCTGCAATGGTGGTGAGGTAAAGCTCAGCCTGTGCTACAGCTACAGGCATGCAGTGGACTCATTTGCAGGATGGCCATCTGCAGTGGTAAAGTCAAAAGTGAACCATAGCCTCAGCCAGGACCTGATCCAGGGCCAAAACCATTTTCTCTGTAACCTTGGTATTTATGCCCTTCAGCAATCTGGAGGTTTATCAAGACTTTGCCACTGCCTTAACCAACTTACCAGCTATTCATGAAGCTGTGGCAACTTGATTGTCACTCTGAGCTCTTCTCTGTCACTTGGCCAAGCCAGACAGGCTTCACTTTCTCAATTGCAGTTCAGAAACCAAACTAGCTCAGCCACTTCTCATCATTTTGGTAATTCTTATTCTGAACTCCCTTCACTTTGTGTCTCTCTGTTCCTGGCTGTTTCAGTGACCTGAAACCAAGCTGACTTCTCACTGCTTTTTCACAACAAAACACCAGCTGGAAGGAGGTCTCTCCCAATCACAGAGGACTGTGAGGATTTCTGAGCTCCATATTGTTTGGTTACCTGGTCTCCCACAGACTCACTATTGGGCTTTTAAAATCAAAATCTCTGATGTCTTGGGTCCAACTGTCAAAGGACAAATTTTTCTAATTTGTAGGGCAAGTAAAATATTTAATTCACACCAAACTGAGCTCCTAACCAAAACAACACACACACACATAAACACATAAAAAAATTCAAAATTAACCAAAGCCACCAATCAAACAACCAAAAAAGCCATCCTTTTGTTTGCTTGTTATTAATACCTTCTAAATAGAGCAGCCTGTCACAATTATGAGATGAAGAAGTCCTGTCCATTTTTTCTTCTGCCCCCTCAAACTCTTCACCACCATTCACCACAGATCTATTTTAACCAGAGCTGCAGAGCTACTTTGCTGTTCATTTGGACTCCCAAACCTTTCCATGACAGGTCTCATCAGGACTCTGCCCTTCTTTGCTTGAGTTTATTTATCCCTCTCCTGGATATTCAGCTCTTCCTGAGTTTGTCTCTCCTTTTTAGTCCATTTCTCTTCCTCCTACAAGTCCTGTGATCCCCTGCAAGGTATTTCATGGAAAGCATTGTGTTCACACACTTTATTCACAGCACCTTGCTCAGTTCAGATGGGGAGTTAATGATTTCCCAGGGCAGTGCTGTGGGTCTCCCCATCCCCTCTGCTGACAAAGCATCCCCAAACTTCCCTAAGAGAAGCTGATCTTCTCCCTTTGAGGGAACACTGGGTCAGAAACCTCTCTGCTGGAGGGTCTTTCTGAGGTTTGCCACCTCCGGGTGTTCGGGGGGACGCCAAAAGAAATGAAAGCCAAGAGAGCCAAGAAAGCCAGAGCAGCTGCAGAGGCTGCTGCTGAACAAGGAGACAGTGGCTTGGCACACCCAGAGAGCTCACCAGAGGCAAAGCTAGAAGGCAGAAAGGCATTGGGGGTGGAAGAAGAGAGAAGTAAGATATTTAAAGGAGAGGGTGAGGGCAGACAAGGTGAGAGATGATGGAAGCAGGGGAAATGTCGAGGTGGAAAGCACTGGTTGAAGAGGAGAAAAGAAGGCAGAGAGGGCACAGGAGGGTAAAAGGATTATCTTCCCACTAGCCGCACCTGGATTAGGAATTTTAAACTCATCTACCTACTGCCCCCATGCCCCTGCCACAGACAAAATTAATAGAACACTGGGAGAATTTCTATTGCAGACCCATAGAAACAGGAGACAAGATTCATTTAGCTACTTACACAGCACTTCAAGATTGCTCAGAAAGGTCCAAATACCCCTGGGATGGGCACCTTCTGCTGAGGGTCCCTGAAACAGTGACACAAACTGTTTCCCAACCAGTCCCTCAGCAGTAAGAAGGAGGCAAAGTCTGCAAGGAAAAGAAATATTTTTAATTAAAACAGGCCCTATGTGACTTCATCACTGCAAAATTCTTACTGCCTCTGCCCCACAGAGCTTATAGTTGGAGCCAGGCAGATTATCTGCTGGGGGTGAGCAAAGGAGAGCTGCAGCCCCAGCTTGGAAATTTTATGCAAAATGTAGATGGTTTGACTCCATGGACTGTAAAATCAGTGAAAGTAAGTGCAAGTGAATCTGGTTACTGGAAAGCCAGAACACCATCCATACATTTCTGATGTTTTGGGGGATGATGCTGTTTCAAAGATGATAGGATTGCATGCCAGCTGCTGGCCTTCCAGAACTTGGAAAGAAGCAGGGGACAAAGTTCCTGTTTATGCACAAGTGACTGAATAACCAGTAATTTGGGGAAAGGAGCATTACACACTCCCAAAGAGCAGCCTTCCACTGGGAGGTTTTCAGTTTGTGGTCAGCTGTTGCAGTGTGAGACTCACGAGCTGCCATCCAATGCACCTCAGGCTCTGGTCATGGCTGAGCAGCTCAGAGAAAGTCCCCCAGAAACAGCCAGGAATCTGATTCCAGGCAAATGGGAAGCAGATTTGGGACAGGGATGTGACACGTGCAAGGAGTCACACTACAGATGCACATACAGGCACAGGAGTCAAATGGCACATCTAGAAAGGCACACCAAGGTGGGACATGCCACCAGGAGAGGGGAGTGAAAGGAAGGAGCTCTCTACCATGAGCTCTTCCTGCACATCTGGACCCCATCCAGTTACAACCAAAATATTACACTTTCTCTGTCCTCCCCATGGCTACAAAATCTGATAATTTCTCCCAGTTTGCTGTTGTGACATCAGTGTGCACCGCAGGAGCTGAGAGAAGCAGCACTGGCCCATGTTCTTGAGTGAAAAGAGAAATAATAAGCTCACACTCATTTTGCTGAGGATCTGCAGTCTCAGCTAGTCAGATGGGCTGTTGGATGAGCTTGGGGTCCGGAATTGGAGGTCCTGCTGCATCAGTCAGGTGATGGCTGCCCTGATTGACTCTCATGGCGAAGACTGCCCATGCTGAGCCTTGCTGAGCATCACCCATGACCCCAGTGCAGACCTGCAAGAGGGGTCCTGCCTCAGCAGGCCTTGCTTAGGGGCTCCTGAAGACATGGGACTCTCACAAAGCCATGCTGGAGAGTCAGGAGCCCCATCTCAGCCAACACTAAACCAAGGAGTTGGCAGTGTTTTGGGCCCTGTGAGTAGGGGACAGGCTGGAGAGAAAGGCTGCTTGCCAAAAATGCTGGATGCACACAGTGCAAAGGCAACCAAGTTTTAGCTGAAGCAAAAATACTTCCCTCAGAGGAAACGCAGTGGCACTGAGGGAGGACAAATCTCATTTTCATGAGTGTCAGGCTGATCTCATCAGGTCATGCCATGTCTGCCATTCCCCTTTCCCTTGTTGTAGCCAGGTTCTCCTTCATGTTTCTTTTCTTTACTGTGGATATATAAAGCAAAACTGAAAGACCCCCTGGAGTCTTGGTTTTCAAAATGTCAAATCACTGCTTACAAACCCTTTTTAATGTTGATTTTTTAAGAAAATTAATTACATTTAAAAAATAAATCATTCAGAAGCTCCAGCATGAGCACTGGTTCAAAGGATAGAGTTGCAAGAAGGTCTGGCTAATGATGAACATGAACAAGACCATCCTCCACGGGCTGCACAGTGTTCAGGTACTAGAAGTCTGCATGGGAATGTAAACCAAGCCTAGGTGGGAACCCAAGCCCAGCCTCTTAGAATAGATAGTTGCTGGTACAGTAGTCACATGAAGTCTAAATATCTGAGAAAAAAAAATTAATTCCTCTCTCCATGCAGAAAACATCTCACCTGATACATCTAACTCCACCAGTTTACAGCTTTCCTACATTTGCCCTGGAAGTTTGCCAAACAGTGTACACTGAATTTAATACACTGCAGGTTTGTGACTGTTTTTCTTTCCTTTTAAAAATCCAGAGTAAGCGACGGGACTTTTTTCCCTTCATACTAATTTTTCCCAAAGGGCAGTGACAAAGCTGTTCCTTACGTGAAGAAGCTGAGATCTCAAGAAGTTTTTGCCTTCACATGCATGGCTTTACATGTGCCCCTTGCTCAGCTCTGAGAAGGGTTCTGCTTTATAAGAATAACATGGCGTGCAGATGCCTATAAATGGAAGATGAAATTGTTACTATAAAGCCCGGGCCCTGCCAAGGCAAACAAGTGCAGGGCAAACTGTGTGTGCAAAGGAAGGGCGCTGAGAAAACTTGAAGTCAGTTGAATCATAACTTCACTTTAATTTTAACATCACTTAAACTACATAAACACAGCCATCTTATTAATAACAAAGCAAGCTCCTCAGTAGAGCTGTTGTTTGGAAAGCCAAGCCTGTGCACATGAGTGCAATGGGAAGAATGTTGCAGGAGAGACATGCCTTCCAAAGCTGTGTTTAAAATTTAAAATAGTTGGGATGTCTGAGATGCAACAACTTTGCAGGAGCCTTGAATAGTATTTGATGTCTCTGCTGCAGTTCTCCAGGGTCCCGACCTCTGCAGGGGCAGCAGCTTGCCACAACTGGCACAAGGAAGAAGACTGCAGTGAGGACAGATGCTACCTATCCACCAGCAGTGCAGCTCCATTTTCTGTGGGATATTTGTACCTTCACACTGTGCAGAAGTCAGAAGATTCTGGGGCTGCACCATAGGGACTGCATATAGTTCAGTTATTTGCCCTGTTTGCTGTTAACTGAAATGGAGAAAATACCACTTTGCTAATTAGGAGGTGAAAGTGATAAAGTTACAGGAACATCTGCAGGAGTTTTAAGGCACAACGTAGTAGACCAGAGCAGAGCAAAGCATTTTTACTGTTGTCTTGCAAGAGTGATTTGGTGCCTGTGGTGATCTGATAATCTCAGAGTGAGGAGTGAAAATACACTGGTACAAGGCTTGTGCTTTATTACTCCTGACATTTTGTAAAGGCAGACTGGCTCAGCAACTCCCCTAAAATATAGCCCCTAAAGCAGCGGTGCAATTCCTGACACATTCCTGATGAAACTCCCCTGACTTCCATGGCCTTGTGTTAAGGCTGGATTTGGCCCTGTCAGTAAAGTACATTTAGACTTACAAACTGAAAACTGCCTCTGGATTCCAGAGGGACTTGAAAAACTCCCAGAGCACTGGAGTGCAGCAGTGAGATTTATGCTTTTCCCTGACTTTTCACTACTCAGTAATACATTTGCATGGCCAAAATAAAGCCAGATCTGGCATTCTCCCCTCCTGATTTCTCAAATACCCAGGGAACTAAGTGACAGTGTAGACTGGAACAGTAATGCTCTAAGCCCCAGAAGAGCTTTTTGGGGGTATTTTCACAGCCTGTGGAAAGAATGCATACATGGGTATTTGAAATAGCAGGATTTGACACTTTATCTCACCCCAGTCTGGAGAGCCGCTGGTGACACAGGTTCCTGTGCAGAGGCACAGACGAAGCCAAAATAAGCTCCTACTGATATTTATTTGTAGAAAGTAGCACCTCTAGTCTCCAAGTGGATGAAAGACTTGGTTGTTATTGGGCACTTTTTACCCACTGCTTTTTCCCAGCTTTGGAAGGGGATGACTGCTAAACAGATAATAAGACAAGCAGATGGAAGGAGGACAGTGACTTAAGGAAGGTCACAAAGTTTCCAGCAAGGGCTCAAGGCTTCTCAGCATGGGAAAATTGGCTGTTGTTGCCACAGTCCTAAGGCAGCAGCATGGGGATACGGAACAGCAGAACTGGGACTGGGAGCCAGGGGCAAGCTTAGCAATCCTTCTGTTGCCTGGGGTTGAGAGGAGGTGGAAGCTGCATTTCCCTCACATTTCTTCAAACTTCCCTCCTTGCCTGGTGCTAGAAGAAATCACAAAGTCTGAGTCCTACTGTCAGCAACAACCACACCTCCATAACTTCTCATTAGTGTACTAAGAGTGAGGGATGCTTTAGCTGTTTATGACAGGGCTTTGGGGAAGAGCTTTGCAATAGAGCAATTCTTCTCACCCAATTAAGCACTGTCAGATTGAAGGGCTGTGAAATGACTGTGAATCATTAATTGTAATATTTCATGTTTTCATTTACAAACATACAGCCAAAATTGGGAAAATATTAAGAGGAACATGCAAGGGACAGTCTTTGCTTTAGTAACCTGTGAATTAAAAGTGTTGTGGCCACACTGATAAAATGATCTTTGGCTTTTCTCTTTTAGGAGTGATTGCCATATTACCAAAGGGTAAAAAACCCTAAATGAGCAGCTTTCCAGAGGCCTTCCTCAGCGCCATTTCTATTATACTATAATCTGAAAATTACTTGCTTTTTATTTTTCTTTTCTTCACTTTTGTATTGCTCTTTTCTGTCTATTCCCATTGTCTAAATGCATTCATGGGTAGCCTGTACCCAGCTGTTCTTGTGCCAACATTGTGCTTGAGTTCAACAGCTCTATTTCCTCCCCAATATTTAGGTCCCTGATGTATCTGTGACAGCCAATCAGCTGCCAACCTTTTCAGCTTTTATTTCATTAAACTCAATAAGCTCAATCTGGGGTCCTCCTGTCATCTGCAATATGAATGTGCTGTTCTGTAGGCTGTTGCAGGACCCTTCCTCTACACCTCCTCTTTCTTTAACATTGGAGAGATTATGCTAGAATTAGCTGTCCAGAAGTTATTGTCTAAGGGAATGTTATCCAGTTGAATTTGGTTGTAAGGAGATATGGGAGTGGTGGGAAGTGGAACATCACTGTAACAGCATTTTCTAGTAGAAGAACTGTCCATATATAAAAGGGATATTATTGATGTCCTTCTTTATTTTGCATTGTGATTCAATAATTTAGATAGATAATCAAGGTTACAAACCAATTCATTTCTTTATTCCTGGGCTGGTACTTCTCACCATAGTTTGCTCGGACTCCTGACTTCAAAGTGGCTGACAGCATCCTACTCTACCAAGCTGTTCTATAAACACTGCAGACATTATGACCCTGCTACCCTTGGGCTTCATATGCTCTCCAGAGATCTATTCTGAGGCCAAATCACAGTTTCCATCTTCTTTAGGTGTCTCCTGGCTCATGGCACTGTCTGGTGAGGCACCCACCATTCTCTCAGATGGCATTATCCCTTGTGAGGCCAAAAGCTGTAATCCTCTCTGAGATGCCAAAGAAGAGTCAGAATATGAATAAGGATTTGCTTTGCACTGGGTCCAGAATAGTAAAGCCTTATGGAAGGTGAGTTAAGGATGCAACACTGCTCGTAGGGCACAGAGAGCAAACACCTTGTTCCTACCCATCTGGGGAATAGCAGAGCTGTGAAGAAGAATAAGAGTAGCAGGACTTGAAAGGTTGCCATGTACTAAAAAAGTACAGCTGCTTTTAAAGAGAAAGGGGAGTCTGACACTCCTGGAAGGATTTTATTGTTTGCATTTGTGAGACACAAGGCATTTTTAATGATGTGTTAATGACTATATTTTATTCAGATGAGATTCATCACACTGTCCTTTCTTTGCTTAAAAATTCAGCATCTACTCCTAGCTGGCTATTCAGGATCCCCCTCTGCTGAAGGGCAGAAGATCTGTCGCTCTCCAAGAACACTCTATGACAGAGAGGATGCACTGCCATCCAGAGCTGTCAGCTTCTTTCCACATGCTGTAGCAGCACATCCATGCTCCATCCCAGCTGTGCCTCACACATCATCCCTTAAGCAAGAGCCACTGTCTCCTGCCATGGCCAGGGATTTGAAAAAATAACTTGAGTTGCTCCAGAAGCAAAGTCAAAATTAGATTACATGAACCCCATTGTCAGAGCTGGTGAACAATAGATACGCACAGACTCACGGGATCAGAAACGCAGCCCACCACACCTGCCAAATTTGTTCTCCCTACCCTGTAACATTCATATATCTGCAACCAACGTTAAGCTTAGAGAAAAATTTGGAACTTTTTTGCCCAGCAAATTGTCATCCTTCAAAAAGTGCTGGAGGTTCCACCCTCTGCTTCTGCTGTGAGCCAGAAAGGGCTGATTGAGGGCAAATGTCTGTGGGCATAAGTTGATGGGTGAACCAAGACTTTCTAAAGGGCCTGCTGATGCATCCAGCTCAATGGTGCTGAGAGAGGACCATCTAATGTGAAATCACACATTTTTTATTCTCTGTTACACTGGGTTGTCAAAACTGGAAACCTTCCAAATCCTGAGTGATTGTTGAAGATGGAAGTTGTTATTTTAAATGCTTTGGGGAGGGACTGAAAGCATTGACTGCGATGACTATTGCCTCTATTTTTGGTCCTTCAGCCCTCAATAAACAGGACTATAGAAAGGCAGAGCTAAATCAAGAGGCCTGGCCTGCCTTTACAGCCATTTGTGTCATTCATTGACCAATGCAGATCATCTTAAAACCTGATACCAGTTTTGACAAGTGCTCTACCCATAGCTGACATGCTCCAGACCTCATCTCCTCTGCTGCTTAGAAACCCTTTTCTAATATCTAGTTTCTAAGTTAATTCATGGCTATATTTGAACACTTTTTTTCTTTTCTTTCTCTTTTTTTTTCTTTTTTTTTTTTTTTTTTTTTTTTTTTTTTTTTTTTCTAAGCTCCATATAAATAACTGCCAGCAGCCTGGACAGTTTGTTATCAGGGCTGTACGTTGTCCCCCACTAAAGGTTTTCAGAATCCCAAACATCAGCAATGCATGGCATTTGCTGCTTTTCATGGGAAAGAAGAATGAATTTTTGTGGTTCAGATGTTGCTGTGACCCAAGTGTTGTGTTGGAAGACACATCTTTTGCATAACAGCCGTTTTATCTGCAGTATTAGTCAGAGATAAACCTCTGTGTCCTTTGTCCCAGGGCTCTGGTTTTTTGGCAGCACCTGATATTTGACTCAAGAATAGGTCAGTATTTCCATAATGATTAACCCACTGACAGTCAGAATTAGCATATCAGTGTTAAATATGGGAATACTTGGACTGTGCAGATGCCAAGTGACCATTGCTAATCAAATAAAAATGTGTCTGGAGTGCCACCCTCTAGGGCACCCTTCATGCTTCTGGACAGCCTCAGAGGATGAGCAGGAGGGCTCTTGTTTTTTGCTGTGCTACACAACCCTTCCAATGTAGTAATTTCAGTTCAGAGAAAAAATGCGTGATTAGACTTATCAGCAATTTCAAGGAAAGAGTTAAAATGATTAAAAAAAAAAAAAAAAAGAGAGAAACTTTGGTGCTGAACAAATTTGAAGGAAATGTCATTTTCAAGGAAATCTAGTTTCTTGAAATACAAAGTTTTGTTCAACTTTATGCCATTTTCTGTCCCTTCTGAAGGGAATTTACTTCTCCAGAAAAAGTCAACAGTTTTCATTTTTAGCTCCTATGAAATGCTTGGGCATTTTTTTCTCTTCTAAATGTTTGCAAAAGGAAATATGGAGCCAGAAAGTTGTTTCAAAACAAACAAAGAAATAAGAAAATATCAAAGTGCCTGAATATAAAAGGAAACAATTTGGATCTCTCCTCCTGCCCCCCCCCCCCCCCCCCCAAAAAAATTATTTTTTACAAAATTTGAGATTTCTCTCTCTCTATGTTTTTTCATTAGAGAAATTTTCATGTGGGAAGTGTTTCTGGGAGATAATCAGAGGTCCTGTAAAGATTACAGGTGCAGCAGGGCAGCGAGTCACAATTGAAAGACAGTGACCTGGGAAATTTCTTTAATTAATTTGTGCCTTTCCCTTTGCACTCAGGCAAACAGTGGAAGTGCAATGCCAGGAAACGTCAAATACTTCAGAATGAGAACTGATAATGGCATGAGTATCTTATCTTTAGGGCCTTGCATCCTGCAAACAGGGAAACCAGCTCTTCTCTTCCATAATTTGATGTTAAGTGAATCACTACACTGAATACGATGGAGCAAACCTTTCCCAACGTCCTCCTCAGTCACAGAGACAATCTGGGAAGAGAATGCAGTGATAATCAATCCAGCCACAAGAGGAAAGAGTACAGTCCCTAGGCTCAGAGCATTCAAGGCAGGAAGAGTCTGCTGGACAAGAGAAAAAAAAACAGGTCAGAATATGGATCTGCCACTCCAGTGATGCAACTCTGACCTGAAATAACCGCATATATGGGTCCAGGAGATCACGGGATGTTTGTAAAATAGATCTTCTCTCTTGTGTAAGCAAGAGGATAAAATTATCCTGGCAGCAGCTGTTGTTTCCCAGAATGAGGATCAAGGCTGGCTGTATTTAAATATTCCTACAGTATTCAAGACATCAGGCTTTTCTATCCCCACGGCCCTTGGTTGCTGTCCTGTGCAAGTGGTCTCAAACACGCAGACAATACGCATTTCTCCCTGTCACAGTACCCATGCTAGTGTGGCATAAGGTTCCTCTTAATGTCTCACACCATACAAATCTGCTTCCTTACTCATTTCTGCATCATAAAAAGCAATAGCAGAAAGAATAGGGAATCCAGACAAAGGAAAGGAAGACAGAAGAGGAAAAACAGAGTAAAGCAAGTGACTTAGAATCATAGAATATGCTGGGTTGGAAGGGACCCACAAGGATCATCAAGTCCAACTCTCTGCCCTGCACAGGACACCCCAAGAGTCACACCATGTGCCCAAGAGCATTGTTCAAATGCTTCCTGAACTCTGTCAGGCTTGGTGCTGTGGCCACTTCCCTGGGGAGCCTGTCCCACTGCCCAGCCACCCCCTGGGTGAATTTTTTTTCCCTGATATGCAGCCTAAGGCTCCTCAACTTGTCTTCATGCCATTTCTTTGGGTCCTGTCCCTGGTCATGAGAGTGAGGAGATCAGTACCTGCCCCTCCACTTCCCCTTGTCAGGATGCTGAAGATCACAGTGAGGTCTTTGGCCATATAATGCCATCTTGCAGCATGGCCAGGACTTGAACAACAGACAGGGTTGAAGCCCAATTACAGAGCTAGAGGTTCTATTTCCAGCTTTTAAAAAGAACAAGGGCTTTCCTGAAGGGTCTGTCTAACCCATCATCACTAGCACAGCGTGGACACATCCCATTGGCAAGGGGGTGTTGGGGGTTAGACTTGTTTGGTTTGTTGGGTTTTTTTGTTTTGGTTTGGTTTTTTTGGTTTTTTTTTTTTTTCACCTGTAGAATTTTTTCCCAGGAGTTGCGGGGCAACTGATTGCTGGGTGTTTGTCGGTGCTTGGTGGAACAAAGCATGGAGGCTGGGTGGAGACTGGCACTTGGCTACACCCTTTGTCTCCAGGAGTTTCCCCCGCTCCGCGAGGGGGGCGGGGGGAGACGAGGGCTGGGGGGGGCAGCTTCACTTTTAGTGTGGTCTGCGTCGGGAGCGGACTGGGCTGCCGTTGCTGTGTTAGCTTCTCACTGGCACCACCGGGACCTGATCCTGGGGAGAGCTGCCATCATCTTGCTCGTGTGTCCAAGAGGGTCCTGATTTCTCCTTTTCCTGCCCTGCTGGAGCTGTCTCAGCCCTGTCCCACTGCCTCGGCGCTGTTTTAGAGCTGCTCTGCACCGCAGGCCCGCACTGGCCTCCCTGCCGGACATCCCTGCCCTCCAGTGACCACCGACGGAGCTCCGAACTTCACCCAATCCACCAGCCCGGGATCCCCCACCGTTCCAGCTTGGTACCTTTTTTTTTGGAGTCCCCAGAGACCAGACTGCCCCGGGTTTTGTGGGACCAAGCTCCGTCAAGGTCCCTGGTTCTGTTTTTGCTATTAATTGCTGTAGTTGTTGTTGTTTGTTTGCCTTGTTATACTATTAGTAAAGAACTGTTATTCCTATCCCCATATCTCTGCCTGAGAGCCGTTTTAATTTTCTAAATTATAATAATTTGAGGGAAGGAGATTTGAATTATCCATCCCAAGAGAGGCCCTGCCTCTCTTTAGCAGATACCTGTCTTCTTTCAAAACCAAGACAGGGGGGTACATGGATATTCACACAGACAAGAGAGGAAGGAGGGTGGTTGGAGGAACAGATTTCTTGCCACATGACACCCTACAACCTGGCAGCACCTGGGGAACAAGAAACCTGAAGCCACACAGGGCTCCCTGTTTAGCAAGTTGTGGGGTTTTTTGAGGTTTTGCTGTTCACTGGCTGCCTGCCTTCCCTCACAACCTGTTCAACCTCATGTTGGCAGGTCAGGTGTGAGCTCAGCAAAATAAGCTTTTCCAGCACTCCGTGAAACCATGCCACTCCCTCTTCCCTTCCAAAGGAGTCCATATACTTGCCTTTTTTATTTTCCTGGGCAAAGAGATGTGTGAATAATAAATTTGCTATTTGCAGGGCTCACCATTGAAGTGTGGGTCTGTATCTGCTGCAGAGATAAATCAAAGAAGATGGCAGGGTGGTCAGGCGAGCATCTGACCAGAGCTTTAACCATGCATTTAATTTACAAGCAGGGTGAAGGTTTAATATATGGTCCCTCTGTAAATACACTCATGAGGCATTCCCCCACCTGTCTCCTGGGGAATCAGGCTAATTGGCACAGGCTGAGAAGCTGAGCCCAGACTGATTTTACAGGGCACTGCAGACAAATGTGGCTGTGAGCAGAAGCATTAGAGATTATAATATTGTACTAAGTGCCCCAGTTATCTGTGGCCAAGGAGCAAGCAAACACCTGGCTGGCTGGGTTGCATTTATTGTAATGTAACAGCTTACTTTGATTGTGAAGAGATGTGCAGCCAAATGCTGGCTATTGCAGGTAGATGCAACAAGCTCTCAAGCTTGGTCTCTCCATCAAGACCTGCCTCCTGCCTCCTCCTCTCTTATCATCCAGATCCAGGGTATCTTTTCTGTACCCCTCCTGACCTCACACTCACAGTACCTCCTGATCCATAACCCTTGCAAAGTTTCCCTCTGTGAGCCTCAAGAAGAAGGGGATCACTTCCATCCTATCCATAATGTCACGTTGTAGTGGTTTGTGGATTTCTCCAGCGCCCAGGGCGGTGTCTCTGGAGTCATGACTCACTGCGGGTGGGAGCAGAAGACAGCAAGGGTGTCTGTCAGTGGTGGGAAAGCTCTGCCTCCCTCTCCCCACAGTTGCCTGCTGGGCATATGGGAGTAGTGCCCCCGAGTACACTGCAGCTGGCCAGATTAGCAAAGATCTTCGGCTGAGATCTTTTCACACGGTGCAAAGTGCCAGCCACTGAACAGCTAACCTGGTATTGAAGGACACATTGCCTTACAACCTTTAAAATGGCTTTGTTTTAAAGGTTCTGTCTTTTGTCTGTAACTCTTCAACTTTCTGTCTCTTTTTACCTTCTCTGGGGTCACTCTCTGCTTCCCTCTTTCAGCCCCCGTTTTTCTTCTCCTGCTCAGGCAGACTCTCTCTCTGTAACATGACTATCAGCTTGTGGCTTCAGCTCACTGAAACTAAATTGTAAGCACTAAAGTGATGATCTAAACTCCTATGGCTATGGAAAAAGAGACCCTCTGAAAGCATGTCTTCTCCTGTCATTTTTATTTCTTTGTTAGACTGGTAGAAATCTTCTCCAGGAGTTGTCAGTATCTCTCCAGCAGCTATAGAGCCAGTTTAATTTATGTAAGCCACCCACTTTCTAGGTAATCAGAGTATGGTGAAATGACTCCTGCCCTTGTCTTCAGAGAAGTTAAAGGTGAATTTTCTCCTATAGCTTCCTGGTGACCTTTTTAAATAAACATAAACACTCAGGAAGATTTGGGGGGTTTTAATTCTTGAAAACAAGAAGCTGATATGACTGGGTTGTTAGGAAAGTTTAATGCCAATATCAAAGTAGTCCTCTAGACCTATGATTCCCATCAAACTATTGCTTAGTTCACCTATGAGTATGAACTGCCATCAGTACACATGGCAGATGCTCTCTTGCTTTGTTTACAGGGGCTGGACCAGAGTCTTGCAGAATAAAAGCCATGAATTTGCACTGCTGCCCCGCAAAATCAGCCTCTCTCCACCACTTTGGACCCTCAACACAGCCAGCAGTGTTGTACAAGGTCTTATCAGAAAGTGAGACTTGCACACCTCACTGTCAAAGGCCCTTAAAGGCTTTTAAAATGCAGTATCCACAGGTGCTGCTTCTTCTGGGACCTCAATAAAAATACCCCACAGCAGGATGAAACTCCTGTTTCTGACACAGAATTTCTGCATGGTGTCTGGATTGGATGAGAATGGTTGTGTTCATCTGGGCCGAAAGGTGTCTCCTTTAAAGACTGAATTTTTTTTAACATCACTCAGGAGTATCACATAATCCTATCAGCAAGGAAAGCAAGAGTGCTGCTTCCAGTTTAAGCCAGTATGAAATCTGCATTTCTAAGATCAAATATTCAAAAGCATGAGTTCTGCTGCAGAAATCTGTAATTAAAATTTAAATCACAAACCATTATTTAATGTGAAGTATGAAAGCAATAGTGTTTGACTTCAAGTTTTTTAGTACAATGAATACAAATTTCTAACTGTATAGGCTGTAAAAAACTTTCTAACTGTATCTAACCGTAAAGTTAAGGAGCTCATTATTTAGCTAAGCCAGAGATGATATGTGATCATCTGACTCCAAGAACAAGTATTGTGGAAAAAAAACAGGCACAGTTTGTCAGGGTATGGTGAGTGGCAATTTTAATGTAGAAATTTGATGCAAAGGTGCAATTTTTCTATTCTCCCCATCCCCCCAGACCAAAGCTGGAAGTAGAAATGTGAACAGAGATCAATTTAAATCATGGCTTCAGGCTCTGGGATTTTGGCCCGCTTGCTTCCTACTGTTAATATCAAAGCATTAAGAGTTTTACATGCAGAGCAATATTTTTTTACCCAGCTAACGCTCTTTTCCTCTGACTGCAGCTAGAAGAGCTGCTGAGATATGACAGAGCTGGGTGGAGAGCTGACCATCCCTGAACCCTTGTCTTGTCTCCTCACCACCACTGCTGGATTTCTCTGCCAAAAAGCCAGCATAGGCAGCTCTGCAGTTGCCTCCAAGCAGAGATCCCCCAGAATATCCCAGGTTGATATCTGGAACAGTTAACAACCAGTTGAGTTGCTGGGTTGGGAAGGGAATGGAGGGAACAAGGATGAGCAGCTGGAGAACAATAACTTTCTAAGGGGATTGGCTGCCAATTGAACAGCACATCTGATCACAGAATTGTTGCCAAGCATCTGTTTTCTTCCTACCTCCTGATGTGGTCCAGCTTCTTTGCTTTGACTTTGCTCCCTCCTTCATCTTCTGAGATTGTGTTTCTCAAATTCTTATGCATTCTCCAGGTTACACAAAGGACTCAGCAATTCGCAGGCCCTGCCAGTGTATTTGAGAATTGCCCCCCACCCCTTTGTGTGTTGTTCTGCCTAAAAAACTCATGCCAAACAGGCTTAATCAAGCTCCCCAAACTAGTCAGATCTCCAGGGAGTCCAAATTTGTATATTTTCTTAGGCAGAGTAATATCACACAGAGTACTGAACGACAGTTAAAAACCACATCTGGATCTTGCTCTATTATAATATATCCATAGCCCTAAGGGGAAGCCGTGTGGTTTGGTGATTCATGAAACCTGCATTTTATTCCCAGCTCCTCCACTGCCTCCTTGGGTGACCTTAACTAAGTTATTTCACTGCCCTGTTTTTCAATTTTGCCATCTGTGAAAATGGGTGGGGTGATGCTGCCTCCTGCCCAAAGCCCTTTGGTAGCCTCTGAAGGCAAGAGCCAAGCGCTATTGCCCAGGCTGATGTGACATTTCCATGTGGGATTTGATGCAGGTGTGCCTTTCCTCCACAGATCAGTGCACATCTGCAGACCTCATGAGGCACCTCTGTGTCACCACTGCCACTGGCCGTGCCCAGCACAGTCAGGGATGTGATCCTGTTCCTGCTGCACGAGACCTATGAGCAGGACACCTGCCAGAGCATGGAGCAGCATTTGGGACTGTGCCATTCGGCTTATCCTGCTAGGAAACACCATGTTCAGGGGCAGCTCTGTCATTTCTCCTGCTGTGATAGGCACGTATTTAATGGCCTGCCATGGTAATTTACATATGTCAGCAGAGACAGAAGCAGAGAGGTTTGTGCAGGCTGAAAGTCCCAAATTCCCCTTCCTCTTGCATAAAAAACTCAGGAAAAAAAAAAAAAGAAGAGTGTCTGTGACAAGAAGATTGTGTCCTGCAGAGAAGGGATGAACACACCCAACCCCTTTGCAGGTCAGTACGACATAGTCATTGTTCCTCTGAGTGTTACATGGCTCATTCAGCTGGGGCCTGCTGTGACACAGTTAAGCTCCTAAAGAGTACCAAGTGACAAGCCCTGCTTTTCCTTTGAGAAATATTCCCATATTCCACAGGTTACAATCCACTAGATAACAACCTTGAGTTGAATGTTATCGTGGCTGAGATTTCCCACTGCAGCAACATACAGGATACTTTTTTGGTTTACTACCCACTCCAGGGGAAAAAAAAAAAAAAAAAAGAAAAAGAAAAAAGCTTACAGCTAAATAAAGTGAAGGTTCACAGCTCTGACAAAGCCTTTCAGTGGGAATCTGGGACGCTTTTCAAGTGTTACCGACTGCTTTATTTTCCCATGGCTCTTTCCAAGATAATAATTGCTCTGCAGATGTTTCCCTCAGGACAGTGAGATGCTCAGGTACCGGGGCAAAAGCTGAGGCTTTGGGCTATCATTCACAAGGCTACTGTTACCTGGTGTGTTCTTGCAGAGTGCAGCCTTTTCCCATCACAGAATTTCTTAGGTGTCTGGTTTATCAGAAACACTGTAAATTTGAGCCCTCTGGCTTATTGTGCCTGATTTATGTGAATGACACTTTTGTGTCTGTATGCAACATGAATAAGAGACAGTAAGGTGGTTTATTTCTGCCACATACAATAACTCGCACATGCCCAAATGCACAACTCTAAAATATGTTACTCAGCACTTTGGGAAGACACCTGAGAAGATTTCAGTGTTTGACATATTACCAGCTTTTTTACAAGTTTTGCAAATCAAAAATGCAATGCTTTATGTTTAGTCTTCCACTGTGCATGTGTTTTTCTCTGCGCTTATACTGGCAGAAGCAAAGTGGACTCTCCTCTGCTTGAAGATGGAGTACCACCTTAGGAAGAAGAGGCTTTGCTTAATGTCCCAGTGTCACAGCAAAGGTGGTAGTTACCTTCTTTCCCAGTCACACTGCCACTTCTGCCTCCTTCATTCAAAAATAGGGCCCATTAAGCAAATGACTCAGGCCTTGAGAACAACTATCCTCTCCTGTGATAACTTGAGCTCTGTAAAAGTCAGCCCTACAGGCACTGACTGAGTCACATATCCTTGTGGACACTGTTTATGACTGCTTGCAATGGATATGGTTATACAGACTCAGGTGACTGCACAAGCAGTTCACATTTGTGGAACCAGTACTGGGCATTGGACAGCTTGGCTTTGTCTTGGTGGGAAAATGTTGGAGCAAATCACCACAGTTCTGCTCAGAGATCTACAGGCTAAACCTTGCTCCAAGGAGCAGAAATGGCAGGTTTGGGAACCAAGTCAAATCCAAAAGCAGGCAAGCCACACTAGACAGAAGTCTAAAGCGTATCAAAGGAAGTCCTGCTTCATGGCACACTTATATCTCACGAGACTGAAAAATCACCCTCTTAAAGGAACTGATGGCACAAGGCTATTTCCTTCTTGCTTCCAACTCCGCTCACAAAACACTGGCTTTGTCTAATTTGAAAAGATCTGGCCCAGAGGTAAAAATTTCCATGACTCCTCTGTAGGAGTAGAGAAGGGGTCTTTCTACCTCCCACTCTCTCCAGAAAGGATGACCACCCAACAGCTCCTCAAGACCTGACCAGAGGTCATTCTGATAATCAAAAACTCTTCCCACACATTAGCTTGTATGCAGGACCTCTGAAAGTACAAGGAACAGCTTGTTCTCTTTCCTCTGCACCCTGCAGAGCCAGGCAACCTGTATGTCACACACTTCCAGAAACAACAGAGGTTCTCTTTTCTCTGCTAGTGCAAGGAAGAGAAAGGAGTGGGAAGCCCTGAATGGAACCGCAAAACTTGGCTGTGACTTGGTTGAGCAGAATGTTGAGTACTATGATGGTCTAGCCAGGTAGGGGTATGTACAGAGCTAAAAGAATATTATGCTCTGCCTCACATTGCTCTTTTAAACTGGTGTTTCTTTGCTTCTTTCCCATATAACAATGGAGGGATATTTTCTGCCTAGTCACATTCACATGCACACACACAAACCAGCCTGGACAAGAAGCCAGATATATCACTTGGGATCCTATCCAACAGTCTCCTAGAAATAGAAAGCCAACAAGAGAAAACACTTGGTCACTGCCAGACTCCAGTACCTCTGTCTGAGTTGAGCCCCATGGAGCCAAAGTGGTCACTGTAATGTCAGGGCATTGGATTTCGACAAATCTGGGTTCCTTGCAGGGAGCTCTGCTTGGGAAAGGCAGCCAGCCCCACAGCCCATCTGAGGGAGTGATCTTTGATCTGCAAAGTTTCCTGAGGTGGTGCCAAAAGCCTGTACCACTGCCTGTTTCGTTCTGAGTGGCAATGTTCTTGCACCATAGAAATTAGCAGTAACTGTTTCCCCTGCAAACCTCTGTCCCCAGAAACTCAGAACTGTGGCTGAGTATCAGTGGCTATAGCCTGAGTACACAGGGGGTGGATATATCTGGTTTTGGTTTTAGTTTTTAGTCCTTTTTTAAGAGGACAAACAGACCAAAAAAATCTTATAGCCCTACCTTTGTCCCCCAATGCACTTAAATCCAACTTGGAGCCGCAGTTCAAGGGATCTTTTTAAACCTCAGCATAAATTCATATTCCTGGAGAAGCTGCCCAAAATCGCCATGCTGGACTAAATCCACATCTATTTTAGATGTGGCATCTATTTTATGAGCAAGCATAAAATCCTCCTTTCTTCCCATTGCACAGTCTTGGAGGAGAAGTAAAAGGCAAGGGGCACACCTTTCCTCAAACAATCAGCTAATTAATTATCACATGCCTGGGTGCAATGCTTTCAGCAAAGCCTTGTCTATGTGCTAATTAGTATCATTAATCTGGTGCCCTAAGGAATGAGCTTTGATTACCCTTCTCTTACTGATTATACAGGAACAGCCAGGCAAATGCTTTCACAGGTCATAAAATTATCTCAGCTCTTCTTGAAGCCCATCTACAGCCCTTAGCTCTCTGACCTGCTGTGCTGATGAGTCATTCACCCATTGACTAGAAATTATCTTTCTTACCAGTTAGCACCTGCCACCAGATGACCTGGCATGCAGGCATAGAAAAATTGTAGCCTTTTATGATGTTACACTATTTCTGTAGACTTACATATTTTTTTAGCAGAAGATATGGTCTAATGGAGAAGGCATATTTACCTGAGTCATCTTTTAGAGAAGCAGTTTGTAGCCCAAATTGTTCAGTGACCCCTGACCAGGCTGTGTAAGAAGAATTTAACTTCCTACATAGGGTCATCTACATCATTATTCTAGTTTCTGTGGACAGGTGTGATCTAGACCCCTTAGATCTCACTTCCAACAGCCAACATAACCCTGGACTCATAGGTCGTCCAGGCTCCATAGAGTAAGAAAAAGAACATGGCATCTCCTGCAAAGTATTCCATGATCGCTCTGCTCTTCCCTCTGTGCTGGGACATGTCCCAGCAGATCTGCCCCTTCCACTTCTTCCCTGGATTATTAAGGCTAAAAGCACTGAAAAAAATTGTTGGCTGCTCACAGAGTCTTCCTGTGATGTGATTTTTACTAGCAGAAGTCACATTTCATACCCATGTGCCCAAACATTCTGCAAAACCAAACATTATCTGTAAGAATTATGACACTGGTGCTTTATATGCTCACTCTACTTCAGGCTGGAGCTTGGCGCTTGTGAAAACAAGTATAATTAGCTGTGTCACTCAGCTCAAGATAAAACTTGATAAAACCTACTTTCAAACAAGGTGCCAATCAAACAAATGCAAAATAACAGTGAGCCATCCTTTCTTCACAGCTAGTTTAATAGCATGAATTAATAACCGCAAAGCACTTAGTTCAAGAGAGCACTTCTGTGATAATTAAGGACACCAATACTCATGAGCAGCACTTTCACCTCTCTGTGGGCAGCCGCCTTTTCTGCTGCATCATGGAGGGTGGTGGAGGGAGGAAGAAGGACTTGCAAGCACAAGAAACTAACCTTGTCATAGAAAGAAAGAGAAAGAAAAGGGGCAAGGTAAAGGGCACAGTGCTGTCTCAGATCTAATAGAAATGTGAAAGAGTCTGTAGTCAGTAGCTGGGTGCCCTTTTGCCTGCAAGACAGAACTAAAATAGCTGACAGTGAAAGCAAAAGAAAATTAAGTGCAAGCAGGCACGTTTTCAGTTCTCTGAGATAAGGCCCACCATATGCACCTGCAGTGTTCAGTGGGGACATGACCAGAGCAGGAAAGACTGTAAAATCCTAGAAGTGCTTTTCAACCCACAGAAATAGGAACATTGTCCAAAGAGCTGAAAAAACAATAGACCAGTATATTGCCAAACTGCGCAAAATGGCTGACTCATGCAATTATCAGTGCCACTATCACCAAGCAGAACAATATGCCCAAATTGAAAAAGAATGTTAAAAAGACATGGGAAGACTCAGTCTGAGTGAGCCAGTCACATGCCAGTTTCAAAATCAGGGCTGGAAGCAAGCTGGGTGGTATGAGATTGTACATTGTACAAGACAAAAATTTGCAAATGTTCTCATTCATCTTCCTCTTAAGCTGAGTGGGCACCCAGAGCAAAGGCCCAGCTGCCAGAGAGGAGCTGTGCAGGCAGGCTGACCTGCCATCCTGCACAGACTGATACACAGAGGAGGTGAAGGCTGGCATGTCATCTTATGGAGTTTCTCAAGAGCAGGAGCCACAATTCAAGACTGATGAAACTGTCTGGCCCTCTCACAGAGCCCATCACCCAAGACAAAACAATGAAGAACCTCAGCCAGCAGTTAGCAGGCAATGAAAGCACATTTCACATGCTCTACCTTCATGCTTTATCTAGGAACATCTTCCAGGTCACGTTCCTCTAGAATAATGAAACTGTCAGGCACAAGGTGAATCTCCTAATTTAAAAAAATTAAATTCTACTAAATTAAATTTTAAAATTGCTAACAAACTCTCACAGAAACAGGCAAAATCCAACAAAAGTGTTAGGTCAGTCATTCTTAGATTTCTTGTGGTCTTGATAGTGTACACAGCCATTAATCTTAACATACAGTTTTGGATACACCTATACCCATCTGTGCTACTAATCCAACCACTGTTGGAGCCTGGAAAAAAAGGTGTAACATGGAAAAAGGAGTCTCTGACTAAGAATCAAAATCTCAGCTTTGGACTACTGCACAATCCCCAGTCAGAATCCAGTTAGTTCCTCAAAATAAACCATGTGTCCAAGGAGGAAGGAACCTCAGGGAAACATAAATCCTGGTTTGTGCAGCAGGCTGGTTAGTGGCCATAGACGTCACTGCTACCAAACACCAAGAATCAGGTGAGAGCAGAAGCTATAAGCTCAGTAGAAGGAACTGAATGGGAGACATCCTGTATAGACTCTGCTGATTGTGCTCATTCTTATTAAACCACTCCTGGACACTTCTGGAAAACAGGTATTTGTCTAGGCATCATCTTTTCTGCTCAGTAACTGTGAGGACAGATGCCAGAACACACTTCACTCATCAAACAGTGAACAGATTCATGTGGTCACAAGAAAGATGCTCATTAATCTCCAGCCTACCTGTGTAGTGTTAAAATGGGAAGAGAAGCCTCCTAAATCCTGCTTCCTATGAGCATGAGTTAACACTCTCCCTTCCTCTCTGAGCTAAATTGTAGTTTTGTAGAATTTAAGATGATTGTTAGTGTATTAACTACATGGGCAAAACAAGGTATATAAGATACATTTTGCTATGTCTTATAAACAAGACAACAAGGTTGTTAAAATATATTGTGGTATAAAGAAGAGAGAAGGTACAATGCTGATGTATAAAGAGTGACGACCTCTTTACTCGCTAGCCTTGCTTTTTGTAGAAGGATGGATCCCAAATCCAGCAGTGATTTGGCCCTCTCTCTTTCTGTCCTGGGAATAAAAATAACCAGTGCACCTGACCAAACCTGGTTTTCCTTAGCTGGAAACTTGCTGAAGTCCTGGAGAAGAGCATAGCAATATTATGTTTCACAACACAATAATGAGCCACAGTCTTTGTCATCACCTGTCCTGGCTGAATTGGTCACGTGGCCTGCCCAGTTTCTGAACAAAAGCTGATTTGTCTGTGATGCAGCTATTTTTAAGAACAAGTACCAACCAATTGCTCACAAAGCCTTCATTATTTAATTCTGCAGTGAGGACTTTGCAGACGTGAAAATGCTTTTATATGTTGCACATAGACGTGAGCCTGTGTATTTTCCTATTTTTTACAGAGCAAAAGTTGGAACAAAGATAGCAGAACTAAACCAAAGCCCCTTTTTCTTGCTGATAATCCTCTTGGACTCAGTCCAATTCTGTGTCTTCAAGTAACTCTTTCCTCTCTTGCAGAGTTTGCACCCATTGCCTCATACTCTGTATTCTTAAAGAAACTCTGCATGCTCTGTAAACAGCTGGTCTGTAGAGAGACGCTTTGGTTGGCATCACCAACATCTTCCTACATTTGAGGCTTTTTGTAAATGATGAGAGTCACATATTTCAAAAACCAGTTTGAGCTCCAGGGAGCCATAAGCTCCTAGACCCATGAACATGCCATCCTTCTGCTGTAAGGAGAGAATCAGTGCTTGTTATTTAAGTACTAAATAATGGTGTTTCCATGGCTACTGAGAAAGGGCATTTTTATCTTTGGTGTTTTAAAGGAAGAAGTGGCATCAGAAAGTTTTTTCTATAGAAGAATTCTTGTAACTCCATATTTTTTTCCTTGTTTTGGATCAGGACAGCATCAGACGAAAGATGATTTCCTATCAATCAAATACTGAGGCAAGGGTCTCAAGTATCTTTTCAGGGCAGTTAAAATATTCCATTTCTAGGAAAAAAAATGGGTCTTCTTTTCTGTACTTTCAATATTCATCTTATAATATTTATTATAAAAATAAAACTATATTTTTTTAAAATTGGACATCTAAAAAATTATTTTCTAACCAGAAAATGTTAGCTTTACCGAAAACTTACCTTGAAATAGATATTGAGCAAAATCTGTTGTGTGTTTCTGGAGTTTATCTCTTTCCATACATTTCTATTTTATGAGAGAAAATATGTTTCCTTGGGAAATTTCCAAAACACTTTTATTCATGATGCTGTCTGTTTGGGTAGCATCTGAGCACCAGTCTCCTAAAATCTAGAGACAGGTTCTCAAAAAAAGAACAACAAACTATTGTGCATTTCATGTCTACAAAAGCAGCCCACCCTCTAACTGATTTGATTTACTCAGGTCCTCTGTATTTTATAAACACTAGCTTATGCTGGATTACAGGGCAGGCAAATGAGAGGCAATGAAGTCCTTGGGCAGATTCAGCAAGTGTTACAGTAGCTCACCTGGGCACTGTGGAGATTATAAACACGCAAGGAAGATACTCCGTATATTTTACTACCTGAGGTTTCCTCCCAAATCCTTTTAGCTCTACAGCCACTCCTGAGTTTTCATTTCTCCAGATAATGCCACAAGCCTTCATCAAGGTTGTACAAACCCCAGGCAGGTGTATTTTCACAAGCTGAGTCATACCTCTGACTGTAGTATGGACTTCACTCCCAAGGGATTCACTCCTGAATTGAGCCTAACTGCCTGAGACAGCAGGAGCTGCAGCAAAGAGAGGACCTGAAGGAAAAGGATCAATCTAATAAACCAGCAAGATGACCAGCACTGCATGTTATAGACACAAGCTGCCAAACATGGCTAGGTATTTGCTCTACCAGCCAGCAGACCCTGCAGAACCACAGATTCTGATGGTGGCCCTATTCCACAAAGGGTAGATTGTCTTCATCAGAGATGCCAGCATGAGCCCTTGAGGCATCACAGTTGGCCCCTGAGCTGGCCTTCTTCTCAAAAACCCAGGCACTTCATATCCTGCTGAAGCTTGCCAGCCAGAGGACATTTAAGAGCCAGACTGATGTCTCAAAAGGAATAAAAAAGCCCTCCTGATTAGATCACTCCCTCTCACCTGTGCTGAACAGATCAGCTCTCTTGGTCCTCCTGTATTTCACGGAAGCCAAGTTTTTGTTGAGGTTTTTTTTAAAGAACATGCACCAACCAATTGCTCACAATGCTTCCTTTCTTTAGTTCTACAACAGAGGCTTTGCAGAAATGAAAATGCTTTTATATTTTGCACAAAGCCAAGAGACCATATATACCTCGCTTTGTTTTCAGAGGGAAACTTGGAACAAAGAAAGTAGGAGTAAATCAAAGCCCTTTTTTTCTTTTTTTTTTTTTTTTTGGCCAGCACTCTTGGGTCTGACCCAGGCTCTTGAGTATCTGTTTCTGTGCTCTCTGGACAGCCATGAAAAGCCATAGGGTTGCATGTGCATTATTCATAGTTCAGCTGGTTTTGATGGTTGAGCTACAAATGCAGTGTGAGGATGGATCACACAGAGAGCAAGAGAGAGTCCCTTCTAACAGAGCTACCTGCTGTTTCTCCCTGCAGGCTGCTGTTCAGCTGGAAAGAAATTATATCAAGAACAAATGGAGGGAAAATGGTTTAAAGACCAGATTGTGTCCATCTTGCAAGTGGGATGACAAAGTCTGCGTGGAATCCTGGAATAGTCTAAATGACAAATGTCCACTGATGCTGCCATGTAAACACCACAGGAAATGTGTCAGGAGATAGCACTGCCCAACATTTCAATTTTTAAACATTTCCATTTTTAATTCGAAAAAGATTACAGAGACCATGAATCTTAGGAACAGAGAGACAGTTCTAGCCCCAACCCACAGTGCGTCACTGGTCACAGCAGGGAGAAATAAAATCCCTGCCAACATGGGGGAGTGCTGTGTTGAATCTGAAAATTCTCTTTCCCCCTTGAAAATGAGGTTCTTAACTGTGAACTCGGGAGTCTCTCAGAGGATTTACTGCAGACCCAACCACCATGCCCGTTCAATGACTCATTTGAAAACAACCGTTTTCTGAAAGTCTTTGTTTATGGATATTTGAGCAAATAAATGTCAGCTCCTCCTCTTCAGTTATTAATGATTCAGTTGCTCAGCTTTATCTGCACAAATTCTGCATCCTTATCCGGTGCCTCATCTCAGACACAAACTGAATGACCGAGATAAGCCATGTGCATCTCCTGTACTTCAGCATCATCAGCAATAGTTAATCTCCTCTGGGATCAACAACCCAGCTCTACCTGCAGGGGATCCATGGGGGTGGATATTATAACAAGAGCTGTCATCTCTTTGTGTCCAGATACCTTCTTCTGAAACTCATGGAAGGGGGTGGGGCAGGACACAGTCCTGTCTAAGAGAAACAGGATTGAAGTACCCTCTGAGGACTTGACCTGGACAACACAGCTGCTAGTCAGCTCAAGAAATTAAGGATCTTCTGGGTCTCCTTTCCCCTCACATCATAATTTTCAAAGGGGTTGGTGTACAGATCACTGAAGATTTTGTGCAATCAGAATATATCAAAGTGGGCTGTATTACATTTTTTAATAGAAAAACACATCTCAAATCAGCCTGTTAAAAAGAAAAAGTTAATGCTACCAAATTTTGCTTTGAAAGTCTTAATTGCCAAAAGTATATACTCTAGGGTTTTTTTTCTTTTCATTTAAGATGCATTTCCATATTGAACTGTAAATCGTAGATCAATTTCATTTAAAGGTTAAAATGTAAATAAAGCTTTTCAAAAACCTGTATTGATGGGGATTTTTTGTGGGGTTTTTTTCCATCTAAAGGAATTATTTATTTCATACTAATTTTGACAATTCAATAGAGGGAAAATTAAAAAAATCTCAAAAAAGTCCTTAAGAAAAGAGTTTTTTCACAGTCATGTATTTGTCTAACAAAGGCAAAGGAACAGTTTTGACTCTGTCTGATAAGTGCAACAACAATGATGGGAAATAGACTATAGTAACACTGTATCTATTCATATTGTCTCTGTCTCATTTTCAGCCAATTTCGTGGGTTTTTAAAGCATGACTGATGTCTGTAATAACCTAATCTTTCATTTTATTCATGCACTTGTACAAACAAAAATTGAGACTTTCCAAATTTCTGTGATTCATCTGACTTAAAACAGCTCCATGTGCATGCATGGTGTAGTGGGGAAAGCCAGGAGACATGTACCAGCCACTATCCTTTCTCTCCTTTGCACATTTCACCTCTTATAAGCTGGAATTCAGCCACTCATTCTTATAATTCTTTCTACACTTGCAGTTCTTGCTGCAAAGTAAAGGGCATGAAAATGATTTCATTGTTGGAGCCAGAGACCTAGGTTGTCCTGCATTTCCTAGCTCTCAAGCTAGGAGATGACAGCCTCAACCTCGATTGGTCCCAAAATGCTCATGAAACTTCCTGTAGTCCTTGTTTCCAAACAGAACTAGAGACTGTCTTTCGTCTGAGATTCTCATATAGACTTATTGCCAAATTTTCTGAGTGTTTCACAGTTCTTCCTCTATTTATTTTCCAAGTATGGCTGGGAAAACACTTGTTTGCTAGCAAGCAGACAGACTAAGGTTTTCCCCAAGTCCAGATCTTTATTAGGTACCTGACATTTACTCAAGTGTAAAAATCCCACTGATCTCCATGAAAGGAAAGCTGTTAAGTACACTGGGGGCCCACAGATACCCACACATAATTATGGCAGCTTAGCAAGTTACTCTCTCTTCCTCTGAGGTTTAAGGTAACCCTTTTCACCTCATGGCGAAGAACAGGTCAAACAAACACCTTTGGGTGCAGCAACTGATGGGCAATGACTCCATTCCCCAAGGACATATGAAAGTTTAAAAATGTTTTTAATGGGAGGGACATATGACCATTCAGAAGAAAAAAATAATTTATAGGTCTGCTTGTGTAGTTTTACTATTTTGCTTTTCATCACAGTTCATTAGAAGTCAGGCAAGACTTCATGTTCAGTCTTTTTTTTCTCCTATTTTGATTGTTGGCTTGCATGTAGGGGACTGCGCATGCAAGCTTGGGAAAAGGGTATTTATTTTGAGTTTATTTCTCAGTCCTTTTGGGACTGTCTTTAAATGGATCAGTTTTCAAACATTCTTCTAAGTGACTTATTCAGGGTCACATACCAGCAGGACTCTCATCTGCATCAGATTCTGATAAGAGGCTATTCCAACAGCAGGACTGCAAGATCTTTCATTTCTCTGATGACTTCAATGCTAGTTTTCCAACAGTTCAAAAATGATGTCACACTTCCAAAATAATTTGTGATAACTGGTGAAAACATACAAATAAAGGGAATTCACTGCTGCAAAAACCTTGGGAAAGGTGACAATAGCCAAGAGTGCCCCAGAGCTGATGGGAGTTTCTTCTCTGGGCTAGCAGCTCATGACTCTGAACCACTTTCCTCTTCAAATCAAGGCTAATTACTGAAAGGCTTATGGATCCCAGATACCTCTCTGTCCCTTAGCTAAAAATGCAATGTCCTTTGGCAAAGGAGCAGAATGATCCTCTCTGAGCAGTTACTCCAAGGTGTACCTGAGGCTGATAAATCTTCCTGATTTAATTAGCTCAGTTCTTGCTCACAGTTTCAGTGTAGACACAAAACAAGATAAACCCAATGTGTCTGTTTTAGTCAGTGATAGGAATCTAACTCTGTTATCTACAAAGGCAGACAAGTGTTAGATAGATAGATAGATAGATAGATAGGTAGATAGATAGATAGATAGATAGATAGATAGATAGATAGATAGATGGAACACACTGAAAAAATTCTAATGATAAATCTATTTATTTAACTGCATTTATATAGAATAATCTTCTTGGCTGAAAAATGCTCTCAAAAAAAGTCCCTGCGGCGTCAGTTTGCACAAACAAAGACAAAGCAGAAACAAACAAATAACTCCATCTCACATACTGCATGGGACATGAAACACATGGCAAGCACTTTGCCCCTGGAATGTTTCCAGAAAAGAATTACCAGAGGCAGTTTTGAAGGTGATGCTCCATGCTTCTTAGGGAATCTACATGTTGACATTCTGAGGGGAGAAGAAATGTATTTCTAAACTGCACCACAAAACAGCAAAGTTGCTGTAAGAACAGTTCTGGAGTCACGTGTTTGGGTTGATTTATTTGCTAAATCTGGGTAACCATTTGATTTTTTTTTTTTCTGAATATGTTTATTTGTATGGGAATCATTATAGAGGGAAGAGAAATTCTAAGCCCTATTTCTGGGGGATCTGCTTCAATGTATTTATACAGAACAGCCTTTCTGGGATGAAAAAAATTTGGAAATAGTGCCAGCAGAAGATTAGGGGCAAAGGAAGAGCCACACTTTCTTGAATCATCCATTATCACTGGAGACAAATACTTGTAGAGATGAAACTTGGCAACTTCTTGTCTGAACTCTAATACTCCTGTCACAAGAGTATTTTAAGTTTCTGGACACAAATATCTTCTCTAGCTTTTGCCCTCTCTGTGTTATCCAGCAGGACTTGAAACAAGATAGTCAGCAGAGAGACACTGACTTGAAACTTAGGCAGGAGCAAATTGCCTGGGCCATTTTAGACCCTCTAGGGTGTCTGCATCATCCTCCTGGGCCTGTCAGATACAGGGCAGGACCTGTGCCCCACTCTCCTCATTCTACATATCCAGTAGAGGCCAGGTGGAGATTCCACTGCTCCTAAAATAACACTGCTTCTTTTGTTCAGGCAGCCTAGTCCCACACATGTTTGTGCTGTATTGTCAGCGCTAGAGACACAGCTTCATGGAAAACAAGGGTGCTCCTAGCACAGTGTTCTAGTCATTCTCTAGTCCTTCTAGTGTTATGCAACTTGTCAACCATCACCTGCTTCTAGAAAATACTGGGACCACCTTCTCTCCACCAGCTTCAAGGAGTGCCACTGGAGATGTCTGTGAATCCACTTCATTCCAAGTCCTTTGTCAAGTTGGGTCCCCACAGAACTGTTCACACACAGCAACCTTGAGGAGACAGGACGAGGGCAGGGCTGTGTACCTGTGCACAAATGCTGCCACTGTGTCAGAGAAATATCACCCATCCAAAGACAGGGGCAGTTTGTTGGAGACCACCTTCCCATTTCATAGAACAGAATCATAGGAAGGTTGGTTTGGAAAGGACCTTAAAGCTCAGCTTGTTCCAACCTCCCCGCCATGGGCAGGGACATCTTTCACTCAACCAGGTTGCTCAGAGCCCCATCCAGCCAAGCCTTGAACACTTTCTGGGATGGGGCAGCTACAGCTTCTCTGGGACACCTGTTCCAGTGCCCCACTACCCTCACAGTAAAAATCTGTTCTTAACATCCAATCTAAATCTATCACCTTTCAGTTCAAAGCCATTCCCCCTTGTGCTGTCACTACATGCCCTTGTAAAATGTCCCTCTCCAGCCCTCTCACAGGCCCCCCCCTAGATACTGAAAGGTGCTGTCAGGTCTCCACAGAGCCTTCTCTTCTCCAGGCTGAGAAATCACAGTTCTCTAAGCCTGTATTCATATGAGGTTGCTCCAGCCCTTGGAGCATCTCCACAACCTACTCTAGACTCACTCCAACAGGTCCATGCCCTGCAAGTGTTGGGGCTCCAGAGCCATACAAGTGGTGGGCTCCAGGTGGGGTCTCACTACAGTGGAGTGGAGAAACAGAATCCCCTCCCTCGACCTGCTGGTCACACTGCTTTTTAACAGCACAGGTTACAGGTGGCTCTCTGGGTTGTGAGTGCCCATTGCCAGATTGCTGTGCTTGTTGTCAACCAACAACCCCAACACCTCCTCAGGGCTGCTCTCAATCCGTTCTCTGCCCAGACTGCCTTTGTACTTGGGATGGCCCAGACCCAAGTGCAAGACTTTGCACTTGCCCTTGCTGAATTCCATAAGGTTCAGAAGCCTGTCAAGGTCCATATGGATAGCATTCCTTCCCACCAACGTGCCAAGCCACCACACAGCTTGGTGTCATCAGGAAACCTGCTGAATCAGTGCTCAATCCCACTGTCTGTGTTTCATATTTCACTACTCTCCCAAAGGCACAGGTTCAGAGCTGTCCAGTCCAAGGAAAGAATGAATACTTTGGGCCACCTGGCCTTCAACAGAATCAACTCATTCATCTATCTTACCATGCAGATAAACTTTCATCACACGCTTCATCATCTTGTTTAAACACAAGCTTGGTAAAACCCATCTCCCTTTTAACGCATTATTCATTTTACTTCTTTTCTCATTAAAATTCCTGTTTGGTGCTCAAACATCACCAGTCAGTGTCATTGTCAAATGTGTCATTAAAGACCCAACAAATTAGGAGTAGTGACAGTGTTGTTTGGAAACAAGGCTATTAATAGAGTGCTCCAGTGGAAACCCAGAGAAGCAGCCAAGCAAAAGGTGATGGGTGAGACAGCATCACTCTCACTTTGCCAAAAGGGACTTCTCCTCTGTCACCCATGATGGCCAGCAGCTCTGAAATCCAGCCACAGAGAACATCCCATCTGTCCCACAAGAGTAAATTCCTACACTGGCCCATAGGGCCCTGAGCCTACCAAAGGAGATAGGCTGTGTCACAGGGAAAGATAAAAAATGGACATTTAGTCATTTTAGAGCTGGAAATGATGGTTTACAGCAGCAAGGCAATGCTGTGTCTAATTGCCTCCATTAGGAGCTGGCTAGAAGGGGTATTTCAACATCTCATGGCAAACGGAGCCTTCTCTCATCCACATGTGGGAGTACTCACTCCCCCGTGTACTTCAGTGTTGTGGTGATGAGTCAAGGGAGGGTTGATGGACGGGTGTTTGAATCAGCTGGGTAGCACACGCTGACTAGCAAAGCATGTGGAGACCAAGTGTTTATTTTTCATGTACAGCAGCATAAATCCTGAGCACCCATCCCTTCCACAAAAGGGAGCAGCCTGGCTTTCAAAGCATACTGTGACCCTCCACACTACCTGCCCCTCTGCCCAGATTGCTGAATTTGCCATCTAGCCCACAAAGCTGACTGATAGACCTCATGCTTTGGGCAGAAGTAGAGCTGCTGGCTGTAAAGACACAGCAAAGAAGGGAGAGATTGTCAGCAGTCTCAGTGAGCACGCAGGATGTTCAGGGAATGGAAAGTAAAGTTTTGGCTCTGAATTTTAAAAGGTTGGTGCTGCGTTTGCCTTAAGATACTTGGCTCGAGAGAGTAAATCGAAGGGTTAAGATTACCTGGAAATACAGTATCTTCCCTTCCTTCTCTTTCCCTTGTCCCTTCACTAATGTGAGGAAATACTTGCAAATCAAGCACTTACCATGCTCATTGCTCTTTGCTGGGTGAATTAGAATCACTTTATTGTAAGACACCAGAGACCCTGCAGTGTTTCAGACTTTTGTGCCTTTCCTTCCCAAAATACTGTTCTGAGACTACCTGCATCACAGAGAGTGAAGCAAGGGAGACCTAAGGAGTTCCTTTCAGAAGGTGTTTGCTTCACACCTATGGAAACACATAGGAGAAGACCACAAAATATCCTGTGTGCAGTCACGAGCCTTACTTGGATGGCTGGGGAAAGATGTGATTAGGGCAGTGGTAAATAAGCCTCCAATCTTCCCTAGGCACATCTTGGGGAATGTGTGCGTGTTTTGGCAGGAGGGAAGAAGGACAGAGGGCAAGTCTCACAGCCACAGGTAGCAACCAAGGTATTTTGCTCTTCCCCAGACCTAACACTGTAAATAGCTTGGCTTGCCTGCACCTCTTTTTTTTCTTCTGCTTTCTAAGACTCTGCAACTCACACAAAACCAGGCAACTCTAATCGGCACTGTCACTTCCAGCTGACAGGTCTCCCATAAAACACACCCAGCAATAAAAAAATATAATCCCCTTTCCCTCCCCCACACAAAGTTCAATTAAAGTAAGACAAGAAAGACTCCAGTGGATGACTGTAGGCAGACTGCAATTTGCTGGATTTATGAAAAAATGTTGTAATCTTGCCAATACTTTGATGAGGACCACTTTTTGCTAACAAAATGAGATGGTATTTACTCACTGGAAGACATTAAATCCCACTGAACTAATGGGTGGGTTTCAAGGCTGCCCTTCGTAAAACCCACTGCGATTTACCAGCAAACAATCAACTCCTACAAACTCTCCCAAGCCTTCTGTTTTTGACAAGCACTCCTGATGGTTTGCTTTACTTCCCATTTCCATCACTGCCAGCTGCCACCACATTAAGGACTCCTCATGCATTTTCTTTTCCCTGTGCAACCTCATAAAGGTTTGCTGATGTCTTCGTAGCAAAGCCTGCTCATATCCAGACTGAGGAGAATTAGGGGATGCAAAAGGAGCTTCCCCTTCCAACCAGACCCCTCTATCCTTTGGTGTGGTGGACATCTTCAAGGGGTGATTCAGTTTGGAGCTCTGTCTCATGTCCTCAGCCCCTCCAATGAGAGCCTCAGGTGGGAGGAAAGAGGAAAAATCAAGTTTTCCTATTACCTCCAGACCCCACAATATTTCATCCCTTTTCTATCCCACTCTGGCCAGGAGGCTGTGGTATGTGAAGGTTTCAGAGGAAAGGAGCACCAGTAATGCAGTGGCCAGGGAGGCAGGGAGCAGGCACAGGCAGAGGGGCAGCTGGCTCAGGTAAGTGGGCTGGTAACACAGCCACTATCTGGAGCTTTCCCAAGGGAAACCACAGCCAGATGTGCATCTGTTGTTGCAGCAGGACTTTAAGGTGAGAACTCAGGGGGATCCTTTGATCCTCATCTCTGAGGTGGAGTGAGTAGGCTAGGTTTGCTCAGCAAGTGGAATGGTAGGAGGAAAGAGTAAGACTTATCCTGAAGGTGGGTGGAAACAAATTTCCTCCTTGACCTCTGACAGGGGGCTGAGATGCAAAGTCATGACCAAGCTGTGAAGGGAAAATAGGCAAGGCATGGGAAGTGTTCCAAATCTTTGGATTTGAATTTTGTCACCAGCACTTCTTGCAAGAGAGATGAGGGCTTGGGTGGTGGCAGAAGTGGTCTGTGGGGAAGCAGGACTGGTGAATTGTGCTCTTCAATACCCAAAGCCAAGGCGTCAGAGGCAATACGGTAATGATTTTGACAGCATCAAGAGTGAGACACTCTTCCTTGCTTCTTGGGTGGCTGTTTCCCCGTAGTGAGGAGGGGGTGAAAAGCACTGTGTGATAGGGAGATGGAGGGCAGGTTTGGTGAAGGGCAGGAGGGGGAAGAGGGGGGAGGACAGGGGGGAGAGAATCGGGACCCCAATCCTCACTGCCACCTCATCATTGTGCTGCTCCCCAAGTGCCACCTTTCTTCCCCTACCCGAACAAGGCACTTCCCTGCTCCACTCCCATTGCCAGCCAGAACCCTGCACAGTTCAGACATCGCAGCCATCCCACCAAGTGGGACATGGGTCCCAGTCACACATTCAAGCGCAAGGGTTTGTGTGCCTGCAGGTGTTCTTTTGAGCACAGGCAGTTGCGAGGGGAGAGAAAAGTCAGTGTCAGCTTTTCCCAGGCTTAGCACTGTGTCTCCTTTCTCTGGCAACTGTGCCGGAGAGGAGGCGAGGGAGGCAGCCAGGAACGCAGGCAATGAGCGGAGGTGGAGGCGGAGGAGGTGGCTGCTCGGGACAGAGATGCTGGCTTGTGCTGTGGGTCTTGGTGGTGATAGATCAGTGTGGGATGCCAGAGCCAGAGTGCCTGTGGGGGAAGCTTGTACTGTCTGGCGCTGCTTGGATGTTCTCTCATCTTTGATAGAAACAATTGAACTTGCAAACTTGTTTCCCACAAGAAAGGCCCTCAGTGTTCACAAGGGAACAGATTAGGGATTGTCCTAAAACCTCACGGTGGTCAGGGAAGTGGGGAAAGCCAAGTGCCAGATGATTTTCTTGGAATTCAACAAACCTCATAGTGCGATAAGAGCAACAATAGCTTTCACTCCAGCCCTCGCTTGGATCTCATACCCAGCACCTCTCAGGATCTTCAGCTCTGGGTAAATGCTTAGCAGCAAGGGCAAAGCAAAATGAACACTGGGCTTAATAAGTCCAGAGTGTGGGGTGAAGGGCAACAGAGTGATCAGAGGAAGTGAGGTGCCTCTATGCTATTAGTGCTCCACTTGCACATTGCTCCTTCTCTAGGCATGGTGAGACAGTGTTGGTCAGCTCTAGGCACTGGTGAAATCTCCAAGCAAAATACTGAGCTCTCTCTGCTTCAACCATTCAGAAAAAGAAAGACTAGATTCCCTGCTCGGCCCCAGGGTATGAATTTGGATGTCACATTCCTCTTAGGCATCTGTTGAGGATAACACTGATCACAGATACAAGAAAGGCTTGGTGAATCTTCCTTTCTTCTTCCTCTTTCTGCTGCATGATATTTTTATTTCCATTCACTCTGCCCTTGAAAATGGCCAGTGATGTCTCCAGGATGTGTAGACCTGCCACCACACTGACATCCAAAGGTGAGTGCAAAGTGTAGCCCTGTGATGGACAGCTGCAGGCTGCCTGCAAACTGAAGAGAAGTATCCCACCACAACATTACACTCAGTTCCCAGTTTAGAAGATAGGTCTTGGCCCATAAGAGCTAGAAGTCTAACTTTAAAAAATGCATTTTTTTGAATGTTTTACATGGGATTGCTATCGCCCATGCAAGATTAAAACCTTTTTTCTGTGCACAGAAGTAATGCTCATTACCAGAAGGGCTTCACAAGCAATGGTGATGCCAAGTGAGTGGAAGAAGTTCTTCTTTCCTAATTATTACTCTGCAAATGAGTCAGAAAGGCCTGAGGGGTAGTTTTTGTTAGAGGAACAGACTGAACTCATGACGGCTAAGGAAAGCAAAGATTTCCCTAGGGTTACCACAAGACATTCAAAGAGCAATTCTCCTTGTGGCCTTTAGCCCTTACAACTCAGACAGTCTCATGTTTACATCAGCAACCATGATGAGGATTATTAATCCTCATCACTGCATAAAACAACAGGCTGGTCCCTGCCATGAGAAAATTAACAGTGTAAGGCAAAAGGCTTCCAAAGGCCATGGGCAGATGCAACAGCATGAAGTAGCCATGACCAATGCAATGGTCACCTTTGAACTCCGCTCATGCCCTGCAGAGTTTGTGATCCACTCCAGAAGCAGCTGCATTTCAGCTGAAAGACAAGAGCTGCCTATGAAACCACTACACACAGGCCTGGGGGTGAAACTCCCACTGACCATATCACAGCTATTACAGCCCATGATTCCTGATAGCGGCGATGGTGGGGTTTAGATTAATTTGCCGTCATTTCATCATTTACACTACATGCCGTGGGTCTTTGATAAACATTTCAGGCCTTTTTCCAAACAATTTTTCCATTCGGAGCTGATGAAAACAGGCTGTCAGCACTCCCTGTAGAAACACCCTGCTCATGGCAACAGTGGCTGTCTGGCCTAGTGGTCTCCCTGGAGAAAGTCCAAGAAGGAAGGCAGTCTCGAGGCTCCATTCCTGGAGCTAATTGGGTCTGGGAGGAAGGTGACTGCTGTGTCTAGAAAAATTATGATATTCTCTCCCTCTGAGGGACTTAGGGGATAACAAAGAGCAGATTTTGTCAATCCAGAAGCAGGACAAGAAAGCTTCAACCCAAAGATGAGCAGGAGAGTTACAGTGGCCCCCAGTACCGGGAAAGGGAAGCATTTTGTCAGGACAACACATGGGTTGTCTTCCACATGTTGGCACTAACTGCCTTTCATCTCCCTCCCTCCCTCCCTTACAAGTCTGCTGAGAGATGACTGGGGGATTCCTCCTGGGGAACATCCTCCAAAGAGTCTTACTTCTGCATCCATCACACAGAGGTAAAAGCCTGAGAGAGCTCCGAACCTGGAGCCAAGCACTGCACAACTAGAGTCCTCCTCTCTCTGTGGGAGGTCATCAGTCCTAGAATTATGGTCTTATTCTGCTTTTTGACACTGTACCCGGCTAAGGTAGGGCCCATGGGACCTGTTGGGTCCATGATTGCAAAAATTGCAAAAATACCTCTGAGGGGCAGGTGCAGGCCTCGTAAGGCATTGCAGCCTGAAGACAAGCACACTCCTTCTGTGGATTTCTGCACGGGTCCTGCCCATAAACAATCCTTGGGAATCTCTTAGCTGTGACTCCAAAGTTTGTCCTTATAGCTGAGTTCATTGTGACAATACTAAAAGGCAAACCTTAACTAGATCAGAGCAGGAGGGAAAGGATGACAGTCTGTATGTTGAGTTATGAGAGTCTGGCAGTTTCTTTTTAGAGTATTTATTAGGATATTGTCCAAAGAATCTTTCACTGTTTATGACACACCTTAAATACCATCTGTCTCCCCTCACCTCCCGAAACAGTGAGCTGTTCTTTGCCACAATGCTGTTTGCAGGTCATCTTGATAACCTGCCCTACAGGAGGAAGTGACAAAAATAGATCTATCCACTTAAAAAATCTCTTTATTTCCACTAAGCACTGATATTTTGCCTCTATTGATGTAATCAAACACCACGTTGACAGCGTGTGAAAAGTCTGAAATAAAAACTTTCCTTATCTGGAAATCAGCACCTGGAAGCATGCAATCAAGGATAGCTGAACCAGGGAGAGAGCAGAGCTTGTATCCAATATACTGAGGCATTGTTCAAGACATCCAGCTTTGTGGAGGGCCCATGACATTGGCAGAAGATAATTGCTATACAAGATAGTTACTATACAGAGAGATATGTAAATAATAGGGGTTTTTCCTGGCTACACTCCCTTTTCTCATCTGGACTTCCACTATAGGTGGATTTTGAGATCTTTTGTCAGATCCCTGTTGCTCCACACATGCTGATGCAGCTCCATAAATGTCAGAAGCATCTTCAGTGTATGCTTAGATTAATCAGACAGTGTAGAAGAAGTTCAGTGTAAACTTTGTGAGGGTGACAATAACAAAAGTCCTGGAGTTTCTGGGGAGATATGCATGAGCATTATACCCAAGATAACTGGAACCTGGTAGCTTTTTTTTAATCTGCTATTGTCAGCAGAGTGTGCTTGTTCAGACACAGCTCACAAGCATAGCTTTGACTCTAAGTCTTTATTTATATAGAGAGGAAAAAGTAGACAGAGAATTCATAGATAACAACAGCTCATTTGCGGAGGCTGAAGAAACACAGAGCCAGGCCAAAAGGAAGGGGCAAATGTTCAGGCAAAAGTATGACTTATTCTTGAAACAACCAAATTTTAGTTGATGGTACAACCTCCAGTGCAGGGAATATTTTGCTGAGTATGAAGTGTCTTTTCCCAGTTGGTACACTGAAAAAGAGTTGAATTCATGGAAATCCTCAGTTCTCAGTGTTTCAGAACTAAACAATCAAGAGTTGTCCCTTTCAACTTTATAACTGGTGAACCCAAGACCCTCAGAGAGCAACACTTACCTGGAATCATATGGAAGGTCAGCAGTAGACAGCTAAAGTATGCAGTTAAAGGAGATCAGCTCTTTAAAGTTAACTAATCCCAATGGACAGCTGACAAATGAGGCTATTTAAAGAACTATTTACTGTCATTATTCCAAATTGAAGAACAAATTGTTTTGAAAAGTTCAGAATTGCTTCACAGCTGATCAGAGCTGAGGAAAAAGACAGAAAAGGTCAGATGACATATTGTGAACTAGTTTCCCTTCTTTCCAACTGTCTAATCACTTGGTTTAATTAAAGAACACGGCCCCCTCCAAGCTGAGACTGACACATAGAAAAATCTGTAGGCAATTTGGATACAACGAAAACATAACATCTCACAGAAATCCCTGATGTCCCCATATTGTTTGCATGGGGACTAAGTTGTTCCATACACACAAGTCCTTGTTTAGATTGTTTGCTGCCATCCTCAAGAGAAGATATTGCAGTGGAAGGGGAGTATAAGCTAACACACTCTAAACCATTCCTTAGTCTCTTAGCTTCATGTCACGGTAAGTAATGAGTTTGGTACTACATCATGGCAATGTTATGACAGAAAGCAAAGCCCTTCTGACCTCAAATTAATCCTGTCTTCTCTGAGAGCTTTGTTTCAGGCTTCACTGGGGACATGTGTGTGTAACTTTAGATGATATCTGAAGGCATTTCAGATGTTAGCCAAAAATGTGCTTTATATTATATTGGACTTTGCTGCTCCTTTCCATCCAAAATAATTTTGGGGAAGGTGGGTAAATCTCAGGTGGGAAATCCCTTGACATCCCATGACTCTCAGTGTAACAAACTATGAACCATTATCAAAAACGTCACTACTGCATGACCTGTGTCTGCTGAAATGTAGAGAGCTCTGTTTAGGATTATTGTAGCCACTTGAACTAGGGACAGAAAGTCAAAGACAATCAGACATTGCAGGGAAGGGCTGGATATCTCAAATCAAACATAGAAGAACAATCCAGTTATGCCTCTGAATCACAGAAATTATAAACTAAAGAATTCAGTGGGGTATTTAGGCAAAGCACATGTTGTGTTGACATCTACAGAAAGGTTTCTATGCTGATTCATAGAAGAAAAATGTCCTGTTCCCTGTTGATCTATAAAATTTCTTCAGACCATTGTGTTAGACAGTTTGTATCTATCAGCCTTCTCTCCCACCTGTATTGGTTCTGTCCCTCTCAGGATGCTTGAGTCCTTTGTCCATCATTTGGCCAGTAAGTAGTTGATGTTTGATTTCTTTTAATTTTTGTTCAATCTAGTTTCAACTTTGAATCAAGATGGAGGAAACAGAAGGAGAGTTTCCTTGCATTATACGAGACAGCTTCTGTTCAGTTTTCTAGGATCAGAGACAAATTAGAGTAGGACTAGAAACCCCTTGAGTTTCGCCCCCCAATATTCACATACCAGAGAGGGGAGTTGGGAAACAAGGAGTTAATGCTGAGCAACAGTGAGGCCTAGTTTATTCTGCAGTCTCCAGGTGCAGGGCTGTAGCAGCTAAGTGAGTAGGTAATTACCCCAGGATACCATAAAAGAGGTGGGCCAGGGTGTTATTGTGCTTTTTGATTTGATTGAGGGTGGAAAAGCCTAGGTCTTTGGATTCTGGAAAAAAAACCACCCAAAGAAATTAATTTAAATAACCCTCCCATTTGATTAGGACCAAGCCCGGGCTGAAGAAAACCTTTGAACCTTTGAGTGTCATGCAGGAACCCTTAAGTGTCTTCTCTGTTTGGTAGTTCTGGTAAAGTTCTGCTCAAGTGCTTCCCCAATGATAGTGAGGGAGCAATGGATGGAGTACAAGGAGCCATAAGACAACTAGAAAGTCATATTACTACTCTTGCAGAACAGATGAACACAAGAGAGAGTTTTGAGTCCCATGGTAGTAAGTTTAGGGCTAGCAAAATCCACTGAAGCTTCATGAACTGAGGTTGTCTCTGAGGAATCTCTGCTTTCCATGTTCTTGGCTGTCTTCAGATTCCTTACGTAAGTGTAAGAAGAGAAGCATAAATTTCAGCAGGGGGCAATTGTTTGCCATTTTTCCCTGCCTTGAGTCAGTTTCACATGTTCTCATCTCTGCTGCTTTCTTGGAACAGTTGAATTCTTGTGAGCTGCTCAAATGTTGCTCTGTTGGATGGCTTGGCCTGAAGCGTCCTGTCCTGTCCTGTCCATGCAATAGTACAGCTCTATCTCACCTCAAGCAGACAAATTGGCATCCTGCTGGCTTTCAGCTCCCTCTGCAGTCAACAGAAAGAGAAATCCTTGGAGGGTAACCCAGGTCACCAAGGCACTGCCAGAAGGTCCTGGTCTCTCTCCATTGACTGAATGGGGAGCTCATCTTGTCTGTGCTCCTAGCCTAGGCAGCTCAGATAGCAGCAGTAATTTAGGGAAATCATGATGAAAGGGGTGTAAATGAGCAGGGAGCAGCTGAGGGAGGAAGCAGTTCTGCCAAAGGAATTAGGTGCACCGAGTAGGGACTAGAAAAGTAGTTAGGTCTCTGTTAGGGTTCAAGAAGAAGGAGGACATTTTCAAATACCTTGGCTCCCTTGCTGCAAGATAGAAGGCAGAAAGAGCAGCCACCAGAGAACATGAGGTAATGGGGATAAGCAGCAGGGGATGGTACTTCAGCATACTTTGAGTGTATGCTTCAGCATACTTTGTGGCGCTCTAACTTACCCCAGGAACAGGAACATGAAGGGAAAGCAATGACTGGTGTTCATACATTTTCCATAAACTGTTGGGGTCTGCTGGTGCAGCAAAATTTCCCCCTCCACAGAGGGGTTGTGTAACGAGCAAACAGGCTGCCTCTGCCACTAACTCCTTGCCTTCTTGCACCTCAGCCCTAGTTCCCACATCCCAACAAATGAACAAGCACTTTAGTGCAATGCAGAAAAGGGGCTTCTGGAGTGCTCTTTTATTATATAGGGGGAATACAAAAATGTGTCTTGGAACTTGCAGCCATTCACCTACATTTTTGTCAAAAAACCTAGTCTTTGTGTTTCCTGGCTCCTGCTTGTGTGTTGCCTTCCTTAACTCCCTCACCAAATCCTACAGATTAGAGTATTTTCCACCCAAAACCAGTTTGTATTATTGCTGTTTTCTATCAGGTGGCTATTTCAGTAGCAACAGTTCCCTAGAGTCCACGAGGAGACTGGCAGAAATATTAAGCATTCATGACTGCTGATGTGACTTGAAAATGAATAATATTCTCAGCACAAACCATTTTTTCCTCTAATATTGGGCATTTCTCTTACTTCCTTCACAATGCTAGGTAAGCAGATCATACAATGGAATGCACTTTGGCTTTGTTTTTAGGGGGTTTTCCCCATGTTTGTGTTTGGGGTGCTGTTTTTACTGTTTGGCATTCACAAAGTCTGTTACACAATTCCTTTCCACTGTTCTATTTCCATCCCTTCTTGAGGTATCTCCCATGGTCCAAAAAAAAGCATGACATGAACCAAGCAGCACTGAAGGAACTAACCAAAGGAGGGTGAGAAATTATTAGGAGACCTGAAGTTGACAAATGGTTAAGTTTATGGTCAAATTGAAGAAAAAAAAGTATTTCTGAGCCAGTAGAGGGCATTTCTCCAGGCTGGGGGACAAGGAATTTAACTATGTCCGAGGGAGGAGAGTTTTGTTCTCTGGCCATTGGTCTGTTTTTTGGGTTTTTGGGGTTTTTTTGTTTTGTTTTTTGGGTTTTTTACCTTGTGGTTACAATGGAGGATTTGAATTTATGGCACTTGTCATCCTTACATCTTCCTTCAGGAATTAAACACTCTAAAAAGTATTAATTTAATTTCACTGGCGCGGAGCTGATCCAAGAGCTTTCTGGCAGTCCACCTCGCTGTCTCTGATGTTTCTGTGGTCAAAAGCAACAACCAACAGCACTCATCAGCAAGCAGATCTCAGTATCCCAGGAGCAGGATTTCATTAAGGAGTGCCATGGCTCACTGCATGGATGTCTCTCACCTCTTTTTTAATTTGAAGCAGAACAGTCAAGAGAAACAGCCAGCAAGCTAATCACCACTACAGTCTATTGGGAAGATAGGAATAATTATTTAAACCAGTCTTGAATTACTCATTGGCATGCATCTAATTAACAAATTCCGATTATTCCTGTAACTATTGTGCAACAATTAGTGGGTGTTAAATTGAGCTCTTCTGCCTGCAATTTCAATGGTGTAATTTTGCCAAGATGTCTTTTATTTTTTTTTTGTCTGCAATGCCTGGTGCCACTGAGAATAGACAGAAGGTGGTCAGAGATTTTTGACTAAATTTACTTTTGCTGAAAAGTGCCATTCCTTCAAAGCCTGGGGCATTTTTGCAGGGAAGACAAAGAAATTTCAAGCAAGATTTTTCTCTGGACAGATTTCTGATCTCTGAGACCTGCTGGTCACTTCAGACAAGAGAGGAGGAGACATCTGAATCAAAGCATAGAGCTGAAACAGATGTTCTGACACAAGTATGCTTCACATGCATATTGGGGCTTTTTTTTTGTTTTGTTGTTTAATTCTTATCCGGCTCCAGGAATTTTTATTTTAAAAAAAAATCAAAACCTTCAAAGATTTCACAAAGCTAAATTGTCTTTCTCTGGCAATGCAAACACCTGCCCTGGGGTGCAGAAATGTTCCTCAGGCTGGGAGAAGGAGCAAACCCCACTGAGACTGCAGGGCTCTGCTTCATGCTACTGCATACAGAGCCAAAGACATTCCAAGGCTTTGAAGCCATGGCAATCAACAGGGAGGAAACAGGTCTCTTCTACAAACAAATCCTGAGGAACTGGATTGCTGTAAGATGCTGCTCAGTCCCTGCCATATTCAGTTTTCAGGAATCACCCATTCCTCCTGCAGGCAGGTTGTGTGCCCTGGGCAGCTCTTTTTCTTTCCCCAAGAGTGAGCTCTCTAACACTGGGAGATCAATTAAATAAATAAACAAAACAAAAAACAAAAGTCCTAGAACCCGATGGCTTCACACAGACCCCATCAGGATCCTGTCACTGATCAGAGTCTGCCAACATGAGGCTGCCACCTTCTCACCCCTTCTCTTCCCACTTCATATGCCCCTGATTTTGCCAATGGTCAGCTTAGCCCCTTTCTGGGAAGGACAAGAACCACCTCCCTCAACATTTTCCTGAGGTGATCCCCTTTAGTCATAAGTTTCCATCTTGGCTAGGTCTGAGCCTAACCTGCTTTATATGAAATCATGCTGTTCCTATATAAATTATCACTAAGAGATCTTGGCTGCTCTCAGGGCTGTATTTTTTTCCAGCATGTCCTATGGCGGTTGTCAAACATTTAGGACACTTGCTACTTTTCCCTTTGACCATCCTCACTTTCTTCAACTTGCTTTTTATGTCACTGCTATAAATAAAATCTCCCTGAGATATCCAAAGCATTGCTTAAAAAAGAGGTGGGGGGAGCTTTCTGGGGGGAACAGGCCATTATAGAAAAGGCCAGGTGCTTGGCATGTCCCCAGCTTGTGAAGGTGGGAGCTGTCACGAGTCTGAAAAATATCAGTGTGGGAGTTATAAATAAGCTTTAAAGCCAGGGGTTTAGAAAGTCATCTTTAAATGCTGCATAATTTATAGCCTGCTGCAAAGAGAAGAGTGTGTGAGCTCTGGAAGCCAAGCTAACCCATTCTTTGTTCCCTCCAGTTGGACTGTTCTTGTACATGTGGTGAGGTGTATGGTGAACATCCAGATTTCAGAATTTTAATCATCAGTGTCTCCTTCCAAAGGCTTACCTGAGTCACTGTGGATGGTTTTCTTTCAACTCCTGGTGTCTTAGTGTGGACCAGAAATAAATACCATTGGTCTCGTGTTGCAAAATAATGGTTGCACTCAAGTAGGGTAGTGTGGAGAGATAGCAAGAAACTCAGCAATAATGCTCTGTGATTTTCACAAGTGATTTGCTTTCTCATAGACTCAGCTCCTCCCCTTTAAAACAGGGATTATCCTAAAAGGTTGAGAAACTCTTTTCAATAGCAGCTACAAAATGTTTTGCTCTTCTCTCACAGAACAAAGCCACACCAGAAGCAGGGGTAAGGGCCTTCCCCAAGGAGGGCCAGAAGAGCTGCCAAGCTGGCATTTACAGCCATCGTTTCATCCAGCCCTGGACGTGCAGCTACCTCTAGGATGTAACATAACAGCTGTCCTCTCGCCATCCAACAATAATAAACAACGGGAAGCAGAACGGGCTTTCAAGACAGCTGAGTCTCCTGAGAGGATCTAGCCCACCACATTATCACTGCTCCTCCTTTTCCCCAGCTGGAAACAAGTCTGGAAATCATGAGACCTAAAGCAAAATAAAATAAATTTATGGTGTTAGAGCTTTAGTATTAATAGCAAATATCTGTGGTGCTGGTGCCTTCTCTGGAAGGTGCTCCAGTGTATGTCCCACTGCCCATTTCACCACCTTGGGCTTCCTTCTGTGCTGTTGTAGAAGGACGAGTGCCACCTCTCTGGTCTGTTTCACCTTGTTTCTCCACAGACATCTGCATCCAAGCCTTGACTTGTTCAGAGTCTGCTGAGCTGGTGAGATTTAACAGGATCTTGCCGCCCAAAGTGCTGTGGCTTGAGGCTATAGATTTAAGCAGAAGCATTAAGCACCCTGCTCTTTAACTCATTTCTAATCCATTTATTTAAACTTCAGAGTGGTTTTAAAGCACAAGAATCAAAGGCGAGAGCAATTTAGAGTTTTCCAGAGCAGCTCTGTGATCTGACCTCTGCACATATCCTGGCTGCCTTTAAAAGTGCACCAGCATAAAAGCACAGTTTGTGACAAAGCATCTGGAAGGATTAAAAACTTTCTGGGATGGAATATGCTTCTGTCAAGGACCTCTTTCCTATCTCAACTCAGTTGCCAAAAAAAGATCTTTCCTCAGGGGGTTCTAACCCGCCTGAGGGATTTAGAGAAGAATCGCTGAGAAGAGCATATAGTGATTTGATTAAGGGATAAATGTGAAAGGGAGTGGGAGGGGGCCTAGGGGATAGAAGGGAGAAACAGGATTAAAAAGAAAATAAAAGAAGTGAGAAGTAACTGAGCTGTGTAGGGCAAGGTTTGTGGAAGTCAAGGCATTGGGGCTGTTTAGTCTCCTCGTACACGACACCCTTCAGCAGTGCAAAAAACTAAAACCAAGGGGGTTGTCAGGGAAGGTGGGAACAGGAAGGATGGAGCTGCATCTTTTTTCTCTGCTTTTCTCTGCATGGAAAAGCAGAGAAAAGCAGAAGTGCAAGGGGATTTTGAAGAAGGGTTTCAAGCCCTACTGTGAGCTGTTCACACTGCCTGCCTGTTTATGCCTCCTTCTTAGACAACGCTTGGGAAATAGTTACCTGATCCCTCCCACCTTGTTTTACAAAGGCAATCTGGGTCAATTAATCCCTGCTTCATTTCTTCTCATTCTGTCTGGATAGTCACTATGAAGTAAGTGGTAACCAATCTCCGTGCCCATGGAGTCAGTCTGTCTTCTTATTTCCTTATTCATTAAAGCAGACACCTTAGAAAGGCTGGAAAATATTACCAAAGCCCAGGAGACTCGATTTTCAGAATAAGGAACCAGTATTTCAGCCTCAGAGGCGACGTAAGTCTGGGACACAAGGCAGAGATGAGTATGAAAACAGGCCCTTCAGCTGAGGAGCAAGCAGTCCCTGGACATGCCGCTGTTTTCTTGGTTTGTCTGCGGTTTCTGTTGTTGGGGTTGTGGGATTTTCATTTGTTTCTTTTTTTCTCTTCACTTTCTGCTCCCTCACCCCTGCACCCTGAGTTGGCCTGACATTAAAAACTGATGTAAAATTAAGAAGCTGCTTGCTAAGATGGTTTCTTCCCTCTTCATGATCCCTTCTGCATGCCAACTCTCCTGCTGTGTTATTACGAGTGTATTTCTGTACGCCAGCATGCCAGGTGCTGTACAAATTCAAACCAAAAAAAGAAAAAAGAAAAGAAGAAACACTGGACAAACAAACTATTTGTTCATGTAGTACTACTGATGCCTGGATTCCCACTGATTTGTGTCTGGTGATTAATGAAGACCTCTGTTTGAAACTTTTCCTGTTCTCAGGACTCTGATCTAAACATATGAACTTGTGCTACCACGTATTTCTCTGTATGTCTCTCTGGGTGCTTATTTTTGTTTGTATCTCTTAGAACTCTATCACTCGGCCAACAAATTTGACAGTTGTTAGGAGAGGAACACATTGGCATGTACAAATACCAACAATACAATTGCTCAGGCCTAGTTTCCTTTAGGAAACTGGGGAAGAAGATCCTTCCCAAGAAGAATGAGTCCTCCAAAAAAAATTGTTACCTCACAGCCAACCAAGCTGCAAGATTTTGGTGCTCTTGTGGTCTGAGCTAAGAGATCTGAGTCAATGCAGATGGACAGGCAGGGAAGCTCAGCTGAACAGTCAGACTACATTGAGCTTACTTCAACCATCGCCAAGAGGCGCTTGAACTGCTTTTTCTCCTGGTTGTACTGCTTGCCAATTATTGAGGCTTGGAAGGCATCTACCCTACATCTCTGCCAGGGTCAGAAGGTTTTAGGTCAGCTTGTTTAGGCATGAACTGGAATAGGGAGGACATTTCACTCCATTGGATGGATGCCCCAGTGCTGCTTCCTGATGCTGGTTTGCATTTTGGAGAGGACATACCCACTGCAGTCTGGTGGTGGTTATGTATTTGGAAGTCACACCTCAAGAAGTTTTATTCCTGAGGGAGATGTCAGCTGGATGTAAGGAGTTTTAGCTGGGAGCTCAGGCTCTAAGAGTAGATCAGAAAGTTTGACAAATATTCTGCAATGCAGGATTCTGAGGAGCTTGATTCAGTTTCAAACCTGTTCAGCTTGAGCTGCAGTCCTGCCTTTAGCTGCAAGGCAGTTGTATCCCTGGAGAGGGAGGATTTTGGTGCCTTTCAGTGACAACTGTGCTGGATAAGGTACTCCCCTTGAGTTCAATGGCTGAACCAAATAAGAGGAAGGTGTTGAAAAGTTGTAAAGGCATAGATGTAGTAGAGAGAGATGTCAATGACCAACAAAATGTGCTTTGTGGTGACAATGGATCCACTGAGAAGTGTCCCAAAAACATAGGGAAACACTTGCTTTTCATTTCTTTTTTCTTTTTTCTCCTTTTTTTTTTTTAGTGTTAATGTCACAATGGAGATGATATTTGGAGTGCAGATCACAAGGCACAGGTTTTTGCTTTCCTTCAAGAAGAGACTTGAGAGGGATGTCTAATTGAACTTGACCATCTCATGTGTTTTCTACACTCCTGGCTGGTTAGCACTTTCTAAAGCAACTGTGATTATTACATAGTGCATTTTGCTTCAAGCAACACAGCACTTTTTTTGTATCACAAGAAGACACGAACAGACAACCCATAACAGAGTAGATCCTTCTATTCCATAGCATCACTGCTGACAGTAGCTAATAACAGATGCCAAGGGAAAAGATTATGAACAGGGTGAATAGGGGGTGCTTTGTTCTCCCACCAGTCTCAAGCTTCAGGACTTCCACAGATAGACATAAGGGTTTTCTATTTAAATAGCTATCAATACTTTGTTTTCTGGCTTCCCCTTTAAGTTCCTGACTTAGCACAGTTTGAAAATTCTGCAGTGGTGAACTGTAATATGACTATTATCACATATTACAAAAAATAAAGGTTTCAAGGCCTCTGGTAGAATCTCACAAGGAAAAAGGTTGACTACACAAATCTCACCCTTTCATTTATATCTAGCATGTCCATCACTGATGAATTTTGTCATCACCAGCCAGGAATCAACAAAATACCAAAAACTTAGAGGATACTAAAGGCATAAGTGTATATTTATGCTTCCTTATGATTTGGCTGCATTCCCACCCTTTTCCCCAATTTATGCTATCAAGATCATGTTTTGCTTTCTTCTGACATTCTGGGGGGAAAGCCTTTCAAAATGCCTAACATTTTCCTTCCACCTTCTCTTTTGTCAGTCACGAGACTAAGTCCCTCGAGAGCAACCTTTCAGGAAACACTTAAAACATTTATTTTAGGGGGAAGAGTTAAAGAACACTTTATCACTTATATCACTCTTGGAATAACTCCTAAGTCTTAGAATCAGGCCTGAGCACATCATAACTTTTGGCAAAGTTTTGTTTCAGGTGATGGGTTCTTGTAAGGACCCTTTTCTCTTGACACTGAAAATCAACACAATCCGACCTACTTTGATGTCTTTTCTCAATATAGAAACACACAGAGAGAGAGAAGTATTTTCCTTCAGTACCACAAATAATGACCCAAAGGAAGGTCACTACTCACCATTGCTGAAGAAAAATACACCCCAATACAGACCCAGTCCAACGAGACTGAACTGACACAGTGCAGGTGTAATTGCAAAGGGCTACAGAACATATAATCTCTTGTGAAGATTTCCCAGGGCACTGCCTTCATTTGTCAGTTCCCAAGTTTACTGGAAACCAAATAAAAAATCCAAGGAAGGATCACTTACTAGTAAAGGCTTCCTCAACATTTCCCTTCCTTGCTTCCCATGGCCAGCTCATTTTCATTTAATGTTTTCTGACTTAGCCAATTTGTCTCTATTGTCTGTCTGTTGTTTGGCTAATTCACCTATGGAAAATGGAAGGTATCCGATGCTGCTCAACAGAAACTTGAAACTGAGCATAAGTGAAAGGTGAGTATTGTATCTCTTTGCAATTTACAGACACAAATCCCTCTCCCTTCCTTTCTCTCTTGATCACTCTTGTCTTGTTGAGGACTTGCAATGTTAACTGTTCGTGTTCAAGACCTGCTCAGCTCTTGAAACAGGTAATGTAACAAGGTCTTTCTGGGGCAAGAGAAGGGAGAAAGTCAGACACAGCAGGATCTAAGAGAAACAAACTCATTATGAGTTGTTCTAATATGAAGACAGTCTCTATCTCATTTTTCATGCTGGCTTTTGCCAGAACCACCATACACTTGACCTTAAACACAAATATATAGACTTGTCCACTGCTGCTTTTGGCTGCTCCTGGCTCATGTGATTTAACATTGCTTGGCAGTTGCTAATCCAGTCCAAGCCTGAACCACACATGATGGGCTTCCCTGACCTCTCCTGTGGTCCTGGTCAAATGGTCTGATTGGTCCCAAACAATGTGTGGTTCCCACTCTTAATTTTTTAGGGTTCCTGAAAGAATTCTCTTAATAGAAACTCAGTCCTTGGGATTTCTCAAACCCTGATTGGAAAAATCTGGGCTGAAAATAATTCTTTTTTTTAATTATTATTAATAGTATTGTGTTTTTTGTTTTCTTTTCCCATGGAAAATATTGAGATTTTACCAAACAATGAAAATCTTTGGCCAAGGGCCCTCCATTTCAGTTCAGAAATGCTCCCCCGTGGGAGTTGTAGCTGGTATGCTTTGTGTCCCTGTTGTTCCCTGTGAGCTGACATTCCTGGCTGGCCCACATCTCTCATGGTGCAGCATGGTCCCCTCTCCTGCTGAGACAATGCCATGCGCCATGGAAGTTGTGTCACCATGGTGCTTTGTGAGAAATGCAGTTCACACAGCCAGCCCAGCACTGCAGCAGTGGGGTCACAAAGCTCTGTGGTGACAGCCTCTAGGAGACACCATCCAAAGATTTCCCAGCTGAACCTCCAGGCCTCCTGCCACACTCTGAAGCCTTGTTGAGAGACTGGTCATAACTTAACATAAAACAACTTTGCTTTTATTTGAAAGGCAATTTTCCACTGAAAAATATTCTGATGGAAAATTTCAAGCAGCCCCAGAGGATGTTCTTTCCAAAACCCTTTGCATTGTAATTTACCAACTTAATCTCACTTTTGTTGGATTTCTTTTCTGTTGTCTCCATTTAATCTCTGATAACAGAGGTAGAGCTCCCTTTCACACAAGTGGGAGATCAGGGGAGGCTGAAGACATACATTACTAATGACATATGGAAGAGTTTGTACCTTTCCAAATGGACAGATTTACAAGGTGAGCTCTCATAAGTCCCTAAAGAGAGGAAGATATTTCCCTGTCTTTTCAATGTATTAAAAATAAAACAAAAATCCTTTCAGATCTAAATCCAGCAAATAAAGAACCTCTCTTTTTTTAATCTTTCTTTCCAAAGAGTTTTGAACCTCAGTGTCCCATTCAACTTGTTTGTTTATTTCTCTCTTCTTAACTCATTTCAGGCTGGTGAAAGGTGCCAAACTGTCTGAACTACAGATCTCCCTAGATATGTTTTTTGGGGGGTTTTTTGTTGGGGTTTTTCTTTGGTGTTTTTTTTTTAAGACAGAAGTAAAAGACAAGTCCCATGCTGTAGCTAAAGTCTCCCAACAGACTGGACTTCTCACATGCTCTAAAAAAGTTTATTTTTGCAGTTAACATCTACTTTGCTATCTCAGCAAGGCAGTTTGCCTGTTCCCCTAGGCTAATGAGACATTCCTCCTTCCTAGACTACAAAGGAACAGCTTCTACTCACTCGCCAATATTTCGAAGCAAAGTGGGGCTGAAAGGAGTGACCCAGAGGTTAAAAACAGGGCTTTTAGCAGGGCACTGAGCTACGTGGCATCCCACAGATTTTTTTCTTTCTGTTCTTTTTTCTCTTGTTCTTCCCCAAGTCCCCAACTTGCGTATATTCTTTTGTCTGAAGTGACACTGCAGCAACTGCTCATTGCCCAGTGGCTTTCTTTTTTTTTTTTTTGGGGGGGGGGCAGGAAATATGCTCTAGATCAGCTGCATTTCAGCCTGGAAAGGCGGGTAGGGGGCATGTTTATATACTTGTGGGTGGGAAAATGCAGTAGACAGCATATTCTGTTCCAGGATAGCTGTATAGTTCATCTCCAGATCCCAGGTTCCCCCATTAAAATCTACCCCCTGCCCCAGGGAACAGCCTGGCAAGCTCTTCTGACCCGACAGCACTGGCAGCTGTTTGGCAGCTTCTGAAGTGGATCCAATCTGGTATGAGTTTGCTACACTTTCATTTTGTCTACATCTTCCAAACAAATAACCGAGTCCAGAATCCCAAGCTGTGTTTTGCAATGGAAATGCTTCAACGTCTGGGAATTGCCTCTGCTGCAGGGAAGATGTAGAGTGCTGTTAACTGTTTAAAGGTTCAGTGAAGAAGAGAAGGCAGTCACACATTTATGGGCCAAACACTTGCTTTTGGGGCTTCCTAATGAGTGCCATGTGGTAAGGGGACCTGGTGAACCTGAGGGAGCCTGCAGTTATCCATCTCCTGAATCGGTGCCCTCAGAATTCTTGGGCCAGCATTTTTCTGTTAATCTACCATCTTTTCCATAAATTTTCTTTTACTATAGACCTCTTAATTGGAAACACTGTGCCTTTACTCTTCAGTACAGTGCCATTGAATAACTGTGAGTCCCATTCTCCAGCCTTGTGGACGAACAACACAAGTTGAGAGTTATCTTGGCTTTTGGACAGACATAACTTCTTGCATTTAACACCACTGCACTTGATGTGAGGAGCAGCAGAAAGAAGAACTCAGCAGCGTTCAAGACCACATTGCTTAGTGATGTACACAGATGTATTTCTGCTCTTGAAATTCCTGTTTAATCCAAGGCAAGAGAGTGAATTAAAAAACAGCTGATGTAAACCTTCACTTGAAGCTGGAAAACAGTGGGAGAAATGTAGTTGTCGGAAGGCCAGGTTTTCATTTTTGTTTGTGCAGTGCTTGAGAGAAGAAAAACTAGAAGAGAGGAAATTCTTATCCTTCATTCAGAGATCTCTAGAGCTTTTGATTCCCTTTGCAATAACTTGAGAGCATCCATATGATTTGACTTCATGGATTAGTTAGATTATAGTGCAACGTATATGTGAATGGACAGTCTCAAAACTTTTCCACGCAAATATGGTTGCCTTATTTCACAGCTGGAGCATGCAAAGGAGAAGAGACTGGGCGTCTTGCCCCAGTCCATGTAAGAAATCAGCAATAACACCAGGCATGGAATCCCTACACTACACTTGATTTATTCCGACTACTGCTTCTGCAGACCCATCCCTTCTCAACAGAATACTTCTTTCTAAAACTCAATTAAAAGAAAGAAGATAAAATTATTTTCTGCAACTTCTCTTTAGAATTTCTTCCACCTCCCCATGAGAAATCCCAACTGGATAGTTAAAAAGCAAGTCCATCAAGATTTCTGATTTACTGAATTGCAAGTATCTTGATAACAGAGCTAATCAGAGTTCATTTCATCTCACATTCCTTCCTTATATTACTTCAGAGCAGCAACAGAGGGGATGATCCAAAGTGATATAAATCCCTGAGGAAGGCATGGCAGTTCAGGCTATTTCTATTTTTGAACAAAAATTTGCCCAAATACAGAAGGCTGACAGCTCAGCTCAGTCCAGCATCTTTACTTTCCTTCCAGACTAAGTTTTATTCAACTTTCCAGCTGCACTGACTCAGGTCAATGATTTGCCAAAGGTCAAAAGCTGAGTCAGGATCTTGGAAAACCACAATACTGCTGGCTCCCAGCTCAGCTTAGACCATACAAGCCCTCTAGGTCAAACCCCTCCTCAGTCTCTCCTGTCCCAGAAAAAAAAAAAAAATCGAACTTGCTTTCTTCTTGGAAGAGGCAATAACACTTCCAAGCCCCTAACAGAGAAGAATAGACACAGCTGCACTGGAACACACCTGTACTTTTTCTAGCCAAGTACCTTGCAAGTATCTTGAGAGTGGCTGATGTTAGGTGATTCAGAATCACCTAAATTCAGAAGAAAAAAATTATCTTAACCAGCTCATTTGCAAGGCACCTAATCCCTAAGGCATTTGCAGCTTGATTCCCCTTTCATTCACAGCTCACTCCAGAGCACTGACCTACCCCAAGCAACATGCAACCCCCAGAAATTCCTTCTGATTTAGAATTGCTACTCTTCTTCAGCCCTGGCAGGAAGAAGCCTGCGTCACATTTAGCTCCTTTTTTGGGCACCCCTCTCCCTCCATTCTTTCTGCAGCTCTGCCGTGGTCGCAGTGCAGAGCATCTTGCAGCTCCATCACAGTTCTGGCCCAAATTCATCCCAGCTGGTGGTAGGATGGCACTGGCTCACAGCCCAAGGACTGACAGAATTTGGATGCAACACATCTGACATGGTACTGACAACCTCATTTCAATTAATCATGTTAAGTGTTCTCTGCAGCCCATTGTAGAGGTTGTACATTACACTGCAGATGTAATCAGTGGAGTCAGCAGAGACCTGGCTATGAATCACCACATCCAAGAAGTAACTGTCTACATTTGTGCAGATGAATTGTATCAGAAAGTGTGCATTTCTCCTCCCTAAATATGGCATTCTCCACATCACGAACAGCCAGCATGAAGTAAAGCAAGTCCTTTAGTGCCTGCACCAACTAAGGGATAGACAAATTATTTTTCCCGTGCAAAATCGTCTTTTTCTTCCACTTTCATTGCACTCATCTTCATGCACCAGAGCAACATTTTCTCTAGCTCACACTGTCTGGGAGACTTCAGTCAAGACTTACCCACTTCTAACTCTCATGTCACAGCTACTGCCCCATTTGTTAACAGAACAATGACCATGTTATCTTAATCTTCTTCACCTAGAAGACAATTCCAGAACCTGTGTAAGCCATCTCAAACGCAGAGGTGGGACCATCCCTCTCAGCAGCAGACTTCCCCTTTGCGGTCACACTCCGTGGGTCACTGATCAGTGAACCCCAGCCTTGCCCGGCCCCTGGCCTGGAGCGTGCGCAGCTGTCGGTAGGGCCCGCTGGACGGATCCGCAGAAACCCACTCGGTGGGTTCTTTGGCAGGCAAGCACTGGATGTAATTGCAGCTATGGCGAAGGAGGAAAAGGAGGCTCTCTTCTGAGGTGTAACAGGAGAGGTTTTATTACCTGGACATCACCTCAGGATGGTGAGCGAGAGAGAGAGCGAGCGATTGTCCGGCCGCTTAAAAGGACAGGTGCCAAGGGGCGTGTACAAAAACTTTCCACCAATAGGGGGATACAAAGGGAGGAGTTGGAGGGTAGATTGACACACAAAGGGCCAATCCCTGGGGGGGGGGGGGGGGGGGGGGGGGGGGGGTGTAGGGGATTTCCAGAACCTGTTCCAATCAGGGGCCAGGTCTCCCCGAGATTTCCAGAAGGGGGAGAGGCTCTCCTGAATGACTGGCAGGCTCCGGGGGAGGGGGTAAACTTGGATGGACAGGAGGGTTTCCAGGGGAACAGCACCTTCGGGAAGGGGTAAACCAACTGCAAATGCAGCCATAAACAGGGGGGTCTGGAACAAACCCTTTTCCCAACTTAAATAACATTAACTATATAAACCTAAAACTTGTGAGCACAGCTCACGCACCACTACACCCCTTAGGCTGCACTTTCCTAGACACCAACCCTACCTAAGTAACACAAATTCACTCACAGTTTCTTTGGAACCCTTGGTAGGAGGAGAAGAAGAATTTAAAGAAGCTGCAGCCAAGCTCCAGGGGTATGTTATGGTCATGCTTCAGCAAGAGATGCCTGGACATCAGGAGGTCCTGCTATCATTTGAGTTTGAAACATTTTGATAGTAAACCATGACATAAAACAGTGGAAAAAGGACAGAAAGGAAGTAACTCACTCCATATAATTTGTTGGGCTTCTGGTGTCAAGTCATTGGAGAATGATTTGGCTTAGACTTGACTGGAGAGATTTTGCATTTTTTACACAAATTTATGCAGCCATCAATCCTTAATGGGCACACTTGTACCTCTGACTGACTGTCTGGGAGCTTTGTGGAGTCTTTGGGATGATCATAACAGAGGGTGCTGCCCTTCAGGGCAAGGAATTTCATAAAGACCAGAGCACTGGTTAGCTATTTTAGTATGTTCAAAATTATATCTTTCCTACTTTGACATTTGCTGTCCCTACAGAACTCTCAGAATGTGTGACAAAGTTATCAGGATCTTATTGTCAGGGGAGAATCTTGGTGGGGAAACTGAGGCATGGGCTTAGCAGGGTATGCTCCACTTCACAGGTTGGTGTCAGAGCTGGGAAGACTCCAGCTCTTCATACCCTTGTGGGTAGCAATAGTCAATATTTCCTGAGAGTTTTCTCCATGGCATGCCTCCAAATGGAATCCTCACAGCAAAGTTGGACTCATACCCCAAAATAAGTGCCGATACCCTCAACGGAGTCCGTAATTATTCTCTTTGCTGCCTGGCTGCCCTCTCTCCTGCCTTCCCTCCGGGCCTGGACACCTGTGTTGAACTGTGATTGCCTCCTCGTTTATGGCAAACAAATCTGGATTATCCCACTGTATATTTTTAAGGCATTTTGAAAAAATCTGTTTTCTTTTTTCTCTCATTTTTGCCTTGCCGTGTGTTTTTAATTGGATCCTGCCCTTCCTCCCCTGCTTGTTAATGCTTTTCTTTGGGGAAGCACAAGTTTTTAACAGCCCTGCAAATACTCACTCCTCTTGGCCAAGCCAAGTGCATTTCTTGGGGATAACCTGTCTCTGACCTACTTTTAAGTTATACAACAAATGTTCTGCTTTCAGCTCAGCCTACTACTGTTCAAATCCATACCATTCAGCCACCATTTGTACACTTGCAGGAGAGCAGAGGAAAGTCACACCTAGCAGCTGGTCTCTTCAGGAAGGCAAGGTTCTTCCCTGGAGGGTGATCACCCACCCATCCACGCCAACAGTACCTGCATTCAGAGAGGGCTCTCACTGGGGCTCAGCTCTCCTTTCATGCCTCCATACAAAGCCTTTTCTGCAGGGCCTCAAGCCTGGAGCCAGGCACTGGTGTCAAGGATTTCATCCTTCTCAGTTTCTCTGGTACCATTTCTTTGAGGAACATTCCTGTGGTTCCCTCCAGGCTCCTTTCCAGGGGGAAAAGATTCAGGTGGCTTTGTTCCCTTTGTCTTTGCCAAACGTTTACATTCCTGCTGACACCACCACGGTGTCACAGGAGGGAGCGCTGGCAGGAGGCCATGGCCTCTGCACCCTGGCTATAGTTACATGGCACAGGGCATAGAGCAGCCAAGGAAGGACAAATTCACATGGCTTTCACTGGGAGACCCAGAAAACACATATTCTACTGATGACTGTGTGCTAATTAGCACCACTGCCCAGCCCAAAGGTAGAGGATGCTTTGATTCATTAACAATGGTAGTGATTAACTAATTTCCCATCTATCTTCCGGCTGGAGCTTCAGGATCTTTCCTTCACCTCAGTAGTGGAGGATATATTTAGTGGTTTTGTCCATGCTGCTCCAAGACCGGGTTGCTGCAGAAACACACACAACACCTTCCACCTCACATCCCTCCTCAGGAAAAAGGGCAGGCATGCTCAGCAAGTCCCCCTCAGGCAACTTAATGTTCTTACAATGGGAATAGAAAGGCAAATTTCTGCCCCATATTCCCTAGTACAAAGATGGTCTTGGCTTGTGGACCTATGATGTCTTTGCCTTTTGCAGCTGGGCAACAGAGGTCCAAGCTGGACATCTTTGAAGTTTCAAGAATAGGTTTGATGGTCTCATTCAAGCTTCTGAACTAACCCACCACCACAAGTACAGTGATTTAAGGCACAGTGGGAGATAACAAACAAGGGAAGTAAAAAATCACCACAGGTTATGCATGTGATCAGTAGCCTCGGGAGCTTTCTATCCATTGCAACCAGATCTGCAAGGAGCACTTCCAGGCCTCCATAAAGTTGCCTGGCCTGTCAGATCAAGAAAAAGTGGTTGCTACGACACCACAAACCATATTTCTCAGGCTGAGATGTGCCAGAATTTCAAACAGATGTGGCAGTGCAAACAAGAAGCCCCCTTGGGAGCCTGCCAGGAGGCTCAGACAATGCAACAGCATCCGCACATGGTTAGAAGCCAGGCCGAGCCAGCCCAGCAATAATGGCCTGTGCATGTACTTTCTGGCCTGCCTTGCAGCTGAGCCCGAAGCAACTCAGCAAACAGTGGGACTGGAAAGCTTTGAAAGAAAACTGCTGAGCAGGGAACTCTGCTGAAATAGCACCTGCCTTTTTTTTTTTAATGTGCCTTCTTTTCTTTCTCTCTCTCTCTCTCTTTCTCTCCCTCTACTTTTTCTTTCTTTTTTTTTTTTTTCTTCTTTCTTTTTTTTCTTTTAGGGCCACGTTTACAGCTTTTTTTGCTGCTTGGAAAGGCTAAACCCAGGCCTGTTTGGCATTTGCTCTTGGCCTGAGCCTTCACATGAAGATCCTCCGTAAATAGGCTAATGTTGGTTTCGTTTCCACACAGAAAGCAAGAAGGGATCCTTCTGTTTCACTAATGCTTTCTTCTCTGGCTGTAACAGAGAGGGCTGGAGTGGGGCAGGAGGGGGGATTTGGCTGGAAACACCACTGGAGAGATTGGAGAGGTTCTGCGGGAACAGGTTGACTTTGTCAAACCGTTTGCCTGAAAGCAAGGTTTCCCAGGGAAATGTGCCAGCTCATCTTTCACGTCAAAAGGTCAGAAACCCACTTCCAGCAAATTTGGACATTTTGAGGTTTCACTCAGAAGTGGAATGAATTATTTTTATTAGAAGTGGGTTTTTCAAAGAGAGGGAATATCTCTCCTTGGACTAACTAGGAGACTAATAAAAACAAATCGACTTTGGGGCTCAGTGGCCTTTCTTGGGGTCTGAAATGAGAGTGCACCATTTTCAGCTGCACATAGGTGGGAAACACTTGTTCTTCACTTACTATCTCCATGTCAGATGTTTAGGCAATTTGAGGAAAGTGCAATCAGCCTCTGGGGGACAAGGGGAAGGAGATATTAGTGAAGAGAGAGGGGCCAAGGTAATAAGGTGAGACAAAGAGAGGTACAGGTAGATGAAGATGTGTGTCTCGGTCAAATCCATCATTTTTCTCTCCAGTTTTAGTATCCCATTCATTTTATTTTTTTCATTTTTAATAATTCTTTTGATCTGCTACAGTTCTAGAACATTACTGGATGTGGAAATCCTGGTCTGTAGCTCCTAATCTAACTGGGATTAAAAAACAAGAAGTCTGCTGCTCTGGGAGAAGGCAGTAAAATGCTGGCATAAGAACAGACAGTAGAGAATATTTTTTCTTATTTTTCTAAACGCTAGGGAAGCCTGTGTGGACCCCACAAGAGGTGTTAAAGCAACTAGAACTAATCTCAGTTTTATCCCAGCTGCAGTTTTCTATTGGTCATTATGCTAAACTGAATTAGGTGGTACATGGAAACATCTTGACCCTAAATCTTCTCCATTCCCAGCCCCTGTATTACCTTCTGTGGGAGTTTGGTGTCGGGGCAAAGATGAATTTAGCTCTGTTGTAACAACATTTCAAGAATTTATGTGATAAAGTGAAAAAGAACTGTTCACTTGGATGGTTTAGTTCTGCTGCTGATGGTGCACAGAGGAAAAGGGCATTTGTATTTGAACAGAGTGGGAGCTGAATACCTGGCAAGAGCAGGAAAAGAAAAACCCTCTTTTTTGTCATGTGTTTGGGTCCCCAGGCAATTCTGGATACTGAATTCCCTCCTGAATTCCAAGGAGTAGATAGGCTAATGTAGTCGCCAGATCCCTGATTATTTTATTGAGAGAGAACTCATGAGAAGAATCCATGGATTACAGACCTGTTCTTGGCATTTTTGCAGGTGTGTGGGCAGCTGAGAACAGGACAAAGGAGGAAGGAATGGTTGTGGGAGATCAGATCTCAAATAGTAGGGTCAGTCTGGGCAAGCTCAAAGGAGCTGCTTGAAATTTTTTATGTTATATATACTTCCCCTGAGAACTTCTTTTGACACTGAATGCTGAGGATGCCAGAAGCAGGGAAGAGGATGATTCACTGAGGCTGGTGCCTATTAAACACCAAGGTCTACAGGGCAGCCTTCTCAGCTAGTGCTTTAAGGAGCTCATCAATAGGAATTGGGAGGTCCCAGCCACAGGATGGTTAGCACTGTAACTTTATTATATTCTTTCCCCAGGCAATTTGCCACTGACCACGGAAGAAGAGCCTGCTCAGCTGGATGGACATTTTACAAAATGTTTGGGAACTCACTGGCTTGCCACCGACACAGGCAAACGGGAAAGCAAAATGACTGTCCGTGGGTTATACTCAGCCAAGGGGACACTTTTCTGCAGTGTTCTTTCAGAAACAAATTCATCAAAGTGAGAACAAAAATACTGGGGAAACTCAAGCTAGACTCCTCCACTGCTGTCTGACCCCGATGAGCTCGCAGTAGAGAGATTTCACCACTGAGAACAGGAGACAGTGAGTGACAGGTCTCACAAAGAGCAGTTTGAAATTCTCTCCTAGGGAATAAATATCATGTTTACCAGAGCTGTCAACACCCAGTGCCCAGCTTTGCACACCTGCAGATGACTTCCTCCTGAATTTGATTCCCATCTCTCTCTCTTTCTTTAGATGAGCAAGGTAGTAAGGGTGTAATTTATTTTATCTATTTATGTATTTATCTATTTATTTGGCTTACTGCACGTAAATCAATTCCTCCTTTGCCGTCCTGGCAGGGTTTCAGGGAGGGAGCAGGAGGATGCGTGGGAGCGGAGGCTCCTGAATGGTTGCACACAACTCCCTGACTCTTTACTGACACGGAAAAATGGTTTCCCAGCACTGGGTTTCCATATTGCTCTGCTGGAAGAAACAGAGCCGGGCATGCTCTCTCTAGGCCTGATCTTATCTAAAATTGCTCCCATCACTGTATTGCGTAGATATGGGATGGCTGTGGAGAGCTCTACTTTGGCAGCCTTCAGCACGATGTATGGGAGCTCTGATTTTCACATACCCTGCAGCACCTTTTGTCTCCTTCACATCTCTTTTTTCCTCCCTTTGATCCAAGAGAGACAGAGCTTCTTCCTTTATTCCCTTGCTAGGTTTCAGGCCCTGAAGGATTTATGATCGTTGAGTCATGATCATACAGAATTTGATTCAAAGTCAGAGACCTCTTCTTCTGTCTGCCCTCTTTTAAGAAATAAGTTTCCAGCTTGAACCTGACCCAGGAGAGGAAAAATGACACAACCAGTATTAAGGCAGAATCTGAAATTGCCTGGCAGGGAAAAAGATAATTTGTGTGAGAATAACATATTGGCATCTAAACCCAACAAGCAATTACCCACTGGTGGTGGCACTCATGGTGGACCAGAGCCAGAGTGTGGACTCAGAGCTGGATCAGAACTAACCTCTTCCTTCACTAAAGTGAAATCACTGATTATTCTATATCTGGGCCTCCACTAGCAGAGGGTATGTGACAGTTTTGCAGTAGTGTCCAACCTGGGAAACCTTTATCTAGAGCCATATACTTATTTCTCTAAGATCAAGCAATTAGGATAACTCAGTTAAGAATGGATTAACCCTGCTCTCTTTGTCTCTGCATGTCCAGAGGCAATGTCCAGAGGCAGGTGCCAGCAGCATCACTCAGGAAAGCCACTGGACTGGAGGAGACGTAAGAGTGGAAAAAAGCTGCCTGCCATATATGCTCTTTGTATGTGTGCTCCTTTTGTGGTTCCCTTATTCTAGATTTTTTCTGTTTATTCAGCAGTTTTCCGGCTGCCTCTGCCTGCCATCCTCACACTCAAGCTTCATCACTGAGCCATTGGCTTGGTGGCCCAGAGAAGAATCCACGGGGCACACATCAGCAGGGCTTTCTGATCAGCTGGAGGGAGCATGGCAGGATTTTCCCCAAATCCCTTTATACAGTGCTTTAGAGCAGCTGAGCAGCAGAGAAGAACTGTAGCATCCAGCAAGGCAGTTCTGGCTCAGCCAGGCAGCCTCTGGTCATTTCTGAATAAGGGTCTTGTGGCTTAGCTGAGGCAATGACAGGTTTCAGCCATGATCCTGCCCCTTCCTAGCAAATCTACCTTCTGAATAGCAAATTGGCAGATACGCCAGGTTGGCTGGACCCCAGGCCTTCCTGGATCCCTTCCCTGACTTCTCATCATGTGTGTTTTAAATTACTGTTTAAATCAAAGATGTCAGTGATTCAGGCCAAAGGGCTTTGCTGAGAGGTAATCTCATACTTTTTCTCTGGCATCCTTCCTTGTGCTGATCCCAGCACTGAAGGCTTGGGGATCATGAGGGGGTTGGAGGGGCTGCCTTTCCATGCTGCACAGAGCACACAGCCCACTTCTTTGGAGGACCAAAACATTTTTCTAATATTTCTTGCTATAGGAAGGACATGAGACAAACATTACATGCCAGATATTTACCGGGTTTTGACACGTTGCAAGTTGTAGCTTTTAGGCCTGTTCGCTTTTTTATTTGTTTTTTCTTTTCCAAAAGAGTTTCAGGGACTTGGGTTCAGGGTGGGTGTATGCAAATATGTGGGTGCTGTATGGACTATGAGAGCAAATTTAGTTTTGCAGTATTTGGCTCCACAGACCCAGCTGCTCTGTTGTTCCTCTCCCCGGGAATGAGGTCACCTCCTGGTGCCGTGGCTGCACCCATGCCCCACCAGCAGTCTCAGTGTGAGCTGAACCATACTTTCAAACTCACTGCAGACTAGAAGGAGCCTTTTAGAGCACTGCCCAGCTCCTCTAAGCTTGGACTGTAGGACTTCAAAATAAGGAATCTAATATCTGCTGCCAAACTCTGCAGGAGAGGGAAACTCCCTTCTAAGCATAGTGGATATTAATGCTTATTCCCTCCCCTATGACAGCATATCACACTTAGGGACACTACCTATAGCATTGGCTATATCTGAATGCAGAGGAATGGCCTCTCCTGTTACAGCCTCTCCTGTTTTGGAAGGTATTTCAGTAATTACCTGTAGTACTGAATTCCCTGGGTTGGACAGAAAAGGAAACGTATTTCCTTCTCTGTCACCTTTAATTGCATTGCACCTCCCCTTCGTTTCTCATCCACAGGAATGCTAACGGGATGCCTCTGCTAGGATGCCTGGCATAGTGGATTGGTATGACATTCTGCTCCAGGTTCAAGCAGGGGCTAGATGAGTATGATTTGGGGGAGGGAAGTGTGGAGTGTTAATCAAGCCATACATTTGCCTTTAGTTTATGGATTAATTTAAAGTATATATATCAATGCTTGCTCTGGCATAGCTTTGCCTCGTCTTCAGTTTTGCCCAAGACATTTTCTATCAGGGCTTATTTCTGCTTTACCCTCCTCTTGAGCTCCTCCTCTTGTCCCTGCCTTATTGCATGTCTCTCTATCTCAGCCTCCTCAGTTCTGCTGGAATTTTATTAAGACTTAAGAGTCTTTTTTACAAAAGCCCAATCAAATATGATCATGGCTTTATAAAGTGCACAAATGTGAAAAATTCAAAGCTGTAAATACATGTCCATCTGAAAAAACTCAGCACACAGACCGATACTCTCAGGCATGAGTGAAGCTCCTGGAGTTAGTCTGAGGGGCACATACCACTTCTATTTCCACCCCTGGCAAAATCTTCAATCTCAGCATCTCAGTAGCAATATCTGTATCCCTTCTGCAGGGAATGTTTCTCCCAACCCCCAACTTGGCTAGAACACAGCACTCTTACTCTCCAGATTTCTATCCTCACCAGTCCCTGCCAGGGATTTGTGTCCAGATCAATCTTTTCCTGCACTTTTTTTTCTGTCCTAAGGCCTGAACAGCTGCAACTCATTCTGAGAAGCAAAAAAGTCCCCAGTGGGTGGGAAGGATGTCTCTTCATTGTGATCTAACCTACTGTTGTTTTTTGACACCTGATTGCTTCTCTTCCACTTTCTAAATGCTGAATCTTAATGGATCTAGCCCTGTACTGCCAGTCATGTCCTGTTCTTGTACTGTTTCACAGACTGTACAACACTGACTTAAAATTTATAATCCAGCATTTTAAAAAAATGGAAAAAAAAATAAGTAAATATAGATACGTCAGTATAGGTCTCAGTTGGTTCCTTAATACTTTTTCTATTAAAAAAATTATAAATGTTGTCAAGCACTTGTCTCATGCCTGTTTTCAGCAGTCAGCCTATGCTTTCTGTGGCCTCCTAGGAATTTCCATGGTAATATTCTGGTTAATATCAGCACCTCACTTGTTCTATGAGATAGCTGTGGATAGATACTGTCCAAGGTTTCTTGCAAGTCTGATTTTTAATGACATCTATTCAGACACGCATCTGAGACATCAGCAATATTAAAAAACAATCTGGGATTCTCTCTTTCAGCTAGAAGTGCAATGGGAGGGGATGTTTATGTCACAGGGATATCTGCCTTTCCCAAATTTCTAAATCAGTTACTCCCATCAAAAATTAAATCACAGCCACCCCCACTCTCCAACAAAGATTTAGTAACAAAGAACTCTTAGACAGATGTAGTAACAGGACAAATCCTATTACTAAGGATTTATCTGTGTACCAAAACAGGCATTACCCATTATTTTCTGGAATCTATTAAAATGAAGCATTAGATCCATCTTGACATAACTTTTGAAAATTTCAAGTTTGGAGCCAGAGAGTTAAGAAAAACTAGAGCACAAAGCCGAAACACCTCCCAGTTTGAGAGAAGGCTGGAAAGAGGTAGGAACCCACAGTCACACATGATTTTTAATCAACTTTTCCTAGGTAAAGGCATTGTCTCCTTTGTGAAGTAGACTCTGAGTGACTTGAGAAGTCAATCAAGTTTATCCACTATTTTTCTAATTTAGTCTACAGTGTTTCTGAGATTACATTGTTGGTGCTTCCTTCTTTCAAGAGCTAGGGTATCCAGACCTCCAAGCACTTACATGTAGAAGGGAACAACCTGGTTTCAGTTTTATGCTCAGAAAAAAAGGCAGAGTACCAAACAAATTCAAAGATGGTGAGAAAATGTTCCTTTTTACACCTGACTAAAGCACACCAGGGGGATTTTGTTCCTTTATCAGGTGTTTTGTCCTATCAGTGTTTCTCAGTTTCTTGGAATGGGCAATTCCAATATTTGAGAGCAGTACAGATTCCCCATTTAGTTCTTCTCATCTCTACTGAGTCGGCCATTTAGTGCCAACGGGCAAAGGGATACGCTCCATTTCTGGTCCCCTGGGATATCCACTCTCCAAGAGACCTGGCCAAGAGAAAACAATGGACAATCTGAGCAGGCTAGAGTTTTATTTCTGGGGTTCACAGCAATTCAGTCATCTGCACTGTGAACTCTGTCTGGGAGGAGATCCCTGGAGAAATGTCGTTTTACATGCAGAGTATCAGTGTCTATATTTTCTGCCTGACACCCTTTTTCCTGGATGACCAGGTACCTCCAGCTCCTCATCAGTCTTTGGACCTGTGTCATCTCTTTCCCTAATGAAAGAACTGAACTAATCATATTATAACTAAAGAAAGCAGAGGTGATAATTTATGAAAGAGTAGAAATTAAATCTGTGTTAGGCAGGGACAACTTCATGTAATGAAGATGTAAGAGATAATCAGCTCCATAGTCCAGAGGTAACCTCAGAGCATCTGCAACAACTTTCCTCCGAAACAACAGACTTGAAAACTACACTATATTAGCAGTGGTTACTCCCTATTTTAAGGTGCTTCCTCTCCCTTCAAAAACACAAACAACCCACACCTTCATAACTTGATGAGTTGAGTTTGTGGAGGAGAAGTTCAGGTTTCATTTTGTCCCACCTCTATTTGAAGGGTTCAGCCATGGGTTAACCTCCATGCCCTGTAACATTTCAGAGCAATCAGGGAAGACAGACAGATGGAAACACCGGGGGATGGAGGGAAGCTGATTTATATGCAGCTGAAACACAGCCGTGGGGCTGCTGCCAAGCCATATAGATGTGGTGGCAACACAAACAGAGACACGCAGAACAGCCTGTGCAAATATAAACACTGCCACACGTGATGAGGGTTCACCAAGTTCATGCAAACACCAGGGAAGGAAAAGAAAAAAGATACTTAACTGGGGAGGCAAGTGTAAAGATTGTCAGGCACTGGAGCTCTGTTAAACAAGAAAACAAAAAGAAAGTGCCTTTTTACTTGTTCTAAAGAAAATCACACTTCGATTAAAGGAATTTGCAACAGATTTAAAGAACACAGGCTGTCTTCTTGTGTCATCAGGAGATATTCTTAACACTCCGTCAATAACAGTTGTTATCAGTGATCAGTTTTATTCTCCTGTCTAGATCTGGTGGCTGGTAGTTCTTTAAATCATATGTCTCAGATCGATCATTATGTTTGTTACTCTGCCACTTCAGGATTGTTTCCAAATGTTGGAAGATCATTACTGAAAGCTGTCCTGGCACTTTCAGTGCCACTCCGGTGAACTGGCATTTCTTGTCTAGCTTTCCCATGTGAATCTACACCAAGCTCAGCAGAGAGTAGAAGTCATCATCCTGCTACAAGGGGCCTGCATGGAACAAATTTGTGGAGCTGAGTATAGTCTCTAGAGGTTATGAATTGCAGGGTAGAAACCACTAAAGTAATTATTGCTGACTGCTATCCTAGGACAGAAGGGACATGGAAACTAAATACTCAGCCATAGCTGAGGACGTCTCCTCCACCACGAAGTCCTCCTGGCCACACATGTAATAACAAACCGTATTCTTGCTTTGGGCTATCATGTTGCAGAGATGCCAGTGCAGCATTTTTTAGCAGCACCAAACTGCAGAAAATATTGTATTCCAGATAATTTGTTTTCCAAGATAGTATGCCTTTCTTTCACAGAAAAAGCAATTCCAGCACTTCTTCTACTGCACATACCCCTTCTTTTCATAGCCCGATGTCCCTCTATCGCCTGCCTCTTTGCTGCCATCCTTTGGCAGCCTCCAGGTAGAAAAAGGGCAGAGAGTCACTGACTGCCATCTGTGAAACCTTCAAATATCCCCATCAAAATCTAAGCACTCAACAAACAAAGCTGTGGTGTCTTACCAAGGGCCCAAAGGGATACCGCAATTTCCTCTGGGCTGAGAGATTAGATGGTTAGAGTGCAGGACTGCAAGCCAGAAGGCTCCCATCCAAGCCCAGCCACTGACTCAAAGTCCATAACCACCTACAGGCCTTTGCCAAATACAGCTGTAAGCAGAAAGTTATATCCATGAGACTGATGAGACACAGTGTCCTCTTGTTTATTGCTGTCCATAATATTGACCTGAACAAACCACACTGGTGAGTTGAAACTGGTTGAGATATCCTTGAACAAGGGGCCTTCCCATCGTACCCATAGCTACAGAGACACTCTTGGCTGTTGGCACCCTCTGCTCACCCGCAGAAGTCAGCTCCAAGGATGCTGAGAATATTCCAGCCTTTTAGTGTGTGAGCCTTGCCCTTTCCATGGATGGACTCTCCCATGGAAAAAAAAGAAAGAGTGATGAGATTATGATGCTGAAATTCCACCCATTTTGTATCCTACAGTTTCTTGTTTCAATGGAATGTTTATATCCATATGGGGTTAGTTGGATACTCACTATATGCATTCTCTTTTCCAGATGGATGAGGCTGTGCTGGAATCTCTCATGTGCTAATCAACCCACCTGCAATAATATATAAACACACGCTATTTCAAGAGCTCAATCTATCATGGTGCTTTCCTTCAAACTCTTACTTTCTTGATAGTTCTTTCCTATTTCTTCAATGTCTTAATCTCTCCAAGTCTTTCCCAACAGTTGTTAGACACCATTGTTAACTCATCTACAAGATGGCTGTGCCTTTTGCTCTCTAGACAGATTGAGAAATCGAAATGAAGTGACTATTGCTTTTTGCATCGTATTTTTGATAAGGAGATGGAGTGAACTCTAAAATATAGCAGCATGAAAGTAATTTGTCTTTTCAAAGATGCATCAAAATGTCTCCACATCTGTTTACATTCTCCAGTTCTACATCTCATTTCCATAGGGACTGAACAACTCTGTTTGGTCTCGCATTGAAGTCTAGATATTTGTTCTAACTCCTTGTGAAGGCTGTACAACCCAAATCACAGCCCTTTTGGATGCCTCCCCATTCCAGCAGGATCACATTTCATTCTTCTTTTTTTTTGCATTTATTAAGTGCTCTCCATAGTGTGAAGAAGGTTCAGTTGACAGCCCTGGAAATGGAGGTTCTCTGCTTAGACATAGTAGATGCAATATATGTATCACCACTCCACCCACTGGACATCAGACTTCATCTTGGAACCTCAGCAAAAAGAAGCAAATTAAGTTCACTCTCTATGACCAAAAGTTAGCTCTTCTGCTGTTGCAATACATAAAAGTGGCAGTTTTGAAGAAAAGGCAGATCTGGGCAAGTCTTGCTTACCCTCCTTGGATTAGATCACAGAATCATAGAATCATTTCAGTTAGAAAAGACTTTTAGATCTCTGCTAAGTCCTATGCAAAGATCCTTCTACCACTTTTGAGACAGGTGTACCTTGGGTGTTGCCAGCAGATCTGATGGCATGTAAACTGACTCATGATCAAAACCCCCAAAATTCTGCTGGTGACACCAGACTCAGAGCCAGGTATTGATCTGCTGGCTCTTCTAGTTTCTATCCTCATCATTCCCTCCAGCTGGAAGGATAAGGAACACTAGTTGCACTCCTGATCTCTTAACCAGTCACCCCAAGATCCTGAAGTATCTCTCAATATCATCTATTCTACCTCTTCCATTCACAATCTGACAAAAACACGCATTTCACCACTTTCCTTGGTTCCAGACAGAAACCCTGTCAGCAATGAATCAGATTTGCTTCCAAACTAATCACCAGCATCAACCTCAGTCCATGCAGTACTTTGAAGTTTTGGAAGGCCGATATATCCATATTTCTCCTGGTTGCTTTATGCATACTGCTCAGTTCTTGCCATTCCCCAGCTCAGCTGGTGTTCTTGGCAAGCCAAGACTGCAAGGATGCATTGGGCACATGAGAGGGCCAGCAGTGAGATTGGCAGCAATCACGGCTTCAAATAATTAAAATTTTAAAAAAAATTATGAAAGAGGATGAACTGCTGTATAAAGATTTTTCACATTTTCAATCACCTCCTTTCATATTTTGCTCCCATATACATTTAAGGAGTCCACTGTGAACACAGAAATTTGTGATGTTATCCTTGAAATCTAGATTTAAAGCTTCCCTTCATTATAACATGGAAGGCAGTTTCAGCACTTGTTAGATCTCTGAAATCCTGAGGCACCTGATAGTTACATTTCATAGTTCTCACTGCTCACTATCTCTATTCATTTTTTCTGTCCCTTCTCTTTACAAGGGTTATCTTTTTGCTTATGAAGTTTATTGAATAATCTAACACTGGCTTTTAAAAGAACTTCATAAACCCACCCATTTTAAACGTGATGCATTTATTCTCTGTCTCAAAGACAGAAGAACCATTCTGTGGAAAAGCTAAGGCTGGGAAAATGTCTTTTAAAGAATGAGATGGGCAGATCAGCCTGGGAAACAGCTACAAGTGATTCCCTCTTTCCTGGAAACAGCCTCTAAAAGGCACTAGTGTTAGCACTGATGCCACAGTTCAATAAAAGGAGGCCTTTAATTGCCCACATCACCTCTCTTTTTTTTAGAATTGTGTGGCACACATAAGCCATAAAAGAAGATAAAATCTGAAGGAGGACTCTGAGCTGTCCCCCTCCTGCCTTATAACTTCTAAAATCCATTGGATCTACTTCTCTCTCCCTCCCAGAATCATTGTTTCAGTAATAAGAAAAGAGTGAGGATGGTTGTGTGGTATTTACAGCTGTCAGTGATTTCACGAGCTGTTGTAAACATCCTTGCCACTTAAAACACGTTGAGAAGCGTGTTGAGAATACATACATTATATACATATATAATATATAATATATATATAAAGTGTGTTGAGAATATATTGACCGTATGCTGTCACGGTCAGTGCCATTTTAGTAGAAATGAAATTGTATTTAAGACCCCATGGCTGACTGTGAGAGATTGGTTTCCATCATAAAACTGAAATGCTTTATTGATAACATGTTTTATGAGCCTAGCTGTTAGCCTTGGGGGTGTCATCACACTGTAATCTTCTAGTTCTTTCCCTCTAGAATGAATCGAAGGCGGCTGGACCATTAATTTATTACAAACACAGGTGCTGGAGCAACAGAAAAGAAGGCAAGAAAGCAAGCAAGCAAGGAAGAAAGGAGGAAAGGAAGAAAAGACCAAAGGAAGAATAAAAGCACAAGCAAGATGGAGAGACTGACAAACTTAACTACAAGACAGCATTTGCCTGAGCTGTAATTTGTTTGCATGTCAGATGTCCATATGGTTCAGGATGACAGCATTGCAGAGGGTGGGAAGTTCAACACTGCCCAAAGCCAAAAAGAAGAAAATTTTAAAAAATAAAAACAAAAATTACTTTGCTGTTTAATTCCTTCACCAGTGAAAATTGGGTCCCTCCAGATACATAGCTGACCATCCCATGCACTAACACTTTCCTCTGCAAATATGTGATTGGAGTCCTCTTTGGCCAGACCAGCTGAAAAAATGGATTTTAATGTAGTAGGGTGAGGGAATTGTAAAATGCACCTCTCTAATTAGTTTATGAGTTTGAGAGTGAAGGTCTTGGGTGAAGAAACGCCATGATGTCACTTCTGTGATATTTGAACAGGCTTATTTCTATTCCTCACCTTACATCTTTTCCTCTTGCACCCATCTTCCTTTCTTCACCTCTCACTCTCCCCGCACCACCCCTGTTTCTTTCTTGCTTCTTGCCAAGTCCGTCACATACCCGGGGTCAAACAGACAATTCTGCAGATGGGTTGATGATACTGCAAAACACTCAGTATGAGATGTTTCTGTCTGGCCTACAGATGGGAGACTCATAAACACTTGATACACCCAGTCCCCCATTACTGGTTTAACAGCTTTTCTACTGGAAAGCCAAGAGCTTCCCCAGGCAATGCAGGGAGTTGCCATATGTTCGGAATACTAATAGTTCCTCTAAAAGCTCATGTGTTTTCAGGCTAACAGAAGAACTGAAATTCTTTTCTTCTTAGTATGTTTTCAGCCGTTGCAAAAGGATCCATCTGGATGGGCTCTTGTGTGGGTATTGGCAGGCCCTGTCAATTGGATGTGTGTGAGTGTGAACGATGCTTTTTGTCTTAAGTCTTAGAGATTGATTGCATTTAAAATATTCTTCATCAGGATCTTCTGTCCCTGACAATACCATGCTACAGCTCACCAGAAACACCACCACTTCATCTGCCTAATTCTGAACACAGTGCTTCTGAAAGGTGTATATATCCCTGCAAACACCAAGAGAGAAAAATAGGCTCTTCCACACCTCCAGAGTGCTACTCCATCCTGCACAGAGCAGTGGACCTCTTTGAAACCAGAACGTCCTGAAGTAGGACATAATTAGGAGCCTCCTTTTTTACTGTGAGATGTCAAGTTTGATCTTAAGACATCTACATCTGTCAGAAAGTCACAGGAGATTCTTCCATGTGTGAGGCCTAAAAGTGCTCAAGTATCCTACTGGAAGAATCAGTCTTCTTGAATTCCTTTGGCTAACCTGAAATGGAGATGGTCAAACAATGATCAGGCGCCATGAGGAGCAGTGAACATGATTAAATACTCCTTTATCTACCCTACTTTTTCATGAAGTGCTAGGAAGAGAATACTCTGCCTCTGTCTGATGGCACCCCAAGGACTGAGGGCTTAAATGAAGACCACATCAGTCTGCAAGAGTGAAGGATTCCAGTCTGCTTTTAGTAGGAAAAAGCTCATTAGCCTTGGTTGTCTAGCTGAGTTACTGAAGAGAAATTGCATTCTTTTTCCTGAATACCTTTTGTGGTTTGAGATTGACAGAGCATCTTTCTTTCCACACCAGAAATACTTAAGAAGTGTTGTTCTGCACCACCTTCTGTCCTAGCTATAGTCATATTTTTTTGTATATTATATATGTAAATCCCTAAGGAAACTGTAAAAAGTTCAGCAGACCTCAGTGAAAGCAAACTGGCTTCTCAGTGAGACAGAAATGAGGTGTGCTGAGAAAAGAACACCTCTAAAGGGAAATTCAGAGAGCTGTTCCCTGAGTCTTGTGCCAAATTCCTTTGTAGCCTCAAGGTCTTGGTGTCCAACAGAGACTACATCACTCTTAGGAAGAGGCTAGAAAACATAATTGAAAGTGCTAAAATGCCATTGTATGCACAGCCTCTCTCCCTGACCTCAAACATCATTTGAATCACCAGCTCTCAAAAGATGTATAACACAAACAAGAAAGATCTAGAGCAGAAACATGGAAGGATTTCCTCATAGAAAAGACTTAGAAACCCTCCGACGTCAGGTCACTGACAAATAAAATACAAGAAAGGAATATAAAACTATGACTGAAATGCACCTAATGCCCTCATCACACTCCTAGAATGAGGGATTTTCACCTCTTTCTGAAGCACATGTCTAGCTTGAAATATGCAAGCTGCTCTTGTCACATCTTCATGTGAACACCTTGGATTACTCATAAGGTTTAAATTTTGGCACCCTGCCTCATGATGTTGGTGATTCAACTCCCCAGTGTGAAGAACTGCAAGAGGACAGGACTGCCCCGTTCATGGCAGTGGGGCTCTGTGGAGAGCAAAGCAGCTGTTGTGATATCCAGTCTCATCAACTCACTCATCCTACCTTCATTCTTAGAGTCATGGTTAGTTCAAACCAGAGACTGTTACTCCTTCAGATGAGTTCAATCTCTGTTACATTGGATCCAGCCCATGTATGCTGGGGGTGCCTCTCTGTCCTTCCCTCAAGAGCATTTTAGACAAAGAATAAAGTTCTCTCTAGCTGTGCTACATTAAATAAACTAACAGCCCTCAGTTGCTCCAGACTCCACAGTGGTCCCCATCATTGACATGAACATTTCCAGAGAAAATGAGGGATTTTATTCAGAAGAAGCTGATATTTGCTGTAGAACTTATATAAAAGCCATTTGTGGTGAGATATTTGTATATTGAAGCTGCCTTTAAAAATCTTAGTTTCATAAAAGGCTTTGTCATCTCCAAAAAAAATACTGACACATTTACATTACAACTAGAATTCTTGGAAAACTGTTTTGTCTTCTGTTAGCTGCAAATGAAAGAAGAAAAAGTCCACATTGGTAATTCTTTTGTCAACAATACAGCACAAAGGCCTTGGTGTCCTCTGAAGTCTTGTCAAGTACTTACTGTTACTCACATGGTAGAAAACAACTTTTGTATCTTCTTTAATGGAGTACAGAAGAATATTTATGTAATGAATCAGATGGAGAAAGCTGGAAGGGCTCATTCTTATCTACATTGATGTTCATCCCACCAACTTTAGCCATTTGTAAATTAGATGCTTAAATTAAATAGCTGTCTATATTATTCTGTTCATGAAGAAAGGTAGACATTTTCAAGCAGGAATAACCTCTATCTTTGGGACAGGCTGGGATAAATATTCCTTAGAGGTACACACTTTTCCCCTCTGCCTAAACTGGGATCTATACAGTGTGCCATAGCAAATACCTACACACTAGACAGTTTAAATCTAGAGGAGGTACACCACATCTTGAGACTGCCCTCCAATATAACATTAACCAGGCCATTCACTGGATGACCTCCTTCATTTTATCCTGTTTTTTAGCCTTCTGGGTCATTCTCTCTCTGGTAAAGATGTGCCAGACACTTATGGGACAGCAGCGGGATTTTGCCAGCCTATAGATCATGTCACCACAACAGCAGTCTTCTACCCTTTCTACATCTGTCCCTTTTGCACTCTGGTTGAGTTCTGGGGACTTTCCCGTCCTGTGTCACTTCATCTGGTCACAAAGCCACAACCCTGCCACAGCCTTGTTTGCCAAATATGTTGCATAAGGTTCAACTTTGTGGGTTTCCTCCGGAACAAGGAGAATACAAAGATCCTCTGTGGCAGCAGAAACATCAATTTTCTCTCTCAGAGTGCACTAGACGTGGGCTTTGGCCTTTTTATTTCCAAGTGAAAACAGAGTTTAAACTTGAGCAGGATCCTGGTCCAGGGGAAAGGTGCTCAGAAATGCCTGAAAGTACTAAAAGGAGATAATTTTAGTGCTAAGTTCCGAGCTAAGAGCCAGAGTATGCCTGGAGATACTGCCAGCAGTCTCTTCTAGCTGCCACTCCAATAACATCACAGATGAGGGGCTCCTCATCCTTGCTTGGTGCAGATCACATTTCCCACCATCCAACACCTAAAATCCCTGCTGTGTCCCCCACTGTTCTCCTTGTACCTTTGGCAATCCCAGGGGTGCCTCTGCATGGCAGTGACAGGTCCAATAAATGAGCTAGGGTAAGCTTATTAATTTGTGTTTTGCTCCACACCTACTGTGAAGTAGGAGGCTCTGGATCAGACACAGCTGTCTGGACAATGAACACATCTAGTCTGGTGGGAGCAAAGTACCAAAAAAGTACTGAGGCTGTACAGTCACACAGTGCCATGCAGCCTACAGCAGGAAACAGCCATTACTGTACACACTTTGCACACAAGGAACTAAGGGAGAGCATTTAGCTCTCATGGTTAGTGTGGAAACTTCCTCCAGTGTGTTTATGAAACAATGTTTTGTGGACAATGCCTTGGATTATCAATGAGCAACATTTCTCACCCTCATTCTTCTTGATTCACGGCAACCAAGAGGGAAATATTTGGTATTCTCCATGAACACTCATGGCAGTTCCAAGAAGGGCATACTTAAGGTCTGTGGCCTACCCCAGGCATTGTTCAGCTTAAAGCAGCTGCCAACAAGCTAGAAGATTGTATGAGAACATTTGGCAGCTGTCTGAACACATGTACATCCGGCCCTGCAACCTGGAGAAAGTAAGAACAGGGTAAGTAAATATGCTTCTTCCCCCATGTTATCTAAATGTGTTATCTTCAGCAAATTTATTAATCCCTAGGGGATTTCTTCTTCATTAACTCACCCAGAGTTCCCTGGAAGCTCATCTCCATCCATGTCCATCTGACAGATCAGCTACATGCCACAGGAGGAACTGCCGACTTTGTCTGATTCTGACATGGCCCTCTCAGCTCCATTTGGTGTGCACCTCAAAAGTGTCTTCCTCTGTGACACCACAAAAGTGTCTTCCTCTGTCTTTCTGCATCCTCGTGGGTGGCTCTGCATCCCCCTGCACCACTACTGTTCACTACTGCTCATGGTAGCTGTGACCAGTGAGCAGGGACCTGTGCAGTGAGGGAGTTAAAGTCCAGCTCCTTGTCCATCCTGCTCCAGCGCTCCAGCACTTCTTTTGCACAGTTAATACTCCACACATAGTCCTTTACCAGACAGGTATTTGAGACATGATCGCGATCAGCTGACGCATTTCAAAGTCACAAACTGGCTGGGAGTGCTGTTCCCTGGGCTCTCCTCGAGTGCACCAGGAGAAAAGCCACAGAGCATGAAGGAAGGAGACGGGAGCGTGTCGGAGCATGACGTCTGGTCCTGCTTCTGCTCGGCACCAGTAAGGAGGAAGTAAGAAAGCTTTCTTCAGGCTTTCCTAAATCAAAAGTGTGTGAATAGCTGAGGAAGAACTTGTCCCCTGCCAACAAATACTTACACACACAATCGTTTCCTCCATCCATATCTCCTCAGGGCAACTGCGTTTCTGGTTGAGCCCAGTGCTGAGTCACTGAGGTATAAATTCAATGAATATAAAAACCTTCCTCCAGGACAGAAATCCAAGAAAGCACAAATGAGCAGAAGAGTTGGAAAGAAATAAGAAAGCTAAGAATGTATCAGGGCTGACAGCCCCAGACAAAGTCCTACAGAAGGTATCTCTACACCATCTTTTCTCTGCAACGGCTTGCCCCAGCAGAATCAGAGCCATCCCTTTCCTGAAACCCCCACAACAACAAATCCAAAAGATTAATGCTTGTTCAGAGTGGTGCCAAGGAGCCCTCCTACTTATATTAGGAAACTGCAGAGAGCTTTGCACCTGGCAGGATGAGGTCTTTCGGGTCTTGGAGGGAAGATCCCACTTCATGGCTGGAGGTGAATGACAGCCATCTGAGCCCTTGTCCCACGCTGTGAAGGGTGGCAGGGCTGCTGTCTGAGTTGCTCTGGCCAATTTTTACAATGGTACCATTATCCATCAGCCATCTGGCAGACGTAGCCTTTATTTTTTCTGCATCCAGCCCTGTGTTGGCAGATGTTAGGTGGAAAGGAAGGTTGGCAGGGGGAAATTTGACATCTTGTCCCTTCTCCCCTTTGCTAACATTCCTTTGGCTTGTAAGTCTGACAAACCAGTGCTGGGAGAAGATTGTTATCAAGTAAGTTCTTTGCAAGGACACAGTTTTTCATTTCTTTTAGGACTTCAATGGCAACATACAAGCACATTTCCCAGGAACCAGCAAGGAAAAGCCTGACTGGAAAAGCAACTACGGAAAACTCTGGCTTTAGGGTTTTTGTTCATAAGACAGTAGGAATGTCACATCCTCCAAAATATCCTTGAGGATCACTGATGTTCTTGGTTATTAAAAAACCTCTCTCAAGTGTCAAGGATAATGCAGGGGGTGTAGTGGGGAGGGAGGATGAAGGTCCTCAACAAATTACTGTCACACAGGTTTCACAACCAGAGTGCTGACAGGGGCTGACCTGCCCCACAGAGTCATTTCCTGGAAGAAAAGAGTGCATCCTCCCCAAATATGGGTTGACTGCCTCAGCTGAAGATGCTGTTATTCATTACTTCAAGACCAAAGCAGGACTGAGGTCCCATTGTTCTCAGCGCTGTATCAACAGAACGAGGACAAGATGGGTTCTGGTAACCAAATGCAGCAGGAGAGGGGCTCCAATCACACCCAGCCCCTCCACTGGGTGGTCTCAGCAGAGCTTGGGCTCTTCTGGGGAGACTGGACTTGAGTGGCCAACATTTCTCTGAGTGGCTCAGTACTAAGAGTAAAGACAGAAGTAAAAACCAGCAGGCAGAAGAGCTGCCCAAGGCAGTTGCCTGCACCACAGAGCAATGCTGCTCTCTAAACAGGCTCAGTGGCTTCTGCCAAGGGCAGACTCATCGAGAAACTTGTCCAAAGACAGTGTGTCTCACTCTCTGAGTTTAACATGATGCCTTTTGGTCTCTGCAATTCCCCTAGCACCTCTCAAAGGCAAATGAATTTGATTTTGGCAGCTGTTCAGTGGGCCACATGTTCAGCTGATCTGGATGATGTGATTGTTTTTGGGAGGACTTTCCAGGAACATTAAAATTGCCTGGAGGATGTGTGTAGCTGGCTGGAGCAGGCTGGTCTGAAAGCAGGAACCCATCCAACTGTGACAAGTTACGGTCCCAGGTGCATTCGGTTGGTCCTATCGTGTCTTCAGCAGGGTGTGCCTCCACCTCCAGGCAGGACAGACACCCTGGACACACACAGCCCCTGGGAATGGCAGCTGAAAGGAGACACTATGGCCCTGCATAAGCTGTGTGAGTCCTGCCTTTGCTCCATATTAGCCAGTTAAAGAGAAGGAGCAGGGCTCGGCTTTCAGACTTGGGAAAGAAAGACAGGCTGTGTCCCTGCTGGAGCAGTTTCAGAGAGGTGGCACAGAGCTGCACACCCAGCACTCAAAAGAGCCCAGAGGAACAAAATATGAGGAATTTTTTTTGAGTTAGCTGATGATGAGGAAAATAAAGTGTTGCTCTTTGGAGTGAGATGCAGGGAACATTTCCAGCAGAAGGATTTGAGCCTGAACCTCAGCCCAAGGATCTGTCATGAGTAATGGTTGGGTGTCACGCTGGCTACCAGCAACCAGAGGCACTGAGACCCCTGGTCTGGCAGGAGCACATTCAGATCAGACTCTGCTCCTTGCAGCAGAGACTAAAGTAGATAATGCAACATAGAGATTTCCGCTGTCATATTTGTCTGGTAACACACCAAAAATAAGTCTCCCTGTCAGGATACTTTTTTGTCCTCAGAAAAAATAAAAAGCAGACAATACTACACCAGTTTCTCTAGACAGTATGGAAAGACAAATTTTAAAACCTTCACATTTGACTTGTGAGATTTAAAATGACCAGCAAGTGGAGAATTTTTAGGTGAGGACATCTGAGTAAAACAAGCACAGTCCCAATTGCCTGATCCTTCATCCTACAGTCAAGTCCTTCCTTCGGGACTCTTTTTCTCAGAAAGCTCCCTCCTGTCCATCTCTCAGCACCCACCCACAGAACAGTTCAACTGGCCACCTCACAGGAGAGACACAGACAGACCTTTCCACAGACAGTGGAGGAATACTGAGCTCACACGAGGATACCTTTCACAGGAGTCTTTAGTAGTGCAAACCTTCTCACACAAACACTCACAACTTCCTTGGAGCCTTGTCACACTTCTTCCTTATTTGTAAGGGCTTCAGCAAAACTCATTGTCCATCAAATCCATGTGTCCAAGATCGTGTAGTAGGAATCCTGGAGTGTGTGTGAAAGTGACTGCATTTTGTGGCTGGATGTCTTAGCTAAAATGCAAATTAGCTGTCACTTGAGTAAATTACGTGGTACTAGGCTTTACTCTGCTTCCCTCTTTTCCCTTGTGTTACAAATAAACATGAGGGAAGGATGGCCTCTCCTACACATCTAGGGATGCTGATAGCTCAGTCAGGCAGCAAGATTTGGCTGGGCCTTTCTGTTTATAATAGCTTACAAATCTTGCAGCTTAAAAACTGCAAACCACATGAACATGCTGCTAAATCACTCAACTCTCCATGACTGAGGGAACCCACCAAACCTAAGCACTGCAGAGGAACCCAACAGGAAATGGACCTCAGGTGGGATACAAAAAGAGGACTGACAGTCTGGGGGAAGCTGACCCCTGTACAGCTAGAAATCTATTCAAAACTGCCTCAGGTAGGAGCCATGGCCCATTTCCTTAAAAGTTTTTGCTAAAGAGATGTCATCTCCCATCTTTCTTTATCATGTGCTGGTTTTAGTACCCTCAAATCCAGGGGCACTTGAATCTCAAACACTATGTTCTTCTCTGATGGGTTGCCACAACTGCTACAAAGATTTCTTGCCTTGTGACCTTCTGATGAGTGGAAATAATGTTTTACTACCAGCAATTACAGCAAGAGAAAACGAATTACACGTCACAAGTTTGAGCTACAATAAAGCAGCTGATGCTGGGTCTCTCGAGACAATTAATACAGCTCAGCTTGGAGAACAAGATGACTGTGAGAGCTCACAGCCAGCTGGAAGACTGCAAACAGAATAGCAAAAAGGCAAAGTCAGCAGTTACTACCTTTTCCTGGCTAGTTGTGTATCTCATGCCAAAGAGAGGTGACAACCTGTGGTCACTTTACGGGCTTTAATCACAAACAGTGCTCTCGGCAAGAGAACCCCACCTCCCACAGCTTTGTGCTCCCTGCTGCAGTCCCATAAAGCACCAACCAGGCACAGACAGCCTGCCAGCACCCCGGCTGCACTAAGTGGGTGTATCAAAAACCAGCTCAACGCTGTTTCTGTGCACAACAGGACATTTGTTCCTAGGTTCAGTCACCTCTATAGCTTGATCCAGCCTTTGAAAAACATGTGAATGTGGTATCACTTGGGTTTGAGCATGACCTCAGGCATGAGGGAATCTGACTGCTAGAGGGAAGACCTGGAGCCAGCACCAAAATCAGTGCGTGCAAGTGGCTGCAATGGGCCTAAATCCACAGAGACACTGGAAACAAAAAGTACCAAAATCTCAGGTTGTCTCATGCAATCAGCCAGCACCTGGTGGGCAAAGCACCACTTTCCAAGACTGCTGCTCTCTCTCTCTCTCTCTGTGTCTAAGTGTGGTGCTTGCTGAGGAGCTCTGCTCCACTGGGGTCAAAACCTGAGATAATGCAAGGCAGAAACATAACACACTGCACAACTGTCTACCAGGCACATCTGGATGCAGTGTAAACCTCACCTCTTTGTCATTTATTGCTCCCTCCGGGAAGTTCAGATCTGTGCAACAACAACAAAAACCAAAACAAAATTGTGATTAGTGATGTGGAAATGTTGCTACAGGTTGGGACCCTGAAAAATGTGGACTGGCTTAGATAAAGCAGGTGAAATGCCCAACTCTCTCCAAAACAGCCCTTCAAGTATGTTTTCCTTTCTCCAGAGGAAGGAAAAGAGAAGCAATAAACTGTGAGACTGTTTTCTCAGTGGAGATTACCTCCACCTGTTCCCTCCTGGATAAAACCCTGCAAGTTACTGTCCTTCTACAGTTTCAATGGACTTCCCATTCTCCTCTCTCCCATCCTTGTCACCTGTGATGTAACAACTGTGACAGCTTCTCCAGGTCTCACCTGAGCAAATATTCCAGACACAACCATATCCCCACCAATGCATCTTCTAAATTTCCCCACAGTGTTCTTTCCCAGCTGTTTTGCTGGACATGATGTCACCCACATGACACTGTCCACTCTCATCCTGCCATATGCATCCCGAAAGTTTATCCTGCTGTCCTGCCATCACAGTAGGTTTCACAAGAAGCTGACACCAGCTTCTCCTCTCCTCACGTGGCCCATATCTAGAAGATTGTGTATAAGCACAAATGGGCTCTGCACTGCCTGCTGATTAGGGATTGCTCCTTTTCATCTGGTTACTGGGGCTTGTCCTGACTCCTTCCTCTTTGATTTCAGAGGGTTTTGTAAGAAGTTACCAGGCAGGACTGACGGTGGATGAGGTTTTCATGAATGCCTCAATTTACATGGCCTGCAGGGTGATCTGTAGCTGTGCAAACACACCCATCACTCTTCAAGGATCTTGTCCTATTTACACCAGGCAGCAGGGCTAAGCAGAATGTACAGAAATATGACCCAAGTCTCCGATCCCCAGGACAAGGATGAAAGCGGATTTAGAGTAGGGATGGCTATGTTTCTCCTACCAGCTCACTGCCTCTGTCAAGTCCCTGAGTACAGGGGGTGAACAAGCTCAGCATGTGACACAAGCCAGTGCATAATGAGCCATTTTTCTGACCCACTTCTCAGATGTAACATCCAGGCACCACTCTGCTCTGCTGGGGATGATGCATAAGAAAAGTTCAGCTCAGAGCAGTTTATGCCTTGATATAGGCACTTTCTCCTATCACTGCCTGCCTGTGGCTGTAGAGCATGGGCCAGAAAGGTGCACACAGAGAAGAGATCCCTCATGGGTACCTTTGAACAGCCTTTCCAAGCCACTACAACTTCTCACTGCTCTGCTTCCCTTCCTCCCCCACTTCACCTCTGTGGCTGAGGTAGCCTAGGCCACCAAGATGGGGCAGTGGGCAGCAGGAAAACCTATAGGACATCATCTAGATGGACAGAAAGACCAGAGTGGACACTGGAGATATTGCACTAGAAAAGCTTTTTTGGAAGTGTGGGGAGAGCAAAGAGAGTGCCCTAAAAGCCATCAGTGTCACAGTGATGGAGCAGTGCCTCCCACAGCAATGGAGTTGGGAGGAGGAGAGAATTTCAAAGCAACATCAAGCTCCAGCTCCACAGGAGGATCAACTACAGGATGAGCAGTCTCCTCATGCACGTTAACTCTATAGCAAAGAACAGGCTTCACAAACTCCTCAGCACATCTGTTCACACTCTGTAACCTAGTGTGGCTCATCCCTCTGCCTCCATTCCCCTCGGGAACGTGGTCTGCCGGCAGTTCATGGGAGGGCTGAGCTGATGGTGTGATTCTTTCCTACGTTAGGCTTTAAGAGGGAAAATAACCCTCAACTAGGACATCCAACACCTAATAAAAATTACCTTAAAGAGACTTCTGACAATATTCCTTAGACCTCACATTTTAGTTACATGTTTAGTTATTTCTGGTGGCAGGGGCAATTCCTACGCAGGTGAGGCATTTTCCAATGTGGAAACACCTCTGTGGGCAGAGGAATGAACTGTCTGGTTGATTTCTCATGCACATATTCATTAGATGGCCATGACCAAACCCCTGCCGACTTGGAATAAGTGAGACAAGCAAACAGACCTTCAACTCTGCTGTGGAGAAGCATCTCAGCAGGGGAGTGTTCCTTTGCACTTCCCATGAGCATCCTGGCATCATCAGCATCCCTGGCGTGCAGAAATTCCTCTTCGTCAAGAACATGACCTCATTGTTTCAGCGGCTGCACAAATGCAGCTAGGAGATGGCCTCTGCCCCCAAAGAGCCTATAATCATGTGTAAAATGCTGGACAGGGAACACAGAAAGAGAGTGTGAAGGAATAATAAGATAATACTGTAATATGTCCTTGGCCTGACTCCCTTTCCTCGGTGTGTTACTCTCTCAACCCTGATGATGTGATGTCTCATTTACAATTCTGGAAATGCAGGCCATATATATCCTTATAACTAAAAGATCAAGGAACATAGTCTGGAGTCTGCCTGGCACAAGTCAGTTCAGCTTGGCTTATAATTAAATTCCCTTCCCTCCTCCATTCTGTGGTAGTCACCTCCACAATCCTTACTAGGAACAAGACATGCTATTCCCCAGGCCAAGCTTCAGAAACACAGGTATAAGCTGGCCAACTAAAAAGACATGTTTATTATGCCTAGTGTTCAAGAAGTTGAAGCTAAGACTTGCCTATGACTGTGGGGAAAGTCAGCGTCAGAGACTAGGCTTTCCTGTCCAGGGACCGTGCCAGGAGATAAAAAGAAGTATTTTTTCAAGTTAGGATTAGTCCTTATTGCATACCTGTTGCTTTTTTTAGCACATCATTCAGAATTACTTGTCACCTAAGGCTCAGCTTTGTGAGAGTGTGCAGGCACACACATAATAATGTCCTGTGCTCTGTGCACTTGTGAGCCTTGATGAGGCGTGAGGCATGTTGGCTGCACATGCAAACAGCCACCGTCACGCACAGGGAAGCCTTTCCAAAAAACATAAATGTACTTTCTCAACCAGGGCATGGCTGGTGCTGCATACAGTGCCCTGTCAAAAATGACCAGTAGAAAATCACTGCAGTGTTCAGCAGAGGGCATCTGGCACTGGGTGCTTGAGGAGGATCAGGTTGGCTCCAGCTGAGCCCCAGACATTCAGCCACAGCTTCTGATCCTGCACTCACTACCAAGCTGGAGAGAAGTTGATATCAAATCTTCACCAGTGGTGTCTTTGACCACTTTTCAGTTATGGCTTGAAGTTAATCCGCTGGAGGCTTTTATCTTCAGTGCCATGGCTTGTAGCCTGAGGAACTTGGATCTGGGAGGCCCAGATAGCTCAGGGTTCCTGTGAGTCATTACTCCTTTGAATTAGGAGGTAGCAATTATAATTAGCAACTTCCAGTTACATGATCACATTGCCCAGACGTGTCTTTACTGTGTGTGGCTGCAATGGCAGAAATGTCATGTTGTTTGCTTGTGCTTCTGTCCTTCCCCTCTGCCACCGTGGGGTATCTGCAGTGAGAGCAGGGAAGGGGTTTATTTTTTTTCGGTGATATAAAGTGAGTGGGGAACAATGAGACCAGAACTGCTGATTTGACCTTGAGTGCTGGGAGAAAACATAACACACAGTCTGTATAAAGTTTCCTCTTGAAGAAAAATAATAATAATAATAAAAATCTTTTTGTTCCTCCACCAGAGAAGACTGTAAAAATTTGCTCCTGCAAAGCTGAAGTGGATTTCACAGCCAGAGCAAGGTCATTTAGAAACTGTTGCCAGGTCAAGTTTTCACTTTGAACATTTTCACAGTTAAAGGAGGATCCAGAACATGTAAGAAAACACAGCCCCAGATTTTCCACTTTAAACTGTTTGTTGCTTGAACTATAAGGTGCAAAGAAGAGAGGAGGATTGGGGGCACTGGAGTGGCAGGGCTTGGGTGATTTGTTTATCTAGAAAATTTGTGCATCTGCTCTTTTGAGTGAAGTTCCCATTGGCTTTTTTTTTTTTCCACTCAATTTTCCAGCTGTGTAGCACAAAGCACAAGCAGGTCAACAGCTTTGCCGAAGATCACAGAATGAGTCAGTGGCTCTGGAGAGATCAGAGCCAGGACCCCACTGTGTGCCAGCTCTTTGTGCTTCCCTCTGCTTTTAAAATTCATTTCAACCCCAGGTGCTAAAACAAGGTGAAACAGGACAAATTCGACTCTGACTTTGGCAGCAGCTTATGAAGGACACTGAAAATGCCACCACAATGCTGTGACACCAGACATCACAGACTGAATGGTGCTCAGTCATATTTATGCTTAAGGGCATGGGCATTTCCATATCCCCATGACTTTACTGTAGCTTTTCAACCCACTGGCCCATTTCAACCCAATCTGACAGCACTGCAGGGTGTTCCAAGATGCAACACTTTTACAGTTTTCCTGAAAACTGGCAACCAGATAAAGAAGAGAGCTGGAAATTAACTACCCGCTATAGGAAAAAGTAACTCATTCACAGCACTGGCCACCAGCAAACCATCACAGAAAGAGCATGGGGGGTGCAGGGGGGCATGGTTTGGGCCACCAGAGGTTTGTGACTGCACTTGCACAAGAAAACTAAAGAGAGCTGGGGCTCAAGCACCAGCATGTGACTGTGCAATGGAACTGTGAGCACACACCTCAGCACAGCTGTCACAGCATCTCCTAAGCCTTTGGATAGGGATCTCAGGCAAGAGACAGGCACAGGCACAAGATGGGTAACATCCTCCTCTTCTGGGGTGGGGACACACACGCTCTGCAGTTCCCTAGATGTGATCTGTGACCTGGATCCTCCAGACTGACACTGAGTGTTCCCTCTTTTTCCTGACTGGACAATTAACCTATTAAAAGTGATCTCTGCCTTTTCCTCCAAATTGCTACTACTTTGTGCTCAGGTTAAACCTTTTAATTTCTGAAATGGATAGGGAAAAAATTATTTAGAGAGCTGTTTTGAGGTATTTGAGAGGAAAAAAAAAAAAAAAAAGCCAACCTTGACTATTTTGCCAGCAGTGGATCTCAATTTGTTATTGTAGGGTCACTCGAAAGTAATGGCTGGCAAGGGTGAAAGTAATTTGCAAGCCCAGAGCTACGCTGATTAATTGTGGCCAAGCTGCGCAGCAATAGTAGGGTCTTTTATTGGGAGGTCACCAAAGGGTACAGGGCTGAACAGAACGGATCATTACTGGAGGGCTGCTGGTTAATAGGAACTATAGAGCTGTTTATGAACAGGGGGCTCGGCTGGGCTGAACAGGATATTCATGAAGACTGTGCTACAAAACGGGTCGTTGTTGTGGTCATGCGCTCTGGGCTGCTCATATTCGTGGGTGCACTTGTGTGGGCATGTTCGGTTTATTTAGAAAATAAGGGCATTGAAGCACTTGTTTTCTGAGGAGAAACAAGAAAAAGCACAGAGTAAGAATTACTCCAACTGTGCAAATATTGAAGAGAAAGAAAGGATAATGTCTCATTGTCCTTTTTAGAAGTCTTTAAATGACAAAGCAGAAGATGTGAAACACTGGGCAGAGCTGTGCTTGCCATCGCCTGGGGTCCCCAGCACAGCAGAAGGCTGCTAAACCAATAATCTTGCTTTCCTGACCTTGCTGCCTTCTAACAAATCTTTTCTACTTTAGCAGAATTAGTTTCAGAGAACTAGGCTGTGTAATCTGGTACTCTGGAAATGTCCTCATTTAACAGATGCAAGGCCAAACCCTGCTCATGCCTTGACTGGCACAGTCCCATCACTTTTGGTGAGACTCCTCTGGCTGAGAGCAGACCATGATGCTTTTCCCATTAATCTCACTTCCCCTTCCTATTGTGTTTGATTTTATGATGCCCTAGAAACTGGGAAACCTGTATGTCCTCCGCCATTTGATGTACAGGAAATGTAGTCACTTAACTAATCTTTTCCCTCAACAGAGAGGTTTTTTTGGTTCCCTTTTTTTGGGTGATTTGTTTCGTTAAGTTTTTTTTGTAGATCTTACCTTTCAGTGCTTATGGAAACTGGTTATGGCAGAGAGGAAAAAGACTAATGATTGTAACTCAGCAGCCACACATCATGCTTGGTTAAAACTGTTCCTGCCAGGCAGCTCCAGGAACAGAATTCCCAAGTCCAAACTTTTTCTAAGGATGCTCTCCAGCAACCTCTTCAGCCAGAAGTGGCCCTTCTGGCTCACCCACCAGCTGGAACAGATGTGGGCATGACTGAGCCTAAGACATCCTGTGCAGGCTGCAGCTGTACCAGGGTGACTGCAGCCACCCACTCCTGCCTGGGCCCTGGAAGCTGAGCAGCCATCAGGCAAAGGGCTCACAAGCCTGCTGGAAAAACAGTGTACTCCAAGGCATAAAGGCCAGGCTGCTTTGGAGGAACATTACAAACATCGAAGCAGTCACCACTCGGACAACTGACCCTGGAAAGGACAGGATTTTTCAACATCCACCAAAACTCTCTCAGATTTGGGAACATCTCAGATATTCCACACCTAACTTTAATCACAAAATAGCTCCACAACTACTTTCAACCAGACAACCAACTTTTAAAAGTGTAAGAGAAATAGGATGGAGTCTGCAAGGATAGGCTACTACATTCATTTGGAAGAGTTGTTTTCATTTCTTCACTGTGAGGGTGGTAAGGCACTGGAACAGGTTGCCTAGAAAAGTGGTGGCTACCTCATCCCTGGAAGTGTTCAAGGCCAGGACAGGGCTCTGAACAATTTGGTCTAGTGGAAGGTATCCCTGCCAATGGCAGGGGGTAGGAACAAGGTAACCTTTAACACCTCTTTCGACCCAAACAATTTTACTGTGCTATGATTCTATGAGTGTCAGTAAAGTTGAGGATGAGGTGAAGGTCTTATATGACTCTGTGATCTCCTCCAAAATCTTGCACCATTACACTTGAAGTACAATCGGATTTTGGAAGGTTTCAGGGGAGAATGTGACATATAAGATCTGAAAACTCTGGTCATGCTTTGGAAAGAAGAGATTTTAAGAGGCAGACAAGAAGGACATCAAGGAAGAAATGGGAAATCAGGCAATGTGCTATTCACAGACTTGGAGACCTCAGAAAAGCATCAAGGATCTGGCAACAAGTAGTGATTCAGGCAGAGCTAGAGCACAGAGAATAGCTACAGGAGCCAGTCACCTGGGAAAGCTGCTACAGTAAAGTTTATGTTGGATCAGACTGTCCTCAGGGATTTCTGCAGGAAGATTGAAGAGGCTGCTGAAAACTCCGGAAAAAGACTGCAAATGGGCCATAAAAATGAAGGCACGTGGGAGGAATGATTTTTTTTTCCTTTGGCCAAAACTTATGCAGAGACTTTTGTTCACAGATAAAAGTTCTTGTGCTGAGGAATAATCCATCACTCTGGTATACGAATGCTGGCAGAGATGGCATCACTGCCAGTATAATTGTTAATTGTGGTACTTCCAAATGTGACTAAGAAAGGTTTCTCCATCTTCCTTATGCAACAGGAGAGGGAGATCCCTGCTCCTCTTCCTAACTATTATAAATTGCCTGCTCTTCATGGCATTGTCTGCTGAGTCTACCCTGTCAAGCTGGTCTACATTTCACTTGAGCCCTCAATCATCTGTTGCCCATTTTGTACTCACTGGTTCAATCTCAGGCTCCCATCTGAAATATGAAAACTAACTGCCCTAGAGGAAGCCAAAAAATTTAAGGCATCATTTATACCAGATTTGTTTCAGAGAGAGGGATGGTGACCAAAGGTCCATGGATCCCAGTGGAATGTGCAGCCCACAGCTATGGAGCAGCTCTCCTGGAATTTTCCTTTGTAGAAGGGCTGTGCTTTTCTTGCCCTGTTGCCATTACTGCCCTCTTGCCAAACAGCACACAGTTGGCTGGCACTTTCCTGGGACCATTGCGAGAAGTGCCCTCAAAGACGCGACATCACGTGTGCCAGAGCATGCCTTCAGTCTGAGCCAGTTCCTGCCAGCCTGATACACAGGGGGAATACTGAATTAATTCCTGATGCTGACACATGCGTCCCAGCACAAAGATGTCACCCACTGGCATGAGTGTGTTGAGTCACTACATTCCCCCAGGCTGCAAAAGCACAAGAGTCATATGCTCATATGCTGTTTCCCAGCAAAGATCCATGAGGATGCTGGCTCCGGCTGTGAGACCCACGTGCTTCACTCAACCTCCCAGTGACTCCTCTGAGGAGTCAGGACCAACGCAAGGCATAAGTGGCTCTGACTTTCCCTCTCCCTCTCTCTTAGCCTACCACAGCATGGCTCTGAAAGGAAAATAGGAAGACTGCAGAGAAAGCCACATGCCCCAGGTCGTGAAACTTGGTTCACAAGAGGCTGTGGAGATTCCCTCCTCAAGAAAAGAAAAAGGGAGGAGGGCAGGTGGAAAATAATACAAAAGATGGTTTGGACCAAGTTCAGGCCTTTGATGTGTGCTCTGAGTCTGCGAGCCCAAGAGACACTTATATGTTGAAGGCCTCACTATTTCTGTACTGGGCATGGACTGTGTTTTCTCTCAACTCCTTCCTGGATTGTTGCATCTGCTCTTATTTCAACTGCCCTTTTTAGGCATGTGCTTTAATAGTACTTTTTATGCATCTAGTTTAATACCACTTATTATTTCCTTTAGCATTGAGTGAAACAATCCTTAGGGCCAGTCTCAACCCTGTGGAGCAGCGTGTCCCATGACTGCCCATCAGATGGTGGCAAGGACTCTTGCTGGGACATCCACAAGCAATGCTTTGCACTGCCAGGTGGCAAGCAGGGCAGAAAAGAGAGCCAGGATGCTTCCTAGGGAAAACAAGGTGAAAGGATGTGTTGTTCAAAGGGTGAAAATGCCTCCCCTCACTGAGTAGGTAAGGGAGTTAGGGTGGCAGACCGGCAGTGAGGCCCTTCAGCTCTTGCTCTGTGTACTTTAACAATTACTGCACAAGTGAGAGAATAAGGGGACCACCGCTGCAAACCATCTGTCAGGAGTGCCAGGGAGATCTGTCCCAGGCTTACAAACACCACCTGTGTCTCTTTGCTGTGAAGGCCATGCCTGTCTATCTTAAGGGAGCCAGCAACTGGAAAGCAGAGGAGGAAGATGGAAAAGGGGAGGTAAAAAAGCTGTTGGTCCTAGATGGACAGACAGAGAGATAATTATTGCCTTTAGAATCCTGGGGGACAGGTAAATCACAGAGGAAGCTGTAATATGCCATAAAATTAATATCTCTAGTTGAGGCTGTGATTTGACACAGGCAAGAGAGTTATGAATTTTAGTTCAAGAGTTGATATTATTTTAGTTTACCCTTGAGGATCAGGATTCACAAGGTGGAGACAAAATGTATGTTGTATAAAAACGTTTCCCCACTAACAAGAGGGTGTTTCTGTTCTTCACTGAGGGGCCTGTGTAAAACACAGTTTTAGGGAGGTCATTTGGTAGAAGAGATAAAATATATCACATTACAGGTGAGAATATGTGGGATCCAAAGTTTCAATGTGTCTGAAGTAAGACAGCTCTGAAAGTGGAGATAACTGGGTCAATGACAAAATGTGTTATTTTAATGCCTTTGAGGTTTTGCTTCTGGTGACTATTTGGGTCCTCACCCTTCTGACTTAGGGTAGAAGAGGGGGTGTCAAGAAGGAAATGTCAAGCAAAGGCAATGAGAGGAAAGAATAACTTTGGCTGCAGTGCAAAGGAGACACTTGTCAGGGATTTCAGTGCTGCAGGAGACTGGGGAGGACAGTGGCCTCAGAAAGAGGCACCAGAAGAAGGAGCTGGTTGGAGAAAAGCCAAGTGCCTTTTGACATCTCTGTTCTCTTCCCTAATTGCTGCACCCCTTTAAATAAATAAATATCCTCTGACACATGAGGAACAGTCTGACTTGTGAGAGCTACTCCTAATCGCTCCGTTCATCCACTAGATCCACCCCTGCATGAGCATGCTCCCAGGAGATCAGAAGGAGGCACAGCTCAGTCCAGAGCCATGAGAGAGCACCCCATAACACTTCTTTGCCTTGTGCAACAGCTTTAGACAGTTACCCTCCGTACTGCATCCTGCACCCTACCTCTGCTGTGCTCTGGACAAGGCACTGATATTCAGCCTCAGAGGAGGTGGCAAATCGGCAAGCCAAGCTGGGACCTGTTTGTGGGAGCAAACTCTGTCATCAAGGGAGTGACGCCATCCACCCTCCCTGCAAATGCACACTGTCCTCTCCATCTACTGGGGACAGAGGTGTCCCAGCAGCAACTGCAAGTCACAAAGGATTTGTTGTAGAGAAAAAGCAAAGGCCAAAATACACACACAGGTTGCCCTGCAAGAGCTGATCCTCCTACTTGTCAGCAGTGTAACCGTCTGGAAAAGTATAATTATTATAAATGTAATTAATAGTGATCTGGGAAGATTATAACTTTCTCTCCCTATTCTTCTTTCTCCCTCCCCCCTCCCCTTCCAAACTTTCTGGTTGTGCTTATTTTGGCAACCCTAAAATAGTAATTTGATGCAAACTCTGGCCACAAATCCAATGGAGCTTGATAGGCTTTAAACGAGGGGAGGGGGGATAGGCAGGGGTGATGGCTTTAATAACTGTTCTTGGAGAAAGGCCATTGATGTGTTTTCATTACTCGGAAGAAAAAGAAAGCCAGAAAGAAAACAAGTGGTAGGACAGCCATTAGAAAATAACTATGAGTGGGGGTAAGGAGAAGTCCAGGGAATTACTTCAGGGATATAATCATGAGCCCACATCCAGGCCAGTTACTGGTGGCTGAGAAGAGGATGTATCCAAGCAGGGTTTGAGGGCCCCTCTGGTTTGGGTCCATCTCCATCCAGTCTCGCATGAGCCAGCACCACCATCACAGAACCTGCTGTCCCCAGAGTCTCAGCAGGACCCCAAAACACTCCATGCATTTCTGATCTTACAGCACTCTGCAGATCTTCAGGGATGAGGCTCCATGCACGTGTCTGGAATGGGACAGAGACAGGATATTTTCCTTTCATATTGGGGAAGTTGAGGCTCTAAGCTGCAGCCTGGATTAATTCAGTGAGGACCTTAATTGTCCTTTGAACAATACAACTGCTCACTGTGAGTGTTTAATGAAGGCAGCTGCACACAGGCATCCCACCAGCAAAAAGCTTTGCAAGAAATCAAGGTGTGATAGTCACAGGCAGGAGAGTTCTCTCTGTTTAAAAGGACTATAAATGGTAACAGCCAGAACTTGCTATCCGCAGATCCCAGAGTAGTTTGGATGTCCATGGAAACTTCTGCAGCACCTCAGCAGAAGAGACAGGCTGGCTTCTGAGAGCTCTTCAGAATCAGGCTATAGGGATTACATTTCCTCATCCCTAGAAAGCCTCCAAACCATCCATACCCACTGCTGTCAATGGTGGAGCCAGACACCCACCCATGAGACTCTCCATGACAATTACACCTCCCTGCCCTTCAGACAGGGGTTTTGGTGTATTCCTGGTGGTAACATCGATTCATACAAGAATATTTTCAGGCACATGGCATCACAAAAAGAGATGAAAAGCCTATATGCATCTTGGCTCATGCACAGAGCAGAAGGGAATCCAGAGTGGTTGAAAGATGAAAAAAGAAGAAATGAAATCAGCAGGGCTCCAAGAGGGTATTTTCATGCCAGCTCCTCAGGCGCTATGCAAAGGTTCAGGAATGAACGTGCACAGAGCAGGCTTGGAGGGAGGTCACAGTCAGGAGTTAATCTCCTTGAGGTAAAGTACTCCTCACTGCTGTTCATGGGGCCAGCAGCAGGTACATGACCACAGAGGCAAAGGACATCCCACCTCCACCCAACACACCCTGTAAGGGACTTCAAGATTCTCAGTCAACTCCAAATATATTTTCTGCCTTGAATCATTATCCAAGTACTCACAACATGCAAAACCTTACACAGGCAGAAAGGAGTACCCTTCTTAGGACAACTCCTTCTTCTGGGGGATGCCCCTCTCCTGCCACAGCAACAACTGTATTTCTGTCACCCATCACCAAGGCATCCACATACACAGCAAGGTTTCTAGAGCACCTGAGTCTATGCTAGAGAGATAGGGTAACCTCCTGTATTTTATTGCACTACAAGATAAATAATTAGCCAATACCTCCAGAAGACAGCAGGCTAGGGCATCTGTTCAAGTTTCCCAGAGACCATCTGAATTTATACTCTTTCTTTATTTACACTACTTTTTCTCCTGGTTATTGATGATGTTTCTCATTTGTTTTTATTAGATGCAGGTGTTTTCTGCACTTCAGCTGGGAGCACTTTCCCTTTTCAGCCAATTTCAGATCTACTTTGTGTCTCAGTCACCTTTTGACTGTGATACTGGAGAGGCAGAAAAAGAGAGAAGGAGATACTAAGTTTTGCTGCCTCAGCAGATGTGTGTTAAAGTGTTTTAGTGATTCAGCCAGTGTGTCTGCCTGAGGCCAAAGGAGAGGCATTGTCTGAATCTAAAACAATTAATAACAAAAAAACAATGTGGGCAGCACGAAGCGGGGGAAGGTGGAGGTGGAAAGTGAGTGAATCACATGGATATTTCCAGCTTGCAGAGCACCTTGACAGGACCTCCGGCCACTTACAAAGACAGCCCTTTAAGTCCACCCTGTCCCCTCCTAGACACAAAAGCCTCAGCAGTCCTGTTGCACAGATAAGGGAAATCGAAGCTTCTTTTGCAACTCATCCCCAGTCATCGAGCATCTCTCCCCAGAGCCAGACTGCACTTTTCCAATGTCCCAGGGAAGCAGGAACATGCCTGGCACCATGGCCATGGTATGCATAGCCAGTGGGGCAGGAGAGTCACAGCCCTACTTGTTGCTGGGCCATGCACAGTGCTGGGAGGGACACTGACCTGCTCATTCCACACTTGGGTCCTTGAGAGCCACCAGCAACACAATGACTTCTGCTCTCTGCTCCAGCCAGGAAGGTGCAAAGGGGAACCTCTGTTGTCTGCTCATGATGAAACACCTGTCTTTTCCCCATTAGCAGATGAAATTAATTTCATCTGTGCTCAGGCAAGAGGAATTTGTCCCCTGAGCTATTTCTGCCTCTATCATTTAAACATCCAGTATAGCCTTTATGCTTCAGTTCTTGTGAAAGTCTCTGAGGAGGGACCTCCTGATGCCCAGGATCTGATGTTCCACGCTTACTGAATCCCCTCATTTTGCACCCCAAGCTGACCTGTGTGGGCCACTGGGAGGTGGAGGCACCCCAGTCACCCGTCACCACTGAAAATCTTGGCAGCTGAGCCCTGATAATGTGAAACAGAGCCAACACAGCCCCGCAGAACACCCAGGCGCTGATCTGGTGGGGGGAGACTCCATTTCTACATGCGGTTTAAAATTGATACCCCCATGAGGCATGTTAGAAAGCAAAACATTGATGCTGTCTTCACTGGAAGCATCGGTTGCTTTGTTTTTTTAATGACACAGAAAGCTGCTTGCAAAGAGATAATTTCATTCAGCCTAACCCTTGCTGGATGTGGAAGGAAGTCCTTGGAGGTGACTCTCCAACGTATCCAGTATGCCACCTAGCCCTCACTAGCTCTACTACATCCACTGCTGCGGGATGGGCTGCGGGATCCTGCTGGAGAGGGGCTCCCAGCACGAAGCTGCAAACACTTGTTCAGGTTATCATCGCAAGCAAGAAGGCACTGTCCAAGGGAAGAACAAATATCTTGGGAAGAAATCACGTTTTACTTTTGACACTCAACGCAGTCTCCATGCAAAGTGAAATACTGTGTCGATATCTGCACCTCCTGCTGGTGTTCATCTCTTCTTTCTGCACTTCTGTCTCAGACTTGTCCCATCAGTTCTACTTCTGTTTCTTGTCATTTTTCCTTCCAAGGATTTTAGAAGTACTGGTTTTTTCTTTTTTTCAGAACGATGCTTCAAGCACCTGATTTCACAACTATTCAGTGTTTTTTAATGCTTGCTTATGAAAAAATAAAAATACATTCTCCTATATAAGCATTATTTTGCTATTGAGTTTCAGATCTACAAAAACTGGACAGTGGTTTTGGAGGGAGAAAAAAAAAGTATCTTACTTTTGTATCTGTCATTCAGCTCTTAATTTTTCTAGATTGCCTGAATTTTTTTTATGTTCTAAGTGCTTCCAAAATACACAGATTAGCCCAAACTGATTAAAGTATGTGTTCCATCCTCTTTATCATACCCAGAAAAGTCAGTGCTTTTTCATATTACTGAGATTATCATAATGAAGTGTAACATATCTGATATGTTAAGAACAGTAATGACTTTCCAAATAATTCTTTCTCTTTTGTGGCAGAGCTATACGTAACACATAGAGCCTGTAGCAATGAAATACACTAGAAGACACTAACAGAAACGTTGGTTTCCTCTGAACGCTCTCTGTTAACTCCTTCGAAATAAGAGAGCATGTCTTATAAACATAAAATATGATTGTGATCTCCCCTGGAAGAGCACAAGCCAGGAGAAACGTGATCTTTGTTAGCTGCAGGCTCTCCTACAGCTCATGGCCAGTCGTATGCTGCACACTGTCCTGTGGCTGTCTTATGTTGCCAGGGTAGTGGGGGTTTTATGGTGTCAGCACAAGATGCCATAAAGACAGACCTTGTGAAAAGCATGGAAAGAGCACAGACCAGGGGGTCATCTGCAACTCCATCCCAACTGCTGGCCTCAGTGGTTCAGTATAGGTAGCAGCCCTGAGATGCCCATGGCTGAGACTACTTTGATAAAATGGGAGGAAACCTGCCAAGAGGGCACTTGTCATGGCTAAAATATTGTCATTTTCTGGCTGACGATACGACTCAGTTTCCAGGCAAGCTTTTGTGGATGAGTGTCCTCACAGCACAGCACAGGAGTGAAATGAGAGTGGCTTCAAGACAACTTCACATGACCTGGGTTTTGGCCCAAGAGAAACTTCCCGGACAGCCCTAAGTTAGAGCAGCTTCCCCTGGGATCCCTAACAGGATCTCTGCCCTGTGGCAATCCAGCCGTGCCCAAGCCTCCCATGCCAGGGCTTGCAGCTGGGCTTGATGGAGGCAGTTCTCTACATGCCTCACCATTTTGTGTCTCGCAGGTAGGAGTGGGAGTGAAACCTCTCCTCCACCCCTCAGATACTCTCTGTACCAGGTATTAATACGCAGCACTCTGTCTCTTACAGGGTGGATGAGAGAAAGAGGAAAGCTATTTTTCTCCTGCCCTATGTCCTCTCACAAAGTGCTTCCAGATCTCCAGGTGAACAGTACTCACTCTGCCTGGTGCTATTTTCTGCAAAGCACCCATTCAGACCAGTGGCAGATTCTCATAAAAAACAGTGGCAGGATGCAATTAATATGCTGTAAAAGCACTAAGTGTCAACTGGAGAAACCATTTTAAAGCACTTCAAGATATAACCCCTGGGGAGTGCTTTTCTTACCTTAAAGGTGCCTTTTTTTTTTTTTCTTTCTTCTTCCCCCAGTTAACTCTGATCTAAGCAGAGATTCGGGTAGTAATAAATAAAATCTGTGAAAAATTATTGGTAGAAAGAAAAGAAAAAAAAACCCAACCAAGTTTAGAAATTTTGCTTTCTTTTTCGAAGGGCAAGGGGTAAGAACAGGAGGAATTTGATCTTTACTATTGAGTCCACACGGGGTAGAAAGGCAGTAAAACAAGGAACACCTGAGAGGTGCAAAGAAAGGCTTTAGCTGGAAATTTTGGAGAAGAAGGAGTTAATGCTTTTAAGCAACCATCCGTCCTCTTACCATAGATAAGGGTGCATTCTAGTGGCAAAATCCATGCAATGCAGCTGCACAGATGACTGATCTAAAAAGAAACCTGGGGAATATGAAGCTTTGGAGGAGTGTGTGCCTGTGTGGAAGGGGGGTTGACTTGAATTGCACATAAACCTCACTCAGAATTGGCTGAATCCTTTGAATTTCCCACTGCCCTGGTAGATGCCCCTGTGCTTGAGCTTCTGAGCAGACTCCCACCCTTGGTTCTGCTCACCCCCCTGCTCCAGGTGTAACCCCTGAGCGCAGCTGCGGGGGCTGCACACCCCAGCTTTGGAGATTCCCTCCCCTGCGCTTCCAGCTTCCCTGCTCCTAGAGATGAATGAGAACTAAGGGAGGCAAGTGAAAAGGACCAGGGCCGGGACAACTGTAACCCTGAGGAATGCAGCGGTGGAACAAAAGACAACAAACCCCAAGCTGCCTAGGACAGGGGATGAGCACTGCAAAGCGCTTTTTTTTCCCCCTTTCTTCCCTCCCCATTTTGTGCAGGGCAAGAGGCAGAAGAATGAGCTAAAACGTGCAAATTGGACTTCACATGGCAAAATTCCCCTTCTTTTCTGGCATGCCCTAAGCAACAGCGAACTTTTCCAAAGAGGAATCTAACACAGTCCTTACAAGCAGCCCAGCCCTCCCTCTGCTCACTGTCCGGCCATGTTAACCCTTGCTGTTTAGGGGTGTCAGGGGCGCACCCCGTCACAGGGCAAAGCCTCACTGCCGTTTTAAACCTCGCCCAGGGGCAGAAAGACAGGAGAGGAGGGCTGGGCACCCTGCACACACAAAGGCTCCTTGCTGGGCCCGGGCGGGTGACAGTAGCTCCCTGGCAGGCACCCAGCCATCGCCTCTGCGCTCACCTTTGCAGAGCAGGGGTGCTGCGAGGGCTCCCAGCCCGCCCCTGCCCGGGCACCAGATGGGGGTGCACACCCCCACCCACAGCACAGGGTACAGCACGTCACACCAGGCCCTGCTAACTCAATCTCTCACTTCCTTCCCAAACTCAGAGCCCTGACCTCTCCCATCCAAGACTCCCTGCAGCCCAGGCTGCCCTGCAACCCAACGGCAACCACTTTGCTGCCTCTTTTTTTTTCTCCTTTTTTTTTTTTTTTTTTTTTTTCTTAAACAGTGAAGATCTGAACTTCCCCCCCCTCCACCCCGCTCCAGTCCTCGGCTTCCCCTTCCCCCTCCTCCTCCCCTTGTCTCTCCTCATAATATTATCCTTGATCACTGCCCGGGGTTTGAAGCCCAGAAGTCAGGAGCTGCGCACCCCACCCCCACGGCCCGAGCGCGCACTGATAGGGCCCTCGCTGCTGGCACCTAGTCAAGCTGAGGTGTCATTGGGATCTCAAATTGCAGCGAGGGGCTGGCAGGCAGCCAGAGGCAGTCTATTTAAAAGACAGCCTGTTCTGCAGTATTCAGTCTCTTTAGAAACTTCTCCAGGGGAAAAGTGTTGGGAGATCTACAAAGTGGATTTTTTTTTTCCTCCTTTTTCCCTTCCCCCTGATTTTTTACCGCTCCTCTGCCGACTTTGCAACAAACCACTCGAACTTTGCAGAGAACTTTTTTTTTTTTTTTTTTTTTTTTTACTCTTTTGGTCTTTTTTCTTTCCTTTGCAAATCTTGGAAGAGGAAAGCGGGAGAGTTGAACAGAGCCGATCGAAACACAACTTTGCTTCATACCAAGCTTCCCAGCAGCTCGCTGCGTCGGGAGAGACTTTCCTCCTGCAGAAGAAGAGGGAGGGGAGGGGAGCTTTGCATCCCCTCTTCCTTCTGCGTTTTCTTTTTTTTTTTCTTCTCCTCTTGACTGCTTTGATGCATTATTAGCAGGACACTGGTTTTCAAGGAACTTTGTTCCCTTCCCAACCTGCCTCCTCCCAGCCCTTTGGGAAGAGTGTGTGTGTGCGTGTGAGTGAGTGTGTGAAATCGCCGTCCCACCTCCCCGAACACCCCTGCTCCCCCACGCCTCCCCCTGCAACCTGTAGGCTGTGCAACCCCTGCAGGCTTCGCTCCCTTTCCCCCCTCCTTTCCCTCCCTCTTTTTTGCGCTCCCGCGGATCGCGGTGCGAATTCCCCCTTTCGAGGCGAGAAAAAGCTGAAAGGAGAAACAGGGAGGGAGGAAGAAAAAAAAAAAAAAGACAAAAAAAGGAAATCTAGACGTCCCCCCTCTCCCAACGCCAAAAGAAAAGCAGGAGGGTCTCGCACCCCGAGAATAACCCCGAGTGGGACGCCTGCAAGCAGGGGCTGCGCTTTCCTTTTTCGATTTTATTTTTTAAAATTCTTTAATTGTTTTCTTTTCTTTTTTTCTTTTTTTTAAATCTTCTTTTCTTTTTTTTTTTTTTGGCCCCCGAAGGGGCAAGCGGAAAGGCAGCGCCGCCCGATCCCGGCAGCCCCCCGCGCCCCGTCCCGCAGCATCCCCGCCGCGATGCTGCTGCGGCTCCTGGTGCTGCTGGGCGCCTGCCCGGGGCTGTCGCGGTGCCTGGGCTCCTTCGTGCAGTGCGAGCCCTGCGATGCCAAGGCGCTGTCGCTCTGCCCGCCGCCGCCGCTGGGCTGCGAGCTGGTGAAGGAGCCGGGCTGCGGCTGCTGCCTCACCTGCGCCCTGCCCGCCGGGCAGCCCTGCGGCGTCTACACCGAGCGCTGCGCCCGCGGGCTGCGCTGCCTCCCGCGCCAGGGCGAGGAGAAGCCGCTGCACGCCCTGCTCCACGGCACCGCCGTCTGCCTCAGCGAGAAGAGCTACCGCGAGCAAGCCAAGGCCGGTGAGTGACCCCGATCATCCGCAGCTCTCCCGGATGCTTATCCGCCTTGCCGACTCCTTTTCCGTCTTTCCTCCTGCTTTTTCCACCCCACCGCCAGCTCCCGGCTGCGTTTTCCCTCGTTCCGGGTGCTCTTCCATGACCCTCCGCTTGCTTCTCCGTCTTTCCGGCTCCTTTTCCATCTTTCCGCTTGCTTTTCTGCGCCCTCCCACTGGCTGCTCTTCCCTGCCCCCGCCGCTGCTTTCCCATCCCGCCGGCTGCTTTTCCATCTTCCCAGGTGCTGTTCCATGCCCCCACTTGCTTTGCCGCCTTCCCGGCTACTTTTCCATCTTTCCGCCCGGTTTTCCATCCCAACCCTCCCCCCTTCCCCCGCCTCCCCCGCCGTGTGCTTTTTCGCCTTCCCAGCTCCTCCATTCCCCTGCACCACCACCAGCTGCTTTTCCATCTTTGTAGCTACTTTTCTGTCTTTCTGCCTGACTTTTCCCTTTCTCTCACACAATTACACACTCTGGCTGCTGTTCCATCTTTCTAGCTATTTGCCCATCCTCTCTCCTCCTCACCCCCTCCCCAAGCAACTTTTCCAAGCCCCCAGTTGCTTTTCCGTTTTTTATGTCGGCTTCTCCACCACCACTACTTCCCCGGCTGCTCTTTCAACTCCCAATTGCTTTTCCACCTTTCCAGCTACTTTCACATCTCTCTAGCTGTTCTTCCACCCACATCCAGAGTTGCTTTTCCATCTTTGTGGGTACTTTTCCATCCCCCTAACTGTTCTTCCATGCCCCCTGCCACTTTCCCCATCCTTCTTTCCATCTGTGCTCTGGTCAAACCTCCTGTTGCATCATCTCGCAGCCTCCCCCCACCCTGCCTGCCTTCATCGCCTCTTGATTGTCCCATTTCCACTGGAAGGATTTTCTTTCCCCACTTCGCAGATGCACCCTTTTAGTCACAACTGCATCCCAGTCCTTCCCCGGTTGCATCCTTTACATCTTTCCTGCATCCCTGTCTTCACACTCTCCCTGACAACTTTCTATCACCATATCCCCCACCTTGCTCTGGGGCCTGAGCTGATCATTGCAGATTGAAGTACAGAGGAGAGCAGGGCATCTCCTTACAACCAGCAGCCCCATTCCCAAAGTCCTCAGCCACCCCCAAGTTTGTTGCTTTGCCTCCACTTCCTCCTAGGAACCACTACAGCCTGCTTTTTCTGTCTCCTGCCTGCTGGACATACTTGTTGGGTGGTGGGCTTTAGCTCAGGGAGATGAAGAGAGCAGGTGCATTAGGGACAAGATATGCATTTGCAAAAAATAATGGTGGTGTGGCTAATAACGGGCAGGAACAGGTTAAAAGCAAGCACGAAGGCAAGCATGGCAGCACCCAGTGCGAGGCAAAGCTTCTGAAATGTTTGCACCTTGCACGTGACAAAAGCATGAAAGAAAGTGCTCCTTCATTTTGACACTCATTTCACTCCCATTTCTGGATCCTGTAGCCCATGTGAGGACAGATTCCTTATATTTCTCCAAATACATCTGTATTTCTGCCACAGTGTGAAGGGGAGGTAGGGAGGGTGTCTCTGTGTCCGGGGGACTACTTGGCAAAAAAACCCAACAAAAACAGAAACCTTCACTTTTTCTGGTCCATGAAACAGTCATTTCTACTTGTTAGCAAGCGTCTGCTTATACCCATGCAATGGGAATCCGTTTCTCCTTTCTAGCACCTAATAAATCGTGATGCTTTTATTATTTTTCCCCTTTGCTCCTTGCAGGCAGTGGTTGCGTTGCTACGCACCATCCTTCAGAGCAAAACCAAATTCTGTGTGTAATAACTTCCCCCCTCCCTCGAATGACATCAGATGTCCAAACTCCCTTTAATCAGCCAGAAACAGCAAAGCTGAGCCTGGTTTTCTGAAGGGCAGCTGTTAAGAGATGAGGGTTGGAAGTCGACCTGCACAGCGAGCAGAGGGTGAGGCCAGGAGCCACGCTCTTGCCGTGGAGCCCAGGAAGCTGGGCAGTAACCACTGTCAGCAGAGATAGGCGAAGTACCAGAGCGCGTCATCCTGGTGTTTATTTACTCTGCACATGTGTGTGCGTGGCCAGGGGCAGGCAGTGTAGTTGGGAAGGCAAAGCCAGGCAGCTGAAACCCAGCAGGAGAGCATGGCCTATCCCTGTGCCTGTGCTGAGGGTGCCCCATACAGACACCTGAAAAAGCTTTGGCGCTTGGCTCCCAGCATGAATATCCTTCCGTTTCACCTGCCTTGCACTTCCCAAGGAAACTGGTCCTTAAGCAGGTGCTTTGTGTGAAAACTTTAGCCAGATCCCTTGTAATTCTGCTGCTTTTGATTTTCTTGGGATGGGGAACACCTGTTGAAATGAGCAAGGAGAGGGACAGGAAAGCAGTGGCAGTTTGTCGTGCAAACCAACCCCCTGGCACTACCTGCACTTCCAGTTTGGACTCCACAAGTGCCGCAGGGGCCTCTTTTCAACAGGTTTTGTTCACAGACAGCAGGTGTGCCTGGATTGGAAAGGCTGCTGCAAGAAGCCACGGGAGACCAGCAGGCTCTTTTTGAGATTTATGCAATTGCAATAAAGAAATAAAAAATAATTCAGGAATTCCTGAGGATGGGAGAGGGGGGGAAAAAAGTCACTTGGCATTTGACTGGTAGCGTGTGAGAACAAAGTATATTTTTATAGGCATGTTTCTAAGCAACAGGGCAAGAAAAGAAATGAAGTTTGACTTGAACTTTCTGGCCTCTGCCAGTTTGGCCAGCAGCACAGGGACCGTGCACTGGGGAAGCTGGCCTGGCCCTCCCATCTATCAATGACCAAAATTGGCCCTGAGCTGCAAACCGCTAAGAAAAAATCAGCACTCGGCAAAATAAACTATGTGGCAGTGGTGAGGACTAGATCAAACTGCATTTCTATCTATTTCTGCCCTTGTGCTGGCCAAGTTTAAAATTGCAGATGCTTTCCTCCTTATGGAAAAGGTAGAAATGCATTGAGCAGCACTGCAAGAGCCAGAGCCTGGGAGGCCAGACTTAGGTCTCCTGTAGAGCAGATGTCTTGCCCAGGGGCAAGATGCTTGCAGGTACCGTGCCTCAGTTTCCTCATACATATACTGGGCACAGTGATAATTGAGGAATGCTAGAGGTAATGAGCAGAATGTCCTCCTGGTTTGTTCATAGATCTGAAATGAAAGCAAATGTGGGATTTAAGAGCCTGAGTGGGACTTGTTTTAAGTCGATGGATACGTAGATACTGACAGGATGGTCCCTGTAGTCCTTCCTCCTGCAACAGACACCATCCTTTACTGAAAACCAAACATCATGTCTGCAATTGACTGTTCCTGGTAAAAAAACCATGAATGAGCTTCATTTATGGCACAGGCTGCAGGATTCTGGGTTTTCTCTGTTTTGTTTAGGTTTCCTTTGAAATATACCACGTCTTTCCATTTTTCTCCCGTGTGCTCCTGCCAGACTTCCGCCTGCTGAGACAGCAAGGTCAGGCTGAGCACCAGGGAGCGGAGGGCACAGATTGGAGCCTGCTGTCCCAAAAAGGCTCATGGAAAAACAAAGGTTGTCAAATATTTCCTCCTCTCTCATTCCTGCTCTCTTTCTAGAAAGCGAGCAAGACTTGGCAAGTTTCCTCATGAAACCATGAGCCAACGATAACCAGGAGGGGAAAAGGGGGGGAGGGTTTGCAGAATTAGCCCTAAGAAAATCATCTTTGCTGCGTCAGCTGGAAGGTGGTGGAGGAGGAGTGCTGCCGAGCCCAAATTTCCTGCACCTTGTGTTTGGTGCTGTCCTTTTATTGTTCCCCAGTATTTTTTCCCCCACCCCATTGCCCCTTCCCGTACTTGCCTGCTCTACATTTGGGGATGCAGGGCATCAGGGGTGAGCTAAGGGGATGTGGCGAGGCAGGTGGGCAGCTCCGTGCCGAGGGCCAGGGTGGAGGTGAGGGTTAGGGCAGGGGTCATGGGAGCAGGGATGCGCTGGCTTGTGCACATGTCACTCCGGGAGGAACCCGGCTGGTGCGAGCGGCAGGTCCATTGAGCAAAGCAGCTCCGAGCTGTCAGGCTGAAGGCTAGTATCAACAGGCCTGCAAAACCTCAGACACAGAACAGGAAAATCTCCATTTTTCTTTTGATCTGGAGTTTCAATAACAATCTATTAAAAAAAAAAAAGGAGAGTGAAATCCATCAGATGCCAGCAAGAGAGCTGGGTTTCTGCGGTGTGTGTGTACGGGGGAGGAAGGGATGGGGTGGTTCAAACAGGAAAGGAGGGGCCTTGGCTGGAAGGATTTTCGGCAGCCTGGTTTCTGAGGAAGGAGAGAGAATATTAAGTAGTTGATCTAAATGAAATTCCTGCCCAGTGCCAGCAGAGTTCACCGGAGAAAAGACGTGGCTCTGTGCGTGCGTGCGTGCATGAGTGATAGAGCTGGCCCCGAGCTTCCGCACAGCCCTAGACCCGGTCCAGCGCTTGCACCCCCACAGCGGAGAGGAGGGGCTGCTCTTAAACGGGAGCCTCTGCAAACTTGAGGGATGCTGGAGGAGGCCATTGTGCCTCCTTGTGTCATACTTAAGCAGCAGCAGCAGCAGCAGGAGCATCCTGAGCTCAGATGATCGTCGCGGCTTTGGCACGTCAGTGACATGAGCACAGTCGTGTGCGACTGGAAGCGTTTGCTTGACTGCGGGGTGTCCCCTCAGGCTTGACAAAAAGGGGTAGGAAAGACGGGGTACCTTCTGTGCCAGCTTCAAGACATCCCCAAGAGTCTTCCGTCGCTTAGTTTGTCACACGTGTCGGGGCAGAGGGGGGAGGAAGAGGAGCAGAGGCGGTCCCGGCGCTGCCGCGCACGGAGCGCGGTGCTCTGCCTCCTCCTAACGACCGCGGGAAGCTCTGCTCGCCGCGGGCCCGGGGAGGCGCAGAGGCAGCAGCAGCGTTTCCCAAAACTCTCCATGCAAACTGAAAATCCTGGGAGCCGCCTGGGAAGGGTGGCGGGAACCTCAGCCCCTCCGGGGCTTGCCGTCCTCCCTCAGCTGGGTGCGCTGCTAAGAACAGTTGTAGCTCGTTTCCCTGTGCTAACTCACAGGGCAGACAAAAGCGCCCATGGCACAGCAAATCCTGGCCCCTCTTTTTTTTTCCTTTTTTAACCCAAGCATTTAGTAGTGCAAATTCAAGGCCAGACATAAGTGGAGAATTTGGCTAGAACACACCTGCCCCTCGATGTGGGCTGCAGAGCAGCAGGATTAATATGCACAGGGAGGATACACGTGTGAGCATATGCACACACGTACCCGTGTTCACATGCCCACACACGCCTGCATAAACATTCAATGTGTGCAAGCACACACACGGAGCATTCTTGTCTTTGGAGGCAGAATGGTTTCCAGGCAGCACACACAAACCTCTCTTAGATGCAGGAGTTCTGGTTATGGCTGGCACATCATATTTTGCCATGAAGATCAGATACTGGAATACAGATCAGCCTACCCTGTCCTCCCACTGAAGGCTCAGAAATGAGATGCGCCAGGTGAGCATATCAAATAATGGGAGGTGCGGACGGAGATAGATGCAAGATCTGTCCTCCTCTCAGCCAGCTGTTTGGATCCAAATTCACCCCCTCTGCTTGGAGGTGGCTTGTGTTCTCTGGCTAGACTAAGATAATACACTGAAAGATTTCTTGAGGGCAAATTTTCCCATGTCAAACAAGCAAATTCTCCACAGCGACGGTGTGAAGTTGTGACTTGCAAAGGACAGCCAGTCCACTTCCCAGGGTAGTGGTTCCTGGTGTTGTAGGTGGAAGGAGATGATGCCAGGGGCTCTGAGGTCTCTCGATCCTGCAAACTTCTTCATGCCCAGGCAGCAACAACTGTCCTTCAAGAAGATGTGAAAGAAGAGCTAAATTGGGAAAAGATGGCCCATTTGCTGAAATGTAGCAGCTGAGGGCAGGAGAAGCAGCCTCCAGCATTGAGCAGAGGAAGCTACAGCTCCCAAAGACATGATGCATACAGAGGTCAGAGATGATTAAAAGGTCATCTTTGGCCTGTGTGAACTCACAGGCAGCCAGCCTGATAACCACCTAGTCATTTATAAAGAGGTTTTTTACAGGGAAAAAGTATGTATTACCTGTTTATCATCAGGACAGGAATAGCCAAAAGTATGAGGAGGCTGTGCTGGTGAGGAGAGGGATACCTGACACCCCTCATGCTGGAATCCCCTAAGACCTGGCCCACTGGATCCAGTGAATGTGAGCCTCCACACTGGGTCTCCCTAAGGTGATACACAGGGCAAGGACATGGAGTGGAGCAGCAGTTGTGCCAGCACTCCTGGATCCTAGTACTGCCCATTTAAGATCACTGGGCACAGTTCATGATTCATGCCTCAGGTCATCTTGGAAGGATCTGGTGACATCCCCCATCCCCTCACCACTCAACCCCCACAAGATGCTTCTTTCAGCTGTGTAGCCAAGGCAACTCTCAGCTAGATGTTGTTTTTGAGGTGGCTCTTTGATGCTACTGATCGGAGGGGACCCCTTAGTGTTCATGTTAATCCACTGCTTGAAGTTAATCCCAGCAGGAGCCAGCCAGCATAATGTATTTGCAGAAATTTGGGACTCTTGGTGATTTGATGTTAGCAAATTTACTCTCAAGGAATCCATTTCTCAGCATGTTTTGATAAGTCTTCTGTCTGTGTTTCCAGGACAAGTGTGAGAGAGAGACTCTTGTCAAGATTAAACTTTGAGGAGGCATGTTAAATTTATGCTTATGAAGTCAGTGGGCATTTCTTGTGTGTGCATGCACAAGGCCTTGCTCTCACTATTGCCCTTATTCTCCAGACTCCTCTGATATTCCCATCATTTTTCATTGTGACTCCACCCTGGTGGTACTGTCTCTTCCGTGCAGAATGTAGGAATGGGGGGTCAGTATCTCCCACAGCAAACTGGCACACTGTTCCCTGTTACCCTGGCAGGCCTTGATCCTGCAGGATGCTGAGCACCTTTCCTCTAGGGCCGGAGAATCAAAGGCTTTTGGTCACCTCTCCCCTCAATGGGAACCAGCTGCCTCAGTCCTCGAAGGACTGTGGGGCCAAAGCAAAGGCTCTTAGCTCTGGTAGAGTTTGAGCCTCGAGGGCTGTTGTTGCAGTTTGGTTTGTTTGCTTGTTGGATGGACACAGCTGGCTTGATGATGGAGATAATTGTTATGTTGATGGAGATGACTTGTCTGGTTGCTATTTAAGGGCAAGAAAGTAATCCTGACAGATACTTAGGGAAATGATTGCCCAGCCAAACAGAAGGAGTGTTTCTTAAAGGTAACTTTGAGGGCAAAGCTGGCCAATGTTCATAATTCTTTTTTTTTAGAAAAACAGTAGAAATATTTTATTTTTCCAAATACAGATGGCATTCATCAGAGGACAATTAAATCAACAGAGCCATTTATTATTCATGCTTAAGAAATCAGATGTTATGTGTTAGACTAATGATGAAAATCTGTAATTAAATAAGCCAGTGAAAACTATGGAACCTGGCTTTCACTTCCTAATTTAAAGGAGATGCTGGGAAAGAAGAAAAGTTCTACTAGGGAAGAATTGCATGTCTTATACCTGTCCAGCACTTAATTACGCTGCTGCCACAGCTACATATATGTCTTAAGATATTTTATCTAAATACAAAGTGACATACAGTCATTGCTCTTACTTGTGCATCCTTCTTTCCTGATGAAATAGTAGATGTGGGTGAAATTTTACTGCATCGTTTCATAACCATTTCAGTGGCCAGTTACTTGGTTTTGTAAAAGCAGCAGTGGCCTGAAGTGGCAGGAGAAACAACAAAGTGCAGCAATGGAGGTCTATACCCTTTTGTCCATCAAGAGACCACGGTGATTTTTTAACATTCAAAAGCATCTTTGCATTGTGTTGGACCAAAAGAAATTGCTAATATATGCAGTGGTACAGGGTGGAAAATGGCTAAGAGAAGCAAGAATCATCCTTTATGATCAAGCTTGGGCAAATTTCTTCTCATCAGTATTGTCCAAGTGTGACTGTCAAGCGTCTGTTGGTTTTTGTTTTTTTTTTTTGTGGTCCTACTTAGGTGGACGGAGAGATTAAATAACATCCAGGTCTACTGCAGACAGAGACTTTCTGAGAGAAGGAGCCATTAAGAAAAGAGTCCTGAGGGAGAGGTTGGAAATTTCATCCCTCAGAGGTGGTAATAGTCAGGATGGATGGTACATGTGATGATGTGTCATCTGGTGCTGACACAGAGATGAGCAATGCATGATCTCACGCAGCTTTTGCATCTGGTTTAAGGCAAAACTGAAAGTGAGGCTGAAGGCCTAGAAGTTAATCAAAGCTAGGCTGGAGTTTGCAAACACAGCTGCACATCTGAAATACTTCTGGTGTTGTAACAGTTCTTGTCCAACACCTGACACAGGTGCATCTCCACACTCCACCTTGATGGGCCTTTTCCTCTCTCTTTGTGGTGAGCAAGGAGTTTGGCTTTTTTGGCTGTTCCAGTTCCTGACTGCTGTTGAGGCCAACAGAGACCCTCAATAACCATCTGTAGGAACAGATCTTGGGATGGAGACCACCAGCTTCTGGCAAGAGCAACGTCTCCCAGATTCAGTTCCAGCAGGACAGTTGTTAAAACTTCTCAACATTGAAAGAAAATCAGATTCAAAACCCTGTCCAAAAGGCAAAAGCCGCCTTCACCCGTAAGCAGGCCAGAGAGCTTAGCATAACCTGCATTAGTGACTGCATTTTTCATAGGACATCCTTTTCTCAGGATCATCTCCTTTAATAAGAGGTTTTTCCTCTTAATTTTGTACTGTTCCTAAGGTAAAAAGCTACAATATCCACACTGACATCTCAGCTCTTGATAACCACCAGCAGCACTCTTGGTTATGGGTCAGCTTCTAGGCCTTTTTAGCACCTGACTCTACTATGATTTGTAATACTTGGGTTTCAGAAACCAAAATAGCATCGGCATCCTGGCAGACCTGCTTTTAAGTCCAGATTTCTTCAAGTGTCATGTATGCACTGATAGCACTCTTCACCTGAGTTTTAAAGACAAGCCCCATGAAGTCCACGAGGGCAAATTACTTATTCCTTCTCCCTAGTTACACTTGCTCCACCACTGATGTTGAGCTACCTGCATCCAAAAAGTCCTGCTTCCTTTTCATGCAGTAAGGATAGTTGATGGACACTTTTAGGGTTCCAACCCATCACACCTCCTTCATTTCTGCAGGCACAGAAGTCATCTCTGGTGGCCAGATGATCAAACAACTTTTTTTTTTTCATTCAGAAAACCTTAAAGCGTGTGTTTTCTTATCTTTTTGTCACAAATAAGCTCCATGAAGAAACTCCTGGTAAACAATTCAGTGATGCTTTTCAGGAGTACAGATTTTCCTCACCCTTATTGTCAGTTAGGCGGAGACTGTCATGCAGTCTTCTCTGAGTTTTCCTTTTTTAATCTTTTCACCTCTTCGTTTCTTGGCAGCTTGATACGGGTTTTGCCTCCTTTATTGCAACCAATGAAATCTGCCACTAGGGTGGATTTATTGGAAAATATGTGAGACTAAGAAAGACTGAATTACTTCATCCTTTCCAGGAAGGAAGAATATGTCTTGGTCACTCTGATATTGAAAGATGATTTATTTAGATTTCTGTGGGTCATAATTCAGCTCTCAGCTTCTTCTTCAGTTTCAGCATATGGAATGGGGAACATCTGCAGTCTCCAGATGATGTGAGGGAAATAAGTTTTATCTTCCTATCATCAGTGCATCAGCAACAGGAGCTTCTTGATACAAATCTAGTTCTGCAGTACTTCCTTCCCCTCCACTTGTCAGTTCAGTTCTCTGGAAGATAACTTTGTTCAGGAAATGTCAGGCTGATATAAGCAGCTATCTAGCAACAGAGTGCCTGCAATTTTGCAAGATGATGCACATCAGCATCATTTAATTGAAATGGATGGACGTTTGCTCATTATCTTCCCAGAGGGTGAAACTCTGCAAAGTTTCCCAGTTCTTTCATTGGTTAGACATTTTGGGTTTTCTCTTGGACAGAAGTTGTTGTCATGAGAATATGCAGTCTCTGGCTATGCTGCCTGTTGATTCAGACCCTCACCTGGTCTTGGTGTATCTTATACGTGCATTGCAAACTCCCACACCTGCATGGAGAACTGATTGTAAACAGATTTGGGAAATCCTTGGAAAGAGACAAAGACAACACCTCCTTTTCAGACAGTCTTTCAAGACAGCACCAGTCTAGCCCGCCAGCTGGTGCCCAAGTTTGACTCTTCCAGCTCAGTATGGGTGCTTGGAGACTGCTGAACTAACAGCTAGCAATGTTTAGGGAAAGAACTTCCATCATGAAGCTCCCCATATCCAAACCTGCTTGCTCTACAGAGTTGCTCTCAGAGAGTTTTATTTTGTGACTGCAGTAGGGAAGGGCAACTCAGGAAAGTACCATCTGGCACATAGCAACACAGATTCTTCCTTAAACTTCCAGTTCCCATAGCTGTACCTCTCCCACCTTCGTGGCACTTGCTGGCACTGCGGAGTCGTGCTGACCCAGAGATCCACTCCTACAGATAGATCCTGCATTTCCAGAGTAGACCAAAACATGAGCTGGTTCCCTTGAGAGCTCCTTTCCCACATGCTGAGCTGCATTTCTCCCCCATCCAGCTCTGTGTGAGGACACCGAGGTCATCAGGATGATGATCTCCCTTTCCCATGAATCTTGTGTGAACCTGGGGGCAGCCTAGGCACCTGATATTCACGCTCTGCAGGTGAGCCCTGGCTGATACAGCAGAATCTGCATCCGCAGGTTTCTGCTGAGGAGACATTAATCACCTGAGAAAGAGCTGGTCTTCCAGGCTAGTTCAGCAAAGCCCAAACAATAACTTAAAAAAAAAAAGGCCACAGAATAGCACATCCCTCTGCCATCAGTGCCCATACACTGAAGCTCTTCGGGTATTCCTGAGCTGTTCTCAAGGATCCTTCTGGCTCTTGGCTTGATAAAATGGAGATGAGTCCTTGCCTTCCAAGCCAACTCTCTGGATGCTTTTCCATCTCTTTTCTGAGCTTGGCCTTACGGATCCATATCCCTCCCTTAAAAGGTGCCTCAGTGGAACAGGGGAGTGAGGTCTGATCAACTTCCACCATGTTGTCACAAGGGTATAAGAGACTGGAATACCCTGGAGCCCCTCTTCCAAAAGCTTATGTGGCTTTTGAGCCATGGACTGATTGGATTCTGATCATCTGTCTCTGGTAGGTGACGGGGTGTGGTGGGGCAGAGTGGGTGTTTCTGGGAGCACTTCACAGTGCTTTGACTGCCAAAGACTTCCTTCCATACTCTGCAAATCACAAAGTGATTGTGCTGCCTTTGGCAGCTATTGAAGTTCTAATTCCCAGGGAAGGAAATAGGGTCTGTGTTTTCTTATTACTGCTCCTGTGTCTGCAAAACAGTTTGGCCCATGGGAACTACATCACAGGCTGCAAGGGGACCAAGACTGAAGAGGTAGTGGGAGTTACCTTTCTTAACTTCAGACCTTTGGAGGCCTAAGTGTTATCATTGGAGCCACAGGAGAGGAGACTGGACTTTTGTTCCACCCAAAAATCAACACCCAAGCCAAATGATGGGGCTGGTCACAATTTGGAGGGTGCAGCATGTCTACAATGGAGTTTAGCCATCCAGAACACCTCAGTGTTAGCATTCGGGTGTTACGTGACATAGATCTGTTTTAAGTGTCTGTTGCACTTTGCTGAGACTCGTGGGAGGTGGGGTGGTAGTCCCAGCAGGGCTGCTGTTATTCTGTCCTTGGTGTGTGGTGTCTCCTCTGAGCCTTTCATCACCTGCAAGCATTACCAGCATGCTTCCTTGCCAGTCCCTACCAGATAGACTGCACCGGCCTGATGCCAAGACCCCACCAAAGCACAAAAGTTCATTCAAAGTCCAAGGCACATTGCAGCTGCCGCTCCGGCAGACAACACCCTGGGCTAGTGCAGGGACTGGCTGGAGCCTCCATCCTCAGCCCTGGCTGCTCCGCCTCCAGTGGGTGCCAGATGGCCTCGGGCTGGGCTGCCTGAGCTCACTGCCTGACCTCAGCGGGGCGGTGGTGTCAGCAGTGACCCCAGCCCTGCACAGCGCCTGGGCTGCTCTGCTGACCACCCCAGCAGGGGGCTGTGCCTGGCACAGGAATGTAAGCGAGCTGTTCTTCCTTAGGCGGGTGAAAGCTGCTCGGCTTCTGCCTGGGCTGAGTCTGGTGGCCTCTGGGGAGCTCAGGAATGCTTTTGCTCAGTTGTACTCTCCAGCTGCCAAAGGGTGCGAGATGAGATGACTCTCCTCTCTTTGCATCCCTTCCCTGCCTGCATCTTGAGAATGCAAACACAGTGGTTGTCTCTGTGTGCTGACCAGGAAGGAGGAATTTTTATTTTCCCATCATGGACACAGGTGGAAGTCCAACTCAGGGAGAAATTTGCCTGCTGGTACCAGGAAGTTTTGGTGTAGGTCAAGCATGTCCCCTCCTCTGGAGTGGCAACAAATGAGAAGGGCAGCTGGGGAAAACACTCAGCATTTTTACTAGCCAGGTGCCTAAGAACGGAATCCCTGTATAAACTCCATATGCCATGAGCACCTCTGAACAGAGATTGCTGAATTTGGGGCAGAGAAAGAACTGGGCAAATTCTCAAAGTCTCCACAAGTGACATTTGCTAGAGTTGTTCATGTGCTAGAGGTTTAACTGAGATTCCCATTAAGTCTTTCTCCAATACCTTCCTGCTTAAGTGGTGTATTATGTTAGTGCCTATGCTGTAAATAATAATAATCATGATAATAATCAAGAGGGCTGTTTAGCAGGGTTGCACTGTGGTTGTGCTTGTACTTCTTAAGTGCATGTGGCTTTTGGGGGTGGTGTTGAACAGGACAGCAAGTCCTCAGCACGGTTCATTAGGAGCAGCGGTCAATAGAGCCTTTCTGCCAGAAACCAATGAAAATGTGTTACAAAAATTCAAACCTCCCAGCCATTTGGAAAAAGTTTTGTCCTCCACTCTGTAATGTCTGCAGTCAGGGATGTAGTGTTCCCACACACTCCACTCTCCCATGTGATTGCACCCACCACCTTTTTGGGAACTCACATGGGTCCAAAGCATCTGAAGCCCAGGAGCACCAGGATGGGTTTTGATGCGGGGCAGGATGACGTGTAGTCTGCTCTGGGTGGTATCTCTTAAAAACAGCAGGCAGCCAGACAGGAGCAATTTGTGGCTTCCCAGAAACAGTGCCTGGTATTCTGCTACTCCCCTTCCCTTCTGCAAGGAATAGTTGGAAATGGTTCCTGTTAGGGAACTTCCTCTGGCTAGCCTGGAGTGGGGAGAAGACACTATGCCTCAGCCCAGGGCATAGGACAGTCCATGCTCTGCTGTGGGTATTTTTTGCCTCCCAGGGCTCATGGATTAAGACATCAACAGCACAGTCCTTTTGGCCTGGTCTGGGTCAAGAGCCTTTCCAGATGCTTGCCCCTCTTTCCCTGGGATCAGACTAGACATGAAGCCATGGCATGGCTCTGAGTTGAGTTCAGTCTCCTGCCTTGGCTGTAGGGTCAAAATCCCTTTGAAGTGGCTACAGCCCAAATGCCACCTCCAAGCTAGCCAGGCATCCTCAGCTTGGCTAGCAGTATCTCTTTGGTGTCATTTTTCTGTGCCAGTAAGCTTGGGACTTATACTGGGAGGTGATCCCCTCCTGAGTTGTGGGGAGAAGGAAAGAAGCTGTGCAAACCACCTACCTCCTGCATCCCACTGTCCCTCATCTGGGGACACCATGAGTAGGGCCTTCCTGCCCATGCCCTAAGCCCACAGGGATGCAGCTTGCTTTGCCCATGCTTGTGCCTCCAGAAAGGCAGCACTGCCTCTGCAGGTGGCCACCAGGCTGGCAGCAGATGGGAGTAGGCGGGAAGGGGCTGTGGCAGGCCAGAACCTGACAAGTGAGGGAGGAGGAGCTCCAGCCTGAACTCCTTCCTGAGTCTTCCGCACAAGTAGGGCTCATTTGGGGAAACTGGACGTTTCTCCCGCCAGCATCTCCTCAGACATGGAGGCACAGCAGTGCCAAATGCTGCCTGCCATGAGCCAGCCTGAGGGCAGACAGAGGTTAATGAATGAGCTGGTGGGTGAGGATGGGCAGGTGGGTGCAGGAGCTCTGGAGATGCTGATGTGACTGTCTGGTCTGGTGGCAGTGGGCAGCTGCAGGTTGAGGTGGATGGGCCAGCCAGGAAGAGAAGGGAGGGGCTGCATGGGTGCTGCATGCCCCAGCTCTGCCTTTCCCTCTACTCTTGGCACTGAGAAGGCCCCTTACCAGCTGCCCAGAGTTTGTCAGGAGTTTCTGTCTGAGACCTCTGCCCTTCAGTTTGTCAAAATTGGCTTGCTAGAAGAAGGGGCTGCATCAGCCTTGTTGTTAAAGGAAATTTGGCTATAAAATGCATATAAAAAGAGGATGGAGGAAAAGAATCCCTTCAAGGCATCCATGGAGATAATTCTTTATATCATTGGTATATAAAGACCCAAACTAGACACCACTGCTGAGTCACAGATGATGGAGTCCCATCACTTCTATCCCCTGTTGTGTATGACATCTCAAGCGTATATTCCCACTTGAGGGGGAACACATGCATGCCAGGGAAAGTGAAGGGGATCAGTTCCAGGTGCTTTTTCAGCCCTGCAGAAAGCACCAGGCTCAGGCTGGGATCTGGGCAGCTTTTAGTGCACATCAGTTGTCTGCAAGAGCACAGGGCTCTTGTGGCTCTCATCTATCGTTGCTGAAAGGGCTCCACATTAGTCCCCAGCTCACTCTGGCTTGCTGGCAGCTTGCAGGGAGAGGAGGAATAAGGTGCTTGCAAGAGGGTAAAGCTGCTGACTATGTGAGCAGTCTGAGCTGCTGCAAACACCCATTGCATGGTGAGTCCTGGGGACTGGACACCCTGTACTTTTTTTCCTGACTGAATACTCACTGCTTTGTATCTTTATTTGCTATTTGTTTTTATTTGTTAGGATTGCCCTAAGATGCTGTGCCTCATTTATTTGTTATTGCTGAGGTAATGAGCTGTGCCAGCACCAATGTGAAACTTCTCTCCCCTTATTACTGTAGGGCAGCCCAGGGAGATACTCTGGCAGCGCCTTCTCCAGCCCTGGACGTGGGTGCCAGAGGGGATTCCTGGGACAGAACACAGCGTGTTTCACTGCCATAAGAAAGGCTTAGCCACTGCAGATGCCTCTGTTCTTCTTTTGGACCTTGAGCTGCCAGAATATCTTTTGAGGAAAAGGATGCATTTCAGCTGTACCTTGTATTGTTTCATTCTCTGGGGAGTAATTCCCAGTTTACACAATTTCTTCTCTGTCCCCTGTCTGTCATCCTCTTAGAATAGAGCCCTGATCTATGCAGGTAGTTGAGTCCTGCAGCAAGGAATAAAACCCCAAGCATATGAGCATCATGGGGCAGAATGGCAAAATGATGCCATCCTAGGGAGCCACCTGAGTCCTGGGGATGGTGCAGGGGGTTGTTTATGTTGTTCTTGGCAGTTCAGGAGCGTGTAGAGTTGGGGATGCTGATCCAGTGCTGTTCTTGTGGAAACAGAAGAAACAAAGGGCCACTTTATTTACTAAGTGGCCGTGAGAAACTCACAGTTTTTTGCTGGGAGAGTGCAAGGTCACCTTGGCAAGGAGCAATAGGAGACTTGTACCTGTGGTTGGCCTGGGTGCCCAGTGACCAGCCTGTCCGCTTGGTCACCTCCAAACCCCCCAGCTGAGGTGTGTGTGACAATCTGGCGTTGCCATCTGCCACTGAGCATCTCGTCTGTCCCCCCTGCTGGGCATCCTCAGGCATCCCTGGGCAGCAGTGGCATCCTCTTCACCTTTCTCCCTCCTGGTGCTGCATCTGGGCTTCAGGAAGCAGTCAGTCTGCAGAAAGAATCCTGTTTGCCTTGTTGGGGGCGTATATCTGCTTTTATTTTAATCCTGAGCCTTTTTCCCTCCTGTAGGAGGGGGTGAGCTGGGTTCACTGGCATAGAAATTGAAAGAGATGCTGTTCAGGGACAGATTTCAGCTACTCTAATGCTTTCCTTCTGCTGCAGTGAGTTTCCTCATGGCCACTTGTTGGTTCCAGCACAGAGTTGTCACCGGTGCCGGATGGCGGGTGACCCAGGGGCCAGGAGACTGGGAACCTCAGGAGCTGTAAGCTGTATTCAGATTTAGGCGAGAAAGAGCCCTTTTTCACCCTGGTGGTTGTACTAAAGGTCCCGAGTCATCTAAGTGTAGATTGTCACCAACTTGCTCCCATATATAACTGCTCAGGGCTCCTGACTGTATCCTGCCAGCAGAGTTTATGCTGGGACGTCTCCAGGAAGGTGGGTGCCAGGGACAGAACCTAAACATGGTTCCCCTTTGCTGTCAGTGCCATCAGTGTCAGTCAGGCAGCATTACTTGGCAGTGACACCCTTGGCTTTGCTGGCTGCTTGGTGTGTGCCAGCAGATGGGAGCTGGTTTGATCCCATGAGTGAAGGTGCAAACTGAAGACCCTGGAGATCCCAGCCCTTGCCAGCCACATCTTTGGTATCACTGCAGAAGCACCTGTCCAGCCACATGGTGGCTGTGCTGTGTGATTGACCTTGGCTTTGGAATTGTCTCATCTTCAACCATTCCTGGTTTGTGTTCTTGCCTTCTCAAGGCAGGGTGTGAAGTATGAATTCATCACTTAATCCTCTCAGCATGGATAAACAGGGGCTTCTCTGCCTCATTTATGTGTCATCTGGCCCTTCCTGGAGGTAGAATGACCCTCATAGTGGTCTTATTCCACAAAAACAGTGATGGCCCTTGTATGTAGGAATGCATCCTAGACCTCTGATTCCTGCATGCCCTCTAGACATCTTCCTGTCCTGGGCTCAGAGGTCACACAAAAACCTTGTGAAGTCCCACACAGTGGGATAAAGCCAGGGCTATAGGCAGCAGCTGAGAAAGGGATTCCTTTGGTTGTTTTCATCCTGCCTGGTGCAAAGATCTCCTCTGGGGCTGGGCAGGAGGCTCTCTGTGCAAAAGCAAGCCCCACTCATCTGATGGAGACATGACAGTTTGTTACCCCTTCCCTTGCAGAACGGGAGTCCCGGGAGCATGAGGAGCCGACCACATCGGAGATGACAGAGGAGACCTACCCGCCCAAGGCCTACCGGCCCAAGCACGGGCGCCTCTCTGAGCTCAAGGCTGAAGCCCTGAAGAAGGACCGCAGGAAGAAGATGACCCTGGCCAAGTTCGTGGGCATGGCTGAGAACACGGCTCACCCTCGTGTTGTCATCCCCGAGCTCCGGCAGGAGTTTGAGCTGGTGGGTGCTTTCACCTTCCCTCCAAGAGGCTCCCATGGGAAGGTGACTGTGGGAGGGCTTTTACCCCTGGGAAAGGGTACTAGTGGGGGGACCTGGGGGCTTTTGCAGCTGGAAGGTTGTAAGGTGCTCCCCTTCTCACATTTGATCTTCCTGTGTGCAGGGCCCATGCCGCAGGCACATGGAGGCGTCCCTGCAGGAGCTGAAGAGTAGCCAGCGGATGGTCCCCCGCGCTGTCCACCTCCCCAACTGCGACCGCAAGGGCTTCTACAAGAGGAAGCAGGTAAGACATTCCCCACCCAGGAAGGCTTTTCTCTGCCACTGGCCTGGGTGAGAAGGATGGAAGTTTCTCTTTTGCTGGGTTAGTTGGGGCGTTGCTGCAAGCATCTCCAGACACATTTGGTGGTGGGTGGCCTTGCTGATGGCTCCAAGTGCCATCTGGCCTGAAGCAAGCATCCTGAAGGAGCTGGTGAGAGAGGGGGAAAAGTCAGAGAACCCTGGGCTGGGGTAGCAGCAGGGATAGGGATGTGCTGCAAGCAGGGAGCAGGAGCCAGATCCTACAGTGGGGATTGCATTGCTGGTGTGAAAGGGGTGAGGCCTGATCCACAGGGAGGGAGCCACACAACGTCTGGTGGCCAGCTCCTGATCTCTGCCTTTGGGTGTCTCCCCAGTGCAAGCCCTCCCGGGGCCGGAAGCGTGGGTTGTGTTGGTGTGTGGACAAGTACGGCATGAAGCTGCCTGGAACTGACTACCTGAGTGGAGACCTGCAGTGCCACGCGTTCGACAGCAGCAATGTGGAGTGAAGCCACATCCCCTCCCTCCGCCCCATCGCTATCTACCCAGACTCCCACCCTCCCCTCCGCACCTCCCCACACCCCGGGACTCCGACTCCTTTCATCTCATGTAAGACGAAAAAAGAGAGGAAAAGAAAAAAGAGAAAGGAAGGAAAATGAAAAACACGGAAAGGGAAAGAAAGAAGTAAGGACAGGAAAAGTAAAAAGAGAGAAAAGAAAGAAAAAAGAGAAAAGAAAAAAAAGAAAATGAAAAAAGAGAAGAGAAAAGAAAGAAGAGAAAAGGAAAAAAAGAGAGAAAAATAAACCCTGAAGAAACTGAGGACTCGGAATCTACAACAGCCTTTTGACAACAAGGACTCAGCAAGGAAAGGATAGAGCCAGAGATAAACCAGCCATGGCCGCTCTGCCGTCCTGCACCTCTCCACACCGCTGCCTGCAGCCCTCTGCCACAAGCAGAGGTCACCCCGATGTAGGAAGCTCTCCAAGTTGGTGATTTTCCAGTACGGGTTTTGGGCAGGTTCATTTTTATTTTTATATTTTTTTCGTGATAGCTAGTTGATTTCTGAAGGGTCTTGAGAGATAATCTTGTGGCCACCAGCGTTCCCCTTGCAGTCCTCCAGTGTCCTCCCCATGTTGCTGGGACTCACTTGAGTTGATTTCCATCTCAAATGACTGCCCCAAATCCAGGCAGATTTCAGCAAGGGAGGAGACGTGGGACTGTTTGTTTTTTGTCTGGAGATAAGCTGGGGAGGGAAACACAGATCCTGCAACAGTATAAATACCCCCAGAAAGTATCTGGACTTAAAAAAAAATCATCACAAAAGGACATACAGTCTTCCCTGTCCAGTTCATCTTGATTGGATGGTCAGAATTTTTCTTGGACAAGCAGGACGCTGACCTTTGTCCATCCAGGTGTGAAAGTGTTCGTCACCTGCGTGCACGTGTGTGCGCACTGATGTGGCTTTCCCTCATTGCAACATTTCACCTTGAAATCTGGAGGTTTCAATGTAATACACAATTGGGGGATATGCTGCCCCTCCCAAAAAAATAATAACCTGCTGGATTAAGCACAGAAGCAGAGTTATGGAGGAGCATTGGTGCCTGTGGAATCGGGGCCTTGTCAGCACTGAGGACTGCATCACTGTTCAGACTGAAGTATCCCCACATGGGGACAGGGGAATCCGAGCCAAAACTCTTCACCACCCTTTGCCACCACAAAGACGACCAACTATGGAGATTTTTTTTTTTTTTCACAGCCAAAAATGTGGTTTGCTCCAGGGGGAAAAAAACCCCAAACCTCCACTTTGTTTCATCGTGGTTTTTTGTTAAGGCTGGTTTATAGCTTTCCCCATGGGTAGGAAAACGCCAGTCTCCATTCTTTTGCATTGAGGATACTGCTTGTGTTGCCACGGCTGATTCCCACCACCCTGCAGTAAGATCCTGTGATGGGCCCTTGCCTTTAACCTGGGCCCCAGCTTCTTGTTGAGTGACAGCAGCCACCGTACCATGGAGACCCACTGCCTTGGGCATGCTGGGACAGCCCTCGGCTGCCTTCCTGACTCATTTGTTGTTTTTGACATTTGACCCTTGCCTCTTGCTTATCCGTGACAAGGGTCTCCATGATGTTGGTGCTGGGAGATCCTACAGCAAACGGAAAAAAAAGAAAGGAAAGGGAGCTGTGGGGTCTGGGTGCTGTGGTGGGGAAACACACCCACTGGGAACCACATCCTACTGCCACAGCTGGAGCTGGCAGCCAGCACTGGCCAAAGGACACAGCTGATCTCAGGTGGAAGGTTCCTGAACCCCTAAATCTCTTTGAGCTTCCTGGACCTGGGCAGAGAAAAATGGAGGTCCACAGCACCACTGAGGCCCCACCAGTGGGGATGGGACAAGGGGGATTCAGCACTAAGGGGTTCTGGTGAAGGTTTCATGCAATCACAGGTTGGGAGCCGTCACAGCCTCCTATGGGATGACACTACTCCCCTAAGCTGTCTGTGGGCCCCCCCACCAGGATGTTACCCTGATGGAGGGCAGGACTGGACACCTGCAGTTATTTCCCTCCAAGTGACAGTGGGGGCGAGTTTTGCCTATGGACTTCCACAGAGACCCAGCAGAACACATTTCAGCCTGGGGACAAAGCACCTTCTCAGGCTGAAAAGAAGGAAGTGTGCCACCAAATGTAGATCTACCCCCAAAAAGCCTGTTGGAGTGGGGTAACTCCATGTTGTTGGAGGGGAGCATGGTGGGGGCTGAGAGAGGGGCCCCTCCAGGCTCCGCAGGACTGATGGAGCAGGGTTGGTTTAACCAGAGTGGTGGGTTAATGCTGGGGTGCAAGTGGAGTGAAGAATGGGGTGAAGACAGCAGAAGGAGGAGGAGCTTGTGCTAACCCCAAGGGCCACTGGACACCATTGTTGACACTATCTGCTTGCTGATCCCTGTGCAAAACCTCCTGACTGTCATAGGCCAGTACCATCTTTCCCAGGACCCTCCCTTCCTTCCTTCTCTCTTCCTTTCTGACTTATTTTTGTTTTGTTTGTTTTGTTTTTTTATTTCCCAAAACTTGAAAGCCTTTGGCTGCAGAGAAAGGAGACGTTCCCCTAGGGTGGGATGGGAGCAGGCAGAGGGCAGCAGATGGCCATGGACCTTGCCTTTTGGGGCCAATGCTTTTGCAGGGTGAGCTCACAGGGCCCCATGGTGGTGTCACAAGGAGGCCCACCACAGACACTGGGAAGGGGACACAGGCCAGTGCTCTGTCCTCTCCCTACAAAGCAAGTCTACATGGCCCTGAGAGCCCAGGTACCAAAATCCATCACACACAGCCTCCCTCACCCCTGCACACCCCATGCTGGGATGGCATTGCCTGTCCTGTCCCCACAAACCTGGGGGGAGGATGATGGGCACTTGGGTTGCACCACATTCACCCCCCAGATTATCTTGGCTCCCAGGATGGGGTACCAAGTGACCCCCCCAGCTGCCCACTCCCTTAAGGATCCCTGGCAGGACGAAGCTGTTTACAGGCTGCACTAATATTTAGGACTGGGGTTGGAGCCTGGGTTGGGCTGGGAATGAGAGTGACTTCAGGAGGGCTTGGTCATCCTCTAGGGTGGCAGTGATGAGGTGCTCCCATTCTCAGCACCCAGCAGCACCCCTCTGCATTTAGGATGAGAGAACCAGAAGGGGCAGATTTGGAAGCTGGGGAAGGTTGAGGCACACCAGGAGATGCTGACAATTTGCATTGGGGGGTCGTGAGGCTCAGGGGTCTCTGGCTATGGTATTTGCACTGAGCCCACGTTGGTATCTAGGATGTGAGCTGGGAAGGAGAGGACAAGGATGGCTCAGGACAGCCCTTCCACCACATCTGCCCGGGGAGCGGCACTCAGTGGCTGGGCTACCCCTTGTCTGTACTGCAGTGGACTTTGAAAACCACTAGTACAAGAGCATTTTGCACTATTTCTCTGCTCTCTCCCCCCTTCCCCTTTTCTCCACCTTCCCCATGAAAATTCTTTGCTGTCAGTTTAGTTTTCTTTTGTTTTGTTTTATTGTTGTTGTTGATTTTTTCCCCCAAATGGAGCATTGTATATTTAAAGAACTGTCAGTTCACCTCGCTTCCAGACCGCTGTCCTGGCCCTGGCTAGGAGCCCTGCCTGCTGTGTCCCCCTCCCCAGCCCCACCAGCCGCCGCCACTGCCACCGGGACAGACGTCACCATGCACGTTACCCACCATTGTAACACAGTTGTTAAAACACACCAGATTCCGAGTTTCCTGCCTGGTTTTTATCTTTAAGCAATACTCACTACACATTTTACGGTAGCTTTTTATAGCTTTACATACATACGGTAGCTCTGTTGTTTTGTTTTGGTTTTGTTGTTTTGTTGTTTTTTTTCCAGTAAACAAGAAATACTCATAATCTTACTGGTGGGAAAAAAAAAAGCAGTTTGTGAAAAACTGACAATGGAAGAAGAGCTTAATGCTCTGTTTAGCATTTTGTACTTAAAAAAAAAAATCTCACATTTTATTAAAAAGTGAAGATTGCTGTATACTATTTATTCAACTTATAATTTATGTTACTCTTTGATCTTTGTCTTTTCTCATGACAAAGCATTTATTTAATAAAGTTATGCATTCAGTTAGCTCGTGCCTGACCCTCATGGAGCATCTGTGTGCCAGGGCCTGCCAGTGAGCTGCTCCAGCCCCGAGCATCCCACGGCCACCTGTGTTGGGTGCCTTGGGGGGCCCAGCCAGCTCCACAAGGGTATTCAGGGAGGTACAGGGCATGGGGTAAAATGGTGGCAATGCTTTAGGGGAGCTTTTGATGCTAGAGAAATCTGCTAGGTGACTGGTAAAAGCTGCAAGCTTAACTTTACAGTTTCTTGAAAGCAAAGCTACAATTTATATTTTTTTTAGAATTTTATTTGCAGGGATGTGGCAGTGGGGCACAGCACACACATTCAAACCAGCTTACCAGGGTAAAGTACCTAGCAACCAGTGACGTTAAGCCCCTAAATGCTGTTGAGCTCCACAGCTTGGGCGCAGGGGTGCTATTCGAGTCTCAGACCTCTTGGGGCCGCTGGAAGATTTGCCCCAATGTCCCAGAGGCAGGAACATCCCTGGAGCTGCTCAGCCCTGCCACGCCGTGGTCCTCAAACACTGTGGTAGCCCTTGGTGGCTCATCCCACTGCCCTCCCCGGTACTGGATCTGACCCTGCCCCACCGCCCAGGCAGCTATCACCCTTCATTCTCCCACTCCCCCCAGTCTCCCTGCTCCTCCTGTGCCCTTCTTCCTCTCCGTTTACCTGCCAGCATTACCCCGTGCGCCCAGAGCGGGGCGGGAGGCGAAATCATCCCCTTTGCCCCTGCACTGAGGGCAGTGGGTTGCCAGGCCTGTGCTAACAATGCATCCCGCAGCCATCTTGCAGCGCATGGAGCTGGCACAGCCACCCTATCCCCGATGAGCACCCCATCCCCGACGGACACCCCGTCCCCGGTGGACACCCCGACGGACACGCCGTCCCCTCCGGACACCTCACAGGGCCGAGCCCGCCGCCCTGGGGCAGCCCGGGGGCAGGAGCCGCGCGGCGCCGCAGCCGCCAGCAGGCGGCGCCAGGCCCCGCCCGCGTTACCCTCAGGGCCCGGCCGGCCGGGCAGGGCCGCGGTGCTGCCGCTTGCAGCCGCAGAGGCCCTGAAATTGGGCTTTCCATCCAAAAAGTTAGTGCTGCCTTTAGCTACGGGCTAATAAAACACATCCCTAAGGACAGCTGGAGCTGTATACACGTGTATAAGTAGCTACAGTGGCACACAGATATGGTAATACATTTTTACACTTCTTTACATGAAATATCATTGTTTGCGTTATACTATTGCAAGGTTTTTATATTAAAAATACTAGGAAGAAATTCTTCACTGTGAGGATGATTGGAACACGTTTCCCAGAGAAGTTGTGGATACCCTAGCCGTGGGATTGTTCAAGGCCAGGCTGGATAGGGCTGGAACAGCCTGGTCTAGTGGCAGGTGTCACACAGAGCTGGTGTTGGTTCTCCTCCAGCCCTTGGAGAGGAGGGCGGCCCCAGGCACTGCTGGGCTCTGGGCTTGGGCATCTCTGTCACCTCCAGCCCTCTTTGGGCAGCACCTGGCTTGGAGCACCCTTGTGCCCCACCCTGCTAACTCAGCATTCCCCCCCATGGCATCACCTGAGCCACCTTCAGCTCGCCCCAGAGGCACAGAACAGAATATTAATTTTGCTCCTTTTCCCACATTCTTCAGCTTACATCCCACCCCCCTCATCATGCCTGTCCTCTTTCCCCTCTCTTGCAGCCCCATGCACTCACTGCCTCGTGTCCCCATACAGTTTTCTGGTGCTCCTCACCACTGGAAAGCCCCTCAACATGTGTCAGTCTGAAACTCGTGGCAGGGGGTCAAAGAAAACAGAAGGGGAAGAAGCCCAGTGGTTTTGCCTTCCTTTGGGGAGTCCAAAGGGATACCACAGCCACCTGGCCAATAAAGAGCCTCCCCTTCAATGCTGCAATTTTAATTAAATGTATCATTGGGGGAGGTTATTTTTATTTGCCTCTCTGTGATGCCAAACACCAAGCTCTGCTGTCAAACTCCCTTTGGCAGCACTTCTCACCTTAGGAGAAGGTGCAAGACCTCTCTCCACAACCCCGTGGGTGGAGCAGCTCAGCCAAACTCTGGTCACAGACAGAGCCTGTATTTCCCTGCACTATCCCAACAGATTCACAAGGACCTATGTGTACAGCAAGAATATAGCTAGGCAAAGGAGCAGTGACTCCAGTTCCTCCCTACTCGCATAACCAGGGGGAGTAACAACAAAAAGCTCAGCTCCCATTACTGCCTGTCAGCCATGGACAAAGAATGAACAGAGACAAATATGTGTGTGATGCATCAGGCAAAGAAAGATCCTGCAAGCACTGTGGAGGGGAAACAGCTTTTTTGCATCCTATTTAATTTATTTAATTTATTCCAACTTTATGTAGCTCAGCTTTCTTAAAAGGGAAGAAGGCAAACACATAAAGAAAACTTCCCTATTCCTAAACAAAACAAAGTACAAACTGCAGATGAGAGCCAGCATGTGCAAGTTTTATATGAAAAAGCAGAACACCCTCAGATGTTAACAGAAAACAGGTAGCATCATTTTTACAGTTACTTGATTTTGCATGGAGGTGTATTTTCTTCTTTCATGTGCTCCCATTCATACACATCCACACATACCCATCCCCAACTTTCCAAAAGAGGTCCTTCCCATCTCCTCCACTGCCATGTCCAAACCCCTGCAAATGCATGAGGGCCCTAATTTACAGAGTCCACCTGTGCCCTTCACACTTTGGATCTGAAATGTGGGTTCGTTCAGCAAGGGGTGGACAAGAAACAACAAACCATTTAAGAAAAGCCCGAGATGTTTACTCCAAGGAGAGGGTTTTTGCAATTGCTCCGTAAGGACATCCATGTCAGGAAAAAAAAAAAAAAGGGAAGAAAAGAATAAAACCTCCTTGCTTAGGCAATGGGAAAGTTATTTATTCTCAGCATCAGTGTGTTCTGTACAGAAAGAAATCAACAGGTGAATTAACAGCAGACATCTCTCCTCAGCATGTCCAGCACAAAACCTCTCAGAGCACCTGGAATCACTTGGATTTCATCTATACAAATGTGTATGTGGGCAGAGGAGTGTGTGTGTGTGTGTGTGAGGGCCTTTACAAAGCAAGATATATACTGTAATTTACTTACAAAAAGTTATGTGCTGAATAACAGATGCTCACTTCAGTCCCAAGCGAAAATGGAGGGACAAGGGCAGCTGCTTGGGAATGCAGGTTTTAGATGTTTTGTTTTTTCCTATCTAGAAATAAAGAAAAAAATGAGTGAGAGAAAGAGAGACATTCCCTGGCTTGTTATCCTAAATCTACACACGCATCCTTCCACCCAGCCTCAGCAAATTCATTTAAGCTCCCTCGGCATAAGCTGACCCTAAGAAATACTGTGCAAAAGCCCTTCAAATCCCTTGGGAAAACAAGCATTTAGCTTTGCTATCACCCAAAGGCCTCATGCTTCCAGACCAGTGGCTGAAGCTGGGTCCCTGTGGAGTTGGTTGTGCCCCAGCACAAGCAAAGGAAGTACCCAAGAGCACTGTTAGGAGGCAAGGTGGCAGCTGTCTCATCTTTAGCCCTTTCCCTCACTGCTGCTTCCTTGGGAACACATCCCAACTGTGGTGGTATGTTCCAGCTGGGAATCCGGGGTCTTCCTTTCTTCCCTCCCTCCCACACTGCATCCCATGCCTGGACTGATGGCTGGGCTGGGGCACAAGAGACTGACTGGCAGGACACAAGAGGCAGGTGACAGTATTTACAGTCTTTGGTCTTGGGGAAGAGAGAAAAAGAGGAGGAAAGGCTGGGCTCTTTCAGTTTTTTTACCCTCTCCCACTCATAGCAAGGGGTTTTGTCCCCTGGGAGGGGTCAGGGAGCACATGGCACTCTGTGCTGGAGGGTGCAGAAAGATGCCGCAAAGCAGCAGGGAGGGCAGGGCTGCAGGGCGAGGAGCAAAAAAGACCAGTTCTCTGGTTTATCTTGGGTGAAAGACTAAGAAAGCAGTCCCTTCTCCTTGTAAATCCCCCACCGCCTTCCCCTCCCATTATCCCTCCCCTCCCCAGGAACCAGGCAGCTGAGGAAGGAGGGCAGCACCCAGTCTCTTCCAGAGCCTAAAGAGACACGCTGAAACCCATGTAAAATCCAGCACTGGGGCCACAGTGAGCCACCTCCAGCCAGCAAGATCACGTCTGTCTACTGGCTCCGCAGGGCGTGTGCTCCCCGGTCTTCCTGCTCATGGGCTGTATAGAAGAGGTGGCACTCGGGGTCCCCACGGATGGTGGGTGCACCCTGGATCACCTTCCCGTGGATGGGATCCACGCACCAGCACTCGCCACGCTGCCCATTCACTGACATCTTGCACTGCATGGAGAGGGAAAGGACAGGTGTCAGAGTCACGAGAAGGACAAAACAAACCACTTCATAGGTCACCCAGCCCAAAGCCCCAGCACTGGCAGAGCTGAGGTTTCTCTGGTGATCTGGCACTAGTTTAGATTCAGGCAAAATCCATGGGATGCTGTATTCAACACCCCCAGGGCCTATGCTGCACCAGCAGCTGTCCAGGGTGAGGGCTGAACCTCTTTCCCCAGGGGCTGTGCCTGGGACCATGAAGCCAATTTTAATGAACCAGAAGGAGAAGTGTCCCTGAAATGCATCACCCTTTGCCAACTGTGGATGAAAGCATTCAAAGAGGCAAAGATCCCTTGGGAAAGAGAGATGAGACAGACTGACAGAAGAACTGTACAAGATTCTTCTCACCTGCAGATTAGGCTGAACAAACATGAGATCAAGGCCCCTACAGCCAGACCAGAGATTCACTCATCCCAGAACAGAGATGAGGACCATGGTGCATCTGGACCTGGACTCTGTCCTCCCAGCCATGTTAGAGAAAAGTTTCTTGGTCTAATAGTTATTGTCCTCTTCCTGCCCTGCAGTGCTGCAGGCACTTTGAACCTGACGTTCATCCCTCCAGCCCCAGCAAACACTTTTCTGAACAGGGTGTAGTGGGAGATGCAGAGGTTACGCCAAGCAGGCCAGAGCAGGCTGACTTGTTCCCCAGGCACAAGAAGCAGCAGAGACTGTTTCTATTTCTGTAGCACACAAAGCATCACTGCAGTGTCCAGGCTCATTCCCTGGACATGGCTCATCTTAAAGGCAATTTGTCAGCTCTGCTCGATCCAGCCCTTCTGAGTGTGCTCATGCTGGGGGATCCAGCCAGTGCATGGGGCACTTCAGGGTGAGGATGGGTGAGGGTCCAAGTGAGACAGAGACGGGAGAATGGACAGAGGGAGATTCTCGCAGAACATCCTATTTTTTTTTTAATTTAATGCTTCTGATCAAGGGGTAGCCCTGAGTACAAGGCCTAGCTATGAAAACAGCATGGGTCCCCTCCAAAGGTTCAGCTATAAGGGATCCTCATATCCAGGTACTATTCACAGTCAACCCTGCACCAGCTGTTGTTCTGCTGTTTGTCCTGGCAGTTTTTTCCCCATTCCTCAGCCACTGACACCTGGTGGTTTAGCATGGATGAAGCCAGGAAGTCTGCATTCAGACACAAGTTTTCTGAGTTCTTCTGGGTCAAATAAATACCTTCAGAAGCATGCTGCACTGCAACCCCCAACCTGCCTGGTTGGAATCCCTCCTGGAGCTGTTGATCCAGCCTCAACTTGTGGAGGAAAACCAGTAAAGTGCAGCAGAAACCTCCCTGACTCCCAGAAATGCCTTCTACTTTGTCTGCAAGACTGGTCAGTATTCAGTGCCTCTCTTCTCCTGCAGCAGGGCCCAGACAGGACAAGACCATGCTCAAAGTTCAAGAAAATAGACCTGGACAGAAAAGCAGCTCTTGTGGGGAAGGAGAACTAAACTGATTCTCCATCTCTGGACTGTCCACGGCCGTGTGTGGATGTGGATTTCACCTCCACTTGCAAACCTGTGCCTGCAGATTGCAGGCATTTGCTATTTACCCCACACCTCACATCACATGCAGGGAATCAGCCCAGCTCTGAACTATGCATGCATGTTCTGTGTCTGCACATGGTGGGGACAGACAGTGAGCCAAGGGCTGCTGTTGGAAGCATAGACAGCCCCAAAGCTCCCACTCTCCCCACTTACCTGTTTGAGATTGTACAAGCCATGCTTGTCACAGTTGGGGATGTGCAGGGAGTAGAGGTGCTCCAGGGGCCCTCGCTCATCTGGCAGCCGCATAGTGGATATGCGTTCCAGGACCTGATCCAGCTCCTGCTGACAAGGGGTCTGAAAACAGCCCAGAAAGCAGAAAAAAATACATATATCAGGACAATGGTATCATTCAGCATCAACACTGTGGACAATGGGAACACCAGTAGGGATGAACATATGTGCATCCCTGAAGACACAGGTTTGCCACTGGGTCCTGCTGCAGGCTTCACCTCCAGGCACCCAAAATCAGAGTTGTGCATAGACATGCTCATCTCCCATGTACCTGACGTGGCCAAGAGCCAACATAATACCAGGTCCCAAGTCCTGGATACAGAGCAGATATCTCAGAGAGTCTCCCACAGCTCCCACTGGTGGTGACATGAAGCAGGGATGGTCCGGACAGACCAGGAGGGTTTCCATAAGCATAGCCCAGAGCACACACCTGTGGTGCGGTTTTGGCCCAGAAGTGCAACTCAAAAGCATGTGAGACTCCATGGGAGTGGAGAGGAAGACCTGGGAATGGGAGTACCCAAAGCCAGCCTCTGGAGGCATCCTTCTTGCTCCCAGATAGGACTTTCAGCTAAGGCAATGTGGTTGAAATAAGCCAGATGTGAGCCAAACTGAGTCCACACCTTTCTGCTTTTGCAGAAAGGATGAGGGGGTTTTTTGCAAAGGACCAGCAGCAGTGTGTGAGCTCTCGAAGTTGATGGTGCCTGCATTTTATTTTGAACTTCTGTTTTGCCTAGTCCTTGGAAGGCATGAAGACTCTTAAAGCTCCTTTCTGTCCCTGTGTCCCCCAGATATTAATAATCTATGTTTACAGGGATGTATATTGTGGACCCTTTGGGGTGGGTGTTTCCATCTCCATCCCCATTCCCATCCCATGTAGTTGCCTTGAGCAAGCTTCCCACTAGAGGGAAGCCACAGCCAAGAACTGGATAACAGGGACAGGCAGGAAGACTGGGAGGTCTTAGAGCACTCTCCCTTCTACAGGACAACACAGGTCATCCTCGGGGCTTGTGGCCTCCTTTAACCTGGACTGGGGCTGCCCTGCAGTAGGCAGACAGCCCTGCTTCTGGCCCCTCAAATCCCCTTGAGCCACACCTGCTTAGGTAAAAAGGGTCTGAGAAAGTCAATCCATGGGCAAAGGGCATACATGCACCCCTGCAGAGGTGAGTGTTGAGCCAGTAGAAGCCCCCCTTCAGGAGGTGAAGCTGCAATGAAAATAATGCCTCCTGACCAGCATATCAAAGTTCATCAGATGGTGTATTCAGCCCCAGCACCAGGCCAAAAATGTTTGCTTTTCCTCTTTTGCTTCTCCCCACTTTTTTGTTTCAATTTATTTTCTCTGGTTTTAAGACAGTTTATAGCAGATGCCACTTAGGCTTTGCATTCAGCATTTCCCACTGAGCCCACAGCTGCCCCCGCTTAGATCCCCACAGCCCTGTCCTCTCACCCTGCCCGTCGACAGCCGTGACTTTTTGGAGTCCTCGTGGTTGTGATGGACCTTGCTGACTTTGCCCATCTGCCGCTGCTGCTCGTTCACCTTCTCCCTCATCACCGCCAGCTCCTTCATGCCTGTCTTCATGGGCTTCCTCCCTCCAGCTCCACTCAGGATCCCCACGGTGCCATCCACGTGGTTCTCAGCAAGAATGCTCTCAGACCGGTCATCACCATTATCTGCAGGAGACGGGGCAGACAAGGAAAGCGTCCAGCTCAGTCAGGCGCTGCCTCACGTGTTCATCCTGCCCTGGATCATTTTCAGACGTGGCTGGTTACCAAGCCATAAAATCTTTGCATGCAAAAATTTTAAATTGCATTAGCCCTTTCATCTGGAAGGTGAGAATAGATCCTTTCATTCTGGAGTTATTACCACCCTAAAAGAGTTTAGAGAGCAGGGGAAATCACTGTTGGAGAGGTTCTTTCTGGCTTTTCTGTGACCTTCTAAATTACTTCCCAAGAATGCAATTTTCCCATCAGAAGTCCAGTTGGATTAGAGATGCCAAGTTTACTTCAGCTCCAACACTTAAAACCACAGTGATTAGTAACAATACCTTAAGTCCATCTATCATCCCTCAGAGTATCTCCAGGAATACTTACTCAATATTCATGTGCTAAAATAAATTCTCAGGCCTGCTTTCAAAAATACCTTGCCTCTGTTCTGTAGCCATAATGTGGCCACCCTAACATCCTTTGGAGATCTTGCCATTTCAGTGACCATCATCCTTGCCATACCATCTTTCCCATTGTTTGTCACACACTGTGTTACTCATTTAGCTTCTACCTACTTCTGCATTTGGCCACTTCTGCTGACAGTAGAATAGTCACAACTCTGACACAGCTGAAAGCCACAAGATCCCAGCTAGTGCAGCCATTTCAAAATCAGTTAGCAGAAATCTGGGGATTTCTGGACTTCTTCCATTTCCTCTGCTCTGTGCTTTATGCATTTTCCCAATTCACCAGGAATTTGTGAGAGCAAACCTTGCCACAGCAGGACACGACAGTCACAATGCTGCAGACACCAGTCTCTTTGGACTTTGCAGCGGCAATGAGGACAGATCTCAATTCCTCCTGTTTGCTCCAAATGCCTAGGAAGTGACAGCTGATCACTCCTTGTTGCCTGCTCTGATCTGGCTAAGCAAGCACATCTAATACTACAGCTGAATATAATATTGAAGTTGACACTGAATTAAGCTGGGACTTGAAGCAAGACCTCCAGAAGTCCCTTCCAGCCCAAATTAGGATTGAACCCACACATGGACATCACGTCCCAGTACAATAACCCAGGCCAGGCTTTGTATGTCTCTGTATCTCTCTATATAAGACCTCTTCATCAACTCCTTAGATACCACACCAGGTTACAGACCAGGCTGTTTTGATGGTGGTGATAAACAGGAAGTGTCTTTCAGTATTGCCAAGGAAGAACTGTAGCACCCAACTTCCCAGCATCAGAATTCTCTCTGGCACCTCCAATTTCAGCTTTCCAGCATTACAGAACTCAGGCACTCATCTAGAGGTAAAGAAATCATATGAAACTGTGCATGATGCAGGGCAAGCAATGCTGTAGATTACATAACAGGGCTTAATTTGTGAATCTCTCCTGCTTCTCAGAGGACCAAGCATACAGAGCATCTACAGATGTTAACAGTTCCTTTTTTCAAAATCTGCATGAAGATGTTCTGTCAGGGCATAGCCCTACTGTCATGACAGAGTGAAAAATCATAATAGATAGTGTTTTATTTCTGCCACAGCTTTCTAAGCTCTTTTCAGGTATTACAACCCCAAGCTCACAAAGGAGGAACTGCGAGAAGAGTTTTGTCTGAACTTATTCAGCAAACATGCAGCTGCCTGATGCCAAGATGGCCCAGGTGGGCTGGATCAAGGAGCCATCTGCCAGTCTGCCATTCATGAGAGACCATCAGCAGCTGCTTGGGAGCAGAAGGACAATTCCCAGTCTGTGCTGCACACCAGCAGTAAAAGCACTTTTATGGCTGAAGACTGCATCTGACCCACAGGACTCAAAAGCCACCAAAAGACCCATCCCTCAGTGGATTTGTCCAGTATCTTTTTGAACTTCTTCACAATTTCCAGAAATACTAAATGCATTTGGTCTGCAGGTTTTTAGCTGCTTAGGTAGCAAGTGAAAAGCAAACATGGGGCAAAACCAATCTGGCAAAGTCCATTACTTTCCTCAGTTCTGGTTCCAGATGAGAACTGAGACCAGGTTTGATAGCCAGATGGGCGAGCTCAAAGTCTAGTCTGCTGTCTGGTGACTGCCATCTGGCCATCATCCTAGGAGTCAGACAAGCAATATTTTGAGCAGGAATACTCTGTTTATACGCCAGTCTCCCCGTTAATTAGAAACACATAGTGAGAAGAGAGAAGGCCATGAGGCTGCCTTTAGAGAGGATCAAATAAAAAAGCACCATGAAGAGATGGGCAAGGCTAGCCAGGCCCTGATCCTCAACAAGCTGCTTAGGAGAGTTTTAGCCTTTTGACCTCTTTTGTGCTCCTCTTCTTAGTGTCCCCCAAGTTGTCAACAAGCACAGAACAAGGGCAGCAGCAGGGCAGCTTCTCAGACACACCACAGTCCCTTGCTTCATTCAGAAAAAGATAGTACAAACTGACAGAAAAGCAGCAAACTGGAAGTGATGTCTTCCCCCATCCATTCTCACTCCTTCCTGCCTCCAACTAAAATATATAGACATCTGCCCAAATAAGCACTGTGCTAGTAAATGCAGGCGAGCTGGTAAGCCTCTTGTCGGCTGATTCATTCACAAAACCTGCTTCTGATAATATTTTTGCTCATTTTTCTCACTTTCCAATGCTAACAAATATCAGCCCAAAGAAAACCACTGATGGGAGTGGAGTGTGCAAGCCAATGTGCATGAACACACCCAGGGACAGGAGAGATTGGTCTTGGCTCCCCAGGCGCCATCACAGGAGCAAGACTGAGTCAGTGGCCAAGAAGGTCTAGCTGCTATTGACTGTAAGCTCTCCTCTCTAAGGCCAAGTCAGCCATGGTAAGCCATGCCTTTGACCCTGCTGCCAAGCTGGACTGGTCCACCTGGGGCTGATGGCAGAACCCCATCACAGCTTCTCCCTCTCCCAAATCTGGTGCTGCTCTTAGGGGAAGCTATCCTGACTTGGAGCTTCCAGGGGTGGCTTCTTTACAGGGGAAGGAAGATGAGACAGGAGAGGTTAGCCCCCTGTGCAGAGCACCAGTGTTTCTTTCAGGACAAGTTGCATGCACAGGAGAAGGCTGAGCACCAGGTGTGATGGACCACATTTGAAAGAGCAAAAGGGCAGGGGAGCAACAAGAAGAGTGGAGAGATAAAGATTTGAGGTCAGGACAGCACAGAGCATGCCACAAGCCAAACAACCCCTCTTACAGCCAGATAATGCTTTTTAATGCTGCCCAAAAGCTGCAAGTCATGCTTGTTTATTACAATCCATGAACTAATGAAGCCACCTACCATCCCTACTAGCATGGGATGGGCAGGTATGTAATAGCCTCAAGACACAGAGCCCTAATCTGTTTGTCATCCTGGCCAACACCTTTTTGCTGACCAATTTCAATTCACACTAAATATCTGTAAGGGAGTGGTGCCAAACTCCAAAACAATTATTTTATAGTTCTTTCTTATGGCATGTGGAAAACATCTCCTGTGTTATTTTGGATCAAAAAGAAGAAAGTTTTGTGCAGGGTGGGACAAGAGTGGCAGGACTCTAAGCAGATAGCTGAAGTTCTCCTGAATGCTGATGTAGAGTCCATGAAACACCTCTCTACTTGCCAAGAAAACGATTTCTTTATGGCCTTTTTCAAGGAAAATTCCCATTCCCTTCAATGGGACGAGGACTTGGCTGAGGAAAAAGCCTGTTCAAATGGCCATCAGTTAACATCTGTAGGGAGCTGCACCGTCTCGCCAACATTTTCAAAAGTGACTACCAATTTCCAGTGCTCAAATATTTGGGAATCTGGTTTGAGGCCTCTAGGCACCTTTGCCGAGACAGCTGAGAAACAGAGGGGCTGAAAAACAACTTGTCACTTCCAGAGCTACAAGAAAAAATGTACCACACACAAAAAGGCAGCTGCCTCAGGTTAAAAATATTTTTTTATCCCTTTGAAGAGCCCTGAAGTGTATCTGGGCTGCAGAAGGGGATGGAGCCAGTAGCACTCACTTAGCACGGGAGGGCCAGGCTCTATCACGGGGAGCACACACCATGCCAAGGACTGCAGCCACCCTTGCCAGTGCTGCTCCTGCTCTCTCTGCACTTGCTTTTCTTCATCAACAGCTTGCCCAGAGGGTTTCATGTGCATATGCTTATCAGCCTGGGGCGTTTAAATGCTGATTAAGGTCCCAGACTCACAGAAAGTTTCACCCAAGTGGCCTTCAACGCCCTGCCAGAAACCCCACTTAGCCGGGGTTCCGGCTGTGTCCTGGGCTGGACGGGGCTTACATCTCCCTCCTGCAGCAATCACAGCCTCCACTGGCCAGCACTTTCCTTCTGAAAACATCTGAGGGCTCTGCAGTTCATTAATTACTCCAAAGACAGAAAGGTGTTCTGAAGTGCACATGGTTAAAGAAAAACAGAAAAAAAGGCACAGAAATATTTGAGAGTGCTGCCCAAAGTCATGCAGGGAATATATGGGCAAATGCAGAAGCCCAAGTCCTGGCCTGGCACTGCACCATATACAGGAATGAGCACATTTGGGGTTGCAGAAATGCAGCATCCATGAAGAGTTTTTTCACCCTGAGCAGTGTCATCCATCTTATCTAGGTTTGGGGGGCTTTTTTGCCTCCAACTCTTTTAGCTTTTTGTGTCTGCAAGTTCTACCATTTCAGGATAATTTAAATGCCTTATTGCTTGCCACTTTTTATTTTAAGGAGCAGAGCTGCCTGTCCCAGGCTGCCAGGAAGCCAGTTCTCGTCCTGTGCAGACAGAGCCTTTAAGCCTGACCTTTCACAACAGCCCCAGCAGAAGAATTACTTGTAGGAAGGTAGGGAAGGAGCAGACAAACCCAAACCACAGCCCCAGTGACCTCTGCCTCATCAGTCTGCAAAGTACTTCTAGAAGAGCCCTGGGCAAAGGTGCAACAGCTCTGGTGTGTGTGTTTCTGAGCTGGAACTCAGAAACCTCAGAAAAACTTTGCCAACAAGCATTATACTGGCATTGCAATTTCCTCACAGCAGGAACTGCCAAGAACAAAGCCCACCCCCCTACGCCCTGGACCTTTGGCCCACACCCTACCCCAAAAAGGACCCAGGGTTTGCTGATTAGCACTGCCAACCTGTAAAGCACTGAGCCGTGGCACAGCATCCATCCACACTGGCAGCAGAGGGAACATGTGGAAGCATCAGTACATGGTCTGGCCTCAAGCATCAGCAAGCCAGTCTAGATGCAGGCTGTCCAGAGGCAGATGAAACCAAAGCACCCACTCACATTTCACTCTTCACTTCGAACAGAAATGCATCTGGAAATGTCACAGAGAGAGCATAAGCAATGGGCTGTGTAGGGGATGTGTGCCCTTCTCCCATTGTGATGGGCAATGTGAAAAGGGCACACATCAGAGAAGAAGTGTTACCTGCCCTGGAACAGCATCTCTCACAGAGGACAATCATGGATGCTCAGGGGAGGGGCAGAAGAGAAGAGAGTTACAGAGCAATTCTTCCTCTGCTCTCCTCCTGGCAATTGGCAGTTCTGAAACCAAAGCTATTTCATCTAGACTGGGTTTAACAGCCACTGACAGACCTAAAGAGGGAAAAGCTGTGCATGACCCCTTCTGGACAGGGACACAGTACAGGGACACCACCATATTGCTTCCTGTCCCCTCTCCTCAGCCAGCAGCCTGTTCTGCTTAGACTCATCCAGTTCTTCACAGGCAACATGTCATGTCTAAGCTGTTAATTTGGTTGCAAAGGACTTACAAATCCAGTGGTGTCTGTGCCACCCAGCTTTTGGGAGGACTGGCCTGAAGATCAGCCATCCCAATCTCTCAGAAACACAGGCTACCATGGGACACTGATCACTTCAGAGCATCTCTCCGTCTGCTAAAGAGCTCCCTGGGACTCTCTACCTGCCTGCACTCCCAGGGTTACTTCATCACACCAACTTGCTCAGTATCAGTGAGGAATTGCACACCACAGCCAGAAAATTCCTGCATTGGTCTCCAAGAGCTTGCTTTACCTCTGTGATAAGCTGTCCACAAAGCACTCTCAGATCTCCTAGGGCCAAAAGCCCTAGGGCTCTGCAAACACCCTTTTTTTTTTTTTTTTTTTTGCAAGGAGATCTTTTCAGCCCATCTCTACTAGCAGGGAAGGCAGGGCTGGGGAGGGAACAGCATGTTCTGGCCAGGGGTTGCTTAGCAAGCTCCTCTCCCTGCCCTGAGCAGCTGGCACTGAGGGGTGATCCAAGGGGCACCCAGTGCTTTCCTTTGACTCAGGCATCCTACAGGAAATGCTTTATGCTCCTCTGAAGTGCCAGGGACACTGACTCTAGGCAGCACAGCTTTCAGCAGCCTGCTTTGCTCTCTTTTCTCTGCCTATTCCTGGAGGCTGGAGAGCTCAGCTTTCCCTCCTCCATCCACCTAGGGCCAGAGCCAGAGGAAAACCTCTTACCACTGCACAGTGCCCTGTAGCACATCTGTGCACCTCTGCACACAAAGCCCTCCAGCACCGAGGGAGAAGCAATATTGACATGAAGCTGATGTCAGATGAGGATATAAGAGGGACTGAGATGTCCCTTCCCCCGGGTTTTACTTCAAAGTCTTTTCTTCTTTTTTTTAACCATGTTTGTAGACTGGTTTCCCAAGGATACAAGACTCGTGCAATTACACAGCCTGCCTCTGTGTTCCTGCATGTGAGTATGTTTGTATGACTGCCTGTCTCCTTATTAGTTCTCCTCCCCTTCCACCTCCCAATATATCTACACACACGTCAGCAAATGCCAACTGCATCTCAAACAGGAACACAATTCGCAAAAATAGTAAGTTTCCACCATTTCATGGAAACGTGTAACCAGGCTGAAGAAAGACAAAACAGCAGGGTGTGTTTTGTTAGCTTTCTTTCCAAATGATTTGATTGAAGGGCCATGTAGCACATTACGAGTCCACTCTGTGCAGATCCAGCAAAGCACAAACCACTGCTGGGGAAGGTCTGCTCCAGCCTTCCTCCTGCCAGCAGTGAGCCTGCAAGCATTCTTTCTGACACCTTGCTCTCTCCTGCACCAGCTGTTCACTGTGTGCCAAGAATGGTGAGAATGCTGTTCAGGACCCTCAACAATGCAGGAGAATGCTTCAAGTCCCTTCATTTATCAAACTTCCACTTACAATCCTGCTTCTCTTTCATCACTTCTCCCAAGCACGGAGCTGCTGTACATCCCAGTGCACATCTACAGCAGAGACACTCTGGACTTACCTAAAAGCTGAGGCTGAGGAGCCACAGGGTCTCATCTCATGGCTGATGACAGTGTTTTTACACATTACTTAACCTTAACATGTGTGAAGGCAGCATGCTCAGGGGAAAGACCTTTAACGTGTGTGGAAGGTTTTGCTGAGTGAGGCTCTCCGAGCTGCCTGCCACCATAAAAGCATTCCCCCTTGTTAGTGAACCATATCTCAGCCTTTTCAACACAGTTCTACAATTAGACCTCTGCAAAGCTCCAACCTTCCCAGCAGAACCAAATGAATTAACTTGAAAACACTTCCCAGCTTAAATTAATTGCACTGCAGTTTCCCAATTTGACATTGACCCTGTCTGTAAAATCCCCGGAGTACTTACTACTTAGTCATTAGGGGCTTCTGCCTGAATGAAGCAAGCCACTAATCCTACCAGGCCAAGTCTCTGCTCTCCTTCCCCACTCACTCACATGCATCTGTGTGGTCTTCAGGCACCCTAAAAAGCTGAACCAACTTCTAGTATAAGATCAGTACCTAAATCCTTGGTTCCTATGAATTTCTAGAATAAAAGTGAACCACAAAACCACCTTATTCATTTCCTATAGGTTTAACTGCTGTGTTTGAATTACCTGTATTTCCACAATGGAAACAGGGGCTCATCTCTAACCCTGAGTTCAAATCTGTCAGGGCTTTTGCATCCCACAGTATGCAAGCACAGAAAAGTTTTCCTTACCATAGCCTCCATGAGGATACCTGCATGTTCATTACTATTTAGATGATCTCTGTTTGGCATTGGGCTGCTGCACCTCTCTTTCCTGCAGGAGAGCCAGATGCTGCCAGAATTACAGGAGCTGTGAATCTCAATAAGGCTGATTCCCAGGTATGATGCTCTGCAGCCTGCCAGGAAGGACTGATGAAGGACTTATGATCTGACAGACACACAATCACAAACAAGAAACTCTTCAAAATCATACTAAATGTTTCTGCCTCCCTCGCACATTTTGGTAAAAATTATAGCACACAGGACCTTTTCAGACTATTCTCCTATTTTTAAATTATTACCCTTACAGGTCCAGGTGGCAAAAAGCAAACACCATGCTAGCTGGAGACAGACTGCCAAAGATCAGTTTAAACCTGCACAAACAAGAGGTGGACTACTAGAGGAAGCATTCACATCAGTCCATGTCTCTTGCTTAGGGTGCTTTAGCCAAATATAAGACATCTTGCATCAAGGAGAGGTGACTGAGGGAAATGTTGTGGGTTCCATCATATAAGAAGCTAAGGAGATCTCTGACAATGCCTCTGCCTGTTCCGCTTCTCAAGGATAGAAAAAAGCTCACCAAAAAGATGTCCTCTGGCTCTGGAAGCCCAACTGCAATTCACTGATTTGTGAGTAACCATTTGGTGCCTGTTCACAACCCCCATCAGGATCAATGGCTGGTGGGGAAGTGGCTCTGGACATGGCATAACCAGAGGAGCCTGCAGCAGAGTACTGCACCATCTGGGAAGCCTGTGTACAGCACAGCCAGAAGTCTGACCTTGCAGCCTCAAGAAAGATAGAAAAACCTCAAAACCAGGAATAAAAAAAACCCAATCAAACAAAAAACAACCCACAAATAAAGCAAAAAACACTTAAAATGCAAAAAGGTGCTTCACCCTGCCTGTGAGAGCCATCTCTCACCTATCTCTGGTATTGCTCTGCTCCCTTCTCAGCCACATTGGCTTCTCCAGTTATTATGCATACCAATGGAATGAACTTCAGCCATTTGTATTACTAGTTTTTAAATAACATCGCACTTTTCCAAAGTCAATTTTCCAGACGGCAGCTCAGGCCAGGGCTCCCCTCACCACCCACCCAAATATCATTGCACATTTCCTCGAAGTCTGCCTTTTTCAAAACACACTATTATTACAGTAATTTCTTCCCACCTTCTCAGAAACTCTTCAGAGCCCAACAATCAATACCATCAGTGTCACCTTCAGGTCTGCTTAAGGTGTCCCCACTGTCCCCACACAGCCCCTGAGCCATGCACCAGCCCTCAAAGCCAACCCTGTTTGCTTTTTCCCCAGAAATCTGCATTCTCCAGGCACAAAGCACAGGTGCCTCCAAATAAAACCAGAGCACTGAACTGTAGGTAGTATCTGCTGCAATTTAGTTGAACCTTTTTTGCCCACAAGCATCTCCCAGCTGCCTCCTGGACTCACAGTCATTGTCTTCCCTCCTCATAAGGGATATTACTTAGTTGCCATATCCCACATTTAAGCCACAAGTTGAGCTGTTCCCAGATTGTGTTTTTTTCTCATCTGACATCCAAGCTAAGCAACACCACAATTGTTACGTCAAAACACTTTGGTCATCTGTTCTTGGGGCAGTATTTCACTCAGTTTTGCAGTCACTTTGCTCAATTTCTTTAGCCCTTGTTTTACCCTTCTCCCAGCTAGAGACAGAGCTGAATTTGAACCCTCGTGTTTAAGTACTCCATTAGAAGGGACTGAACGAGGTCTTGCATGTGTATATGTTATGCACATTTACTACTTATCTTAGTATGTGCATTTACTGAAACAAAGCGGCTGCCACTCTCCAATGATAAAGTCTTCACTGATACAACACTGCTACTGAAATAACTGGGAGCTTTGACAAAATTAAGACTTTGCAGATTCATCCCACTGCTGACTGGCACATGCACAAATGCAGGAACATAATGAAACGTTCAAACTCACGGACACTCTACCAGAAGGCAACAATTTGATCTGTAATAACTGTGGCATACAAGGGCCATGCACATGCAAGTAATGCAAGGTACTTTTATGGTCCCTCCGTGACTTCCAACCTCCAGAGTCTACAGCACAGCCACATCCATGCCACTTGGCCTTCAGAAGGGGAAGTTTCCTCCCCACAGGTGTGAGGGAAGCAGTGCCAGGCAGCCTGCTGCTTCACTCTGATGTTGTTGCTTTGGTCTCTTGCCCATATAGAAAAAAGGGCTGGATCTCATTTTGTTTGAAAATGACTCTCTATTTTGGGCCACCCATGAAGTTGCCCAAATTCAAAACTCAGGAGTTTGCAGACTCCAGCTGAGCAAAAGGCAGGAAGAGAGAGTCATAAAACTGTGGTAGAGGAAGAAAAGACAGGGGAACATCAGTAGCTGCATTCTCAAGGAGGATGAAGGCATTGCAAAGCTTAAGAAACAGACCACCAGAGAACACAGTGATGGAGGCAAACGTGATAACCCAGCTGAACCACCGGAATGGAAGCTGAGATGCATGTCAGTCAGCTTTCCATTTAAACAGCTCCAGAAAGCATTTTGTGTACAGTCAGCTGGCACGCTCAGCACCAAGCACCCTGGTGTGTTTACTTTACACCTGATCTACACAGCACCTCTTTCTCAGCCAGATTCTACTTAAAGCCTTTGAAGAGATCCAGGTATGTGGCAAAGAGCCCTTGAAAAGTGGGATGTGATGATACACTGGGTGGGATGGCCTGCAAGTTAGGAGAAAACCCCCCCCCTGCCTCTGTAAACAACCCAAATAGTGAAACACTGAGCTTTGGCAAGGAAGTGCAGGGATCCCCTGGCTTCAAGAAGGATTGGTGTTCCCATGGAGTTCACTCCAAATCCATAAACTGTCTTGTGGCATACGGATGTTTATGTCCTCCTCCAAACCAACCCTGAACATGGTATACGTCTGGCATGGGTCAGCCTCCCCAGCCACAGCCCAGACAGCTGCTCTGCACCAAGTACAGCTCACACTGTACTCTGCTCATGCTGGACAGCATGCAACAGCTTTTACCTGGCCTTTGTCTATGGTATCTTGGAACCCCCAAATTTTCAAAGCAAAATGAAAGTTTTCAAAGCAGTCATTTAAGGGCATGTAAGTCCCCAAGCATAGGGTCTGGGAAAGGAGCTCATCAAGGGGGGCACTAAACCATCCCAGGAGCCCTAAGGTGAGAAGCAGTCAGTAGGTGGATTGCCCTGGAGTGCTGTAACTCACACTGCTCTCAGACAGACCACCACAACTGGAAAGCACTGTAACCACAGCCATCCCAGAGGCAAGGGGCAGGAGCCAAGGAGACAGTGGGGAACAACAGCCCCCAGAAGCTACATACTCCCTTTCATCAGTCCCCAGAACAAAGCACTACTGCACTGTTCCCCATCAGAAGCAACGGGCACCACACTTGGTCCATAAAGCTCCACTTCATTAGAGCCACTGTTGCCACATCTGTTAGTGTTTTAAAGCACATACATCTGGCTTAACTGAGCACTTGATTTTATCGGTGCTTTATCTCCATTTTCTGAACAGGCCTTGGGGAGAAGGCTTTGTGTTTGCTTCTTTTTTCATTCTTCCTTTTTAAATTTTTTTTCCACTGAAATCCCACCTGAAGCAGGAACAAAAGCCACTGTGACAGCTGCTCACAATCTCGGGGGCTGCTTTTAGGAAAGTCTCCTCTCTAGACAATAAACCCCATGGTAAATATTCTGGTTTATGTGCTTCAAAGCTACAGACTTCAACCTCACCAATCCTCCCTTTCCAATCTGTTTCCCCAGAAAAAAATCAGAACTAGTGGCAGAAGGTGGTGTAGTACATGTCAGGAAGAAAGAAAAAAAAATAATCTTGCTGCCCCTGCTGTATCTGAAACTTTGCCTCTGCCAAGTTACAACAAACAGGAAAAGCAGAATCAAAACACAGCCTCCACGTCCCCCTCCAACCACCCAGTGCAGGCTGTGCTGGTGCCAGCTACCACTCACAATCACACTGTGAGACTCCTCTGGCACATCCTTCCAGGTGGCCTGAACAACAGAAAAGCCCAGCTCAGGAAGCCTGCATTTGATGCATGCAGAGCTTGAATCCCTTCCAGGAAGTGCAAGGGTCCTTCATGCCCTCAGACTGAGGAGAGGTTACCTGAAATGCCCTTTGCCAGCTCCTGTATGTCTGTTTCCCTGTGAAACCAGAAGCCAGGCACATAGTAGCTGGGAACACAGAGGAGCATTGGCTGTAAAGTTGGCTATTTTCCCACTAAGCCACACCAAGTACTCTGCAACTGCTGAGAGAACAGGATTGGTGCCTCCTGGGGCAAGTAGTTTGGGCACCTTAACTGGCCTGTGACATCCTCACAGGGGGTCATGCCCAGCATCCTTCCACAGCTTTCAGGCCATGACATGGGATGGGCACCATCCCAGACAGTATTTCTTTCACTCCAGACTGAAGCTATGACTGCTCAGCTGGCCACCTGACTGTCATAAAGCACCAAATGCACACAAATACATTATGCTGCTTAATACCAACACAGACTGCAACCCACACAAGCGACCCAGGAGCTCTATACCTGCTAAAAGCAGGATGACCTGCTGAAATCAGGACTATTGCAGCTTCAGGGTAAGTGGCTGAAGTGATGCTTCATGACACCACCACACGTCACGGCTGTGACGCAGCAGTACCCACAATTTGTTTCATGCACCCAGAAGGAAGCTCCTCAGTTACACCACCACTCGCTTTTCATGCCCACCAGGTACCCTCCCCACCCCCACCAGCCATCTCCCAAGTGTCCCCTGACCTCAGCTCCTTGTTCTCCTGCCTGCCACATACAAAAGAATCCTCTTCAGCCAGTGTCACACCTTGCAAACTCTGTGGTTTTTCAACTCATCCAATGGAAGCAGGCATCAATGTTCTGCCTGACCCCCTCCTATGAGAATAAGATATTCAAAGCACTGTCAGCTCTCCCAGTGCTGTGTTCCAGTTTGATTTCATGCTGCAGTGCTGAGTCCAACCATCCTTTATCCCTGCTGCCTGGTATCTTTCCTCCAATGTCTAAACACAAAAGCCACCCTTGAAGCGAACGAAAAGCAAGGCGTACTAGTGGCAGCTGAATGAGCTCCCCTGGTCCTTCCTGTCCTAGTCCAACAAGACTTCAAACCCAGGAAAAGAAATATCTGAAGAGTGAAGTGAAAGAGTCAAAACGTAATTTAACTCTGCACTTCCTATCCCAAACTGGTTATGGATGTTCCTGTGCATTTGATAATTACTCAGGCACTCTTGTTTCACTAGAGAGGAAAACAGACCTGTCTTTAACAAGACAAACTCCTGGATTCCTTGGGAGAAATGCAGTGAGCAAATTACAGTCTCTAAACCTCTCCCTGCCCTCCTCTCTTCCTTCAGCACAGCTCATATGCACAAAGCAGAGACATCATTCTTATGAAAAAAAATCCCTCTTCAGTTGAACCCAGCTGGACTCTACCTGTGGGAACACCAGTTCAAGTTATTCTCAAAAGGACACCCCGTCTTCCAAAGTTAGGGAAGGCAGAGAATTTAGGTACTTTTGTACAACCTACACTGACCCCCCTCCAACCAAGACAGAGAGAGGGGACAGCAGATGGCTTCTGCAGCGTTGCTTCCCAGGGAAACAGGGAGCAGTCGGGGAATGAGCTGCTCCTCTGTGACCAGGAGCTGATATCAGGAAGACTGTAATGACTGCTTCTGGAAACCAATGACATAAGGACTTTCCAAGCCAGAGGCTGCACATGGATTATGACATTTCTTAGCCAGCCATACATCTGTGAATTTCTATACTTACTTTTAGATGCCATTTACATAACAAGGCCATTTCTAACTTCTTACAGGAGTGACCTTCATAGTTCAGTTCTGTGCCCTGCTTGATCTTTTCACAGAATGCCAAATGAAACTGAAAAATAGTGATCTTCTTGTTCCTGCTTCATAGCTTTCCCCTCAGCCCACAGGAACAAGTCAGCAGAAAGACCTAAACACCACAGAGCTGGCCTTTATACCCCATTGAGACAGATTTTGAAGACCCCTTAGCCAAGGGGTGACCTTCAGAATGCTAACTGCACCTGCTGTGTGCTATGCATGCCTCCAAAATCAACCACAGCCCTGGTGTGGGGCTGGGAGCCAGGACACCTCTTCTTTAAAAAGAAATAAAAATGCCCAGCCTTTTCACAACTACAGAAGGCTTTGGCATGAGCTAAGGGCACAGGAACAAAGCCAAAGCACATGGAAAACAGCAGCAGCAGTTCTTGCTGCTGCCTAAGCGGAGAGCTGGGACACCACCCTAGAGCAAGGAACTCACTGCAAGCTCCTGACAAGCTGCACAGGGTACCCTGACACAGAGACCCCTCCAGTGCCACCCCCAGTTCTGCCCTGATGGCCCCAGCCCATCCGCACTTGCTCTTGTCACACAGTGAAACGTTGGCTGAGGACCAATGAAAGCACCTTCTCATGAGATTTTTCAGGTTTCAAGGATATTGGTGTCTGGCACAGGCTAAAGTAATTAAGATGACTTCCAAGAGACAATCTGGCATTGATTAACCAGCTATTTACCACTGAACATTACAAGTTCCCACTCTAAAACTCTGCACCAGAACACTTGCTATTTCCTAATTGTTTTCTCCCTTGCTCCATTCCTGTGTCTCACAAAGCCCAGCTGTGGCCTCTCACACCACTTCTTCAGCCTCACCACGCTTTGCCTTGCTAAATAAACCATGATGGTGTCAGCCAGATTAAAGCTGAAAGGCTTCCTGAGGGTTAAAGGGAAAAGCATGTTGCTTTTGGCAAGCAGATAAATCCAGTTTTCACTGAACAGGTCTCAAGACGGACAGCCACAGCCACATGTGCTTGCAATCATCATATTTACATTTGAGTCTTCCTACTGAATACCAGTAGGAAGAATACCAGGGTAAAAAAAGCCTTGGGCTGATCTCATTTCTACCAGCTTCATTTGTCCCTACACAGCCACAGATCTCTTTGTCAAGTTCCTCCAGAACTGAGACATCCCTAACACTACAAGAGGTGAGTTAACAATTCATTTCACTACTACTCACTCCTACATCACTTAGCATGCCTGGAGGAGTAGCAAACAGGTAATGCTGGAGGGAAGCATTTGCAGTCAACAGGGAATAGTTATTGGTGGCATTTAAGAGCTCACAGGAAGAGTAATGCAAATTTTGCATTCAAAGACAGGATTTGTTAGATGACCAGAGAACGTAGAATGGGCATGTCCAGTTTCAGGGCACTTCCACACTCTCTCCATGTGTAATATCACCAGCTGCTATTTCGTCTCCTCTTTGAAAGGCAATTAGGAAGGTCCTCCATTCCCAGTGAGCTCCAAAGGAGCAAAATACACCCAGCCACTGCAGTATGTGGGTCCTTCCCTTCAAAGCTGTATCATCTCTGCTCCCAGTACCCCCACAGCAGCATGGGAGATGCATAGAAAGACAAGAAATCGGTGGGACAGGACTTTGCCTCTTTTGAGGTCTGCAGAATACTATGTAAATTGATGGGGCAATATAGATATTTATTATTTAAGGAGGTGTAAGAGAAGAGAACAGAAACTGCTTATCAATAATGAAAAGCAAATGAGAATAAAACCTGTGAAGATAATTCCACAAAAGCATCTTTATTGTTCCTAAAATATATAATGGAGCACCACAAAAGAAAGTAGGACAGATTGGTCAGGTAAGATACTAGAAAGGAAAAGGGCAACCAGGGAAAATTTGACTACACCTATAGTTAAGTCTAGGAAGACAAAAGGGAGTTAACAACTCTTATAAATATGCAGCTTTTACTGAGATGAAAACTACTGGATTAGACAAACATGGACAATCCAAATAATTAGCCACTGGTATAGTTTACGAAAGGGTTGTGATAATGTATCATGTTATGAGTGATTTTAAAGTCAAGATCAAATGTTTTTTATAGTGTTCTAGTCAAAATAGCCATTCACACAGCAAAAATCTGTGGTCTGAACTAGATGAGGAAGCAGGCTTGAGAATGGGACACTGTTCTTCTGGCAGTAAAGCTGTGAAAAATTAACCTGGGAGCATCACAGATGGATGCCCTAAAAGATGACCTGACACCATGTGGAATGATCCCTAAACCAAGAACCTCCACCAAAGAAAAGGGAAGTGCTCAGATCACACCTATTGCAGTGGAGCTGGGATGGAGGTCTCCACATAATGATTCCTTACAGAAGTGGCCTCAATCAGTTGCCACAATTGACAAGGTCAGCCTGAATCCTTAAATTGGACAGAAAATGGAGAAGCACCCATACAATGAAACAGCTCCAGAGACAGACAAAAGAACAAACTCTTAACAGAGCATCAGCTGGTGGAAAATGTGAGAAGTCAGAGAAGTCATCCAGACAAATTAACTTGGAAAATGGCAGAAGGCTGATGAATATTTGGCATCAAAACAGCCATCAGCCTCCCCATGATTTTCCCAGAATGAAACTGTAGAACGAGCCATAAATAGTCTGAAGTGCATCTTGCTCCTTTGCCCCAAAGGCAGCATGGCCATGCTGGGGGAGCTTGGAAGTGGAGAGATGCAAATGCTTAAAATCTAACCCTCACTGAGTCACAGGAATAAATCAGTCTAGAAAGGCCCACTGTAAGCTGGAGAAGAGCCTTTTGGAGGCCTTAAAGGCATGTGACACTTCTCAGATTCTCCCCTACCAGCTTTTGTTTCATTTGCAATTGAAGTATCAGAGCTGCCAGCTGTCCTTTTCTCTGTTTCTGTCAGGGCTGTTGGCCTCAGACAACACACCTGATACCTCCTCTTGAGCAACCAATTCTCCATCTCTGTTCCCAACTTTACCACATTATCTAGTCATTGGCATTGTATAAGGGCTTTGTTTTAAAGCCTTCCTCCGCTTACCTGTTGCAAATACTCACTTATTTCCCAAATCCCCTTTCATTTGAAGTTTAAGGTCACAAAGCACAGATTTCCACATTTCAGCTCCCCCCAAAGCTGGAGTAGTTTGGCTTGGCTGCAGAGTAAACTCTAGAGCCTAAAGAAAACAAACACATAGGACACTTCTGCTACTCTGAAATGCTGGGCAATAAAATCTCAGTAAATAAATAAATAGATGGAAACTTGCTTCAGGTCAGAGAATGTCATGCCACTTGGTTTGCTACAATTTAAAATAAAATCAATTTAAAAAACAGTCAGACCAGGGACCCACACCTAAAAAACAGTATTAACAACAACAAAACCATCTCTCCATTCCCTTTGAAAATTCAGTACAGTAAAACCTTTTGTGGAACAGGAATACTGCTTTAGCCTCAATCCAACTGTACTGTGAATTAAACCCCAAACTCTTTTGAGCACAATTTTATTTAGAATTTGGTCTTGATCATCATTTGGTCACACTGATCTTTAACAATCACTCTCCCATGACAAAACCTGCCTTCTGCCAAGCTGAAGGAGCATTAGCATGGCAGGGTCAGCACTATGTCCTGTGTATTGACAAAACCTGCTGGGCTCATCACGAGGAGAACTAAAACATTTTAGAAAATTCTTCATTTAAGGAAAAAAGTCCTCCCTGGGATTAGTGCAAGGGCCTCCTGAGCCACTGGACATGAGACTTGCCATCAGCCACATCACAGCAGCCTCCCTGGGAGCAGAAAACTATCTGCCTTGCCCTTGATATCACCTGGATGTCTCCTAGAAGACAGTGCTCCAGCCAGCAGAAGATGCCGGATTTTCTAGACAGATATTATTAGGGAGTTATGGTACGACGTCCTCGTGCCAACACTATTTTCTTGCTCACAGTGCTCTTTCCCTTCCCTTCTTTGTTTGCCTCCTGTAACTCAACAGAGAGCCAAGTCCTCCCCATGGCACGAGCTCCCACTCCTCTGGTGCTCTTCCCTGCACCTGTGCCTGCCTACATCCATTTTTCAGGCTCATGACTGCTGCTGAGGGCTTGCCAGCTGCTTCCAGGGGGTTAACACTTCCCTCCCGGTGGGACACTTCTCTGTGGGTACAAGGTGAGCCTGGGTGGTTTCTTCAAAGCAGGATGGAAGTCCCCCCTCACCCTGGAATCAATTAACACATGCAGGTCTTAGCTGTCCACTGGTGGGTTTCACTAGCAAAAGTCTCATTCATCAATGTATTCAGCCTGGTCTTTCACTGCCCATCCCAGCACCCTGTTCTATTCAGCTTTATCCCACTCCTGACCCTCTCAACCACCCACATCATTTATCCTAAAGAGTTTTTCTGAGCTTTCTCTCTTCATAGCAATGAGCCTAACAGTGCAACCACAAGTATTCAACATCTTCACACCTACAGTTTCTACTAGGGCTGGTGTCCTGCCCTCTGATGGATTTCAATCAATTTGATTCTTTGATTTTTAGTTCTTACCTCAGTTTCCAAAATTTCCATGTCCTCATCCCCTCTAACTGTATTTAACAATGAAGCAAAGTTTGGTTAATACTGGATCCATACCTACATCATCTTTGATCTTCCAGTTGGTCCTTGCTGCACAGCAGCTTCAAGTCTAATTTTATTTATGTAGCTGAGAAACCTGTTGCTATTTGTTTTAATTTCTTTTGCCAGACGTAACGCAGCATGACTTTTGGCAATTCTCACTTTATCCCTACCCTTCCTGACCTCTAAGACATTGCTTTTTTGCCAATTAGTCTTTTTTTCCATTCCTTGCAGACTCTCTGTTTATTCCCAACTATCCTTTTTAAGGTGGCTATTCACCAGCTTTCAGCAAGCACCCCTTTCCTGCCCTGTTTTCCTCCTCTGCTTGGGACCTCTGGTCCAGATAGTTTCTGCACCTCTGAATTAGAGGCTCTGTATCCTCTGCATTCACCATTCTCTGCCCAAATGACTTCACCCAACAGGCTTTTTTCATTTTTCAAAGTCTGCCCTTTCAAAGACAAGTATCCTAGTTCCAGATCTACTTTTGTTTAGGTTTCTATTTAATTTAAAAGGAATCAATTTTATGAGCACGAGGTCCAAGATTCCTCTGTACAATCAGGCCCTCTTAACATCAACACTAGTTACCAAAACAAAACCTAAAATAGCACCTCCATTTGCTGGTGCTCTATTTAATGAAAAAATCTGGGCTACCACATCCAGGCATATTTATGCTTTACCTTATTAATAAAATGTGTTTGCCAATGTGTATTCCTAGATATTAAGATACATTCCTAAGTTCCCACAGCAATATTATTTTGAAAACTTTTATCTTTCCAATAACACTACAGAGACATTTATCCACATGACCACTGCCAGCCCATAGAATTTCCTTCATTTTCTTAATTTTCATTTTTAATTCCACCTTCCCCACAAATGTTGCCTTTCTCGTCTTTACACAGCTATTAGCTAGGACAGCACCACTACCAGTCCATATAGGCTACGTGCCAGTGCTTCTGGTATCACCAATTCTGGGTCTTTGACTTCTGATCACAGCCACCCAGACCTTTCCTCCTTTCTGAAGACACTATCAAAGAAAAACACACCATCACAGAAAAACACCACCACAAAACCGCATCACTGCAGAACATTTAAGTCCACTAATTGTGGCCTCATCTTTGGTCTGTTTGAGATGGAGTCAGTAGTGTTGGCTCAACATGGGGGACTGTGAATGGACTTGTCATGGATGTCACAGGGCCTGGCACATTTCTTCATCAAAACCAATGTTTGCCAAAAAAGGGGAAATGCAAATGAAAAAGGATGAATTAGACTAAGACAAAAATGGATTCTGGTAGACTAAGAAAGTCTCAGTGCCCATTCTGTTACTGACTGTGGGACCAAAGAGTTTTGTTTTCAGCACTTTCTTTGTTCCTGATCCCACTCCAATTTTTGTGTGCTCTGTTTTACAGTGAAGTCCTTGAAAGCAACTAATGTGGCCCTGGCCATAATCTGCTTAAGGTAATTTATGGTGGTACAATACAGCTGACTTCAGGGAAGTCAATCCTGACACCAAGAAGGTCCCATGAACAGTCTCAGAGCCAAGTTCATGAACTAGGATTCAGGAGAATTGGATTCGTGCCCTCCTACCCTGTTTCTTGATCCTTAAGAGACCTTGAGGAAATAATTTTATCACTCTACCCAGCAATTCACATCTATAAAAAAGGGACCATAAAAATCCCATCCGTGACAGAATGACTGTTAGCATCAAGCCAGCAGATAGAAAAAAAATCCTTGTAACTATGGCAAGGACAGCCACATAACTAAAATGAATAGATATTTAGGTGCAAGTCGCTTGCTCTGATACTGACTGTGCTTTTAGTGCCACATAAACAATTCCCCTTTATTTTGTCATGCTATTATCACTGAACATACAGGCTTAAGTAAAAAGGGGCAGGGGATTGGGGGAAACTCCGATTTCTTCCTCTCTTTAGCCCTGCAAAGACTGGAGCCGTTCAGCAAAACCAAAAAAAAAAAAAAAAGATTGTGGTAATTACCTCACCTGCCTTGCTCCAAAAATTGCCTCTTCACACAAAACCTCATGCACTGCAGCTGCCCAAACTAAAACAACCCCAGACAATAATCCTGAACTGTGCATTTGACTTGATTTTTTTCCTCAGGCTATGCAGACTAAGCAAAACTGACCCGGTACAGAAATCTAGGAGATACAGACAACTGCCTCTGAATATTTACCCTGACCCAGCCCCCACTCTGGACCACACAGCAGGGTGGGTGGGGGGAACACAGATGTTTTCCCACAGCACCAAACACAATTCACCTCATTGTTACCTTCTTACCTGCTTAAAAGTTCCTATTCTTGCTTGGCATCAGGCACTATGATTACCAAGTCTGGCAGATGTTGGACACTCCTTAATTTGGAAATTTCAGGAAAGATTTGGGTGGACCTTTTTTTTTTCCTTCCTCCCTCCCTCATACAACAAGAATCAGCAATTTTGCAGAAGTGATTTGCATTTTCTCATATCAAAGAAGTGTACGTGCCAAAACACATGTGAGCCTAGGCATGTAAGAGGCAACAGTAGTCTCCAACTTGCCCTTGAGAAACGTCAGGCAGTAATAAGCTATTCAATCATAGGGAAAATGCTGCTCCCAGTCAGTGAACAGCTTCAGAAGGGCCAAGACTTGGTCCTGAAGGAACTGTAAGACCCTGGGAGCAAAGGTCTCCTAGAAGTGATAAATCTAACTCTTCACCTGAGCCACTGGATCAAATGCTATTGTTATCACTTAAAATCAGTGTGTCGACCTGAAGTCCCTCCAGGACAACAGAGTCCCAGTATACAATTTGCTCAACAGGCTAATTTAGAGATAATCTTGTCTCCTGAAGACTTTTTCATCAAAGAACAACACTCAGGCTCCAAGAGAAAGCGTAAGCACCCCTAATCTCACCGCTTCATGACTGAATTAGGTAATATAGATCTCCAGGTTCAGAAGCTAAAGCTGAGCTCCCTCAAATCCACCTGCTCCTGCTGAACCTCCTGAGGCCTGGTTGATTCAAAGGCTGCAAAAAGCAGCCACATGATGAAGTCCTCCAGCCCTGAGCCTTTGCTCTCCATAAATTCATCGCAGTTTATAAATTCTCTGAAATCAACACTGCACCATCACAATGCTTAGCCCTTGTTTGTTCCACAGTGAATAACATAACTCCAGTGTTGGGCAACTTGCAAAAATCAACACTGTCTGCTCCTCCCACCCTAAGGAATGCTCTTGCCTGCTCTCCATTGTATGGTGTGGATGGCCATGGGTTTGGAAGGAGGACAAAGCAAAGACAAAGGGACAATACAGCAGTTTAAGACAGCAGCCTGGTCTCTCACATTGTCATATCGCCTCAGCTGGTTATAATCTCCTCCACAAAATGAAATAACAAGCAAATGACTAATGACTGGAAGATGAGTGTGCCTTGCTGAGGCAACACAGCAGGGCAAAGGAGCCTTGCCAAGAGCAATGAGAATCTTATTTCAGTGCTTCCATGAATACAGCTGCCATTTACCTGTCCTCCCAGATCCCACCATGCCTTCAGAGGGCTGCTGCACTGACAAGGAAAACTCCTGTCCTCCTCTTGCACCAGTTAATGCCCCCAGATCACCTTAGTTGCTCTGAACCCATTTTCCCCTAATGAGCTAGGCCAGCCTGATGCCTGTCCCCACAGCTGTTCAGAAGCACCTATTAAGAGATCTCTCAAGCACCCAGAGAAAGCAGCATGAACACGATCAGCCAGGAAATCCCCAGATGGCCTAAGGGAAGGGAAAAAAGGCTGCATGATGCAACCTTGTGCTGAAGTAAACCTGCCCTAACCAGTTCCCATCCAGAGTAGTTTCTTCCCAGGGCAGATGAAATTCTTCCCTGAGACAGCTGCTTGCTCATGTGCAGATGTCCAGAGGCAGCTACCTCCTTGCCTTGTCTCCACCACTTATGCCACATCATCAATTACATTTAATGTTATTTCACTCCTTGCTTTGAGCAACAGCAGCTCTTGTTTCAGGTAAGGAACACACTTCCTCTTCTTTGTTTCCCCATCTCAGACCAAGCCTTCACTGTACCTTCTGAGAGCAACATTAACTTGTGACCCTGTTCTTCCTTAGCCTCTGATCAAAAAAAAAGCAGTAGTTCAAACCCATTCCAGCATCAAAATTCCCATATGGAACCTCTGGGGAGTGCACTTTCTGTGGCAGGTTAATCTGAACTTGAGGGTTGTGTTGTTCTGCATTATCAAGAAATGCTTGGAGAAAGGTAACTGGGCTCAGGGAGCTGAGGAAGGAATCAGGAAAGTCTGACAGACATAAACCTGCCATCAGCAGGGATGTAAGCAACAGCTTTCAGGAGGTTGCAAACAATAGGAAAGGCTAGACAAGCCAGAAAGGAACAATTGCATTAAAATGGCAAGATTTTGACCACAATTCTCTTGAACAGGGGGGAGGATGAGGCCAGATTTAAGTATCTTCTGCCCAAAATGACAATGGACTAGAGGCTTCTCCAGGGGGCAGAACAAGGAGGATGTCTATTCAGGGGACTGGCATGGATGAATTCTTTCCATTTGGATTTCCAACATCAAATTTGTAGTATTTTATGTACAAAAATTAAAAGCATCTCTGCCAATTTTCATTAAATGAGTAACAAATAGTTTGAAAGGCTCCAAAGATTATTATACCAGGCATGAGATGAAGGAAACATGGGAAATGTCACAACTCATGTTTAAAAAAACACTGAAAAAATCACCCATGGGACCTGGCTCCCACAGTCAGTCTACAGACACTGACAAGTGACTACACATTTGCTCACCACCAAATCTTGTCCAGCCTAGCATGGAAATACCCAGAGACACCGTTGGGCTGGAAAACCTACTGGAGCCAGACAGTACCTGTGTGGCACTGCCTCTGGTCAAGGCAGAGGAAGAAAAAGCACTTGACACATCCTAATGATGGTGCAGGACAAGCCAGTAAATCCTCAGTGACTGTCTCCCATCTAAGATACCTAAAGACCACAGGAGACATCAAACACAAGGTTCCCCTTCCAGTGTCCCCTGCTTTATCTCCATACACTCACTGTAAAGTGTGTGACCTTCATGAGGGGAGCAGAGACAATGCTCATCCCAGAGTAAGATCCAGAGAGGGAAAGAATACAGACATCTCTGCAACAGAGCCTCAGCAACTCTCATCTCCCAGATCCTGAAACAGTGATTAATTAGAAACATCTTTAAATCCCCAGCTGGGAAGGTGCCTGAAAAGAGACAAAACATAAGGATGATGATGATATTTGTAAGTGCTGTTACTTGTTATCGTCTCAAAATGTTGACAGCAGCTCTTAGCAAGCACGCACCAGTGAACAGCTTACATACGCAAATTCTCTCTTAAAAAGCATGTGTTTAACCCTCATCAGAGACAGCACTTCTCCATTCCACATGAAACCTCAGGAATTGCCAAAATGATTTAAAGCCCTAGCAAACAAGAGCCCTTGGAAGTGATAATCAACCCCCTCTTGCCCACACGTGACTCAAGGTCTGTTTCTCATGCTCTACAGTTTCCAGCTGGGACCCATCAGTAAGCTATCAATTGCCCCTTACATACAGATGAACAGGTAATTAGTTAAACGACCTAATTAATATTAATACACTTGAGTGATATAACTAACAAAGCTTGATTTTTAAGGAGTTTTATGTATCTTTCCTGAGAGTGTGCTTGTGAGTACATTGTTGGTTCTCTGATGTCTAACACTGGCTGAGTTTCTGCTTCAACCCATTAGGAGACATGAACAAGGTACAGTCCTACCACCCAGCAACTATTTCCATAAAAGCCATAGGAAACCAGTATCTTAGAGCTCAATCCCTCCACTGAATTTTCCGGTTCAAAAGTTTTTAGGGTAGCCATAGAGACAAAGATAATCCACACGTGCCCACACACAGGCTCGTTTGGAAGAAAGCCAGGCTCAAAATGGGACAGCCAGTGCATTGCTTTAAAACAAGAAAGAGAAGTCTTTACCGAGTGCAAGAGCCAAACAAGGACCATGCTTGCACTTTATTGCCCAGATGCCCTCTCAACAGAGTTAATATGGCATGGCATACTGTAGAGGTGTTAAAGGGGAAAGATCTGCACTTTGACTGCCATCAGATGCTCTGGATGCATGAAGTGTGCATTCACATGATAGGAATTTTAAAAAAGAAAGTAAGATTTGGAAGTTTAAAGGGGTGGGGGAGAGACAAAGAACGGGCACAGTGAATTCAGCCTTGTAAAACACATGCATGCACTCGCCTGCACCAAGCGGGGACATGGAGAGCTCTGGTGCCAGGTCCTGCAGCAGCACAGGGGATCCTGCCCTCCCCCTCCCCGGGGGCTCAGGCGGTGGCACAAACAAGCAGGGACAGACACGTCAGGGAGCAGCCCGCAGGGAAGCACAGAGCCAGTTGCTCACCTCGCAAAGCCTGCGGGCAAGGCTTGCTCACCGCCTGCCTCCAGCTGCTGCACAAGGGGAGCCAGGGGACACGGCCCCTGCGTGCTCAGTGCAGCACCCACAGCAGCCCCACACACGGGAATGGGATGTTCTGCTCCAGACACCATCCAGGCTTGGGGGTGTTCCCGCATCTCCATGACTCCAGCACATCACACACGGAGGAAACCCAAGGAGAGGGCCAGATCAAGCAGGAGAAATGAAGTTTGAATTCACTGAAAGTAATTTTAGGACCCAAACGAAATAGAGCAGGCCCAGGGGACCGTTCTGGCTGGCTGGGCTGGCCTCACCACAACTGAGGAATTCAGGAGTACCTTCTGCAGCAAAGAACTCCTTCCAACGCCAGTGTCTGCCAGTAGCAACATTTGCCCCTGTGCCCCATTACCCAGGGGACCATTGAACTAGTCAGTAATTCAAATATTTCACAAGTTTTCTGCTCTGTTCAGGTTGGGACAGATGTCAAGGAACATTGTCAAGGCAGATATATCCCTAAAAAATCTCCACCACACACTTCACACCCCCAGCCTGAACCCTTCAAAAAGTGAGAGAGGGAGAGGAAAGTAAAAAGTTGTGTCAGGATGGAGGACACAGCATGAAGGGTGCATGCACAGGCACATCACCAGTTCCTGGGAAAGAGGAGGGTGTTGCAACACAGCCCAGACCTGCTGCTTAGCAGCTGGGATTTAACACTTGTTGCAGCAAGAGAAATTAGTAACAGAAATCAGCACAGAGAAGGATGGGGGTGTCAGGTTCAACACAGGGCTGTACCAAGGGAGAGCAGCAAAAGTGATCTTTAAGGAAGTGTTGGTTGGGTTTGTTCTATTTTGTTTTATATTTGTCGTGAATAGTTCTTCATACTCCTGATCACAGTCCCAGGAGAGTATAGCCTCTCTTAGATCTTATTCCACCATTTTGGTGCATCTCCAAGGCATGAACACCCTGGAAACATGAAGAGCAAGTGAATTTTTATTATTTTCTCTGCTGGAGCTCTTAGGGATTTGAAAGAAAATGCTTTTGTTAATGGCAACAGCTAGCTTTATCAGCTGTAATTCCTACTACTGATCCAAACAGAATATTGAATGGGAGGAGTAAAATGAAAATCTGCATCCCATGAACATTTGTCTCACTAAATGTGCTGGTGCTGCCCAGCATCACCCACTGCATGGCTCCTTCAGTGCAAGACCACCCCACTGACCCATGCTCCCCTGGGGAGAGGGGAGGGGGCAACACCTGACAGTGAGGGTGAGACTTCAGGAGGTACACACCGTTTTTGCAGGATAACCCCATCCCCATAGTCCTGCTGCAGATCCCCTAAAAACACCAGGCTCTGCAGGGAGAATGAGTGGACAGCAAGACCCTTCCCTGCCATCCCACCTGGGTGCATGTGCATGAATTCCCTGATCTGAGAGCAGCAGTGGTGCAGGATTGCTCCCTACTCTTATCTCAAACCACAAGCTTTTATTTCTATTTTCTCTCCCCTGTCCAGCTGAGGAGGGGAGCCATAGAGCAGCTTTAGTGGGCACCTGGCATCCAGCCAGGACCAACCCACCACAGATGTGCAGCACACATAGGCTCCTCTTTAAAATTTAACCAGTGCCAGCAGCAGCTCAGGTTCCTGTTGCAGGTGGCAGAGCTCCCTACATCAGGATGAGCAGTGAACACCTCCAACCCACATCTAAAATTGTTTGAGAAAAATGAAACATTAGCTCAACTACCAACCATCTGAGCAGATACTCATGAAGTGAAGGCTCCTGAGATTTTCCCCAATACCTGTGCACTTCAGTCACACTTCAGGTTGTGACTGCAGAGGATCACTCAGTCCTCTGCTTCCAAGATTTCTTCCTGCAAGGAATGTGAACCATTTGGCTTTCCCACACAGATGAAGGGAGGAAAGCCAAGACACCAAGCAACCGCAGGCTCTCAGAAAAGAATTCATGATGAAAAATGATGGCTTTTCCTCTCAGAAGGTGTGACCTTAAACTGGGAAGAATCTAAGAACTTCACTGTGCACTGCTGCCCCGCACTCCATGGAGGGCTGCTGGATCAGGACTGTACCTACACATTAGAACTCTTGCTAAAGCATGTCAGTCAATGAAGAGACTCAGCAGGAGCCTAGCTGGGCTGGCGGACAAAAGGGAGGAGGCAGGGAAAAGCTGTGACAAATTGAAAATTCATTGTGGATTGCGTAACTGCATGAATAATTCCTTTCAAGCCAGAAGAGATTCCTGCAAAAGAGGTAGCTTGCTGCAGTCCCTTAGCTCCATTTAATGAAAGAACTACCAGACAGATGGGTGGTTTGGGTATTTGGTGTTTTTTGGTGGGGTTGTTTTAACAAAAAAAAACCCCAAAAAACAACAACAAAAAAAAAACCCACAAAAAACCACAAACAAAACAAACAAAAACAAAAAAACCCCACAAAAACAAAAACCCAAACAAACAAAAAAAACCAAAACAAACCACACCCAAAACCAAAATCAATTGCAAGATGCAGCTGATCTTCTATCAGCAGAGAAGAGCTGGTGGAACCAACCAAACAGGTGACATTAATAGATTTACCCACCCTGGTAGGACAAGAATTTGCTCGAAATGGCAAAGATTCTCATTCCCTTTTGATAGAGATGATTTTTCATTCATGAAAACAATAGAAGAGATGCTCATCGGGGGGGACAGAAGATATGAAAAATATTTTCTGTAACCACTGGGACTTATGAAAGCATCAGGAAAGAGGAATTGGTGAAAAGAAGAAAGGGACTGGAAAAAAGTCCCAACAATAAGATATACTTAAGTTACTGAGTGTCATACCCAGAAGCAGGGAAAACCCATATCTAAGATTATAGGATTCAAAGCTGGAACCACTCAGCTCAGGAAGAGTCCCAGTCCCATCCCCTGCATCTCTCAACTGCCATGGCAGGGTTAGGCTTTTTCTATATGCTAAATCAAATTCTGCAATAAACTCTTCTGGCCCTTCTTGTAACAAGCAATAGGACAAGAGAAAATACCCTTAAGGTGTAGCAGGGGAGGTTTGGATTGGATATCAGGAAAAATTTCTTCATGGAAAGGGTTATCAAACATCGGACTGGACTGCCCAGTGAAGTGGTGGCATTGCCACTGAAGCTATTTAAAAGATACGGCACTGCTGGGTTTACAGCTGAACTCAATGATCTCAAGGGCCTTTTCCAACCTAAATGATTCCAGGATTTTAGTGCAGAAAGTGCACCATTGCCCAAAGACAGCCAGGCATCTCAGGAGCAGTATTGCCAAAGAGTGCATCTTGGCCCTTAAGCACCCACACAGATGCCCTGATGTCTAATATTCCAGCTGAACCCATGCTGCAGCCTTCCTCTCAAAGTGGACACTAACATGGCCCTTTTTCCCCTATCTGGTCAGTGATTTTTACCAAACTTTGAAGATGAAAATCATTGGTCAGACCTCTGTACCACCCCACCAGCAGGGAGTTGGTCAATAGATCCAAAAACTAGTGGGAAAGAGAAAACCTTTATAGAAAGCTGACTAAAATTCATTCCGTCCTGTGGGATCTTTAGGAGCCAAGCCCACTAGCTTTGGAGCTCCGTCCTTGAATTCCACATATTTTACACTATTTGCCTAAAACCAGATTCCCAAGTCTCTGCCAAGCCCTCCTAATCTATCAGCTTTGAGGCCAGGACTGCAGCCCACTCCACAAGTTCCTCCTTTCTTCTGCACAGCCCCAGCTTCTCCTCCTCTTCCCTGAACACCACTCCCACTACTGCTCACTACCCATTTTTCTCCTTCACCTCAGTTCCCCTTTTCCCTCATGAACATCATGAGCTCTAACTCCCCACCTAGCCAATCTTAGGTCCCATTGTTTTTCAGTAGAGCCTGTGTATCTACCACAGGCTCCAGGACCAGACAGGAAGACCAGTAAAAAGGACAGGATGGCAGGCTGGGTGGTTTGTAGGCTGCTGCTTATTGGGAGGGTGGGAGAACACTGATCCCTTTTTCCCTGTTTGGGGATAGGGATATGTGAAAGGGGTTCAGGATTGACTCCTTCTCCAGCCCCTTCATTGGCATAAGCAGTTTGGCAGCTCAGTGCTTCACACCCACTCGGGGATGGCTCCGAGCACCCACATTCCTACCAGGAGATGTTGCTCCACATGTTCCCACACCAGCCCACTCCAGACAGTGCTCAGGTGGCAGAGCAAAGCCTCTGCATCCTCCTGTCCAGCTGAGCTGGGGTGTGAGCAGTGAATCCCACACCTGGCCCCCAGCTGGGGAGCAGCTGTGCTGCACAAGTGCTGACTCAGGCGTGAGCAACACCAGCACAAGGGCATCGCCTGCCCTTGGCATCCAGGGCCAGACAGCCGGCAGCCTCAGCCCAGAACACGCTCTGCCCTGGTGAATCACACACCAACCCCGGCAAGTTCTTTCAAGACCCATCAGTCACCAGAGGGGGAAAAAAATTACATGCACACAAAGTAATTAGAGGTGTAACCCTCTCCCCTCCCTCTGTGCAGGCTTAATGCTTCCTTTGTCCAGGCATGTTTGCCTTGCTAAGTCATGCTTCAGGACAACTTTCTTGACAGAAAACTAAAGTTAATTAATATTAAAAAAAGAAAGAAAGAAACAAAAAAAACCACACAGAAGCCCCTCAGCGCCCTCTAAGCACAGCTAAAATGGCCACCCTCTCAGCACAGCTCTCTACTCACACTGGGCCTTCTTGGAAACAGAGCACTGATCATGGCAATGACCCCTGCAAAAAAGCCAAGCTGCACACAACCAACTCAGGGCTGTCTCCAGTGATGGAGGGGTGGGAAACCAGCCAGTAGAGCAGATCAGAGACACAGCAATCCACCTCACTCACAGAACCCCAGCCCCAGTGACCATTTGCCTCCAGCTAATTCAAAACCTTCTCTGGCAGCTCAGTGGCACACATCCTGTGACCTGCTGTAGCTCTGCTACCCCATGCACCAGTAGCTCTAAGGAGTACATTACAGAGGAAGGAACACCAACTCCACAGATAGAGACATACTCTGCTCCCATCCCTCCTCACCTAAGCAGCTGAAACCACAGCAAAGTCACTTCCAGTTTATCACCTGCATTATCAAATGCTTCACCTCCATGGTGGAAGTTCCTCGTTACAGCACACACTGAGAAAAGCAGGTAGAAGTCTGCTTCAAACCTGCGCTCTCCAAGTGCAAAAATATCTCTTCCACATACTCCTCCAATTCACCCCAGACACACGTAAGCACTTCTGAGCCAGCTGGCTCAAGGGAGGTGGTGAAAGCACACATGCACACGCATGCTCACCAGCCAGCTCATTAAATCTAATTAGACAGTCTTCCTCAGGGAATTTTGAAATTCATATCCAGCAATTACTGTCCTGTTCTTTCCTCAACCCTCTGGACATGTGAGCATGATTATTCACCACATGAAAAATAAAAATTAATATGAAACTTCAGAGAGTTGCCATATATGCACATTATCAGAGGTGCACTGTAATTTAATCAGTGTTCCTGCTTAGAGATGAATATGGTGGCAGCAACACAGGGAAAGAACACTCAAGCCTCAGCTTTGGATCCAAATGTCTCCATGGAAGTGACAATATGGAGCCGTAAGTTTTCCCCAGTAACTTTATGAAAAATTTGTCCTGCTCACAGTCTGATGTGTAAGGCGCAAAGCCACACATGCACAAGACCATCATCAATCATAAAGGTAACTAAGCCGAAGTGCAAAGGGACTGATCCTTGATGGACTCAAGAAAAATGCAACAGTCATCTCTATGTGTGTTCAGAATAGGAAAATTGTAGTTTCATACCTGATATATCATATATAGGATGTAAGAGGGCTAAGCACTGAAGTGGAAGGTCCCATGCATTCCCTAAGGTGTTCCCCATCCCCAATTCTGCCAATGCTGCCAGCTCCACGGACATTCCCTCTGCTTACAGCAGATTTCTTTACAGCTTCTGCTTTACTGTATCAATTCATGACACAAAAAAAAAATTCCTCACCTGGCTTGTTTACACAGGGAAGCTTAATCTGAATTCACTTTCACAGTAGAGTAGTTAAATCACAGTATGCCAATTCGATACAGAGCATCCCTCCTTTAAGTTTGCCTTCTCATTTGCAAGGATAATGCTGCTCATTTTGAACAAGTAGCACTTCAACTCCCAGCAAATGTCTTGCATTGAAACTTCTATAGATAAAACTAATCCAGAGTATATACACATCATTAATTCCTGAGAGTCCCTCAGCTTCCAGACTCAGCAGCCTCTCGTCATGCCTAATCCAGCAAATCCCAGATGAGTTCAGTAAACTCCTGGTTATCTTGCTGATGTGAAAGCACACCAGGAGATGCCAAGAGCGTTGCTCCACTGCAGCAGCTTATAGAGGGTATTCAGGAGAAAAAATAAGCATCTATTCTGGAGCCCACCCTTTCACTGTTAAGTTTATTGTTAGGGTGATTTGTCACCCAGAACAGCTCTTCTGAAAGCAAAGAAATGCTGTCCATTTGAACATACATAAAATATTAAAAAATATTTATTTTACGCTGAAGGTGTCATTGTCTGGTCTGGTCTCTCCATGGCCAGGTCTGAACAACCAAGGCCAACCTTGGGACACTGTTGCTACATTTCTTTGATCCCAGCAGCAGTGGGAACTAGTTTTACCTTCAGAACCTACTTCCTTTCAGATGAGCTTTACAAATGTTTTTAACAAACAAGGATCAGAAACAACTTTAGACACACATGAACAAACCACTGAAAGCTGAAGAGCATTTGACACTCCAAAACCCAGCATGCAGCAATGCGGGAGGGTCTCACTTTAACCACGCCATATTCCACTCCTTCTAAGGGCAATACTGAGCTTCTCAGGACAAGGCCCTAACCTGAAGCCTGGGACCTCAGCTGATGTTTCTCACTGACAGAAGCTGAAACACTCTTCTTCAATGTATCATGAGTGCTCTGCCTCCAGCTCTCCACTCCCTGGTGACTTTGGATGAAGACCATCCCCAGACTCAGCACCCACAAACTGCATCACTACATTTGGCTGCAGAGTGAGGCACACTGGAGAAAAACATCTTACAGCAGTGTGTAGGGCAAAATAAAACTCCAGTCCTTCTCTCCAAAACCCTGCACAGGACCCACCTCACCAGCAGCAACAGCTGCACCCTGACCATGCTCAAGGCACAGCTTTACTTGATGCCACAGAGCCATCACCCTTGGGAACCTGAGAGCCAGCACAGCCCTTCTGCCACGGTGCAGCGGGATCATCCCATCCAGCCACATCAATGCACAGAGACATTTCAGTGCAAACAGAGGGTGCAAGTGGCTGTGTGTCTGTCTGGGCATGCAAACTGGTAATTTCATGTCAGCCGTTAAAGACAGAACACAGATGTGACAGCACAAAAGCCACCAAAATTATGTTCAACAAAAAAACTGCCATAATCCTCCTCAGATATACTTTGGGTCAAATCTAGCTGCAGGCAAGGATTATGGAAAGGCTCCCACTGGCTTTCTGGGAGCTGCATATGATCTTCATGTAGATGCACTTGCACAGGGCACAGCTAGTTCAGTGCAAGGTTGCTGCTGTTCAGTGAGTTTGCAAGCTCAGCTAGTGAAGCCAAAGGGTTTGCAATTTCCATAAAGCAAGTTTTTTCACCCTTGCTCTTTCAGGTCTTAAAGATGCACACAGAAATAAAAAAATAAAAGCCAACAAACAAAAATCCAACCACAGCACTAACAAAAAAAAATACACAAACCCTCCTACATTAAAGCACAAAAAATAATGGAATATAATGGACTAATACAACCATCATTTATATGGAAGAATGATGAATATTCATAGCATTTGCCTTTGTTTTGCTTGTTGATTAAGTATCTAACTTAGATTCTTACTGTTGACAGAATTGGAAGTCCTAAAATCTACAGCATGACAAGTATCTACCTAGGGTTAGTGCACACAGCTACCCTGACCAAGCTGTTCAGATCTAATTATTCTTCTAACGGTAGAATTTTGTCAGAGAAACTACAGTTTCAATTTTAAAAACATAAGCAATTACTGTGAACTGTAGCACACAAAGTTAGCTAATAGCTGTCAAAAAAAAAAAAATTCACCAGTAAGATCTTTCAGAAGATCAAGATTCCAGCAAGCTGATACAGCCAGTAAGTGACAGAAAGAAACTGTAAAAAAACCCCAAAAACACCAAACAGTTTTCTGTAATTTTTCTGACCTGACATTAGATGACTTTTTGTTACTCACAATCAGAAACAGCAGTGACATACTTCCAACTTTTTTCCATTTTAGTCTGAAAATTGTGAATTGTAGTAAAGACTTTATTAAAAAGGAGAAGCTGTAAAAATTGAGACATAATGCAACTAAATGCTTAGCTATATTACAAAACTGGCTTTTCTCTGTAAAAGCGTTGTTTCAGCAAGAAAAATAAAAGATAATAAGACATTTATTCTGGCGACTGGAAAATACAGATGTTAGTCCTAGATCATATCCTGTTACAAACAAAAGCTAAGGGAGGGGAAGAACTTTTAAAAAGCATTGGAGTCACAACAGCTTTTTCACAGAGACAGAGAGAAGCAACTTGAATATAAATAAGTGTCCAAAATAGGTCAGCACTCTTTTCTTGGCCACTGAAGTCTGATACTTTTCACTTGAGGTTATCCTGGACGGTGGTGGCACACACACTGCAGGGACAGAGGCTGAGGCCAGACACGGCTCTGAGCTCGGTGGGAGTCGCAGCGTCCCAGCACAGCCCTGCAGTGAGCACTGCCCGGCACTGCCCGGCACTGCCCAGCACTGCCCAGCACCACCAGTGCTTTGTGGCAGTACCTGCATTCCCCTGACTGTACTTCTTTCCAACCTGACCTCACCCCCCTTCCAGGAGTCAGGAAATGCTCCCTGTCCACAGTTTTGACCTGATCAAGCATGAAGTGTGGTAAGAGAAAGGGTGTTTTCCACAGCCCCTACAAAGACCCACCAGCTCCACACATTCAGCCCTGAGCATCCCTGCACTGCCTGGCAGGAAGCTGCTCTCTGGGCCAGGACAGGATTGGGCCCTGCACCACCCAGCTCTGGTGTGTGGGCAAAGCCACTGCCTTCCCACCAAAGGTTACAGTCCCTTAAAGCAATGCAGAAAGCAGTTTTAGACCCAAAAATCAAACCAGGAGGAGCAGAGCATGCACCTCAGCTGCGCTGCCACTGCTTCCATGGGGAAGCTGGTATAGGAGCATCAGGCTGCAGAAGAGCCACAGGTTCTGTCTCCTTTTTTAAGGGAAAAAAAAAACGAACAAGTTATTTCTACAGCACTGAGAGGCAAGCCTGCCAGTCCAGCCTCGGCAGCATTCCTGTCTAGCTCGGCTTGTTTACCACCAATAAAAAGCCCATTAGTTGCACAATGCGCCTGTTTAAAATAACTCAAAAAAAATCATCACTGGCAAATTAGTAAGACATTAGGACACGCAGACACCTCAGCATGGTGTTATGGAAACCACAGAGGAGTCAGACTTCCCCCAGAAGCTTTTCCCAAGGAAGAGAATTCCAAAGATTTCTCTCCCTCTGAGTGGGCCCATCTAACTTTGAAGGGCTCAGGACCAAAACGCAGCAGTCACCCAGTCAACTGACCCAGGGTTTCCAACCAAGTGACTTCCTGAAAAAGTAAATTTACCAGGCTCAAATGCTGCTGGTTTACACTAATGAGAGCAACAAGGTTCCCCCTCACACAGGGACAGCCAGCACAGAAGGCTGCAATGGTTCGAGGCATCCCCAAAACTTCACACCCCTGACCAGGGTCTGATCCAGCATCAGCAACAGGTGCTGACTCAGCACACTCCCCTCCCCAGCCATCAAGAACCCTGCTTTAAAAGCACTGCTCACGTAAAGGCAAAAGGAGGCATGGGGTGAATCAAAAGCTGTGCTCCTTTAAGGACTAGTCACATAATTGCTAAATAAAAAGCAACCAGCTCCCAGCCCAGCCCCTGACCATTCTGCAACACAAACACAAAATCTATCATTGCTACCTGCCACACACATTGCTCTCCAGCTAAGCCCACAGCAGCACAGCTCAGACCTTGCAGGCAGGGCTTACAATGCCTCTTCTCACCACTGCCTCCAAGTTTGTGCAATTCAGGGGTCACTCCAGAACTAACCCCAGGGTTCAGGCAGTGCAAGGAGTGGAGGCCTGCCTAGCTTCTCACATGCCTCTTCAAGCACCCAAAACCCAGGACACAAGGGTGAAGGTAGAGTAAGTTCAGGAAGGTACTGCCCTGTGGATTTTAGCAAGAAGAGCTGAGGATTTTTACAGTATTGTCTCCCTCTCAGCAAACTCTTCTAAATGCTGAGCAACCCCAGGAGCTGCTTTAAACTCAAGAGTTTAAAACTGCTTTTCCTCCTGAGTCCAGCCAATTTACAGAGAGGCTGCCCAGGGGAATAGCCCAAATCCATAGCATCGCCACCAACCATTAACTAGCTAGGGAAAACCTGAAGACACCACTTTGCAAGGTTGTAACCTTATTCCCTGTCCCTCCACAGAGCAGTGGGGTGTCTGTGACTCCTCTGCAGTTTCTGCCTTTCCTCCGTGTGAGCACCTGTGTGAGCCTGGCCATCCCTCTCCTCAGCCCCTCAAGAAGCAGCTCCTTTGGGAGCATGCCAAGCAGAGATATGTGTCAAGGACACTGCATTTGTGAAACAGGATAAGGATTCCCTTCTGCTGACAAGGGGATAAGAGGGGATTTCAAGAACAGCTGCAAATATCCAAAGTGGTGATTTAACTTTTCCCAACAGAAAACTTTCTCTTCCCATGCCCACAAAAAGAGAGAATGTGTTTTTCACATAATGCACTCACAATCTTCCAGATTTGTATGAATGAAAATGGGGTCACGCAAGCAGATGAACAAGCACTGAGCCAAAGCCTGGGTGGAAGTATAATCTCTGGATATAAGAAACAAAAGCATCCATCACCACAGAGGTTGCCCAGTATCTGCATCACCTATGTGACAAAAAATGCTGCTACAGAGCCCTGAACATCAAAAATTCCCAGGCAAGACCCAAATGCCACATCAGAAATACTCCCCATCTCCAGACTGGAGGGCAACAGCAAACTGACATCCAGGAGAAGAAGAGCTCCTCTCAGCTCAGGAAGGAGAACTAACAACCAAATCTCCTCCCACCTAACATATAAATTCAATTGGGACTTGATGAAGACAACAGAGTAAGAACTAAAAATAAATTAATACCCAGGGTTTTGGCTGGGATGAGAAAGATGCTCAGTGATCAACTGTGATCACCTCCATCTGAAAATGCGTGGGAATCACATCCCTCTCAGGGTCTCTGTTTCTGAAACCTTATGATTTTAAAGCTGCACTCAGGAACAGTTTTCCTATTGCCAACAAGCCCCTTCCACAATGGCTAAACTAGTAATGTCAGCAAGATTACAGGAAGATAGAGCTTAACCTATTGAAGTTCCTACCAGATACATTTTTTGACAAATAACAAAGAAGGGTGCTTAAAACCAGATACCACAGTGGCCAGCGACCCACTCTGCCCATCCCTACTGCATCTAATGCATCCAAAAGTTTTGAGGGAGAGAGCAGGAGAGGTGACTCCACTCCAGCAGATCTCACACCAGGTAAGAGTATCACAATTGCCTGTGTCCTGGTGCTGCCAGGCAGCATGCCAGCACAAACAGCATGCAGGTGCTCCAGCTGCTTCGACAGCATCACAGCCACATCCGTGGGATGGATCCAGGCCATGCCCTGCCAGCTGAGCCACACACGAACATCTCTGGTACTCATGGCCATGGAAACTGAGCTTCAGTTTGCCCTTGTCAGGCTGGTTTGGGGTGCAGGGAGGTGGGTGGGGGTGCAATCCCCAGGAGTCTGCAATAAAGGAGATCTGTGTGGCTGGTGAGTGTGAGGTCTCCTGGGAACAGCCCTTTTACTGGGCTCCAGATGCTGTGGAGTGATTGCTTATATGAAGGCGGGGGAGGCCTCTTTACTGTTTCTCATTTCCTCTTTTTTTTGCTTCCCCCCCCCCATTTCCTGGTTTTGTTCAGAAGCACAAGAGAGTCATTCATCATTTTTCTTCCAGCACAAGGAGCGCTCTCACCTCCCCCTCACCCCTAAATCCCTCCCCACCAGGAAAGGGCACACGTTCTCCAGCCAAAAAGGCTCACAGCAGGGAAGGCAAAGCTCCCCAGCTCCTGCAAGCAGCTCCAGCACAAAGGGCCACATTCTCAGCTGGGTTCGGTGGGTGCCAGCCCCCAAAGGGGGAAGGCCAGAACTCAGCAGCAGCAGAAATGCTAAGTCAGAGAACGGATATCAGCGGAGGAGGAGAGCGATTTGCACTGGCTGGAATTATGATGCAAAGCAGAGAGGAATTGCATGCTGAGACGACAGACAGCACCTCAGGTAACTGGAGAAAAAGAGCCAAGACATAAAGGTCCACATATGTCTCAGCCCACATGCAATAATGGTCATTCAACTCACTGAAACCTCAGAAAACCTTCCTTGTGGACTTGCCCACCCCCCCACCCTTTGGGAAAGTGGATCAGCACTGGTCCAAGTGCAGTCCAGGTACTGGATTGGCATCACTTTACAAGCCACCAGCCCAGGTTTCCAGGGGCTTCCAGGAAAGCCCTGTTCAGTTTGCAGTAGGGGAGAAAGAGGGTGGTTATAGATGCAGACATGTAACCCATCCAGAGGGTTTACACCACCCCCAGGAAAACTTCATTGGAGGACGCTGCTCCAAAGTCCACTTTGGTTCTCAAGTCACACTGCTCTTTCCACAGCTTCTTGATGGCTTCTCCTTGTCCTGCCTTGGAGAGAGAGTGCCAGGATGAAAACATCTCAGTACAGCTATAACAGAGGATCTCTCTCAGAATGCACTTAAGAAAGAGAGCAAGTAGCAAAACCCCAAATTCTTGCACACATTTTTATAAAGGAGCTGTGCATTTTCATGAAAAGCAGGACAGGGCAAACACCTGGGGTCTGTTTGGGGCTGTTTGGTTTGGCTGATGACCTGGAAAAAAAAAGGAACTAAAACCGGACATACAGAAAACATTCCAGGTTTTGGTTTTGTTTCGGTTTAATCACAGCAGTAACAGCAATCAAGTCAAAAAGGCTGGCTTATGGTCAAACCCAAGGCTTCTTTTTGGTCCTTTTAGGAGGAAAAGAAATAGAAGATTGTGGTCGGTTCTGGGGCCAGCTGGGTGGAGGGAGCCTGTGTGCCAGCAGCTCCACCAAGGAGGTATGTTTATGGCCCAATTTCAGCAAGAACTGGAAGAGCAATGACAACACAAGCCACCAAGAGCCTGGCCATTTGGGACTAAAGTCTTCCACACCCACTGAACCAGAGATCCCACTGGCTTCTGCAGATGCTGCTCAGGAGGTTCACTGAGCCCAGAGGGATCACTGTGCTCCTCCAGGCTCTCCCCTAAACACCACCAGCTGCTTGTGCCAACTGAAATGTTAGCGTTTTGCAAAACCCATGTGTCATAGTATGGGAGGCCAGACAGCCTGGGTTCACCTCTCAAGCACAGGAAAAATTTGGGGTGACTTTTCACACATCCTGGGTCACCGGTGGCATGTTCTTTGGCATTGCTTTTGAGAGTGTGGATGTTCATTCCCTTTTGTTTCTTTCAAGACATTCAAGTGGTGAACTTCTTTAGCTGCTGATCTCCCTAAATATCTTTGCAAGCTTGTTTTGAGGTTTATTTGTCCTCCCAAGGAGAAAAGTCAGTATTTCAAAGTTACCAGAATAAAAACTTAGTTTTACCTTTTGTGGTTTTTTTCAAATGGTTTGGCAGCCAAACCAAAAGCATCAGTCGCAAGCAGGAACCAACACATGGATTCCTTCATACTTCAAACCCAGAGTGTCACCTCCACAGCTCCCAGACATGCTTGTGCAGAGCTCTGCCCTGACCCTCCCAACCTGGCAGGAGCACTCCTTGACAGCTCTTCTTGCTGAATCAATGAATGGCAGGTTTCAGCAGGTCTTCACTGAGCCAGACAGGTCACAATAATCCTGGCTAGCAACCTGCTGAAAATATGCAAAGTAAATATGAGACCAAGCATGGGGAGAGAATACGAGGCTGGCAGAAGCACAGCAAGAACACAAGAGGAAGAAAGAAAGCACAGCACCTTATAGCAGGAAAATAATGAACTTGTTGACCAAAAAAAAAAAGATGCAATGGGAAAAAAGTACAGGGTTCTAGAGAAAAAAAAAAAGCAAAGGAAGAGGGCAAGATAGACGGGGAAGAGCATGCTGCCCTGAATGCACATGGTCAGCATGGGTATAATGATGCATATTTTCTTCTTGGCACTAAGAGGATCCCAGAGGGCCCACAAAAGCCTTTTGCAAGTCAAAGGACCAAGCTCTTGACTAGTCCCAGGTGGAGCAGCTGCTGAGTCATTCCTTACCCATCAGGCTCTCATCGCACAAAAAATCCAGACTTCTGCTATTGCAAAGAGTATTAAAAGAAATTTTTAAAATCCCAGGGAATTTTGCATTGGAGCCTTTTCAGTGTTTTCCCCACCCTGGCATCTTCAAACTAGGCAACACGTGGCACAGTCATCGTTTTTGTAGTGCTCATCACTGAAGCAACTTGCAAGCTGTTAAGTCTAAGGAACTTACTGTCCTAAGGTACAGTCCCATTACTGAATCTTCCAGGACCAAAGGATAAGCACGCCCAAGAACAACACACTCAGCTGTACCTGCCTCAGTTTCCTTGACTCCCAGGTGGAACTTTTACTGTGCAGCAGAGGCCAAACAGCCAGTCTGTGCCTGGGGGCTGCAGAACCACAGCCGGGGAGGAATGAGATTAATTACATGAATAACAAAAAGCCGGATGCCAGCCACCAGCCCCCACCCCACACAGCTCAGCGGGATGCAGAAGGGAAGCAAGCAGCTCAAAACCCAGAAGAGCTCCCAAATGAGGCCAGTCTTATCCTATTCCAGCTACAGACCTGCATCTTGGCCTTCACAAGGGCCAAGAAAAGCCCTGCACATTTTCTTTAGAAAGAAGCACAACAGTGAAAAGCCCCCAGTAGGAGAGTTTTCCTTTCAGTCTGACCTGGACCGTCCTGTGCATCCGCCACGAGGGCACAGCCACCGGGAGCCAGCTCGCCCGCTCGGGGAGGAGAAAAGGGAAGTTAATTTTTGCAGCCAAAAGAAAATAGGGAATTCTTTTCAGATGGCAGGAATGTAACCGTGACATTTAGTCACTTGCTATTTCTGCTTCCCGGCTGTGTCTCTCCACAGGAAAGCCCCTGGACAGAAGCACCCTCCAGGCAGCATTGCAATGTATGTGTGCTCAAACTCTGGTGTCTAATCCCACTCCTGCCGCCCCCGGTCCTTGGGAAACGGGCAGTTTTGGGGAGATTCTGTCTCACCCACCCTGTGCCTTGGCTGCCTTAAACAGATGCATATGTCTGGGGAAAGGGCAAATGGGCAATTCTGGCCCAGGGCTGCTCAGGGTCTGACCCCAGCTGAGAACAGCAGAGCTCCACTCTCTCCAGGACGACAGCCAGGAGAGGATGGCAGCACTGCCCTGCATCGGCTCCTGTGCTGGGTTCAGAGCCGAGGGGAACCAACACCACCTCTCCACCTCTGAAATGCAGCCGTTAACCACTGTCACAATGGAGAAATCACATTTGCTCCAGGTTGATCTGTGATGATTGGCGACCCTATCCGATGGCTTTGAAGCACCCCCAGCCTAACTCCACCACGGGAGCAGCCTGATCTGTGCTGTCCTAGTCCCTACCAGGCTGTGACTACGTGTCCTCCAGGCATCGTGCATGCTTCCACAATTGGAGAAAGGAGAGCAGCCCAGCTGGGGTTATTCCAGTACAGGGCAGGCTGCACACCTTGCAGAAGCCCCAGGTACTGGTGTCAGGCAGTCAGCCCGGCTCAGGTCACGATTTCAGGGATTTCCAAAGCTCAGCCCAGTGTGCCGGCTGTTCAGAGATACCTTTGTCGCTGTCTGACCGCAGTAATTGCAGCCTTGCACTGCAGGCTCTTTCTGCCACACAATTAAGAAGTCCTATCCATCCACAGCTATTTCTTGGGCAAAACTTTGGTAACTTCCCTCATCTGATGGGAGTCCACTGCTTCAGCAGCGGAGTTGCAAAATCTTAATACAGGCGGCACACAGGTTGTCAGGATGTGGTTTGTATGGCAGTGGGCAGCCCATAATGAGGTGTAAACATTCCCGCAGGAGCATTCACACCACTCAACACTGAGCTTGATATCAGTCTCAAACATGATGATGATGGAAGACAAGCAAGATACATAATTTAACTGCCAAAAATGCCATTTCATCACAGGATGCCTTGGAGGGGATGTGCATTCAGTTGACTATACACACGTAGGCAGGGAAAAGCAAAAGAGAAGAACTGGAAAGAAATGCACAGCAAAACACAGACTCAGTTAAATATTTATGGGGGCCACTGCATTTCAATTACAAGCAGTTTTTTAGGTCAGCTGAGACATTTTAGTTCTGCTAGGGCAGATCAGCTCCAGGGGACAGAACACAGCTGACTACGCCAAGCCGGAGGCTCAACCCTCCTAGCACACCCCGTAACCAAGGATAAAAACAGATCTGGGCAGGGCTGTGCTTCCACTGGGCACAGCCCAAGTGATGGGACCTCCCTTCTCCCCACAGCTGAAGCCTCAAGACACAGGACTGATGTACACAGACATCACTGGGGGTTTGCCTCTCCCAGCACTTGAAGCACCACTGCTGGAAGTCAGGGCAGCTCACCAAATAAAGAAGATACCTCTGTGAGCAACCAGCAGACCAGGCTGTGCTTTGGAAATCCCTGAAGTCGTGGGCTGAGCGGATTCAGCAGCATGATGGGTTTCCATAGCACTGTTCTCACCTCGTAAGGCTCACTCCATACTCTTTTCATAAATTGCCAATTTGTGCACTGCTGGCTATCACCTAAGGCCAGCTTATGAATGTGACAGACATTTGGCCAGGTTCACCTACTGCCCCGTTATATCTGCACTGCCCAAGCACGTTCAGTGTGGTCAGAATTTGCAAAGGTCAGTCTCAGCATGTGCAGGACCAGCCTAATGGCCAGGAGTAAGGTAACAAATCCTTGAAACCAGCATGATTAAAAAAAATAAACAGAAAAACAGAGGAAAGCAGTGACTAAAATCTACAACAAACATTACTAGAGCAACAGAAGCTTTCCAGCCATCTGAGATTAGAAGAATCTATGTCTGCATTTGCATTTTTTACTCTTTGTACAGAGCACATTTTGTTAACACTGGGAATTTTGCGTTTCAGTCCTTGTTAGCTCATTTGGCCATTGTCCAGGATGAGGGTCGCAATTCTCAAGAGGACTGAGCAGCAACCAAACCACTCCATGCCATGGAGTCTGCAGGAACTTTTCCACCTCACTGGTCAGCTTTCTCATGTCAAACTCACTTCATCCAAAAAAAACCAAGTCAAGCCTGGGTCACAAAGGTGGGGCTGAGCAGAAAGGAGGGGTCAGACTCAAAATAACAACCCCTGTCCCACCACAAGTGTCTGAAGCAATGTTCATAAAGCAAACACTAGAATGACCAGCAAGCAGTACACCTGCCTTTACCAGCAGGGCAGATCTCAAGACAACATCAGCACTTCTAAAAAGGGATTAAAATAAAAGCACACTGAGTCCATGGACAACATTTGTTTAAAAGCCATGTGAGAGGTGGTAAATTTCTGCAGGTTGACCCCCCACAAACGTAAGCAAGGGAATGTTATCAGCTCTGGGCTCCCAAAATATTTACTCAGTCTAATATTACTCTGACTGTGCTCAATCAAACATTTCCAGAGTCCCATGCCACCATAGCTCAAGTGCACAGCACCCTTTCATAGAGATACTTCCAAGTACTTCACTACCATAAAAGCCAGCAGTGTCCTTGCAAGGTAGGAAACTCATTCTAATGAAGAGAGGAGGCTGAAAGTGTGCAGCCTTCACTGTACAACATCCAAGGGTCAGATATGAATACTGCATCAAACTGATATTGTGGGAGAAATTACGAAGCCTAGATGAACAGTTTAAACTGAGCAGGGAACAAGAGGCTGTGAGAAGACTGCCTCGTGGAGCAGGCTGGAGTGTTTAAGTGGCTGCAATTGGTCTAAAACTCAGGTTTAGATCTCACCTGGCCAAAAGCTAGAGCTTGGGAAGCACATCTGGTGGAGGATGTCAGTATACTCTGTGTGTTTCCTCACAAAGGCTTGGAATACCAGTTCTTATTTTTAGTACTGTTTCCATTTCTTCATGTAATGAGTTCAGTGTTTCAGGCAGCCCTAGAGGAGCAGGAAGGACAAGTCCTGTAATAAAACTAATTAATTCATGTGGAATTTCTTGCCACTATTGTGAAAGTGGACAAATTCCTCACTTCTGAAAAGCTGCCCAAGTGGCCATTAATCTGGCTGTGGTCACAAGCAGGATTCCTGTGGCCTTCTGCAACACTCAACCAGCCCCCGGGACAGAGCCTGTAGAAACCAAAGTGGATGTTGTTATTTCCTCACACCGACTCCCACAGCCCAAGTTTTACTAGACAAGATAGTTGCTTCAGAGGGCTCCATGCCAAATTCCTCCCCGTGCCCACAGACCAACCACCTCAGTTATGTGCAGAAAGGTCTAGACCTTCCTAGACCTCCAAAGTCAGCCCAAAACAGGCATTTTGACTTTATTCAAAGCTCTGTAGACCAGTTACTTGCCACCTGCCCAGTCTTGGCCATGCTCTCAGAAGACATCAGAAGTTGTATTCCCAGCACCCAGCTGGGTGTGCGAGGAAATTGAGCTTTACGGGTCCCATCTGCAGGTAGTGGGAAGCTGGGCTCCTCTGCAGAGAAATTCTGGGCAAGAATCTAATCAACCAAAATCCCTCAATAATGCACAAGAATTAATGGAATCTGAAAGCTTGGGGTGACAGGGTCTGTGGGGTCTGGCAAGGAAAAAACAGAGAGAATACACTGATTTTAGTTACTAAAATCAACAACAACAAAATGACTCAGAATTCCCACAGTGAGCTGACCTGTAAGAAGGCACCATTTTGCCAGAGCCTCACTTTTCTCTCCCAGTTCCAGAGTGCTCTTTAAATTCAGTGACGGATTGGTGGGCTAGCCTCTAATTAGTACCTGTACTGCTGACCCAGCATCCTGTCCCAGGAATGGCAATATTCCCTAAACACCACTAGAAAACCAGATCTTCTGCTCCAAACAATCTCTTAATGGTCTGTAACAACCTGGATTTCTGCCTAAACAAAATCCTGCCCAAACCATCCCTGCAGAAGCCGTGGAAGCAGTGCTGTTCATTATGGCCAAAAGAAGAGGCACCCTACCATAGCCAGCCCTTGCTCTAGGCCTTCTCATCCCAGTTTACATCTTGGCAGATTATTTACTTGTTCATTCACACCACAGTCAGATGAAGATGGTCCAGCAGTGGTTTCACTGTAATTCTATTTATGAAGCTCAGATGAAGTTCAGACAAAAAGAAAGGGCCCTCTACACATAACAGACCATATCAAAAATCATGGCCCTTAGTTAGTGGGGGGTACTATGCTAGAAGAATGACTGTTGGAGCCCAGTAGTTCAGAGTGAAAAGGTTCCAGAATATTGTCCTTGATCCTCTGGACTAAGAGATGCCTTTTCAGAGCCTGGGACAGAGCCTGAAACAGTTCTTCCAACCTTCAGAAAACACTGTTAAGACTCATAGTGCCATCACTCAGCATTTTCCTCACACTGGTTCAGCTGTAAAGCTAGAATAGCAAAGCAGCTATTGAGGGAAGGGTGGATTGCAGCACCCCTGAACAGTGTCCCCAAGTAGCAAGATAAGATTCAACAACACAACTGGAATTTGTTTTTAGCACAGGCACTGCAGAGTGAGTAAGGAGGATGAGGAGGAACTAAGAACAGCCACGGAAAGTCCCAGGGCTGTTGGGTCAGCTTCACTGCAAACAGAAATACCATGATGGCTCTAGCCTTCACACCAAACCCTCCCAGCAGCCAGGTCCCAGAGGACACAAACCAGGCACCCTGGGGAGCCTCTGAGCCAGCAGTCCTGGACTGTCCACAGCCTGGGCAGCTACAGTCACAGTCGGGGCTAGGAGGGAAGAGCCCCAGCACCAGCTCTGGAGTCCAACAGTCGGATGGAGCCTCATGCCAGCCACTCATCCTGCTTCTCCTCTTCATGCCATTCCTCTTCACTAAACCTGAGTTTTTCTCCACATTTCTGCTTGATTTTGAAGAGCCAGAGGGAGGTGACCCCCAGAAGCAATGGGAGAGGAGCATTCCCCCCTGGCTCAGTCTGCAGCCAAATGGCATACTGAGCATTGCAGACAAAATCTCCTGGGCCCAAACAGAAAATGACCCAAAACAAAACATACACATACAAAAAAAAAAAGTCAGATTCTGTCCAGTTTCATTGGAGCAAAATGTAAGTACTCTTAAATACAGGGCACTCCCTACTCCTTACAAGAGCCTGGTCACAGTGAGGACACATATCTGATCTTTGAAGGCACCAAAAAAGGCTTGAAGGACACCCAAAATCACAAAGACACTTTCAACAACTCATCAGTCATCTCAGACTGAGCAGCAAGCACTCCTGAAGAAATGGTTGTCAGATGGTCACCCTTTTTTAGTTAGAAAACAGCAAGGAGAAAACAAGGGAAGGAAGGTTTCAATCTCCTTACCAAGCCAAGAGAAATTCACCAGCATGCACTTAACTCTCCTACAACCGGCCAGGAGAGCTGAGACCAGACTTCTGGCTGAAGTCTGACCAGCAACATCATACCAGGAAATCTTGCTGTAGTCTGGAGTAAAAATACTGGGCAAAGATTTATGAATTTTCATGATATTACAGGAGATGTAATCCCACACATGTTGTCATGCAAGTGAGTGCAGTGCACTGTGTCAATGTTGTAGACATCCCGCATCACAAGGACAAGCTGCAAGGAGGCACAAAGACACCTCTCTAAAATTGCCTCCAGCCAGTAAGGTGTTGAAAATATTATAAATTTGAAGGGCAGAGAATTAGAAATACCCTCATCCCACCTGAGCTGGTTTATCTGCAGAAAACTGTAAGAAAAAGCAGGGATTTCTACACAGTCCAATTCCCACCAGTGCTTTGTGTCACTCTCAATTACAGTTCAGAATGAAATACCAAGAAATCATTCCTTGCAGCCGGCAGAATTAATGGGATCTTTCACTACAGAGAGCACCAGGGAGTGAACTTGTTCTCTTACCAGCCAAGAGGCACAGTGCAGCTTTCTTCAGAATAAAAGCTGCAATGTCAGAGGACAGTTCAAGGCTTATAAAAGTGACCTGATGTCTCCCAGTATTTCAGTCCATAACAAAGGCACATAATTCCTGATCCTTTCCTTTCTTAAACAATTCATTTCTACAATAAACTGATGCAACAAGAGACTTCATCTTCCCACTGGTATCTCACTAAATGACATGTCTGGCAAAGCACTGAGCAGAAATCAACCAATAATGCAATTACAGTGAGCTGTCAAATGCTGAGCTGCAGCAAAGCTCTGATAACTGAGCACTAACCCTTTTCTCCTCAGCCTTTGCCTAGGATAGCCATCACGTGTTCTTGTAATTAGGTGTCAACGTTTCATGAGGTCACGCTTGGCCAGTTTGTGAATGAGAAACACCTTCCAGCTTGCTGGCAGTGACTGCTGAAAGTAGGCAGAGATGTTTCAGTCAGACTTGGTCTACTGAAGGTAGTTAATCTTTGTGGAAAGAATAATAAGACTAGATTTGAAATCTGATAAATTGGCAGAAAACTCATCCTTCCAGAAAAGTGAAGATTCGGCTGGATAAACTTCTTATCATGGCTCTGTGGGTCAAAACAAAGACCAAGACCTGTATGACAGAGCATGAGAATGTGCATGGGGAATAAAGTGGCACAGGGCTGCCATGACATCAGCTCAGCAGAATCATCTGCACAATATGTCAGAACCACTAGCAAGGATTTTTCCTTTCCTCACAAGTCCACAGCAGGACCACACACCATGGTCAGCCTCCTAATCCCACAGCACACTCAGCACCCATGAGGCACCATGTTGGTGCACACGTACTACAGCTCCCTCCCCATGGAAGACAAGGGGCACTAATGCAGGCCTCAGGACAAACCTGCCCCTTTTGGCAGATGCAAACAGTCAGAGAGGACAGGTTGGAAAGCCAAGCACAATGTGTTCAATATGTGATGATAAAGGACGTTGTCACAGGGGCACTGATTCTGGCAGCACCGCCCCAAGGGAGAGCCAGGATGAAGATGGGTGGAATCCATAGTGGAAGTGCAAGCAATTGCAATGGATTTGCAACACTCTAATACAGAAAGGGTCTCCTAAGCAGACACTTGATCACAGTTACATATCTCACCGCAATTCAAGGAAAGAAAACAGGAATTCTTATGCCTGAAAACTCAGTACACCACCAAGCTCACCTTTCCTTCTGTAACAGAAATGCTTCATATAGCATTTTTACATTCTACCTTGGCCTTCCTCTTACTCTGTCTGCTTAGAGCAAAAGATCCTCCTGAAGGAGTCTCAGCAGGAATGGCAGATGTTACCATGCTCAGAAAGCTTAGAATTGTCCAATCCAAATAGAAAAGCAAAAAATCCACCAAGGAAACTATTGTTTCTCCTAGCTCCATAGCTCAGAACAAATGACCGGGAAAAGCAACAAATGACAGGTACAGCAACACTGCTGGCTACTGGGATGAAATCCTGCCTTCAAAAATCCAGTTGTGTTTGTGGATAACAGCAACAGCTGCCCATTGGGCAGATAAATTAGACCCAGATGATACTGCAGCCAGGTTGTGTACAGAGCCACACACAAAGACACCTCTCACATTCCAGTTTTCACTGTTTTGCCTCCTGAATTGTTTATCTCAGCTCAATTCCTGGATGTGGATAAAACAAACGACATGCACTTTCTCACAGATGGGGCTTCTTGGTGTTCCCTTGACAAATACCATACTCAGTGACTATAAGCCTGAAATCCAGAGGAAAGGAAACAACTGCAAAGGGCAAGAAGGAAACAGATCTTTTGCCAAGGGACAGCATGAAAACACATTTCTGCTTTGGGCCAGAGCCTTGAAATCTTCCCAGGCTTCCCTCTCCCTTCCAAACCACCATTTTCACACCAGCAGCACTCTCACCACAGTAAACTCCAGTGGGACTGTGGCAGGGGGTAGCATTATTTTCAAGGAGCTACTTCACAAAGGTGTTATTTACTGTCTCAATACTTAAAAGATGACCAGGTTAGCTCTTGACACAGCTGCCACAGACAAGCATGAAGACCTGGTCCACCTACTGGCAAAGCCCCAGAGGCAACGAGGACAGATGAGCTGTGTGGTTTTCTCATTCACCTACCATCCCTACAGCTGTTACTAATTGCATTTGACCTTTAATAATTTCTTCCAAGGCAAGGAGCTGTGCAGATGTTCGGCTTATCCTGGGCAGAGCTGCTGTAGTGGCTATGGACATATTAACACACTGCTGTGGATTTGGTTCTGGTAGTCAGCTTCCCTGGTGTGTGGTAATGCCCAAGCTGGCATAAGCCAGGCTGAAAGCCTGGTTGCTGCACTCATAATTAACCTCCCTCTTGCTCATGTGCTTGCCGCACAGGATGAGGGGGGACGCTCACAGCCTGGCTCTCCTCTACTCCTCACCCACATTTTAGCAACACAGTACCTTCAGGACTTCCACTGCTACATTGGACCCACCAACTTGACTGACAGGGTCACAAGTTGTGGGGGCAGAAGGACAGATACACACATGCACATGCAGATCATGAAGGATGCTTCATTTCCTTATAAAAGCAGGAGAAAAAAAGAAGTCTTCCTGGCAATTCAGTAGAGATGAAAAACGCACTCATAGCATTACTGGCATGGTTTTCAAGTTGCTGTTAAAATTCCAATTACATTATGCTACCTCCAACCTCAGAGTCTTCTGTGTTTTCAAGCAATACATTAAACTGTCTTTTAGCAGCTGCCTGCCAAGGGGAAATGAAGGTTTTGACATCTGACCTGTGAGGAAGGATGTGTGGCATTTGGAGCTACTCAAATAAGGATTTTAGTTGGATGCTAAAACAAGCTGTGTTTTCAACAGTTAACTATTTTGACGCTATTTCTGTGTCATGGGAGTTCAAAGTGGAGACCCTGGTCAGGTGAGTAAGGCAACCTCAGCCCTTCAAGTTTAAGTTTGCTTGGAGCCACATTTTTTGCACAGGTCTCTTTCTCTTTGGAAAGGTTACTTTGCACTGGCATGGACTGAAAAAAACGCATTAGTTTTAATAAGCAAGTGAGATTCCAAAGCAGGACACATTAGCTAGCAATGGGTTCTGAGACATATCCCACTAAATTAGTACAAGTATCCCAACAACAAAATAATACTACAAATACAATCGAACTGAACTAGCAAAGGGAAAACAATTCTCGTAACTGGTCAGCTTTGAACAGTGGCTCAAGAACCATTTTTTCAGAGTGGAACAAGTTTTATTCCTAGGATCTCATCTCCATTCAGAGAAAATATGTTTTTCAGCTATTCTCAAAGTTTAGGCAAGACAATCTAGGGCATTTGTTGACATCACTGAGATCTGCCCCGCTCCACCTCTTAGCATAAGTTCCCACCTGGGAGCAGCACTTGGCATCCTGCTGAGCACCGTGCTGCACCTTGAGCCAGTTCAGGTCATTGATCTGACACTTGTTTTCTAGGGCTGGCTTGCGTCAGGACTATCTCCTGAACCATTCTGAATAAGGTGAGAGCTGAACCCAGCAGAAGGAAGGGCAAAAGACACGGGAGCTGGGAGCTGGACAACACCACACAAGCCACTGATTCCAGTTCATCATGGCTAAAACAGAAGGCAGGGTTCCCATGCTCTGTCTGAGATTGGAGGGGTTGAAAGACCCCAGTGGTACCTAAAATGCCTCTCAGATCACACTGTGTCTACAAGACCCATACGGCCACCTTAGGCCTGTTTTGAATAGAAGGTGGCTGCAGGACTGAGACATTTTCTGCCAGGACACAGACTAACACAATGAAAAGACAGTCCTCACTCTGCTCCCTATGTCCTGGAGGACCTTGGACACATCATTTACTCCATCTGCAAAACACCATGATAATCTTGCTGAGGTGCTGAGAGAATAAACACACTCAATACCAGCAGGAGCTCTGTGAGCTCTGCACACACAGTAACAACCCTGTCCCCAGGTCAGGCGGCTCCAGTCAGAAGCACAGGAATTTGTTACAGCATGACCTGAAACAAACTGCAATGGAACGTGGTCCAGAGGCACCAAACTATCTAAAAAGTCCCAGATCCCTGTAGATGCTGAGTCTCCACCTCACTCCCACCACTGATGGGGGTTGATGCACTCGCCTCCCCAGGGAGGGTAGAAGTTCTCAGACTGATTTCCACAGACTGCTGCTATTTTGTTCCAACATTCCCAACATCTCCAAAATACCCAAAGCCTCTTGTGCAATGAGCAACATCCCCTGCTTCTTAGCTACATGGTGGTTTATGTTACTTTCCGCCTACAACCATTTCAGGATTGGCTTTACAGACCTTAGTGGAAGACTAAACAATGCTGGAGCCATAGCAGGAGAATTTGTAGAGTTTTATTCCTTGTTTCATTTGGGCAATCCTTCTGCCTCTCATCAGGGACAAAAAAACCTGCCAACCTCTTAATTTAGGAATAGCACGAGCTCTGCATTCCAGTCCTGAATCAGCCAAAGAAGCCTTTTCAAGCTGTAAAGGGGAAAAAGGGTAAATACCTTTAAGCACATTAAAAAAAAAAAAAGCAAGCACCACAAAACCAACCACACCAAAAAACCCTTAACACCTGCTTTTTGCAGGCAAAAACTTGCTCTTGGGGCACTCTTGAAACTGGCTTAACATCAGCATTTGAAAGCAAATTCCAGTCCCTGCTCTTTTGGGTGCCAGAGTGCTTTCCCTGTCACTGCTTAAAACGAAAAGCAAACCCAGCTCCCTCATATATGTTTAGCAAGCACAGTGCAGATGGGATCAAAGATGAGAGTCTGACGAGAAGAGTATCAAGTGAAGCTGGCAGATACGGATTTTGTTTTTGTTGTAGGGTTAGTTGTTTTGGTTTGGTTGGGATTTTTTTTTCCTAATGGCTACAACAACCTGTTAAAAGTTTTGTAATCTGAAGAGCGCAAACCCTTTTGGATGTCCAAGCTCCTCTGCCAAGACATGCTCAACTGTGAATATTCCAGCTGCATGTTTCACATCACGCTGGTTAAGGATGTGCCAGTATTTTTATTATTCACCCCCTATGGATATTACAGAGCACCACATACATTATAGGGTTCTTAAACTGTGCTATTTATTTCTGTGTGTATTACCCACAGAGATACAATCAAATAAATCACACCCATTGTAAAGGAATAAAGATAATCAAATCAAGCAAAATACTGAGTGAAGTAATTCTGAATTAAAGTCTGTAAAAGAAAAAAAAAGAAGCACTAACTCAGAAAATCACCTCTCAGCCCATCACTGCAATGTTCTCCACCTACCCCAGCTTTTTGTAAAAGCATAAACCTGGAAGTCAGCAGCAAATTCCTTAAATCTAAATGCCCTTGGCTTCTTATGGAGAGTCTAAAATTCATTCCCTTGACACTCGTATTCTGTAATCAAGGAAGATTTTGCATCAACTTTGTTCTCCATAGTCCTAGCTCTCCACAGCCCTTCACAGTTGGGCAAGGGAGCAGGGACAGGAGAGGGGACAGGAGTGGGAAGAGCAGCAGTCACAGCCTGGCTGTGCATAGCAGCAGCTTGAAACCTGCGAAGTTCTCCGTGCTGCTGTCTTTCCTTTACTGCACTCTCTCCATCTGTCCTCCTCGAGCGAGCAGCGTGCACAGGTACCTGGCTGCATTCCCATCCTCACGGAGAGGGAAGCCAAGAGGTACAGCCCGGTTCAGAGCACTTTTAAATAAAGCCTCAAGAGGGAAGGGACGGAATTCAAAGCCGTGCTGCTGAACTAGTTATGCAAACAGGGTCAAGAGCCCAAGTCATAGCCAGGGGAGCAAAACCAGCAAGGCAGCAGAAGTCAGGGACGGGTGATTACAAAGGAGAAAGTGCTGGTTTCTATTCCCAGAGCTGATTTGTCGATTCTCAACATTCCACGAAAAAGGAAAGAGCTTGCAGTTAATCGCACGGGAGAGGAGGCATTAATAAAACGCAGCACAGCTGTACGGCAACCCGAAGAGCGCTCCCTCCCACGGCAATCACAGCAACAGGTCAGGAGCCTGTTGGCGTCCCTGTCCCCGGGGCTGTGCCCCCGGCAGACGCTCCTCTTGTCCCTGCACCCAGTTCCCGGAGCAGGGGGGCCTGAGGGGGCCAGGAACCCCATGGGAGCTGGCAGAGGTCACTTCATCTCCAAGGTGGACTCTACTAGAAGGGTGGCCACAGGGAATAGGCTCCTCACACAGCAGGGCCCCCGCAGTCCCTCAGCTTCCACCTTCCTAGCAGGCCTCCCACACCACCTCTCTCCATATCTCTGGGGCATCCATTACCCTTCAGGATGGTTTTACTCCTCCACTGAACACAAATCTGAACGTTCACTTCTCTCTGCTCCCCAAAGGACCTTCCCCACCCCTCAGCTGCACCTCCCCAAAGTTCACACTGATCCGTTTCCATGGTGGGTATTTTTCCCTAGAAGACCCCAACCTCCAGCCTTGCACCCTAGAGCAGTCACTGCATCCCCCCCTCCCCCCACCTCGTTACATTCCACCCCTGGGGTTCCTGTCCCTTACCAAGGAAATCTCTCTAACCCCCGAAGTAACTGCGCCCCCAAATATCCCATTTTGCCCCCCTCAGAGATGTGTCCCCCCTCCAGCGCCCCTCTTTATTCCTTCCCTCTTTGTGCTTCCCTGGACTCACTCTTCCTCCTCTCCCGCAGGGAGCCCCCTTGTCTGCCCTCCCGCGTCCCTCTGCCCCGGGAAGACCCCCTTGAGGTCACCCTTTGTCCCCTGGACGTTCCGGTACCCCGGCGCTGCCCCGGCACACGTTCCGGAGTGCGCGGTGTCCAGCGCCCACCTGTCCCCGGTGCCCGGTGAGCGACGCCCGGTGCGCTGCCCCCATTGCCCGAAGCCCGGACGGCGGTTCCCAGTTCCCGGTCCCAGGTCCCCGGCGCGCAGCGCCCGGTCCCTGGCGCGCCGCGCAGAGCGCTCGGTGCCCCGTCCCCGGTGCGCGGCTCCCGGCGCGCCGTGTCGGACCCGCGGAGGCCGGGGCCGGGCGCTGCTCACCTGCGGGGCGCTCGGCGCTGGCGCCGTACTCGGCCGTGTCGCGGCGGCGGGCGCAGGTGCCCTGTCCCTGCACCAGGGCTTGCAGGGGCAGCTCGGCGCCGGGGTCGGGGTAGCAGCGCAAGCCGGCGGCGCAGCGCGGCGTGTAGACACCGCACGCCTCGGCCTCCAAGCGGGCGCACACCGGGCAGCAGCCGCAGCCCGGCTCCCGCACCAGCTCGGGGCAGGGCGGGCGGGCGGCCGGGGCGCAGGCGGCCAGGCGCTCCGCCGTGCAGGGCGGGCAGCGGAACAGCACCTCGGGCAGCGCCGGCCCCGCCAGCGCCAGCGCCGCCGCCGCCGCCGCCACCAGCAGCCGCGGCCAGGCGGCCCGCGCCGCGCCGCGCCCGACCCCGCCGAGCGCCATGGCGGGACTGACGGGCGGCGGGGCCGGCAGGTGGACGCGCCGCTCGGCCCCCCGGCGGGGCGGCGCGGGGCGGAGAGGAGCGGAGCGGAACCAGGCGGCGTGGCACTGCACGGCCCGGCGAGGCACGGCACGGCCGGGTGAGGCACAGCACGGCCCGGCGAGGCACAGCACGGCTCGGCACGGCTCGGCGCGGAGTCGGGCTGAACGAAGCTGAGCGGAGCTGAGCGGGGCCGGGCGCGCCGCGCCGCTGCTGGGTCCTAGAGCCGCCCCCGCGCCCGCCCCTGGTCCCCCGCGGGGGTCGGGGCTGTCCCTCGCGGTGCGGAGCGGGGATCAGACCCAGAGCGGGCTGGGGCCAGCCGCACACAAGATTGGGGATGACCCGAAGAGGAACTGGGGAGTCTGACCAACACGCGGCGAGGGCCTACTGCAGTGGGAGACAGGGACTCCCTCTGGGGATGGGGGTCTGCCCCGCCGAATACGGCGGGGACAAACACAAAGGGAATCAAGACCCGCCTCACAAAGACACCTTGAATAGAGAGCGATGGAGATCTCACTCCACCAGAGGGCTGGGGTCGTGCCTCACAGCAACACCCCGTGCTGGGAGAGGGGGAGCTGGATGATCTCCACACCCCCCAAAACGAGGGGAACCGGGGGGCTAAGCAAGGGCCCACTCTCACCCTACTGCCACAAAAGTGCCAGGCCTGGCACAAGCAGCCACACTTCAGTCCAGGTGCCATCATGGGCATGGGGGCCAACACCTGGACTCGGAAACAGTCCCAACACCCAGTTGTTCACCAGATGTTGATCCTGGGAGCCACCATGCCTCCAATGGGAACAGGAACAGGGAAGAAGACCCTGCAGTTGGGTGAGACCTCTTGCCGACCTAGGGCTCCATGCCCATAGAGATGCCCCTTGTCTCCACCCTGCCTGCCCCACAGGCTGTTTTGCCTGCTGATCAAAGCTGTCTGCAGCTGACTCAACCCTTGTGGCACTGCCTCACGAGGGTGACCAAAAGTGGGGTACAACCAGAGGCATAGATACAGAGGTCTCTGAACTTTGGGGTTTTGGTATGAAATGCCCATTTGAAACCCTATCACACTCCTTTTCCCACTGCCTGACTGCCACAGGCTACACAGAAGATTTTAACTACAAGGGTTATTACACAGAGGTGACTTTTTTTCCATAATAAAATAGTAACAACAAAGTCAAGGAAATGCAACTGAGCTAATGAAGCTGGAAAACTCAGTTAATATCTTTGTGGGGTGTATAGTTAAAGTTAGACACTGAGGCAGCCTGAGTTCCCTCAGCCACAAGAAAAGGGACAGCTTTGGAGCCTTTAAAATTTGCTGGTGTAATTTTTTGTTGTTCTGGTTTTTGGTTTTTTTTCAAATTAAGAAAAATGCAGACTGCTGCTGTTGACAACTCGCGCGACACAACTTTTGGCACAGGATTACTCACGGCTCTGGAGTTATACAACAACATGTTTGTTTGTGAGATTGATGACTGCAGGGTTGGTTGATGGATTGCAGCGTTCAGCATGCTCTGTGAAATCTGTGATACGTCCTGGGGACTGAGTATGCAGTCGCATCCCAGTCCCTGGGTCTTCCCAAACAGTAACTCAGGTTTTACAAGAGTTTAATCAAGCATGGTCCCTTTCTCTGTCTGCCCATCATGCTGCAAATACCTTGCCATAGAGGAGCTACCCACTTGCTTTAATTTTTAAAACGCACCATTGCTTGTTTGCACCTTGCTTAAGCTGGACACTGATTTTAACCAGCCTCATTTCACTTTGGAAAGTATCCAGTTGGTTTTGGGGTCCCTGTGGCAGCAGCACTTATTGCTCTGAGTACAGGGGACTCTGAAATTCCAAGCCAATAAACATGTTCCCCTGAAATTACAAGCAAATAATGGAGAGATTTTTATTCTACTTCATGTTACAAAATGTCTTTTTATGTTACAGAACCAAAATTTTAGCCTGCGTGACTTGAGAAAGTCTCTTCCAGAAGACAAAAAGAAAAATAAATGCAGTAAAAAAGCCCAGCACAGGATTTGCAATTGTTACTCCCACAAATCTCAAAGTGGGAAAATGGGATGCACAGCCCTGCATACCAGCAGCCCTTCAAAAGCCTCCCTTTTAAACAGATTTCCCAGCAGATGTTCAATAGAAAATGGAGCAAATTATTTTCACTGCACACTTACAACTTCTCAGGGATAGCGGGAAGGAGGCTCTCAGTACCTTTTTTATGATCTGCTGTTGACTTCACTAATGACTCACATTTGGTTCCAATGAGATATTTTCATATGACTAATGAATCTATATTTGGAGGCGTAAGAGGGTTTGGCTAATTATCTGTTGCAGTCAGTTAAATATTCCAAGTATTCAAAGTAGGTTTTCTTCCAGTGGCAAATCTTATGCCCTCACAGTCTGTCTTCTGGTGCTTTAAAAGAGTCCAGAACTTTGACTTGCACTAAGCTGACATCTGGGTTTCTGCATGTGTAAGCACAAGAGATGGCCTGAACTTAATTATACAGCAAACCAATCCTGCGTTTTTCAGGTGGCCAATAGGTCATTGCCCAAGGGACGATTTAAACCCGATTTTTCAACACGCACTTGATGCTTGCAGCGGCCCATTTTGCTGGGGGCATTTACTGGGGTGCCATTAATAACTCCTGGCAGGGGCAAATTCCTTCTAAGCACCATTGTGTAGGCTGCTTGTGCACAAATCATTTTTCCTCAGGGAGGGCTCGAAATCTGATGAGGGAAGGGAAGGTAGAGAGAGGGGAGGGGGAGGGAAGGGGCTCCGCTGGCTCAGCTGCCTGAATTGCAGAAGGACATTAAACATAATGATCCTGTAGGGAAAGAAACTGTACGCAGCTCAGATGTGGGAACGAGCCAGGATTTCCTGCTCATATGCCTCTTTAGTAGGTGCTCGGGCTGTTCTTCTTTTATCGCTGTCATTTTCTTTGTCTGCCACTGAAGCAATAACACCGGTGCAGATACAATGGATCAGATGTTCCCCCTGCCCCTGCTGCTGCAGCTCTGGGCTGGGAGACCTCTCTGTGCTGCTCTCCAACTCCAGCAGAACAATAAAGAAGATTTTACAGCTGTTGTGGGGATGGGGGGAGGCAGGGAGGCAGAGGGAAACAGCTTGAGTGCCCGTGGCCAGCTATAATTTCTCCAGTGGGTCTTTGCTGACAGTTTTAGGATTAACAAGTGAGCTCTGTTCCCAGGCATTTACCCCTCTGGATAAGCTGGCCTGTTTGTTCTCAAGGGTTTATTTTACCCTACAAAATATGGCATTGCCAAACAGATGTACGCTTGTTCCTAGAAAGGCAAGTTATAGCTGAAGCTGCATCTCACACAGGGTTTAGCCATTGGAATTGTTTGGAAATGCTACAGTATTCCTCCGACCCTTTTCAGAGCAGTTTTTTCCCACAGACGTGCTGGTTGATTCTTTTATGGCTCTGGCCTTTGTCAAGGATGAATTAGGAAAAATAAACTCACAAACAAAAAGTGGAGGCCCAGCTCAGAGATCCTCTTGCTCCCAATGATTAAGAAGTATTTTACAGCTCCGAGTGTGTGGGGGGAGAAAACAAAGTGCCCTTCTGCCTTTTTCTTTCCCTCATTTTTTCTTCATGGGTAACAGAGCACAGGGGAGGGGGGAAGAAAAAAAAGTCAAGAAGATTAAAACAGTGTTTTAATTATTTTTAAAGTCCTCCTTTTCAGTAGACTGACACAAAGTGCTTTATGGTGTGTGCTGGAGTCCGAGACATGGTGAGTGGCAGGTGATGATGAAGGGGAGGCTGTGAGAAGGAAGGTTGGGATTGATGTATTTGGGCCTCCACTTTCTCTTTGTGAGTTTATTTTTCCTAATTCATCCTTGACAAAGGACAAAGCCATAAAAGAATTTTGCTTTCTCCCCTGAGATTCAGCAAAGTTCGGCCATGAGTAAAAGGTATTGGGAGGTAGGAATTGCCTCTGGCTCACAGTGAAGCACATCAGAGTGGGATGACAGGGGGTCTTTCCTCCTTCATCCCCATCCCTTCCCAGAGGCTGCCAGAGGAACATGACCAAGGCCAGAGTCAGTAGCAGGGGCAGAAGGAGCTCTGCCCTGCCCTCTGCCCCTGCAGGGGGGACCTTTACTCCCCCTCAAAAGGAACACTAAGCCTTCAAATCCAGGCTATTGGATCCAGCCAGGGAACTGGCTCTCTGTCCCTCCCTCCACACTCCCCAGGACTGTAGGTCCCAATGCTCCAGCCCCATGCTGCCTCGACGCATGAAACTTAACCTGCCTTCAGGCACCCCAGTTCAGTGGCTTGGCTCATTGAATTGGGGTGGTGGCAGTGAGCTCAGCAGAGCCCTGCAGGGAGGAGGGAGGCACTGGCAGGACTCTCTTGTTCTGTCCTGCCCACAGCTGCTCCCCAAGGCAATGACAACATAAACAGCAAGCTTCTGAGGAAATAAATGAATGGCCCAGAAATGAGTTCCCAGCATCATGACTTCTTCCTCATCACAGGGTTAAGTGTCCAGAGGTTCACTGCATACCTTACCTGCACTGCCAGAGTTACACCTGTGGTTGCACATCAGCCTCTTGTACTTCCACCCCCCCAAAACTCATCAGCATGTTTCACATTTCTATCAGCACTTGTTCTCTGGAGCACGGTTGGCTCCCATGTAAGGGGGCTCAGGTACCCCACAAGCTCCTGCAGCTCTGATTAAAACCCTTACCTCTGCTGCCCCACAGGTCACACTCAGAGGTAGGTCTGCACATGCCTAATGCCCCAGGCACCCTTCTCCATCCTCACATTGTTTTCCCCAGGTGCATCAGCACAGCCAGGGTTCAGATGTCACTAGAAGGATCAATTATAGGCCACTTTATTTACATTCACCCTATCTGAAACGTTCTTAGAGCAGCCATAAATGCATTATCTTTGAGCCTGATCCAGTAATTATGAATGCTTTGGAATGGTCCAGGCTAGTTTGTTTAGGTTTCTGCAGCACTGATTAGAGATTAGCAGAGCTAAAACCACCCATTAGCTGGAAGGGTAAAGCAAGGGTGATTCTCATGCTAAGGGGCCAGGTGCTCGGTACTCACCCCTCTCCCAGGCACCACTGCTCTCCAGCAGGGGTGCAGGGCAAGAGGCAGGGTGTCACAGGTTTGTGTGCTCTGCAGTTGCCATACATAGCAGGGCTTTGTGCATGTGGACACCCCACTCTTCACTCATCCCTAAGCTTCCCTCAAAGATGCCTTCATTAGTTGTTTAGGTGTTTAAAACAGTTTGAAACCAAGCAGCTAACCAGGAGGAGGTAAGGAAAAAAGGTTCAGTATTGACCTAGGCATTTCAGGCACAGTGGCTTGGCTTATGGGGATGATAAAGAAATGCAGAGAGGATTTATGTGGAGAATGTCCTTGATTTCTGCAGGTACCAGACCTAATTGCTCTTGGAAGAGGAACTGGCAAGGAGATGTAGCTGAGGGAGGGGAAGGAAGAGCCAAGGTAGCAGTGCATCTTTGCAGAGATATCCCTACCTTAAACAAATCTCTGTTTGAAGTGGGCGTTGGGTGGCTAAAGGACCTAGTACTGTACACAGCTTCTTTATTACAGTTTCCCAGTGGCAGTTCTCAGGATATCAGCAGAAGATGACTTGTTTACAAAGATCCTAAATTCTCAGTGGCTTTACAGATGACACAAAATTCCAGCTGTAACTTAGAGGGAATGGGGACTACTACTGTTTATATTTGGTGACTAACAGCCCTTCTTACCCGAGGACCTGTTCTTTTGGCCTCAGAGACCTTCCCTCTCCAAACCACTCAACCATGATTTCAGTAGCAGGAATGCTCCCAAAAAACTCATGTGCCTGGGCATAAGAGCCACCACAGTCCATACACCTGCCGAGTCTTCCAATATGATCCATGGTTTCCATGGAGATTTTGATCCCAAGATAAAAGTTAATATTAAAAATCCCTTTGTTTCAGTGAGTCCAGATGCTAAGGGGTCCAGATTCTTGGAGAGGGCTGGGACAGCCTCCCAGCCCCTGGAACAGCAAATTGACAGTATCCCCCTGACAGATATGAGAACCCAAAGATCATTTTGACATTTGCATTGACAGGCTTCCCTCAGTGCCTGGTACCCCTTGAGCAGGGGAGCAGGATGAAAACATTTCAAAGCACACATAGCATAGATGCTTAAGAATTTTATTAGCAGCATCAGCCAACATTTTCACTTGCTTTGTATTTGCTGTTGGAAAAGTAATAACAGCTTTGGAGAACCTACTCAGGAGAGAAAACAGCTCTTTTCTAGGCACCATGCTGGGATACTGCTTTGAGTAACAACATTGCATGCAGGAATGGAGTGGAAAGGGGCTGCAGCCCCAGGGAGAGCAGGGATTGCTTACATGAGTCCATGGAAAGTACTTGGATGGAACAGGATTAAGGAAAGGAAAGTGTAGTGTGACTATGTATTAAGAAAGGACTCCAGCTGCTGGTCTCTAGCTGCCTATGTCAAAGCCTCCTCAGGGAAGTAACTTTATTCGTCTCATGGGACAAATAAAACAAGTACTGGAAGAAACACAGGGAACAGTCGTGTTTTGGCTGGGGCAAGACAGGCCATTCAGATCTTGACTCAGAGCACAGAGATCTCCTAGGGCAAGAGAAGTGTTTGAAGGTACACTGACATTTATGTCTAGCACAAAGGAAACCCCAGCACTAAAAGTTCCCTGACTGTTAAAGAACAGGAACTACTACAGGACTAGGGACGACACAGGACTGCTGTGCCTTTAAGCCCCTACCAACTTCTTAAACAAGAATTTCACCAGAAATGGAGAATGGCCCTGGGTCTGCACCTCTCCTGGTCTGACTCATTTCTGGATATGTGGCTAAGGCAGAGGAAGAGGGAGCCAAGAGCTGAGGGGACAGAGCATCTTGCAGGAACAGGTCCTCATCCTACAGCTCCCCAGGACCTAGATAAACTCTATCCCACCTTTGACCCTGCTCAGTAGCAGAGACCACTTGTTAGGGGACCTTGGGGCAACACCAACTCTGCCCTTCTGCCTCCAGACAGAACCCCTTGCCCTCTTCAGCAACAGCATAGGAGAAAGACTGAGGAACCAGCCCTGTATAAAAATGTCCAGGGGCCAGCAGAAAAGCACGGGGCCTCAACTCACAGTATTTAATCATATGCTTAAAAGCACACTACCTGTCAAGACAGGTGTGGGAGGGGATGATCTGGATGATCTCATCCCAGGGTAGCACAGTGAGCCCTCCTGCACTGGTGCAGCCCTGCTGAGACAGACAGGGAGCCTGAGACACTCCTACAGCAGTGAATCTTTCCATTTCTTCAGTATGTTTATATGTACCAGCCTATGAACACAAGCACTGACATGCAGCCCACAAGCAAGACCCCTTCTGCAACATTCTCTCCAAGCATCACTGCTGGTTTCTGGCTTGCTTCTCTGGACCCTCACTGTGACAGAGGAGGAGCTGGACTAACAAACTCTTCACTTTCTTGCTGACGTGGACACTCTGCCAAAGAAAAGGCATGACTAAAGTAAGAAGGTTGGGCCACCACTGCCTAAGGCTGTATATTCCTTCCATGCCAGAAAAAGGTCCCCTGGTAACCCCACAAACCAGTACCTCCAGGAACCTCCCACCTGAAGTGGGTGTGCAGAGCAGAGCATTCAGCTAGAGACACAGAGTTCCCCTTCAGAGCTGGAAAAGGTTGCTCAGCATCTATTCTGATCCAGTTTTGAGTATCTCCAGGGATGTAGATCCACAGCCACTCCGGGGTAAACCAGAGTTTAAATTATTTTCTTTTTATTGAGACAGAACTTCCCTCACAGCAACTTGCCCCTGTTGCTTCTTGTCCATTTGTGGTATCTCTCTGAGCAGAGACCTGCTCCATCCTCTCTGAGCCCTCCCTTTGGAGAGTCAAATACAGCAATTGGCTCTTGCCCTCTCTTCTTCACGTTGAACAAATACAGGCCACAGCCTCTCTTCATCACTTGCCATCACATGCTAGTAATTAACCAGACCTTTTATTAAAGATTCTTGTATCTCAGCAGTAGAGCATGATTTTAAGTTTATAGCTCTGTGTCTATTTCCAAGAATATTTTACTGGCCTGATGTACAAAGATGCTTAAACCTTAAAATGAAGTCATCTCTGCTGCAGAGCACAGCTTGCTAATTAACCCTTCACAAAATCGTTACAGCTAAAATCTCAATGCATGAGCACCAGCGTAGCTCAATGGAAGGGCAGGCGGCTTTTAGGAAGATAGCAGGAGGTATCCAGATCACGGGTTTGCCTGGACATCAGAGCTGCATGAGCCAAGCTCTATCATGTTGCTTTGAAAGCAAGCAGACATTAAAGCTGAGGACGCTCCCACTCAAATAAACTAAATTTGGATTTTAAGCACAGCCCCACTGTGCAAAGCAGCTCTATAAAAATGTCATTGTGGGACATCCTGTTTATTGTCTCTCACAGATTCCAGATGAAACCCACCCCACCAGAGAGAGATGGTTTTTAATGAGCCTTCTGCAAGTACAGGTTCTCCTCCCTCACCCACAAGCTCTAAAACAGGGTCCAAATCTACCTACCCCCCCAAGCCCTATGCAATACCCTGACTCTTGTGATATCCACCCAGTCAGAACCTGATCCGTTTTCTGGATCCATGCTGGATCCATCCATCTACAGCATCCAGCTCTCCCTCCTGTCACTCTGTGCCAGTGGACACTGCTGGTGTGGCTGCAGCATGGAATAGGGAGCAGTCAGGAGCAAAACACACCCTTCTCTAAGGCAATAAACCAGTTACTCACTCTTTTACCTACCAGAACAGCTGTGAGCTGGAATAAAGCCTACTTACCTTCCTTACTGGGATTTTCCAGAAGAACCTGAGAGAACAGGGAGCCTGTGCACTATAAGCTATCAAAGAGAAATGAGTATATGATTTCCTTCAGCATTTTTAACTCTCCCAGCAAGTACAGCCCAGTGCTGACCTTTTACAGGAAGCAAATGCACAGCAACTGGTGTTGGTTTCCCGCAGTGTCTTTTGAGAGTTGAACCACATTTTAATTCCCTTTGATGATGCACACACACTAACTTGTGCTGAGAACAAAGAGAGAACATCCCAAAATAAAGGACAGGAATATCTGCTTCTCTTCAAACTTGCTTTGTTTATTTTTAAATTTGCTGATTAAATCTTAAATATTATTCTCAGCCAGGTGTAAGGGTGAACAGTGCACATTCCCAGAAAGGAGGGGACTTGATTAGAAAGATCTGTCCTGCAGCACATGGGACTGTGAAGCTGCCAGCTGGAACAGTAACAGGTAACAACATGAATGTCTGGATGTACTATAGCTGTAAAGGAGCAGCAGGAGCCATTTGAGTAATGTTTGTGCACACGTTGGACAGAACTGCTCCTTGCTTTTAGCGGGGGGGGGGAAACAACAACTTCTCTGGGGAATCAGCTTTCAAGACCCCAGGGCCTGTGATCCAAAATGGACCCAAAAAAGAGGAAGATGTCTTCCAAAACTGCAGGAAATAAACACAGGAAACAAAAAACATTAAAAAATACTTCCTGTATCTAGTCAGACTGAAAAATAGCTAAAAGTCTTGAATAGAAGGTCATTCCAGTACCAATCAGGACCCAAATGTAGAAAAAAATAAAATATGGTGTTGCTGGCCAGGAGAAATGGAAAGATGCAGGCAGGTGAAGAGAGGAAAAAAAGGGTTGGATAATGTGATCTTTCTGCTGAGAGCCCAGAACAATCCCAAAAGATCTTCCCTGAGCAGTGATCATTGCAGGGGGGATTGCAGGGACAGGATCGCTGTCTTAGCTCGCTTGCCCTCTGCCGGATGCCAGGAGCTCCTGGGTAGAGTCAGCTCTTTACAGTCCAGTGCTGCATTTCTGCAGGGCTGCATGCACTGGGAATGCAAGGGGAGTGGGCAGGAAAAATCTGAACACAGAGCTAGAAACTGCAATGGATACAGAAAGTGATGGAGGGCAAGCAAAAAAAAAAAAGGAAACATCACAGAAGGATATAACTCTTGCCACTTGTATTTCTTTGAATTGCCCAGTGTCTCAATAAACAAGATTTTTCTAGCTCAGGTTCTCAAGATTTGTGCATCTGTCTCCATGAAGGACATTACCACTGCTTTCTTGTGCTGCATCAATATGCCTAGAAGAGGTTGTCAGGAGGATCTGCCATCCTTCTGTCCAAGCAGGACTACCTTGCCCCATGGAGAGGAGGTGGGGACACAGCTGGTGTTATAAAAAGATGTCCAGCTTTCAAACTCCTCCAGCCACTTAGCCAATATGGAAACAACCTCAGCCCAATGGCTTTTGTGGGCATGTCTGACCCAGCAGAGCATAAACACAAAAGATCTCCTAGGAAATAGCTTTTGCATCTCTTAATTTCATGGGACAGGTCAGGGCAGGTAGCAGCATGTAAGCCAACCAGGATTCCTGTATACCCACACCACCAGCAGCCTGCACATGAACTCTCACAAGGTTTAAGTCATGGTCTGTGGGAAAATGTCAGCCTCTCTACACAAACTATTTACATCAAAAAAATCAACGCCAGTGATAAGCACCTGGAGAGGTTTGATAGCAAGCTCAGCAAGATCCACATGCCACTGAGATACCACCTGCATCCTCCCAGGCACATAGAGTCTTTCTTAGGACACCTTAAAGATCCCCCACCACTGGGAATTCACTGGAAAACCCACTCTGGTGTAGCAGAGACAGGACTCAACCATGTGGCTTCCTATACTCAGAACTGCTGCTTGTAAAATCACCACGTTGCCCTCTATGTCCACTTTTCTCCCACAAAAGCAAGTAGATGCTTCCACTCCAGCATGACAATAACCTCTCACGTGAAGACAAGGGGTGTCACTTCATGAATGTTGATGTTGTGCCAATGAACACAGTCATTACTCAAGGAAGGGCAAAAGCCCAGTGAACAGTATGAAGTGTTTGGTAAACCAGTTCACCACATTGGTCTGAACTGGGAAGAACAGTGAGAGATCAGCCTGCCAAATTCTCCACTGGAGTCCTTCCAAATTACCCGAGCTAGCCAGGAGAGCACTGGCTGGGAAGCTGATGGGACGGGGTGTTTGCAGGCAGCTGGACTTCCCTGTGTCTAGACTGACTTGGGGGTGGGGGCACTTGTGCTCCGTGACTCACCCACACACCTGGCAGCATGGCAGTGGCCCCCACTCTGCCCAGCAGCTGGGGTGGAGGGAGTTGTGTGTGATCCCAAGGAGAGCCGCTCTGGAGCTGGGCCTGGGTGCTGCAGTGCTCTGGCTGGGGACCAGGCAGTCTGGCTGCAACTCCACGGCTGGAGCACACAAACCTGTTCTGTCACTGCTTCAGTCCATGTCCTGTTCTGTGCCCAACTCATGGATCACAGGGAATGTGACTCTTCTAACCTGAGCTTGTCCCCAGAATGGGACTCTTCTGCTAGCCACATTACTCGCACACCCACACATGTCCCACATAGAGTCTGGAGCTTGGCAGCCAAGATCCAAGCTCACATGATCTGGGTTATCAGAAACACTGTTCCAAGACACCCAGAGCCCTTTGGCAGGTCCCTTGAACATGAGCAGGTCAGAGCTTTGGGTGTCTGTTTTCAAACCCACTCTGGAAATGGCAGCAGTGAGCTTGTGGCTGCCACAGCTGAGTGTGAGCCCAGGAAGACTTCACACTGGGACAATAAAGACACCATCTCCTGGGATGACAGTAAACTGTCCCCAGAAGAGAACAGTTGTGCTGGTGTAACTGCACTGGGGACTCCAGTAATCTTAGCTAAAGTCACTCACATGTCACATAACCTCCCACCCCTGACCCACATAGCTCTGTGGGTACAAGTCTGTACCAGTGCTCTGGCCAGAAAAATTAGACATAACAAATATATTTTTAAAGAAAGGGGGAGGAATATTTTTCAGGCCTAGGGGGTAGAGGGTGTTGGCCTGAACTGCAGGAGAAAGTTCAAGGTCAAGTCCTCCTGCGTGCAAACCAGCTCCTCCAGCAATGCATTGCAGCACTTCCAAGTATCAACCCCTATTCTAACATCACCCATACTAGCACCTCTCTGCTGTAGACACACTCATCTCTGAAAAATGTCAGGCTGTAAATCAGTTCTGCTCCTAGCTGGTAAAGTCCTCCAGGTAAGGGCAATGTCCAGATAATACCTGAAAACCATGTGACAGAAAGCCAGGGGTTGCTGCCCTTCTCACACTGATGCAGGTACATCAGTCCATGCTTCTCATTCAGGATCTAAATGGAAGGCTTGGCCTTCATAGTTCTTCATAGCTGTCACCTCTCTTCCAACACTGGGACAGACAAGTGGACAAGCAGCTCATAATTGAAAGACCCTGGATCACTCTCAAGGGATACCTGTCCAAAACCCCTTTCCCACCACAGATTGCCCAAAGCCTTAATATATGTAGTAAATATCCCAGCCAACCAAAGGACTACTTTGTGGATTGACCTTCAGTCAGATGAGCTAAAACCACACTGAAGTCCTTGGGCCTCACTGCCAATAGATGAAGTTTTATGAGCTGGTTTTCTTGTTTTGTTTTGGGTTTAAGTATTTCAGTCTTCTCACTGGAAGAGGCACGTGATTGACTGTAGGGAAGGAAGGAATGAAGGCCACTCTGCTCATGTTTGTTGATCTCACTCATCTCTCCCAGCCTCTGCCACAGCAGAAACTGCACAGGTTAGGTTTGCAAAACAAAGTTATCTCTTCAAATATGCTGAGAACTCAGCTATTTGGTGAGCAGTACTTCCTGCAATGAAACTTCCTCTTGTAGGTATGCTCCTCCCCTGAAGATATGTCCTTGTGTACTGCAGATTAATCTCTGTCCCATGGGTATGGTATTCCTTCATTTTTATTATAGTGAATTATTTTCAGGAAAAGTACTGTATAAGGAAATTACTATGCTACAGATGCAAAAAAAATGCATCTTTTATGGCTCAAAGCAATCAGCATGGTCATTTTTCTACTCTACCCATTTTTAGTTCCTTGGCACTCTTAAAAATTATTGAAGAAGTTGTATAATAGAGGTGCGGCAATTTTGCCTTGAGGTCTTTACCTGTTTTTTAATTCAGTTAAATCTTCCACAGAATATTTTTCCAGTACCCATGACTTCAAAGTGCTCTTGTTAAGTGCATTCTTTATAGTGTTCCTCACCACATTGGGGTCCCATGGACCTCACAAAGATTTTGGGGAGCATTTGGCAGGGTTTAGCAGAGCCCCACAGCTGGAGGGGCAGCTCTGGCCATCTCACAAGGAAAAAGCCATCAGCACAGCAGAGTGCCAAAGACTCCTGCTTCAGATCCAAGAGAGAAAATCCCATAACAGAAACCGTGCCACATACATCTGTGCTCTTGCCTTGGACAGGTGAAATGGGCTTCTAATTGGCCTCTCCCTGAAAACGGTGCAGGGGCAGCAGTCCTGAGGATTGTGTAGTACAGATGGAGCAGTGGTTGCATTCTCCAAAGTGCTCCCATCCAGGCAGTCCTGCTCCTATGTGTTCACCAGCTGGGCTTGCAATGGGCCACCTCCCAGATCAGCCAGGGTCACCCTATCTCCACTGAGAATTGTCAGCCCAGGTCTCTCTTTGGAGGAGATCTGATGGGCTGAGCCATTTGTCCTCCAGGCTGCCCACAGAGACCCTCCTGGGGCTGTCTGGAGCACAGGGAACAGATCCTTCCTGTGATGGCTCACCTTGTTCTGCAGACACAGATCTCCTTTTGCTGGGGCCTGGTGATTAGAGAACTGCTCCCAGTGCCAGCTTCTCCTCTGTTTCCTGGCTGTATGCTGGGACACGCTGGCTTTGTGTTCAGATTTTTCAAATATTTTTGCATTGTGGTTTTCCATGCAGTGTTCAAGATATTTTGCAAAAGGCACCTTATAAATTGACTCAATAAATACACATAAAACACCATGTTTAATCCTTCCTTTCACATTCTTCTCTTCATTATTAAAATGTCCCAAACCTACTGACTCCCTCCCCACCCTGTGTTTGGGCCAGTCCAGTCCAACTTAAATACTTTTGGCTTCTACTTCCTTCCAGGAAGGCTGGAAAATGACTATTTTGTTTCAAGAAAGCTTGTTTTGGACTAAAATCAGGCCTTGTTAATGGTCAAAGCAAAGAATGGCTGTACCATTCATTCTCACATCAGGTGCACAAAATAATCACAGCTTTGGTGGTGTTTCATGCCAAGGGACATGCCAAGGGACATGCCAGTGCCATACAGCAAGGCCTCCACTCAGCAGCCCTTCCTCATTGGGGCACTCTGAATGGGAAACCATACATATAAAAGAAGCAAAATTCTGAGGGATGGAGAAGCTAAAGGACACACAGACACAGGGTGGGCAGTGTGGGTACAGTCAAGGCCTGCCACGCTTTTGGAATCATCAAAAAGGTGCCTGACTGCAGTGCATGAGTCCTAAAAAGTGGGTTCAGCCACTCCAAAAAGCAGGTCACATGGGCACTGGTTTGGAATTGACTTTAGAGGAAGATCTATCAAACCTGCTTTTGTTTCCTCATTCTGTGACGTTTGCACTTTATCCAGCACCAGGGATATTCAGCCAACCAACTCTCTCAGGTCCCATTTTCTCCTTGCAACCCAGCTTTGCTCAGCACCAAGAGACCATTTCCAGGTTCTCCATGCATTAAAAAAGGAATGGGCTGAGGAAGCAAGGAGAAGAAGAGAAAGTCAGATTGTGATGATGGCACTTTATCCAGCACTGACCTGTGCTCTGCACCTCAGAGGTTTCCTTCAGCAGCTAAGTATCAGAAGAGCATTTTGTATATTATGGGTAGTACCTGAGCATTCAGGATTTCCCCAGTCACCAGGGGACAGAATCTCATCTGAAAATACACAAACTAAGCTTTGCTATCTGCAGCACAGCCACAGGGCACAGTGGGAGACTCACACCACCCTTAGGGCCAGGAGGGCATCCTCACCTGACAGGGCACAAGTCCCAGAGGATGATGCCCATGCTCTTTAAATGGCACAAAACTGCAAATAAGATCTCATCAGACAAGAGGTCAGAACAGCTGAGAGACCACACTAGCCCAGATTTTGTCCTGGAGCCCTAACCCTGTGGTTTAACTTTCTTAAGAGATTTCTCTAAGGATCACAATGTTCTGGACAAAAGACCTTTGGGACCTCTTGGGTAAATGTGGGCATTTTTGTATTCATTACCAGCCTCTGGCTGCATTAATACCTTAGCTATTTCATCACAGGCCTCTCATGCCTGTTAATATGTCTTTTGGACTCATTTCAGCCCACAAGCCTTCCAGTTCCACAGTTTTGCTGTACAGCCTTGCCCTTTTTCAGAAGAAGCTGTGCGTTGTGGTCCGGAGGTTAAGGCACTGGAGACTTGTGCATGGGACAGCTGGCCTCCATGCTTGGCTTGCTACAGCCTTTTACCCTTTCCATCCCTCTGAGCCCAATGGAGAAACTGTGGTGGAAGCAAGGGGCCTCGGCCTGTGGTGTTTGCTGGAGTGGGAATGACCTGTGCATGAGTGCATCCATCTGCATCCAATGTTCTCACTTCTTCATGGATAACCCCAAAACGTCATGGTAGCAGTGAGGCCAGGCAGCCACATCCAATACTTGTAGAGCTTTAGTGCAAGACCTGAATGGCAGAGAGATCAGGCTGTTTTGTTTGATAAACGAAGGGAAGGACTCATCTTTTGACACAACTCTATTTAAAGATGGTCGCAGGCCCAAATGGAGCTTTGTCTTCAACATCTAAAAGGGGAAAGTCCTTTTCAAAGTATTTTTCTGGACTTTTCTTTGCAGAAATATCTTGGTACAGGGGTCAGGAAGAGCCTGTGTGTAGAGCCAGAGATAGCAAACCCAAACCCATGTACTTAATGAAAACCAAGCCTTGAGGATTGGGCATGACGATGACCTTCAGTGCCTTCTGTGGGAGGAAGATGCACAGAGCAGCCAAGAACCTGCTCCCTGTCTAGTACAGTCCCTGCTCCATGAGCTCCTGGTGGTTTCCTTGCCTGTCTCCCAGGACAGATGGAGGTGATGCATGGAGGTTTTGTTCCTCTTCAAGGCTTTTAACAGTATTTTAATGAACAATTAGCCAAGCTGTTCTGGAAGAAATGTTGTTAATATGTTTTTAGCAGCTTTTCGCTGCTAAAAATTGTCATTATCCTTGACCTCTTTTTAACATGTTTCTCAGGTTTAAGATGAAGAAATAAAACCTACAAGCTTTTCAGCAAAGGCCCATAAATTTGATTTAAAAGAAAATAACCTCAGAGTTGGATTATTTGGTCAGTTTCCCATGAAAAATCTATGGGAAAAGTCCTCAGGGAGAGATGTACCCTGTTGAAATGCTTGGTTTCACAAAAAGGACTGGTTTTCATAACAGGAAAACAATTTATGTAAGAAAATAAGAAGCATGTCTGATGAGAGAGTTTATATAGGTTTGGTTCAGTAGGAGCTGCTTGATCTGGTATTCTTATATTCTTACCCTGTCACACTCTTTCTGAAACTGTCAGTAAAGAATCTTGAATCCTATAACCAGGTAACTAAAACAAGATTGACATGTCTTTGCTCTTTCCATTATAGGCATATATTCGTTGTTGTTCTTGGAAGCCTTAATTTGCAGTATTCAACAATTTAACAATTGCCCCATGCCTTCTGCTCATTAATTACATCAATGAAAGGAATGTATTTGATTTGATGTAGATTATCTCCATCTACGTCAAAAAACAACATGAGTGACACTTTTTAACATGAACAATGTATTCAGCAATAAGAGAAATGTCACAGTCCTTTCCAGGATGGCAATAAACTGATAGATCTTGGAGTTTTTATAGCAGAGATAAGGTAAATTAATTCAGATTGTTCCTCCCAGTGCCAAGTCTGAAGCTGATGCCTTGCCAAATCTACTATAGAAGTGCAAATCGGTGAGGAAAAGCAATGAAAGATATGAACTTGTCACTTGTTTTCCTGTTGCTCCAGACATAATTTCAAACCACCTACTCCAAAACAGCTGCCTCTGTGGCACACAAATCCTACCCATAGAGAAATCCTTGAACGAAGTCTTCCAACGTGGTCCACCCAAGCACTCCTTTTTTTCCTCAGCTTCCACCAAGGGAACAAATACAGGTCTCTCCTGAGAGTGAGCTGCAGGTGATGACATCAAGGACATTACCTTTGGGTAGTTGCACAAGGAGGGAGGAACTGGGAAGGATATGGAGGTTCCTGGAGGCCCAATAAAACTTCTCACAAGGCCAGAGGTACAGATAAACTGACTTACTGCTCTTAAAAATGTACAGCACTCCTCCTGCCCTCACTTTTCAGGAAAGGACTAGAGGTAGCACTAGACAGACAATGTCTGGTTCAAAAAAGCTATCTGACCATGCTTTTACCTATCAAGCAAGCTCACAAGATACCCCTATCTGCTTGCCTTTCTTCCCATAAATGTTGCTGTGCAGGTCCAATCACAGAAAATAGTTTCACAGTGGTGGCCCTGGAAACTTAATCCATTTTTGCCTAGAGGAGAAGCCATCCAGTTGAGCCAGCAGAAGTTTCAGTGCAGCCAGGAACACAGAAAGAGGAACCTGTCTTTTACCAGTGCCGTCTGCAGACACATTTGTTGGGCTGAGTTTTGAAGCTCGGGCTGAAGTATATGGGAAAGAAAATGACTGAGGACAAAAACAGAGGGGGAGGAGAGATTCCTGATGAGATCTTGCAGTCCTGAAGATTTCTAGCTCTGGAACTGTTCAGAGGACTGAAGTGTCCCCTTCATCTTACCTGAGCCACTGCTCAGCCAACTGTGGTAGACCACTTCAGATGACCAAGACAATCATTCCATTAAAAAGAAATGGTCATCTATATTTTGGTGAGGGACTCTGATTCAGCACCAGGCTCCTGAACAATGCAGCTTCCTGTCCAGGTATTACTCTCTCTCTGCCTGACCCATAAGCTCAGAAACCAGCCAGAAGAGACCAGAACAGTCACTCAATCTGAACTCTTACACAAAACAGACCACAGAGCCCGCCCCGGTAATTTCTGCATGAATACACTGCAGTCCTCTGGAGCCACTGGGAATACAGGGATGGAAACAATAGCTTTGAAAGAACAAATCAAACTTATAAAACAAAACAAAAAGGGGGGGGGTGGGGTGGGAGCAATAAAAGTCACGATGAGTCAAGGAGGTAATTATGTGTGATAGCAGGGTTCCTTTGGCTGGGGACCAGCAAGAGACACTGTCTGCATCCAACCCCTGGGATAAGCATGACAGAGCAGTTTGTGCTGCAGAGAATTAAGTCTCCAGACAGGAGAAAGGCAGCCATCCGAGACTGGGCCAGGCCTAACTCAGACATGCACAAGTCATTAAGCTAATGTCTCTTAGCTAATTGCACACACAGAGACATATCCTGCAAGGAAAACAGCCTGAGAAACAGCCTCACGGAATGGGCATTAAACAAACGCATTAAGCAGAGGAACAGTAATCCTTCCTCACTGCCAGCAGGGTGTGAGGCATTTCTCATCCACAGGACCACAGCCATTCAGTCATGCTCAGCCCACAGGAATCTCACAGAAGCAAGAAACTGCAAGAAGCTACAAGCCCCCTATCACTGCTTTGTGTACAAAGGCTCAGGGCAAGGAGGAAGAGATGTGGTTGATGATACATGTGTGCTGTTAAACACACCTCCCTGGAAGGGACTGTGAGCCCCAGGTTTAGATTTATTAATGAAGTCATGAAATGTGAGCAGCAGAAGGAGGCCAAGACTTCTGGGTATTTGCAGCTCTGCCTGAGTGTGCCCAGTGATTCAACCCGGCATTATTTGGCTTCTTAGAAAAGGGCCATGAGTCATCCACACCATTGGTTCCTTCCCTCTCCAGAAAACCCCCAAACCAAGAGTGTGAACATGGGAGAACAACAGTTTTCTTAATGGAACCAGCTGACCTCCCAGATTCCTCCATCTTTTCTCATGCCAGTATCTGTAAGCCTCAATATCCTCCAAGCAGAAGTGGAGGATGCATAGCCTGATGCCTTCAGAGTGCTTGAGAATTAAGAGCTGATGGTTTTTGAAGTCAAAAACAGAAGAGACATCAGGAGGACACTCTGCTTTCCCTCCTTCAAACAGACAGCTCTCCCCAAGCCACTTCTGACAAATGCTTGCCTAATCTCCAACTTGGAACTTCCAGACATGACATTACAATCACCTCATTTCATCACTGTGTGGCCATCCTTATTGCAGGGATCCTTTATTGCATCTTTATTGTTCCTATCACAGACTTTTAGAATTTTTTTGCTGGAAAGGACCTCTGGAAGTCTCTGCTCCAACCCCAACTCAAAGCAAGGCCAACCAGATCTACTTGGCCTGAAGATGTCCAGTCAAAACTTAACCCGCTGCTGAAGTTTCTGTCATCACTTCTTGTCAAGTCTGCAATGAATACAGAGAACTGATGAGGCCATTTCACCTAACAGCAAAATATTTTGTGCATTTAAACCCAGATGTTTCCCAAAAGGCTTTCCTTCTTCAGATCCTTTAGCCTTTCCTCACAGGTCATGTTTTTGAGACTGATGATCTTTTATGCCTGTTTCCCACAGACAATTGCCAGTGTCCAGCCACACAGATCTTGGAGCTGCCAACCTCATGAAGACTACTGTGACTAGATGAGAAGAGTCAGATGCCTCCACAGCTTCCTCCATGGAGAGGAGAAAACAGAAGAAAGGCTTGCAAAGCAGAAACAGCTCATCAGATGCTCTGAACACCAGCCTTCACTTGGCTCCCTTCTCCTCACGTCTCTGACAACTTCAAGCATGAAGATGTATGAAAACTCCACGTGCTCCGTTCAGCTGTTGTACTTCTTGCTGTGCCAACGTTTCATGCCCCAGCTCTTCCCCAGGGCTAACATAAAAGAATGGAAAACCTAACTCACGAGACAATACTGTTACTGTTATCTAAATGGACCATGCTAAAAAACTCTCCACCCAGAGGAAAGCCCTTTTGTGTCATGAACAGGCCAAACACAGTCCAAGTGCTGACCAGCAAACTGGGAGGAGAGACTCCTGGCAAGATGTGTCCCTCAGGATCCAGAAAAACTAGGACCAGGTTTCCCTTGGCTGTAAGCCCACTCTTGGGTATCCCCTGCTTTGCAAATTCCTTCATGGCATCACCCCCATCCTCTTCCCAGTCCTGTCCTGGTAGATCTGCTTCACCATCCCTCCTTGCCTGTTCCTATCCCCCAGAGCACTTGTTACTTTCCCAGCCACGAGGAAAACCCTCACTTGACTTCTCTTCAACCTGCCCTAGTCCTGTGTACTCCCCACATCTTCCCCTCCCCAAACACATGCATTTTAGAACCAAGAAATTCCTCTCAAACAGGAGGTGCTTGAGGACAATAGGACTTTGAAAAGAAAGGGCCTTGCCATGTTAACTAGAGGTGCCTGCCAGCCAGCAGCCCAGCCCCTGAACACACAAGGAATTTTGACCTCACATAGTGAAATTTCCTAGAACTTGAAACCGTTGTTGTTGTTGTTGTTGTTGTCATTGTCGTCGTCCTCTCTCTGGCTCTCTCTTGCTTCTCAATTTTCCACTTGGCAACTGTGTTGAAATGATGCAAGGGAGCAGCCGCCGCTTAACTGCAAATTATTAATTAGCTGCCAAGGAGTCTGTGCATGACTCCACACAGGGCAAGGGGGGCTCTGTCCTACATTACAAAATCAACCGACTGGCTTGGCATTGCTTTTCTGCCCAGAGATATAATTTAGTGGCGAGTCTCCATTTGTTCCAGAGCTGATTCCTAAAAGAGAGGGCACTTGCACGGTCTGCTGAGGGAGAGAGGGGGAGGATAAAACCAAAACAACACCCCGCCCTTGGTGACCAAGAACTGATCCTTTAGCTGTTGAAACTCTTTCCAAAGAGCCTCAGTTGCTGTTAGAACAAATGCTAATTGTTCTCAGCTAGGGGCTGGCTATATATAGCCTCAACAGGCCATTCTGCTGTGAAATATCAATCTGATAAAACTGGGAAAGACTTCAGGTGCTCAGGGCTACTCAGGTCTCTAAGTTTTCCCAAGACTTATTGCCACCCCAGTAGGAGCAGACACCCCTCTGCTGAGACAGCATGTCTAGCCACATGTGCCCTCCTGAACTGCTGCAACACAACTGAGAGTAGGTTTGCACAAGCCATGGCTGAAGGCACTGAGGCTTTCGGTTCTGTACGTACACTTTGCCCTAGACACGTCTCTGCTCACAGGACCTCATAGTTCAAATACTCAAGACCAACGAACATCCCAGGGGGGATCTGTTCCAGTGGGTAATTGCCCTTATTGTTAAAAATTAACAACAAAACAATAATCGTAGACAGCTGGGCCTTTCGTGACTTTTATAGCAACATTCCCACAGCTCCACAGGAGACATTGTTTGGGATTCACAAATAAATTTTCACCCCAAATCAGGATAAATCTTTAGTCGACTGTTTCAAAGACCTTCCCAAGAGGGAATGGTCACTTCCCATGTGGCTCACCATGGCATATCTTCCTGGCATGCACATCTCTGGCAGCAGGGCTGGGGGGCTTCAATGCTTTTACGAGCCAAGCTCCAGACAATTCTTGTACCCCAGAGCTGCTGCATCCCTCATTTTCTTTGTGTTTTAACTCACAGCATTTCCTGGCCTTGACATTGACAGAGACTTGTGAGCCTTTAGTCTCCCCCTCCTTCCAAAAGATCGTCTTGGGGCAGATGACCCAAGGCAAAGGGAGGCTCAAGGGAAAGCACAAGCATACAAAAAGCTGTATCATCTCCAAGGAGGTAGGCAGGGGTGACCAGGAGATGGACTTAAAGTGAATAGAGAAACAACCCCAGCTCCTTCAAGCCAATCTGATACCTAGAAGACTGGTGGGAAGGGTGGAAGGAGGTTGGTCAACTGTGATGATGTGCATCCTACAAAGCCAAAAAAGCATTCTTGGCTTGGAATGCTCCAAGTGCCAAACCTGAAGTGGTCTTGAGACTGTTATTTGAAAGCAGACCTCAGCTGCACCCTGCTTGTCTCAGGCTTGAGTGTCTCCTTCTTCTACCACTTATAACAATTTGTATTTCTGTATGCCAAGAAGTGCTAACCAAGACTAAGGGTGTGGGCTTGCAAAAGGCAAGCAAAGCCTCCTGCAGCTCCTCAAAGGTGCTTTGGCTGGCGTCTGACACTCCACAGCCTGACACAAAACTACAACAGGGTGATGCAAACCATCACATAGACCCTGTCAGGATCAGCAGGAACAGCCAGTGCTCAATTCCTGCCCTGAGAATCAGAAACTTGGTAGTCCAGACCAAGAAACCTCCCTGGGGAATCTGCTCCACTGATTAATCAACATTACACTTAAAAATTAATAACAAAATAATAATAGTAGGCAGCTGTGCTTTTCCTGCCTTTTATAGCAGCATTCCCATAGCACAATGAGGAACATTATTTTGGGTTCACAAACAGCTTCTGGGACATGTACACATCTTTATCTCTTTTTCCATGGCTTACCTCTTACCTGCTGGACCAGCCTGCAATAAATCTGTCTGGCAGAAAAGTACATGGCTTTGCATGGCAAGGTTTTGATAGCAGGGGTGGCTTCTGTGATAAGCTGCCAGAAGCTTCCCCTGTGTCCAACAGAGCCAATATCAGCCAGCTCTGAGATGGACCCACCACCAGCCAAGGCTGAGCCCATCAGTGCCTCTGGGACAACTGATTTAAGATGGGAAAGGAGTTAGTGCACAACAGCAGTTCTGCCAGAGAGAGGAATGGAAACATGAGAGAGGAGCAGACACCCAGGCCAGTGCAGCAGGAGGAGCAGGAGGTGCTCCAGGTGCTGGAGCAGAGCAGCCCATGGAGAAGACATGGGGTGAGGCAGGGGTGCCCCTGAGGCCATGGAGGAGGGAGAGAAAATCAGGAGTGAAGTTGTGCCTGGGAAAGAAGTAAAGGGTGGGAAGAAGGTATTTTAAGAGTTTGGCTTCCATTTTCTCATTACCCCACATTGATTTGATTGGTAATAAATTAAATTAATTTCCCCAAGTTGAGTCAAGCAGCTTTGGTGGGCACCTGGAAGCCAGCCAGATTTGGGCCACCACACAGACACACACAGCAAGCTTGTTCCTAGCTTGGATGAAGCTTAGCATTCCTTCACATTCTGGGATATGGAAAGAGTTGTTCAAACCAGGCTCATAGCAACCTTTTAGACGTCGCACTCAGAGTTATGTAAAATATTTTTCCTGCTTTGGTAGCTGGCAAACTTTGTTTTATAAGACAAATGGAATTTATTAATGCAAAATATTTATCAAGTCTTTTTACTTTTTTCCTCAAGGGAGTAGAGAGGTTGACCAGGAGCCTTTCATCTTTGTTGGCTTCTGAATGTTAAAAATGCAGCTGATTTAGAGCAAAACCACAAGTCAGAGTGTGTCTCATTTCTATGCAACCCCTTTTTCTGCAAGTGATGGCAAGTTTTCCCTTAGACAAAGGTACCATCTTTCTGCTGTGATGGCAGGAAATGCTCCTGAAATGTATTCTCAAAGGCTTGGGTGATCGCTGTGCTCCAGACAAACAGAGGTAACAGGCACTGTGCAGGATCCTCTGTGCTCAGCTTGCCCCAGGAGGCAAAACAAGCAGATATTCCATGCCTTAAGGGCCTCACTACATCGAGAAGGGTCCATGTAAGGTGAGAACACACCAAAGAAAGAAGGGAAGCAGTGGGAAAGGCAGGGCAGGATAGTACACTGACCAAAGTGAGTAGCCTGATTACTATGTACAATCACTCTACCCTTTGAGAGCAAAAAAGTAACACAACCAGCAGCTCTACTACCATTTCCTATGCCTTGGACTCTCCAAGCAATGTGAAATGACTCATCAGTATTAAGGAATATATTGTAAAACCATCACTGCTAAGCACTGGTGCAGTAATAATAGTCCAAACCAAAGCAATGGCCAGGCTGCTGATGGGCTCAGATAACAAGCCTGGTTTCAGGGCTATGAATCTTCCATATCTGTTTGATTGTTTACCATCTTCTATCTTTTCCTTGGACTGTTTTGTTCTTTGTTTTGACAGGTACCAGCATAATCTTCACCTGAGGTCCCCAAGGAGCACCACAGCATACACAACATTTCTGTCAGAAGTGGACCTACTTTGGAACAAGCATCTCTTGCTTGCTACAGGAACTTGCATTTCTTTGTTTCATATTCCTCATGCAAAAAGAAAAATACATCTTCAGCTGACTAAGGTTAAAAATTAATTGTTTAATGCCTGGATTATTTATTTGTTCCTCTTCTTTCCTTGCATGACTTGGGTCTAGTTTTGATTTAAGGATTTTTTAAAAAATGTTCTCTTTACAGATTTGCCTTTTAATCTCAAAGCTAATCCATCACAGTTTGACAGTTTCAGCTGCAGCCACTATAATGGAAACAGAAAGGACTGATAGATCCTATCTTGAAGCAATCAACTTGGCCTCACAGCTGGGATATTAGAGACAATCCTGTGTTGCATCAGAACTTCTTCCTTCAAAGGTGAGGCCCAGTAGTAGGTGGCTACTTGGAAGAAGTATATTCAGTGAAAAAGGCAAGTGCCCTCTTGGTCCATCACTTAGCATCAAGTATATTTACTTGGAGGAATCAGGTTCTTTCTCCACACTTTCAGAGAGCTGAAGCTCTTCCAGATTTGCCTGAAGGGGAGAGCAAAGCCATGACTTGCAGGACATTTGACTCAGGGTGGGGAAGGACTGCAAAGTCAAATGTTCCTCTTACAATAGTAGGTTTAATCAAATAGATGGAGAAGGGTCACGGAGCAAATTCCTGAAACCAATCTCAGGAGTTATAAATAAATATTCCTCGGTGTGAACAGAGGTCCCTTCAAAAACACCCACTGCTCATTCCAGGCTACAGTGTGATGCACTCAGGCTCTCTGGCCACACAACTCAATTCCTATTCCAGCACCTTCCCTGCATCCCACACTGAGCTCTTCCCATGAAGAGGAGGGATTAAATCTACAATTACCATGCAAAGGGAGGGGAATCCAACATCCCACCCTGAACATAAATGCTTGCTCCCAAGGTGTGTCCATCAGATGACTGAAGGTCAGGAGAGCAAGTCAGAGGCAGAGCTCTCCAAATACTTATGCAAGATTATCTCCAGTGAAGCTCAAGGGAGGTGTGTAACCTCATATCGATGAATGCTGAAGTCCTGGGATAAGGTTTCCTTTAGGGAGACATTGAGGTTTTCAGGGGTGCCACAGTGGCTTCTCACTGCTTTCTTTGCTTTGTAAGTTCCAGATGCCAGAGCAGCGCTGCTCTTTGCCTGGGGCAGAGGGAGAGAAGCAGCCCAGCCTGAAGGTCTAATCTATGGGTCCTGCCCGGCTGCAGGCACCACCTCCAGGGCTGCTTCTACACCCGGATAAGCACTGGGGAGGAAACAAAAGGGGAGCATGACAGCCTCATTCACTTGCTAATAGGCTACTGGAAGAAAGACATCAAATCTACAATTACCATGCAAGGACACAGTCCAGCTTGCTAAGAACAGAGGAAAAGCAAGAATGGCAAAGAAGGAAAGGAAACGGATTAGGTTTTCCACAAGCACCCCAAAATCCACGCTTCCTACTCAACAGGAGCCCCGGGAGGTTGAGCAGGGCTGTGACACCAAACTGTTGAACACGAAACAACCACTTTTTTTTGGCTTGGTTAGAAAAATCCTTTCTTGCAGAGCTGCCATAGTTCATGTGCTTAGAGCAACAGTGTACAAAAAGAAGGGTTGGGGTTTTTTGGGAAGGAAGGCGGAAAAAAAAAGAGCACAAACCCTGCACTGGGAAAGCCACACCGATGAGCTTGTTAACATTTGAAGAGACTGCTTGGCATGATTCCTTACACAGATTCCTGCCAAGAATTTGCAAGAGGAAAGTATATTTAGCAATCCAAGGCATGCCAAAGCCTTGACAAGAGAAAAAAAAAACCTTTTTGAATATGTGGAATAGCAATTAGACATTTTCTAAGCAGCCATTTTCAAAATGCATTCAGGCATCTAATAAGGGCACCTGAGGCATATCCACAACTCTGCCACACTCCATGCCTCAAAAGACATCCGCTGAGATCAAATACTCGGAGGAAGGATGTGTTACCGATGGCAACTGCCCACGTCCAGAGCACTGGTGCCAGTTTCAAGCAGGCACCTCAAGCCATTGGAAATACACTATCTCATGCCACTGCAAATCATTTTGTAGCATCCCTTAAGGAACCATTTCTCCAAGGAAAGCTGGGAGCACCGCTGCATAGCTGGGTAGCAGAGAGATGTTTCCCACCTGCTTCATCCACAGGAGCTGGGCCAGCTCTGCGATGCAATTTTTCCCCAAGTGGAGCCACTGAAAATCCAGATGGGATGAGCAGCAGGTGGAGGCTAGGATAGTACATAAAATCAAATGGTGACTTGCCATTGAAGTGGTACTCACATCATTCTCCAAATGTGGTTGTTGCTCTTGTTGTCCAGTGTTCTGAGCTGCATACAAAGCCAGCAATAAACTTCATCACTAAATCTCCTTTCTTTCTAGGGAGAGACCTAGAAGATAGTCCCAAGACAGGGCTCCTCTGCTCCAGGAAGGTGACTCACCTGCATCAGTCACTCTTGCTTCTGAAGTGCCATTGAAATCTCCTTGGGATGCAGCATGGAGGAAGAGGCATGAAGGAGCTTAGGAAGGCCATGAGCAACCCTTGGTTGTGCTCAAGGAGGAAAGCAGCTGACCATACAGTAAGAGCAAAACATTTGATGGTCATGAGAGTTAGAAATCACACTCGCATATGCTCCTTAAAACATAGTGCTTATAACAATTACTTATAACTGTCAGGCTGTATTACAGTCAAATTCCTAAGACACCAAGCAAAAAGGGAGCACCTGAGCATGGGCTGAATTCACACCTCCTTTAAGTTAGGACATGCAGAAAGGACAACCAACACCTGTGGCTGAAGTTTCTCATTCCTATAAGCCCTAAACTCCCAGTCTTTAATATGTGGCATAACATCAGTGGTGCCCCCAAGGCTTTTAGCATCATGATCCCCTAGAGTCCAAACAGGATGTTGGTGACCAAGAGGGAGCAGGAAGCACAAAGGGGGTAAAGCCAAAGCAATTATTTTGTTTTGGAAACAAAGAAATACTTAACAGAAATCAGAATGAGGAAAGCTGCCCTGAAGCTTGTTCAGATTTTTATTTCCAAGTTCTTTTGGGCTCCTGAAACACCTTTTGGTATCTGAAATGCCACCCTGACTATCAGCTACAGCTATCAGCTATCAGCCCCTTAGGTTATATCCTTGATCCTGAAAGAAAAATCCCATGGGACTGACAGATTGCTCTGAGAAAGAGGTTCCTTTCTCACCTGCTCTTCAAAAGCAACCAAGATAAACTAACCTGTGCAGTCACATATTCAGAACATTCAATTAGATTTAAAGTCTCAGTTTCCATCAAACCTTTCTCCAATTCCCAGAGCTGTTGTAATCCAGGTGAGTCAGACATTGCCATAAACTCACGTCCACCAGGACAAGTATCAGCTCTCTGCCTCTACAGCCTCTAAGACAACTCTATCCAAGTTCCTGACTAAGGCTTAACAGCAAATATACTGAAAGCAGTAAGCGATATTGTTTAGAATTCCTGTTTTCACCCTAGATTCCCAGAGGAAACAGCAAATTTGGAGGATCACCTGGCCGAATCACACAGTTGTGAATACAAATTTCTCCTTGTATATACACAGCATTTGGACTGAGCACTGACACAAATTCAGCTTTGCTAGAGGTGACAATTGACTACAAAATCCTCATGTCCAACCTGCCCATTCCGATTTCAACCTCTTGGTGTCTTTTGTCACGGGCTCTTGGCAGCAAGCGGCTGCCATGGTCTGTTTCGGGGTGGGGGGAGCACGAAGCGCTGAGCTGAGCGGCTGCAGCAGGCGGGCGGGAGGGAAGGCGCGGCGCCGCCGCAGCCTCGCACCCCGCGCGGCAGAGCGGCAGTGGCGCCCGCTGGCCGCTCGCAGCATTGCCGCCGCATCCTTCCTCCTCCTCGCTCCGCCGAACGGCGAGGACTGGCAGCCTCGAAGATTCACCAACACAGAACCTCTGCCGAGAAGGAGGCCGAGGTACCACGGCACAAGAAGCCCAGGGGATCTGCGGGCACAGCCCATCCCACAGGGATGCCGGTAGGACAACACAATCCAGGTCAAAGAGATCGTCTCACATCCTTATCTTCTCTTTGTGTTTCTACCCTGCCCAGCTTCCACCCTGTGCAAATATAAATCCAAAGGGTAATTAATAACCTCCTCAGCAGGAATAGAAGTCATCTCAGATAAGATACCTGTGCAACCATCCTGGGATATCAACACAGTGAAACATATCCTCTGCACCTGTTAATGAATGGCTACTTCAGAGCAGTTGAGGCGGCTTCACCAAAACCCGTACTTCAATTACAACCTCTGCATTAATGAAGAAAGCACAGAGGTGTGCAGAGTCATGTCTCACCACATGGAAAAGGTGACCCAAGCACACTGAATCAAGAATTAAAAGCAATATGCAGAACCACGCTGTCCTGCCCACAAGAGGAAGCAGAGGGCCAGGGGCTGATCTCTCTGGTGATCAGTAATAGGACCCAAAGGAACGCAATTAAGTTGCGTCAGGGGAAGTTTGAGCTGGATATTAGGAAAAGGTTCTTCACCCAGAGAGTGGTTGGGCACTGCAACTGGCTTCCCAGGGAAGTTGGGATATGAGGATATGCAGATTGGTATGAATGACACCAGATACCTGAACATATGAATTGACTTTAGTAAGGGAAGTTTGAAGCACTGAATTAAAATGAAAAAAGAAAAGTTTGGAAAGCAAGTTCAGGTCACTGCAGTCAAATTTATGAGCCACAGACTTTTTGCAGCTTGGGAAGAAGTTCCTACTTAGGTCCAGCTTTGAATTAATCTTTTGACGATGCCAGGCTCATTAATGAATTATTGTTGCTGTGGCTTATTACTACCCAAATCCATGTAAAGCCTTATTTAGGCAAGACCATGCCTCTGCTACTTCCTTAGTATTTTTCCTCCAGTAGGAAAGAAAGCTTGTTTATAAATTTTGTAAATAACCAAAATTATTAACAAGACTCTTGTTTTCTGACCTGGATTGTTAGGGATGGGAGATGCAGTCACCAAAACCAAATTGAAACTCTCAAGTCAGTCCATAAATATGTTCCAGCATCTTGGCAGTTTAACTGGATTATTTGGAGGCAATTTTCCACTCAAAGAGCAGCTTTTTCATCAAGACTGAATGTCCAAAGGATTGGCTCAACATGAAAATTTATTGTTGCAACTCAGTATGGATTAGGCAACTCAAACATCCAGACACGAGAGCCTGCTACCAGCCCAAGAGGCTGTGAGCCACAGGGAGCAAAGCGTTCAGGTGGACTGACCCCAAGGTCTGCACACAACAGAACACCACAGGCTGTAGTACACAGTTATCTGTGGGTGGTGCTGAAGAATTAGCAGCACCAGTCAGCAGCAGTGCACGAGCTACTTTTACCATTCCAGTCACAATGCTCTTTTTCTCTCCATCTTGCAGCACATGGCCCAATACCTTGAGGAAATGGGAAAAGGCAGAGATGTTTTATGTGTTCTTTCTTCCCCCCCTTACATCTGCCCATTCCTCCACTCATGGAGCTCTACGCTGTTCCTTGAGGCACAGATGTGAAGGACATAGCAAGATGAGCCAAGTTTCTTCAAGTTACTTAAGCTTTCCTCAGATTCACCTCAGTGCATTCAAGCAACAAAGTGTGCAATTAACTAGAAAGGAAAGTGGTTTTTAATGGCTTCACCAGTAAGAAGTGCCACTCAAACTACCAGATAGCACTACTAGTGTCTCCATAGTTACACCTATAAATACAGAACAGTGCACTGGGTTTGCACAGCAATGTTTTGGCAGTGGGAGGGCTACAGGGGCAGCCTCTGTGAGAAGCTGCCAGAAGCTTCCCCTGTGTCTGACAGAACCAATGTCAGCCCACTCCAGCACAGACCCCCCACTCACCAAGGACAAGCCCATTGGCAGTGATGGTAGAGTGTCTGGGGTGACAGATTTAAGGAGAAAAAACCCCACAGAACAGTAATTGCAGCTAGAGAGGGGAGTGAGAGGAACAGGTCTGCAGGTACCCAGGTCAGTGCAGCAGAAACAGGAACATGCTCCAGGCGCCTGCCTTTGAGAGACTGAAATTTTGGCCTTTTCAAAAGCAGCTGGTGAGGTGCACGACTTTAAACCAACTTTAGCAACAAACTGGTTTTGAGCCAGATGAGGGAGAAGGCCATTAAGAAGCAGATCCCTCGAGGTGGGGTACTGCTTTTCATCATGCAAATGTCCTCCCTCACACAACTGGCTGAGATGTAAAACTCCTCCCTTGCCCTCCTCCCCTGGAAGGTACTGGGACATTCACATGCACGCTAGGCCTGACAGCATCCATCCCTGGCTCAGCTACGCTGACGTGAGGCAGGGGTCCATGACCCCTTAGAAGGGGTCATAAACTATCAAAGACCCCTTGACCCATTTTGGGCCTGGACTGCACATGATTCACAGTGTTACATCAGAGAGTGGAAACCCCATCCCCTTCAGGGGAGGAACCTGGGCATTCCCACACCTAAAGATACTAACCTGGTGAACTTTTATGTTTCAGGGGCTCTCCCACCTCCCACACATCAAGACTGACCACCTCGACCAAGAGACATTAAAATCACCCACAATCAAGTCTTATCACTGTATCCATGGGTGGTGGTATTTTTCCTCTTTTCCCCTTTCCTATACTTTTTTCTCATTTGCTTATATATGTAGTGTTTTATACTTTTGTTATTTCTATAGCTAACCAGAACAGCTACGTACCTCTGTTCGACTGCAACCAAATTATTCTAAAATAAACCTGCCTTCCCAGTCCTACAGCCCATGGAGGGCTCCGTACTGAAGCAGGGCTACATCCCAAGGAGGCTGTGACACTGTAGGAAGCTTACAGTGGAGCCAGCCCGTGGCAGGACCTGTACCCTGTGAAGAGCCATGCTGGAACGGGTTTGCTGCAGGACTTGTGATACCATGGGGGACCCAGGCAGGAGCAGAGGAAGGGTGAGAGCCCTCTCCATGGACAAGATTGAGCAGCAGAGTCAGCATGTGATGGACTCAGCCCCCATTCCTCTCCCCCTGTGCAGCTGCTGGGGAGGGCAAGAAAATAAAGAGTAAAGTTGAGCCTGGGAAGAAGGGAAGGGTGATTGGAATTAACATTTGGGTTTATTTCTCATTATCCTACTCTGATACAACTGGTAATAAATTAAACTGGTTTCCCCAAGTCAGGTCTGTTTTGCCCATGACAGCAGCTGGTGAGGGATCTCTCCATGCCCTTATCTCAAACCACAGACCTTTCATTCTGTTTTCTCTCCCCTGTCCAGTACAGGAAGGCAGTGATGAGGCAGCTTTGGGAGGCACCTGGCACTAACCACACATAACAGACAGGACATTTTGCAGAAAAGACAAACATGATTCCACTCCATTATCACCCTTTTATTGATAAAAGGACAGATCATGACAGTGGAGATAAAAGGATGTTTGACAAGGGGAACAAGAAGTAGCTTCTACTGGTCTTTCAGTTCCTTCAGTCTTCTGATGGCAGACTTGACTGTCACAGCAGAGGTGGTACTGGAGGAAGAAGCAGAGTCATTTGCATGTGGCACAACTGTGCTGGTGTTACTTATTTTTTGAGAAAGCACTAATCATTTCAAATTGTTATTATCTGATTGCATTGCCAAACAGGGTCCAGCTCCACTTCTGTTTTCCTGACAACAAAGCATAGGCCTTGGTCCACAGAGCACATGGGACTTCACTGGCTACATCCCAACCCCAATTTCTCAGTCACGCACCGACCACGAGCACCAACGCGTGGGCTCAGATCCCTCACGACTGCTATGGGTGGGGCAGGAGTGTCTTCTACAGACTTGTGGGGGAAGGAGAGCAAAGAAAGGGAGTAAGCAACAGCACCCTTACAATAAACTTATTATAATTCAATTTTTTTTGCTTTTACAACAAAAGGAAACCATGAAAATAACTTCTCTTAGAATAAATCTGACTTTGCCTATTACAAAGAACAGCAATCAAATTGACTTTGCTCCACAGCAATAGAATTTTAACTGAACAGTGGGGCAACTCCCCCCATTCCCTGTCTCAAGATAGATCTACTTAATGGTTAGTAGATGAAAATTAGGAAAAAAAATAGAAAGTCAAAAGCTGTATTATGCCTCAACTATGTGAGAATAAATGCTGATGGAGCTTCTTCATTTCCTTACTTGTAAGTCCAGGCACCACCAGCAACTGTCTTCATGCAGGATCCACAGTGCCAGATACCCACAGCCTTCCTCTTCATTTTTGTCTGTAACAGAAGAAAAAAGGAAAACAAAAGTCACTCTCCATCAGCTGAAAAAGCCGAACAAGAAACTCCAGGCAAGGAGCACACCACAGCACTTCTATAAGCCAAGTTAAGACAAGAAAGGGACAGACAATCCTTTTACTCGAATTCTGCAGACACTTCTGAAACACTTTTCCTTTCAGATATGAACTGGGTCATTTCTGAAGGCATCATCAAAAATTCAGTATTTTTTGATGGAGAAAGATAGTAAGGAGTTACCTTGGTCATAACAAGTGATATTCTCACCTGGTTTGCTGCTCATGCTCACTGTTCCCAGGCCACCCTGGCAAGACCAACTTGCTCAACCCAGACACATTTAAAACAGCATCTGAAGAATGAGTGGTGGGTACAGAACTCCCTCCCCCATGCAGATATCCATCACCTTGCAGAGGTGACAATAGCTTTGCCCACACCTATGCCTGATTTAGGCAGCTCTGCAGACAAAACTATGAACATTCTCACTTCGTATGTGAAAGGCAGTAAGTTAAAAACACACAAAAACCCAACAACAAATCAAAGCAAGAAAAAACCCCATGATGAAAGTATTTTTAAATTTCCAGCCACTTTTAAGATTCCTACTCAACAGGTATCACTAAAAAATATCAGTGCAAAGCATAAGGTGAGGGGCTGTTCAAACTATCAAAACCTAGATTTAACAGCAAATTTTAATTATGTACACACGCAGTTAAGATTACTTTCTATTAGGAATTCTTCCCCATCCAGAGTTATATAGCACACAAAAGTAAGCAACTGCCATCAGAAATTTAAAGTGGGAAAAGCAACTTCTGTTCCTCTGCCAGGTATGTTATAAAAAGTTACTGAAGGGGAAAAAAAGGCCCAAGTCAAGCCTTAATTATCAGATAACAACTGTGATGCTTTAAGTTCGTCAGGTCTATGTTAATAATTATGTAAAACATATAATACGGCAATATTGCTCACTCTTTTGTATCATGAAATGTAATAATGTTTGTTTTCATTTCCCTACTACTAAACATTCATGTGAAATGTCTACTGTCTTTTTCAAGGACTCTGACAGTAGCCCAAAGCTCACTATACACTAGTCCCTGTCTTTGAACTAGGCACGTTTCCCTTCAGTACAAAAATTACTGAAGCATCAAATCATCTTTCTAGCATCAATAACAACGTGGTTTTTAAAGACTTTTAGGAGATCTCTCACCTTGCCACAGAAGGAGCAGGTATACTTTGCATGCTGGCTGATTTCAATCTTCTTCACCATTTTCCTAAGGGATGCACCGTAACGGGTCCCATATTTACCCACGATCCCGACCTTCTTGGTGCGCTTGGCCTGTTGGGAGGCAAACCAGAATGAGCTTCAGCTCTACAGAGACAGCATTCTCCTCTCTGCACCCCTCTCCCGACATGGCAGCTGAGTGCTGAGCACCCTAAGGCCGGGCTCCCCCTGCCGCTGGGAAAACGGGAGTATTCGCAGTGTCATGGAATGGGTCAGGAAGGGAACACAGAGCTCACCTGGCCCAACCTCCCTGCTCTAGCAGGATCGGCCCAGAGCACATGGCACAGGACTGCATCCAGACGGTTCCTGAGACCTCCACTAAGGGAGACTCCGCACCCTCTCTGAGCCTATTCAGTGCTCGGTCACTGCACAGAAAAGTTCTTCCCCGAGTTCAGGTGCGACTTCCTGTGCATCAGTTTCTGCCCATTTGTCCTGCTGTTGGCACCACCGAGGCTCCTGCCTCTTGACAGCCTCTTTTAGATATTCGTACACTATTTTAACTATTTAATTACTATATATTTATATAACGAGATATACAAATCCCCTCTCACTCGCCTCTTCTGAGGCTGAACAGGCCCAACTCCCTCAGCCTGTGCTCATGAGAGCTGTTCTGGTCCTCTAATCCTCCTCGTTGCCCTCCCCTGGAGCATTAGCGATGAAATGCCGCCGGGCTGGCGCTGCTGCAGTCCCCCAGCTCCTGCCGGGGCACTTCGGTCAGCGATGCGGCCGCCAAGATCGAGCAAAGCCCCGTCCGCCCGGGGCCAGCCGGCCGTGGCACGGAGCGCTGCAACCCCTCTGTCCCCCGGCTGCCATTCCCCTCACCCAGGCCGCCTGCCCCCGGCCGCAGCGAGCCGCTGTCGCAGCGCAGCGCCAGGGTCGGCTCGGAGACGCACCGCACCCCCAACCCCAGTTCCGCGCTTCCCCGGGCGCCCCCCGCGGGCTCAGCGCGGCGGCCCCAGCGCGGATGGCGGCGGATGGCGGCCAGCGAGCCCGGACTCACTCACCATCTTCGCCTGCGACGACGCGGAGAGGGAGCCGCAGTGCGCAGGCGCGGGCGGAGCCGGCGCGGCCGGAAGCGACGGGGAGCCCGGGCGGGACGCGGCCGCGGGCAGCGGGACACGGCACAGCCCGAGGGACGCCGCCTGAGCGAGGGCGGTCGCGCTGCTGCTCAGAGAGCTTCTGCAGCCTCTCTCACTGGGGACACTTCCGAACCGTCTGGATGCAATGCCGTGCCGTGTGCTCCGCGATGGCCCTGTTCGAGCAGGGAGGCTGGAGCAGATGAGCGCCGCCGTCCCTTCCAGCCTGACCCATCCAGTGTGACACCCAGGCGGTACATGAGCGCCAGCACCGCCCGAGCTCAGATTCCTGGGTTTCCACCCAGGCAGGTCACAGCAGAACAAGAGATGGGGCATTTCCATTCACTCGCCTCGTTTTTAAAGATAATAAGCAGCAGGTAGATGTCAAAACTGGGACAGAAAACGTGACCAGAACTGCAGAAAAAGTTAATAAATGTATATATATAAATCAATTAGGATGAATTATTATCATAAAACATACCAGCCCTAAACCATGAGGTTTCAAGAGTTTTGGCATCAGGTCAGGTTAAGGCAACTCCCTAATTTCCTTGGGGTTACCCAGTGCTGAAACCACCAGCCCCGAAAGCCCTCGTGTGCCGCTGCAGAGGTGATTCCCAGCACCAAAACACAGAGGGAAAAATACACCAGTGCCACCGAACTGCAAGGCTTGTAAGGGGATTAGCAACTTATTAACATCCATTAAGAAATGTAATCCAGTTAGCCTGAGAACATTTTGATGTGCAGAATCAGCTATCCCCTCCTGCCAGGAGAGGGCCAGAGCTTCCCAGTCCGCCTAGAGAAACCATCCCCAGATAATTGTTGCAGGTAATTTTTCTCCATACCCACCCTGGCTGCCTCGACCAATGACAGCACTCTTCACTTGCAGTCTGTTTAGTTAAGAAAACCAAGGAATCGAGTGTGCCCAGCCACTCTGTTACTTTCCCTGGCCGGGGTCTGTACTTCAAGAGGTGTTCATGGACAGATGTCACATTCCCTCTTGGCTCTTGCTCTGGGGGTTTCAACACCGACATTTTTAATTCCCTCTGTCATGCCAGGCTCTTAGTTCCCTGATCATCCCTGCAAGCTCTTTGGGGAGCTGGTGGGCCAGAGCAGTGTTTGAGATGAGGGCTCAGCAAGGCTTTAGGCAATGGTATTTATATCTCCCTCAGCTGAATCAAAATTTCATTTGATATATCCTACAAATATATCTGCCCTTTTCAGATCCTCGTCACAATGATGACTCACAGGATACAGCTTTGATACCAACATATTAGAAAACAGAAAAGAAAAATTAAGTTCCTTTGGCTGCTTAGTGATGATATGGTTAAAAAAATATAAATTGTCCGCCAGCACATCCAGAGAATGAACCCTGTAGACACAGACCAGAGAATCTACTGCTATTTTCTGGTCTGTGTCTACAGGGTTCAGGTTTGCTGTGACAGTACAGCAAACATGGTCATATCCATCATCTACAGACAGCTCTGGCAAAACAACCAAACCCAGACACCCCGGGTGACAGCCATTCCCAGCACTGCCAAAGTAAACACACATTTCCAAGGGACTGAGAGGATGAAGGGCACAGACAAGCTAGCACAGCCTGGCCTTGATAGTCCACCCCCCTTGAACTCTTCAGCTCATGAAGCTAGCCAGCCTGGGGAACGTAGAACACTCAGTTGCAACTGCGCCAGCCTATTGTTATTTTAACCTGTGGTTGCTGTTTTGGCATTCTTCTTGACAACACACCTTTCTCCAACACAGGTGTGAGCACTGATGCAGGTGTACAGGCAGGCATCCAGGAAGATGCTCCAAGATCCAGTAAGATGGTCCTTCCCTTTCCTCTACTGGTTTTAAATAACACCAAAAAGATACAGCTCTATCATTTTCAGCTGGCAGGTGCAGGAGGCCCCAGGGGTGCTCCATGTTCCTGAGCCTGCTGTGGGTCTCACTGGCATCCTGCACACTGCCTTGCAGAGGTTCTCCTCAGAAAGCCTTGGAGATCCTGCCTGAGCCTGCTGCTAGCTGCCCAGCCACCTCTTCACCGTATTAATGAGGGACTAATGGTGCCATTGGGATAAGGCCTGCAGTCTCTCCAATTCCAAGTAATCACTAACAGCACTTTCCTGCAAGGTTCTTCATGTAGTCTTCCCCTTTTTCATGTAGTAAGGATAAAGTGAATCTCGGGTGTATTTGAAAAACCTCTGTATCCGTGCAACAAACCAGCTGAGATTTTATGGATCCTAACAAAGGGAAGGTACACCTAGCATTCCTGTAGCAGGGCTGGCATTTACCAATATACAGGCAAGATGAATCGAGTTAATAAGAAGCAGAATTCTCCAAGGGTACTTTCAGTGTATCTTGGAAAAGAACTGTTTTGAAATAGCTGTAGCCTTACAAAGAAAACTACTTCTGTGGGGAACAACAGTATGGGTACACAAATAAATACTTTTGCATTTTTTTCAGTCAGTAGACAGCAACATTTCTCACCCCTTACTCAGAACAACCCACTTGGCAAGTAGAAAGATCACTCATCCTACAGACAGATTAAATACTCCGTGTTCAAGATGGCAGACATTTAAAAATGTCAAAAAGCATATCCTCATCACCTGGCCAGCTGTTGAAGTAAGAGCAGTGATGGTTAACTCTCAGCCTCAAACCCAGAGATAAAAGAATTTCCTCCAGCTGCCCAGTCACAACACCCCTTGCTACTGCTCACACTCCAAAGCACCATCTGCAGTCATGAATGAAAAGCAGTTCTCCACCCAACACAATTGTACACGCAGCCTGTGGGCCATTTCCATGACAACACCAGCTGAAAATGGAACAATCAAACCCTTCAATGCAGGAAAAAATACCTAATGTTATTAGGTTGATCTTACAGCACAAACATTTTCTTACTCTGCCTTGCAAGAGAGGTATTTTTGCCAGTGTCTGGTATCTGCACAGAGCCAAGCACATCCCCTCCACAGCACATTAGCTGCTGGCTTCCAGGAGCTAAATGTAGGCCTTCAGCTTGCCTCCTTTTCTACAGATTACAGCTGTAAAACACAGCTAACTGGGAGATGGAACGCTAAAATAGAAAAAGTACCAAAAGCTTGGCAATCACGATTTAGAACAACTTTTTATTTAAACAGTTCAGTCCAGAATTGGTTTCTTACAAAATAAGAGCAAAAGTCTGTCTGTGTCCCCTTCTCATTCACCTGTAGAAATCAGTCAAATCTTGAAGAAAACACACACCCACCCACACACCCCCTCCCTGAGAAGTCAGGGTTAATCCTTGGCAGTCAGCACAAGCTTCACCCTCCACTGACAGAAGAAGCACATGCCATGGAGCAGCTCCTAATATTCAGCACGAGGCCAGAGATGAGTGTGCACAGGCAGACATGTGGCTAAAATAGGCAGTGCACACTTACTGGCACACAGCTACATTACTTAATTTCATGGTGGTAACTTCTTCTTTTCCCTCATCTTCCCCACCTCCACAAAACATCAAGATCTGTTTGGGTCTTTTTTCCTCATGGCCAAATCGAATACCCAAGAGCCAGTCTTTGAGTGATCCAAGTAATGGCCAAATTTGCCAGTGAACAAATTCCTAGAAATACAAACTTTGGAAATGGGAAACATTCATAAAAGCACTCTGCAGCTGCTGCTGAGTTGGTTTTCTCCTGAGTTCTGCCTTGGGAAGAGACAACCATTATCTGCTTTTTAAACAAAACTGTGGAAACTGACATGCTGAAACACAGCAGAATGAATGATACTTGCCCATGTCCATGCAGTCACTGGCAAAACCAGGACTGCAAACCCTGCAGGCTGCCAGGTGTGTGGCTGCACATCTGTCACACTGTCAGACTGCCTTCTCATCCTTTGAGATGAAACATGCCATAGATACAGAAAACTTCAAGTCTTTTATTTTCAAAAACTCAAAAAATAATACATGATTGCTTTTGGTTTTTCTTTTTCAATAAAAAAAATATCTCTTAGCTGTCATCTCTTTAGCTGTCACCATTTACACTTCCTCAATACGCCGCTTTTTTTTGGGACTCACTGAACATGTTTCTGCTTCTCTGTCTTGCAAAGCACTGCCAGAGTCAAACTCACAGCCAGCATCAGCTGCCTCCAAAAACAAAACATCATCAGCGTCATCTCTGCTCTCAGAGAAGGTCTTCTGGAAAAGGTCGTAGATTGTCTTCTGCTTTGGATCTGGCTGAGGAAACAGAACAGAACAGGATGGACATCCACATTCCCATGTAAAACACAGTGAGCAAAGTCAGAGGACACTCCCCTTTACACAGTGCATGTGTGTACAGATCATACCATACATGATACATACACACATGTATCTCACACATACATACTCAAAGACATATATATAACATGGATGCTAACAGGTCTCCTTGCAAGTACTAGGCTTGAAACTTGTGTGCAGAGTCCAAGAGGCATGGATCCTGGGAGGAGTCGAACAATCTGGTCTGCAGCTTTAAGGGCAGAACAGGTGTAAAGTCACCTGTGCCAATCCAGATGTACACAAGCCAAAGCCCCTTCAGCCTCTCCCTCTCCCGCCAATATTATTTCAGGTCAATTACCTTAGGATAGTAATTAGTTGACTCAGCTGTTTCAGAGAAATTGGTTTCTGAAAGACCAGCTTCACCCAGCACTTTGATCTTCTCCTGAATCATTGGCCTAGGAGTGATAAACTGATATTATGAAAGGGAAAAAAAAAAAGGACACTGCTTCATTTACTATGTGTAGATTAAAAAAGGATACAACTGGGTATAAAGATGGCTTTTCTACCAAACTTTGTTGGTTCCTTAACCTGTCCTGCTCTTGGTTATAATCACTGTATGCTGTCTTGAGATATCAATCAATTAAATTGGCAACAATTAAAAGATTCTGGGCTATAAACATTTGGAGAACACGTATGTCCAACAGAGAAACTAGTTGACTGTGGCAACACCAATGGTATGAAGTCAGACCAAGAAGATGCAGCTAAAAGGGATTCCTAGTAGCCTGTGTGCTCAGTCTCCAACTCAAGCAATGGTAAACCCCAACAACAGATGCATCAGCATTTCAAGGATAACTCCCAATGTACAGCAGGAGGAACAATCCATCACTGGCCCAAGAGGCTGAGAGGTCCCAGCCACACCTGCACACTGGACACTGAAAGATGCCAAGGCCATGGCACAATTTAATGTATTTACCAAATAGCCTTATCCTCTTGCTCTTTTTCTTGTCTTTAAAAAGATGCCACTGTCCTTTCAAGAGCCATATTTCTTCCCCATTAAGCACTAATGACTGCACAGATAGCATTTCACAAATAAAGGCAGAATTACTGTCATTAACTTTCCATGAAATTTGGGTGATGCATCAGTTTCCAGATCCTTGCATTGTAGGGTTATAATTACTTGCCATCATGATATTCCGGGAACTGCACAAGTTCACTTAGTTCATTCATTCCTTTAAACAAGGTAATAAAGATGCAATTTTGGACTTTAAATGAAGCAGATGGTGGATAATTTCTTTTCATCATTTGCAGGTCAGCTCCCTTGCAGCACTAAAGATTCCTCAGATCCTGTCCACCCCCAGATGTCAGATTCCCCAGCCCTAAGGAATAATGTCCACTGGTAACTCTCACTACATCCAAAAAGCCTCATAACACAACTGTCCAGAGGTGGGCCAATAGCACCTTTTTCATCTATCTGAAGGGCTCACTGAAGAGCAAGAGGAAGGCAACAGTGCAGTCCTCCTCCACAGTTCCCTGTCCAAGCACACAGCAGCCAGATGGCTCCTCAGAACTGCTTTACAGCACACTGAACCATCTCTGGTGTCTGCTGACTTTGTTTGAAAGTCTCAGCAATTTACAGTACCCTAGCACAGGAATGTTCTGAACTCTTACCTAAGACAATTCCTCCTCCTTACATGGAGACTGTGAAGGTTTTGGATGCATCAGCTCTCCCAGTAATTCTCTTAAGAGCCCTTTCTTTGTCAGGTAACTACTTTTATTTCTCCTGCTTGTCAGCCACTCAGTCATGTCCACTGCAGCCAGGCCACATCACCAGCTTGCAGCAGCCCTAGAACGTATTGATCCTCCCCTCACAGGCCATGGAAATCAGCAATAACCCCTCACACCACAGATGTGACAAACAGTGGAAACACATGTCAGGAGAATCAAAGTGTCTTTCTCACTTCTTACCATAAGTAGTCATCTGCTGTGCCTTTAGCCACCAGGTAGTGAACATTAACAGAGCTGGTCTGTCCAATTCGGTGTGCCCGATCTTCTGCTTGGATCAAAATCTTAACATAAAAACATGACAAATAAAAAGTGAAAACTGCAATATCTGAGAAACAGTGTAAGTACCAGAGAACAGAAGACCTCATTTCTTCTGCTGAGAACTCTTTCTTATCTGGATCCTGTTAAAACCTATACTGCAAACAGAGTAAGCGAAGAAGTAACCTGGTACACCAGGTTCCCAAAAGGCACTGAACAGTTTTCCAAAGTAGAGGGTCAGCACTGATGATGGACCCTTTCAGGTTTTGGCTGGGCAAACCCTTAAGAGCGCTGTCAAATTAAGACAGAAGCGTGTTTCCCCTTTGTGCCACCTTCCCCTGCCAGCAAGCTGTGCAAAACAGCCTCACAGGTTCAAGCCTAGGCACTTGTGGTTGCAGAGCCAGCAGACATCAGAAAAAGAAAGAGACAAACCCTAGAGAAAGTTGCCTGCCCATTACATCTCTTAATCAGCAACATTTCTGCTCTCCAGGGAATATCCAACCCCTGTTCCCTCCAGGACACTTACCCCTGGGTTCCAGAAGAGCTCTGCAAACACCACCAGATCTGCAGCAGACAATGTCAGGCCCATGTTTGCAGCTGTGAGGGAAAGGACAGCCACAGCCTGCTTCTCTGAGAACTGGAACATCTGGCACAGGGACTGCCGCTCAGCTGAAGATGTAGAGCCATCGATGCGAATATGCTCAACGTGCTGTGAAAAGGCAGAAGATGCTGTTTAGAGACCTGGTGTCCTCTTTCTTGTATACTCCTTCCATGTTTTAGTGGATTCCATGTCCAGTGCTGCCACTGAGCAAAGTCACCAGTGCCACTATGGGTTATAGTCCAGAATATTATCTTAAATAATTCTTCACACTGCCCCAGCATGACACAGCATGCTTTAGGAGCATCCATGGAAATCTCACATGAAAAGTTTGACAAACAAGAGAAGTCAAGAGAAACGATTGGCAGGTCTATCAAGTCTCCCTACAGTATCTTAGTTCAAAAATGTAAGAGCACCACAGAGATAAAGGCAGGCAGGGATGGTGGGCTTGGGTAGTCTGTTTCTCCCTCTGAGGAAAGCCTGGAGAACAATGGCCACACAGGGTAACACTCCTCCAAGAATTCACAAGCTCCAGGGCAGACAGTGGAATTAAAGAACATTAAATACAATAAAAGCCATTCAGCTAATACAAAGTGCATGCTGTGAGGCATTCACCCTGACAGCTCAGCTCCCTCGGTGAAGGGCACACTCAGAGGCACAGCAAATAGAAATCACCTCTGTCACTAACTGCCCTAAACTATCTGACCAGCCATAAATTCAGGGGGCTGTTCAACAGCTTTGAAGCTGGAACAGTGATAAAGTAAAGGCAAATCAGTCAGCCACTTACTTTCTTCTTCAGCTCTGCAACTACTGCATCCAGCATTATCTTGTGATGAGCAAACACCAGGAATTTATTATTCCCACTTTCCAGTAACTCCAGGACGTATTCTCTATACGAAAAAGGAAAAACAGCAAAACACTATAAAATTACGTGCTGAGGAAATACAGACTGCTCACAACAAATTTTGAAGATACTGCCCATCTATACACAAACACGAGGAACCAGGCTAGAATGAAAAGCTGCAGTAAAGTGCAAGTAGCAAGTCAAGTCTTCTATAAATTAAAATACAGAAAGGAAAATTCCCTCAGTTTTTTCTTCACCACAGGCAGACAGATGCCTACATTACACTTGGGTGTTAAAGAGAATCAATTTATTATATCCTACTTGGAACATGACATCCCAGGCCAATTAACTGAAGGTCATCTATACTTAATTACAATCTCACTCACCTATCTGTATTTCTAACTTCTGCACAATCACAATACAACTAAAATAATCTGTATGCAGCTAAACTTTCTGGGTTTACTTGGGATTAGTTTTATATCAGAAGAGAACACCTCTAAACACACTGACACTGATTAGAAAAAAAATACCTTTTCTTTCAAGGGTTCCCACTGACAATTTACTCCAGCTTAAGTATCTAAATTTGTCAGCTATTTCTAGGAGTTATCCACATGCATATAGGCTAATGGCCAATGAGAGGCAATAAGACTCCTTTTAAATGACTTAAATGAAAACATCTAGCTTTTCTCATGGACTAGCAGCACAGCTACAGAACTCATTTCTAGGTAGTAACTTACATTACAATCAGGTTAACTGGAGCCTGAGGAACACCTATAAGCCCATACAGATGATGTCATTTTTTTTCTTTGAAACAGCAAAGCTGTTGAGAAGATCAAGAATACCAAGACCTTTGCTAAAGTCAACACATCTTAGGTCAGCAGCAACTGTTACAAAGGACCAAGAAGGATTTCCAGCAGTGCATTAAGATGGCAGACAACTTTGCAGGTTCATAATATTCATATCCCCATTACATGACACTATTATTTAACAAAGAAATCTGGGAGAGAAGCGGGACTGCTGTATTTTAAAACAAATATCAAAGCAAACATTCAGAGTAGTAAGCAGATGCCAACCAACACATCACAATTATTTTATATCTCATTCTCACATTCTATTTAACAAATGTAAAGTCATTTCAATGGAAGATATGTCATTAAAGGTAAGACATGGGAAGTGCTGATGATCATAGGACAGTACCATTAGTTAGATGGTATTGTACCTTGGCAGCTTGTAGTAACTGATATTTTAAACGCTACGAAACCCCAGGAAAAAATGGACTACTTCCTGCCAGAGTCAAATAAACAGCACTTCATGGTTTTACATTCAGTTCACACTTGCAACTGAAATAAAAAGGAGAAAGTCTTCTTCATGTTTAGAAGAAGACTACTTCTTCCTTACGTTCACTAACATAAAAGGAAGAAACTCTTCTACAGAAATAAAAGCTGGGACTATAAGTGCAGTTCTGTGCCAAACAAATTTTGCAGCAAGGTCTGCGACTGTGAAATCACACAGTGCACATCAGTTGGTCCTTACATTCAGTCAGCTGTGGAAAGTAAACCATTTTCATATTATTACTATACTACTGATTAGAAAGTAGTATGGTAATCATACCCTATGCTATGACCTAAAGCAACTCTTTTGCAGTCCCAGCGAAAAGGCTAAGGATGGAAGGGCACAGAAAGAAATTACTTCTAGGGAAGAGAGAGTTAAAAGCACATCTGTGGTACAAAACTTTTATTACTGAGGTCCCACGTGAGCCCTGTGGAAAAGCCAGGAACTTCAGTAGGAGCTGTGAGATTCCTAAAGCAACTAAAGCTCATCCCATCTCATAAGCTTTTTGGTTCAAGATTCCTGCTGCAGCAGAACTGCTGCATTTGTTTTCTCAAATTCTGTTGATGCTTTTAATTTCATTATTATCCCGCTCCTTAAACTGAAAAAGGGTCCAGACCAGGGAATTTGATCCAAGTCCCAAACACAAAGTCATTTTAAATGGTTCAAATGAGAGTTTAGATTTGTATCTGGAATGAAATCAGAAGACTTATTCAGCCAAAGAACCCCAAGAGAAGAAAATGTTTAGTGCATTGTAATTACAATCAAGTTTTTCTAGGCTGACTTGAGGCTATGCTTCATGTCCCTGCACTGCTATCTCTTAGGCACTGTCTCCCTGTTCTCAGCAGAAAACCACATTTTATCGGGCAAGAATGAAGCAGTGACACGGCACTTACACGACTGAGCGGATTTTAGCTTCTGCTGTTTTGCTGAAGAAGACAAGAAGAGCCTCCTTCTCCTGTTGTTTCTGTAGAAGGAAGAGATAAACAAATTTGAGTCTCAGAAATGCTTTTTCTCTTTCTTGCTTATAGATCTGTTATTTCTGCTGCTGCCAAAAACCACTTTGCTAGGAAAAAAAAAACAGCCTAAAAAAGCACAACAATAGAGGCCTGGTGGGGAAGTTTCTGACTTGCCATTAGGTACCACAGATACTCACACAGCCCTGACACCTCCCTTCCTACCTCCCACTCAACTCCTACGAGTTGGATGACAAGTGTATCACAAGTGCAGTTTTAGTTGAGAAAGCGTGTCCCAACTAAAATGGCAAGGAAAAACCCCAAAGTTCTTACAGAACTGTATTAGCAACCTAGGAGCCTAGAACATTTTCCACCCATACAAGGAAAACAAACAAGAAAAGCAAAAATAAACCCTTCACATTTTTTTGCTACTGCTCTGTTCACAACGTAACCCAAACAAGGCTGTTTTTGTAGGCTGAATGAGATTACAAGGCTAGACAGGAGAATAAGTAGAGAGGCAGGAGATATGAAAGACAGAACTAACGAGAGGAAAAAAGAGAGGAGATGGTATTTCACACAAAGGGACAAAGTAGACCACTTTGATCAAAAACAAATCAAGCTGATCTAGTTTTGATTGCGCTGTACACTCATTTAAAACTGTGCCTTCACATAAGGTGTGGCTCAGACCTTTGGAACTCAGGGTACTTCTTTTACACAAAAAAGTTTTTTAAAATAAAAGTACCTGAAATAGAAATGGCTCATTGCAAAAATAAGTTTCTGACTTACACTTTGATATCCTTTGGCCATCTTCTTTGCTTCAGCTGCCAACGCAGCTTTGGTCTTTGCACTAATGTCTTCAGGAGCCACCACAACCATTTTGCGTTGCTTTGCTGGAAGCTGGGAAAGCACATCTGATTTCAGACGTCGGATCATGATGGACTCTTCCAGCAAAATTTTCAGTTCAGTTAAGTTGGATGATCCAGAGTAGTCCCAACCCCATGGCATCTGGGAAAGATCAAAGCAGTTATCAGTGTAAGAGCCTGCTCTGGATATAATCCAAAAGCAGAATAAATTTCCAGGGAATCTGGACAAGGCAAGAACTTAACGGTCAGCAGGAGATTTGACAAAAACGGCAATAAGGTAGAAGTGTACAAACTAATCCACTCAACATGAAAAGACTACTTTTAAAATAAGCTTCCCTTCTTCCTACCTACAAAAGCTCAGGGAGGTGCAGGGAAGACGACTGTGCAGAAGGATAGCAGGGATCCCTACTCCAGCCCTGTGCCCTGATATTCACTCTCACACAGCAAGGTGTTGCTGCTCTCCACCTGCAGCTTTGAGCAGGCCAGAAGAACTCACTGCAGTTCTGTGCATGCACATTTATCTCAGCTTTAAGCAGAGAGACACACAAAAATATTCTCTAACAGCATGAGGACAAACATTCTTAACCCAGATGCCTTCACAGAGCTGTTACACTTGTCTGACATGCCAGGTCAGAACTGCCTGTTCTCCACTGTGACCTGACTTCTGCTCTGCTTCCTGACATACTCTATTTCTGCCATTACCATGTTTGGCTCAGACTCAAGCAAACCAGAAATAAACTGTGGCCCAGAAGACATCACTCCAAATGTTGTCTCTTCAAAGCATCATCACTTTGAAGCTCCTCTGAACAAGCCATTCATTTACTCCTTCTTGAAGCACTTCCCTCTGAACCTGGCCTATCCTCCAAGATCCTGTGTGCAGACAATATACACCTGTTCAACTAAGCTCAGCTCATCACTTCCTACCAGCAACTTCACAGCCTATCTTTTGTACTCTGAGAAAGAACAACAGTGGCATCAAAACTGGTACATTCTCCAAAAGAAGCATCTTTCAAACAACTGTCTTTCAGAGAAGAGACCAATACGGTTTTAATGCTGAAGCAAGGGAAAAAAAGAAACCTTTCTGCTGGAATTTCACGAATAAGTATAGAGAATACAGCTACAGGAATACCAAAAATCAAGGTGGTGAGAGAGGTGAAATCCTTCTCATAGCTCTAGTTCTAAATAATATTGGCAGGCAGTATCCAAAAATACAACCTCTGGTCTTGGAATAATAATCCAAAGTAAGCCACTACATATTCTCTCCTGAAATGCATATAATGGAGATGTGAGGAGCCTCAGCACCTTGAATGGCTACATAAATTGATAAAATAGATTTAACGTTAAAAATCTTTACTGATTTTGTCTTCCCCAAGAGAAAACTGCTACAACATGTAAATGAAAGTAAAAGAGAAAGAAGCCCCTAAGTATTCACTGCATCCTCCATCCTCTCCTAGAATGCATAAGGCAAAAAAAAAATCATAGTAGCCACAAGGTTAGTCATGCTACTGACTGTATTAAGGGGTGGTACTTTGATGAACAGGGATAAGAACATGCTGTGGGACAGGAAGAGGAGAAATTAAAGAGCTTATAGGCAAGAAAGACCTCTCTGATATCCAAAAGTGAATGTTCCTACTTCAGGTTGAGTTAAAACAATCTGCAATCCTATTGCCCTATTTTACTGATGTGAATCATTAACTGACTTCAGATTCTGGTACTTATGGCCATCATTAAACTCATCTGACTTAATCTATTCCTGCGTAATTATGGCACCATCTGATTAGCTACAGTTGGTTCATTAAAGCAGGAAACAATTCAAACCCTAAATACATAGCTGGTTTGAATCCTGTAGAATTAAAACTCTGGCTCTGTGGTGTAGGGCTAGAGTTAATAAGCCCACCTGGATCTCAGCCAACCCCTCAAAAAACCAACATGGGTATCACTGCTCTGCTTCCTTGAAACCAAGAGTGCAACACAGATGTATCCCTCAGGTCCATGGAAAGGTAGCTCAAGACCACCTGGGTTTATTAGCCTTAGGCATTCTGCATGAAAGCTGACATTGAGCCACAGTCTTTATGCTCCCTTTCTGCGTTTCTCAGGCTCCATGGGCCCAGCAGAGCAGATGGACAGAACCAAGGAGGACCCCCCCAGTGCTGTGCCCAGTCTCCAAAGCCCACTGCCCACACTGCTCAGTGCACTGATAGGTGAGTAGGAGGGATCAACATGATCAGGCTGCTCAGCAAGGCCTTCTCTGGGGCCTGGATATTCCTCGGGTACCTCCTTCCACTTAAAAGCCCATGTTTTTCCACTTTCCACTTCCATAACAAGCAAGTCATACATATGCTTTGTGTCCACGTAGCTGAATTGATTTCAGAAGAGCAGCATCCCCATAAGGCAAAGAACAAGGCACACACAGAGCCAAGATACCATCTACGGTCATGTTAACAAGCACATACAGGCAGAGTCCCCATAGTACATTTAGGTTATATATTGCTTATGGTGCTGGAACCATTGGCAAACAAGGAAACATCCTAGCTCTGTGCTGCACCTAGCTAGTTATAAAGAGATAATTACTTTTGGAATTATTAAAATGAAGAAGAGGAAGAGGAAGAGGATTTATTTCGCCAAAATATACATCTGGCTTTGATTCGTAACATTCCAGAACACATGCTTCCAACTGTGATTTTCTTACCAAAGTGTTACAGCATCTTACATGAGTCAGTAAACTTATTCCAGTGTTAGCAGGAGCTGCCAAACTCTTACAAATTCAGAGCATGTGCTTAGATAGAAACTACTTAATATTTGCCAACATCAGCCAGTTTGAAAAATGAATTTACAGCATGTGTTTTAGGAAACAGTCTTGGGATATCTTGTAAATAATAGGTGACATTTCACTTGCTGCATTTTTAAAAGTACAGATGCTGGGAAGTTGAATTAATAAAAAATTATAAACTTTTATTTGCTATTTTCGTCATAAAATCTTGAAACAGAAACTAGTTAGACTTTAATTTTAAATTGAATGGATCAGGTTTGCCAATTTTTCTTTAATCTTATAATGTAGTTGGATTTATTATTAATACCAAAACATTTATACATAACACCTTTCATCCTTACACATCTTCAAAAGCCTTGCAAAGCCTCTCTGGTTCTGTGCAATTCTACCTCCACCCATAATGCTGCCAATTTCAGGACAGAAAGCAGAACTTAAGAGTATTGACAGCAGAAGTACCACAACAATTCTTCAGAGAGGATGCAACTCCTAAAAGAGTCTCAGGTTAGAGCTACAGCAACAAATGTGAGGGATACTCTACAGTCATGAAAGAACCAACTACAATCACCTTTTAAATTTTTTCACTGCCCATATTCAGCAATCTCATCTTTTTCTCTAATACTATCTACATCTCTTCATTTCCAGCAGCTTCTCCAAACAACCAAATTCTTCCTAGGTTCATGCTGTCATTTACTGACATTAACTGTAACAAAATGTCTCAGGTGAGCATGGAGAAGACCAAAAATGTTCAGCTGTCTAGGACAGGCAGGCCAAACATAGAAACAAAATTGACTAGAAATCCTGATAAGGTTTTGAAGGGAAGCTGATACAGATTGTGACCTCCATGCTGAGTTTCACTGAAGGCTGAAATGTCATTTACACTGAACACACTGTTACAACCTGGATCCTGTAAAACAATTTTATTTCTTTTATCCAAGGTCCATGTGTCTCATAATTGAAATGACACCTGCTTGTGCAGAACTTTATCCTTAACAGGGGTTATCAAACTCCAGGCCTACTTAGACTCACATGCTGCAAATCAGCTTTCCTTTTTACTGCAGAAAACCAAGAAGAATTAACTGTATCTCTTCATTTCCCTCTAGGAACCATTTTGAAAGGAATGCTCAGAAAGGAATCTTTCAGTTTTAAAGATAATGAAGCTTAGCAGAAGATGTGGCCTCTCCCTCCATATGATTCCTACTATGGATGGAGACCCAGGATTGACACTCTGTGATTCTGCATGCTATGGCCTTACTCTAATCAAAGCATCAGCACTTGACTTCTGAAGCCAATTAAGTGCTCCTCTGACTTGCACATTCACACATACACAGAACAGCACCACACTGGCTATGAAAGCACGTGGGCATTCAGATCTAGGAAAAAGGGGATTCAGGAATTTTATATGAGACTGCAGTAAGAATCTTCTTGGTGGAAACTTGGTATGTTAGCTACCCTGAACAGAAAAGAGAACAAATACAAAAGCCCTACAAATAGCCGTAACTATTTTTATGGCATACACTGATGATGTTCAGTTCTTCAGTAAATATTTTTCAACACTGAAATGGTCATTTGGTGTTTCCAACCCCTTTGCTAAACACTCTGAATTAGAGCTGTAGGGAGATTTGAGTCCCTCTTTTGAGTCAATGCAACCAGCACAGAAGATCCTAGAGCCTCTGTGTACAAGAATCAGCAGCAAAAGCTCTTCTCTTAGCAGTGTGTGTTCCAACACACACAACAGCCCTAGGGATGGTAAATCCAAGTACAGGTGAGTTGCCCATACCTTGGCAGCAAGGCAGACATTTGCTATCGTGGCTGCAAATGCTGGCTTCCTGCAAAGCCAAATTCGTGCAGTGGTTGGACTCAGTAACTCCGTGGAAACAACTGCTGAACAGCTGGCAGAGGAGTTATTTTCAAAATATGCTGAGGATTGCATCCATTTTCTAAATTAGAACAGGGTGGAATACAAAGATATAGTCTGTAACTCTTCATTCTTTTACTTACCTGGAGATATAAGATCCAAAATCCCAAAAGCAACAAAGTTCCTTATCAAACAGTGACTAAGGCTCAAAACTAGGGGTTTTTGTTTGTAGTTTTTTTTTTTTTTTTAAATCAATTAGCCCAAATCTGCAGCTGCTTAACAGCCCCTTTGTTACTCTGCCCCTTTAAAAATCTCTGCAAGAGGGCAAGATCTGATAAGAATAGGCTCCTTTCACCAGTTATGGCCACATTTTTGGAGGGATTTTTTTTTCCCATTTTTATTTCCATGGCTTTCAAGGCAAGAAACACTACTGCCTTCATGTCTCAGGCCCACCACTGCAGCACCTAGACCTCCTCAGCTTAAGAACTTTCACAAAAAAAGATGTAATATCATGCAGAAAGAAGACAGAAGAAAAGAAAAAGCCTCCAGGCTTTGAAAAAGAATACAACGCTGTTTGCAGAGTCCCAGTTTGTCCCTTTCCCATGGAAGTACCTTCCTGGCATCACAGTAGCGCAGCCCAAAGGAGTGGAACTGTGGGAAGAAGGTTGGCTGCACAGCAGCGATCTGCGTGTACAGCTCCGCGGGCCGTGACATGGCTGGCGTTCCCGAAAGCAGGATCACTCTCTTAGCAGCCTGGGAAAACCAAGCAGGGCATCATTATCATACAGCTTACAACAGAGCAGCATGTAAGAAGTTTCATCCCAGTCCTGAAAGAAAATCCCAGACCCTCCTGTTCAAGTACCCTAACTGGAAGAGTGCTTCATCTTCACAGGTACTTTCAGCTATCACTGCCTGAAGATGTTCAAGGACAATGCTTCAAACTTCCAAGCAGTAGGACAAGCCATACGGTTTCTTAATACCCATCCACATGCTCTAAGGGAAGGGTACGTCCATTTTACTACAGTACTTTCTGAATCAGCATTTACCCACTAGGCACGTTAATATTTTATGCCTGGCTCAACTTTTCATTTGGCACCAGCTATCACAGGAAAATGACACACCCTCACAGGTACATCCCCACCTCCAAAATAAATTCTCTCATAATAAACCTGCCACAGTAAGCCACAAGCAGACTTTCTCACAAAAGCAGAAGAGATACAAAGAAGAAGGAATTTTTTTTCTTACTTTTTTGTTCCTTTTTTTTTTAAATTATACTAGAAAGGAGGGGAAAATGAAGCTCTCTAAAGCAGGGCTAGAAGAAGATCTGACAGGCAATGGTGAATGTAGGCACAGCTGGCTGGATGCTAGAACATGAGAGAATAAATACAAATCATGTAAGAACATTGTAAAATTTGTTGTAGGGGAGACAGGAAGAGGACGGAAAGCCTGGATCTAAAGTAGGATCTCTCAAGAACTAGGGGAAAAAATACACTATAGACATTGAAGTCTCCAAGATACACTTCTACCTTCACACTGCCACTATTACCTAATTCTATTATTAGATATAAGCTATGAATTTCTACTGCTGTAAATTCACATATTGTAGTTAAATTACACGTAGCTTGCAATTTTGTACATGGTTTAATGCAGGTTCATTAAAATAACAAAGAGATTGCTGAGTGACATCTGTACCAACAGCTCATTCACATTTAAATGAAAAAGAAAATTAAATTCTTTTATCATTTCACTGAGATCAAAAAGTCACCCAGATCTATTCAGCTGTTTCATCCACTTACCAACCAAATCTGGTGGAAAAAGAGTTCCGGAAATTAATTTCAAGACTCTATCAGCTATTTATATACAGGCTGTGATCAAGGTGGGACTTGCCTTCTCCAATAATCCCTATTAAACCGACCAGAGGGAAATGTGATCACCACCAGGATCCCATGAACATTTAAAAAAGCAGAATAGTTACTGAATTAAGTAAGAGGAGAGGTCAAACATTGGAGCATGTCAGAAGGTAAGAGTTTGCACAAGACAGGTGCTGATGCTACTCAGAAGAGGAAGGGGTCACAGAGACCAGAGATACCAGACCCCATGGCAAAACAGTGATAGGCAGAAATTAGGTAATTTTTTAAAATTAAGATAACACTAGAGGACAACTGAACAGAACCTAGACAATACCTGACAGCTAGCAGAAAACTTTGAGGAGGAAACTGACACTACCCTGAGAAATCTGCTGAAAAGCAAGCCCCACAAATGCAAGAAACCTCTAAATTAAACTTGCTCCTCATGGACCAACAGAAGGTAACTGCCAGAAAAAGGGAAACATGAAAGCATGGGATGACAGACATCTCATGTAAGAAAACTGGATCAAGCTAAGGCAAGAACACACTCAGACCAAGGACATAATAAATGCAACATAAACCCAACCGTGTTGAAAGGGTTTATGCTGTTCTCAAGACTCTTGCTTCTCAGAGGGTGTTCCCTGGGAGCTGCACAAGATGAAGTTGGAACACTAATTCCCCAGTAGTCAAAACAATTATTCAGGCTCCTTCCCCAATCCCTAAATAGGTGTCAAAAGAGAGGATGATGAAGTTACAGGTTATTTGAATTCTAAACTTGTCCAGGTGCTGCTTTGCTGTGTGCAACTTATTTCTGAACAGACATGGTATTCAACCACTGCAAGCTCTTACCAAGGGCTGTGACATGTCTTCTAATTAACCATTTAAATCAAACTGAAAAGCAAAAAACCCCCTAAACCAATAAAAACAACAACAAAAAAATCAACCAAACAAACCTCAAAAGACACTAACTCTACAAGAGTTGTGAAGAACTTCAGAAATTAATTCCAGAAAATTGCATGGAACATAGGTGGTCTAACTCATTATCTCAAAGGTCCCTTTCAGTTTTAAAACCTGTGACAGATGGAGCTCAAGAAAGAATGGAAGAAAAAAAAAAAACTACGACAACAAATTTCCAAGTGTTGAAGGCTGACTTAAATTCTGAATGAAAGAAATGGCTTTGATTCCCTTTTCTTTTTCTAGTGGCAACTCATTTTGAATAGATGCCAATAAAGATTTGCTCCTGCAGAGAAGTCTCTGCTGATCACTGCTTAATTCTTGTTTCCTGCTGAACCTTCTGTGCTGCCAAGAATGAGCATGTAGCTTTTTTCTTTAACACTAATATGGAACAACACTACAGAAAATAAGATTGCAGGGGCCAGAAAGGATTTTGTAAAAAAAAATCAGATCTTGTAACCAAATGATACATATTTCCACACAGATGAACTAACATTAGCTGCTCAGTTGCATTTAGGCATGAAGTTCACAGAACTGGTGGAGACCTGGTCTGCAGTTCTCATTTACTAAGTAGCCCAAGACAAATGTGGCTTTGTAGCATTACACAATACACCAGCAAGAACCAATTCCACAGCTGTGAAAACATTTACAAAAGTCACTTTTGAAAGTCAAAGAATAATTTATGAAATGATGGCACCTACTTTAGAGGTCAAGACCCAGCAACCAACGATTCAAAGGGGAGTAGGTGAGGCAAAGGGGTTATGTGACAGACAAATAATTGAACACGCAAAGAGCCTCATTAACATACAATGACTGTCTCTGTGTTAAGTGAGTTTCACAGCAGGAGCTCTGCCATATGCTATCAGACTGACATACTTTTTTAAATAAGTGTGGCTGGTACTGGCTGTACAATTACTCGTGTCCCCAGTTTTTGCTTACTATGTCATTTTAAACTGCTTAGCTTAAGAATAGCTTATCCTGCAAAATGAAAAATCTGAGAAGGACCATAATAAAATAATCATCAGATGAAATAGAAGATCTGATAAAGGGGAAGAGCAGCAGCTGCTTTGAGGAGTCTGTTTCTCCACTTGGGCAAGATATCGGGCTCTGCATTTCATAAGATGATCCTACAGTAATTATTCCAAAAAATAGAAATAGTTTTCCCTATTGTTAGGGACAGACAATGTAGACAGACAATGTGTGTCAAACAGCAGTGATAAGCTATGACTGAAGCAAATTTAGCTGCCTTCCTATTCCAAGAAGGAAAAAAATATTGGAAGGTAAGTGCAGATCTGAAGATGAAGCCCTGAGGGCCCACAGCTTCTTCAGTTTCAAGATGAAGTTCCTCTTTTCAGCAGGTGACAATAAGGAAAGGTTTATTTATCTAATCCAAACAAATTTGTAACACCTAAAGACACCTGCTGTTTATTTCCTGACAGAGATTTTTGTGTTCCCTCCTCACCTTCTACCTTTAGCATAGACCTGTTTCTCTCCACTATTTTTAAGTTGCTCTAGGGCAACAAGTATAAGAGGTTTAGATTCCAGCTACACAGTGTATTTGGACTCCCATAACAAAACCAAAGACCTTTAGCCCTGCAAACATCAGGATGTGCATCAGACTATTAACTGGAACAGCAGCTCAGTGTGAACAATCACACTAGTAATACTATCCATGTGTTGGAGAGCAATGCTCATAGAGACCACAAAAAATGTAAGAACATTTAATGCCACTGAAATTTTTGATTAGGTAGTACCTTTTATTTCTCAGTTTCCAATGCAATTCTTCACTACTTATTGTCATGCTTCCAAAAAACTCATCCATTTTTCATTGGGACCTTCCCTAGTTTCCATGCCTTGCAGTATTTCCATGCAATAAAGACCACGCAGCACCTTGGCTGGTCAAAATAGGTAAAAACCTTTCCACTCTGGTCCCCAAGAGATCCCACTGCAGATCAGTGAAAACTTTGTTTTGCTTGTTTCTTCTCCATCCACATCCCTGAGGCTTTGTTGGTTTAAGGATATCGGTAGTACATATACTCCCTCTCCTATGTTTATGTCTGAGGCAGTCTAATCTTAGAAGGAAAAAACAAAATGCTTACAAGAAGTGTAATACTAAAGTGTAATACTATTGACACTTTCTGCCTCTGAGGGAAGCAGATGCAGGGCAGAGGTGGAAGGGAACAACCAGTATTTTCAGTATGCCTAGGAGAACTCAGTCCCAAACATGAGACTAGAGAAAACAGCAAGATGACAAGCAGGTCCTGTTACCAACTGACACAGCTTTGAATTAGGGGGAAGGACATGCCAGGCCTAACCAGGCCTTTTGGTGACTCAACCACAGCCCAACAGGATGAAGCTATTCTCACTTTGATGTGCATGGAAACAAGACACAAAGACCACTTTGAACACAGTAGCCTCTAGCCCGAGAGGTGCTGCAGCTGGGGACAAATCTCAGGCAGCTGCAGGCACAGCCCTGCTGGTGTGAAAGCTGGCTGACTTTGAAAGCAGCATTTTTGCCACATGACTAAACATCAAAGGACTGTTTTCTACTACAGCTTTCAAACCATCCTTCTCCATAATTCTGCAGGGATGCACACAGACTGTGTGCAAACTCTACTACCTCCTTTCACAAAGGCAGATAGATTATTCTCCTCCATGTGCAAGTCTGCACAACCACAAATCTGCACATTCTGAAGGGAAGAAGTATGGCCTAAACATCTTGCTTCTTCTATTTCACACTATCTTACTGTTCGTGCAATTATAAGTTCCTCTCAAAGTTCTGTCCACTAACACTAAATTTGGCATAACATGTCTATATATGCATTTACTCTAAACTAATGACAACCTGGGGCAAGCCATGAGGCAGCAAGCCCAGCCACTGCATACATCCAGTCATTATAAAATTTCTTCCTCTGTCTCAAGAAAAAAATTCTGCATCTCTGTCAGGGTAGCAGCTAAGTATGTCATAAAAGATACTGAGTGCTGCACACACAAAATTTGCTTTTGTTAATATTTAAAAAAGGTCTAAAAGTTCCCTACTGACAAACTTAGATGACATGTTTAATATATGGCTTTGCTTGACAATTCCATACCACACCTGCTCTGCAATATATACAAGAGAGCAGGAAAAGATGAAATACGATTGAGTGGCTAAAAACACCACTTCATTTTGAAAACCGCTCAATATCAGGTATTAAAACTAAAGTAAGGCTTTAAATGCTGTAACCATGAGCTGAAGATTTGAGAGGTGGAGATTCAGTTTGGCTATCTAACAAGACAAATTAGAAACTAATATCCAAGGTAAGTCATCTTTATTGTCAATGTACTAATTTAATCCAATTACTGTGCAATTCTGTATAAACACTTGCAACAATTTATGTATTTTATTTATTATTCAAAAGGAGAATCTATTCAAAAGAGTAGATTCTATCAAAATAAAAAGTATTAATTAAGTATGCATAGAACTGACAAACATTTCTGTCTCTGAAACATTTTAACTTAGATCTGTCCAGTGTCATTGTGGATTCATAAATCTTTGTAGCATGCAAGGACCAAGGATCAAACTTCTTAAGTAGACTTCCTTTTTTCTGTCCCTAAAAGTCAGTTCAAGCTTTTATGTTTTAGGACATTGAGATCCTCACAGGAAATACCAGCAACTATGGCAATTTCAAATACTTAAAAGTAGTATTATGCTAACACTTAGAAGTGGCAATGCTTAGAAGGTAGACAAATAAGGCATGAGTTAGCTCCAGGGACTCTGGTTACAGCACTGGCACCGCTGCACACTGTGACCTTAAGGTAGGGACTGAAGTACTAGAAGCAGTTTACCTCTCAATGACTTGCCTACAGTTTTACCTTTTTCTGGTCTCTTCTAAGAGCCCTATTGCTGCTCAAATCCTTTTAACACAGAGAAGGCAAGAACAAGATTATCCTCTGCAGCATGTTTAGCCACACCTCTTATTCAGTAATTTCAAGGTATCATGTAAAATAATGAAAATACTCCCATTCCTACCCCACTGGCTACTTACTACAAATATCAAATAGTATAGTTGTTAAATTCAGTATTCAAGTGATGAAAGTGATCCTGATATTCTGGCAGTTCTTTCAAATACAAAAACATTGGTGCGATGTGATGCGTTGTGCCAGTAGTGACCACAGCATCACTCACTAGGAGCTGAAGACACAGATGCCAAAGGGGATACTTTTAGAGCAAAATGCCTAAAAATGCCTAAAATGTTGGAAAGCAAGGAGAGAAGAAAAATGGCTATTACAACAAATACTTTAAAAATTTTAGTCAGCAACCAGGCAAACAATTTACCTGAATATCTAACATATAAAACATCTGGTACTGCATGCTCATTGCAGGTGAGATAATGCACAATATGAACATGAAACTGTTAATGCTTTCAGAATACTGAAATTCAGTTTCAGAAGCATCAGCTCTCAATTCTTTAAGACCAGTGATGTGACAGCATAAAACTGTAAATTCTCAGGAAGTGCATACAGGCAATTAACCTCTGCCTAACAGCTACCATCTTTCACTCTCGTATCTTGCAGCCTACAAATAATTTTGACAAGCTGATCCTTACAAAGCTTCAGGTAACAAGGGATGAGGCTGCTTTTTGAGCATTTTGCTCAAAACGAGGGCAAATTTGTTATTTTCCATGATTTTCAGACACACTAATTATTGTATTTCAAACTGCTCACAGAATTGGACCTCCTACTTAAGTTTCCATTCATTAAAAGCCTGAAGTGATTTGAAAACCAAGAGAAGACACAAGTCAGGCCTTTAAGGAGAACAACCAAGTTGTTCAAGGACAACCATCTTCAGCATGCCATTAAGAATCTTGAATATTAAAGTTGGTTGCTATAAAGCCATCACAGATCAGATCTTCTCTTTATACATACTACTTATTAATTGCTGAAGAGGAACTGCATTTACTTTCTTCTAATGTATAGACCCCGCAGTGTCCAGAAACTACCCATAACTTTCATCTGTACCTGTTAGAGGCTATGAGGGTGAGTTTGATTCTTTGATCCCAGGACAACGGGCAAACATTAGAATTTACATTTCTCCTGGTATCTTACAATTGACTATTGCCTCCCTTCTGTGGACCATTTGTCCCACTAATCTCATATTCCACCATTCCCTAGTAGCTCTGTACATGTGACCAGCAGGAATGCTCCTAAGCCCCGGCCACATAAATACATTGGAAGCCTGCAGTAACAGTCCAGAACCCTAAAACCAGGGAAGGGGCATTCTGACACACAGCAACAATTTGTGCACTGAGAAGTAACTGATAATTATTATTATTTTCATTTAACAATTTTGACACCACTATATTCTTTCTACTCTCTCTGAATACATTCAGTAAGCTCTGACATTCCCTTTTCCCTGTCTCCACAGAACTCATCAGTGGCAGTGATGAGGGCAGATATCAAGTGAGCTTTTGAAGTTGTTTTGTTAGGTTTTGCCATCTAATATTTGTATGGAAAGAAGTGGTAAGCCAAATTTCAGTCTCGGATCTACACTATTACCTGGATTTCCCTTTGCACACCAGAAGAATTCAGCTGCTGGCTCCTAAGCCTGGTAACTGAAGCAACACTGCCCCAGGAGCCTGATGTTAGCAATCAGAGCTTTGGCACCCAGCATACACACCTTGAGTAGAGGCATGGCAGCTTGGCAGCGTGCAGTTTTTGTGTTCTTCAGGAAATGAGATTCATCCTGAAACAAAACAAGCACAAAAGCAAAGTCAGTTCAGCTCCATACTCCAAATGCAGGTTACAGCACAAATTCCCAGTATTCTCAGCTATCTAGTATTACAGGCTCTTCATTCAGGATATTTCAGGCATTGGGATAGTCACATCAAATTCTAAACAAAAACACAGGATGCAGAGTAGCAAGCTTCCTGCACTCAAACCTGCAGCTGCAAGCAAACGGAACAAAAATCAAACCTTGTAGGCATGAATCATAAATGAACACCAAAAAAAAAAAAAATGAGCAGAGGGGGCTGGAGAGGGAAGGAGAAAGAGGAATATTATTTCCATAACTGATACTCATTTGCCCCTATTTATCTTTTAAATGCAGCAAACATAGGAGGCCTATACAGTGCCAGTTCCCTTAATAAGGGGTTAATGCAAATGATAAGGAAAAAAGAAATCTAATTAAGATCCAACTGTTCTGCTGATAGGGCTCACCAGGTGGGTAATAGTCTCCTACTTCAGACATCACCCTCAAATGGGCTTCACTTTTACTGCTATAGTAAGGCAAAACTTAAGGTACAAAAAGAAATCGGCACCCTCCAAGAGTATATTCTCATCTTTCCATGTGTGTAGAAAAAAGCATGCAAAGACAATGCAACTGCTTAGCCTCTCAGGCATAGCCTTCCCCCTCCTAAATAACAAATAAGCTACATTAATTTTCCCAGCCACCAAAAGAAGATTGGAAGAAAAAGCAAAAAAGCTCAGCACGCAGTAAGACTACTCTCATCTGTAAAAACCTACAAAGGGACTGAATTTGAACATATAAATACGCAGAAAGAACATCTGCCAGTTCAGGAGTGGTTAGAAGTTCCAAGGCAGTAGCCTTGAGCCTACAAAAGAAATAATCTGCATTTCCACCTTGACAGAATGTTTAGTCAGAGTGTGTATAGGAGAAAAAATATCAAAATGAAAAAGACCAGTTCCCCCATGAGTAGCTTGGTCTCCGACTCCATCTAATACCACATTCCCATCTGATGCTGAGAAACAGAAAGATTATCATGTTCCAATTGCCATGATCTTTGGGCAGGTGTATATGTGTGCTAGAAACTACACTGAGAACATCAAGTACTTATAGTAAGCTATATATACACTTTTGCTCTCTATTGATCCAAGCTGGATTTGAAACACTAGATATTTTGAACTTTTAGTAACTGAAATCCAGAAAAATGGATTTACTGTGGCTCTGTAAAAAGATAAAAACTGGAATTTGAAGTAATTTACAAAAGAAATTATACAAGTGATCAAAGAAGGCTTAATGCAGATTGCCAGTGGAACACAAGCTAAGGGAGATTTTTTTAATGCTTTACCCACATACTTGATGTTGAAAGGTTATCTGGTTTACTGGATAAACAATAACACCATCCTTAAGTCCAAGACTTAAGAAGACACAATTCCAAGACTGCTGTATTGATACACCACATTAAACACTTTTCTCTCCAGCAGAGGACATGACCAAGCACAATGAAACCAGAGAGGCACCATAACCAGTAAAAGTGAAAACATAGCCTTAGGAATCACAAAGGAATTAAACTCTACTCTAAAGTTATTTCAAAAAGTTTCAGAAAAACCTCATGCTTGTACTCATGAAGACAGCTGTGATCACAGCCACAATTACAAGATACTTTCAGTCCTAAGTAAGGCCCACTTCACACTTCTTTGCTGTACAAAGGCTACCCCATTTGCAGCACAGAATTAACTTCAAAATTTTCATGTACCACTTACAACGATAACTACTTGGAATGTGCTCTTAAGTTGCTTGTCCATCCGGCTGAGGAGATCAAAACTGATGATGTTGATCAAGCTTCCTGTTAGGTTGTCCTTCCCACTCACTATGACATTGGTGCTTCCTTCACTCAAGGATGGAAGCCATCTGTGAAATGCCTGGAAGAAAAAGAAAGAAATTAATTGTATTCTGGTGCTTATCTTCTTTGACAAGATCCCAAAGCACTACACAACATCCTCATGATGTTAGAACATGGACCCACCCCATCCACCATTAGACATCACTTTGGAGCACAGTAAGAGTAAGCAGCCTTCCCATGGCAACCTCCCTGGTAATGGGAACATCAAGAACTGAACTCAGGCTATAAGGCAACATCTACTTTACACAGCCAGGAAAGCTCAAACCTTACTACTTTTTAATGGGACAAAAAACCCCAAAACCCAACAGACAAACAAAAGAAGAACAAACCAACCCCAGTAATATTCCCAAAAAAACAAACAAAATTCTGATCTTTAGTGGAAATGTGCATAACCTCCTGAGAAAGAAAGCTACCTGCTATGCTCAGAGCCAGAGACTACCATGACCACTGCTTACAGGGAAATTTAGTTTTCCCACTCAACAGGAAACCTAAGGTTGAAACACAAACTTCTAAGCAGTAAACATCTATCACTATAGCAATGTTTACTCCACGGTGAGGGTGAAGTACAACTCACCCAGATGAACAAAACATTTCCAGTACCTTCTCTTCTTAAAAGGTCCACCAAAAAAAAAAAAAACCCAAAACCAAAAAAGAAAACCAAAATGAAAAGATCAAGTTAACAACACACCAGCTGCTCTATGACAGCAGCTGAAATTCATGTGGTAATTGTCATTCAATCAACCTCTTGAAATGTTCCACACACCAGAGCAAGATATCCTCCCCCAAACCCATCTGTTAGCCAGACCACCCACCATTTCCCTTGTAATTCTGTCCCCCATGACACCAAGCTCTCCACAACATTTGAGTTCTGCTGATGTTGCTCTGCAGAAGACTGTCTGGGCCCATCAAGATCTGGTCCCTACAGAAATGTAACCAAATGGTGATGAGAAATGGCATCTCTTTCTCTAGGAGCTTTGCCTGTTGAAATCCCCCAACCACAATCATTCCTCTCCACTGTTCAGCAACCTCATGCAGCAGCAGCAGTAGTTAAATGTGAGCTTCTCACATTTCTCAGTGTGTATGAGAAATGTATGCGTTTGAGAAACTAACAATTAACTATCCTTCTCCACTTACTGAAAGCACCACAACCAGAAGGAGCAAACATGCAGGCAAGGCTAGATACCAACCTAAAAAGTATGTGCTTGACACCATGTCAAAATTTAAGACAAATGTGACAGCAAAAGGAAAGTACCTGGAAACTCCTACTGTACTACCCTCTCCTTTTATAAAGGGCATGGGACTAATCTACACCATGGAATTGATCCTGAATTTTTCACAGAGTGCTGACCTTAGTCCACAAGAACTGCTATGAAACTACCCTGTTAATTATTTAAATTTCAGTGCTGAACTCTAAATGCATGTGGGTGCAACACTTCTGAACCACGAGCACCTTGCCCCTTCCCACCAATTTCCTATGGCACCTTGACTATAAAGTCACTCAGTGGCCTGAGCACAGAAAGCTGAAGTAGAACACTGATATTGCTAAGATGAAGAAAATTTCTGCCGGTTTGGTTCCAGAGACATCACAAAAGCAAAACACATCTGTACAAGAATGAACTGAGTAGATTACAGACTATAAAAAATTTCACCTTCCAAATTTCTGTGACACATTTTTCTTACATTGCATCCCACCACATACTCAAAAATCAACCAGATCTCTATATCAAATGTCCTAATGAAACATCTCCCACAAGTGCCTCCTGGGCAGCAGGGAGCAGGGGAAGGAAGAAATCAAGCACTCAAATTTAAAAAAAAAAAAAAACCAAAAACAAAATCAACCAGACAAAAATGCCTCATATTTCTTAAATCTCCTGAAGCAGAATGTAGAAGTTTATTTGCAGTTGCCCAATACTTCAGGAAACCTAGGCCCAAATTGTTCCTGGTAGATATCCCACAGAAGTGATGGATTCAGGTTCAGTGTTGTTCCACAGGTCTATAGACCTTGAGATTTCAAGTACAAGGTATATCACTCCCTTTTTCAGTAAACAACTTTATTTTCTTTTCACCCTGCATTTTGTTGCACTACTGGATATTAAAACACACACCAAAATTCTCTAACAACCTGGTTATAGCACAAAACCAGCAAATCCAAACCAATACTTTTCTCATCAATGCCATATTCCAGGAAAAGCTAAACTCCCACCTCCTCCTTCTCTGGAAAGAATTTACTGACCTAATAGCATTGGCTCACCTTTTTTTTCCACATTGAACATTTCAGTAGCCTATGGCAACCCAACAGTCTCAGTGTACAAACTATGGCAGTGATTTATTTCAAGACACATTTCTCAACCATACAAGCTTTCTTGGGCATTGACCAACATTAATAAAGAACTCAGAGTCAGCAGCACACACTGGACAGGCCAAAAGACATATTATGACAGACACTTAATGATGATGATAATGGGGCTTTTTGAACAGAGTGGAGAATCCCAGCATCTGGGCTTCTGTTCCAGCCAAAGAACTGGCAAATACTGATATGATGGGCCCGAATACAAGACAATTGCTTGAACATAACTATTTTCTTTGACACTGATGAGTAAAATGCCCCCTTGGAGCCAACTGACTTGCAGGACCAAAGTTAACAGAGGGTCAGAGGACATACTTTCTCTAGCTGTCCCGCTTCCCAACAGATCAGCTGGACTACAAAAAGAAAATCAGCCAATAAAAAATAAATTAGACATATACCATACCAGTCAACGCCAAATAATTTCCCACCATCAAGTTTCTAAATCAGTACAATTTTTGGTTTCTTTGCTTTAATACATTTAGAAGTTTAACTTTTGCAAAGCACAATACAGCCAAACCATGACACAGGCTCTTTACTGACCCCGTGCACCTGCCCAAGCTCACAGTACCTCTTCCCATGTAAACCTCACAGAAGAAGGAGTGACCACCAGCAAGGGCCATTCCTGCTGGTAATAGGCAGCAATGCAGATGGCCTGGATGGTCTTGCCCAGGCCCATGTCGTCCGCAAGGAGCAAACGTCCATTTCTGGAAATTGCAAAACTGGGGGAAAGAGAGAGGGAAAGAGCAGTCAAGGAATGGGTTACTATCTGGCAATCAAGATGAGCCTAATTCATGATTGAGCATCTAATGTGGATCACCTGGAAGTGATCTGGGTTCTTCAGTAAACCTGGATTTTCTCCCTTAGTTTTCATACAAGGGAGCAACTCTCACAAATCTCTCAAACCTTGGAACTTCCTGAACAGAGTGGTTCAGCCCAGTCCTTAGAGATTTTGATTTCGTATGAAAAGTAGTCTCAAGACCTTACAATTATTTTAAGCACATTCATTCCATTATATTACTCACATTGTGTTCCAGAGTTCATTCTGGCTGAGCTAAGAAATTATTATTAAAAACAATAGCAATTTAGACCATTAAGTGCAGACTGTCCTAGACTGCATATTGAAATCAATAACTAATGATCATATATGATGGGGACAGGGAAATTTAAATTTTTATCTGTACACATAATTAGTACTTCTAAATCTTTTAGGGCTTGGGTCCCATTTCCTGGTCCCTTTCCATGTGTATTTTAATATTCAAAAAACAACTGAAGAGATGCACTTGGGAAAAAAAATAATTACCTTACAAAATAAAAAATCATATGACAATTATGTACAGACTGAATCACAAGAGGGAGATCAGAGATGTATCATTTGAACTATTTTTTAGACTAGCAAAATACTACTTTCCACCTGACTCATGATGAATTCCATCTAGAAATAAAAGCAGATGCGTCACTCAAAAAAATAATAATTTTTTTAAAAAAAAAGTTTAAAAAATCCCAGACAAACCATGCTATACCAAGCAATCAAAAGCCCAAAGTGCCAGAGTATAATAGACCCACACTCTAGAGAAATGCAAAACCATCCATGGACAAGAAGGCAACCTGGGCACCCATATAAACTACACAACTCTAGACAAGGACTAGCACTTAACAGCATGCAAAAAGGACATACTTCACACCTTCCCGCTGAAAGGGCATGAGGCTTGTCACAATTTTGGAGTCCACTACTGAAAGGTCAGCATCAGGAATGTCTGTCTGTGACGGAGATCTCTGGAGCTGAGCAGCAAAGGTCTTAATTACTGCTTCGGGCAGTGGCTCCACTTCTACAGACACGAGGCTCAGTAACACTTTCACTGCAAAGAACAGAGCAGTTTATCATCTGAAGGGACAACATACACACAACTTCCATTATGGATCTCGGGACACAACCCTCAACCTCGTCAAAAATATTATTTCCTATCCTGGGACAGTTCACAGAAATCATGGCAACATGCACAGGTGTTAGTTAGCCTGGCCTCTTTCCTAAAATCTATTTCAGAACCACATGATGAATCACATTTCCTCCCCTCAGAATTGGTTATAAAAACCTGAAACTTTGATGCCATCATTCAGAGACGATTGCTACTAATACAGCTGGAGCTGGATTATTCATGCTGAGGGCAGCTTAGGGCACACTTTACTCAGGAATGAAAGTATGGATTTGAACAAGAGAGCTCCTGAAGCCTAGAAAGCAGGGACATCTTTATCTTGACCTTGGGATTTTGTACCTCTGAGGTTCCCACTGAGCCAAAACCATCAAAAGTGACCCAAGACAGTTACCTAAAGAGTATCATTCATCTTCAATTTTGAAAACTTTCTTCTCCTCTTCTTCCCTGAATTCACACAGTTGGGCTCTACCTCCACTTTAACATGTTTATTTACCACATTGGGTAAGAAAACATGAAGTATCTCAAGACTCTGAGAAACAGCTCTTGTACCACCAGCAGCAACACTCCAACAACCATCCTTCAGGACCAAGAGCACCTCCCTGCTCAGCTGGTGGCCACTGCTGTTCTCCTCGACAGAACCAGCTTACGTGCCAGAACCAGCTTACAGGCAGCCACTTCAGTTCCTCAATACTACTGTTTCTTCACCCATGAAGCCTCACAACTTTACCTTCCCAGCTGGACTAAAGGGATCCCCAGCACCCATTATGCCAACACCTCAGAGCTAGCTTTCATCGTTTCAACCCATGCATCATAATGATCACAGCAACTAGCCAATTCTCCTCCTGGACGACCTTATTTTAGTCTCCTCCAGCAGCCTCTCTATCCCGTCCCCTCAAAAACAAAGTGTTTCTTTTTAATCAAACAGTTAATTTCTAAGAAAATAAACACCGGTCTTAAGCACCCAGTGAGCTGTGACCAGAAAACTTATTTAATGATTTTTGTTCAGTGACTATGAAATCAAAGACACCTCTGCACTAGGAACAGAAACGCAGGTGCACAGATTTTTATTGCAGGAAGCAACTTCCTTTTTTCTTTAGTAGTCAGTTTGTATATGAAGTCCAGAAGACAAAAAAAAACCTGCTTGGAAAAACAACTAAAATAAGAACTCACTATACCAGCAGTACATGCACCCGAATTCAGTTAGGTATTTCTGTTTCAGTTGTCTCCAGGAGAAAAACAGCAGGATGGACCCCTGCCATATAAAGGGGGAAAGCAATTCCAAGAGATATACATATGAAAAGATTTCCATTTGTGGTTGGGCAGTGACCAAACTTTTTAAACTCTCCAGTTTAATTTTTACTTCTTCAATAGCAGGAACTCTCACCACCCAAAGAACAGCAAAAGCTTGTTATTACACTCACAGACTGAGCTATGTGTTAGCATAATTGCTACAATTTGCTCACTGATAATTCTGTTGCTATTGTTCTGTACATGAGCTGGGAGAGTGATTAAGATATATCTGCCACCAGCATGATTCATCCAAGAGACAGTTTTTAGTGAAGTGACCTTTATATAAAGATGACTGAGCAACTAGGCAAAGAGACATTAACCTCTACAAACAGTTCTCAGCTAACAGATCTCTCTGCTGGAAATGGCAACCAGCCTTTCTAAATTCTCTTTTTTTAATTTTGATGTAGGCAAATGAACAGGCGACAAAGCAAATGCTGTTCCTCCAAAAGGCACGTGCTGGAATCCTCAAATGCCCTCACAAATTACACTCTGCAAGATTCATGGAATTTTTTTTCCTTTCCTCAAATCTGTGGGATTCTGAATACCTCATGTAATGTGTACAACTGCCAGTCAGCATGACCAAGCCTATGACAGACTAGGAGGTGATGTGTCTGCTCAGACTGCCTGGCACACGCTACAGGATCAGGCCCTTTGCACGTACAAAAGGCCTTTGGACCAAATTGTGAGCGATCATAAGCACTCACCAACATCAGTAATATCAACATTCCAACCCTGCAGTTTCATAACAGTCTTCTCCAAGACACACTCACTTGTTTTCAAGACCTGGCTTTCTTACAAGCCCCACCACATGGCTTTCAGCCCTACAACCATTACTAATGTTATTAAGACATGCATCATAGAAGCATGCACTTACTCAATTATTAAACATACTCTGGTATCCCATGGAAGCAGAAGCCCATGCTGGAGAAAAACTACTCTGAGAAACAGCATTTCAACTCTGAAACACTAACACTTCCTAAGGATGTGCATAGAGCACCTGGTTTATCATCCTTCTGAAACTTACCCCAACCAAATTCCACAGCCACAAACCCTCACATGAGCACCAAAGCAAACACAGCATGCCAACTGGGATGATAGATGATAGTTATAATACTTAGGACTTGTGTAATGCTGTTCATCTCAAAGCACTCTATAAACTTAACTAAACATAAAAACCTGAGAAGCAGATGCGCTAGAAGCATGCTGCAGAGACTGGATTATTCTGCAAAGTTGCATCTATTAAAAAAGAAAGCACACCAAAACACAGTTCTACACTTCAGTTTGGCAAGTCACAGTTTCAGCAGCATTACACAGATGCATAAAGGCAAAAGGCAACAGACAGAAACTGATGCACAGGAAGTTCTCCATCACTGGAGACATACAGCTACTCACTTAGTTTGGGGTAATCCTCCAGCAGGAAATTCCACTTTCTGGTATTCATATCTGCAATAGTTACAACAAACACTATCATAAGTCTCTTTTAAAAAAAAGACTGAATTCTCTGTCCATAAGAACATGTCAATCTACCTATCCTCTTCATTTCAGAACCATTTTAAAAGAATTGCTACCTTGATCAAAATCGATTCTCCTCTGTTTGCTGTCATGTTAAGCAAACAGTTTGGAGAAGATTTAAAAGTATGACCACACATCTAGAAATGGTGGTATCACCAGAGCAAGCCAAAATCAGCTCTCCTGATGAACCCATCTGCTCAAGTATTTTGGCAACCACTTTCTCTTCACTGCAAGAAGGGATGAAGAATGTGTGCAAACTCTGACTTCAGTCAGTAAAACACTCACTTGCAGTTGTGCCTCCGTATACTAGAGTCAAAGTGCTCAGGAGGCTACAGGAGGAAATTCAATTCATCAATATCCAAAATGTAACATCAATGCCAGATCTATCTGGCAGGCTTATCCCTGGGTAGCATCTGTGTACAACATCCAGGGAAAGAAGACTGAATTCAGAGTCAGGTGGGGGCCCTGCCCAAAGAACTAGAGCTCCAGAATTTCTTCTCCATGCTGTCACTGACCTTATGTGACACTGTGCATGTCACCTCATCACTGTGTCTCATTTCCCAAATTACAAGTGGAAAAAAAAATTAGTAAAACTCCTGGTAAATTAAATCTGCTCAGGCAGTTGCAGCCACTATACACCACAGTAAAGCAGAAGTAAGAGAACATCCAGCAGAACATCTTTATTTGATAAGAAAGAACTTTGCATGGTCTCCATACTGCTGGCAAATTATTAGCACAATCCACCTCATTTACAGTATTTACAGTAAATGTAATCATGCTGAGATCTGAAATATCACCTCAGCTAATAGGCCCAGAAGAGGACATATTCTGCCATGGGATAAAGTGCTGGACACAGATACAACACTGAACTAGAACTACAAGATCTTGTAAAATCTTCACCAAAGCACATTCCCTTATGCTCTTTCAGACGGATGTACTCTCACAACCTCTCTCCAATGAAGCAAAAGCATCCCCAACAAGGTCATTATTAGAAAGCAGACACAGCAGGAGACTCACCATAATTTCTGGAATCCATCTGTTTGAACACTCCAATCACTTCTGCAGAATACCCAATATCAACCTCAAATCGCAAGCGAGAGATAAGCACACATTTCCCTTTGACAAGGGCTGAGGGTTTCTTCCAGTTCTTACACATCTTCAAGAGGGATTTCACATCAACCCCACTGCCATGAACATGAGAGCCTGATGCCAAGCCAACCACATTTTCTCCTTCCAGTGGTGCCAGAATTACTGAGGAAAGTTGATTTGCTGCTTCCACTACAGAGAAAAGCAGAGAAATAGAAAAGAATTAATAACAAAGAACACACAAGTTTAAAAAGAATGATGAATCCCTGCTTTTACTCACAGGGGACAGAGAATAGAGGAAACAATGGCCTGGAGGAGTGGGTTGGTGGGATTTCCCACAGAGAATACAGCAGGGGTCAAGAGAACATGTGACAGTAAGTGAACAAGGGCCTGTCCAGCACTGTGACTGCACTAAGCTCCCTCTCTGTCAGCAATCCTAAAATGTGGCTCCCTAGGCCAGGGCAAGCAATCTGCAGAAGCACATTTAGCAGTAAATTGCACACAGCCATACAGTGTTTTCACTCAGAAAATCACAGGGACAGGAGCATGGTGATCAATAGCACGTATCTGAAAAGATGGGAAGGTACTTCTGTAAACAGCAAAGGAGGAAGATTTAAAAATACCTGCCTCCTGCCTCACGTCAATGTCTGACAGACAATCCATCTAGGAGGAATGCTGTGTATTCACAATGCTGTTGAAAGGAATCTAGTCCAAATTCCTAAATCTCTTTTGTTACAATTTAAGTTCATTACCCTTTATTCCATGTCTTACAGTTAGACTTGCACTTCCACCCAGCTATCTGCACTCCTGTCTTACCCATCACCAGCAATCACTTCTGTCACAATGCAAGGGCACAGAGAGAAGAGGGACACAGCATTTTACAGATGTTAGCCTGAGAACACAGTTATCCACAGTAATAAGCAAGCCACTTATCCCTGTGTTTCTCTGCCAATCTACACCCATGTGTTGTCTTTATTATTATAACTGAACTCTGACAGTTAAGGAATGGGAATACAATTTCTTATCGTTTTTACAGCACCAAAGTAGTGAAGTTTGTCTCTAAGCCTCACCTCACCAATACTACAATAACACAACAAGCCATGAACACCTCCAGAGTCCATTAGACATAAAAGCAGGGGACCATTAAGCACACTCTGACTCCAAGTACTAGTGAAAGACAATTTCCCCTCTCTGAGAGTTGTTTAGAATAAACCTAGGTGAATCCAGGTTTCTGAGCATTGAGCTGCACATCATGATCCACTCTGCTTCTTCTTAAGTAGTCCAGAAAACTGATACACAACAAAAAGTACAAACTTAAAGGTCAGTGGTCAAGATGTGAAAATGGAGAAAGAAATTTAGACAGTTCCTTCCTAATCAATTAACTAAATAAACCGTTTGGGTATCATCCAACCTTATTTTAAAATAAGTGACTTCCTCAATAAATCCAAGCATCTGAGATTCCTACTACAAATAAAAAGTTTAAGAGCCCTCATTGAAAATAATTTTTAAATCAGAGGGATTGGAAACCACCAATTTAGACCTTCTCCTCCCAATGCACCAAGCAAAAGACTTTAGATGCTAGTGGTTTAGCATTGTGTAGTTAGAAGTCACCTCTACAACTAAAACTGAAAGAAATTAGGGGGGAAAGAAGCATATTTTACTCCTTTATTTCAATGTTTGTTTCTAGGCTTGACTGCATGTTTAATTTATAGTATAAAGAAAATAAAGGTGATACAGGAAAACATCATTCAGAAAAACTAAATTACATGTGGGAACTTTAAAAATAATTGTTTTACACTTTCACTTTTTCAAGGCCCTTTTAAGTTAGTTCCCTTTTCTCAGGCTTTTTTCTTCAATTTCACAGGCCGATGTTGGTCACATACTGTCCTCATTTGTAAACAGGAGCTTTCCACAGAGTACTTATATATTTCATAGCTTTAAAGAAAAATGCCTGATTTCTAAAAACCATTCTCTTCATTTGCAAGCTCCTTGGTGCAGAGACTCTGCTCTCATCTGTACTTGATATACTTCAAGCAAGCCAACAGCATTTAAATTATAAATGTGTGGCAACCCACATGGGAAGCTAAAACACCAGCACTCAACTGTGGTTTTTTAAAGTGCTCAACACAGGCCTAATTCTGTTCCCACTGAAATCAATAGTGATTTATCACTCACTTCAATACAGTGTGCTTTTGAAAAGCCTACCTGAAGTGTTTGCCTCTATAACCTCCCAATCCTTCCAGAATAAGATGACAGGAGAGGGAAAAAAGAGATAAACCCACCCTTGTTATACCAAAGAAAAAGGCAAATTCATTTTCAGTCTCACTCAAAACCTTGGAGAACTACCCTTTATCCTTTTCTGACACACAAAATTAATAATAAAAGTGTTTTATTATATAAGAGTTATTTTAAAAGAAAATACATGAATGGACCCAGAAATTAATTCCAGTAGCTCAGTTTTCAAAACAAGTACCAGCACAGCAGATAATATTCCTATGATCTTGCTGGTTGCTGAAAAATTCAGTGGTAGAGAAAGTGCAACCTGTGCTTGGCATTTAGATTACATAAAAAATTAAAATATTTCTAATCAACTACAAAGTATCAGAAAAATGTTATGAGCTAGATGCCTAAAGGATGGACATTATCTTTAAATAGCACTACTTTTATTACTCAAGACACTAACAAAGCTAAACAATAACTATGGAAAGCAGGAGAAGGAGGGGGTGTCAAGATTCTGCTTGTTTTTTATCATTCAACATTTACTTACAGAGACTGCTGTAATCTTCCATGCTGAAATTCCATTTTTTCATAGCAGGATCTAAAGTAAGGCAAGAGTAATAGGACATAATATGATGAATTATTTGGGGCAGAAAAAAGAGTGGTGGTGTGACATGTTCACACGAGGTAAAAGTATTCAGTCTACTCAGGCAAACTTTTTGCCACACATCTAAAAAACAGCTATGCCCAAGTTTACAGCTATGCCCAAGTTTACAGCTACATGACACCAGAAAAAGCAGAGCAAATTTCCTACCAATATCAATACTAAGACAAGAAGAATTCACAGCCATTCACAGGGATCAGCAACACATGAGGGAAAACAAAAATAAAATATAACAAATAAAGGTGGGGTAAAAGATCAGAAGAAAGACAAGAGAGGGAGATTCTACTGGTCTCTGTAACCCAGGAAACAGAATCAGCTCATAACTCTGAACTATAGCTGTAGTGACCCATTTTCACATCCCAATTTATGAATAACTTTGCTTCCGTCACTTCCAAAAAACTGACCAGCTGTTGCCACTATACTTCTCACAGCACTGCTCATAAAGCAAGGGTTCTGACTTCTTTTCTAAATCCAAGCTCAAGCTACTTATGTCCAGAATTTCTATCCAATTTAATTTGTATTTACTTCTTTAATCCCCCATTAATACCACATATTCCACCCCAGCAATAGGTATACTGGTAAGAGCAAGTAGCAACTACAATAGCAGCAGATGCCAAAACTTCAACCCAATTTAAAAGAGATAACAGCAAATAAACAATTCTTACCATAGGCTTTGCTTGGCACCTTCTTAAACACAGCAATAAGTTCAGCATTATACCCTACTTCAACCTGGAATCGGTCTTCCCCATATTTCACACATTTTCCCTTTGTAACATTATTTGCCTTCTTGTAAGAGGCAGCTTCAAAGGTAGAGCCCACACCAGCAGAGCTGGTCAGCTTCTGCATCCTACCACTGGCCTGAGAGACAAAACCTCCCCCTGTTCTTTCTGTCGGTCTGTTTATGTTTATCAGCATTTCTGAATCACTCAGGGCAGCGCTGCTTGGTGGTGGAACATATTTAATAGCAGATTTGTTCTGAGTTTGTAAATCTTTACTACCATCAGGGTGCCCATTATCAATGAATCTTGGATGAGGTAGTTCTGTGAGGTTTTGGAAAGCTGGGTAGCATTTGGGCTGCTGGAATGCTCCATGGTTAATTAAAGTGTGTTGTCCATGTTCCTGACTACCAGCATTCAAGTAATGTTTATGGGAATAACTCAGAGAAATTGGGATCGTTGCAGGGAACTGCTGAAGGCCACTTGCTTGTTCCGTGTCCTCTGAACAACTCTTCTGCTGCTCTCTGTGCGAGCCAGCCATCTGTTGGTTTGCAGTGTAATGGTTATAGCCTTTCTGGAGACAGCTCTCCTGCTCCACAGGCGTGTTTGGAGTCTGTCTGTGCTGGCTGGTGAACGCGACATGATTGTTTTCCTCCTTCGAGTTTCCTGGATTGCCCAGACTCTGTTCTTTCTGCAGAGGTGCAGCGATGCCCACGTGCCCAGCTCTCTGGGCTGCCAGCCTCTCTGCTCTCCTAGCCAAAGCTAGCCGGCGGTTCTCTTCAATCCTTCTCTTTTGCTCCTCTGTAAGGCCTGATGACATCTTCAACAATTCCAACAACAAATCTGTACCAAAACTACATTCGGAATTAATCACAAAGGCACCTGCTTCTTACGAGGAAGGAAGGCCAGTCTACAGAAAAAAAAAAAAACCAAACCCCCCCAAATTATTATTGTATTGATAACTTAATAATATTAATGATTGAGTATTACTGTAACTGATCCTACACAAATCTAGTAGTACAGCAAAGCTGTAACGCCAATGCTGAACCATTATCAGGAAGTGGATTATGACAGACACTGATAAGGCCTTGCATGCCAGTCCTGCATAGAGAAAACATATAGAAAAAGGAGAAGGCTCCTATTCTACTACAGTTCTGAGTACCCTTCTATGCAATTCCCAGGAGAACTAATAAAATAACAAAGCACAGGGACACCCTGCACTGCAGAACCAGCCCTGCAAAGGCACATGCAGGCAAAGGATTACATCCCTGCAGAGTCTTTGGTGGAAGTGTGTCCTATTTCGGGTACCTATTAGCAAAGATGGGACGATGCCCATCTTCCCTGTTCACTTTCGGTTCCTGCATATTTCACAGAGCGTGACTGATACGTACTGAACCCCACAGGACAAAGCCAGCTCCTCTTGAGAAACCTCCACTCGCAGGTCATAGACCTTGAAATAGAAGGGAGGGCTTGGCTCCCATGACAACTCCCAGCAGCCCGCCTCGCTCCATGCGCTCGCTGCCCCATGTCCCGCGGGATGCCCGCCCTCTCCGTTCCTCACCTCCCTGCGGGCGGTGGGGTTCACCCTCTGTCCCCTCCTCTCCCACGAGCCGGGCAGGCTCCCGTCCCAAACTTCAGGCAGGTTCCGGCCCACTCTGTCCCTCGGGCCCCCCCGCCACCACCCGCCGGTCCCAGGGTCCCGGAGGTCAGGCCTTGTTTCCCGCCTGCCCCGGGGGCTCTGCCGCCCGCTCACCGCTAGCGGGCACGGCCCGGAGCGCCGTCGAGAAACTACAGCTCCCAGCAGGCCCTACGCTACCACCCGGTGCACCGACCGGCCCGGAGCGCACAACATGCCGGGACATGAGAGCGGCGCGGGGGGCGCGCGGGGCGCTGGGAAATGTAGTCTTCCGGTCGCGGCGCCATCTCGGGGGCGCTGGCCCTCAATGGGGGTAGCTGGGACCGTGGGGCCACCCCTGCCACTCTCTCAGGCACCGTACGCTTGCGGGGACTCTGCTGCCGGCCCCAGGCTGAAGCCTTGCCCCAGTCAGCACCCAGCGCTCTACGGCCGGGGCGGACACACCCGCTGGCTGCCCCTGGTGTGTGGGTGTGGCACGTCAATGTGTGCTGTTCCTGAATGGTGACTGAGCGGGGAGCTGATGTGTGAGAAAGGGCGACGGCATTTGTCAGCAGTGAGGAGGGAGTCTGCCCCCGGGGGTTAGGAGCAGCAGCTGGCATTGGTGCAAGGCTGCTTTGTCATTTTTGAATATTGGTGGTAGGTTGGAAAAGACCGCTGCAATCATCGAGTCCAACCTATGACCAAACACCACCGTGCCAACCACACCATGACACTGAGTGCCACGGCCAGTCTTTCCTGAAACACCTCCAGGGACGGTGACTCCCCACCTCCCTGGGCAGCCCATTCCAATGTCTAATCACGCTTTCTGTGAAGAAATTCTTCCTAATGTCCAACGTAAACTTCTGGTGCAGCTTGAGGCTGTGTTCTCTCATCCTGTCCTTGGCTGCGTGGGAGAAGAGCCCTACCTCCACTAGCTACAATCTCCTTTCATGTGGTTGTTCAGAGTGATAAAGTTTCCCCTGAGCCTCCTTTTCTCCAGGCTAAACACCCCCAGCTCCCTCAACAGCTCCTCATAGTACTTGTGCTGCAGACCCTGCACAGCTTTGTTGCCCTTGTCTGGCACCTCAATGTCCTTCCTGAACTGAGGGGCTCAGAATCGGTCACAGCACTCGAGGTGTGGCCTCACCAGTGCTGAGTACAGGGGGACAATCACTGCCCTGCTCCTGCTGCCCACATAATTGCTGATACAGGCCAGGTGCCATTGACCTTCTTGGCCACTTGGGCAAGCTGGCTCATGTTCAGCTGCTGTCAACCAGCACCCCCAGGTCCTTTTCTTCTGGGCAGCTTTCCAGCCACTCTGCCCCCATCCTGTAGCACTGCCTGGGTTTGTTGTGGGTGAAGTGCAGGGCCTGACTCTTGGTCATGTTGAATGTCATACCCTGGTCTCAGCCCATTCATCCAGTCTGTCCAGCTTTCTCTGCTGAGTGACAATCCAACCCAACTTGGTGTCATCCACAGTTAACAGGACTGGGCCCAACACTGATCCCTGGCGACACTACTAGTGACCAGACAGATGAGGGGATGTGCCTGGAGCCTGGAAGAGGACGGATGTCATCGCTTTCTACAGGCAGAACACAAAAGAGGACAGAGGAAACTACAGGCCCATTAGTATTACTCCAGACCCTTGAAAAGTAGTATAGTTTTCCAAGAAACAATCACAACGCAAATGAAGCAGGTGATTGGGAAAGCCAGTGTCGGAACCCAAGACATCCCTTTGGATGTCCCGGGTGGTCCGAGGCCCCAGGAGGGGGTCCAGAGACCCTGGAACAGCAATAAAAACACCAGTGCCTTTGATTTTAGCCCCTGGGAGCGATTGCCAACATTATATGAAGAATTACAAGTCACAGGTGTGTAGTTAGGATATTAAATAACTTATTTTTGTGTATTAATGTGGATTTTGGGGGTTCACAAAGGAGGCTCAAGGAGACAAGATGGAGGGATTTGGGTGTGTCCCTTGTCTTTCTCCTTCTTCTTCTTGTCCTCCATCTTTGGGTGAGGTGGTGGCATTTTCTTATTGGTTTAGTGTAAAAGTGCACAGTTTAATAAAAGCAGTAGATATTGGTATAGTAGTGAAAACAATGGGGACGTAATAATTAGTATAAAAGATTAGGACCGCCCAGGAGCGGGGCAGATAGCCTTCGGCTGCGGTGTAGGTGACATCTACGCCCGGCTGAAGGAAAAATATTTAAGAACACGATGGAATAAACAACTCTGATAAAAGAATCGACGCGTCCTGATTCTTTCTTCTGGCACGGGGCTTGGAGAAAAGGATTTTACCCGCAATTCTCGGATGGCCACCAGTCCGGGATCCGAGAAGCCAGCACAGATTTATTAGAGACAAATCATGGCAGATGAACCTGATCACCTTCTACAGCTAAATGACATTATCTGTCTACATGGGAAGAATAGTGAAGGTTGTTAACCTCGACTTCAGCAGACTATTTGGCCACGTTTCCCATGGCCTCCTCCTGGATGTGTTGACCAGATACACTGGAGGGAGGATCTGTGAGATTGGTAGGAAATTGGCTCCCAGGCCACAGCAGAAGGCAGCAATCAATGGGTTTCATGCAGACTGGCAGCCTGTCACAAGTGCTGTCCCTCAGGGAGCAATACTGGGTCCTACACTGTTCAAGAAATTACACTGGAAGAGGTTTCATCTTGATATGAGAATGAAATTTTTTGCATTGAGAACAATCAGTCATTGAAACAACCTCCCCAGGGACATAGTGGGGTCCCCATCACTGAAGGTTTTCAAGATACAATTGGACAGATAACCTCATCTAGGCTCTCCTTCCCACAAGGGGTTAGATCAGATGGTCTTTCGAGGTGCTTTTTAATTTGGGCTGGTTTATGATTTTGTGAACATCTTCAAAATAAGGCCATTACTCATATTTACATCAGTTAAGATAAAAGTTAAAATAAAAGGGCCTCCCAGGGTTTTAATTATACATGGGGCTTGATTATGCACATCGAGATGCCTTTCCTGAACAGTCATATTCCCCATGTGGGTGACCACAGCAGTAACTGGGGAGAAAGCAGAGAAAAGGCCCTGGGGAACACCACAACCCCCTCCTATCTCAGAATTTTACTACCCTGCCCAGTGGCAGGCCTAGAGCTGCCATCCTTTGTCCCCAGACACCATTTTCTCCCACCTGACAGGCCCTTTGGCTCAGGACACTGAAGCCAGCTGGCTGTTTCACAGTTTATTCATTCTTCTCTCTGCTGGTTAATTAGAAAAGGTTATCATTAAATTGCTTCCTGATTAAGCAGCAGTGACTGCCATTAGTCAGAAGCTTGTCAGCCTGAGAAAAACAAGGCAAGCAGGAAGAGTGAGGTGCAACTCAACACACACCACAACCCTGGGAGTGCTGTTCCTTGCCTGCAAATCACACGCAGACATGAGCACAGCACATGCACACAGGCACTTGCAAACACACCACTTTTAAAGAAAATCACAGGCTAAGGAGACATCTGGGTCCAGGGTTTTGTCCCAGCTTCTCTCAAGTAAAAGAAGAAAAACCTTTTTGCGCGTTCTAGGTCCTCTTGCTGCACAGCGTGTTTGCTAGGAAGGGAAGGGATGCACAGCCCCGTGGTCTCTGCCCAGATCTTCTGCCTTTGCCCTTTCTTCCCCTGCAAGCCAGCAGACTCCAGGTGGCAACACAGCAGAGAGAGAAAGGAGTGGATGAAAGACCTTTTTTCTCTCTTTCCTGTCGCACTTTTAACTGCCCAGAGCTAAAACAGATCCCAGTGTCACATATGGAAGAGAGAGACAGGGAACCCCGCAGAGCATAGCCCTGCAACTGTTTCCAGCCACCTTCTCCCTGCCAGCAGCTATCCAGTTCCAGGTCTCTGACGATGGTTCCTTATGCTTTGAGAGATCTTGTGGGGAAAAAAAAAATCCAACTTGGGAAGAGTGAGAAAAGCCCCATTCAGGGACTGTCCCCAGCTCATGCAAACGTTGAGAGCAGAGCATCGTTTGCAGAGAGCTCTTGAGTTGCACGGTCAGGCAGACACAGACAGACGTTGAAGCATTTGCTCCATATGGCACAAGTTCAGCGAGACACAAGGAACAGCCCGGCCATGCAGAGAACAGACCTACAAAATGAGAGGCCGCTTGCAAGCAGTTTGCTGGTGCACTCCAGGTGTCCTTTCAGTCAGAACATGCTTCCAGCAGTGGCTTGGACTCACCCTCCACATACTGGGTCAGGGGCAGAGATGCAGAGTGAAAATCCTGGGAGGACTGGGAGGGATAGTGCACCCAAGCTCTGCTGCAGAGGAGATGGTTCACATCCTTCCAAAGAAATGCTCCCATCGGTGAAAAAAAATAAGGAAATGGGGTTTTCAGTGTTGTTCTTAACAGGATTGTTTGGATCATGCTCTAAACCTCCTCTCATGGACTGGGCTGGATGACTGCTGGCTCCAAATGAGCCAGAACTGCTTGTCTTGTACATCTTATATAAGCAGCAGCTATTATCTGAATTATGATTCTTCCAAAACTCCAGAGCCATTCTGGAATCTCATGGATTATCCTTTGAAGGGTCTTGGGCTGCTCTTTAGAGGTCCTACTACTGTCATACTGAAAATATTTGCCCCATTTCACCATTTTGCCAACACACCTTGGTGGTTCTCCACATGAACAGAGCTGGCTTCCTTCCTCCCGGATGTGTGGCCAGCCTGCACTCTCTGTTGGGGCTGAATTGCATGCAGGGCTGCTGTGTGTAGCAAAGCTATCCAACAGAGAACTGGAAATCAGCCCAGGCTAAAGGTCCTGAGATGCCCCAGCTTCTGGGAGGGTTTTGGTAGCCCACACTGAGCTCAGAGACATCATAACCAATGCCCAATTGCACCAATCTTTGACTAGCTGTGGAGAACTTGTAGCTGCAGCTTCTAAATTAAATTAGTCCCATGTTACCAGTTCCTACCCATCTACGACCAGTCAAGTGGTTGGACTGGGGACATACAGGTCAGCTTTTAAGAGAAAGTTGTGGTTCAGGAGAGTCAGAGAAAGGCCTCTGGACTGTCAGAGCTTCCAGTTGGAGAAACCTTTCTTTTGGGCTGCTAGGGTCGGACCTGAATACTCTTTACAAGACCTGTCCTCTATAGGCTGTGGGGTTGTGCTTCCTCTGCTCTGGTTTGGGATTCTCAAGGAGGTCAAAGCTGCCTAATGGGGAACTTGAGCCCTGGGCTTGGAGGGCCAGGGTGTGCTTGGGTTTGGAGATGTGCTGATCCTCCATCCCCTACCATTCCCCGCATTTCTTTTCTTAGACAGCTTCCCCTCTACTTTCCCTCTGCCATTGAGGCACATTGAGGGCCATGGCCTCTTGGCCCATTTGACAGCTCAGGCCCTTTCCCTGAGCATCTTTGTAGGACCAAAGACAAAATTTGGAGTTTGCTGAATCCTGCTGTCCTTGAAACTCTGATGAAAGGGCATCTGCAGAGGCTTTTCTGGGAGTTTTTCTAGCATGAGAAAGTTGCTCCCCTCCTCTGACTGCCCGCTCAGTGAAGACCACTTCTTTTTCCCTGCTTTTTGGCCACCCGGTGCAAGAAAAATTAGTCACCTTCCATTCTTTTGAAGCAGCCTCTTTTATCTACACAGCTTGTTCTTCCCTGGCACGCTGAAGCCTTCCTGCTCTTGTTTATAGTACAACCCCTCCAACAGATTGCAGGGTCTCTTTTCTGCCTTCTGTCCTTCTTGGCTGGATTCCCCTCCATAGCTCCAGTCCAGAGCAATGGTCTGCACAGCACGTGGCCCCAGCTTCACTGCCAGGCCACTGCCTCACAGAGCTGCTGCAAAGCTGAGTCTACTCCTGATCTTTTGTGTGATGCAGCCCAGGTGTGGGGGGCAGCTCACTGGCATCCAGAACAAAAATTTAAAAGAGAAAAAAAACCCACATCCTACATTGAGATTCAAACAGTGTTTACAAAGCTTCTGTGTCACCAGCATTTAACACAGTATGAGCTGTGATCCAGCTGAGGTGAGGGCACTGGCAGTGTAGACTCTCCAGTATCTTATGCTTAAGATTGGAGCAGAGCACACCTCTCTGCTCTGCACAACTGGTTTTTTGTTCAGACGCTCAACAGAACTTTATCTTTGTGAAACACAGTGGAACTGGCAGAAGGGTCCAAAGTTAGAAGGAAAGGCTTGTGTGCACCCAGAGACTATTTAAATGCACAACCTTTATTTCTTTAGGAAATGAAGTTAAACAAACCAAAGTTGCATTCCTAGTTTTATTCTGGAGCTTAAATTATGGGCCTGGTTTTCAAGCCTAGAAAGCTGCTAATCCTATGGCCTTGTATTTATATGAAGCCAAGTATTGAAATCCTGTTTGTTAAAGCTAGTCACAGTTCTTTGCCCTTTCTCCTGCTGGTGCACAAGAGACCCAGAGATATGGAGATATCCTTTAAGCAGTAGAATCAGAGGTCACTGGTGTGACATTACACCAATGTAATATTAATGGTCCTTTGCTCTTTCACAGGAGCAGCATCTTTCCTTGAAGGATCTCAAAGGATAATCCAGACCAAAAGGAGTTGGCAAAGCACCTCTGAAGTTCTATGGGATGCAAAGTTTGATGCCAAGGGGTCTTCCAAGAGATAGACCCAGACCTGTGGCATGCTCAAGACTTTCCTAAAAGCCCTGAGCTTACAGTGGGTTCTGATACAATTGTTTGCCATCCGCTGCTGTGACTTAGATGGGAGCAATGTAAGACCGCTCCTTGAATTAGGAATGTGGACTCAGCAGAGGACTCTCTTCTACCCCAGTCTTCACTCAACCAATGATGCAGGAAGGTTGCTCTCATCTTAGAAACCTCTGAGAGTGCAGCTTTTGGAAAGTAAGCCAGAATCTGGCCTTGACAAACAGCACGCTTAAGCACATGCTCAACTTGAAGTGTGTGCTTAAGCTTGTCAAGCCTGCTCCTTCAACAGAGAAGATTTTCCTTTGTGTTGGGAGTCTCATGTGCTACAGAAGGGGGAAGTCACAAGGTGATTTGTTTGTTATATTTTGTATAGCAGCCTGATCTAGAAAACACTTGCTGTCAGCTGCAGTTTTTTGCTACCAGCTTGTCTCAGTGATTTCCACTGGGCTCCATGGGATAGCAATTACTCCACGACAGGGAGTACTCTTGAAGTGTCAGGGCAGTGTGCTTGCCAGGTACTGCTGCAATCTGCCCATACGTCTCTTATTCTAAACAGCAAGGGTCATAGGCAATGGGAGCCCACGTGCTTTGTTTAGGGAGGGCCTTTCCCCTTTCTGATCATAGTAAAAACCATGTAAGCCAGATCCTGAGAAAGAGCCATAAAGGTTCTGTTTAAAAGAATGTGACTACAGAAAGCAGATGCTCATCAAGTTAAATAAGGAATTTAATTAGCCAGCATTTTATCTTGTTTTCAGCAATATGATGACAAATCGCATCTTAATAAAATAACATTAGGGAGCAGCACAATTCCAGTGCTTCAGGAAATGAGAAGCAATATAAGTTATAGACCTGTTCCCACCAAAGAAGTCGTTCCCATTCAGAAATCTGATATGCTGTTAAGATGGATAGTGTTTTAGCAAAATGGTCCTCTGGAATTTAGAAAGATTTACACTACTTTTGGCTTTAAAAGGCTTAATACAGGGTGGTGAGGGAGAAGGAGTGGCATGAATAGCTCAGTGGACTGATAATGCAATTAATATTTTTTTATTCCTGTGGTGGCACAGGTATGCAGGGTTCTTCACAGGAGAGTAGAACAAAGTTGTACTTTCCTCAGTGGGGCTACAAATAAACATAGATGTTATACATTGTACAATAAGTAATAAATTTAGTGTCTGTCATGTAGTCAAATATGTCAAAATTCAACTACGAGCTCTCATTTGATGTTTTATATAACATACTGATACTTACCTAACACTGAGAAAAGTTCATGAAGGATCCACAGAAAGTTTGCTCATAACCTGGTTTGAGAATTGCAAAAGTTTGTCTAAGCTCAGCTTCTGGGACCCAAGAAACTACTGTTGTTTGGAATATTTATGTCCAGTAAAAAGGATTACAAAGCATAAGAATGACAAAAATAACAGATGAGGAGAATTAGTTTAATTATACAAGAATAAAGAAACTACTTCTCCCATTCAGCATGGCTGTCCTATGAATCCTTCCTTTTGTCTGTACCAGGGATCAGACCCATGACAGATCATGTGATTATCACATAGCTATCTACTAAAAAATGCACATTTTGGTCCTAGATGATATATTGAGGCAATACATTTCTCGTGCTGATCATATGTTTTCACAACAGTTATTTCTGATGGTCTATTTGACATCTTCTATCTTTCATATTCCAAAGTTGCTCCATAGAACAACTATTCATATTGCTCCATAGAAGGGAGAAAAGGGCAAGAGTTGTCTGAATGAATCTCTTTGCAAGAGTGTACACATACAGAGACAGTACAAACACTGAGTTTATGGAATCAAAGACAGTCAGTGCAGAAGTGTGGGTTGGGAGTGGGTCTCCTCTTTTAACAGGCAAGAAACTTGTAAGATTATCTTGCAGGAGGTTGATTGAAGACTGAGTGTGTAAGAGTGAGGTTTTCTCTCTTTCAGGAGAAAAAAAAATTGAAATTGACCTGGAAGATCCAAGCTCAGAAGCAGCAGCTTGGTTTTCAGCAAGTCCCTTGATTCTTTCCCTGTTGTCCATCTGAATTCACTGTAACACAGAGAAATCAAGCGCTGCCTCTGAGGTCAAGTGAAGTTTGGAAATGGCCACCATTTCCATGTAATTTTGCCAGGATGGGGGGCACTGCACCATGCTCCAAGAGCACTGCTGAATGTCAAGGTCTGTAAGCAGTAGCAGGTATGACTTCTCCTTTGCAGAGCTGTTTGCAGAATTGGACTCTAAGCCCTCCTGGAGCAAATTGTGAAGCAATGCACAAATCAAATCAAGATGCTGACTGAGATTGCATCATGGCACAATATCATGCTGACAGAATTTGAGGCTAAAAGCAGTGACACTCATGTCCTGCGATGTCCAATGCATCATGTGGTTGCAAAGTGACAACTGAGTCCTGGAGGACAAAGACTAAACCCCGTGTGCCCGGCAAATACTTTTCAGTCCACAGACAAGTTAAAGACCAGGTCTTGACAATCTTCTGATCAGTGCCTGAACTTGATCTCTTAACAGCAGAACAGGTAGTTGCTTCTGAATTTGCAGATGCTCTCAGGTTTTATTCATGGGCATGTCACCTTGCAGTATTAATTCCTTGTGGATGCAACCAACTTTTTTTTATAGATTTTCCACACTTCCATTAATTACTCATTGGCACACATTAGTATAAGAAATGAAGTGTATTCCTATAGGGCAGTCACACTTTAGACAGGCACCAAGTTATTTGCAGGCTGAATAAAAACAACTGGGAAAATAATTTTCAGTTGTCCCTGTTTCATCCCTGATTTCAGCAACAAAGCTGATATATTGCCAGGTACTGATCCCTGGGAATATATCAGCTATACTTTCCCTATACTGAAACCTGGGATTTGTCCAGGTTGAGAACTTATTAGCGTTTATTTGAGGGAAGAGGGAGAGAGAGGGAGAACACATCTTGTATAAATCAGATTAAAGTATTGACAACTCCTAAGCAATGCTCATTCCAGGAACAAGTTCACTATGTGATAACACCACTGCTATAAAAGAATTGCATTTTGAATGCATGCCCTCTGCAAATAACTGGTCCATCATGAGTTCTTGAGGCTTAGCTCCTAGAAGAGAAAACAGGATTGCTGAAAAAGTTAAATACTCTGGATGGAGATTGTGTGAATGATTTAATATGTGGGAAACCTAACAGCCACTGGACCCTGTTCTAGTTGACGATTCAGAGCCATGTTGGATTAGAGTAGAGTAGAAATTATTACAGGTGATACAGACTGCATGAAAAAATCCAGGTCTTGGCCCAAGCCTAGTGAGCAAAGAACTCCACTGTGTGCCATGATTAACCTAGGCTTGCACATTTTAGTGGGAAGGCATGGTTAAATGCAAACCTAGAAGTACAAACTCCTGTCTCTTCTCTCAGTGTAGTTGCCGGATGTCACCACCATGAAATTTAATAGTCAGTGTGTGTTAAGAGTCATCCTCTCTGCCTGGTCCACAGGTAATGTACATCTGTCTTTGATTTCAGCCATGGAACTCAGCTCAGGCTGCAGACACTGGTGCTTTTCTCTTTGAAGCCCTCAATGCACTCAGCAGCAAGGCAGCTTTGCCACCAGTGTCGAGTCTGGGCTTGGCTTCCTGACTGTCACCCTGTCACTAAAAAGCTCTGTGTTATTTTTATTTGACACTTTTTTTTTTTAATTGCCACAAAGCAGAATGAATATGGGGAGCAATGGATAGCAGGGTAGTAGGAAGGAAAAGGGACAGCTACAGTTGCAAATAGAGAGTCCTTCAGGGGTTCTACCTGTATCCTAACCCCTTTCCCCCTCCCTCTTTCACACACACACAGAGGCAGCTGAGAGTAGGGAAAGAAAATAGATAAATAAAAGTGTCAGCAGGATGGATTGATTTGCACTTGGTCTCCTCTCATCTCTCTGCATATGTCTGCTGGTATGTAAAGATCACACAAGCAAGGGACTTAGCACTGACCTGGAAAATTTATATCACTGAACATAAAAATGAATCAAGAAGAAAAATGTAGGAAGGAGGTGGTCAGGGAAGAGAAAAAAAGGAGATTAATTTTTTTTTCCTTGTACATCAGGATTTAATTTGGGACAGTGATTTTATGGGATCATGTGGTGACAGTGCTACTGCAGGTGCAGCTCTGCTTCAGGGAAAAGAGACCATGTGGGTAGTATCCTGTGCTGAGATCCCTTGAGGTTTTGATCCTTTGCTGCCTAAATGAGGGTTCCCAAAATGGCATCAGAGCCAGTCAGGCAGGGGTAGGCTCAGCAGCAGAGTCCCGACACATGATGGCTTTAGCTAGAAAAGACTTCATCTCTGTCTGCACATTCTCCTGATACCCAGGAGGCTTTAACAGTATCTCCACATACCCAAACAACTTCAGGGAGAGCAGGAGAATACATCTCAGTGTACTCTGGGCCAATTCTTCTGTGATTTACCAGTTTTTTATTAAGTCTTGATGCTTATCATGGAAGTCATACCCAGGATCACAGGCAGGTTCAGCAGTGGAATGGGTTTCAAATGTGGCCTGTGTTTTCTGCACAAAACCCATCCTTTTTAGAAAATGGTGGAAACATTTTTCCTAGGACTCCATTCTCCAGGGCATCCTTGCCTCCTTTTCATTGCTAGTTTCTATACAAATGCAGGATCTCTGGTGCTTAGTCACTCTACTGTTCCTGCTGTTTACTGCCTCCAAAGGGCATAATTCTCTGCTTAGGAGACCTTTGCAAGTTGCTGCGGAGGAGCCATGAGCTGTTGTCATCCCGTTTCCAGGGGGCAATAAACAGCAGCATTCAGGCTTCCATGGAAGAAAGATTGTGTGATTACTCAGTCATAAAAAGAGGGAAGAAAACCAGAGATATATTGCATGTTTTCTTACTTGCACATCACACAAGGATGTGCAAATTGCTCTTGAAGAGAGCCATGCTATGAGGTAAAATAGTTCCCTACACAGCACTTCGCTGCTGACTCCAAGGAGAAATTCTTTTGCCTGTGCCTCAGTTTCCCAATATAAATCAAAGGGGTTGTAGCTCTTCCCATCTAGCTTAAGTGCTTCCAAGGCCAGGAATCAATTTATGTCATTACAGAGTAGGTCAGGAAGGCAGGGTTGTGAGTTTGGGGATGATGTGGGGAGAAAAGTGTTTCCTGGGGTTGACAGTTTGTGTTTTCCCCCTCTTTTTGAATGAGAGCACATTTGTCTGGGAGGAAGATCCAGAGAGACCACACTAGTCTTAAGATGGAAAGGGCTGGTATTAGAGTCAGCCCATCACCACAGTCATCTTATCATGACCTGAGGGTCAAAAAACATTACCAGAGAGAGCCCAAGCCTGTTAGGAAGGAAAAGCCCCTTTAGCAGCATGGAAGTGTTGCCCACAGGTAGACACTGGCTCAGAAGCCAGTTGCTTTTGAGGGTTTCCTTTTAGGGTCTGTGAGACTGAATATTTCAGTCTGCTGGGACCAAGTCATTAGGAGCTGCATGACCCCACAGACTAGAGATTTCCAGCTCATCAGCACTGAGGGCTCATCCCACAGGGAAACCCAGGCACTCGCCACCTTTATGGAGATGTTCAGCTTATGGCAGCATCCATCCCTAAAACGCTCCCCCACAATAAAATGTAATTACAAAACTCTTTAACTACATAAGCTTCTAAATTAATTATCTTGGCAAGAAAATGTGTATGGTTTTGAAATCTCCCTTTAATTAACATAAAGTGCATTAGGAAGCAGTAGATCTGGGCCATCACTTGGATGTAACAGTCTCTCATTTTATGTGCTCCTGAGGCCCTGGGAGAGTGTCAATGCGATGTTTAAACTCCCTTTCAAATACTGTGTCTGGGCCACATGCAAGGCCAAGACCTCCTTTTCAGAACAAAGTTTCCATTCTGAGGTACTATTGGGGGATGCGCCTTTGAAATAGAATGGTCAAAAATCAATTCCTGTTCCCACGGGTGTAAATCCACTACCTTTTCTCACTCACCACTCTTCTATTTCCCTCTGCTTTCATTGTCTGCACCATGCCACCTTCAACAGCCCTGCCTTTAAATCCACACTCCTCTCTTCCTGATGGAGCCTTCATTTCATTCATTGACAGACACTGCACTTGTCCCTCGTTCAAAGGTTTGGGGAGAGGTCACCAAGGAGAGTGATACCTGCCAATGGAACCTTTGTGCACTTATTAGTGACAGTTGTGAGCTTTCCTGTGTTTCTGATGTGTGTTGGAGCATAGTCAGGGCAAGAGAGAGAGACAATATCTTAACAGGCTGTGGGTCAGTCCAATGTTTTGTGCCTGACATTTCCAGGCAGATGTGGAAGCCTACTGCCGCCTTCTGTGAATGAGCTGCAGTGGATATGCAGGAAATGATGTGGAGCTGGTGCATATAGTGGGTTATTCTTCAGCACAGGGAGACACTAGGATGTCCTCCTGCAATGTACTTCAGTGTACCTTTCTCTGATCTCCAGTGCCCCTGCTCTTCTCAAGACCCATTTTATGCAATGAAGATTGCTTAGGAGACACCTAAAATGGTCTTCTTCTCATGTCTGGGTCTTGGCCTCTGCCAACATGGAAACTCACCTACCACTGATGAAACTAAGCAGATTATCTGGCTTGTAAGCAACTTCATTACCTGCACTATACTTATGTAGCATGTGTTTATCTGCCTGCTGATCCAGAAACAAGCTGCTGTAGATGGGGAAGTTATCTGGGCAGCCTAAGATGTTATATCCTAAGATACAAATTGGTAAGAATTTAGAGAAACAGTCTCAAATATCCGATTTTTTATTATACTGAAGGGGAACTGTAGCTCCAGAAGGATCTTGGCTCAGCACACAATTCACTGGATTCATAGGATTAATCTCCTGGACGTCCTGGTGTGGTGTCTCCATGCACTACCCCTTTATGCCAGGTACGGGTCCTCCTGAGGACAGACATTCAATCTTCCCATACAAAACTTATTTTTTTCTTGAGTATGGCAGTGTTGTACCAGATGATGGTCCTAGGGGGAATATCCTCAGTGCTACTGTGTCTGCTGATGAATCCTGGTACCTAAGGAAATGCTGGGTGACATGCTAGATCCTTTCTGTTCACCTGGATTTGGAGAGCATGGAATATCTCTCAGGATCAGCCCCTAATGGGCTTGTTTAACAACACTGGTTTTTCTCTAAATCCTGTCAGAAAAGTGTAACCTAGTTCTAGGACTGTTGTGTGTCACTAAAATAATATACATCTGAAAATGCAATAAGACACTTGAAACAAATTTGACTTCACTTAGGAGAATAGTGGAAATATCCAAGGGACCTTTGATTATATACTTTCTTTTTTTTTAATATCTAATTTTCAGGTGCTTTTAGGCTTGGGATTTCATGACAATTACTACATTCCTGGATAGTTAAATCCACTCAGCATTTGGCTGAATGCCTTCTGAAGATATCCTGAAACACACCATCTATTGCAACTGCTCTATTCCAGTCACAGTTCTGACTAGTCATCCAAGGGGACAAGGAATTCCTTTTGTAGGAGGTAGTGTAGGACTTGTTACCAGGAAAGCTCCATGTTTTAAGTTGTCTAGTCCTGAAGAGAAGTGCTGTGGCACTGCAAGTTTGAATTTTAAATCCAGAGCCTAAAGGAGGAAAGGTGGGGGCTGTCCTCATCAGCAATAGTATCTTCTCACCCACAATCTCCTGCACATTGACTGGCCTCAAGCCTGCTTGTAGAGAAAGCTCAATAAAACAAAGACATGGATTTCTTCCTGAACCCAGGGAAAAAGATGTGCAGTTGTACTTTGCTGTGCTTGGGGTCCTGTTGCTGGACATCCCTGATTTTTCAAAAAAGAACCAATCCTTTTCTCTCCCCTTTGTAGAGAGCAAGCTGCCATAGAAATAGAAAAATTTGCTCTGTGTCAACTCAGAGACAGACCACGATTTTTGTAGGAAGAGGGCAAGTAGAAGTTCAGTCCCTGCCTGGGGAGAAAGCAATAGCACAGGAACTCCCCACGTGCAGAGTGCAATGACTTTTTCTCCAGTCCAAGACAGCAGATATATGAAGGTAAAAAACTCCAGAAATTATTTGTGATCTCCTCTGAGAAGATTATTCCAATCAATATATGGATTATTTCTGAATGTTTAGAAGATGCATAACCCCCACCTGCTCAGCCCAGCTTTCCAGCAGCAACATCCTTTGCATTAACACATTTGCAACTGCCCAGAAAGAAAGACCAAAAAAAAAAAGTGACAGAGCTCCGTCTGGCCCTTGGCTGCATCTGCCCACAAGCTTCCTCAACTGACTTATGGTAATTACATCACTTGAGATTTATTTAATATCTCCATCCGGGAAAAAGAACTAAGAAGTCTGGCTGTGACAAGCAATCAGAGGGTACTCGGCTGATGAGCAGCTCCCCATCACTGAGAGAGCAGTAGGACACTCCACTGTATTGGATTTAAGTAATGGTTTGCCAGAGGGATGGGGCCCACACCACGGCAATCAAAGCTCCTCTGCACCATTAAGGAGCTGTGAGTGGAGCAGGAGGCGCAATGCAGCTATTGACCAAGTAGGTGGGCATGAAAATGGGTTTAGGTAACTGTTTACTTCCTGAGAGATGGAAAACACAAAGGAATGTTTCTCTGGCAGCTTTCTGGCTCCCTGATCCTCTCTGTCCACATCAGCATTTATATTGTCTGTCTCTCACATGCTTGTGCACAATGACCGGTGTGCTGAGTTCAAGCTGTTCAGCTGCAGTCCGCATAATGCTCTATAATGCTCTCCTGCTTGCATTTGCCCTCTCACTATCTCTGCCATTTTTAAAAAATCCCTGAGCTAACAATATTAAATATATATATATAAAATTTTGCTTATATGATTTTATATCAGGCTGCCACACAGGCAGATCAAGTATTGATGCAGCTCTAGCCACTCTTTTTCTTCCTTCCTCCACCCCCTCTGCACTGAGCGATGGCTTGCACAGAGAGGTGAAGAGGAGGCACATGAATAGCAATACTTTTTTTGTCCTTGTTGAGGGAGTAGCTAAGGGCAAATGGGCCCACACTGTGCTTTAGATAACCAGTGTCTGCTGTGAGACCGACCTGCAGCCTGACACCTGAATCCTTCTATAACAAACAAGCCTGCACGTCTGTGCCAAGATGCCTGGACATCTCCCCAATGTAATTTCCCAGTCAGTAGCTTGGATGTAAGCAACCAAGAGGAACCACTTCTCCACTCTTAGCTGATTGAGTCACAGGTTTTTTCTTCCTCTTTCTGTACCTGAGGAGAGCAGAGGTAGTCTGCCAGAGCTGATGTTTCCCATACTTATCCTCCCTATGTTAACCTCTTGCCTCTTAGTGGACTCAAGAGACAGTGGATCAAAACTCCCAGAAACAGGCCCTTCTGCAAAAGAAGGTGCTGCTCATCACTTGCTGCACGTTGCTTCCTAAGCTAAATTAGGAAGGCTGAACTGGCCTTCTAACAGCTCCTGACTCTCACTGGGATCTCACCAAAGTGTCTTGGGCCAGCTCCTTCCGTGCAAGCATTTTAAACAAGGCATCTTGATCCATACCAAGGGGCCTGAATGCAGCATCCAAGTGTGAAAACATTGGCAGCTGTCCCATTTACCAAAACAGGAATAATAGTACCCACTCACCTCTGGGAAGCGTATGGAGAACCTCCGATTTATTATTTGTTTTATTTATTTTGTCACATTTATCAGCCATTCAGCTCTCTGGGCACACAGCCCATACATTAAAACCCAGAGTATAACACAAAGATCTCCTCTGCCATGAGAATATCCTTTCTGTAAAACCAGGCAAAGGCAGGAGGGAAGGATAAAAGATGCTTTACACAAGCAAAGGATGACAACAATATATTTTTCTCCAATTCTGTTATTGATGGAGCCATTCTGAAAATGTTGGTGACATCAAGAGAAGAAGATGGGAGCAATAAAAAGCATGAGAGGTGGTGGTAGAAAGCCATCCTGGAGCATGAACACAGAGACTCAGCCTCTAGCCAGTCTGTCTCACACACAGGAAGTCTCTAAAATGCTCTTTCCATTATTATTTCTCTAATGACCCCATTATACATGTATGAAATTCTGAGAAGCCTTAAATACGTTGTAGACAGCCACACTGGCAAATCTGCCCAGCTTTTCTAAGGAATGACAGGTTGCATTGATGAATGTTTTAAAGCATCCCAATGTGTAATTTATTTCCTGGAAATTAATTGCATGTGCTGGTTTCATTTTCCTGTAGCAAATAATCAGCTCCTTTTTAATTAGGTAACAACATAGATTCCTCTTCTAATCATGACACAGTGGTTTATGCACATTATGCCTTTTTCTATGTGAAACAATTTCAAATCATTGTCTAGGGTTCAGTACAATTTTTAAGAGACATGAGATTATTTATCTCTGGTATTGCCTAGGTCACTGCCAATGAAGACCTTGTACACAAGACCAGCTAGAGAACCCAGACTGGGCATTGGTGCATGCGATGGCCTCCTGAAGGAAAAGATTAAGGAAGAAACCAAATTAAGCTGCCTGAAATTTCAATGGCATTGACATGATGTCAGACCACGGCGCCAGGAGGTGTGTCCCATCTTGCAGGTATTCACTGGTCCCTGAGCTGAGACATTGCACTGGCATTAGCCATATTGCATATACTGTATCAATAATCTATATCAGTAATACTTTTGGTCCACATCAAACTCACCACCTTTGTCAGCTGTTCCAACTGGAATGGCAAATACCAAGTCCCAGTGGAGACCTAAGTTTCCCTTTGCATTCAGAGGTTGCATGGGTCTGCAGGGACACACAGGAGCATTATTGGGTGGAGAAAGCCACTTCTGCTGATGATTGCAGAGAAAAGCTAATGGCCTCCAGCAGCTGCTACTTAAAATTTTCAAACAGGCTGAGAGAGTAAAAACTATTTACCTTGGCATCCATTCATTACTTGCAGCAAAACTCTAATTAAGCAATAGTGTTCAGCCATATTTACCGTCCACTGGGCTACAAGGAACCCATATTTCTATTGAAATACATGCAACTGAAACAAATCTATCAGCAAAAAACGCTGCTGGAGTAAAATGTAATAATAATATCATAGCTATTAGACCGTGAAATTCTCTGCAACAAATTAATCTGCTAGGGAAAAGTTTGTTGGTGGGATTTCGGCTTCCTGCTGGGAATCAGTAAAACCCGCACCACTGCCCGAGACATCGCTGCACTCGCGGCCTCAGCCTCCGGCCCCGGGAAGTTCCCGTGTGTCACAGGTCCCCGCGGTGGCCGGTGGGGGGCGGAAACCCGCCTGGAACACGCCGGGGCCCAGAGGCTTCACCGCCTTCCGGGTGCCTCTCGGCGACGGGGCCGCGTCCCGCAGGGCCGGGCCGGGCCGGGGCAGGGCGGGGACGGCGGGCGGGCCGGGGGAGCAGCGCCGGCGGAGCCTCCGCGCCCCGCCCCGCCCGGCGGAGCTGTCCGCGCCCCGTGGTGCTGAAGCCGCAGAGCCCGCCCAGCCCCTTCCCCGCCCCTCCTCCCTTCCTCCCCGGCGTGGGCTCTCGCAGGCAGCCGGCAGCCCAGGGCATCAAAGGTTGGGAAGGGCTCCGTTCCTCACTTTGATTCTCCCCCTTGCACCCCGCCTTTTTGCTTCTTCTTTCTCTCTCTCGCTTCCCCCCCCCCCCCCCCTTTTTTTTTTTTCCCCCAAGCCGGGGGAGGGAGAAGAGCGCGGCCACGTCCCACCCCTCCCTTCCTGCAAATCCCCGCTCGCACTGCAAACAATCTGCCTTCCCCATTGCATCCAAGGGAGATAGCAACAGCAACATCATCACAGCAAGCAGGATGGAAGAGCGGAGAGGAGGCTGCTGCTGAGGGAGGAAGGCACACACGCACACACCAGCTCGATGTTGCCAAAGCGGTAGGAACCGCACGAAAAATAAGCCATGCTGCCCCATGTGTCTGGCGCATTGTGCTCCATCCGAGTCTTTTAGGAGGAAGAAGAGAATTATCTGCTCCGCTTTTTTTTTCCCTGCCAGCTAGAGTGCGACAGACTTGCGATGGTTGAATGTCAATGCCTGTGAGAGAGAGCAACAGTCAGAGCAGGAGGAGGACAGAAGGGGAGGAAAATGAAGGTGGGGACGGTGGTGGAGAGAAAGAAGGAGCCTCGTCCAATGCATCAAAAGGAGGTCCCTGCAATTGCTGATAGAGCCCTGACCGCCTCGCCATCCACAATGGTCTGTACAAGCTGCCAATGCGTTTGATGACGTTCCTGTTTTGTGAAAGGAGGAAAGGAAACGTGACCATGTAAGATCCACGTTTCCCCGGTCAATTACATGCGAAGAATAGAGCCGATTTCGACGTGGGTTTTTGGTCCAGGATGGTAACAGCTTAGGGAATAATACAGCCGCCTTCCCTCATCAATTTCGCTCTGATTTTTTTCTGGTGTGGTCCAGACAGCTGCTGGAATAGAGAAGGTCAGAATATATAAATATATATAAAATATATATGATATATATATTATATATATATAAAAATATATTTGTCTCAGTACATCTGGGATTAAGCTAATTGCTAATTATTTCTTTCTGGACTTTTAATATTTACAATGAAATCTTTTAAAGGCAACGGTAAAATCTGAAGCCACCTGGGAGTACAGTGTTGAAAACGTAGGGTGTTTTCCCACAAACAATGTGAAGGTCTTTTTTGTCAAAGAGGCAATTTTGATAATAACAACAGCTACCAATTTTGCATTTTGATAGCCAGACCAGCTGCTATTTTGTCTGGATGCACACCGGGATTCGTGTGATCGGGGTTTATTTTTTAATTGAAAAAAAAAAATTACTATAAAATAGAAGAAAAAGGAAAATTACTTGAGATGCCAAATACTGTCGAGAGAACCATATTCTCCCTCCTCCCCACACCCACCGGAGACGTGGACCCTTCTTTTTTACAGGCTTAGGAGTTGCAAGAGCTGATCGGGGGCTTTCTCCCGAGACCGCCGCCTGCGCCCCTGGACCCTCGGGCGTGGGAGATTTATTTCCTCCTCCCGCTGATTTCTAAGCAAACTTGTGGAGGGAGGGAAAGGATCCCTCGGCAGCACAGAGTCGGGTTTTTTTTCTGGTGTGGATTTTTTTTTTTTTTTTTCCAATTGCCGTCCCCGCCGGGTTGCAGCGGGCTGCCGGGGACTTCGCCCCCTCGCCCTCCGGCTCTGCTTTTGTGCGTTCCCCGGCGGCCAGCGCAGCCCCTCCGGCACTGCGGCCGCCGCGGAGCCCCCCCCGGCCGCGGGGCGCCCGGCTCCTGCCCTTTTCTTTCCCCCGTGCCCGCCTGCCAAGGAAAGGCACATGTTAATACCACCCGGCGCGGGCATTTTCTGCTACTGCTGCTGCGGGCTCCTCCGTCCGAGACAGATGTTGCGAAACCAAGGCCTCCTCAAGTGCCGCTGCCGCATGCTCTTCAATGACCTGAAGGTCTTCCTGCTGCGGAGACCCCCCGCGCCGCCGCCGCCCTCCCCGCCGCCGCCGCTCCCCATGCCCGGCGGCGCAGAGGCGGCGGCGGGGGCCGCACCGCCCGGGGGGCGCGGGCCCGGCTGGCGGGCGGCGGGCGGCGGCGGCGGCGCGGGCAGCCCGGCCGCCGAGGAGTGGGGCAGCCCCGCCGGGGAGCCGCCCGCCTCCCTGCCCAGCAGCACCTCCTCGGATGACTTCGGCAAGGGCAAGGCCGAGGACCGGTACTCGCTGGGCAGCAGCGTCGACAGCGGCATCCGCACCCCGCTCTGCAGGATCTGCTTCCAGGGGCCCGAGCAGGTGAGCGACCGCGGGCGGTGGGCGCTGCGATGGGCGCCGCGACGGGCCCGGTGGCAGCGATGCTCCAGCCTGAGGCACCGGGGGCCTGCTGCTTGAGGGGGTTGCCCGAAACAGGACCCCACACCCAGAGGGGCTCTGCCTTCTGCCCAGGCCCCGGGCTCCAGATTTTGCACCTCGGTAGTGTTTCGCAGGGAGGTGTGGGGTGGAGGCGTGCTCCATCATTTTCTGCTTCCCGGCAGCCTTGCCCCGGGCACTCATGCCCAGCCTCAGAGCCGTACAGCTGTGGCATGGGAGGAGGGACATGCTGACACCTTCATGGAGCAGAGCACATCTCAGCAAGTGAGGCTGTTTGGTGCTTTGTGGGTACCCAGTTGTGATGATTGCAAAAGTGATGCAAAGGAGGAGTTTAATGTGCTCTTTGCTTTTTAAAATACAACTTCAGTCTGTACAAAACACGTGGCGGGAGATAACCCCACTTCAGTGTTTCCCAGGGGATGGTTAGTGAGAACTGTGCAGGTGCTCCACTGCTCCCATGTTCCCAGTTGCACTATCTGCAGGAGAAACACAGCTGGCTACAATTGTACCTGCTGAAGTTGCAGCCTTGAGATGCTCCCTGGTACAGACTGAGGCTAGGCCGGTGAAGTTTCCCTCCACCACCATGCTAGAATATAAGATGTCATGCTGGAGCATTATTCTCCATATTTAATGACAATTAAAAGCATCTCATGTATTTTCAGGCTGACAACTTCCTTACAGTGATGTACCCAGCAACATTTGTACCTAACACGACACAGCTTGCAGGTGCAAGGAAGGCTGCAGACCTCTGCTTGTGGGATCAAGCCCATACATGCAGATAACCATTATTACTCAGGATAATTCCATTATCTGTCATAATAGGGGATCCTTGTATGAGAAAGGGTTGCAAAGTTCTACTTGACTATTTCTGTTTTGGGCACAGATTCTGGCATGCAAGCTGATACGTTGAAATCTTACGCAAAATGGGTTTTACCCCACGTGTTCTTTCCCCTTCATGGACCTGTGTGCTCTGCTAAGGAGAAAACCAGTTCTCATTTGAAAGTCACCATGCTCTGGCACATGTCCTGCCTTTCCCAAAGCTGCCTACATCTGTAATGCAGTGACTGTGCCTTCCCTTACACTGGTCTGAGGATGGTGACGATGGGTGCTGGAAGGTGGGGAAGGGGCTTCCATTCTTCCTTGGGAGAAGTGGGGTCTGCCACCAACCGAGCCCAATATCCACAGCCCTGCTGGATGTGTCATACCAAGGGTTTCATAGGTCACAGCTCAGTGCTCAATGGACTGTAGCCTTCTTTAATGGTTTATGCTGGCAGATAGCTGTGAAACAGTTTTCACCATAGGCTTTCACATGGGACTGGATGAAATAATTTTTTTTGCAGATCCTGTACACCTTCTTTTCTTGCTTGTCTTTCGCCATCCTTCTAAAAGTTGGAAGTCATGCAATTCACTTCCTTGGAATTTGCATTATTCCACATTTCTAGTACTCTTCCCTGGCTTGCCATTCTGCCTGTGTACACAAGACGTAACACCTGTGAGATTGGCTTACGTGTCAGAGCAAATAGAGCCCAAGCAGAATTAAAATAGCTTTAAAGGTAGCTTGCTTTCTTGGAGAACATTAATGCTTGAAAATAATTGGATGCTAATTTTCACACTGAAAACCAGTGTAGGTTGCATTGTAAAAGTGAGACTGTTTGCTGACCATCTGCCAGCCTACCTGAGTGAGGAGCTGAGCAGACGTGACTGGCATCTCATAAGATTTTCACCAGGATTTCTCTTTTTTGATTCTCACAGTTTCTGACCAATACAATAAGATATTTGCAGCTGGATTCTGCTGATTGTCCTTGAGCAGTACCTTATTCCACAAATAATTTTTTGTTCACTGGCATGGCTTGAGAAGTGTTTGAACCCTTTGGCCCCTGCAACAGCTGGGAAGCACAAGTCAATATGGGAGCCCAAACTGTGGGGTTTTAAAGCACAGCAAGATCCTGACACAGCTTCCTGGAAATACAGTTCAGGATAACTGAGCACTGAATTGGTGCAGCTGATGTCAAGGCCTGCAGTTTGGTTTATTTGGCACTTATGTCAATAAAACTTCAACAGGGTTAAATCCCACATTCCTTGTTCCTTTTTGTTATGGTGTTTATTAGTGGTTTAGCCTTTATTTCCCATTTGTTTTGCAACTCAACAGCTGACCAAAGACTCTTCATATTTTGGACCCTCACAACTGTAAAAGTCATAGATGCACATTATTCTATACCACCCCTGCCAAGATTATCATGAAAATTTATCTGCTTGGAAACAAAATATAATTGCTAGTTCTTTATTCTGCAGATTAATAACAATGGCAGATTTAAACAGTATTTTATTTACCTGTCAAAACCATCTGAATTTGCTGCAGCTGTGGGCAAATTTGCAGGGCTGCATCACAGTAACAAGAAAAAAAGCCTTCATTATAAATTGACTGTTAGGCACTCTAAGCTTATTTACTCAGATAAAATGACAGTGAGTCTCCAAAAGATGTTTTAATCCTGTTTTGATGTAAAAAAAATCCCAACCAAAACAACAGCCAAAAAGGTTTCTTAGTAATCTGGCTTCACAAGTAGTTTTTATTTAATATCTAATGCAAAATAAAATTGGTAGGGATTTTTGCTTTAAATTTATGATTGCCCAAGATGCATGCTACTTCAGGCTACTGAATTGCTTATATCTTAAACTCCTCATGTTGGTTTGTGGCTCTTATGGGTATGCTGATTCTTTCATTTAAAAATGTGCTGAGGACCGTGGGAAGGAGTAAAGCTCATTATTGTGAAACTGTTCTGATCCTTGCGTGTTACTCAAGAGAAACCAGGGATGCGGGTAAGAAAAGAGTGGATCTGATGACCAAGGGATTGCAGCATCTGGGCTCGTGTTTTGAGGGCATGAGGAGCAAACTCTGCTCCGGTCTGACAGTTGAGAAAGGCAGCTGCTTTCATTGAAAATGAGAGCTAAACATCATTGAAGCTGAGGGACTGAACTCAGCTCTTGGCAATGGCATTTTCTTTCAGGGACTTGCTCGGCATTTTCAAAGGTTTCAATGACTGAACGTCCTGCACCATTGTGTCAGCAAATTCTGAGACCTGGATTGAGCAGCAAAGCTCTGGGGAAAAAGTGAGGAAGAAAAATGCTGGAGTATTTTCTTCTGGTTTGGTTAATGCTTAGGGTTTGCAGAATTTTGTCTGCTTTCCTGGATCTCTGACAACATTCTGCAAGAGAAAGAAACTAAGATGAGCTCCTCTCTCACAAATGTTTTACAGTATTTGGTATGGTTCCAAGCTGAAAACAAGTCACGGGGATTAGCAGAAAAAGACATGGGTGAAAAGTCCCTTTGCATCAGGGGATAAACTGTTTGCCCACGTCACAAGGAGTTAGCAGTACTGTGGAGGCTCTCAGAAGTGGTGCTAGCTGTGCTGAAAATAAATAGAAAAACATTCTTAAATGAAACTGAGATAATTTGGAAAGCCATATGTTTCAAGGTTTGCTTGTTATATTGTCAGTTAGAGTGTGTGCACATCTTTTCTTACCTATAATTTTCAGTCTGTGTCTCTCTCTTTTTGGGGCAAAGATGGTGGAAAGATGGAGATTTGAAAAGTCAGTAGTGGTAGATTTGGTTGGCCATGGAGGATCATAGGAGAGAACAGATTGTGGACTCTTACCTGCAGAACTTAGCTCAGTATTTGATAGAAATGCTTGGATGAAGATTATTCTTCCCACCAAATTTCCTGCTAGATTTTTGAGCCACCAGTTCCTTAATATGAGAACATGAAGACCTTCAAGAAAGTTGGAAGGGAAGACAACTTATCATGGATATTAAGACATTCATTTCTATGTGATACCTAACTGGCCTGTGGAGCTCCTTGCTGCAGGACAAACAAGGAGCTAAAGTTGGATGAAGGATTATAAAGCTGTGTGTTTATTATGAATATCTAGAGTCATCACAATTAATGATAACACTTCTGAAAGTAAAATTTATGCTTCACATCTGAAGCCAATCTAGAGATCAGGGTAAGACTGACTAGGAGCAGGGCCCTGGGGCTGGTGTCTTTCCCCACAGCTCACCAGCCTCCTGTGCCTGCACAGCGAGATCCACCTCTGCAGGTGCATGTTTGGATTTCATGCTCATGTAAGGTAATGTCTTCAGAGTGTAGGCACCTGCCATGTTCAGGACTTCTCTACAATTAAAGTGACCTCATTTATTTAAAGTGACCCCAGTACTTATCCTGAACTAACACACATTCTTGGGGGCCCTGTGTCAGATCAGGGAATGGTCAGTACCATTGAACAGCTGGTCATTAGCATGTGTTACTTGAAATAGCTAGTGAGAATCTCAACCCCTTCCTGGTACAGACATGAGCAAAAAGCATCATCAGCTCCCTGCATGATAGGGTCTGCACAGAAGGCATGAGCTAAGGTCAGAAAATACTGACCTCTTAGCAGCACAGAGGAGTGGAGGAGGTGTCTAGGATGTCTGATTTCTGATTTGCAACATTGCAAGATTGAGGAAAATGAAGTACTAGGGTGAGACAAAGAGGAAAAGTGGCAGTCTGTGTCAGAATTCAGGGCACAAGTATGATAATGAATGAGTGGAAGAAGAAATAACTGTGCAAGCATGTCCAAAGCCCAGAAAACTTGAAAATATAGATGCTGGTACTTCATGGGGTCTGTCCAAACTAGCTAGATCATCAGGACTATGTTTTCAAACATGTTGAATCACATGACAGTGTAGGCTTTCCCATCCATGTCCTTTTCATAGGTGTGTTCCCACAGGATTCATTTATTTAATGTTAGAAGGAGAATCATTCATTAGAAAACAGCCAGTCCTGCTAAAACTGAATAATAAGAGATGCTGGAATGCAGCCAGCATATATAATCTACAATCTGTATATTGTAATTTATGGTAGAATGGAAGAGAGGATGCTTCCTGTGATATTCAGTCCATCTCTCTACCATCCCATCTATAGCTACCTCTCCTGTTTCACCTGTCCCAGGATGAAATCTGTACCGTGCAGGCAGAACATTCTTGGCTTTGGCAAAAGCTTTGCTTGAGCCATCAACTGAATGGAGCCCAGAATGTCATCTATTTTAGATTTAGTTGCTGTTGCCACAGAGTTGATTGGCAAAGCTCCCATTAACTTCAACAGCAAAAGTGTAGGCATCCAGTAGCAGGGACCTGACCCCTGTATTTCAATAATGTTGTGCACACAGCAGGGTTTCTATAAATAATAGTGAAAGCCACTAATCCCATTGACTTTTAATTGCTCCAGAAGACAAGGTTTTCACCTTTTGTGTCTGCTGAAACACTGATGCCTGACCCATTTATTTCAGTGCCACTAGCTAGCCTGAGCAGCAGTTTTTCTTTTCTTTCACTTTTCCCTGTATAAAAGGCTTCATGAAGGAACCTGTCTATGTTTGTGTCACTGTTTCTTAAATATACATTTCAGGCCATGATTAACAGTGGCTGATGTCAGTTAGTGACAGAACAAGCAATGCAAAAGCATGTAGCTCCATTGTTTGCATCTGTAGAGTCGCTGTTATTTCCACAAAGGCAACACTTGCCTCTGGATGAGCGGCTCTGTTCATACAAAACTGAATTGCATTCAGGTTGTCTTTCAAGCAAAAATTCATTCCCAGCAAGGGCCTCTTCTGTGGCAGCCTTTTGCTTATGTTGGTGTTTTTCCATTCAAGGCTGGCGCAGTCCAGAAGTCAGAAATGGTTGTGCCAAAAATCTGTGATACTGTGTGTCCTGTGTGCCTGCTGCACGTTTCCATTCCTCCTAAGCCTGTAGTAAGATAATTAAAGATGTAATGTAATCGTTAGTGGTCCATATCTGTAACCATACCATCCTTTTATTATCTGGTTGCTGAAGGAATAGACCCTCGTGATGGTGTTAGCTGTTACAGGTTATGCTCATCATCCCTCCTCTAAACCTACTGGCTAATGTCAGCCACATCTATCAGAGAGTGGATATCTGAAAGGCATCAAATTCCTGTATGCTTCATGAAAACTAGCTGGATGAAGAAGAGGAAAGCTAGAAATGTCCTGCTGAGGGAGAAATTATAGCACTGTCTGTGCTAGACACTGTAGAGTCCATGGAGGACAGAGCTTCAGATGGAACAGCAGCTGTAATAGGAATGTGTATCCCATTAGACTAAAAAAGAATAACCCATCATGGTATGGTTTCCATGGGAAACCAGACTTACAGAATAGCTTGTTAACTTTTTATCTTTCTCCTTTTCCTTTGTTAATCAGAATTGCTTACCTAAAATGAATTGCTTGATGCTGAAGACTTTCTTATCTTCCCCCATCTTTTCACAACCTACCTTTTATCCTTTTCTGATTTATCACTGGTTACAGTAGAACAGATTACACTGTTGGCAGTGGAGAGTGATGAGTGATGACTTTCTTCTGGTGAAGAAAATAACAGCAGGACCTGAAAACCTATGTAGATAATAAATAGACTGTCACCTCTGTGAAAAGTGATGAGATAAGGCAAAATCATGGTGGGCAGACTGGTTCCAATGACAAGGCCCCTATACTGAAATTCTCACACATCTTCTGTCATGTAATTTCTTGTTCTTTACACTCTTGGGTGGTTTTCTCTCATCTCCTCTTCCTTCTTTTCTTCTTGGCCAAAGCCAATTGACACATCAGAATTTGGTCCCATCCATCCTACCTGGCTCTATCTGCACAGGTTCTCCTATGGCCTGTGTCCCATCAAATCCAAGCCTCCTCTCTGTGCAGCCTGGAACACTGGTGACATCACTCCCAACAGTCACACAAGCTTAACTTGTGTCCCTGGGTGGGGACTGAGGGATGGGATGGTACAGAATGGGAGAATGATACAAAAAAAATAAAAAGGGTTTACATATTATTTCCTACATCTAATACCTTGTGTTTGTCATAGGAACCAGGCTGTGCTTGGGGTAACTGTGTGAACCCCCCATGGAGGGTGAGGTAGTTCTATCTTGAAGGGATCCCTGAGAAAGTTTTGTCTCCTCTGCAGAATAACTTTGTATGGAACGTCCATTTTGGTTGGAGAACTGGACTGTCAGACATACTTTTTTCCATGGAGTCATAGACATATGCAAAACAACTTTGCAGAAAATAAACTTGGTATTCAATGAGTTTGGAGGTCAAGGACTGCTACAGTCTTTGTGGTTTCTTTGCCATGTTGCTTTTAGCAGAAGGTTACCAAGGAGTGCTTGATTGACAGTGTGTTCATGTTTAAGGTAAGGCCATGAGGTCACCTTTCCCACACAAAAAGTATGTGCCATTAGCCAAGAAGTCAGTGCTAGAGGCTAAGTTTTGTAGTGTACTAAACATTTGGAGGTGTTTGACCTCACCATTTGCAGACAGTCCTGTGGCTGCAGCCTCTGTCAAGTCATTCCCTGGGACTGCCATTGTAACCTCTGGTACTGTGTAGGCTTCTGTTTCTTAATGTGTGCACTGATCATGCCCAAGCATGAGGCATTGTCCAGCCCTCAAGAGATCTACCCATCCAAAATCCTGACAGAGAATGATCTATGGGCATAGTTGGAGAACCCATCTTTCCTGCTGCCACTCATTTCTTCTTATCCTTTCCTTTTTTCCCCCAATAAATGTATTTTCCAGTAGTTGCACATAAATACAGTGAAAATTCATCCTTTCAGGGTTTTACAAGTTTAAGTGACAAGTGAAGCCATAACACTCCTTCTCTAGGCCAAACAATCCCAATTCTGCCTTTGCTTTTATGATGTGTTTTCTAGACTACTAATCATCCTTGGTGTTACCCTTGCCAAATGGTCCATATTTTGCTATAAATGCACTGGAAACAATTATCCAGCTGAATCCCTGTCAGTGCTGAGCAGGCAGAAATGTTTTGAATCCTGTTTATCAGGTAGCAGAAGTCATCCATTCCAGGCTAATGTTTGCCCTCTTTATTTATTCATTTATTTAGGGAACAGCAGATGATTATTGATCGTTACTCACCTCATGATCTCCATGTCCTTCAGAGCTGCTTCTTGGCCAGTCCTCCACCCTGGCTCTGTGCAGTTGGCATTACTGCACTGGTAGAAGATCTGCATTTGGCCTTAATGAATTGCATCCATTTTTCTCCAGTAGCAGCCCCTTATAGGAGGGCCTGTAGATGCAGTAAGAATCAACTCTGTTGAATCTTCAGATCATTAATGACTTGAGCTCTTCTGCCTTGCCTCCTGAGGGGAGCTGGAAGGAAAAGGCTGGAGGAGCAGTTGTGCTTTTCTTTAAGGATCCCGTGACTGCCATAGGTAAGACTTATAGCTGGGGCTAGTGCTGTCACTGCCCACTTATAGCCATGTGGAGGAAGATTGAATAGATCCTCATTACTTCAGTTCAGGTGTCCGCTCTCTGTCCCAATTAAAGCCACTCTCAGCAAGGCTGAATATGATTTTCCTGACAGATTCAGGCCTTTAGCCAGTCCTGCTTGAAATGTTGCCCACATCACCCACTTCTCTCCTGCTTCTTCAATCACTTTATGGATGGGGTGGCTCACATTTCCTCCTAGCACCTTCTTGTGCTAGCGCTGTCACTTGGGGCATTAACCCTACGCCCAGCTTGAGCTTATTTTCTCCCATATCCCAGCTGTGTACTCATGTTGTGTTCATTTGCTTTCTCTAGGGTTGCACAGACACTTGCAAAGATCCTCATTTCTTGCTTTCATTACTGTGATCTCTTCCTCTCCAATTTCCCAGCACAACCATTGTTCTGCTTCAGTGGAGTCAAAACCAAGAAGCTCACTTCTTTGACTGGTATCTTGATGAAAGAAGTGGTTTTCCAACAACTTCCATGTGCATCTCCTCACCCTTCAGTTCCCTGTCCTTACCCAGTTAGATCCTGTGTAGTTTTTTACTCCAGTTCTCAGTGTTTGGGAGAGCTAAAAAAAGCCATGTGGAAGGATCTGTTGAAGACATAACACACAGCATCAGCGTGCAGGAATCCTGCTGGCACTTCACCCACATCACGTCAGCACTTACCCTGGCAATTTCCTGCAAGTGCTGAACTAAAGCTCAGTGGATGGTTTGCACTTCCTGCAAGTACAGGGCCATGGTCTAAACCTGCCCCTCCAAACATCCCAGTGCTTTTAGTTTTATCAGAAGAAGGTCTTCTTCTCTGTCTGAAGTCTTGCATGACCTTGCACTCTGTGATAAATTAGGCACTTCCCTTTTCTTTTTCTCCTTGTTAAGCACATGAGGACCTTTCCAGGCTTAAGGTGCTGGAGAAGTACAAGAATATTATTATCCCATTCTAAGTGATATTAAAAGAACATTAAGATGGATCAGATGAGCATTCAAGAAAAGTAGGTAATAATAAAATACTGTATCAGAGAGAAATAGCAGTTAAGTAATTAAAGAGAGGGTTTCCACAAGAGGCAGACGGAGAGTTATGGGTGCTTCTGGCCTCCTGACCATTCTTCATTTTAATACTATGGTAACCTTTACAGGATGTCAATATGTCAAGCATTGCACCAAGAAGTGAAGCCAAGGCTTTTCTTGCACTACAGAGTTCACATTTTAGGACATAAAACTCCAACATTTCCTTAACATTGAAAAGGCAGGCATTCTTACAAGATTTAAGGCCAGAGGGAGTTACTGGGTTAGTCTAGTCTGAATCTCTCTGTAATAGCAGTGAAATAAGTTCCCTCAATGAAATTCCTGCTTGAAGCTTAATAGCTGTGCAAGGACTGGAGAAGAAATATCCCTTCTTGATTTTCAGATCTACAACAATGGGAAATTGTTGTAGTGCCCAAGGAGAAAATCTGGGGGAAACAGAGAACTGAAACTGTCTTTGCATATCAACTTTTGTCTTGTCTGTCACAGAAAGCACTGTATACTGTGCGCATCCTTAGAAACCAGCTTCAAAAACCCTTGGGCTAGCTGGCAGAGAAGATTTCCCTCATGGAAAAAGTTCTGTGTTTGAAGGCAGTTTTATTCCACATCAGATTAAAAGCAAGAAACTTTCAGCCTGGAAAAACACTCATGGGATTCAGCTAGTTAGGAAAAAAACAGTTCATAGCCTCCTCTGACATATGAGAGCAGAAGTGCTGTCACCTACATTTAACCCACATCTGGAAAATTTTCTTCACAGAGAGGATGCCTACATCATTTCTAAGAAAAACAATTTTAGAGCCCTTATAGCCTGAAGTGAGGACTCCTTCATAAAGTCCAACTTGCTAAACTGTCATGACCTGGCCCAGCTGCCATTGTTATTCCCTTTCCCACTCCTTATGATTTATTTCTTGCCCTTATCGCAGACATGTGAAACCTGCGGGAGTGTTCTTGGCCTTCCCATCCTGCAGCTATTCATGAGATTTCCTCTCTCATCTTTTTCTTGGTGATGGCAGACAGGAGCTTCATCTCTTTGAAGGTGTGCTTAGGCATTCAGTGCAAATGTCAGGTGATGGTGACAAATCTGAGTTATAACTCAGGTCAAACAAAATCACACAACCTCAGAATACTTTAGGATTTTAGGGAACCTCAGGAGATCATCTTGTTCAACTTCTACTCAAGCAGATCTGACCAAATCAAATCTCCAGATATCCAGAGCTGGATAACTCCAAGGACAGTTATTCCACTCATGTCTCTGGACACCAGATTTAATATGTTACCTCCCTTGTGGTAAAAATGTTAGGCGGTTATTTTTGATTTATAATCATAATTTCTTGTGTTTCAAATTGTGTCTGTTTCCTCTTGTAACCATACACTTTCGAGAAGAGTCTGGCTGTCTTACTGTACCATGAGGTGGCTGAAGACAGCAGTAAGATCTCCCCTCAGCTTTTATAGTGATTTTAGGAGGAGCTGTGCAAAAGAAAGGATTAAATGTCTGCTCTAACTCCCCAGTGTGGATTTGGACAAGGGCTGATATTTGTGTAATGGTAGTCAGACAAATACCAAGGGAAAATACCTGCCCATCTGTAGCTTGAAGAATGAGAACAAACAGTGCTAATAATAGCAAAAGCTCAGTTATTTCTCTTTGTCATAGCCAGGAAACTTCTTGATCCAATAATCACTAAACCTCAAGGAGGTGATTCTATTTCAAATCTGAGTCTTATAGAAATACTGGTTGTAGAACACCTTGATTGAGCAAGAACCATTTTTGTTTAAATTGAACAGAAGGATGAGCAAAAAGAGATCTGTAAGTAAGGTTTTCAACTTTAAGGAAGCAGATTTTGAAAAATTAGGAATCTCTAAAAATACGCAATATAGCAGAAATTTATTATACATTGTCTTATTACTACCAAAACAGCCATTAGTCTCTTTAGGACAAACAAAAGCATTCTGTTACAATTGCTGCTTTCTGGAATCTTAGAGTAATTCTCCCTTCTAAAGGCCATTTTTGCTTTCTGCCTTCAATTTATTTGCTTGGAAATCTGTTCAAAACCTGTCCAAAATATGTTTTAATACAAATGAAAAATATTCTCTCTTTCATACTTGCTTCTCAAAGCATCAGTACTTATCCAAGTCGGTTCTGTTTATAAGTTCATGAGATACACTCAGTGACATTTAAACTTCTCTGCCAAATCCAGCCACCTTTGATAAATAAAGGCTGCAGAACTACTAAGCTCTTATGAGTTGCCTGAAAATGTGTGGCTAGGTGGGGGATACTCTCCACACTGGATTTATGATGCCATGGAGGGGAACTGTCATAAGAGGCCCACCCCTTCTAGGCATCAAAAAAGCCACCTTACTACCAGGTACAATTCAGGGGGAACATACACACTGTTTAGCTCCATTGCTCTGAGATCTTATGGTTCTGCTCTTGTCTTTGCTTTTAATTCTCTTTACAAGAAGGCAAGAAAAAGATCCATCTGCCAACAGAAGTGGAACTAGCAAGTTTGAAGTCACTACTGGAATATTTCAGAAAACTGTACATTTAGGAAACCTAGGGAACTCTATAGTAAAAGTTATAGAGGCTTCTCCACTGAGCCCAGTCCAGGATCTGTTATTTCAGTTGGCCTCTTTCAAGGGCACTTCACAACAGAGTGGTCACACACAGCCAAATGGTGGGACTTGCCCTTCAGACAGCACAAAAAAGGAAGATGTTGATGCGGCCCTACCTAGGACTGATTGAAAACCTGAAGAAACACCTTTGGTAGATGGCTGATGGCAGCAGCTCTTCCTCAAGCCTGCAGAGCTCTATGTGTCACTCCATCACCGTAGAAAACTGTAGAAAGCTGGAGTGGAGAGCCAGGTGATCAGGGGAAGGATTGTAGTTAAGTGATCTTGAATGGCAGGGAGAATATCAGAAATAATTCTGTGCAACTTAATAAGAGGAGGAACTTTGATCACAGGCATCCAAAGTGCATCTGTCAGTAGGAAAGCAAACTGAGCTGCAGGGACTCTTCAGAAGTTCTCACTGCTATAGTAAGCCAGAGGGGATGCAGAAGCTGCTACAGGCTTATGGATTTCCACAGAGCACTCCAAGAAGCTCCACATCAGAGATTATTTGCAAATGCAAGACATACAAATGGGGGTATATGTGTGTGTGTGTGTGTGTGTGTGTGTGTGTGGTGTGTGTGTAACAGAGCGGCTCTGCCTGTGTTTAGGAGCATCAGAACCGTAGGGGGTAAATGTTGGGATCTCTGAAGGTGGCAGGAGGTTTTCTGCCATAGCATGGCTCTGTGGATACAGTTATTTTTCCCTATAATGGATGTGAGAAGGCCTCTGAGATTGGGTTTCTGTGATGAAACAGAAGATGGAGGGGGATGATCTTGGGACAGATGAAAGCTGGAAAACATGCTCTGCTTCTCTGATCAGCACAAGGTTCTGTTGCACCTGATGGTTCATTCATTCATTCATTCATTCATTCATTCATTCCTGCAATCCCACTGCCACCAAAAAAAGCCTAGTGGCATTCATCAGCTCCTTGCTTCTTTGCATTCCAGGAAACAGTGTGTTTCCTTCCATAGGATTATAACTTCATCCCTCTCCAACAGGGCAATGTAACTCTGTCTTTTCTTACCAGATAATCTTTTGCCCCTAAGCGCTGTGACTGGAGCAGCAGTACCAGCCCTCCTAGGCTGCAGAGGAGATTTTCACCTTCTCTAACTACATCCTGAATGTTCCCAGTTTTTCAGCATGCTCTGCATTTTGGCCTGATTAGGCTATTTGTTCTGTTGTATTGCAGAGACAAGGAGTGGTGCTTAGGCACAAGAGAGTGTGTTCTCTCTGTATCCTGTAAAATAAAAGAAAATTTGCTCATCTGGAAATGAAACAACTTTGAGTTCAAAACTCACTTTGACTGACAACTGTTTTGCATTTTTATACAACCATCAGGACAGGCCAAGGTCTTTACCCTTATGTAAATGCTCCCAAGGCTGTTAGCTATTTGTATCCCAGAGATACTGAAGAGTCAAAAAGAGGCTGTACAAATCCATGGAGATAGGGAAAAACATCAGGATTCCCCCTGTTTGGCATGCCTATACATGTTTGGAACAAATATTCACCCCAAGTCCCCTTTCTCAGACTGCCCTGTCCACCTGGTCAATACTGTTTGGTACCCTCTGACACAGCTCCACCCATTGCAGCATGAATAACAGCCCTTCCTGTGATTTATATCCTTTCAAGAGAGAGAGAGGGAGTTTTGCCAGATATCCATCTACCTATAAATGCATATGGCATAACTGCTGGGGCACAGCTACACTCACGTGACTGTCTTTAATCTGTTTCCCTTTAAATGACTGTGTCTACATTGCCTTGAGCTGTTTTTCTTCTCTCCTGAAATGTGCACAGCAGCATTGGCATTGGTATCTCCAGTGCACTGCTCTGCTTCTGGACCACACAGCCTTTGGGGCTCTCATGAGATGGTCAGAGGGCCATGGGGGTCAGGGACGTGGGTTCCCATTAACACACTCCATGACCTCTGTGTCTTCAGAGGTTCTGTGTGATTCCCAGGCAGCAGCCAGCCCTCAAGCACTGCTGCAGCATGTGCTGATCCCAGCACTCACCACTGAGCAGGGACTGGCTGTACATGTGCTTGTGGCAGTGTGGGAGAAGGCAGATGCCACGTGGCTGAGCCAAATTGGATTGAGGAGATTAAATGGTCATTTGTGGGTCACGTTTTCCTGCAGAGGGCAGATTGATGCTATGATGCACATCTGGGCTGTGGAGCAGATGCAGCAGTTTCAGCTGCTGTGAGGCACTTTCCTGGAAGACTCTGCTGAGTACACTACAAGGCTGGGAACACAATACACCAGCCAAGAGCTCTCTCAGCTGGGGAGAGCTGCTCTCTGCTGTTACTGGTACATTTGCAGTGGGAGATCTGCCCTTTGCCTGTTTCTCCAGTACTGTGTGCTTGGCATGGCTGGTGCAGTGTGGGATTTGCAGTGTATCACAACTGTGCTGAATCACAGTGGCTCAAAGATCAGGCCTCCCTGTCTTGTGTTTTTTCAATCCACTTACCAGTGTTCTGTGTCCATCCACTGAAAAAGATCTTTCCATCTGACTGGTCAGCTGTAAGTTCACCAGGTCATGAAAGCAGGCTGACCTGGAAAGATGCAAGTTATGAAGATGGTTCAGAACTTGATTTAGGCTTGAGTACTTTCTGACACTGGGGTGTCAGGGCTGTGACTGTGAAACAGTAGTGAGCCCTTGCTGGACAATACAAGTGCTAAAGAAAACTTCCTGGCCATGTCAGAAGATCTCTAAGCAAATGACACACTGTGATATGGAGGAAAACCTCCATGGATGCTTGGAGAGGACACCTCTATTTTATGCAGAGCCAGGGTTTGCCTTTCTGCTAATGAAAAAGAAGTAGACTAAAAGGTGTGAGGAACTGAGCAGCTAACACAGTCCTCTCAGACGAGTGTTACCTTAGGAGATCAGAATTAGCAAACCCCAGATTTTAGAGTCAGGGTGGCAGCTGGGTCACTGGATAACAGGTCCCAATCCAGGTAGAGGGTTGGTCTATGGCTTTGAGAGGACACATTTAGAATATTTCCACCATTGGGATGGCTTGACTAGAGGAGGTTCCTCTTCCAGTTCAAGTGAATGAAAATGGATGAGCAGCAACCATAGATCTCAGCTTCTCCTCTGAGCTTTGTAAACAAGCTGTGATTCTGGGCACATCACCAAGGTGGGACACAGCTCTGAATTGCAGACACCTCAATATGAGTGTCACAATGTAGGTGTCTGGATGTGGACTGGGTGTCTAGGCAGTGAAAAATCAAGAGCTTGAGTCATGCCCACGCAATGATTTCTTAGTGGAAAATATCTTGAGGTAGGTAATCGTGCCTCTAGTGAATGCAGACAGTGGAGCTGGAGAGCCAGACACCTACATTTGCTCAGCTGACTCACTCCCAGGGCTCTGCTGTCAACATTGATGAGACCTCCATCGATTATACAGGAACAAGGGCATCCAGTGCACACAGAGCTGCTACATCTGCATAGAGTACGTAGTGCCCTTTCATGCCTCCATAAAGCAGACTGGAAACCTTCACTTCTAGGAATGCTTTAAGGGATCCCTGCTCATCTACAAAACACTGAAATCTCTTCAACCTAGATGCTCTGCAAATGCTGAGTGTTCACATTATTATAAGTAAACAGCAATTCAGAAATGCGTGCACAACATTGAAGAGAAGTAAACAGATGGGAGAAGTTGCCAAGTAAGGCCACGCTGAAGTGATGAGCAAAAATAAGTGTTAGAGACAGTCTGACATTTTTATAGCAAGACAGATGCAGCCAGGATTTGAAGCATATAGCAATGAAATGGGGTCAAGAAGGTGAACTGCCTTTCCTTGGCTGAGCTCTTCTTCTGTTGGGCAGTCCCTTCTGTGCTCAAGCAGCAAGTGCTCCTCATTTTTGGCCTGGCTAATCATGGTGCAAAATGACTCCAGTGGACAAGGCAGGAAAAGTGATATTGTTTGTGGTGAGCTGTTGTGTGGGAGAAAAAAGATTTTAAATACAGCCTTGAAGCCACTGAGTGACAACAGCACTGGGCTGACTTGAACTGACAACTGCTAATTACTGAGAGAAAAATGACTCACTAAAAAACAATAATTGTCTTACATCTAATGGATGACTTAAAGTCAAATAGAAAGCTACAGTCTTGGCATGGGGGACATGCATAATGTGACAAACAGCCTGCAGCCTCACATATCTTTTACAGAAATAGAGTTCAAAAGTTGTGCAAGACGTGCTGTATTTTAATTAACCAAAGCCCAGAAAAGCTGCTCTGCAAACCTAGGCAGAAACTGCATGAGGACACCCTTCTTTTGGCAAAACACTGAAAATCCAGTCTGATGTTGATAACAGCAAAAATCTTAGCTTCTGAAAAGTCACTATTTTCCATTTTACAGTATCCAACTGGAATTGCTGCTGGAAACTCTCCTGTGAGGAGGGGAGAGCATCAGCAGAAGGGGTCTCCACAGAGAAGCAGTGCAAGGGAGCAATTCTTGGGGAATGATTCAGTAAACATGTGACAGACACTTCTGAAAATTCATGTGTCTGTCAGAATTGATGAAAATATTTGGTGTGATGAGAATGTATTAAATATTTGTCTGGGTTTACACAAGCATGGATTATAAGGAAAGCTCTTGTATATTAAGGGATTACATACTTTATTACAGTATATGCTACCTAAGTAGTACTGGGAACAGTTCTCACATGTCTGTGCTACAAGGGAGTAGTAAGCAAAAGGCAAATGGTTTATGGTGGTCTTAGGTGTAATTTGGATGAACCAACATGGTTTTCCTGCTTTGGGAATCCAGAATAATCTTTTCACCTTCATAAAGTGGCCTACGTAAGTCTGAAATCTGTTGGTTCTGAGGCTCTCATCATTTGGGGGTAAGTGGCTCCACTATGCTTCTTGGGCATGGGGGCATAGGGGATGTGTCTCTGGTGCTCAGATCACTTTTTATCCTTCAGCAGGTCATTTCCAGTCTCTGTTTTGGGAGGGACAGTTCAGCAGACCTTGGCCCTGAATTTCAAGCTGCTGGGCCTATTCAGCAGACAGATGTCTGATGGGAAGCAAGGCACTCAGCATCTCTGCAAACAGCACCATCAGTTCAATGTCATCTTTATTTTTTTAAAGAAAATGTTGGCTTGGTTGGCCCTTGAGTTACTATTCATTATTTTCCCATGTGCATGTTGATAATTCCTTGTTATTGGGTCATTTTTCTTTGTAAAGCACTTAAAGTACAGTTCAACACCAATGTGGGACATGCAATTCCCTAAGACGGTGGTGGCCTTCTGTTCACTTCTCCTTCTCTTTTTGTCGCTCTCTAGCAATCACTTGAAAGTTCCCTTGAGCCCTTGCTTAGCTGGCTCACCCTTGACTCTAAATAGTAACAGCCTTAATCCAGGGGACTTCTCTAATCCTGGGGTCAGAATGGGAAGCATGAGTGATTGCTCTGAGCAGAAAATGCATTTATGCAAAGTGTTTCACTCTCTGAGCAGCATCGTTGAGGAAGGACGAGATTAGAAGGATATCACTGGCAAAGTGACTAAGAGATTTATCTTATTCATAGGCTCTGCTTGTACTTAAGGAATTTACATTATTGGGATTTTTTAAAATCTGAGCTGGCTGAATCTATCAGTCTTCCAGCTGTGTCACAGATACCAAAGGCTTGTTGTTTCCTTCCTGGTTCCTACCTTGCAGCACCTACACATTGCTCCCACTGCTTTCTTTTGTTGCTTTTCTACACCTGTTTCCATATGCCAGGAGTACCACAGCCTCCCCCAAGTCCCTAAGACATTATCATAAGGTAACTCAGTGTCAAGACACTTTCCCAGGTATTCAGTCTGTTTTTTCTTTTGCTTAATTAATTTCTTAATTATTTGTCTAGTTAATAGAGTTGGGAATGATTAAGAGAGATGCGTCTCCCTGTGACACTGATATGTCTGAATATTTATAATAAAGAAGAATTAATGTCCTTGAAGCTTCTAAATCAGTGATTCTGCTCTAGAGCAGGAGCTGGGACAGATCATAGTATGGACATAGACATTTCTGTGCATCTGTCCTGAGAGAAAATTCTCGGGAGCTCCGACCTCAGGGAACCCCTACCCCAGCTTAGATTGACATTGCCAGCACAAGTGCCCAGCTCACAACAGTGAGCAAAGGCCTGCAATACCTTTGCCCCACTCTAGCTGCGTGTTCAGACAGACTGCTTGGGAAGTTACATCAGCAAAAGTCCCGCTCCTCTGCTAGTGAAAACTGACACCTTGCTGGGGGATGGATGAGGAAGGGGATAGTTGGCACAAAGGAGTTGCACTGGGTAAAGGCTGCGTGAAAAAAAGACATGCAATGCTGGAAGGCAGAACATCCACGGTGAGCACAGTCAGGCTAAAGTCAGTTCAGAAACTGTATCTTCCCAACATGGTGTCTCCCTGCACAGCAGTTCAGACAGGAGCAGCAGGGACATTCCCAAGGGAAGGAAAGAGGTGTCACTGAATTTGAAAGAGAAGTCAGTGTCACTGAAAGAAGGTAAACTCTTATCTACAGACCTCTCCTTAGGGTAAGGGCGGCTGTCCAGTGTCTTGGTGATGTGTGTTCATCAACAGGCTGAGCCAGTCCAAGACCTTGCAGCTGTAATGAGCAGCAACCTCAGCTCTGCATTTCCACCCTTTCCAAGTTCTAGCACCAGTGACCATGCAGCCATGGACTTGATTCCAAAAGAATGTTTAAATTCTGATTAGTTTTTGTTGAATCAGTTCCCCTATCTGACCACCTGGTCACCAACACAGCACTGATAACAGGGCAGAGCAGCACACCTGGGAGGGCAGTGGGAAGGGGGAGGTGGCAGCACAGACTCAGGCATAAACTGTGCCTAAAATTGCATCCCAATACCAAGAACTTAGCAACTCCCTTCTAGCAACAATGAAATGTAAGGCATTTGAAGATACTCTGCAGCAATTTCAAGGAGATTATTCTATATTCAGCCCAGAGATAAAGCAAACTTCAAGCTCAGCTCTTCAAGAAAACAAGCTCCTTGCCTGGCCTGACATCTGAATATCTGTCCCAGGAGGGAGTCCCTTTTACCTCTGTAAAAGGAAAAAGAAAGCCAGTGACACTTTTAGGCATGGAGCCATGCCATTTTTGTTCTTACACACTTTGCAGTTTTTCCCAAGTGACACTGAAGTTGTCCCCAGCTCAGGGAGGCAATGTCTTCTGGCCATCCTGGGAAGAAGGGCTGTATAAGGTGGTTGCAAGCCAGTTTCAGAGATATCTTTCTTAGTGCCCAAATACTCCCCTAGCACAAGAGAGATTGACAATCTGGGCTAGTCCAGTGGGGGATGCTAAAATGCTAAAGAGACAGAAGCACATTATGTATGAGGAGAGTTGGAGGGATTTGGACTTGTTCAGTCTGGCAACAAGAAGATGAAAGGGGAGATCTGCTGCCTTCTTCTACTTGAGCTCAGAGGAGCATAAAGACCACAGAGCCAGAGGGGCAAAGCAAAGGTCTAGAGGCAATGGCACAAGTTGCAGCAAGGGAGGTGCTCATTGGATATACAGAAACAAACTTTCACAGTGAGAGCAGAGCAGCGCTGAGACAAGAACTCAGGCATATGGTAGGATCTCAGTCCTCTGACATGCTGACAATTCAGCAAAATGAAGCCTTGAGCAACCTTGAAGCTAGCCCGGGTTTGAGCAGAAGGTTGGACAAAAGAATTCCAGGGAGCTCCCAACCTAAATTCTGCGACCTTAAAAAAACAGGGGCTGATGAGACTGAGAAGTGGCTGCAATGTCACTGGTCATAGGTTTTAGCCTTCTCGTTCTGGAGAATGGTGTTACAAGGAGAAGATTCTTAAGCACACAGAGATGTGAGCCCACCCACTTGCCTGCCTTCAGACACGACTGTGCCTGCAGCCAGCTCAGTGTGTCCCAACTTCTGCCTGACTGACATTTGAACAAATGAGCTGGCCCAGCACAAGAGCCTGTCCTAATGAGCACAGCAAAACTATGGCCTCTTGAACTGGTGGCAGCAGTCAGTCCATGACTGATGCCCAGGAGGTGCCTGTGCTCCCCACTCATGTTGTGGGGGCTGGTACTGCCATCCTTCTTCACCTGCTGCACTTTGAGTTCAAATTAATGTCTAACTAGAAAAAATTTGGGCTGGAGAAGACTGGATAGATGTGCTGTCCATGCAGACCACCTGCATAACCCCCAACCTCCCATATCATCGACGTAGTTTACTGTAGATTACATCAGGTCCCTCCAGTGTAACATCAGACTCCTGCTCCCCAGATATCAACCACTTTGCTTTCAATATTATTCTCCACCCATCTTGCTGAGGCACCCCAGTAACATATTCCCAGAGACTATCACCTGAGATCCCCACTTAGAGCACCTCTCTTACACCTCCACTTCCCAGAGCCTTCGAAGCTCAGTACTGCAAAGTCATCACACTTGTGACCATCTTCACACAAGGCTCTTTTTCCTATGGCACATCCCCACTTCCCTCTTCCAGTAACTCTCCCAGCCCCCAGAAATGGTCTTTCCAGGTGCCCTTCCTTTATCTTCACCTTCCTCCCTGGCAGGAGTGTAGGAGGAGAAGGCAGGCAAAACCTCTCCCTTAGAGTGGGCGTGCTTAATTTGGTGTTTGTTTTCAGTGCCGTCTGCTCATCCCTGCTTAATGGATTTCATTTATGACGTTCAAAGAAAGAAAAAAAAAATATCTCTGCCTCACTACAGCACCTTCTTTCAAGGGAAAATACCTTCCCTGTTTGCCTCTGGATGCTTGTTTCTGTCTGTGGGATTCAGCTATCAACAGGCATAAGTGTGGTCACCTGACACGTGCATTGAAATGCTGCTCATTTTCTCTCTCAAGGAAGTAGATGAAGGGTTTAAACCTGGTGTTGTTCTGCCAAGGCAGAAAGTGATGATAAAATGCAGCCTGCCCCAGTGGAGGAGTTGGGCAAAGAGGGAGTTCTGGACAGGTAGATGGGCTCAGCTGGCCAGGTCTGGCTGCCCTGTGTCTCTGAGTATACCCAGCACCAGCAGGAAGGGACTTTCTTCCCTACCTGCTTTTGCTGGGGACTGACCCAGAGAGTCCCTGCACTGGGGATGGCCAGGAAATCTTGACCAATTTCTAGCCTGCCCACAAGTCCAGGCTGTTTGAGACCCGCTTGGTTTTGTGTCCACAAAGTCCTTTATTTAACCAAAATCAGGCCTCCAAAAATGTGGAATAACTGATTAATATTCCTTTAAATAGTTATTAATTTTCTCTTTTAAAAATATCTCTCCTGTTCTCCTACAATGAGTTACGATAAGGTGCCACAACTGGACAGGGTAGGCTTTCTGAGCATCTGCATGGGGCTTGGTACCACATTGCTGGTTTGCAGAGGAGCCATTTTCCTGATTGTGGCACTGGCTCTGACTCTTATTTAAGCTGCTGTGAAAGGAGAGGCATTAGGGAACAGCTATCAGGTCTCCAGAGAGCCAGACCCCAGCAGAAGTGTGAAACGTCACTGTGCCTTGGGTGAGGAGGAAGAAAGTGTGTTAATGCTTTCGAGAAGCACCATCAGGCCACAGACTTTATTTTTCAGCCATCCACCTCACAGTCCTCTTAGCAAACCGCAAATAGTAACACCTCCCTCCCTCCCTCCCGGGAGCTTGGAAGGCAAAATTAACTATTGCAAAGCCCTCTGGGCGGATGAAGCAGTCCAAAGGGTCTATGAAAAAACCTTTCCACAATGCAGAATCTCAGTTGTGACGTATTTTAGGTTTTTCATGGGATTAAAAATAAAGCAAGACGAGCCTCCTCCCAGCGCTCGGAGCTGGGTATGTGTGCAGGGAGGATTTGGGCCCAATGCATGCAGACGCTGCTTTCCCCAGCAGGAATGACTTGAAGGAGTGAGCCCAGCCTCGCATTGTGCTTTTAGCACAAAAGGATGGATTTTGAGGCTCAGTGCAAAGAAGTAGCGCTGCCTTTCCCTGCCACCCTGCTCCCACCTTCATTACGGCAGAGTGCGCTGCCAGGAGCAATTAAGCAGAACGAGTTTTGATCTCCCAAAGAGCAAGAGCTCTCTCATGGAGCACTCGCTTCTCACTGCTATAACGTGGCTTAGCTCAGGAATGTGCCGTGGCTTTTGAAGGGGTGTTGCCAGGCAGGGTAGGACCAGATTCCCTAGAAATGAATGCGAAGCCAGGGAAGGGCATACAGGCTGGTTAAAGGAAGGAAGGATGGTGCCAATATGAAACCTCTCACCTGGCATTTGGAAGCCTGTGGCATAGATCTCTGCTCTGCCAGCGTGTCCTCCAGCGAGCCTCTGCCCACACACCAGCTCCTGCCTGGGCACGGGGGACACTCAGCTGTCCCTTTTCCCCAGGGAGACCATCATGGTGAAGGCATCGACAATTAAACACCCTCAGACAGCATGAAAGAAGGAGACACAGGCGCACATGCCCAAGATAACCACTATTAACCTTGCCTCATTTTATATATTTTTACAGCTGCCACAGATGTCTTGGTGTCTCCTTGGAGGGATGTTAGGTACTTACAGCCCTTGTGGCTCAGACAGAGCTGCCTACAGGAGCTGATGGCTTTGGCCCCGGCTCCATGAGGCTCCCTCCTTGCAAGGAGGTTGGTTAAAGTCAGTCAAATTGTCCTTCCTCTGAAAGGGACTTAAAAAAGGGAGTCTGGGCTTTGGCAGCTGGGTCAGTGCTGGCAGCTGCCCGCCCTGATCTGATTGTAAGCTCGGGATGGAAATAAGACAGAGGATAAATAAGCAAGGATGTACTGGGAAGCCCTACAAGAGGAAATAGGGACATTATTATTGATTAATAAAGATAAAAACAGTAGTAGTTATCGACTCAATCTTGCAGCAGCAACCAGACATGTTGTGCTATTGCAGGAAAAGCGAGGTGCAGAATCCCTGCACGCCAGTCACACAGCTCATTTGCTCTCGCCCAGCAGAGCCAGAGAGAGCACGTTTGTAAAATGTAGCCTGAATATCATAAGCTAAAGTGACCTGTAGGATTTTCACACTTCAGTCAACTGGGGAGCTGTTGGCAGCAGTAATCCAGAAGTATTTTTCCATGGTATCAGCCCACAGGGTGGTGGCATTGCTGGGAAATATGCTGAATTTGGGGAGCTTTGAAGCTGCTTGGAAGTATATTGCAGGAGATGGAGAGAAATTGGTGTTTGGACTTATTATAGTGCTAGCTCTCAGTCCCAGGCTCTGTAACAAAATGGTCTCCCCCATTTAGCTGTCCCTGGACTCACTGTAGCTCCCTGGGCTCAGGGCTGGCACAGCCATCTGTAGAAATGCTGCACAATGCGATGTATCCGTCCCGGCCCAGCTCAGCTCAGCCTTACTGCCAAGGCAGGGGATGCTATGCATGGAGCTAAACACTAAACATGTTTGCTGTCCTCCAGTTACCTCTTCACCTGGCCCCTTTGCAAGGCAGGTAGATTTTAACTGGGGGAAGAACCACCAGGACGCTGCTGCTGCTGCATTCCAAGTGAGATGATGCAGAGCTCAGGTGACCCTAACCCACCATGCTGCGGGATGGATGCAACCTGACTCAGGCAAGAGGTTTATGTTATGGAGGGCATGTGCCACGCTGCCCAAGAACATTTGCTTTGTCTTCTTACCCCCTAAATCTGATTTAGGGTGGCCTCGTCTCTGAGGCTTCCAATTCCTTTAGTCTGTTTCCAGTCACCCCCCTGGCCACCCTGCTAGCGTGTGGATGTATGTGTGTGTAGTGGGGTGTTAAGCGCTTTAGAGCATGAAATGTGATAGCTGTCCCTGTGCACAGTGAACTGGGGCTGCAAAGGGAGATGGAATTAATTGCACCAGCAGTAACAGTTGATTGGCAGTCAGCATTGAGGCAGCAGGGATGTGAGTCTCCAAAGGGGGAGCTTTATCAAAAAGCTTGGAATCAGCTTAATCAGGAGGAGTTTTCTTCTACTGGTAGCTGGACAGAAAACACATCTGTTGGCATTAGTGCCTGAAGATATGCACAAGGTTAGAGGAGCCACTTGTGGGTGGGCCCAGGCTCCCCAAGGGTGTGGAGAAGGGCTCACAGGACAGCAGTTGGGATATGCTGCATGAGAAACCTGGTTTGATGTGATCATAGGAAGCAGCCACAGACAAATCCCGGGGATGTGGGCTCTAAGTCAGGGCTTGGGACTGGTCTGAAATACCAGATTTAAAAGTGAATTTTGGAGCTAGCAATTTTCAGAGGTACCTGTCCCTGTCAACCAAGTCAGAAGATAAGGGACATTTAGCTGCTCATCCTGCATAAGATTCAGCCTGGCATTTCTGCTCCCCAAGCATGGGGCTACTCATGCTGTGCCATGGCAGGGTGAAGCACAGTGTCAGTCAAAGTAGGTTTTACTGTGTCATGGGCAACACTGACAGCTAATCTCCAACCCCGTAGCTAATCTTCATAACCCCAAACCCACTTTGTATAATTCAGAGTCTCCACTAGAGCCAGACCCACAGTGACTCCAGTGTCTCCCTCCCTGGTGCCATGGAGAGGTTTTACTGCAGGCATCAGAGATGTGAGCACCCAAGCTGATCAGTCCAAGGCTGATAGTCACCATAATGACAAATTACCCCATGGCTCTGCCTTTTGTTGCAGGGCTATTGCTACCATGTCCATGACAGAGAGATGAATCATTCTGCCCAGCAGTAGTGCACAGCCTCCTCCGGAATGGCTGCTGGTTACTCATGCACAGCAGGAATACGTGCTGGCTTACTGTTCCACGAGGGTCATCTCCAGCTGCCGCTTCAAAATGCAAGAAGGGGGTGATTTGGCCTGTGCTGTGGCTGAGTGGGGCCCATACCCTAGATGGGCGAAAAGAGGGGCAGCACATTGTGCCTGGCCCACTGTGGAGAACACAGTTGTGCAGAGTCTTTTCTTAGCATCATGAAGAAACAGAATCTCCACCTTTCCATAGAGTCACTTGAGCTGATTGCAGTAGGAAGCAGGGCTGGGTAGCAGGGCCCTGTGTTCAGCTTGTAGCTGATTCCCTGTCTGACATGGGAGAATGAACTAGGTCTTGTCTGCACCAGAGAATTTCCCCCCTGCACTAATCTGGTCTGGCAGAGGAGGCAGAGCGAGGTGCCAAAATGTTTTTTTTTTCCCTTTTCCTTTTCATCCTCTTTTTAAATAGCAGTTCAGCTGATGGGCAAAACACAGTCTAGAGTAGCATTACAGGCAGTAGAAAATTAGTTCAGCTTTTACCCTCATTAGCTGATTGCCAGTAATTAACATTTTGTCATTAACTACAGATGTTTATGGCCTGGAAGAGAAGTTTGGGTGTCTCCACGTTAGCTCTCAGAAATGCACTGATTATCTCCATTTAATTGGCTGCCTGTGCCTCGGTTTCCTTATTCCTACAGGAAAGAAAGGTCACCCCTATCCTCTGCTTTACATCCCAGCCTATAAGGCCTGTCAAAGGAAGATGTGCTGCCTTCAGTAATAGGTCTTTTTAGGAAGTTCAGCTTCAGGAAATGCAGTTTTTCACTCCTTCTAGCTTGCCATCCCTTCCCTTTAATGCGCCTCACTGTCCAATAGATCATAATCTTCTTGGCATTGACTTTTCATTGTGTCCAGGAGTTTTATTCCACCTGTTATCTTCAAATAAGCATGATGCCCACAAGTTCATTCATGCCTGGTTTTTGACAACACCTGGTTACAGTAAGGTATCTTATAGAACCAGAGCTGGAAACCAGGAGGAGCAATCCTGAAGACCCAGCTCCTGGTCTGAAAAAGCAGGCAGAGCCCAGCAGCTGGGTCTCAAACCCATTGACAACTGGGGATGGATAGCACTCATTCATGGCATGCCTTTTTGACAAGCTCCTGTATGTCCCTGCATTTCAGAACAAATCCTTTCATAGAATTTGGTTTCTCATTAAAATAAATGCATTTCTGCAGCAACCTCTTTGGGAGGAGTAGCTCTACAGTAGCAAATTCATGTGTGCAGCCTGGCATTTCAGAGGAGCAATGTAATGGGAAATAAAGCCAGCTGGAGTTTAATCAGGAGAACCAAAAGGAACCTCTCTGCTCTCCCCACTGCTTGGGCCTGGGGCATTGAGCAGGGCCCAGCACTGACCTGGTTGTGGCTCTCCTTCCCTCCTATTCCCACTGCAGCTGCTGCGGCCCTGGGAAACATGAAAGGCAGCAGCACTCCCTGCAAAAATGTCTTTCCAGGAGATTGCTTTAAGTGTCACTGAGTGAACAGGAAGAGGTAGGAAAAACTGGAAAGTCATGCACAATACCCTGCCACTTTCCCTTTGAGAGTCATTGCTGTTTATGTCCCCAGCATCCCCCTCCTTGTTCCTCCTGCTGTGCTGGGAGACTCAGCGCTCTCTGCTTCTCAGCCCTTCCTCCTCCTCTGCCTACATAACCATCTACACCTTCTGATGCTCTTTCTGTGAGCAGAGGACACAGAGCAGGGATTGACAATGGAGTTCAAAGGCCCTGGGGATCAAGCAGTGACGTTTTCTTGCTGCCGCAGTGACTCTGAGTGTCTGTCTGGTGGTTCCACACACAGGGTTGTACACCAGTGCCTCTCCCAGACACTGCTGTGGTCTCTGCAGGTTGAGACAAAGGCTCTGACTGTATCTGGAGTCAGTAGCAGTCTTTAACAGAAGGGAACATAGGTTTTCAGCCGAGCTAAAGGCAGATGGGTGATTTCTGGTTCACGCACCAGGCCCAGTGCTCAGCTGCTCCCTGCATGGGCAGGGAGTTTGCCTGTGCCAGCAAAATGCACATCGATGCAGCCTCACACACCAACCCCTCCCACGCAGCAGTGTTGATTACCAATGCATTCCCATCACTGGATTTATATCCCAGCAGTGCCCCAGCCGTGCTATTGCTGTTAATAGGTGTCAGCGCCAGCAGATTTGATAGCCCCCAGGCAGAGCTCATCTGAAGGATAGGGACACTGCAGTATCAAGGCTGGTGTTTCTCCAGCACAGGATGGGAATATTGGTGAGGGAGTCCATGGACAGGCTGTCACACTGAGGTTGGGAGGCAGCAGAAGTGGGCTTTATGCAGCAGTGTCCAGCGCTTCCACGCTTCCATTTTCTTGCTCTCACACGTTTATTTTCCTCTCCTCCTCGATGGGTGTCACCTGCAGAGTCTTTGGCACTGCTTTTCTGTTTGGTGTGCCCCAGCTTTGCATAGATTAAATGCAAGTGTGGCTGACAACTGCTGGAGTAGCACTGGGAAAGCATGACAGCACAGAGCACACCATCCCAGGAGCAACCAAGACAAGTGAATTACTGGGCATCTGGATAAGGAGGAGTCCAAGGATTGGCCTCAAGCAGGGACAGTATGTGGCCAGAAGCTGTGTCACAGCCACACATAACACCAGGTCATTAGGAAGGAGCAAGACCCCTGAGGCTGCCCAAGCTGTGCAGGACATGTTTGCACTCAGCTCCTGCTGAGTGTCTCAAAACACTCTGTGCTCTTGGCATCCTACTGAGGCTTGGGGCATGGGACAGTCACATCTGATCTAGTACCAGAGCAGTGACCCTCTTGGCATGACTTCTAGGTCGCACTGGCTCTATTATCTATTGCTGGACCCATTGCTCAGCTCTCCAGCTCTGCCCTGAGAGTGCTGTCCTGCTGGAGTTGTTCTGTGCAAGGCAGGAATCCCCAGTCCTGGATTTCCCTCTGCTCTTGGCAGATGGGCTTTCCTTATATAGTAGAAACACCTACTGGTTCCCTGGAGAGGGAAAATTCCCAGGCCATTTTTGGTGAAGTCTCTGCCTTCTCTGCTCCTCAGCACATCACCCAGCCACACCGAGTGACAGAGCTGCTTTGCAGGCAGAGGGGGAACTCCAGAGAAGCCTCCAAAGAAATGTGGTCTTCCTGCCTGTTAGATGTCTTCAGGATGGGAGGATCCTCCACCAACAGCCTTGGCAAATACTGTCTCCCATGCTGGCAGCTGGTCCTAGCTCTGTGGTTTCCAGAAGTAAAGATCTGGGAGCTTCAGGGAGGCCTTGAAGAAAAGGTGGATCAACGCTGCTGAAGACTGCTTTCATCTGTGCTTTGCATCAAATTCTCTGGCACCTAACCATGTGAACTAGAGCAATTTCCAGGATACCAAGGCATTTCTGACTCTGTCTTTGTGTCCTCTTCATTTTGTGTGGATACTCCAGAGGAGTAAGGAATTCAGCTCCGTGCATTGATTTTTCTACACTGGCAGTTTGTAATAAGGTTTCTCTCTTCTATGCATTCTCTTACTTTCAAGACACATAAACAATTTATCTTAGAACCCTCTTATCCTTGCCAAGTTTGGCTGAAAGTGGCCAACGACAAAAAAATTATTTATTGGGGGTTTTACGCAAGCCTGTTTATTACCAACTATGCAGTCTTGCAAGCATCATTCCCATTACAAACCATGCTAAAATGCAGAAGAGCAAAACCTGGTGTGACTAGTCATGATAGGGAAGGTGCAAGACTATGGAGATAGCAGTGATGGCAAAGGTGAGGTACCTCTGACTGCAGGAGAGAGGAAAGAAGTACACTCAGCAGTGCTGCTGAAGCAGTTGGATATATTTGACATGTGCTGGGATGATACAAAAAACTGCAGTTCTGGACAGAGGTTTATACTTCAGGTGTGGCTGAGTTTTGAATGCCTCCACGCTACATGCTTGCATATTTCACAGTTTGAGCTGGTGAACTGGACAGACTGTTGGGGGTCCCTGGGAAGTCTGGGGCAGGTACAAACTGGTGTCAGCATCTCTGCCAGCGTTAGAGCACAAGCACATTGTGCCCCAGGGAAGGGCTTCAGGGCTGGACTGCCAAAGTGTTTGGATGAGAAGGTCTCTGGCAAGAGCTCAGTGTGCCAAAGAGAACGGAAAAAGCCCATGGGACAGGTCATTGCCATGACTGCAGTAACTAGGAGAGAAAGTCCTTGATTTTTTTGACAGTGTCCATGTGGCCCTTTGGTCACTAGAAGGGTGCCAGTAGGACGTTTTAGCATGTGGAACTTTTTCTGTTATTCAGAGTGTAGCTGCTTGGCCAGAAAAACTGCATCCAAGTGGGGGATGGAGAAGCACCTGGGACTCAGTGTGAGCCTGAGCAGCACACAGATCCTCCTCATGTCCCAGCAAGCACAAAAACAGAGAGAAACGCATTCCAAACTGGGAGCCAGATGTTCTGGCTGGGTTGAGATGCATTTGCGGCCTCTGAGAACATGGGGGAGAGATAGGGAATTCTTGTGGCACAGAGATTCAGGGAGAAAACAGTAGAAGAAGGGAGCAGGGGAGTGGGCTGCAAGAGGAGGCAGGTTATTCTGGTCACATGTAGTCATGGAGCTGTGGTCATGGGTACTTTAGAACATTTGGAAATGGAAGTGGGAGAGGAGGACTGTGTGCAAGTGATCAAGAGCCTGATTAACGTTTTCCTGTGGAGAATGTGTGGAACTGCTCAATGCACAGCTCTTGGCTGAAAGGTGACAGTTATTAAACAGACATGCAGAAGCCTTTAGGAAACAAAGATGAATTAATGGATTTCTTTAAGCAGTTCTTTTGTAAAACAATGCTCCTGGTTTCTCTGTGGTATGGAATTCTGTCAGATTTCCCTCATTTCAGACCCAGTGACACTTAAAATTTCAAACATAACTAGGTTTTGTTTAAGACTTCAGGAGTTGGGGGACGTAGCACATCTCTCTGTAAGTTCTTTTATAGCTAATTGCTTTCACTGCTTCAAAAAAATGCACTTTGTTTCTAGACTGTATCTGTTCACCTTCATCTTCCATCTACTGGATCTCATTCTGCCTGTCTACTGGATTAAAAAGCCCTCCACTGTTAAAAGCCTTCTCCCAGTGGTAGTACTTAACAGATTACAGTCACGTCACGTCTTCACCTTCTCTTCATTAAGCTAAGCAGATTAAGCTTCTCTCTCTACTCACTAGAGAGACAGGTTTTCCCAAACACAGACTCACAGTTCTGCTTTTCACCTCTGAAATTGTAGGATGTTTGTGCAGAGTCAGGGTACGCTCCAGATGGCTCAGATGACCAGACTAACCTCAAGACATGAGGATAAGGTGTAGGCTGTGTTTGAGAGGCTGAACTCACTGTGAGGTGCTGATTTGCCAGACTGTGGTCCATGGAGATGAAGCACAGTACTGTATAGTCTGGGAGACCTCTCCACCATATCTTCTTCCAGGGTGTATTTACAGGAACTGGAGGTGAAAGAACATTTCTCAACTTCCTCAACTTAGAGCAGCTCCTCTCTGTATCTGGGAGTCTTTGGGTTAATCTTGCACTTAGAAGTTTACCAATTTGCAGAAATTTCCCGTTTACTTCTTGTGTGCACTTCGTTAAGGGTAGGCCCATATGTCCTGTCTGCTTATCTAGTATGAAGAGGATTGACACAAACGAATGGTGCCATCCACAGCCTGATCATATTTGGCATCCTTGAATTTGGCAGAGGCTCTGGAGCTAGCTTAAAAAAGAAGAAAGAAGAAAAAACTGTAAGATGCTGTCAACTCTGCTTTCCTAAATGGTTTATTAGAAAGTACGCTGTAAGAATCTGCTCAGCATTTTTGTGATTTGATCAAGAGTACCCAGGAGGGATGAGAGAAGCAATCTGGAAGGAATAAGAATTGATCCAAAGCTCAGCCTGAAACTTACTGGAAGTTTGTAAGTTTGAGCAGCTTCCTGTAACTGTTCCCATTGCTGTTTTCATGATCTCGTACCTTGCTAACACTGGGACCTGGGTTCCACAAAACAGAACTGCTCTAAAGCCAGAACGTTGTGCCCAACCAGACTTGCCAAGTCTTGAAGAGGATTTCTGCCTCTGGATTTCTGGCCAAGCCACACTCCTCAATCACAGGTTTCTCCCTCAGTGTAAGTGCACAGTTTCTCATCTTGGCAGTCTGAGGACATTGCATCATTGCTGTCACCCAGGAGCAGTGGGTGGGATAGGCCTCTGAGTTGGGGACTGAAAGATGTTCAGCCGTGTGTCTTTGCATGATGTTTTGTCATGTTGTCTGTGAAACATGAATTCCTTAGTAGCTGATTTAGCTTAATGTGTCAGATTGTTTTGCGTCAGGTCCCCAAAGCCTTTCCTGTCCTCTTTTCTCTGGTTTGTGGAATAAGGAAAAGGATGTCCAGCTTTGCCAAGGACTGAAGAGTCCTCAAGACTCAGAAATCTTCAATGGGACACAGGAGGATTTAGTGTGCAGCAAGACTAAGCAGAAAAGAGGTCCAAGCTTTAGGGGGAGTAGAAAGAAAAGTAAACATTTGAAAAAACCCCAGTGTCCCTACAGTCTTCCTGCTGCCTGGGGACCCTTCCAGTCTAGACCAAACAGACTGCCTGGTGCAGCATTACTGAGTTAAGGACCTCTGGTCCCCAGAGTGAAGGAAAAGCTTGTGTTTATCTCAAGAAGCCTGCTTTCAGTCAGAACGGCAGTGACTGTTCCTGCTGGCGGGAATGGAAGTCTCATGATGCCTTTGGAAAGGACATCCAAACAAGTCCTGGTGAAAAGGCATCCAAACAAGTGTCACTGGTACTCGCCAGGCTGGGGAAATCACTGCTTCTGTCATCTGCCTAAGTCTCTCCTCAGAATTTTGAAATTGTGGTAGGCCTGCCAACACCAGTGGCATTGATAATAAATTACTACTTTTAGTGGCAGTCTAATGCCTTCCTGCTCTGGGCTCTAATCTCCCACATTTCCAGTTACCTATACAGACACCTCCACTCTGTGTGTCAAGTAGGTTAGTTGGGCACTGAGCAGTACAATTGATATCTTTATGTGGCACCAGACTTTCCAGAGCAACAGGACTTCTCCCAAGGAAGAATCTGATTTCCCAGGAAGGTGGTATGGAGGTGGTCAAGCAGATAAGGGTACGTATTTATTTTGAAATTGTGCAAGTAACGGGGACCCAGTTCCCCTTCTGTCCTATGAAAGGCCTTAGGGGTAACCAAGATACACTCAGTTAACCAAGTTACAATGTTCAGACTAAAAATAAGTAATCCTTATGAATGCTGAGAAGGAGTTCGAGGAGACTCTTGTCTTTTTGGTTATAAATCCTAGCTAAATGCATTCACCAGTCAATCAAACATGTAACTTAACACTGATTACATTTCTTGGCAAGCAAGGAGGTTATTAGCTGGCTGGGCAGGGTGAGTGTATCAGAGTGCTGACCTTTTGAAGCCAGTGCCCCTGTGGTTGTTAAAATGTCCCCCCAGTATCCCCCTGAACTTCCACAAAACACACATGGATAGGATGTTTAACCATTTGTACTTGAAGTCATGGGTGATAACTCAAGCCTCAGGAATGCTAATCACATCCAAGACTACAAAAGGGACTGCACAACACTAAGGAAATCTCCCATACAAAGATTCTTTTCTATGCAGCAATCATGGGTGTTCACTATGTAGAATCATAAAATGGTTTGGATTGGAAAGGGCCTTAAAGATTTCAGGTTTCCAACCTCATTGCCATGGCCAGGGGGACCTACCTGGTATGAAGAGGATTGACACACCAGCTTGCTCAGTGCCCCATCTAACCTGGTTTAAACACTGCTAAAGATGGGGCATTCACAACTTCTCTGGGCAAAATATGCATCTACGGGTTCACATTTCTTTTTGCACCTTAAGAAACAACATGAGAAGGTTGGGGAAACATAGTCTATAAAACAAAAGGATAAGAAAAAAGGAAATAAACCCCAAAATTATGTGTAAGTGAGGAAGACTTGCATTGTCTTCAGCTTCCTTCATTTCTGAACACTTTCAGAGTAAGCTCCAGAACTGCAATGCCCACACTGCTGCATAGTGGTTTTTGCTTATCAGGGTCTGGAAAAGCCTGGTGGAAGGACAGAGTGGTTTGGTGGGCCAATGCACTGCTGAAATCTGCTGATGACATGAGGTTCAGAGGCATCATCTGTGGAGAGGAAAATGAGAACCTCAGTTTTGAGTTGCTCTGCGTAATAGAAATTACATGAAATGTATTTAGAGGTACAGGGAATAACAGCTTGTACTTTCAGTGTTGCAGCTGGAAAGAGCAGTGCTCACTAGACCTAGCAGGCTGGGTGTTTCACACACCAGAGAGACAGGAAAATCATGACCATGGCATTGGGAAGCTCTTCTGGGGAGCCCTGGGCAGAGGAGGATTTCTGGCATGGTCACAAGTATGGAAACCCATTGGATGAGGGGAAGACACCAGCCATGTGTTTAGCTTAGGCAGGCAAAGTCTGAAGGAGGGATGCTGGGCTATTCCAGCTCTGCTAGATGGGATATGGGAGACCACAGCATGAAGAAGCAATGTCCACTAGCAGCCAGCATGGTTCTCAATGGAGAAAAATCCAGAAACAGCCTCAAGGGGAATGACAAAAAAAGAAAAACTACCTTTAAAAGCCTGGGTCCTTTACTTGGGATTGATGCTTGCCTTGGGATGCAACTTGATGTATCCAAGTTAAAAGTCTCCTCCATAAAAATAGTCAGTTAGAAAAATCCTGTGTAAATCAACCACCATTTTATGTCCCAGAATCTCTAACCCTGCTATTTTTCACACACCCAAAACTTATTTGCCAAAAATAATAAATTAGGTTGCTAAGGTAAGAAGAATGTGGCATGAAACTTTAGCTGGAAGAAGAGAACTTGAGATTCCAACAGTAGGTATACAATTCTATATGTACAGTTTGTTAATCTCAGCTGGATTTGTTTGTTTTAGTCATTTGAGACTCATTCACCAGCAAACTAAAAATAACTTTGTACTTATGACTATTTCATCATCTCTGGTTTTTTCTCCCTGCTCAAAAACTAGAACTATAAATCAGACAGTTCATCTTTTAATCTACATCTAGCTGATGAAATGGGTCTTAATCAGAGTAAAGCCTCCTGTGAACTCAAACTTGGGCAAGGTCTAGATCTCCACACACACTCTTCATCCCACCAAAGTGGCCAGGTCAGCTGTCAGGAGGCAGAGACAGGAGATTTGCTGTCTTCCAACAGCGTCTTTCTAACTTCCACAAGTGTTTTTCATATCCAGCTCCTGCTCTCATAAGCTGCAAGTGCAGACATCCTGACCTTGTCTTGGCTTTGTCTCATCTCTCATGGCCTTGTGGCAAGAGGAGAGAGAAGTCAATCATTCAGGTAAATATTCAAACTTCCACTCACTGTGCAACTGGTGGCTGTCCAACATGGCTCTTTGAGGACAAATCCAGATGGTCAGCAGGCAACTGGGATTGGCTCTGGCTGTAGCTCATCACCTGTATCCAGCACAGGCTCCTCAGAGGCACTGACAGTCCCATCATACCTGAGCCATCTGTGCCAGGCACTGCAACCTCTCCAGCACCAATAATGCTCTCTGCTGGGAAAAGCCTCTTCCCAGCAGGTGCAGCTGGAATCAGGCTCTCCTCCTGAGCCTGACCGAGGGACAGCAGGCTTTCCAGCTGATGCTCAAAGGACTTGGAACTGTATTTTTCCACTGAGAAGGTGGAAATCACAAGGTCCATTTTAAATGGATAACTTCAGCTTTCCTGAAATCTTATGAAAACATGGAAAGTAAAAGGTCATTGAGGTGAGTGGTCTCTATGAAAAACTGTCCCCTGTTGCCCCACACTATTTGTGAGACCCTTCCACCCAGAAATGTCTTCAGCCCCACAAACCAGGGTCTGAAAAAGGTAGTAGGAGGGCAGCTGAGCAAGGAGGAGTCTGGCAATGCTTGCTGGTCCATTCCAGAGTGACTGCTTCGCATTTCTCCTTCACTCAGAAGAAGCTGCTGGCCTTCAGCCCCAAAGCAAATTTTGTACACAATTATTCCTTCAGCCTTCCAATGTGGTTGGACCCTTCAGATGTCCCTCACTCACTATTCTTGTGTGACAGCCTTTTTCCTGGTCATAAGAGACTGTGCTTAAGACTTCTAGCTCCTGCTGGGGCACTCCAGCCTGCTCCTGCCCTGCTGGCACTGCCTTCTTGGGGAACAGCAGACCTCATGCACAAGCTGCTTTGTTCTGCATCAAAAAACAGTTCCCAGCCTGCTTTGCAAGGCCCCAGTACAGGTAGAAAATTTCCCTCCAGTCTGAGTGAGCCCAGGAAAGGGCCTGTAGTTCTTCAGAGCCAAAACCATGGTGGGTTTGAACACACCCTCCCTGAGTGACCTGCCCCAAGATCATGCTGTGAAGAAGCATAAATTACCCAGCCATTAATGCTGCCTGCACAGATAGCATTAAATGACTCACTGGGCTTTTCTGCCAATTTGTTGGGGGTTTTAAAAATGTTTTTACTCTTATTTAACTTTCAAAAGTGTTTTTCATATCCTCTCATCTGCTTTTAATGGATTGCATTTAGTTTTCTTTTTTCTCTTTTTTTCAACCCAATATTGAGGCATTTTCAGTTTTTAAATAGGCTGTTGATTAGCTTTGTCAAAGTTTTTGGTATGTCTGGGCTTTCTTTTTCACATGTGTTAGGGAGAGCAGGACGTGAAGCAAGAATAGATGTCTTACATTTATTCACTGTGCCTGCCATGAAAACCATCCTGTTTGAAATGAAGTCTTGTTATCTCAAACATGCCTCTTATGTCTGTGGTGGCAGCTGCCAGAGAAAATGCAGTACTCTTCCAGCTTGTGCAGTGAGGTTGTGGCTCTGTGTGTGGGAAGGGAGGAGTGTTTTTCTGGAAGGACCTTTTACCCAAGTGCAGATGCCTTTCCATCACAAAAATTCTGCTCCTGGGATGAGGGACACCAGGAGAAGAGAAGATAGGGTCTATTCCTCAGGAAAACATGGGGAAGAGCAGTTGAGATAAATGGTGTGAGCATGTTGCATTTTTAGGCAGACTGCTGTCACTCAGCTCTGGCGAAGGCTAACGTGCTTTTCTGGTGGAGCAGAGGGCCTCCAAGAGGAGCAGCAGAGCCTGCACTGCCCACCTACACAACAGCACATCAAGGTCTCAATCCCATCCTTTCCCAAAGTCTTTGCCAGCTCTGGAAATGGAGGCGTGTGTGGATGAGACAGTGCCTCTTGGAGCAGCTCTCCAAATTACGTCTTGGGAGAAAAACAAGGAATACAGGCAGGACAGAGGGAAGGGGGAGGCAGGCAGACGGTAAGGGTCAGCCCCAAGGCAGGCAGGGGAGAGGAGAATGGTAGGATCCTAGAAGCAGAGGCAAAAAGACAGTTTGATGCTCTCATCCAGCCTGGAGGATCAGGGGAAGAGCATGGACATCCCAAGAACTGCGTGTGGCTGTGCTGGAATGTGTGGGTGTATTTGCTATCTGACAGAGATTGCACAGCATCTTCATCATCCCTATCTAATGTATTGATAGTGATTAATGCCATTACATGGCATATCTGATTAATTAACAATGGCTTCCCACTTGTGACTGCTCCTCGCCCAGCAAGTGCGTCAGCTCTTACCCAGCAGATGCTGGCACCAGTATTGCTGATCCCCACAGTGGGCTCCCCACTGCCCACCAAGGGAGCACAGGGGCCAGGGTACAAACAAGAGGGCTGGAGGGGATGCACAAAAGCCACTGCCACCCTGTTGGTGGCAAACCAGGCTTTGTCACAGGGAGAGCAGAGTGGCTCATGACAGCAGAAATTAAAGCAAAGGGGAGGATGTTCATCTGGTCAGATAGAGCAAGAGGCTTGGAGAAGTCAGAGTTGCCCATATGCAGGGCCTCGCAGTCCCAGTTTCCATCTCTCCTTGTGACATTTCTCTCATGGATGGTTTTTGATAGCTGATAACCTGTTTCCATGACAACCAGCCACTGTTGTGACATCGGTCTTGAAACAAGCTCAGGCTGATGTTTTCAAAGTTCCTGCATGTCTCAAGCAGTCAGAGGGCTGCCTTTGTGCACTCCATTCACTGCTGGCAGGCCTTCGAGTCTGGGAGGAGGAGGGTAAAGTTTCCCTCTAATGAGGGCAGTGGGTGCTTGGCTACATTTTTATGCATTAGTGAACCAGAGAGAGATTAAAGGGTAGAGGCTCCAATAAAGGATTAGCAGATTTGGTTATTCAACTATCTCTTTAAATTATTATCCCTAATTATAAGTATGATGAAAGTCCACTTGGTGAGGGATTAGAAAAGAACCAGATGCTGCTGCTCTTGGGGCTCTTGTGCTAGAGCCTGGCTCTGAGGAAGGTCTCCATGTTGTGCTTTTGTGTGCTCCACTCTGCTCTTTCTTGTCTGGTTGGAGAACAGCTCCCTTAAAGGGGAGCTGGGGCCCTGGTGCTCCTTTTTCTCCCCTCTGAACCCAGTGAGATGTCCCATGTGTAGGAGAAGCCAAAGGCAAGCAGGACCCCCGTCTCCTTTCTGGCTCTTCACCATTGCCATTTGCTTTCATTTCTGAGTGCATGTGGTTTCTTTGCCTTCCCATATCACAGCATGATCACAGTCTCACCATTTCTTCCAAAACCCTTTGAGGTCCCCACATATGCTCCAGACAGAAAAAGTATTAGTATTTTAAATCCACACAGTCTTTGCTGCATACAGATCTTTTTCTTCTGTGACATTATTTTCACTTAAAGGGCTCCAAAGTGGTGTGTAAAGGGAAGGCTTGGGATCCTGCTGCTGGAACTCGTGGTGGGAGGGGAAGAAAGTCACTGCCACCAAAGGTGCAACAGCTTACATGGGGCCAGATGTTCAAAGTGCTCTGGAAAAGGCTGAGCTGAAGGACAGGGACTTCTTCCTAGGAAGAAAGCTGAAATTTGGGCAGGAAACAGGAACTAACCCACCTATGCCTGTAAAGTTCACATAGAGAGGTTTTAGGCTATTTTGGGTGTTACTGTGTGGGTGCTGAACCCCAGTTTTCCTGGCAAGCTAGCTTACTCTTTCCTGACAGCCTGCAGAGTCTGGATTGAGAGTCTACCAGTCTACCATGAGATAGAACTGAGCATTTGGGACCAGAAAAGGGCCTAAGATCAAGGGGTTGAACTAATTAAGCTCAAACATTCTCTTGGGGAGTGGGAGAAGCAGCTGACGTCCATGAGCCTGGGTCATACCAGGGTCTTGGAGGTACTAATCCCAGGCAAAGAGCAGACCTTGCCAGCAGCTGCGAGAGGGACCTTACAGCCCCACGTGAACCATGTCTCAGGACAGCTCTTTGGGAACCCCAAATCCAGCCACAGTAGTCTGGGTTCTCTTGTAGCTGTGGTGTTGTGCTACAGATTTGATTGAATAATTTCTTTTTTGGGGGTTGGGTCTTTGGGGGTGGGGGAGAGTAAATTGCTGGCAAGAATTCAAAATGTGGCAATTAATAGGCTTAAAGTGTCATGTTTTACAAGACTGTGTGCACAACTTACAATAATGGGAATTGTAATTATAAGTTCTCCCAGCTGACGGGGAAGGCACAGCTTTGAGAGTTGGAGTGCCTTATCCAGCCCACCCCACAGCACCTCTTTGGGATGAGGAAGAAATGAGCTACAGAGCTTGGGAATCGCATTATTTTAAGGAACAGTTGTTACTTAGGCTCCTAGAAGAAACCTGAGTAGTTCCAGGTGGGGATTGGAATCCACAACCAAAATGGACATCACTGTCACTGTGAAGGTCACAGGGCTTCAAGTTATATGCTGGTAACCACCCCAGTATTTACCCCCAAACTGTGGTAACTGTGGCTTTGCTGAGCTTCTTGCTGAGGACAGAGGAGAAGGAGATCAGAGGAGAGGTGAGAAACTCAGTGGAGCCGTGTGCTCTGCCAGTTTGTGCATCTGGTGGAATAAGATTGCGTGACATGCAAGAAGCTCTGCAGAGCAGGGGCAGCAATTCTTTTATTTCTGTTTTACAAAAGGGCTCCCTGTATAGGGCCAGGGCCAGTGTCCCAGACATCTGCCCACCTCTGCAACTGCCCTGTCCACAAGGCATGGTGACTCCATGGTCCATGTGTCAAATCCAGTTTAGGAGAGAATTTTGTCTTTGTTCACTCTGAAACTCATAGCAAGGACAGCCAACACAAAGGCTATTGTCAAGGAAAATTGGAAAGCAAAGCTCCAGCTCCTGACGTGCCCACCTTCCTTCAAGGCTGCTCATAAAATTTCTGCCCACAGGCAGGGCTCGTCTGTGCCCCTTCACTATTCCAACCTGGACCTCTTATGTCTTGTTTCCAAGGTGCTGGTGGAAGCCTGATTCATAGTTCTCAGCTGCGGGGCTAGGACTGCACTTAACGAAAAGCAAGAGTTAGGAGCAAATGTTGCCTTGGATGAGTTGGTCAGAGCATGATGTTAATAACACCAAAGTTGTGGGTTCAATCTCCATATGGGCCATTCACTTAAGAGTTGGACTCGATGATCCTTGTGGGTCCCCTCCAACTCAGAATATTCTGTGATTCTGAGATCAGTTGTTAGAGTTTTATGTGGGTTTTTTATACTGCTGTTTAGTCCTATTCTGTGTCTGGGGGTTAGTGCTGCAAATAATTAATAAATAAGTGGAAACCTAGGCTGGGATCGCTGCATTTAAACAGAAATACCCTCCCTTTTGGACTAATTTTCTGTGGCTGGAAAGGAACAGGACATCTCCAAACTCCCTGACCCTTAAGCTGAAGGGTTTTTCACCATGTTTCAGTAACAGCATTCAAAGTCACTCTCTTGCTGCTTTAAATGGTTCTTCCTGCTTTAAGGCTTGCAGGGCCTTAAATGAGTTGTGTATTGTGAAGAATAAATTACATCACAGTTTATGCAATTGGCTTCAGCCAAAACATGAGCCCTCCTTTTCCTGAGTCAGCGAGTTCTCCCAACTACCTTTTAAGGCCATTGATGTTTAAATGTCATCTACACAGAGGACCTGGGACCCTCTCTTTTGAATGCTTAGGTCAATCATTTCCTATAGAGTGCCCACAGAGCAATAAGGATTTTACTTATTCACACTCCCTCCTTTTCCAGGGAGATTATTGCTTTGTTCACAGGAGTATGATTAGGGGTCTTACTGGGCAATGCAAAGTATGCCAGGAAGATGCAGTGTGTGATGGCTGGAGCTCTGTAGTGGGTCCTGAGTCCTGGGTTTAACTCTTAAGTTCACATTTAGTTCCCTGAACCATCTGCCTTTCCCATGCCTCAGTTTTCCCAGCAGTAATTGGAGACAGTGGTCTCCCTACCTATGAATCCTGAAAAACAGCTCATATGAGAGGGGTTATGCTCTCAATGTGTTGCTAATAAATACTGCAATATGAATCACTCAGTAGCCTTACATATAATTATACACTCTCCTTAATTATTGAAGAGCTGCTTTAATAAAACATGCAACAAATAATTCAAAATCTATTCAAATAAAAAGATGTGCAAAAATTCTTCCTGTAAATATGTGCAAAAAATAATTTGCGTATTATTTAAAAATCTGAGCAGTCCTTTGCTCTATCTATAGAGAATAATTGAATAGAAAAATACTGAAGTCAGTAAACAGCAAATTAATAATTCACATAGTATTTACAGTCACAGTACACTATGTATTTCCACCAAGTGCATGTTCTCTTTTCGCCAGTTGACCAAAGAGATGCTGCAATCTAAGACACTGTCTGAGCACTTCTGTGGCCTGTTTGGTGACAGGGGGTTGCTGCTGTGAGTGAATTGTCAAGTCCAGTCTATGAAAACCTGCCAAGATGGAAACCCAACCCCTGTTTAGAGATCTGCAACATTTCAGCACCAGATCCATGCAATGACCTCATTTGCACGATCTGCATCCTGGTCCTGTTATCACAGACTGACAGTTTATAGTACACAAATAAATTGATTTTGTATTATTTTTCTTGCTACTAGCTCTGCAATGGTCAGTTTTGGAGGTGATTGTCTTATGTTAACATTAATTCTTTTCTGGAATTCTCTGAAAATCTATTGATTGGCCTATACCAAAAGCTGTGTGTTGCTCAGGAAAAATAAGATGTCATTCATTCAGAGTTCTCTTTTTAAGAGGAAATGGGGTAGAATCCAGATTTTGCCAGAAATCTCCCGTGAGATTTTGGTGAATCACTCAGAGCCAGCCTGAACTGTCACTACAGTGTGCGAATTTGGGGGAAAAGAAGAAGAATTTTGATTGCCTGCTTTCCTGAGCCCCCTGCCTATTTCTGTGGGGAGCAGTGCTGAGGTGAGCACCTTCAGTACTCACATACTGGGTGCACAGGGCTTCACAGTCTTAAGTATGCACTGCTGCAGGAGGATTTGGAAACAACTGCTCATTGCAGAAACATGAGATGGTGTTTCTGGAGCAGCTTCATGGACCACCAGGTTGTGCCCCCAGAGACAGCCCCATCCAGCAGTGTGGCATCCCCACTTCATCCTTGTCCTCAGTCATGACAGGGAGATGGTGTCCTCACACGTCACACAATGAGTGGTGCAGGAGGGAACATCCCAAGGGCAATGATGGTTCAACTGTAGACATCTGGGACCAGGATGGGGATGTCACAGAGTCATAGAATAGATTGGATTGGAAGGAACCTATAAAGTCAGCCAGTCCAACCCCCCTGCAACAAGCAAGGACATCTTCACCTACATCAGGTGGTTCAGCCTCATCTCACCTGACCTTGAACATTTCCAGGAATGGAGCATCCACCACCTCTCTGGGCAACTTGAATGTTTTACCACCCTCACCATAAAAACTGCTTCCTTATATCTAGTATAAATTGTCCCTTCTTTAGTTTAAAACCATTACCCTTTCTTCTGTCATAATAGGCCCTGCTAAAATGTCTCAATTTTTCTTAAAGGCTTCCTTCAAGTACTGGAAGGCTGCAGTCGGGTCTTTCTGGAGCCTTCTCCAGGCTGAGCAACCTCAGCTCTCAGCCCATCTTCATAGGAGTGGTGCTCCAGCCCTCTGATCATCCTCAGGGAACTTCTCTGGACTTGTTACATCCATGTCCTCCCTGTGCTGGGGACCCCAGAGATGGATGCAGTACTCCAGGTGGAATCTCATCTTCTTGCACCTATCCGCATCCCCACAGGAGACTGAAGTCTGAGAGTCAGACTAATCTAATGAGGGCAACCCTCCAGGAGAGGTTTTAGACCTGAATTCAGCAGCTTTTGGGTCACTTCAGTTCAGATGAGCTCTAATCTTCCACTTTTTCTAATGGCACTGCCCAGGGCACATCTCTAGAGTTCAGTGCTTTTAAAAGTGCTAACTAAATCTGGGGGGAGAGGGCCTTTTCAGAGGCTCTTTTAAAAGGTTTTTGTAAGATCTAGATTTATATTGCGTCCCTTCTCTTTCTTCAGATCTGAAGCTTCAGTGCTGTCTGACTTCTCTGGGAGTTTATCCCCAGTGTGGCCAGGTATTGCTTCCTTTCTGAAAAACCACAGCATTCACAGCATCCAAGTGCTCAGGGGATTGGAATCAGGAAAAAATAGTGCTTTTTCCATTCTAGCTCTAGCTCCACTGATCTAAATTCTGGTTAATGAATGCCCATATATGGTGGTTCTGCCAGAAGAGCTGAACTTTGTTTCTGGGCCATAGTCCCAAATTACATGGTTTTGCAGGAGCAAGATGTCAAGATGTCCTCACCGCTATGTGTTGGTTGTGCTGGGTTGGAGTCAGGGAGTTTTGGTTAAAGGGAAACAAGGATTAGGTGGTGCCCCAGCATGGGCCTTGCTCAAGGAAAGGCCAGGAGCAAGGGAACTAGTCTTTGACCAGGAGCTGGGAGTGATAGAGCCAAAAGGATAGAGGTGTCAGTGCTGAGCAGGGCAGAAGGAGCCACATTGGCACAACTCAGACATCAGCCCTCAGGGTTGCATTTGGATCCTCTGATGAGGATGGGGAGTTAGTCACTGGAGATTTGCATCAGGAGTTATTTCTTCCATCAGGATCCTCCCATTTCCTCACTCCTTCCTCCCTGGAGCCCCTGAGTGACAGCTCTCCAGCAGGGATGGAGTGCTGTCAGTGCTGTGCAGTGCTGCCAGTCATTCATCATTGCCAGAGATGTTACGTGCTCACTGCAGCCGCTGATGGGGCCGCAAAGGAGCGGGGGGTGTCTGAGGGACAGGAGGTACATTTTACTCCATCCATCATTTCCCTTCCTTGCTGCAGCTTGTGTGACTTCATATCTGACAAAAACAGGGGTATTATCTCCAGCTCTGTGACCAGATTTTAATAAGGCAATTCTTTTATTTCTGTTTTACATTTTTGAATGCCTGAATGCAGAGAGGAGACACTGCATGAGGATTAAACCATTATCAAACCTGCCAGCAGTGGCAAACTGGAGCTACCTCGGTGTTTCCTGTCTCAAATCTCCTACTGACAGCCATCCTGCCCCAACCCACAGAAATTAATTTCAGCAGGGGATGGTCAGGTGGTTTGGGTTGAAAGTTGCTCATTGAAACCAACTTCCTACCCTTGAGGGTGAAGACTATAAGACCACAGAGCATAACAGGCAGCCATGATTTCACAAATATTGTCTTGCCATCCCATCAGCTGAAGGGTCTGGGTACAGTATGACCCAAGACTCAACTGAAGGATCTTACATGGTGAGGGCTGGTGGGGCTGAGTGTAGAGCTGTGCTCAAGCACTCGATGCCAGCTGGAACTGGCCTCATTCTGTCTCAGATGGAAGCAGGGAACGTGGGTTATCCTGATGGTGCAACATGGATGTGTCATGTCCATCCTGGCCAAAGCAGCTCTTTTGATTCATCTCTGTTCATTTTTCTTTGACATTCACATTAGGGAAAACAGAGGCAAGGGAGAGGATGGGATCCACACGGCAACACCTGCTGTTTTCTCTCCTCTATGCTGTCTCACATTTTTAGTTCTCTTCATCTCTTAAGTGCCTGCTCAGGTGAGGTCCTCAGTCATGGTCTTGTCTTGGTTGCAGGGCAGTGCCTGGAGGGAGGTACTGCAGGCTTTGTTTCTCCTGGTACCCCTGCAGTTGTGCACTTACGGGTACAGTCCTGGTATTGTCCCATTCTTTAGGTCACATACTGTCTAAAGTTAGGGCCTGACTGTTCTGAGAAGCCTTAGCAGTTCTACCACCCAGGTGGAACCTTCCTTTTTTTCAAGGGAATGCTCTACTCCTCTATAGTTTTATTAATGTCTTTATAGCTATGTAATTATCTCTACTCCTTTATACTTTTTTTTTAGAGATAGACTCCATTGCTACCATGAGTAAGGACCCTTTTCTAGATCTTTGGCAAGTATTTATATATTTAGCATCTGCTTCATGCTAATACTGCTGCTTTCTTTCCTCACAAGGACACTAAAAGAGCTGAAGTGACATATAGGTTTTTCTTTTTTGTTCTCTAAAAAATATGATGTGCATTGTTCACAGTAAAGATATATTTCAATCAACCAAAACAGAAAATACTGTCTCCTCTCTATGCACATATAATGCAATTTCAACTATAATTTAAAAACAAGGAGTTGCTCCTATAAAAGCTAATTCTATTAGTGTAAACAAGACATCAATTGATCAAAAACATGTTTGCACTTATAAAAAATTTAAATTCTAGTCACCATGATTGTGCAGCAAAAAGACTAAAAATACCACATCTCAGATTTTCTGAGGCATAATTTCTGCCTTTGAGATCAGACATTTCCAGGTGTTCAAGGGAAGGTGAGCTCACTGCACCTCAAGTACCTTCAGAAACATCTAGGAGCCAAGCACTGTCTGCATGGATCAATAACAGATATGGCCCAGCAAGGAAGTGTCAAGACTAATTCATTTGCTGTGGATGGTTGATGGTCCTCTCTTACCTACCTCTTGACTTGTCCCTAAACCAGGAGCTCAGGGAGCCAGATCTCAGATGGAGAGTCTGCACAGGAGCACTGCACACTAGATGTGATAAATCCCACACTCTGTCTCTCAGTCAAACTGTTTCTCTTGCTGTCACTGCTTCTCTCAATGTTCCTCTTCATTTCAGGTTTTAAAAAAGGCTGATGTTGCTACTATCTATAGGTTATGCAAATGAGACATTTTTCCCCAAAAAATACACCACCTTCCTTCGCTGTGTTTCTAGAAAGCAAGAAGCTAAATAACTAGTTCACCTTGGCTCAGCAACAGAATGGTAGTGGAGACTTCAGGGTAGAAAGCTATAAAATCTAGCATTAAGAACAAGGAACAGTTAATTATTCATCACTTCTTCCAGTACAAGAGCCAAAGGTGCCCATTACCAGACTGAAAAGCAGCACAAGGAAGCACAATGCATCAGCTGGGCAGCTCACTTCCTTGGGATGTTGCAGGAGAAAAAAAAAAGAATAAAACACCTAAAAGAGGGATTAGGAGTTATTAAACTCAGCAGTCCAGAAGCAACTTCTTTCAATGAGCTCTGGTCTGACCCTGTTCTTATGAAGGCTGTGGCTGGGAAACATTAACCCCAAGCACTGCTGCAGCCCCAAGTGGAACACTAATTAAAACACTTGTCCCAGTGCAGGACAAACAGTGCCCAGGAGTGACGGGAGACGATTCAACAGATATTGGTGGCCTTAGAGGCAATATCATCTTCTGTCAGCAAAGGGGCCCAGCTGGACTCTAGGAAATGGGAAGTTGATCTGCTCCACAGCCTCAGGAAAACCATTTCCTTGGTATTGCTCCTGACTCTGCTCTGTCTCAATAATATGATTGTCACCTCTGCAGGGCAGGCACAATCTTTTACTATCTATCTGTTCCATTCTTAGGAGAAATCAGCCCATCTCTAAGGCAGTGCCTCGCATTGTGCTTGCCATTGAGACGCAAATGGGCAATAATTATGTCTATTCTGGAAAAAAATATAATCCATTCCACTGTGTATTTTACTCTGCATATTTGAAGCTGTTCCATTTACAGACACCCTCCATGTGTCACTCCACTTAGAGACTCTGATGCAGATGGTACAATTATTTATTAATCTGGTTTTAAAATATCCTCAGCATGTTTCAGCAGGAGACACTTTCTTCAAGGTCCTAATTTCAGCAGAGTCAAAAAGAGGTTTCCTGTTGAATTTGCTGGAGAACAAGATTGAGTCTTCTTTTGTCCTTTCTGACCTTTCCTTTCATGTACTACTAATATCTCTTAGACCTGAGAGAAGGAGTTACTCTTGTGGTGCATTTATATTTTTTAAATGTCTGAAATTGAAGGGATTATGGCTTAAATCTTTGCCTGCATCCCCAGAGTGCCTTCATATTCTCACAAGCCATAGACAAATGGATAAGAAAAAGCATAAAAATTTATGTGAATTAAGTGTTGAAGAGCTGAGTTGGTTTTTTTTTGTTTTGTTTTTATCCTTTCTGTCACATGCCCCAGAAGATTCAGAACATCTGGAATGTTGGCTGCAGGCCTGAACAAACTAGTTTTAGTGGCAGCCCCTTGGATTTTGCCCTCCCTCTTTACAATTCTGTGAAGATGACCAGGTTATTAATCCAGTCCAGACATCAGAGTTGAATGAAGCATCACCATGACTCAGGATTTTCCCTTGATGGGACATAGAAGATGTCTCACTGCAGAATAAGCCATCAAACTGGCCACCAGCCACATTCACAGGCTACACTGAAACCCAAAGGCCAAATTCACCAACTCATGGGGGATTTGAACATCAGCTGGGGGACTGTGCCCTTCCTCTGCAAAAGCAGCAGAAGAAAGGTGCTAGGAAATGCATTCACCACCTCAGCACTTTTCTAGCACTGTTATTTAAGCACTGTTGCTCATGTGGTCAGGGGGGTGATACACCAAAGGTGTCCAGAAAGCACTTCAGGATCTCTGCCTGCAACCTCCCACTGGCTTCACAGGATGAGGTCTGAAAATAGCCATAGACTTCAAAAGATGACAAGCAGAAAATAACACACTCCAGACTTCCCTCTTGTGCATCCTGTGAACCTGAGGTCACGGTATGACACTGCCATTGCCACAGCCGGCCTGAGCACACCTGGGAGAAGGACTGCCTTGTACTGAATGGCACTGAGGGTGTTTTAAAGGTCTGAACCTCTGCCTCCAGTTCAGTGCTCTGCCCCACATGCAGGAACAGCTGGAGGCACAGAGGAACAGAGCAGTAGATTTCCCCAGGACAGCTCCTTATTTGACCTCATATCCTGATCTGCCTCTCAAAGGTACCCATCATTCAAATCACATCATTGAAAGATGAAGCTCCCTTTTGTTGCACCGAGTAAATTTAGAAACAGTTGATCAGTATATTTGTCTTCTACCCATTAAATTATTATGCAGCAAACAAGGTTTCCTGGGAATAAAACTATTATTGTGGAAAATTAAAGGAGATGTTTGTTTAATTCCCTTTCATAATGAATTGTTTGGACAATACAACATTTGAACTGATGAACGGGAAGCATAGGAATTCTGCCCTTAAAGAGAAGTGGAAATCTCCCCAGCTCTCCCCTATCCCAGCTTCATGGCTTAGAGCATCACTGTGTGCCTTGGGCCTTGGAGGGAAACACAGACAAGAGGGATACTGAGGGCTCTGCTTTGCTGAAGGAACTCTTCAGCTCGTCTGGGCTTTTGCTGCTGTGCTCCTTCATGTTTTTCTTTCATATTTTTGGCTTTTTGTAGCTAGGGGTTCCCATCATTTAAAGATCCTTTGGCTTTAGGAGTAACTTGTGAGGCTTCCACCTCAAACAGGCTGGTCTCACAAGGCTCCAGTATATTCTTTCTGGTACAAATAACATTCCTGCAATTGCTGCTGTAAAGTCCTGCACACATCAAAAGCAGAAAGAGGATGATTCCTTGTGTCTGATATCTCTACCCCTAGAAAAGAGAGAAGGTAACAGAGCTCTTTGAGGAAGTCTGGGATCAGTGTTTTTGAGTGACCAGAGTGCTTCTGGGCTGAAAAAACCAAATGTGATCCTGCAACACAGCGGAAAACAGGATCTCCCTACTGTTCTCTGCAGTATTGATACCTGTGTCTGGCTGCAGGCAAGGCTAGGCAGGGTAGCAGAGGGAGCACACCATGCTTGGAGGGCTGTTTCAATCCAGCAACAGTGCAGAAACAGGCTGCACACAAACCCAAGGCGGCCTCCTGGGCAGGAGCTTGGGAGCCCAGGGAAAAAGAAACTGCTGACCTGGTTTGTCGCTGTAAATACACAGGAGAGAAGTAACTCTGGGTAGAGAAAGGGTTTGTTCACCTTCTCCCATTGCTGTTTCAGGCCCACCAAATTATTCTGCAACAGGAATATTTAATATAGATAGAGCTTGAATGAATTTAGGATGAAACGTGCACATTTCCAACTGACCAAGTAGGGAGCTACTGGAGGAATATTCCAGAAGGAACTGGTTCATTAAATTGAACTGATTTTATAATGAAGCTGAGCACATTTGAGAGCAAATTTATGACATGCAATAAACAGGAGGCTAGAGCTGGTGGCTGAAGTGATCTCTTCAATCTTAAATCTTTCTGCTCAAAGCAGACTCCAATTTCTGAACACAAAAGCATTCACTTCTGTTAGCAAGGGCAGATGTGTGGCTGGCCACCACCACCAGGAGCTCTCCCCACAGCCCAGAGCTGCTTGCCATGGTCTGCTCTCCCTAAGGAGATACTGTCAAGCTACTGTGCAAGGCAACAAAACATCAGCACCAAAAACTCCTTCCTCTAAAGTCAAACCCAACTGGGCTCTCCTTCTGGAAGAGCCTCCTTTGAATACATTTAAGCTTTTTTTCTCTGACTGCAAGGATAAAGGTGTGTTATTCCTAATACCCACAGAAACAGTAGGAGCATCGCGGTTCATGACACATGGAGACTGGACCAGAGTCAGTGTGAGGGGAAAACCCTTCCCAGCCCAGAAGAGCATCATCCTGACTAAGGTGGACCCTTGCAACATAGGGGATTTTTGTTCACCTTCTCCCATTGCTTCTCTTTGAATTTTGCTAAATAATCACTCTCCCTCCTTGACCACGCAGCTTCCCTGAGGCCACACATACAGCAGGGCTACCTGTGCTTCTCCAACCTTTTTTTGCTGTTTCTAGCATGGGTATTCCCCTGTGCTAAATCCCCTCTGGGTGTTGTAAATCTAAATCAGGACAAGCAATTCTGAAACCAGGCATGATCACTGAAAGCCACCAGCTCCAAACTCACACACGCATGAGGGAACAAATAAATCTCAAATTAGTAAACAGCTTATCACTCATTTAACATTATCACTCAAAGCTCCCAGTTTGCTAATACACCTGGGTGATCATTTTACAATTACTGTAGTATTGCAGAGGAGCATCCTTCAAAATAATTCCAGGTAGAGAGAGTTTGCCTGGTACACAGCTCTGAGTATCTCCCTAGTGAAATAAGTACTGTTTCCACCTAAATAGGATCTAATGAGCCATTCAGTAGAATAGAGGGGGGAAAAAAAGTCTTTGCCCTGAGGAATAGCATCCCAAAGAACTCAACAGCATCTCCAGTCTGCTGCTGGCAGTGCTTGTCTCTCAGAAAATACAATAGTTTTCTTAAAGTATAAATGAAAACACAGAATAGCAAGAAGGAAATGAGCATCTTTAGGATATGGGTTTCATAATTGTTCCCAAGAGTCTCAGTCTTCAATTTCACAGTACCTTATCCTGTCACAGTTGCAAAAATGATTGTTAAAGACATATTATGGTGGATGGATTATTGCTCCCTGCATTTGCAGGGAGCCCGAGACAACAGGTCAGAGGTGAGTGATGCCTGATCACAGGTTCACAGCAACACAAGGAGCAGTAACAGCACTCCCAACAACCACTTCACAACTCAAAAAAACCCAAAATCACAGAAATAAGTATTCCACTCTTAAAAGGTATGCACAGGACACTCAGATGTGTTTGATAAAACCCTTAGGACTGTGGAAATAAGCCAAATGGGCTTTCTCCTGGGTCAGTCTTGGCGAGGTGGAATGCTGCAACAGCTGCACGTGGGCTGTGAAGATGCTGTGTGGTCTTTGCAGGAGAGGTCTGAGCTGGGGACTCCTTGGACTGTATTTTTGGAAGTTAGGCACCTGGAAATATTTTCTCCTTTAGACATGATGCTTTTAGGGTTATATTAATACTTAAAGACTGTAGTAGGACTGTTTCACATTTTAGGGCACTTTAGGATCCTCCCTCTGCTGCCTGGTGGGAACTGGGAAGCTTTTCTATGTGTGACAATATCCATAACTGACTACCAATGTGTTAAAAGCCTGACTACACCCACACCAATGATGAATTATGGCATTTCCCTTGTAGGCCCTCACTCCCAGTGTCTGTCCCAAGGTATTGTCCCATCATCTTTCACAGCTGTAATATATGATGTTCCTCCTGACACAACACTGCAGGTGGACATGACATAGGCTAAGCAGCTGTCTCTTGCCATCTCCTCCTGACAGTCTGGAATGAAAAAGAAGTGATTCATGCCTGTAGAGAGGTGATGTAAAGTGCAGACAGGGAGGAAAGGGAAGGTTATGGCAGAGTGAGGCAGATTTGAGTACCTGCCTGTGCATATCTGAGTTTGCTTCATAGTTAATGCAGGGAATACTCTGGGTTTGCTTCTGGAAACCAATGTGCGAGGATCTGTGCAAAGCTGGGGACAGGACAAAGCCTGGGACAGCCCTGCTCTGAAGGGCTTGTGCCCTGGGACAGTGAGTAGATAATCAGCCCTGAGATCCCTCTGCCCCAAATCCAAGGCCCGAAGCAGAGAAGCAAAGCATCACCCAGGCTAAGGCAGGGCTGGATCTGCCGGCAGGCTCGAGGTGGCGTGCCTTTAACACGTCCAGTCCTAGCAGTGGTTTGTCCCCGCCTCATAGGGAAAAGCAAATAACAAATCTCCGCAGGCTCCCGCCTGGCTCTTTGTGCCCAGCCGGCCGCTATCGACTGCAGGCAGCACGGCCCGGGCTCTGCGCTGCTGCCAGCCCGTGTTTGCTGCTTGCAGCACAGCTCCCGCCGCTCTGTTTCCGCTGCAGTTTCACACCTCGCTCTCTTTCATCACATTACACCGAGGTGACTGCTTCCCCTCCGCCTTCCCTCTTCCCGTGCTCCAGCCCGAACACTGAGCCTTGCCTTCACACGTGCCCAGGTTACCTGCGGGCTGTGCAAATAAAACCATTCCTGTGGTGGCAAACATGCGCATATTTTTGGCTCACCTTGGGGAAACTCTCATTCAGCTTATGTCCCTGTTTCCTTGAAACTTAATCAGGTAAGGAGGGAGGCAAGCTCCCCTCTGTAACGATCGGCAAGTCTAATAGCTGCAGGCTTGGACTATTACTTTTTTCCTATGAAGCAATGAATTTAACCAGAAAACGAACTGGTCAGGAGGAACCTGGACACCCTGCACTCAGTTTGTAATACAGTCAGCCCTAAAACACGTGGCAGTGCAGCAGAGCACGTTTCAAGACCTGCCCCCTGTGTGCTTGTGTTCCTCAGCACTGTTACCAGGCAGACTTTCATCTCCGTTATCTCCAAAGAAATAAAGAGAAGGAATTAAATTAAAAATTCAAAACCCGTTGCTCTCCTCCCAGCAGCAGGAGGACAAAATAGCATGAGATCCTGAACAGTGAAGCCCAGGATGCAGGTCCCACACGGTGATCTTGTTCAGCTTCCGTGGTGGCTACCGAAGACCAGGAATGTGGCCAAGCACAAGGAAAGGGTCTGGAGGACATGGAGTGTTTTCACCCTCCATGCCTTGGGGCTATCAGAAGTCTTCCAGCTTCTTGGAATGATTGCTGTACCCTTGCTGGGAGGCACCACTGCTTTCATTTCATACTCACTGCCGCTCTAAAGGAAAACCTCGAAATGTATTTACTACCTGTGTAAATGTGTGGATCCAAGAGATGAGGGCAGACGTGGCTTGGGCAAGAGCTTTGGATGCAGGTGTTGTATCTCTGCCAGGGCACCTCGACCCTGCTCTGCCATCCCTGTAGCAAGGGACCACTGAGCACTGGTCCTTCACAGGTTTGCATGGTAGTTGGGAGGTACTTTTTTTGGAAACAAAAAATCATCTGCAACTGCCCATTCATTTCACCCAGGATGCAGAAGTCAGACTGAGAATTTGTGTGTAAACCTATTGAAGAGGAGAAGCCCCTTACCAGGAGGCTGTGCAGTAGTAAGGTAATTTCTTTTTCCATAAAATTTCAGTTTGCTGTCACAGAACACTAGTAGGGCCTCTGAAAAACAGTTTCCACTTAAGCACCTCTGCAGGTGAACAGAGCTGCTGCAGGGGTGGGACTTGCCTGCAGAGCAGAACTGGCTGCCCCAGTGCTTTAGGCTGGACATGCTCCAACTGCCAGAGCAACAAAGATACACAAGTGAATATTGATGTCCATGCGGGCCAGCCATGCTTAATGATTTTCTCTTCAACAGCCTTGTTTTTTCAAGATCTTTACACACTGTGGACACGTAGATAAATGAAGTCTATAGTTGTCCCTGGGTGATGGTTAAGAGTCTGGTACACAGAGCAAGGATCACCACATGGAGACTTCCCCAAACCCAGCAGCAGGACACCAGCAGAGCTGTGGGAAGGAGAGCTGAGTCCAGGGCCTGCTCTGCCCATGCCATCCCCAGACAGATGTGCTCCCATCACACTGCAGCCTATGAGGAGCATCTCTGGCTGCTGCAGGTATTTCCCATTCCTGGAGCATCACCATGGAGGGTGATAGCTGGGTAATGAGTTTCTTTAGTCTTGCTTGAATGCTTTCAGCTCTGCAGCCAAAACTTCTCAGCGTTTGACACCAAAGAGCAGATGAGTAGCTGATTACACACTACCCTGCCCTGAACAGTAAGTGGGACTTCTTCCAGGTAATGCATGTGAGGATAGTGATCATTTCTATGCTCATCTCTCTACCAGCCCCAGTTCTGCAAAGGCAAGAAGAAAACCCTAGGAGCTTTCAAAATTCTCTTAAAATCTTCCTGGCATAACAAAGCCCAGGAGTGTTGTACTAAAAGAACTCAGCTCTTGGGACTTGTCCCCTTTGTACTCATGACATCCAGGGCAAGGCAAAGGGAACAGCTTCCCTCTTTCCTCTTCTCTCTCCAGCGATCTTCTTCCATCCCAGCTGCTTGCAGCATGAACAATAGTGAAGGAGTGATGAATCTTGCCAGAATACAGCAGGTCACTGTCAGGGAAGTGGGCTGGGCATTTTCATCTTGTTCCTGGCTTGATGCACCAGAAAGTGGAGTAAAGCAGCTGGGTGGATGTAAAGGACAATCCATCCTAAAAACTGAGTGCAGATTAGACAGACAATAAAATCTCTACCACTGGAACTTAGGAACAGGTATTTGACCCTTCCTGTGTGGAAACACAACTTGCTGAGAGAACAGTAAGCTGATACAGAGAAGATGTGTTGTTTCAGAGAAAGGCAGGCTAACCTGTAGCTAAAGAAGGCCACAGCCCAGTCTGACTGGGCATAGTTCACCGAGCTAAACTAATTCAGGTATGGTAGGAGCAATCTTGCTTGGCACAAACAGGTTCTGTATCTGATGCAGCAAATCCCATGGGAAAAGAGCAGGAGAACCAATTTGACAAAGCACAATAATGACCAATAACAGAGAGATAATTCATATTTCAGTAGGGCATCTTTCATGCTGAGGGATACAAATGATTTGGCCACTGTTTGAAATTCATCCGCCTCTGGAGTGGAGCATAGCTGTGCCTAGCACCTGACATTGCCTCAGTGTTGATGTATTTGATAGTATGTAAATTGCCAATCAGTATATTTCAAAAGGTCATTGCAGAGGTCAGATGATAAGTCAGCCCCATGTAATGCTTAATATCTGTGCACTGATAGTGCTGAAACCTCAAAGCCCTGGTACTGTTTATATATGCACATCTCAGTGTGTGTGTGTGTGTGTATTTCACTTTTACACACACCAGTAAACCTGGTCTTCAACTTGTGCAAAAGACCGATAAAAAAAAGAAAATGGCCTCTGTAGCCCACTTGACTAATGTTACAGCTATTCTTACATTTATTTCTACTTTTTCTTGTTTCTGTTTCATACTCTGCCTATGAAAGGGAAAGCTGGATTCCCTAGCTGAAGTAGGAAAACCCAAAAAGGCTTTCCAGGAGATGTATGCAGGCAAAAGACTGAAACGCATGGATTTATGCAGCTTCATATACAGGAGGCCTTTTGCCAGGGCAGTACTGAAAAAATCATAATTAATGTTGTGCAGCTTCCCCTGAGGACAGTGCAGCCAGTGCCACTGGTACCTCTGGCTCTATCCTATTGGGCTGCTCTTGACTGGAAAGTTGTCACACTAGGCAAAAGGATTTAGGGATTAAGCTGCCTGTTCTCTTTTCCCATGGTGTAGTTTTGCTGCACTTCAGCTAAGTGGGCCTGTGGGTTTATGAGCTCTGGACCAGGCTCCTGCAGTGGGGGGGAGGATGGTTCTGAGAGTCAGCAAGAGCGTGCTTCCCCTGCCTCCTAATCCCAGCCTTTCCCCAGGGGACTTCACCTACTGTCCCAGGATGCCTTGGAAAGAGAAAGCAAATGAAAGGGCAATGTGACCACTCTTGCCATGACGAAATGGTGCGAGACCCCTGTTTTTATCCTCTCCCTTATCCTGTTACTTACTCAGGCTGCTCCATGCTGCCACTTGCTCTTCCATCTGACTTGCAGCCCCCTGAGTCACCCAGGGTGACCCTGAGCTGCCAGCCCTGCAGACATCCCCCCTCCACAGACCCATGAGTACTTTTCTGGATCCCACTGGAGAGGTGCTGCTGGCAGTTTTGCCTGTTGGGATCCTGAGTGGTATCCATCATTATGGCACACGTACATCCTGCAGGCAGCTGCTTTGCTGCTGTTGGCAGACACCTGCAGAAGAAACTCTTTATATTTATGGCTGGTTTTTAGCTCACTGCCAGTAAAGGCAGTTTAGTTTCACTCCATAGCTGCATCATTTCAAAAGGAGGTTCTTCTGCCTCCAGTGCACATTTGTGCCAGCAAGCATTTTGACTTCCTGCCAAACATTTAAGTGACCTTATGGCAGGATTGGAAGGCTAGGCTCTGAAGCTCCATCACCCTGCAGACCCTGTGGGCCTTTATTCTCCCCTCTGCTGCCTCCTTCACGTATTTTTGTTCAGCATCTCTGCTTGCAGGGTTGCCTGTGACATTAAAAAGAAATGCCTTCACCACTAAGACGATAAGGAACTTGATCTCACATAAATTGGGATGTTCTGAGAACCATTTTAATTTCTGCTAATCAGCAGATGAAAAATGAATTACTTCAGATGTCATGTCCTATTGCACGATACTTGTAACGTTTGGAAAAGCCATAACAGAGTTACCCAGTAATTGAAGGGCTCTACATGAGTGAACTTTGTAATTGCTTATTCTTCTCCTTGAGTCTGGGAGGCAGAAAGGAAAAGCGGATCAGGACACATCTTAATGAAACAGCTCAGTCCCGCAGTGCTAGTGAAGCCAAAAGTAAACAAACCACACTCATTATTTTATATCACAGCTCCCTGGCTGCTGCCCCAGCCATGTCTGTGTTGTCTCCCACCTCACTTCTGCTTTCAGCCCCCTTTCAGCGCCCCCCTCAGCCATCACCACAGATGCACCCAAGGCCAGCAGCCCACATTCGAGCTCTACCTCACACCACAGGAGACACAAACAGCTTTGGAGACAGACATGGCTTTGGAGGGTTTCCATCTCTGAGCTGCCAGACTTAACCATCCCAAATGGAGCAGGAAAAAGCTCCTGCATAACCATTCCCATCCCAACCATTCCCTGTTGGGACAGTCCCTCCTGTCATGTCCTCATCTCCACTCCCAGTTGGGAAACACCACCTTCAAATAGTGGAGATTTGCTCTGTGCTTCTGTTTGCACCTTATTGTTGGCTTCCACTTATTGAACGTGCACATGGCCCCCCCAGTTCCCCACCGTGCTGCCCTCAGTCCTGACTGGGGGTCACTTGAGGGTATTATGGCAAATGACAACCCTCAAATCCTGGCTGCCATCATCTTCTGCTCCCCTCCACTGATGAGCTAATGGTACCAGGGCAAAGCAGCTCCTAGGCAGTTGCTGCACTTTTGGAAGGAACATCTCACTGCTGTACGGCTGCCGGTAGCACCTGGCCATTTTCTCATTCCTGAAGAACCCAGGAAGATTAGGCAAGTATTACAGAGTAAAGATTTTCTCAGCTCTAATGTTGAAGGGTTTTTCAGCTTTCTCTGAGAGGAAAAGGAAAAAAAAGACAAAAAGCCTACTGGTCTGTTTGTTTCACTGTCTTTAAAAGTGGGTCTATCGTCTGGAGAGTCAAACCAGCATCCATTTCTATGGATTTTCCATGGCTGCTCCTCAGCAGCTGATGGCATAATGTTTCCTGAAATGGCCATTAGCTGAATATCTTTATGAACAGCTTCCCAGGGAAGTAGCTGCAAAGTTCAATTTGCTGAATTATGAGCACATCTCAGATAGGAATTGCATTGTATGGTACTTACATTCTGAAAGCATTATTTTTATACTTTGAACTTAGAGATAATAAGGAATAATTGGTATCTTTTTTGTTCCATGAAAAAAATAAGTATATTTAGAAAAAATTTATTTAGATGAGGCTTTCTCTAGTGAAAAAGCCATTTGTACCAAAAAAAAAAAAAAAAAAAGACAAAGCCTCTTTAATTGGTTGAATATTTAATACAAGAAGGCAAAACTTAAGGGTACTTGATTTGTGTTGTTTGACTTCATGGTGTCGCATCAGATTTATCCCAGCATCACATCCTAGGGAACAAAATTGAGTTCACTCTTGTATCTCACACAGAATAAATCTAAGTATTGTCTGAAATACTTTAAATTTAATTAAGAAGAGCCAGAGCAAAACAACAGTGGATTTCTTTTTCAGAAGTAACTAGTGTATTCTAGCTCATGAAGGGTTTGGGGTCTACAGTAAATCTCCAGAAGCCTTCAGTACTTTGGGTGAAAGCCCAGGAACTGCAGACTACGACATTTCTTCTCTGGGATGCTGAAACAGCTCCACTCTGTATTCAGGACAAGTGTGGAGCTGTACTCCCTGCAACACCGAAGTGCTCAGGGGTGTTCAGGTGTCTTTATTTCACATGTGCAGCACTGTGATTCCTATGCACTGAAGGCTCTTCACTTAATCAATGCTATTATCACACCTGATGAGGCACAGCAGCTGATATTTGAGACACTTGCCTTTTGATTCCTTGCAACCAAGCAACATTTAAGAATTACTTAAATCACCTAATCAAAAACACGTTCAATGACATTAGGATGAAGTGGGCTGTAGAACACATAAGTCAAGTAATTTTTCTTGTGAAAGTCCTTCCATAGAGAGAAAAGCAAATAAGTACCATAAATACCATAAATAAATATGGCAACCTTTCTGCTCCTTGGGATATTGATAATTAATTTCTGATTCCTTATTCCATATTTCAGGTAAGATTCAACTTTGTTCTAGTGGAGCAGTTTTTCAGGATCAGTTTCAGCTACTTTGTCATGGGTTTGCTGGTGGCAGCAACATGGCAGGAGTGCTTGCAGGTCCCTGTGTTTGCTGAGGAACTGATTTGCTCTGAGGACTGACTTGTTCTGATTTGCTCTCGTTTGCTTATTTGCTCTGAGGAAAACTGATGGGTCAGGATTCCTGAATCTCCTCTGAGAGAGGCCTGTCTGTTGGCAAGACCTGCACACAGAGATGGAGTTCCTCTCAGTTTAGGGGACCCTTAAGGACTGTCCCTCCCTCTCACTTCCCCTGCACTAGTTGGCTCAGGTGAGAACGAATCCCCAGCATCCCCTTCCATGCTGTCTCCCTTCCCTGGCCAAGTGAGACTTAAATTGAATGACTCTCTGCCCTTCACCTTCCACTGGCCTGAAGCCAGGTGTTAAAGTACTCCATAGCTCATTGCACATAAAATGCCCTGTGATTCTCTCTTTCTCACAAAAATGCATTTTTTCTGCTCCTTTGGAGGAAATTGGTGTTTAGCCATGAGACACCCAGCCCTTCCTGAACCAACTCCCTTTGGCCTTTACCAGTGGTGACAAAGAAGCACCCAGAGCTGTTTGATAGTACCAGGCCATGGGCAGACACATGGCCAAGTTGCTGTCAAATAAGTACTGAAACAGCCCTAGTCTAGATTAAGTCCTTTTTTCCTTTTTTATAGTAAAAGGGATTGGGTCATGTCCAAATATTTTATATTAAAAATATTTTATATTAAACTCTGCAACTTTCCTCTTTTCTCTTCTGTTACCAAGGCAAATGCACCCCAGCTCCCTGACAGTTCACATTAAGCTCACTGGAGCTGTGTTCAATCACCTTCCCCTGGAAATCAGTGAAGGAGCGAGGGCAGAGCCACCAGTCCAGACTGCTCCCAGGATGAGTCACCACAGCAAAGGCTCCTGTCTGAGGGAGCCAGAGCCGCCTCTCTAATGCGCTGGGCTTTCTGCACCCAGGACTTCTCAAGCCTCTCCCTCCTTTCTTTTCTTAATGAAATTTTATTCCTTGTCTTCATAGCTCTCTTCCACCCTCCTGCCCTACAGAGCTCTTTAAGGTTTTAGCAATTAAGGGAGGAAAAGGCATCCTCTTTCCTGTTCCTTGGCAGAGCTGAGAGATGATCTGTGTGCAGAGGAAACCCATCCAGTTTCCTGCCTGGCTGAGTCTGGCACCACTGCTTACCCTGTGGGAGGGAGGGTGGAGTATGGAGATTGCCCTCAGGCCTCTCTGATGTGGCACTCATCCCTACTGATAAGCTCTGGGGATCCCCTGGGGGCACACAGACAGTGCCATGAGGGGTCTTGCTTTGGAACATCCTGCTCAGAGGCGGTTGAGTAGGAGCAGGGCAATTTGGTAAAGAGGGCAGCCAGTGCAATGGTGCAGCCCAGGGCCCTCTTGGACTTTCCTGTTCTCTGCTGAACAGCCTTGAGAAAGGACCAGTCAGATGCCTGTCTCCCACATCCCTGCACTGTTGTTGGGCATGAGGGTACAGGGATTTGACCCACTGTCTGCCTCCAGCACAGCTGAGACTCTTGAGTCATCTGCTTCAACCAAAAAAAACATGTTTTGACTTAAAACATGGGCAAGCTTTGTTCCTACCCTGATGAGAAGCCAGATGAGGTGATGGTCCCTCAGCTCTGCAGTGACAGAAGAGTCCCCAAGGGGAATGGTAATGCTCAGAAAATGGAAAGTCTCCCTTCCCACTTCTCCATCCCACTCCCAAATTCTGAGCTGACACCTCTGTCATTGTCTCAGCAGCGGTGACAAGCACAAAACACTGCAGTCAGGAAGGAGCAGAGAAAAAATTCCCCTGGTCCGTGGTAAAGCCAGAGACTGTGGGCATCAGCTGCTCAGCTGGGAAGTCATGCCTCTTGTGATAGTGGTGGGATGAATTTTCCAGCAGAAGGAGGATGTGAAGCAGGTCCCACTCTGCCCTCCTCGCAGAGGCTGCAATCTTACATGTTTTTATTGGAGAGGTAGAAAAAGCCTGAGCAGCGTGGCAGCCCCAGCGCTCCTCACAGGTGCCGCAGCAGCAGCTTCTGTGGGTGGAAAGGCAATTTGTGTTGTTTTTGGAGCATCGGGAGCTCTGCAGACGTGATGGCTTTACAGACAAGACTCACAGTGCAACAAATGTTGGGTTTCAGTTCAGGACCTTGTGAGACACATCCCTTTCCCAACCGGCGCCCACACTCCCAAACATCACCAAAACACTCCTGATGGTTCCAGAGGGGTGTTTGATGGTTTTGCTGGGTGCACCAAAGCTGAAATCCCTGTCTGCTCACACCGAGCCTGTTGGCAGAGATGCGCGAGGCTTGTTGCTGGATTTCTCATCGCCCTGTGAAAGATAAGTGCCCCATTCACTGGGCTGCCAGAACAGCTAATATCCATTGAAAATTGCAGAAAACCATGAAAAAGCAGAGCTGTGCCCCCACCACACCCATCTCAGAGCCCCCAGCCTGACTTACCCAGCTGTGGCTGCTCCTTTGTACTGCCAACAGCCTGAGGAATCCTAGAGAGCAGCCCACACCTCTACCACAGCTGAGCCCTGCAGAGACATGATCCTGACCCAGGGAGCTGCCAGGCCAAGAGCGCAGACCAGAGGCTTCAGCCAGGCAGTCACAGACTTAAAATCACAGCTGAGCTACAGAAGCAATTGTCCAGAGCTGGATTTTCCTCCTTTATGGGGCTGCGTTTTCTCTTGCTGTTGGGATGGGGGTACTCATAGCACCCCAGGGCATGCAAATCTTTCCTGCCATGGGCAGTGCTGTCTCTGCATGCCACAGGGATATCAGGTCTTGTGGGGGAGCTGTGGGATGAGCCAATTCTGGTCACAGATGGCAGTCTGGATGATTTCTTTTTCTAATCACTTGCATAGATTTTCCTATAGGCTCTCCAGATTTTAGGGAAGTGCCCAGTTGGGGTATTCCCCCAGCTGGGTCAAAAAAAGTCTCTCAGCAGATATCTGCCAGGATGGAGATTGGGATCTGCACCCAGCTCTGCTGAGGTGCCTGGGGAAATGCCATTTCACCAGAGCCCCATACATAACCATGCCCTGTGCTGTCCTGACACCACAGGAGAACTAGGTCCACTCCTGTCTGGTTCCACACTCTGTGTCAATTTCCCCCAGTCCTGGAGAATTTCATGCAATATAATACATATATATACACACATGTACACATAGATACCTATTCCTTGTCCCTTGTTGCCTTTTTCTGGCTGGCACAGTGCTTGCATGCATGGGGAAGCATTTGAGATGCTGGTAATAACATGTGTTTTGTTCAGAAGGGTAGAAGGGCAACTCTTGTAAGTGTGTGAAGACAGAGTGGTCATTAGTACATGTTTATTGAAGTTTACCAGCTCTGTAACAATGGGCTTCTCTTTGCCATTGGACTTAATTTGTCTGTAATTATGTTCCTAATATAGAAATCATTTGGCATTTATTTGCCGTAGTACAACTTCCCATAGCATTTAAACCCAATGTGAAGATTTAAGTATATTTAGGAGATGCAGCTGAAGACCTGAAATTAAATGACCCTGGCTTCCTTTTGCAAACGAGACAAACTCAGATAAATGCTAGCAGTCAGATGTATGCGTGCAGATCTGTGAGCAGAAGCAGCTGCATGTACACCCCCAGAGAGAGATGGCAGCTCCTTCAGCGTCTTCTCATTGACCTGCTCTGGCCCAGAGCATTGCTCCTGTGACTGATGTTTGTGCTACTTTGCATACCTGAGCAGGGAAAATGCACAGGTGAAGGAAAAACTGCAGGTCTTAAGATCACCATCAGCTATCTTTGTTTTCTGTACCGCTTGCACCGGCTTTCAAAATGTTTACTTTAATGGTTGTGGCAGCAGGATGTTGGTAACATGGCTCTTCCCAGCTGAACTAGTGCTCAGGAGCAGCCCAGGCACCAGATATAGGTCAGCACAGCTGGACCAGCCCAGAAGACCAACAACATCCTGGCCCAGTGGCACCATCATCCCCAGCCCTGCCCTGTTTAAAGGGGACTGGGTGGGCAAATTTGCTGTGCTTAATTTGAAGTTAAAAGAACAGGCCTGGGAAGCACATCCCATGTCTTCCTGCTGGTGGGTGAGCAGCTGCAGCTGTGGTAGCAGTGTGTGGATGGGCTCGCAGCACTGATAAATGACAGATAAAAGCCAGGCGAAACACTGCCACCAACACTCAACAGGGGTGACGCTGCTCCTGACGTGGTTATTTTCTCCCTGGATATACTGAGCACCACAAGCACGCACTGGCAATAATTTTTTTTTTCCCATCCTTTCTCAGCAGTCCTCCCAGCAGGCTTTAAATAGCAGGGGCCAGATAATTATTAACTGCTTTGACGTATTGCAGTGGGTACTACAGATTGGGGATCCAGACAGAAAGGACAGAGCTGGAGCAGACCTGCACTACTGGTTCATCTCCAGCAGTACTGTCCTCCTCAGGGTAAAGCCAGTTCAACCTGGCCTTGCCCTTGCTGCTCCTTGAGACAAGCTCCCCCATCACAGTGAGAAATAGGGAAGAATATTATATGTAATTGCTTAGTATATTACTCTTTCCAGAAGTAGGGAAGAGTATTTCATGCATATGTTGCAATGGTTGTGGCTGAGCCAGAGCACCCTTCCCTTTCTGTTAACTCTGGTTTTTTCTAATTTAGACTTGGATAACAGCAAAACAAAAGGACAGGTGCCCTGACTCCAAAGCACACTTGAGTGTTTCAAAATAACAAGATGGTAGTGAGCAAGCTGAGGAGGAAGCTTGCAGTCAGGGAGCATTTCTCCACTAGTTACTTACAAAGGAAAAATGCTGCTTAGGCTCATCCCAGTGATGAGATATAACTCTACAGTGGGAAGTTGCAAAAATAAATGTTGTGAAGTAGGGAAATAGACCTTTAAAAGGGTTTTTGGAGAGCAGTCCCCAAAGGGAATTGGAGGGAATGCTGCTGTATGAGCACTGGAGAATATGTTGTGCAGACCCATTTCTACAAACCTGCAAAAATGAGTGTTAGGGATTTAATTTCCATCTCTGATTGTTGTGATTTGTGTCTCACTCTGGGTTTGCTTTTGTGTTCCTGTAGCTCTTAGCAGCAGAGGACTCTACACAGCAAAACCTTCCTGTGTATCGCAGGCAATGGTCTGTTCCTGAGCTCTCTGTACAGCCAGCAATGACACTCCTTCTCCTTTGCTGTATTATTAAAGGAATAAAGGATATATTCCTTTAATATGCCCCTGGTGTTTGTTTTTCTGCCAGTACAGGAGTGCATGTGCGTGTGTGTGCATGTGGCAGTGTTTTACAAATGCCTGCTGTGGACAGAATTGGGCTTCACAGTATGCAAAAATAGCTGTGTGCCACATACAAGGATGTAATATTTCAGACAGCTGGAGAAAATGTGATAAATTGAGTTTTTGCTAGATTTGCTAAAATCAAGTTACTGTGGGATCCGTCTCCACAGTTAAACCCTGAGGTTGTAGGAGCTGGCAGGACTGTGTGTTTGAGCATCCCAGTTAGGAACGGAGACTGGGTCCCATGGTGCTGTAGGACATCTACGAACTCTGTCTCTTGGCTCTGAAGAGAGAAGCTCAGATTTCACAGACTCTTATTACGGAGCCCCAGAAGCCAACGCGAGTCCAGGCTGCAGCTACAGCTTTTCCTCTCTGCCTTTGCCTGGAGGTTGTTGCTCTTAGTTCCTGCTCCATTCTGCTCCATTCCTGATCCCTCATCATCAATGCCTCCAGCTGCTCATTAGACAAAGCCCAGGTCCTGCACTCACCATTTTGAGCCCTGCAAGAGACCCTGGTGTGCAGTGAGGTGGAAAGGCAGGGATGCTGCAGATCTGGGAGGCTTCTGCGTGATGTCCTTGGTGCTGGGGCTGCACTTGTGTGCTGAGGAGTGAAGCTGTTGGGAAAATAAGGCACCAGGGACTGAGATGAGAAGGGCAGACCAGAGGCACAGAGCAGTGGTCCTTGTACCAGGCTGGCTCTTGGTGTGGAGGAGGTTTGGCAAGCGGGGAAGCGAAGGAGTTGTGCCTCCCCTTTTGCATCCTGTCTGGCAGTACCTGCTCTTCTGGGCTCCTTATCACACTGCAGATGTCCCACCCCAGTCTCAGCCAAGGCACAAACATGCATAGCCAAACCTGAGCCTCTCAAATTAGACCTCACATGAGGAGTTTGAGTGCCAAATGTCAGTGCTCTTTCCCATGTGCACCTCTTTTCCATCTAATCCTTCCCTGCTTCCCTTCTTCTGGTTTGTCATGTCACCCTTTTGCAGGTGGAAAATGTTCATGAAGCCTACAACCCTCCTTGCTCCCCCTCTCCCTTTCTATCCCCTCCAGTATGTAATGAAAATCAGTAACAAGTAGAGCCCAGGCTGGGTTTGTAACATAAACAGTTATTTACAGTTTTGCTAAAATTTCATGAAAGATGACAGTTTTAGGTCACCTAGCTGAAACAAATGAAACGATTAACATGTTTGCATTAGGTTTTATAAAAAGCAGTATCACTCTTGCCCAGTGTTGCCCTCAGTTCCTCAGACCCTGAGACCTGCTGTAGTGACCTAGAAGCTGAGACAGTTTCCCACCAGGGTTAGCAAGAGCAGGATCTGGTTCATAACCCGAGGCAGTTGGAATGGATGTCTTTTACCATATCCAGCAGTGTCCAGTGCCAAGATCTGTTATCCTGGTGCTCTATCAGGCTAGTGATGAGGTTGGTCTGGGCTGTAAGAGCAAATATCTTCTCCCCAGTGCTGAAAGTATGATCCAACCTTCCTTGTCCCATAGATATTCTTATTCTGCCTTTAAAAGCTTTTTAATCTTGGAGCTCAGCTAAATACACTACTGGAATCTATACTATGGCTTTTAAACACTATACAGTGAGGAATAAAGTGTAATGGCTCTCTCCGAACCTAAATAAGCAATGGCAAACAACAAGGGGCTTCTGAGCTTGTGTGCAGAGAGGAATTTAGTCCCATGGTGAACAGGATGATAGCAGATGGATCAGAATTATATGGGTTTTTTGTGGATACCCTGTTAAAAGCTACTCCAGAAAAAAGGGAGCAAGCCAGGAGGTTCAGTGTTTTGGCTACCACTCATAATTGTCTGGGTCACAAGCCAGGACACAATTTGTTCTCCATCTTGCTTGCTTCTAGGGTGCAAATAGCCAGCCCTGTAGTTCACCAGTATGCCTGTCTGGGGAAAATGGATGGTGTGTGAGAGAAATTTGAGGACCTTTTGCCTGCCTGGGCTTGAGGAAGCTACCCTGGTCTGAGCAGGACATCAGTCTGCAGCAGAAGCTGTGTCACCACCAGCAACCTCACTTTCTAAAATAGGTAGCAGAGAGACAAAAACCTGAGCAATGAACCAGTGGCATCTGGTTGCCAAGAGAGGTGTGTCCACTGGTTGGGGTCAGTGTGGGTCCTCTGGAGTCTGGTAAGAGTTGTGCTCATTTAGCTTTTCCTTCAGTGGTGACAAGGCATGTAAGACCCCAGTATTTGAGACCATTACATCCCTGAGAGTCTCAGTTCACATCAGCCAAGCATCATTAGAGGGAAAAGGGATGGAAGCAGCATGATTGCCTGAGCCAAACCAGGTAAAAAGGGAGAGTTCAAATGGTGATGAGAGAGCTTCTGCCATGCCACGTGTGCCATGCTGTGCTGTGCCTGTGGAAGGAGGGAAGCCTCAGTGATGCTGTCTGTCTCTTTCAGGGGGAGTTGCTGAGCCCTTGTCGATGTGATGGATCTGTGAAGTGCACACACCAGCCATGTCTGATCAAATGGATTAGCGAGAGAGGCTGCTGGAGCTGTGAGCTGTGTTACTACAAGTACCACGTCATTGCCATAAGCACAAAGAACCCTCTGCAGGTAAAGGTACTAGAGACATTTCAAAGTCTATTTATTCTTGTTTCAATTTTTGTTTCTGGAGCAAGTGGATTTTACCTGTGTGGGTTTTGCTTCCCTGTGCACAGAGATTCATATATCTGAGACACTTAGAAAGGATTGCCAGGGGCTGGTCCAGAGAGACTCCATGTTCTGCTCAGTGCTTCTGGGAGCATCCCTTGGGAGTCTGCTCTTTCTGTCCTTGGCAGTTCCTATATTCACTTGCCTTCTATTGAAAATTCCACAATAGTGCTATAATACCTCACAGCCATTCATATGTGTTCATCCACTGGAGACCACAGGTGTGCCTGTCTCCAGGGCCAGGCAAGGACAGTGCCATTGTGGGATTTACTGCAACAGAGCACACAGTCTGTGACTGAGCAGTTGAGGCTCCATGTGTTTATGGTTGTGCCATTAATCCTGATCTCCTCCTGCTGAGACTCTGCTGTGTTGGCGTGAGGGATGGAGGAGGCAGATGGAGGATTCTTAGAGCTCTCCTCTCTGATCTCACCACCTTTTTCACTTTACTGCTCTCCCACAATCATGGCGTGGCAGGAGGTGTTGACTCTGATACTCTGGTCTCTTCAAGCCTGATTCTTGATGGACTTTTGCAGACATGCACAGAACAGGTAAAGCAGATCTTGATGTGAATGTCTGAAAGTCGTCCAAGGACCCACGTTCTTTCTTATCTGAAAAGCGTCGTAGTTGAATAAGTCGCAGTACAGACTGGTGATTGAAAATCAGGATTCAGAATGGGAAACCTGTGTGGCTATTAAAAATGGGATAAATTATCTGTAATAGCTATTGATTTATAGTGGGGGCAATGCCTGAAGATGCATTAATTGCTGCATGCCTTTGCTGAGCACCATTAGTGCCTCAGCCATAAGGAAGCACATTACATCCAGGCACTACTGCTTAATCAGCATACGCTGGACTGGAGAGGCATTACAGTGCTTTAGAGACCAGGGTCCTGTCTGTAGGGATTTCGGTCTGTCCAGTGCCTGGCCCTCTGCAGGTCGCTCTCTGCCAGGAGACAAGGACAGTGCTGGTGATGGTGCCCAGTTGTACAGGGAAGTGGGGGAATGCAAACTCCTGCTCTCTCCTTCAAACTGTGATCTCTGTATGATTTTTTCTAGGCCTGAGGTCACTTACCACATTGAGGAAAAAGGGACAACCCATTAGGACTCCAGACTTAAATGAAGCAGTGAAATTAGGGGGACATCATGGGGAAACTTTGCTGAGGGGAAAGAAAAACCTGCCTGCCCTCTGAGAGTCCCTACAGCTTCTGATTCAATTTTCCATGAGCCATGAGCTGGACACATCAGTAGTTTCATCCCAAGCCTCAGACCCAGAATATTTTAATTTCTTGGCTCTAGTAACTCAGAGCAGATTGAAACACAGGAGGGGAGATGTGGACAAAGCAGCTTTTGTTTATTTCTGGAAAGCTGCTCCATGAGTGCCCTAATACATCCTGTGTCTCAGACTGGGGATGCAACGCTGAGCAGCATTGAAGGTTTGTGAGTACAAATTTGTGAGCATTTGTGTCTCCAGAACCGCCTTTAATGAATGACTTCCAAATGCTCTGCACTTTCAGGTGGCTCAGAGCAATGGGTCAATGACTTCCTTCCTGTTCCTCACTCAACTAGAATTTGTTGGAGCTGCTCATGGACAAGCTCCCAGCTCACACACACACATTTCAGAGCCTGTGCAAAGCTTCTCTCTCTCTGGGTTCCCCTGTCAGAAAGTGCCTGATCTTCTGGCCTTTGCCATGAACACAAAAACTGAGCAGCAGAAACAGCTGAGTTAGAGAGCTCAGCTCCAGGAGGAAGGGTCCCAGAGGACTGTGCAGATTCGGGGCTTGGAGCCTTCACATTGCTGGCTTAGACTTCACAGCACTTCTCACAGAAGCACTGGGAAATTTGGAGGATGGGAAGAAGCAACTGGAGTGAAAAGCCACTTGGCCTGGAATAAATGCAGTGTGTAGAGTTACAGCTGCGTGCCTGGGTGCCCTGTCTGGTGCCAGCACAAGGGCACTGCTGGGAAGCAGATGCTACACTGGCATTAATTTGCAAAATCTTGTGGGAAGAGGCTGATTCACCAGGCCAGGACTTCCTACCAGGACTAAGGGCTTGGGCCCCCTGTAAACCCATCACTATGAATGCCTCATTTCTCAGTGGCTCTCACCATCTGGTAAGATGCTGGGAAAAGGAGGCGGAGAGGACACAGGAGTTACAATGCCCCAACACTGTATCCTATAACATGTCACAGACAGCACGTGCAGATGGGAGGAGCAGCATCCTTTCTGCTTGGTCTGCACTCCACCTGTGGATAACACAGGCCAGTTGGACATACAGGCATATCTCAAAGTCCCTGACCTTTCTTCACAGGGTCTTCTGGAACTTGGGCACAGCTTTGTTCTTACAAGAAATCTCTGAATTTCTCAAGCACAGTTTTTGGAGGCCAAATGCTGTAGGAAGTCAAGGTCAACTGTTTTTTCCAGACCAGCCATAATACAGTCAAGGACCACAGAAACCTCATGTCCTTGTCAAATATAACCTGTTTGGGTGATGCTCTGAGCCTGGTTACATTCTAACCAGCAACATGACCTGCCTCTCTCCTGTGTCCTCTCATCTAATAGACTGCTGGGAAGCCAGATCCAGGCAGCTGGCAGACCCTGGGCTCCCTGAAGCATGTCCAATTGGTCCAAACAGAGCAGCACACCCAACACCCACATGTTCCCTGGGACCTGCATGTTTCTCTGCCCATTTTGACATCTGCTGCACATTTTTTGGAGTGCTTAGAAGCACAGCATGGGCCAGATGTGTCTGGAGACTCCTGGTGTGGGCAGAGAAGTTACAGCCGGGTTCATGCATAATTAACACAGGCTCCTTCCAGCCTCCAGGCTATTATGATGTTTCATACCAGAGAGAGACCTTTAGTCTGCTGTTTTGGCAGAATTCATCTCTATAAATTAACCCACCCTACTCCCCACTCCCTGGATTGCAGGCATTTTAGAGCAAAGGTCTTAAAGCAGCAACACTGCTAACCTGCTGAGACTGGGGGATTAAAGTTGTTGGACAACATTGCAGGTGTCCTGCCAAGCAGCAGTTGGGCAGCAAATGAGCAAAGATATTCCATCAGCTGTGAGTAAATGGGAAATCCAGAGCTTTTGTCCATCCATCCATCCATCCATCCATCCATCCATCCATCCATCCATCCATCCATCCATCCACCCATCCTCCTGCTCTCCAGTTTGCCAGTCACCAAGACAGGAATCCTGGGCTTGGAGGGTTTAAATGCCTCCCTCCATGACAATACTTGTGTAAAGCCCAAGATTTTAAAAAGACCCTGAAGACACAGGGGTTTAGAAGCATGTGATATCACTGCCTGCACCCTGGTGTTGATACACAGTGGAGTAGGTGGTATCTGCCTCAATAGGGCTCCAAAGTGTATTTAATCTAAACAGTTTATAGTCACTTTGGCCTTTATAGTGACTCCTGAGCCACATCCACTCTGATGCTCTGATTTTAGCAAAGAGAAAATCTGTTTGAACCAACCTTCCCAACAACTGTCTGCAGTCTTGAGGAGTTCAACTCTGATTTACTGTTACATCTGACTCTTCCTGCACTGAGGGCTATTTCAGCTGCAAAGATCCCCAGTTATCCGGTGCTGGAGTTGGGATCTGGTCTCTGTTCTCCTCTGGCTCCGTTTAGTCCATGGTGATGATCTTTTATAAGTTGATGAGTGCTCTTACACGGCCTCTTCATCAGGACATTCACATCTGCAAGAATGGCTGGGCTTACAGGGTATTTGAACTTCAGCCTGAGATCCTGAGCTAAAAAGCTTGAGGCAAGCTAATTGATGTGTCCTGGTTGTCCCAGCCTGCTGAATCAGTTGTGTTGAGCATGAGCTTTGCTAGTCCCTGCTGAGCTTCAGCTGCAATGGGTGCAGTCACTGAAAGAGAGACTTCAGGGCCTGTGTGTTATATTGGGAATTTTCCAGGATGCCAGAGCTGTAGCCTAAGTCTTACCAGATGCTCTGGCACATGGAGGAGAGGGGTTTTCATCATTGCACATTTCCATTACATGACCCTACTGTGCCCTCCCTCCTCCTTGCTGCTTTTCTAGTATCTGAATAAGCCACAGCATCTGTAAGTGTACAGCAGGGAAGCTATGCCACAGCAGTGGCTTAATTTTGCTTGGTGAATTTATAAAAAAATAGCCATCCTCCAGAACATAATTCAGAAGGATGGCCAGGGTCTTGGGACAGCACCAAGGGGAGAGCCACACCTAAGCAGTGCTGCAAATGATCTTCTCCAACCTTCTAGGAAAAACCTCCTCTTGCTTGTGACCCTGGGTCTGAGAATTAAATTGCTGACTAGCACAGCTCAGGATGTTAATGAGGTGTATTAAGGGGACGTGTCAGATACAGCAATAAAAATAAACTGAACTGCCTGAGGCAGGCATGGAGGAGCTCTCAGGAGAGTGCAGGAAGGCTTTTCCAGCAAGTGAGACTTCTTTGCAAGCTGCTGCAGTAAGACATAGACATCTTCTGCAGAGACAGTGTCTGCCTTGGATACGCTCATGCTCGTGCTTGGGAACCTTTGTAGACTGCAGGTGCCAAAGAAAGGGAAATACAGATTAGGCATTAAATACTACAGTAATGACATTGCTCATCTGTGTTACATTAGCAGGTTTTCGCTTACAAGCCTCTAAGCAGAAGCACTGAAGCAAACAGGGAAACAGGTTTGCATCAAGTACAACTTGCAGGTTATGAAACAATGCAAGAGAACAAGTGACAATGCACTTGAAGGCACCAGTACCAGCTTGGACCCTGATTAAAGTCAGCACAAATGTCAGACCTGAGCTCCTAAGAAGTACTTTCTCAGGCATCTGGGTTGCAGAGCTTTGCAATTTGGGCAAAATGGGGAAACTCAGAGAAATTGGTCTGAGATAGTGTTTTGCACCTGCAGACATGGGTGGTGTGCCAAAGCACTTGGCCCAGGGGGGTAGTAGCAGAGGACAGACAGACAGCTCCAGGCAGCTTCTCCAGAATGGTTTGGAGGGTTGGAGCACTTTTCCAGTGCAGGTGGCAGACCATCACAGAGAGCTGCTTGGCGTGTTCTGAAGCCATTGTGAGTCTGGAGCTTACAAAGCTGATCCTATTATCCTGTAGGAGCCTTTAAAGCTTTTTGGTACCACCAAGTCCTTAGTTCTGCCCTGTTCAGCACTGGCAGAGCATCTGTAGAGCTTTCTACCTGCCTAAAGGTCATGTCGCTGACTGACAGCCTGGCTGAGCTGAGTTGTTAAAGGTGCACTTCATTGCAGCTCAGTGACTACCAGGAGCTGGAGTCATTATCAGCCGAGGGAAGAAGGGCTCAGCTTTAGGTCTCTCCCCACAAGGTGGGATTGCTTGACACTGTGATCTTAATAGATCTTGAACATTTGAGCTGGAGATTTGGAGAGAGGGGGCTGTATCTGCTGTCAGGCATTCAGACAAAGAGCTTTGGGGGTTTCAGATGTGGCAGTAAAGGGACTCCAGAGTTGCTGAGACCTCTCTTTGCAGCTCTAGTGGTGACCCAGGGATGATAGGGTCACCTGCCAAATCCCTGGTCTGATGGCCATAATGAGGGTGGAGAGGGCCTAGGAAGAGGGCTGGTTTTCTAAGGGCTGTTATGAAATCTGAAAGACACAGTGCTGTGATTGAGGTGAGCTCCTAAGGCTACCAGTGCAGGGACACATCAAGCCCAGCTCCTGCAGCTGAAATTCATCAGCACATTCCACCTCTGAACAGCTCTTGGACCTTTCTGTCTGAGTGCTCATGGGGGTAACAGGCTCTATCTTCTGTCTCACGCTAAGATGTTCCAGCTGATACGCTAAGATGTGTAGCAAAATGAAATTAAAAGATGAAAAATAATGACTCTAGTTATTAGTGTCTCAAGCTAGATGTGGAATGCTAAATTGCAGATCTCAGGGTTGCCAGAGAGAAAAAACAACATTTATTACTTCCTTTTTTTTTTTTTTTACTGGAAAATACTAAATTCTTCTGCAAGCTGGCTGTTTTCCCCAATGTTCAGCTTTGACCCATTTACCTCCTTGCCAGAAGGTAATCACACCCCAGTGCCACCTTCTGAACAGAGTCAGGACTGCTGCTGTGTGTCACTGTCACTTAGTGCCAGATGCAGGGGGAGAGCCTCTTACCCCCTGGCACAGCTGAGAGACTCCAGGCTCTTCATTATCACCACAGTGAACTTCCCAGCAGCCGCTGCCAGCTGAGCAGTGTCAGGCACTGTCCCTGCCAGTGTTTCAGCCTCTCTGTTCCCAGCCAAAGGGAGCAGGGTTTGAGGTTTTCACTCAGGTGTAACTCTTCTGTTCTCTGAGCCCCATCCCCTTTGACAGTGTATTTAGAGCTACACCTAAGCCTCCCTTTCTCTGCAAAGCCATGGTGTTGGTTGTACATGGCATCTAGTTGTAGAGAACAGTTCCTTCTTCTCTTCCCTTCATCTCTAATTGCTACCTTGGAAGGACCTGTTGCTACCAGAGGCCTTGCAGTGTGCCAGGCAGATGGTCAGGAGCCAGTCCATTACCTCCTCAAGAGAGAGAAATGATGCAGAATGATTTGGCTGGCACAGGCGCATGCGGGTCAGTGTGAGGGGCCTGCAGTAAAGCCTTTGCACGCAGCACCAGGCTGTGCTCCCAGCCCTCCCATTCCCTCTGAGCCAGTCATGGGCAGTGGAAGGGAAGATGAGGTCTGGGGAAAGCTGCAGCGGTGAAACTGCAACCCCACACACATAGCCAAGCTCCCTCCCCACCACATGAATTTAGTCCTGGAGGTCTGGGCTAATTGCATTACTTGCAAATTTGTGCTGCATTGGCCTCTGGTGCTGTTGAGAACAAAGCTGAAGAGCTGATGGGAGGATGGCAGAGCTGCTTATTCCACTCTCAGAAGCCAGATTTGTCATGGGTGCTGGGTGGCCTTTGCTCTGCTTTATGTCAGGAGAGGAGTTGCACAATTGTGACTCTCCTTTGGACTCCAGCATCCCTGCAGCATTGCGACTTCCAGGCTGTTCACTGTGTGACCTTCTCAGTGGCACAAAGAGGCCAGATCTGTGGCTGGATTTGGTGGAGGCATGGAGCAGGTCGGGCTGTGGCAGAGTGGGAATGGGCTGTTGAAAAGATTACTGTGTCCCCAGTGCTGTTTGCCCTTGGCTGGGGCAGCTGCTGGGGCAGATGGCAGGAAAGGGACTGGAGTAGTTGAGCTCAGGGAAGAGACTGGGTTTAGCTGAGCCCAGTCCTGCTTCAGTGGTGAATAAGCTCTCTGTCTGCTCAGCAGTTCTGTGGTCATTCCTGTGGCCAACTACCAAATAAGCTGGTACCACCCACCTCACTGATGCTGCACATCCATGGTAGACAATTTGAGAGCTGTCTGCCCTTGCAGGACGTAAGCCAAGGAGCAAGGCTGGCAGAGGCAGAGGAATCTCCTTCAGTTGCAACCCACAGACCTCAGCCTCCAGCTGAAGCTCTTGTTGGTTCTTCTCCAAATGCAGCCCTTTTCAGGAGAGTGCATTCGGTTCAGGGGTTTGGTCATCGGACTGGCAGCAGTGCCATGCGTGCCTGTACCAGCACAAGTCCCTTCTTGTCCTTCTCACCCTTCAGTCAGGCTTCAAAAGTCCTTGCAATAAACATTTCTAACTCCTGGCTGCCCTGGGCATTAAACAGGTATCCAGTACTTGAACTCCCTTCTTGCACTGCAGAAGGATGGGACAAGGCTTGCTGGGTGATCCTGCTGTCCTAGGATATGTTTGACAAACATGCAGGGCACTGAGATCTCACAAGACTGTCAGAATGAAGTCTGTCTTTGTTTATCCTCCTGTCAGTCCCATGTGATTTCAAGGGTATGTATCTCACAGCTAGATGTAGCCTATATACTTCAGTGCCAGGAGAGACTGTCGCTTCTCAGCCCATTTACACACTTGATTTTTGATTTGCAGGAGATGCTATGGACCACGTCCCCAAGTCTTGTTAAAGACACCAATTTCTGCTCTTGGTTTTATAGGACAGTTTTCTCAGCAGTGTAAATCTGAGTGGGGAGGTTTTATGCTGGGTGACAGAGAGGAGTCCAGGCTTAGAATATTTATAACGTAACTTATACAAAGCTATTTGATAAAGTGAATGGATTTGGAGGAGTTATTTCTATTTTTTTTCTTTGTCTGAGGAAGAAGCATTGATGTATACCTTGGAACACAGCCTGAATATGTCATCATCTAAAGGCAGGGTGTCCTGACCATAACAACTTGTGTTGTTTGTAGCAAGTTCTGTGGGATGTGCATTGCCACTGTGAGATCCTACCTAGGGCTGTGATCATGTCAGACCTCACAAAGTGGCATGGAGCCAGCTCATGTGAGGCCTTCAAAAGAAAGCTTGGTTCTTTGAGATACTTACTCTTATGGTACTGGGATGCCCTGGCTGAGGATGTTGTCTGGCCTGTATTTGAGAGAGCAAATAAACTGGTTTGTGATGGCCATGACAGATCTACTGTCGTGGGGATGTTATTTTTGGTGTCTTGGCCTCATCCATCCTGCCTTGCTCAGGTCGCTGTGCTTTCCTGGTGAGATGCAGGATTCCTTTGCATTGCCTCTTCGGCAGTGCTGTCAAGAAACCCAAGGCCATGCACTATTGAACAACTGCTGTGCTCCATCCCAGATGTGGACAGAGTAAAAGCACCTATGCCCATGGATGCTCTTTGAGATCTCCAAAGCCACCACAATGGTGTAAAACAGTGATGTGCTCCAAGTAACTAATCTCTTCTCTTTTGTCCTTCCTCCTTCCCTCTTGTCCCCTCCCTGGACAGTGGCAGGCCATCTCTCTGACAGTCATTGAGAAGGTTCAGATAGCAGCGGCCATCCTGGGTTCCCTCTTCCTCATCGCCAGTATCTCGTGGCTCATCTGGTCGACCTTCAGTCCTTCAGCCAAGTGGCAGCGCCAGGACCTGCTCTTCCAGATCTGCTATGGAATGTACGGCTTCATGGACATTGTCTGTATAGGTGGGTGATCGTGTCTCACACCGCGGCCACGGCCGCCCGCTCACTCAGCTCTGGAGAGGATTGGGAGATGGCGTGGAGAGCCAGCCATACAGTTTAGCTTGGGTTGAGTGTCCACAGCTTTTCCTCCTCTCTGCTTTTATGGCCCATTTTTCACTGTTCTCTCAGCTCATCTGGGTGGCCCCAGAGTGTTTCCTTGGCTGGGGTAGCAGAGGGACCTGCAAAAATGCCAGAGAGAAACAGATGTCTCTTCAGAGCAAGAAGTGGGTGGGGAGGTCTGGGGGAGGCTGGGGAGCATCAGGCTTTAGAGAAACTCCTTTCCTCCTGGAATAGCCAATTTAGGGACTGCCCCACACTGGGTGTGGCAGGGTCTCTCCACATACAGCTCCTTGGCTCTCCGGCCCAGTCCCTCTGCCAGGCAGGAGTGGCTTCTCCTTCTCTGGCCCACCTTGCAGCTGCAAGTCCCAACCAGGTCATGGGCCAGCCTGGGGTCCTTGTCAGTTTTCTGGTACAGAGCTGCTCTTGGAGGATGCAACTGTCTCACTCACACTGCACAAGCCTGGAGAGCACAGCAGCTGCTGGCAGCCTGACCCCAGTAGAGTCTCTCTAGCACCAGTGAAGGTCTGCAGGATGGAGGGTCATAGCTGCCAATATCTGCAGGAGCTTCTGAAACACTCTGGTGAGCACCAGCCACCTCCAAATGTACCCCTGAGCAGTGTCCACCCAAGCAGTGGTCGTGAGATAACTTGTCAGTTCAAGTGACCCTGACAGGAAGTAAAAAGGAGCTCTTCATGTCTGGGTCCTGCCATCACTGTTATAAAGTTAGAAGAAGCCCTCCCAAACTCAATCAGGAAAGACAGTCTTCTTGACTTGGTAGATATGTGTATGTGTGGACAGAGCCATTCCAGAGGGAAGAACAGCCCCCATTCCAGCCCTCAGGAGACGCAAGACAGAGCAGCAAGTGGTGGAATTTGGGTGCAGAAGTAAAACAAACCCAGTGGAAGGGTCAGAATGCTGGACTGCACATCCTGGTATCCAGGTACAAATGGCTCTTGGCCTCAGCAGCCTTCCAGCACAGAACTTAGGCCTGCCAGGACTGAGGACAGTTGCTGTCACTGTTGCTACCACTATGCAAGCAATGAGATGTGAGCTTGGTCTGTAGAGATCATCTTGTTCCTTCATGGGATGCTGGTGGAGCTACCACATCTCCCCACGATCAAAGTGTGGCAAAGAGGGTTAAAGAGAGATGGGCAGCACCCATATATTGGCACGATAGGCACAATAGGCAATGTCCTCTTGCTGGAGGAATTGAAAGTGGAAAAGAAATTTCCCTATTCACGTGTGGTGTGCACATGTGTCGCCTTGTTGGCAGAGGACAGAAGTGGAGAGCTCTGGCCTGGGCGGACATCAGTAACATGATTAACTGGCTTTGATAAAGCTTCAAGAGCTGAGGAGAACTGATTAACTCATCTGTTAATAGGAGCTAAATCTTCCCACATAGCAGAGAACAAATCATGCCAGCCTTGAACTGAAGGGGAGCTGGGCAGATCAGATTTTAAGTTCTTTTTTTTTGTGGGTTTTTTTTGTGTGTTTGTTTGGTTTTGTTAATTTTTCTAAGGATTTGGCCTCTATTTCTCTTTTCCACCTTCTCTGAAGGAAAAATAAGTTTATTTGCATCTCCACTGATGTCAGCATTAAGCATAATGCCCTAAGCTGGAAGCTTTGATTTTTTTTTTTTCCCCAGCCAAAAAACAAGCAGACATCCCATTCCCAGGAACATTTCAGTCGTGATTTGGGGCATCCCCTTGTTTCATGTTCCTCCCTGCACAGCTGGCAGTCCTGGGGTGCCAGGCATGCTGGCTTTCCCACAAACTCAAAAGCCAGTGGGAAGCATTACAGATGCAGTGAGTTAACATGTCTGTACGTGGGTTCTCTTGCCCAGCACTCAGCAACTACCCAGAGCTGGCTCCACTTGGGCTGTGTGCAGCACGTCTGCCTGTGCTGCCAGGCAGCCCACCCATGCTCATCCAGGAGAGGGGATGTTCTGGAGCATGTGAGCTCTGTCTCCATTCCTGTAGAAAAGCTCATATGTGCATGCTGCCAGCCCTCTGCCCCTGCCATCCTGTGGTGTAAAACTTGATTGTTTAGTGCATTTTTGCTCTTTGCAATCCCAGCTGTTGCTACTGCTGCTGCTCCCAGCTCAGAAGTGGAGAGGAAATGAGCTCTGAGCAGTATTAGCTGAGAGAGTGTTCACTTTCCTCACCACCTCCTCCTCCTCTGCCCAGTTCAAACTCAGTGACAAATGAGACCTTCAGCAGGAGCTGTGACTCTCTGGCTGTTGATGTGGTCATCTCTCTTTTCTGAGTGACTTCTCAGCCCTGCAGATTTCAGGGGACTGCACTGGCACTAGCCAAAAGGCTGGTCTGTCCCCACTGGGAGGCAAGGCCAGGTCAGGCCAGGAGACAGGACTGATCAAAGGCAATTCTTTCCTATGAACACAAGCTGAGAGTGTTGGGATTGTTCAGCCTGGAGAAGAGAAAGGTCTGGGGATACAGCTCTCCAGTACATGAAGGGGCCTACAAGAGAGCTGGAGAGGGACTTAGGGCAAGGGCATGCACTGATGGGAAATGGGTCATGGCTTTAATTTGAAAGAGAGTAGGGTTAGATACTAGCAAGAAATACTTTACTCTGAGGGTGGTGAGGCACTGGAGCAGAGAAGTTGTGGGTGCCCAATCCCTGGAAGTGTTCAAGGCCACCCTGGGCAGGGCTCTGAGCATCCTGGAGTAGTGTGAGGTGTCCCTGCTGAAGGCAGGTAGGTTGGAACAAGATGATCTTTAAGGTCCCTTCCAACCCAACCCATTCTATGACCACTGCAACTGAGGTGAATTCCTCATTCATTATAAGTTTGTGCAACTGTGTTGGATGCAGCAATGTCTCCCTAGAAGGCTTGCAGTGAGTTCTTCACTGTGGAACAGCTTTTGTCCCTCTCTTCATCCTTCTTCCAAACCTTGCTCCCTCATGCAGGGTCTTTTGATCACAAATGGTCAAAGGCACCTCTGGAGATTAAAAGTTCTGCTCCTGACTGCCAGCATGGCCCAAAGCCTCTTGTTATGCATCCCTGGGTTTTAGTTCCACTTCTGCAAGTTCAGGATAAAACCTCTCATGGATAATTACTGTGGCAATGGATCTTGAAATACTGAAGTGTTGTCTATGCAATTCAGCCTCCTCCTCTGTGGTAGAGCCCTTTTCTTCTTTTGTTTCCAAGCTTGTATGTGGGTAGGAAAGATTTAAGAATGAAATTTAAGAAATGCTCAGTTGTGGGGAAAGGGCAGGACATTAGGTGCGCTGAGTTCTACCACACTTGTTTTTTCCAGCTAATGTAAGATGCTGTCTGTACATTTTTTTGTAACAGGCTGGGCAGCCTTAGCTAGCAGAATGTAATACCATAGGTCCTATAGTAATTGTATGAATTTCAGTTCTTTCTTCCTCCAGCTTGACCCCCAAGTTTTTCTTTCACTAGCAGAGGAGCAGAGGTTTGAAAGACAAGGTACTTACTGAAGAGCAGATGTGCTGAAACAGAGCTCCTCTGTAGTTCCTGCCAGTTTGCATTTTAGTTGTACTTGGATGTCTCACATCCACTGGGTAGCCAGTGACTCCTGTCCAGAAGGCCAGTTTATGCACCCTGTCACTGGAGGTGCTCAGCAGGACACTTCCTCTGGCACTGTGGAGTCTCAAAGCTGGAGAAGTCACCAACTCTGCAGAGGTGTGACTAAAATCAGACAGGCAGTCAGCAACTGCCCAGCTGTTTTGTGTGATCTCCTCTCTACCAAGTTAGTAGGGGATTTAGGTAGCAATTTGCCAAGATAGAGATATCTGTGGCAATTTGCATGGACAATCCCATGGCAGCATTGATCTTTCCAGTGTGGAGTCAGAGGTGAGGCCATGAGTGCTTCCTTGCACGTACAGCTCTCTCAGCACAGACCAGGTGGTTGTTGTTATCCTCATTTGTTCTGAAATGGTCAGATCATCTCCAAGCTGAACTCTCAAAATATGTCTGTTTACTCAGAGACTATTGATCCATGGAACAAAATCCAGTCTGGATTTGACCCTCAGTCACTAACCTTCAGTAATATACTAGTTTTCTTTGGACTTTTCTAGATCGTAGCATGCCCCACAAAAACAGTTGGAAGGGACAGGAACCATTATCTACCTCTTCACCCATGGTGAAAACAAAAGCCACAGCCAAAGTAAAACCAGTCTGCTCCTCATGACCAATGGGACAGATGGTATGGCTCTAAGCACCAGAAGCTATGTCCATCTGGGCAAGATGTGCAAGATAGCCTTTCAGGACTGTTCTCCCCCTTGGTCTCAGACATCTAAAAGGAGGGCAAGAAGAACTGGGAAAGATTGCTTGGGATTTATGAGAACCTCCAGTACTGGATTTTTTTTAAAGAACCTGTTAGAAAACATATGTCAAGAACAGGTTGTAGAGAGATGATCCCAGTTTGTGAAGGAGGAACAAATTAAATGCATCTTGATATCCAGCCAGCCTCAATGTCTTTGATTCTAATCTCTCTTTCATCTGTGCTATCTCTGGTCATGTCTGTAGGACAGATATGAGAGTTGGATTAAAATAGAAACTGGTGATGGTGCCAGCATAGGTATTGCTCTGCTATGAAAGCATCTACAACACAGATATCTGAGATCAGGAATCAGGAAGGGAATGAGGAATGAGATGGGGACTGTTCATTTGATTACCTGCTCTCTCCATGGTCCATGAGAGGTAAATCCAGGAACCTGGCATAGCGAGAGATTAGCAGAAATGCAGTGATCGAAATGCACAGATAAATGGAATGAGCCTTCACAGGCCTCAGTTACTGAGTAGAGACAGTGGCAGCTTAGAGCTGGGCTGTTTATCTTGAGAGATACCTGCCTGTGAATTAAATGACAGTCCTTAGTGGGGAGAGGAGGGGTTTGCCTCTCTCTGTCAAGGTGCAATTAGGGGAAGTCGACATTTGTAGAATAAGGTGTCATTTAGGGTCAGGAGGACAGGAAAGCATCTCCTGTTAAACAAGGAGGAACTGTGCCAGCTAATGAGAGCATGTCACAGAGTAGGCTCAGGCATCCCCAGATGGGCTCTGAGGGAGAAGCATGTCCCAGGAGGGCCATTAGCAGGCTGTGTGCTCAGGGCTGGGGCGATATGGTTTGTGTGTGCTGGCCTGCTTGGGATCACACAGGGGTATCCCTGACGTTGGCGTGCTGAGGGGTTATCCCCTGCAATGCAAAATTGTATTGTATTAAATGTATTTAATCTGATCTGCCTCTCCTTGGATCACTGACTGATGGGCACTTCTGCTTTGTCCCTGCTCCCTGGCTCACTCCACCTTAGTGCTGACAGCAGTGCACTTCTGCAAGCACTAAATCCTCGTGCTCTTTGAAGCTTCTCCCGCTCTTTCCCCGGCTGGTCCCTTTGCTTTCAAAACTGCACTGCAGCTCAGCAGCACAAGATAGGCAGAGGACCATTCATCCAGCCGACGATTCTTGTTGGCACACCACGGCAATCCATTACAGATCAGGAAATGTCTGCCTGCTGTTTTTAATCCCAGCTGCCAGAAAGAATAATCAAAAGCATCCAGTACGTCTGACAGCATCTCAGCACAACCATAGGTAATAACATAAGAAATCAATAGCCAATTAAAACTGATCCACAGCATTTGATCTTTCATAGTGCAGTGGGAACAGTAATTAATGGAGCTTCCTTGAAACAGTGACAATTCAAGCTTCCTGCCAAGACTGATGGGGTTTTGTTTTAAATGAGCTTTGCTTTCTAGAGGAAATGCTGGGCTGAGGTAGCCTTGGGGTGTTATCCAGCCAGGTCACTTGGGCCCTCAGCATTCAAAGGATTTAGGAGTCAAAGTCACAACGAAATAAAAAGAAACTGAGAAATGAGGTGTCTTCAGGGTCTTGGTCTTTGTCTGTATCAATCCCATGCTCAAAAGGCAAGCAGATGTTTTCATTCAGGTCTACACAGTCCCCCAAGGTACAAAGCTGGAAGAATTGCTACTGCGGTAGGGGATCAGTTTTGAGGAAGCACCAAACCTGCATGTTGGCTTGATGACACCCTAAAGGCAGAGCACAAGGCAGAGAAGTTCAGCAAATGTCTTTGGAGGAGAGACCTGACAGCAGCCCACACAGCAAATGTATGTGGCTTTGGCATACCTGGAAGAGATCTGTTAGAATATACAGACATCTTTTGTGCCTTTCAGTTTGATGCAATGCTTGCCTGCTCTTCGTGGACTTCTTACCCAATTTGCATGTAAACTGGAGCTATCAGGAGCTAATTGGAGTGGCCAGATCCAGATCCTATCTTCAGAGCAGGCAGCTGGGATAAAGCTAGGCAGCAAAGTTACCTTTTCTTTACCATGCATCTCGGTTCAGGCACATTCACCCACAGTGTGCATGCTTTAAAAACCACTGAGCAAATCATTGATTTATCAGCTGTACAGAGGCTGTGTAGACAGGAACAGTCCCTACAGGGTGTGTTATGGGGCTCTTGATCCAGCTGGGCAGGGTCCCTCCTGGGGAGCAATCACTGTAGGCCCTGTAGCTGGGCCAGCTCAGGAGAAGCAACGTTGCAAAGCTGATCTGACCACTGACTCCTTGGCTCTTATCCAGGAACAGCGGATGCTCAGCAAAATCGAGGCAAGCCACCCCTCTACCCCTGAAAGAAGGGACCTATTTTTATCCACTGTTGCATTGATTGTTCCATAAGAGAGCAGAGGGCAAGCTGGCACGTGTGCATTGTGTGCTCCAGCAGTGGGCAGGGCTGCAGGGGCTCCATGTGCCCACAGGATTCCAGCAGAGCTCCAGTCACTCTCCACAAAGCCAGCACATCGCTGCTGAGCAAAGAGACACAGCTTTGGACCTGGCTCTGAACCCTCTCCCTCTTTGCAGGGCATCCTGGGTTTTAGTTCCACCTTCCAGCACGATCTGAGCAGCACCTGGGCTTTCACACATGTGCATTCAGCTCCACTCTCCTTCCCCACATCCATCTCCAGCAGGGTCCCACTGTTGCAACAGGGCTCCAGAGATGTATTTTATCGTGAATAACCATATGGTGCTCTCTGCTCCAGTGGATCAATGTGTTTAGCATTTAATGAGGGCAGCATAATTAACATTTTTGAGGGAAAAAAGAAATTCTTTTGCCTTTTGAACTGCATCTTGTGCTTTCAAGTGTGATACATTACAATCAGAATGGTGCTTTCCTGTCACTAAACTCCTTGACAAAATCAAGTGCCTGGTGTTCCTGGTTTAAGCTTCCATACGTGGGCAGAGGCAGGAGCACTCACCTGCCTGTCACAACCTCTATACTATGGCAGGAAATTCCCTTATAGGCAGCTGGTAGGATCTCCCATGCCAGCTGCACAAATTGTGCTATCTAGTAAGGGATGAAAAAGTCCTCAGTTCTGTGCCAGGCTGTGTTTTTCCAACTGCCTTCTGTCCTGTCGCTCCTCCTACTACAGCCTGCATCCTCACAGACACATCACTCCTGGAGGTGGAAGCTGTGGTCCATGGCAGGCTGTTGTGGCTGTAGTAAGAGAATTCAACTCCATCGTCAAAGATGAGACCATGTCAGCCCCATGCATAGTGGATGTGGCTGCTTCTGTTGTATCCCCAGCTCAGTGGGGAGCCAGAAGCAGAGGTAAGAAGAGATTAATATGAAGCCACATTAATCAAGCTCTGGGATCACCTCTTAGAGACTGATTGACAATGGCTACCTACCAGTTGAATCACCTTTCAACCCAGATACAACAGGCTGTAATGAAGAATATTGCAAACAGGCCCATGGGCTAATTTGTTAAACTTAATTCTTCCTGAAAGTTACTCCCTGAAGCAATGCTTTTCTTCCTGCCCCAAGACCCACGAATGACAGCCACAACCTGAGCACCTCTGCCCCATGGCAGGGCTGGATCCACAGTATCCATACTATGCCAGGTGGGACAATTCACTCTGCTCAGCCACGGCACATCAAGAACTGTGTTCTTCACGGCTCTTTTCCAGACCTTTGCTGCAGGTTTAGCCATGCTCAGCTCCTTTCACTGCTGTCATACTTGTGAGCTCAGCACTGGCAGATCCCAAAGGTGCAGGTAAACCCTTACCTGCCCCTCAGCCTCTATCAGCATTCACTCATCTGGATATTGCAGCCATAAATAAACCCTCTGTATATGCAGAGAAGCAAGGAACACGTTTTGCCTTCCTAGAGATCCTAGCTAGTAACAGATCAGAAATAACAGACCCTTGTCCTCTTGGCTTCTACCACCTTCATTAATTTTGAGTAGTGCCACTGTGGGATAGGTGAAGACCTTTGCAGGGGAGAAGGTGGGGTGAGACCTGTGGGGACATCATCAGGGAGCAGAGAGAGGCTGCAGCACCTAAGGTAGAAGACTCTTGGAAATCTTACAGAAATCCTAGATTTGCAATGAAAGATTTTTTTATTTTTCTCATGGCTGTGGAGAACAAAGCAGCACAGGACGTGGCTGCACTATGGTGTGTCCCAGGAGCACATTTGTCCCAACAGAAGACTGGCCAAATTGCACCATGAACACCTTCTGCCTCACATCTTTGGGATGACTTCTGCATGTTGAAGGGGAAAGATGCCCACATCTCACTCCAGTGAGGCAGTAGAAGCAATCACAATGCACATGCCAACGTGTGACATCAGAGGCATCTCAGGTCATGTGCCCTAAATTACCCTGGGGGATGGCAAGAGGGATCTGTACTCACCTTTGTGTCTCTCCTAATTGGTTGGTATTTCTCTTAGTGAAAGAGCACTTAGGTGGCTGGAATAGTCTGGAGGAATAGGGCTCAGACAGGACCTGCATCCCTTAGAAAATGAAAAAATTGTGAAACTATTCTCATTTTTCCTTACAGAATTTCATTTGCTAATAAAAGCAGAGAGGGAGGCATTAGTTCTACTTTCAATAAGCAAATGTCATGTTTTGATCATTCTTGAACAAAGCATTTTGCTTTAACATTTAGAGATGACTGCTCATGCCGAGTATTTCAAATTCACTGTCAGAATTTGGAATACAACATTTAAAAAAAATTCAATTCCAAATGAAACATTTTAACCTGTCTGCAAATACACGAGTGTTCTTCCATTCTGGGGAACGACGTGACTTTTTCAGTTCTCACTCCAAGCAAATGTGAAGGCAGATTCCCAAGCCCTGCACAGTACAAGCCCTGTCCAGCTTTCCTTCTAAAGGAATGTCCCTGGAATGTCTGAGGATCAGCATGACTGCACGGGCAGTGCTTTGGTCAGAGTAATGTTAGCTATGGCATAGGAAGGGTCAGGACCCAGACCTGGAGGAATGGTTTCCATCGTGCAAACAGAATGAAGTGGAAGCCACATGCTTTTTCTCTCCTCACCATGAGTATCCAGCTCCAGGGACTTCTGTAGGGAATGTCTGGGAATCTGAAGGTGGGAAAGACCCATAAAATCACCTAGAGACCAGTGCTCTGCTCAACTTGGCTTGAAATTATTATTTACTCCCTTCTTTTAAAGACCTTGCAGTATCTGTCATGCACACAGGGAGTGTCTTTCACCTCTTGAACAAAGCCTTTTCAAGATGTGGGGTGTTGTTGATATATCTGTTTTAAATTTGGAGAAAAAAAGGTTCCAAGAGGATCTACCCAGTCCTAGCTGCAAAGCAAGGAGAGGAAACTTTAAGAGAGCAAGAGGGTATATGAGTGCTGCCTCCAAGCTCTATCCCTCCTGCCTTGGCACAGTTATGGGTAGACACACAAGTGGGGAATGGTGTTGGAGAGGCATGATTCATAAGCAGGGGGTTGTTCTGTTGGTGGAGCTCCCATCTCTATTTATTTACTTGCTTTTTCCAAGAAGAGTCTCATTTATTACTGCCTGCATAACTACAGACTACCCTTAAATCCTCTGCTTTATCATGTCCTGTGAATTACATACCACAGGAGTAACAAGAGCCCTTTAGGGCACAACATTCATTTTGCTGTAGCTGTCCACAGCCAGCTGAGTTTATATGAGTACTTTGGTTTATGCTTTATCTATTGCCTGAGTAAGGATTTCTTTGGGTATCATTTTACCTATTTTCACTGTTACTTCTTGTTTTGGTTTAGGGTGCTTTTATCACTGTTTTGAGGCAAGGGGTAAAAAAGTACTGGTCTGGGCAGTGCAGGAGGAGGAAGTTGTGGTGGTTGGTAGCTTGTATATTTACAGCTGGAAGTACTGTGGCATCTCCAGGGCCATGGTGTTGCTGTGTGCAACTCCAGCAGTCAGCCCAGCTCCTCTGTCACATCTCTGCAGGACAGCTGGTGTTATTTCCCATTGCAAACAAACCCTGTGGGAGTGCTGAACGAAATGAAATTTCATTTCCATTGGACACCTCTTCTCAGCTCCTTAATTTTGCCAGTGTTTCCTCATTTTGGGTCTTATCAGCTTGGCCATACAGGGCCCAGCCCATGGAGAACATGGCTGAGCAGGGCTGCCCTGGGATGGAGGTAGCACCTCACAGAGAAGATGCATTAATTTGCAGCCATAAAAGCTCCCCAAATGCTCTTACAACACCCTGCCCCCAGCTCCCATTTGCTGCACAAGCCCCATGACAGGCAGTCCTACCTGTAAACTCAATTCATCCTGCTGGATAAAGCCTTCCTCCTCTCACAGCTACAAATGCCATGTCTGTGGGGTGGACAGCTCCTGCTCCCAAGAGGAACCTGTGGCATCCTGTGCACACAGGAATCACTGCTGCATACTTGTGTTACATGAACTCATGACATGCTGCAGTGTCACAATCTGGAAATTGTTTCTTGCCATGTAGCTCAGCTGCATCCTGCAAAATCACAGTGCTTCCTGTGGGAGGGAGGCTGCCAGCTGCAGCACTACCAGGCACTCCCAGCCATAATAAAAGAGCTGCCTCCTCTCCCCAGCCCCCCACACTGCCCCAGGATCACTCACCTGGTGGAGCAGCAGCTGTGGGGACTCTCTGAGGTGCCAGCACACTGGCTCTTGCTGACTCTGGGAGTGGGTGTTAGCAGCTGCAGAGAGCTTGGGACGCAGCATAATGACCTGCCCAGATAGGATCTGCTGCTCCCGTGGCTCTGCTAGATGGAGTAGGGGAAGCAGGGAAGGAGAAGGGCTCTCACTGCACTTTTTGGCGTAGGGAAGGTCCTGGCCCAGCAGGAGCTGAGGAAGCTCTGAGGCACAACCACCTGAAAGAGGAGAAAGGAGCTGCAATAAACACAAGGTTTTCTGTTAGTCAGCAGTTGAAGGTTATGGACCAGCTCGTTTTTGCTGTAGTGACCCAAAATGGAAGAGTCCAAACCTCCATAAAATACTTCCTCAAGACTGGGAACAGCTTCTCTGTGTACGCTGGTGGGAGCTCTTCCCTGGCCATGGAGGTATCAACCTCTGAAGGGCTCAATTTCAGTTTTGCTCGAGTAAAGGCCCTGTGGCCCAGGAAATCCAAGCATGGCATCCCACTGCTGGGAAAGCCATGTGACAGTGAAACCTCACTACAGTGAACGCACTGTTTTGTCTTCGCCAGATCCATGGGTTCCATGATGGCCATGTCATCCAGTGATAATAGCACTCAACAGAGTCCAGCCATGCAGACATCCCAGTTCTGCTGAGCCAAAACACAGCTCAGATTCATACATAATCAGTTCTTTAGACATTAAAAAAAAATGTGCATTGAGAATGATTGATAAGAAAATGCCTGATTATAATCAGCTAATTATTTTTCCATATGTTAAGCATTCACTGAAGCTCTAATCATTATGAATACATTTTCAATTTATCTTGTTAAATGCTGGCAATTGCTAAGTTTGCACACCCTCCTAGTACAGTTCCAGCATTATTCAGAGCAGACCTTTGCTAGAAGACTTGTGGACTAGAGAAATCCTGATCAGTGGTCCAGTGTCTTGCAGCTTCCAGAAATGTCTAAAAGACAGCACCATATGTTCCAGGATAACCATTATGAACTACTCCTGTGTGCATGGTAGACTGCTCAGCTCTTGAAACATTCTGGGGACAAAAATTATATTTTGGAGAGTGGAGATGACAGTTATGAAGGAAACTATACTTCCTTTTCGATTTCCCCAGAAAGCAAAGACTCCCTGAAAATTTGAATGTATCAGTATTTTGTATGGGAAGCAACTGTTTAATGAAATCATTCCAGAACTGAAGAAAAGTAAGATGTGAGGATAATGGACTCCAGAAAAGCAGCGGCAGCAGCCCCAGGGGAGCAGAGCAGCGAGTGTCTCTTGGGAAGAGAATCTGAAGGATAAAAGAGCTGTGAACAGCTCACAGCTGCCAAAAGGGATGATACTAAAGGCACAGCAGCAAACTGTGCCTGTGCTGGGGGAAGCTCAGAAGCGTGGGAAGAGAGCACAGAGGCTGCATCAGGAACTCTTTGAGGACGCAAAATCAGAAGCTGCAATCACACAAAAGGCAGAAAGAATAACCTTCAGCTAATGAAAAGTCTCTAGAAATCACACAGGCATGGGGAGCTGTCAGAGTTGAGCCCCAAGATGACCATCCAGAGATTTAAAGGGCAAAAAGAACTGGGTCCATAAGCATACATGAAGAAGAACAAGGCAAGCCTAGTAGCTCAAAACGTATTTGATAACAAAGGGCCAAATAGTTAAATGTTGCCTTTGTTTCATTCCTCAAAACTTAACTAAAATAATTTTAATGAGGAGAAAGGAGCCCAGGGCAGAATCAGAAAAGAACAGCCTCAAAAACATTCAAATGAGTTAGCTCTGTCCTTGTCAGCATGTCCTAATGAACTTCAGAGGAAGCTGCAGGAACAGTGGCTGACCCATGAGCATTTCATCATCAGGAAGTTGAGGAGGATGCAGGAGGTGCCAGACAGCTGGGGAAATGCAAGCAGAGTACCTAGCTTTAAATATAATCTCTATTGGATAATGAAGGTAGGCACTGAGGATCAAGGAAATGAAGGGCAAATCAGCTTAACTGATTCATAGAAAGATACTGAATATTTTTTAGCTAACCAATTGATGAGCACAGGAGTATAACCAGATGTAATCTGGAACGGTAATTGTACTAGTGGCTAAGGAGGAGGCCGTTAGTTTAATATGCTGTGACTTGGGCAATGCTCTTGGTGCTTTGCCTTTAGATTCTCCTACCAGAGAAGCATGCTCTAGATTAAATAACTATAATGCCGGTGTACAGCCAATGGAGAAACTGCTTTCTCAGTAGTTCTCAATGGTATGCTGTAAACTGGAAACACATTTCAAGTAAAGAGTCTTTTGGACTCTGCTCTCTTCAATATTTTTATTAATTACTTAGATAATTAAATAGGATGTGCTGTTATAAAATTCACAGATGACACCAAGCTTGGAAAGGCTGCAAGCACTTTGGAGGATCAGATCAGCATTTGAAATTTGAAATTATCTTGGCAAATTGGAGGAATCAACAAGATGTAATTGAATAAAGAGAAGTACAAAGCATTACCCTTAGGAATGAGAAATCAGAGTCCCAAACACAAGCTGGACCAGACACTCACACTGCTGAAGACAGTGATATACCAGTTTATTTCATCAGGGAATCAAAAGGCAGGTGGGGTGTTACACTGCTGATTCTGCCTCTCTCTGCTCTGGGAACTGCACCCTGCTGGGGAGTTCACTTGCAGAAAAAGGGGGATGAAATGAAGAGGTTCTGGAGATGATGAACAGAATTGAGAAGGAAATCACCTCATTCCCAGCCTGGTCAGCTCCCAGGTTCACAGCTCTCCTCCAAATCAGCCCAAGTGCAGAGTCACATTGATGCCATGACATTGTTTACAAAACTCCTCTCCTGGCCCTTGGTTCACCCTCTTCCCCATTTCCTGAAGAGCAGAGCTCTGCAGCCTTGAGTATCAGCCACAGCAGCACCTAAGTATGCCAGGCTGTTCAGAGAACTTGTCATATTCAGCTGGAGCTGACCTGGGCACAGCTGGTGAGGGATGCCAGATACTATATATCCCTTTCCAAGCCTGTATTTCCTGGAACAGATCCTTCTGGCTCTCTTTCCCTGATTTATCATCAGCCACTTTCCTGTCCTTAGGTCAAGATAAAAGGCAAATAAGGATGGAGCAAATAGGATAAGATTAAGGCAAAAAGATAAGTGAGGGCTGAGCTGGTGGAGCTTTGGAAACAAAAGTGCAGAAATTTTAGATTGTCACAAAAGATTAAAGGTTAAAGATTTATTAAAATTATTAAAATAAAGATTATCTTTAATAAAAGATTAATTCACAGAAAGGGAGAGAAGGGTTTGTGTATGCAATGATGTCAATAGAGAGAAAGCTTGGCAAATAAAGTGTTATCTCCCAGAAAGCTGGGTTTACCTTGGCCTGAGTCACGACTGCTGTGGAGGCAACCATTCAGCTTTGATCACAGCTGCCATAATCTTCCCCTGACACCCAATAATGAAAGCAACAGAAACAGGCTGAAGCATGGCAGCTGTCTGGCTGAGATGAAATTGCATTTGAAAAGGAAAACAAAAAGGCAGAGTCCTGCTGAAGGTGGAAACAAGAGGTCACAGGACAAGGCCTTTTTGAGAAGGTAACTGGCTGGAATGGACTGATTTTTCCTCCTGTAGATAGTATGCATGTCAGTGCAGGGGTGATGTGCCACCCACTGTCAGCAGAAGCCCTGTTTTGGTGGTTTTCTTTACTGGCAAACAGGTGAAACCATTCCTGCCCCAAAAAATCTACCTGCATTTTTCAAGAAAATGCATGGCAAGTGTTGGAATAAGAGGAAGGTTAATTATAGGCTGAAAGTTCTGGGGAAAATATCACTTGGTGGCAGAGGCTGACCTTGTTCAGGAGTTCACTGCATGTCATTCCAGGGAAACTGCTGCTCCAAAGTTACTTTAAATTGGAGGCTCACAACACCCTGGGTTAATATCACAGGATGGTGGCACATCAAGTGATCCCCACTTCCCCATCTAGAGACACAAACACAATTCCCTTGTTACATCTGCCAGTGTTCTTCCAGCAGTCCTTCTGGCCCTTGGGCTGAGGACCTTTCTCTTGATCAGCTTTCTTACAAGCCCACTGACCCAAAGCACCTCTGTCTCATCTAATCCCAAGAGAGTCCAGCTTTCAACAATTTTCAGATCAAGGAATTTCATCCAATGCTGGTCCAGCCAGGTCTCTACATGAGAAAATGGGAATGAGAGCAGCACATCATGAGTGCCCACATTCCATGGGAGTTTCACTTCACCAGCACTACAAACTAGGGATTTCATGAAGCAGGCAACAATCTGGACTAACAAGTTTTGTGTACAACTCACAGAAATTTTCCTTCTGAAGAGGCTGGTTTTCACAGAGGATCCACTGAGAACAGATTTTGTGAAGCAGAAGAGGGCAAGATAAAATCGGGAGGAATAGAAAAGGACCAGGTGTCCCACAATCCATCTGAAACTCTGATATAGACATTTCTGTGTTGAGGACTGCACAAAGAGAGATGTTCACAACAACCTGCAATCTTACACACTCACACAGAGAATTTGGCTTGGAATGGAATAATTGCTTCTCAATGGACACCTCAAGTTTAATACAGTCCTTCCTAAAGGACTTCCCACTGAATTCTGGCCTTTAAATTGAGCATTTCACCTCTGTCAGCAAGAATGATTCTTGAGGGAGGGGTGTTTTTTTAAGGAATGCAGAGAGCTGAATGTAGGAATTCCAATCCTAATTTATCTGAGGCAGACAAAATTTGTTTCAATGATAGCATTAAGCATCCTGCAGTTTGATATTAACTGACAGACTCTTACTTACTCTTGGCACTTCCTCTTGTAAATGAATCACTGTTACTTCCGCTTCCATGCCCAACCCTCCACTTGGTTCCTTCTTAATTTTACAGCTTCCTGAGCTTGACACTGGGAAATCGATAAGTAATTTAGAGCCCAGTAAATACAGATGAAAACAAGTTATTTTGTACTTTTATAAATATTTGGAAACCAAAACTATCTAAGAAAACAGCTGCTCAGTTGACTCAGCAACCCATCCATCAGCATCACACAGTTAATTGCATAAGATCATAAACATTTATAATTAGAAGGCAAACAAACAAGAATTTTATAAACAGCCCTCTTGAATCAGGCTGCGCATTAAATATTTGTGATAAGGTAATTAAGAATAGATTTACAATCCTGGCTCGGTGTTTAATACTTTGTAGAATGGATTTGATTCTATGGAGAATGTTCTACAGCCAAAGAAAAAACATTTGATTTTGGCTCTTTTATCCCAGGCTTAAAGTGGTCTCTGAGAAACACTGAGAAACATAGATCAGAGTGGAATTTCATTCATTAGCGATCAGACAGCTCATTTAAATGTATGTCTAATGTCCCTTGTCATGGGCTGATCCACTTCAGGCATGCTTCAAAGCTCTGTCTCCTTGGCTGGATCTGCAGGCTTTCCCTAAGTCCTGCTTTTTATAGTTAATGCTTTGATCAGACCACGTCAGAATTCTCAACTGTGTTTCAAAGCAGGGAGGAAACCCCACACTTTTCTATTATGACATCATGGGGTTTGGTTATAAAAAGCCAGCAGCACTGCAGGGTTATGGCTGTGCAATCTCAGTGGCCTGTGGGAACCAGAGGGTAGAGCTCTCTCATACTGTAGTGCCCTACACCATTCCCCATCCCAAAACAATCAGATCTGTACACAAGCTATCCAATGGGGTTACTTCTACAGCCAGTAAGCAGGCTCAGCACCCCATTTCAATGAATGTCAGTCCCCCTGAAACTAATCTGTGATCAAGTCAGCAGGGCTCCTAGTTATGCTTAGAACCAGGGAGGCTGGAAACTCAATCTGTACTGAAGCAGTGATTTAAACTCTCGAACATCAGATGCTGATCCTAAGAAACCAAGTAGCTGCATCCTATCAGTGAGTAATGAGGAGATCAGCCCAAAGGGAGAGATGACCTTCAGATATTTTGGGGTCTGATGTGGCACAGGTTTTCTCCAGTAATTATCTGCCATCAGAAACGAGAACTATCTGGAAAAGGTAGGTAGTGGGTAAAGCTGTAACATTTGATTGATCAGGAATAGCTCTAAACCACTTCATTCTGTAGTGCCCATCATCTGTCTACACATTGTTGGTCAAGCCAAACCCTTTGTTTAGGCTTGGGTTTGATTCTTGTGAGTAAGCACAAGATTCTTGTGATTCTTGTATTTTTATGCTTGCAACAGGAAGGCAAGAGAGCTACTCTTCTCAGAATTCTAAGTTTTTGGTAATCTTGGTCCTGACCCAGAATGATGAAGCCTTCATCATTAAGGACAATGAAGCCATCCATGTGCTAACTCACCCAGTCCTGCCTGCCAGTCTGGCGTCAGTTACATGTGACACAAAGGCACTTTCCTAAGAGACAGATGACTGCAAAGCAGGGACACTCAGACTCCCCTCATTCAACATAAATCCCATTCTCTAGCAAAGCTTGTGAGATATATTACAGTATGCCAGCTAACCCAATCTACAGGAGATGCTGCAGCTTCCTCCAGCCTCAGTGGAGAAATCCTGTATTGCAGACACTGCTAGACCTAATGCTTCCACAGGGTCTAGCCAGAGTCTGGCAACTTCAGTAATAATAGCAGAGGTTAATACTCAAGCACTGTCATCATCCAAGCAACTAAAAATATTTAATTTCTTAGTCCTCATGCAAGGGTGGCGAAGATGATGGAGACATCTGGGAGATGAGATAACTGCTGGGTTACTGAGGAGCCTAAGCTGCTCCTTCTCTTATGGTCACAGAGACCATCAGCAGTGCAGTGTCCTGTAGCCCAGAGCTATCCCCAGACATCAGCCCTGTGTGTGTGGGTGGGCAGCAGGACACAGGCACTGCCTGCATGCTCTGCACACACTGGGAGCTCCTCTGCCCTTTCAAGCGTACTGAGCTCCCCCTTGAAAGGAGGCAGTTCGATGAGATATGGCTCTGCAGATGAGCAAAACTTTGCCTTGGATAACAGACCACTTACGGGTATAGACAGACCTATTTTTCTGCTCATTTGCTGCCTCTGGCCTCCACAGGTGTGTCTGCTCTGCTGCTGTGTGTGTGGGGAGAGGCACGGGCTGTGCACACACACGGCGCTGGTGCAGCAGCCGTCACTGACACATCAGCTGCAGTTACACCCCCTCCAAACACACGCCTGAGCTCAGTGAATCATGCCTATGCAGCATGCAAAATTAGCCCAGTGAGAGATAAACCTTAGGCATTTGTTGGTAAACAGATACTCTTTTGCTGTAAGAGCATAACTCACTGTGCTCCATTTACGATCCGTTTATTGATGGCTGAGATAAAACTGTAATCCCTTTAATTCAGGGGGAAAAGGGACCCAGCAGAGGAGGAGCACCAGTGCTCTGCCTGTTGGTAATTAAAATACAGGATTTATCATTGAGAAAGCACTGGCTGGAGAGCTGAGCTTAACCAGCTGACTGGGGGAAGATGCTGGGGAAGGTTTATGGTTCTTTCTAATGTTTTGTTTGTGTTTTATGTTTATTTCTTTCCCCCTTCCCTCTAGGTCTAATAATACACGAAGGGCCCTCGGTTTACCGGATTTTTAAACGGTGGCAGGCGGTCAATCAGCAGTGGAAAGTGCTGAACTATGACAAAACAAAGGACATGGAGGAGCAAAAAACAGGGACCAGGACAAATCAGCGCCCCTCCTCCCAAACCACCCACTCGTCCTCCACTGGTGGTACAGCCACTAACTCCGCTCCAGCCGACAGCGGGGCACGGGCTGCCGGCCATGCCACAGGCACCCTCTCTGACCACCACTGTGCTTATACCATCCTGCATATACTCAGCCACCTGAGGCCTCACGAACAGAGGAGTCAGTCTAGTAGTAACAGAGAGCTCGTCATGAGGGTCACGACGGTCTGAGCCGAGGAATTCAGGAGGCCTTAACACGAAGCGGAGGAGACAAAGAACTCATAAAGCAGAGGAGCATGGTGTGCCTTTTTCTTTCTCTTTCCTTTTCTTTTTTCTTCTTTTTTTCCTTCTCTCCTTTTCTTTTTTCAGTAACTGCACAAGATATAAGAGGCGGCACCTGGCCAGCTAAGGAAAAAAGCAGGTGGAGGGAGAGCTGCACACTCATGCTAAAGAGGTTAATGTTTTCCAGCCTGTTTAAAAAAAAGAAAAAAAAAAAAAGAAAAAAAATAACAACACAAATCACAAAAAAACCAACAAAACAAGTGCAATACAGACTACAAACTGAGTAGGCAGAGTTCTGGGGAAGCAGAGGAACAGACGGTTTAGCATGTCTTACAAATCCTATTACCTGGAATAGGTAACGCTCTGTGCACAGCCCCCGTACACACACACACGCGCACACAGACACACACGTAGTGTGAGATTTATGAAAACATGGAAGGGAACGAAATATTTGGAGTGTTTTTATTTTCCAGACTCCAGTTAACCAGGGCTATGAGTTGTTTTGTTTCATGAGTCACTGGAGCCTTGTTTCATTTACCATGGGGTACCTGAAGTGAAATGGTTGGGGATTTTTCGGTATTGATTTACAGAAGAGAGGTTGAATCATCTCACTAAGAAAATCTTAACAAAATCCAGGCATACCCAAATTTCACCAAGAAGCCTGTTTTTTTCATAATGTTCCTGACAAGGGGTTTGTGAGGGTGGAACTGGGAGGGGGGAGGGCGCTCCATGACCTTTATTTGACGTATAAGCATTTTTGGCAAATTTTGTACAAACGTTCCGCAGGTGTTTCAAGCACAAGTACTGGTGTGATTCATGCCTTCATAACCCCAAATCCAGCATCCAGACCTTGCCACCCACACACATCATTTTCCATGCAGACATTCCAGGTTAATTTCCTTCCATTTTACTCTAATCACAAGAAGCTGACCCATCTTGTTGGGTTTCTGCTCCCTTGCTGATTCAGACACTCATGCATTAGAGATGTACTTTTTTTTTGGTGTCTGTATCTCTGCTGCTCAATTTGCAACAGTCTCACTCAGTCTTGTAGGCTGATCCTTTCACATCCAGTCTGTTAGTTTATTACAGAGTCTATTCCATTCAATCATCCAAAAGAGAGTTAGTCTGAAGAGGGAGCACAGTTGCTGACTGACTGTGTAGCGTTTCTAATAAGTCTCCTTCTCTGGGATATATCCTCAAAGGTATCGGTTGCTCTTCAGGAACATTCTCTTTCAATGCACAATGGCTGAATCATTTGTGGATATTAAAGGGACACTGTCAAGTACTTTTTAAATAGTTTTTAGGGTTTGGGCTTTTTTTACTCTCCATTGTTTGTAATATTCTCTTACAAGCTTGAAAATAAAATTTCTTTCCCTAATGATTTTGTCCTTTTCCATTTGGGCATGTATGGTTCTCTCCACTCACCCCATTCCTTTCACTATCCCTGTCCTTCTCCTCCCCACCTTTCTTCTGTGACAGGAGGGAATCCATATTTCTGATTTCCTGCTGACTGTCCTCATTCTATGGAGGGTATGTCCCAGCTCTGCGGGGTTGAGTTACTTTGCAGCTGCCACAGAGGAAGCATAAGAGCAGGAACCCTAGAAATACGGAGCTTAGCTAACTGAGGAGCAAAAGTATCACAATGACCCCATAGTGATCAAGCCTAAACCCAGCTCCCTCCAAAATCAAGACAATGTCTTCAGCCAAACTGCATCCATTTAGCAGCAGTGCCAAGCAACGTTGCACAATGGCTGAATGCAGCTGCCCTCCATCATCATACCAGCACCTCTCACATCTTCTGTGGAGACAGGGCAAACGTGGGCTACCAGCTCCTTTGGCAGCCAGGTTGTCACAGGTCAGATGTTTCTGGACTGGAGAAGGTGTCAAACTTCAGTCTCTATGTTTGAACACGGCAGCCATTCTGCAACACTGAAGATGGAGGTTAGCAGCTTAAGGCAAGGTCGTATTTTTCACCTCAATTACTTGACAGTGTCCCTTTAAATATCAGAATGCAACAGAACAGGTACTTACTTCTCTGGTAGAGAATGTGGGAGGTGGAACACTGTCCAAGAAGGCCAGCTTACTGAGGACCAGTGTGAAACAGCATGGTTTCTGAGGCCGGTGTACTTTTGTCTGACCAGATTTACTATCTACCAAAGAGTGCTTTTGGCAGAGGGGAGAAAGAGATGGTGGTGGGCAGAGGGAGAAGGAAGGGGCAATTCCAATCATCTCTGAAAGTAGCTATCCCCCAGACAGAAGGTGTTGAAATGAATGATCTCTAGAAGAACTGCTTCAGTAGAGAGAAACCTGGCCAAAGCAAGCAAACACAGCAGCCTCTCACCGCTATGCCTGTTCTGGAAGCTGTCCTCATTCCAAGAGATGAGTAATTATAGTGGGTTTGGGAAGGGGAAAGCATACACAGATGAAGGGACAGCTGTCACCCATGATGTCGTTTCCCTCCCTGCCCTCCACTCATTTAATATGGAGAAGTCAAATTCCTTTAATTTGGCTAACAGATAAAATTTGATGAGGTCAGAAGCACAACTTGCTGTGAAAGAGTGGTGTACTCTGAGCACACAGGACTCTGCATACTCTCACTCCAGCTCTGCCACTGACTCTGTAGCCTTGGGCTGTTTGGCTCAGTCCCCCCTCCACGCAAAGGGGGAATAACAATACGTACCTACCTCACAGGGGTTTTGAGAGAATCCACGTTGGTAAAGCCTGTTGAAGTGCTAAGTCTACCACTGGTAGTCACGAGGTGTGTGGTGGGGGTGAGCAGCACTGCCCTTTTGCTGGTTACAGTCTGAATCACAGCGGGAGTCCCATCGGCCTTCTCCTGCTTGGAGACCCTCCCTGAATCTGAAGCGGAGGCTGTCGTCCGAGTGCCCTCTCCTCCATTGCATGACATTTTAAGCGGCTGTGAGGTGCAGGGTAGTGACAGACATGAAGTCCTACTTGACCAGGGATTTGCTACAACATTTTCTATATCTGTGGGGTTTGTTGGTTTGTTTTTTTCCATATATTGTGCTTAGAAATAAACTTTCCACTTAGGGCTGGCGGTTTGGGGTCTATTCTGTTGCATGGCAATGTATACAAGTCTTATTGTCTGTCTTACTGTGCAAATGATCCCACAGCCCAGTTTCAGAGATGGGCACGGTCTGAGCCTTTTCACAGCGGCATAAGACTCAAAAGCCTGTCTAGACTGTTTAATATTTAAACAACACTATGAATTTGTCAATTGTATGTGTTCTGTGCAATACGAAGCATGTCATTAGCTGGCTTGATGGGCAGAGGGGCTAAAGGAAGGTCAAAACTTGTTCAAAGAGCTTCATACATGTGCCAGCATGGAGCCGAAGGGCTGCCACCAGCAAAGCAAACTCGGGGGAAGCCATTGGAAACTGTTTTCAGAACAGTTTACTCCAGAACAAGGTACTTCTGAGTTTACGAATTTCTAGGCTGCCAGCCTGAGAGAACAAGTGCAAATATAGTGTGGGGGTTGGGGTTTTGAATTCCCTTTTTCTTTCCTCCTCAAAGTTTTGCTGGCAGAAATAGTGATGAGGATCTCTTCCTTCCATAGCACAGTTCTCTCATCTCCTTTGTGCTGTCCCCTTTGTGCTACTATGCAGGACTTTCAAAGGTGCAAATGGAGACAGTACGCTCCTGAGACATGAAAAATAAGTTGTGTATTGGGTGATTCTAGCAGATAGATGAGATGGGGCAGAGCTATGCTACTGAGGCATCTCTTCTTCCCCATGTCTTTCTTCTAGTCTTGTCTGCTGGGTCCCTGAAGAGACGTTTCCTGTACTTTGTTACAAAGCTGTCAGATCACCTTCCACTGACAAACAAAGCTTGCAGAGTTTGGCAGCTGTTTCTCCCAATGGAGAAAATTCTGGGTCCTACCACTGTGGAGACCCCTCAGTTCTTGGGCTTTGTGGTCCTCCAGCATTGTTTGGGGGTGGTCAGTGTGGAGGACTGTGTTCAGCCATCACCAGAAATCATGTGTGTATAGTCCTGCTCAATCTTGTGATTTCTGCCAGTCCCCTGATTTTCTGTCAGCTTTGACAGGTCTTTCTGGTAATGCTTTTCTGGTTATGCTCTTCAGAGGTGTTTTGCTCTGTGTCAGTTGCCAATGCTGTTCTTGCCTACTGAACCATCAGTGCTGGCCTCCAGCTTCCACAGCTCTTCCATTCTTGCCATCCTGTCTTTTGGTAAATACTCACTGCCAAGTTCAAATCCTCTGTGCCTGCAAGGAGTCAAGCACATGCACTAACCTAAGGGTCACCAGAGAACACAGGGACTGTTCAGAGTCTGTATCAGTAAGTCAAACTCTATAACCATCAGTCTTTGATATATATTTACTTTGCCAGTCTCAATGCTTGCTGTTAATTGGTTTCTACAAACAAACCACTAATGCTGGCAAAACCCATATACTCAGCTAACACTTGATTTCCAGTTTAAAATGTAAAAAACTATGGGCTGTTTTTCAAACAAATCTGGTGTGTTCCCTGTTGTAGTTTCCCAGGCAAGGTGGTGAAGAGGTTCTTGTTTTGCCTTACTACAACAGAATGGGCAACCCAAGGAAAGAGGAAGTCAGCAGCTTAGATCTGAGTCAGGAGAAGTGTCACCTGTCCTGTTTTCACTCAGGCAAATGGGAAAATATTACTCATGCCTGTCAGATCTCTGTCCCTTCTCAAAGCCCTTGATCTGGCAGCAGTTAAACACTAGAGCCAATGGCTGTAGCTGGAGGACCATTCTGAAGACTTTACAGTTCTGAAGACCATCCTCTGTCCACATGTAGTGGTCAGTCATTCAAGCATCCTCTCTTCAATTTCCTCGAGAGAAAAAGGTTATTTTGACTAAGCAAAAACATTAATGCTCTTCAGCGTAGGATGAGGTTGCGCAATTAGCACTTCTAATCTGTGGCACATCCACTAGGATTCCTGCCCATCTCCTTGTGAGAATGCATGGTCAGAAGAGCTGCTCCTTCCTCTTACTCTTTTATGTTGGTCAAGCACTTGGAGAACAACAGTCAGCAGTGCAATTGCCTTAGTGACTACTGGCTGAGCATCCTGATCTTCCCTCCAATGTCACCTCCCTTGTGACTGCTCCTTCATATTCCTGAGGCAACAGATGCCTCATCCCCTCTGCCATCCCTAGACTCTAGCCCTGAAGATCTCACAAGCAGACACAAAATTCCTCCCAGACTAGTTTTTAAGTTTTCTACATCCTTTGCATTTCAAGACAGGCAAATTCATTCAATCGATAAACAATGACATTCGCATCCTGAGAGGACAAGCAAGTGTAGGAGCCTATTGCATTGACCTTTACGTGCTGAAGGAAATACGGTGAAAACACCAGTTGGTTTCCTCCATTTGGCAGCAATGGACCAGTGGCTCTAGGAATATTGCCCTCAATAATGCAAGACTGACATGCAGCAGTTACTTTGATCTCACATCTATCATGTTGGATAAAAAGAGAGCAGAATCTGACAGTTCTGTGCTGTTTACACAAACATCAAAAACTATCTTAGTTCATTATTAAAATTACCTCCAGGTCAGTGGGTGAATTTCTTCTTTGATGAAAGAATGATGTTTTCTCTTCCAGAACTGGAATTTCAAGATAATATATATGTAAACATACACATATATATTTATAAATGTTATCCTGAAAACATAAGAGAAGAAAACCTAAATAAGCCTAAAACAATACTTGATTTTTTAATAAGTCTTGACAGGAGCTAGGGAGTTGCTGTGTGGAAAATGCAACATAGGGTTTGACTTCAGGCAAAGAGAAGACAGAAGAAGGAAATATTTTTATGGTACTCTTGCCCTATCTGTGGTTCATGCTCATTATTGTATAGCATTTAATTAAGACAAATATATGGAAAACAGACACTCAGCTCCAGCAGCAGGAAACAGACTAAAGACCCCTCAAACTTGAGCCATACTCAAACAAGCACAATGATGCAAAAGCACAAACAGTTGCCATCACAACTGCTTGAAAAGAGATGGATTTCTAAATGGGACAAGAACTCTGACAGAAATTCTTTTCCAAGCCACATTGTCAGTATTTTCCCCATAGTTCTTATTTTAAAAAGGAAAAAAAATGGAGAAAATTAAAAGGAGGGTTCTGATATCCAAGTCTTAAAGAAACAAGTAACAGTAGAGAAGAGGTATATGTTATGTTATGCATCAAGATGTGCTTTGCCGAACAGAATTAGGACATCACATTCAGCTCCCTGATTGCTCAAAGAAAGTCTCAATGACCAAGTCTGCTCAAGGAGACTTCCTAGAGTGTCGCCTTCTCCAGAGGACCAGAGCTCACATCTGGATCAGATAGCTGGCATCAGGCTGTTTGCCTCCAGCTGCACTCTTCTGTGGCAAGATCACCACTTGTTGTTAGCAACTCACTGTTGGGCAGCTTTGATCAGCTGATACAGGTAATGATATTAATAATCACAAAAGTTGCACATGCCCATCATGCCCCTGCAAATGACCTGTCTTATCCCTTCACAGCTCAAGCTGGTGGCAGCTACTCTGCTCTTTGGTCTTCATCACAAGAGAGCTTTCCTTTAAAATCCAGCCTGCCACACTTCTCTGGGAGTTTTTCTACTACACTTTATCGAGGTTCTTTTTCCTGTAAGGATGAACAGACTTCTAACCCCCCGATCTTATTTTCCAGCTAGAGAGACAAAAATTAATGTTCTCTGACCAGCTTATTTCAGTACCTATGTTCTTACGAGATTATATTCCCTCTCCCCTTTCACTCACTACTCTATAATCTTCACTTTCCTTTAGAAAGGGGTGATTCTTTGCTACCAAATGGTAGAGCATTTCTCTGAGATGAGAGTCTGGACAGCCCTTCTAGTCCTTGCTAACAGGCACATAAACCTTCCTCCCATCCCTCTAGACTAATGGCCAGCAGAACCCTTTTTCATGGAGTTTTTGCTTCTTGATCCAGAAGAGCAACCGCTTTCAAGCATCTCCTTCACTGCTATCAAGCTGTGGGATAATGACATGGGGAATCTTTTGTTTCTTAGCCTCAGGGTAACTACAGTGGATGATGTACCTGAGCCAAAACAAAGGACAAGGCTCTTGTATTTTAGATGGTGGTAAACCTGGGTGAGGCTTGTTCTGATGACAGGAGAGCAAGAATCTTTGTCAGCTTTATATGGTAGCAAATCAAAATGGCCTTGTTCCCTCGTGGTTTTAGCTCATTTACATCAGCTCTGCATTACAAACAAACCCTTTTGAAGGCAATGCAGGCCAGGCCTGGGGAGGAAATCTTCCTCATTCCAGAAGCACAACCAGCCCATAGCTATGCATCAATCCTTTCAGGACTTTTGCCCCTGAGAGGCTGAGCGCAAGAATGGAGGTAGCTAGCAGGGCTGGCAAGAACATTTCCCTGGATCTTCATCCCCAGTGGGCAAATTTTGCATCTCTACATGTGAGTCCCCTTTGAAATCACTCCTAAGGCCTCCTTTGCTACTACAGGGTCTGCCCAGGAGAGGAAGCAGTGTCTCTGCATGGATCCCCCAGGTCTGGGATCCTCATTCAGGCCTGCAAGAAATCACTATGTTCATTGAGGGTTGAGATCAGTCAATGGTGTGTCCATGCAGAAATACTCTCTTTGAGGCTACTACAGAGATATCTGTGGGGTTGGGAGGGAGGGGGTGGTTTTGTCCAAGGCAGGAAGCACGGGAAGGGAAGGCTGCAATGTAAGGAAAAATCAGCCACAAGGGAGGGGCTGACTAAGAGGAATGACCATGTCGACTGTGTTACTGTCCTGTCATTCTCCTGAACCCAGAATGGAAACTTCCAAGTGCTCTTCATGAGCTTACGTTTATTAGAAAACTATTCCTGGGTGTTCAAGATTGTTTTCTAATGAAAATATACATAATAAAAAAAGAAAATTAATGACTCTTGGTAATCTTTTCCTTCCTCTCTGCACTTGTAACACATTGTGAAATTCACCTCCTTTCTCATTTGTTTGCTATAATAAAAACTCTTTCTGGTCACAATCCACTCAGGGCCTTACACAGTCAACTTTTATCTTCTCTTTACACATCAGAGGCCAAGAGGAGGATCTCCTTCACACAAGGAAATTTGAACAAAGGGCCAGGGCTCAGCATGCATCGCACAATGTGTTAGCTCTTTGACTTATCTTTTTTTTATGGTGTTAAACAGCAAAAATTATTTACCAAACATCACTGTAAGGTTCCTGTGTAGTGTCTTCCCTATGTTCAAGAGAGAAGCTTGAGGCAACCATGGTAAGTACATGCAGCTGTTTTTAGAATACCCACCCTGATCTGCTGTGTCCTTCCCAGGGACTCTGCCCTCAACAGAGAACATCTCCTGTCCAAGCAGTGCAGGAGTCAACCTCTACTCCAGGGCTGTATCTTCTACAGATTGGTGTGGAAACACCAAGACACAGGGAATGCTCAGAGCAAGCATGCACAGGGAAAGGGAGGACAGTGGAAGCAATCACCAGTGACATGTTTGGAAGGGGATGGTAAAGAGCTGGGCTAGATCCACAGCTCCTCCCCTGAGTGCACATGGCAGCCAAGCTGTACCCCAGGACATCTTCTGAGGCTGCCCCTTGTTTCTGAGGTGCCTATTTCTGCATTCATTTCTGCTGAATGCCTATAGCATCCCTTGTCAAGGTGATGTGCCCAAAAGCCCAATGCCATCAGCCACACAGCCTTCCTATCTCAGGAGAAAAGCAGGGGCAGCATTTCACAAGAAGATGATAGCCACAAGAAGCTCTGAAAACTGTACTTATGCCAAAAGATCACTGAACTTTCCCATGCTTGCACATGTGAGGATGTAGAATTAGGCACTCTGTTCCTCATCCATCCCCTGGAAGCAGATAAGACCTTTTTTTTCTTTATTTTTTTTTTAATATGGTTGTATTTCAGTAAGTCAATTGAAATGCAGAGAGAGACAGAGAGGGAGAGAGGAACAAATAGAGAAAAGGAAATAGGTAGGAAAAGGAGGTGCCTGTAAAGAAAAGGCTGTGCTAATCAGAAATGAGGGACAAAAAGGAAGAAGAAGGACTGTGACATGGGAGCTGGGATAGGACTGGTGGAGAAAAGGAAGATAGGTGAAGAGGCTGGTGGCAACTTTTAATTACTGCAGTGATAACACTGATGGTTTGGAATAAAGAGGACGAGACAGGTCCTAGAGGATCCTCAGAGAAATGAGGAAGAAACCATGAAACATGGACAAACTGAATTTCAAGGAGCCCTCTCCAAGTAGCCTTTCTATGACTCCAGTACCAGAACCGGTTCTTTCACAGACGGCAGCCTGACAAACAAACTTCTTGCTAGATCATATGCCCTGATTAACAAAAACCTGCATCACTCAGGCTAGAACAAACACAAATTACTGCACACATCATCCTTCCTCTAACCCAATTATTATTAACAGAATGTATTATTCCTAATTCAAGGTGGCCTCCAAGGGCTAGTTTTATTCAGTGGACACAGTTCCATTGCTAAAAGTCATCATGTGCCTTGCACCTGCTCAGACCAAAAGTAATTTCCTACACCAGCCAACCACAGCTCTGCTGAATCGTAGCAGCTGTAACACACTGTGGTCTTTGCCACCTCAGTGGACTTCAAGAGAACAGGGATACTGAAACACAGGTTTGCTCTACAGAGATGTAAGGCAGTCTGTAAAACTAGGAGTTCTGAGTGATATTTCAGCCTGAATATAGTTCATATATTATTATACCCTCACATACAGAAAGGAGTGTTGCCAAAACATTGGGATCTGAGCTCAAGTTGCAAAATTCACAGCAGAATTGCAAAAACCACAGGCTTGAGAGTAAAAAGCTTTAGAGGTAGGGTGGTGGCAGGAAGATGTTTTAACCCCTGGAAACATGAAAGTATTTTGTTTTAGACATGGGAGGAAATTTCAAAACCTAAACTACAATGAATGTAGGTATATATTCCCCTGAATCTTAAAGAGAATATAATCTGGTTTGAGAATTTCAAGCAGCAAGTCAGTGCCTCCCATCTAGAAGTTACTGGCCACTTCTAAAGGCTATCCACTCAATGGCTAGAGGATGTCCATCTCTAAAGAAGATGGCAAGCAAATGTCTGCAATTACATTGGTAAAATTCCCAATGTAATATAAGTCTATCAGACAACAAGTTCATTAATTTTGAATGCGATCACCTAAGGGGCTGACATAAACCTGACTGAAATCAGCAAGATTTTGCCTCAGGCTTGAGTGGGTACATAAGATCAAGGCTGTGCCTGATCTAGATTGGGGCATTTTGTTCTCCCAGCTCCTCAGTACTTTTCTGGTTTTGTAATCCTTAAGCAAGAGCACAGGAGAGCATTAAGTGGATCAGCTCCACGAGGTCAACTGAGCCTGTCTTGCTGCAGGATGTACAAAAATTACTATTTTAACCATACAGCCCCCAACCCTTTCCATCCCCCTGTCTGCCATTGAATTAATAGCCTTTAATTTTAAAGCATCATGTTTGCAAAAAACCTTGTGTGAAGCTACACAGCCACATCCAGTCATGCCTACATGTGTAAATATGTGCCTATGTGAGGTGGCACTGCTCAGGCACACACAAAGTCAGTACAAGGCTACCTGAGATGACTCCTGGCATGCCCTGTCTTACTGCCCTGTGAACTGGCATCAGCCAAAGTGGAAACATAGTTAGGTACCTGCACCTGCAGGAGAGAAGAGCCTGTTCACAGGCAGATATGGTAGATTAGCTGAAACATTCTGAGTTCTTATCAAGGTCAGTTACATTTGTAAACAAGGCCTCTCATCCTCAAGAGGAGCCAAAAGTAGCCCCACACATCCAGGCAAGACACAATCAGAGTTGCACACCTTACAGAGAATAATTAAAGTATTTTGCTCACCCTCATTTCAGGTTTAGCTGGGAGCAACAAGCATTGATTACTTAATGTAAACAGTGCCCTGGTTATTTGATGCATTAAATAACAACACACATCCACAAACTCACTTATTTTATATACTTTTTTTAATGCCTAAGCCTGCTCTAATTTGTGAATGCTGTGAACTCTATTGCATCACTAAAGCCTTATCAAACTTTGGAGCAGTCTCAGGTCAGAGCTATAACTGGTGTACAGGGAGGCAAAATCATTTCACTTGAGTGCCACTTTCACATACAATCCATGCCTTTTCCATTCAGGTAAGGTTTCTTGGTGGTCGGATCTGGGGCTCTCTCTGCCCACAGCACATGGAGTGACCCTTGAAGTTCTCTCTGTCTTCAATCTCCAGTACCCACCTCTGCAAGCTGAGCAATGCTTAAGGCCATCTATTTCCACCTGCCTTTGTACGTATTTAATGTAGTCATCTACAGCTACAGCTCACCCAAATTTATACATCTAAAGGCCACTTGTCAAATTCTAAGCTTCCTTAGTAATCATCAGAGAAAAATAGGTGCCTCCTAGGAATTATTCATCTCAATTGTGTTCAGCACCAAACTGCCCACACAGTTGTCTAGTATGATTTGAGATGTTTGACTGGCCTCCATTGTCTCAATTTTAAATTGACACCTATCTGTAAAGTTAGGAAAAAAGCATTCGCCCCTCTTTTGCATGTACCATGTATCCAGCAGTTGCATCAGTCATCTTTCCCTTGACTTTATTAATCAGAGAAAGCAAGTTTGGCTGCCCAGGCTGAATACAAGATGTGGTCCCCAAAGCAGTTTCTTCACTTAAAGAAAAAGGGAGAAGGAACCTACAGCAACTGTAAGGTTCTCCTACTGTCCACAGTCAGTATGAGACTTCAGCTACCAAACCTCTCAGCCCTGCAGTTCACTGTGCTTAGGGTCTACAAATCATTACATCTGTTGCTTGAAACCTGCTGCCTATTCTCAACTTCGGTTTGGAATTTGCAAAAAGCATAAAGTAAAATGCTGTGTAACTTTTCCTAAAAGTAAAAGAACCACTTTCTAGGGCAATTTAGTGCCCCAAATTACTGTTACCTCCTGAAAATTCAGGCCAGAATTTCTAAACACACAGGGGAAATCCGGGATTTTTTAAACAGAAAATTCTTCAAGGCTGGGGATGAAGCCTGGCAAAAAGTTGTTCTCTTAACAGCAAGGCAGCTAGTCCTATGCCTGTCACCATTTGGGACTCTCATCATTACAGCACATCCTGTAACAGAAGCATCTTTCAGAGCTTTGGGGAATAGTTTGTTTTGTTGTTTAAAGCCTGCAAAAAATCCTGAGAAAACAGAAAAGGAAAGGTAGAAAGAGGCTGAGTACCAGACAAAATGGAGCAAATAAAGCCACCACAGCCAACAAGCTGGCCTGATGGAAAGCATAACCTCATGCTAAAGGACAACCTCGGGATTAGAAATCATGCCTGAAAATGTTCAACTAAGGCATTTGTCTGACAGCAAAGCAAACAAGAAAAGGCACATGGAGGTGTTTTGAGGCTTTAAAATACTATTTGCATGGTTGAAGGAGATCAGAGGCTCAACAAGTAAAAGCTGCTGGTGCCCATTAATTTTCCAAAGTAACAAATCTGCGAAAGGGAATCATTCATGATCTCACACAACAAGGAATTGATTTTCAGGGAGAGCTCTGCACCCAGGGTCATTCCTTGGACTGCCTTTCTCAGCTACCCAAACAGCAGTGCTCCTCTCCCATCACTTGACCTGCAGCCTGTCTCAGCCTCCCGTTCTGGAAAGCCAAGACATGCTGTTCTCCTGCAGGGCAGGAGCAGATGTCACTGGCTTCCTATTCCCACCAACCAGGCCTTGGGCTGAGCTCACAAGCACTGCTGGGATCAGCCCTGACCGATACATGCACATCAAAGGGTACCAGCAACCCTTGCCATGGACTTGATTTCAACACATCATAGTACACTAAAACTACAGCCCAGGAGGCATTTGAAACATTCATAGTACACTCTCAGCACTCTGTTTCTGAACACTTGTAAAAAAATCCCATTACTTTTCCTCTCCAGAAAAAAAAAAATCCATTGTTTCCTTTGGCATCTGTCTCCACACTTCTTCCACACTTTTCTCTGCCCTGTGGTGGTGGTAATTGCTGCTGTTACTGAGATGCACAAGATTATGCAACTGTCTAGCATTTTGATTTAATCAGCATGGGGGAAAAACCTGCTCCAAATTCTATTAATAACTACCAGCCAGCTCCCTCCTTTCCTCTCTCCCCAAATTCCCATAGAGGGAGGATCACAGACAGATCCCTGCAAGCACAAACTATCAGCCTGACTGGATCAATAACATCCATGGTGCCAGGAATCTGCAATGAATTCTGGGTAATTAATCTGCCAGGGAAAGACAACCTTAATTAAGAACAGCCAAGCTGTTCTTTTCCCAAACCTTGTGCTTAATAAAGTCACAGTATTGGTTTGGCTGAGGATTTTGGTCGAAATTTTAATGGGTTTTTTGTTCCCAAGAAATGTTTTGAAAGCAACAATGCAGGCAGCAGTAAAGTCTTCACACAATAGTCAGAATATGAACTCTTTATCTTCTTGATGCCACACTGAAGGTGAATGATCTCATTATTTAAGATGTCTCAGTGCTAGAGAGAAGCACTGGCTTCACAGCTGGGATGGACAATGCCATGGAGAGGTTGCCTCCATCCTCATGTAAGGGGCCACAGTTGAGATAAAGCTGTGACCTTCCCTCCACTTCTTAGGAAGCGCATCAGGACAAACGTTTCCTCAGTAGGCCGAAGTCTCTGCTTTTTCACAACCTTTCAGACAATCTGGGAAGTACCATTTGAGCCCTATCAGGTTGCAAGCAGCCATTTGGATATGGGCAGTTGTGCAGGTCACTCCAAAGTTTCTGAAACAGTTGTTGCCTCAAGACAGTCAGAAATCCTCCCAGGCATCACATGATGATTTAGGAGTACTGGTTATATTTCAGACACACAGAATTTAAGTTCTTTGTTCTTTTGCTTCTGGTTCTATTTCAAATTCTTAATTTCATGCATGGTAAGCAATTTCATCCACAGCAACACTTAGTCCAGTGTGCTCAGAACCTTTTTCTGGTGCCAATGTCAACTGATAAAGACTCAGCCAAGTCCAAGCTCTTACTCCTCAGGGCAAAAAAGGCCAAAGGGTGGCCACATCCAAACAGTCTATTGCTCCTGACCTGTGTCAAATCCTGAATTTTGCTGGGTACCCTCATACTTGGGCCAAAAGCATGTCAAAAGCTGTGTTAACAACTTACCAAGATGAGCCTGGGAGTGTTTCCTGGGCATCCATTCATGACGAGGACATGTCTCAAATGACCTTGGTAGGGCATATGCAGAACGACCCAAGAAACTCAAACCCAAACTGGCATTATATCCCAGCAAGAACTTGGTCAGCTGCAGAAAAAAACCCTCCTGAAGCAATTTGCATATCCAGTTTTGAGGGCCTAAAAAGGTCCAGAGACTTTCAAAGAGATCTCTGATTTCACCAGCTCCGCTCATCTTTGCAGGTCAAACTCTATTCACCTGTCTAAAGCCAAGGGGGTGGGCTCCATATTTATTGGCAAAAATCAGCATTTTCCCTAATGGTATCCTGGACAGAGGGTAATTATAGTAAAGACTGATGAAAATCATTTAACTCCTACTGTGGGGACAGCATCATGACAGCTAGATTAAAGATGTCCTTTATAAACCGTCACAGAGCAAGAGAACATGATAATGAATGAGTTAATTACACCAGCATTTGAGGCTGATACTACCCATCTGCCGCTTTGATTAATTAAAACTCTGATGGACAACAATGAGGCCCTTCTCAGGTCTGAAAGCAATTAATTGCCAAAGTCCTCAATAAATGTAACAGCATCACTAACTGAACTGGCAGAAGAGTCCACTTTGAACAGCCCCGGAACAGAGGCAGCAGAGCATATCATGGAGTTTGAAGCATCCCTAACATGATGCATTAATCTTTTGGTGCTGCTGGGAGCTGGGGCCTAGTAATTTTAACTTCTTGTTTAATCACCTTTTCTTTCCTCTCAACATCAGAAGGGGCAACCTCAGTAAAGGACATGAACTGCTGAGGAAATTAAGGGCTTTGGCCCTTTTTGTCCTTTGTCCAGATTCTCCAAGCTGTAATGAATGTGTTACATTTTTGTTCTTGAGTGTCTGTTCTCCTTGGACTAGTTGTAACCAGTCCTGACAAAGAGGGATTTTGGAAATGGGAAGCCAAACCAAATTCTTCCAATTCTTCCTGTATTCATCAGTCAAAGAATGACAACAATCAGCAGCAGTTGCTCAGAAAGTGGTGGTAAACTGAGCACCTGCGGGCAGATCAGGAAAGACTCTGAGAAACCAGACACAAACCATGTATCCTGATTCCATCAGAGCAAAGACAGGGCATGACAGAACCATAGAATATCCTGAGATGGAAGAGACCTACAAGGATCATTGAGTCCAACAGGATGAAGCTGATCAAGGCACTTTCTACTGTGAGAAATCCTAGACTCCATAACCACTTTCCAAAGAAGGGAAAAGAGGAAAGTCCTAGTGCACAACAATTTAAAACCAAAAAATGTTGTCACTCTACTAGAGAGAAAATGCCCACAAACAGCGGGGAGGAATTAGTGCTTTTCACTTTTTGCCTTCTGTCTGCACAGAAGTTTTACAAACTAAGCACAACTACAACACAATGGGATTTTTGAGGGAACACCACTAAAGACCGCTTGTGCAACAAACAGAGCTAGAGGGTACCAGATCATCTTCAAAGCCAGTGCAGCTCACACGTGGTTTGGAGATCTTGCAAAAGGTACTGCTTTTTCAAAGAGATGGAGAGAAAAAGCTTTTCCTTCCATTTTTATCCTACTTAAGCATTGTTAAGCAGTTCTTGCATTTCACCTTGAACAGTAACAATTGAGGAACTAAAGCTTCTTCATACTACAGATCCAAGACAATGCTTAATAACAATTACCAGTAGTGATTAGTTAATATGGCCATAATGTAACAATCCCACTGCCTGCCAGTCAATTGGAGGCATCAGTGCATTGCATCATGACAGCTGCTCTCATTAAACATTGCCTCGCTGCTGAGGACAACAGGAGAGTCCTCTGCAGTATCAGCTCAGCTCAGTGTGATGCTGCTGCAGTTTCTTATAGCTTCCCAGGCTGGCATGGGACAAAAACCAGCAAGTTTAGACATGCCGAAGTAAATACAGAGACCAATGTTTTATGATCACAGAACAGTTTGAGTTGGAAGGACCTTAAAGATCATCTCATTTCAACCTCCCTGCCTTCCAAGCCCCATCCAACCTGGCCTTGAACACAAGGACGGGGCATCCACAACAGGCAACCTGTTCCAGTGACTTGCCACCTACCCATTAGAGAGAGGGTCAATATACCCAGGGTGCATGGCTCTTGCTTATTGCTGGATCTTTAGTTCAGTAATTGAAAAGCAACAATATAGGAACAATATAGGAACAATATAATCAAGGGGTAAGACACAATCCGGTTAGCAGAGGACAACAAAGCCTGTTTACTCACAGGGCCCTTGTTTCAAATTACATTACCTGGTTCTTACAGTGTTTCAAAAGGCTTCAGTATAGAAAGGAACTTCTAACATACAAGTAAAGTAACAAGAGGCCCCTTTTCCAGTTACAGAAAAAGAGGAAAACAGTCAAGGAAAGAAACAGACCTGAAATGGGGAAGGCACTTTCCAACAGATGCCACATGGCCATTTGCAAATAGTAATAATTCTTTATCTCCATCTAAACAAAGGAGGGTGAGAGACAGATGTGACATACATACCTATATTTCTCAGGAGAAGAATGGAAGAGAAATTAAAACAGACCAGATGTTCAAGGATTAAAATTTTTGAAGAGTAACTCAAACACACAAGGATCTGTTATTGCTCAGGTGAGCCCCAGCTGCCTCAAGGTATGTCTGTATCATGCAGAACAGCAGCATGCAGAAGTGCCCTAGGCATCTCAGCTAGGTCAGAGCTATACAAGTATCTCCTCAGAACACTGTGCTCCCCTGAGCCCAAAGGGCAGGAGGAGGTTAATCTTCCACCCGTGCATTTTAAGCCATCTTCAGGAAGCAGATAATGTGGCATGTCTCTGCAGATCAGCTGATGTGACAGATAGGTACAGACATGTGCATCCACCGTAGACTGAATCCATTACTCAACCTAAGATTTGGGTCAGATTTTCTGATTCCACCTGCAGCTCAACTAAAGACCACTCCAAAAACCAGAGAGAAAGGATGGGGCAGGGATTTGGGGGTTTCACATCTTTTTGCTTTCTAACCCTTCCAAGTAATATATATTTAACTCATCAAATTCTCCAAGAGCCCTTCCCTTGCTGTCCAGCCCCAAAAGACTGCGCATTCAGGATAAGTATGAGAAACCATGCTCCAAGGACAGTGACTTTTTTTTTCTTTGACCCAGTTTTAGGTTTAAGCCCACTTCACATATTGACTTTTAATGTTAAAGTTTTAGCTCCCTCCAAAAAGTCATGGTAGAAGAAACACTTTTCATAACAACATTAAAATCTTACCGCACACTGCAAAGAGAACCATTGTTCCAGGCTTCTTGCAGTATTTGGCCATTACAAGGTAAGATGGGGATGTGGGTATAACATCAGCTTCAAATTTATTTCTTACCACTGTCAGTTTGAGGTAAGCCCCAGTGTTATTTTTACCCAGTGTATAGACCAGGTGCTACAGAAGAACTTGGTGTAACCTGCCACACTGCAAAACAAGTGTCATATTGAATTAGTGATTCTTTACTACACTTCTGTCCTGTTCTTCCACAAGCAGGCATGTAGTAGAAGAGTAATAAAAAAAATTAAAACTCACTTTCTAACTCCTGTTTTATAAATCAGTTAATACCTCCAGCATTGTTGTCATAGAAAATCAAGAGAAGCACTAATTAGACTGGCACAATAGACACTTGTTAATTGCACTCTCAGTTCTCAATGTCAGGAGAATGTCTCATTTGTACCTTTAGAAGCTGTGTGAGGAGGAAGAGGGGAAAACAAAACCAACTCTTCTCTGATGTAGTATAGTTCTTGACTAACCAGTTACTGCAGTGTATCTGCCTTATTTTTGTCATAGGCCCATCTGGATATGCAGAGGGACTTATTTTATTCACAAGAATATACAAAATAAGCATCTCTCTGATGAAGTCAATGAAACTGTATTGGTATGCAAACCAGCAAAAATAAAATCAAAATGCAAGACATCACTTCCAGCATTTTTATCTTGATCTGAGATCTGCAATCACAGATGATGTCTCAGACCATTCACATCTGGCTGGAGTTGAGCAGTTTGGTCTGGTTCAGCTGATAAGAACTCAGTTCAAGACACAAAAACACCATTTAGGTTTGAAGAAATTAAAGATAAGTTTTGATTCAAGCTCACCTCTAACTTGACCTGATTTTCCCCTCACTCATGTATATAATACAGCTTTTAATATCTTCTTCTCTAATAAAATTATTACACTTTTGTCATCCCTTTCCATCTCATGTACTTAATACTGTATTTTCACAGTTCCTTCACAGGAGGCCTCTGAGCCAGGTATTCCGTCTGAGGCACAAAAAGGGGAATAATGGCTGTCCAAGAAACTGTCAAAGATATGTTGAATCTACCAAAGGGTTCAAGAACTGCCCAATAAGTTGCTCTCAAACAAAAGTGCACTGAAAGTGCATTGTCCCTCTAGCACAAAAACTGAGCAAGGCAAAGAGTGTACCAGCACTGAAAGTTGAATTTATGTGATGAGTGGCACTGAAAACTGATGTTAAAGTCCTGTTCAAAGCTCTGCTCAGAGAATCTACCTAAATCACCTCCCCTGAGGGTAGAACTCAGCAAAATTACAAGTAAATCCCATAAGCCCTAATCACAAGTATCACCAATTAGCTACCAGAACATAAAATATGTTTGCTAGCACGTAAGATCTTTGAAATGCTTTTATATGCTTTGTTTTGCCAAGTAGAGAGCAACACCAAGTCCAATGACATTCCTGCATTGTCTCCTCCATCAGCCACACTGCAGCAGACAGCAAAGAGTGCATGAACAACCCCCTGCATTGAAGCAATTGTGTCTGGAGCCCTCTTGCAAGCTCATACGGAATTGAGTATTAACACATTATTGGATTCCTTCGATAGTTTTGAAAATGTTTTTTTAGACATTTTAAAAAGCAATCAAGGGAGTGAAGGCCTAGTTGAAAGGGATTATTTTCCCTTTGGAGTGAGCATCTCAGGCAGCTGCATGAGACAGCAAACACCTACATACTGGGCTACAGCAGTGTCCTGCTTTTGGCTGGGAAAGAGTTAACTTTCTTTTTAGTAGCTGGTACATGGCTGTGTTTTGGATTTACTGTAAGAATAATGTTTATAAGCCACTGATGTTTTAGTTGTTGCTAAGTAGCGGTTACCCTAAATCAAGGACTTTTTTGTTTCTGATGCTCTGCCAGCGAGCAGGTGCACAAGAAGCCAGGAGAAAGCATGGCCAGAACAGCTGACCCAAACTGACAGAAAGGATTTTCCATACCACAGAACCTCATGCTCAGTATATAAACTGGGGGAGTTGGCCAGAAGGTGCTGATCAGTGCTCAGGAACTACTGGGCACTGAGTAGTGCACAAGCCAACTTGGTGCCAATAAAGAAGGAGAATCCTGCATTGGGTTTTCTTAGGATACCAGACCACCACCTTGCTCATTGCCAGATCAACCAAGCGCAGCTGCTCCCTTAGTCACACTACACAAAACACAGCTCCTCCCAGGCAACAGTGACCCCAAAACAGTGGTACAGACTCTGCTCCAGGCCATCTCTTTTGCAGAGTAGGTGGAGCAGTATCATACAAGCAGGTTGGAACTTTTGCTTTAGGATCACAATTTTAAGTTTACATCTCTGCAGCCTGCACCAGGTTTTGGTCTTGAAAGCATATATGGGTGATGCTCTTTCCTTCCTCATGCCAATGTATAGATCAATATGAACCTCTTTATTCATCTAATTATAGCTGCAGGGGGGCTCTTTGCAGCTCAGGTTCATTTGTCTCCCTGTGATGTTAATACAATCAAGCACAAGGATCACTTCATTAAAAGATCATCTATGCTTGATCTTATTTGAGCTATAAAAATAACTCCTTTGTCATACAAACAGTATGGTCAAAATTGCCATCAAGCTAGATGACTCACTGTAACCCAGGGAGCGGAGTTCAGCTCCAAAGAGCAGCTGGAAGAGGAGCTGTCACTAAGTAAACACAGCACTTCCACCATGATTCAGTTGGAGAATCTATCCACTGCACAGATAAATGGGAACTCTACAATCAGGTACAGGGAAGAAATGAGGAGTACATTGAATGTAAGATGCAGAGTATCTGTAGCAGAGCTTAGGTCTTTACTGTAAAATGATGTCCTGTTTTATTTAGTCTACCTCCCTCCACCTTCCTACTACATATCCCTCCTGAAGTGCAAAACAAAGGGTTTGTTTATTTATAGTGTGGTCAAACAGACACTGTCCTCACAGCAAAGGGTCTCTTTTCCAAGCAGCTGGTGGCCCAGAGGGGATGAGGCCTGTAAAGGTGGCCGAGAGTGTCCCAGAAAATATATCTTTAGGTAGGTACTTCATAGTAACCTCATAGATGCAGCTTCCAGCTGGTCACCCTGTGAATACACCCTTACACAAGAGCACAGCTTCAGTGATAAAGACACTGACTAGAGATTAACAGCCAAGAGGAATCAGGTAGAGGAAGGATTTCAATTTGAAACTCTGTTATTGCTAAAAAATGCTTTAACCTCTTGAGTAGGACAGACAATAAGGGGGTAAGGAACAGCACAACCAGCCTGCCTCCACTGGATTTTTTTTCAGATCAAACCTATTTTTGCAGACATCATCTGAGGACACCTACCCTCAAGGCCTGTGGTTAAAGAACAGTTTCTTTGTTAATTTTGCAAGGAAATCAATGCAGCCTTGGGACACTGTAATATGCACACAGAATATGCAGGGAGAGCATAGCCTTTGTCACTGACTGTGCCCCAGCCCAAAATGGGCATCTTCAAAATCTTCCACAGGAACAATCTTGCTCTGCCTACATCTGCATTTCTACCAATACTGACCTGTGTGCATATTGCCTCTCTACATTACAAACCACTCAGCTGAAAAACAGGAGCAACACCTAATGTTCTTTTGAAAACCTCAGGATGAAAGGAAGCTGTTACAGCACTCTCTGTGCCACTAAGTTATTAATAAACACACAAAGTCCTGAAATCTTTTTAGTAGATTCTCACTGAAAAAACCCTACCACCTGTACATGCTAGAAATTCAGCAGCAGGGAAGCCTGAATCCTTGGTTCATTACTCATAGAAGTTTCTGGATATGAATTAAATATGTATGCTTAACACCATAATTGCTCATATAGCAGCACCATAATGTGAGTTTTTCTCACCTTATCATCCAAAATTATTTTCAGGAACTAGTGACCACAAGAAAACTCAGGGATAGATAATTGTAGTTCACCAGATTGACACTGGCCTCAGAGAGCAGAGATTAGCTGTACAGCAGGAACAAGATGAAAAACTACAATGGAGCAGCCTAGCACAACTCATTGGCAAGAGGTCTATCATGCAGCACTGGAGAAATAATTATGTCCCCAACGAATGATGCCTTGGAGCCTCATTGGTACCCTTCTGGAGAGGTGACTTTTGAAAAGTCATTAAGACAGAAGGATTTGAGGGGTCTCATTCCAGTCCCCAAGAGTCAGAATCAGATGGCCATTTCCTGCAATTAACGGTTTTTACTCCCAAACCTGGAAGTGCAACACACATTGCTGATTTTATCTGAAGGTAAGAGCTGGGAATGAAGCACAGCTGCAAAGCAGGAGGGAGAATCACATGGCTTGGAGCTGCAACCTAGCAAAACTGTTTTTTCAGCTATTATCTGACTTCAAACTGTATATGCTTTTTGAGTTGCCTTTCCCTCCTTTCCCTCTCTCAGTTCCCTTGATGCCTTTAATTCATGCAGGGAACAATTCGTGCTCCACAGGCATGCCTAACTTGTTGGCTACCAAACAAATCCCCAAAAGAGTGTAGAGGAAGAGCATTCACAGCAGTTGTGCAAGCTTCCCTGCACCCTGCCACCAGAGCATTTAGAACCTCATCAACCAGGAGGCCAGTTCTAGGTGTACCTGGGGATTTTGCCTCGGTATCATCTGTGCAGTCAACGCTACCCAGAGGAAAATTGTAGAGCAATGAAGACATCAAGTTCTGCCCCGTTGGCTGGTTTTGTGCTGTCTCTGAGAGCACAGAGGAAATCCTCAGAGACTTTAGGAAATCTTTGAACGACAAAGACTATAGCCAAGGGTACATTACCTTCAGATGTATTAGTTCTTCTAGGAATCAGAAATAGGAAAGCGGGGTTGATTGTTTCTTTAAAGAAACATTGCAGAGGGGCTGCACTAGATAACTTTTCAAGCCCCCTTCCTACCCAAGCTACTCTATGACTTAAAGCCTAACAAAATGTAGAATTATATCCCAGCAATTCCTGCCATTCTGCAGCTACTGAGTGAATGATAGAACAGTATTTTCTTCAGTTTCACTCATCCCATAGAATGAGTTTTTGTACCACTCACAAATCATTTCCAGCCTGGCCTAGAGTAATTTCTCAAGACCAGATACTGGCAACCTAAAGACCAGATTCCATCTCAAGGAACTTCCTGCACAAAAACTCCAGCAGTTAAACTTCAGAGAAGCAAATGATTTTGCTTTGGATAACTAACATGTTTTCTTTATGTAGTTGTGACTTGGCGTTTCAATTCTCTTTACCCCAAATCTCTGAAACTGCCCACTTCTGTAAAGAACTAGATTCTGCAGAATAATCTTCCCTTGAGGAGTACTCAGCTGTCTAGAAGGTGAAGCTGGTCCTGCCTTCCAGCACACATTCAATCTGTAACATGTATCCATAATGGGGTTCCCTTGATTTCCAGCGGTCCCCTTGGGTATGTGTCATTCTTGTATTTTAAATTTCAGTGACCTGTTGGTAGCAAAAGGTCATTCCTGCATGTTTTTCTCTCACTATGTTTGTTCTTTTTCAATGTCCTCTGTCTCATCACAGTTCTTACTTCTGAATCATCATCAGCTTTAGGTTAACAGGGATTATACACAACCTCATGTGTAAACCTTGAGCTGTGAGTCATTCGAATGCTAAAGCCTATATTGCTCCCATTTCCTGAGGACTGCGGAGAAATCTCTTGCAGACAACCCAATTACATGTTGTCTTGCTGGACTAACCCTATTCCTTCTACATTGATTTTGTCACTGCTGCCCGAAGGGAGTTTCACGACCATTTGCATTTTTAAATAGGTCAATGTGTGTGTGTCTGGGAGAACTGTAAGTAAATGCTCATTATGTAAAACAGATCATTCTTTCTGGAATGTGAAAAGAGATATAGAAAGGCTGTTTTTTCCAATAATAAGCTTTGAAACATCATCTGTTTCCTCTCCTTGCCTTTCATGTCATTAAGTGGAATAACTGCTTCTCCGTTTCTCCAGAATACCTCAGTCTTTGTCTGTTTAATGTCTGCCTCTCATATATCCCTAGTGCCTGTGGGACACTTAATGGAACTCCCACCATTCAATTTCTCCTCAAGACTAATGATCATGTTCTCCTCATGCCCAGGGAACATCACAGTAACTCGCTTTTTTTCCTTCATTTATTCCTATCCCCCCAAATCATTTGTCATAAAACTTTTGCACTGACATACCCTCTGTATATGAAGTCTCATTCAACCAAAGTCCATCAAAAGTCTTTCATCTGTCTTCCCTGGGAGACATTATAAGCAAACAAGTTTCCCCAGTTGCAGAGGGAGAATAATCAACAGAGAGATTTTTGGTCAGAACATGGTGCTAACAACACCAAGGTTCTGGGTTCAATGCCTGTATAGGCCATTCACTTAAAAGCTGGACTTAATCATCCTTGTGTGTCCCTTCCAACTCAGGATATTCTGTGAAACTGTGAACAAATGGCCCCTAATGAGCCTTCAGCAGAACTAGGAATAAAACTCTACTGTTGGTGTCCTTAACTAGTGAACCATATTAGGTCTATTACATTCTTAGAAAATAAAATTATGAGAAAATTTTAATGCAGCTCTGGAGGACACCATCTGTTTCTCTGAATGTTTTATTTACAGGATGTTTTATATAGAATCATTGAGGATTCACCTGTTGCAGAACTCACCTCTTCTAGAGTACCTCCTTTATCTTCCAAGAAGCCTGACCACCAGATCTCAGAGTTTTGAGCCACTCCTTGTGACAAAGCCAGACCCCTTACAAACAGCATGCAGCAAACACACCCAACTTAGCTATGCATATGGTCCCTGTAAGTGCAGGTGCTCCCAAGTTTTCCTTGTTTGTTAGCCAGTAAAAGTATTAAAGACAGAAACCTTCCCTGTCTGCCTCTTCCAGGCATTTCTGCAGTAAGTGCATTGTCCAAAGATAATGTTACTGTTGCTATTAAGCAATGGCTTAATAGCTACAAAACACACTGACAGTCCTGGTACTTTAAGTGATAGCACATAAAACAAAAGCAAGTTCATTAAACATACGTAATTTCCCTATCACCAAATCCACTTTCCTTCCCCAAATTTCCTCTTACTCAGGGAAAAGAAGGATATACTTGCTGGCTGATGTTATCTTTGATCAATTCCCCCCAGCCTGCCCAAGAAAATGAAGTGAATCAGCAAGTTGAGCTGCTAGAAAATCAGATGATAAAGGTGGGATTCAGATGATATACAAATTTGTACAGTACCTAGCACAGTTCTGTGGAAGGTGGATTACTATCACCTATGCTATGCTCTTCTTGGAGAGCATCCAGCCTTCTAAACCTTGGTGTTAAACTGAAATGTAGAGATCCTACAGGTGGTAACTACTGAAAGCTCCCAAGGAGTAATGCGGAGGAATCTACATCACAATCACTAGACAAAGATCACATGATTTCTTAACTCACCTTTGCTGAGCCATTTTTTATCCTTTGCAGGCAGAGAAATGACACCTTCTCAACATTCAGGACAACTGTGGACTAGGAGATCAAATTCACACAGCACTCACAGGCACAGTATTAAGGCATCACAGGAAAATGCTCTTGGCTGGCTCTCACCCATTCAGGACCTTCAATGCTGGCCTGTTTGGGACCAAACAAAAAAAATTCTCTCCACCCCACTCCTTCCTTTCTCAGTAATTAAAGGGTCCCTAAGCATTCTGATACAGCTCCTATACCTCTTGTAAAAAGTCAGCTTAGGGCCATTTCTTCACATTGTGGATGTACTCACTCCACGGGTAGAGTACATTTGTCATTTGACTAGTTGCATTAGCAGGCTGGAGAAGGCATTCTCATCCAACAATCAGGTACTAACAGCTATTTTACCTTTCTTTTCCTAGCATTATGTCTGATCCACATGCTTCAGGCAAAAATATCTGCACTACAGTTGGTCTCCTCAGGGGCTTGTGCTCCCTTTATGCATTGTCTCAGACAGCAGACAGAAAATGTTTCTAGTTATACCCTACATTGGAGGTATTTCTGTTTTCTGTTAAGATCTTGAAAGCTGCAAGATTCACTCCCTTCTGGAGGAAAAGAAAATGACAGTTATTACTGCCTATTATTGCATGTTAAAACTGGAAGAAAGGATGAGACAGAGTTTGGAACTCAGTGAGACCATGAAGAAAAACAATTTTTGGTTTGGTATATTTAAAGCAACAGTGAATATATTTCCATGGTAAACCTACTAATTCCATTATAGATTCCCCAAACTTTCATAGCAGTCCCTACAGCTGACTTGGTGCATATGGAGGGATCCTAAGATTTATATATATGTAAATATAAAATATATATGTGACCAAATCTGACTACTTTTTAGTGCTGGGAAAAAATTTATTCTTTGGTAACAGCAAAAAGTACTCTAAGTATTTCAGGTTGCTGGCAAAAGAGGTGCTTTTGATGGTCAACTGCTGAGACTTGTACTGGGGAAGCATGACAAGGTACAGAATTAATTTTACTATGTCTTAGTCATGCTATCTTCATAAAGTTTATTGGGAAGAAGAAGATTAATTTCTATCCAGCTTAAGTCACTAGAGTATGTGCAGAGTCGGATGAGTAAAGAGTATTTTACAGCATAGATTCACTAAAGTTATGCCTGGTTTGTAAAAACAAAATTGAGAGGTTTTCTAGTTCCTGTTTAGTTTTTCTATTTCCATAAATGCAAGCATTATTCCAAAACAGTAGAAGAGGGAAGGTAGAGGGGGACACTAAGCTTTCCACTTATCAAAATTTGCTGCATGGAAAAATATGATCAAACTTTAAGCTAAGCTTTGTTCAAATGTTTTCCAAGTAATTTTCTTGTAAAGAGTATCTCTGCCTCTATATTAATTTTTTATGCAGAGTTCAATGTGGGTTTTGATCCTTAGGCAAAGGAAAGAGAGGCTAAAAATCACAGCCTTATCTTTTAAAATATATCTATTTTAGTCCTTCATATCAGATTATGACAGCATTACAAAAGACAACTTCACCTATTCTGGTTTCCTTTATTTTTCTTTAATATGTGGTAATCTATTCCTCTAAAATTTTCAGGTTCAGTAATCACAAGAAGAGTCCAAACTGGTAGAGAACTTCTTCTAGAGCTGCCTTCAAAACAGTGCAGAGAAATGCTATACACAAATTCCAGCCCTGAGAAAGGCAAGTCACCTCCTGCAGAAGTCAATGCTGCCTTCCTTTACCAGCACCTTTAAGTGGTGAGGGCTTGCTGAAAGAACTGTTTTTCTATTCAAAGAATTTAGAAACAAAAGCCTGGGTGGGCCTCCAGTCCCCTTCTAGTACTGGGAACATTTTGAGTTTTTAAAAAAATCTTTGTAATCCACACCACAAAAAAGACACAAGAAAACTTGGGATGTTTCCTGTATCTCACATTCCTAAGTGCTCCCAGCACTGTGCTGCATTACTGTAACAGTACCAAGAGAAGAATGAAGATGGAAGAGGAAAGGAAGCAAAGCTGAAAATTTAGTGGAAATGAATTTACCCCTGTCACAAACCAACAGCTAAACTTAACTGCTTATTTCACACTGACAGCAGTGAGGCTGAACAAATCCAAACCCACCCTTACAAGCACAGCAGCAATATCTAACAGTGTATTTGCCAGCTTAGCAAAATATAAGTCAAAACTTTTCTTTCCAGGTTATCCCCAACCCTATTGAGATCACAAGAGAATTCCACCCTTGCCTTTTATCATGCACAAATGCAGAATATACAAATGGTCTGTGTCTGTAGAATTCACAACTGAGATAACTGACTTTCCTTCCTCATCTTCTAATTCCAAAGACCCTGCTCCAACATCAAACAGACAATTCTGTCAAAACCCAAATAACAGGAAAGTTAGCAAGATGTAAATCCACTCTGGCAACTAAGAGACCACAGAGCAGCAGAACAGGTCTCTTCACATTAGAAGTGTTTTGATGGCATGTGTAATACTTTTGTGCCACATTGTAAGGACAGAGATGAAGCCTTGCTTTCAGAATTCTCCAAACATGTTGACATCATACTGCTAACCTGACATTCATTTCAATCTGATTAGTATCATACAAATCACAAATCTTCAACTATATAACATTCTAGGAGTTATTTTTTATTACTGTGGCATATTGACAACTATCCAAGAGGACAAATTTGGTTTCTGAGTACAAAGAGGTATGAGAACAAACTTAAGAACTGCATAACAGGTAGCAGACCCCACTACCCAGTGACAGAGCAAAACGCTTTGTGCAGAATTGATACAGCCTACGTACTTACAGATTCACAGTGTATTGCAACCAGAAGAGTCTTCTTCTATGACTCCCAAACCCAGTATTTTGTCCTTTTCTATGGAGCACTCTCAGATCCATGCTATGGTCCCAGCTCCCTCACACATTACTTACACTTTCTGGTATAATATTCTCCACCTCCCAAAGTCCACACTGCAAAATATATTTTTTTTAGTCTACATCCCTCTTCTAATTAAGGAAGAGAAGAAAGAAAAGGACCTGCAGACTAGGCTGATATGACACGATGTTTAGGCTGTTGGCTGGAACTCTCAGCTGCTGGGCCAGACCAAGAGCGGAGAAACTTTCCTGAAGCTGAACTCATCATTCCTTTCCCTTTCACCTCTTCCCAGCATAAACTTCCACAAAAAAAACTTTTAAAAGCTAAGGCTGAAATCACTGCCCCTCCGTCAATGCTGATTCTGCCCCATGAGCAGCAGATGAACAGAAAGACACATACAACAATCATAAGCTTTGATCTCATGGCAAACAAGGCTTACTAAGGTTACTGCCCCATACCATTAGCATTCAAAGAGCTTTCCAGAGAGGCATTATTTCCAGAGGAAAGACAAAATAAACCAGTAACATATAACAAAACTCACAGTCTTCTTTTTTGTAGAAGATAATTTCTCTGCCTATAAAGTACATGACAAAGGATGTTCTGCTGCTTGCAGGAAAACAAATGCACTTTATGTTTCCTTTATAACTGCTTTTGAAGTGGACAACTATCTACTCTAGCACTTCTGAAGACTGGTCAGTGTAGCAACTGAAAATGAGAATTCTCAATGTAAATAATGAGTCAGACCTACTATCCAGTGAGTCAGACTTGGTAACCGAAAATGTGAGCTTGAACTAAATATAAGATCTCCTCCAGCCATTGAATGAGAACCTGAAAGCTGGCCCTTTGCCAAAGAACAAATGTAAAATCAGGCTGCTGATGTGACAGACCCTCACTAAGATCAGAAGCTTCTGCAGACAGAACTCGGAAGGCTGGGCAGAATGAAAGATGCTTTTCTTGCCTTCCAAGAATTCACTTTTATTTGTTTTAAGTCATAAATACTCATTCCTCTTCTCAGTACTAGCAACTCAATCACCACACTGAGCCTACATGTCCATACTGTGCTGTACAGGTAGCAAGAAGATCTATGCAGCAATTCTCCATCAACTAAATGTATATTCCTTGACAGAAGCACTACACTCTAGAAATGTGGTCAACTAAATCAAAAGAAACAAAGTAACTCCATATTCTGGTCACCAAGTTCTGTATTCTATGTGGTCTTGACCAAGATTTTCTCATCATCTCTGCAATACAGTAAAAACTATATTACTGGAGTGTTGCTAAGTTTAGAGTTAAAGAACAGAGTAAGAATACTCTGCTTCCGTGGAGGGATTTTGATATTCAATGTTTGCATTGTAGGCCCAGAAAAGGGGCTTTTCGTTGTTTCCTTTAGGTACTGCAGAAGTAGTCACCTGATTTTAGCAAACATGGCTCTGAAGACAAAACCCGACCTTTAAAATATTTTTATTAAACAAAACAAAACAACAACAACAACAAAAAGTGTGAAAGAAACCCCCAGCCAGTACACTCCATATCTTGGCCTTCAAAGATATTCAAAACACTAATCAAATAATTCTTATTTACAGTTGAGAAAAATATCTTCTGGTGATACAAAAGCTATAAAGGTCTGCAAAAATCACTTGCTCCCTGCTATTGGCATTTGAGAAATGCTTTCAACTCAGTCAGGATAGGATGTAAGAGAGGAGAGAGTAGGTTGCTGTGTAAGGAAGTAGGGGAACAAAGGAATTGCTATTTCCCACACAGGAGCTGTTGGAATATTTACACTTTATATGGGCCACAACATTTTGCAACTACAGATCATGATTTTTCCTTTGTGATCTTAGTACTATTTTGCACAGTGTATTTATACATTAATAAAAAATAATTAATCTGGTTGTAGCAGACAAGCATGTGTGAAGGTGTCATTACTGTCTCTTCAGCTCTGTAATCAGACTTGAATGTCTCTTTCTAAGCAGTATTTGATTAGTTTGGATTGCTCTGTGCAGACATTACTCCATCCTGGTTACCAGTATTAACTATTACCACTTATTTACCACACTGTCAGTGTGAAGATTTGAGGGATTCTTCTGCCCTGGGTTAGCAGTTCTCAGCAGTGTATGAAATGAACATAGACTGATTCCTCCTTTCAGCACCAGGAGCATCAACAGTAACTGTACTAGTTAGAAGTCTAAAAAATCAAAAATCCCAGCACATGAAACAGGAAAATGTAACAGAAAGGGACAGAGAGCTTGGGCTCCTGCTGAGCTGACAGGACAGAGAACCTCTAGTACAGAGATGACCATAATTACTGACCTGGGGACAGTGTGGCAAAATCAGCAACCCTGGCTCTGCTGTGTCCTTTAGATTCTGTTGTGTATTTCAAACTATTAACTTGTGAGTCCCTGGCCTAGAATTTTTCCCCACAAGCTTCTGTGGTTGTTTTCATGGTGCTTTGTTGGCTTTAAGTTTTTTTTCTCTATCTTGTTTTTTGTTTGTTTGTTTAGAATTGGTTGGTTGTTTTAAAGCATGAAAATAGACTTTTTCCCTTCTATAACAATAAACCTAGGGTTACCTTCACTAAATATTCAGTATTACCTTATAACCTTGCTGTGACATTTCTGTCTTCCTTCCCAGGCCATCTAACAAGAATTTCAGGAACCAGAGCAGATTCTCATTCAATTTAGTAGTGTTTAGCTGAAAGCAATACAAAGGACAAGCTAAATTCAGTGTTCTAAAGAAAAAAACAAAAGATGCCTTTAAGGTATCATTACTTTCCAAGTACTTTAGACAATTTCAATCTTCTGTTCCAGTTCTGAAAGTCAGATGAAATTTATGCTAGCTGGAAATGTTTCTGGGATTTCTGTTCTCGTTTGAGAAAATAAAGATGGGCGGTCTTCTCATTAGCATCTTTTTTTGTGCCCCACCTCACAGAGACATCTCTTCCAAAACTTCACTTGTATAGTCGCCATATATCACCAGTCACATCATGTCCAGCTGCAAACAGAAGAAACAGATTTGAAAGAAGCAGAATTTAAGTTATTTCTTACATGTGTTTAGTGCTGAAAAAAACAAGCAAATTTGGAAATCCTTACCATGTAACATAAATGGATTGCACAGAAGTCAGTACTATTCTTTTATAAGGTACAAAAACAAACCTAAAAATCTCATCTTCACATAATCCTATGTGCAATTTATAGATTTTTAAAAGTACAGTCTAAATGTAGAAATCTGTCTGTTATCAAAGCTTCTTTAAAACCATCTACACCATCAGCTTAAGCCTTGGAGACAGATTTGTAATGAGCCAGCCTGTAAAAGATGGCTAAAATATTTATTAAAAACCTAATATCCTTGAATTTCAGCAAGCCTATATAAAGAAGTTTAATTCCAAAGATTAAAACATCTTTTTTAAAATATTTTTTGGTTTTCAACCCACATAACTAGCTGTTCAAGATCTACAAACTTTAAAAAATGCTATTATAGTAAATTATACCAATCCACTATTAAATGAGTAGCTCACTAGCTCTTTTCAAACACAGAGGACACATTTCGCCTCTGTAAACACCTATGTTACCACATCACATAGTATTTGCCATCATGAAATTACACACCTGGCTAAGTTTTACAACAGCACGTAAGTAATTTCACGTGGCTCTTCTGATTTAATTCCATAGGTGTTTTCTCAGCCATGCATTCTAATCACACTGCTTTAAGAAGCATTTGGCTCTCTCACTGCACCTTTCACTTAGAGCTTAATTCTAAAGCCACACTGTGTCTTTACGGTACTCACCAGATCATCAACATCACCACCTTCATCTGTAGGAGGCAGAATTTCATTTTTCTCTTCTTTTGGAGCCAAGAACTAAAAATAAAAACGTATTTATGTGATAAAAGTGAGAGCCTTTAATGTTAAATTAACAGAATGTCTCCTCTGTGTATGAAAACAAACCCACCTGTAATTAAAAATCAAGAAGGAAGTTATTTCTGGTTTCCACCCTCCAAAACCATCTTGAACAACAAAAAATTTGGTAAGACTTGCTTTTAAAGGATTTTATGGTGAAATGTGTCAAAAAAACCAGACCAAAGGATATGGTTCTTGAGACAACACATGGTTAGGCTGTAGAACACTCTGTGATAAGGATGCTGTAAATATTATTCCCCAGACTCAGGGGGAGATAAGGAAGCTGCCCAGAAGAGAAATCATTTGAAGTCTACTAAGTTCACAGAAACAACCTCAGGCACAAAAAGTTTCTGAGACATCAGTGGCTGCAGCATGGGACTATATATTTTTCTCTACCCATCCCTTTTTGTCCACTGTCAGACATGGGATTCTGGATTAGATGGAAATTTTATCCATTTTAGTTTGGCCAGGTTTATGTTCTTAAAAAATATTGTGTGTAGCTACAAAATGATCAGGGATAACAAAATACCCCCAGTGATATGAGTACATACATGAGGGTGATCAATGGCTCCTTTGAGACGTTTCCTATACATAGCATTCTAGTTCTGTGTTGAATTTGTAAGCTTCCACATTTAATTCAATTAACATTTACCAAATGAATAAAGATATTAATTTAAACAAAAACCCAACCCTCTAACATGCAAGACTGTTAGAATGCCAGTCTTAAAAATGGAAAATTCATTATGCAAAACTACTCTGCCATAGCTGCTGATACAACTCACCATATGCCCTTCACTTGAAACATGACATTCATAAACAGAAGAGAAAGGTAAGTTGCCCAGATACTATAAAAATCTACTGAAAATCTACTACTACTGAAATCAAACATACAGACAATATCTGGAGTACAACCACCTCTGAATTATTTCACAGATTTTTCTCTTAGCCTAAAAAAACCCAAACTAAAATGGTAGGAGAAAAATGGCAATACTTAACTTACAAAAGCATCCAGTTGTCTACAAGTCTTAGTTACTACCTTTTTACCAATATCCTTAATATTACATCTTTTTTTCCTTATTAAAATGCACCAGAACAAGTATACAGAGCCAGAAACAACCCTGTCCCCCATGACAACAGAGATGTGAAGCTGAGGAGGAAAAGCTGCATTTCCAGACTTGGAGTCCTGTCATACTTAAGTCATACAACTTCACTATAACTCCAGATGATGAAAAAGAATAGGTAAGTACAAAATAGCCACATTAAACAGGCTATAAATACCTGCTTAGATAACTCTTTTGTGCTCCTAAAGGGGAGCTGCAGTTCACCTGGGGACTTCAACTGTATCAGCCAGAGTGTAAGAGGCCATGGGATCCCTTTTAACATCACCAGTTTCTGAGACCCTACATTCATAGTGTGAAAAGCTTAAACATTATTTTAAATAAATAAAATATTCTGATTCTTCTCTAGAACCCTAGTGACAGCTTTAGACATGGAGTAAACTCTGTGACTGTCCTGTTGCATCCTCTAGGATGAAAAGCAAATACATCATGTTTGGTAACACCAAAGACAGAGGATACAGGCAACCTCTGCCTCATTGTCTCAGTGACTAAAGGTCAGACCTTTCCTACATCCTAAGCAGCAACATCCAAGAGGATAATAGAAATCTCATTCCATAGACAACACTCATGTTCTAACATGCTGAGTTTAATTTATCATAGAGATTCTGTAGCTGAAAAAAAAAAGGCAGGGAACGTGACAGGGCCAGAAGGAATTAGAATTTCAGGATGCCATATGCCTGTGTATCTTTTTTGTTGGAAGAGTTCTTAATCTAGTAGTAATATAAAGCACATACTATGAAACTAAAAACTAATGACATTTGTCAGCTCTGAAAGGCTTTTTGTGCCAGATCAGATTTCCTTTTTTCGCATTTAATTAAGAGTCAAATGGTATTTCTGGAAGTAGCACATTTTTCAAAATTTTTACAATCAGCTTTCTTACACTAAATTATGCAAAGGAAGCTAAAAGCTAGAGAAATGTACAATGAAGATTTGCAGTAAATTGAAACCTGAAGTTTCTATCAAATGAACATCCAAAGTTGGGTTTTTTTTCTGAAAACCTGTTTTACATTTATGCAAAAGCAAATTACATATAATAGCTGTGCTGAAATCCATTATCCTCCCCAAAGCAAGCAGCAAAAGCACTTGACTTCCTGCTCTTTTAACCTACCATCCTCATGCTCTAAAAGGAGAATCTCCACTACTACAGGGGGGGAAAAATCATTTTTCTCAGTGATAGGAAAATATGCATGCATAACCTACCTCAAGCAAAAATAAAAAGGGAAATTTGACCTGCCTAATAAGCAGCCTGGTAAGTCTTCCTTTTTTCTGCAGACAGCAACCCTATAAAACCTGTAATCTTACAGACAAAACAGTCCTGAAACTACTAGCAGCTAGTAAACGGCACGTAAGAGAAAGGGCTTTTGTGTCACAAAAGACTACAATGACAGACAACCCCATGACCTACAGGCTTGCACATAACTTCTACAGAGGTGAAGAAAACTTGCATCTTAGTCTTACTTGGAAGATATTTGAAAAAATCCAATATAACCCTTAAGTGAAGGGTATCACCTTCAGTGTAGAAAACAAATGAACCACTTTTTCAATCTGCTGTAGACCTAGGAAGATGCTGGCTTTTGTATCACACAGGAAACCTGTGGCAGGGTTTAATTGGACCAAAGAGGACTAGCTTTTATACCAGCCCCACAATATCAAGATAAAATATCCTATCCCTGCAGGTCTTACTCCAAGAATACACAGTTTTGCAGTTTCTTAATGAAAAAGTCATATGAGCCCTTAACAGACAATGGGAATTAGGGTTGTGGGTTTGGATTTGGACAGTGTGTGGGGAGGTGGTTATCTAGTGAATATCTGGAGATGCCAATTGCATAGTTAGCAAAGAGATGCAATCCAATTACTCTGGATTGGAAGTTAAGGTAGCTGCCATATTAGAGAACTCTGCTGCAAAACTAATTTCATGCAATATCTTGTATTCCCCCAATTTAATTGGAAGTTATAGCTATTGTATGACCTTCAATCAATCACAAAATGACCTTCAGTCACAAAATAGCTTCCTGTATTGCAATATATGGTGACTGTAGGATGATGGTAAACAGGAACATAAATCTGCAGTCAGTCTACAAATGCTTTGCTCCAGCTTAGCCTGGCAGCTGTGAATCCAGTCCTTGATACTCTATCATTTGTGCTGCATTGCTATACAGGCACAGTATTTTTTAGTCACCACAAGCTCACACTGAAGACAATGGTATGCTACAAGGTCTTTGTGGTTAGTAGAGATTTCCTTAAGGAACAGTGGCTATTTCACACAGCACTAGCACATTTTTTCAGCATCAGTGGTAGCTTCAAACTAGAAAGTGAAGTTCTCAAGAACAATACTGTCTTAGGAAGCTTACAAGTAAATTCATAGCACTTGAAGTAGATAAAAAAGACTGATACTCTTTAAAACCACTACTGGGGAAGAAGTTGCTCTATACATTTATGTGTAATGATAAATAGCCAGTAGGTCCTTCATGTCTAGAAAAATCGTCATACCCTGTCATTTGTATCCTGCACATGTGCTCAGCTTTCTGGACTCCTAGTTTGTTAGCTTTTAATTTTCATGACATTTCTGTGCCTTCTTCACCTTGAGGTAAATTGTTACAGATGAAAAAAGCAGTTTCTAAAATACAACCTTTCCCACTCATCAACTAAATCATAGAGAACCTACTTCTACCCACTTCTGGCTATTGCTAATAGAAGACCTGGAAGTTGCAAAAATCAATGTGGCATCTTTTATAAAAGCTACTTCTCTGCAAAATGGTGATTTTAGCCACAGTTTTATCTTCGGGGGGTCTGTGATACAAGGACCTTTCTCCTAAACTAGCAGCCTGATACAAAAACATCCATCTTATCCTCTCCACACAAATATAATTTTTGACAGCAGCTCTGAATTCTGCTTCTTTCCAAAGAGAAGGCACCATTCTGCCTGTTACAATTCAGTCCTTTGTAATTGGGACATCATTCATCACTGTAGTTACTGAAATGCCATATATCTGTAGAAATGGTACCTGCAAACAGTCCAAAATTCCCATTTCCAAAAGACTCTAATGTGGTCACCAATAATACCCCCAGCATCACGTATAATGTCCACCAATCCACAAGAGCTGCATTAAGTGAAAATATTGGTATCACTGCATGTATGGTGAAAACCAGCCTCAACAGCTTGGATTGCTGGAGTTCACAAAACCTTTTAAAAAAAGCATTGGATTTTTGAACTCATGCTACCAGTGAGAACACATTTCTTTCTGTGAAGTTCAAACAGGGATCTTACACATGTAAATAGTATTCTGCTGTTCCACTACACTGAGTTGCTGAAGTTCCTATTCTCTGTAGAAGATATTTTCAGAAAATTTCAATACATGCTACTTTTTAAAGACCAATTAAAGTAAAACATTGTAGTACATGCTAAGGTATTTTTGTGCTGAAATGCAGAAGTTTCCACTGTGTGGCAAATGAACATTCTTATTTCTTCATATGGATCTTATTTCATTCAGCTGAAGATTTATCCACATAAGAAAGTCTTCAGTTCCAGAGCAAGGGCTCTGTACAAACAGATGCTCATTAAAAAAACTGTACCTTCTCAGCCTCTTCACCCGTCACCGAACTTTCCTCCGCTTCATCTTTGGTGATCAAAGAAATTCTGTCTGGAAAAAAAAAAAAAAAAAAGAAGAAAATACATAAAAATATCATTAGAAAGCTTCCCAAAAATTCACCTCATGTTAGAAGTGAAAAAAGTGTTCCACATTCCAACTTCTGGATGTGTCATCACCACCAGCAAAAAAAGAGTACCACTCAAAGGAAAATGTGACTTGCATAAATGAGTCAACTATGATATAAAATATGATATAAAAATAAATTAATGAGCATATTCATAAGCTTGTGGAAGTATCCATTTAGGAAACTGCTAATATTGTGACAATCAAACTAATGAGACACTAAAATCATAGATCACAGATGAAATGCTGAAAATCTATTAGAAATTACACTTTTAGTCATTCACAGCATGCTCTTAGGTCCTCAGAAGAAATTAACTCCTAGCATCCAGACATTTGTGCTGTGATTACCTGACTACCAAAGTGCTGGTCCTGCCCCACTTTGCTCCTTGGTCGAGCTAGCAGCACCACACTGTGCAGTGACATCCCATGTCACCCCCCCAAAAAATTAAAAAAACCTCTCCATTTATTTTGACCCCAACCATTCTTCCAGTCTAGCTCATCACTTGGCCATACAAATGCTTGTGCCTGAATAAGCAGCTGTGGGTGTGAGAGCAAAGAATACTAGGAGATTCATAAAAATTTCAGCAGCAGTGTAAGTGTAGTATCACCTTCATGTGCCCACAGAACCACATGGCAGGGTTTCATGAAACAAAGGAATTTGTCAAATAGACCTGCTTTTCTTCTGAGCCACTAACTCAGTAACTTACATCCATCTTCTTTTGGTGACTGTGGTGACTCATGACAAGACCCAATGCACAGCACATTTGGTAGAAAAGAGAGGATGGGTCATGAGGCAAGAATGAGAGAAAACAGGAGTCTTGTTCTTGTTAGCAGCAGGGAAAAAGCAATTTCAGCTGCCTAGTGAGAGCAGTCAGATTATGCATAAAGCATCAAGATTTCATTTCACCATGTTCTCAAAGGAGGAGAATATATGTTGCATGAAAAGATCATCTCTCTTTGTATTTGTTTGTTTGGTTGATTTTTTCCTCAAAAATGTAATTCAGTTTGTCAAAAACTCTGATTCATACTAACTAAAAATTTTCATGGCTTTGAAAGATCCAAGTTTGCTACTTTCAAAATTTATTGGTTTCTTTTTCCAAATTTATACAGAGAAGGTCCCCTACAGCACTACTGAATATAATGTTCTTGTCAGTGTTGTCCTGTGCTGTTTTTTTCACATTGCTAAACAAATTTCCATCCTGTAATTCAAAGAAGTTGGACGAAGTAGACATTACAGAATGTCTGGAGTTCACCACTTTGAGTGGTACTATACAAACACACATCACTGCATTTTATAGCGCGCACCCTTAAGAGATACAGCTGGGCATTTAACAGATTTTCTTAGCATTGGTTCCAATTAAAAACAAGAGTATGATGTAGAAGGTTTTTTTTTCAGTCCACTATATTTTCTATTAGTGAAAATGTTCCTTTATTTATCACTTGCGTAGTCTCTGAATGTCTTTTAGAATGGCACTGCCTGGCATCTCCCAGTTTAATCATTGGTAGGTGTCATATTACCACATATTCTGTCCTTCAGGTTACTTAAATACAAAATGATCAGTGACACATTTCAACACTATCTATGACTTTTTGGAAGCTTAAACTGCAAGAATATTTTTATAGCTCTACTTACTGCATGAACTTTTTTCATTTATTCTGAAATTCAGCTGAAATTGTGTCTCCTTCTCCCTACCCCATAACATTTAATTTGTCTCTTCTTCCACAATTAATTTACCATTTCAACAAGACTTGGCAATGCATTAGGAATAATGCTGATATGAAACTATTAGTGCAGAAAAGGAAAGGAAGCTGCAACATGAAAGTAGTTGGGTTTTTTTAATAGGCTGCAGGGATGAAGAATATCAAAATGCTGCAGTGGTTAGTCTAAGCACCCCACTGCTAATGAAGTTTTCTTACTTAATGGATAAATGCATAATACAACTAGAAATTGTCTTAATTTTTTTTAAAGGCCATCCTACCTTGTACCATGATCTCCCAGAAGTCAGATAAGGCTTTATCTTCCAACTTTGATTTAAGAGCCTGCAGAAAGTCATTAAAGCACTGCACCTTGGACAGCTGAAAAAATGTAACAGCAACTATAAGCACAAAATACTAAAACTACTAAAGAGCACTGCAAACCTAATTCTTCGTGAAGTCATTTAACATGGTGAACACAAAAGTCTCCAAAGAACTTGGGTTTTATTATTATTAAAAATGTGAGTTCTAAGGGAAGGTGAGCCACAAAAGTGCCTTTCAGAAAGCTAGAAAGACTTTCTTGTAACTAGCTTTGTTAAAGAAAATTGTAGGATTGCACTTTTAACTAGCACAAGCATCAGGTCATAGACCTCCTGTTTTATGTTTAAAAGAAACAAACAACAGCAAGAAATACCAGAGAGGCTAGTCCCCATTCCAGTAACAATAAAATCCCCCATAAAATGCAGCTCGATTTCTAAACTTTGAAACTTTGAAGTTAAATTCTTTTTGCTGCAGCAATACATTATCAAGCAAATAGGCCCATTATGCCTTTAATTTGAAAGAGGTAAGACTATTCACACATAAACAGTACCTTCATGGCCTCCTCTCTAAAAGCTCTGATACAGTCGATTCCTTTCATGTAGTACTGTGAACCTTTGTTTTCCAAGAACTGCTCAATGCGGTTTATCAACTGCTGACTTACTGAAAGACAAGGAGAAATAAATTGATAAATAAATAAACCACTGCAAACATACACGAGAAAGTGTCACCCAAGAGCTCTGCAAATCCCAACTAATTTCTGCTGGATTTTAGTAATTTACTTTCTCTTCAATGTTTATTTACAGTTAAGGAACTGTCCAATTTTACCCTCTGGCAGACACCTCAGCCAGGGAAAAAACAAGTGTGAGGAGAATACAAGAGTGATCTATAAACTCAGAAGCATTGTGAAAAGAATGAATAGGGAGTTGATAGTGCCCTGCCTCTCAAAACAAGAGCCAAGATTTGGGTTAAGAACAAACAACAAAACAGGATCTCTTGAAACATACATCAGTTAACCCCTTCAGCACAGGCTGATTTAAGTTTTAGAGCTTAAAAAATGTTTGAACAAATTCCTAGAATTCTTAAAAGAAGATGTCTATCAAGGGGGATTAAGAGTTGTTGCCATTGAGGAAAAAGATTCAGGAATGATGCTTGTCACAGCATCTGCTTGTCCTGCTCTTGTACTGTTAAAGACCAGTCAGTGGATTAGCAGGACCTTTCCCCTGACCTTCCCAGCTCCAGATGTTATGGGCATAGACATCACTTCAAGAATCTCAGCTAAGGAAGAATCAACAAAGAAAATCACTTGCCAGAGTGGTGGAAGAAACAAGAAATAAACACACCAAGAAGGAGACATTGTTAAAGTACTGTGTTCCACTCTGCTCACTGTGAGTATGCACAGCACTAGCTGTTATATTATTTTCTATTAAATGCCTAATTGAACTGAATCCGAAGGACAACATCTCTGAATAGTGTGAAACAAGGCATGTTTGATATTCTCCCACTAGCTTTTGACAGTTTCTAGAAAAGCAGGCAGATAATGGTTCTGCCCAACAGCAGCTATAGCACAAGAAAGTGTGCTAAAATGCCTACTGTGCCAGAGGTAATCAGCTCACTCTCTATTTATTTCACCAGTAGCTGACAAACTAAATTGAAGTCTAACTACTTAAGCTTCCCAAGTTAAGTCAGTCCATTTTTTTCATGGTTAATGATTTTCTCATTAAATGTTCTAATTTCTTATGAATTGCACTAATAAAAGCAAGTCCTGCTGGTGTTTTCAGAGGTAGTGGTGGTTTTTTTAAACACTGCCTTCTCATTGATGTGTTAAATTAAAACCCCAGGCACTATGAGGGTGCAATAAAAGTCTCTATTGCCAGAAAGATTCCAGCATACTGTTTGAAATTATCAGACATTCTACTACTTCTTTTGCATTTAATTTTTTTTAAATCCCTTTCCATTTGATTGCCCTGGCAGCCATCATAAGAAAAGACTTTCTTGCTACTAACTGTGAGGTGCCTCGTTTTGAAATCTGTTGTAAAGAACCAAAGGAAACCTGCAATGTTTTACCAGGCACTGAGAGTCCATAATATAGGCAGCAAACAGGTTACATGGCAACGGTATTTAAAGTCACATTCCTCTAACACCCTGAAATAGCTTGGCTAAAAAGTTGGTTCTGTCCATTTGGTTTCCCTTAAATGATAGGCTGATGATGGATGAATCTAAAATAGACAAAAATCCCTATGTTCGGATTAGACTACCAAATTACTTCAGGGGGCCAAAAGTAATACTAAAGACAGTAGATAAGGATTATAGCTAGAAATTCTTGAAGTGGTTGCTGTTCCTTTACACTTCTAATCTGAGAACTTTGTTGATTTCCTGCTGCCTTTTCATTAGTCTGAATCTTTGGGTCTGGATGCTGCAAAAAATAGATGTCCCTGTTTTTGGAGCAAGGCATGTTCTGCATAAAGATGTCTTTTTAACTAAGCTGTGATAAGCATTAACTCTGATGTGTCCCAGACAAATCTCAGGCATTGAGCTTTTGAAGAATAGGCCCTTGAGTTACAAACTGACAGTCTATTCAGGCCACTTCTGTGTAATTGTAACTTTTTTCTTCTCTCCCAACTTCCCTCCTTCCACACACATTTAAGGAAGTGAATTAACAAGAGACTTCTTTCTACATTTTGCATTAGCTGGAATTTCCAGCACCCCTAATAACCACCACATTCTGCAGAACATCCCAAGAAATTTTAATCTCCACTTTCCTCCTTCTACTGTACCTGACTGGTTAGATAACAAATATAGTTACTAAGGGTTGGAAAATGGTAGGAAAAAAAAAATCACAGAATAGAAGATCTTTTAGTTCTAGCAGAATTTAATCTCTTCCCCTCTGGCATTCAGATACATTTGCTACTCCAAAATACATTCAGCAGTGCTGTCACTTTTTGTGAAATATGCCATGAACAATTATATTCACTTGTTATCTCTGAACAGCTACAGTACAAAAGTGCAGTTGTAATTTCATGTTTGTTCAGTTCAGCTCTTGGTCTTGATTACTATACCAATCAGATTACACAATAATAATAGTCAAAACTGTCTATTATTACAGCCCAAGTTCAATTCCTTGGGGATTTTAACCCCCTAAAAAATAAATCAGGTTAAGAAAATAATTCTTCCTTTAGACAAAAGACTCCTGTTGTTAATCTTCTGATTTACGTGCTGCTGATGGTAATGATTTGTATTCATGGACAGTGCTTAAAGTGTGATTCATTGACAAATCAGTTAAATCATCTGATAATTAATTTTAAAATACTACTCTGTATCATCTTTCTAGAACTGAAAAGAAAGAAATTCTGAACTAAAAACTGTACTAATTTTTAAGAACCTCCTTCACCTTTAAGGCAAGAAATAAGAATTTTAAGATCAAGAGCTGTTGAACTACTCCAATACCCTATGAGGTGCTGTTCAGTTTTGAAATGGTGTCTCTAAATGTCCTGTGAGTATGGATCAGAGTGATTGAGACTGTATGTCTGAAGAATGTAAGACCCAAATCCCTGCTAAAAACAAGGCTCTCTGTGGAACAGGTGGCTCAGTGCTCCACAGACTTGAGTTCCCTGTAGCTCCAAAGATGGAGAGTCTCCAAGTTCTCTGGGCCCACTTTTTCTGTGTTTGAGTCCCGTCATTGTGATCTTTATTACCTTTTTCCCCATAACATCTAATTCAAATTCTGTTTATTGCAACTCAGAGGTTTGAGTCTTACCCAATCACTATGCCCTTCAAAGACAAACCTGGCTTCATCTTCTCTGTGAAGCAGATATACAGAAAACTTCAAAGTGATTCTATATACTCAAGTATTTGGTTTGCAAAAACTCTTCTAATGACTGAATCATTTTCATCAAACCAGTCATTGCATTTGGCCTACCTAGCGGTAGAGCATGAATAGTCTCTGAAATATACAAAAACATCAGTAAGATAAAAATGCAGACAAACTGCAAAAACATGCCAACAAAGAATGAAATTAAGTATTAACTTAAAAAAAAAAAATCTTAGCTCCAGAAAGGTAATTACTATACTTATTTCTACATAAAATCTTGCAATAAAATATCATCCTTGTTCACATGCAGTTACTGATTCCTTTAACTATATTTTTCTAGAAATGCCTAGGAAAAAAAATTAACAAATTTACTGTAAATTTAAAAATGAGAGCTTAGTGCAATTTGCCTCTGGACATTTTTTCTTAGGTCCATAAACTGTTAAGTTGTCATTGCAGATTTCTCTCCCAGCTGACAATCAGAAAAATAAAAAAAGCTTTTTCAATATCATGTTCTCCGACAGGAGTACTGTAAGACACAATAAAATGTGGCCTATAAACTCAAACTGAATATTTACAAATCAAAGAAAATACTATGCATGTGTCAGTATCTTTTTCTACTCCCCTGATTTCTATCTTATACAGAAACCTATGAAAATACAACACAACACATCAGACATGATCAGCTCTCCAGAAATGTAGACATAGATGGAAACCTCCAAACACGAAGATGAACTGGTAGTACACGGCTACTCCTTTGGCATTACAAAAATGGCAAACACTGACTGCATTTGAGTCTTCTCTGAAGCCACAGCATTGAAGAAGCTCATTGTACACCCTGGGGAGCAACAATGAGATTCTGCTCAGGTAAACTAATCTGTTTTATGTGCAGTCATTGACAAAAACGTCAGAAGCTGTTATCAGAAGACATCTCTTTGTGATGACTGTACACTTGTGACTTGCTCAAAATAAGACCTGCATAAAATGACATCTCTCTGGCCATGAATGCAAATAAGTAAGTAAGGATGTCTAGAGGGGAACACAATTCTAGTTACATGAGCATCAGCGTTAACCAGTAAGCTGACGCCATCAAACATATCTCAGCATGTAACCCCTAAGCAGCTCCCTAGTGTAATAAACTACACAGTTTTCAGGTAAAACCAGAGTCAGTTATTGTTTCAGGAATTCAGCTGCCAGTACAGAAAACCTATCTCTAAGACCCTTACCAGTCTGAAAATCTTTGATTTTCTAAAGATATGTATTTAGGAATTGGTGGCAAAGTTCTCACACAGCATCAGACACAGACTAGCTTCTACTTAAGACTTCTATGAAAGGTACAAACACTGATTAACAAATCCCAGTGAGGGCACTGCAGGAAATATACTGGTGCCTATTTTCAATGATAAATATACCATTAGGACTTCCTACAAGCGGTTTCAGAAGAAAAAGAAAAATAATCATCCTCTGGTACTGCTAACTTTATGATTTTGGTGTGGGTGTGCCATTAACCTGCAGCTTAATTAAAAAGCAGCTGTAGTGTCAATATTTAAAGTGCAACTCTTCCTTACTGCTACAACTTCTCTATCTACTAAAAAACAACCCACCTCAATTCAAGTTGAAAGGTCTTTCTCCTCCCAATGAAAGGACTGCTGTCATTTGAAAAGGTGAATGTAAGCTCTGTTCAGTTAGGAAGACTGTAGTAGATGTTTTATTAATACAAGAAAGAAAAACAGAACACAGCTTAGCAGTTCTCCTGTCTGCATCCTGACATATGCTACCTCTTCTACAATGAAGTATTTGAATGCCACAGATTATCCTTTTCTGCAAAGAAATTTCCTATTTCTTATGTTCTAGCAGAGGGAAAAAAGTTTCACCATTAAATGACAAAATTATACAAAAAAAAACCCCTTAGAACCACTGAATAGTTTTAAGGAAGAATTTACTATTTACATAACCAAAGTGAAATACAGCAAGCCATTAAAAACATGCCTGCAATGTTCAATGTATTAAGGTGCCTAAAAGGCTCTAAAGCACAAAAAGGATTATCCAGAAGAAAGAGATAATACACAAAGCATGTTTTTATTTATAGTGGCTTCTGTCTCTCCTTTAAATGGGTAACTGCACTACATTCTGTTTAACTACACCTTATCATTACAGAGCAGATCACATAGAATAAAAGCAAATTGCTCAAAATTTCAGAACCTTCCAAACATGTCAGTTATCTCCAGCACAGCTACCAAGTGGACATATCTAAGCACTCTTTCTAGTTAAACTATCTTCAAGGGTAATCACTATACTTATTTCTGCCTTAAAGCTTTCCTACATGATAAAATTTATCATTGTAACAGAGTAGTCAATTGTTCCACAGTTTCTGTATTTTAATGTATTGCACAATGCTTTTTTACTGCATCTTAATATATCTGAGATTTAAGAACACAACTCCAAATATTTTTTTAATAAATAACTTCTTCTGGGTCTAACCAAAAATCCATGTTAAAAAGCTAGCTAGTTGGCTTAGAGGTCTGGAAATTCTGGAGAGAAATAGCTATGTAGGCTTTAACAGACCATATCACAACTCAATATACCACTAAACACACTCCTGAAACTACATCCAAAAGGACAAAAGGTCTTGTTGAAATACCAGCACCTCACTTAAGCACCCCTGCAAATCTTCTCTTTGAAAAGGAATGCAACATTAGTGGCTATTTGACAGATCAGGTTTACCCTGCCACAACCTTCAAATCACCCTTTATGAGATAAAGGACCCCATCCATCTTGTGCATTCTTTTTAAGACAGCTTTGGATTACATAAATCTCTGTATAGCTACTCCAAAAGGGAAATGCCATACAAACCAACGATAATTTCATTGCATTTTCAGACTTAGACTATGCAAGACAGTGCTTGACCTGTGCCTTGTGTTCTTCTTCATCTCTGAGAAGTCAGTGCACACAGAATGTCCTCTCAACTGTCAGATTACAAATACTACCTGCTTATTCCACTCTAAATTCACTTGGGCTTTCTTTCATTCACAAGCAGTAAGAAATGACCTTTGCATGCAAAGAGTTAAATCCCAGGCATGAGAGTCTCTTTTTTGTTCATGTAACATGAGACAGGTTTCTCACACTGTGCATATCCAAAAGCTCTCCACTTCAGCCCAGAAAGATCTTGGAAAGGAGAAGCTGAGGTTCATTCTGAATGAGGCTATCAGTGAATACCAGTGGGTCTTCTGTTAGAAACACCTGAAGGGTTGCTCAGGTGCCTCAATGTAGCTGTCTAGTGCTTTCTTACCCAAACACAACTACCTGAGACTTTTAATTGGGGAAGGCAAGTATTAACATGAGAATTACAAATGACACCTTCCTTGGCTGAGTGGCACTACAAACTAACCTGTAAATTCCTAGAAACTTATGTTTAGACAAATGGATTGCATTTACTGAACCCCGAAGGTGCTACTAATATAATTAAGATAGACAAAAGTCATTTACCATCTTTGAAGTCGGCATTTTTCTTCCTCACCAGAATTCGGAAATCTTCTGCTGGGTTAACACTGCCTACCTACAAAAAGTACAAAAGCCAGTTCAATTGTCTTCCAATATCCATCTCTTTCTTCTTGTCAGGCAACAAGAATATTTAAATTTCTTTTTACTTTAACATGAAAACAGAAGCTTTACTTCTCTGTACTTCTCTGTACTTCTCTGCATTCAGACTCAAAAAATGCAAGTCTTATAATGTGTGTTAATGCACAGTACTCCTGGCAAAGGTTGATTATGTCATGAACAAGGTGAACTCACTCTGCTGCACAGAGTTACAAGTTGACCACTTCTCTGGTGCTGAGAGGACAGAAGCACAACTCAGGTTATCTAATAGCTCAGCTTTGAGATCTTCTGTAGCACAGACCCCTCTAATCTCACCAGACGCTTAGTGAGGAGTGTGAGCTCCCAGGCACGTGGGTACAGAATCAGTGGTTTGCCATTCCAATAGGAACCTCAAAACTAAAAGCTTGCACTTAAGTCATCTAGGCTTTCTGGCAGAGTCTGACATCCTAAAGCCAAAGCTCTACATGGGCATGCAAGTGCAGAAACCTTTCAAAGGAACTAAAACCAGGTCAAATATAAATAAACACTGAAAAACTAACAGATGCATTAACTTGAAGAGAAAAGACCCAACAACTCTACATTGCTTAGATTTCCTATCAGCAATTATAATTCTCCTACTTTTTTTCATTTTTATGCTTTGCTGTCAAAATAATTCATGTACCTTGCAAATAAGTTTGCTTGGTCTCACTGTATTTCTTCAAGATCTAGCAATGCCACTTTTCAGAAAATATCAGAAAATTATATTAGGAGTGAAGAACACTGAAATCTTTTTAGACTTTAAATATTTTTGTAAGTATCAATAATGCTTTTTTCAAAATTACCCTTAAAGAATAACAAACACACTTGAAAACAAGGGAAGTTAGCTCAATATTATTTCTTTTTTTTTATAATAGGGAAACAACAAATAAAGGAAGGTGCACAGTTATGATACAGGTTTCATCTACCCACAAAATTTTAAGTTAGATCTAGTGGCAAGATGAAGCCAAATTTCTTATTTAGACCCCCAATTAATGGACAGAACAATGTCTAAAATCCCAGCAATACTTATGATTAAATACACAGAGGCAATTTCTATATTGCAGAAGATACGAAAGACATCAAGAAAAAAATTCAACCACTGAGCTCCAATTCTGTTTTCTTTGGATCCTCAGGCTTTCCTTTCAGAGTTCTAAACACCAGGAGAGAATTTTGTCCTAAAATATCCACGACTGATAAAAACTTGTGCTAACACATGCCTAAGGGCAGAGAAAGTTGTCTTTACAATCTCTAGCAGAGAGCCTCAAATGTACAAGTAGACAGTATTTCAGTCATGTTTCAGCTAGAAACTCTCCTTTTATCAGGAATTCTGTATATTCACTATAATAGACTTAGAGAATTAATCTTCCCCTTTGATAATCAGATTTGTAAAAATATGCTTACAGAGGTGATATTGCCTTCAGCAAGTTTCATAATGCTAAAGCTCCCCTCCTCATCTTCAATTTTTGGTTTCTTGAGGCTGGGTTCATCTTCGCTGCAAATGAGAAGGACAAAAATGAATATAAACACTTGAAGAAGATTGTCCTGCCTACTAACTAGGGAGTCAGTAAATTAATGAAATATACACTGAACTAAACTTCATTACATAACTGTTCCAAAATCAACATTTAACCATGCCTCATTTGTCCCTTGGGCTGCACAAACCAGACAGTAGAAACATATATCCAACTTCATCTTAGCATACAGAAAAAGCATCACTTGTTGAAGGTATGAGATTATTCGTGGTTATTTCAGGTGTGAATTTCCTTATACAGACCTTCTTCATCTTTCTAAATACAAAATATCTCCAAACACTTTATTTGGAACCTCCATGTTGAGTTAATCCTGATAATTTACAGTATATAAAATGACATTTGGTATTCTCACTAGATTTTTTTTTAAACATGAAATGTCAGTGAAAATTTACCATTTTAGTAAGACATTAATTTACTGTTCAATCACTACCTGCTACATCCTGTCTTGGAATTTATAGCTAATACAAACCTTTTACACTGTCTACACAGTGGCTTTTCAGTCTAATGACCACTATTCTCCATCAGCACATGGGAGCTCTGTGAACTTCTACCTTATATTTGTTAAAACCTATTAGACAAACTCCAGTTAAGCAGATCAGAACTCACTCAGGACATTTTAAGCTACATCTCAAAATGCTTTCAAAAGACTATTATTTTTTAAAAGCTAATTGTGATTTTGGGCTAGTTTCTTGCTTTGTCCTTACAGGTAACAGAGTAAGGTGTACATTCAAACTAGGAACTTAATTCTAACATGTAACATGCTACACTTTGGAGCACATCTCAGCAAAAGGGGAAGAAAATCAGATGACGTCAGGCTACTGACACACATGAATTCCAGTTTAAGAATCACTGAAAGCTACTCAGCAACCCAAAGGGCAGGATTTGTGTTCAAGGAATCCCAAAACAAAGTTAGAAGTTTTTCTGAAAAATTCTACTACTAGGAAAAGAAGAAACTGCTTGATGATGTAGGGACAAAGCCAGAGATTGTGGACTAGGAGCCACTTTTGATTCTGCAAGATTAGAACTGATTGCAAAAACTGCAATGCACGTTACAGAAGCAATCAACTACTAGAAAGAACTTGTGGAATCTTCCTTTTTGCTTTCTATAGCACACTCCTCCCCTATTTTACAATCATTGTCTATCTCACTTTGTTTCAGCAATCTTCTCTGTCCTTTACTTAGTTTTGTCACTACCAAAATGAAATCCCTTCTCCTCAGCAAGTCCTGTCATTCAGCATAACCTTACTTATCACTCTAAGAGAAATGATGACTTCAGTTATGCCTAAGGACAAGGATAGGATACCTTTGCTTCATTCTCAACTCTGCTGACTTTCTGGCTAACCTTGAACAAGTTGCTTGATTGTTTTGAACATCCAGTGTGTCTCTCTGTAAACGGAGAAACTGATACTTATCAACACCAGAGAGTTTAGAAGCTCTACTGGAACGAAAAATCTTGCATATTAACACAATTTGATGAAAAGTGTAAAGAACAACAAAAATTCTCTTTTAGAATATTTTCCTCCAAAAGTATATGGCAATCAATTTTCTCCCTTTTCTTCCTGCATTATTTTTACTGATTCAAAATGCTTTGGGATTGGAGGAAGGAGAAAATAAATGATGATGCTGCATTTAACAGCCTAGGACCAAATCTACAGTTGTCATTAATCAGTGCAGCACAGCAGAAACTAATGAGTCCATAGCCATTTATACCAGCCAAGGATCTGACATTTAGAATATGCACTGATTAGCAGTATTTTTAAACTGCAAAACGTGCAATTACTATTTGGGAAAAATTAATAAAATACAAGATTAATTTAAAACACCCACTTCTACGTTAATATAGAAGCCTCTCACATCCTACAAAGCTGGATAACAGCCTCTCCACAGCCAACCTAAGAAGGAAAAAGTAAAATGTTTTCTATTTTACTGGGATTTTTTTTAAACTATACAAATCTTAAGCAACAGTGATACAAATGAATACTGAAATCTCTATTAATAGACATCATGCCTACAGTTATGCTGCTTTAGTCCCATTAGACTTTAACAATTAACAGAGAAGAATCTGGTCAATGTGATGACAGGAGATACAAATCGGTTTTAGAAAACAAAAATAATGGTCAAGACATCTTCTAAAGAACTTTTTCCAAATACTTCAATGCAACTATATCTTAGTATTAATAAGTTGAACCTCATAGACCCATAGCAGTTAGAATCACAGAATGGTTTGGGTTGGAAGGGACCCTAAAGATCACCCACTTCCTACACCCCTGCCATGGGCAGGGACATCTCCCACTAAACCAGGCTGCCTAAAGCCCAATCCAGCCTGGCCTCAAACACTGCCAGGAAGGGCATCCACAACCTCCCTGGGTAACCTGTGCCATGCCTCTGTTGTTTAATATTTTCCTTAATCATTGCTGCAGAGTGATGTGCTTTTCTTTATCCAGTGAATAAATTATATCATCTCAGCTTTTCCTCTAACACAGAACAAAACCATACAGTTAAGACTGTTGTTGTAGCAATGATAAAATACTACCAGTCCCATTCATTACTACAGCAATACCATTTTTCTGTAATTTAAAAAAAATCTTAACTATCATTCATTCTTCTCTGCATAGTTGAATCTGTATCCTTTCACTTCCCTTACAGCTTTTTTTTTAAAAAAAAATCATTTTAATGCATCAATTTCTATCTAAATTACTTTTACAGCTGCTTTTATCACCCCTCTAAAGGAAACTAGTTTTCAAACAAAACAGATTTCCTTCTTGCTTGTCAGATGCTTTTGGGAAGATATATTTTAAAGCAACTAACAGTAATGGGTCACTGCTTTTTGTTTAAATTCTCTCTCTAGCTTTATTTGAGCCAAATTTTTTGCCTTTTATTTCTAAACTGGCTCTATCACTTTTTAAGATATACACATAAACGTACACATGTACATAAACCCAAAGAAACTGGGGCATGGAGTAAAGAAAAGAGAATTTAATCAGCATGAATTCACAGATGTACCAAGGCAACAGCAACGCACTGAACAACAACAACAACAAAAAATGCCAGGTGTTTCCCAGTCTGTAGAGAGGAATGTGGTCATTAGTCTCAAGCCAGCAAAGCGAGGAGTCCTGCGTCATCTCTTCCCAAAGACAACATGCTGAGGAGGCTCTACCCAACCCAGGGAAGGATGTATGACAACTGACCTAAGCAAGACCTGGAAACACCACAAAGGTGTCGTTCCTAGTGCTGAAAGGACTGAACCAAAAATGACTAAATGAAGGGAGAAGGAGCTAACTGAGAACACTCCAACATCTCAAGGACCCACTAGTTATATTATAGATTTCAATAAATTTATTTCTAAGAAGCAGATTTTGTTTACACAGATTGATTTGGCTGAGGTGACAGTACAACTGCAGTATCAATTTAGCATTTATTCTTCCTATCTGCAGCACAAATAAACTAAATACAATATATTCAATAACAACAAAAATACCGTGTCTTAAAACTGTTCAAACAATAGCTGTTCCAGGAAGCATCCATAACAACTTGATTTTTTTTGAGACAACCACATTAATTGCACAGCAGATAAAAATGAAACTGCTCTTCTTTTGATATTCAAAATGAGAGCTAGACAATTACCTAAATCAAACATTCTGAGAAGGAAGGCTCATCTTTATGGCTAATTTAAAGCACCATGGCATTTATTCTAAACTAAATCAGACCCTCTGTTAGTGTTATTTGAACTATTTTTTAACCACCTCTAGGACAAACTGTCTGACCAGAGACAGGAAGCAATGCAACAGGTTGCCCAGAAAGGATGCACAAACCCTGAAGGTTTTCAAGGCCAGACTGGATGAATCCTTCCTTAGATCCCACAGGTGGTCTTTGAGCAACAGGTTGACCAAGGAGCCTCCTGTGGTACATTCCAACCTGATGGATTTTGTGATTCTGTCACAGCAAATACAGACATGAGGAACTTACACACTGGTTCCTAGTGTGTCCTGCACTGCAACAGTATGACCACCACTAGTCACAAAGTACTCCAGACACTCTGAGGCACCACAATATTCTCTATCCATCAGCATTTTTTCCACCGTGTAACTCATTGATTTTCTGTTCAAAAGATTCTGAGCCTACTTCATCCAGCAAAAACAACCTGAAGTGTAAAAGAAAAAAGTTTCAAAAAAATCCATAATACATCTCCAACTTACTTGTCTTTGAAGATGTCTTGTGCAGTCCTCTCTTCTTTTTTCTTGCTAACTTCCTTTAGGGGGAAAAGTGCTTTTACTCTTTCCAGAGGAGCCTGACACCTTTCTCTTACCACACGAGGCATCTCCAGCATTTCTAAAAGGTGCTGTTCTATTGGCGGCAGTGGCTTATCGGGGTGAAAAGCCTTGTGCTGCAAACACTGCAAGAAACACAACAGTCTGAGCAAAGTAGAACTTTCAATTATATTAAAAACTTTAAATGTTAATGCCTGTACCCAACACAGTAACTGCAAAATATCTTCTATATTAAACATGCTACCTTTGTATTGCTGAAAAACATTCTGTCTCACAGTGGATTGAAGGTATATGATCAACAGTTTAAGGAGATTATTAATGATAGTCAAAAAGAATACTGATGCAGATGAGTGTTCTTACACTCACTGGAATGAGTTCTACAAAAATCATTAGAAAAATCCCAGGAATGAAACTGTCATCTGCAACTGTTCATATTTTTAGCTTCACTCTACCTTTAAAAAGCAGTTCTCTTATAAAACAGTCACACGAGAGAGATTTCTAAACATTTCAAAATTAAGTAACTGAGATCTACCCCAACCACACATTCCAGTTATTGTAAGAGTTTAATGTCCCTCAAAGAAAATATTTCTCCTTTGTCAATTAAACTCAGTATGCATACAGGAGGAATGTTCACAAGCTTAAGAGAGAATGGAAATGGAAAGAGAGAATACTAAATGTGCACAGGTGAGGCACAGAATACATGTATGTTTGGAACCTAGCTTTGAAAGGAGTAGGGAATGAAGAGGCCTGACAGATGCACAAAGCTGGAACAGATGGTGAGAGCTACAGAGAAGGATTTTTCACCCAAGTGTAGAGTCAGTGCACACAGTCAGGGAGACAAGCAGAGGGGGAGAGACAAGGTTAATGAGGCAGGCTACAGAAATTCCATGGAGAGTTTTGAAAACAAAGTAAGTATCTTTACAATTTTGTGAAGTGTGAGGTAGCAGTAGGGAGGTATGTGTATTTACAAACGCACACACAGATACCAGCACATGCACAAACAGCACAAACACATCAAAACATATGATGTACAAAGGAGACAAATTTTTTCCATGCTCATTGTACTAGGTGCATTAGACACCCATGTGAAGGCACCTACTCAGTAAACTAGGGATACAGCAGAGATTTGTTCCCCTGCTGGCTGTCAGACATGACATTAATTTAAAAACCAAAATCAAAGCAAATAGAAGCCCCTATTCATGCTGGAGAGCTGCCAATACAGAAAATCGAGACTATGTGACACATCAGTACCAGTGTGTTTTCAGGCTGCCATTAAAATTCCAGTCCATATTAGAACATACTATAAAACGAGGCAGTTGTACAAGGCTACTGATTTGGAAACACTTGCAATGATTTAAGGCACAATTATTTTGAAGGAGAGTAAAAATGTAGCTGGAAGCTGCAGTAATGGCTCTTGTGATACAAAAAAAATATAAATAAGTTAGGTAATTGAATTAAACTCATAATGCAAAAAAAACTTAAGTCCCCTGTTGTGCCTATGTGTTTCAGACTTTTGTAACTGAAATCTTTATGTGTGCAGCTGCAGGAGCTGAGCAGACTGAGTGGCCTCAGCATCCACTTTTACCTGTTTTTAAAGTAGATGACTACATCTGAAACCTGAGATGGCAGGTACTGTCAAAACTCAGGTGCTAAATGGAGACTAAGTTAAACAGACAACCTGGAGTTTCTAAACCAACACTGTCTCTCTTAACCTTTTTTCCCCCCTTCCTTCTGTGTCTAGCATGAACTACTCCTACCTTCACAGCCAGAGGGCAACCCACACTGCCACTGCCTAGCAGACTCACTGTTATTGTCACCAAGGCACTAGCTCCTCCACATTGCTCTTCCAAATTTCTTACATTTCTACTTGTGGAGACATAGCCAGCTTTCAGGAACAGAGGTCACACCAAGAGACTGGTCAATGGATGTAATGAAGTGAGCTTCACATCATTAATTCCGTGATAAGCAATGACATATATACACCTATAGACCAACAGGTCCATCTCTATACAGAACCACCACTGTTGAGCAGTTTGTTTATTTGGCTAACAAATAAAATGCACTGCATTCCCTAAACATCTTAGGTGCTTCAAATCCCTATATTTAAGATGGACAACTTTAATAATAATGTTGGAAGTCTGCCACTACAAAAGCTACAGAAGTTCACTTAGTTTTTTCTGGAAGCAAGGAGTAAAAGTTGAAAGTCTGGATTTAGGATATTTCTCATCTTCCACTCCAGAAAGCATTAACAACTACTTCTCACCCACTCTGTCATTTCCTGATGCCTACCACTACTTCCAGAGATATAATTTAGCTTGATGTTTTTGTTTAAATTCTGGCTCTTGTCACTTATCATTCCAAATATCTTCATGAGGCAACAAAGCAAGGAAATGAAGTAGGAGTTCATCCTTTTCTTCAGTTATTTTTCAAAACCATTTATAGGTTCTATTCAGCCCAATCCACTTACTGGCTACTGTCAAAAGATGATGCAGAATTTTTCTTCATAGTTCTTAAGGAACCAGCAGTGCCACCTGGCCTAAGAGCAAAATACTAAGAATCTGGAACATTTTTTCAGCAGAGAACAACTTACACATATTAATAGCAATTTTGTAATAAGACAAACAAATGGGGCTCTGCGTGGCCAAAAGGAAGCACAAGAGAAAGCATTAAGACAGTTTAGGGCTTTCTGAACAGCAAGGACAGAAACTGTATCCTACCCCACACATTCAGTCAACAAATACTTTTTCTACCAGTAGCACTCACCCTTACAAAATTCTATTATCCCCTAAGGAACTTGACAAGTTACTCAGTTACTCTCTTCCAGCAGCAATTGACTCAAGTGCTGGAACACCACCATCACGCTGTTTCAGAAGACAAACAGCACACCTAAAAAAAACATCCTGCACTGGTAGATGACATCCACTAAACCAAAAGAATACAAAACTCTGTCTAGGAATATAACAGAGGAAATTCTACCCCCCAAGTATTTCATTTACAAGCAAAGCCCAAGTTTTGTACTATCCAAGCTTAATAATCCTTCCTAAAATAAGAGTTGTGCAGAGGTCAGTTCATTTTAAGTCCTTGCCCTGCAATAACCTCCAACTGATCAAATCTTGCAATCAGTTTGACACTGTCGTGTCAATATGACTGGCAGAACTTGATGAGAACACTGAGTTCTTCGGGTGTCAATCAGAGTAGGATTTGAAGATAGTGGGCTTACATGTGTTCCTGAAACACACATTGACCTTCGGATCCTTTGGTTATTTTGACAACACTGAGAAAAGCAAGGCTAGGAAGCTAGGGTAAGTTTTCTTAATTTAAAAAAGCATCTTCTTCCTACTTGTAAACTGAAATAAATCATGTGGAATTACTGAGATATGATGAACACAATTGCTGTAATACCATTTTTGGTCAATTTTCAGAGCAGAGTCACACATTCAATATATCTCCATGGTTCTGTATACAGTACAATTCTGCAGTTGCTTAAAATGCAGCATAATTTTCTTTATTTTTGAATTTGCTGCGTCATTTTTCTAAACAGTTGAATTCCAATGTATAATTAAGTCTCATCCTCACAGTTGCAATGAAAGTCTTCATGATATGAAAGGAATGTAAATCAAAATGGAGACAGAGTGATATAATAACTGCAGGAAGTGTGAACTTTTCTGCTGGCTCGTAAAGTGCATCAGCTTAGACACCACAACAGAACATTTTAAATGTCAACAATGTTAATAACCATTTATTACTGATGCAGTTCACCTCAGACTGATCTGGTTTGGAACACTGCTAGATGCAACAATGCACAGAAAACTGATGGGACACAGAATGAGAAGCTGAAGATCCAATTCTTCTCTTTGTCCAAAAGCCGAAGAATCTATGTCCACAATACAGTGTTTAGAGGCAAGTTTTATTTGCCTAGTCTGTCTGCCTGTGAGTATCACTGATGTTGTTGTAGACACCTCAGCACAGATATAATTTCCCTTGCTTCCTGGAAACTAGAAATTTTAAAGATAAATCTATGTCAGGGACAACAAAAACCACGGGCTACCACATACTTTATTGCCAGAGATTTATATCTGCATTTTCACAATGCAGATCTTTCCAACGTGAATCAGAGAAAGACAGAAAGATAAAAAGTCTTAAGAAAAAAGGTTTTTGAAAAATACCATACAGTTCATCTCACCTGATATAACCTCTGAAAATGAGGGTTTGGAATTTTGCTGGGCTTAAATAGGTCCTCAAATGTTTCTCCATCTTCACAGAGATGAACCAAATTCATAGAATCAATCAGGGAGTCAACAGCAGCTAACTGATCCGCTAAGGCAGCAATTAGATACAAAGGAAGATTAAGTACACTTGCAGATGGGTGCATTTCTTGAAACAATTTATAAATGAAGATTCACTTCACAATGTGAGATTTTCACCAAGTCATTACATGTCACAGAATACACTGCAGCTATAGATGTGCCAATAAAGAGTATGGATAATGGACACAATAATAAACCCCTGCTTTATTTAAGGACTACAGTGTAAAGTCATAAAGCCTTTTTCTTTTTCCCCAATACCTCAATTGTTGTTGCCTTGCTGCTTTCACTTTTCAAGATGTTTTCATTTGCAACAGAAGGTTTATAGGCCACTTAGAAAATAAGGAGAACAGTTCGTTTGCAAAACTAAATGGCGCAATATAAATTTTTAAAGTTATGATTGCAAATTAACACAGTTCACAATAGCCAGCTACTGCTTTGGTAAGACAAGTTTTAGATTTGTTATCAAACTGCTGGTTACAGGCAAGAAAACAGAAACTGCTGTAGAAACAAACCAACATGCTATATATACCCTGATGTGCAGGTGCCCATTCAATGCATCTCATAACAAATGAAAGAAGTGGGAGTGGATTTTAAAATACATCCACTTAAGACTCATTGCTGTGCGAAACTCTCAGAACAGCAAGTCAAGCTTCGTGTAGCTGCGTGTTCTCCAAAGATGCCATCTATCTCAATCTGGACACCAATAAGTGCATGGTTTAATAACACTCCACAGAAAATATTGTCTTTGCCTCTGTACATTATATTAACAGGCCATACTGCAAACGGCTACGGGACCAGCTTTGCACCAACAGAGCAGCTGCCTCTGTTCTAATTCTAGCTGGCTAATCACACACTGTAGATCCCACAAGCTTTGGCCATTTACTCCCACAAATGAGTTCAAAGATCAAAGGATACAGAGGACTAATCTCAGCTCTCTATCACAGGATCCCGTGAGACTCACTGTGCTGTAACCTGAGACAGAAGTCATTTACCAGGACAACTGAAATACTGCCTGCAAACGTAGGTCTGCTCTGCCTGCACCAGAAGTAGCAAAGCTTTAATACACATTTACACTTCAAGATGACATCATCATAATGGATGCCCAAATACCTGGGTGTTTTCCTAAGCCAAAATAACAACAAAACTTACGTTTTCACTAGAGACCCAAATATTCTAACTCTTTTAGAGCATCTTAGAAGACAACAAGCAGGTTACTTTTCCAGTTGACCAGCAAATGTCTTACCTGTAGGAATGTATTTTTTACTGTTTTTCAAAGATGAAAATACATATTGTCTTAGGTCTTCCATATAGGGTAGTTGTACATAGATGAGACACTGTGCAATAGGAAAGAAAAAAACAACTGAGCCTGAAGAAAAAAAGATTATCTGTATCCCTAGAGTGCCATATCAGGGCAATATAAAACATAAGAAAAATGTTAAGATGTAATGTCCGTGTACATCAAAACACTTAAAATATTTACAGAGCAACACAGTTTTAATCAGAATAAAACACGACATTATGTTTTATAACATACTGATGGCTACACTCAATTTTTCTGTTTGTGGAATAAAGGCCTCCCCAGCTATCTGATCCCTTTTTCTTGTGCAGAGTTCCAATCATCCATGCTTTAAATATCCCGTATACTGGCACTTTGGGAGGTTTTATCACAGCTTACTGTATTTCAAAGTCAAAAGCTGGATTTGGTTTTTTTAACATTTCTCTGCCTCATTTTTTCTTTAGTCAATTACCTCCTGCAGTTCATACCACCCTAAATAATTCCTTTCCATCCCTTATGTTTATACCCTTCAAAAGTCTGAAGATTGTTGTGTCCGCCTCCACCTCCGTCACTGCTCAGCCATGCTATACATATTTAGCTCTCTTAATAGTCTCTCGTAAGAAAGATCAGGGAAAACATATGCTGCAAAAGTTCTGACATACTGTGTTGCTTCTGGGTCTCTCTGCAGAAGGGCAAGAGAGAAGAATTACCTCATGTGCATCCTTAATATACGGAAAAGCTACTCCAATTTGTGGGTTGCATCTTCTATCATAAGCATAGCGCACTATAGCCACTACTTTCAACTCATCCAATGCACGAACAAGTGCAGAAAAAGCAACTGCTGCAACCTGGAGAGAACAAAGAAGTCTATAAAATCATGCAAGTTCTTAATCATGAAATACATCTTTCACAGAGAATTCAACAGCATTGATTTAGTCAAGACTAGTTTCCATTTCAGCTCTACCTTTAACACAAGCATTTTTTCATGTTCGTAAATCAAAGAAGCTGAAAGGTCAAATCTCATCACGATAGTGGATCCATTCAAAGCTTAGCCAACTTTAGATTCAGCACATTCTACCTTTTCACCAGGTGTGAAAAACTCTCAGAGGTTTTGCAGGAGATAGAGAAAGGGAGGGAAGTCAGACCCTTAAGGGAACATATTAGAGTACCACAGTGAGCTTTGTACCTCCAGTACTTTGGAAGTCTGTTCTAAATAACACAGTGACAAGGCACACTGTTGCTCTGCATGAGAATCGACTTAAGCACCAATATCAGGTTCCTCATAACCTTGCTCAAACATAGTATCTACCAGTTTTTCATTATTCACAAAATACTGTAATCATTTGGGGTTTAATCCAACTTCTTTTTAACCTACTGGGCAGTGAAATAAGACATTTCCGTAAGCTGCATTACAAGTATTTATTAACACAGAAAGACAGGACAATCTCAAGCATCACTATTATTTTTTTTTGTTCTACAGCAAATACATTCAGCATTCAACTTCAGTTCAACTTACCTCATCACCTTTTGCTGGAAAGATCTTCAGAGCCTGGTTGCCCATGTAATAATGCCTCTGGATCTAAAAATTCGAATGGTCAAGAGTTAGCCTGACCTAAAGAAAAGGTCACTAATGCAACTGGACCAATTAAATTACAAAACAACTAACATTACTCAAGTCAGAAGCCACCAAATTTAATTACAGTGCATAGAGGTTAAAGCCCTGTATGTGTCTCATATCTCCATTTACCACTTAATATGGATATTCAGTCATATTGGGTAGGATATTCTCATAGCATCCTAGTGATGGGCAGGAATGAAAGACAGTCCTACTGGCAGCTGTTACCCATCTGAATTATACTTCAGTAATTCAAAAATCATTGTGGAAAACCACAGAAGTTAATACAAGACCTAAACCTAACTGACACCATCCCTATGCTATTAAATTTTTCTAGCAAAGATACATCAAAAAGGAGCTGCAAAAAGTCACATCCTTAATTAATAAAGCTACTTCAACTGCAACCCGGAGTATATACAGCTGTGCTGGCAAAGAAGCACTTCTGTTAGCAGAGTTTATTCTGTTCATGAATGTGGCTGGATCAAAAACAAAAGAAAAAATAGTTTCATCAAGGGGCATCACTGGATTAGTTGGAGCTACAGGGGCTCACACACACAGAGAAACCCTGCAATCGTAGAAGACCTGTCACAAAGTCACAGACTACTATGGACACTGGTTAAAATAACCTCTCTTTGTTAAAGGAAAAACTCTTCAAATTACAGTGTCAGAACTAATTTCATTATATCTTTCATTTTTCTTTCATTCATTTCATCTTTTTATCATCTTTACTTAGCAAATTACCACAAGGCTGCTGAAGTCAGTGACAACCTGCACCAGAGCAGATCTGTTTATTGTACTACAGCATGACTCTTCAGCTCAGATTACTCTACCTGTAATCCTTCTTTCCTGTTCTGTCTCTAAATGCTCAGGCAATTTTATGTAGTATGAATAACTAGATGTGTGTATCACTACACCTTTTTTTGTTTGCAAAAGCCATTGTCCCTTTGTAATATTTTCAAGTATTATTTCTTGATTTACATGGCATGCCTTATAAATTAAAAATCAAAGTTTAAGCAGCCTCTGATCTTCCTTCCTGAGGGATGTGAACAACTCAGGAAAATAATATAAGGTGGTTCTATTCTGTATTTAATTATGTATTTGGAGCTGTTCCAGTTTTTCTAGTCAATAATGAATCATCTTTCCATCAAAGTTTTTTAAAGAAACAATTTAATATAAAGCATACATTTGAATAGTGTCAGTTTTATTATTCCAAACAATAAAATTTAGGAGATGAAACTTAAGATAACACATGGGTCTTGAAAATTCCAGCTGTAGTTAAAGACTTCCTGGTATCATTATCTACACACTGTAATTTCAATCCTGCACGCATGCCTGAATAATTTTATTCCACTGAGGGGATGTACAGCTACTACTGGGCATAACTACTCACACTCCTGGCTACAGGACCAGAGCACACTTTAAGATGTAATTTCTGTTTGTTATGAAATCCAAAGACAAGAGAAGTACATAATAAAAATTAATCAAAAGCAATTAATATTTGATACACTGAAAAATTTTTAAAACAACTTGTTAATTCTTTTGTGCATATTTATATGACTTGAAAAGTATTCCTAAAATTAACTGTAACCCTACAATTATTAACAAAGCACTTGAAGGTATTACCACACTATCTGACCAATGATGGGAAAATAAAAGTCCATGTGAAATAACAGTTTGCTCACAGGAACACTGTAATCCTCATCGGTTTTCCTCTTAGCTTCCATTTTCAAATAAAGTCAGACTAAGTTGACTCTCTCCTCATGTGTCCTGCTTCAAGAGTAGTTTTGTTAAGCCTTTGCCTAAGGCTTTGCTAATGCTTAAGTCCTGGATTTTCTGAAGGAAATCACCTTGGGCTGGATAACTTTTATTAAGGTACTTGCTTAAAGTAAGTTTCTTAAAACTGTCAGGGACAACAAATAGCAAAGTCAATACCACAAGTAGAGATAAGTGCATTACAAACACCGAGCATCTCCCAGAAACATGGAGTTTTTGAATGATGCTACCTTTGTCTAAGTTCTAAGAAGTCTTCACTACATTTAAGTTTTGTCACGACAGAAAGAAGAGGCAAGTCATGGTTCACAAACTAATCCTTATGGAATTGAGAATGAATGGAGTCAGTTTTCAGCCTTGCTTTAATATTACTTTAATGTTGAGGGAGAAGCTTCTGTTAAGAAGCAGCCGTACTCTTGGCCGGACAAAACACAGAAAGGCTGCTGCCTGAGCTGAGCAGAAGACAGACTATTAAAGTTTGTCAGATGAAATGAGATCACAACACCTCTGTCTCCACTTTGCAGAGATCTGAGTTCAGTGGCTCTGGCTTCATTTGAAGGTCCAACGGCCATATTTACAGGCTTCTCTCCTTCGTAAAACCACATACTGCTTACGTGTACTAGAATCAGCAAATATGTCACCCCTGCATATCTGAGTGGAGATGCCCCATTCCCAATATTGAAACTCAATACAACACCATGACTTTACTTTTAGATCAATTTTCTTGAATAACCCAGGAACCTGAATAGGTAGACATTTAGTATCGCACCTGAGAGGATCTAGTGAATCCCAAAACAGAAAAACACTTTCCTTCTGTTTTGTATTTCATTTGCTCTTCATCTTCCTTGGAAAAAGGAACTATATCACTCCCATACCGAAAACCTAGAGAACAAGAGAAGAGCATCTGGTAAGCATATGGGCCTACAATTTTAACACTGAAATTAGCTCTCTGAATATTTTAACAATGCATTCGTGCCCCACAGCTACGTTCCACACATGCTCATCAAATTACTTTCCCTGTTAGGAAAAAAAACCAAACACCCATAGACACATTTTGTACTTAGCGAACAGCAGTTGCACTCCTTGTACATCATTTTATGTAACACAAGTACCCTCAGAGAGCAGGAAAGAAAATAAGGGAACATCTTGCCTAACAAAGTTATGCTCACAGAATAGATTTAAGCAAATCAGAATAGATTTCAGCAAACAGATTGCAACACTCTCTGCAAACATAATACAAGCAACCTCAAATATACCACAAATCATACCACACGAGGTGACACCAGAAGAGATTCAGGGAATAAAATGTGCTAACAGTGGAAGCAACGTAGACAATGGAAAACCAAAACACTCTTGCATGCAGAACTGGTCCTTCTATATATTTCTGTGTTTTACTTCCCACGCCATACATTATAAGTATATGTCCACAAAGAGCTGTACAGAAGCTACAGAAAGCTGTAATTTCTCAGAGGTATCATCTGCTCCAACTGCTTATTCTCATATCTCAGCTTCCAATATCCTCCCTGTAACGTCATCACTATTATACTGCCACAGACTAAGGATGATACCCTCAGGTGTGAAGAAAGCAGAAGGAACAGAGATAAATCCCTGGATGAAAAATGTATAAGTAGATACATTTTCCTACAAACTGAAAAGCAAGCACACAGATAAAATGAAAGAAATTTCAGTATGGGTGCTGCAAATACAAAATATTGTCTACTTATGACATTTCTCAAAAGATTCACAAAAGTCATGGAAGCATCAGTAGCTCTTTCAGCATTAGAAATATCACACCACTGACAGGGAAATCTTTTATCTCTTGTTCACATTGAACTGCTCACCACTTCTTTTTACTAGCATCCCACAACTACTGACTAACTTAAGCAGTCAGAAGATTAGCTGAGAACAGTCACAAATCCTTCAAAATGCATTCTCTGTAAGAAATGGATTTTTTTTATACATAGTTTTGAAGTTGTAAAATGTAACTAGACCATCTTTTAACCATCATTTCTGCTTAAAGAAAAGGTCATATTGTCATTGGGACTTTATCTGATACTGCTGTGAAACACCCATGAATGCTAAAATTCAAACAGATTCAATAAAAAAATACAGCTTATTCTAATTTTAAATTTATGTTATTCATTTGACAGCACTCTCTATACTGTTATCTGAATAGTTCTGCTCTTTATAGTTAATATACTTGCCCTACTTGCGTAGGATTGAAACAGCAAAGGAAAGGAAAAAAAACTAGTAACAAAATATATCTATACAATCACAAAAAATGAAACAGATTTGCTTAAATCCATTTTTAGAAGTAAGTACACTATTTCCTGCTGTTTCTGGGGCCCATAGTCTTCTAAGGAAATTAATCTGCTCAGAAAGAAGTTGCAGGTCATAAAAAGTATTTTGCATACTACTACTTCAGATTGATCTTGTTACAGTACAGCAAAGCTACTACTCTTGAACACTAAACCTTTCTCTGATGGCTTCGTCTTTCCAAGTGCAGAGTAACTAGAGCAGTTGCTCATCTACAAAAAGCAACACTATGAACGCATTCATGTTATCAGTACAACTGAAGATCTAAAAATGGAATAGTGGTAGCAGAACTACTCCCTACAGAACTGAGGTATGGCCTTCCACAGTGTATAGTTCAGAAAACGGTAGCATCTTCCAAGTTCCATCTGTTGTTATTATTATTGTTGTTGTTAGTCCTATTATTATTATTATTCCTGTTGTCATTACTATTCCTATTATTATTATTTCTACTACTGGCAAAGTAAGATTTTTTAAAATATGTGAAAACAAAGAGTCTCATGTAAGTCTCTGTGTTCCACCAGCCTACAGAGCTTACATTCTAAGATCACAGCTAGGCTTTAAGGTATAAAACTAAGCACCTAAACCCTTAGGTGACCTAAGAGTTCAAGCCATTATCTTCCCTTTGTCTTCCGGGTGCACATAAAGATGCCGTACCTTGAATAATATCATCTTTCTGAACCTCTGTCTCATCATCATCATTCAAGCAGTAAACAGTTTCTTTTTGCACATCCTGTTTTCTGAGGGTTTTAGCATCCACAATTGCCCAAAGTTTTTTCATCTTCTCCTCTGTGACCTTGGTATCAGAATTCAAAGAAAAGGAATGTTTAACATTTCAGTGGGATCCAGAGTACTTACCAGAATACACAAAGAATCCTTAGCCTGAGTGCTGCATTGTTTTGCCAATAAAGAACTAATAAAGACAGTGTCAAATAATGCATCTCTGGCTGCCAACACAGTGCTTTCAGGTCTGCTTCATCTGTATGAGACCTAACACATGAACTGTGGCATACTGACAGCATACCTGTCCTAGTTATTCATTAAACCTGTAGGTTAAGCAATTTGTGGAAGTCTTTGAGTCACAGTATACCATGTATCTTGTTTACTATGCAATTTACTACCTCCAACTGTATAAATACTTTTGACAAAGCATTAAGAAATATGTTAAAGAAACAGTAAGACTCAATGTTCTCTCAGCTTGCTTGGCCAAGTTTTCCATCAGGCTTACTACACTACAGGATAAAAATACCTTATATTACTGCAACTTCCCCAAAAGGCAAAAAAATCCCAGTTGCATTATGGGACTTGGGAGGGAAAGAAGGAATAAGTATTTACAATGAGTGAACATTTCCCAACTACAGGGGAATAAAACTCCTTTCTTTTCTCTCTGCTTAAGTGAAATTGATGGTATATTTAGTGCATGAGGAGAAAAATGTAGAGTTGAGCAGAAAACAGTAAAGACAGAATAGATTATGTCAGTATGACTGCTGTATGACCTCAGGCCAGTCACTCAGTTTATGTTGCTTATTCTCCCAAACTTACTTTACTTTGTGTGTAAACATCTTTGGGAGGGGACTCTTTCTGTCTATTTGCACCAGTCTGGCACAACAGCCTAATAAAAAAACTATTAATAACTATAAATAGAAAGTTGATGTCTTTCAAGGCTAGTATACCCAGCTCTCAGAATTCAGATCTATTTCATCTTCATAATATCAGACTCAATCTTGTGTTGAAATAGAAAACCAATTAATCTCCATCTCACCAGATCCATCAATACTGCCACACTACACAGTTACCTAATTAACTATTCTATAACTAGAAATTTGCACATTTTCTGCCTTTAAATACACTTACTTTTTCCTAGCACTGATTAAAGGAACCATATAAACCATAAGAAACAGACTGAGCCCAAGCTCTGCCAAATAGTACAAACAAGCTGAAAAAACAGACCTTTCCAAGTCTAAAATAACAACAGATGTGATTTGAAACAATGGCTGGTAAAACATTTACACCCACCATTTTACACACACATGCCCAAAATGCCTCTCATGCCTAGGGCTTAAGAAACATATATAAAGTCTCACACATCACTGATGCTGAATGTAAATCTTCGATCACAGCATTCATTCTTAATCAGGGTCATCAATTTCAATATCATTAAAGTGCCAGAGTAGACAGCAATTATTCCCATTTTGGTACCTTATGAATTTCAGTTATTTAACATGTATGGTGAAGTTAAAGTTGCTGTGGGAACCACAATTTTAGACGTACTGACTTCTAACCAAATAAAAATCTCTATCCTAATTATTTGGATGTTACTTTATTTTCCTAGCTTTAAGGAAAAAAAACATGCAGTTGCACCTAACTTGCTGCCAAATTACACTGAAACACATGATTTTATACACTTACTGATTTGTAGGCCACAATCCCTATAGACAAATCAGGACCAATAGTGAGCTGGCAGGACCAAGGCACAGGTTTTCTTTCCATTTTCTTAAACATGGAAAGACGTTCCAGGCTCTCTCTAAATGAAGGAATCAGGAAAAAACAATGAACTCTGGTGAACTCTAATAAAGTATTATAGACAATACACTCTCCTTAAGGAAATGCATGAGTCCAAACTGTTTCGGCTTACATTTCATAAAGCAAATAAACCGTATCAATAATCTTATCACTACCCATTGTCAGAAAAGAAAATGAATAAAAGTGGTGGTACAGTAGATTATCCCCATTTTCAGCCTTTATGATGGTGTGACATTAGGGCTTAAAGGCCCTGTGTTAGGTCTAGTGATAAAACTACACAATTCCTTCTTAAGCATTTTCCATTTATCTGTGCTCACCCAATTAGGGCATGTAGCAAGCTGAACAACACAAATTAGAAAAGGCTAAGTGGTAAAATGCTTTCTATAGTGAAGCTGAAGAAATAAAGAATCCACTTTCAATTAATAGGATTCTGTTTATGGTAGAAATTAAATTTTGACACTTTTTTTAATATAGTACTAGTGAACTCATTAATTTCAGGGCATTCTGTCAGAGTGAAAGAAGTTACTTCAACTACTTCTAGCCTAAACAGCAGATACATAAGTTTAAAAAAACAGAAAAAAGGAACTGTAATGAGTCTATACTGAAAAGCATAAACTTGATTGCCAGCTTTTAGCAATGGAGTCCAAAATTAACAATTCACAGTAACTTATATCATTGTGAATTCAAATAGGCTTGGCCCCCAAAACAGCTTTCAGCAGTTTTCAGTATTGGCTATTTGGCTGTAAAATTCCAACACAAAAAGTTCTCAATTTTTTTTCTTTCATTGCATGATAAAGCAAAGAAAGCAAAGCTGAACTCTTCTTTTTCACATTAAGATAAAACCTGGAATCTACCACTCTCTTGATTAAAGCACTTGTCTGGCAGAAATTAAGATCAACTCCTAAAAAGATCAGTAGAAAATTCAACTTGGCACTCTACTTTCCAAGTTTCCTAGTAAGAACAGGGTTGTTTTTTTAAAATTCTAAAAGCACAGTTAAAAGGAAAAATGCACTGGGATTTTTATATGAGATAAACATTGGATTTCCTTTTAAGGTTTTTTTCTTGTTTGTGGTTTTTGGGGTTTTTTTTTCTTAGGGAAAGGAAGGGAAGTTGTTTTTTTCCTAGCAATAAAGGATTTTAAAAAAGAACATGGTACTACATCATTAGGAGTATTGCAACACATACATTCAGGGATGAGTACAAAAATCAAATACATAAGTGCCAAATGCCTAGAAATGTAATTTAAGCTCAATTTATTATCTCTATCCTTTAATTTCTTACATTTACAGAAGAAAAATGCTGCCTGTTATCAAAGATGACCCAGTCAATAAAACCCTTGCAAATGTACATTTTAGCTTGTATTTTATGAACACAACCTTTCTGCTTTGCTCTGCAATCCCTCCCCCCAAAACCCAGAGGCAGTAGAAATACCTCCTGTCTAATAGGTCGAGTATCATAACTTTAAAACATCACAAAAAAATCTCCTCACTCACTTTCCTGGCATGGCTAATTTATTTTTACAAGAGTTGAAATATTTTTACCAGCAGGAATAATGAATCTAGGAAAATGGAGAGTGTATCTGTGTTGGCCAATTATCATGACAGATTTGCAAAGCTGACTTCTTAAAACTTGATAAGCAACTTAATTGCATCTAAAACCTCACATATCCTTAAACAACTTTTCCAACTAAAGCTTTAATCTACTAGCCAAATGCCTATTTATCCAGAGATTTTGGATTTCCCCTGAATGTATGGCACAAAGACAGCTTGTAGAGTAGCAAGAGTCTGTGATAAAAAAAGCATAAAGAGGCCAAGCCACATGGTAGGTTCATGCATATGGATTATCCTAAAGGATAAACGGGCCAGGAAAAGATTCTGCTTTTCTGTGCAGTCTTTGAAGCAGTGACAAAGCCTGCTTTTTTCTAGAGACTCAGAATGCTCTGTTGACTAGTAGAGAACACAGACACCGTGACACGTGTCTCTTCCCTAATGCATAGTAATGCTCAAGGAGCAGCTTTTCTGGCTGCTGAGGTGCAAAGCTGACCAGCTGAGCTGGGGGAGGGAAGGAAATCCCACAAATAAACTGATGAATTACAGCATACAAACCTACAGGGACGACCCTCATCTAAAAATTACCTTTGATAATGACATTACAGCTATGGTCTGCTAAGCTTCCTGAAAAACACACTGTCTAGAAGATCACTTTTCATAACTGTACAATAGAACTACTGAGACAGTAACATCAGACTATGATAAGGCACGCAGATGCACTTTTGCCTGTTTCCCAACTGAGACCACGCCTATGTAAAAAAATCTTGGATATAACATTAGCTACAGTTTTTCAGAGATATACATGAACTTTTATTCTTTCATTGGGGAAACAAGAAGTGAAAAACCATCTTTCAATTCTTGCATTCCTAATGCAAGAAAAATGAAAAATAAAAAAGTATATTGTTTGTCACAGTGGCACAGTAGGCTGTGATTAAAGAGCAGGATTCAACAAACAACACTTACTCAAAGAATGTGTGGGAGTTTATCAAACTAGTGAGCTAAAAGAAGTTTGTGACCAAGGAATAAAGGCTACCATTAAATGCAGGTGTTCAAGCTGCACAATGTCACAAATTCCATCTCTTTCTAAAATATGTTTTTGAAATGACATTTACAGAAACGTTCCCTCCAAATCCTCCAAAACTAAAGATGGAAGAAAACTGATTATTTTTCTTTAAATACAGATACAGAAAATTCATTTTCCCCTAAAATCTCTAAGCACTTCTACTTGTTCTAAAGCCACTGAAGAAGCTGTATGAAAGGAGCTGAGGGTACAAGTCATAAAATTCACTGACTTCAATGAAACTGTAACAGAACTGATGACTTAACTTCATCTTTTGGAGAAGAAATCAGAAAGTATATCTATAGTACAATAACCAGGATTAGCCAAATTTACCTGAAAGTATAAATTTCCTCCAGCCCTCCTTCTTCATCCAAAGTATACATGAGTTTCCTCACCACATCAATACCTTGCTTTTGTTGTTCAGTTAAATCCTTTTTTGGAAAAGGGTTTCTGTGCATATGAGCCTGTACATTGGCACTTTTATCTCCACTTCCATCATCAACACTCACTGGAAATGGCAGACTAAGAACAAAAGAAAAAGCAGTTAGTTTGATAAGCTTTCTTCCTTATTACAATAACCAATCGAAACAAAAAATATTCTCAGAATCATCAATTTCTATCTAGCTGCAGACAGATGTATGAAGAGCCACAGGACCTGCAAAACAAATTAAGCACTATTTCAAGTCTACTTGGCATTGGTAACATCTTGACCAGAGTGATGCACCAGTTCTGCGTATTGTGCTTCAATAAAGACATTCACGTACAGGAATAGATTAGACAGTAAAGTCAGTGCTGATTAGAAAGCAAGATCCATTAAAAAAGATTGAACAAAATAAAGCCTGGAGAGAAGGGAATTAGAGGGCAAGACAGCCTTTAATATAAAAGGCTGTTACAGAGAGTAAGGAAACAATCAGTTCTTTGTATTCTGCCTGCACTCCAATCACATCGTGGAGTCAGGTCAGATAGTCAAAAACCTGATAAAGGCATTTCAAACCATAATCTCTAAAACCAACTGCCTGAGGAGAGAGAAGAGTCTCCATCACTGCAAATCTTTATCGGAAGGTTAGACAAACACTGCTCAGCAATGACAGACATACACCTGACCCAGTCTGAAGCAGAGGATTGCTCTAGATGACTTGTTAAATGCCATTCCAGGCCTGTGACTCTGTATCAGCTCCAAATGCCAGCAAGCAGGACACTCTCTGCAGTGGAGCTATTAGGTATTTCTGGAACAAATGTTACTCTTTGAGATTTTAATAGCATACAACACTGGGTGAATTTCTGACTGAAGATGACACATTTTTCCCGCACTTCATGAATCAGATTTTAAAATTTAGCCGGGGGTTATAGATAAAATGATTTTGCTGCTCTTCAAAATATAGGAGAGTGTTAACTAAGTATAACAAACACAGTAGAGAAAGATGTGTAAGATCCTCAACCCTGTGCCTCTGAAAACACCTGCAGGTTTTTCAGGTCTTTCATCTGATCCAATTTTGAATTAACCACATGATACCTTTTACCACATTTCTACAAAGTGAAATGACTTTAGCATTGTATTATGTTTTTTAAAAAGCAGCCTACACATCTCTACCATACTTTCACCTCATTAGTCCTCACTAAACTTATCCTGAAGCAAAACATAATAAGCAGAGTTAACATTATGCACAACAGTGTCACATACAGCAAAATTAAAGATTAAGCTTCAGAAAAGTGTTTGGTACCTTTTTAGGAAGCAGGTTCCACTGACAAAATATAGAAACTGTATTTTTAAGCTGATATGGCAACATCAAAAAGCTTCAAACCTCTGATAGGTAAAAGTTAGGCTACATTCACTATACAATGCCCAGAGACTACTGTGATGAGAAGTACGTAATACCCCACACTACACAGTGCTCAGCATGTGTTTGGCACCTGGAAACAGGGAGGCAAACCAACTATCTGCTGCAAGTTACAACCTAATCTATGAACAGGGCATAGGGGATGGAAGCATAGGTTATAACAAAAGGTTTAGCAAGAAATTATTTTTAAACAAGCATTTTACTTTTGTACAAGTGAAAACCAAACAATCCCTTGCTCCTGTGGCTGGGAGACAGGGTGCAAACCTGCAGCCAATGCTGTAACAGCAACATTTCTTTTGTGCTTCATAGACAAGGGAGCAGCAGCTGAATACCAGGGCTCCAAAAGATGTACTCTGACTGGCAGAGGTACCCAGATTCATGGTGTTGCACCTCTACTGCCTCCAGTGCCAGCAACAGCTCAAACAAGCCAGGAGGGGCACGTCACATTGGAAGCATAACTGCTTTTGTTGTATAGACAGAACCTGACAGTTTTGCATCCAGCCTCCCCTAAGCAAAGGCAAAGATTCTTTTGTGGATGATCAGACCATGATTTTCAGTCACATTTTCCTACCTAACCGCTCTTTTATCTTCCAGATGGGTTGACAAATGGCTTAAATGAATTCATTATTAAGTTCACAACATTTTTCCTTACAGAATGCTGGATCTAGGAAAAAGTACATGGTCAGAAGTAAAACTAGGGCTTTAACTTCCTCCTGTGAAAGTATTTATTATAAACAGCCACATAAAGTTTTGCTTTTAAATAAACTCCTCTAGAAGGCTTGGAGCTTCCTAATGCAACAGCTAATACAGATGTTAAAACCACCATTGATTATTTGGATCAATGCCTATATCTACAGCATGACAATCAACAGGTTCCTATTCTAACACTTAAGACATTGTTTCCATTTTCCAAGCCCACCATTGTGAACCCTTCTCTTCACACCTGCTCCTCTACTGACACCAGAATCAAGCTATTAATATCTGCAACACTACCTCATTATTTCTTCCCAGTAATGTCCTTACCTAAAAGGATCTAGGCTGTTGCTGTGACAAAACCACTGTTTCTGAGGCTATTTTTGGCCTATTGTTTCCCAATTCTCTGCTTATATTGCTCTTTTGTCTCCCATTTTAGACTTTGGCTATAAGCTTAAGTGGAGAAGAAGCCATCATCTTAACATTTATTTGCACATTACTTAACCAAGGGGACTTGGCTCATAACTGGAATTCAAGGTACATATAACTGATAGAAGTACAATAATTATATTACCTACTGGTACACCTCTAAAGAAACCATACACCAGCAGATCACCAGCTATTTCAAAACAATTATTAAGAAAGAATAATTGCCCTTTAAAAATGGCATAATACATAACTGCCATTTTCATACTTACAAAAACTGAATTGAAACTCCTGTTTTCTTCAAGTTAGCAATGATAATTCCCAGCTGATCCTCACTGACAGGACTACAAAGGTCTGTAAACACTTCAATGTGTCTCTTCTCATATTTCTTTCCTCTTAAAATGAGAAAAACATTTACATATATTGAAAATATTATAAGGCAAATTTCTTATTATTTCCTTACAAAATAATAACAAAAGTAATATATTTTAATTACTTTTACCAAAGAAATATACTTGTAAAATGAAAGAAAGCAAATAAACCTACTTGGTAGAAGTTGTTCTATCATAGGTTATATTATTTATCCTAAGTGTTTATATGATTCCCCTTTCTCCCTCCTACCCTAAAATTGAGGACTCTAGCCCTGTGACTGTATAAATCACTAACTACATCTAATAGAATGGAATTCTGCCAATTTTCACTGATGTGGATAAAATGGTAATACAATATGTTAGGCTGTTTGTGGATTACACTGGTTACTTCCTTTGCAGCTTTAAGTCTGCTCTTGTGAAAATGTATTTTAAACTACTGTTGCTGGTGGGGGTTCCATTTTAGTAATCTAATTCAGTAGATTTAGTGGAGAAGATGGACTTTCAAGACTACCTAATATACAGTACAGATCAGGAGGGTTGGCCAATGACAGAACAAAATTCAGTTGAATTGGTGCAGTTTTGATCTGGATAATCAAACATAAGAGTGATTTTCTTGAATTTTTACCCTATAGTATTTTCTCAAATGAAGGCAAACTCCGTATCAAAGGGATTAGTGTATACAGGCTACAACAAAACCCAGTGCTCCATAGCTATTCAAGACTGTAACGCCATAAATACAGTAATTTGAATTCACAACTCAGTTTTAACCATTAAATGGATACAGCTTTCCACACTGATTAGACTTTATTCACAAAAATACAAACTGCATCACCAAGTCTAGTCTTCTGCACTCACAATTAGATCATATAACCGTTTTAGAAACATGTTCAAGCTCTGGTTTGAGAGGAGGTGCAGCTACCTTCTTTTCCCTGAACTACTAGTTCAAAGTGTTAGAAACACCTTGCCAGCTTAAGTACATTCACTGACAACTTTGTAACACTGATGTCAACATTTTTTCTCAGTTTAAAGAGTGTTTTTTCCTACTGCACCTTTATTTCCCACAGCCTGCATATTTACAAAGCCACTTCATCTCCAACAGTCTTTAAATTTCTAGGCTGAACAAATTCACCTTTCTAGTTTTTTTCTTTTTTTCTTTCTAAAATGTGCCATCACATTTAAATTCAGTAGCCATTTTCTAAGCATTTTAACAACCAGATTAACACTTTTTGAAAGCAGAACACAAGGAATGTGCAACAAAGGGAAGGCTTTGTGCCTTCTGTAATGGCATTAATACTCTCATGGCTCTACTACTGGGTTGCCATTTGCCTCAGAAAGCTCTCCAATTTAGAGAAGTCAGATGTCTCACAAGGATTCTTCAGAGGCAAACTTCTGTAGCATGCTGTTTATCTTTAATTTTGTTTGTTTGTTTTAAGAAAACACATCCCATGATTTTACATACTGGAAGTACAAGATTGACAAGAAAACAGATCAGTGCAAAGTCAGACATCTGTGTAAGACTTCAGGTTACATACTCACATTGTTTGCTTCTGAAGCAAGTCCATGCACACAATAATAGCATCCAAAACTAAGCAAAATTAAGAAAAATCTCAGAATATGAATCAAGTAATGGAAAATTCTTTTCATACGAAACTATTTTACATTTTCACTCCCTCTCAAAGACTGACAAACACGCATTTTAGTTAAGAAATACTCTTTTGAGATAAATACTTTTCAAATAACTAAAGTGCAAGAGGTTCCTATATAACTTGTGTGTATTGTGGTCTTGTCTCTGCCCCACTTATCCAATGGGACACTAAAAAGACTACTTCAGATCCCAGCCTCTCAACTGTCAATGAGAGGCTCAAGCCCAATGAAGAGACAATCTAATCTTTAGAATGTTACTCTGAATCCATCAACAAAATTTCACTGTGTATCATTTTCTCATGCAAGTTTTTCTTCAAAGCACCTGCATCTGACAATCTCTCAATTTCTTTCTCATCACCATGTCCATTGGGAATGTGCGAGCCAGCTGACTGGCTGCACGCTCCTCTCAAACAGCTCTGACTGCCTGGATAGAGCTCACAGCAATCATTTTATGGCCAGAGAGAGACAACACAAGAAATTGAACTGTATGTAAATGATTCACATGAAGGAACACTATATAGATCACCCTTTAAAACTCCTCACCTTATATGTAACTAAGAGCAGAACACATTCAAACATGAATGGCATTCAAACCAGGAAGTGATATTTGGCAACGTTAGAAATACTTCAAATCAATCTGATAAACCTCTATTCTGCTTTCTCTGGGATACAACTAGTTTTCGTCATAGTAGCTGGCATGGGGCTGTGTCTTTAATTTGTGCTGAAAACAGTGATGATCATATAGGGATGTTGTAGTTGTTGGTGAGCTGTGCTTGCACAGAGTCAAGGCCTTTTCTGGTTCCTGTACCACCCTGCCAGTGAGGAGGCTGGGGGGGCACGAGAAGCTGGGAGGAGACACAGCAGGAACAGCTGGACCCAGCTGACCAATGGGATATCCCACACCACCTGGCATCACACTCAACATGTAAAGCTGGGAGAAAGATGGAGGAAGGGGGGATATTCAGAGTTCTGGTCTTCCCAGATAACTGTTAAGTCTGATAGAGCCCTGCTCTCCTGGAGATGACTGAGTACCTGCCTGTCCACAGGAAGCAGGGAATAATTCCGTTTTGCTCTGCTTGTGTGCACAGCTTTTATCTTCCCTATTAACCTGTCTTTATCTCAACCCACGAGTTTTCTCCCTTTTACCCTTTCCATTCTCTCCCCATCCAACTGGTGGGGGAATGAGCAAGTAGCTGTGTGGGGCTGAGTTGCCAGCTGGGCTTAAACCACAACAGTCTGGTTTCTGGTACTTCTGCTGACTTATTTCATAAACAACATTTTTATTAAAAAGCATAAACCAAGTTCTGTAATGCTATTTTTAAAAATACATGCCTTACTTGAGACCTAAAATTACACTACTATCTTTGTTCTCTTTAATCAACAGAACACTTCATAAAAGCAATGATTCCTTTTAAGGCCAAGGCTACATCTGTTAGCCTAAAAGAACGTCAAAAAGCAGCTAAATCTGCTTTTGGACAAACTTACAATCACAAATTAGCTCAACTCTGATAGTAGTTAAAACTTGGGAGGCTGAGCCCAATTTCACAACATTGACTTCCTGTCTCCTACATAGCTGAATCAGTTCAAGAAGTGCTCTGCAGCAAAAGGATACAGTCTGCTTGTTCAGAGCCTGCTTTAATCACATCTTGAATGTCTTCCAGCAGATCAAAATCTGGCAGCATTAGTGACCTATGAACAGTAATGTTTTGGTATTGATCCCCACTGGCAAGGTCATTGCTGGTGCCATTAGTGCCAAACAAAACTACAGCGACTTCATCTTTACTCTCAGCAAAAACCTGCAGATACAGAGAACACAAAAGAGGTATAAAAACACAGGTAGGTTCATACACAACTATGTTAGGCAGATTACAGCAAGCTGAACTAATTTTAAAACATCAATTACAATGGATTTACTTTTTCTACTTATTCAGTGCTATCCTCTCAAAATGTAATCATACAGTGAGTTCACAAAGCTAGATATAATTAAACTAACAAATTGACAAGAGGCTGTCTGGGATAAAACAAATAAAATTGGCAGATTCAGTCCTCAAAATGAGTCTTCTGTGTGGTAATTATTAAGTGTTGAAATATTTTAGAGAAAGAGAAAAGCATGTTTTTTCCCCTAAAGGTTTCTACTGTCCTGAAGAGTGACCACCCAACTACCACATCTCATGCATAAAAAATACAACTGAAACAAAGAGTACTGTTACTCCTGCATAAACAGAGACTAGTTCTCACTCATTCCTCATTTATTTCAATTATTAATAAACAAGGAAAACGTTTCACAGATGGTATTGTTTCCTCTCCCTTTTTAACACTTGCGAAGTCATACACACCTGTCGCTGCACAAACTTTGTCATAACCTTCTTGGCTTGGTCAAGTGAAGACTCCTCACCAGGGGAAGAACTGCTCATTGTACGGCCCACATCCAGGCACAGCACTACTGCCACCTGGAAAGAATGAGTAAGAATAAAAAATAAAATACAAGCATAATTACTTAAAAGGTTAAAAAGGTACATACGAAACCTAAAAATCAAACTACATTACAAGTGATTTCCTTTACAGTAACTGTTAATAAGAGTGGAAGACAGAACTGGTATAACTGCACTGAAAAGAAAATCATGTAATCCTGTACCATCTTCCAGACATTTCAGTGGAAAATACAAAAAAACCCCATCTTATGTTACGCAATAACCTGTAAAGGGCATGCAATTTCTATACAAATCCATGAATGTATTAGGGATCTAAGGGTTTTCTACACTAAGAAATTAAACAGATATTTTAGTTGACAATTGCACTGATGAATTCAAATTTCAATTTAGGGGCTTAAACCCCTCAAGTCAGTCTACGTTTTTGCATTTCTGATTACCTCTTTAACTAATCTATACAAAACACCGCCCAAATCTGCCCATGAATTGATTCATACACTAGAATTAAATAAAATTGTTTCTTGCAATTTCTCCTTTGACTTTAAGTTCCTCTAAAGTTTTTCACAGACTCCCCTTATCTTGATTAATCATCCAGATGAATGTAGCTGCAAGAGGAATTCAGCAAAATGAGGCCCTGCACATCCAAGGCCAGCTCAAATTTATTCTCCTGGATTAAAGCAAAGCTCCCTAAATATACATCAAAACCTTGCTTGATGGCTGCCAGTTAGATTAAATTACACTGCCTAAAAAAACGGTTTGCCAGAACACAGAAAGGTCGGGTATTACCTAGGCTGGAGCCAGCTGACTTGTTTTAAAATATATCCAATTCCAGAAGAAATGAAGCTGACAAAAGGATGTGGGCAATAATCCTAAATCAAGTGACACAAGATGCAGAGTCTGCTTTTGCAAAGCAAAATGTATGAAGAGAGAAAAAAGGCGTTGGTCTAAGCTCTACATACAGCCTTGCAAGCAACTCCAAGAACCTTTTAAAAGACCAGCTGAAAGAACCTGATCCTTTTTGTCACCCAAATATACAAGTCTTAAAACCAAGTTAAGAATAACTTGCCCAAGTCAGCAGTCTAATGCTCTGCATTAGCAGCTCTCAAGCTGTTTTCTTACCATCCTTCTCTTCCCAGAATATATTGTGCACTTCCCCTGTCATTTTAACAAGCACTGGTTTAATCCCCTGCATCGTGCAAGGAGAGGAAGAGATAAAGAAAGAAAGAAGGCTGAGCAGCAGAGCTCCACAAGTTGTCCATTAGGTTATACTCAGTCTCAGCACCCTACTCCTCACCCTGCCTTCACCAGTGGCTTGCCTGGGAGCTGAGAATGAGTGTCTGAGTCAGTCAGGTCTGCAGAAGCTTGGAGTGGAACAGAGGCAGTTATTGAGGCTGCACTTCATTCTCACAAGAGCCTTGTCAGTGCCCACCTCCAGCCTGAGGAATTACTCTACCCACAGCAGCAGCTGCAGACACTCCTCGGCTTGGTAATGTGCTCCCTAAAAACACACAATGGCTGGCAGTCAAATCCATCTTTATATCCAAAAGGGGTAAAATTCTCTTCATAGATGGCAGGATGACAACAGAGAAGCCAAAGGAGTGCAGGAGTGAAGAGCTGCTGTTCTGCTTATGAAGCACACGATCAAGCGTCAACATGCTCTTCTAGAAGGCAGCAAACCCGAGCGGGGTGCCCGTTCAGGGATGCGGAATCCCCCTTCAGGAAGAGGGCAGCTCTTTTGGTAACCCTCCTCTATGTCTCTCTTCAGCTGTTATGAACCTCTGGGCATCCCACCCGAGCACCCAGAGCTGCTGCTGTCAGGCGCAGGGCCCTCAGCGACACCTTCCCGATGCTCCGCACGTGTGACCGCAGGACACCACCTCACGCCTGAGCTAAATCAACCTGCTCTGCTCAAGTACTGATAAGGGCGATACAGAACAAGCCTGCCTTTATCGCTAACCTCTCAGCGCTGAAGTAACTATAATAAAGCAAAGAGAGAGATGGTTAAAGCAGCACAGATAAAACTGCGTTTAAAAGACACTAAACTGCCCTGTATCACAAGAGACCTTAACACAGCTTTCACCAACAAGTTTCCTTAAACGCACCAGACATACAAACTGCGTTTTCAACACAGCAAAACCAGTTCTACCATTATTCCAGCAAGAGCAATGGCAGTCACTGCTGCGGGAGCTGTACTGTGCTCTAAAGCAGGGACACTGATTCCCTCTGAGCTAGTCAGCTTTGCACCGGCGACGGTTCGGCGACCAGCCCGGGGAGGGGTTACCCAGTGCCAGGGATGGGTGCACGTAGATGCCCGGAGCCGGCGGGACCCCCGGGCCCCCGCCCTCACCTTTCCGCTGGGCGCCATCGCGCTGTGCCGGGACGAGGTGCGCCGCGCTCAGCGCTCCGGGCGCCGCCGCGCACCGCCCGCCCCGCGTCCCCCCCGGAACACGGCGGCGGCGCCTCGCGTTCCGCGGCGGGGGCAGCGCCGCCTAGCGGCGGGCGGGGGCTCGGGCGCTGCCCCGATGCCGGCGCTGCCCCAGCTCGGACAGGCTGAGGGGAAGGCTGGGCTGGGTACGGCCGGGCTGTGCGAGAGGGAGGGGAGATGTCGGGTGCACCCCGCATCTTTCTCCTCAGGGCTCCTCCCAGCCCTCCCTCAAAGTGCCACATTTCAGAGGTGTGGTTGGCATTTTGGCCGTAATGTGAGCAGAGCGTAGCCAAGGACAAGCCCGAGGTGGGTGAACTGGGGTCCCTGAGGAGAGGCCGTGGCAGGCCAAGTGTCAGAGGCTCTTCTGCCCTGACCTGTCCTAGAGCGTCTCCTGTTCCCCCATCCCTCACCCACAGTGATGTAACCTCGGCTGTCAGCCCAGCCCCACACAGCCGCTCACTTATCCCCCACCAGTAGCACTGGAGAGACAATGGGAAGGGTTAAAGCTGGAAAACTCGTGGGTTGAGATAACGACAGTTTAATAAAGAAAAGCAAGAGTCATGAACACAAGCAAAGGTAGCCAAGGCATTAATTCACTGCTTCCCCAGGGCTGGCAGGCGTTCAGCCATCTCCAGGAGAGCAGGGCCCCATCATGTGTAATGGTGACTTGGGGAGAAAAACTCCATCACTCCAAATATCCCCCCCTTCCTCCTCCTCCTCTCCCCTTTATATACTATGATGTTATATGGTTTGGAATATCCCTTTAGTCAGCTGGGGTCACCTGTCTCAACTGTGTCACCCCCAACTCTCTTGCCAATGTGGCCATACAAAAAGCAGAAAAGGCCTTGGTTCTATAAGCCCTGCTCAGCAATAACAAAATTACCTCTATATTATCAACCCCATATTCAGCACAAACCCAAAACACATCCCCATACCAACTGCTGTGAAGAAATTTAACTCTGTCCCAGCCAAATCCAGCATATCACCCCAGAGGGGCTGTCTCCAGGGCCCTCCAGCCTCCTTTTCATGGCACCCCAGAGTCCCACAGGACTGCTGCTGGGGAGCAGCCATTCCCCTTCATAGGACAGGAGGTTTGGCTGTCTGAAGCATCCCAAAAGTTGTATTCTTCCCATAAATCACCAGTGGATCAGGATTGTTTCAATAACACAAGCACAACACTAGCTTTCTCCCACCGTTAACAACAGAGAGAATTTCTGAACCACACTACATGCAAGCTGTTTGATCAAAATGGAACCCACTGATTTTAAGAAGTCCTAGTAAAATATGCCTCAGGTATATCTTGGTGCCCATTGGCTATTAAATCATTAGAGATGTATGAGAATGGCAAGTATTTAATCACATGTATTGAGTACTTCTTGTTCTGCATTACCTTCCCTGTATCCTTTGAGGATATCATTACCAGTGTCTTCCACTTCTAGGTATATCTCAAAACCCACATATTATCTGTAATTATTCTCAAAACAGAGCTCGAAGGGGTGATACTAGTATAGCTACAAAAGAGTAAATCTCACATGAACACTTCAAATATCTTGTACCAGAAGACGACCCTACAAACACAAGTGTTTCCTTTTTATACTGAGTGATGTCTGAAGACAAAAAAACCCTTTCCCTCCTTACTACATGGCCATGCTTTGGGAATACTGGTAATTGAGGGATTCTCTCTTCAAAGCACTTTGCATATCAAAGGAACAGAGCAGCTTGGCAATGTGACAAACATTTTAGGGAAAACCTGTAGACAAAAAACCCCAGTCAGCTACTGCCAAAGAAAATCTTGCATTGTCTTCCTGACTGTCTCTAAGGAGATTTCAGATTAATCAGCCAAGGAAATCAGGCTGCTTACAATCATTATTATTATTATTATTCCTGATGTTATCTTATTCCAAAAGCCCCCCTTGGGCTCACGACCAGGCAAACCCCACTCAGCTGATTTCCAACATAGCTTGAATTCTAGGCACAAGACAGGAGACATGCACACACACGAGGGAAGAACAGAGAAACAAGAACTCATCAATTTCGTCAGCAATAGCTTTTTACACACCAGCAGAAAAGCATTTTGCAAGGCATCACGATCAATGAACATTTTATTTCTATGCTGGGGTTGGAAAGTGAAACCCCAGCCCTGACTGCTGGAACAGAATATTGACATAAACTCCTTCTCTCTGAATTCTAGATTTGACATGAAAGCTAAATCCCAGGCTTTGGTCCAAGCTCTTGCAGCTAGAGCTGTAATTGCAAACATTACTCAGGGAAACCCAATTTGGGCCAGAACTGGGAACCTCTGATTGCAGGAGGTTTGTATACCCAGCCCAGGCACCAGCATCCTATTTCCTTACAAAGTCTGAGTAAAACTAAAGACACCTATATCCTTTAGCTCTCAGTCTGACATAAATGGGGGCTTTTAGCTCTCTGGCAAAATACACAGACAATAAACCAAATCATTTCCACTTCACACCTTCATGCTGCCAGATTTCTTCAGAACTGTTTTGACCATTCAAAGGAAAACTGGCTAATCATTCCTGAAACAAATCTTAATCCGCATTTCCTTTTTCCTTTGTAAGTCTGAACAGAGCTCTCTTATTGGTAATCATCAGATCTGAGTCATCAACTCCATGTGGGGTCACTGGGCCTTTGTTAGTCTGGATAAAGATTTGAGGATCTTTGCTTGTAGAAGCGTGCAAAAAGTCTGTGATTAATTGTCCATTTCTATTGTATGACTGTCAGTCTCTGGGTATAAATAATAAATATGTGACATCTTAGAGGACTCAGGATGATCAGCTGTAATCTCATTCACGCCAAAGTGAGTCCCACCTCAGTGTCAGTGAGGTTCTCACTCACTGCTCTGCTCATTCCTTTTTTGTTAAATTCCCCCTCTCAAAACCAAGCCTGGTTTAAATAAACACACTCTTGGGAAGCAGCAATGAATGATCTGCTTTGTGCTTAATATCACTCAATGCCTTTACAAGGCAGCAAGGAAAATGGCTTCCCTGATTTTTACACTAAGGAATGTATTACACAGAGAGTTATAGCTGAGACCCAGCTGCTTATGGCATCTCTGAGCAAATGTAAATGGCTTAAATGTAAAAGTAATAAAATCACTTGGCCTTCCTCCCTCTTTACCCACAGGGTAAAACTTTGGATAAATGCCTGGTGGAAAGATGAATACCACAGCCATCTGGGATCTAGCCCAATAGCTTTATTGAAATGGATACATGAAGCAGAATTTTTTACAGAAAAATAGAATTAACTTTGCAATCATTACCTATTCTTTGCCTGGGATGATACATAAAAATGGGTGCTAACTGCAGACTGAGGAATTATGAACTGAAATTTCTACAGATAAACAAAGCAGGGCAAACACACTGTGACACCAATCAGCTTTGTATTTCCACCAGCACAAGCTTGGCAGCAAGCTGGAAGACAAAGTAGATGGGAAATTGGCACCCAGAACGAAGCAGAGCTTGGAAGCACATCTGTTAGCATCCTCCTACACTGGGCTTTGTGAGGTGCGCAGTTGTCTTCTCCCAAGAGGTCTTTCCAAACACCTGCTTGAAAGCACATGCCAAAACTGTGGTGCAGACTAACACTAGTAATTATTATGTCTGTTTAGTGATTTCTGATGGCCTTCCCAAAGGGATGCAAGCCCAGCTCGCAGTGTTTGCTTAGTTGCTTCTGTGGAATACACCTGCAGGGAAAAAATCTCAAAGATCCGCTCTCAGAAGCAAAACTTTGGCTTTGAGGTTCAGCTGTAAGTCCACAGGGCTTGTTCTCTGTTTGTGACTCAAAAACATTTGGCACATTAAAAAACTGTGCCTTTAATAAACTGAAAGATAACATCTAAAAAATCTTTTTGGAGATTTAACAGTTTTCATCTGTTGGTCTACCTGCTCCATGCATTTTCAGTTTAGTTCATGTAATGCAAAGAAATGAGCCTCTTAGGAAACAAAGACATTACTGCAGCAGGAAAATTAGCAAAATAGGAAAGATTATACCACACCATCCAACCTTGCCTGAAAACACAAAAAAAAACCATAGGAAGGAGAGGTAATGAGTAAGGAGAGTATATTGACTCAGGGTATGTCCTGTCAGGCACATTCCAGCTCAGGGGCTCCTGAATAGTGGCAAATGGGTGGATCACAGCTGATGAACTACTTCAGTGCAGCACAGCCAGAGCTCCTAAACCCATAGCACTGCAGAGGAGGAATGGCTCTTCAAATTCTTCTGCATGGAGCTGAGAGACGAGTCTCTGTGTTTGCAGCTCCTCTCCCACAAGAGTGTCATGGTTGCTTTTCTTCCTCACTGCTCCCCACCCCAGCTGCTGAATTTACAGCTTTCTGTTTCCTGTTCCTTTCCTTTCTCCAGATTATGCAGTAATTACACATTTCTCAGGCAGAAAAAGCACCCCTACCACTGGCTGTTGTACACCAGCAGAGGCCTTATCAAGTGCCACAGAGAGGGAAAGCATGAAATCACAGGACAATCGTGTTTAAAGCCCATTTTCCCCCACGTGCTTTTTACCTTTTTCACTCTATCATGGAGTCACTTGAGAATCATACTCTTCTGTAGCCTGCATGTACTGTCCTGCAGAATTGCTGCCCATCCGGTAGTTCTTCCACTTACAGTTTTTTATTCCCAATGAACTGAATGACACATATATTAACAAGTTGAATCCTGCTTTCTTTCCTCTTTCAATCCATTTATGAAATTGCAATGATGGGGGGTTTTTAGCTCTAATCTTCTCAGCCATGGTACTGCTATCCCCTTATTTTGGTGAAGTTCTAGATTTCATAAGAACTATTTTGTCTTCAGCCAGGTCATAGCTCAAGGTGGCCAATCCTAAAAGTAACCACTAGGCACAGCTTAAGATATATCACACTACCTGCTTTTGCAGCCATTTTGTCATACACCAAAATGCACAACACTGCCCAGCCTTCACAGGAGAATGTTATGTAAAACAGCATCAAAGCCTCACTAAAGAAAAAGAAAATAAAGAAGGTGGAAGGACACCTTCATCTTCTAACATCTTTCCTTAGCCCTGCCCCACCCCCCCTCATTTTCCCTTTACTTATTACGTTCTGAGCATCTACTAAAGGTTTAATTATTTGGTATACTGCTTTCCACTGTCTGAAGCACAAAGAATCTCTAAGTCCCAAACATTTTTGCCCTCTCTCCTCCCTTTTCAAAGTAGATGCTATATTTATAATCTCACACATGATTTTTCAAGGGAAATCATTAAAGCTTGCTTTGGCCAGTTTTGTATTTGCCCTGGATGGCATTCACCTGGCACAGATGATTTGAAAACATCTCCACTGTTTAAGCACGCTTTGACATTTCCTGTTTTACCTCTAATCACTTTTTGCTGCTGATGTTAATTGTGTTGCTGCCTGATTGCAGATGACCTTTGTAAATGGACAGTCTTTCACAGCTGTCAATTATTTAATTAGCTCAAAAGGCAGAAGCATATGCTGTGGGTCCAAAGGCTTCATCCCAGCTGAATCTCATGTAACTGTCAAGAGGAGTCTATTTAATGTAATTTCATTTTCTTTATTTATTTGTTATTCTGTAGGAGGTAAAGAGAACATTAAAGTTGTAAAAGTCCATCTCCAAAATAACAGGATTTTCTGACATTAAAGTTTCTTTTCCAACCTTAACCAAGTATTTCTCTACACTGTGATACAGATTCAACTACAGGACCAGGTACTTTTTGTCCAGCAATGTCATAGTCTATTTCAATACATATTGGGATAAAGTTAGGGGTATGCACTAAAGGAGTCATGAGACTCTTGCCTCATTTGTTACAAAAATTGGGAGATAGATAGTGAAAGAGGAAATTCTTATGATTATGGTTAACTAAATGGCACTTTAAAAATTAAACTCTGGTTTTGTTCAGCAGATTGCCTGTAATCTGATTTATGTATCACTTGAACCAAGTCTCTCACCAGTAAGCATTGGTTGTGTGAATCACATTTTCTAAGTGCCCAGTTTGAGATAAGTCAGATCTGCATAAGTGTTGAGCACTCACAGGTGTCTGTGAATGGAGCTTCACTTTCAAAACAGAAAATGCCTCCTTATGCTAAATATTCAAAACAATCAGCTGCAAGGGGCAGCTCAGAGGGGCACTGAGCTTTCTTAGACTTTTGTATCTTTTAAAATATTGTGTCTTTGTTGCCACATATTAGTTTATCAGCATTTATGTCACATGCTATTAGAAAAAACCCCCCAAACGTATTTTTGAGAAGAGCGTATATGTTACAGTGGCATGTATTATTGAGAGACTGCTTTGTGCAATCTATGAGAATGGGGTTTGACCACACTCTCAAATATAAGGACAAACCAAAATGCTGTATTTGCTTCTCATTAAACATTCTCCCATGGCTCACTATATAAGTCTGGGAAGCCAGAGAAAGAGCAGCATGAACTCCTGAGGATGAGGATTGTTCCAGATTGCATACCCTCAAGGAACAGGAAGGGAGGGAAGGATTAGTTTTATATTCATGTATTAAAAACTAGCATCACATAAATTCTTAATATTTCCGTTGCAATTTTGTGGTGGGTAGACCTCTCTGGATGCATTTCTAAAGCAGAGAAAAATACTGCAGTGGCCTTTTATCCCCATTTTTCAGTTCAACCACTGGAGGGCAACGTGATCCCAGATACTAGGCAGAGGCAGCTCTGCAACCTGCAGGTGTAGGGAGCATCACCCAGCAAATATTGCCGAACTGCAGAGGAATTTCTGCACATGAGTCTGGCAGAAATTAAGCAATAACAGCAGCAAAAAACATATGCTTTTACATTTTACCTTTTATGGAGGTAGATTTAAAAATTTCTTCCAATATCTAGAATCTGTGTTTCTGTTTAGGATTGCTTCACGAGTTCTAAATCCATGGATTAGCCAAAGGATTTCTGCAGGCAGTGATGCAAGGGCCACTCAGCCTGGTGGTGAAATATTTCCCACTGCTAAGTAACTGAAAAGCCCCAGACATGTGTCTGCAGTAGAAACAACTCTGGCAGACTTTTCTGGATTAGTTGTTAAATCTGTTACAACAAATTATTTGTTTATTACATTTTATAGGACTATCTGCCATGTAGGGTCTGATTTTCTTTCAAACAAATAGAAATAGTTGGGCTCAACTGAGCTCCTGGGTTCCTGGAGAACACCAGAGAGATCACATCAGGTATATTTGCTTTGGGGAAAGCAACAGTCCAGCAAAAGAGTATCAAATAGTTTTTGGAAAAAAGTTAAAGCCAGTGTTTTATGAAGGGGTAGTAAGTACCAAGTGGTTGCTACTGTTTCAGATGGGGTTGTCACAGACGCAGAATCTCATCCATCTTGTTCTCCACGTGCCCTTTGTTTCACAGTCTTTATCACACTGCTGCCTCTGCAGTGTCTTTGTTGGCAGCCATTAGCAATCCAGCTGTGTTTGCAGGGTCTCTGGAAAGTGCTTTCATGCAGCGGATTGTTCAGGACAAGCTAGCTGGGATAACTCACTGCATGAAGGATTTGCTTAGCAGATGCACAAGGATAAGCCTTTAGTGTCCTCCCTTTTACTTTCATCCTGCCCTCACCAGCATCGTGCATGTTTGCATGCACACATGCACACGTGGGGCTAATAATCTAATTTAATCCTCACAGCACAGGATTTTCTTCCTTACCCATTCAACTGTGGGAAGGGATGAGGAGTCTTCAGCTGCCAAACAAGGCTCTTTCTGAGCTGAGAGGATCTCATGTTAAATTTCTGTCTGTTTGCCTGCACCTGGAAGCAGATTGAAATCAGACTGAAAGGATGACATTTCGGAGCTTTTGAAAAAATATTGGCTTTAATTGCACTTTCAAAATGGAGCATTGCAACATTGAGGAGGGGACGTCATATTCTAAATATTTTAGTTCTTGTGAGTTTCCAGTTTGTACAGCTTTGGGGGACAAAGCAGCAATGTGAAGGAGGAAGCTTAATTTTGAGAGGAAAGAAGGGATTAGGTTTGGTTTCTATTTGTGTAAATTGATGCTAACGCATTACACTAGCAGATACATGACAGTGTCAGATGTAGAAGCAGGGGAGGAATAATTTCAAGTTTGCCCTGTCAGTTATTTTATGCAGAAATTCCTTTGAAGAGAGTTATCAAGATGAAAATGATTTCTGCAGGTTTTTTTGACATTTAAGACCAACATTAAATTTTTTATAACTTTCTATTGAAATAAATGGCAAATTTAACCATCAAAAGAGACTTGGTTTTAGGGTGGAACTGGAGCCTCAGAGTAATCCTGCTGTAATCATGGGGCTGGCTGAAGTCATCACCATGACATGAAACTTCTGCCTTGGAGCCTGTTTCGATATTAGAGTCCATCACTCCAGCGGTGTTTAATCGCATTAGAAAGAAGCCAGTGCTATAATCACTGTGAGTCACTGAAGGCAGCTCTACCAACACATATTTGGGGAGAACTGAGATACCATTTAGCAATGACACTATGTGTGCCTCGGGATGATACTGCTCATTATAGTAAATATTTCACTTTTTTCTTTACTACATGCAGATACTACAAATTATTTCTGTTCCTTTCTTAGGTCACAGAGGAGCTCATTTGAATAAATTAATGAAGGTTAAAATTGCTTGTGTTTATTAATTCTGTATGCCATTTTTACATGGATAAATTGTTAAGGAAAATCTCCATTATCATGGAAGGATATTCTAGTAATTGCCTGTAATTATAAGGGCATCTCACTACAAATACATTTAAGTACATCATTAGAAACTGACACTTCCATACTTCAGGACAAGAATGTATTTTAGAAAGAAACACTGAATAAAAGGCATGCTCTCTTTAGGCTGACTACCCCAGGAGCTGTTGGATTCATGCCCAGAACTGACACTATAAAAGCCATTCAGTTTATTTATGATATTTGGGGTGTTCAGATCACAACTGCAGGTTATTCAGATAATCAGGCTAGAATAAATTAAGCAATATTTGTATTATAGCCTAATGAGCCTGTTTGCTGGTATTTTGTAGTAGAAATAATTGATTCTCTTACCTTATCACTGTAGGAGCAGAAAGAATTTGGCATATACATGAAGATAGTCAAAGGCACCTTCAAATATATTGGTCCCAATATGCATTACTGCTGCAGGAGCTTGTAATGAACCATGCTCTGGGTGAACATGTTGCCTGGAAGGTGGGGAGTTTATCCTATTTGCAGGCAGAACATACTATCAAAATCAGTAGTTATCCTTTTTTAACTTGTGAAGCTAAGTTGTCACCTGGAAGAAATGGCTGGGAAAAGGAGACCTAAGACAAGGAGATCACATCTAAGATTTGTATCTTAAGGGGCTTCAGGTCAAATTCATCCATGGCATATCTAATTTCAATGGATACAAACCACAGTGTTTTAGCTGCTGCACTCTGGGAGTAAGGTTTTATGTTTTAGCACACTACAAGCAAGGGCATTTTTTTAACACAGGGAAAAATGCATGGTTGGCCTGACTCAGGCATTCTCTGTATTTTAATGCATTCTGACAGACTTCAGCTACTGTGTAATGACATGAAATTAGGAGAACTGAAAGTTAATGGAATGGGTGACCAGAAGGGATACATGAAAGACCCTCAGGCCTTGTTTCTCTGGATTGCTTGTTTGTGTACAATCACACTTCACCTGTTATGTGGAAGGATGCTTAGGGGGCTTTTTGAACCCCCTGGTAATTTACCTGGACCTAACACATAACCACAAGCCCTCTCTCATCATTAAGGCTGCCTTTGGAAGAGAAATCTCAACTTTAGTAGTTAAGAGAAGCAAACTCAATGTCTATTATAATTCACCAAATTAATTGAAAAGTTGTGTTTCCAAGTGGTTTAGCCTCCTGAATTTGATTCAACCTCTTTTTTTTTTTTTTTTTTTTTTTTTTTTTTTTTTTTTTTTTTTTTTTTTTTGAGTTCCCTTTCCATTCAGGGAATAAATGTGCATGGACTAATCTAGGGATGAAAACACAGTAATATAACTGTCTCCACATTGCCAAGTGCTTGGAAAGAAGCAGGGAGGGCACTGATCCCATAGATAATTCACTGGGACAAAAAGGGGTTGCATAAATGTTGAGCCAAATTGTGTCCATCACAGTGCAGAACTGTGGGCTGGGCACCCTTATTTTCTCTGTAATGATAGCGTAATTGCATGTTTCAGTGTGCAAGAGCACATTGGAGTAACTTTTCTTAGCTAGTGGTTGCAGCTTCTAAAAGGTACCCATGTGGGGTGGTTACAAGGATCCATGGTGCAACCTCTGCTGATAATCCTAGCAAGGAATTGCAGGATCCTGGCCTTAGGATTCAAAGCACTGGCTGGAGGGACTAGAAGGGTGAATTGGAGGGATTTACTGAGGATAAAAGCACATTCATGCTGTTATTCTTTCAGTCCTCAAAGAAACTGAATGGGGTGGGTAAGTCAGCAGGCAGAATTAGCACCTCCTCTCCCCCTGGTGAGATACAGGGTGCAGTCACACAGGTGAGTTTTGCTTAATGCAAAGATCTTCAATAGAGGTCTCTCACTGATAACCATTATCTTATAAAATGATTACCTTGCACCTCAGAAGTGAGAACTGCAAAGGCTAATGAGCTAATTCTCTGGGCCCACTATCTCCAACTCACCTGTCACACCAGGAAGCTGAGTGTCCTTCACTATGTTCTTCACTGGAGGTGGGCAGTCCTCAACATACATCTGCCACAAAAGGAATTCTGTTCCCTTGACCATGTTTGTAGCAGGCATCAAACCAAAAGCACCTTCCTGCTCTTTCCAGCTGTTACACTTCCAGCTTGAGGGAACTACCTGCAGGTAGCTTTTTGGCTCAAAGAGCTGTTTTACTGAAGCTGTGCTAACCCTCAGCTAGGAATTTCTTTGGGGTTTTCTGAAGATCCATCTCTCCTTCTTAGAAGAAAGATTTCAAATAAATGTTTTCCCTGTGCCAGCAGGAGAGTAGGGCTGTAATAAACTATGTGGGAGAGATACAAAGGTGTCATTTAATATTTAGATACCTTGAAGAACTATACTGGTGGATTCTCCTTTGACTTATCAGAGACATGCCTGAAGTACCCAGAAATCTTCCCAGCACAGCTGTAAATAGCAGCTCCAAGTCACAGACACACAAACCATGTTATAGAGTTAAAAGTACTTTCTGTTTTGGTATGGAAGTGTGTCCCCCACTATAGAACCTTGTGGCTAAAGCTAAACAGATACCCAATGAGTAAAATGAAATCAAAAGTTTTCATTTGTGAGCTATGACATAAAAACAAGGAACCCAGGCCCCAGAGATCTATGACAATTCTGGAGAGGCACTGTTTAACAAGGGGTAGAACTTAAGACCCATTTCAGACACACTTCAAAGTGGATCTTCAAATACAATGAATTCTAATCAATTATCAGCATAGAATGACCGTGTCTGTGCCACAGCACTGATTTTAACACGAAGTCAAACAGAAGCATGAGAGCAACACTCCTGTAAAGCCACGTACATCTTTATTCTCCACCCAGGCCAGCAAGGATGGGAAAAGGGAATGCAATTAAAAGTAACAATCAGCAAACAGTACTTTTACTTAAAAAACACCCAGACTAGAGCAGCCAGAAATACACTCAATGATCAGAATAACTGGAATTTCCTGCAGTCTGACAGTGGCACATAAGCAGAAATTACTTGTGAGTTTCTGAAAGCAGGGTAGAACAAGACAAAAACTTGTGCTTTTTTTCTTTTACAACAATTGATAATGATTATATATTTTGCAACAGGCAAACTGCTACAGAGGATAATAGGCAAGAGAGAAAGCTATCCAGTTGTTTAGAGAAAAGTCTGAATTAAACTTTTACAAATAGCACCAGAACTAGCCCCAAGCTTAAAATAGCCCCCACCAAAATCAATGACAGAACGCCTTGAATTTAGCAGGAGCCAATGAAAGCTTAGTTAAGAGTAAAGAAGTAGAAAACACATGATGGATTGTCCCAGAATAGCTCCCAAAATGTGACCTCCAAACCCAGAAGCACACCTGCCACTGCAGAGGGAGGGTACTATGACTCCTCTGACACTTCTTTGTGTCTATGTAGCAGTAAGAGGCACAGATTTGGTTTTGTCTCCACTCCAGCAGGCTGTTAGCAATCCTGAAAGCAAATCCTGCAGCTCAGCAGACATTTCACATGGATGTATTCTGTAATGAGCTGGCATTTATCATTCAAGCCCTCTGTAAGCTGAAGGCTCTTTGTGCTACTGACCCCAGCCCTTCATCTAGCCTTGAACAGCTGCTGTTTGGCAGTGACAGCTGAATTGGGTTTTCTCCCTCTGCAGCAATGCACACTTGCCAGCCATCCCTTCCCCAAACTTGTCTGCTGCACGTTGGGGCCAAGATACACAATCTACCCCTTTCATGCCAGGAATGTCCCTTTAGGCAAAGCGTGAGAACACTTGCCAGTGGACCTTCCTTTTCCTTAATGCTTGTTAAGCATCACTTATTCCCACCCTCCAGCCATGTGGGAGCCTGCAATTTCCATGTGGAGCAGTATTAAGCAGAGTGGCTGCACTGGATCACTACAGACTGCCAGCACAGGCATGGCTTATCCTCAGCATCTCCATTAATTCAGAGGCATATCACCCTGCCTGATTGGAAGCGGCCTGTGAAAAGCATTCCACTGCTTAAACCAGTCCCAGACCTATGTCAGCCCTTTGAATCCCACTAAACTACCTGACATTGTCTCACAAGTTGTGGTCTATTTTTTTTTTTTTTGGAAGTTAGTAATTGCTTTGAAAGACCTCACCAGTTAAAAAGGAAAGTAGAAAGCAACAAACATAGCCTGGCCTCTACCTGTGCCCAGGGAGCATCACTGCTTTCTCAGTTAAGTGTGGGGCCAAGACTGCTCTTGATATTTGGCTTGTGCATTATTCACTGTTAAGCCTTCAGCCAATGCTGAGGCTCCTTTAACCTCCCAGGGAGCAAGGATGCAGCAGGAACTACTTATTTCTCAGTGTCAGGACTAGAGGATCAGAAGGACTTGTTTATACTTCACCAGTTCCCAGATGTTCTAACCAGGACAGTCAGTGTAGTCTTGAGCTCAACCTTAAAATGCAACACAAAACATTAGTTCCCGTAAAATCCAGCTTCTGAATGCTTCTTTTAACCATCCTAAAACTAGAGCAGTTCCCCCCACAGGGAGACTGGGGAAGTGAGACACCTACAGAGACAGGAGTGACTGTGCAGCTGACAGACTGCTAGCCATGACTTACCTACCTACATGCATAAGGCTCCTCTGCCACGGGGCTCACAGATGTTCCAGCAACACCAGCTGAACTGGAGCACTGACAAAATTAACCATGTTTCAGATGTGTTACTCAGCCCCCTCTAGAATCTCCTATACCTCTCTTTTATTTTGCTCATCTCCTTCTTAGGCCAAAACCCCAACAGTTGATCAAGAAAAAAGAACTTTTCTGCTAGTCATTTTTTAAAGAGACAATTAAAATTTCTCCAGCCTATGGTGGCCACCTCAGCCTGGTCAAGAAGCCCACTATGATGCCATAAAAAATCCAAAAAGGAGGGAAACCCATTACGAAAATGAGACACAAGGGGACGAGGATGAATGATCCGTTGCTCTTCCATATAATTAAACAGGAAGAGGGATGAGGTGGGGAAGGCGACACCGATTTCCAGAACTGAGGGACGGATAGACATGGACTTCTGGGTTCTCCCATTCTGAAAGGGGAGGTCTTCTGTAAGAGCAACTTGAAAACCAGAGTAACTTGTTTCAGGGCCCTTCGCATCCCAAGCACCTTCAACTCCACCTCCCTAAATCCGGGTGCTGCAAGTCCACACCTGCATTGCAGTGAGATGTAAATGGATTGCCCCTTCCCTAGGGGCAGGCACCTCCTTAGAGCAGGTATTTCCTCCCTGTAATGCAACTGTTTGCACTACACGCTGTGTATGACTCCTGTTAATGGTTCCTCCCTAGCAGTGCACATATCAAGAGATCCACTGCAGGTGTGCTCCAAGCACCTCTCTGAGCACCTGCTTCCACTTGAGGGTTCTTGGTGACAGCCCTGTCAGTCCCCACACACTGCATTACAAATCAAGCCCTGCTCTTCCATCATGCAATGGGGCTGTTTCCAGTCAGTGTAGAATTCACTTGCCTTTGCTGGCAGCTATGCTGTCCTCTCCCACTATTCCAGTGGTCTGTGACACTGGACTCTGACAGTGTCTAAGCAATCAGCCTGCCTAAGTTAGCTGCTCTTGTTGGAAGGACTGGGAAAGGACCCCTTCTAGGACAACTGCAGGAACATCACATATTTTGCAATTTAGCTTCCCCTCCGAATGGGTTCCTATCTCTTGAAGTTCATCCCCTGAGCAGAGACTTCTTTTCACTGTCATAGGTCACTACTATGTCCTATTGCTGAAAAGTAAAGTCCACCTTGACAGAACTGGACTTTTCATAATATGTCTCTGCTACTCCATAAACAGCCAGAGCCCGGCAGACCTGGATTTTGTAACGATTCCCAGAAGCTGTAATTAGCTACAAGACATGACAAATCCTTGGAAAGCCATGCACCTCCCCACCCAGAGCATGTGAAGCTAGCATTCTTGCATTCTGTGACATTTAAAGAGGACTCTCAGCCCAGTATTTTATTCATTAGGTTTGTGTTTAAATATATATGTATATTTAAAAAAAAAATCAGTGTGTTATTTTCTAGGTGAGAATACTCGCATATGACCAAAATAGTCATCCAGGACAAAGGCTCAGACTGCTGAGGTCTCAACCCCCTGTGCAGAGCTCTTGCCAGAGAGACTACCTGAGATATTGTCAGAATCAAGCAGCTCGACAATGCTGTACGGAGAACAATCTTCCAAGCCCAGCTTGCTGCAGAGCCAGCCACAGAATCCTTTCTCCATATCCCTGACAGCATGCCACCAGTACCCAAAGGACCATGCTACCTGGGCTACAGCTGAATACAGGCCTAGGGAGAAAGAAACAACCATAATTATAATTGGGTAGAAGATAATCAAAAAGGGACAAAAGGTGATTTTGTGCCAGAAGGTCCTCTCTTCATTGTACACCAAGAAGATGTTGTACCATGTAATGGTTCCATAGTAGAATGAAACCACGAAGGACACTACAAAAATGATGGGGAGGCAGATGATGGTCCAGAGGACGATGTGGGGTCCTCTGTCTAACCCAACATCACATTTCTTCTTCTTCTCAGGTACATCTTCTTTAGGAGGTTCCTTTGACTTAGCCAGTTCCTGCAGCTCTTTATCCGTTAGTGTGACGTGGATGTCCACCATCTGACCCTTCTTCTTTCCCCTGGTGATTGTTCCAGTCAAGGTGACATATCGGCTGTCTAAAGGCAGGTTCCAGACACCTACAACACAGATAAACTCATCTAGATCAGATTTATTTTCTGTACGAAGTATTTTGTGTAAATCCTCAAAGACCCCAAAGACAATTAGATAGTGCATATGAAGTTACAGTTAAAATAAAATGTAAAAAGATGGAAGACAAGAAGCAATGCAGTATGACAAAAATTACCACAGAAGAAAATGGAAGAAGAGCGAATGAGGAAAAAGACAGGAATTCCAGATGATAGAAATCACAAGGGAGAAAACTCCACTATCTCCACTAGGGATAATATGTGAAGGGAAAGTGCTGCAAGAGTATAAGAGTATGAGATGAGACAGAGTGACTCAATTGAAAATGGTATGCCTGCTTTTCTCCATTTACTTCATGGATTTATTCCTGAACAGCACAGACACTTGGGATTAATTAGATAAATATCACTGAGACTCTTGTTTTGGAATAAACACATCCACACATGGAATTACACCTGAATAGCTAATAGTTCACTTTACATTTGCATTGTATCTCAATACAAATTCATTTTTGAAGTTTAGAAAAATTTAACAAACTGTCATAAAATTATATTTGCATTTTAAGAGATCAGTAGAGGCACCAAGCTGGACAGTGCTGTTATATGTGTTAAAGTTACAAAGGGACTGCCTTAGCTTTCAAGTGACATTGGTATAGGATGGGCCATGCAGTGGTACTGGCCATAAACTCCTCTTTGGGGCTACAGTGTATTTTCTCCTGGTCTTAATTCTGACTACCTTGGAAGAAGGTCTTCAGAAACTCTTAAAAGAGGCTGAGCAGCTCAAAGTGCTCCACAAAGTAGGAAGGCGGCAGGCAAGTAATGAGGATAGGGTGTGGGATCATGGGGGAATCAGGTCTGTTTGGTGGACCAGGAGCATTTAAGCCCCTCTCAGCCTGCACTGCTGACTCACAAGAGTATTTAGCCACAGGACCTGCCTTCCACACTTCTTCCCTGCAAGGGTACCCAGGACAGATAGCGGAAGTGAAAGTGACTCAAAGGTGCCCCATTATGACCTTGCCAAATAATCACCCTTCAAGAGGAAGCCGTGCTGAGTGTGTGCAAACAGAAGGCAACAGCAAATCCTAGACAATGAGTTAAATTCCCTATCAAAGGTAGAGCCATAAATTCCATCTGCATCCATCCTTTCACTTAGCAGGCAGTTGTTCAGGCACAGACAATGGCTTGATCATGGCTTAGAATGCATGCATAGCACTGCAACCAGCACATCAACCCCAACCAGCACATACATTTAAAACTAAGACTGTAGCAACAACCAAACTTTGCAAAGAACTGCAGGAGACATCCCAAATCATCCTGTAATGCTTTCTGTTTCAGAGCATTTTCATGTACGAACTCAAGCTCTCCTTGCCTGCAGTCTTGGAGAGGGTTGCTCCCACGGTCATTTCCATTTGACCTTAGAGCATGATGGCATCAAAAAAACTTACATGAAATGAGTGTTTTCAGGACTACATACCGTCTGTCATAGACTGACCAAGGAACTTGGAGCCTTCCTCAGAGCTCCTCTCCCCTCCCTCTTCATCCACCTGCTCTTCTTCCACTTTGTTGTCATTCTCAGATCGATACACTATTATTGACTCGGGGCGGGACTCTTTCTTCTTCTTTTTCCTCCGGTCCATAGTGGCTTCCCCATCAAAGGTGACAGTGGTTGCCACAGCCCTTCTCATTGTGCCACAGCGAGGGCTCTGGCCTCCAGATTTGCTGTCCTTCTGCACGGTCTCCTCCATCGCACTGGTACTCTCCGTCACCTCACCTGGCATCTTGTAGCACCTGTTTCCAATCCAACAGCACCAATCCTGCACTTAGAAGTCATTGATTAACAATGGTCCCATGGATGCTTTGTTCTGGTAAGGTGTCCCACTTTTGGTATCCAAATTATGCACTCCATTCCCAGCCTAAAACGAGAGAGAAGGCTGAAAAAGTGTCTTTGCCTTACCAAGCAGAAAATATTGGCAGAATCTTCCTAAAAAGGGTTACTTCCAGCTGGTTTAAATGTCATCTGAAGATCTCTATTACTGTCCTAAACATCAGCTCTCTTACATGGATACATGTTTTGTTGTATCTAATCTAGCTTGATTCTTTGGGTCCAGTTTTCACTATAACAAACCAAAGCTACTGGAAAGAGTATTAACATTTATAAGAGGGATTAAACATATCCAGCTTACTGAATGAGTTTAACATTCCTCTGCAATGCTGGAAACAAACAGAAGACAACAGTTTTGGCCCAAATGCATCAGAAAAAAGGATTGAAACCATAGATGAAAAAGAAGTTGATCAATTTAAGGGACTGGCCTACAGACAACTGCAACTGCAAGGAACACTGTGCTTGTCCAGCATTACAACTCCTATATTGGTGCCAGCCTTTCTCATTTTGAGCATCTAATGATTTACTCCCCTTTGCAAGGATATTACAAAAATTAATCAAATTATGTCAAAATGAGTGTTGTTTCAATCTTTAACAATATGTAGTGTTGCCATACTTCAAAAATACATAATATATAGTGGATTTAAAGCAAAATTATTATTAAGATGACTTTGCTGTAGAGGGAATTGGGAACCATACCAAATTCTTCTGATTGCACAGAGAAAATAATACGAGTCTTCACAAATCTTTTTAACAAAAATAAATTTTTGCTCCTCATTCAAGCAAAGTTAACAGCGATATCTAGTGAAATTGTCATCCATGGGAAAGCTGCCTAAGTAAAAACCACATCATTAAACATGCATTGAGGCAGGCAAATCCTGCTCCATGAATATGGAAAAAGGATTAATGGTTCTCAGGTTTCATAACATTTAAGGAAACTGACTGTGCCAAGTATTCATGAAGCATTTAGGTACAAATCTGAATACAATGAATAACATTTTAACAACTCAGAAGAGCTTGAACATTTACATGAGCATTTGTATTTAAAAGAATGCATCTGACCAATAATTAAGCTTCTACCTACTAACTGAGTCTTTCCTTTAACAGGATACTAAGAAACACAGGTATCATAGTTTATAGCCTACATAATGCTGGGGAAATAGTTTTACTTGAATGGATGATGGAAAAAAGTTGAGCATTTTTAAATTCGGCAGTATGGTCCTGGTCTTCCCACAGATGTAAGATTTTGCTGGTCTGTTTTGAAATTTTGTGCAGAACTTTAGATCAACTATTTATGCCTCCTACACTCACACTTACACACACCACACCCACACAAAACTTGTAATTGTATCACTTTAACACCTAACACTGTGCCCATTTGGCTCTATGGAGCCTTGAAGAATTCAACAATTCAGATTATTTTTGTGCATTAGAGAAAATAAATCTTCCCTGGTGATCAGAAGATGCATAAAATGAACTTAAAAACCCCTCAAGATTCAGCATACCCCAGAAGCCAGACTACTTCTAAATCACCAGACAGACAATATTTTTAGCTCTGCAGTATGGCTGGAAAGAGTCTGTTTAGATTGCCATCACACTTGCCATAAAATATGTATGGCAAATTAGCAGACATACTGGAAAACAGAAATTCACGTAAGCTTTCATTTGTTGTTGTTGTTGTTTTAAATGCCTTTAGGGGTAAATGGAAAGAATTTATGCTATGGAATAAACTGGCTCTTTTAGTAGTAAATTTATTCAGGAAGTACAATAGGCTCTAACATTTTTCTCTGAAAATCAGCTGTAAAACCTCATGTCTTGCATCTATGAAACCCTGAAATTACCTGACTGAGCGTAACGAGACAACAGTGAGATTCTGCTTCCAAGTGAGGAGAACAGGTGGGAAAAAGAGAAACCAAAAGCATCACTTCTGGAATAATCTACTAAAAGTCTGGGGAGACACAGAAGTTGATTAGATTCCCAAAGTTCATGGAATACATGGCTGTATTTCCATGTTCAATCCCTACTAACTTGAGAAGGGGATGACTTACAAGTAGCATTTAAAAATAACACAAAGCTACAGGTAAATATTTGTAGCTGGGCTTTTTTTTTCTTAAAATTGATCCAGCTGTGGCCTTGCTTAAACTCACACTGGATGATAAGCTAATATCAGTCCTCAATGTGATGCTAAAGCCCAAAGGACTATGTCAGCCTTGACTGTGCAAGAAGCAAGGTGATGTCCTTTTTGAATCTCTCACAGATAGGCACTGGCAATCTGTGTCCTATTCTTGTGCTCACCACGCAGGCAGAATGCTGGTTAATGACCAGATGTCTATGATCCCCAAGTTATTTTGCTATGTCTGATGTTCCCACCCCATTATAGCAGCTACTGCCTCTGTGAGTTACCACCAAGACTAGAAACACCTCCACAGCAGGGTAATCTGAGAGCAGCAGCTCAGTTTCTACTCTTGCTGATAAAAGGAGAGAAAATGGGCAGTGGGGGACAAGCCCCTAAGAAGCACTGTTGCTGTGGCTGAGTCAAAGCCCTAGGGATAAGGAAGTGAAGGATCCCAGATTACTCTGTTTAAGGCACAAGAAGGTAAATTCTGATGTCAGTCTGTATACATCAAAACCAAAAACATGTAGGAGATCCTTGTGACCCAGCGGAGGAGGCAACAAGTTAAAAAGCTGAAAGATGCAAATACAGGGCAGACGTTAGGTAGGTGTTTTAACAAAGTGGGTAGGTGTCCCTTGGTATATATCACTGGGTGATAAAGTGTCATGGGAAACTTCCAAATCTGGACTGGCTATCTTGGCAGAATTTTGGTCACCTGTACTTGACCAGAAGAGGGGAAGTCCTCTGGTTTGCATTAGGGAGCAGTCAGATTGAAGATCACAAACATCCCTCCTGATCTTATGCCTGCTCTCACAGTACATGGATATTTTTCTCTCATCTGTTTCCCAATGAAGCAGCTAGAATATCCCCTGCCAGCTGGTACAGAACTTCTAAACACCGCACTTCAAAATACCACCATCAGCCCTGCATCCCACAGCAGTGCTGCTGAGCTGAACAGGTTCAAGCCTCAGTCCCATTTTTCCTGGGATTATTTTCTCTGTAGTTACAAACAAGAAATGAGCTCTTGCAGAAATCACAGTAATGTACAAAGAGCTTAATTTCCCTCTTCCTTTTCTTTACAACTTCTAAGAATAAGGCCAGCCCTCAGCACTACACAACTGTCCACAGCATCAGTTCCTTCGGCCACATCCCAAAATCTTCACCCTTTAAAAGCCTTGCTGTGGAACTGAAATATTAACAATTGCTGTGCATCACATACTAGTGATGCCTCCCACGTGGGAGCAGTCAGGAATTTAATAACTGTCCATAGGAGGGAAGGAAAAGAAATAGTCATATTTCATAGATAGCAAGGAGCAGTTTATTAGCCAAACAATTTGTTATTAATCTCCATATGAAAACAGATGGAGAACCCTGGGGTGGCTGCTCTGCAAAAACACTTAGTAGAGTAATTTTTAGAAGCACAGTCTTCTGTTACTATGCAGGAAAGCTATGGTTGCTTATGCTTCCTGTGACAGTAATAGTCTTTGACACACAAAACAGGAGCCTAAAAGCTTGGCCTTGCACCATTTAGGTCAAAGAAAGCTTCTTCCATTGGTTTTCAGGGTTTGATCCTGCTGCTAACAGAAGAGAAATTATCTGGTTTGAATGCAGACAGGAAGGAAGAGCCTTCCTGCAAGCTAATAAAATCCTTGATCTTAAGTCCCTGCTACAGCACAAGTAACCTTTTTATGACTGCTCAGAGCAGACGAGAGGAAAAAAATGTAGATGGTAAGCAGCAAAGAGAATAAATTTTTATTTTTATAGTCAGATAAAATGTACAACACATAAGAAGAACTGGCACAGCGTCTTCACTCACATCATGCAGGGGTTGTCTGCAGAAACAAAAAAACAACCTGTGCTTTAGAAGCACTGTGATTTATGCAGGATGGGGAAGAGATGAAAGGAAATCTACCCCAGAGGCACACCTTGAGAGCTTCCCAGCCACAGATCTTCCTTTGCTTGCTGCTTTTACTCCATAACCTCTGCATCCCCAATCCCATCTCCACTCAATCCCCACCTCTGCTTTTGTGCATGTGCACGTGTGTGGTTTTGAGCATGCATGTTACCCAAAGGATCTTTTCCAATCCCTAGTATTTTTAAAGGGGTTATCTGCTGGCAAATTGTACACAGAAAAATAGGTGGTATTAGATGCATCCAGCTGTTCGGGTCAGATCTGTCTGTCACCAACCAATCATGTTATGATGAAATGCATTGGTTTAACGCAGAACATGCAGCCCCCAGGCCCTAGAAAAACATGTGACAAGACATATATAAGAAAGCACATTTAATTCACACATTATGTAGGAAAAGGGCCAAATGGTAGGGCTCCCTCCCCAGCTTTGGATCTGTTTTAAATACCTAAATGACTCCACATTATCTTTCACATATGCACCCTCACCTGCTAAAACAGAGGATGTCTGTTTCCTCTTCATTTCATAGTGAAATAGCTCAAACTAGATTACACAGTTGAAACTAGCAAATACTCAAGGCTATGATGAATGACATATTAGCTGGTGAGGCAAGAACAGCTCCTTCCTATCAGTACCAGGGTCTGTGCAGCTTGTGGTGAGCTTGACTGGGGGATTTGTCTCACTGAAAATAATAAAATGTTATTTTTAGCCATACAGATTCTCCACCAAGCAGCTCCTTCTACAGGGAGGAATGTCTAAGGAAGGAGGAAAAAAACTACCCCTCCTAACAGAGGCTGATTTCAGACTGCATTAAGTGTCAGTGTAACAACAGCAAGAAACAGAAGACAAAACATCTACCTCTGCCACCCCAGGAAGGTAAAAATAAACAAACATCAAATTCAAAGTTCACACCCATCTCTCCCTCCCTGCTTAATCCACAGGCTTCCACGCACTTTCATTTCTTGGAAAGAGAAACAAGAAAAATGACCATGCTCTGGGCGTGCTTCCAAGCAGGAGCAGACTTCAAGCTGGACTGCCAAAAGCAGAGGACAACACTGAGTGCCTGAGCAGAGGGGATAATATAGTAAGATGACCCAAGTCACCAAAAACTTTACAGATGTTTGCTAGTGAAGCCCCTCACGCTCCATGCCTTCCCCTCAGGAGCAGAGGGTGCTAAAAGCTCAAGCTAAAAGCAAAGGGAGGCATGGGCAAGCAACATGATTTCTGTGGGCAAGCACTGACAGACCCAAGTTTGCCCAGTCCTTCCAATTTATCACAGGCACACAGCTCCTGCCTGTTGGCAGCTGCCATTAGCGCTAGCCCTGCACCACACCACGAGCCAAACCTGCTGTGGCCAGCTCAGCTGTTGACCATCACTGGAGCTGCAGCAAGACTGGACTTGCTGATGTGGATTAAGGGCTTCCTGGCTTCCAGGGCCATGCTGGGTGGCTCAGGACCCTTGCTCTCCTTTCCATTCTTCCATGAGACACCAAACACTCGATGACAGCATTCTACAGATAGACAAAACACCAAAAAAAGTAGTAGAGAGATGCATTCCACAGTATCAGTATATTGTTTCTGAATGACATTTTCCAAGGATATTCGGATAAAAAGTCAAGGACATTTTACAGAGTATCTGTTTTATGAATCAGTTCTTTTTATTTTCCTTTGCTGTTCCATAACTTTTCCAAATGTTACAGAACAATAACTGTTGTGTAGATCATTTATTACTGAAGACTGGAAGACAGCATACAAGAATAGCTGAGCATTGTTTTATAATAAACGGAATGCCAAATCAATTTTCTTGCATACCAACTTTTTATGAATCCTCCAACTGTACTAGTCTACCTTTTTTGGAGCAAAAGCCTGAAATGCTATCTTGCCCTCATCTTCCCACTTATTTGAACAGACTGTTAGAAGAAAGTGAAATTGAGATAAAAGACACAAAGCTCCCACTGCCTCCACATGGATGATACCTGTTTCTTTATGTTTATTATATTATGCTAAAAATGTCGAGGAATGGTACGGGCACATTAGCCTTTAAAGAGAACCGAGGCCTTAAAAGAAGCCTGATTTGGAAATGGAAGGTTTGAAATCTTCAAAGCAAACCAAGCATTTAGATATGAGTCTTGAATAAACTCAAGCAAAGTCCCTAAATTATGTAGAAAAAATTAGATTTCAACTGTAGAGGCACACTTTCTCTGTTCCCCTGCTCTACGCCCCACCTCTGGATTTGCCAAAACAGGCCATCCTGCAGCTCAAAACAGCAGGTACTCATTGCAATCCCACTCCATCCCCCAGGTCACTGCTGGATTACACTGTACCATAGGAACATCTGACATCCCACCAACTTTAGTCAAACATCCTGCATCCACAGCAGTGCCTTTAGGTTGGGATCCAGTGTAGCATCTATTTTTATTGGTATAGGACCCAATTTGTCCTTGGTTGGGATTAGAAGATGCACTAGGAACTTGCTGCATACACAAACCAGAGTTGTGTCTCCTCCCCTCCAGGCATCCAAGCAGATGCCTACAAAACAGTAAAAAGTAAGTAGTACATGAATACAGAGCTTTGAGCCCCTCACCTCCCACACCAGAGTGCAGAGAAAACGCCTCCTACACAGCATATACATACACATGTGGAAGTAAGAAACACTTGGAGTTGCCTCAAAGCCATGAAACACCGTGGTGGTGGGTGTGAAGCACCTGTGCTAACACAGGACTTCTGCTACAGACCTGACTGGCAGGGGATGCCAGTGAAGAGCTCCAAGACCTCCATCATGCAGTGCTCTCAAGAGAAGCTTGCTGGACTCTTTTCTGACTTTTACAATAACTAGAAGCAAGGACCCTAGTTAATACCTTAAATGTCATTCAGAAACAGGCTCTTTTTCCTTCATTCCTCAGAAGATCCCTGACCATCTCAGTCTCAATCCCCTTTCCTGCCCTGCTCTGTGCTGGCAAGATCAAGCACCCCAGTGCTTTACTCTGACAAAATAAGGAGAAACCACACATTGAAATACGTGCAATTAGAGAGGAAGCAGTTGCAGCCATACAGCCTAATGGAAAATACAGTCAATTGTAAATCCAGTCTGGAAAGCATTTCTGAAAAATACTAACAAGCTACATACATCCTGTGGTTCTGCTTTAGGCAAGACATTTGGGGGCTGCAGATAAGAGCTTTCTCTGAGTAACACCTGTCTGCAGCCCAGGAGTTGCTGGAGAGCACAACTGCAGACAGAGAATATTCCCCTGGGAGTGGTTCAGGATTGTTTAATGCATTGCACAGTAAATATAATCTAGGATATTTAGACAGTATCTCCAGCAGCAGGAATTACTTGGCTCAGGGGAGTTGTGATTGGATACAAGTGCAGATAGAGACCTGTGATGCCAGGATATTAAAAATGCAGCACTTTAAATTGCAGACAAGTGAATGCTTCAGTATCATGAGTATGGTATTAGCAGGTTGTGTGATTGTTTAGAAAATCTATCTACCTACCTGTTCCAAACTGTTTGATGCTGATATTCTCTATCTGGTATCACTGCGAACACTGCTTTGAGGGGGATGTTTGTCTTGGTATCTCCTCTTTTTGTTTTTAATCACTGGAATGAAATTGCTAGAGATAATGATAAAAGATTGTAAAATCCTGTTTATCTTCCAATTAGACTGAAATCCCCCAGAACATGGCTGAGAGTAAAGCGCCTTTCCAGAGAGGAAGTCCCTAAAAAGATGAATTGACCAGAAAGCCTGAACATCACGGGGGCTGGAGCTGACCAGGAGGCTGCTCTGACACGGAAACCAGGAGCCACAAAACAGAAAGGCTCACACTTGCTGTTGAGAGATGATGAAAGGAAAAGCAGCCTCAGGAGAGAATGTACAGACAGGAGGTGAAAGTAGCAGGGATTTCCAAAGAAGCTTGTTGCATAATCCCATCAAAAGGTCCAGAGAGGTAAGGACACAAACTCATGCTAGCTTTCATTTGGTTTTGGCTCCATCCAAGCATTTCTTGTAATAGATATGGGGAAAGAGGAAATTATTGTTGTTATACTTTGTGTGGTTTTTGGTATCCCAGGGAAAGAAAAATATGAACCTGGAGCACCCATAAGAGTGGGGTCTGGGAAAGCAGAGGCTACTGGAGTGGAAGCCTACATTTTTCTGAAGGCTAACTAGCAGAAATCCTCTATGAGAAACTGTCTCTAACCTTAAAATTTTATTTCTGGCACTAAGATGCTTTTCATTAAATCCCTTCTGCCCTCACCTCCTTGTGAGACTGCTGACCCCAGGGGTACTTCTCACATGGTTTGGACCCTGTGGAGGTTTCCTTCCTGTTTAGAGTCACCTCTTTTCTCACATCAGGTTGGTACTTAACTACTCTTGAGACCCTCCCCCTTGCCAACGTGGATTCTGAGCTATAGGAGGGCACAGACACCCTGAAGGGTAGCATACCATAAGGAATTCTCAAGGCAGTACATATCAGTACCAGGATTTTTAAAGCATGGCAGCATACTGGACTAACAGGAGTCACCAGCTTAACAGCTGAGCCATAGGCTGGCAAAGCACGTCAGCTTTGGACAAAAGTAGCCTTTTCTGGAAATGCAGAGTTTCCTATTCATCTCAATAAATTGAACTACTTCATTCAAAGCCAAGACATAATCTGGGAGCTGTAGAAACAGGAAGTCTAGTTTTTCCTCTTCAATATGTAAATAAAAAAGTAGATGTTCAAGAATGACATATGCTAATCCTACAACTCGACAGTAGATGACAACTGGAAAAAACTACTGAGTTCTTTTTTTGTCATTTTGACTTTTGAATGGTTGATGTTTAAAGTGATAGTTATAGGCAAAAACGGTCACATGGTTAACTTCAAAAAACAAAAATTAAGACTCCGAGGCTTTAAATGTAGATTTATTTTCTTCCAAATGCAAGCTGACATATGCTGAAAAAATAAATAAAAAATAAGCTGTCTAATCAGCTTATTTTCTAACACATAAAAATTCAGAATCTTAACATTAATTTTATAGAGTAACATCAATATGCAAAAGCTTTATGCTTACTGAATTTATCACTGTTTGTCTGGAGTGACAGACCAACATGTTTTAATGCTATCAATAAAGGAAAAGTAACATTCCTTTGTGATTAAGAAAGTACAAGCATATGAGATTAAAACTGATTTTAGTTAATAAGATTTTCTTACTTTCAGCTTAATTAATTTTGAATTTCAATTACTGCGGTCAAATCGATTCACACAAAGGTACAGTTTGAATCCTTGGTTCAAAGGCAACACACAACAGTGAACAGAAGCTGCTGCTTTGCTGAAAAATTCTGTGAGCATTGGTTATCCCAGCTCTATTTTTTGTGGATATATTTTGTACCAAAGGGGTAACCCTCCACTGAATGCCAAGGATTGGATGTCTCCTTTTCCCTCCTCCTTCCTCTACAGTCTTCATGCCTTTCCCCTTTCTCCTCCCACCCATCACTCACAGAACCTTAACTCGTGTTCAGCCCCTTATTTATGGCATTTCTGTGGCTATTGGGAAATTCCAGAAACCAACCAATATATCCTGATAGAGAAGAAAAATTCTTTGATAGTGCTCTCTAGGAAGAACACTAAAGTCAAGGAGGTCACATGAGCAGAAAGGTCCACTGGATTTCCTTGGAGCCATACAGCTCAGTTGGGATGGCAGGCAGTCTGGAATATGGAGATCTAAATCACTAGCACAGATGAGTGCTTCTCCCTGGGATTAATTAATGATTGCTCTGATACGGCCTGCCTAAGATATATAGGGCAGCCAGAGACAGTTAATGGGGATCTGTGAAGTCTCAGATTGAGAAAGATAATTAAACAGGGGAAAAAAAAAATTTTGCAGTGTCACTCAGTGCTTCACGTTTACCCCCCAGAAAGGGGAATGCTTTAGATACTGAAGTATTCTGCAAACACTGACCCACCCGAAAAGGGCAGTTTTGGCTACCAGTTGCCTTATTGGCCTAAGTCACCATGCAGAAATCCACCCTGTCTTGTCACCCTTTCGTGAATGAATCTGGACACACTGTTAACTTCTCCATGCCCTCCCTCTCATACACTGAAAAGGAGGGTATATAGCTTCCATTGAAACATACTGAAGTTCAGGATAAAGATGTTATCCCAAAATTGTCCCCGATTTAAAGTATTAAACATTAAAACATGCTTTTGGAAAAGTAAATAAATTTGTTTCACAAAGGAGAATCCCAAAACAGACTCAATGATTCTACCAGTTTACTTTTATGTCTTAAAAAAAACCCAAACAAACAAAACAATCAAACAAAAAACCCCTCACTCTCTTCTCACATTAGCCAACTCTCCAAAGGCAAAAATAACAAGACAAAATTGAGACATACTTTCAAACATCTCTTCTATTATAAAGGACAGAGGAGATGCCTGGAAAGACACTGAACATGCACACACATGCTGCTGGGCACATCATCGCTGGTTAAAATCACCTGCAATGGACAAAGATGCTCTGTCACTTCACTGGGATAGAAAAGAAAATAATGTTGCCTGTCCTCTGTGTCAACTGAGCTTATTTAGGGCCATTTTAAGGGGGCCGGGAGAGGGGAGACAGACATCACCACCACAAAGGCATTTTAGCCCAAAATGACTCTACTGGGGACATGGTAAACGCTGTCACCTCAGCCTTCACGGCCTCTTCCAGACAGAGTCCATGCCCGGAGAGAGGGCTGCCCGCCCGCGGGTCCGTGGCAGGCGCACACCAGCACCTTCCCCTGCTCCGCGGCACCCTCCGGGATTTGCACCGGCTGCTCCCGGCGGGGCTCCGCTCCCGCTGCTCCTCGGGGTGCCTGCCCGCCTCCGAGGAGAAGGTGACCCGAAGCGGAATAGAAAACCAAGGCGGGTGTCCCTTGCAAGCAGACGAGCCCGCGGCTGCGGGCAGGTGGGCGCTCACTGCGGGGCTGCAGAGGCGACCCCGCGGCGCCACCGGAGGCACCGACCCCTCCCGGGCGCTGCGCGGTCTCTGCCCCGCGGGGTCGGACCCGGGAGATACCGACAGCGGACAGCCGCCCCCCTTGCCTTACCTGCCGCCCGCGGTGCCGCGCCGTCCGCGCCACAGAACCCCGGCATTGCCGCCACCGCCGGCACCGCTCCGCCGTCCCCGGCGCCGAGCCGCGGGCGGGCGGGGCCGCGCGTCACACGGCGGGGGCGGGCACGGCTGAGGCGGGCAGGGAGAGGCCGGGAGGGAGGGGAAGATGGCGGCGGCGGGGCGCGGGCTGCTGGCAGCGGGGCTGTTCCGCGGGCGGGTCGCCATCGTCACCGGCGGCGGCACCGGCATCGGCAAGGCCATCGCCGCCGACCTGCTGGCGCTAGGTGGGCGCGGGGCGGACTCCGCAGGCGGCCCCGGTGGGGCAGCGAGGCGAGTGTTGGGAGGGCGGATGGAGTTTGAGGGGCCGTCAGGGAGTGCCCGCGGGCTGTGCTGCGCTTTGGGGGCTGACGGCGCCCGGGGACGGGCTACGAGGAGCCCGTGGTGGGACATTGTGACAGGGTCGGTGAATAGCGAAGGGTACGAGGTGAGGTTGATGTGGGGCTGTGCGTTTTGGCCCGCAAAACACTCGCTGTTTTAAACACAGAGGTCAGTGAGGTTATGTTAACCTAGGGCCCTTTCTCTCAGACTCTCCCTTCAGTGAGTCCTCACCTTGCTTTAACTGGAGGATTTACGAGGTTGTTGAACCTTGATCCTTACGGGACAGTATCCTGGAACTGCTGCCCGCACAGTTACATATTAGAGACGAGGTGCTTCTCCCAGTGTTTGCGATTTCAGGAACGTCCTGAAAATGAAGAACATCTTCATGATACAGGGCGTAGGTTTTCTTTCCACGCTGAATAAAGAGAAGTGGTAAAACTTAGAGTGAAAGGCAGGCTCCTGACTTTCTGATGTGAGACCAGGAGAGATAGAAATGACTCCTACATCCACCTTGCTACACCTTTCCTGCAGATTTCAACATCAGTGCTAGGGTTTGGATAGTTTATTGTCGTGATTGGATTCAGCGCCTTCAGAATACCAACATTAGTGTTATATTTCTCCGTGTCACGCTTGTGTGGTTTGCATTGTTGGAATGTGCACCACTGCACTCCATAGTAAAGAGCTTTCTTTGTTAAGGCTGCGCTGGGAGACATCTCTGCCTCTCCTGGCCTTTGTGCTGCAGCTTTCCACTTGCTTTGTGGAGCTGAATGGAGGATTAGTTCTGTTACCTTTGTATTACTGGGGAACTAAGTTTTTTTTTTTAGGTGTCCTTACATGCTGCTTTAAAGAGGTGTTTTTTAAGCATCATCAAACGGTTGGTGATGTTACCCAGTTACCTTAAAATTGTGCTTAATTTGATCTTTGCTGTTTTTCTCAAGCAAAATACAATAACAAAAGTGTGGCCATAACAGCCTAAATAGAATACAATAGAAAACAAATCTATACAAAGCACATGAGAAAAAATAAAGAGCTATACAGGGCTTAAGACTAAGTAACCTTCCTTATCTGTAGACTTGCTGGTTACTCCTGACAAGATGATGATCAGGAACTATTTCCATGTATACCCTGCATTTCAGGTAAGGGGGGCTGCTTCTTACAGGCATAGGAGCAGTGACAGATAATGCCTGTCATGATATACGTTGTTTATATAACCAGTCTCCTTTGAGGCCTTCTGGGCAAATTTAAACCTTTTATCTGGAAACTTGTGCTCTTTTTCCTGAGGTCATTCTTTGTGAAGAAAGTAAAGTGACTTAGTGTCAGCTTGCACAGTATGTACCAAGTGTTCTTCAGTGATTAGAATCTCGCCCTCTCCCAAAAAAAAATCTTTTACTGGACCTTATTCTATATCAGTGTGTGTGTTAGTAAACACGTAAGTTGGTAAAAACAACTGGGCAACACTGTGATTCAGTGTTTTGTGTTAATTGGTAATTGTCTGTGGCATTTTGTGAACTTTGTGTTAGTTAGGTGGTTGTGCAAGTGACCAGAGTTCTTAATTTAAGAAAAATCAGGAGACCTCAGAGACTACTGTCCTTAGATGTGTTGTTTTAAGATGGCCACTAATTAAAGGTGAAGTTCCTATTCCTAAGGATATGTAGTTGTAACACTCCTCTCTGGAAGAATTAAACTCCTCTATTTTTAATATTTTTTTTAATACATAGTTTCACAAGACAGCCTGAGTCAAATGAACAGCTTGCTGCTTTTTCCTCCCACTAGTTATTTTGATTTGATTCTGGTGTTTGCTTGATCACATGAGAGTCCAAATTCCACTCTGCCACAGAGGAGGGGAAGAAACCCCCACACCTGGCAAGATGTTAACTTTTTCTCTTTTTTTGGCTCGTTGAGGATGGTTTTTATTAAAGCAGATGAGCAGCAGACCTGATAAGAAGAAGGGATTACTTCTGCTGAAATGCTAAGATTATGGAAGGAGCAAACTGTGAGCAAGACTTCCTTGCCTGCTTGGGTAGTAATTTGCTTATCCATTACATGAAATTGCATGCCTGCTGGATTTGCGCTAGGAATTAATTTGGTGTCCTTTGGTTTAGTCTGTGTAGAAGCAATTGCTGAAGCCTTAAAGCTGTCCGGAATCCACTAGTGTGACAGAAGAAATAAGACTGGTTGTAGTGTGAGTGCTTGACTTAAATTTGGCACCTGCATTGTTTTTTTTTCCATAGAATGAGTCCTTCTGCCTCCAAATGCTGAAAAAAACCCCAGTACTTGAGCTCTTGCCTTTTTTTTTCCCCTCTCCTTTCTGCAGCTAGGATTCTGCAGTGCCACAGGGAGAGCTCTGTTTCCACTGTCTGTAGACTGCAGATAGGGATGAATCTTGTGAGGCTATTATCCTTTCCTTCATATCCTTTCCTTTAACTCTACTCTGTAGAGTTAAAAAGAGGACCATTACATTTACTCACTGCTCGTCAAAATTACAGCCAGTTGTACAGGAAGATTATTTTTCTGGTTTTAAGAGCAAGCATTTTTTGTAATCAAGACCTGCTGAAACATCTTTAAATCACTTAATTGATAGATGAGGCAGCTGTGAGCAGAAGCAGCAGAAGTGATGTCTGAAGGCTGCTTTGCTGACTCTGCAACTCACAGGCTATTTTCTCTTCTGCAGGAAGGAGAGGAAACCTTGTGGACATTTTTTTTTTAATTGCTCTTTTCCTGGCACAGAGAGATCTTGTTGCTGAGAAGCACCAGTCATTTCTCTCTCTTGCAAGAACTTCGACACTGTATTTGCTACTCAGTGACTAATAAATGCACATCCTACAATATATCTCCATGATGTTACTAAAAAACTAGCATGATTGTGTTAGCTGAAGGATGTTTCATTTTGTCTCTCCAGGTTGCAGTGTTGTTATTGCCTCTCGTAAGTTTGACCGATTAAAAGCTGCTGCAGAAGAACTGAATAATAGATTTGCTTCCATGAGTCCTGCCCAAGTGACTCCCATAGAGTGCAATATCCGCAAAGAAGAAGAGGTAAAGATTAGTGATCTTGTTCTGGGGCTTAACATATCAAAAGCATATTGTGTATATAAATTCTCAGATCTCTAAAAATTTCTGCCCTTCTCAAAAGTAGCTTAGATCAGGGAAAGGTGGAGCAAAGCTCGGTTAAATTAATCTGGATAGACGTGCTTCCCAAGGGAAGACATTTGTTAGCCACCTAAGCAAAAAAGTATTTGTAAATATTGGCAAATATTTTTCTGACCATGCTTACATATTTCAGATATTTCTGGAAGACACAAGCCTTGGAACTGGCATGTTCTACAGCAAACCAGAGCCCACTTAGCATGATTCTTTGTCACATTGCTGTGACAGAAGTGAGGGGGTGTAAACTTGTGAAGATGGAGACCTCAGAATAGTTCCTTCAAACAGGAAGGCATAGCATGGAATCTGAATGCTTGTGACTTGGCTGAAGTGCCCTGCATTGTCAGTTTGGCTTGTAGTAAAGCCAAAAAACCCCACAGATATATAATATTTTAGCCATGTCAGAAATTTTGGTTACAATTTGAGACGATTGCAAACTCTCTTACTATTCAAGTTTTTAATTTTTTTTCTTCATGTTACAAAAAATGGAAGCTCAAGAGCAAAAGTACGTAATCCAGGTTCTTCAGAAGCCTGAATGCACCTCTTAATTTTTTTATCTCTGTACTTAAATATTTAAAAGTCCAACTTCAGGTTGGATTTTTAACTTTTTGAAGACAGCTAGAAAATCTTCCAGTAACCACTGATTGCTACATTTTCCTAAACCTCTCAAAGTCTTTCTTAACCTAAATATTGATGACCTTCAGTAGCTGTGAAGATTCTGGAAATATCCTAATAGATAGCCATAAAACAAATACTAAAATTCTTCCCTTGTGGAGCACTTCATGTCGTAAAATATTTATAGTGATCTACCCAGACTTTCTCTCCTGAAGGAGATGAACCCTGGGGCTGTGCAGTATGTCACTTCACCTACCAGTGAATTTTAGGTGGGTATTTACTGGCATCAGCAGTGCATTATAATAGGTTATGGCAGGTGTCAGAGGGCAACTTGCATGATTAAAGCTACAGGAAGGAAAAGAGGTAAAGAGGAAAAAAAGGTTTAAGGTTTTTTTCAGGTCTGTTTCTTGCAGAATGTACTGTGGCATGCTTAATAATCAGTATCAGTCTAAAATTGATTAGTGGGAATTGCAGCATTCTGTGAGATGGTTTGGGGCTTGCTTGGATGGTGAAATGAGGTAAACTGCCATTCCCTCTTTGTTTCCTTTTTAAATGTGGCTACATACCTATTTGACAAAATAGGTTTAAGTGGCTTTGGAAATTTTTGAAGGTGCTTTTCAAGCCTTCTTTATAATGCTGTGTAAAGTGTTCAGGCATTATTATATGTGTTATGGATAACCATACTGATACTTGAATAAACTTCTGTCTGTGCTATTACCTTGCAGTTTTATCACAGAATTAACTTGTTTCCAGTTTAGTTTTAAACTCTGCCCATTTACAGACACACCAGAATTTTCCTAGAACTTTTCATATGATATTGGTGAAACTTCTATTGGATGTTTCCTGTCAATGGAAGTTCTCTTCAACAATTGTCCTTTCATGTCTGTTTCTATTGAAGAGAGGCTTCAGAGGAAAAAGGCAGATTAAACTCTAGTCTTGAACTTTTCAGTCATTGACTTAGTCTTATAGTTTCACTCACTTCAGTTCTCCAACTACTCTTACTTATTTCTGTTGAAGTTCTATTTAGAAAAAAAATAGCTGTGAAAATTTCATAAGCCTTTTGCTGACAGTGTGAATAAGGAATGCAATTTCTGTTGCATATTAACATAACTTGTGTACCTGTTAAATATTTCTCCATTCCAGATGCCCATCTCCAAGACCAGATTTTTTAATTGGTTAGAGACATCCTGTGATTTTGTTCTTCAGCTTGTGCCTTTCTGGCTCTGTTCTATTCTGTTAATGCTCAGATTCTCAAAGATTGCTAAATCCTGGCTATGTGTTAATTCATTTCTGAATTTACTGTTGGACCAGAAATTTGTGTTTTCAGCTCTTAAATTTGTAGTGAGGGTAGCACTTCCTTTCACTTAGGTACTTTGGTTTCTAGGTTGAAACTAGGTAAACTCAAATTAACAATTGTTAACTTACACTGCTAAAAACTGTCAGAACTGAGGTGTATGGCAGGTTTTCCACATCCCACTGCTTACTATTGCTTATTTATTATGTTTCCTAGAGCAGCAATGGTTAAAAGTACTTTTTTCCTAATTTGCACTTGCTTGCCTTGTGGAAACTAGAGGAAAAGTACCTTTGGGCTTTTACTTAGTTTCAAAGAGTATTGTGCATTGACTTTCAAAACCTACTCCATTCTTCACTTAAAATTTAGTGCCTGGGACTTGGAGTCATAGGAACAGGAATCAGTAAAAATGTCATTAAGGACTTTTCTAGCCTAGGAGACAAATATTGAGTAGAGGTAACGCAGTGTAATAACTTCAGTATTTTCGCAAATACAGGAAGAGCTTCCTGTTACAGTGGTAGAGGGGATGAGAGGGCATGTAACTTCTGGGTGTAACATGAACTTCTGGGTTCCCTCATGAAAGAAATGAGACTGTTACAACTGTGTTGGCTCTGTGTGCTACTCATTAGTAACTTTACAACTCATTGTTTGCTTTCAGCTTAGTATGAGTGAAGAGTATTTACCTCAAAAATCACGGGAACACGTTGTTGGGTAGAGAGGAACAACCTCTGCAAAGATTCCGTGTGAGTCACTACATCCTCCTTCTTAGCTCTTATACCAGGTACCAAAAAACATGTGCAGGAGAAAAACATTATAAATGTTTCAACGGGAGTAAAAAAGTTCAAGCTCCCTTAGATGTCAGAAGTGATCTATCACAAGCTTCAAAGCCCAGGAAGTTTCCTGAAGAACTACATAATTCATTTAATATATCATTCTCTCTGACATCTCACTAAAGTCTTTCTAAGAGTATATCTTTGTTTTAAAGGAAGCCACCCTGATCACCTGTAGGAACAAGCCATTTATTCTTATTATAGAATGCCTTTTTTTTTATCCTTCCTTCTCCATCAGTTGTTCTGTATTTCTCTAAAGGCCTTTATAAATTTTGTCCAGGTTTGAATTTTATAAACTGGAGGGGGAGGGACTTTGAATAGGCAAAACTTAAGAAAGATGAAGGTGCTTTCAAATCACCAGAAGATTATTTTTAGCCTCCTGTTGCACATCTTTAAGTAACTGACCTGCTTTGAAGATGACACGGTTCATGCCTCTAGTTTGGATCTGTGAAATTCAAGCATTAGAACGTTCATTCCTCATCATGCAGTCCAGGATGTTTGTTAGAGCTCTTTCTGGCTTGGAAAGAGGCAAAGAAGATGCAGTGAATTAATTGCTGCAGAAGCTTGATGGCATATATCGTGGGAATAGCTTAATGAATTCACATTTTTAAGTATCTAAATCTTCATCCTCAGAAGCCCTTTTGCTTTCTAGCAAAGCTTACTTTTTGTTTAATGTGCAAGAAATAATCCTGCTTGATGGAGGATTTTCAACCACTGTGTAACTTGTCAGGCTTATTTTTGTCATGAGTTTGCTGCTGCTTTTGACTAGTTTTCCATTGAGTGTTCTGTAAAGGATAAAAAACATATTTTATTTTTAAAAATGGCAGGGTAAAGGGTTCTGGGATAAGAGGACCTGAGATTTCTCTGTTCTGTCATCAGAATATATTTCTGTATTCTGTCATGGGGCCTTATCCTGGAGCAGCGATTGTGCACTTGTTCCCTTTTCCTGTGGTTTGGAGTGTATATAGTGAGAGATGTTGCTTCTTAGTGATTATGAATCTGAAGTGATTTTTATTGTTCGCATATTTCCTGGCACTGTCCTCATAACGTGTTGAGAGCAGATCAGTTTGCTCTTGCTGAGATGCAAACCAGAGGGCTCTTATGTGCATGTGTATCTTTGTTTATCTCTTTTTGTGTCTTAAATTTTGAGCTACAGCAAAATTTAAGACACAAAAATTTTAAGACACACAGCGACAAGACATGAGGAATGAATGCCTGAATTAAGGGGAGGAAGAGAGGGAGAGAGACAGAGACCAAGCAGATGATAGTCACGAGCTGTGGATGCAGCAGTGTCCTGTCAGTCTTCTGGGGGTACCACCTTCATACAGGCCAAGTTTGGAGTATCCATGGGGTGGTCACAGGTGCCACTCTGTAACCTGGGGTGATGTGTATGAGCAGTTGCTTCCTTTCCCACAGTTTGTCGCAGTGGGCACTTTCGTCCAGATGCATTAACCAAGATGTGCTAACCTGATCTTACCTCTGCTAGGCCTGGAATTAATGCTTTCCTGTTGCAAATTCCTTCCTTCTGTGCTTCTCTCAAGTTCCTGCTTTGGTGGCTTATCATCTTATAGTAAGTTTCTTCTGTGGCCTTGACAGTGTTTTGAGACAGGCAGCTGTACTCTTTAAATCCTTACACTTGTAAAGCCTGTTTACTATACTTTGTGGACAAACATTTCTTTAACTGGCACCTAGATAAGTAGAAGCTTACATGTCTAGGTAAGTGGAAGAAAAAACCTTGTACTTTTGGTAAGCCACAGCTGTTCTTGAAATCAGCAATTCAGAATTCTGTTCATGATGTCTCCTTTCCATACTTGAACTCCAGCAACAGAACCTGCTGGTGGACCAGACCCCAAGGGTAAAATCTGTTACTTGGACATCAAACAAGACAACTTCAGACAGACTCAATACAGTGCTACTTAGCACATACCTTGTGTCTGAGTTCAGTAGTAGCTTTTCTTTTCCAATAAACTTTATAGCTTAGCATAGGCTCAGTTGGTTTATAAATACTTAATGCCTGTCTGTGTGAAGCCTGTAGTGAAAGACTGTGGCTTGGTGGGGAGTTGTGGGTAAGAGATTCCTGTTGTATTTTTAAATAACACAGCAGTAACACAGTAAAAATACCTGTTACCACTGTGCCAGAATGGCTGTTAGTTCTAGCCACCAAATCACAAATCTCTAACACTCTGTAGTGGGTTGTTTTCCTGTGTGTTTCACTCACAGTGACTTGTGAATGCATGTGGACATTTGTCCCTTTTCCCTGAGTCAATGACTACTCTCATCTCAGTTATCTGTGAATATGTGCTACTGCATAATACATCTAAGTTGCAGTCACACACAAAAGTTCCTTATTGCAGAGCTCCAATCTTCTGGTTTTGTCTGAAGTGCCTGATTTTGTTGTTTTCTGTCTATTTCAGAAGAATGTCCTAAATGAGTAGCTCTACCTCATACAGCTTTGCATTGCTTCGCTTCCAAAGGGAGTCTTTAATAGCTTTTTTAAGAAGTTTGTTCCAAGTGAATTTTTTAATTATAGCAATAGGAATTTTCTTTAGTTCTAGTCACTGTGATTTAAATGTGTTCTACCAGATCCTCCTCCCTTTGCTGCTGGCTGCTGTCACCATGTTTGCTGTATCTGGGAGAAGCACTGCAGTGATGCTTTTTCCACAGCACGGAAGACTTGTGAAGATTGCTGCAGTTTGAGCCATCTGAGCTGTCACTGGAGAGCCTTCTGGCCTTTCCTGGCTTTCAGAAAGCAGAACTGATATGTGTTTGTTGTTGGGTTTTTTATTTATTTTTTTCCCTGAGAATATGGTGCAACATGTAGGAACAGCAACAGTTCCTTAAGAGCAACATATGAACCATTTTGAGGTGATATGCTATAGCATATAACATACATTTTGTCCAGCTGTTGAAAACTTGCTTTAATGTCTCCTCTCAGTGGATTTTTTTGTTCATGTTTTCTGTCTTTTCTTTTTGTCATTCTTAGCATTTTTCCTTCTCTCTCTCTCATATCTTTCTATAGTCTGAATAGCCTTAGTCTGTTGTTCAAATCTTCTTTGTACTGAAACCATTTCTTTTCCATAAATGAGCCCATATTTCAGTGACTTACAGAGAATAATATTCAAAGCAAGATTCTCAGACTGACAGGGAGAAAGTTTGATATTGCTGAGCAAAGCATAACTTTTGCTGCCTAGATAGACATAACTTTGCTCACAACAAGAGAAAAGTAAAAGCCAGAATGTCCTTGTGGCATGGCGGTTCTCACAAGCTATGAGTTTGGGACTTCTGTCACAGAGGTTTTGGTTTTTTGGGTCTTTTCCTCCCATCCCACAGCCTGCAGTGACTAATTAGTGAGGAATAAGATGACATTCAGAATTTGAAGATTGGATTTAGTTATCAAAATAATTTTCTTAAGGCATTTTTTTCTCAGCGGGCACTAGTTTTTCAGTCATTTTATGTTTGTTTAGGGTTTTTTTCTTTCAAGATGTGCATCCTTACAGGATCCATACTATCCTGTTAAACTATCCTACATTGCTAGCAATAAAAGATGCAATCCAGCTATTTATGAGACTGGGTTGGGAACACTCAGTGTTGTCATGATCCAGTAATGCAAGTGGGGGTTGTAATGGTTCGTGTGACCTCAGAAATGCAAAGACACAGCAAAGGGACAAGAGCAATTTGTTTTCCAACAACAGCACACTTTATTGAGTGTACTCACACAATGTGATAGAGGGTGAGAAAGAGAGAGAAAAAAAAAAGAGGGTAATTTGGGATAATTACAGCTACCAATGAAGAAGATGAGATGTCCTCGTGGCACACGCTATAGACGCTTCTTCCCGTGGGGTGTCCACAAAGGATCTCTGTCCTTCGGGGTCTTACAGTCCTTCCAAAGTGAGAGGCAACAGACCAAGAGGTGGGGAGACGTCATATGATGTTCCATAGAGAGAGAACAGTTTCAGGACAAACAGTCCACAGCAGGTGAACTCAGGCACCGTGACCATCCCCACTGTTCGGGTTCCCAGGGGAAAGCATAGCAAGCCCAGGTCCAGCGAACACACCTGTGGACAGCACTTGGCAGACATCCCACCTCAGCCAGACCAGGAAATCCTGTGTTGGGATTTCAGGGTTTTGGCAGTCCTTGGGGTCTCAGAACCCCCCTGTCCCTCCAAGGGTTTTGGTCTCGGTGTCCTTGAGGTTTCCTTGGCAATGATTGTGAGGCAGATGAGGGATCTTGGGACAGTCTCTTACAAGTGTGGCACTGTAATACAAATAATGCATTGCTTGCACTTTTTGTTGTTTCTGATATTTTCTACTGCTAACTCAATACAGAGAAAGGCTGATTGATATCCTTCCCCTAGCCCAATCTGTTTGAGTGGCAGCATTGCTCTACCTGTTTGGTTTTTTGGTTTGTTTTTGTTCTGTGTTTTTCTCTGACCATAGATGCTAGATTATCTTTTTATCTATGCTTGAGTAGGAATAACTGATGCATGGTATCTAGTTATGATTGATGATGTAAGTAGGAAGTAGTCACGTTTTCCCATTTCCTGTTTCTAGAGATAAATATTAAATTATTAAGTTGTTGCTATGGAGTTCTTATTACTATCTTGCAATAATATTTTTGCTAAAGAAGATAACTTGTATTTCCAGCATTTTTTAGGGTATGTTAGCATGTTTTGTAGGGTAATAACCTTCTTGCTCTGTGTAAGAAGACTAGATATTGCCAACTCATATGTTAGAGCTGTAGTGAATGTACTAAACTTCTAGATAAGGATGATAAAACTCCACAAGATGAGTTATGTTTTCTATTTTAAATGGTCAGGTATATGGTCAGATAAAAATAACAGTAACTACCTTATATGGAACTCTTAGCAGAACTCATGTGAATGCCCACACTCTTCTGAAAAACATCAGGAGATTCTTAGTAGGTCCTATGTAGTGGGCTTTTGTGTCTGATTTTACAAATCTTTGGCAGCTTAAATCCTCTTCTTTGAGTGCTGGTATTTACTGCAGCATTGCATTATACCAGCAAAATTTCCTATGTAAACATGGATACAGCCCAGTCCTTCTTGGCTGGCTAAACCTGTCATACCAATCTCACAGCCTCTCTGAAGGCTGACCTCCTCTTTTTCTGTGAAGAGGCCATGAGGGAGAAAATACTGTCTGAGAACAAAATTGAGTTTAGACCTTGATCAGCATACCACACTAACAAATACTCTTTCAGGTAGAAGCTTTGGTGAAGTCCACACTAAGTCTGCATGGGAAGATTGACTTCCTGGTGAATAATGGAGGGGGCCAGTTTGCAAGTCCTTCTGAAGCCATCCGTGCAAAAGGCTGGAATGCCGTGATAGACACAAATCTGACAGGGACCTTCTATTGTTGCAAAGCAGGTAAGGTCTGAACATTAGGCTTTTAATGTTTATTTGGTTTTGTTTTTTACAGAAATACCAGAAGATAAGAAATGTAAAATTTCCCTAGCTCCCTCTTTTCATGCACTTACCTGACAGTGGATATTTGTTTTCCTGAATCTCATCCAAAGCTTTGCATTAAATGGTATATTACATTTGTTCTCAAAAACAAACATACATTTAGGCAAGCATGATCTGGTTAAGGCCAGGTTTGGGAAGTCAATTGACTTGGATACTCATTTAAAAGACCATAAGAAAACCACTTAACTTTTGTGGCCTGTATTCACTGTGTATAACAAGGAAAATACTTTCTTCAGGGATATAAATTTAGGCTTAAATTTAAGTATGGTATGTAATTCTCAGATAGCATTTGGAATGTGGAATTAAAGTAATTTACATGGAAACATGAAATCTTGATTTCCATTAAATGCTTCTCTACAGTCATTGAGCCTTTCCTGGACTGTACCTGTTGCCTCATGGCCTCACCTCTGGATTGGCAGGCTGTGGTACAAACAGCAGACTGTTTTTCTAAACCAGTATGATAAATGTGTAGTGTGATTGCAGTTAAGACTCCAAATTTGTTTTCCATTTGGCAAGTTCATTTGTATGCATTTCTTCTGATATTTATAGGTTATCTTCCTCCTTCATACAGTGTACAATGCCTGGATGCAGGAGCATGGAGGAGCCATTGTCAACATTACTGCTGCCGTGAGAAATGGCTTTCCTGGAATGTCGTAATATATATTTTCTTTTTACACTTTCCTATATTTTCCTCCAGAAGGACTAACTGTTCCTAAACACTTCAGAGAGGTGTGTACTGGGCAGCAGCAGAGTATAGAAATATAGTAGTTAGGTCAAGAGAGAGCAAGAATTATCACTTGGCTGTATGTGTGGGGATCCCCTATTAATCCAATAGATGGCATCTCTGGTCTCTCCAATTGTTTATAAGAAACGACAAAGCAAGACTTGCCAGTGAAGCTTTAATTGGAAATGGCTCCCTTTTCTGTTTGGGTTTTTTTGTTTGTTTTTAAACTTTGAAGTTGAGTTTCTGTTGAAGAAATATAAAAATGTATTTTGAGCAAGTGTTGCATTATCTCTGTTTGTCCTCATTCATTGAATGGTTTCCAACCCAACATTTTTTAAGGAACAGCAGAATATTTTCTCACTGGCTTGTTCTTCACAGTACAGAATAAATATAGAGATCCACACGGTGGTGCTGAAGCTACAGTTATTTGAATATCTCTGCTGTGGTATCTGGTTCAACTGTCATGGCAAATAGGCTGAAGATGTTTCAACTTGAGTTGAACTAAAAGGAAAAACAAGCTAGTTTTGAATAATGGTGGAAAAAATTTCCTAAGTAACCATTGTATGTAGATGGATAGACAAAACTACTTCCAAATTAAATTGAGTTGAAACTTCTTGCAGAAATGTACTGTTGAAAAAGATATGCCTTTACAACTCCAGCCACCACTCATGCCAAAAGTCACCTGATACAAGCTTTTTATAAGCATTAATTTTGAACATAAAAGTCGGCATGTTTCCTCAGAGTGTGCCTGGAGGTTATCTATTTCTGGCCTAAACATATGAATAAGTTATGTTATCTTACGTTTTTCTTATTCTTTCCCTGTATTTAAGAAGCTATTGTATCTATCTCCTCTTAGTCTGTTTTGGTAGGCTAAAGCAGCTAAATTTATTCATTTTCTCTGACTACAGCTGTCTACAATTCATTACTGCAGTAGTTTTGTTTGCATTTGTTCAAGCTTGTTATCATTTCAGACTAGTTACCTACAGCAGCAAGGCGTAGGAGTTCACTCTGACTCTCATGTCTCTATGTCCATACACTTACACTAATTTTGAGTAGTGACTTATTTTAATCGTGTTTGTCAGAAGATTTAAACAATCTTTCAGACCGTTGTTCTTCCAAGTGCTGATTTGCCTGTGCAGACTATAGGTAGTTTTACACAGTTTGAACTTCAGCTGCATCTCTTTTCATGAGCCTCCTCCTGCAGTAGAGTGGAGCTGACCCCGTGTTGCATTGAGAAAGAGATTTTGATATTTCTAGCAATGACAGGAAATCACAGCATGGCTTGTTTGAACAGTGAAGCTATGGTCAGACTTGGAAACTAGAGAGTCTCTCTTCCAGATGCTTGGTCCAGCCACAGAAAACCACTCTGAATACCCTGGTGAGGCTGCAGTAGAATTAACCCTGGACACTCTCAGCTAAAGGAACAGATGCTTCCTTTGCTTTCTTTTCTCCATAGGCATACAGGAGCTGCAAGAGCTGCAGTGAATAACCTAACCAAGACTTTAGCTTTAGAATGGGCACACAGTGGAGTGAGAATCAACAGCGTTGCTCCTGTAAGTAATGGCAAATGATCTGATTAAAATTAGCTATTACACATGTTAATAGTTAGAGCTTTTGGACCAAAGTGGATTTTTAAATTTATTACCAGTAATTGTTTGTGGATTATTTATGTATTTGTTTATTTATAATTCACTTACTGCATTCTTTGGACCATTTGACAGTGTTTTGTACTTTTGGATGATGAGTCAGAGGATGTGGGATAAAATTGCTTCTGCTTTCTGCCTTGACTTGGCACACTTGGGTTTTAGGGTTTTTTATAGCTAAATGAAATGATACTGGTAGGAGTTACTGACCTGTTTTACAAAGCCTTGACATAAAGTTACTGAATGCCCTGTGTTTCAGTAATGGATACATTACTTCTAAGTTCAGGAAACTTTTCTCTGAGGTTCAAGTATGCTGATGGTTTCTGCCGTGTTTACAAACTTACTTTGAAAATCTCTGAATGTCTCACATAATGCCTTTTACTTTGTCTCCATGTTAAGTTAGTTTAGCTTTAGGCATATAAAGAGACTGTAGTTGAAGTGTGCCTTCTCTCAGAGAAATCATATGTAAAAATGTGTGTTTTGATTTTTTTCTTATCAAATTCATGCAGACAGGAAACCACTATACAGGTCAGCTAAAATATGCCTGCCACATTTCTGAGGAAGTAGACATCAGGTAGAGTTGTTTTAAATAACTGTATAGAAAAAGCAGCTATGTTTTGTACTGCTGCAGATACAGAAGTTATATAGAAGCTCTAGCCTTGACATTTGAGAATGTGTGATCGGTTGTAATTTTCTCTTATCCACAATTTATTTTGCGCATTTACTCCCTTGAAATTAAAAGAGGAGACATAAACTTTGTCCAGCTACTTCTACAGTCAGAATTTAGCTTATCTCGCAGTGAGCATCAGAAGTGAAGTGTCATATTTGTTTAAATGATCCCTAGGAAGATCTTGCTACTATTTTTCTAGAATGTCTGTATATTTTGTTGTGCCTCTTGTCCTAAAACACCTGGCTTGCTTTGTTTGGCATAGCATCGAATGCTTAATGGCAGATGTGTGTTAATCATTCAGGTAAAGTCTTTTATGTAACCTTTGTGAGACCCAATTCATCTGGAGACATGTTCAATATTAAGATCAACTGACTTGTATTTCCTGTTTATCTGTTTTTTTCTGATTTATCAAGTCTTGGGGAAGTAAGTAATTAAGACAGCATTATTATGTGAATATACTTTTCAGGCATGCTAATTACCTAATGAATCATGCTGATTAGATATTATAGCACATGTCAGAAGTAGTTTTTGACAAGCAAACACTTCAGGGCTTTGGCTCTTTCAGAAGTATTTGCTATCTTTGTTACTGTGCTGGTAACAAAAGTCCATGTTTTAGTTACAATAATACTTCCGTCACCTTTGTGGACCCATCAGGTCTGTGGTAACAACACAAAATTGTTACTGTTTTATGGGAGGAGAGTAACCTGTAGGGAATGGATACATAGAGAGGGTAGTAAGTGTGAGTTCTGAATAAAATAGTTTCACATACGTTATACAGGTATCTTAAAAATCTTAGTATATGCTTCATGGGTGAATTCAAATTTTGCTATTTTACTTTAATTTGAGTCACAAAAGTTCTGTCCTAACTGGTGGATATAATTCTATGTTCACATTGCTATCTTCCTTCTCAAAACTAAATTGGACTGTGTGGTCACCAGCGCAAACACAGTCATCCTTTTCTGCTTCTACAGCAGGTAAACAGGGAGAGTCAGAATTCTGACTGAAATCTGTCTGCTTCTGTAATTCACAATAAATCGGTCTAGTGCTCCTATAGATGACAAGAAACTTTTGAGAACTGGTTCTTGAGGCTTTGTAGTTTCCTGCTGTAATTTAACATGAAATGCTTGTAATTTCAAAGCAGCCTCTGAGGTTTTTTATACTCTACTTTTTTGTTATTGAAATGACAGCGGAGATTTGGAATAATCAGAATTATTGTGCTTGAACAGAGATGTGGCTAGCAGCCAAATTACCTTCTTGTGTAAATTATACTATGCCATTACATTCAAAAACTGGTGTTCAAGTGCATAGTTCAGTCCCACAGAAAATCAGTAATGACAACTTCACAATTTTAGAATGATCAGTTTAAATGTATGCAAGAGAATTAAAGTTTCACTGTGCTGTTTCTAAATAGGGACTGGTATTTTCGGAAACTGCTGTTGCAAACTATGGAGAACAAGGTGTAATGATGTGGTTAAAGAGCATACCAAAGGTTCCTGCCAAGAGGTCAGCTGTTCCTGAGGAGGTAATCTATTTCAGAATGCTTCTGATACGCCTACTTCTGTGTCTCTATCTTGAAGCCACTTTATTATATGGAGAACAAAAAAGATTTAATTTTGCACTGTGATGGAATATTTAAAAAGAAGAAAGCTTGTAGCAATGTGTGGTTGTGCCAAGTGAGAGACTTAACCAGTAGTCACTGTTATTCAGAAAATTTAATTCAGCTGCCTCTTACAGCTGAAGTGTTTGATAGTAGATATTATTTCTTGAAAAAGTTGACTTCAGCAGGAAGGACTGAAAGAATGAATATTAAGGGGAAAAAAGTGTATCTTAACAGCACTTAGCGCTCTTCCACCAAGAGTGTGCATCTTTACTGATCAACATTGTTTTGTTATTTTTTTGGTATCTGATGCTCTGTGACAGCTTACTGGTTTTCCTCTGTTAAATGCTTGATGTTTGTGGCTGGAAGGATGCTTAAAGGCTGTTACAGTTCTCATTACTAAGTAGAAAATGTTACTATATCTTGCCTGCAAAAGTGTTCACAAACTTCTTTGACATGAACAATTCCAAGCAGTTTAAGAAGGATTAAAATTGTCGTTCTTTTCCTAGATCTCTCCTGCAGTATGTTTCCTGCTGTCTCCAGCTGCATCGTTCATAACTGGGATAACCATGGTTGTGGATGGTGGCCAGAGTTTGTACAGCCATAGCCTAGAAATACCTGGTAAGAAATGGCCTGCAAAATAATGCCCTTCAAGGGACTTAAGTTGTGCAGTGGGAGGATACAAAACTAAAATGTCAAATTCCTCAATCAACTAAGTAAATTCATCTATTTGTTTTCCTTAGATCATGACAGATGGCCTTCACCACCAGAAGGAAAAAATTCTGAAATGTTGAAAAAGCTTCTTTCTGGCGAGTTCAAACCAAAGCTGTAGAAGAAAGAGATTTTGCCTTGTTCCCAGTTGCGACCTTGCTGATAATCTCACTTTGTGATTTGGCCTTATTATCCTCAGTAATAATATTTTTGCTCATATGTAACTACATTAAGTGCCTTGATTTTTTCTGGTTTATATTTAAAACTTTTGAAAGGCTTTACATTGTACATCTCTTCTCTGAAAACACTTACCCTGTAAACATTCAGTCTTTTGGGAAGGGAAAAGATATAAAAGACAAATCATCCGTTTGCACAGGCTTTAAGTAATGAAGAATCCCAGCCAGAAGTGAATAAAAAGAATTCTTATTTTGAAGTGAAGGTAGCCAAGAGAGAGGGTGTAGGAATCCTTCTGTTCTTGATCAATTTACAGAGAAGGTAATTTAAATCTTTTGCTGTTTGTGGCATCAGTAACCCTTGGGGGTTAGCTCTACACTTTTTCTATTCAGCCACATGCTGAGTGTTCAACAATGGTTCTAGAGACCAAGTAGAGTAAGTATTTCTCTGAAAATAAATAAAAATAAGATGGGATACTATTATTAATGTTTCAAACTAATATTGCATATCATATTTGGAATGTTTTGAATTGTTTGCAGATATAATGACATAATGGAGTTAAGCTGGCTGCAACTTAAGTTTGATTACAGAGTAAGCAGATAATAAATACCCTGATTGAAAACAGTATAGATTTAACATTTTAACATGCAAAATCTGTGGTGTATATTGCAGTGCTCTCTGCAGTATGTTACACAGTAAATAAGAAATTTCGAATTCTTAATTTGCCAGCTAAAACAGCTTTTATCCATTCTGTGTTGTCTTACAATGTTAACAGAATTTTGTTCATTACTGTGTTTAGGTGTGGTTTTTGTGAACACTGCAGACATGCCATTTAAAAACCAGAAATCTTGTAATACATCACGTGAAGAGGCTATATTTGTGAATTTTTTATTTACTTTTAGGCAAACGTTCACATGTTTGCTAACTGTAGTGAAAATATAAAAAATAAGTAATGACTGTTTGTTTGCTGTAAACACTGAAATTCCTGGAATCAAGTTGCTGCTATAGAAGGGAACTTTTAATACTTCATTTTGGACTGAATGTAAGAGATGGTTGTTTGTTCTCTGCAAAGATGTTTGAGTTTTGTGTCTTTCAGTAAAATATGTGTTCTTACATAGGTACATGTAGATTTCTTTTTCATGAAAATTAAATGAATGCCAGTTTGGGGCGGGGGGAAGAGTTTGAGCCATCATGTGTGTTCTTTCTGCTTTATCCTCTTTCCTTAGTAACTGGACAGTCATTTATGTGACTGCGAGAAATTGGTAGAGAGATAAAGCCAACTTTCAACAAACTTCTTGTGCAAGGTATATTTTGTTGATTGCAAATATTAGTTCAGGGTACTCAGCAAGAGGATTCCTGGAAGCAAATGCACCTCTTAGACAGCTAACTCTAGAAGTCTAGCCCATTGCATTCAAGTGAAATTATTTAGTTTATTTACTGATTATTTCAACATTCTTAACATCTTTCTGGAAAAGAAGGTTAAACATGAATAAGCTTGCGACTTGTAGAGCTTACTTTCTCTTTATGTTTGACTGTGAGTTCCTGTGGTACATGTGCACTGTGGATTTAAAGTGAAATGGAAGTGAATTGATTACTTTTATTATATCCTAAAAATGTTCACTGGAAGATTTGAGTACAAACTTGGAAATCATCAATTTTTAACCTTTCAAATTTCCTCTTTAACATGCTATAGTGTGAATATTCATAAAGAGGGGAATTTTAAATGTAATGATGGTGAAATTCATCATTCACGTCAGGAAATCATGAGAACATTAGAAAGGTGAGCATTCTCCTGTGTGGGAGACAGGTTCAGTTTGCAATTAGTAAATTCCCTCACAACTAAAACTATAACAAACCTTTCTGCTTGTGCTGAATACAATTTGACCTTGCCTTCTTCCACTTTCAGCAAAGCAATGGATGTTCTAAGAAGATGTTAGTTCTTTAGAAGAGGCTGTGTGTGCTTTTTTTTAACTGGCAGGATGTTGAAACAGGCAGCATTTGTGGAGCTGTAATGTGCTCAGCTTAGTGCAATAGAAGAATATACTCAGAATATGCTTAAGGGTAAATCTGGATTAAAAATATAGAAAATACATTCTCGGAAGGAGAAGGGGACACATAGTGTTGTCTGCTTTTCTTTGATTTTTCTTTTTTTTTTCCTCAGTAATAATACCAAGGTTCACCCATGAGCTGAGGCTTACTGTGCATAATATTAAGATGTTTATCACAATCCTTTAGATATTAGGATGGTAACTCCCTTGATGTAATGGTTTTGCAGTAATCACAGCCTTTCTTTTTGTGTTTGGGGTTTTTTTTCGGTTTTTATTTGTACTTTTAGGGGGGGTTACTTTGTGTGTTTTTCATCTTGTGCCTTGGATTACATGAAGGGTTTGATTCTCAGAACAGAGTTTTATTTTGGTCTTGCCTCTTTGCTCCATTTTTATGTAGATTAAAATTATTTTTAAAGTTTTGCAGCACATTGCAGAAACCCAGTATTGTGTCAGCTGGCAGCAAGAATGTTTCAGGTTTCTGCTGTGGTGCTGCAGATAATATCAACTGTAGCGAAGCTCTTCCTAGGCCAACAGCCCTTGATCAAAGGGCATTGAGAAGTTAAAAGAAATGGGTGTGGTAGCAAAAACATCCTTGACCTTAAGATTGGGGTATCTGGAGTTCAGAGAACAGGGTTTTATTTTACTTGATTTATTTTACAAGGAAGGCGAAAGCAACTGTGAGAAAAGGACTAAGGAACCTCAGAAGAATCAAGGAAATTTACTGACCAAACACTGAAACTTAAACATTTGCTGCACTGTACAATTGTAATAAGCAAAGAGAAGAATGTTAGAATGACAGTTACATTTACCATTCTGTTAGAAATCTCTTTTTGGTTGCTTTAGTATTTACCTCTGGTTAAGCCTGTGCCTGTTCTGCCTAACTCTTATCAGATACTCATTTGATGGATGAATAAGTGCTTACCAACTGCTACTTTACTCCACTGTCTGGTGTTATATTTGAATATGTGTCATAGAACTTTACGTTTGTGACAGCAGTGTAATTCAGTGAAGGAGAACTTCAGTCAATTTTGTCAACTGCACTTGCCTTACATTTTATAGATCTCTTTGTGTTAAGCAGAATATTGTTCGTCAGGGTATTTATTTAGCATAAAGTGAAGTCTGATTATTCAGTGGGTTTACTTAGTGTAAAATGAAGTCTGTGTTGTAAAATCTTCATTCTTTAAAGATTAATAGTTGTCTTGTTTGCTAAAGGGAGAATGGTCTGTGCAGTGTCATTCTGCAGTAAGGTCCCTTGTCTGCTTTAACACGTAAATGAACAAATACGAGGCAACCATTGCTTGCTACAAGCATTTATGGCTGTGTTTAGTCTTCTGAACAGTCACACAGCATATCAGTCTTCTGAACAGTCACACAGCATATCCCCTATAATCTTTAAGACAGTGTGCTCTTTGCAAGATAGCGTCATTTCATATACTTCTAATCGGCATCTCCCAGTTTCCCCTTGCCATCTCAAATAGCAGCCTTGTGTTAAATGACTGAGTGCTGCAGATGCTAGGGGAAATGTCTTATTAATAAAGTCAATAGTGTCTGTATTCTGGGTTACTGAATATGGCTGAGTCCTAAAGGTAAATGAGTTGCTTCATAAACTTCAGTGATGGGGTTGGAACAGACAAAACTATCAGTACTACTGCCCAAGATCACTTAGTGTGTATTACATTTTTATGAATCTTCCAGCAGTGGTTTACTACTGTCCTCCCCAAAATATTTGCTCTTCCTTTCTTTTTGCATGAGCCTTACAGTGATGGTGCATTTTTATTGGGTGGAAGTACTGAGGTGCAGGCACTTGTTTCCTTCTGTCATGGGAGGACAGAGGAGCATAGCAGACATGACTAGCAAAGGTTTGAAATAATACTGCTGTTTGCTCAATGCATGTGAGCTGAATTTAAGTTTATAAACAGATTGTTGGCCCTCCTGCTGGGGAGGAAAGACTCCGGATCATGTTATAATGTCCTGGTATCACAAGCTTTACCCTACTGCAGTTCCCAAAAGAAGCCATTTTGACTTTGGTTATCTGCTCTGTCTCCAGCAGCTTGTCCCTTTGTCAGTTAACCTCTCATTTGATTAAATATATATTAGATTAATCACTAACTTACCCTTTTCTGGATGTCATTCAAAACATGGTAATACGGTGCCATCTATAGGAAGTAGTGGTGGGGAGGCAAAGAAACTTTGGAGAAAAAGGAGAATGATGGCATGGCTCTGAGAAGGGGCTGGTTTGTTCCTTTTTAAAGTGTTTAGAAGCTGTGACTCTAGTGTTAACTAATACAGGCACTTGTTAGCCTCAAGCAATACATGTAGAAGGTGAGAACCTCTCATTGCAATGAGGTATTGATCCTGGAATTCAGGGAGAGCCATTCTGCCAGATTTCAGTCAATTGCTTGAGTACACTATCCTGAGATGTTCTTACTCTATAATTTCCATCCCCACACCTCCCAAATTCTGTCACCTGTACAGAGTTTGAACTGTACAAATGGATAAATAACTGATACAATTTATTTCAACTCCTGTCAGCTATTTTTTCTGCTATTTTCCATATCAGCAATTACTCTGTTCCTGTAAGATTTACTTTGCTCTGGTAGCATGACACATGATCCCAGAACCATGCCCCTGGGTTTGGGCTGAGCTCAGTGTGAGCCAGTGCAATAAGTGCTGGCCCTTGGTGTTGATAGGTATTTTTTATCTCAGTGTCAATATTTAGCTGTTTATCTTGGTCCTGGTAATGAAGATGCTCTGATATCAGGATTCTGGCATGATAGCACTGTTGCCTGTCAGGATGTCCATCACCTCTGCAAGGCACTCTTGGGATGGTGCCCTGTGCTGGGCAGGCTTTGTGCAGCAATACAAACCATCACATTGGCAGAGGAATGTGGGATGATTTTCCACAATACTTGCTGGCTTCTTCTGTAGTGAAAGAACTTTGACTTCAAAACCTACTATTCACTGAACCCTCCATCAGTTAAATCCAGTTACAAGATGCTAAAGCTGACAAATGGCCATGAAGTGGAACATTAAGGCAAGGGAAACACTGGATGTGTTTTCAAAGCTGTGTAAGCAGCTGTGGCTCATTGATTTTGCTTGATGGTGCAGTAGCATCATGCGTCAGCATTTTCTTGGCTGTTTCCCTATTGTTTGGCAGAAAAGGTCACCTTTTTAACTTCCTAATTAAAGACTCTTGGTCATAATAAGTGTCTCGTGAACACCACTGACAATTTTCCCAAGTCTGTAGCAAAGTGTCTTAGCTTTGAGATGACTGTTTCCTGTATGATGGCTCTGGAATCAGTGATTCAGTGCCTTGTGCCTTTCTTGGATGTGCTTCATCAGTTGGTTTTTAACACTGTCCTCTTCAGAGCCTTTTAAAAAATATGACAGTATTTGCTTTTATCATTCTCCACTGCCTATTTTGGTTGAAGATCTCAAAATAATCATGTTATGGACCTTGATGGGCAAATGCTTAGTCTCATATGTGGTTCCCACTGGAAATCGACATGTAAATCTTAAACTTCTGTTCAAGTATTATTTCACAGGTTTTTTTAAAGGGTGACCAAAGTAGCACCCCAACCCTTGTTTTGAGTAGATTTTGAGGGGTTGTCTAGGATTTGCAAACCTCTTGCTGGCTTACACGTTAAATACCTCTTACCACATGCCCAGAAAGCAGCATGTGAGCAGCAGCTCAGCGGGGATTACTGAGCTGTGGAGTCAGGTGCCCCAGCACAGGTCCCTGCTGTCTCTGAACAGCTCTGTGAACACACGGAGCCTGGCAGTGTCTCAAAGGGCGTCTGCTAAACATGCACAGGTAATTTGTGCATCTCACACACAATGGTTCATGCCTGTAAGGTTACTGTTAAATCTGTACAAAACTAATTACAGTGCCATACTATTATTTACCGTCATCGGCTACTTAAGACTGCAAGGGTAGCTGTAATAGCTGTCCAGCTACGTATCAGGGACTGCTTCCTCGCTGATTAATTGATGGAAGCATCCTTCTTCCTTGCATGTATTGACTTCCTGCGGGAAGCAGGTGCCTCCTGCAGAGAGCGGTCAGTCTGTGCCGGGAGAAATGGGCGACCTGAAGGCGGCAGAGCGCCGTTCTAAATTGTCCTAAAAGCGTGCACAGCCCCTGTAAAAAGCAACTCAAGGCAGCGTGTCCTGCGCTGGGCTGCGGTCGGGGCCTGGCAGAGGCGGGGGATTTGTTGCAGTGAGCCATGGCAATGGTTGTGCCGCGGTGCTCCTTCCCCTCCCGTCCTCGCACGGCGCCTATCCCGCAGCCGCGGAACGGCACTAGTCCGGGCTTCTCTTGCCTGTCCGGGACCGGCAGCCGCTCCAGACGGCGCTGCAGCAGCGGCAGGAGCCTCACGGCCCCGCTGCCCTCGGCCTGGGGTTGCCGCGGAGGGTCCCGGGCTGGGCTCGAACGCCGGGCGGCCCCGCGCGCACGCGCCCCCGCAGCCCCCGGCCGCGCGCCGCCGTGACGCCGCCGCGCGGTGACGCCTCGCGCTCCCGCCCCGTCACGGGGCCCGGCGCGCACGGGGCGGAGCTGGCGGGCGGCAGCAGCGGCAGCCGCGGCGCTTCACGCCCGACGCGACCCCCGGCCCGGCCCCGCGGCGGCCGCAGCGCCCCGAGGCACCTGCCCCGCTCCCCTCCGCCTGCAGAGTCGCGTCCCTCCTTCCGCGCCGACCTCGGCGCCGCCTGTCACCGTCCCCGCCGTGCCCCGGCGCGGGCAGGCCCCGGGCCCCTTCCCCCCCTCCCCCGGGGGGGTGGGCTCCGCTCCGGAATCCTGGCCGCTCCCTCCGCGCCGCCCGCCCAGCCGGGGCTGCGCCCGCCGCCGCCGGGAAGCGCGGGGGGTCCCCGGCGGCCGCCCGGCCTCCGCCGTGACATAGGTCGGTGCGCGGGGAGGGAGGGGGCGGGCGGGGGGCGGCCCGAGTGCGTGGGAACCCCGGGGCGGGTTTGCCCGGGCGCCCTGGGGGGCCCCGGGGCGGCCCCGGCGTCCCGGAGGTGCCCGGGCCGGGGGTAGCACGAACCCGGCCCGGTGCAGGTGTGGCTAAGCGGCGATGTAGTTGTTTGCGGTACCGGCAGGCACAAGCTAATGTTGCTTACTTACATTACCGCTGCAGTATCTTAAGTGTTTTACGTGCTTGACGAGTATTTCTGTGTCACCCTAAACCTTCCCGTGATTGCTTGCTGATGCTGTGGTTTCTCGTCTTTGAATTGCTCTGCAGTGGTAGTGCTGTGAATTGGGTATGTAGGTCAGATTCTGCGAGATGTTTTTGTCAGGGGAAAAAGTGAATGTTGGATTATTTATTCCCGTGTTGCTTTTGAAGTGCATTGCAGCACCCACGAGGTTGGGGGTTTTTCTGCCTTTTTTTTTTTCCCCCTTGGTTTCTCTTGCTTCATAAATCTGCTTTTAGTTTTTGGCTGTGGCATTACTGAAGATAAAAGCGCTAAATTAGCTGAACACTTCTAAGCTGTATTGTATCATGCAGTGTCCTCTAAGAGGGTGGTAAAAGATAATAGAAGCCTGCCTTGAAATAAGGGGGATTTCTAGTCCGCGCAGAAAATGTCGCTCAACTACAACGTTTCTTTTCTTTAAACAATGCAGCACGTTGCAGAGCATTGGAGGCCTTCGAATTGTATTGCTGTGTATATGGGAGAGACGTATTAGCAGAGTGAATGGCTACAGGCTTGTCTTGCACTACATCTTGGGTTCTCTTGTGGCAAAGCACTTACTAATGAAATACCCTAGGAAGTGTTCTTTCCTGAGGAGTTCCGTGTGGATATTTTTAAGGGAAGGGGCATTGATGAGCTAGTATTTATGCCACACTGAAAAACCATAGAATATTTATTTTTCATTGCCTTTTTTTTTCCTGCTTTCACCTATACCTTTCCTTACAGTGACTTTGTAATTAACTGATTTCCTCAGAAATCTAGTTAAAAATCAGAACTTTCTATAATTCCTTTTATGATTTCCTTTACACTATGTGTTCTATGATGACTGCCACCAATATATATTGAACCTGGATTTGATTCAGGTAGCAAAGCTGTATATAATTAATTTGATTTTTCCCCCCAAGGTTTTAGTGTATGTTGATAAAGCAGAGTAGGAAGATAACATTTGTCAGATTGACTCATTGCTTGAGAAGAAAAATCTCTGCAGAGTTTGCCTTGATGAACTCTGTGTTGGTGTTTGAACAGGTGGTTTACCTGGCACTAATAGAAGACTAGAGTGAAGAAAACAGAAGTTTTTGCATTGCTTTCCTTGGCTTACTGAGATTTATAAACTGTCAGAGGAACCTTTTTTTTCAAGACAACTTAGTAATCGTAGGAGTTTTATAGTAAATATTACTAGGTAGAGAGCAGTGACAGAATTTATTAATGCGGTGAAATGAGTGTTATGCTATTGTTTAGTATCACTAGGCAAGCTGTTTTGGTTTTGCTTTATGTTGATAAAACTAATCTATGATAAAAATGAGTAACCTTTCAGTTTTGGTCATAGATGTGTCAGTGGTTCTTTGCAGTGAATATTGGTAAATCTAGTCAGTGCACAGGTTTGTGGAATTTAAAGCCTAATGATGCCAAATGCAGGAGAGATTGTTTTATTATAAAGTTTTCTCTGGGGAAAGTGAGCAAGTTGGTCAAGCTGTAGCTTTAGTACACAGTTACAGTTTTTCCTGATCATTTCCTAGAAGAAGTCCATATTTAGGTACAAATCAGAATTACTGGTTTTAAAACATTATCATTAATAATAAGTATTTGTGGAGAACTATGGAGAAAAAAGCTTTGAAATCTTGGCAGTCTAAAATTTTACCTTTTTTTCTTTCATATTAACTACAGGCTGACTTTCTACCTCAGCAAACTAAGTCAAAAGTAATGAGTAATCTGTTTTTGTGACAAGTTGTTCAGTGGCTCTCTACCTGGGCATCCTCTGAACTTAAAAGTAATGTTTTCTTACAAAATGCAGCCTGAGCATGATAATAGATTGATGTCCTTCATTTGTTCCCCTTCTTCCACCACACACAGCCAATGGTGTTCTGATCTATGGAGAGGTACCCATTTAGTTTGGAGTAATGAGCATATTTTCTAGTAATGTCTTCTTAGATGTTTCGTACTACTAACATTATCCTTTGTTTAGACTTTTTGGAGAAAAATAAATGAATGATGAAAAATTGACTGATTGATGTAGTTAAGTATGTCTTAGATACATTTGCAGAAAATGTCATGTGTTTTCATATACATGACAAGCTAATGTAAATACGTTATATTGCTTAGTGACTCTAGGTTTATCTGATTAGACAAACTATCAGATTTGCTATCCTGAAAGTTTATTTTCTAAATGCAAGCTTTTAAAATTCTGAAGTAGAACTGACACAGTATTCAATTAAAAAAAAAAATTGTGAATTATGTTAAACACACTGATTTTTCTGTGAGAAGAAAGAAAAATCTCTTTAGGAAAAAATACTTCTTTTGCTATTTTTATATTTTTGTATTTTGTAGTGCTAAGGTCAAAATAGATCATGCATGCTATAATTGCACACAGATTGCAGAATAACATGGGAACATGTGAACATGTTCAGAATTCAGTGTGTTATTTGTGATTCACTTCTCACTTCTGAATCTTGGCATGACATCTTGGTTTAATAGTATGGCAAATGAAGTTTATGACTCTATGTAAACCCATTTTCTTACACTAACCATGCTTATTTGCAGGATTTTCTGGGATGTTTTAATATATTCATCTTAAATGTAACCTTTTAGGAGTGACAGGAAGATTGGTGACAATAAGAAAAGGAAAGATGGAGTTCTGTATTGTGATATTGCAGGGATTCCCTTGGGAAATGGGAACCACTGTTCTAGAGATACTTGACCCACAAATACACGTAGCATAGTTTAGGGCCCAGCTTGATGAAGTTATTTGAAGTTGGATTTACTTGAGCAAGGCCAAAGCAGAAGTATCTGCATTATCCTTTAAAAACCAGTAGTTGGGAATTGGTAATGCAGGGAGGCCTGTAGAGACATGTCTTTGTCCCATCGTTTGTGAAGTCTTACTTATGTGTACTTCTGTATCTCAAATTATTGCATATTTTTTAAGATACACACCAGCAAATTTTAACTCAATTTTTCATGTGAGAGGAAAATAGTTTCCTTTAGGCTAAAGTATTTCGTCTTTGCTGTAACTTTGTTTTCAGCCAGTTTTTTTTTTTCTTTGAATCCTTCACACTATCTTTCTCACTTGCTTCTTTTTCTGTATTCCAGTCATCATCTGTCAGTTTTTGTGGATTATCTGCAGCAGTAAAAGATGCTGCCTTTTGTTTTCCTGAGATGATGTGTGCCAAGTACACTAACAATCTGACAACAGCAATGTAATAAAATTCATATGCTTCAGATGTTTGTATTGGAAAGACTGTACTTTTGAAGCTCAGGTATGATAACACTGATGAACACTTCTCATTTGGATGAAGGAAGAAATGATGGATGTGTAAGAAGGGAAGGGATTTCATGAGATCAGCCCCCACCAGAGGCAGAAGGAAGTATGCTGAAATCATGTGTGACAGACATTGGTCTGATCTTTTCTTTAAAAACTCAGAAAAGGGGAATACCACACCTCTTCACTGGTCTATTTATAGCTGGTGCATGACTATTATTGTTGTTAGGAGGCTTTTCTTAACATTTAGCTCTGTCTTGGTGCTAGTTAAGCCAGTTAATTCTCATCCAACACTTATTACTCATGCAGGATAATGGTTTCTGTGCTCTTTTCACCAAGTGTTTGCATACACGAAGACTTCCTCAGTCTCCTTTTATTTTAGACTTCTCTTTACTAAACTGTGCAAACAGGATTTTTGTTGTTCAGTCTTACTGTGCACTGATTTGTCTTTATCTTTTTCAAAGTTCTACAGACAGTTTTTGAGCAACAGAGTAATTAAGTTACTCTGCAAGTAGCAGAAGTAACATGATGGCCTTATTAAAATGTCATTCTAGGGTGTGTGCATGCAGGTATGGCTGGGTTTTGTTTTTGTTTTGTTGTTGGGGCTTTTTTCTTTTCTTGCCAACAGCATCAGGTTCCTGGCTCCTGCATTTGCTAACACAGGGGCTCATACTAGTGTTTGTTGTATTGGCTATCTCTTTCTTCATATATATGAATTGGAGTTACCTTTCCAAGGAATATAACCTTGTGCTGTATTGCAGTCAATCTTTATTTTGGGTTAGTTTTTTTCTATTAAGCATTTTTAGACTTAGCAGAGTATGTACTTGCGGCTCTTCTATATCTCTTTTGCAGCACGTGCAATCCCTGTGGCTTTTGAACATAAGCCTGCTCTACAACAGGAAATTTGATTGAGGACAAGTTCTCATAGAGTTAGATGCAGCTTCTGTTGGCACAAGTGTGTCGTTACTGGTCTGTTTTATACATGTGTTGTCTTTTGAAGTAAATTATATTGCTGAGGTAACATCTGTCAGTGTAACTGTACGTGAACCAGCCTTTTGCCATTTTGAGATGTCATATGGTCCAGTGACGTAGCAGAAGAAATTTTAATCCTATAGGCATGCTTTATTGGAAGAATTGCAGAGTCAGCTATGGAACAGATGTGTTCAGCATGTTCCTTGGTTTTACTCCATTTTATCAGACTTTTGTAAATGATTTTATCCATAATTCTTGAGGGTAGATCACAGATGGGATAAATTTTGCAATTCTTTCTGCAGTGTGTTCTTCACAAAAATTTAAACGGACACCAATAATGATTACTAATGAAGACCTTTTTTAGTTTCTTGCAGGAAGAAGTATTCAAGCAGTCAGTGTTGATTACATCTCATTTGTCCTTAAAATTATTTTAAAATAATTTAGACAAGAGGTCCCTAAATGCTAACAGTTTAAATGCCACATTACCAGAAGTAACTATAATCTCATCTTTGAACAAACATTTGAAAACTGGAAAAATCTGGATTGAGCTGTTTGAATTTATAATAATAAAAAAAAAGAGAACAGAGAGCTAAAATACTGACACAAGCAGAAATTAAACTTCTAAAGAAAATCTAAAAAAAATCAAACATTCTATTGAAGAGCATGAGATTTGTCACCCTAAATATTTTATTAATGCAGCGGTTGAAAACTGATAAATTTCAACCAGTATTTAATTGCTGTTTTATCACACTGTCTATGACTATGTGTGTTTTTACCAGTGCCACAATTTTTGTAACTCTACCATAAGACTTCATTTTAAAAATAAAATCAATCTGATTAGCAAACCCCCATGGGAATTTTCGGGGTTTTTTCCATAATGGCTTGATGATAACTGTCTTGGTGTAAAGTTGGGTTTAGAAAAGCATTTACTGCTGGTAGCAGTAAGCACAGTAACTTCAGGCAGGGATGAGGCAGATAATGTAATGACTTCTTAATGACTGACCTAACAGATGCCTTGCTGCAGCAAGTTCCTTCATGGAATATCTGTTATGTTTCTGTGTCTGTGATACTGGCACTATCATGACTACTGAATGAGACTTTCAAAAGAAGATTTATATATTATTGGTGAACTGTCTGGCAAGTTTTAGGTAAAGTCTTAATCTGTGATAGAATCAAACAAAAGATAATCCAGTATTCTTCCCTCAATGATGAGCATGAATGAATGCTTATGGAGGAGTGAGAACAGTGTAAGCATTCTTAGCTTGAATATTCTTTCAGTCCCACTTTTTGGTAAAGGTTGATTCTAAATCTGGTATAGTTTTTGTGTAGCCAGTAATGTTTGGATTTTTTCTTAAACTTTTTGCATGCAACTAAATAAATGTCTAGCATCCAAATATCTTTTTGTGAAAAATTCTATAGATATGTTAGTAGTCCTAGTAAAAACTACTCTTTTTTTTTTTTGACTTTCTAAACGTTTGTACTGAATTCATTTGGTGCCACCTTTCTTTTGGAGGAGAGTGGACATTCTCTCTGTATTGTAACAATATATCTCTGTTCCTTGTACAATTTTGTAGCACTTTATCACTTTCTCCCCACACCCAAATGTTATTGCAACCAGTCCTAATTTGCCTATTTCTTTTCCCCTGTAGAACCCATTCTATGCCTTTGATTGACCACCACCTCTACTGTAGTCAGTCCTCTCCTTGCTCTCCAAAACAATCAGTTTCAGAAAGCTCCTGTTTCTTGGATAATTTAGAATACATTGAACAATACACACTGTTGTGGAGGCACACTGGTATCCTCCTTCCTTGTGAAAACAACTGTGTCTGTCCTATGTCTTCTATATTTTAACCAATTTATTCATGCAAGGGTAGATTGTTCTTATGTGGTGACTGCAAGAAGGCCTTTGACAAGACTTCTCCAGCACCAGAAATCCAAGTAGACCATGATACTGAGTGAGATCAGTTCTTTATACACATACACAGTGTGCACCAGGATTTGAAAGTGAGGATCTCTTTTTGGAGAGCCATGTCTGCTCTTCCCTGCTCTATCACGTATGTCCACTATTTGTAGTTTATTTATTATATGTCACACTTAATATTGTGTAATTTCCTGAAATCCCTGCATTATGCATGTCATCTTTTTTTAAAAGATATGGATCTGTTCAGTGGCCAAGAGGGTTGATTCCAGCACGAGTTTCTTGCTCCTTTCTTTGTGTTGGCATTGATACTGTAGAAATGTGAGACCAGTTAGATAGGCTGATTATTAATTAGCATGTAAAATCTTTTCGACTGGATCATCTGTTGGCTCCAGATCTTCTGCTTGTCATTAAGGTTCAGCTGGACAGCAGTTACTGTAGACAAGCAGTTCCCTACAGTTCACTACTCCCTTGGCAGAAGTGCAACCTTAGAACTGGAACAGTTGTCTTAAAGTTGATGGTTAGAAGTGGGCACAGACATCATAATCCTTTCTCTGGAACTTTTGAGTCTGTAGTTAGTTTTCCTTATTAGCTGTGTTTATGAGGGTTTTTACATTTTTATCACTTGAGAGAAAAGTATAATAATGAAGCATCATAGATTTCTTCATAATTTGGTCCCCACTGCTAAGGGCTGTGCAAGTGCAAGAAGGAAACCTTATGACAATATGTTGTCTTTGTGTCTTTGTATTTAGTGCTGGAGTGTTTTGACAAACCTAGGTTTCTATTTTTACATGTTGGTTTAAATGTTATGATGAGGGTTTGGGTTAAATTACAATTTTTTTTTTGATTCACAGGGAGCTAAAGATTATTACCATAGTGTAAAGTGACAAAGAGTTTGTGCACTTGATAGCTTAGCAATGTCTTCGTGTTTTAGCCTCTGTGAATCATCCAGTTTAAAACGTAGTGCCTACTGCATATAGGTAAAAACTTACGAATTTGTTCATTTAGACTTACGCAGTGAGACCTGCTTGCTACAAAACTGCTGCACAATCATGTAAAAGAGTATTTGGATTTTGCATACTGTGCATGTACACATGGTTTTCTCAGTTTCCATTAGTGTATATTAATTACACACTTAGCTGTGTATTGATCTCTCTGTTCCAAGTGTGAGAGGCCTGGGTCTGTGCATAGCTGGGGCTCCCTGGTTCAATTCATTGCTATTCAATGTTTTATTCTTGAATTTGAGATAGATTCAGGGGTGTTTTTTCTTTGCTGTGTTGGAAATCTGTATGGCTCATGAATGTCTTATCTACTTAAATATTCCATGTTAGTGTATTATGGAATTTTTTTTGCATTTTTTGAGGGTAGAAAAATTGAAGGAACTGTCAGACTGAATGTACAAAGCTAATTTGAATTACGATGAGAAGAGCACGTGGGGTACTTAATGAGGAAGAATTGAGTGTGAGCCAGGGAAATGCATTTTAGGCAGAAGCTCCAGGTGCTGGTGCGTCATTGAAGTAGGAAAACATTACAGTAAGGCAGCAGAAGATGGGAAGAATCATAGTTGTACCCTGGATTTCCTCAATGTATCACTGCCTTGAGTAATGTGCAGGAAGAACTGTGTTTTGAGGAACAATTGTGCTTTGAGGAATGAGTAAGATAGTAACAGACTGCTCACTGAGGACATTTTCTCCTTTATGTCTTGAAAAATTTGGAAGATGGAGAGTAATTGAGACTGAGCTATCTTCATGGTGGAGACACAAAAATGTCCTTGAAGATGTAGATTCTCTTCTTACTGGCATCACAGCAAAATGCCAGGTGGATCATATTAATCAAAAAGGCTCATATGTATCCTTATGTTAATTTTTTTTGGTACTTCGTTTGAAATGGTGATGTGATTTGCAGCCACGATTAAAACTCTCAACTGCTGCAAATGAAAAATAGTTGAGTTTTGCTCTGGATGGAAGATTCTGTCAAATATGACTGTTATACTGAAGAAAAACAAAGCTGTGCAGTTTCAATACCTGAAGGTAGATAATAAAACCAGGTGTAGAAATGGAGAGTGGATTTACTCATCTGGCTTATTCACAAAGTGCTTGTATTTCGACCCATCACAGTCACGAAACTGGAAGGTTAAGAGAAAAGGATAGAACTAGTTACTGGAGTTTAAGGAGGTGCTTTCTTCTGTCCTCAAAAGCTATATCTGACTGATGATTTGGATGTAGTCACTCTTGTACATTTATTGAAATGCTCTCGTTGTTTGCAATACTCAGTAATTGCTGTAAGACTGCATTTTTTATAACTTATTTTATTTTTGCTCATGGAATATTTTAGATAAAAGTGGTTTGTGATAGATTTACTCTTTTAGTGAGTGGTTACTCTTAAATCCATTTATTTGTGGCTGATTGTAGCATGGTCTTCCATTCTTAAAGTAGTGAAGGTTGCAGGAATCATCAGTACTACTAGTGCTGGTAGGATTAAGTTTGTACTGTGAACAGTTAGTTCTTTGGCTTAACTGGTGATCTTGAATGCGGTCACAAGGATTGGAGCTAAACTGTTTTCTTCTAGGGTATGTGTTATGAACTATCTGTTGGACAAAATCCCCTCCAAACAATTATCTTTTCATAGGACCTTGGATGGAGCACAAGCAGTTGAATTTGTAGTGAGGAGTGGTTTTCATTGTAACACCTTTAGCCCTTCTTCACAAGTATTTTGACTTGCTAGTCTTAACTTTGGAGTGAAACTAACATTGGTGCCACTCATAACAGCTTCAGCATAAGGGCTCCAAATGGCAGCCACAAGTGCTGAGCCAAGAGCACCACTTGAGATTTTTGGAAGGAGACACAGAAGCCCCTAAATCTTATTATGATGCTCACTGTAGTGCATGCTTCATGAGATTCAAGAGTCTAAAAGTTTCGTACACCTTTTTTGTTGAGACACCTTGTATGCAGCTACTTAGTTCATGTAAGATAGTAAATTAGGATAAAGTTACAAACATCACAGAAAGTGTTTTACTGTGTGTGTTTGTGACACTCCAATGTTATCTTAATATATTAAGTTAGCCTTAAACATTTTTATGATGTGAATATCACTAAGCAGTTAGTTTAGCATATAGCCCACCTAATGGTAAGGAATATTCGTGTTGTGGTGCTCTGGGGCTTTCCACCATAATGGTGGTGATAAATTTCCAAGAAGCCAGAGTGCCCTGGAGGCAGTGATGCAGTTATGTGTAGCCCAGTGAACTGCCTCTGTTACTTTTTGACATACCTTTGTGAGAAAATCTGGTCCAACAGTCAATTTGCAGCCAGAATGTTTTGTTGCAAAATTGGCACCACTAATATATTTTGCAAGGTGTCACTGTGATGCCTGTCTGCAAGGTTTCAGCTGCTGTGACCCTTCCTCAATTTAAAATTTTCAAGTTTAAAAATCATGAACAAATCTTAAGAAAGCATCATGACTTTCAAGAAAGATTTGCTTGATGTATCAGCAAAGTAATTTTTCATTTAGGTTGAGAAATGAGCTGTTAAATGCTTCGGCTGCTGCCGAGGCAGGCAGATACAGGAAATAGAGAAGTTCTGTAAAACTCGAGTAAGGTGAGGAAAGAGATCTTGTTAAGGAAAGTAGATGTTTTTCTGTTTGAGGCCAATTACAGTCATAAGACTTTTTGGTACTTGAAATGGAGTGGGCCTATGAAGAGTTAGCTAATAGAGGCTCTTGATATTGCTTGGAAAGAAGAGGTTCATTCAAAGCAGGAAACTTGCATTTAAGTGTCTTGAAACTCTCTAAATATGCTTATCTCTCCCTGTCAACTGTAAAGGAAGTGCAGAGAGATTAGCTTTCATAGACTATGGTTACTCTTTGTGAATATTGCTGTAAGTGTTAAGATACTTATCTGAAAAGCTTAATTTTGCTATAAACTCATCTTGAACTGCTGCTTTGCATTTTTATGAGAAGTGTTTAAAAACTGTCCTTACATTCTCAAACCTTCCAGCACATTGTAAGTTTTTCAAGTCAAGATCATAGTTCATCAAGCTGATTAATGTTACATGACTCCATCAAATTACAGTTTATAGAACAGCAGGAACTAAAGATTTAATGTGAATGAAATTTTGCTGTTTTCACTGGGCTTGGACATTGGATCCTTCAGTTAATTCTGAAATCTGGTTCCCAAGGTAATTTGAGTGAGAGCTGCATTTAAGGTGCTAGAACTGACAGCACTGATTTTTGAGGTTTTATTCTTCCTGGAACTGGGAGGGCACCATCCATAGGTACTGTTTTTTATGTGAGTCTGGTCTGTCTTATTGGTTTGGGGATTTTTGGTACTTTTGTGTTTGTCTGTGTATTAAACTGAACTCTGGAAGGAGTACAGCTAGTAACCATTCTTTTCATAAAATAAAAACCAAATCATGTCTGTAGCTGTATGAATGATGTAAGTCTGCATGCTCCTGTGGGCTCAGTGAGACATAAGTTCACTTGTTTTTTGCTTGCCAGGAAGATTTTAAAAGTCTTCAGTGTAAGAAATTACAAGTCTGCCTATTATAGAGATACCTGATACCTCTGTACCAGCCACAAAGATTCTGATGCTTCAGCCATCCCACACTTGCCGTCTGCACAGAGCACTCTGCCTGTAGCTTGTGTACAGAAGCAAAATGGCTTCTGCATACACTGCATTTTTATACACACAAGGATTTCAGTATGCCTCTTGAATGTGTATTGCACCTACGTTAGATAATTACACATTGTGATTTAATAATTCTTCTCAGTTGTATCTTGCTAAGACTGTCCAGTCTTGTGGCTGCAACTTTTTTTCCAGTTTCTTAAATGATTGTCTTTATGTCAAAATGCATTCAATGCAAAAACATTACTGAATAAGTGTAATTAGACTTGCATGAAATACAGCTCTAATTGCAGGTGGTGCCCTCCTGGTTGCAGGGAGTATAGAAGTTCAGAAAGCAGTCCTGTCAGTTTTAGTACCATAAATGCAGTTCATCTCATTTTTAAAGTGTTTAGTATTATTTTTAATTAATAATAAATGGAGAGTAACCACAGTAAATTATTACATGTATTTAAAACACATAATGGCATTTAAATACATTTTGCTGGACTGCAACTGTTTTCAGACATGATTCAGGTAATTTCCTTAAGCCATAACTTGTCTGTCTTGTTGTGCCTGCCTCATCATTGTTAATCTCCAGAGGCCTGCAGTGGGAATCATGTTTATTGGTGTTTTCAGCTAAGTAGAAATGTGGATTTCTTTTATTTTAGTCTATCAGCTGGGTTTCCTGTTAGTTAATTGAGGTTTTAAAGCAAATAACTAGAATATCATGTGGTACTTAGTCAAATATATTGAAAACACCGAAGTAGGGTGATTGCTAGTACTGTTAACTAATCTGTAATTGTTTCAAGAAGACATATTTTGCTTGGCAATAATAATAAACCTTAAAATCGAGGCATTTGCTGTGTTTTGCATTTATTACTGTGGTAGAAACCAAGCTAAATATTGCAGTGTTCTATTATCATTTGCTGTAATAAGAGTAATTGACAGCTTTTGGAACCTTTCCTTTCTCATTCTCAGTTATTTATACAATATTTACAATCCATTAGAATCTTCTGTTTTCCAGGTATTTACAAATATTAGCAAAAATGATCCAGAAAACAAAACCACGGCTTTTGTGAAGAGTCTTAGACTCTTAAAAATCCCTGGATCATGAATTTTAAATGTTTGATTTGAAGCATATGACATACTGCATTTTATCTCTTTATTCTTGTTGGTAGTGAAATTTCTATTCCAGTAACGCTATACTGTGGTTTGGACACAACCTCTTGATTTTTTCTCAAAACTGGAAAAAAAATGGATGCTGGCTATTTCTTTCTGGTTTTTTGTCACCACTTGCTTTTTCACTATCTTAATGCAGTAAACACATCTGAGAGTTTTTTTAATCCCTTAATATATTTTTAATAATTTTTATAAAGTGTTAACTTTAAGTGAGTTGATTGCTGTTATTTTCTGAAACCCGTCATGCTGCTAGAGGTTACTGGCTCATGGTACTGTTTAAGGTTATTTGGTCTCTGTACAACAGGTTAAAATAGCTTGGGGTGCTGACTGGTTTAATTAAAAGAGAGTGAGAAAAGTCAGGGCAAAGTTTGGATGTATATTGACTAACCTACATACAATCAGAATAAAACTTAAAATGCTTTTTAAAATAAATCCAAGTACTTTTGCAGGAAATACACCAGAAATGTTCTTTCTATGAAAATGTATTTGATGTGTTTATGTTTCTCCTGTCAAACAGTCATTCTACTGGTAGAAGGGTTTAGCTCAGCTGTTTGGGATAGAATTGTTGAATGATGGTAACTATGGAAAACCATGTAGTGAGGTGCTGTGTGTAGCAAGGCGGGAGTCGGCCTCTTCACTCAAGCAGTGAGCAGTAGGACAAGAGGAAATGGCCTCAGGCTGTTTCCCAGGGAGGTTCAGGTTGGACATTAGAGAGAATTTCTTTACCAAAAGGGTTGTCAAGTGCTGGAATGGACTGCCCAGGGTAGTGGGAGAGTCACCATCCCTGGAAGTGTCCAAGAAATGGCTGGATGAGGCACTTAGTGCTCTTGTTTAGTTGATGCAGTGGTGTTTATGCTCTTGGTAGATTTGGTGGATTTTGGATGTAGAGGATTTGATGCTCTTGGAGGTCTTTTTCAGTCTTAATCATTCTGTGATTCTATAAGGTAAAAATAGAGGGTAGTAGTGTTCCTGGCTGATGCTACTTGAGTCCAGGACAGGACTCAGTCATTCCTGAATTATTTCCCTGGTCGTGAGAGATGCTGCTCTAGATTGTCTTCTTTGCTCTGAGGTGTCAGCTGGCAGGGCTCGGTTGATTCTGCTGTTTTGCAGAAACAGCACAGCTGGGTAGACACTCTCAGTGTGTCCTGTCCAGTGCAGTTAACCTCACAATTAGCATAAATTAAAGGAGGAAGAAAGTGCTTCAGAATAGAAGAGGACACAGGAGAGAGTAGGAACTGAGGAGAATATTATTGCTCTGTGGCTCATGCCCATACTGGTGTGCTGTTGATAGACAGGATTCCTCCTTGGTGGCTTTCATATCTAAAGATTCCTCAAGGTGTGTAAAGAAGGCTGGAATCAAACATTTCAACAGATGTTTCCTAAGAAGCATTTATCCATTCAGTCCCTTGCAATATATTATAATTTTAAAAGATCCCATAGTACTGTGACACGAATAATATTTCTTTTATTTAACTCACCCAGTTAAAATTTGTAATGTTCTAAATTTGACCCACTGAGTCCTACATTTTGTTTTGTTTTGCAAATGTTGCCTTAATTTAGCAATGTATCATTGGCTTTTGATTTGGATTAGTTTAATCTCTCTCCCTTTTCTGCTTTCCCTGTGAATACCTTTTTTTATGTATTGTTACAATATGTTAAAGATCCAAGTTTTTCTAAAGCTGATCTTGTATCTGATGTAGTACTATTAGGCTTTTTCTCATTACTGTTCTTCAATTCTCTTTTTTTCTGTCATTCATGATTTTGTGCTACTGCTGCTGCTTTCATATTCTTTGAAAAGTGTTATAAATGATTGTAAGCCAATTTAAAAATAACAGGGTTTATTAGCGAAATTTCTAACACCAAATTAAAGCCACAATAAAAACGGGACAACAATCGATCGAGAGTTGGGTGGACAGAGTGGCGGTACAAAGGTACCCTCCGAATTCTGCCACACTGCTATGTTTCAGCCTGTGGGTTTTATACAGTTTTTTTTACCTTAAGGCTAAGTCTATTGAAAGTCCAGATATACTGTGTTTCTAAAAGAGTCCTGTCTGCATGAAGAGGTTGCTTGATAGTTTTTTTCCGAAATTCATCTTGGGAGGGCTGATCTGATCGTCTAGGATCTCCACCAAGATCGGTATCGGATGTTGAAGAGCTGTGAAGTGAGGGTCCACCCTTGATGGATGGGCCATCTTCTTGCTCTGCCTTGTCGTTACAGTTGTAAATGTGTTTAGGAACTTTGGAATCTTGGAGACATTCTCGGGTAGCTTTTTATTAGTAGCTTAAATCCACACGAATTTATCTATTATTACAGTAGGATGGCTTTTTGTTCAGTGTTCATTTATGTGTATGTCCAGATACAGTCCTCTTCTTTATGTTTTATTCTATGGAGTTACCTTATTTTAGGTATCTTCTAATGTCTTGTAAAAATACTGACTTCTATGCTTGTCACACTATGTAGTGTCATTATTGTCATTTATGCCAATAGTTGCTTTGAGTTATGAAAAATGCTACAGAAGCTCAGATTTAGGCATTAATCTTTATCTTGTTCACAGATACTATGTTTAATTTTTTTTTAATAACAAGCAGTGCTGCACATTATTTTGGTTAAAGGTTAAGTAGGTATATTTGACTAGGTGATCACTTGAGATTTTTTTCAGCCCTGCTTGCTGTGATTTATAGGAAGTTGATTGTGTGAGACCAAACATTTGATTGTTTAAGAATAACATTTTTAGAGTAAAACCATTTAATCTGGCTTGTTCTTCTTGCTATGAAATAAAATTTTATAGTCTTACCTTATAGTCTGATTGTCCATTCTACAGTCTGAAAAATCACCTGTGAATGCTCACTCTTCATTTTTACTCAGCTCATTTTTCTTCATCTGTTATAGATAAGTGTGTCTCTGAATAGCAGTGCAAGCAGATACTGGTTTTGTGTTGTCTTGGTTTAACTTGCTCGTGTCTAATACAGTGTAATTCTGATTTAATCTTTACCTGTGATTGAAATAATTACAATGCATCATTCTTATTTTGAGTTCACATTATGTCATTTTGCTTTGGTGTAAGGGTTGGAAACCATTTTTATCCTTGCACTAATTTATTTTAGTGAAAATTTAGTGGAGGGAATTGATATCCTTGAGATTCTTGCCCCACTATAGCAACAGGTTTGGACTCTGAAAGTGTAAAGCCCCTTTCTATGTTGGTAAAATATTCCTGTGTAAGTCTGACTTCCTTACTAAATCAGACTAAGCTAGATTGCTTGCTTCACTGGGATTTTTCTGTTCTTGATTTAGTAACTGAGAGGCACTGTGTTGTGGTTATTATAGAAGTGTGTGAGAATGGGCAATTAGCTCAGGGTGTCTGAAACAGCTACATCGTCTGCATGGCTTACTTGTCCTCAGGCTTTGTTTCATTTGCATTGACAAAGCCACCGAGGAAAGAAAATATCCAGGTGATTCTTGGAAATTGTTTTTAGCTTTCTCAGATTCTGAAAGACTTCCAGACTCTGGAAGGTGGCTGGTGGGAAGCGAATCATGAATATGAATCAGCATCTCTCCACCCTTATATCCAAAATGCTGTTGCTAGGATATTCTTCTTTGATGATGTGATAAGAGTGTAGCAAACACCTTTTTGAAATTCACTCTGTCATCCCTTCTTTAATTACATTCAAATTCAGGCTGCTTGTGTCTCTCTGCAAGACCTTGACATAATTTTACTCTACCTTTGCATCTGTTCTTTGTATTTGCAGCCTTTGCTTCTCCTGAGTCTTTCTCCAAGTTTCAATTTTTTGTTTCACTTCCTTTTTTTTTGGTCTTGGATTGTAATCTACTCTTGTATGTGTGCTATACTAATGCTATTTTGCAACCAGGGATTAGGGTATGCTTTTTTACCTTTCTACTGAATTTATATATACTTGTTTAAAAAATGTTTTTTGTTATCCTATTTTTGCTCACTCTCCACAACCATCCTATTGTTAGAACCCATTCCATTGTGAAAATGATCAGTTAAAAACAGAAGTAATTTTTCATTTCACAAGATGGATTCATAAAGGTCTTAATGAATTTAGGTCTGAATCATGTTTTTAATTGAAATTTTAATGTTGATAGCTTATTTTTAAAGTAATATTAAATGCTAACACAGAAGTTGTTAAGGTGACTGATTATACTTCATATTTGAACAGAGAATTTTGGTTAAAAGGGGTGATAAAATAAGAAACACAAGTTTTTCAGATAAATTTAATTTTCTTATGTTGGATTTTTTTCGTTTAAGGAGTAAGAAGGAAGTGGAGGGGAAAATAAAGGGATGCTTACTTATTAGCCTATGTTCTAGTGAGACATGTCACATATTAATGCTGAAGAATGAGTTGTTGCTGGAGGAACTTTGAGATGTTTTTTCTTCAGCCCTATGTGAGCCCTTAAGCTTAAATATCTTCAGCTTCCAAGTTTGAGGGTTTTTTTCAGCTAGGTTGAGGAAGAACATCTGGGATGTTTTTGTTTGGAGATATAAGTTGGTTTTGTTTTCTTTAGGTGTGGTAGAAGATTTAAAATGCATCACAGAACTATTGTATTTCTTTGAAATGCTTACAAAGAAATATTACAGAAGTACTTAATCCAAAGTCATGAAATACATTGTTATGTTTAATGTATTAAGACAGCTAATTAAAACAGACATTTTATGGAAATGACATTAGCTCTCATTTTAAGTTGGATCAAATGTGAAATTAAAAAGATGTGTTATAAGCACATTAGTGAATAATTTTTTGGAAGATTCTCCAAGACAACTGCTGATACAAAAAACATAGCATAGGAAATCATTTAATACATGTTCTGCTTTTTTGGACTCTCAGGGATGCAAAAGATGCAAAGAATTCCTCATGGGGAAGAAATGTTAGTTTTGATATTTAAGGCCATAAAGGTAATCCCAGTTCAATAAGTAAATCAGATCTGGTATCTTGTGTGAGAGCAAGGTTTGAAGATACAGTGCTTATTTTGAGTGATATTGGCCACAATCATTCAGCAAATAAGTGAAAATTCAGACCATTTTTCTCTGAGGATTTGTACAAATCCCCTGCTTTTTTGTCTTCATAGGTTTCCTTTTCTGGTACAGAGCAGCAGAACCTTTCTCTTTTTTTTGTTTGTTTTGTTTGGGGTGGGGTTTTTTGAAAAAGATTTTTCTGTCTCTTGCTGTGGTGGCATCAGGAGGCTGATGCCATTAGTAGTAAAAACTGGGGTTGTGCCTTGAGGCTGTGGGCAGCCCAGGCCAGGTTTGCTTTTCGCACTCTTACAGGCTTTAATATTTTACAAAGCATTAGATGGGAGTTTCTTTCCCCCAACACTTGGAAGCTCTTTCAGGTACTGTTGTGAGGCTGTCTGTAGACTTGGGAGTATGTAGTAACTCAAAATACACACCAATTATATTTTCAGCTTTCTTTTAGTTCTCATGTGCTTTTTTGTGTGTTCTTTAGCTGAACAGATTTCTGGTTACGTAGTGGGAGCTCTGGGTCTTCCTTGGAGGCTGAAGGTTTTCTTGGCTATTATGGAGCTTTTAATACATGGTAGTAGGTAACTCATCTGATATACAGGTAAAAGGTAAAAGGCAGAAGTTTTCTAGTTCGTGAATCAGTAGATATTGATGACTCTTGATTTGTGCTGTGAGTTTCATATGTATTTATAGAGATGGACTATATGTATGTAGTTCTGAACACAGAAGTTTGAACATCAGGTACGGGAATCTGTAGAAAAAGAATTGGTTCTTAATAATCTGGAGTTATGGGTAGCCCATGTAGTAGAGTGTTACTGTCAAGCTACTGATCATCATTTGGGGGGGTAGGTAGAGATTAAAATCAGCTTTAGTCTAGAAGAATGTTTAGTTCAGGTGTGGTGTCTTCAGAGATTATGTATGTTACTCGGAAGCTGGGGAGGCTTTGGGGGCAATATCTGTTTTCTCCACAAATCATATGTGTGTCTTATGCAACCTTATTTGTAGTTTATGTGTGTTTGCTATGTAGAATCTTAGAAAAACTGCCCATAAACAATGAAAAGTTGACTGGTTTACATGGCTTTGACAACTTTCATAATTGTGGGGTTTTTGGTTTTGCATTTTAGGAAACAAAATAATGCTAATGAAGCAACCATTTCCCTGAAGTTTGAGTTTTCAGACTCACTGACATAATGGGTAAGTCTTCTGTGTAACTTAAATAAAAATTTACTACAATTCCTGGGAAACGTGCTTTGGCTATTTAACACAATGTACCATCTATACATGAAAGGCAGTGTTCAGCAGCTTCATTAGTATTGAAAATATTCCTTGAAAAAACCCTGAGGTTTTTTGTTTGGTTGGGTTTTTTTGAGGGGGTGGTTTGGTGCTTTTTTGTTGTTTATTTGTTTCCCCATCCTTATAATGTAGTACTTCTCCCTCATTATGTGATAACTTACAGATTCAAGTTTAGGAAATTGAGATTCAGGGTATTGAGCAATACTTACTATATTCTAAGTGGCAATGCGTGTTAGAAAGAATCAAACTCAAAACACAAAATCTGCATGTAAGAGTTTTATCTTATTGCCTTGTGTCATTACAGTGCAACGCCACTTCTGTGCAGATGGTTGGACTTGTTCTAGTTATGTGATACATTTGTATTACTTTAAATTGTATGTCACTTTTTCAAGATGCATGTTTTTAGTGAGTGGACTGTGTTGTTACTGTAATAATTTCTCCAAAAAGTCCCAGCAAACCAACCAACCACATCACACACATTTTTGTATTGCTTTTCTTTATCTTTTAATGTTTTGCCAATTTTTTCTAACCTTATGCTTAATAATCAAGTTGCTCAGTCTAGGAATTACAGCACTCTTCAGATTTCTGATATTCTCTGACATTGTGTGAGAGAAATGATTGTTGAGTTATATTGGATATTTAGTAACTTTAGATGCTTTGCCACAGTACTTTGGTTTCTTTTGTATAAAATATGCAATCTAGTAACCACTGGAAATTCCAACCAACTGCTAAAGCATTACTTTATTTTTTTGCATTGCTGAGCACTAGAATAGGTCATAACACAATAAAATAGTTCAACTATTTTAGTTGTGGCAAAGTTTGAAATGTGTTTTAGTGTGAGAAATTAATAACTGAGCTGCAAGAAGGCCTTTAGTTCTGCTATTAAATATTGCTGGTAAAACTTGCTTTAATAGATTTGCATGTCTTAGTAGAGTTATGAATAATGACAACATTTTCAGACCAGCTTTCTGTTCTATAAGGAATCTATTAAATTAGAACACTTAAATCCCACAGTTTTGTTATATAATAAATATATTTGGTTATATTTTAGTAGAAGGTGAAGGAATTCTCATTGTTGCTAAATACATGGGATGCTTGCTTGCTCCTTTTAATGCTGAGCTTTTCTCAGGTCAATGTTTGATAAATATAGTTATTTGTAAATCACAGCATTTAGCAGTGAATTCTTCAACAAGCATATCCACTGTGAAGGAGCATGGAGGCACACAGTCAACACCTCTGGCGATAACTTCTGTTATCCAGTGTTCTAGATACATGCTAAGTGTAGTACTATTGCTGTGGCAAGGAATTAATATAAAATATTAGATATAAATTACTCTTAATGATGGACCTATAGGCTTTTGAGCTCCTAAGTGCTTTCCTGTGTAAAGGAGCATCCCAGTTCTAGGGCAAATGTTGTCTATCATGACATCAGGACATCACAGTTGCAGTAGATTGTCAGGATTTAGGATTTTTTTGTCAACTTGAAACCTAAGTTATGTAGCATTCCTGCCCCTAAATTGTCCCCTGGGCTCAATGCTTCTGATTCTCCTTGTGAATTCTTCCTTTAAGCCCTAAAGTCCTCTGTATTTTCAGTCCTGGAAAGGTTCTTTGGTGTTTTATTTTTTGTTTGTTTATTGGTTTTTTGTTTTGGTAGGGTTTTTGTTTTGACTTTTTATAATGCTCCGTGGGCTATCAGCAGATGCTCAAGCAGTTGAGGTGATAATGTGGGAGTTTGTGTATGCCTCTCATGGGCATGATCATACCTGTTCAGGACAGAGGAGAAATAGTTCAAAAGAACTTGCTTTTTATTCTTTATTTTATGGAAAGGAGTGGGAAGTGTGATCTCTAGTAAACATCTCATCTATGGATATTGTTTGAATCGAAGTAGACAAGGCTTTTCCCTGCATCCTCTTTCTCCTATTAATACAGCCTGCAGTTGACTAAAGTTCAGTCTTTGTTATGGCTTCAGTTTTTTTAAACCTGTTACTGAATTTGGGTTACTGATTAAGCTGTTTATTTCCTTAAGTACTGTTAATGATAAATAAAATAAAAATGTTTACAATGAAGCAATGATTTTTTTTTTAATTTGGGAATTATGTATTGAAGTGTAATGTAGACTCTTAGGTTTTAGACTAATGCCTGCCTAACTGTGAAATGAGACAGTAATGCCCTTCAAAAGTCTTTTACACTTGTCTGGTCTTTTTCTCTGAGCAGATGAGCAGCAAGCTTTGAATTCAATCATGCAGGATTTGGCTGTGCTTCATAAGGCCAGTCGTCCTGTATTGCCCCAGCAAGAAGCAGGAAAACCAAAGTCATCTTCACCTAAAAAACAGGTAATCTTCAATATCCTCACTAATATATTGAACGTGGAATGTCCTGCTGTGACTTCTGTAATTATTTTTCTTGCCAGACCAGTGAGCATACCAGAATGAGCTATTAGTCTCCCACGTGTGCTGCCATTTTCTTTGTTCATATTCTTACATTAGCAGCAAAATGAAATGGTGGCATTTCAGAGCAGATTATGAATAAATGAATTGAAGATTATAGAGGTATTTACGCCATATGTAAAGTGATTTTATATTTGTTGTTATTATTATATTGGGACAATGCTATTTTAAAATACCAAGGAATAATTTTATAGGTTTAGTAGATTACCGAATTGTCACCAAAGAATATATCATACCAAAGAATGTCAGTACAGCAGCAGAAATATGCTTAAACTCTTTCATTGCATCTTTGGCCTAAATTTCTTGTTCATCTGCTGGAAATAAGAGTTCTTTCCAGCTGCATTTTTTTTTCTGTAGTTACTGAACACAAATAGAAAAGTAGTAAATACTTAGTTGATAGGTTTGAACTACTATATGGAGAGATTAGGAGAGGATGTAGACTTCTACCCAAATTGAGTTAAATGTGTTTATTTGATTTGATCCTTAATTTACAGTCCAACAAACTTCAGTTTGTTCTTATTTTAACCTTATAAAAATCAAAATATCTGGGTATATTTGGCTCTTAAGCTGTCAAAATCAAATGTCTACATAATTTTCATTCTATGCTCTAAAAGTTGTGAGAGTTCAGTGTGTAACACAGTAGTGCTTTGCTACTGTCATGAAACTCACATCTGAGCTGACTTTAGACATTATGGTAACATGCACATATAATCCAAAATTATTTGAGTATAATCCATGTTTAGAAAGTTAGAAAAAATGTTTATCACTGTTTGAATTTGTGGATTTTGAAAGTAATAATTTGAAAATCAGTTCTTTTGGAAGATGAAGCACTGTTACTCAGATAAAATTTGTGGTTGAATGCATTATTGTTTTTCCTGCAATAGTTGCTAATACTATTTGATTCTTAAAATTTTGATTTTGCAAAGCAATGTTATTTCCATGTAACTGCAAATATACACAGAGATGGTTATTGGGAAATGTATTGCATGACTGCTGGCTTAATTACATGCGTGGGTTTCTATGGTAATGCTTATGAAACAAGATATGTTTCTTAGGCCTGGAACACTCAGCTGCAAAGTGTACTTACAAACATGTTATTAATAGCTAAATCTGTCTGCCTATTCTGGATAGAGAGTTCTTTGGTAACCAGTTCCACATTAAATTTGAAGTCATAAATCTGTTATACTATTAACAAGTATTGATAGAAAATAATATGTTTATTTACAGAAGCATTCATTGTACTTCAGAATAAGTTTTTAACACTTCAAGTTATTTTTAACAATTTTTTGGTTTTTAACTCTTTAAGCCTCTATCATGTACCTCAGCAAAAGTAACTTGTTAAAATACTTGATATATTGAAAAGGACAGAAAATTAATATGGAATTTAGTTCTAGTAGAAGTATTGAAAGGGAGTTCATGGGCTTCATCAAAAAAGATAATAACAAACTAATAGTGGTTCCTTTATCTCTTTTCTTACAGAACGATGTTAGAGTCAAATTTGAACATCGAGGTGAAAAAAGGTAAGGAAAAACAGTCTTGTCTCTTTGTTTATAGAATTTTGTTGTGCTCCTGTCATAAAGTTTCCAACTAACGGTTTGAAATGTTTCAGATCTCTAAGGAGTTTTTTTGTTTAAGCTTAAATTTAATTTTTATATGAACACAATTTAAAGAGAACTAACTGTTTAAAATGTGTGTTTTAAGTATGCATAAACACCTAAATATCATACTGTAACTATGTCCAGTGTAGTGTCCTTCATTTGGTTACCCTTCAGATAGATGTTTGTAGCCTTGAATAATTACTTAACTCATTAAAATAGACTTCAAGTTTGAATAGACCAGAAAATAAATTTTTGTCCTTCATTATGTGTGTAATAAATGCGTGATAATTTATTAATACCCAGAGGAAGAGGTTGGATTTTACTTCAGGGGTGCCAGTCCGACAACTGTAAGAGGAAAATGTATTAGACTCAGATTGTTTTCATTTAATCAGTTAAAATTTATTTACATTTTGTTTATGAGGGTTGGATGATGCACCTGCCAAAGTATACAAACATCTGTCCCTATATAATCTGTTCTCTGGTGGCTGCTCAAAAGCTTTTACAGAATTTGATGTATAATTCCATGCAGAACTGGTTTGTTGACAATGTATTTTGCCTGTCTCTTTCTGAAAGTATCAAATTTCATTCTACCTACAGAGAAATTATTATAGAATAAGATCTTTGAAAATACTTACGGAAAAAGGAAGTAATATCCTGGGCATGCTATTTCTCAAGAGAAATAGTAAATTTTTAAAGTAAAATTGGCTTCAGTAAAACCTATACTAGTTCTGCGTAGTCCTTAGTATGATGTGCAACAGTTGAGTGTGTATCCACGCTGATTGTAGTGTGTGTCCTCTCTTCACATAGAGCAGTATAAAAACAGTGTTCCATAGGTATCAACATTGTTCAGCTTCTTCCTATCACTTCTCTGAACATCACATGTAAAAGTGCATCAGTAATGGTTGAACTCTGAGTAATTTGGAGGGAGTAAGCCTTTTTGAAGGTTTTGAGAATTGAGGTCTCATCTACCTGACAATTTCTTGTGAAGAAAGAGGAGGCATGAACTTAAAACAGACAAATGTTTACTTGCTGCCAGTCTCCACAGAGGGTGCATTTTGCAGTTCATCATTTTTCACTTTCACAGTGGACTAAGTTAACCAGTTCAATATTAATATAAGCATAAAGTAAGAGCATGGGAAGATATCTTTCCCAAGTTTTTATACTGATTAGCTCTGTTATGAACTGTCTCAAGTGACTTCAGCCTGCTTGCCCAGGGGTACTGGGCAGCCTAGGCTCATTGCTCAGCATGAGTTATAATACTTCTGTTTGCCTGAGCATGTAGCTCTGATGGTCAAGTAAAGAAATCATGCAGGAAAAAAAAGTTATGCAATGGCTTTCTCACTAGTTTTTAAAAAGGGAAGTGAAAGAGAGAAGTGATTCCAGACTTGCTTTCAGTGGTGAATGTGACACTTTGTTCCAAGGAGCATGTAGTGTGATGGGTACAGTTGCAGGCTTGCTGTCCAAATTGTTAACTACGGTGACAATTGGTGTTATTTGGTTTTTTGGGGGGTTGGTTTGTTTGGTTTTTTTAGGGTATTTTTAAAATGATTTTTTAAAAATAATTTTTAATTGGAAGTGGCCTGGTTTCTAGCCTCATTTCAGTGAGAAAAATTGTCCCCCAAACCACTATACTACTAACTGAACTACTGATGAAAGGGACAGGTACCCTTTGCTAACTTTTCTACCTCACAGAATTTGAGTGCTCTTTCTTTTTTGAATGTGAATTGAATGTATCTTAATAGCTTAGTCACTATTAAAAGCTCTTTTTTGTTTAATGGTGGTGTATCTCAAAAAAAAAAAAGGTTTTCTGCAGTAAAAGGTTAGTTATAGGGCTAATTGGTTTGGGCTAATTGGTTTGATGGGACATTGAGTTAAAAGAAAATCTAAGCTGTTGACCTACAACTGCACCATTCTTACAGGAGCACACTTGAAGCGCAGTTAGTGATGGACTGGGCAGTTTGAGTGTGTAGTTCATTATGGTAAACATGGTGGCATTTAGTTACCCTCCTCAGGTAAGATAGTCTTTCGGATTTCCAAAAAATGCAGACTACAGGAGTAATTCCTTTCTGATGCTTATGCTTGTCAGCCTATGGTACTCCATTGCCTTAGTTTTCTAAAGTGGAAAATTGTAGAAGTTTCTAAGAATTTCCCTCTGAAATGGAAGCTTGCAAAGCATTGAGCAAGTAAAATAGTTACAATGAAATCTAATTCTTTATCTTATTATCCCTTTTAGATTTTTCACTGCTTTTCTTTCTTCTTTGAAAGTCTCAAAATATGGAGGACAGGGAATAAACTATAGCCTCTTACGGTCTTTTTAGTAATAAATTTAATTCTGAGATAGTTTTTAAGTAATGAGTTACCAGATTTTCAGAGGAATGGACAGAAATTCTTTATAACTTAAATTGTGTTTCAGGATCCTGCAATTACCAAGGCCTGTTAAACTTGAAGATCTTGCAGCTAAAGCTAAAGTTGCTTTTGGACAGACTATGGATTTACATTACAGCAATAATGAGGTAATATTCTGTGTCCTCTAAGTTCTTGCCTTGGACATCGATAATTTTAAGGCTGAAATTTGCTCTTTTAAGAAGTTGGAACCACTTCTGTGACAAAACCCCAGATTTCCTATGTGTGTTTTCTAAAACACGTAAGTTTTGTCCAAATTAGGATAGGCAGGAAATGCATGAATTATTTCTTGAGGAGTGTTATATCATAATGATGCTTCCGACTTGTTGCAGAATGGATAAATTGTCTTCCTGATCTGTCACAGTCCTATTATGTGACCTTGGGAAATTCTTTACCTCTTTGAGCTTTGTCATGTTTACAAATTTGAAATAGCATTTGCCCTTTCTTGTAGATAGTTTTCTTTAAGGATTAATCTTGTTAGGTAATAGCTAGAATGCTGCATTTAGATAATGTGTAGGTTGGAGAACTAGGCTTAACTGTTGCTCCTCTAAAGTGTCTGATTCCCAAAGATGTCTGATCAGTATTACTTCTGGCTTTCCTTTAGAAGTAGGGATGGAATTATTAATAGCAAACATATTTACAGATGCAAGATCCATTCTTAGGGGTTACATCTGACTTTTGCCTTGAGTCAGCAAAATGTGTGAAGGCTTATTTATCTGCTTGGTTAAGCACAACGTAACTGCTGTATCTACTCTGCATCTTTGCAGAAGAAAATGCCAGTGATTGCTATTTGTTGATTACTCACTACATTACCAGGCACTTCTGTGAAACTGATCCTCAAAATGAAGAATTCCAACAGAAGATTTTTGGAGGTCCTTCATAATGCTTTAGCCTCAGCTCCATCCAATGGTAGATTTTTAGTCATTTGAGTAGGTTTTCTGCTTCTTACCTTCTGCACTAGCTGGCAAATCATCCCATTGCCTTTCAGAAATGTGGTGGTAATAATGTGTCACTAGTATTAAAAGTCCAATTTAATAAATAAGCATACTCTTCATTTTATCAAGATCTTCCTCCTCAATCCCATCTCTTTTTGTATAAAACTACTTTATTTTAACTGGTGTTGTATTTAAGCATCATTGACTGAGTAAAATAGATTTAAAATAGTAGAATAGATTTATTCTATGAGTAGAATAGATTTATAAATATGTATTCTGTTTTTCCTTTGTTACAAGCAGAAGCTGTAATTTACACTTCTGAAACATGAGCCCAATTTTAATTGTTATAGAATTCAGATCTCAACTGCACGTTAGTGGCATAGTTTTCTGTTCTAAAAATACGTGTATGCCTAGCTAATTAGATCCAAGTGAGATTCTAGTGAAGACTAGAGTTGTTGCACATGGATCCCATCTTCCTTAACAAATGCTGTTTTTCAGTGGAGAAATTGTTAGTGATACAAATTTAAACAAGTATATTTGTAATATTTGAGATAGAAAAATCTGATTTATACTCTATGAAATAGAACTTTTGTTTATCTTACAGACTTGTGTTAATTTAGGCATTGACCCAATTGTACACATTTTGCTGAAACTTTTGGGTATTTATGCTCTATATATGCAAAAATGTTGCTTCTTGTGAAGACTTGTTCCACTTAGTTGAGAAATCTGAAGGAAGAGTTAAGGTTTAACTCCAGAATTTTTAATACTTACTTAAAGGATCATTTAATAAGGTTTATTTTAAGTTGTTTGCTATGAAAGGAAAGATTGTTTGTTTTTCTGCACTTGAAGTCCTTATTTCTTTCTTGTGTCCTATTTAAGACTTTTTTCCCCTGTCCCTTTTTTTGTAGCTTGTAATTCCATTAACCACACAGGATGACCTGGACAAAGCTGTTGAACTACTTGACCGTAGTGTACATATGAAGAGTCTCAAGATACTGCTTGTAATACATGGAAATACACAGGTATGAGTAGATGCTAATTGTCTTTTTCCTCAGTTTTCATAATGAAGTATAATTTGTATCTTTTCTTATAGATGGCATTTTCCCAATTGAATATAATAGTGATTGCTCCTTCATGTCACTTTAAGCATCCATTAGCATTTTTTCAGACTCAGTTTTAACTCTTTCCTAGATCCTGTTTCTGTCTTTTTGTTTGCCTGCCCTACAGTGGTAGAAAAGTGAGCCTTAGTAGAATGATACAAAAAAGCATACAGAACTTAAGTAATGGTAGTTATTTGAAACTGTTCTTTAGGTCATGTGTAGGAAGTTCAATATTTGTTATAGCAAAGACTAGTGGTCTGTAGACTAAATGGTGAAATACTTTGGTATTATTTAACAAATCATGGTGTTGCTATTCATAGGATTTGTATACTATGCATATTGAAAATGAATTTTAAAGACTACAGATGAGCTACTAAAATAGATGAATTGTGATGTAAATTGGCAAGCTGCTTTTTTGACTGCTTAAAAAATGGAATGTACTGCACAAAGCTGATAAAGTTTACAAAGTATTTTCATTGTCAGGAATGTAAAGTAATAACTGCAGGTTGTAACACTTATGCATTTTCAGTCACCCAGTGTAAATAACGTGGAACCCTTGCCCTCACTGGAAGATTTAGATAATACAGTGTTTGGTGTGACAGACAGAAAAAGGCGACTCTCTGTGATAGGTAAGCTGCACATTTCAATAGCTTTAATTGTAAAAATGTCTTTTGTAGTATTCTCTTCATGAAAATTTTGCTCTCAACACAGACTGTCTCTTCTACTCTTCAATGACTACTATAGAATTTGCACTTGAGGGAGTGGATTTTGAATATTGAGACAAAAGTGTTTTAAATATATATAATACAGAAAATTATCAAAAAAAACCCACAAGTAAATAAGTATATGTAGAGTTATTTCAGGGTAACTTAAAAAGCTAGTGTTAGTACTCCCCTTTATTTTCTGATATAGGAGCTACTGAAAAATCTCCCTATATGGCAGTGTGTTTCCTTGCTCAGTTTAGGACCTTCATATTTTTTATTGTGTGAGCATTTGTTTAAGATACTGATTTTGGGATTGATATAGCCTTTTTGCTCATTCATGTTTTAAAGTTCAGTGATGTTAACTTCCAGATTTAATTATGAAACTAGAGGGCTTAATGAATAATTTTCCAGAGAATTCAGTTAAATTTTTATGCATTTATTATGAGTATATGTATTTATATTTGTACAGACTTAATATTCAACAGAGAAAAACTGAAATTCTCAAGAGTTTGAAAGCTACATGGGTTAGAAGGATTTGGATTTTGATTTTGTTCAAAAGAAGGATTTTACCCAGTTAGATATGTGGGCAAATTATATTTCTGTTCCTGTATAATGAAAATTCTCTTTAATGTCATTGAGGCAACTCTGCCCCAAATTTTTTGTGATTTCTGGATTGCAGATTTTAAATGCTACACTTAAGTGCTGTATTGCACAGGCATTTGGGGGATTCCTAAAGCAAGAAGTGATCCAGGCACTCAGTGCCTGTGAAGCATTTGAATAAAGCCCTTGAATTCTGGGTTAGTGGAGAAACTCTGACTGGTCCTTTTCTTTCAAAAGGTTCTAATACTCGTGATAGGAGTTCCCCTCCCCCAGGATACATTCCAGATGAGCTGCATCAGGTGGCTCGAAATGGGTCCTTCACCAGTATCAACAGCGAGGGTGAATTCATTCCAGAAAGTATGGATCAGGTACGTCTGTGATTATTGGAATTAAAGTTTTTGTTAAGCTTATTTATGAAATACTGCTGTTCAAGAAGGATATGAAATTATTAGAAAGAGCAGCAAAAAAATTGATGATATCTCTATAAGACTTGATAGGTGACATAAGGTTGAAATAATTGCGCTGTTTAGTCCTGGTTGTTTTTTTTTCTCTGTCTCTTCAATTTTTTAAATATGCTGCTACAAAGAGAACAATAATATTCTTAATTGCCACAATAGTTGAGTGAGATAGTGATAAATAGAAATAACAGCAGAGATGTCTACATTAGAAAGCACAAGCCTCCTTTTTACTGAGAATAATATGTAAGCAAGACCAGTTTTACAACTTTTCCAGGTAATTAAAAGGAGATTTTAAGAAAGAGTTTGGAGCTGTTGGAATTATTTGGACTCAGTTGATACTTGAGAATTGGACTCAATGATCCTTGTGGGTTCTTTCCAATTCAGAATATTCTGTGATTCTGTGTGGTAGGTACTGTGTTGGGGTAGAGGCAAGGGGATGGTGGTAGGCGTGTCATAAATAAGCTCTGAAAGACTTTGCAAATTCACTTTTTGGTGTGTAAAGATCACAGATGTATGTTATTTTTTTCTTCTTACTCACCTGCATTATTGTAGGATATCAGAAAACTTAGCAAAAATAAAAATCCTACTCTCTGAATATAAAAATTTGCCCTTCAGGAAAAGAAGCAGAAATGTAACTGCTCTCAGAACTGGCAATGGAGAAAGAGATGTTTCAAGGAGGAAAGAAAAATAATGCTGCATACACAAATCAGTTCAAGTTGTTGTTGACATTGGCAGTGTATTTACAAATGGCAAGAGGCAACGAATTTTATGAGCTGACTAAATGAGAGACAGATGATAAAATAAAGGCAAAGGGATAGTGCAGTTTGTTGCACAATTTTAATGACTGAGCTGAGAATAGAGACTGAATCTCCTACTTTCCAGACCAGGGCTATTCATTATCATAGCCATGTAGTCAGACCCAGCCCAGGTCTGGATTCATTCCAGTGAAATAGTTACTTTTGGCCTGGGCAAAGTAATTTCTAGTCAGTGACTGGTCAGACAGATGATCCCTTAAGCCTAGGATGTCCGTTCACTCCTAAGTATTCCAGAAATATATAACCTGTTGTGTATGCATTGCTGTGTAAGCTGTCAGCAGGTTTAAATGAATTTCATATTCATAAGAAGCCAGCTTAGTTCAACCTAAGCAGCCTGAAGGGCCAGTTTGGGGTGGTGGGCTCACAAATTCTCTTTGCCCCCCACATTGCCACATCACCTTGACAGGTGTTGGCTGTGCTGCCTTTATCTGTCACAGCCTGCCCAACAAAGACAAGAAGAGAATTTGGGAGTGGAGGATTTTTCTCTGCTCTGCTGTTATCTGCCTGAGCACAGCTATTTGCACTCTGACAGCAGATCCTACACCTTCTGTAAGAGATGAGGGGCTGGATAAAACCCTTGGGCTGCCAGTTGGGCCATAGTGCATTGGGATAGAGAGATAATCAATATGGTTCAGCATGAGACAAGAGGAGTAAAAATGCTGAAACTGTGGTAAATGTTGTCCTCCCCAATACAGAGTTCATTGAAGTGTTTGGGTTTGCAGAGTGCAAACTCACTTTCTGGACACTATTTCTTTAATAAGTCCTTGGTTGGTGTATGGCAAAGTGTGTGCCCAGGACCTTTAAGATGCAGCACAGACCATAAAAATTGGAGGGGTAACTGCTTAATTTACAGCAAAAGACTGATGTCCAATTCATAGAAAAGAATAGATGTTATACAATATACCAAAACAAACTTTGTTTTAGGAAGGAGCTCATTTTATAGCAACAGATGAGCTTTCCACTCTGTTTTTACCAGTTCTTATCTGATTTGGATTTTTTTTCTTATTAGCTGTTTTATAGCAAAACCCTTAGCTATTTAGAAAAAAACTGGGGGAAAAAAAAAAAAACAAACCCTTGAACTTGTTGATCTTCCTCTGTTTGTTATTTATTAGATGCTGGATCCATTGTCTTTGAGCAGTCCTGAAAACTCTGGCTCAGGAAGCTGTCCCTCGCTTGACAGCCCGTTAGATGGGTAAAAATTATTTACATTAATTAATTATCTTTATTAGATTGCATAATGTCTCGGTTGTAAAATAGAACTCCTCTCGAGTGACAGTGCTTCTTCCAAAAATTCCTTTGTAAATTCTGGAATGTTTATAAAAGCTTATTGAAACTTAATTGCTTACTAATACATGGAAAATACTGTAGCTTTTTTTTAATGATTTGTATTTAAACCACAAAAAATTAGATTTAAGGTCCTAAAAATATACTGAAGGTTTTCACTAAATGTTACTAGGTCTTTCATATGTATTGTATATTCCCTGGCAGTGAGCCACTCCAATAAATTTAAAGTTCTTAGGCACTGCCATATGAAGTAGGCTTTCCTTTGCCAAAGCAAGGGGTACCCAATTCAAGAAGGAAAGTCATTTATAGGCTTCAACAGGCAATCCTATCCTTTCTTTTGCAGTTACTGTCTGTTCCTCTCCCCTTGTTCCTGTTGCAAACTTTCAACTTACTTTTCTTCGTTAAAGCCTACCAGTCAGCAGGAGGCAGTGTGTGCTGTGGGGGGGTCTTTCTGGATTGACCTCTGAGGAGACCCCTCTGTTTTGAGGGGGTCACTCACCACCAGCCAAGTCAAGTAGAACATATTCCTATTTGGTTTATGGTGGTCAGACAAAAAACCTTAATGTGCAGATTTGCTCTTTGTTTATTTCAAACTGCAAAATAAATAAAACTGCTAAATAAATATTTTTTAATTGGTAGAAAGGTGAAGAGTTGGAGGTCACTGCCTGTGGCAATTAATCAGAGCTGTATTATTTTGTAGTACTATTTCATTTGAGAATATGTGGTTTGAGGACACAAATAGTTTTGGTCTAATAAATACAGTTTTGAATTTAATAAGTCTGCATTTCACAAGCAAGAGGACAATAGACATGAAAAGTATTTTGTGGTTTTAGTGTGGTAGGTTATACATACACAGTGTTTAATGTAGCTCCACAGAAAAGAAATTTTACCTAATTGCTAAATTTAGGGTTTTTGTGGGGTAGGAGTGATGGAAGGAGGGGAAACAAAGCAAACTTATTGCAACTCATATTTCTTCTTCAAAACTTTTTTTGGTTGTTTTTATTTACTTAATTTGTCACCTCTACTTAGTTTGTTTTCCTTTTTTTTTTTTCCATTTAAATATTTCCTACAAAGATGTAGGTTTTGTGTCTCCATTTAGCTTCTGTTACCCATTAGAGAAATTCTTACCAGAAAAAGGAGGACACTGTTTTGGTATGTTTATGGAAATAAACTGTTATCGATTGCTCTGATTGGCAATCCCACCCATTCCTTTTGGTGGCTGGGAGTTACATACCAACTGTAGGTAAGAAACAATGTGATCATGTAAGAAGCAAAAAATTCTTCATCATTCTGTAACTCAATAAAATCACTTTCTTAATCCTATGACTTTCTTGGAGAGAAGAGGAAATGTTTTTCCTCATTAAAAGGTTCTACATTTCTTTGGTTAAATTTCCTCAAGAGTTTTTATAGTCTGTATAACCAATTTTGCCAGTCTGTAAACCTCTGTGTTTGGCCATAAAGGTGTTAAACATAAGTGTTCCTTTGTGGCTGTACTTGTGATACTTCATGTTTTTACTAATATCATCGCTCATTAACAGAGTCTGTTGCTTTCTTACCTACATTAAGCTCAATAAGCAAGCTTTTCCATTGCTGCTGATCCTCGGTTGTTACAGTTACCTACTAGTATTGAGTTCCAGAATTGAGTTCCGCCTTTGTAAACCAGTGCAGCAGCCTGTATAGCAGTGGCTTTTCATCAGTAAGACAACAGTAAGCTTAAGTCTAGATTAACAGTAGTTTTTAGATTCTGTGTATTTTTGCACTTCCAGGGACAACTATCCCAAATCTCGGATGCCAAGAGCACAGAGCTATCCAGATAACCATCAGGAATTCTCAGGTAGGCAAAAATCACTGAAGACACGCTAGCTTCCCAGAACTGCTCCTCTTGCAAATAATAGGACTTAGAAGGGATGTTCACATTGGAGAAGTATTGTATTACACAAACAATATGGTAGAAGAAAGCAAAGCAACACCAAATGCACACAGTGAAAGATAGCATGGAAATATAAGAAATTTCACATTTCTTCCAGATTATTGTGTGTGACACCACTCCTAGTGGGTGTAGTATAACTGTCTGCCTCTAAAAAGAACAGATGTTGCAGTGCATAGGGGCATGCAACACTTAGCTAAATTGGGCTGTAATATCTGTCTCTAAGCTGATGTATAACTGTGGTTAATTTAATTAATTTGGAGGTGGTGTGGTTTAACCTAAGCAGGCAGCTAAGCCCCACACAGCTGCTTGCTCACTGCCCCATGTGAGATCAGGGAGAGAATCCAAGGGGAAAAGTAAGAAAACTAGTGAGTTAAAATAAAGACAGTTTAATAGTACAGCAAAAGCTGCACACACAAGCAAAACAAAACAATTAATTTATTTACCACTTCCCATCAGCAGGCAGCTGTTCAGCCATTTCCAGGAAAGCAGGGCTTCATCACTCTTAGTGGCTACCTGGGAAGACAAATGCCATCACTATGAATATCCTTCCTTTCTCCATCTTTCTCCCAGCTTTTTTTGCAGAGCAAAACCTCAGATAGTATTGGGATATCCCTTGAGTCAGTTGGGTCCAGCTGTCCTAGGTGTGTTCCTTCCCAACTTCTTGTGCCTCCCAGCCCACTTTACCAGCTGGCAGGGCAGTATGTGAAGCAAAAAATGCTCCTTGATTCTGTCTAAATGTGCTTCAGCAATAACCAAAATATGTAGTCAACAGTGTTTTGGCCACAGATCTAAAATGTAGCAACATAAGAGCCACTGTGAAGAAGATTAACTCTTCCAGCCAAAACCAGTACATGGAACCTTTGTTTTCTTCTATGTGAAGTAAGAACTACTTTGAAGTGCTCACAACTTTTGCGTTTGAAAGCACTGCAAAGTTAAAGGATGAAGAGCTGTGTACTGTGCCTATAAATTTATCTCACCACTAATGTTTTTTTTCATACAATACTCTGGCTCGAATCCAAGTTGTTGTGCAGGGTTCAGGTTGTGAAGTGCAGTGGGTAACCTTGAAAGTGCTTTGAAATGTCTTCTCACAGTCATGTCTCACTACAAAACTTTGCTGTTGAACAATTAGTTTCCAGTAAATCAAAAGGGTTTTATGTTTCTTCAGTCTGTTACATATATTGAGGTTTTGATTTTGAAGCTTTATCCAGATAAATGTGTGATGGTGAGTTTTTTCTTTTTAGAATTCTAGAATGCTTAACAGATTGCACCACTTTTAAATAAAAATAAAAGTGTCTGCAAGAAGCATTTAGGTGGCAGAGATAAATACCAAGAGTTGGAAATGTCAGAAATTACTTTGCCTTTTGTATAATCCTAATCTAGTTTATTTGTATTCATTACAGTTGCTTTTCTAATAAGATCATTTTGCAGTATTTTTTATGGGGATTTGTTGGGGTTTTTTTTCCGATGGCATATTCTGGTATGTTAACAGTGGGATAGACAGCAATCATTAATATAATTATCATATTCAATATTTATTATCATGATTTAATGTGTAACAGAAGCAGAAAAAAATGTCCATCTGGCCTAGTCTTTCCTCCTGCCACAACCAGTACTGGGCTCCTACAGAAGGATGTGTAGTGTTCCTCTCTCAGAATATATTCCTAGTCACATATTGCTCAAGGGTTCTGTAAATGCAAAATGTTCTTCTGTGATCTGATAGATTTTTTTTCCTTCCACAATTTTTTCTTGTCACTATTTCAATTTGTATAAACTTTCTCAGCATCAGCTGTAGGTTGCAACAGAAAGTTGTGCAATTTATTGTGTTTTATGAAGAAGTATGTGCTTTGTGACTTTTTTTAAGGCTTGTTTTGTTTTCTGTTACTGTTCTTCCAGTGGAGTTTTTTGGATTGGTTTTTTAATGGACCTCTTTGCTCCCTTTGAGCTGTTGCTTTTCTAGTATATAGAGGCCTACATTCCTTATGGAGAAGCAGTTTGTATTTTTGATCATCTCTGTACTTCTGAATATTTCCACTTTTACTAAATTCTTTGAAATGGAGTAGACCAAAATTTTGTTCAGTGTGTCTTACAGTATTTAATTTTCTTCTCAGCTAATACAAAGAATTCAGCTGCTGCTTTCTTGGAAGTCTCTATCACAAACCTTTACAGAAGCCTACAGTGAATTTCATCTGCAACTTTAATATCCAGTCACATAGACTCTTAAGGGCCTTCTCTAATTATTCTGTTGGTTTTATTTCTCAAAGTGATTTTGTCACCTCGGTGTTCCTTGTTCTGTACAGAGAATTCATGGATAATTAAGCTGCATGAATTTTAGCCCAGATTCCTGTGACTGTTGACTGTTTCCTCCCTTCTTATGTACTTATCTTCTAACCAATTATTTATGCTTGAGGGACTTTTCCCCTTATCTTATACCTTTCCTCCTCAATAACTTTTAAAAGAGGATCTGTTGAATGTGTTTTAGTAATTCAAGCTGTGTTGACTCATTCACCAGTTTTTCATACCTATACAACTTTAAATTATATTCTTTGGAATAGTTTCTCCTCTAGACAGTATTTTTAAAACTGGAGTAATCAGGCATACTTTAGTCCTCCAACATTCTTTTAAGCAACATTCTTTTAACCACTTGAGCTGTTGAATTCTTGATCCTTTGAGACTTTTGACTGAAGTCCTTTCAGTTCTTGTGAGTTGTGTGATTTTGTTCTATAAATATCTCTTTGCTCTGATGCTTCAACCCTTCATATCCTCTGATATGTTCACTCATTTTAAGTTTGTATTACCAAAGTGATTAATTTAACATGCTTTTGTCACATTTTCAATTTTGAAATGAATCCTTTTATTTTCTAGTAGAGTATGATATCCCAATATTTGAGAAATTTGGAAAGGGGGGGACTTATCCCAGAAGATACCATATTTCATATCATCAACAAGACTACAATGATGGTAAGTATGAACACTGCAACACTTTTAATTATCTGTTTTTCTCATCTGAAAATGTGAATAAAATTGTAAGACGTTAATGAAATTAAGTTAAAATAGTGAAGAAGTTGAAAGCTTAAATTCTTTCCCCAAACTCACTTGCTAAGCTTCTAATGATTGATAGAATGTCTGAGCAGTTTTATCTCTGGTAAAGTCATGGATTACAGAATTCCTGACTCATATGCACAACTGTAGAAATGTTTTGGTATCTTTGGCCACACATAAGTCATACAGTATAAGTTTTTGACCTTTATATATCTATACCTATATCTATGCCTTTTGACCTTTATCTTTTCTAGCTAAAGTAGGTACGTTAGTTTGTGATGTCTTGTTTTGCTTTAAGAAATCCCAAGTATGGTGGAGCTCCTGTTAACAGTTTCTTAGATTAAAAGAGTAAATAAAACTTAGGAGCAGTGATGCAAACTGAGAATTAGCTGATGAAATAAATTGTTGGAATGCAAGGCAGCACCTGCTAATGTGTCCACAAAACTGGTTTGGACAGTAATACCATTGATATAAATTTAACATGTGTTAAATTTCTAAAGGATGTAGAGAGGAGCAGCTGAAGGATTTTCATACTTCAGGGTGTGTCAAGTGCTAGTTGAGAAGTGTTAAGAAGAAATGTCTCCCAAGACCAGATGGTTTCACTTGCAGTGTGGAATGACCACAGCAATAAATGGAATTATGTTACAGGAATCGCAGAAATATCAGACTCTAAGGCACTGCAAAGTACAGTCCCTTGCTCTAAAGCAAGATTTAAAGAGGCAAAGATCTGTCACACTGACTTTCAAGTAAATTCTAAATTGGCTTCAACAGAAGATATATCCTCTTTATGTTACCAACTTCCAAGATAGCTTATCTTATAACTTAACTTTCTCTGTCTCCCAAAACATTTTTCCTGCAAATGAAAATAGTAACTAGTTACTCTTTTTTAACACAGTGAAGAGTTGGTCATTGCCCTTATATATCACTACATCTCACACACACACCTGTTTTCTCACCTTAGTTTTCTTCTCCTGCCCAACTGAGGCTTTTCTCATGGTCACTTTATGTATAACATAGGATATAAGCAGAACTGGGTATGTAGCAGTCACATTAATATATTGCAGAATGACCTTACTTTTTGGTCACCATTCTGCCTCCTCTTCAGTCTTTGGTTACATTTCCTGTGTCATTTTCTTCATGACTTCAGTGCAACCAATTGCTTTACACTTTGTAGTTTCTGCATTAGATTTCTCTTTAGGTATGTATATTGTACTTCCTTACTGAATTTCATCTTGCTGATTTTTGAATCATCTCTAACTTCCAATACCACTGTGAATTCTGGTTTTTATCTTTAAATGGACTTTCACTTGTCCATTTCATGTGTCACTTTAAATGACATCACACTTAACATGATGTCATGTGCCATCAGGGTGTTAAGTTCCATCATATGTACATCATGAGTTAAAACAGTGTATGGAAGTGGACTGAAGGTAAACTGCTGGAGATGTCCACCTAAATTATCTTCCCCTTTGATGAGAAATTACTAACTGCTCTGAATCTGTCTTGAGTATAATTTGCATAGTAAGCTGGTCTGTTTCATGAGTTGGCTAGTGAGAATGCCCCATTGAAATGGCAAAATTGGATTAACTACATAAGACAAGCCAATCATGACTGGTTTATCACATTTTTATCTTCTCAATGGTGAATAAAACGGCTTAATGACTTGCTTGCATATCTTTCTTGGAATTTAAATTGTCCAGACTAGTATATAAGTCTGAGTCTACTATTTCAAAGATATTTTATCTGCTTTCTTAAGTCCTCTGGGAACACCTCCTCCAGTGTAATACCTAATGAATCAGAGACTCTTTTAGTTATTGCTGAGTTCTGTAGGATGAAACTTAATCAAGAGATGCTATCCTAAAAATAGTTGTGTTATCTAAATAGATTAACATAAATTGTATTAGTCATCTGATTGTAATTAAATTAACATGTTGAAGATCAGTGCTCTGGTTTTTTATTCTGATGCCGTAGCCATCTACAAATTCTGCATTGCTTGTGGTTTGATATCTAAAATACTTTTGTGGTCTTCCTGTTGATTCCATGTGTCAGTCTTTCTCTGCATTCAATTTTTTCTAGTTTACAGAAGGAAAAGGCTGGCTTGGGTGCTACAGGGTTGTAAATGTGTATTTTGTTCTCCTAAATATCAGAAATTTGGTATTTGCACATTAATAGAGCAATAAAAGCAGGGCAGGGCATTTTCTTTTCTTAGCTTGCAGGTCTCCATGTTTTTCAAGCATGTTGATTATATTTCAGAACACTTCCAGAATTTGGTACCAATTTTCATCTCTTAAACATAAGGTTTTGATTCTTTCTAGTTCTTATATACATCTGTGATGTATATAAGGTGGAAAGTTAAACCAGTAAATTTCGTGATGATTGTGTCCTGTCCTCTGCTGTGGCATATTCTAACGAGATGATGAAGAACTCATAAAGTATTTGCATGCACAGATTGCATTGCAGTATCTTTTTGTGCTGTAATGTTTGTGTTCTGTGTATATCATTGAAGGTCGTAAAACTTTTCCAAGAGCTAGAAGGACTCAGGGGAACAACTTCCGATCACCAGTTAGTTTCAGCCCCACTGATCACTCGCTGAGCACCAGCAGTGGGAGCAGTGTCTTTACACCCGAGTATGAAGATAACCGAATGAGGAGGAGGGGCAGTGACATAGACAATCCTACCTTGTCAGTCATGGACATCAGCCCACCCAGCCGCTGTAAGTTCTGGCATTTTGTGAACTCCCCTATAAAACTCCTACTTTTCAAGTATATCATGTGAAAACCTAGCATGTCATCCAAACACATGTCATTAAATAACGTGTTTTTATCTCTCTAATAGGCAAAGGTCAGGACTATGCTCATCAGTATTTTCATTGCTTACCTTGCCAATCTTCATGTAGGCTTTCAATTGGAATTTACATCTGTGATAACAAAACATTGTAAAAGTGATTTCTTAGACTCTTTAAAACCTGAGAAGGGTTTTGTAGGTTGCAGAGACTATTTACTTTTGCAGATGTTAGTCATGCTTTCAGTTAAAACTGTACATTTTTAGTGGTACTGCTTCATGCTTGTGGTAGAAATTCAGGAGCAAATATCCTTTGTGATGACTTCAGTAGCTCATACCTTGTAATTATGACTCGATTATTTTAAAAGAAAGTTGTTTAACATGCTTTTTCTGTTTTTCAGATTAGCTATTGTTAGTTGTTTTAAGTGTGTCTAGTTCTACCACAACTTATTTTGTAAATAAATTTAGGTAGCTCATATTTTCCATCTTACAGGGAGTTTTATTGATCTTTGTAATTTATATGGTGAGGTTTAGGACGCACAGTCTTCGTTGTTGAAAAAGTAGTCTTTTAAAAAATTATTTTCTGTGTATTACAGTTTTTCTCGATCAGCTGAATAACAAGCTCATTTGAAAACCAAAACATACTTATATTTTCAGCACCACGAGCTCCAACTAACTGGAGACTTGGTAAACTGCTGGGTCAAGGTGCGTTTGGCAGAGTATATCTGTGTTATGATGCTGATACTGGAAGAGAACTGGCTGTTAAACAAGTTCAGTTTGATCCTGATAGTCCGGAAACCAGCAAGGTAAGTGATACCAAAGAGGGACCTTGGAAAAGACTTCTGCTGAAGTGGTGTGTTCCAGACCAGACTCACATTCCTTTCCTTGAACAGGATGAACGTGTTTTGAACATGTTTTAAACCATGTTGTGTTAGGAAACCATGTCCTTGTTAGGAATTCTGTTTTGTTAGTACCATAAATAATTAGTCTGCTTACCTGATTTTAATATTACATCACATTTTTAAATTTTCAGACTGATTCTTATGCTGTGACGATGCATAATTTGATTTGGTGCAGTCTCAGTCTCTAAAATTAAACAATCTATTATGAAGTGTGCTCTGAAAATAGATAATTAGTTATACTAATAGAAATTGGAAGAAGTTACATTTATAAGCAGAAAAAGTTGTACTAGTATAAGTGTTCCTGAAAATAAATTAGGTTTGGTTATGAAGACAGTTTGAGATTCTTACTTATTTTTTCATCTTTTTGGGGGGTATTTCTGTGTTTGGGTTTGTTCGTTTGTTTTGTTTCTTTGTGCATCAAGACTAGCTGCGTGTTACACACTCTGTTTCTCCCTAAAGAGCACAAGTTTCCTTGTTAGTTTATTCTCTCTCTAAAATTAAACTTGTCCATCTTTAAATGCTGGATGCTGAGGGAGATAAACAGTTTAAAAGTAGCACCAATCCACTATTTGTTCTTTTCCCAAACTATACTTGCTACTTTTTACAAGATGAGAATTATTACTTTCCCTACATTATGTCTGCGTTCTACACTGTGGGGATCGAAGCTGGGGAGGCAATGGATGTAAGCGTGATTGCAGAATTGAGTGGCTGCCAGTTATAGTTGCTGCTATTAGTAGTCTAGGATCAAAGAAAAGTCAAGAATCATTTATGCTGTGGATTCCTAGTGTAGTTGTTGCTACCTCATTAAAATGTGTAACAGAACAACTCGTTATGTTTTGCAAATGTTAAAATATGGTAGTATCTCTCCTGAAGCAAGTTTTGTCACTTGTCATAGTGTTTTTAGTATTATGTGCCTCTGTGTGTAAAAAAATCTGTTTTCTTTCTAGTCTCAGAAGTGTGAGGGTATCCATAATAGGCTATGACAGATAAAAATTCAGATTTTGATGAAAATCTTCTAGGTGAAATTTGGAATCTAGTCAAGTTTGACTTTGTGGGTTAGTATTTTTCTAGCATCTAATTTTACAGTCCATTTCAAAATATCTTACTTCCTGTTTGCAAAATTTGTGGTATTTTGGATGGCTCCAGAGAAAGCACCAGCTGTTAGTGTTTTCCTTTGTTGTATTTCATTATTACACTATCAAGTGGTACTCAAAGGCATTTTTAAAGTACAGTCTATCATCCTGGAAAAGTTAAAAATTAATGGTAATTATTCCACCACAAAGATTAAAATGTGGGGGGTTTTCTGTGTTTTGTTGGTTGTTTTTTTACCCAAGTGGAAGCTTATGACATGTTGCATAATGATCACTGACCTCATGCATGTATTGATATCCGCTGTGCTCTGAAACAAACACAACTTCAAGAGAAGAGAAATAATGAAAAACCAGCAAAATCATCTCAAAGATAATGTATAGAAAATACATTCTTTTGCTTGTTTTTAATTACCTCAATTTAACATTGATATTTTCTTGTTACAAAATGCAAAAACTTTACATTAACTGTAGGAATATTTTGTTACTTAGTTTGCATAACACTTCAGTATGTACACTTCGCTCTGCTTGAAAAAATTCAAATCCAAAATCTTAGTTTTACTACATTAAGCATGGTAAATCTGTCCTGTTTTATCCTTTCAGGAAGTAAATGCGCTTGAGTGTGAGATTCAGTTGCTGAAAAATCTGCTGCATGAAAGAATTGTTCAGTATTATGGCTTCTTAAGAGATCCACCTGAAAGGACACTCTCAATATTCATGGAGTACATGCCTGGGGTAAGCAAGAGAGCTCATCCACTTCAGCCATTGGTTGTGTGCAGTGTGACAAGCACTCAAGCATTCAGCTTTGCATAAGTGCACACAGATATTTAAAACTGTCCAAGTTAAAAACACCAAAGATGGGTACTTACAAGTGCTTGCGGCCTCCTGTCTTTTCTCCATTGCTTGCTTGGGTTTTCAGAATTACAGTGGTTCGTACAAAAGCTCTTTGTGTTTGGTTTTGGCATAAGTGATGCCTGGCAATGTCTTTGAAAAGCCAGTATTATCATTAGTAAACTCTTAAATCTCCCTGAATTCTATTGTTTTGTTTTGCCATGCATTGAGTATTTCTGGAAAACAAAAAGTAGCTGAGATGGGAATCCAAATAAGTGCGTACAGAAAATAATCTTGGTGCTGGCTTCTAGTGTGGCACCTAGTATATGCTGAACTGCTGTTCTTCTGCTTTGTTTGGAAATATTATAAGGTCAGAAAACTGTACATTTTCATTTTCTCACCAAGTGGGGTCAGCAGACCCCAATTTAAAATGCGCTCCTATAAAAACAGTATTTCTGAATAGTTACAGCAGTCTGCTTACTGGGAGACTCCAGAGAGGGAAAGCAGTGTCTTGGCATTGTTTTCTTGGTTATGGTATGTTTTTTGTTTGCTTCTTCATTTTTCTTTTGAGTTCTGGGCCTTGTTTTTTTTTTGTTTTCTGAGATTTGGAGGGTGGTGTGACAGAAGTAATCTTAGTAGTTTGTAACTCTGTGTGACAAAGACAGGTTATACAGAAATAGTTGCAAAAAACCCAAGAAGCTTTGATTTAATCTTATTTTAAGCTAAGATTTGCTTACCTCTTTATTTTTTTACCTAAAGCACCACCCTATAGCACATGGTGGTTTTTTCTTGACAATGTTGTTTTCTGAGTGTAAGCTAACACAAAGGGTATGTGTTATGTCCATTCTGAGTGTCACCATTTACCTGTCAAAAAGTTTGAGGTTGCTGTTCTCTTTCTGTATATTGGACCTGAACTATGTAGCTGCTTGTGAGTTTTAAGGTTAAATCAAGAATTGTTATTTTCAATGTCTACATTTCAGGCATAAATATAATTGAATTTCAGCTGAATTCTAGAAGTGTTAGTGCTTTATACTTCTGTGCCATAGGGTTCCATCAAAGACCAATTGAAATCGTATGGAGCACTCACAGAGAATGTGACTCGTAAATACACACGGCAGATTTTGGAAGGAGTTCACTATTTGCACAGTAATATGATTGTCCATCGAGATATTAAAGGTAATGATAGTTCTGTGCACACTTCAGTGCCCTTTATTACTGATCCTTTTCCAATCTTATGTGAAGCACTAAAATGCAATTAAGTTTGAAATACCAAAATACTGACTTAAAATCAATTTGATTCCTTTCCATCTTTTAGTCTGGTCACTGTTGTAACCTGGGGAGGGAAAAATAAACAACTTTGGGACTTTCTACCAGAATTCTGGCAATGTTTCTTTAGTCTCCATCTGCAAAACAATCAGGATGATGTCCTTCCTTTACAAGAAGTGACCAGCCTGATCAGACTTAATCTGTTTTACTGCTAGGAAGCCTGGTGAAACATTTACTTTTTGCAGATAGGTACAGGTGACTCGCAAGTGTTGCATAAGTGAGGTGTGAATATGTAGGAAGATGGTGATGTGCAGAATGGGTGTGTTGAACATAATGCTGTTGCAATCCCTAATATTATTACCATTTTTCTGTTGCTTTGTGTATCAACAGTGTTTTGTTCCAAAGCTGGTTGAGATATCACAGTCCATTTGTACATCTTGTGCAGATAACGGTTTTGAATAAATCTGTAACACAGTTTAAGGTTTTGCTTTAAAATAGTATGGAGACATTTTCAGTTGTGTGGAAACTCCTTTCCCGTTTCTTTTAATTTCCCATGTATGGCCCATTCCTAATTTTGTCAGGAGAACTTTACAAAGGGAGTGCGCCTTGCTGGAAAACACCTAGGATGCAAACCAGTGTGTGCAATTCATTATTTTCTGAACTCCAGAACAGAGTAGTAGGAATGAGCAGAGAGTAAATTCTGTGGCTAGAAATCCTAGGTTGATGTTGAATTGTATCACTGAATCCAAACTTAAGTTACTGTTTCTCATGAAGGTGATGCTGTGTTCCTTCCCTTTCAGGAGCAAATATTCTGCGGGATTCAGCAGGCAATGTGAAGCTTGGGGACTTTGGTGCCAGCAAAAGACTGCAGACTATCTGTCTCTCTGGTACGGGAATGAAGTCTGTCACAGGAACTCCCTACTGGATGAGTCCCGAAGTTATTAGTGGAGAAGGGTACGGCAGAAAAGCAGACATCTGGTATGTTAAAAAAACCCTTCTCTACTGAAAAGTGTAATTTCGTTTTCAGCAGAGAGTAGGTGTTTGTTATCTGAAGCTGCAGCGTTTCACCCTGGGATTTAAGCTGGAGAAGGTGACAAATGTGAGCACTGACAGTCATATTTGGACAGTCTTAATACTGAAATTTAGTTTTTCATGTGGCAATTTCTCAGCCCATCAGTTTAAAGATCGTAGGAGAATCCTTTCAACTGACCTTGCATGAAGTTAGGATTACCAAACTGTTTGTTAGTTCTGGAGAGGTACTGACTGAAAACAATACGTGAAGCTTTGAAACATCAGTTCAGTCAATGTCTTGTAATGGAACTTCAACACTGAAATACCTTTTATGCAAGGCAGAAAATAAAATGCTACTCCTCTAAAAGTTGAACACGTAAAAGTGAATTTGCCAGATTTAAAAGGGAGTAACAAAAAATAATTAGTTTTAAAATGCTTTAAAACTAAGAGAGAAAGGTAATTTTCAAACATGAAGGTTAGTGAAACATTGTATATGCCACATTCTGTCATGGCTGCAGACCAGTGGACAGATGACTTTGGGAATAAGGCCCGCTTTGCACTGCAGCTGATCTGTGAATATAAAATAATGAGAAGGCAGCAGCAGACAGGAGTAGTAACACTGTGTGTTTAAAAAGGAACTACTTTATATCCAAGCAATAGCAATACTTTTAACCTCAGGGAAATTAATTTAGGCTACTTCAGATTACATAGTAATTACTCTGATATACATAAATAACAGGTCAACCTCATAGGATCAAGCAGCTGACTTGTTCAAATTTGAAGTATTGGTACCAATGTTATTGTGTGTTTTTTGGTGGAAACTTAAGAAAAAATACTGAAGTTGAACACCTGTTAGTTAGTAAATCCTCATTGTGTAAAGCAATGTACCTCTGTTTAAGCAGAAAACTTTTTGCAAGCATCTTGGAAAACATTTAAACTTTGTAAGAACTGGGAAATTATTTCAGCCTATCCATTTTGCAGTATCATTCACTTGTTATTGGGAAATACTGATCTTTGAGGACTTCTGGAACAAAGTTGCTCTGGCTGTATGTATGCCCTTCTGCCTTCCTAAATTCTTCAAACATTGTTCCTAAACAAAGATTGTTTAGGAACTTAAAATTTTTGTTTGTCAATCTAAGTATATTTTTAGTATCCTTAACTAAAAGAGAAGATACCATGAAGTAGGGCTTTTGTTCTTCAGCTGCCATATTATATTTGCACACTATTCACTGGTGATAACTCATCCATTTGTAATGAGCTGGCAACACGTGTGGCATGCATGGAGCATTCCTGATGCTTTGCATTTCTGGAGCAGGAAAAGGAGCAGGAAAGCTTCCAAGTGCAGTGCTGAGCGTGGCCTTTGTTAGCCTGCTGAGCACTGGATGCTGGCAGTGCCCTACCACAGTTGGTATTGCCTAGATAAATATGTAATTATCCCTTCACTGACGTAGTAGCTTTCAGCCCAGGGAAGTAATAAAGTGGAGACATAGGTAGTGATTTGTGTAACTTTGAGATAAAAGTATAGCAGTACATGCTGGTTTCTTCCCAATTCCTGTTCCATACTGAAGCTATTCTGCAGTGTTAAGAGGACACTGCTTATTTTTGATATTTCAGCCCCTCTCTGCTATTTCTTGTTTTCCTTGAAGGGCATGACTTTATTGTAACCTGCTATTTCATTTCTGCCTCTGTTTCAGGAGTGTAGGTTGCACAGTGGTAGAAATGCTCACTGAGAAGCCCCCGTGGGCAGAGTTTGAAGCCATGGCTGCCATCTTTAAAATTGCCACTCAGCCAACCAACCCCCAGCTCCCTCCTCACGTCTCCGACCACGCTCGGGATTTCTTGAAACGGATTTTTATCGAGGCCAAGCTGCGACCGTTTGCAGATGAACTGCTAAGACACACGTTTGCACACTATCACTAACACCTGCCTCAACTCAGCTTGCATCTACTGCATTTATTTTCTATTTGACTGCACTTTTATTTTTTATTTTTTACAAAGAAAAAGGAGAAAAAAGACAAGAGAGAGAATATTCTCTTGAATCTTTGTTTCACTTAGATTGTAAACAATCTAAATTTTGTATCTAAAATGAGAATCTTCTCTCCCCCCCTCCCACCAGGACTAGAACTTTTTGTTTCTATAATGTACTGATGTGGTTGATGTAGATAAAGCACTTTAGTACATATTTGTTCCTTATTTAAAGAGGAAAAAAAATTACAAATGTTTGGACAGTCAGGAACTGTGTGACTTTTTCTGACACCACTGACTGACTCAGGGTGCAGGGAAAAATAGACATGCAGCTAAAGGACAAGAAGGTTACTTCTATGTGATTCTTATCTATATTGTAGGTACTTGCAACAGAGAGTTCTAAATTCTTACTATATTTTAGCATTTAATCAGTTTCTGGAATTTACAGTTTAAGCAGGAACATGCAGTTCTGAGAGTTAATTAATGAGGCTGGAAGAACTTGGAACTCTTTGTACAGCAGCATGTCGAGTTGGTACTTCTATGTGACCAAAAGAAAACAACAAAAACGAGCTCAAAACTGATGTCCTAGTTAGAGGTTTTGGTGTAGAATAATTGTATTACCTTAACAGGAAAATAATTACAGGTAAACAGATTATGGGCCCAGACTCCTAGAAACTACTATACTGCATGCTAGGCAAGGGTTACCTATTGGATGTAAATAGTTAGGAGAACACCTCCTGCTCTATCTGCCAAAGAGAACCTCTGTTGCATAAGCTTTGAGGGAGACAGTTATCTTACCTGATAAACAATACTGATGTTGAGGGTCAGTTCTCCTCCACAGTCTCATGAATGGCTGCAGGGGAAAGGGAGTGACTAATCCTTGTGCAGTATATGAGTTACTGGATTCAGAATGAGCTATAAGAAATGTATTCGAAGCTGTTGAGAGGCGCTAGGATGGAATGTATGTCAACATCAAGTGCCTGAACAATATAAAATTCTTCTTAGTCTGCACTAAAAAAAATTGGTTTAGTAATGCAGGTCAGTCATCTAGGATGTGTTGAAAATTCCTGAAATAAAGTCAAACATCTCCTAACATCAGGAATGAGTCACTGAGAAAGCTAATACTCCAGTTATATTTTTAATAAGGTTGCACTGATGAATCCTATGAAGAAGGAGGCACAGCACAGTAAATTGTACAAAGAACAGGCCAAAAGTGCAGAGAGAGCCAGCAATTAAATAACATGAGTGTGGTTATTCCAGCCTGATAATCCAGATTGGTGTTTGCCAGATTTCCAGTTGTCATAAAGTGTACATTAATTACTTTTTCTATTTCTGAAAGAGAATAATAAAAGAAGTAAAAATCTGAAATACTGCTTCTCAGTTGAGAAGCCCAGGTGTACTGATCAGGTGTAGTGAATAACTGACTTTTCACAACAGAAAAGTCAGACTCTCGTATTTTTGTAGAAGAACAAAACATAAATAATTTAAAGGGGCATTTGGAAATAAAATATTGGACGACAGAACTGAAATTATGTTTACTGTTTTGGATGATTCATTGCTTGCTTTTGTTGTTTTTTAAAGGCAGAGCAGGCTGGTACTGTGACTCTTGTCTAGTCTGACAAGGCTCTACCTGTTCTGCATCTTTAGAGGACTATCAGGTTTACAGAATGCATGGAGACAAAACAATAAGCTTACCCATTCCCACAGTCACTCACATATGAGATTGCTGAATTTATTCTACTATATTCCGTGTTTTTTACCAGAGTGTAAGCAGGAGTATGGATCTATCCTAATCACTTTACCTGTAGTGGAGTACGAATGACTTTTTTGTGGCCATCTCTCCAGAGACTGAGAGTGGTGACTTCTTCAGCTTATGTGAGTATTTTATCCAATTTATAATTTTCTCAGTCAGGGTACACAACTGTGCCAGGTTTCCTGAGCACAGGAAGAACTAGTCAGATCAGGAAAAGTGTAAAAGGCTGAAAGGAAAGGCAGCTTGTACTGTTTGTTTCTCTAGAAACTAGATAAAAGCTATGAAGCAGCCTTTAAGAGGAATTGGTGTGTACTCTGCTGTAAGGGACCTTTGCTTTATAAGCAAAATATGGTGACAGTAGGGATGGGAAGTTTAATGTAGAACCTAATAGTTTATGTAGGTAATTTTCAAGGTCATGTAATTGCAATGATTGATTTCAGACTAAGAAGGTACCAAAACCAAGGTAAAAAAGTATATAAAAATCAGTAATGGTCAGTGATACCTGAAAAGGTAAGGAAATTTTATATTACCAAAAATATTAAAGGACATTAAAGGGAAAATGTAACCAGGTTTATCTGTAGCATTCATAACATTTAAATATACTATTCTAAAGAGAAACTGCACTCTCTGAAGCTTGAAAATTTTCAGAATCTAGTTTTCTTATAATGTGACTTTTCTGTGAGACAGTGCTGGATCATGTATATTGCAATATCACTTCCTTCTTGTGATTTTTAATTACTGAACAATCAAGTTTGCTGCTTTTGTGCCTTTCTAAAAAAATGGCATTCAGTCATGACAATGGTCAGCATTTTGGAGCCAGGAAAAAAGCAACTTTCAGAATACATTTTTCATCATGTCTTTGGCATGTCAGAAAGCTGCCAGTGTAAAGACTGTGCTTCTTAGATGAAGCTGACATTTTCCAGTTTGAGTGATTCTAGTAAATTTTTAAAATTTAACCAACATTAGGCTTGAGCTAGGTTTTTTTTCACCTCAAGGAGAATTTCTCTACTGACTTAAATAACTTACAGCAGATTAGTTGGTTATTAACACAAATATTTTGAGCTAGAAATAATTATGAAGCTATATCAGGCTTTTACCAAGAGGTTGGCTACTTCTTACCCCTAGTGGAGTAATGTAGTAAAATGAACTGTATACAGGGTTTGTTAAACTCCTACAGGGACTCCTGGGGTGATGGTGAATGACCCCTCATTCTAGATTTTGTGAGGGTGCGTGGAATTTCATGCTTTAAACTCCATTGGAGGAGCACTGCAGAGCCAAGATCCCTGCTCACAACTTCTTGTGTCTCACTTAAAAAGCCACCAGCATTTTAGAATCACAAATTGGTCTTAATTGTTGAATCCAATTATTAAAAAATGCCAGTGAAAGCAATACTGCTGCAGGGTTGGTTTGCTTTTCCGTAAATGCCACGATGAATCTGTACTCTCAAAAAAGAAGGGTTGAAATTCACGGTGAGTATGTGTATTTTCAAAAGTCTTACTTATCTAATGATTTTTAGTATTCTGTCTGTTGCACATGTTAAGTGACAAAAGCGCTACTTCTGTGGTATGGTTTTAATGGTGTAACTAACAGTCCTGTTAGAGTATGACTCAAGGTTTCAGTTGTGTTGTATTAGAGAAAAGTTGTTTATTTTTTATTTGGGTGATAGAAATATCTATGGAAGAACCCAAAAAGCTATGGATCTAATAACTGCATAGTTAAATCTACAGTCTTCTTTTCTTCACAGTTTAAATATAGGCTTGAAAGTTCTGACTTGATTTCCAATTCGATTTGTAGCTAAACAATCCTTTCAGTAAAATAAAATTAAAAGTTTGGGGTTCTTTAGCTAGTGCCTTTTTCTCTGTATGCCTTAATTTTGTTCATGTTAGAACACCATATTGAAATATGTCATACAATTCCATGTCACTAAAGCAGTCTTGGAGAATGGGTTTTTTCAAAGTGCCCAAAGCAGTTTGCCTAACTGCATCGAAAAGTGCTTGAGTTATAATCTTCAGAACTTTAAAGTGACTTTTGGCTTCCTGTGCTAATACACGCTTTCTGTTTGTATTCTGAAGATTGTATACCAATGCACATGCCAAAAAGAGGATTTGTCTGCATGCACAGAAGGAACTGGATTGTCAGGATTTGGCTTCCTGGCTCTGGGTACCAGACTCTGCAGCAGAGTTTTTTACTGACTTTGTTTCAAAGTTGGTACATTTGTAAGCATGGTACTGTATTAAAAGCTGTTTACTTTCAGTGCACAGGAATATGATCTGTCCGAGCAACAGATTTCTTTCCTGTGCCTTTTAAAGGATAATCCTAATCCTGCCGTTGTCTTGACTGAAAGCCTCATAGCACCCATAGGTACAGTGCAGTACAGCAAGCCATTCTTTTGGACAGCATAGAGCAATGTCTAACTGCAGCTTCAGAGACTTGAGCAAATTCATCAGTTCTAGTTATTTATAAACAATTTCTTACTTTTTTAATCTTGAAAGACTGTGTCATGCATATAGAAAAGTATAATGTGTGTGCTTGAATGTAAGTCCCTATGATGTTTCTGGAAAAGCGAAAGTATTGCCGCCAGTGTCATTTCTTCTTGCTGGTAACTTGCTGTCTTGTGGCAATGATAACTCTGCAGTGTAGAATCACATACAATTACCAAAGCTTTTCTATCCCATATACATATAGCCAAAAGTGATGTTTCATGTCACTTACAGATAGTGTATATCCACCAGTAAGCTGTTGCTGATTGAGTAAAGCAGGTACTAGTAAAAAGTGATAGATACTGCCCATATTTCAGACATGTGGGTGTTTATAGTTGCTGTTCTGATATGCAAAATTCATGCTTGTATTAAAATGAAGAGTTTTCTTTTTAAAAGCTCTTTGTAATTTAATCTTACTGTTGTCATTCTAAAATTACTGCATAAGCTCGGTGACTAAAACCTAGTGACTTCTGTAGCTGGGTTTGAACCTTGGGACATTTCAGGAACACCATGAAGATAAAATTGTGACCTGATCTATTTTGTGTGCCATAGTGAGAATATTCCAAAGCTCTAGGAAGCAGCCAGTCCTCTTTATGTGACAGCCAGATGTCACCCACAGTTACCTGGGTGTGGGTGCTGCCTTCAGGAGGAGCCACTAATGTGCACTGAGGGGTCAGACAGGTTTGCTATCAGCCCAGGGTTTCTGAATCAAAACTTGTGATCAGAAACAAAGGAGCTCCTTTCTCATTTGATGTCCCCCACTTGGCCCACACCATTTATTTTTCTTTCTAGCTGGCAAAGCTTAAGTCCTGCATAGGTGGTGGCCCCTGATTGCTCCTGAATAAGGTGTGTGTTTAGATTTAGACCAGGGAGAGCCCATCACTTGAACCCAGGACGCTGCAGCTCCTGGTTTGCTGGTGCAATCCTTGGGTTTCCTCTAGCAATATATATGTGTATGGTGTTGAGGGGTAGATGGGGTGGAGGAAATTATATTTCTCATGTTTCAGAGCAGTCACACCTTGGCTAGGGCTTAGTTTTCAGACATTTATTTTAAAGGGAGAGGACCTGGATTAAACAGCATAAAAATTGTATCTCGTAGTTCAGCCCTTATGTTGAGTCCACAGGTAAGGATTGGAGTTCAGGGTCTTCTGTTGAGAGATAAGGAAAAGAATACTCCACCTCATGAGTGGATAGTCATAGGAAATACATCAGAGCTTTTTTGTGCTTTTTACCCGAAAACTAGATGATCCTTTTCCCCCAGAAGTTTATATAATGTGGATATAAAAACAAGGATTGCATTTCTTTTTTGAACAGCCATTAGATTGTCAGTTCCCTAGTGTTTGTTTCTTGTTAATACTAGTGAAAAAAGGTGGTGTCACCCTAAAATTGGAATGGTTTATTAAAGCATAGTGTCTGTCATCTCAGACCTTGCAGGAGTCGTATAATGGAGTATCACTGTAAATATGTGGAGGAGACTTAGATTAATTGGAACGTAGGCTTTTAGTTTTCATGAAGCTATGAATAAAAATTTGTAAATTTACTCTTGATCTAATGTACATTTTTATGTAGCCATTAAATTCTCTATTTAATCTATCAGTTTCTCACTGTAAATGTTTTTACTCTCAGTTGAATGCTGGGCACAGTTTGTAATGTATGTACACAAAGGTGTTTTTTTCTATCAACGTTGACTTTTTTGCACATTTTTGGAAATATTTAATTTGTACACTGATTTAATACTCTGACCAATTGTCGATGGGTGTATGAGAATCACGTGCGTGTGCAATGTACTACTGTCCGGATGTATGGGGTTTTTTATTACTTTTGAGATGTTGCTACCAGTAACTGCACTGCTGTTGCTGCTTTACATGGAATACCTTGTGTATAAAAGGAAGATAAAAACAATTTAAAAATTAGCTTATGGTTATTATGGTTGAGGAACTCAGGAGTTGGGCATTGCTTGCTAGTTCCATTGTCTAACCTTCCAAACTTAAAAACAACCAACCAACCCCGCCTTGTAATTCTGTGTATGCGTTGAATGTGTGTGTGTATATATCCCAGTAATCTTATTCCACAGTTTCATTTCTACATTTTTATGAACTTGTTTTTTAAGGGTACTATGTTTAGTTAGAATAATTAAATATATAAAAGCTTTGAGAGATGATTTACTAGATAAATATATTTTCAGCTGGCTGATGTTCAAAATATTTTTTTAATTTTTGTTTTTAACCATTCGAAATGTATTTGTATTTCCAAAATCAGACACGAATTGTACTTAGAAATATATTAAAACACTCTGTAGGGACAACAGTGTGATTTCTCTTTTAAGAATTCTGTACTTCAGAACACTGCACAATGTCACTCTCGTACCTCAGTTCCGAGTTGGCTTTTTTGTTATTTACGGTGCGTTTTCCGGAAGTTCAATTTCTTTGATTAATTTTTAATTATTTTTTCTCCTTTCCTGCTGGTGGGGCCTTGGCCCGGGGTGTGGCTGCCTCCCGGATCCGAGGCCCCGCCCCATGCCCGCCCGCGCTTCTCCCCGCGGCGGGGGCGGCCCCGGGAACAGAGAGCCGATGGTGTCTCCGCCCCTCGCCGCGCTGCCCTGCGGAAGTGACGCGCGGGCGGCGCAGCGCGGCGCGCGGCGGCCATGGGCAGGAAGGAGAGGGGTGAGCGGGGCCGGGGAGCTGCGCGGGCCGGGCCGGGGAAGGGGGACCCTGGGGGGGCTCGTCACAGCTCCCGCTCTGCTCCCAGATAAGAAGAAGTCCAAGAAGCGCCATTACGATGACGACGAAGACGATGAGGACGAAGGTGCCGGGAAGGAGCCGCAGGAGGCGGTGCCGTCGGCGGCGGGGAAGCAGGTGGAGGAGAGCGGCACCAAGGTGGACGAGTACGGCGCCAAGGACTACCGGCTGCAGATGCCCCTGAAGGCCGACCACAACTCGCGGCCCCTCTGGGTGGTGCGTGCGCGGGGGGCGGCGCGGCCGCTGTCACCGTGTGCCCGAGGGTGGGACGCGGGGGCCGGGATCGCTGAGGGACACGGACAGAGCCGGGGAGGCGATGTTCTCCCGTGGAGAAGCCGGCACTGCAGGCGAGGAGGCGAAGGCGGGCCGGAGTGTGCGGGTGCAGAGACTCGGGCTCGCCTGGAGCGCGATTTGATGCGGTTCGGGGCGGGTGCGTCCCCTGCAGCGCCTGTGCGGGGACAGCCGGGACGGGAGCCACGGCAATGCCCAGGGAATTGCTCCAGCTGCTGCAGCCTCCAGGCGGGGTCCCCACGGTCGCGGGTGTGCTACGGACCGGGCAGGGCACAGCAGCACCTGGGCCAGACGTCTCGGGGCGAGGGGGGGCTGTAGAATAGCGTGTAGGCTGATGACACGCGAATCTGTCACTGCAGTGTTACAGCAGCAGGGTTTGTATGTTGGAGTGAAACAGCTTCAAGACAGGCTGGCCTCATCTTCTGTAATTGATGCCGTTTGTTTTCTTTGTCCTTTGAAAGGGACGTCAGTAAACTTGCCCAAGGTCTGACCAGGGATCGTCCCCAAGCATCTAGGGAAGAGGTGGTTTCCCAGCCAGTGTCTGCAGGATGCCTGTCACCGAGTGCCGTACAGGCACCTAGTGCTGTGACACCCAAGTGCTGTCTTTCATTCATTCATTCATTCATTCATTCATTCATTCATTCATTCTGCATAAAATGAGCAAGGAGTTTTGTTGTTCCAGGGGAATTAGACTAAAAGCTGGCCTCTATCAAGCAATTTCTTTAGCATTAAAAAAGAAGGAATACCCCAGCATGTAAGTCTAGAAAAACTTTATTAATCTGGGTGTGGTTTATTCATAGTGCCATGGAAGGAACGTGGACAAATCAATGCCTGGACCATTTTCAGAAGACAAAAGTTGCATGTTTATTCTTTTTCTTGTAACTTCATTAAGAGATTCAGTTCAATTAACACTGTTGTGCCTTCAGCATTTGTTTTTATTTCTGTAGGCTCCCGATGGCCATATATTTTTGGAAGCCTTTTCTCCAGTTTACAAATATGCACAGGACTTTCTGGTTGCCATTGCTGAGCCTGTGTGCAGACCCACCCATATTCACGAGTACAAGCTGACTGCTTACTCCCTGTATGCTGCTGTGAGTGTGGGCTTACAGACAAGTGACATCACTGAGTATTTGCAGAAACTCAGCAAGACTGGTGTCCCAGATGGAATAATTCAGTTTATCAAGGTAAGGCTGTTTTACTGGCAAAGGAAATACATTTGTTCCTACCAAGGAATTCCTTTCCTGCTGCCTCTGCCTAATTAATTTATTATTTTTCAATCATTCATCACTTTTAACTGTCTTATTCTTTTGCCATTGTTTCAAGAGAACGTTGGTTTTTTTTCTGTTATTTTGTATATGATGTTGCTGCACACATACTATTTTCATAATATATCCTTTGTGGGACTTACAAAAAGTACATTGAAGTGTCTGTGTAGATAATTTCAGCTAGTATGACTTGTACGTGGGGAAAGATTTCTCAAATTTACTTTGAAGAAAAACTGAGAATGTGGGAAGCAGTCTGTAATAGTGAGGCACTGTAAGACAGCCTGCCTTATCCTACAAATGTGTTCTCACAGTCTTGGAAACAACTTGAAATTAAGTATAAAAAAGTGAGTATCTGTGCCTGATGTCCTGCGTGAGATGATGTGAGCATCTTCTGAAAATACCTTTTCAGATTTGTTCCATGAGCATAACAGCAGCACGAGTAAATGTTTTATAGTAAGGTGCTTCCTCACAAAGATCTAAAGCCATTACAGTGTTTGGTCCTAAACATGGAATCTTTCTTTTGATGTTCCTAATGACTGCTCTCTTTGTAGCTGTGCACCGTGAGCTATGGGAAGGTGAAGCTGGTTCTGAAGCATAACAGGTAAGTGGCTTCTTCCTTAGTTCTTGTGGTAGGAAGCCTTCCAAATGCTCAGCTGTGTTTGAGTGAGTGAGTACTCTCAGGAGCCCTGGAGTCTCACAGTGCCAGCTGAGTGTAACAGCTCTCAGGTATCACTTTTACAGCTTTGGGAAGTACTTAATACATTAGTGGATGAATTGTGTTTGGCTGTCCTGAGCTAGCACTGGTTGTCGTCACATTTTTAAAAGTAGGTTGCAAATTTGATAATTGTAGTTGTTTCTTTATTGCTTGGACTTGCAATATGTCTTTGAGGTTTTCAAATCATTTGGGAAAGATAAGCAAATCCAGTGGCAAGAGGTGGGTGCTTGTGTCTGCATTGAATCTGATCTGTTTTAAAGCTAGATAATAATGCTGGAAGGGGCCTGGAGAAATCAGCACTATTTTAACTGTGATCTCCTACCAGCACCATCATTGAGGAATCTCCAGAATGCACTAGCTTTAATTTTTTAGGTGATTAGTGTTTTGGAAGTTTGAGGTTTTGTCTTTTGGTCTTTTCTGGTGCTGTGGACAGGGCTTGAAAACACCACATCTGGTGTTTTCACAAACTCAGTTCAGTCTCAAAACAATTTACTTTACTTGTGTGACACAAATAAGATGTGTACGTGAGAGGTCTGTGTGGGCATTTCTGCTGGAGTTTGCCACTCATATTAGCTTAGAGAACATTGGAGTAACATGGAGGAGTGACTGCACAGTATGTGATGCTTTTGGTGTGAGGCATCTTCTAAAAGTTTTGGTTGCCATAATGTCTTTATTTTTAAATTAGCACCCCAAGATTAGGTGCTTGAGAGTGCATCTGGGACAGATGCATTTAATGCATTAATCATTTATGCATTTAATAATCTATGGCACTCTTCCTGTGTGTTATTCAGTTGATGAGTTCATAAAAATGTTTTCCTTTATTCTTTAATTTTAGGTATTTTGTGGAAAGTACCCACCCTGATGTCATTCAGCAGCTTCTGCAAGACCATGTAATTAAAGAATGTCGCCTGAGGAATGCTGAAGGTGAAGAGACAGAACTCATTACAGAGACATTCACAAGTAAATCAGCGGTATGTCCAGCCATATTCTAAAATTATTGAAGTGACTGGAGGTAAACTCTTGAGTAGTTTGGAGTTGCTACTATTTGTTTGTTGTATCAGCTTCATTCCGCCAGCAACAAACTCTGCCTCTTTAATGAGCCCAAATCTGTGGAGAAGAGTGGAGCCAGAGTGTGCCTCTAATGAAATCTTTGGTGAAAATTCATGTTCCTCTATTTCAGATTTCCAAATCCAGTGAAGGTGGCCTTGGTCCATCAACTTCACAGGGAACAGATGCTCAGAATAAGCCAGATGTTCCAGCTGACTTATTTGAGTTTTATGAACAGATGGACAAAGATGAGGAGGAGGAGGAAGAAACACAGACAGTGTCTTTTGAAGTCAAGCAAGTATGAATATTGCACAGAGGCACATAAGCATGAGAACTTACTAGGAAGTACTGTGGCGCTTTGTTTGGTAGAGGGCATCACTGGAATTCATTAACATTTCTTTTACCTTCCAAAGTTTAGAGTCTTAGAGGGTAGCAGTCTAGGTGTTGTTCCTTCCCAGCCTGCAGAGTGCAGTGCTCACAGGCCAGGGAGGTTCCTGTCACGTGTGGCTGAGTGCAAGATGAGAATTCAGTGGAGGGCTGCTTTCAGAGAGCTTTTTTTTTCTCTCCTGCTTTTGTTTTGTAATTCGTGGTTGCAGAAGGAATTCTTTCTTGGTGGTTCCAATTTCATTACTTGAGAAGGGGCGCTGGACATTGGAGCACAGTCCTTGCTTGACCTTCAGAGATTTTCTATAAGACTTCTCAAGTTGTTTTTGTACTTGGTGATTCCAATGATGATTTAGTGGGGGAAAAAGGAATTTAGAAAAGGATAACTTAGTAGCTGTTTTGTTTATTTGAGAAAAGCCAATCCAAACCAACAACCTCTTGGTAACTGATTCAGCCTGTCATTGTCTCGGAGTAACTCCCATACAGAGTATGGAGGTTTTCAGGGTAACAGATGTGCAGCTTTGTGTGACACAGAGAACCTTTTCTGTCTGTTACCGAACTCTTTGTTGCAGGACTTCAGGGTGTAGTTTAGTCATTGCTGGGTAAGCAGCAATCTGAGCTGAATGTGTCATGTTCTTCCATCTGCCTAAAGAGTCCTCTCTAATATTAACTGTCATTCAAAATGCTCAGGGGTGTGGGACAATCACAGGACAAGTTTCCAGAATAAACCTTAGCTCTTGCAGATTTCATAAGTGTAAAAAAATAACAGTAACTTCACTTGGTACTGTGTAACCTAGTTGCTTTTAAGGAAAAAGAAATTAATTCAGATGTGGAGAATTTATCAACTGAAGCTTTGTTTCCTGTTCAGGAGATGATTGAAGAACTTCAGAAGCGTTGTATCCATTTGGAGTATCCCTTGCTGGCAGAATATGATTTCAGAAATGATTCTGTGAATCCTGATATCAATATAGATCTGAAACCTACTGCAGTCCTCAGGCCCTATCAAGAGAAAAGCTTAAGGAAAATGTTTGGGAATGGACGAGCTAGGTCTGGTGTTATTGTCTTGCCATGTGGTAAGTTTCTGTGTTGGTAGTTAGACAATTTGTTCTTTATTTGCCTGTAGTAAAGAGAATTCCAAAGATGACAGCTGCCTGGATTTCAGACAGCAGCAGGGACTGTTCTGGTCCCAGTGTGCAGAGTCCTGGTGGTTTTTATTGAGCTGGTGTGGCTGTGCTGAGGGAGAGCTGGGTCACAGAACTGCCAGTGTCCTGGCAGGGGCTGGGGAGCAGCTATGGTACCTTCACATTGCCAGTCGTGCTTCCACTGTGCCCTCTGCCCTCTCTGCTCATCTTCCCATGAAATATAAAGCTGTTGGCATTGGAATTTGTTCCTTGGTGGGGAATAGGGAAACTGAAGGGAGGTGGGAGTACAAAGGTGGTATAAAGGGGCATCCAAGGAAGAAAAAAGCCTGTGTGCACAAGTGCTGGGCAGGGGAGATTGAGGAAATGAGAAACATGCTGACTGAGACAGCCTACAGAAAACAAAGGGAAAAAGGAGCAAACGAGACTGTGTGCCAGTGCCCTCAGTATTGGGGGAGGAGGAGGCAGCACATGGGACATGTGACAAGGGCCTTGAGATTGTGTAAGGGATGCTGGGAGAAGTGTGAAGGTTGGGAACATTTAAGGACTTGCTTTATGGGGGAATGTGATAACTGGCAGAGACAGTGGAATAGAGCACCCCTAGGGAAGCTTTCTGTAGCCACCTGTAATTTAACATTCTTTTGAAATTAAAAAGCATTAAAATGATTGCTTCTAATTGTCAAAGCCTTTGTTTACAGTTATTTTTTTGAGGAAATACAGTTGTGTCCTGTAGACAATCCAGCTGTATTTTTAAGAAGCGAATACTTGATCTCTTCAAGAGTAGTGTAACAAAGAAACAATTAAGAAATTTGCCTTTGCATGATTTCATATCCTCTCACGGTTTTCCTTTGCACTTTTCTTTTGTTTTCCTCCTACTCCAGTGGTGTCTGAGAGATGACTAATGTGTCACTCCTCCTGCCCTGCAGGTGCTGGCAAGTCTCTGGTGGGAGTGACGGCTGCGTGCACTGTGCGCAAGCGGTGCCTGGTGCTCGGGAACTCCGCCGTGTCTGTGGAGCAGTGGAAGGCCCAGTTCAAGATGTGGTCCACCATCGACGACAGCCAGATCTGTCGCTTCACGTCTGATGCCAAAGACAAGCCCATTGGCTGTTCTGTTGCCATCAGCACATACTCCATGTTGGGGCACACGACAAAAAGGTCTTGGGAAGCAGAACGAGTAATGGAGTGGCTTAAAAGTCAAGAGTGGGGCCTTATGATACTGGATGAAGTCCATACCATCCCTGGTAAGGAAGAGGTGTGCAAATCTTCCGTGTTGCACACATTGTTAATGTCCTTCTGTTCTTGTAGAAGTGATTTTTTTTTTTTTTGCTGTTCTTCTCATTATTGATGTAGTGAGTAAACCCATGGCTCAGGATTTTGAGACAAGTAAACTGTCTTGTTCTATTTTTCTTTCTTTTTTCCCCATGATACTACATAGTTTAGCTGACCACTAGTTTTCTGAAACCCTTCAAATTGGACGCTGTGTTTTTTGTAGTACTAGTAGTAGTGTAAAGTACAAGTTCCTCCTTGTAGGCTAATAAAGTGCTCTTAAAATACCTGAATTACATTTGATAAATTTGCTGTAGACATATTTGAACAGGAGAGGAATTAATCTGCCTTCTCTTATATGCAGTGGCACTGCAGGCCAGCTTTTAGTATCTATGAATAACCATAGTGATTAACATCCAGAAATAACTGTTGTCTTTGAAATTGCCATGTAATTGAGATCTGTACTACTAGAAAGCAATAATGTACTATTGAAGTGTCTGTGGAATAATCCTGGCTAGAAAAAACCATCCAAGATTGTGTTAACTGTTCTTCCTTACTCTCATTTGAATATATTTTGGTGTCTACAGAAGTAATGGATTTCAGAAGTAGACCTTGGTGATTAATTACCATTTTATCAAAGTTAGTGCTGGCACTGCTCTGTCACTTTTGTTCTTGCTTGGTTTCATAGAAATGAAGGGAAAGCAGCTCCTCTGATCTCTAGCAATACTAAAGATGACTAATTCTGCCATATCCTACAAGTCCTGAATGTGGCAGTGAGCTAAGGGTCCTTGTGTCATAGCATAGTTCTTGCTAGGAATTGAGACCCAGAGACCCAAAACAAGCCAGGTAACCTCTGAATATATGAATTTTCTCTTGGGGAATGGGATGTAATAAAGATACCAGAAGGTTTACTTGGATTTTCAGAGTACACTTGATAATGCAAAGTAAGGCTGCAATCACGGTGAAGTTTTGCTGTAACACAGATTTGTTAGGAGTGTGTGTGCAATGGGGTATGATTTCCCAATGCTGTGCTTGCCTTATGTTCAGGAGTTGATGAAAATGTCTTTCAAAGTTGCAGTATTTATCTTCTAAAACCATTCAGGAAAGTTAACAAAAAATTTGTCTTGGATTTCTTAGCAAAAATGTTCAGACGTGTGCTCACTATTGTACAAGCTCACTGTAAACTGGGGCTGACTGCTACCCTGGTCAGAGAAGATGATAAAATTGTTGACCTGAACTTCCTGATCGGACCAAAGCTCTATGAAGCCAACTGGATGGAGCTGCAGAACAGTGGCTACATTGCTAAAGTCCAGTGTGCTGAGGTGATGCTCTGCTTTTTGGTACTATTAGTGTTCATATAGTATGCTTATAAAGTTGAGAAAAATTCTTGCAGCTCTTATAACAAAGAAGGATAGTAGAAATTTTAAAACATAAGAAAACACCTGCTTATTTCAAGCCTGAACATATGAGAGTGAAACTTGAAAACGTAGGACTGGATCTCACCATTCTTGTCAGTATAAAGGTGTGACCTCTGTTCTTTCCAGCACACTGATGAGAGGTAAATCTGTTATCAAAAGAAGTGAAAATCTTTCACACAGGCACATTAGAATGTCAGTCTTTCTGGAAAGCCTAATTCAATGTATTGTCTCTGATAATTGGTTTTTTTCTCCCTTGTTTGTGGAGATTTTCTGTCTTTGCTAGTTTGGGTGTGGGGTTTTTTGGGGGGTTTTTTTGGTGGGGTTTTTTGTTTGTTTGTTTGTTTTTTGGGGTTTTTTTATCTTTTTTTGTTGTTATGGTTGTGGTGGTTTATTTTAAGCCTGTCTTGATAATTTCATGCAATTCTCCCTAGCTCTGGTACTGGAATAAAAGATGCAGATGCAGGTCAGCTGTTCTCCTTTTCAACACTGGGCAGTAGGAGGAAAAAAACCCACTGTTTTGAATTCATAGAATGCAAGTGAAAGGCAGCTGGAAAATAACTGTTGAAGGGCGAGTAACCAGTCCTCAAATTCAGATTTACATTTAGACATTTTGGTTAGTTCTGCTGTGCAAGCAAAATTCTCAGTCCCTGAACTGCCCTTTAGTCATTGAAAAATGAAGCATGGGCTATCTTTTGTTCTGAATGATGGGAAGATTCTGCAAGTTTATATTCCTTAGGCCAATGTTTTGAACTAACATTCAATGGCTCTACCAAAAGCAAAGAATAAGAAAGTCCAATGTTGAGTCCAGTATGTGCACAACTGCTTTGCATATCTGTTTGGATTTCCTTTAGGAGTAGAATTGTTGATCAACTTGGTTTATTTCCCTCAGCCAGGAAAGGTGTCTGGCACACTTTTTAAGTGCAGTTCTTCCCAGGTGGCCAGAGAGGGTAGTGCTGATGTCTCATAGGGCAGGTCATGGTTATTGCAGGTTTTGCTCTTTCACTTCTCTAAAAGAGAATGAGCAGCTAAGTTTAAAAAGTTACACGAAGTTCAAAAAAAGACAACAAACCTGTTCCTTACCTGTTCTTTCACAGTTTTGTAATTTACAAATAATCCCTTTCTGAGCTGCCATACTAAGTCTTTGGATTGGAATGCCCGTCTTGCAAAATGTAAAAGTGAAAATATCATTGGGGTGAGAAGCAGATCTTAACCCATTTCCTAATCCAGAAGAAAGTGCAAATACAAAATATATGTGTTTGCCATGTAGTCAGAGGCATTGAGCAATAGATGAAATTTTTTACTGCAGTCAAATATTCAGTATTTGTATCTCATTGTCACTTTGATGTAATTGTCTTCTGGTTCAAGAGTTTTAAGTCTTACATGTAGACAGCACACAATAACAAGAGAGCCTATTTAGTGCATGAATTTATTTTTAATGTAGTCAAAGGATAATAAAAGCATCATCTGGCATTTAACTCACTGGAAAAATATTTTGAAACAAAAAATTAGGTCTTATCAGTACACAACAATTCCCGGTGTTTAAATAAACTCCTGTAAATTGTCATTAACTTCCTTAGCTGAATGGTGGTTATGAAAGAGGCATTTCTCTGCCATAGTTTAATTTCTGTTGTGCAGTGGATATGAGGGAATAACCCATTTACAGCAGAGTGAATGTTTCCTAAATTATATGCCCTATGGATAATGTCAGATGTTATCAATAGTGTCATTTCATAGGCTTAAACTTCATAATTTCTTCTTCATGCTACAGTAGAAAAAAAAAGCCTAGACTTACTGAAGTACTGTGGTTGCTATTTACATAATAGAAGAATTGCTTAAGTATCCTGGGGTGATGTTATTGTGTATTGAAAACTTCTAATCAATCCTAGTGTTTTGGAAGTTCTAGTCTCAATCGCTGTTAAAATAAAGGTCACTCCTTTGAGGAAAGATGGGTGAATTTGTTCTGCAATGAAGGAAAATGTGTCTCAGCTTTCAGAATATGGGTGAAAATCAGGCTGTATAGGAAAAAAGTCTTTGACTGCTGTGAAAGGAAGACTACACAGACAGTTCATTCCCTTAATTACTTTCTTGTAAGAAGTAGTAGCATTCAGTAAATTATTTAAGTGTGATCATAAAGTAACTATCTTTCAGTCTCGTTCCAGTCCCATTGCCTATTTCTGCCATGGATCTCAATGCCAAAGCATTTTGTAAAAACAGATTTTAGTGGTGCAGGAGACTTCACTGACTGGTAGCTTTCATTTTGGTACGAAAATGACTGTGTTAAAATCTGTGGTCTGCACTATACAGAAAATCCTATTGCATTACTATCCCCCAATATCTTTTCAACTCCCACAGGGATTAAATAAGTAAATAACAGAGTGCTACTTTGTTTGTGTGTGTGTTTTCTAATTGTAGGTCTGGTGCCCGATGTCACCTGAATTTTACAGAGAATATGTAGCTATTAAAACAAAGAAAAGGATACTGCTCTACACCATGAACCCAAATAAATTCAGAGCCTGTCAGTTCCTGATTAAGTTTCATGAGCGACGGAATGACAAAATCATCGTCTTTGCTGACAATGTGTTTGCACTGAAGGAATATGCAGTCAGACTTGGGAAGTAAGTGTTCACAACCAATGATGGCAGTGTTGTTTTCCTCATTCCATGGCAATTTCCATGCAATCTCACAGCTTTCAGTAGTCTTCAGTATTTTTTGTAATGCTGTAACTCCAGTTCTCCTGCATAAAAAGCTCAGGAGGGTATTTTTGGATGGACCTTACTGGCATTGCAACATAATTTCAGTGTTTGAAAAGAGTCTCTGTTTAGCATTTGTTTAAAAAAAGTTTACATCCAGGATTTTGTGAAAGATTTAGTATTTTTATTTTATTTTAATCAGTTAAACCCAGTGGAAAAATAAGAGGCTCCTAGAAATATCACTAGAACAGTGTCTTTAATGCATAGTAGCTTCCCGTGTCTCTCTGAGACAAAGATTCTCAAATATATACTCTCTGGATCTTTCAAGATGTTCTGAGACCCAGGGCCTTCCTTTTCAGGTTCTCAAAAGGTCTTACCCTTGTCTAAAATAACTAAGACAGGCTTTTTTGGGATCTGTGCTGTACTAGTGCACTACCTAGAACTGCAGTAATTGTTTAATTAACTAAAGGACATTTCTCCCTAGAGTTCCTTGGTTACCTTAAATGACTGTAACATGAGTGCAGTTACGGGAGGTTGTGCAAACAGGGTTTAATGAGGGGTCAGCATCAGTCTGTTGGTAGGATTTGGGGAGGGAGAGTGTGTCAGGATCGGGCACAGAGCGATTATTGGGAAACAGAGGCATGTAAGCTGGCCTCATCCTTTCTTTGACAAGCTCAAATAATACCTTGCTTGCTGGAAGTTGTGGGACATTTTGATGGTGAGTGATTTCATGTCTAAGAATTTCAGCAGTACTCCTTAGCAAAACCACAAACAAGCCCTACACTTTCCAAAATTCATGATCAGTTCTGACTGCAGTTTAAGGGGCCATATTGTGCTGGCATGCTGTGACATCAAATAGCTAGCAGAGCTAATGGTGCTGGATGAATTCCAACACCCGTGGTCTCTTTCATCATTTTTTTAATCTGTCTGGACAGAGATTAGCTGTAATGATGCCTCTGGAATGTCTCTAGCAGTGTTCAGTGCACCACAGACAAAGGCTTTAGCACAGGCGATGCTGGGAGGTGGGGATGCTATGGAGCACAGCAGTTTTAAGTGGGGTAGATGCTGTGGAAGTGTGGCAGGAAAACCAGCTGAAGAAGTAGTAGGTGGCCCCTTTTTATATTCTGGAGTGAATTCTGTGTTTCTCACAGAGCATTTATGGAGCTCCAGGTTATCTAGCTATCACTCTTAGAAAGAGGAGGCTTGCAGTGCTGGACAAAGGTGAGGGAGCCTTTGTTTTAACCAGAGAGTTTTGTATCAGTTTGCTGTGAGCAGGCTCAACCAAAGGAAACTGTTAGTTTGTGCAGGGCAGGAATTCCATGTGTGGAGGAGAGAGCAGCCCTGTGGGTACAGCAGGAGTGCTGTGGCTGTGTGCCCAGCAGGAGCACAGGAGCACTGCCCTTCCGTTGGGGAAGAGGTGGCCGGTCCAGCTGCCTCTGCTGGCTCCTCCCTTAACCCCTTGGTAGTGGGGAACCATCATTGGAAGACCATGCACATGACAGGAATTACTTTCACTGCAGTTTTTGGGGCCAGAGAATCCATTTGTTTGGCCAGCTTTCCCCTCTGTCATGAGTCTGTCATCCAGTATAGCATAGCTCATGTACTGACTGGCTTTACTGGTGTTAGGAATATGTTTAAATCACTGTTTCTGAAGGACTATGCCTCTGTGGTTTTGTCAGTTATGTCAGTTAATGGGAGAGGAATCTATCTTTGCAAATCCCTCAAATGTCTTTTTGCAGTGAGGAAAATGAGTCATTAAAAAAAGAATCCATTTAGCACTTAATGTTCTAGATTCAGAAAAATACTCAGGAATGCCAATGAATCACTGTCCAGTAGGATCTGGGCAAGTTAGAATGAAGGATTGATAGCCAGGAGTTCAGGATTATTCTGTTCTTAATACAAAATGTATTTCAATGCCTTCTTGGTGGTCTTAAGAAAAGGAAGGCTCAAAAATGCTTTAGTTTCAGTTTAAATCTGCCATTTAACTTCACAATTTAAATGCTACATGAAATTTAAATAAGACTTAAAATATTATTGAATGCTACTATTTGAATAATGAAGGGTTTGGTTCAGAGTTTACTCATTTGCCACTTTCATTTTTTAATAGCTTTTCATTTTTTTTCATAGCTTTTTTTTTTAATAAGTCTGCTTAAACACACTAAATAGAAGATTAGATCAGAGATGACTAGGATTGTTTGGTAAAAAACCCTAGAATAGTTTGTAGTAAAGAAAGCAAGAGGAGCCAGTGCACAGGGATTAGTTGATAAGAATAGAAAACCTTAGTCCTATGCACTGCTACATTTATGTTCAGCTACCACTCACGTATGTGCAATACTAAATGGAAAATTTGATCATGGTTCCTTGTTTTAGAAATCATTTATGGAAATGTGAACAAAACAGTAATTGGAAAACTTAACTCCTATTTTTTGGATATGCTTGGTAATTTCCAGCATTTGGAAAAGTAGTGCAACAGATGACAAAGCAGTGGCAGTGCCATCCTGCATGCAGCTCACTGTTTTTATGTGGGCTTTGCTCTTTTTAGCTCTTCGGTTTTTTAACTCGGCTTAGGCAGAAATTAAACAGAGAAAATTCATAGCAGTCCAAGTTACTCACGAAGTCTGTGGGTGACTGAGAGTTTGTGTGAGCTGTCGGGATTGAGACATTAAATGTTCCATGTAATTCATTGTCAAACATTAGGTAAAATGTCACTGTGAGCTGCTCATTAAATGTTTGAGGCCTTTTTCTCATTTCAGTAGGCCCAGAAGGTATTATAAAGGGCAAGAAGTTAGCTTTAAAAGCAAAAATAATTTTCCCAGAACAACACCCAGCAGCCCGTTTGTGACACCCAGCATGTCCTGGATGGAGGAGTCTGTATTTTCAAGTGTTTAAATAGGAAGCAAAGGTTGCAGCTGTAAATGTGCTAACTCAGTACATTTGAGGAAAAAAAATCTCTTTAACAGCTGCCTTCAGTCTTTCATGTAGGCTTAGCAAATGTATTCAGTCTGTTGATGTACAGCTTCATTGGTGCACGTAATTGCAAAACATTTGTAACTGTCAGAATTGCTTTCTGGCTGACTGGGTTGCTGCAGAGGTTTCACAAACCCCTGGGCAGCTGCCATGAGGAGCCAAACAAGCTAAAAGTAAGCTGAAATCTGTACCAAAATCTGGTTTGTTTTCATATCTGCTTGAATGTGGCCTGCACTCTCTGCCACAGTACCTCATAAGAAATGAGTGAGAAATCTTGAATTTATTTCATTTGTTTATGTCGTGTTCTTTTCAGACCCTATATCTATGGTCCTACTGCACAAGGGGAAAGAATGCAAATTCTGCAAAACTTCAAGCACAATCCAAAAATCAACACTATTTTCATTTCCAAGGTGAGGGAGTATATTCACTGTGTCCTTGTGCCTGTCTTTGGAGTGAACTTTTAAGAGTCAGCTGCACATGCATGGTGTGTGCATTTGACATCTTCATATCACAGCTGACAAGGAAAGCTGTGCTTTGTATTTAGTGTTGGCTGGGGAAATGTGGAAATAAGAGACTGCTCAGAGGGTGCTGCTCTGTTGCAGGTAGGGGACACGTCCTTCGATCTGCCGGAAGCCAATGTTCTCATTCAGATTTCATCCCATGGTGGGTCACGAAGGCAGGAGGCTCAAAGACTGGGACGAGTGCTGAGAGCCAAAAAAGGTAAAGGAGGTGGTGGTTGGGCTCTGGGCCTTGGATCCTAGAGCAGGAGAAACTGGATGTTCATGAGGCTTCTTTATACTGTCCTTGCATTGTGTTTTAGTCAAAGAGAATATACCAGTGAATGAAAATGAAATCTGGGTCAGTAAACTTAGTAATGAGAAAACTTCTAAAGGACAGAAAAAAGCTGAAAGAAAACTGACTTTCTGTTCTTTGGCAATTCTCTCACTTTTTCATTCCTTGATATTTTCTTCAACATGAAATTGTTTGTGAAGAATCATAGCATTATTCTAAGAAGCAAGCCTCTAGAAGTCACATTTTTGATACTGTAGATTACTTGCTTTTAAAAATTGGATTTGGTTTTTGACTAGTGTGCTTTTGTAAAACATGGGCTAAGGAATTTTTTTTGTTTAGAACAATATTCGAACTCTGCACGCACTTACTTTATGTGCAGTTTGTGCTTGTTACAGGTAAGGCTTTGTTTGAAAATGCAAACAAAACCCACATTAGTGAATTGACAAAGTCCTTGTGAAACCTTGGGTTTTAAAAGAGAATCCTATTACCAGGGCAACAGACCTTAAGGATTGTAAGTGTAAAAAAAGAATTTATGCACAGCCTGGTAAATGCTGATCTTCAGATAGTGCTGTGAATTCTTAGCTAAGTATCTTTGTTTCACTTTTTAAATTCAAAAACACTGCAAATTCTAGTTCACATGGATAAAGCTTTTCCTTTGTCTTTTTCTGTTGAACTTTTTTGACATGCACTGCAGTTCTTGCTCTTGACTGTTCACTTCTTCTTGACATAGACAAAAACGATTTTTCACCTTGCCTACCAGAACAAAGCAGCATATTCTTTGTAGGGCACCTGTGTGATTGTGTTAGTCTACATTTCCTTTTCTGTTTTTGTCTTTTCACCTATCCTCAAGTTATTACGAACAAAAATAGGAGTTTCCATGCTGTGTCAATCAGCTTATGCAAGGTCTGGGTGCATGTAAACAATGCAAGTAGTTTTTATGGGGACAAGTTACTTAAGTACCTGTTTTCAGTATTTATTCCTTGGTTGTTCTTTGTTGCAGTGTTCCAAATGAAACTGATCACTGAGTGCTTTTGTCTCCTAGGCATGGTTGCAGAGGAGTACAATGCCTTTTTTTATTCCCTTGTATCCCAAGACACTCAGGAAATGGCATATTCAACAAAACGGCAACGGTTTCTTGTAGATCAAGGTTATAGCTTCAAGGTAACTTGTCCCTTCTGTTTATTATGCTTCAGGCCTAAGAATGTAATTTTCATATTGTTTAATGTTAGTGTTCGGTCCAGTACTTGAGAATTCCAGTTCTGGAATGCATTAATGAAGGTTTTTCTTGCAAGCAAGAACTGCTCCGGTATTGTTTTATCATCTATATTGTTGTGAGGGCAGATACAAGTAGCTTTGTACAGCTTCTGGAAAGGCAAGTGTTGTAACTTCAAACTAGGCACCCTGCAGAGTGCAGTGCCTGTTCCTTCCTGGTTGGTTTATTTTGTGCTGTGTCTGTCTGTGCAGGCCTCCCGTTATACAGCATCACACTGGCACTGCATAACGCAGTGTTGGGTGTTGTCGGAGTGGGCAGCAGCAATTTAGACATCTTGAAAACTTAGGAAGTGACAATTTCCGGAAAGCTCCAGTCTCAGACCAGTATTTCACTATGTTATCTTCTTCCAAACATAACCAAAGCTTCTCAATATTAGAGATTTCATGGTGTATCTCATTTATTTTTCTTTCAATGCATGGATTTCTCTGTATGTTCATCTGTTAGGCTGTAAAGGCAGCTGAGTATAATGACAGCTCTTGGGTTTAGGTAAATTATTCCTTTGAAAAACTGGAGCTTACTGTTCTGATTAGAAGCATTCCCAATGAGAAGCAGTGCTGAGGAGAATGAAATACAAGGCTCTCACATCTGGCTGTTCAAGAGCTTGTCTACATCAGGCATCAGTAACAGGGCATCACCCTGAACTGCTGGGCTGGAACAAATCACTGTTTTGGAAAGAGCAGCCCATTAAAGAGCTCTTTAGAAACAGTCATGGTCTTTATAGGTGAAAAAATTGTTTCCCTTTGTAGTGAATGTGTTTCAACAAAGTTGTAGATCAGTACTAAGCTGCAGCTAATTACAGTAAATGCATCTGTGTGGCGATAGCCAGGAAGATTAGAGCAATTCTTTACTTATATTTGAATGCCCTAGCTTCTAGAACTAAGAAAGAGGTTAAAATAGAGGGATTTCATTTTGCAAGGAAGGAACTCTTAGTCCTAGGAGCTTTGGTGTAATATGGGACAAAAGCAGTGCAAGTGGCCAACTGAGTATCTGGAGCAGCATTTTTGCTGACCAGTACTGGAATGTTCTTTATTTGCAGATTAGAAACAAAACATTAGAATATCTATTTTCTTATGTTTGCCAAACTTAGTCATAGCTGGCATCAAAGAATAATAAGGCTGAAAGAAACTTCCAAAAAAACATCTATTGTGTTTCTTCATTCCAAGCAAGGATGAACTGTGTGTGTGCCATTCCCAGTAGATGTCTGCCTTCTTAGTATTCCAAATATGGAGACTCTACCTCTTCTTTAGGTAATCATTTCAGTACTAATGTCCTGTCTTTCAGAATTTGTGTTCCTAAATAACTAAAGATTCATTACTAGTTTAAAAGGGTAACAGATTTCACTTTTTGTTTAGGACTGACTTACTTCTCGCCATCTCTCAACAGCTTCATTCTCTGCCTTTCCCCAAAAAGAAAACTGGAGTAATGTTTTTCCTAAATCCACACACCTTGTCTTTGTTTCTTAAATATCAGCCTTGCTCCAATTTACTGCTGGGAGTGTACTGCTAGTTGGTTTTTTTATTTGGTTAGCTAACCAGTTGCCTTTGCTACTGTATTGTATTTTTATTTAGAGACCAAATGTAGGATATACTAAATTTTAAACCAGTAGCAGAAGAACTCTGTATATTAAAGAATTTGGGGTAACTTTTAAACAGAGCATCAGTTGGACAGCTTAAAAGATGATGCAGTGGGAATTCTTTCCATTCCATGAATCATGCTAGCACTGTTTTGCAACTGGAGCTGGAAACTGGCAAATGCAATTTGATATGGATTTTTGTGACTCCTTTTTCTTTATTTTTGAGATGACCATAGCTTATATCCTCCTAAATAAACAAAAGGAGTACCATAACGTTTCTTTAGCCATGTAGGACTGATTCCGTCCATGAATGGATTCTTCAGGCTGGGACATTTTCTCAGGAAAACATCCTTTTTCAAACTAGAAATTCCCACAAATAACAGCCCACAGCACAGATTATTCATTCCAGTGTTTTCCTACCCCATTTTTAAAAAATAGTACTTGGCAGCTAATATGGATTTCTTTTACTTTAAACTTTATTTACAGAGTTTTTGTGATCTAGTCCAACGCAGACTGCTGAGGTAATTAGTTTCTAATTTTATTTACTCAAGAAGTAAGCAGAAAAGATGAGGAGGGAAAACACTACATAATCAATGGCTGAATTAGAGTGCCTTTCTCAAAACCTTGTCAAGTTGGGAACAGTGGGAAAACTGATTGTTATGTATAAACATATGCTTACAAAAAGCACTTAACTACAGAGAAAATTCTTGTGAAATTTTCAAAATACCTCTGGTTAAGAAAGTAAGCTGCCTTTTGTAAAGCTTTATAACAGAAGCTTGAAATCTTTTCAGTTCTTCAGAAGTGGAGGTTTGTCAGCTGATGGAGCCCATGGCACTTCATTGCCAGTAGGTCACATGTGCCCTGCACCCACAGTTGCCAGATAAGTTACTGAGAATTCCAAGGAGAGCAAACCTAACTGAAATTGCCCAGTGTTTAAATACTCAAAGGCTGGAAGAGTGCTTTTGCTCTGTGGCTGATGCTCTGTTGCAGGTTGCTGCAGTGTCTCACAACAGCTGTACATCTCAATTTGTTAGGGTTTTTCCCCCCATTGTCTTGAATGCTTCTTGCTAAAATTCTAAATCTCTGCAGAGCTAGTGGATTATTTCTGTTAAATATAAAATACTGATTCTTAAACTAGACAAATCTGCAGCCTACAGCATGGCACTAACCTTACAGTAAGTTGAATACATATCTGAGTTATATGTGCTTTGGCCAGGTTCTTGGTCAAGCTGGTATAAACAGCGTTTAGCTGACATGCTCTGCCCAGAGCTTTTCCTTCTTCTTTTGCTTTCCCCCGCCCCGCCAAAGATTTGTCTTTTGCATTTCTAGCTAGAATATAACAACAGAGGCGTGTGTATGCGTATGTACATCACTTAGCAAGATTTTATATGTATCTCTGCTATCTGTAGTGTGAGGTTGTTCCAACCATTAATAAAAGTTGAAGGCAGTTCCAAAAGGATATGGAATCAGAAATACTTTTCTTGGTTTTGAATAGCTAACTGTGAGGAGGAAGAGCTCTCACCTTGTAGTGCGCTCTGTTTCTTAGGTAATCACAAAGCTGGCAGGCATGGAAGAAGAAGAACTTTCATTTTCAACCAAAGAAGAACAGCAGCAGCTTCTCCAGAAAGTACTGCAAGCATCTGACCTGGATGCTGAGGAGGAAGTAGTTGCTGGAGAATATGGTTCCAAGTCAGCTCAGGTAATGAAGAATTCTTTGAAAAGGATGGTCACAGGAGGGATAGAACTGGGCCATTTTATTTCCGTCCAATTCTAAATGTGATGTCATTGATGGCCTGGTATCTTTGTGAAACGTTAGAGAACAGATTTATTTTTTTAATCTTCATTAGCCTTTAGCTATTGGAATAATTCATTTGTTGGGCACTCAAAAGAAACATGGAAGACATGGAATTCATATCCTTCTCCATCATATTTGAAGGAGAAGGTAACAGATCTATTGTTAGAGATTTTGAAGTAAATCTTCTAAGTTACATGCAATGAAAATGTTTTAAAACCTCTGATCGCGCGCTAAGCACGTGCCTCTGCTCCTTGTCCTTGCAGGTGTCCCGTCGTACAGGCACCATGAGCTCCATGTCTGGAGCAGACGACACTGTTTACATGGAATACCACTCCTCACGGAGCAAGGCGTCTGCAAACAAACACATCCACCCCCTGTTCAAACGCTTCCGCAAGTGACACCCTTCACATGGGCGTCCTGTTGAAACTGCGGATCCATGTACTTGTTCCTGTACCTGAAAAGATGGAGTTGAAATTTATGACAGGTCCTTTAAAAGACTCTTTTATATGTATCTGTATAGCCACGTATTTACTTACCAATGTATGTGCTCTCATAGGTGAATGGGAAAGCAAAGAAGGAACTAAATCTTGCCATGAAAATATTTTTAGAAACTTTAAGATACAAATATGTCACAGCACATAGTTTTTTGTGTGGCACTGTGCTCCTTGTCTTGCGCCCTCATTTCCTCATGGCCAGATGGCAGAAGTATATGGGCCACTTCGTTCAAGAGAAGTACTTGTATGGTTTTCAGGGTAATTAATAGATTTTATTTTATTATCAGCTGAAGATCCTTTTTCAGAAGAGTCCTGAAAAAGTTTTGTAAATGAAGTTTGTACTGATGTAATATAATTTATCTGATTCTTATGTCTGCTCAACAATGTACTGTTTTTCAAAATGCTTAAATAAAATCATTCAGTGAGCTGAACAAATCCTGAGAGGAGCACTTTACATTATATTTTTAAACGGAGAACTAATTTATACTTGTGACTTTACCTATATTAAAATTCTAACAAATTGGTCAGAAATACTTTAGTTTGACGACAAGAACGAAGAGGGGCTCTGTCTCCAAAGGAAACTCAAGGAAAGCATTAGTAGTAAATAGAAATGAATTCTGTGTTAATTTTCCTAGTTTTTCTTGCTACTGTTGAGAAGTTGCTCAAATAAAAGCTGTTTCTCTTGTTATTTATATTCTATTTATTAACCATGCAATAAAACCTTCGTAACTGCTAAACAGTGCACTGTCACCACACAAGTTATTATTGAATCAAAAAGCATTTTGACTTCTCACAAGGCGAGTTGGAAGAATGTGTGAAAGATTTCTGAGTTTGTTTTTTTTAGTGAAGACTGCATTATAATTCTAGAAAACGATAGGAGAAATGGTGGTGGTTTGTGGCAGAAGAATGCTTTTGAAGTAACATCTGCTTAATAATGTAACACACTACTTGGTGTTGTATTAAGAGGTGTTGTTTTGCTGGTTGTTTGCAGAGCTTTAGGAACCACCTCTGTTGGTTGAAAACAGGTTGGTATAAAGGTTTACCATACTGAAAGGAGCATGCATTGTAAGCTATTCTGAAGCAAATGTGCTTGAGAAGAATACTGAATTCTGTTTCATATTAGCATGAATTCACAAATTAAGAATGTAGAAATATTGGAAGCATTTAATAATTGAGAACAGATGATGCTTGGTTTTGGTCTCTGTGTCAGAATCAGGTAATTTTTAAAAAGGGAACTCATCTGCTTCAGTTTAAGCTTTGTTTAGACTCTGAGCCCTACCCTGTAACACTTAATTCTTTCTCTTGTGCTGAGTCTTCTGCCTCATAACCTGGAACCAGCCATGGCAGTACTTGAGTGGCTTATACAGAAGAGATAATTGTGCAGTATTCTGGTGCTGATTTCCTCTCCCCAGTTTAAAGCACTGTTTACTTCTGATAGTAGTTTGGAGCAGCTCTGATGGCAACAGTTAGTAGCAAAATGGTAATTTAGTGGAGTGGCCTGTGACAGAGGTTTAGCTAAGCAAGTCAGGCAGTGTCCCTCTGCATAATTCTCTCCTAAAAAGCTTTATGAATTGCTTTGAAACTGCTCTCCACCCTTCATAAACTTGAAAAAAACCACAACAACCTACTAAATGCAAATGGCTTTTAATACTGTTTCCTTTTTTTGGAATAGTGGAATCACTAGTAGTAGCTGGATTTAGGACCGCTGTAGTTCATGTGCAGTAAATCATGACTAATGATCTCACTCCTCTAATGTCTGTGTGGGATGCAGTACATTCAGCATCAAGTAAAGCATAATAGTTTTACGAGGTATGAATGACTCAATGCATCAGCGATAGCATCTTGGTATTCAAACTTTAGAATTCATTACGTTGATAAGATTAAGTGTGGTAATTACTGCCTGCTGTTACTCCAGGCTGTAGCAGCAAGTGGCAGACTGGTGCATTTACTCACCACAGCTGAGTTGCTGCTGCACGTGGCAACGCCTGTACCGTAACAGGGTTGGGCAGGTCGGTCACTGAGCAACTGTGTCTGTCCTGCTGGCCCCTCACCAGCCCTGCACTCTGACAATGCACCCAGGGGTCACAGTAGACGGCTCCAGAGCTGTAATCCCAGCCCTCTAGGAAACTGAATTGTCTATAACAGATAGTGTGGCAGAACTGTGATTCAGGTTATCAGTGATGCCAGAGGCAGGTGAACTCGGGTAAGTAAATTATTTCTTGGAAGTCTGTGGATAGAGGAGGTGTGATTTTCTTGGATGTAATTCAGGTACCCTTGCTGGAAGAAAAGCTTTTTCTCTGCTCCCTGGTCCCCTCCTTAGTCTGAATTCCACACTAAGGAGAGTAAATTTTCTTCAGGAATTGTCTTTAATACTTGCTTGTATTTCTGATAGGCTACAATACTGAAGCTTATGTTTATGTGCCCTTCTTGTGGCAAACCAGCAAATGTCCATATGGAAATGTTAATGCTTGAAGAGTGCTACTCTTACTCATTAAAATGGCATTCTAGACTAAAAGGGCACAGTGATGATGGGGTGGCAATTTCACAGTGTTACAGCTCACCAAAGCACCAAGCTATAGCCAGTTCTTGTTTCTCTCCTTATGCCCTCCTGATGGTCATATTTCATAATCCCATACTTTATGTGTTTAAAAACTCTGGACTTCAAGGCAAGTGGTTCTCAGTATAACTTAGTGTTATATGCCCTAGGAGGCACAGGACAAGGACCTAAATCTATAAGAAATCTGCAATTAGAACTGAATTCTTTACAGTTGATTTATGGGGGATTTATTAAGGGCTGCACAGTAAGTCACAGTAGCATTGGGTTAATTGTTCTGATTTAAATACCTTCTTTTTGTACAATATTCAATTAGTATTTAGCCTGTGAAGTTCATATTTGTCCTGTTTTCAGGAAAACCCAGGAATTTAGAAAGCATTTAAAATTCCAAAGAAGTAACTTCACAACTTGAAAGGATCTTTCAGATGATGGGTTTGAGGACAGTCAGAAAAGGCAAAAATTATGACTAACTGTATGGCTTTTCCAGTGAAAAGGTTTTAAACGACACTGAAAATTTTTGCTTACCTTTCTGACACTGCAGCCCTTTTTTCAGCTTTTCTTTGCAAATGTTCTGAACAGCGTATCTGTGTAGTCTTAGCTGAAGGTGTTACTTGGGCAAAGTTAAATGCCTCCCATCTTTTATGTCCATAAATGATACTTATAAATGATTTATACTTGTAGCTATTTCAACGGATATGTAAAACATACAGTACAAGATTAATTATACTGGATATCATAAAATGATGTTCAAATAATTACAAACCAGATATAGCCAAGACTGTTAAAAGGTGAGAATAATCCTAAGAAAACAGAATTCCTGGTAAGATGATAATGTAACCATTGACTCTGAATACCAATGTTATTGACACAAAGAGCTTCGACTGAACTTTGTCAGAGTTCATGCAAAGAGGAGGGCAAGTTTAAATTGGATTTAGAAATATCTAAGTGAAGGTAACAAAGTACAATTAATCAGACCATTAGGGGGTCTAGACTGAGAGAACAGCACGACTGCAGGTTTGAAGAAAAATTATCCAAAAATAATACATAATCTAAATTATCAATAAGCCAAGTTCAGTTTATAGTGTGATCCCGTTACATAGCAAAAGTCAACTAAAACTGAAGCATGTCTGCTGTGAAGGGGCATGTGTTCCAACTTGTTTGAAATAACAAAAGTCCCAACTGACTTGTTACATAAAATATATTTTCAGACTCCAAGGACCAACAGGCTAGGACAAACGTCATTGTTTAAATTTAAAGAACTCTGAGTGCGTTTCTGAGTCAGTGTTAAGATGTCTGATAAATATATATACTAGTAGGTTGTACAAGAAGGAGAAAATATTTATCTTTTAAGTCATATAAATATGTTTTGGTTGGCTTGTGCTGATGGTATAACTCCTCCCTTCTTTATGGTTTGGTGGCTTTATGTGGATTGGAAGGAAGATCTGTATAATGGCTGTATAAATACTCACCATTATTCCTGGGAATTCTGTGGCACTACTACTGGACTTGTGTTACCTGAAACAAGTCTGTATTCATATTTGGGAAGAAAATGGGACCAGACAATGTCAACCCCTCCACCACTTCAGGTTGCCCTCTAAACCTTTAACCCTCTGCTGCTCTTTCAAATGTTTTTTGGCTCCTTTCCTTTATTCTTCTTTCCTCTTTCTCAAGTCTATTCTAGGAAACTTATTTCAGTTTCATCCATCTCTTGTCACGTAAATTTTGGTGTTTACTTATAATGTTGATTACTGAACATTCTGCAGTTTGCAAGTTTGACCTCCAACTTACTATCACATCCTTACTATCTGCAGTAATAAGGATGTGAAGTGTGTCAGTAAAGCAGGAACATTAGTGACACATATGTACGCTAAAACTCTTATTTGAAAGTCAAACAGAACCACACAATTATGATCTGGCACAGCAAAGAGAAGTGAATGGTTTAATTACACGTTCCATGTTGTGGTAGCCCACATGTATTCACTCACATTCATAAGCATTCCCTTCTTGTATTCAGCTATTGAACCACCTTACAATTTGGCTCTTGTCTGGAGTATTCTTTCTGTACGGTTTACTTAGTATAAGAAACTTGTATCTGCACTGATGGGTTGCTGTGGTATTACTGATAATTATTGTAGGACAATATTTTCATAGTGCACCAGAGCGACATCTGTTAGTGGCTCTGAATTTCTACTCTGAGGAGAGTTCCCTGAATTGCTGGGGCACAGCTTCCCAGCTGACCCGGCAGCCCTGGCAGGGAACCGTCCCAGCCTCGGTTAGAAAGCCACAGGCAGACCGGCAGCTTCCCCCCGGTGGGTAAGGTCGTATGGCGACCGAGCGCTGGTGAGCGAGGCGATGGCGAGAGAGCGAGAGGGAGGCTTCAGTGAGGGTGCAACAGAGCAGTTTATTGTCACTCTGCAGCAGCCCAGACCAAAGGCCAGCTGACAGAGCTGTGCAGGGGGTTAAAAGGGAAGGGGAAAGGGAGTGGCTTCGGGTCAGGGGACCAATTAGGGTAAAGGGGAAGGCATACAGAAAGCAAATCAAATTTAAGGGGTGGAGGATTTCCCAGGCCTGCTCCAATCCAGGGCCGAGTCTCTCCGAACTCTCTGGAAAGAGGGGAGAGGCCTCCTGACACTGGCAGGCTCTGGGAGGGGAGCAACTGATGATTGACACATAACAGTATCTGGGGAGAACAAAGGTAGGGGATTTCCAGGGCAGGAGATGTACCAACTGGGGAAGAACATAGGGGGAACTTGGAAGAAACCATTATATAACTTACATAGAATAAAACAGCAACTCTATGAACATTAATAGTAAAACATAAAATATAAAACACACTGCAACATCTCCCCCTTTTGTTTTAAATAAATTGATGGAGTTAGACATAATGATGGCACTCATCTGGGAACCAGGGATTATATGCTGGTGGCCACGGCTCAAAGTCTTGTTCACAGTCCACTTCAAAGTCGGCTTTGGGGAGGGGCTCAGCTTCACAAATGTCTATAGATATGTCCATCTCTTCATAGGTTTCTAAGTCTTCGAGTGAAGGAGATGTGGCACACTCGACCTGGTTTATTTGGGGGAGTGTGCTGGTGTGTGAAATAAACTTCTTAACAAAACAGCACATAAAACAAGCAGCAATGGAAACACAGAAAAGAACTAACAAAACAATTAACACTGAACGTAAAACTGATCCAGCCCACGTGGATAGCCCCCAGTTTTTAAAAAGTCCTCTGAGCCAGTCTGCGGATGTTTCTCGCTTGATGTCTCCGACTAGGTCTTTCATCTTCTTGATTGTGGCGTGGACGTTCTCTGCTTTCGATGAAAGGTTATAATAACACAGGCCCTCGAACTCCTCACATGTGTGCCCTTGCGCCAGCAAAAGATAGTCAATGGTGGCCCTGTTTTGTAATGTGGCCTTCCTTGTTACTTCCTCTTCTGTGAGGAGGTCAGCCAAGGCGCCTGAAGCTAGATGGGCTTGTTTAGCTACCCAGCACTCTAATCGGCCTAATTCGCCCATGGCTTTGGCGATTGAAACCCACGGGAGAAAAACTGTGACTGCCGTAGCCTTGGGTCTTGACCAGTGAACAATTTCTGACTGGCAGTCGGTGTCCAATTCTTGTAGCTCTCTTTTAGAACGAGCCAAATTGGTTGTGCTGTTTTTAGCTTGCCATTCCATAATTTGGGTTCGGTTTGGAGTAAACAAGCCGAGGTGACCAAGGGTGCACGGACCTCTGACCAGCCGAGAGGGGATGCCAAGCCAAATTCTGTCTCCACAAATTAAAAAGACACCTTTAGGAAGCTCCCTGGGCTGGAATCTTTTGGTACCAGATGGCACCATAACATGAGCAGTTTTCTGGCACCAACTAGCTGCCTGGTATGATTCTTTTAACTGCTTTACTTGTTCAAATTCTTTTTCCTGGCCTGAGGGGGGGGGGTGAATGAAAAATGAACACAAAAGGAGGCATTGGACGAGCCCAGGAGTTCCAGCTCCTGTGGCTCGGCCTGGAGGAGAGGGATTAAAGGGTGCCAACCAAGCCATACATCAAGGGGATTGGTGGAAATAACAGGTTTGTGGGAGGGGTAGAGACTAGCTCGGCGTGATTGGAGCCTGTTCCACTCTTTCATGTAGCTAGTTAAGCTCGGTGGAAATTCATCAAGCTCCTTGAACGGGATCCCCACAAGGCATGAGGCCATAGGGTCTGTTGCTGACACTTTGGACAGGCAGATGTGATCCTGTCCAAGGGCACGTGCAAGGGTTGCCCAAACGTTTGCCTTGGGCTGGGGCACGATCCACGCCACTGCTGGAGACATCAGGAGACTGGCGATCAGCAGTGCTAGGAAGAGTAGCAGGAGGTTGGCTGCTGGAATTGGGGCCATCTCTGCGTGCAGTCCGGATCAAACTAAATAGAATAAGAAACCAAGACATAATTAGTAACAGGGCAAGGGGGTATGGGGAGGACGAACTCGTCCCAGGAGTTCCATTTGTGCTTCTTCCTCCTCCACGCAGCCAACACTACTCCCTCTGGCAAACTGCCTAGAAATATCTATTATTTATAAATATTTTTGGGCCACTGGTCATCAGACCTATGTCTGGGCCACCACCTGCACTATTGTTTCTGTGAGTGTCAATCCATTCGTCTCCTTTTGTGCAAGGAAGGTGCTCTATACAGATGTGCATAATGGCACCTTTACATCCCTTTAAATCCTTCTGTTATATCAAAGAAATTTGGCAATTTTCATCATTAATGCATTGTAACTTTGTGCTTTCTTAATTTATTTCTTTGTTACACTCTGCCATTGCCTATATTGTACTCTGGAAATTCTTCAGGATGGTGCAGTTTTGGCTTTGCTTATCAAACATTGATGTCTCCTTGTAATAAAACTACAAGATGGTAAGCAGTAATGGAGGTGTCTCACAGACACTCCTGGGTCAGGACTCTTCTCAAATGGCACATCCCACTCTTTCTTTAAAACTAGACCAAGTATAAAAGCCTATTCAAAAATAATTTTATACATCAGGGTTGGTTTTTTGGTGGAGTTTGGGATTTTTCTTATAGGTTTTCTGTAATTTTTGGTGATTTTTTTTTTACGGTAATAAACATCTGCATGTGACTAATGAAATAAACAATTTCAGACCTTACACTGCTCAGTGTCATATTAAAACCCAACAACAGTCTATACAGACAGCAGAGAATGCATCAAATTTCTCAGATGTAGCACAATGGATTGCTAGAATCTTTTAATGAATTTGGCTGTACTGTAATTGTGTAAGCTGCCCATATAAACTTGATAGCCAGTAATCACAGAATGTTTGACTGGTATTAAAAATTTGCTGAAGTTTGCCAGTAATGGGATCTGAATGTCTGCAGCTGCTTTATGGACTGCACCAGGTGAGCTCCCTGTTTCACTGAAATCACGGATTCTCTGAGTGTTTACATGTTGGTTTTTTTTAAATGGGGTCTGTGTTTCAGACCATTTAATTGCAAACAAACAGAAATCTAACAATAAATAAACTGAGAAGAAACTGAGTGCAGGTGGGGATGTAAAACACAGTTCCTATGCTGGGACTACTGCCACCTCCAGAAATTCATCAGAAGGAAAGCAGATACTGTTCTGGTGATGTACTTAAAGGAAAAAGCTTCTGAAGCTTTTTCAAGTATCCTGGCTAGAAACAGTATGTCCCACAATGATTTTCATGGAAAAGGGGTAAAAGGGGAAAATAATCAAGAATTCCAAATATGGAAACTGGAAAAAGGTACAGCGAAAGCTACCAGTTGCAAAACTGTAACCTTTACAGCATAATGTATAAATTTATCTCACTAGCATATTAACAGCAGCAGATGCTTCACCTTAACCATGTATGACTTCAAACTAAAAAAAAAAAAAATCAACCATACTGATAGCTGTGAGCAGGAGTTTCTAGGAAGGGTGCACTTATTCCCTCCAGCAATCTAGAAATTACAATGTTAATATAATTTAAAAATCTGTGTAACTGTCTCTCTCCAAGCACCCTTAGGTAAATATCAAAGAAATAATGTAGCAACACTACATGGAAATGTAGCAAGGAGAACTTCAGAGATTCCCTGATGATCTTCTCAAGCCTGCTCTTAAAAAGCTCAGTGATAGCAAGTACGTAAGGTCCCGCAATGCTTTGGCTACCTGAAATGTGAGGTACCACGGCCACCCGAAAACGTAATCAAGAAATCTGTGGCTGCAAACTAAGCCCGTTATTTTTTTTCTTTTCTCTCTGACATGCACCTTTTTTAAACAAAAGATGTACGCACCTGTAGGTTGTTGTCATGGTTTTGGTAGTCATCTTTCCCAGATAAAATAAGTCTGTCAACCCCCTTATGTGGTTTTTAAAAACCTTCTCATTTATTTTTCCTGTTGCTCTTCTCTGGACCCTTTCAAGTATGATGAAATCCATTTCAAAGACATGATTTTAGCTTAAACTAGCACGTACTTTAACAGATTTTTTTCCTGTAATATTTACTGCTGTATCCATAAAGACTGATGCACCTAACTTCAGAGTTATTTGTTTCAGCAGAGTTATCAGTGCCCAAAATAAGCGCATATGCAGAGCTTAATCAGAATATGGCTTCAAAAATCTAAGTGAATGTAAATAAGGAAAACAAAAGCTGATAATTTTGATGCTTACTAGAGTTACTTTCCCAGCAGTTTATTCATAATTCTGTTCAAGAAATGTGAATCTTCCTTGAGACTTTCCTCTGTCCTCAAATTTTATCTGAGTGTCTCATTCACTTAAAAACCAAGATAGTCTCTTCCACATAATTTCTGAAACTAATCAACATTTTACAGATAATCACTAACACCTTTGGAATTATACAGAAATAGATATGAAAATAACACAAATACTTTTTAAACTGTGCAGATTTCTACAAAAGTTAACACAAGCTGCTTATGGAGTATATCCTGTCCAAAAGAAAAATCATTCTGCAGAACAAATAACATCTCTGAATATTGTAATTTACAGGAATTTTTAGTAAGGTTACTGTGTAAGACCAGCGCTACTTATATGTGGATGCAAAAATGTTTTTCATATATGTTACAGGATAATTAACGGTTCTAAGAGAACTTCTTGCAGAAAATACCCTATTTTCTAACACAGGTGAATGAATTAATGCCACAGAAAAAAAATAGGCCTAATCCTGCCTTTTTAAAATAGGAGAAAGATGGGATGAGCTTTTCACCAGACTAACGGGTGAAAGAGGCAAAAACTGAACTTTGGCTGCATGTATAATGGGTAAATTTATCTGATTTGAATTATACAAAATAATAGGTTCGTTCTATTCAAGTCTCATCCCAGACCCACCCCCCTTTTCCAGCCCTAGGGGAGGGAGCGTTAAATAATGGTCTGTGTAAACTGATGCTCATGCAGTAAGAGTTTGGAGAAGTGCTGCTTGTACAAGTTAAAGCAGGCACTGAAGAAAGAGGCAACCAAATAAAAAGCAGCTGCAGGAGCAAAGTGGACCCTTCTGAAATTGAAAGATGTCTTTCTTCACCCGAGTTTTGACGATGAAATGCAAGCAGACACTTGAATGTGAGAGGACTTACTTTTTTTACCAGGCGCTTTTTGCCAGCAGCAGGTTTCCCGGGCAGCCCCGGCTGTGCAGCAGCCAGTCGCTGGAGGTGCGGAGCAGCCCGCGGGCAGCGGCGGGGAACAAAGGCGAGGGGCGCGGAGCGGAGCTGCTGGAGCCCCCCCCGCGCCGCCTGGGCAGGGTGAAGAGCCTGAACGAAATGCCCGGACCCAACACCCTCTACAACCTCTACGAGTTCTTCTGGAAAGACGGCTTCGGCCGCATTCATGAAATCCAGGTACAGCTCCCTCGGGTACTTAATGCTTTAATCACGCCAGGATTACTCAAGCCTTTCCTTTCCTCCACTAGTAAAGCCCTCGTGAATCGCCGGGTTAACAGCACCGCAGCTGGGCATCGCCGCGCCGCCTTCCCGCTGGGGAGAGCCGGGATTTCAGGGGATCCCCCGCTCCAATTCCGGCAGTTTTGTTTCGCAGGGGATCCCACCATCCCGGTTCCCTGTGCCCCGGCGGCCGCCAGCGCTCCCCGCGCATCTTTGTGCGCCTTTTGAACCTCTGGGGAGGTGCCTCGAGCTGAAAGAAGAAAAAAAAAATTTTTTTTTTTTTTACTGGGCTGTTTCACAAGCCTGCAGAGCGCTTATTTTTGGCGGGCAGGGCTGGGAAGCGTGGGTTTCCCCGGACTCTTAGACCGCAGCACCCACCCGTGCGGGGAAGCTGTCCGGCACCCGGGGCCGCCCCAGCCCGGCCGCGGCTGAGGCGCCTCCGCCGCTGCCCTTCCCTCAGCCCGGCCCGGCTCTGCTCCGCCGTGTTCAGAGACCATTTTGTCTCTCCTACCCCGGCCTCCCCTTACATAAATGCACTTTGCCTACATCGGTGCCCTGAGGGGGCGGTAGATGCGCCTGGCCCCGCTGCCGTCAGCGCCGGCCGGCCCCCGTCCCTTCGGCGGGAGGCGGGCGGTTCGAACCTTGCCGGGGGGGCGAGGGCCGGGCCCGGGAGCGGGGGCGAGGGCCGGGCCCGGGAGTGGTGGCGACTGGCACTGCCGGCCCTGCCGCCCCCTCCCCGGCCGCCACATTGGCGCGGGGGAGGGGAGGGCAGCGGGTGGCGGGAAGCGGGGCCGGATGGCGGCGTGAGGGGAGGGAAGGGGGAGGGAAGGGGGAGGGCGGGCCGAGAGCGGCTCCTGTCACCTGGCGTGTGGCGGTGCTGCAGCGGGGGGAGGCGGTCAAGCGAACCAGAGCCCGGGCGGGGCTTGAGAAGTGTCCTCTGCTCTGGGCACCTCCACTGCCGCGGCGGGTCCCCTCCGTCGGTCGCACCTGGTGAGGGTGGGTGAGGCGCGTTATCCCTGCGGGAGCTGGGCGGGCAGGGATCCTCCTCCGTGCAGCGCCTCGGTGATGCTGGCACGGGCAGCACTCTTACCGTAAGGCTGTCGCTATCCAGAGATGAATTCTTTTGGTTGCTTGGCCAAACATGTGGGTTTCATTCCTAAAAAGTCACAGTGCACCTCCTGGGGCCCTTTCCCTGTGTAGTCCAAGCGATTCTAAAGGAAGCACTTTGTGTATAAGGGAGTAAAGCAGTGTGTTTCACTCTTTAGCAGCTGTGGGTCCATAAGCTTTCCACTGGCAGTACAGATGTCGTTGGGAATACCTCAAATGAGGCATTTAATATTTTGCTTTTCTTAGTGACCTTTCCCAAATCACTAGGAAGAAATTCACTGTCAGCCCCAAGAGGTTTGCTGCCTGAAAATTACTGAAATTTCAGGAAGAAAGAAGAGAGAGAAAGGAAAATAAAAATAGAAAAGGGATATTAAAGGAAACAGAACTTTAAATGGTTTGAGAATCAAAACTTGAAAGTTAAGATCTTAAAAGGGCCTAAAAACACCAGAAAGAGGCAGGAGACAGGGAAAAAAAAAAGAATCACCTAAGTTGCTTCTGCACATCTTTCTTATATTTACCATTAAGATTTTTAAGAAGAAATGTTAGGATGTATGCTGTATTCCATGGCAGCCAAACTAGATTGCTAAGGATGAATTATTCAGCTTGACTGCTTGCTAACTAAGACATGCAGATGAAACTTAAAGACAACTAAATCTCTTTGTTTCATTCTGTTTCTTTTTTCCCTCCAGCTCTGTGGTGTTGTACAGAATTTGAGAGGTACTCATCATAATTTCGTAACACTAAAAAAGATGCTACAATTGGTTTCAAGTTCTTTCACTGTCAAAACAGTGAAAACTATTCAAAATGTTAAAAAGAATGTAAGACATCCTAGATAGTATATGTTTTTTGCTACTACTAGCTGATATGGGTATTTTCCTCTTCAGTGAATACTATTCCTAGAAAGTGTGAGGAAGGATAGGGAGAAGTTGCAATATAATACCAGTTTTTATTCTGCTTAGTCTCCAGAATCACAGGATGCCCTGTTTGCCTACACATAGAATGCAAGTAGGCATTAAATTTAACAGTCTGTTAAATTTAACAATACAGTGAACATCAGGAATGAATTAATCCCAAACCCTTTGGTAACCAGCACAGCTACTTAAACGATGTCCTTTGGTGCACACAAATATTTGTGTGCTATATGCAGAAGGGGTGGGGAAGCCGAGCGCTTTTTCACAAAGGAGGTTCTGTTCTCGGTAACATGATTCCAGTTAGTCCTGGCCAAAGTAGTAATGCCTACAGCAATTATGACAAAGGGAAAGTATTTTTAATTTGATGGGGTTAGATCTCTTTTGTCTCATCAGTGCTATGTAAGGACAAAGAAAAGAAAGGTGAGGAGGGAGGGATTTGTATGCTGGCAGTTTGAATTTATGGTGTGTGGAAGAATGACTGGTGTGAGAGTGGTATGTGAGGCACTAGAGTGGAACATTTTCAAGGTTTGGAAGAAGGGAAAGAAAAACCCATGTTGTGAAAGAAAATATGGAAATAGAAATTCCAGGTATTTTTTTAATACATGAAATTGATAGTATGGTGTTCAGTCTATTGAAAGAAAGGGATGTCCAAATACTTTGTCTGTGTCCATTTCTGGTGTAAAACTAGTATTTAATTTATTTGATTGGATAGCTTGTCACTTGATTTATTTTCTGTTCAAGTTCCTTGTCCCATGTAAACCTCACCATCAGTGATAAAAATAAACTGCTCCATAAAGAGCAAAATTTATTGAACATGTTTTTCTGTGACTGGTGGCCTGTATTCCACTCAATCCACAAGATTTTTCCTTTCTGCACTCCTTTCTGAGCTCACGCTTTCCTTTAAAGACACATACTCTCAAAGTTATTATCTCCAAGTTCAGTATCCCTAAAGTATTTCTAAGGCAAGAGATACTTTGGTTTTTGGGAGTGCTTGTTCATACATTGCTCTGTCTGTGATGTTGGTTAGGAGCAGACCAAGCAGAAATGACAGTTGAGCTCCTGCTGTAGCATTTCCCCCATTGGGATGACTAATACATGTGCCTCATATGAATCCAGATGCTGATTTTTGAAAATGGTAAGAATATTGTTGTGGGAGACGTTTAGAACTTAGACTGAAGTTGGCCATTGTGTTCCAAAAGTAGTTAAGAGGTGACTGGCAGAGACCACAATTGCACAACTCATGTTTTATTTGGAAACTAGACAAAAAGAATTACATTTTTTTTTGTGCATTTAGTATCATACTCTGAATAGTGATTCATGTGTCCTAAACTTATTGTTGGCAATTAAACAATTCATCTCTGTAACTGGGATTGAATAAAATATATTTCACACAAGTTAATGTGACTTATTAAGGCCAGTTATAGACTTTCACAAGTGTAGTTCATGTCAGTCATCTTTGGTTTATATGGGTTTTTGCCCTCTGAAAGGAGGATGTACCTCAACTCCAAATGAATTTGTAAGAGTTGAGAGTTTCACTTAATGACCATATCAGAATGAAATTTATTTGAAATAATCAGTAAGATTTCATGGGACAGTGATAGTGCAATCTTACTGGAAAACTTTTTGGGTTGGTTTTGTCTGTTTCTTTTAATATATATACACAGTTTAATGTTTTCCAATCCTCCTTATTTATTTCCAGTCCTCTTGTTTGCCTCCAGCCTGAATCACACGATTTGTGGATCAACCACTCAATAAATCCTACTGCAAGAATAAGACCCCACCTTTTCCTTTCTTTTGCAGAATTAGCTTATGTCTCTCTCAAGATCACTGCTGAGAAATCTGTTCCAAAATGCAGTTTTTCACTAGGCTTGTTGCACTGTCATTATTCATGGTTAGGTGTGAGCAACTTATACATAGCTTTTATAAGCCATTAAATGGTAGAGTAAGTAGTTATATACAAAAGATATTACATTATATCTTTGTATTATACTGGTAATTTAACCCAATATGCTTCCATGTTTTTCATTTTTGCAGACATTCTTTCTAACCTGTTTGATCTGAAGGGATGTGTTTTAAAGTGCACCAGGTCCTTTCATCTTCTCAGTGTTTGGTTTCACTCACACTCTGTGCCTTAGAGCTTTGGGTCTTTTCAGTCAGGGTCCTGAACTGTGTGACCTCTCTGTTTTCCTTGTGAATATTTCACAGTAATGCTTAGATGCTTCTCCTGACATTTCAAACTGTTCCTTGACTTGGAAGGCTGGGGATCAATTTCTAGATGTGAGAGATTGTGTATGACAAATTGTCAGTTTCCTTTGTGATAGTTTTCCTTAGTAATACTTGACTTCTGTTTCTCTTTGTTGGTGATGCTGTAGCAAAAACACACTCAGGAATATGGAAAGATCTTCAAGTCTCACTTTGGTCCCCAGTTTGTTGTATCCATTGCAGATCGAGACATGGTTGCTCAAGTCCTCCGAGCAGAAGGCAGAGCACCACAAAGGGCCAACATGGAATCCTGGCAGGAGTACAGAGATTTACGGGGGAGAGCCACGGGGCTCATTTCTGCGTAAGTGTTGTTGGTCCCTCACTTTCCTTGTTGCCTTGTGTAAGATTAATGATTTTCTGAAGGACTGTATGGGTCATCTGGGAAATCAGGCTTTTCTGTGTGGGGAAATTTGTATGTCTAGTGGGGGGAAGGGAGTAGGTATTTGTGGTGAACTGTGAATTTGTTCTGCTGTGAAATTTCAAAAGGATGGTAATGATGTGTAGCTGAATGTGCAGTGAGCTACTTTGCATGAAGACATTCTTTGAGAATGTGCATCAACTGGGGTTGTCTGAGCTGACTCACTTACCTGCAAGCAGTTTTACAGAATGGAGCTTACTAGCTTTGGCACTGCACTGCATGAATGTGGGTTTATTGCATCAGTTTTAGACTATTCCATCTAGTTGGCAGTGTGCTGTGTGGAATTGTTGGCTCAGATTGATTTTAGCTTTATTGTTCACTGAAGTGCCCCCTCAGTAGACTAATGTAAAGAATGGTCAATTCACACTGTAGTGCATCCTCACTCAGATATTTTTGAATCTGGCTGATTCCAGAGGAGTTATCTGTCTGTACAGCTTGCATAACCTGGCAGCATATGTGGGTGTGGTTAATTGCCACTGGGAACTACTCACAGTCCCCGCTGACATAGGATGTTTATTTAGAGAGAAATTAATTTCCTGAGTCATGGATAGTCTGTTTTTTCATGGTAGCAAAAGGCTTTATGTATTGCACTGCAGACTCAAATCTTAATCTGCAGTTGAGACTCAAACTAACAGTTCCTTGATATTTAGTGAAAAGAGATCTTAAATCAGGAGACTCAGGAAATACCTGTTAAAGGCATCAAATTCTTCTGCTGGCCGACAAGTTTCTGTGCCTTGCAACAGCATTGCTCCAGGTAAAAAAGTACTGTGAAATATAATGATTTAAAATAAACACATAAAAGATAATTGCCCATTTTCATAAGGAATGGAAAGGCATCCCTGGAACCCCTGATCCCAAATACTCTGCTCATATGGAGTATGTAGATACTATAATTCAGATTTTTAGTCTTCAGCACAAAGGTTTCCATGCATAGCTCAGCTAAATCAGAATCTGTAGCTGTAAGTTGTTTCTCTACAGGTAGGTCTGCTCTCTTATTACTTTGTAGGTTTAGAGCTGGGGTAGCTGAAGGTGATGTATCAGTAATGGAATTTATGCTACCAGCTCAAGTCATTGATTTGTCAATCTGAATGTGATACCTTTATCAAGTACTGGTTCTGTGTAAAAGCAATTTTGCAGACTACCCATTCAAATATTTATTTAAAGTCATTTTAATAGAATATTTTACTGATTTCTTACATTAGCCACTACTAACAGACTAACATAGGGACACTTGTCAAATTCAAAACACCGAGTGGCCAAGTTCTGTCACTCAACCCAGAGATTGATTTGCACCTTAACATAAAGGTTGCAACACTGAGATTTACTGAGGATGTGTAATAAATACAGAATAAAGTTCTAGGAGCATAATACAAAATATGCATTATCATCATTTTCATCTTACCATTTGCTTTCATTTGATGTGAAAAATTGCAAAAAGTTTGGTTGCAGAGCTCTTACCCAGCTGATGATTGTTAAGGCAAACTATGTATAAAAATTATTAATAATTGCTTTTAGGGAGGGGGAGCAATGGCTAAAAATGAGAAGTGTACTGAGGCAAAAAATTCTGAAACCCAAAGATGTGGCTGTTTACTCTGAAGGAGTCAATGAAGTTATCACAGACTTAATTAAAAGAATCCATACCCTCAGAAGTCAAGAGGAGGATGGGGAAACAGTGACCAATGTTAACAACCTTTTCTTCAAGTATTCAATGGAAGGTAAGCCCAGGCTGGATCTGTAAAGAAAATGGATGTAAAGCAGTGTGGTTGTGGTTAGGCATGTCTGTCAAATGTCTGTGCCCTGTTGGGATTAATTTAAAAAGGGAAGTTTGATATTCTGCATTTGTGTGTCTTCCTAGTTAGTGCAGTGGGTATCAGTAGAATTTCTATGCAAAGTCCAAAGACCTGGTACCTTGTATTAAGGAGCAATTCCCATGGAAATGCTGGTGTATAGGTAAAATTTTCAATCAAGGCATTGAACAGTCTCAGTACTCCGTATTTCTGTGTTAATTTCTCAAGGATAAGGGTGCTGACCTTCTAATAGGTGGCTTCTAAGACACGTTAATTTCATAATATACCAGCCAAATTCCAATGAGGAATCCCCATGTGATGTATCTAAATTTAGTTCACAGCTTAATGTGGGAAAAGATACTGCTTTTCCCTGCCTACAGATGCCAAGTATGGGATTGTTATGCTTGCCTTAAGATCATCTGCCACTGGCAACCACTAATGAGGCAATGCTGAAGGAAACCCTGGCCTGAGCCTGTATGGCATTTCCTGTGATCTTACAGAAATCTTGTGATGATATATATGTCATGTATTTCTTAAACTGTCTGCATATAACCTCATCTTGTTATATGTAATGCTTTTTAAAAACATGGGTACTCTTTGCTGACAGGCAGCTGAGTAATTTGGGATTTGAAGAATTTCCAAATTGCTCATTTATGAAGATGCTGTGTCAAATTGCTGGCTGCCTGCTTGGTCTGTTTCACATTAATAGTGTCTAAAAATGGCATTTAACTACCAGTTTATGGAATTTCAAACTGTGAGCTTACAGATTCACTATAACTGATGGGTTAGTTTAAATTCTTCACATTCTTTTAGGTTTTCATTTATAACTTGTGCCTGGCACACACTTATTTTCTATATGACTTGCTGCTTATATAACTTACACTGTAACTGTTCAGGGAACCACCTAAGAGGTAAGATTTCTTTGAAGGGACCATGTAAACAGCAAGAGGATGTATAAGAACTAGCAGTTTCTGAAAGAGGCACAAAAGAAAGAACAGGCGCAGAAAAATATCTTCCCAGGGAGGAAAATTAGGGAATGAAGAGTGAATTAAAGATAACCAAATTTTAAAATTATTTTTCTTAGTGACGATAACTTCTACTGTGGGGCCTGCAGAACTGCAGAAAAACATCTGTGAAAATTACAGCAAGTCAGAACAAGAGACAGTCAGCTTAGTCACTTGTAACAGTGTCACCCTTGCTGTTTTTCAGGGCCGGGTGTGTGCAGTAAAAGCACTGTCTGGAGTGCAAGATTCTTATCCATTTATACAGACTCAGCATTCATTTGCTACCAGCTGATGACAGACATAGCCACTGGTAGAAACTCCTACGTTGTCACCAGTTATCAGAAATGTCTTTGGACTTGTGTGGGTGGCCCTGTGTGTTCAGAGGCCAATGGGGCAGACTCAGGATTTGTAGTGCAGTGCAAAACACAGCAAACAGGCTGGAGGCTGCTCTACTCCTGATGGAATTCCTGGCTGTCTTCTCATGCTGAGCATTGTTGACATAGCAACTACTCTTGCTGCAATGTTTAGCTAGGTTATTTTACTGTGATTTGGATTTCCCTTTTATCTGTTCCCCAACTGAAGTAATAATAATAAACACTTCTTGTAAGGTAGTTCCTCTTTATGTTAGTTAATTCTTTAAATTATTAATATGTATTGATGCACGTGTATAGACAATCCTTTCATTTTTTTATGTGCAGGTGTGGCGACCATTCTGTATGAATGCCGGTTGGGCTGCCTGGAAAACAACATCCCACAGCAGACTGTTGAATATATTGAGGCTCTGGAATTGATGTTTAGCATGTTTAAGACCACTATGTATGCAGGTGCTATTCCCAAATGGCTTCGTCCACTTATTCCAAAACCCTGGAGAGAGTTCTGCAGATCCTGGGATGGACTCTTCAAATTTAGTAAGATTTAGTAGTAGAGTTCAGCTGTATATCTGCAGGTTCTGTGTGTGTTTGAACGGGACAAGCTGCATTTCTCTTCTAAAATTATAAGAAGACATTGCGGCAGAAGTAAGTTTCATATTAAATGCAGACTGGCCAGGGGAACTGTTTTAAAAAATATTCTTCTGAAAACACACTTTACCAGTACATTTCAAAACTCCCCTGTTTTACACTGCTCTTTCTTTATCTTCATCTGTTTCAGCACCCACTTGTCACTCCAGGTCCAAGTGCTTTGCCAAGGTTTTATCTTAAGCCACTTCAATTTTAATGAGGGTAGTTCTGTTGACTTCAGCAAAATTTTACTTAAGCACCCTGACAAATAATCACCACTAAAACTGATGAGAAAATTAATAAACTAGGCTCTGGCAGTTAATTAAACACTTTGCAAAGTTGATTTATATATATACAAGTGTACAAGTTGACATCAAAGTACATTGATGTACTACAATATGGGAGTTTTTTTGGTAAATAAAACATTACAGGCTATTTTATTAATCAGTTTTCATGTAAGTAGGAAGAAGAAATTGTCTTTGCAATTTTATTTTTTAATGTTCTTGAGTGTTAAAAAAACTTGAACACTTTTTCTCTCTCGAATATTAGAAAACTGCATGCATTTTCATTTTTTTGTAAGCTCATTCTGTGAGCCATTAACTTTCTGAGGGGTTTTTCTCTTCTTAAATCTCTTGTTTGACCAAAGATGCTGTTAGCAGTCACTGGAGTACACAGGGAACTGTGGGTGAAATTATTCAGTGTGTCATTCAATGAAGTTTTTGAGTTTTTGTTATTACTTGATGCTCCTCATCTTTGTCTTCAGAGTAACTAAGTTCTGTGCCTTTGACCTTCTGGTTGCTGCTAGCATCTTGTAGCACTCTCTGTGCTGAGTTGCAGCATGCTCTGCAGAGTTCACCGCTTCTTGCAGAGTCACCAGGAGACAAGCCAGGTGGGCATAAAAACTTGGCCTCGAGCTTCCCTCAAGGAAGGGAACTGAAGTCCCTTGTGTCCTTTCTTTGTGCTCAGCATTCTCATGCTGTGAGCTACCAAGGTTCCTGTCAGCTCAATCTTTCCTTGCCATGATTACCCAAGGACCTCCACCACCACTCTAGGAATTTTCCTTAAGAAAGAAGAATTTTTTTTTTTCCCTGAATGTGCAGTGTAGAGTGATAAATGTGATTACTGAACAGAATGAGCAGAAAAATAAAAATGGAGGCTTAATAATTTTTTTGAATCCCAAAGGTCAAATCCATGTTGACAACAAATTGAAGGCTATTCAGTCTCAACTGGACCAAGGAGAAGTAGTGAATGGTGGGCTACTTACACACCTCCTAGTGAGTAAGGAACTCACTTTGGAAGAGATCTATGCCAACATGACCGAAATGCTTCTGGCAGGAGTGGACACAGTAAGCTTGTTACCATTTTTCTTGTGCATAGTTGGTTCTGTCAGCCAGTATCACTGGCAGCTCTCTTCAGAGGGGGATTACATTGTTTATAAAGATGTAATTTTAACACATTTAAACCATGACGCCTCTAAAGTGATACAAAATACTTCCCGTACTGTGTAATCTCTCCACTGGAATGAAATCAGTGTTCCAATCTAGCTGTGGTTTTCAGGAACCCATCGTTTGGAAGTCTGTTCCACAGTTTATTAAACAGATAAAATAGCAACTGTCTTTACATTCAGCTTGTATTTCACACATTTGCTTTCTACTAGTTTGCTTATCAGGTTGGTGTTTGTGCTACTTTAGGTAGACCGCAATAGAAAAGTTAGCTGAAAGTCAGTGTGAAAGAAATTGATCAATAAACTCATGTGTAGAGTTTGGTAAAGGATTTTCATGTGTGGCTAATTAAATCAACTGGGACACACATTATGCATCAGATACCTGCTTTCTGCTGGAATCCATTAGGAGGGGGATGTTGGGCCAGCGATGATGTGGATAAGGTATGAGTTCACTCTACCCCTTCTTGTGCTGGCGACATAGAGTCAGGCTGAGGCAAGGAGCTGTGGTAAAGGCTCAGGATTAATGGGACTGGTGTATCCAATATTTAACACCTAGGAACATGTTTCAAGTGTCTCTCATTCTTCATTCTTCTGATTTGCCATACAGACCACTTGAAGAAACATTAATGTCGTGTGTGTATCTTCCCCTCTCATTCCTATCATATGAAATCAGTGTAGCTCAGTACTGGCTGCAGCATGACAAGTGGAAGAATAAGGAAAAAAAAGATGAGTTATTTTATGTACAATGTATACAGAGTTATTTAGAACATCAATGAACACTGTTACTATAAATGATTGTTACTGAACAAATTTTTAAAAGAAATTATATTCATTTGATAAAGAAGTGCTATGTAGGACGTAAATAGTCTTACAGTGAAAAAGTTTAAAATAAGTAAAAAAGTAAAATGGTCTTAAAGAGAAGAAAAGCTCTCTGGACAATTGAACTCAGATTTTTTTTGGCTTAAGAAAGTTTGTAAGGTTTCTAAAGAAAACAAAAAAAACCCAACAGCAATCACTTTTGAATTCCAAAATAAGGAGCATATGTAAAACTTCTTTATGTGCTGAATATTACACCATTGGTTAAATGTCCCAAGGGCTTATGAGTTTGCAGAGCTTTTTGATGTTTGGTTCTTAAGCAAAACACAGTTATTCATCCCATTCATTTTCTAATCTTTCAGATCATTACTTTTCCATTTTTAGTGTGTGACATTTTTCATTAAAATAAAAGGACAATGTTCATGCCAACAAGAATTTCCCTTTCCATTTGACTCAGCTTTCTCAGCTGGCAACAGTCTTTTTCTGTGAGGACGATACTTCTGACTTCCTCATTTTCAAGTACAAAACAAAAATTGAAGGAATCCTTTTTTCCCCCTACTACTGTCAATTCAGATCTCATTTTATCATAGAAACTGAAAGAGGTTTAGAGGATTATAAAAGCATTCAAAAAAATTGTGAGTCAGTTTTTGGCTACAAGCATGTTGTCTGTTGCTGGAACAGCCCTAATTTTAAAGAAGTTATGAAGAAGCTGGGAGGGAACACTGTTTGCATCAGAGAAGTTCTGTACACAGCTGGCACAATTGCCAGCTCCTCTGAGTGGAATAGAACGAGGTTGCAGTGTAGAAGGCACAGCCATTCAATATTGGAAAAAAAGCAAGAAAAGCTTATGAGAATGGTACTTCTAACATTATACCTCCGTTTGAAGACAAGACATAAAAGTCACAATCATTATGAATTTGCATTCTAAATTGATTTTAAACTTAAGACAAAAAAAAAAAGACATTTCTACAAGCTGATTTTTCTTCTAGCGGTGGTGAAAAAAGATTAGATGATGGGTTTCTTTAAATCCTCTTGTGCGCAAAGTTGGACTGTGCCCTGCCTCGTGTTCTGTTTCTTCTTCACACAAAATATTTTTAAATGATAGTGGTGTAGCATTGCTTACCAAAAGGATAAAGCATAATCTTAGCAGTGATTATATCAATTCTGTTGTGTGGATGCTATGAGAGGACCACCATATGCTTAAAAGGGTTTGGAAATGTTCTGAATAGTATTTTCTTATCTTGTTTCCTGTGAAGTGTTTTTGTTGGAAGGAAAGGTGAAATGCATATTGAAAACTAAGAGCTAACTAAATCCATTGCTGTTTAGAGTGTTTATGTTTCAATATTGCTTACATAGTTGGGTTTGAGTTTGGTTTGTCTGTTGCTTTTTATATTTCACTGGGAAAATATCAACATGGATTGTTTTGATATGTGGTGGACTTTTAGATGGAAAAGGGATGAAGGTGGGGATGGCGAAGTCTGGCAACCTCCCATTGAATCCAGATGTGAATCATTGCCAGCATGTTTCATAACATTAAACATATAAAACGTAGTTGAAAGCGGAGTGTTTTTCTTGGCTTGAAATTATTTTTAATGTAATCTTGTTGGGCTTGATGATTGTGGTTTCTTTCTTAGACTTCTTTTACTTTGTCCTGGGCAATATATTTGTTGGCAAAGCACCCAGAGGTGCAGCAACGTGTTTATGAGGAAATAGTCAATAAGCTGAGGAAAGATCAAGTTCCAGTTGCTCATGATGTCCCAAAATTGCCTTTGATTAGAGCTGTTCTGAAAGAAACCTTGAGGTAAGTAGCAAACAACTGAAAGTTTTAATTCCATGTTATTCTAATGAATTTTGAATCCATTTTAGCATTTGTAGTTTATTGTTGTTACTGCTATTTGCTGCTTCTACTTTTATTTATTCCAGCAGTATTTTGTCCAAGGATGCTCAAGCAATGAATAAGATAGACTATATAATGTTTAATGTTTCTAAGTATGGTTGAAGTGGTTTCACATATGTAGGACATGTCTGTTAAGGAATTGAAAGCTTGAGTTTTCCCTTTAGTCTGTATGGTAAAATGTAACAACCTCCTCCTCCACTATTTTGCAGTACCACTTCAATAATTTCAAGCTTTTTGATTTAAATTAAAGGCATGTGACATATTTTTTAAAAATATGTTTATACTAAATGTTCATGAGGTGAGGGGAGTAAGAGGATTTTTGAGAAGGCATCATCAATAAGGCTTTTTCCGTTTTAGCAAGTAGTGCTAAAATGTCTTTAGCTTGACCACCTACCTTCAAGTTTGTACATGTGTAAAGCGAATAAATGCATAGACCAAATAGCTCAGCCTTCAGTTACTAATAAATAACTTTTCTCAGGTGATGGTCACATTCTTGCAGATGATTCAAGGTCTTTGAAGCTCCAAGGTGTGCTGTACTCCTGAAAAACATTTTTGGTGTGAATGATATGGCATTCATCCTGCATATTTGTGAATACAAATTGGAATCGAAATATTTTTAAATTGTATTAGTTATTACTGTTGAACTTCAGAAAAATATTTCTCACTAGGTTATATCCAGTATTGCCAGGAAATGGAAGAGTGACCCAAAAAGACTTGATCATTGGAGGATACTTGATACCTAAAGGGGTAGGTTCTGTTGCAGTCCTCTGCAGAGAACAGTTTCATTTTTGCAAATGAAATATGATCTGCTACAACATATATATACTTCATTGATTTTAAAAGATTTCACCATGCTAGAACATTAAGAGGAAAGTATTTCAGTAATACCCATTTATATGCCACAAACAGATTTTATGATTGACTTGTTGCTGTTGTTTTGATATTTTTTTATTTGGGTCCTCACTTGCAAATGAAATTTATCATCATGGTGTCTTCTTAATATTCTTGAGATTGGAGTCTTTTAATAACATATCTGTGTAATGGTACAATTAAATTTAAAAAGCATGAATTTCATTATTCTTGCAGCTTTCTAATTCTTTGTCTGTTAATTCCCTTTGTAGAAAGTGTCTCCCTTTTTCTCATAGCAACTTCATGAAATAGTTCCTAATACTTGTGACTTGTTCCCATCTCCTTCCCCACTGCATCTTCTCTAATATATCCAGCAACTTTGAAAACAATTTGAAGATTATTTCCTTTGACCAACTGAGAAAGGGATTTGATTTTTGACATATCCTTTTGTCTTTAGAATTACGCAGAGTTGCTTAATTTTTTTCATCTCTTACTGCAGAAATTACAGTAATTGCAAATGCTTTTAAATTTTGTTATGTGAATTGGAGCTAGCTAAATATAAATATCTTTTATTTCCTCAGACCCAGCTGGCACTTTGTCATTATGCTACTTCCTACAGTGAAGAAAATTTCTCAGTGGCAAATGAGTTCCGACCTGAGCGCTGGTTGAGGAAAGATAATTTGGACAGAGTAGACAACTTTGGCTCCATCCCCTTTGGTTATGGCATTCGAAGTTGTATAGGAAAAAGAATTGCAGAGCTGGAAATCCATCTTGCACTGATTCAGGTTAGAACTGTGTGACAGCATTACAAGGAGAAAAGTGAATTTATACTATTTTTTTTTATTTATGCAATTTCTGGGTATCCTACAGTGTTCAAAACCTTTGTATTGGAGTATTGTCTAACGTACTCATGCTGCAAAGACTTAAAAATTTGAAAATAATCATGCTTCAAATGTAGCATACTACTTAAACTATATTGCAGATGGTATGGTACACATGATGTAAAACTAAAGGTATGTTTGTTAAGGAAATATATAGATTTGGTATAGAAGGCTTTTGTAAGCAAATCAGAAATCTTTCTTAATGTATATTGGGATGGTTACCTGCTTAGTTTCTGTGGTTTAGTTAGAAGAATTCAGAACTTAAGAAGATCTAAAATAGATTTTATATCCTTGTAATGATCACAGTGTGATAAACAGTATAATTTTTCTATGTTCTGGGCTTTTCTGTCTCTTGTTCTTTCTTCTAACTCATTATAATTTTAGATATTCATAATTTATAGTTATATAAATAGTATATATTGAGATATATTGTTTTCTGATTGATTCATATCAAAAAGTAAACATTCTCAACAGCTGCTACATTTTTTGTCATTTACAAGACAGCCTATAGATCAAATAATGAGTCCAGATTGTGCAATCAAATCATGAAGATTTGGTAACTATAGTTACTTAACTATAAAAATATTTAGATCCATTTTATGTATTCAAAGGAAAGCCTGATTGAATTTGTCTTTGAATTTCCTTCAGTAAACTTCTAGAGCAATCTCAGAACAATTAGCGCCTGTCTTTTGGAACTGAGAGTGAGAGAGCTCCCAGGGGGCTTGGTAAAACAAACATGCTTTCATCTTTTTGAAAAGGATGCTCAAGGAAGCAATGGAGAACCTGCTTTGTTTTCTGGAAAGAAACTAGAACAAAATAGCAGACAACCTATTTACAAACGTAGAGATGATATTTAAGTGAGTTAAAATTAGAAACACATGGAGCTTATCAAAGATAAATTCAGACCAGTCTGATTTCTTTCTTTGACTTGATCACTTACCTCATGTGGGAGTATAAAGTAAGTCATACACTCTGACTTCAGGAAGTATTTTCACACATTCTGTATGTTTTTCTCTCAATTAAATTAATAAAATTTGTTCCAGATGGAAGTGCCCATAAAATGCATGCACAGCTGGTTGGAAAAAGGAAATAGCTGGAGGCACTATCAAATACTTGCTGTTGAACTGGGAAAAACATTTAATTAAAATTCTATAAAAGTCTGTCCTGCATTTGATTTAGGCTGTTATTTTCATTAACAGTGTAAGTGATAGATTAGAGAACACTTTTACAGTTTGCATGGGATACCAAGCTGATGTGAATTAAGTGAAAATCAGGGGATGTGAATATAGAATTTTGAAAAAAAAGGAGAAATGTTCCAGAAGCAACACAAAATTAACTAGTGACAGTTGCAAGTTAATCCCATTAGGAAGAAATAAATGCTTAAATACAAATTTATGAACAACTGTCTGGGTAATATTAGTACCATAGGAACAGATTGGAGGGATATAGTGAAAAATCGGTAAATTCTGACAAAGCAATGTGATCCTAGATAATGTTAGCAGATTAGCAAGCACTTTGTATGTCAGAAAGAGGAGCTAAATTACTCAGTCTTGCCAAACACTGATGAATCCTTAATAAGTAATGATAAACAACCATCCCCATGCACTGCATTTTAGGGACAATATAGCCAGATTCAAGGACATTCGGAAGACAAAGATAATAACAACAGGGATTTCAAAAAGAGAAAAATTAGATACAAGTTTTGTCAAATATCTGACACTGAAAAATGTAGTTATTTATAGGAAAATAATGCATTGGTTATCAGTCATACTAGGAGAAGGATAAGAGATAATTACTTAATTTATAGAAAAAAGTGAGATATATTATTAGGAAAAGTTGAGGATGTAGCAGAATTTCCCTCTTGAAAGCGTAAAAGTAGATAGTTGAGGTATTCTTCATTCAGAAAAATGTGTCTGATGGGATTGGGATTCCTATAGCTTTCTTAATAATTTCACATATTAATTGATACTAAAGGAAATGAAATCAAAAACACAGAGAGGAACCTCACGAAGTCAAAGACAAATTTTGTTTGTTTGATAGTTCAGACTGTTTAATCTGGTTATGAGGAAATTCTTCAGGAAGGACTTGCTCAGTCCTCCCTCCATCAGAGGAGGAAGATTTTGAATTTTAATCTTTACCTTGTAACACCTTCTTTTTTGTTTCCTGGATGAGAATCATAGCACTTAAACTCTGCCAAACTGGGATCACAAATTTTGCTTATGACAGTCTGTTATGTTCTCTTCTTTAAAGGCTACTCTTCATTGGTAATTTTGCAGTTTTTCTAATACTTGTCCTGTTTATTTTCACAGCTACTTCAGAATTTTGAAATCAAAATTTCTCCCAAAACTGAACCAGTTCATGCCAAAACTCATGGACTTTTGACTCCTGGAAACTCCATCAATGTCAGATTTTCTGACAGGAAGTGAAACTCAAATGTTTTGGAAGTACTTATACAGTTTTCATGGAAACAGGTTTGCATTTTGTTGAACAAACATGCTTGTTCTCTGGTTTGTAGGTATTTGACAATATCATGAAGTATTATGTTCTGCCTTAGTTCTAGCAGTACATAAGAGAAATTACCTCTCCTGTAACAGTTAATAACACATATGAAAATATATACCAAAAAAATTCCTTCTTGCACAGGGAGTCTCCGTTTATCTGGGAGAATTCTTAGTAATAACAACACATACGTTGAAAAAAGCCAACCAAAAGTAAATTCAGACGTCAATATCATTCAGTGGTTTTGTTAGGCTGCTACTCAGTGAGTGTATTTGAGAGCAAGGGGATTATTATATAATATGTGGAAATTAGCTGCATGTATAAGTTTGTATTTTCCTGTTTCTTGTCCTCCAGTGTTTTTTAAAAGTTTCCATGTAGCAATGAAATTATGAGATAATTTTTTTAATATGTAAAAACATTTACTCTGCATGTATTAAAAGAAAAATCCAGTAATATGAAAAGTAAGGATAGAAAAAATACAACTTACGTCACGTTGTTTAGACTTGAAATACAGAACATATACAAATTTATCTAAACTTAATCCCCATAAAATGTTTCTATATAGTTTTTAAAAATAAAAATCTTAAAATGAAAGTTTAAATGTCACATTGGAGAGTTTGACGCCAGGCATTGTTCTTATCACCAAAGCACAAGCCACTTTCATTGTTCTAGCTAATATGCCAAGCCCAAATGTAAATATTAAAAAGAAGTAGTTGTTCCATTTTTAACATTTAATTAAAATACTACTTTTAACTTCATTCACAGTCTTCAACAGTAAGAACTGGAAACTTCCCATTTTAACTTGCTGAACCCATAGGCTAATACAGAGTTCTGTAGGACGGAAATGTGACTATGGAAGTATTCAGAGAGGTTTTTTTACTATCTGGTGCCTAACAGAAAGAGTGGACACCTGGAAGTTTGGGTTTGGTCTTTTGGGGGTCGTTTTATTTGTTTGGTGTTTTATTATTATTACTTTTCCTATGGCAGCCAACAGAAAACTCTCTCTTGCACGATACTTTGGATAACTTTAGTATCACTGCACTAACCTTACATTCTCATTTTTGAGAGAAACCTTGTACCCTGTATCCACCTTATGCCTTGAACAATGTTCAAACTCGCATATCCTAATATGTTACATATGTAATTATATATTGCTAACTGTTTACATGTCAGGCTCTGACTGGTTTTTGGGAGGTAGTTTACATATTGACAAGCATAAATATTTCAGCTAAATAAACTTAGCAAAAGTTTTGCAACTTGTTTTTTAAAATGACAAAATTTTTCTTTGATTGTTTAGCCTTTGAAAGTCAAAGGCAGATTAGAAATTAAATAACACTGTAGTTTTAATGGTGTACATGAAATTTCACATTGCTAGCTAGCTATTGCAGTCGCATTGTTATAGTATTTTGATTCCTTTTTGTGGTGTCTTTTCAACATTTAGACAACAGAAAAACAAAATCTCCTTTGTATGGATCTCATATACAAAATAATAATGCAAAAAAATTGACCTGAGAGGATTAAATACTTACATAAAGATTTTCAAATGTTATTCTTGTATTGAGCATATACGCTCACTATAAGAAAAGTCTATTGGGAGTATTTTCCTTGAACAAGCTTGCCTTCTGATTTTTCCAGGGCTTCCAATTATTCCATCTTTCTTATTTTTTCTTTCTTTCCCATTGTTATTTTCAATTGTCTCCATCTTAAATCAAATTAAGATATTTGTATTTGCCAGAGCCAGCTGACATCCCAAAGGAGATGTTTTGCAAAATCTGTTTAAAAGTCTATGGACTGAGTATTTGACTCCATAACTCTGCCTGGTTTTGTTAACTTGGAGACAAAGAACTCCTGCCTTGAATCCAAATTTGGATGCCATATGGTGCCTTCCTTTTGCTTTGTCATAGCATCATTAGAAACATCAGCCACTGCTATGTTGCAGTACATTTGCTGCTTGGTATGAGTCCCTAAGTAATACTTCAGTGTAGAAGATAGAAGAAACATTCTAAAATGCTTTTTATAGCATTTGAATCTTTTAATGAAAACAGCCAGTATTTTGTTCTAATAGAGCACCTATCCATGTAAGTTGTCTTTTATACATAATAAAATATTTATACAGAATTTACAAGTCTTGGTTCTTATTTTAATTACTATTTATATTTGTGTTTTTCTTTAACAGCTTAAAGTCTTTAACTTGTTCTAGTGAACTGAAAGATTCACTACTCTATGGGAAGTCAATAGTTCAGCTAGAAAAGATGGGGATTCTTACAAGAATTTAAGGTGTGTAATGACTTAGCAAAAGTGGAAAAAACATTATGTTAAGAGTACTGTCATTGTGGAGGAAAGGTACTGGCAAAGTTATCCAAGAAATGCCCAAGGACTGACTCTAATGTTAACGTTTTGATTAATTGCTTAACACATAGAAAAGTACTAAAGATATAAAGAAAAAAGGCACAAAGTGTGAAAATCAAACCAAAACAACAACAAAAACAGAACCCAGAATGTAATAGAAATGGGCTGGAATTTAATAGCAAAATATATGTATGTAGGAAATAAAAAGAATTTGTTTGAGGAGCTCACCACTTGAAAAATATAATATGTAGAGGAAGTTGACTAGAAAGTGCAAGTATGTGGGAAAAATGGGATTAATGAGAAATACAGCCTACAACATAAGAGATGCAATCTTATCTATTCTTCCCCAATTTCTATCAGAGATACTTCTTCTTAAGTGCTATGTACAGTGTTCAAGAAAGCTGGGGTTTGATTTGGACAGATGAGGATACACTAAAGTTACCAGGCTAATAGTTTCTGTGAGTGGAGAAAGTGTTATATGATGGGTTTTGCTCTGCTTCCCTGTGGTTTGCTGGCAGATCAAGCCCTGGCACATCTGGAAGCTATGTAACTATGAGCTTAAGAGAACTTGGTTTGTTGGACACAAAACTGCTGAGTTGATTTTGCTCCTTCCAGTTGGATAAGATAACAGGTAGTGGAAACATGGATGTCTGCAAGAGACTAAATTTATCCTCAAAAAGTTAATGTAATTAGTCTAGAAAAGTGAATATTGTAAGAGGACATAAAACTTCTCTTCAAATACTTTCAGGTTAAGCTCTTTACTCCTTTACTCCTTAAAGCACAATGCCTGTTCAAAACAAGTATCACAGTAACAATGAATAAATAAACTGATATGGAAAGTTTCAAACTATCAGGAGAATTAGAATAAAGTCACTGTGAGACATGGGGCAGACTGAAAAAAAAAAATCCTCAACCATGAAATGATAAAGCATGGTAAAAAGAATTCCATAAAGTGTTTAACTAGAATTACTGTATTCAGTCAGTTTGTTCTCTGCTTTTCCATACTCTTGTAGGCAACGAAGGAATCTATGAGGTCGGTGGTGAAATAGTCACAATGCCAGCAATATTGCATGCCAGTGGTGAATGAAATTTAGGAGCACCTTAAATACCCCAGCAGTGATGTGGCTGTGAAGATGGAGAGTAGGATGCCTGGCAGCTGTGAACACGAGAGAAATAGGCACTGGGGGTGTGTTTGGAACTAGGAACAGAGAGCTGTGCTGGCACTCGGGGCTGGGAAGTGAGGAGTGGGAAAGCCACAGCGAGTGGAGGCTTTGTGGCTGTACCAAATATCACATGGGGTGTGAGTTCAGCAAGTGGAGAGGTGAGCTATGGTGGGTGGGACAGGCTGGGAGAAAAGGGATGAGGCAGGAGTACTTTGGGTACCTGATGTGTACTATTTGCACTGTATAAAAAAAAGGTCACTACTGGTTTTGATCACTGAGGTTTTTCCTTCTTATGCTATGTTGTCACATAATGTTTATAACTTTAAAACATGCTGTCATATAATTTCATATAATTACTAGAGATTTATATATTTGGTAATGCTAAACTCTGCCAGTGCATGCCCAGAGAAAGACTGGGAATGGCTGTAACAAACCACTGATTCTCAGTGTTCAAAACAGTGTTAGTTTGCACTGGCAGGCTCCCATGATGGCAGATGTATCAGAGGGTTTTTCACCTCCTGAAGTGTCACAGAAATGCCAATAGAGGATTTACAGGGGCAAGTGAAAAGCAGATGGTAGGATGATTTAAAATGCTACCAAGTGATGGTCCCAGCACTGTACTGCTACTGAGCACAGATGCAAGCACATATGCCAGTACCATCACTGGGGAGCACAACAGCTCTTACACATTGGACCCTCCGATTTTTGCAGTGAGCACCTCTGTCATGGACTATTTTTATTGAAGCAAGATAAATTACAGTTCCCTGGAATGTGTGTTGGAAAATATTTGGGAAATGGTCCAAAGTTGCTGGGTATTTCTTATTCTTTTGTAGGTTTTCATCTAAACCTTATACATGCAGTATTAAATAATAAAGTTGGGTGGAAAGGTGTGAGTAGTAATTATTTTGGTACGTGATTTTTAAAACATATTTTATATATATATGTACAATAAAAGGAAAAATATTTTATCCACTGTGGTTAATGCACGTGTTCACTTCCCTTTTTCCACTTCAAAGGGACTTACAATAGAAAGTAAGTGTATATATATATATATATATGTATGCTGAGCTTGAAAATATCTATTCATTTTATAAATTTTATAATTTATTATTATAAATATGCTCTTGCTAGAAAAAAAATAAAAGACCAAAACACGTAAATGTCATGTGGGTATTTAAAAAATAATTTCAGCTGAGTTTCCCCCGTGTTTCCAGTAAGATTTTCTTCAGGAAACCACTGAAAATACTACACTGTGGTTTTAGTACCACTAGGTGGTGCTGCCTTTATAGTATTCCTTAGTGAAACTCTGTGATTATGTATCTATGGAAAAAAAAATATATGTATGTAGCTAAGAGCAATATACTTATTATAGCTTCTTAAAGATAGTAGAGTTTGGTTACACTTGTTTGACAAGGACTCTTAGCCCCTGTACATGTGAACATTCTCAATTTCTGTTCATCTTCTGCATATCCTTGCTGAAAATCGGAATTTGCATGTGGAAAAAAGTACAGTATGTCTAAAGTTTCATATGGGAAAAGTTTTGTTAGAGAAAATCCAGTACTTGCAGTCCCGTACCGGCTCCTGCTGAGATTTGTCTTTAACAGTTTGTTAATCATTGAGCTTTGACACTCTACCTGTTATCATGCAAAATTCAAAATAAAGCCAGTTCTTACTCTGAGGAGATCACAGTCTAGGAGAGATAAGAGTAAAGGAGACAGGAAATAATTGAGGGGGATATTTGTGTGTTTCGGACACTGTTGCAGTAAACGTTGCAGTAAACAGGAGATCCTCTGACACCATTTAGAGGGTGTTGCACCAATCTTGGCAATGTTTGAAACACTGTTTGCTGTCAAATATTTATCTAGTTGGGAAACAATTACATTGAAGTGTAAACTCACTGAAGCAGCCCACTTTACTCAGACAAAAGGAAGGCTGGAGTCAGGGATTTTGACAAGAAGTGTCCAAGGGATAAAGAATGTTTGCCACCACAGTTAAGTATGGAATAAGAAACATTTAGACAAGCCTTTCTTACTTTCAGCAGCTAACTAGAGAAGCTCTTTGTCTCCTTTATGCAGATGGGGGCGAACACTTGAATTTGCTTGAAGATTCCCAAATAATGCAGAGACAGTCTCATCCCAGATGCAAAAAAGAAGCATTAAGTGTAGTTGATTAGAGAATCAGAAAGGTATGCAGAGAATCAGTTACACATCATATCTGGAAGGACTTGGCTAAAAATCTTCATCTAAGAAGATACCACTGAAAAGGCAATCAGTATTTCACTGTCACATTTATAGATGCTTCTTTTATGGTCACAAATTCATAAATAATAAATGCATAGTAATCATGATAATTCTATCAAACACCCATTATTTTCAGATGAAGCTGTATGAAATAACATGCATTTCTTTTCACAAATAATGAAGGCACCAAATTAGGCCAAGAAATAATCATTCACTGGTTGCTAGTCAACTTAGTTTTCCATATAAATAGAAATCAGCTCCAGAAATTGTGGGCAGCCATTTGTCTCACCTCTATCCTATGTTGTACTTTAAAAATGGTTACAAAACATCTCAACTTTGCAGATTTCTGAGACATAAGTCTCAGCTGGCAAAGCTTTCTAACTCATCCTGTGATGCAAAGATCAATCATCACCCCTGCATGGAATGGCAACACTTATCCATCCACTGGCTATATCAGATTAAATTCAGGCAGGAAAGGTCTAATACAGCCATGCTGCTCTATCAAAGCAGATGTCTATAATGTTTGTATGTTTTCAAAGCTGTAAATTTTAGGCCCAAACCAAACAATTTCATTGTGTTGAATTCCTCTTTCTGCATCTTCTGGGGCTGAGTCATCTTGATTGACAAAGCTTCATTGGCAAATGCATAGGTAGAGATGAATGTTTTGATCTGTCATGGTTCTGGGTCACATTGGAATGCAAGAGTACTATTTGTAATTACTACAATTGTGTTGGTGTATAATTTGGTATTAAGTACTTTCATTATTATTTTTGATGTTGGCCTTTCACCACACAATACTATAGACAAGACCAAATGAAATTTATGGTATTATTTGGCTAGCAAATAATTACAAATAGCACACTGTCCTTTTTCTACTGAAACAGAAAATAGTGGGCTACTAATGAGTTTCTGCCATGAAAAGTGATGAAATATCAATTGTGCAATTTATGTAAAATTAAAATGGATTAAATTACAGAAAAACATATAGTGGATGCGGAATAACCTTACAGATGCTGGGTTAGGTCAGGGTCCTCAGGATTTTCCACTGAATTGCCTACTTCTCAGAGGAGAAAATCTTCCTAGGCCTTTTTGTTGCCTCTATGACTATTATGTAACTGCATAGTGATAAGAAAAAATAGAGGAGAAAAGAGTTCATTATTCTTAGATGTCTTGAGGCAACAAATGGAAGCATTCTCTTTATTGGTTATCATCATGTAGTTGACATCTAAAGTTTGGAAGTCTAATGTTGAACAATTTGACTGGAATGAGAGATGTTTAGTGTTAGCACAATGGAGCAATGAGAATCCATTCTTTATTTCTCCAGGATCTGTAGAGAAGGACTAAAACAAGGAAGGCTTGCCATGCTTTAATATTTTTTGAAGTATTTTTAAGGGGATTCAACTCATAAAAAGTTAAGAACTGCTAGCTAGAAGGTACTTTCTTTGGTTGGTTTTTGTGATTGTGATTGGTGTTTTTAGTGACTACTGGTTGTAACCAAGGGGCCCAGAGAAATACATCAAAGGCAGCAGTGAGTCAATAAAGTCTTTGTGATCAGCTGGACATTCCTGTGAGATGAATAGCAACCTCTAATTGCAAGATAATGTGGGACTAGTATCTAAAGAACTGCCTCTAATATTACATATAAACAAAGAGGAACCTGTAAAATACTTTTTTATAAAAAGAACATAACTGATCTGATTAGCTTTATCAAAACATGTCTAGGGCACTGTTCCATCCTGTACAGTATAAAGCACAAATTGTGTGTATTTCCATTTATATATTCTTATATTTATATAAGAAGATGAAGACTTGTTTGCTGTGATAATGGATAGGATAGGATAGGATAGGATAGGATAGGATAGGATAGGATAGGATAGGATAGGATAGGATAGGATAGGATAGGATAGGATAGGATAATTAATGAAATATCTCCAGGAAACATTCCACTAATGGCAAGGTCAAACCTTCTTGTTTTCCCCCAAAAAGAAAAGCTTTCTAAATAGAATGGAAATGTGTCATTTCAGCAGGAAAGAACTGTGTGGTTTCTAGGATTAACACAACCTTATGAGGCTATGAGTTGGTGTAGTGTTGGTAGGATTTGCAAGTGGATTGTACCTATTTGTTGCTCTGTCTAGAAAATGTAGGGTTGCTTGCCTTTCTAAATGCTTACTGTGTAAATCTTGGTTAAATCTGGGCCATGCTGGCATGCTAGGAAGGGATATTTTTGCTTGTTTGGTCAGTTGTTTTAAATCTAGGATCTCAGAAGATCTGACAGCACACATACAGCCAGAGGATAATGCTGTGCAAGATTATTCTTATCCAGGCAGTTTGCTTTGTTTTGCTATGATGTAGCTCACTGCTGTTATGTAGACCAAAAATACTTTTAATAGCTGCCTTTTGGGTTTCTATTTGCTACCAGTTTCTGGAAGCTTGTTTTACAAGCAGCATATTTCTGCAATATATATAATAAATTTATCTTTACCTCCATGTCCAAGAGAAAAGTATCGCATTTTGTTTTTCCTTAGTTTCTGACTCAAGGCTGTGAATTCTTTAAAATAAAAGAAAATGTTGAAGTGATGCCTTAATTCCCCCTGCCCTTCTTTGGTCTTCAGTTTTTGTGATTCAGATTTTTTTTCCTGTCTGGACACCTATTTGTGTGATTCCAAAAGGTGGGGTTTTGAGGGAACATCCTGTATTGAAAAATTCCTAGTAAAGATGCTCAGATGCTGCAACATTTCCAGGCTGGTGCCTTGGCTTTCAGAGTAGTAGAAATAATATGTATTTCCACCACTTGTGCAGTGACATGCTAAGAAAAATCTTCACAATTTACTATGTTTGGTTCATTTATCTGGTGGTGTTGCTTTGTTTCAAAACATAGTTTGGAAACAAAGCAGAAATTTAACTTGAATTTATGTTTATTCTTCTACCATGCTGATGACCCTGATATCTGTATACACATGGCTTTGACTCATTAAACTGTAGAGGATGCTTGTTTTAGGACTGTAAATGTTCTCTGTTAAATTTGGCAGGAAGACTTGAAGATGTCACAGCATTGAATGTTTCATTAAAATGTCACATGATTTGGGAAGAGAAATATATCAATTCTAATTAATTCTCACTATTTGAGGCCTTCACTGTTTTTTGCTGAATCTTTATGAAAGCCTTTTTACAGAGTTGATAAATTTGTTACAGATAAGAATATTTTTTTGCAGTTTTCTGTGTTGTGTTTTCTTCAGCTCAGTCCTGATCCAGGTCTAGGAAAACATTATTATAAATGTCAGTAATTATTAAATAGAATAGATTGTATGAATAAATTGTATCCAATGTTCTATTAGATATGTGCAGAAAACCAGGATTTGCCCAGACTGGAAAGTTACTATCCTTATTTTCTGAAAAATCAAATCCCAAACCTCAAAAGTAAAGAGTTGGATAATTTTGAAAACTGGAAAGATTTGAATTTATACTAAGCTTGCAGTAATTGAAGGAGAGATGGCTCTTGTAACTAATGTGCTGTGCATAAGTCACTCTATTTCGTTGCCAAGGAAATAAAATGAGGCACTTGGAAAAGGGAAGCAAGGAGGAAGACATTGCACCAGGAACAACTGTTACCATTACATAATCCACCTGGTATGGTTATCACAAGTGTGGAACCTTGTGGATGTATGTTTGATAGAAAATATCAAATACCTCCTGTATTTCAGTGACATTTTGTGCTGTTGATATGGTATCCTGGTGATATGATATCCCTTGTGTGATTCCACCAGCTGGGCCATGTGTTCTTCTGTAGCTATAGATTGGGATAAACTGGCCTGTCCATTTGAGTATATAATTATTTCTGATTTTTTAGATATTTTAATAAATAGATCAAGGCTTCCAGAATTCTCAGAATATTTTCCAAAGGAAGAAGATGATTCACTTGCCTGTTCCTTGCTGATTGATGATAATGAAAAAGTAAAACCAAAATTATTTCATATTTCCCAAATCTCTTCTTTTCCTGCACAATTGGGTACACAGAAATTTTGATAAGCTTCTTGGAAATATATTTGTGCAAAGCTTACAGACCATCTCCATTCTTTACTCGATTTATTAGTTAAGTGTTGCTAATCTGTCACAAATTCAGGGCTAAAAATCACTTTGTGATGGCTAAATCCACACAGGCAGAGAAAAAAATAGTTACATACAGGTATATCAAGCACCCAAACAGGCATGTGGATGGAAAAGAAATACGATCTGAATTTTGAAGTTGTGAAAAATCTGCCAAACTTTGGAGGTCTCAGTAAGACACACCATGAACACCACATAATTCCTTAGAATTCAAACAAGTTTGCAATCACAGGACAGTCTTCAGTGAGGCATGAGACAAAGTTTTAGTGCCATTTTATTTCTTGCGTCTCCCTGTTTCTGAACAGATGAGTCTAGACTAGACAGGTAAAGCTCTCAGCTTTGGAGGCTTCCCAGTGCTATTGTATTAGGGTTTTGTTTTTTTTTTTTGTGGGTTTTTGTGTGTTTAGAGCATGAGAAGAGAAACTTGGGTATCATCTTCTGTTTCTCATAAAAGATAATGGAGATTCAACAGGAATTGAGTGTTTGAGATGTGTGGGAGAGAACACCTTGGGACACTATTTTAAAATCAAGGTTCTTTCATGCTGTTCTTGTTTTAAAGGATAGAACACGTAATCAGCAAGTTCTTATCTATTATTTTTAAAGCAGAAACTTCCTGATTCTTCCCTGCATCTTACTGTGGGAGAACAAAGGGAGAGTTTGCAAGAGAATATAGTCAGTAAGAAAGGAATTCTAAGGCAAACTAGATAATTGATAACCAAATTATCCCTGACAATGTTATCAGGTTAAAAGAAAAGACAGAAGTCACCTTCCCAAGCTCTTCTGGAATGCTGTCCCAGAAGAATGCATGATCTGTAATGGAAAGAAAAAGGCAGGCAAAGTTGGAGTTAAAACTTAATTAGATTTGGCTACATAATATATTTAGTGCAACTTGTTTTCAAGATGTTGGATTTACTGTCTTAAGTTAGTCCTTCAAAGGACATCACTAAAGCAAGTGTGGTGCTGGCAGGGAGTGAACTGATCTGTAGTGTTAGAGCCAGAGTTAGAACAAAACTACAGATCCAAACAACCAGGTTTAAACACTGAACTTCAGCTTTAAATACTACAAGCAATTGTGATTGAAATAGACCCATCTTGCATATATGAGTACTTGGGGTGAAGGGCTTTAGAGTTCTTCCAACAGCTTACCGCAAATATTATTTAGTACAAATATAACATTTAAAGAATTCATTAAGTAATGACATATTTATATTTTCTGTTAACATTTAATTAACTGAACTCTACTAAATATTTTCTAAAAACTGTATTTATACACTTAAAATCAGAACTCCTTGCTGAAAAGAAACAAAAATCAGTTTAATTGGCTTTTAATCTTTGTAACTGGAACAGAGAATATATACTTCTAGTCCCATGAATGGTAGAAACCGCTACTACTGTTATTTTAAAATTATTTTATTTAAATTAATTGGATTATACAAGAAAGATTTTGCCATCAGCAGCAGGGAAGACTTTGATGATCACAGCTTGTAGTTTTAAATATACAAACTACAACTAATAGGTTCAACTCAGAAAAAATAAACAAGTTATTGGATACATTGCTGAAATCACTCTTTGAAAAATAAATTTTTATACAATTAAAATTACTAATCATTAAGAAAACATTCTTCTCCCAGATGGACAAAACTAGCAAAACAGGAATGCTAATAATAATGAAAAACAGAGCTGGAACAACAATTTGTGCAATGAAGGGAACAAATTGTACCTAAGGTACAAAATAATAGACTCCAAGCCAGTGAGCATTTAAGCATATGTTTAATTGTAAACAGGTGAACAGTTCATCTCCTTTTAATGAGACAACTGAGAAGTGAAATGCACTTATGGGGCTGAGACCTAACATAGCTATTATTGACTAGAGTATTAATCAATTAAGAAAGCCATAAAAAAGCAGTGGTGGGTATGTACATGTTAAATATGCCTGTTTGTGCTAGAGTGTTTGACAGATTTGCTTCTTCCCTCTGAACTGTGGAAATGAGTCATCCTGTCACCAAGGAGATGGACTACAGGTGGGTTTCATAACCCATCTGGCTTTCTTTAGCTATTTAAACTATTCAGCTAATCTCCCTTTGTAGCTAAGGGGGAAGGGAGATGTTTCTGGTTTACCTTTTATCAGCTTTGGAGATAGGATTTCTCTCTTTTGACTATAAAAGGAGCCAAGGTGACTCAGCTTAAATCAAATATGTTTAGCTGGTTACAGTCAGGTGAAACGAAGTGTTCAGGGGTTCAGTGTTAGAATAGATTAGAAACTACGCACGTATTGAATTTAAATGAATCTCATTGCAGGAGTTACTTGTAAGCATTAAGTTTGATTGCTTCAAACTCCAATTGAGCAGAATCTGTGACAAGTGGCTTCCAAAAGGTTTGACATCTCTGTCTCACGGTGCCAAAAAGCATAAACAAATATAAGTACTATGTTACTAGCCTGTATGTTTATTACTACACAATTGCACTGCAGACCAACTGAAATTATGTACATTTATAAGCTTGTAAAACACAGTAAACTTGAGATAGAACAATGGTGGATAGATATGAGACTGAAGCCGCTCTTGTTCACAAAGTAACGACCTCCTTCATATATAACCTGGCTGAAATGGCTTATATGGTCATTCAGTTGCATGGCCACTTATAACACGTGGGTCATGCCGGGGAGTACCTTTTGCAACATACCTGGAGCCCAGCAAATGCTTTGCAGCTTTGGTGCTGATCCAATCAAGCACAGAAATAACTGGGAAATGACTCATGCTGAGAGGTAGATACTTGCTGTTAATCCCAGATTTTAAAATGTACACAGTTTGTCATCATTTTTCATTGTTGTGAACATGCATGTCTGGCTGCTTTTGTTTCATGATTGTCTGATGTTTGCTGTGGACTCTCTTTTCAGCTCATCTGCTGCAATCATTTGCTTTTCACTTGAAGGGACATAATCAGACAAAAATCCCTTCAAAACCAGTTCCACTGAAGAAAAGACTTAAGCAGGAGAAGCAAATATATGAGGTAGGGTGGAGAGGAATGTGTTCTGACCCTGAAACATCTGCTCTTTTAAACGTCATGATACAAATGTTTAACCACATGTGCATCTTTCAACCTTACAAGCTCAGCTAAGGTGGGGGAGGTAGGGGTGAGAGAACAATTATAGATTATACCCAAGAAGAAAGGTAATATGAAAAAAAATAGTAAGGCTGAAATTATGGAAAAAAATCAGATGCATTCAGGACACACACTACAGAAAATGAATATTAAACTAGTAGTAAATACTAATCATACAGATAGATGAATATTAAATGTAAAGCCAGGAAGGAATTGAATAAATTTGCAGTTTACAATACAGGTTGGCATCATGGGTACTCACACACTGAGTATGTCTTGTACCACTGCACTTTTCTCATACACAACTGCAACATATGCCCTAGTATTTTATTAAATGGGCATAGTATGTCTACTAACATAATTGAAGTAGACCATGGATTTAAACTGGATTCTGAATGAAGGTTTTGTCATAAAAAAGGCACCATTGTCAAAACAGCCAAGAAATGCAGAGGCACTGTCTCACAAAGCCTTACAAAGAGATGTTGACAGGTTCTCTGCCCACAGTTTCTAAGGGCTCTGGCAAGACAATTGTTTTTATTTTAATTGGTTTTATTTTTATTTTCTGTTTGGAATGAACAGAAATAGTACTGAAGCAGAAATGGGAAACAATAAATGACATATAAATTGGAAGACCTGGCCCAGCTCTCTTAAGTTACCACCTTCAACATTATTTGTTGCTTTACGTTGCAGTAGTGCATGCTACACTATTACCTGTGTGTGTGAAACTGGACATAAGAGTCTTCACCTGGAAAAGCAATGACTGTGTGAAATGGTCTGGGGACACAGGGAGGTTTCGGTCCCATCCTGTTTAATTAAAATAGGTGTTTCCATCTTAAACAAAGGCAAATGCGAGTTTGTTATAGATCTCAATTTTCTGCAGAGCACTGGATTTGTTGGTACTGTACTGGATACTGAGTGCACATAGTCCCAAGCTCACACAAAGAACTGGGATGAGTGTGCAGAAGCAGGATAGGAAGGAAGGAAGCTTCCCCACCACTCACCCAAGCCCTGGTGTGTGGTACTGACGGAAGCTTGGGGGCTGAGGATTAGGATGTGAATAACAACGCTGAGGTGGCTTCCTGTATTCCAGGAAGCAGCACTTTGTCCGGACGTGTAAAGGAATAAAGTTTCACAAAAGGTGTTTGCCCAATAGATCTAGCAAAGCGAAACCAAGGCCAGATGGCCAGGAAGGCCAATGGCCCCATGGCTAATGGCATCAGAAATGGAATCAGTGGGGCCACCAGGACCAGGGCAGCAATCAGTTCCCTGTACCTGGCACTGGTGAGGTCACACCCCAAATCCTGTGTTCAGTTTCGTGGCCATTCAATTCAGGAAACCCACTGAGGTGCTGGAGTGTGTCCACCGAAGGGTAACAAGGCTGGTGAAAGGTCTGGAGCACAAACCCCATGAGGAAGAGCTGAGGGAGCTGGGCGGATTCAGTCTAGAGAAAAAGAGTCTAAGGGGAGACTTCATCACTCTGCGTGCTCACCTTAAAGGAGATTGCAGCAAGGTGGAGGTTGTTCTCTTTTCCCAGGTAACAAGTGACAGAAGTAGAAGAAATGGCTTCAGGATGTGCTGTGGGAGGTTTAGACTGGATATTGGGAAAAAGTTCTTCACTGAAAGGATGGTCAGGCATTGGAACATAGCTAGGGAAAGGGATAAATCACCATCCCTGGAAGTGTTTAAAGGGTGTGGGGAGTGTGGCACTTGGGGATATGGTTTAGTGGTGAACACAGTGATGCTGGGGTAATGGTTGGACTCAATTACCTGAGAGGTCTCTTCCAACGTTAATAATTCTATGATTAAAGGATGGAATCTTCCGAAATTTCATGTCACCTTTTAATATCAGGGGTTTGATTCACTTCCAGGTACCCTTCCTTAAGGAATTAAATTTTCCCTTTGTGCTTGTGAAGACCCAGGAGTAATTTGAGAAATACCTTTGTCTTATGAATTTCAACAATCAGAGATAACAATTAGCGGTACAGATTCCTTAAAACAAGAGTGTCGTTCTGCTGCCGGGATGATAGACTACAGCAAACTCATTCCACCACCTAAGATGAATCCCTTGCGATGCTTCCCAGACTTTCCCACCCCGTTGGCTTCCTCCGGGACAGGCGGCGGCGGGGGACCCGGAGGAGGCAGGCAGGCAGGCAGGCAGGGTGGGCGAAATGCGTCCAGAACCTGCCCCCGTGCTTGTCCCTTTAAGGCAGCACTATCCCTTTAAAAGGCGGCCGGCGGCGGCCGGCGGGCGGGAGCGGCGGTGACGGCCGGGGCCATCGCCTGCCCGCCGGGTTTTCTCCCCCTTCCTGCCGGTCCCTCGCTCGCAGCCCGTTAAAAAGAGGAGGCAAGATGGCCGAGCTGGGCAGCAAGGGGGTCACGGCCGGGAAAATCGCCAGCAACGTCCAGAAGAAGCTGACCCGGGCGCAGGAGAAGGTAGGGGGGAAGGGAGGCATCCCCGGGATGCGGGGCTGGGAGGGGGGGACGCGGGTACCGGGGATGACAGCCCTCCCCGCGGCAGGGATGCGTCTCGCAGTGGGTGCTTGCGGGGGGGTGGCGGCCGCCTTCCCTGCCTGCGGAACCAGGGCCCCGCTGCACCCCGAGAATGCCGAGTGTCCCCGTCGGAGCGGTGAGGGTTCACCGTCCGCCTGCGGAAACACGGCATCGGCTTCGGCCGGGAGCGCCGGGGAGGACGGAGCGCCGCACGCCTGTGCTGGATCCGCGGATGCTTATTGTTTCAACAGGAGGAGACCTTCCCGTTGTGGCATTTAGGTTGTGCTTTATGCAGCATTTTCGAGAGCAGTTCTGTATTTTGCCGTAGCGCTAAATGCGTAACCTCAAAGATGGTGCGGGAAAGGAGATGGACACTTGCCCCTTATCTGCCAGCAGCATCGCGTGATACGCGCTGCTTGCTGTGCTGACCTTGAGCTCCTCATTTTGGAATGGTGGTTAAGCCAAAGCCATACGGCCTTTAAAGATTGTGCCGATCTGCTGAGAGAGGGGGGTGGATTTTTGAATCCCGGGAGCCCTTTCGCTGCTCTCCGCCCACCCCTGTGCCAGCAGAAGGTGCCAGGAATATGCAATGGATACTTTTCCTGTTCATCTCTCTGGCATGCTGCATCTGATGCCAGATGCCTGCTCTGTTTAGGGATTATCGGGCGTTTTACGCAGGGACATTGATCAGCTGCTTTTATTGCAGGCACACTCGTCTTGGTTTTCAGTGGTTTGCTGTGAGATGACATTGACTGAATAAGGACTGGTGCATCTTTGAGCGAGGGCGGGCGAGCAGATCTGCCCACTGCTGCTCGTATTCCCTGGGAGTTATCTTTAGCAGCTAGATTTAATCTAGGAGGGTTGGGATTAAATGCAGTGCAATCTCTGACACTGCTCAAAAATGCTGCTGGGTCAGAATGGCAGCCCAAACCACTTGGATTTAATTGCACATGCTGCATCCACTACTTTTAGCTCACTTACTGAGACTAGGAGCATCCTTTGAACTCGTCTGACTCCTTGGAGAAAACCCCAGTGACTCCCAGATCCAGTATGGAAGTGCAGCAGCAAGGTCCTGGCTTCACACTGTACACAAGAGTCAGCATGGCCACATCTGTGGTTTTCTCTGCCCTACTGTTGTTCCAGAGGGGATAGGATAGGGAATCTAGTCCACCTTGAACTCATCACAGATGCTGACTTCATTCAGTGTCAGCCACCAGATGGCAACCATATTTGTAGTTAATATTAGGGTAGGTGGTAGAGGCTGAGCTCCTGGGCCTGCTGATGAAGTTACTGTATTTAGTGGTGCAGCTTGGAACCAAGTGTGTCCTGCCAAGACCTGCCCTGTCTCTTATTGAACATACACAGGTTCTTTCCCTTGGGAGTATTTTCCACAAATTTCTGTCAGCTGTTGATCTAGCTCACTTCCTTGCTCAGGCCCTGGTGGTGTTTGGGGATATGGGAATGACAATAATAATTGAGAGTTAGCTGTGTATTGCAGGTGATTTGCACAATCTGAAAACACTTGTTTGTCTCTTTGGGAAGAGAAAAACATAGCTTGTTTTCCTCTAAGGAGAAAAGGAAAATAACCCCCAAACGCTTGCTAACACAAATTCTAGACCCTTCAGCTGTTGTTATCCTGATGCAAACAGTACAACTTTAATCTCTGGGCTCTCAAAAAAAAGAAAATGGCATTGCTCGCTTTGTCATCTGACTTGCCTCTACATACTGCTACAGGATTGTCTGTAACAATTCCTCTTTTGTGAAGCATTCAGTATTTTATCCATAAGGGACAGACTTTCACTAAGGAATATACATCAGTGTTAACTTTCAGGTCGTGAGGAGAGATACAGCTGAATATGAAGAGATGTGGAAGCACCAGTGGTTATGACACTCTACACTTGTGGTATTTAGTTATAAACTGAGATACTGTGTTTAGCAGGAAGGGTCAACTGTATGTCAGGAGATAAAGACCAGGTGTTAAATAATTAAAAAAAAAAGGTAAGCAGAAGTGTGCAGAGGTGGATCTGGTAACAACTTAAAAACGTGTTAGATTTTTTGTGAATATATTTTGGCTAGAGTTGAACTTTTCATTTTTGAGGCTTAAACAAGCTGACTGTTCCTTTTCCATATCGTATTTTGGTTGGAATCAAGGATAAAAAAGTTCTTCCCTTGAAAATATCTCCCTCTCAACTTGAGCCCTGAGGCTTTGACCTCAGCAGTTTTCTTCATGGTGAATTTCAGCCTTGTGTTAAGCAAAGAATGATGTCTTTTTGTTCAGTGCAGAACTCACAGTGAAATACTGTACACATCCTTTTTTCCCTTCTGAGATGGCTATTATGTAAACTATGTAATATATTCCTTCAGAAGTGCTATTTGTTTTGAGCCTTTCAGCAAAACTATTGGCTATTTTTGGAAGACACTTGAGCAATTCCACAGGAAATATACGATGGAGTGGTTGACTGTGCTTTTTACAAATGGGATGGACACCCATTTAACTTCTATCTCTACTCAGAAGTAGCCTCAAGTACAATATTTGGCAATAATTTGCAGTTGTCCAGTGAAATGTATCAAATAAGTTGATGCTGCTATCCAGAGAAATACAACTTGCAGAAAGAGCTCATTTAACTGTTTTTAATTCATATCACCTTTTTCAACTAATTCGGATAAATTAGGATATTTAGGCAGGAAGTCGTGACCTATTCATCCTAAATTTAGCTGAAGGATTTTCAGACTGAGATGTTGAGCTCTGGACTTCTCCTAATTCTAAACTTTTTAAATGTGAGTAAAAATGTAATGCCCTCAATGTCATGGTGTCTTAGAGGGAGCCTAGTGTTTGCAGCTCTTTTAAACTTTTCCAGTGGGGCTATGAAGTCTTTTTATTCTTTATGTCTGTAATCCATCATCTTGGTTAAAGTTTGTGTTTCTGCTTTGTGACCAATTTTTATTTTCATAATTTTGAAAATTTTAAAAATCTCCCCAATTTCCACAATTCCTATTTTCCACTAATAATGTCCTGTTTCTGGATGTGTCTATCTTCACATGCACAGTTCTGCTTTGAACAAATTCAAACAACATCTTGGTGACTTGATGCAATCCTGGTGTGAGGGTAACTCCTCTGTGAGGTTCCAGCAGGGAGCTGAGCTCGGGGAACAAATGAGTTGGGGTTTAGTAGCCCAGCTGGCAGTGAGGGTCCTTGTCACAGGATCAGGCTCTTTGCTTTATTTCAGCATGTTAGGTGGAGGTTCAGTGTGGAAAGATGTTTTTGGCTGTACAGGCACCAACTGTTGATTTAAGTTGCATATAGATAGATTAATAGCTTTGTCTGAGGAGATGAACTGTGAAGTTGACATCAGAAAGAGAGAGATTTTTTGGGGGGGAGCTTTTTTGTGTGGAGAGGAGTAGAAAGGAATGAACTTATTTTTGCTTAGACTGAATGTAGGAAGTTCTTATCCTATAGTAGTGGTGGTGTCTCACTCTGTTTTTGTTACAAAGCTGGGCAGAATGAGGAGTCTGTGTTCTGTGACATGAACAAACTGTTGTATTTTGTCATGGGTTTCTTCTGATGTACCAACAGACCAAGGTATCCCCTTATACCCCTCTCCATCCCTAACCAAAGGGGAAGGCTTTGTTTTCCATGCAGGACCTGGCAAAGTTTAGTTTGGACATCCAAACTCCCTTGTGTTAGGGGATAACATTTAGGTCATAAACTGCCGTTTATAGTCACAGGCTCTGACTTGCCATGTTGCCATGAAATGTCACTTCTGCTTTCTGTTCTTGGCTTTGTCAATTCCACTGATATTTACCCGCATCTTTTTGAAGTTTTCCTGGTTAAACCATCTGTCAAAGCAAAGTTCTGCTCTCCTCTGGCTGCACAGTCCAAGGGGGCTGGGCTGTAGTCTTGGTCCCACAGATTGTGGTTTGGGTGGAACGGGGTTTGCAGGAGGCATGGTTTGCCTTTTGAGTTTGCCCTGATAAGACATTTTTCCTCCTTCTAAGTCAAGTTCCAGTAGGTGGAATTTGCAGGAGGAAACGCCTGGAATGAAATTTCAGCCCTGTTGAAGCAGGGGAGAGTCCATACTAATGAGCAGTACCCAAGAACTTTGAAGCAAATTTAAATACAGCTGTTATCAGGATTCACCTGTCAGAGGCTCCCTGCTCTGCAGAAACTCTGCAGATGGGGAGGGAGTCTTTCTGTAAAAATGGTAGATGCAGAAAGCTCTCTTATTGAGAAGTATTACATCTACCTACTTGAGCGAAGTTCCTTAATGATTTTCCTTTGGGATCCCTCTGTCTCTTCAAAGCTTTTATGGTTTTTTTCTTGCCTTTGCATGGGGTAGGATGGTTTGGTGGCAGTCTGCCTTGTTGTGCCAGTGAAGAACAAATGGCCTGAAGAGCTACAAGTACTGTTTGCCTGCTGATCTGGCAGGAAAATTGATGTTTTGTTTTTTTTTTCCTGGGGACTCCCCAGATGACAAAGACAGGGCTTTTTAGTTTATATCTGTTAGCTTGCTTTCTCAAGAATGCAGGGCTTAGGGGATGGGTAGAGTCTCAAAGGTACTTCATGCCTAAAGGTTGCTGGAAAACAGGCACTGGATACAGGAGGAAGATCTGAATTAAAGCTCCTAATGTTCAGATGATTCCAGTATGAGCTCAGACTGTATTACTGGTATCAGATAATCTGCATGGTACAGGGAAGAGGTGAAATAGGAAACCAGGCTCCACATGTCTCTTTGCCCATGGAATGGTTTGATTGGCAGGGCACTTATAGTGCCATTCTGAAGGTGCCCTTCTGTCTGGCTATTGGCAACAGCTTTCTTATATGAGGCAGAGTCTCATGGATGGATGAATTTTCTGATTGGAAAAGGCCCAACCCTATTCCTTGTCAGTTTATCTTCCTTGTAAGTTCTAGTCTTGCAAACAGTCCTCTTCAGGCTGTTCTTGTGAGATCAGGTTTATAAAGCAGGATCTGGAGGATCTCTTTTCAGTGCAGACTTTTAAGGAGTCTCTAGGCCGTACAGAGTCAGTGTTACAGACCTCATCTCTCCGGGGTGACATCAAAGCTCATCTGGCCTCTCCGTCCATCCTGCATGCTGTTAGGCAAGGTTTGTATTTCCAGGCACAGATGTTTGTTTTCTTTCCAACGTTGTGGTTGCTCTTTGCACCACATGGCTCTAGCTGAGCCATTGGGGAAAGCTGCGTGCAGCCTGAGATGTTCAGCACCTAACTGGACTAGGGTCTCTGGGAATAACACAAGTTTTCCTTTGTTCATGACTCTTTAGACAGAGACACAAGACCCTGTTGCTTGGGATGAGATGCATAATAAAGCTCTGGTTCTAGAAACATTTGGAATGACAAGAGGGTCCCCTAGGTTAACAGGTATTAGAGTGGCTATTTTTTTCCGCTGTTGCGATGGTGGCCAGACACCTGAGCTGCCTGTTGTGTGAGCTCTGCAACTCTGGAAGGATCATCTTACAGTCCTGGCTGTCTACCTGTACACAGAGGGATCAGCCTGTCTTCCCAGAAGTTCTGTGCTGGTAACCTGACATGATCAGAAAGCCAGACTCAATTTGCCAAACAGAACAGGCAGGTCTGTCACCCTGGGCTGGCCACGGCTCAGCCCCCTAAGTGGGCTGGCCCATTCAGAGTGTGCACACCAGCAGCTTCTGCTGGGGGATAAGACTGTATTAATGTTGACCAGGAGACTGCATTCTCTACCCCAGAGCAGTGAGATGGGAACAAATATTAAAATACAAATAAAGTCTCCTTGGAGCACTGGTGGCAGGTAGAATACTGCAACAAGGTCCATTCTGACTTCAGGCTGTGCTTTAGCCTTCTCTTGAGGGACTGTATATTTGGGTTTCTCCAGCAAGTGCAATATTGAATGCATGAGTGCCAGCAAACCTGTACCATTCTGGCATTCCTACTGCTGAGCTAAAGGGGGACATCTCTCACAGGAAGGGCTTGGGAGAGACAAGAAAGTAATTTCCATTGTCTCACTAGTCAAAATCAATTTTAAATATGGTATTAGTTGAGTACTTAATACTGTCAGAACAGGAGAGAGGAACCTCTGCAGATTTGCCTAAACTATTGGCAGTGGCACAAGGGATGAATAAATCTTGTCAGGTGTCTTTTCAGCAGGGGCTGGTGGACCTCAGACAGTTCAGGTTTTCCTGGGCACTTTCCTAGCCTCTGAAGCCGTTTGGTCTTCACAAAGCTGGCAAGTACTGAGTACTGCAGGGTGGGTCCTGTGCCTCGTTCCTGGAGAAAAACTTGAAATGTATTTATTAGCAGAAAATAGGATTGAGGAGTATTTTTTTTTGGTTATATTTTTATCATGCCAACTTGCTTGCATAGCTTTGTTTTAGCTGCTACTCAGAAAGTACCTCTCTTTAGATTTGTAGATTTGTGATCTGAAGGAACAGAAGGGAATAGAAATTCTTCAACCTGCTGAAATTGTACAGTTGTTTATTTATTTATTTGTTTATTTATTTATTTTTCCCTGGGTTTCTCCTTTATTATGTTGGGAGCTTGCATTCAGGAAGGGTTTGTCAGAGCAGGGAGTCAGATTTTGTGAAAAGCTTGGAACCCAGAGCTTGGGGCATTCACAGATCTAGACAGGGGTCTCACAAAATCACTATGAAGCAGCTTTATGAAATGAGAAATAGGTACTGTGTTTGGTCAGATCTCTGCTAGTACACACGTGCAACATAGAATTTTCTACTGTTTAGGCTGGGTTGGAGTGAACTTTATTCAGACCTGGGAGGTCTGAGAGCCGTGTTTCAGTGGCTGGGAGGTTGAAGTTTCTGAAAGTCGGTGTTTCCACAGAAGTGCTATTGGGAGAGTCATGAAAGCCAGACAGTGTCGCCTTTCTTTTTGTCCCATTCTTCTCAAGAAAGGAGAAGTCTGGGTGGCAGTGTGTTCTTAATATAGGCTGCCAAGCAGGATGGAGGGTGCAAACTTCACCAATAAGGAGGAAAGCAGCACTTAACAGCAACTAATCCCTCTGTGAAAATCATAGGCTGTATTTAATCTCTTGATACACAGAAGTGCTGCCCTTCCTGCAAGGATTTGACAGGCAGTTTCAGAAAGCTGGTAACCTGTTCTGAAATTCTTTATTTTTTTATATTCTGCATTGATCGTGTTTGGTTTATTTTAAATAGGTTTAGAACTTTTTGTTAAAATTGATTTAGGAGACACATTAGTTTCTCAGTTGTTTCCAAAGTTAGCTCTTCAGGAGGGAGATTAGAGGTTGATACAGCTGAAGTACAAACATTTTTCACTGGGCAATTGCTAATACTCTGCTTTGGAACTGTATTAGACAGAGCTGAATGCTTCTTTGCCAGCAGGGATGGAAGGGGAACTTCAATGGTACAGAAACTACAGTGTTTGAAAACACAGCTAAAAGTGTTTACGCTTTTGGTTTTTTTTCCTTTGTACTACTTGGCTTGATTGCACATTTTATCAGGCCAGAAACAATAATGTATTACTTAACCAACTCAGAACTGAGTTGGATGGTATTTGCACAGTGAAATAGCAATTCTTCCCATTGGATTTACTTGGAATGGTGCCAGCAACAGATGCAAACTTATACTGAGGAGGTATAAAGACTGACATTTGAAGAAAATGTAGATCTCTGCGTCTTTTTATTTTACAGATATGCTGATCTTTTAGCTCTCCAGTACCCTTGTAGGTGAGGTTAACCATTCCTGTAAATTGTTATAACTTTTTAAGTCTTGATCCTGCCAACTGTTTGAGTCTTGAGTGGAAGGACCAAGCCTATTTCCATTCCTGCTTCTTCAGTCTTTGGGGAAAGAAACGGGCAAAACCTTGAGGGGAAAAAAATAATGTTTTAAAAAATGCAGGAAATTCCTTTCCTGGAATTTGAACATTCAGGTCATTAATTTTGAATTTTCAGGCAGTAAAGTGTTGGAGAGCTACTCTTTCCCCACTGTGGGTGCAACATGACCCCTTGGTCCAAGTGTTGAGTCTGACACACGAGGCACAAAAGGGGTTTGAGTTATTGTACTGAGGGACATCATATTTCAAAGGTTGCTTGAAAATATGTTTTTGGAAAATTCCTGTCGAGAGAGATGGCAGCTTCCATAAGAGGAACAGTGCTCAAGGAGAGTGTAAAATCATTCAGACAGAGAAATACACTTGGGTTCTGTACTGAAACACTGCTTAAGGTACAGTTTCCTCAGCAGAGGAGTGAAATGGCTATTCTTCAGTGTACTGAACCGACCTCTGCAGTAGAATAGGGAATTTTTCTTCTTTTGTCTGTTTAGACTGGGCAGCCGTTGTGAAAGGCCAGGTTTAACTGTGTGTTAATAAACTTGAGCTATTACAAGGATGTACTCACTCTGATATTGTTTTCTACATCATGCATACAGTCAGTATGATTATTTCCTAGTATCTGCAGTGTGATTGCATTATGTATTGCCAAAAAAGACCATTCCCTGTTCTGAAACAATTCCAATATAAATATTGGACAGTCTCAGTTAATAAAGAAAATTCTGGTTTGTTTCAGTAAGCGTGTTCCAAAAGACTTTAAAAGGTTTTCAGATAGTTTTGCAGAAGTTTGATATGGATTGTCTTATAGGCAAAGGTGCAGGACTGTTTTTAAACAGTAAATTTTTTGTGAAAGTAGCTGAAGAAAGTAGAAAAAGAGGTTGTCTTTCTTTGGAGAGGAAGAACAGTTTATGTGCAGGGCTGGGAGGGGAGGGTTTGGAAACCTGACTGTGGTGGGAGTCAGAAGGTCAGAGGGGTGACGTGATCCATCAATCATAGAACTCTGGAATGATGTGCTGCACCCAATTGCTCATGGTCTGGGACTTCTCTGTGAATGGATTTCAGAGTCAGTTGCCAGAGTAGAACTTTTTGCCAAGCTGGAGGCTTTTGCTCTCCTTATTCCATGACCCTCGGTGGCCATAAATAATTCAGGGAGGAAGTGTGTGTTATCAGGGCTGGATGCCCTTACTGTGAGGCTGTGGATATGGCAGGTTAAAAGAGCTGCTTTGTCATGCTGGATGAAGGTGACTTAGAGCTGGGGTGTTTTAGCTGGATTGTCTTCTAAGCTGGCAGTCCCAAGTCTCCAGCTGAAGCCTTAATTTTCAAGGAGGCTCTTTGGGGAGCACTTTGTGATGATTTTCCTCTCCAAAACCAGTGTGGCCCAGATTCTTAACAAGTACTCTGGCAAAGAAGCTGATGGACTTAACACTCATTCACAGCCGGAGGACTCGCCCTACCAGGCTTGGTTCTCTGATTTGCTGTTCCTCACCCTTCAGCTCTGCTGAAGGAAAAAGCAGTCCTCTTGGGTGAAAAGGAGAAGAGCTGTTCAGAAGCTGCTAGGGAAGAGCCAAGAGCCGATCATCTGTTGATCCATATGTTCATGCTTTGATGGGACAAACCACATTCTGTAACTCAACCTGGCCCTGGAGGGCACTGTTCCTAAATCCCCCAGAGCTGATCCATTGCAGCTATTGCCTTCCAGCTCAGGGAATCCCAATAGCTGGTCCAAATGCCCCTGTCTTTCCTTTGCCGCATTGTGTGTGCCATGTGTTCCAAATCTGTCCTGCATTTGAGAAACTCTCATCGTTGTTCAGCAAGGTGGTTGTGAACCTGTGAAGGAACTGTACTGGCCTCTTTAGGGCTCTGCATCCAGCCTGTCCCTGCTGGAGTCCCCCTCCAGCATTGTTTTGCCTTGTAAGAGCTCTTTGGCCCCTGTCCCTCCCAGCATGCACCTGCTCCTTTATCTCTTTCTCCATCTCAGTCATGGCCTCAAACGCCTTTTATGTTTTTTCCTGATTTGGTTGCTTCATTTTGCATCAGGGCCTGTGAAAAAATAAAAATACTTCTTGCAAAAGTATCAGCATTTAAAATGAGTGTCACAGAGGAGGAGGCAGAGGAATTGAGAAGGGGAATTTGTACAAACAACACTATTTATACTATCTATTCCTCTTGCTACTGTTACTGTTGGCTATAGATAGGGTTTAATTAAGCTATTTTAAATGCCTACTCAAGTAATAGACATTGATGTTGTTGAAGTCCTGTTGCCTGGAATGTCACAATGATGCCAACTGAATTAAATGATGCCATTTGGCTTTATTAACTACAGAGCTATGATGTAGTGACTATCTAGCTCCACAGTTGTGCCACTTTTTTTGGCCTTTGCTTGGTTTCTGCTTAAGGCTGGGGTAGACAGAAGGGAGGGTGGAAATTTACCTACTTTCTCGAGACTGAAATTTCCTCCTCCTTTGTATTCAGGCTATTGATAGATCCATATTCTCTCCAGTTTCTGCTTTTTTTGAATAGGATGAACTCGGGAATGCAGCATTTCTAGCCGCCTGCTTTGAATAAGAGCAAACCAAGTAGGAAAAAATTGCCCCCAAAGTTATGAATTAGGCATACAACTGCATATGGCTAAGATGGCCAGATGTCCCTAGCACACCTGAGAGCTGGGAGGTCAGTGGTGTGTCTCTGGGGCAGTTATGTGACAGAGTGATGGTAGAGTGGTACCTATGTGCAGTTTGGCACCCCAGACTTAGACTGAGGCTGACCCTAACAGAGCCTGTGTCTCCTGGTGGAGCTGTGTTTTCAGCACCTCAGGAATTGGGCCATCTGCTTAAGGTGTCAAGATTAAAGCATTCAAAGTCTGAAAACTCTGGCTTAAGCTTTTAAGATTCTTAATCTCCCACACTTCTTGAGGCAGGTGCCTGCTTCTGGCATTGGGTTTGTTCTGGTGGGAGAAGTGACCCCTTCTGAATGGTTATCTTGCTCCCCTGTCTTCTGCTCTGTGCAGCTGCTGCTGGAGCACTTTCTTTGAGTCTCCATTGGGTTGCCTTAGATAAAGTCTTGTCTTTACAGACTAAAGTTTAAACTGACCCAGCTTCTCCTGCTGGGACAGCTGTTTCACACCACTTTTAAACCACCACTACCACTGGGATGTTTCATCTCTAGCTGCACCCTTTTCCTCCTCTGTTCTGCATTCTCCTGCTCCATTATCAGCCCTCTGGTTGTGCTGCTTTACCTGTTTTTTCTTTCAAGTCTCTCCTCTCATAGGTAAATTTGATGGTAAATTCTGGATGGGGGGACTAGAGGGCAGTAAAAAGTATGGGAACAGGGAAAAGACTAACAATCCACACAACCACAGGGCAGTGGGATGGTGCCTGAGCTGGCCCATTGGCCTGTGTCTCAGCTCAGCTCAATTAGACCTGTAGCTAGCACCCAGCTTCTTAATTTTATCTTCTCCTTAGCTTATATTTTGACTCTCTGAAACCCCTGACTGAAGGCTATAAAATAGATGAGGAAAAAATTGGAAGTCAAGTTTAAATCACAATTGCCAGGATTTGTTTTTATTCTCAAAAGCTTGGGTGGTGAAAAAGTGGGACATTTTCATGTCCTTAAAGATAAGTCGGGGGGTGTGAAGAGTAAAGGGTAGAAGAGGGAAATATCTATGCTTTCTTTTTAACTGCTAAAATCTGTAAAGGAAAAAAAAAGATAAATAAAACCCAATATTTTTTTCCTAATAAGCTTTTTATTTAGCAAGGCAAGCTCGTTCATTTATAGAAGGGAGAAAGAAAGTCCACTAAATAACACAGTGAGTTAGATCTGGAGGGAAGATGATGTATCAGTTGAATATTTGAGGATGGGTGTTGGGGTGGGAACATAGATATATTTAAGAAAGAAAAAAGCAAGAAAAAAAATCTTGTTTCAGTTTGTTTTATAATGTTAGTTATAACTGAGAACCAACCCTTGAATTCATGCTAGAGTACAAAAACAGTGCTTAGGCAGTACCTACAGGGCAGGCGTAATGCAAAATGACCTAAAGAAATGAGAGAGAGAGGAGTAACATAAGATGAATCAACTAGTGTAGGAGGAGCCTTTAAAAGGAACCTGCTTTTGAAGGTGCTTGGATGGCCTCGGGGTAGGCAGACACTGAACTGTGTTGCAAGTGTGTGAGTGTAGCACGGTGTGACTGCAGAGACCAAGCATCCTGCCAGGGAGAAAGGGAATTGCTTTTCCGTGCTGTCTGTCACTGCACCACTCCTGCTGTAGCATCACCTAATTTAGACTTGACTGACGATAGGAGCTAAACTGCAAAAACTGTGGGTGAGGGGAGAGGGAGAAACAACCTAAAATGTTGAACATAGTGAAGGGGACTAAAATCTTCATCTAAAAAAATCCCGGAATGTCAGGACTTGTGTCAGTGCTAGATGCACACCAGGTGCCCCAGCCAGTTCACCATCTCCAGGCTTGTCTTGTTTCTAAGTGCCCTCTGTGGGAGAGGAGATGCTTGGTTTGAGCCTGTGGTTATGTGGGTAAAAGAGCCTTTCATCTTAGCTGATTGGCCATGTGCAAAGAGTGCTTGCAAAACATCCGGAGAACTGGAGATTTATTTGTATATTTCTGTAAACATGCTTTAGATTGCTTTGAGGAAAATAACTCTTGCATCTTGGAGATCTGTTCTTATGTTTTCCTAAACTGCCAGAATGGCTGTTTTCTAGAGACCAGTGATCCTTACAAAGGCTGATATTGGACATATAGAAGGTGCATTAATTTTCTCTTACAACAGTGAATACAGACTTCTAAGATAGATCTTTGCTTCTACTCAGATTTCAGTTTAGGTCAAACAACTACTATTCACCTATTTCCAAGGCTGGTTTTTTGTTGCAGTGCTGTTGGGCCAGTCTCCCACTTGTACTGGCCTTTTTGTTGTTGCTAGAGCAGTTTCAGAGGTTAGTGCTACATTTCAGTCATTTCTGAAAGTCACTTGAGGGATTTTTAAGTAAGAAGCCACATCCTTAGTGTTAGAGTCCTAACCTAATTCGTTTTGGTTTGCTTTTAATGTTAAGAGGCAGCAAAAGTTTTTACTATTGGATGAAAAACTTTGTCTTTATCCTTATTGTTGAATTCACTGAGTCTGAGCTGCTCAGGCTGGCAGGAATGGGTGAAAAACCTGTCCCCCTTCCAGCCTGTTCATGCATGTGGGGAGCTGACTGTGACTTAGTGCACAGAAGGGGGAATGAGGGATAAGGATACAGCTGGACCGATTAATGAAATCTAACTGGCTCTGTTCCTGGGACAAAAGGGAGAATTAAATGATGTTACAGTTCCTTGGCACCTCAATTTCAAGGTATTTGATAGGTGCTAACAGCATCTTTCCATTTCTGCTGGTTCATGGTGCACCAGTTTGGTTTTTCCTGCAATGGGTGCCAAAGCCTCCTTTTCAGTTCCTGCTCCAAGGTCAGTGCTACCAGGGAGTCAGAAAAGCAGATTGTTGTGATGGTGAAGAGTCCCAGTGTCTTCTCCTTCGGTGTTCCAATGCACTGACTTTCTGACAACTGATGTATAGTATGGATGCTAATGCCCTGGACAGTTTACCAGAAAGGGAGGGGAAAATTGTGCTGCTAGCTCTTCTCGAGATGATTTTCCTTCACACAGACAGAAATGATTCATCCAATGTCACTCTTAAATTAATGAGATGTTGTCCAGGGTGGTTGGAGGAGGGGAGGGAACACTTTGATTTAGGACTGCAGTAAGTTGTTGTCTAGCCAGGTGTATTTGAGTGTGCCAGGAGACTCAGCAAAAGTGCCTTTTCTGCAGTACTCACGTCCTGTTCTGGGGACCCCTCTCCATAAATGGATTATTTGGAGGCTCTGGAGCATAGTATTCCCAATCACGTTACCTGCAGGGTCACCATGCCCTCTAACACGACTTGCACAGAGAGAGTGGCTTTGCCCTGTGCTGTGTGTTTAAAGAGCATTACTCTGATTATCCAGGAGAGTGGATTAATGGGAGTTAATGGATTCTTGAGGAAGGAAGGAAGGGAGAGGTGCTCAGGAGGTGAATTTGAGCTGGCAGACTTGTTAGCAAAACAGTGCAGTCTGCTTGGGCAAAAGTCAACCAAAGAAGCAGCTCTGGGGAGCTGCTCTGCCCTGAAGAGCTTGAGGAGAGAGATAGTAAAGTGGGAAGGTATGGGAAGTTGGGTCGTTAAAACTGTCACCAGTGAGTTGTGGTGATGCTTGAGGAACCCAGTAAAGTTTTCTAGAATAAAACAGAAAAATAAAAGATCCTTCTGTCCTGCCAAATCTTGGAAGCTAAATTGGAATTGCTTTAAAACCTCTGTGTTTCCTAGCTCCAGTCCTCTCCCCTGGTGTAAGGAGCATAGTTCTCCCTGGTGGGACACCAGGATCTCAGATGGAGGTGGTTGGATGCTGCACAGCAGCCGAATCTCTGCCATCCATGAGTGGACAGGCGTGATGAGGAGCTGCCCGTGGCTGGGGGGGACAGAGGAGGGCCTGTGGCAGAAGGGGGTGAAGGGGTGACCTGGCCATCAGAAACCTTTTGGTGTTCAGTGTCTGAATGCAACACACCATGTTGGGAGTTGCACAGGCTGCTTGAGGAAGAGAATGGAAATGTTCTCCTTGTCACAGGAGATCTGATCGTGTCAAAGGAACAAATGTGTTTTAGGGAGCTGAATAGAAAAACAGGGTCCAACTGCACCAGGAGAGAGTGAGGGCTGGAGTGAGGCTTCTAGGGGAGGAAATGAGGCTTTTTTCTTTAGGGGAAATGGCACTAGTGCCAGCTCTTATCTAAAAAAGTGCTACTTTAGAAGGACAGGAAAGAAAGGGATTGCCAAAGAAATCCCTTGAGTGTGATGGTCTGCCTTGTTTTTCTGCAGCAGGTGTTGGTGGGGGCTGAGTCCTGCTCTGAACAGGTTCTTAACACCACTGCTGCCCTTGGCAGAGGCTGTGCCTGTGCAGTGTCCCCATGCCTGTCCTCACAGCCCTGCAGACACAGATGCTGGGCCCCACAGTCAGCAAGGAACAGCAACACAAGTTGGTTGCCTGGGTGAGTTAAGGTTTCCCCATCATGAATGGAGCTGTGAATGAAAACCAGGATGGGACAGTGGAGTGGCAGGCCTCGGAAATAAAGCCCTCCTTGAGAGCCTGCAGTGTCTGCCTGCCAGCCTACAGTGATGGGCAGTGGGAAGGAAGGGACAGCTGCCCTCTCTTTAGGGAGGATCCCTGCAGCACATTCTTGGAGCCCAGGGATGGTGTGGGCCCAGAGCCAGTCATGCTGTAGGTATGGAAGGGTATCAAAAGCCCTGATGGATATTTTTAGCCAGAACGAGTAGGGGCAAGGGTTGAAGGGGCCAGAAAAAAAATGAACTATTCCTGCATTTTCAGTCTCCTGATGCTGAGGAACCAGGTGTCCTTTTTAAGGGATGACTAATTCTTTATTTCATGGAATGGAGAACAGAAAGAAAAACATTTTTTTTTTTCTCATCAGATGAAACAAGTACTTGTTTTTGGAGGTGAATTTGTCATGTTTGGAAGCTGCTGCCTTCAGAGCTTCCTCCTCTGTTCTTCCTTGAGCTGTTGGTGGGTCTGTGGCACTAAGACATGTCTTTATAACATAAACATCATCTCCCTCCCACATGGAAAATCAAAAGACTTGAGTGATGCACCTTTCTTTTTAAAGAAAAGTTAGTTGGAGTTGGAGGGAAGGCTGTTCAGGCAGAGAGCATTGTTCATTTACTCTGGTCTGTTAGTGTGGGGTTGGGCTGTGTGTAAGTCCTAAGTCCTTCCTGTTCCCTTCCTGACCTGTCCCTACTGTTCCTTCTTCCCATCCCTAAGATTTTTTTCTGTGGTGAAGCTATTGGGGAATTTACAAAAAGGGGAAACCTGGGGTCTGAAAGATGTGCAGACTCCTGTGCCATGCTTAAAGCACTCACCTGTAAGGAGTCTCTGGATGATGAGAGATTAAAATGTGGAGAAGAGGGTGTGTGTTGAGACAAGCTCTTCTTTAATTTGTTCCTCCTGCTGCTGCCTCCCTTAGTTTTCTGCCCATAGTAACCTTCTGATGATATTTTTATTCACAGGATATTGTCTCCAGTAATCATGGTAGGCCCGCTACTCTAACCCCACGTGCATGTACCAACCCAGAGAGATTTTTAGTGTGTTATCCTGAAACTGTGGCCAGGATCAGCAGGGATATGCTTATATACTTATTCCAACAAGTGGTTGGAAACATGACGAAAATGTATGAAAACAGAATCTGTTTTCATGGTGACAGGCTGAGAGATAAAAATTCATGTATAGTGCTTTCTCCTGCCTTTGCTGTCTGGCTCTACGTCTTCCTTACCAAAGTCCATTGATCTGCTTTCTGTTTGTTGCTGTCATTCTCTCTAGTGTTCCTTCTAGCTGTCAGTCATGCTTGGATTGGTTTTGCCATCTTTGTAAAGAAACAAAAGGTACAAGTCAGGATATCCTCTGTTCAGTCGACTGTGACTGCTCTGGGAGGGTCCTGCAGGGGTGAGGAGGAGGAGATGTGAGGTCAGTCAGCTCTCCTGTCCTTGTGCTTTGTCGTTGGGGCATGTTGCACAGGTGCAACCCATTTCTTTGGGCTTCAGAACTAGTTCTTGCTAGTAACGTGGATGTTAAAAAAAAGAGAAGGGTTGGAGTAGCTGTGTTCTGTGTTAGTATATCTTGGGACCAATATCTCTGCATCCTGGATGCTTCAATACTCTCTTGCCCAAGCAGTAAATCTCACTTTGAGAATGACCATTTGGGAATGTTCTTTTGAACACTTTAGACTGGTTTTCACTTTTTTTTTTACTTGATGTCCTTGCTTTTTAGAAGGAAAAAACCCTGTGTGGCTGAGATGTAGCCTGTGCAAAGCTGACTCGAGGCTGCAGAAGTAAACAGTTTTTTGTCCCGCCCTCACCATTACCCAGTGTTTAAAACCCAGAAGGCTGAAATAGAGCCAGGAACATAATCAACATCTTTATCTCCTTCAGCAGTAGCTGAAGAAGCCAGCTGGACTTGCCTACCTGTCAGAAATCTTACCTTGCAAGAGTGTAGTGCTACCATACACAATGGCCCCAGCAGTGGTAAGGGAAAATGCTCAGAGTTGTTAAATTAAGCACCTGATTTTTTATATTGTGCTTCCTCAGAGGCTATTGAGAATACTCACCCCACTGTGATAGAAGGGAAAGGTAATGATACAGAAGGACATCATGGTTTGTACAAAACTAAACAGTGCCTCTGTGACAGAGGCAGTTTTTCAGTGCCAGCTTTGCTGGATTTGAAGGGGACTGTGACAGTTTCTCCATTCCTTCTGTAATAAATGTTAGTGTTTCTTATTGACCTACGTGTGATTAAGGGTTGTTTTGTACCACTAGTGCATACTCCTTGTACAGCTATGGCCACACTGCTTGTTCTCTAGAGGCCTCATTCTGACATCTTCAAATAATGAAGAGGAAGTGGTTCTGTGTTGGGGTGATAAAAAGTCTTTGAGCACACGTGTTCAAAGCCTTTGCACGTAACCTGCTCTCCTCCTGCCAGTGCTGCTGTGGTGTGGATGAGACTGCCGTGCTCTCTGTAGCAGAAATGCACTGGGTTTGTGTTCTCTGTGCTGGTGAAGATTGGCAGAGACAGACTGCCTGCTTTCAGCTAGCATCTTTGGTTTATTTGTGTCCCTGCTCTGAAGTCAGAGATGAGAAAGAAAGTATTTTGTGTTTGCACTGGGGCAGTACCCTTGCTGTTGTGTGATGTGCTTGTTTCTTTTGATACAGAAGAGGGTTCTGTGTTTGTTTCAGAGAAAGATGTCCAAGCATTTTATGCTTGCCTGCAGGTGCGTGTTTTAAAAATAGCTGCAGCTGGATCCTCCCCTTCACAAGAAAGTGATCAGCTCTGATTCTGCATTTATTTCTTCCTTTCCTCTGCTTAGCAAAGCACCTAAGGCCTAGATAGCATCAGCTGTGCATCGTTGAAGTTCCTGCTTCCAACCCCACCTTCCCTTCAATCCCACACGGTGATCCCCAGCCATCTCCATGCTTGGCAGACAGCCAAGTGCTTAAGGCCTGGACACCCTCCTCACTCGGCTCCTGAGAAGGGCTTTCCCCAGAGAGATCCAAGGGAAGCCCTGGGAACCTGGTCCTGTCTGTGCTCCCAGCTCCTTTTTGGTGTCAGAAAGAGTGCCCCTGCTTTGACTGTGTTTTCCTGCTCTTGGAAAACCTGAAGCTGTCACATCAAACAACTCTTCAGAGCTTTCTGTCCTCTAATCATAGACCAGCTAAAACACAGGCAACTCTTCTTCTTCCAAGTTAAGACTTCTTTCTCAGGATCTGTGGTGTTCCACAGTAATATCTATTTAGTTGTTCTAGATCCTCCTTGTTCTATTTTTTCTTTCTCTTCCATCATCTTTAGCCTTTGCCTGTGGCAGCTGTGCAATCAGACCAGAATCCAGGGGAAGCTGCCTATTTCATCCTAGCCTACATTTAATAGTGGGGCTCTGGTTCTTACTGAGGAAATAACATTTCAAGGTTTGTTGGCTCCTCTTTCATTCAAAAGTTTAATTAGTGATTTGGGCAATATAAGGTTGTTTTAACCTCTTAACTGCTTTCTGAAGTTCATCCTGAGAGTAGCTACTGAAATTGCAGCATGGTCTCATCAGCCTGAGAAACGGTCTCAAAAAGCTACATAATTTTAAAAACAGTTCAGATATAAAAATATTTTTGTACTATTCAGATGTTATCTCTCTAAAAATCTGATAGTAATGAAGTATCAGAAACCCAGCACTCAGTTTCTTGGAGGTTTTGTCCTGAGTGGACAGGGAAACCTACCCCAGAAGTTACATGAACTGTGAAGGTATGTGGTAAAGTTGGTTTGGAGCTTTACCATCACAGTTTTATCTCCATAATATTGGGTCATACTCTGTGTGGTTTAGAACAGTAGATTCACACTTTTTTTTTTTTTTAAAACACTTGAATCTCAGTGAGAACTTCAAGTGTTATAGAAAGTGTGTAAATATTGAGGTTTGGAGATTACTCTTGGTGAGCAAAGCCGAAGTTTTCTGTCAATAAACTAGTTCCTAAACCACTGAATTTGAATGGGTTTGTCTCAAATTGTGTCTGACTTATCTGCCTCTCTCTTGTATAATTAAGAGTTTAAAAAAATTTGAAATACTGAAACTGGAATTCAACATCTTATCTTGAAAAAGAAAAAAGCTTGGCAATGATTCTTCCTCTGTGGGAATGGGTGGGAAATTTTTAGTGTTGAAATACAAGTTTAACAAGTCAAAAGCTTGGTGTTTTCCAGGTTGATAGAAACAGGAGACATTCTGCTGAAATAGCCCAGCCTTTCTAGTCCTTTAGCCCAAAATCCACCCTGCTGGTGTGACTTTGTGAAAACAATGGCCCGACAATTTACAAGAGGGCCTGAGTGCAGCAGTGCTACTTGGAAAAACAGTTCCACCTCTTGCAAGCCAGGTTGGGACATCAGAAACCATTGGTTACTTTCAATCCAACCTGTATTGCTATTTTTAATTGAGGTTTGTTTCTCAATCCTGTTTCAGCATTTAGCCCTTGCATTCTTGGGTTAGCACAAGGAGGGACAGTGATACAGACACCGGAGAGAAAGTGGGAAGTGAGACTTTTTCAGTGGCCTTCTTGGGAAAGCTTTTAAGTATTCATGAAGCTGTGGCCTCTGCAAAGACTCCTATGTTTCGAGAATTTCTCCAGTCCAAAACAGATTTTCTCTCCATCCCCTGAGCAGGATAGTTCCATTCTGGAAATGAGGGTGGAGGGGATTCTGTATCCATCTGTGCTGGGGAATATACTTCAAAGGAAGGTCCTGTTGTTTCTTGCAGGAGATAAATTAAAGCAGAACTTTGACTCTGGAAACTGCTACCATCAGGTCTCCTGGAAATGATTAGGTGGCAGTACTTTTGAATAATTTGTATATTTAAGCTGTCTACAGCAGATGGATCCCATGTCTCATATCCAGTGCCTGAAGGTTTTTAGGATGGTACTCTTCTTAAAAGCCAGATCCCTTTGATATGCTGTCCCCCGCAGTGCAAGTCAGAGGTGCAGCAGAAGGTAGGAACAGCCCAGCCCATTCTTTCCTGCCCCATCCTGTTTCCTAGCGCTGCTGGAATCGATCCCTGTTGATTCTGGCACAGTCGTGTGAAAGCCACCAGGGGACAAAGGCTCCTTTTGTTGGGAGCTGCAGCCTGGGACATGGACGTGCTTCTCAGCACTTGCCTCTTGCTGGGGCATCACGCTGCGATTCCAGTGTGATTTCAGAGCCTCCTGGGGATATGTGTGTGTCTCGGCTTGCAGTTGCCACACTGACCAGAGAGTGTTTCCTATTGTCATATTCTGGGAGAGGAAGAGGAGAAGAGGTGTGAGTGAGGTCGAAGTTTGCACAGGAGGAAACTAAATATTGGGTAAATGTGACCCTTTGTGGCCAGGTGCAGGTAACAAACAGTGAATTGACAGCGACCAACAGACGTTGTTCCCTGTTCTCTTCTACTTTCACTCTTAAAGATACTTTATGCAGCTAATCTCAGTTGTGTGTTTGTTTTGGGGTTTTGTTTTGTTTTTCCTAAACCCTGTCTTTGTTCATTAACAATGTTAATGTTAAGCATTTAACATCATTGAAACTCTGCAGGCTGCGCATCACTGAAACTCAAGTGTGGTTCGTGGGGGGAGGTGTTGGAGTGGCAGGTTGGGACTCCCCAACGAGCTGGGGAACACCCACCTGTTAAGAGAAGTTCTCCTCTCTTCTCAAGTTTCTGTTCCCCTCCATGGGAGCACTTCAGTTCCTGTCCTCGCTTGGCTCAGGTCACACAGAGCTGTTTAAGGAGCAGGAAGTGAAACCTGTGGCAGGATAGGATCCAGCAGAGAGGTTTTGTTCTGTGCCCATGACTGATGAGGAGGAGAGTCAACAGAGCACCTCTCTTGCCAGTGAGAACTCAAAAGCTCATGTTTAATCTTTGAAACAGAGATTCATGCCCATCAGGTATCTGCAGCATTGTCCAGTGTAGTGGGGAAGGGAGCAGCTGCTGACAGCAGCCTCAATGCCTACCCTCAATCTTGCAGGTGATGGCAGAAGGATTTCGGTGATGGCACTTTCCTGGGCGTGAACGCACAGAGATGTGTGCACATGCCGTTTTTGTTTTCCTGAGTTACCCGTGTGCATAGCTGCAGCCACAGAACACTTGCTGGTTGCTGTCATGTCTCATTTTTATTAAAACCATGCTGAGCCAAAATTAGTGTGTAGGAGGTGCCCAGGAGGCTGGTGTGGCTGTGCTGGAAGGACACCCATGTGAGCCAGCAGGCGGCTCGCGCTGACGCCTGCAGCACCGAGGGCTGAGGTGCTGTGACCACAGCCATGACTCTGGTGTAGCTAAATGTGGCTGAGGCTGGAGCCTTACTGAATATATAACTTCAGACAGCTGTACTGGCAGGCCTGGCATGGCTCCATGTTTAAAGACCAAGAAAGAGATATTACTTAGTTCCCCTTACTTCTGCTTGGGGATTACAGAAAAAAGAGAAGCTATTATTAAGGTTTTTAGCAAGAAATCTTATCACTATTGTTCTTTAGTTTCATACCCCACTGACTCCAGGTTTAAGTCTTCATTCATAATTGGAGTAGATTGTATTGTGTTAGTCTTAATGAGGTGCTTGTTCTTTTGTCAGACACCCCAGGTACTGTCTCCTGTTGGAGGGGTTCGACCTGTAAGACTGTGAGTTGTGTCTAAGGTGAAGGAGGTGTTTTCCATTCCCATAACTGAGTTGTATGTGAATGTGCCAATGGAAGAAGGTTCCCTTAAAACCATGGAGAGGAATGTACCTCATGGAAAAAGTCTCATCTGCGTTCTAGATGAACTAGAGCAGGGCTTCAAACCTTTTCTTGGGTCATGGGGCCTTAATTTTCTTTTCCACGGTTTTGGCCTTCACTGTAAATGCCAGATATACAGCTTGCTTTCCATAGTTGCTCTTCATTGGCCTTGAAGTCTGCAGACCACATGCTGAAAATCACGCGACATTCTTTTGTGTTTATTGCCAGATCTGTAATTTCAACCCAGTATCTTCTGGCCTTGCTGTCTGTTAAACTCCCTGTGCTGTTTACAGTTGGAAAGAAAAAGTTGAACCACCATCCCACAGTCTAGCATGACTGTTGCAGAGTGAGCCCAGACATTTATTTTTTTCCTGTATGGTCTCCTGTATCTGGAATCCTGCACTGATATAACAGATTTGTTTGTGGCAAAGGTCTGAAAACTCAGTGAGGTCTTCTTCCCATTCTGTAGAAGCTGGATGAAAGACAGTGTACCTTTCATGTGTCCTTTGTATTCTTGGGGTACTTTTTAAGTAAACCCTGGCAACCCCCACTCATGCTGTGTTGAACCACTAGAAGCACAGTGTTTTGGCAAGAGAACATCCAAACATGAGCAAAGCAAACTTGCCTGCTCAGATCTGGCTCCCAGAGTGGTGAGATGGCTTTGCACTGAGTGCCTCCCTTGTTAATCCCCTTGTCTCTTCTGAGAAGGATGATTTTTGGTAATTTATGGTGGAAGTTGTTTGGCTGATGCCTGTGTTTGCCTGGCTGTCACTGTTCATCTCACCTCCTGACTGACAGTTGCTTTCATGGATAATCAGAGAAGTAGTAACTTCTATGGTTGCTCCCATGTGTGATCTGTAGCTGCTTTCTGATGCTTCCCACAGTGCCAGATCATCTGTTGTGGTTTCAGCCTTATTTCATCTATTGAACCTGTGCCCTTCCTCTTCCCCTTGAGAATAGATCTAGACTCTCCTCTGCAGGGTTTGTTCTCTGGGAATTTTGTTTTCTGAGTAGGTGAATAAAACCTTCAATCACTCTAGTCACTGAAATCTTAGTTCCCTTCTTTTGCTAGTTCCTGCTCTTCCCTGACTTCAGCAGCAGCAAGAACAGAAGCATGCTTGGGAACCACCTGGTTAAGGGGGTCTGTGTCAAAACAAAGTTGATCTTAGGTTACCTATGGAAAAAAATCCACTTCAAGGTACTGGGCAAATGGAAAAGGCCTCTGTTGTATTTCATGTGTGGGATTAAGAAGGGCAAAATCGCTTGCAAGTAATTATCTGGAATAAAAATACTTTAAATGTTGACTCTATCATACAGATTCAAACATGGCTCTGTTCCAGAGACAAGCTTTTCAAAAAGCTGTTTGAGAGACTGATCATTACACAAAGTTGTACATGACTGTCTGGAGACAATTAATATTTAAATGAGGCAGGTTTTAGAATAGGTAACTTGCCCTGTTTGTTGTAACAAAGCATTTAAGTGTATCCTGTGGGACAGAAGTACAAAAGCTTGTTTGGTCCTTTCTTTTTATTTGGCTTTGGTGGTAGATTTTGTGCAGCAGAATGAGTTGAATGGAGTGCTGGCACCTACAGTGGTGAGTCTACCTGAAGGGTCACAGCTTGGTGCTTTTTGTCACTGTGGTGGTGACCTGTACTGACAGTAAAACAAAGAACACAGCCTGACTGGTGACTGGACAGGGTTGTAATGCATAGAAGAGTGAGTTACAAAGTATACTACGCTGAGTTTGCTCTTGTTCCAGTGTGTGCCTCTTGTTCCAGTGTGTGCAATCAACTCTTCGTCTCTTTTGCGGTGCCATTGAGTCTTGCAGCAGCATTGCACAGCCAGCACTGAACAGAAAAGGAGTCTGGCCACTTTGCTCTGAGGGCAGAGTTGCTGCAGGGCTGGAACGTACATGTCCATACTGCTGCAGAGTGAGTCCAGGACTAGATGTGTGTTAGGAGATTCTTTGGTCCAACTTCTTAAGTAGATTGTGCACTCAAATGCTTCCTGGTCATTCAGCATAGTGCAGGAAGTGTCTACTGCATGTCAATTCAACATAGTGAATGTGAAATGTAATGTAAGAGCATGTCAATGCTCTTAGACACTGGCAGGTGCTTCTCTGGTCTGTGTGTGTGACTGAAAGTGTGTGAGGTGGACCTTCAAGGGACTAGCTCTTGGCACTGCAAAGGGAATCCAGAAAAAGTTTGTGAAATACAGAAATCTTGGCATAGAAAATGTAATGACTTTAGACATAAAGATATCCTAAAGGTGTTCTTGCAGCCCATGTGGAATATTAGAAGGGACTTCACAAAGCTGTGCTGTTGGTGGTGGCATAACCAAAGGTGGGCAGCAGTGGATTTAGATCTCAGTGCATGAGATCTAAGCAGGAGTGATGTGGTTAAAGAGGCTTGCTGTGTTCCAGAGACAGCTTGAGCTGTATCTGAACTTGCTGGCTCCTGGTAACTCTTTACAAATAAACTCTTGGGCAAGAGGAGATAAAAGCAACCAGATGCAGTTCCTTTTGTGAGTGCTACTAGCAATGGAATAAGTGTGCTTTAACCAGAGAAGGTCCGTGAGGCCTTCGGGCTCCAGACAAACATGATTTTATTGTTAGCCTGTATAACAAGATTAGCGCCAAATGACTCGCGGAACAGGCCAGGTGGTCTTTAATCTTCTGTATCTGGGTTGGGATGAAGACATTTTCATTATCATGACAAATGTTGTGGCTGAAAGCTTTGACAAAATCAGGTCTTCAGTGACAAGTGTTTTCTGTGGGAACTCTCAACTTTAAAATAAACACAAAACACTGAAAGAGTGGTGGGTTTATTTATTTATTTTTTCTATTTGTTTGGTTGAGTTTTTGTTTGTTGTTTTGTTGTGGGGTTTTTTTCCTTTTTTTTTTCCCAAAAGATGAAAATTCCCACAGGGAACCCATGAAGTTTTTGAAATTTTTGGTGGGAGGGAAATCTGTGGTGAATTCAGAGGTGATGCTGAACTTCCTGACTGAGGGGGCAGTGGATATCACAGCTGAAGCTACAAGTTATATGAGATTTCCTTCTGCAGTGCATGTTCCTTTCTGATTCCTGGGATGCTTTCACCTACAGATTGCAAGCTTCTAGTGATTGCTCCAGCATGAAAATGTAATGTTCATAGTATTAAAAAGCAGGTGAATCTTCATAATAAATGAAGTCTGTGCTTCATTTAAAGCACAAAAAGTTTGTGCTTTAATCACCCAGATATTCCTATTAACTGTTCCTGTCATCGTGGTTGACCTTTATGCTGCAAGACCACAGGGCACAGCAGTTTGCCCCCATGCAGGAGTGAACTCGGATTCAGACTAGAATATCTTTATTTTGTCTCCATTTCAAGCCTCCTGTCAACAACACAATTGATAAAGTCAAAGGAATAAATCAGAACCACCCTGAAAATATCAGTTTGTATGTCGTGTTGAAACTGTTCTGGAGTTTTCCTTATGTCGAAGTGAAGCTAATCCCATCTTTTTAGAATGAGAAACATTAACCTATGTAAATACTGGGTGGGTTTTGCTTATCAAATACTGTGATGGGATGGGGAAAGGAGTTGTATTTTAAAAGCTGAGATCCTGGGTTGATAATGAAAATGCAATTTGAGTTAATTATTTCTGGCAAGATAACTTGTCCTCCTTGTAACTTTACATCTTTCCCCTGTTGCTTATTATCTGGGCACGGTAACTTTATGGTTCTTAATGGTTTGCAAAGGACTTTGATTTGTACAACTTTTGTGGGAGTGAACAGAAAAACCCAGACTCTGATCTCTGAATTTCCAAGAGGCCCCTTAAACACCTTTTGAAAGTGTGCTGAGGGCGAAGTCGGCTGTGCAGGAAGGGTGAGAACTGTGTGCTTGACTCTTCTTGCAGGAGTTGGTGCCATTTGTACCAGATGTATACAAAAAGCATGTGAAGCTGGTGAATAGAAGAACACAAGCAAGTGGGAGGCCAGGACAGAGTAGCAGGGGGGTATCACTGGGCAGGCGGGTGTCTTAGTAACCGTTATGATTCTGACTGATACTTGTACCATTTTAGTTATGACAGAGGATTGAAGGAATGGTGGTGATGTTTGTAGACATACAGGTGTTTTTTAGTGTATAAACAGAAGGATAAGTAGTGTGGTGGGCAGGGAGTGCTCAGGCACTGGTGGCTGTAGTTCAGTGATACACATGCCTAGGGACCAAGGTGAGGGATATAACTCTGCTCGTTTAGGTACAGCCCAGCTTTGCTCCATGCAGAAAGCCACAAATCATATTGGTTACTCTACCTTTTCTATAGGTACTGTCTCTGCTCTGCTTTAAAAGGTCTGTATTGGAAATTTAAAGTCTGTAGTGTATAACAAGACATCTCCTTCTTTACACCTTTTCATATCCTGGATGCAAAACAAAATGAGTGGGCCCTGCTCTGTCCACAAGCACTGCCACAAAGCTGGAATCAAATAAAAGCAAGGGGGTTTGCTCCCAGATTACTGAGTATCCCGTTTCCCAGAGAGTCTTACATTCTCAGTGAGCCCTTTTTGAGAGATGAGAAGATTGCAAATGCCAGGCTGCCTCCGTGGCACTCTGTAATAGGATGTGACTGGGATGGTGCAAAGCAAATGCTGGTCCTTTGTGGCACCCCCCTAAGTGATGGTGAAGATGAACTGAGCCCGTGCTTGGCTCAGTCCACTCGTGTGCTGCTCTGCAAACCAGGGGGCAGCTGCATTGATTTATATAGAAAATGTTCTTGTTTTCTATGAATCCACTTGAAATTTCAGGCCTTTCTAAGTGAGGCTGTAACATCAAGTGGTGGTGTGGGAAGCTGGGCTTTGGGAGAACTGCAGGTTCTTGACAGTTCCCCTGGTTATTAATGGCCACAGCAAGGGCTCTCAGATTCTGAGAATAGACCCTGCGTTTGCCTTGGGGGAGACAGCTGACAATGGTGTTTGATACAGCAATATGTCTCTGCCTGGCTTTTGATTGACAGTAACACAAACTTGTTCTCCTCCCAGCTTAAACCCAGTGACATTTACAGCAGAGTTAACTTCTCTGGTCTAAGTTTAGATGGTGATTTTGTGTTTGTCTGCATGTGCGTGCTTAATAAGATAGAAAAATAGGGGAGGCTTCCTGCAAATGAAAATGTAACAGGAATTTCAAACCATGGCTGAATGTGAAAGAGGGAGGTGTTAAACCTTCATGGATTTTCATGGACTAGTTGCCATAGATTCTCATTTAAGATACTGGAGTGTGGAAAGGTTATTACCTATTTTGGCACTTTGGGTTTGCTCTCATTAAATGTGTGGTAAATATTCATAACTGTGGGACTGTCAGTATGATGGGGTGGTTTTGGGTTTTCTGGGCAAGCTGAACTTAGAACTGGCTGGTAGCCTTAGCCCCACCTGTGCACAGCTAATGACATGTTTCGTGGGTGTATGTCCATAAGCCATCTGGAAATAGCATGTGGTCTTAGCTGACTGCTGAGATTTCATTTCTTGCCTTGCATCCCTGTTACTCTTTCAGAAGAGTCTCCTGTTAATGAACCTTGTTGCAAGACAGAAATTCTCCTGCCTCCCACAGCAGGGAGACCAAAAGAACAGGGCTGGCCTTGAAGGATGAGGAAACCTGTTCTATTTGAATCTTCAAGCAAATGGTGCTGAAGCACAGTGAGAGAGGAGCAGATCCTTGTCCAGTGACAAGGCTGAGGCAGAAATGTCCTGAGCTTATGCATAACTTGACACTGTTAAATTGTGCTTGAGTTGAGAGCACCTTTTGGTCACTATCGCTTAGGAGGCTGTTTGAGATGAATGACCCAAAGTGCAATGGTTTTGCCTTCCTTTACAGACCTTTGGTAAGCTTTCATTCTTTCAGGAACATGACTTTCTTCTGATGCTGTCTTCTCCAAGGCTTGGTCTGGCAGGAGGTGATTAACCCGAATAGAAATATCTGTCGCTTCGACTAGGCCCTGACGCTCCATATCCTCCACAAAATATGTGAAGGATTTGCACCAGTGTTCCCTGACATTATGGTGAAAAATGTATTATAAAAGCTGGTGGAACTCCTCAACCCTTTGTGAACATCATGAACAATTTACTGGCCACATGTTTCTGGAGACTTGACCTGTCACTTCAGACAGTGCTAACAGTTACTTGGGCAGAAAAGTGTGGTTTCAAGTGGGATCCAGAGAAGCCATAAGCATAAACCACATGAGCTGAGAACAACACCAGCATTTAGAGAAGTGATTTCATCCATTCTTTATAAGACAGGAAAGCTCCCGGGTTTGGCTCCTTTTCTGTCCAAAATGAAGGTACAAATGTATGATCAGGGTAGAGGGACTGGGTTACATCCACACCCTCAGAACTGCTGTCATGTTAGCAGTCCATGTGTCTTTGTATCCACCTTACCTCGCTTCTGCGTTCCTGGTCAGAAACAACTAGATGCTTATGTCAGGTGGGAAAATTTTGCTGGAAGAGGTTTCTTAAAATTCCTTTTCCCCTCTGTTTCCACTTCTTTCAGTCCTTGCTCTTCAAGTTTGCAAAATTACACTTACGTAAGGAGTGCTAGTAGTGTTATCCATTGTCACTTGATATTTGTGGAGTGAGCTGCATCTTTTGTCAGTAGGAAACTTGAGGATTTTCAGTTACATGTGCTTTGCAACCCTTCTGCCCTTTGCTAAGCTGGACACATGGTCCAGTTTCATTCTTGTTAGTGTGATAGTGCATTAGTACTGCAACACTTCTGAAGAGTAAAACTCCGGGGTCGGGATCCCACTGTAAACAAATCTGGAACAGGAAAGGCCTTTTGCCTTGAGGTCATATATGATGAATGATAATAAAGCAGACCAAGCTTTTGCAGCTGCACTGATGCTGTAGTCAGCAATCCTGGTTGCCTGGATTTGGGATTTTCTGGGGCATGGAGTATTAGGGTGAGAGGGAAGAGTTGGTCCATCAGAAGTCCTGTGAATGAAAGGCACTGAGTTCTGCTGATTGATGAATCTTGTTATTTCAGTAACTATGTATAGGACAGTACCAAAATCCTTAGGCGTTCTATGTGGCATCTATAAAGATATGAGTGAAAAGGTATCTATATCTATAGATGCAGATATCTATGATATCTGTCTATATATAAAGATATCTATGATTGGTACTGCTTTTCTTGGACAAAAAAGAAGAGGAAATACTTCTTCTTTCCACCACACTTCATCAAATAAAGAGATGTTTTGAGCCATTTCTAGCTACATAATGCTTTTCTTGAAATACTTTGCAACAGTTTTAAGTTGTCGTTCCTGTGTTGTTTCATGGACCTATTTTAATATTGATGAATGTATGGTGCACAGCAGGATCTTTTAACAGACCCCCCTGCAATTGATTTATAGTGACTGAATTTCCTCAGTGTGCCTTTTTCTTCTCCTTAGGGAGTGACAGCTCATGTCCACTTGTTTGTAATATATTCAGCATCTGTCGACACCCTTCCAGCATGAGGCTGAGCAGAGCCATCTTGTCCAAGGCTGGTAACTGAGCTCTGAGACTGCTGTCAAAAATAAAAGCTGCTGAGCTTGAACCAGATCTGGATATCTGAGAACTGGAAACTGTGAAGAGCAGAAGTGACTAAGTTGCATGCTTTGCCATGTACCATGTTTAAGAATTTAGCAAACAATTGCTGCTGCTTTAACATATGAAGGAGCTCTCTCTCTTTAAAAAACAGCAAAACAAAAAAAGCAAAAACACCCTGAGGTGCCTCTCCCACTGGCTTCATCTGCCATACTCACAAGACGCAGACACTCAGCAGTCCCTGTTCTAATGTCTGTTGAGCTGGGCTTTCTCAACAGCTTGTAGCATCTTCTTCCACGAAGGAAAGAGACACTTGAGAAGTCTGCACAGCTTTGGGTAGAGGACATAGTTGTGATCCTTTGGGAGGAGGGAGCAGCTGGACTCCTCATATCTTTGCCTGCTGTGGGAACATACGTGACTGGTAGCATGGAGACAGCGTCTCCTTTCACACTGCTGGGAAATCTGTACCTGATGTAGGCGGTGAAATGTGGAAGGGCTCTCTTCCCCCAAATGGTGCAATCCAGAAATGTCATTTGTATTGTACCTGATACAGGTGTGGTGAGTATCCTTCACCTTGAGTTGTGCTTTTAGGAGAAAACAGTGAAGCATTCTGGATCTGACCTTTGCAGAGATGAAAGCATTTGCTGCCAGGCCAACCAGGTGGTCCTGACTTAGTCTCTTCATGATATCTTCCTTCTAAAGATCTCCAACTTCAGGGTCCATCTTGCTGGTATCTAATGGAGCAAATCTACTTGATGCAGATGTGTTCACAGGGGTTGTTGTTGGAAGGAGAGAGCTTGTGCTTGGCAATATGTTCTTAGATGGAAGAAAATCTGGGGACTGGTGATATGACTTAAAAAACCTGCTGATTTGTTCAGAAATGTCTTTTCACTGTTGACCACTGAGACGGTGTTACTTTAGAGTCTTGAATAAAAGAAGGCTCCTACACTGCCAGTTTTAAAAATCGTTACAAGCATATCTTAAGCTTTTCCTAGGACAGCTAATAAATACTGGATGTACTTCCGTTAAGGGAGCAATTGTATTTGTAACTTTATTCTTATCTTTTTTAAAAAAGTTACTTTGAGTAACACTTTAGATGGAACCATGAGCTTGGGATGTAGCTTTTAAATTTATCCCAATGATATTGGGGAGTTCTTGAGTTTAAAGTTTTGGGTTTAAGTTCGTATTTTTTTTCTTCAGAACTCAACTGGAGCATGGAGCCATTCAAGAGTAATATGAACAATTTTTTACCACTGAAAATGCTTATCTGAAGTAAAAGCAAGGGAGTGCATAAAGAGATTGCCCATTTCTTCAAAGAGCTTGTTATTTATAGGCTTTTTGCCAAAGCTGATGCCACAAAAAATTGACTGAGCCCCTGAGCTTTGTGTACACTTGAGTATCATCTTTATCTTTTTCCTTAATGAGTCTGTATGAGGCTAGAATCAGCACAGATCAGCTGCACAGTACTTACTGTGCCTTTTGGTTTAGAATTCTGCCCTGCACAACAAGTCCCACTGCTGTGTTCTGGGAAGCCAAGGATTAACCCATCCCACTTAGATACTGTAGCCCAGTTCTGTGGGAAGTAGCAGTGAGCCTTGCTGTAATATGAAGGACTATAAACATTTTTTAAAGCCTTACTTGATGACAGTATACTACAGTTAGAGACAGTGTTAGCACACAGTGAAGGTTTCCCAGAGTGGGAGTGGCATTAAGGCAGGGAAATGTCAAAGCCCATTTTAGATAAGTGATTTGATCACAGCATGGAAGTTGAAGGCAAAGTGTTTGGTACCTTCTTAGGGAAGAATTGAGTGTTGTCAATAGGGTGGGAATGACCTGGGCAGAAACTGTCATAGGTTCTACTCCAAAAACAAAGATGCTTTTAATATGGGTCCTCAGGGACATTGGTCTTGTTGAGATAGAGAGCAGGGTCAGCAGGTGATATTGCAGATTCTGAGAGCAGTAGAAAGAGAAGAGGTAACCAGGGAAATGAAAATCAACCTGGTCTTTTTCCTAGCATGGAAGACAGCATCTTGAGCTCCAGGTGCAGGAACAGCCTGAGATCCGCTAAACCCATGGAGGTAGTTGTGAGAGGAATGTCCAAAAACTGGGGTTAGACCTGATTCTTCTCATTGTGGTCACCTACGGTCTTAGGACACTTGATGTCCTGTGTATTTTCAGATGCTGACTTCAGCCTAGTGAAACTTGTTGCCATGAACTCTCTCTTGAGCCCATTATGGGAAAGCAGGTTTTCCAGGAAATGATTCCAAGTGAGAAAACTGGAACTTTTATTTTTTCTGTATTGACTACAGAGTGAGAGAGAAGAATGAAGCATGGAAGGCATCACAGTATGACTACAGTGAATCATGTTAAACTTGAGAGGTGTGTCCTGAAGGTGCAGGTCATGGTGAGGCTGCCGTTTAACATCTATCAGAGGCAAATACTTGAGATGAACCTTCAAGGCAATGCAGCATGACTGGCTCCTAGAGTATTTTTTAATGTAGTGCTGTTTAGGGAAGGTGATGGTTCTTTGACACATACATGCTGTTTCTTTGGCTATGCATGCTGTTAATATCTAGTCACACTTGGGTTTATGTTACACTTTGTGTTGTATGGAGGAAGGAGTGAGATCTTTTTGAGTAGGATATTTGTTTGGAGACAAAATGATTGACCTTCATTGAAGCTGTCATCTTCTGGATTTGGGAAAAAATAGCTTTGGAAGGGCCTTACAAGGTCTGGCCCTTTTGTAGAGTGGGATCAATTGGGCTTAAATCACACTTGAGATGCTTGTCTTAAAGTCTTTCATTAGCAAAGGACTTCTATGCAATCTATCCTAATTATTTAAATTCCTCACTGTTAACATATTTTTGGGCAATATGTACAGCAAATTGTCTTTTTAGTTGTTTGTGTTTTAGAATATGGCTCTAAGCATGCAAGTTCTCACATAGTTTAACTATAGAGACACCTGTGAAAATCAAACTTAGTGTGCCTTTAGCTGAGCACTGAAAACTGGTCGTCTCTCTGTTCCTCTCTTTACCATTTGCCAGCTGGAAATGCCAGGGATAAATTTGGTGACTCTGTGACATACTGACCAAACACTCCTCCTTACAGCTGGATGAATGTGACATTAGACATGGCTTTTCCAGGTCATTCAGGAAGTCTCTAATAAAATGCAGTATTGGACCCTCATTTCTCAACTCTTAGTTCTGTAGCAGAGGCAATGTCCTGTCTTTGTGGGATCTATTGAACCTTATTAGCAAGTAAGAAGCAAACAAGAACTGCTCTGTCTGTGCCAAGTTTGACATTGCCCTTTGCCATCTTCCGGTGATCCAAGGGTCTTGGTGATTGCTCAGCTATGGGAATAATTTCCTCAATTTAAAATGAAGCGTTCATATGTTTGGAGTTTCTTCCTTTCCACCCCCATCTTCCTTTGTCCAGTTGTTTGAAAGAAAGACTTAATTGTGCCAGGCTTGCATGAGGAAGGTCAGGCTGTCCCCAACACCAGCCTGAAATCAGGCATGGAGGGCAGGAGGACGTGCCCTTCTCCTGGGGAGGGCTGGAGGGGGTGCAGATTCCCACTGCTGCTCATGCTGTTCTCCCCAGATCTGAATGCAATAACGAAAGTATTCCATGAGCACCAATCTACTTCATTGAACAAGTCACATTGTTCTGGGCACAGAAGAAACGAGGTTTAAAAAAGCTTATGAAACTTCCTTTGTTTGTACCTTATTAAGTTACGTGGCTTTGTGCTTTCCATCTGATTTGGACGCTGTTTTCTTCTCCTGTTCCGGGTAAAATGCCTTCCGTGGAATAACAGGCAGCAGCCTGAGATCAAAGACTTATTTGTTCTGTTGCTAGTTGACCCATTGACACATGCCAATTTATTGCAATTCAAAATTAGTCACAGTAGTTACTGGATAAGTGCCCGTTTGGTACTTGGAGATTATGCACTGGAGTTGGCAGACACAGCAACAGTCAGAGGTGTTGTTAAGGGGTGGAGAGGTCAGGAGTTGGAGTGATTTTGGGGCAGTGGGCCCATGTCAGTAAGGTGTAAGTGCAGCCCCTCTCTGATACTGTAGGGGAGTAAGATGTGGACTTGTAGGGCTGAAGTTCCCTAGCTGTGGGCTTAATGACTTCTCCTTCATCAGGGCTGGACCACTCTAAATTCAGATATTTCCAAGGCAGATTCAGCTTTGTTTGAGATACATAAAATAAATGCATGTATTTTATTGCCTTCCTGCTCATCACTTGCATTCCCTAAACTGGTCTTTGGTCTGCATGACCCATATGCCATAGAAAGTTGAGTTTTACTAGGTTATTGGTTAACGTAATGAGTATACAGGGGTTTTTTTGAGATTATTTGGTTTTTCAGGGCTTTTGTTATGTTGTGGCATTGACATTTTAAAAGGGAGCAAGAGGAGGTACTGACTGAGAACTGTGGCTGCATTAAGCAGCTGGCATATATTTCTTTATTAGAAAGCATAAATGTGGTTGCAGTTGCTTTCTTGAGCAAAGCAGAACTGCATTTTATTGGGCTGATACTGCTTCTTGATGCTGACAGCTGCTGCACTGCCAGCAAGTGTTTGTCCTCCTGGGGACTGCTGCTCTATATCAGGATTTGATGGTCGCAGGGCTGATGTCCAGATCTCCATTCCCTTCTCGCCCAGTGTTCGAAGCAGAGCACTGGAGACCCTGTGCTAATTAGTGTGGGGCTTGCCCTTCAGGAATGCTTCCACCTGTACAAACCTGGGCAAAAAAGGGTAAAATGCAGCCAGATAAGATGCTTCCTTTTGAGTTGTAAGAAGTTGTGGTATTTAGGTAATGATCAGTCACTGTGTGAATCTAATGGTCTTTGAGGAGAACCTACAACTTGGATAGCCCAAACCAAATTTTCAAATTTGCTAGGAACAGCTGCTGTTTTTAAAGGCTATTTCATGCCTTTATTTCTCTGACCAATGCTAGCAAATGTCACATCTCTGGTATGAGGAGTTTCGTATTTCCCTTTCACTTCTTCTGTGTTACCTCACTTCTCAAAGTGTAGCAATTCCAAGGTTGCTGCAGATGGTTCTGCCCACAACAGCAAATTACAAACACATCCATGATACGAGAGGAATGTGATTATTTACTGATTTGTTAATAGCATCTTGCCTTCTAGGTTCTTAAAGTGCTTTTAGAACTTCAGTTGAACTCTGAGTCTCCATGTTTTGTTTGTTGCTTTTATTCAAATGCAGAAAAACTGAGGCTCCATGGGTGGAATTTGGCTCTCTTTGGAGATGCAACAGTAGCTGGTGTGTTCCTGTTGGTCTTAGTGTATGCAGAGCATTTGCAGTTTTAGCTCTAATTATTAGAAGACACCTGGTTTCTGAGAAATGCTGGAAAAGATATCTGGTGCCTGAGGTCAAAAACACTGACTGGCATGACAGCCCCATCCTGTCATAGTAAATCAAGATTTTAAATCAGTAAATCATAGTAAATCAAGACTGTAAATCAGTAAATCATAGTAAATCAATTTATTACTGCAGTAGTAAATCAAGACTGAAACCCACAGCAACACTAGAGCCTCCTCTGAAATCCGTTTCAGGAGGTGTTTTGTGGGATTCATACAAAGTATTCCCTCTTCCACCCTATCTTGCACCATCTTGAAATGATCCCTATCCTTCTACAGGGCCAGGACTCCTAAGGTCAAGGGCAGACCGAGGAGCCTAGCCATGGTTGCTGCTTAATCTTGGAAATGCCAGAGCCTTGCCTGCTGCTGGTGTGGTTTGCCGCCAGACAGCAGCTGACACATCACACCATCTCTGATCCGCCCCGGGATCTGGGAGCTGCGGTGGAGCCCTGTCTCCTACCCTGGTAAATCTGCTCCATTAATAGCTATCAAAGAGCCTGAAGTTTCCATCCGAACTTTATCTGGCTTTGCAGTGAGCTGGAGGATTAAAAGCTGTCGCAGGGGAGGGGAGGGGGCAGCCGTGGCTCACCCGGAATAGCGTGACCTATGACGGCAGTACCAGCCTGGGGAGGGGAGTTGTCCTGTGAGCTCACGGGTTATTAGCAGTGAGCACAGACATGCCTGCAGTCAGCAGCACACCCAGGGCCAGCTGCTCCATCCCTGCCTGCTTCAGGGTGTCCAGAGGGATTTGTTAGTACAACTTGCCAGCACAGCTCTTTGATGGAGGAGCTGGGAGTAGGCTTGAAGGCCAGCGTTGTGGCGCTGTCCTTCTGTACTGCTCAGTGCTGCTCAGATGACTTGGGGTTTGACCTCTGGGCTGTTCGTGTGGGGCAGATCTGGTTGTGAGGGAGAGCATTATGAGGAGATAACCACTGTCCTGCTGCAGCCCAGGGCTGTTGTCTCTCTGCTGCCTCGTAGCAGGTAAAAACAGGGATTGTTGTATGGCTGGGGCTTGCCTACAGGGCCAGCAGACATGGGGCACAAGCCTTCATCTACCACATGGGGACTAGTGTAGGAAGCAAGAGCAGGGTTTTTTTGTGTACCCAGGGATTCACTTCTCACAGCCTCTCTCTTGTACCTGGTTTTGTTTTCCTTGCTTTATTTCTCTGCAGGCATCCCCAAGTCATCTGTCTCACTCACCCCTTGTCACCACTGTGGAATCATGTAGTTTCTTCTTACTTCCTCCTCATTCAGAGCTGCTCCTCACTGGAGCTTTCCTGTTACAGCAGGAGCTTTTTCCTTAGAGATAGGGAGTTAGAGCCCTTTGCAGTGCCCAGTGTTTTGCAGAAATTGTGAAGAGTGCCTCAGCACAGTGGAACAAGATTTTTCCCAGCTGGCCAGACGATTCCAGACTAAGTGTGCATGTTCCCCAAGGGACAGTAAAACTGGAAATTAACTCCTTGGATATGATGGAAGCAGGCATGTGGCTCCATAATGAATAGTCTTTGAGTGCTGCTCAGTGTTTTACACCAGGAAGCACTGAAGCTGTTTTAAACCTTTGACCCTGGTGACATACTCCAGATTCCTCCCAGTTAAGTGCTCTCCTTCCCTCTCCTCCAGGCCTGAAAGCATCACATCTTTTGACTAGCCAGACAGATGCATGGTCCTGTAAAAATCTCCTTTGTATCCCCAGTAATTCTATTGATCTGCACATTGAGAACATAATTCTCTTTGGAATTTACAGCTTGCATACTTTATTGTTATCAGTGATGGGTGCTGTTGGTGTGCCTGCTCTTTGAATACCTAGAAAATCACCCAGCAGGTGGGAAATGCCTGCTCCATAGATCTGACAGCCTAGGGGAGGGCAGCTGAACAGTATCTGGAGGAGGTTGCCCATACCACTTGATGAGAAAGATGAGGCCACACTGAATCCTTCTCTCCTGCTGGCATGGCAGAGGAATGTGAAACCTCAGCAGCAGTGTTGCTATGGGATGTGCTGGCTTTGCTGGAGTGGATGGGCACAGGAGACACCAGTGTCTGGTGTACAGGACTCTGCCAGTGAAAACAGCTTTGCCTCTTCTCTCTCCAACAAGCTCTTATGCGCCAAGGGTTTGTGAGGAAGAAGGGAATATTCATGCTGTCTATGTCCTACTGTGTAGACAGATTTACCAAGCACATTAGGCATTTGTAGCTGCAGTGTTTGTTGCTGGCATTTGAACTGTAGAAAGTTGTATTTAAAATTCTGGTGGTTCTTGATTCAGCTCTTGGTGAGTAAGAGGACATTCTTTGTCTGTGTGTCCTTTTCCCTCCTGACACTGGAATACCTCAGCAGTTCCTGGGGGTGAAGAGAAGCTGTTGAACAGAGGGAAAATGAAAAACAGTGATTCCCTCCTAGACATTTAATCCCAGCTGAAATAAGAGGATTTAGGAGCTGGATGCTGAATGACTGCACTGATTTATCACATCTTCCACTACAGTCAGTTACTGTCATCAGGGGTGAGATGGGAATATCCTTTCACGTATGGGAGAGGGAGGAACTGAGATTAGCCAAATAGGTGTAACAGGTGTCCTCCATTTCAACAGTATAAAAAAAACCACAGGAGTGGGCCAGTAGGTGCATGTCCAATTGGACTAAATTATTGTTGTGGGTAACTTCAAATTGAAAATATACTATTCTACATCCTGTTACAGGATCCTTTCCAATTCTGTTCTGGGGACTAATCATGAAAAACTGATCCCTGCCTTGCAGGGGAAAAATCCTCAGTATGTTCTCTGAGAAGATCCGTGGGTAAACTGGTTTCCATGGAGGAAACTGGTTTGGTGACAGTCATGGCTCTCTGGCAGTCCCTCCGAGTCTGGGAGCACTAACTAATGGTCTGCCTGAACACCTGATGTCAGTTACAGGGACCTGCTTTTTTTTCCTTAATCCCCTTCTTCCCAAAAGGGGCTAAGCATGATAGCTGGGGTCTGTAGGTAATGGGCTGTTCTGCTGTGCTCACCAGAGCAAGGGAGACTCCAGCTTTCCAGTGCTTTCTGCCTCTTGGGCAGTCATGCCCTTTCCAGACACAGCTGCCTCGCTTGTTGAAGTGCTTTGTCAGCTCCCTTTCTGGCTCACCTCTGGCTCACCAAAACCTCCTGTGGCTGAGGACTGGGTGGGCTTTTCTCTGGTTTCACTGTCCCTGTAAGATAAAACTTTTTTTTTTTTTTTTTTTTTTTTGGATGGTTAGATTTTAGTTTTGATTCAGAGAGGTGATAAAATTTGCCTTAACCAGTTACAGGGTATATCCCAGTCTCCCTGCAGTTGGAGTTGCTTGGGGCATGGCAAATAGCTGCTGCCCTCTTCCACAGGTTTGCCCAGACTTCTTGTGATGAGTTTACCTGCCAGCCCAGAACATGAAATACTGTTCTGTTCTAAGCCTGGGAGCAATCCACTTAGCTGCATGGAGAGGGAACTAAGAGGGAAGGATGATAAGAGAAGTAGTCTGATAAGGATTTTTTACAGGCTGTGGGGAGGTGGCTGCTGACACTCTCAGAAGTGACACTTGGACAGGGCGTCACACAGATTAGTGGTGTAAGGTCCCCAGTGGCTCTCAGCAGCCAGCTCTTGCCAAGCATGTGCATAGTGAGAAAAGGTGGAAAGAAGGGGAGACTTTCACTGCTCCAGCCACCCTCCCTCACTGAGATGTCTGCACAGCTTTCTGTGTTTGAGGACCGTCCTGGGAGCAGAACCCCACCCTGTCTGGACTAGAGACTAGTGTTAAATCAGGATAAGTGTAACTGCACAACACAAGGCTTATTAGGGTTGTGGTTTGTGTCTTGCTGGTTCAGGAGATAACTGGATTGCTATTGTCTTGTCTGCAAAAAGCATTAGATCAGTGAAAGACAAGTCTCAGTCATGCTCTTCAGTACAGCAGAATGTAAGAGATCCGAGTTCTTCCTGACTCATCCATAAATCTGTTTTCAAATTATGACTGTGTGGAAAAATATTCTGAAAAATTTTAGCACAAGAATAAGGATGACTTTCTAATTTTTCTTCTCTCAGCCTAAAGACCAAAAATGTGCAACTGTTTCTTTGTCTATGCTTTGCTGTATCTGTGTTTGAAGTCTCCTTTTTCTTCTCTCTCTGCAGGTCCTTCAGAAGCTTGGTAAAGCAGATGAAACAAAAGATGAGCAGTTTGAACAGTGTGTGCAGAACTTCAACAAACAGCTGGTAAGATAATTTGCGATATGTAATTGCACCCTGGGTTTTAGTATTAGCTTCCAGTCATCTGCTGCAATATGTAATTAAAGGCCATTAAATTAAACAATGACATAGGCCTGTTGAAGTGCCCCTTAACCCGTAGCTTTTCACCTACAAGAAGTGACATTGTGACTTCCAGAGTCCCCTTCATGGAATCAGTGACAGAATCATAGAGTACGCTGAGTTGGAAGGGGCTCATCAGGATCATAAGTCCAAGTCCTGACCCTTTGCAGTGCACCCCAAGAGTCACACCATGTGCCCAAGAGCATTGTCCAAATGCTTCCTGAACTCTGTCAGGCTTGGTGCTGTGACCACTTCCCTGGGGAGCCTGTCCCAGTGCCCAGCCACCCTCTGGGTGAAGAACCTTTTCCTGATATCCAGCCTAAACCCCCCCCTGCCTCAGCTTCATCCTGTTTCCTCAGTCCTGTCACTGGGCACAAGAGTGAAGAGATTGGTAAAAATAATACTTGTTCTAGACCCAATTTTAGAGAAGGAAATAGCTCAACCAGAACACTTTCTTCAGTTAGCAGCTGCTTTGTAATGTAATTTTTGCTGCTCTGCTGGAAGTGGAGATATAAGAGCAACATTGTGTCCCTGAAAGACGGATAGGGTGGGAAACAGATTAGAAATAAAAAAAAATAAATGGAACGAGGCAGTTTCAGTTTCCTAAGCACAGTGAAGGGCAGAAGAGACAAAGAAAGCAAATGGTGGAAAGGGAACATCTTTCCATGGCTAAGACCTAAAGCTAACTTCCTCCCCATACTTGCACAATCACTGTATCAGGCCTGAGTCATTATTCTTCTGTGTGTCTGCCTCATCCCCAATGTTTTAGTGCACAGAAATATTTTAACAATGTAGCAATTTCCCCCCACCCTTCTACTTCCACAGCAGCAGGTTTCCATCTTCAACTGGGTGTGTTTTATTTTTTATCTAGGGTCTTCAGTCTCCCAAAAGGGAAAACACCAGTTACTTTGTAGGTTTTGCTGGTGCTTGTTGTTAGAGGAAGCATTGCTTCTGTTCTGTGGTGGCATAGTTTAGGTGGTGCTGAGGAAATCTGTTACCCTTTTGTGGCCTGACACATTTAGGACCTTTTTCTAGAGCTGTTAGTGGCAGCTGCATCATGTCTGTTGAGACTCAGCAGATGTGGTTATGTGTCGCAAAACCAGCTGAGTAGGGATTTGCCACAGCTGATTGTAATGAAAATCCTTCAGTCTGGCTTTGACTTACGTGTAACCAGAGCTGATTGCAGATTCCTGGACACTAATGCTCCTTCTCTTGGCAGCAATAGTAGCTATTGCTCCAGAAGTTCATGCAGCATGTCCAGCAGTGATATTCTCTTGTACACAGCAGAATACATTTTAACTGCTTTCTGACAACATGATATTACCAGATGTGACTTTTTTAGTATAATTATGAAGCAATTAAGAAATAACCTTTTTAAAGGAGAAATACAAAAAACTCAAATCCAGATTTCTAGATGTGACTGTCTGGGATGGCTGTTTCAATTTCCAAAGCCATGAGTGGTGCAGTGAGGACCCTGTTAAAGAAGCACTGCATCTTGTATCCCTTACATCTGAATTTTTTTCCCTGTTTTGTGGAGCAGACCTTGAACTACGTTCCCCAAATAATTTATCAAAGAAGGTGGAGGCTGCTCTGCATTTGCTGCTTGGGGTCTACTGTTTTGCTGAGGCCCTCAGTTTCCCTATTACTAAAATAAATGCAGACAATGCCTGATTTACAGGGCAAACCATGAGTGTGAGTTAGGATTCTTAGGATATTCAAAGCTGAGGACTAGGAGAATAAAACATCAGCTATATATACACACTTGTTTATATTTTTATATGTATGAGGTGTGTGTAGACTAGTTATCTTTGAGATTTCTGTAACCTTTCATTACAAGGTCTGCTCCAGTGGGGAGTGGAAGTCTGGAGGAAAGTTGACCTTTTGCTGCAGGCTGGTGACAAAACATCACTGCTCTCTTGTGGAACTGGCTAGGGTGTGAGCAGGCAGTGACCTTGATCACTGTCAGAGGCTTCTCTGACTCTAATGACTGTTGGACCACTGACACATTTCTGTGTGTTGTCTGTTGAGGAATGGAGTGCAGGTCTAAAAATCACTTAATCATTTTCCACCAAGGTATTTGTCATTCTCTCAAATAGTGGTTGAGTGGACATAAGGGAGGGCATTGCACTTCCTAACTCTGTCCATCAGGTTCATATAAGAGCACCACCCTTAGGTCCCTGAATGGTGTGAACTTTTTAGCTCAGGTAGATCTGCTTGTGACAAGAGAGCTGGACACAGCCATGCAGGTGCAGGGTTTGCCTGTGTCTCCTGAAGGCTTGACAATCAGCAGAACTGCCCCTCGTTACTCCCTCATGGAGATTCTTAGGCTATTAACCTACCCAAACATCCATTTGAAGACTCTCTCCTCCTTCCCTTTCCCAATGTCACTTGTGTTCAGTCACTGGCACAAGGTTCTGGCCCACATATTGTCCTTGCTGACCTGGGAGCAAGAGTCCTGCTGTAAAGGTGCAATTCAGCCCCTGCCTGAGGTGTGCCAGGCTGTGGCTTCTCTTGCCCTGTGCTGAATTACTCACTTGAGGGCAGTGTGAGGCTGATGGCAGCTCTTACACCTGGCACTGTGTGTGTTTCTGCCTGGCAGAGCAGCTGGGTTTTAACACCTTTCATAAGTTGCCACTTGTGTGGAAGTTGTGGGCTGGTTTTTACAGCCTTTCACACCAAGCACATGAGAGGGAAGCTGCTGCTGGCACAGGCTGCATCCACCTCTGCCTGCACCATGCTGTGCTGGGCACAGCCCCTGCTGCAAGGCAGGCAGTAGGGACTGCATCTTCCCTCTTGCAGAGCAGGTTCCCATTACAGTCAGTAGCTCAGAGAGAAGGTTTCTTCCCAGACAAGAACCTTTCATGCCCAGCAGTTTCCATTTTAGCCTCATGTGGCAAAACAAGCGTAACAGCTTCCCTGTGGTACCCCAGGGTGGAGCTTCTTGCCAGTTTTTCATGCTTTGTGTCTTAACAGTTCTGAAGTTCTGCTGAGTGGGGGCTTACCTGGAGCTGTTGTTTCAGTGCTTCCCCTCCCTGTAATTACACAGTCTGCTCTTCCAGCCCTACATTAATCTAATCTGGAACAGGACATTACCTCCTGCCCCCTCAGATGTTGAACATCCCTGCTGATAATAAAATCCTTCCCACTTGAACTGCAAAACCAGACAGGTTATGTAAAGGGGTTGCAGTCTAATATTAGGATGAAATAATTCCTTTTCAAGATTGGGGTAAAAGGATTTTAGGAAACCTGTCTACTACCAAGAAGCAGCTCTACAGAAAATCAAATACTTAGCTAGGGCTTGATTTCAAGATAAGAAAGCACAAAAAGATATCAAACCACTTTTGTGTTTTTCTTTCACGGGGCTGTAAGTAATAGGTGGTTCATTATGTCTTTGGGAGGAGAGGGAGGTCTTTCAGCCTTCCAAGCACAGCACTTTTATTTTTAAATATCTATCTGTACACTGTCCTTCATGTTATACTTGGTTGTGTTATAGGCTCATGGGCTTGAATTACACTGATTGCAAGTATGGCAATATCTGCTCAAACAAGATGACACTTGTGTGTTTAAACATCATCATGTTGAGCCATACCTCTGTAACTTCCCTCTGCACACCCTTCAACTCTTTGATAACTGGGAAGTGGATTTGTTTTTCTGATTCCAGTTTTACTCTTTTCCCTACTATTTTTACCGTTCAGTTTAAGAAGCATCTTTTAAATGTGCACTCAAGAGTGTTGAAAGTTTCTATTGTGTGTACAGTATTTGAGTGTCTGACTGCATTGTGAGAGGTATTTTGGAGAGAGCATTGGAACAGGCTCCCCAGAGAAGCCATCCCTAGAAGTGTTTGGAAAACACATAGATGTGGCACTGGTTTAGTGGGCATGGTGATACTCAAAGTTAGGACTGAGTGTCAAAGTTTGGTGATCTTGGAGGTCTTTTCCAGCCTTAATGATTCAGTGATTTTTGCAGAATTGTGGGAGTACTTGACAGCTCACTATAGGCTGCTTGAAGAAAGCAGGTGCTGCATGCATAGAGAGAATGATCTTAAAGTTACCCCTAATTTTTATGGGAAAGCATTAGTGCTTAAAATATTTTTAAAAACCCCCTTGTGCATGGGAGCTGCTTTACTGGTGGACAAGAAAAAATCAACAGAAATGCCAGAGAGGGAACTGGATAGGAACCACAGGTATCCGGGGGAATGGGAAAAAGAGGATTCAGGCAAAACTTTGAACAGGGGTCTCTCACTGAAAATCTTTCTGCTTGCAGATCTTACAGGCTGTAAAGTCTGTTCACTCTCTCTGTTAGGCTCAGTACTTTTAAGAGACTTAGTTAACTCTATAGTGACAGAGATCAGCCATAACTCTGAGTTTAAACATCAGCAAGAGGTGACTGAGACCACTCCAGCTGCAGGATGCAGCACCACACACTGGTGAGGATGCCTGGAGAACACAGAAGGCTGGTTCTGCATTGCTGCAATTGCGTGCTCCAATTTTCAGCCCTGACTTGTAGGTTTTTAGGTGATTTATCAAATGTCTATTGATCAGTCATTTATTTGTGGTGTTGGTTTTCTGCTCAGAGAAAGACTTTTGTCTCCATGGCTTTAGGAACTAAGTATTGAGACTTGAGAAGTTCTGAGTTTGGCTTATGTCATTTGCTGCTGTGGCAGGATTAGGGCAAGCATGGACACAATTTTAGAGGTGGCTTCTGATTTTTAGATGCTACAGTTTTGAATCTTACTGCTCCAGACATTGCAGTGCCCAAGTGGTGTAGTGGGCAAGTTCTGCAGAGGACCTTCCCTGATGATAGTTTTTGATAACCTCCAGGTTGTGAGTTCAAATTTAGTTGTTCTTAAAAATGATACAGCTGCAGGATGATAATGGATCCGTTGGTGGAACTTTGCATATCTTTTGCAGAACAAGAATGCAGAAAAGAGACCACTGCACCTCACAGTTTGCTGTCATTCTTCCTCTTTCCCAGTTTGTGCCCCATTGAGGGAGGACCCCAGCATAATGGATTTTGACAGCTGAAGCCAACTCCAGAGACAGGGAGCTCACAGGACATCTTCAACAGCTGCCTCAGAGCTACTGCCTTCAAAAGCAGATGTTTCCCATCAGCTCTCCCCACCACTCAGGCACCTCTTGTCTCAACTGAGCTCATGCTGAGATCCTTTGTGCTCCCAGTGCAGCTGTGCTCTCTAAGCAGAGGCTAAATCTGCCCAGCTGTTGAAGTGGCAGTGATAGCATAGCTTTGTGAGAAATCCATCTGCTTCCAACAGCATGGCTCAAATTGTTTTCCATGCCTCGAAAGTTCTGGATGCGTTCACATTTGTTCTTTTCCTACTGCCATCAGCAAAGGAAATGAGGGATCAGCAAGAGCTGGCCAGTTTTACAAACAAAGTCTCCTAATCTGGGGAAGCATTGGGAACTGACCCAAAGAGAGTACAAGAGGAGAGGAGTTACAGTTACATTTGCTGCAAAAGTCCTAGAAGTTCCTAGAACACAGAGCAAAAAAATGCAAAAAAATGTGATAACTTGAAGTTTCATGTGATCATAGGGCTGGTGTGTAGTTTCCTTTAATTAGAAGTGCTTGAGTGCTTCTTACACTCTCTTTAGCTGAGAGAATAACTGATGATCTCCTTATGTTCACAGTCCGAAGGCACGAGGCTGCAGAAGGACCTCCGAACTTACCTGGCTTCTGTCAAAGGTAAGGTCTGCACAAGCAGAGGTTTGTTCCCCTCTAATGCACAGTGAGTGAGATTTCTGCAGCTTTCCCCTTCCTGGTGTTTCCCCAGGCATGAGTTGCAGTCCAGGTGAGCTTTGTCAGGAGGGAATCTTTCAGAATCCTTTGGGACCAGCTGGGGTGGAATGGGGTTGTGCTTTGATGCCAAACACGTGGTGCTGTCTTAGCAGATGGACCTTCATGTGTTCTCCTAGGGGAGGATGGACACAAAGAGCTTGATGCAACTTCACCCTTGGTTCCTTTCTCCCTCTGGTTACCTTCCATCTCTGTATCATCAGGGGTCAGACATTTAGTAAAGAAGAGCTCAGCATCTGTTGCAATGCTTCCATTCCTCAGGATAAGGGTTAAACTGCGAGGAACACATTATTTTCTTCTTTGTCTGAACAGTTCCCTCTTCTTTCCTAGCTATGCACGAGGCTTCCAAGAAGCTGACAGAGTGTTTGCAGGAAGTTTATGAGCCAGATTGGCCTGGGAGAGATGACACAAATAAAATAGCAGAGGTAAGACTGTCTAGGATGTGGGGATGTCCAGACTTGCTCTGTCAGCAGAGATGAGCTTTGGAAGCTATGTCTGTGCACCACATTTCTTCAGGCATATGACTGCAGAAGAATTGGAGATAAACTCATCATTGTGAAGAAAAGAAGGCTGAAAGGATGTGGCCTTTATTTTTGTAGGGGATTGTCGCCAGATGCTTGTACACTACACAAAAACCATGCTCTTACGCCCAGAAGGTGTTTGTTTCCCCCCAAGTGGCTAAATGGGGACAGAGGATTCCAAAAGAAACTCAGTAGGGTGAACTGGGTGTACTGCTTATGTTCTGTGTAAGAGAAAGGGGCAGATAAAACTGTGGCTAAAGCAGTCAGAGCAGCTGATTGTCTAGCTGCAGCAACCCCTCATGGCACTGGCACCAGCTGCCTGGTTTCAGTTGCTCCCTTGTTTAGCTGAGCCATGTGTCACCCCAAACTGCTGTTCTCATCCCTTGGGGAGGTGATGCCTGTCCAGCTTGCCCAGGTGTTTTCTGTGGAGCTTAGGGCACAGGCTGTCATTTGGCAGCGTGGATCCCCCTCGGCCTGTGCCTGTGGTGGGTCCAGCTGGAGGCAGCACCCTCTGCTCTCCTGCTCAGCTGTTCTGCTGAGCAGCAGCTGGGGCAGTTCAGCTCTCTGGATTCATTTGCCATGAGGCTGCAGGACTGGGCTTATCTGCAGCTGTCTGTGGCATTGGAGAAGTGGTGTAGGAGTAGACAGGAGAGCAGGAGGAGGATTCTTTCCTTCCCCTTTTTTCCCCTGCAGAAAAATCTCACCTGAAATAACATCTGTATCTTGCCCAGGAAATAATGACTTCAAAGCAGATAATTCAAACAAAACCTCGATGTTTCCAGGTCAATTTTTTCATTAACATAGAAACTTTGCATTAGGAAGTGCTGTTGCAGTAAATAATGGAGTTGTATTTCAGCTGGTCTGGCTTCACAGTCTCTTTTGCTCTTGTTTTTTCCTGAGACACTGTGGTGCCTCCTGAGAGATTGACCCTTCAGAAAATCTGAGCCAGAGAGGTCAAAGGGGACATGAATCCTGTGAACTAACTGTAGCTGCCCTTTGGGTCTGCAAGAATATTTCCAGCTTTCCATCTCCCCCTTTAATTCCTTGTTTATATTATGCTTGTGAAAAGACAGGTGAGGGAGAAAAGTTATTCCTGCCAAATAAGAAGCATGAAATGGGATTTTTTGCCTGAATGTTTTAGCCAAAACCTTTTGTTCAAGTGGAAAAACAGGAGAGAAGGGGTAATTTTCACTTAATCCAAGGTGTTGATAGGAAATTAATGTGCCTGAGCTAAGGTCAAGGATAAAGTGGGCACAGCTCAAGGTGAAAGCCTTGGCTGTGGCCTGCTTTAGGCTGTGGAGGCAGGTGATGTGAGGGCTGAAGACTGCTAGTGTAGCTTTCTGTTGTTCATGATTCTCCAGAAACCTGTATTGTAATGAAAAATAGAAAATGGTGCTTTGTGGTGTCAGGTGTCCCTTTTTTTGTAGCTGCTGGGAGAAGGAGGCAAAACCAGCCTGACAATTATCTTCCATTGTACAAACTTGAGTTTAACATTGCAGGGGAAAAATAGGGCTTCCAAGGCATTTTGTCCTTGGAGGGGTCACCTGAATTAGCAGCATCAGGCTTTCTCATTTCTGTTATCATTAGTTTTCCAAAGAAATTACTGTTTCTTAAGAGCTCTGAGGGCCCAAGATTGTTAGCTGTAGCACTCACAGAGAAAAAACAGAAATTTAGAGGCCTGTGTTCTTGACAGTTAACTCTTGTTTTTCAGAATAATGATCTCCTATGGACGGATTTCCATCAGAAGCTGGTGGATCAAGCACTTCTGACCATGGATACGTACCTTGGCCAATTTCCCGATATTAAAGTAAGATTCTCTTTATATTTGATCCAGAGAGTTGCAGCAGATAAAAGCTCTGAAGATAAATTTCTTACATCCCATCTTCTTTAGGAGAATTTGTGCTGTGTTTCTCCAAGGCCTTCTTTGAAAGCAGCCAAGATCTCTGCAGCTGTGTGTTTATTGAAAATGTTATATTCTATTTTTGGGCTTAAAACAAGAGTGAAGAATCCAGGGGAAAGATGCTGAAGAGAAAACATAAGTGTGAAAGAGGAGGATCCATGAAATTCCCTATTGCATCAGAGTGCGGGGGGGCAGTGTCAGCAATTGCTCAGAAGGTCTCAAGCTCTTTTTGGTCCTTTTGTCTTTTAACTACCTTGTAAGCAGAAAACATTCAGGAAGCAGTTAGTGACAAATGTACTTTATGAGTAGAGCCTGGTGTGGAAGGCAGATTTCTGCAAGTCCCTGAAGTTCTGCTGTGTGTGTAACCAGCTTTTTTCAGGGAAGGGAGAATGCTGCATAGGTGTCTTTTGGTCCTGGGTTTGAATGATGTCCTGTGACCTTCCCTTCCCCCACAGTTATCTCCTCTATTCATTTCGAGGTTATGCAGGAAATGTCTTCACCATATGGAAGCACATAATGATATCACCATATGGGAAGTATCAGCTTGGCTACTTTCCAGTGAAAGCAACCCTTTCCCCACCACATGTCTCTTAAAACGTTTGTCAATATTTATTGCTTCAGGAGAATTGTGCTGTATCAGATGGGGGCAGGTCACAGGCTTGTAAAATAATCTCTGAACAGCAGTGTCCTCATCTCCTGGGACTCCCTGGTTTTGCTTCATTTTTCCAGCCTCTTCTGCCCCTGGAAGTCTGAAGTGGGGAAGCGCTGTGGCTTTCCACCAACTGAAGACTGTAGGGCTGATCTCTCTGGGGTGTGATGCCATGTGCCTCAGTCAGAAGTGCAACCATCACACATGCCTGAAAACGCTGGCCTTTTCTCTCTGAATTAAACAATCATGTTTGTTTATATTAGAAGGAAAAATCATGACCTTTGTACTGAAGTTGTAATTATGTCTGCAAACTAAGATTCTTGCTACACCATTTTCTGACACTGATGATTTCACTCTGTTGACATCATGACAGTTGGCCTCAGCAGCCTAAATTTCACCCATAGGTATGAAAAGTACAGGAACAAATAGGTATGCAAAGATGAATAAATATTAAAATATTGCTAGAGGCAGCTGACTTCTGAATGGGTCACTGAAGTGTTGATTACTAATGTTCTTTCTCTGTTGTCAGATGATGTCCTAGAAAAGGCAAAATTTATATTATTGCATAAAAGCAATTTCATGCACAATTCAAATAATGTTTTAGTGAGCACTACTCACCTCTGCTTCCCTTCCTAAAGCAAGTGGCTTTATGTTGGTTCTTACAGTAAGATAGGGATGTGTTTCGCTAGAGTTGACTATTCCTTTAAAAATGGACTTTCAGTGGTATGAACCTAAAAGGGTCAGTATGTTTTTATGGGTAATTCAGCTAGATGCATCATCCTCCTTACCCCAGGGCAGTGAGAAATGCTCAAATCAAGTATATTTTTGTCAAGTGGTAGAAACTCCTAGAAATGCAGCTGTTGAACATTGCTGTGCCTGTACACTAGTTAGGCCTCACATAAGCAATTAGAGTTCTTGAGATTGGCAGGCAAAAGAGGCTCCAGTCATACGTAATTTACAGAATATTTGAGCTGGTTTTTGTTGTTGTGGTAATAGTTTTCTGATTTTTGTTTTCCACAAAATGAAATTTTCTGCTTTTCCTGGAATTCTGGCATTACCCTGGTAAAATGAGTTGATTTATGGAGAGAAGAGGGTTTTAATTTAGTTGTGCAAAGGCCTGTTTTTATTAATGTAATTAAAATGTGTGATGAGTTAGATCATGCATGCATTGCTTTTTTGTTACATTCTAACATGTTCTGAATCCATCTTTACTTGAGGGGCTGTAAAAATTCCCTTGGATTTTTTGGATTTGTAAAGGGATCCACAGCAGGAATGTGAAAACAGAGCATGCCTTTACTAAGGATTTTGTGTTTTAAAGAAAATAATTTATCTGATGTTGGATGTTCACAAGGCCTCTCCATCTTCTCTAACTTGTCAAATGGGAATGCAAAAAGTACTTTAAACTTTCTTTGCAAGTCAGCATCTGTACTTCTTGGAGTAGGACTCTTCTTATATAATCTTTAATTTCTGAGTGAGTTTTTGGTTGGTTTTGCACAATATGCAGTAAAAATACAGGTCTCTGCAGTGAGGCCAGAGAAGATAAAGTACGGCCCAAGTTGTGAATAGCTGTGGAATTGGGGATTTTCTGTCTTGCACTAAAACTGGTGCTTTACTAGCTGTAAAACCAAATATCAGTAAAGAAGGGTGTTAAGGGCAAAAGTTTTTTTGATGGCTTGGCTTTGGTTTTGTTTGGATTTTTTTAAGGAGGCTCAAATTAAGGTGGATTTGTTGCCAAGTAGAAAAGTCTGTTTTGCACTTGGTGGTGGTGGTGGGTACCTGCAGCTGTGCTGGAGTCATACGAGGGAGCCCTGCAGCCTTCCAGGACTGGGCTAAATCCTGTTAGTGCCATCACAGGCAGCAGTGTGATCAGTGGTTACTCCAGGAGGCTCGCACCCTGTGTGTCTGTATCTTACAGCATTTCCCTGTACTCCAGTAGAAGCATGGTGGTGAGTGTTAGAAGTTTGGGAGCTGCATAAACGTGGAGGAGTTACTTTCTTTGAAGGATGGGTGACATTGAATCAAAGGCCCCTGGTGGGGTAGCCTGGAAACCTGAAGTGGCTGTTTGCCATGTCAGAGGTGGGGAAAATTCCAGCTGTCTCTACCAGGCTGACCTGGGGCAAAATGGTATCTCATAAATCCCACATGGGGCCATGTTTCCTCTAGTGTGTTTGTGAGATGCATTAACTTGCATCTCAGATTGCTGTGCAGCTGGAAGCCCCCTCCAAGCCCTTGTGTCGTGGCTGGCAATGGGATGTTTGAGAGGTGCCTTTGAGTGACTGTGGGGTGGCTCAGCTTCTTCGTGACTCCTCTTGGAGTGAGCTGAGCATTTAGAAGAGAGTTTGGGTGTGCATGTGGCTAAGATCCTGCAGATCTGCTGTGACTCACTCGGAGCTGCAGCAGCATTTACTGGAAGTGCAGAGGAGCATGTGTGGGAGATGTGTGAGCTGCTCCCAGCTGGTCTGGTGGAGAGATCAGCCCCGAGTGCGGTTTCGCAGCGTATCTGCAGGAGCCTGGGGAGAGGAAGCCACAACTCCCTGCCAAGCACAGGAGAGAAGGGGATTCTGCTTTTGCAAGTAAATCCCAGTGCTGATTCCTCATTCTGCACTTTTTATGTCCCTGGGTTTTGTGGTTAGAAATCCTCCTGGCTCCTTGCCATGCCTTTTCACTCTCTTATCCAGCCTGTCTCTGGGCTGCTGATTACTGACACTGGTCTAGGCTCTGTGATCCGGGGGGGAGGTGCTATGGTCAGGCTGGGAAGATGTGTGCTCCAACCCAGATAGTGTGGAGTGTTTGCAGACAGTGTGGGAGGCAGGGGGCTGAGGGGATGGCTAGTTCCTAAAACTGGGAAGTCCAATGGGCTAGAGCTTCAATAAAGTGCAACTCAGCTGGGAGAGAGAGCCTGAGGCTTCTCAGTTCAAGAAGGGTAACACAAGATCAGGCCACAGGCCTGACTGTCTGTCCTTGATTCTCAGCCATGGATTTGTGAGGACTCCATTCCTGAATCTAAGTCTGGTAGACAGTTAGCTTCCTTGTATTTGTTTTTGCTTCAGTGTTGCCTGTTGGTGACCCAGTGCTGCAGGTTTTCCCGTGCACTTCCCTTGCTTAAATGCTGGTGACAGCAGACCTTTGCCTGTGACTGCAGTCACTACTGTCTGCAGCTTCTGTCACAGGGTCCAAAAGGTTGTCCATGGCATATCCTGAGCATGTGGATGAGCGCTTTTGCTGTGCTGGCAGCTGAAATGCCTTCTTTTGTTGAACTTAATCTCTCAGGCTTCCACACACACTAGTGAGCTGGTTAGTTAGAAACTGGCTGCAGCCCTCAGGAAGCCCTGAAAATAATAAAGCATTACCTGTAGGATGCAGGCACATTGTGGAGCTTAGGAAGCAGTGGAACTAAAGTTCTGAAAACATACATGCCACCCAGAGGTGGGGCCTGTTGGCTGGATCCCTTTGCCTTCCTTTAATGGGTCCTCTCTCCTCCTGAGGCGCTCCCTCTGGAATGGTGCTTGCCACAGGTGGTTCCCAGGGCCTCCTCTCCGGGCAGCCTGTGTGGAGGATCCAGGGAGAATCCTTGCATGAGCAGAGTGTGGGGTGTTCTGGAAGCTGGGTGAAGAGGAGGGTTTTTTTCCTGGGAGGTTTTGCAGTTTTGGCTGCTGGGTAAGGTTGGTGTGACTCTTTTCTCCATCTTTCCAGTCTCGTATCGCAAAGCGAGGAAGGAAGCTCGTGGATTACGACAGTGCCAGACACCACTTTGAAGCCCTGCAAACTGCAAAGAAGAAGGATGAAACCAAAATCGCAAAGGTAAAGCAATCAGGAGAATATGCAGCCTTCCTTTCTTTTTGGGAGGTCTGCATTTACTGACTGAGCAGCTTTTAAGTTCACCTGTACCTCTTCATTGTGTTTTCATAGAATTCATTCATATTGGACAGGACCTATAAGATCATTGAGGTGTTGTGAACTGGTGAGGTTTTGCTAGGTGTTTCCTTCTCATTTGTTTATTTTACCTAGAAGGCAGGATGGCCTCTGTTGGGTTGGTTCAGACCCACCATCACTAGTCTGAATATCTTGGTGGCCAAATGCTTGGGCATGGGTTTTGTCACATGCACAGGACCAGTAATCTCTGGCAGAAAAGCCAGTGTGCCCCTTGGGGAAGGGGCATCTTGCAATGCTCCAGGAAAGTGTTACAGTTTGTCTGCTTCTTGGGACTGTCTCCCCAAGAGAATGTCTCTTAGAATGGGGAGAATGTTTGTTACTTGAGGTTGGTTGTGTTTGTGAATTCCTCTGATATCCTAGGAGAGAGACACTTAGGAGTATGAGTGACAAGTACATCGATGGAAATGCATTTTATGCATAGTTGATTAATGTGTTCTGTTGTCTGTTGGTTGTAATTACTGGATAATAAATATGGCTGAAAGCAGAAAAATAAGAGTTTTCTCTTGTCAGGTTTCTTTCCTGCCTGTGAGTAACTTGATCCAGGGCTTGCCCAATAATCAAGTGAAGGATTTTATTTTTAATGAGATTTATTTTAATTAAAAATAAAGTTTTTAAGTAAAAAAAATTAATGGTAGCAGAAGAAAGATAATAGTGCTAATTTTGTTCCAGAGTAGGCGCATGTTCCTAAAATGAGCTATGGATTCATCTTGTACCCTAAGTGTATTTATACCCATGTGCTTCCCTTCACAGGACACTTCTTGACACAACAGCATAGTCCAGGGCTGGGGAGACATCTTTAATTCTCTTCTATGTGGGCCATGGTAAATTGTGATTCTTCAGGGTAGAAGCAGTACAGGAAAGAAAGACCCTGGATCTGTATCTTTTTACCAGGCTGATAAGAGTTGCCATCCTTTGCTTAGGGTTATTTCTGGAAGGGAGGAATGTGAGCTATGTAAGAGATGCTGGTGTTTTTCCTGCATAGAAGAAATTAGGATGCATCTCCACCCCGTGTGAAAGATGTGCAATGTGTGTTTAGTGGCCACAGTACTTCCATTGTTAAGCTGCAAGTCATCAGTCATCTACACTGCACTGCATGCACTGTGATTAACCTTGACAGACAAAAGGGGGAGAGATTGATGGCCCAAGTGTCATTGCATCACTTGTGTGGCAAAGCAAGTCTTGATTCTGTATGCAAGGCATGAGGCCCAGCTGGTTGTGCCTTCAGTTCAAAGCAGTAGTTCATTGTGTTTGGGGTAAGAGCAGAATTTCCCTGGGGCACGTTATTTTATAGATGCATGCCAGTGGGATCTTTGCTGCAGTGGAAATGGTTTTTTGTAGGACTTGACCTACTCAGGTGTTACCTGGTGCTCTGCAGCAGAGGTTGGCTGCACTCAGTGTTGCCCCAAATGCTCAGCTAAGATGATACAACAGGTATGGAAAAAAGTGTAGTTTGAAGAGTGAAATATTGGCAGTTAGGAGTTGATGCTCTGTTCATGATTTAGACTGTGAAAGGGTCTCTCAGTACCTGATCAAACTCTTCTTGTTAGCCAAAATGTGCACTGGGTCAGACCTTTCCACCTTCTGTAATTTAGGCCATAAGCTCATGCACAGGATAATATGTGACACATTGCACTGATCCTGCAAAGATGGGAGCAGCAAGTCCCATGTATGTATGGCCTTCCCCAGTAGGCAGTTTCCACTGCCCAGCCTGTGGTCTGGCATTTGCAGTCACACAGCTCTGCAGGGCTGTGGGCAGCAGCCAGGGCTCAGCGTGCACTCAGCTGCTATAGGTAGTTCACCTCTCTGTTTCTGTGCCTGGAGTTTTGCTCCTGTGACCTTTGAAGTAGGGTTGTTCCAGTGTAAGTTACTTTGGAATGTGATGACAGACCCCTAGGAAAGAAAAATCATGTTTCTGACACAGGATACAAGTGGGAACTGAGTTGATTAAGGTTTCATGGTATAGTAACAGAAACAGCAGTGCAAATACTTCTTGGCACTACATGGTCTCTTTTATTCTTCTCTAATATATGGATGTTCTTTTCCCACCCAGGACCCCTGCCACTTACTGCTAAACTATCCTGCTATTAAAATAAATCACTGTGGACTTTCAGCTGTTGCATGCAAATAATTATGATGGTAATTAATCCTGACCTCTCTTTAAGGAGCTCCAACTTCACAGCCATGCCTTGGAGTAGGGTTGTCTGTGTGCTAGGTCACTAACAACTGTATCTGTTGCTCTTACAGCTGCCTGGCTGGTCTGCAGTATCCAGCCCACATGGGAACATTAATTACTGCTAAACTTGGCATGCTTCAAAGGATTCATAACTGATCAGTCCTGGGATGTTTGTTTTTTTTTCTCTCGCCTTGGTGATACTGGTTTGGCCCAGCCTCTAAATACACTCTCTGTTGTGAATTTAATTTTTTTATCCTAAAAGATATATGTTTGTGTCTCTCTTGTTCTCTGTTTATTTTTTCTTTTTTTTTTTTTTCCACTCAAACATGCTCCCTCCCCCAGCCTGTTTCGCTGCTTGAGAAAGCTGCGCCTCAGTGGTGTCAAGGGAAGCTACAAGCTCACCTCGTTGCACAAACTAATCTGCTCCGAAATCAGGTGACTGCTGATCTACCTGGCTCTAACCCTGCATGCGCTATTTTGGGCTCTAGATTGTACCATGCAAGTAATCTCTAGGCAACGTTCACTCTAGTCCTCTCTGATGAGTGTGTCCTTGACACTCCTTAGCCAGTGGAAGCTGCTGACCAGTGAATGAATCTGTGCCTGCCCAATTGATTTTTAGACAGGTGTGTTAACACCGGGCTGTTGTTTTCTCTCCCAAAATGAAATGTGGATGAAGAAAGGCTGTGGAATAACTCTGAGGGAGAGGGTGATGTAGTACACAGTTCCTCCAGTTACTGCTTCCAGTTTGCTCTAAGGAAAGCAGTCAATTTTTATTGATGCTGTTTCGCAAAAAGAAAAAAAGGAAATACTGAAAAACTGGCCTATGGGTTCATGTCATTGAGTAAAGCTACAAAAAATAACATTGTGATTTCTGTGGCTGCTGAGTTAGCTTGCAACATTCTGCTGTGGTAAAGTCCCTGTTTCCCAAATGAGTACTGTCCTGGCTGTTGTGGTTTAAAAGAGCCATTTTTAGTTACAATTTTGATCTGCACAGGAGAAGAGATGGGCCCAGATCAGGCAATTTGCATCCTTTGTGGCATATTTGAACAGTTCCAGGCTGAGGTCAAGGTGGTGTCATCTGGCAGAACTCAGGTTGTAGCATCTTGGGGAACACGAGCAGCTCAGAGGAACTGCAGGAAATAAAATGTCAATCCTACTTGCATAGAAGTGTGACTTTCTGATGAAATCTCGATCAGTGTTTCTGTTGGAACAACTTAAGGGATAAGAGGGAGTTGTCAGAAGGCAGTCAGTGAGAAGAAAATGCTTTCAACGATCAAGGGATAATAAATCCTTACCCAGACTGGGAGAGCACCAGTTACCTGCTCACAAGTTCCTGGTGAGCTCACCTGTCCTCATTCAAATACTCCTGTCTTCACATTCCCTGTCCATGGAATGAATTGCAGTTTAGAAATGCCTCTCACCTTATGAAGCCCCTGGGTTTTTCTCAGTCACTTTATGACTTTGGATCAGGGAAAAGACTCCATTACCACATCAGTAAAGCCTGGGGAAGGAACAGCTGTTAGCAGCCCTGCTTAAGATGCAGAGCAAAGGGAGGAGGTATGTATTCATTCTTGATTGAAGGGAGGACATGTAGCAGGCTGGGGGGGGGCTTTTCCTGTGCCTCTGCTGGCCCACCTGGGAACTGCCTGTACAGTTGTGGTTCTTGACTGGTCTGTTTGACTGGTGGTATTTCTGGAGGACTAGAAAACAGGTATGGGAAGTTTCTCAAGTCACAAATAAATGTATAAATCTATCAGCTCTTGGGCATTTTTCCTCTTCTCAGACTTGGCTGTGGTGACTGCTATACTAGCAGCACACACAGACTGCTCAGAGCAGCAGTACCTGTGAGTGCCCCCTTATCCATTGCCTATGGATCTTAGGCTACCAAGAGTCACTCCATAATTTCACTGTACTGGGTGACTTTGCCCTACAGCATGTGCAAGGGACTGTGTAATCTTTCCACCCACTGTGGAGTGGGGGCGGTAATCTCCTAATACACGGCATTAATATTTTCAGTGACCACAGATATTTTCAAAACGGTCTCTTTTATTCCTCAGCTAAGTAATGCTATTGCCTATCCTAATTTTCTGTTTCTATTTGTGTAAGTATTTGGGGTTTTTTCTTTGCTTTTTTCTTTTCTTAATTTTACTTTTGGTTGGAAATTAACAAAAAGTCCCCCTAATAAAGAACATTAGTTGTATTCTGAACCTGTAGGTTTTCCAGCTCACCTTCACAAACATTAGTAGGTAGGCAAAAAAAGGCTTCAGTTTTTACATTTGTGTGATTTCAAGACTGAAGGTGTTAATGACAGCCCTAAATCTCATTAACCTCTTGAGAAAACCAGGAGGGCTGATGATGCTGAATTTATTGAGAAACTTCTGAATGTTAAGCCTAAAAAAAGTCTCCTTTTACCAGCAGCTGTGTTGCTGTCTCCTCTTGTCTGATAATTTTACAACCTCCATGCAAAAATGGGGTCAGTGAGATCTGGTGTTTCTACTGTAAAGCAAAGTCCCTCCCTCCAGTGCACAAACTTCTGGCTCTTTAGGCCTTTAGCAGATCATAACAAAAACAACACAGTGGGGATTTTTTTGTGGAGTCTGCTGTGGGAGTTGCTATTGCACACTCCCAGTTAGAAATGTCAGTGACTCTGCTTTTTGAAACAAAGAGGAAAATGGCTTAGAACAGCAAATTCTTGCCTTTTGACTAAGCTCTGCTGACTTGTTTAATGCAGACTAAAAAGCAACATCCTTGGTGCTGCAGTGATAACAGAACAATACATCTGTCTGTAGGAGAAAGTCAGCAAACCGAGAGGCAGGTCTGGTTGGGACTTGGGCCTGGTGGGAGTCTTCCTGCTCTCTTCCTTATCCCTGCCTCTTGGATATCTCAATTATTTACTGAGCAGTGCCTAATTACCACAGTTCACAACATAGTAGTCTTTGAAGTGAAATGGTCACCAGACTGCCTGAAAGCACCAGGCTGGACATAACCAGACGCTCAGGAGGGCTGAGATGTGTGGTAGTAGTAGAAACAGTGTGGAACAATTGCCCCCTGCCACAACTGAGCTGGTTGTGCTTGGCACTCTGACCTTTGGCTAGGTGGAAGGTCAGGAAAGCATTTGTGGTCCATCTCCTCCTCAAACCTTCCTCCTTTTAGGCAGGGAGGGGAGAGAAAGATTTTCTGAGATGACATTTCATGGGTGTGGGTATTAAGTCCTTCTGCCTGTTTCCCCTCAGAGTGGCAGGGATGGCAGCTGAAACAGTAAGTGCATGGATGTGGCAGTGGGTTCTGCCCTGGAACCTGCCTCTGCCTTTCCCCACCTCACTCCCTGAGCTGGCTTTTTCTCTAGAAGGGCTTGTGACCAGGCTGCTGTCTGGCTTTGGTGCTGGCTGGAAGCAGTCAGGGCTATCAAGTGCCAGGATTCTGGCTTCCAAGCAAAATGAATCCCACTGGTGAGAAGATCCCTGGGCTGACTAAGGACTGAAGAATTAACTCAATTCCCTACCTGGGGATGAGAGCACTAGCTGAGCCACAGGCCCTGGATGGATCCCTGATTCCTACAACTACTCTAGAGTGAACGTTGCCTGTTGTTGATTTTGCCTTTGCCCTGGGATGTCGCAATATTCACGCATTGCTTTCTAGGTTCTTTGACCTTATAAACAGGTAAACAAGAGAGGGAAAGAATGTTAATGATATTCACCGCGTCTGAAAAACTAACAGCATTCAATGGTGTCTCATCTCCCAGCTTTCACATCTCCTGGGTTGATTCTGGTTCTGGTATAGTTTGGAAGTTAGCATAAGATAAAGCCAAAGGGTGGACTTGTTGAGTTTGGGGTTTTTTTTTTTTACTGCCTTTAAAATGGAAGCATTAGAAACATTCATTCATAAAGGTGTTTTAAGGCAGAGTGATCATTGTCTCTCATTCAGCATAAATTCTGTCTCTGTTCAAAAGACTTTTTGTTTGTTTTGTGCAAATCCTCTTGAAATGTTGAGTTTTTCAGTGAGTGTAGCAGCGAAACAGGGGTTTCTGGGTGGAAGCATCATGACCCCCTTCTCCCCTTGCCTGTTCCTCACCAGGTCTTCTTAATTTCTGAACACCTCCCGGATGTGTCTTTTTATGGGGAAACTTTTTCCCCTGTCTTGAGTACAGAGCCTTAGCCTTGCCTCTGGCAGCAATGAGCAACCCTTTGACAGGTGAAGTTGGAGCTGGAAAGTAGGAGCTCCTGTGGTTTGCTCTTGAGTCAGGAGAGAAATGGAGAGTGAAAGGATCCTACCCTATATAATGGAGAGTAATTCCTGTGAGGAACACGATTCTGAACTGCAAAATATTTTTAAGCCCTTTCTCCCATCATTCCTGTTGCTGCATGTAACTGTCACTAAGGAGCAGTAAGCTGGATTTCTTTAATTAAGCTGACACAAAGAAGATAAAATTTGATTTCATAGAAGGCGTAGGAATCTGACTGCAGGCTGGTAGGGAGATCCAGCTTCCATAGCTTGTGGGCTCTTTGCAGAGGCCTGTGGTGTTGTAAAATTCCTGCTGTTGTCACATATATAGGCTCTTGTGCTGACCTTCCAAGTTGCTCATGCAGGGATTTTTCCATTCTACATCCCACTGCATGGCAGAATGCTGTGCTGCTATAGATTACAGGATAGAAACATTTTATTTAGGAATCTTTAAGTCAGGGTGCTGAAAAGAGAAAGAGGTCACCTAGGACAGATGTAGAAAAGGGCATGTGCTTGCTGTTGGTGTCTGCTGTCAGCAACAGAAACCAGGAGCATCATTTTTGTCACTGAAACCTGACAGAATTCATCCATCAGTGTTGGGATCTGTCAGTGTCTAGATCCAATGAACAGATCAAATTTAAACTCTCATCTGGGTGAAGGAGATCCCTTTTAGTGTTGGGGCCAACAGCCAGCCAGGGACTGTGCTTGTGTGAGACCAGTGAAACCAAGCCATGCTGCTGAAGCCCTGCAGCCTGGCCTCCCTGGCATGACTCATGCTTTGCATACCATTCCTTGCTTCTCCAGTCAGCTTGGTGGGAGAGCTGTATCAACCAAGGATGCAGACCTCCTCTCTTCCTCGTAAGAGATGGGGCTTTGGCATCACCTTACCTCAGCAGAGAGTCCCCACGAGGGAGGATTCTTCTCTAATGCATTTGGGATGGATTTCAACTCCTGAGATCTGGCAAGGGATGGAGGCCCCTATTACCTTCATCTGTATTCAAACTGGAGACTGAACTGTCTGACCAGCTCCATTCAGTTTTTGAAGTCAGGGAAATTTAAAGAACTTGAAACACATCAGTGGTTTTTTGAATTACTAGCTGAGTATATAAATTGGGAAATCTGAGGGGAACACATTCAACCTGAAGGGTCACCTGTGGTGCAACCCTGGTTCCTGGGAGACTCATTTGGGATGCTGATTACCTCAAGCCAGAATTTTGCCTGGTCTCCCAAAGAAGTCAAGAGTCACAGTTGTTCCAGCCCTGCAGTGTACTTGTCTGTGCTGGAGCTGACAATCTCCCTTCTCTGTTACTAAGGCTGAAGAAGAGTTAGTAAAAGCTCAGAAGGTGTTTGAAGAGATGAATGTTGATCTGCAGGAGGAACTGCCTTCACTATGGAATAGGTGAGTGCTGGAAGTTTTCTCAAGGGCTTGTTGGAAGGAAATGAATATCCAAGCTGTTGGATCACAATTCTTCTTAGCCTGGACTGGGTGTCTGCTCTTTTTTTTTCTGGATTGTCTCCATCTGTCCTAGGATTTCCCCCAGCCACAGGCTCTCTCTTGTGCTTTACTTCATGATTTTCCTGAAAAACATAGTCTTACCACAAAGAGAAACTGTATTTCTCTGCTTTGTCTGCTTAATCTCTTGGCCCTATGAACTCTGCTCAACTTTTGAGAGACTTGAGAGACCATGGGTTTGCCATACCAGTGATTGTGATGATGAAAAGGGAGGTGAAACAAAGACCACGATTTAGCTTGGGGGATGAACTGTAGGGCAGCAGAAGCTGATTTATGGGCACAACACAGTGGAAAACTGGCAAAATCTTCCTAGCAGTGTCCCAGTTTCTTATTTTTAAATGCAGTTCTCATGTCCAGGTTGGCATTGCTGGTCTGTGAGGATTGAGAAAGTGGGCAGCAGCAGGGTGGGAAAGCAAAGTGCTGACGCCTGTCTTCACTCCCCTTTCCACCCAGCCTGAGTGCAGGCCTGGCTGGGGAAGGAGCTGGGAGGGACACAGGCATCTGGATGGTTCCCTGTGCAGAGCCATGATGCTGCTGGCCTGGGACAGCCTCTCCCTCCTGCTGTTGCTGGGTGCTGGTACAGCACTCTCTGTTGGCAGCTGGCAGGCTGGTGACAGGCAGCTGCTGGGACTTTAAGGTGCCACAGGTTTTTCACAGGCTCCTGCTATGCAGCTGACCTTCTGCTTCCCTGTTGCTCTCTGTGCTATCCTTTGCTTTCTTACTCTTTCTGCCCCTGAAGCACAGTTCATGCTTTTTTGATTCCCTGGTGCTAAGGGACTTCTGCATGAATTAATATCTGTTCCCCTGCTAATTCCCCCAGCTCTCCTAGCACTGTCTGTATCACAGCCTCTATCTTTTTTACGTTCCATCTTTATACTGCTGGTGCTTTTTTTTTTTACCTTCTTCTGTATTTTTTCTTTTTTTTTTCCCTCCCCACCCTATACCTCCCTCTCCCTTTAGCCAGCATAAATTCAGATCCTGTCCTACTTGGTTTCCTCTTCCTCCTGGACATGTTTGTCCTATGCCCAGCCTTTGCTCCATCCTTCGATTTTGTTGCCACCCTCTCTTCTCACATGTACCATACCTGACAGAGTTGAGTTTGCATGGGAATGGTGGCTGGGAGGTAGCAGAAGGGGCAGGATTGAAAAGTTTTGAGAGAGCATTGTGTCCATTAAGTTCTTCTGTCTTGTTTTCCATTTGGCAGTCGTGTTGGTTTCTATGTCAACACATTCCAGAGTATAGCTGGCCTAGAAGAGAACTTCCATAAAGAAATGAGCAAGGTAAGGCAACTAACAGCTTATCCTACTTACTGTCTCTTCACTGTTAATAAAAGAGAAACAAAACCCAAGATCCAGCAAACAAACAAAACCCACACAAAAACAAAGAAAAAACAATCAATCAAACAAACACCACCCCTCCCCCCGCCAAACCTCAAGCTAAAAAGCAGTTGGAGAACATGGCCCTATGTTGGAGCATAATACAAACCCTTAGTTTTTTTCTGAGCCACTTGGGATAAAGGCAGTCTGACATAGAAATGTAAAGGGATGGAGCACAGGGCTACAGGCAGCAATGGGGAGTTTGTGTCACTTGACAGCACTTGTTTGCAGATCCACAGAGGAAAGGGAAGCCACTCTCAGACCTATCTCTTGCTGCCTTTTTTAGTTCATCTGTATTAGGGATCTGTAACCTACAACCTGGTCAGGCTAAGCATGGTATCTGTTTTCTCCCCCTCTGCTGCCTGGCAGCCAGTTGCTGTGTACCCTCATTGTACCCAGGTGTGGGGTTAAAACCAGCAGGGAGTCTGCAAGTTGGCTGAAGACTGAGACAGGCCTCACTCCAGTCCCTCAAAAAGGCTCTCCCCCACAGTACCTCTCTGCTTTGGCTTCTTTCCTGCCCTGTGACCCAAAAGAAGGCACTAAAGTACTTAGCATGGGCCTTATATGGGCTACCAGTGTGCCTGGAGCTGGAATCACCACAGAAGGCAGTGTTGGCAAGCTAGATGCTGGTGCTGTGTGGCAGCACCCAGAGGAGACTTCAGCACCAGTCTGGGGGAAAGTTGCCCATTGCCTCTGTCATTTACAAATATGTTCTTGTTCTTTCTGTTACGAGCTAGAGAAATCCTGAATTCCTTAGGTCTGTATTCTGCTTGAAAATGTAAATGTTGCACTAATCCTGAGGCGGGACTGAGAGCCCAGCTGGAAAACTCTTATATTCCCTCTGCTCCCTAATGTCATCCTGACAACAAAACAGCCACTAAGCAACAGGAAACATTATAGTCCTTCAATTCCCAGCAGTCAGGGGCCCTCTGCCTTGGAGTAACCCATCAATTTTGAGCCCTGCTGACATTTTATGGGGTCTTTCCCAGTTAATAGCCTGCTCTTCTCCACTGAGGGATGAACTAAGTGTTAAGAATAGGGAAGATTGTTATAATTACTAGTTTGTTGCTGTTAACTTACATTCAACAAAACATGGGAAAGATGCTTGTTAGACAGGAATTATCTTCTTGTATGATTTTTCTTGTCAGGATTTTTTCTTTCTGAAGGAATTTTGTATGAGGGCAGGGCTTTTGCTTTGTTCCATAAGAACCATCTGTTTCTTATTACTGCTACAGCATCCAATTAATTGCTGGTGTTGCCTGCACAATGTCTCCAACCTTGATTTCATGGGATCTCTCCTCCTACCAGTGATAAATCCGGTGTCTGTTTATGGATTGGCTGTTTCAGAATAGGAGTGTCTGGAGTGACTGTTGCAGCCTTCAGTGCCAGGGAGAGTTTAACCCCTAATATTGCATTTCTGCAAAGACATCCAGGTTCTGCCCAAGCCTGGATGCCCCAGGCAGCTGGTGAAGTTAAGTGTTGTTCACTTGAAGGCCAGCTGCCTTTGGCTCCACCTGAAATGGCCATATCCCAGTCTTTGGTAAACAGGCCTGAGAAACAGTTTTGGCTACAAATCCAGAGTGAAGTTCCAGCTATAGGACACAGATCTTAGGTGAACAATCAGCCTGCTTCTGCAGTGGTACCTGGCAGCATACTGGTGGGCCCAGGTGATAGGGAAGCAAAGAGGATGATCTGTAAGGAAGACAGAACATTCCCAGAGAGGCCAGCAGCTCTTTGACAGCTCAACTACTGTAGCACTGCGTACCCCACAGAGAAGTGGAAGCAGATTTAGGGTTGTTCTCTCTTGGGATAGCTGAGGAACTGTGCATGTTCTACCACAAGCCTGTGTTTGGTCAGTCTGTGCAGGCCAGCCCAGGCTCTCTTTTGGCATCCGAGTACTTTTCTCATTCTTTTTCTGTTTTTTGTATTTTGCAGTTGAACCAAAATCTTCATGATGTCCTGCTGGGTCTAGACAAGCAGTACTCAGGCAATGCCTTCCCTGTTAAAGCTCAGCCCAGGTCAGTAACTGTGGGTAGTGTCTTTCCCTCAGCAGGGGAGGTGGGACAGGGATATCTCTACCTACCCAGGGGTATTGAAACCTCCAAGTTGTCAGTTGCAAGTGATTTGCCTACCTGCCAGTAGCCTCCTGAGATTTCCTAGAGCCATGCCCAAGATTGCACTTGGCACTGGGTGATGCAATGCAATACCTCTTACCTTTCTAGGATAGCATCTGGAGGCCTGAACTTTCACTAGGTGCTGATATTTAGGCTACTGACTCTCAGCTCTGCTTTTGAAGTCTAATTCCAGTTACTGAGCTACCCTTCCTCCTGGGTCCAGTTGCCCAGCACCTGTCCTGTTCTTTCCCTCAAAAGCTCCTACCATGTACCTGCAGCTTGTCAGCTTGAGCACCAAGAGCCCATTTCCCCAGCCCCTTCTTTAGCCCTCCAAACTTGGAATCACCATTTTGCCAAAGCCTTATGCCCATCCTGTGTACCCAGCTGAGATGTGTTTCTCTTTCCTGTTTGTTGTGGAAGTAGTTGCAGCATCACTAATACGAGGCCTCTTGAGCTCAGAGCACTTTCAGCCCGTGTGTGTGCAAGGAGTGAGTGTCCTCTGGCCTTCAGTTTTCTTTCCTCAGCTGGGTCCTGTCCTGTTTGTTAAAGTGCAAGTCTGCACATTCCCTAGCACTGAGAAGGGAGGGAGAGGTTGGGCTCTGGATTAGGCTAACTGGCTCCCATCCAAGTGCACAAGTGATGAAATAGTGTTGGGCTCTGTCTTCCAGCTGCTGCTAATCCCACGTGCTGGGTGAGCAGGAGCACAGCCCAGGTCCTCAGCTGGTGTGTTGATGGAGGGAGGTGGTGAAGTCAGCATGAAGTAAGGGCAAGCTGTGGTCTAAGTGCATTGGTTTAGAAGGGGTAGATCAGCTGTTGAGACCTCTATTCTCCCTTGTGTCTCCTCCCAGTTTAACCTGTTGCAGTCATGCGTAGATGACTTGCATGTCTTTTCCCAGCAATTCTTCCAGGGTGGTGTTTACCAACTCTAAAGAAAGAGGAAATTTGGGTTGAATTTGGCCGCTGAATTCTGGATTGCTGACAGCAGATTTCAGTGATGCTAGTTGGAATGCTACTTGGGAAAATAAAGTCTTCTTCTCAAGTTAGCATGTGGTGTCTTTCGATCATCACAACCCAACCAGACTGAAGCTTTGTGACGAGGCTGTGGTGCCCATCTCGCTGCCATGGGCTGTGTTGTCTCTGTTAGCAGCATCCTCCAGGGTCCTTGGAGGAGGATGAGGTAAGAGGACAGATGAAGGCTGTAGCTATTGCTTTGCCCAGCTCCTTTTTCCTCCTTTCTCTATTCCTCGAGGAACTGATTGTAGGCAGTAGTGACAGCCTGGCCCAGAGATATTCATTGCTGTTGTGGCAGAACATTTCTGGCCTTAAAGAGCTTTCAATGAACAAATTACTTGTTTTTACAATTACTGTCCCATCTCTATAAAATTTCTGCCCCCTCCCCTCCCCAAACTGCTAGCTTCCTCTGGGACTGTAAAGGTGTCTCAGCTGCAGTTCTGTGCCCTTTGGCTGGCTGGGAGACCACATGGCCCTAGAACCCAAAGCTGAGTGCATGTACAGGAGTCCCTGTGTGGGCAGCAGTCTGAGTGCTTGCTGCTGCTTCATCACCCACACACTGCATCTCAGCTGAGATGCCAGACCTGTCCCAGAGCCACTCTCTTCCTCCTGAGCACAGTGGAGCAGGGTGTTGTAGGAGGATATAGCAAAGATTTGCCAGGGTGGTTTTGCAGTGACCAGGAAATGCTGTGAGGCACTTGTGTGTCTGCTGCATGTCTGGTCTCTCATTGTGGCACAGGGCTGGGGTGAGAGTGCAGGAGGAAATAGCCCTCACTCATCTGATGGCTTATTGTGGTCTGCAGTAGGAGCAGATGCTTCCCTAACCTGTTTTACTGGGAAGGGGTTTGGAGATTGATACAATGGCAGGAAATTAATGAGGAGGTGTGAAAAGAGAGGCAATTATCTGTGCACATAATTATGGCATTCACGTGAGGCCCTACAGAAATACTACTATGGCTGATGTATCTGGAGCTGGCAGTGCAGCACAGTAGCACAGAACAGCTGGTGTATTTCTGGGAACCTCAGACGTATGTTTAGGATCTGCTTCTGAAAGAGTTTGAATGTTCAGGGCTCAGATGTCTCAAAGACTGAGGAAATCTGTGGGATTATCCTAGTATGATTGGGCAAACTGGAAAAAGACATGGTAGGAAAGCTGTTGATTGGATTCCATGTATAAGACTGCACAGACTGCATAAGAAAAAAAGAATGGGGAGCTTGTTTCTTTTGCAGCAATATTCACAGGGGAGAGTGAGGAGCTGTGAAAGGACATTTACAGTACTCTGGTGGTCTATACAGTTTCCTTTTTCTTCTTCTCCATTTGCACCCTGGCCCCATATTCCAAAGTGCAGGGAAAGTTCTAGTTTGCTTATATACATGTATCTCTTTGACAGGCATAAAAAACCCTTCTTTTACTTTCTCCAAACCTTGCCATAGCTTTCTAGTAATGAAGGGAAGTGTGTATGTGTATATTTGTATGTGTGTGAGAGAGAAAGAGAGCGAGAAGTTCCTGTCATCCTAATTACAGCAAGTTTTGTGGCACCAACTAAATGGGTGCTTGGAAGCTTAACTTTTCCTCCCTGGTTTGACTGTGCCATCCTGTAACTGAAATGATTTGCGTGCCATCTCAACAGAAAGAAAACTAAACTGTTCGCCAGGCTGAGGAAAAAGATGAGCAGGTACCGGTATGGAGAGCAGCATTTCGATACATGTTTGATTTAGTTCCTAAGACTGGAGAGGCTGTTGCTGGACTCTAACAGCCTGGCACGTGTTAACCCTGTGGTGGGAGAGGGGTCCTTTGCATGATATGATGTGTTTGTGGCCTGCTGGGTCCTGCTGAGATCTCTCTGTGTCTGGATAATCCCATTAACTGCTTGTGTGCCTGGTTTGAATCCTTGCTTCTTTTCCTATCTAAGAAGGCAGTGTGAAAACTCCAGCATCGTCTGTCCAGTTGTATTTGTGTGATGGAAAATGCAGTGCTGGGTTTTCCATGGGAAATATAGTCAGTTTTAGTGTTTAACAGCTTCTAGTTTTACTTAGTGGGTTTGTCCTTTTGAGCAAGTCTGAAATGCTGCATTCTCATCCCCTGCCTGGCCAGGGAGGACCAGTAGGCAGGTCCTTTACACTCAGAAGTCCTATCCTATCTACCTGTTGCAGTTTGGAGGATGATGAGGTGGTAGAAGGATACTTCCAGCTTTGCTCCTTACTTGCTCTGTACTTGAAGATCCTCGCTATCTTCCATTAAAATTTTGTGCAGGGCTGGAGGAGAAGGAAGCCACTTGTCTTGTATAAAGACTAATGTCTGCATCTTGCCTTCAAAACAGTGATGGCATTGATTAACTGGATTGCTACAATGCCTGGAGTTACCATAGGTCAAGGACTTTGACAGGAACATATTCTGGAGCAAAGTGGGAACTGCTGCATAACGGCACGGAAAATTCCTCTAATTTTTGTTTTTCTTACTTTTTGTGTTGGTACTCCTTCCATGGGATCCTTACAGGAAGAAAAAAAAATTATAATCATCAAGATGGTGTCCTGCCAGCAATAAAAGAAAGTGCTGGTGGATTGGGATCCTTGTTTTTCCTGATCTGGTTTCCTGCATGCAGCCCTTCTCTTTGTCTGCTGTGCATACTTTGTAAAGTGGGAGGTTGGAGAGTGAAGAGTGGTAATTTCACAAGGAAGCTGATGGGCAAACTTAGATATTTATATCTTCAAATTCAAGTAATAAAGCAATATATTGTGTTGTTACTATTCTGAGGTTTTCTACTGTTGGAGGAGGAGGATTCACTGGAGTACTTCTCTGGATGTCTGTCTCTGGTCTTGGTTGGACTGGTGTTGTATCTGTACCAGGCAGGAGGTCTAATATTTCCAGTCACTGAGAGTAAATGGATTATACAACAGAAGGAGAGCTAGTAAATCTCCCCTTGATGAGCTCTACTCACAATGGGCTCCTGCTCTGCCTTGGTAAAGTCCAACTGCCCCAGCAGTTAAGGTGCCTGACCTGGGCTCTGCTGGGGATTTCTGCTGTCAGAGTAGCTGCTGGGGTCACAGAGAAATGTGCAATCCCTAGTGCAGAGAAGGAGAATCTGGAACTCAGTCAGATTAGTCTTTGATCTGCAGCAAGAATGTACATTTGTGCCACCATACGTTTGGGTATGTGGGTTCTTTTTTCTTTCTTTTGCCCACCCACTCCTTTTAAATTTTTTTTATATTTCTAAATAATTCTCAAGCATGCTCTGGTGGTAAAAAAATTAATTACCTTTGGCTAAAAGGCCCGGTATGAGCCTTAACTGAGATGCCAACCTTTTTTTTCTTTTTTAACTTGAGAACTTGGCAGGACATGACTGATCTGTTTTTAACATATTGGAAAGTAGGTTTTATTCTCTGATGTAGGATTGTTACAAGTGCAAGGGAAACTCATCTGCAAATGTTACTCTGCCCTTCCAGAACAAATGAGGCAGCACCATGGAGTGTCTGGAAGCTCAGCAGCACTAGAGGCTGGGGGATTTTGACTTTCCCTTCAGCTGCATTAGACCCAGCTCTCTTTCCAGCTCTCTGTTTGCAGAATAAAATTGACACCCCTTTCCCTTCCTAGCCTGATATTCCTGGAATTGGCATCACTTCCCATTTGCTCATGGGAAGGAAAAAGAGCAATGACCTTTTTGTTTTGGTTTGCTTTTACTGTGGTGCTCATGTTTGGTCAGTAGGTAGAGTCCCTGCACTCTTGATTTTTCCTGCGTTTCCTGGAGCAAGCAGTTAGCTGGAGACAAGACTTTGCTCAGTGTGGGCAGTGTGTGCTCCCTGGGGGCATGTGAAGGACAGAGGATCCTGGTGACCATCTCACTTGACACTGGTTGCACTGGCTAAATTCAGCAAAGTTGCAAAGCAACAAGTGCAGGAATGAGGGTGCTGCTCAGGGGGCTGAAAAAGGCTTGGCCAAAATTAGCACTGGCATTTTCCTAGGGGCACTGGCCAACACATCAAACAAGCTTTAAATAGTAGTGACTTAATGAAGGCTTTAGTGTGGGGCCCTCACAGCCCAATTCTTCCCCTCATCCTACAGGGGCTGACCCACATGGGAGTCTTTTACCAGTATATCTCCAAATTAAGTCACTGCTAGGCACTGGAAATAAGTCACTACAAAACTGTTCCATGGCCTTTAGAAAATAAGCCTGAACTCCTTTCTCACTGGGAGAACTGGCCTTTTGGAATTCCTAGAAGGAAAAGTCTTGTCTTGTAGGCCAGCTGATTGCCAGTAGTGCCAGTACTCCCAGTGCAGTCTGGGCATTTGGGAAGTCCGGCACTGTAGATGTAGATCACTGTGTTGCCCATCTTCTCCAAAGTGCTTGCAACTCAGAGGGAGGTAATGTGTATTTTTTCCCCCCAACCCTAGCATTAGAGGGTTTTTTTGACGTTTCCTGGTGACTCCTGTTTAGATCAGGACTTCACCTTCACCATTACTACTTTTAATCTGTAGCACAACTTTGCAAATTTTGCAGAATTCTTTGCAGAACCCATGTATTGAAGTGATTTCTGGGGAATTCTGAGGAAGGACACTGTTCAGTCAGACTGAAGAGCTGCAGGGGTTGGCATACATGTTCTTTAGTCTCTCCTTTTCCCTTTTCCTTCTTCATTTCCCTTTCTCCCTTGGTGTGTGTGTCCCTGGTTGAGAGCTGCTGGCAGAGAATGTCATTGGGTTTGTTGCATCATGTTGGTGTGCTGTTGGCATCAGTGTCATCAGAAATATCCAACCTGCATGTGGACCTGAGCAAAAGTGCTTTGTGGGGAATTGTGTGTGTGTGGAATGGATATGGGGGAAGAAAGTTGGGGGAATGGGTGAGGGCGAAGTGAATGAAGAGGGAATGGGATGGGGAGCTTGAAAGCCGGAATGCTGAGCAGGGTGAGATGCTTGCTTGCAAGAGGAGGTTTGTTGAAATGCCTTGCTATCCCTTCTTCCTCTTGCTATCCCCCACTTGCAAACAAATGTTTAGGAATGAGGCCATCATGCATGTTGGCCAGTAACCACCACAACTCAGGCATCCAAGTGTGAATGGATGTACGTGTTTGAGGCTCTGGGCTCTTTTGGGACAGAGCAAAGTAATAAATTACTTGATCTCCCTGCAGAATCAGACTGCCTTGCTTTAGTGCTGGCTCTATGCCAGGATTTAGTGTCTCAAGTTGTAGGAAAGGATATATTTCTTTCAGCTTCTCTCAAAGCCTTGAATTTCACAGGAACTGTGACTTTGTAAGTGGAGTCAAATACCACTCGTAGTAGGGGAGGTTGCACAGCCCTTTTGCAATATGCTGTGGTATTTTCATCTGTGTATGGTTTTTGCCAAACTGTAACTGCTTCTGCTAAAATATCTCCCAGCAGTGAATTTTCCCAGTTGAAATTCTCTGGTAACCAACCTTTTACTACATCTCTCATGGTTCTGTATTTTGAAGCAGAGACTTGACACCTAGCCAGGGCATGCTTGTAGGGAAAGGCATGTGCCTCTTGCCATTCCTTTGAAAAATCTGCCCAAATCTGTCCAAGATGTGAACCAACAAATGCCATTGGCATATGCTTCTTGCATCTTAATTCCCTGAAGAATCCCTCTTGACTGTCTGTCAGAAACAGTCTCGGAATAAAGGCCAACTAGGGAGACCTTTCATAATAGAGAAATTTCTATGAGTAGCCAGAACCTCACTGTTCCTTTGCTGTCTGGAATGATTTGTGAAACCTCTGGCTACTTTCCCTCTCTACTAGCTTAGTCAGTTCGTACCACATCAAGGAATAAGATATTCTGTGATTGCAGCCTTAGTTCAGGTGTTGTAATCTCTTAGTCATAACACATACAGATGTCCATAGACCACCACACAGAAAAATTGGAATTTAAAACTAAATGAGCAGCACTGAACTCCTTTCCCCATCTGCTTCCCCAGTATTAAAGATAACAACGTCAGGCACTTATATTAAAGTCTAGCAAAATTAAGGATGCCTGGTTGCTTTGTTTTTGTTTTTCTGTGTTTGAGGCAAGTGTATCAATTCTGTAGGCCTTTAATGAGCAGCCTCCTGCAAAGTAATGCTGCTGCAGTGTGTTGGATTGTGAGTGACTCAGCAGAGATGCTTCTCAGAAGCTCCAAATGTCTTCATTGTGTATCTGGGCAGTGAAGCAAAGAGGTAATGGAGGCCACTGATCTGTGCTGGTTAGCACAACTCCTCCTAGGCCTGGCTCAGACTTCTCTCTCTCTCTTTTTCTTCCCCTCTCTCTCCCCCTCTCTCCCCTTTTCTCTCTCCACTTTCTTCAGTGACAGCACCCCAGCGAAAGCAAATAAAAGCCCCTCGCCTCCACCAGATGGATCTCCCATCACCAGCCCTGAGACCAAGACTGTCAACCATGAGCTGGAACCGTCCACTTTGGAAGCACCTGGGGCAAGCATCCCAAAGTCACCGTCTCAGGTAGTGTCCCCATGACATTGACCATGTCTTGGCTGATGGCACAAGCTCTGTGAGTCAAAGGCATCCATCAGTTTCTTTTTTAGACCTCATCCTGCTACTGAGCACACAGAATATGATATGATGGTTGTTCTCTTCCACTGGTTCCTGAGAAAGTTCCAAAGAATGCAAGTTGCTTGTTTGCCATCTTTATAAGAATTGAGTGTCTTTGAATGGATTCACAAGAGGAAGGCCAGTAGGACATTTTGCTGTCTGATAGGATGGCCAAGAAGATCCAGAGAGGATGGAGCTGTAGTTAGGCGAGGAAGTTTGTTTTTTACATGGAATTAACCTGTGGAATTCAGTGGTCCAGTTTCTTCTCAAGAATTTCTGTAGTTGAGAAAGGTTAAAATAAAAAAGCTTAATATTATAAGGAGAACATCTGTACTTTGGATGATGTTTCACTTTGCTATCAAGATACAATATTATGTTAAAAAAAAAGGATTATATCTTAATGCTATGAAGAAATTAGGTGGGTTCCAGGAAGAAGATAATCCATTGTATGGAGTCTGATACCTTCCATATGGCCTTCATTAGGCCTTTCCTTACATAGGAAATATACAGCAGCATGTTCAAACCAGTAGATGTAGCTACTCAGCATGTCATATCATTTCTGTTTTACTTTGGGAAGATAAGACATTTACTTCTTGTCCTTCTGTTGCTGAATGGGGGAAAAGCTTAGTAGGGAAGAGTAGGCCAAATTTACATTGGGCTCAAATCTTTGTATCTATAAGTGCAACACGAGGAGTAGTCTTCCAGGAAGAATTAAAAGGGATTGTGGCCAAACTGGTAAGAAAACCTACTGCCTCTGAAAAGAGATGGATGCAACCCAGAACCTTGCCGTTCCCGTGCATAGCAATGTGATTCCAAATCCAAGCCTGTGGTAGTTTTTCTCCTGTTTCTGGATAACCTCTCATGATATTTTTGTCTCCACTGCATATTTGATTTTTAGGATTATTGAGGGCAGGAAGGGGACGTGTGGCAAAATTTCTTTTCCAGCCCTGTGAGATGTGTGGATGCCTGGCAATGTCTTTTCAGGACTTCTCCAGGGTCTCTGAACACCTCGGCAGTGCAGAGCCTAACTGTGGCTTCACCACCAACCTGGTTAGGACCTTTGGAATAGGCTGGGTGTATGAGGGAAGAGAACATAGGATATCCAGAATTGCTCTTCAGTTGCAGGGTTTGTTGTTTGGTTTTTTTTTTTCCCCAGAGATTTACAGAACTTGACTAAAATTTGGAACAAGAAATCATAGGGATTTTTTAAACTGTTCACAACAGACTTCACTCACCCCTCCTGTGGACTCATCTTTCTGAGCTTGGTTTCTTCCCTTTCCTTTAAATAGCTCACATAACTCTTGTTTTTGCCAGCCTTCAAGTGCTTCCTCCTTCACTTGCTGCCTGCCTGCCCGCAGGAATGGGGCTGGAGGCACCCCTTGAGGAGGCAGCAGGATATTCCAGCGCAGCCCTGGCTTGGGTGGGCCACAGGCAAGACTGAAATGACATTTGCAGCGAATGCTGCCACCGCCTGGCAGCTCTTTCCCAGCCCGTGTTTAATTCAGGAGCTCCACTCCGTATTCGCAGTAGCTGCTGAGAGATGGAGCTGGCTCCAGAGGGAAGACAAAGGCAAGAGTTTCATACTCAGAGCCCAGCCTGATGTCTGTACAGATAAAATCTAGAAACCAAGTGTGTGACAGCTTTCCAGGCAGCTGGGAAGACAAGTGTCTGCTCTCTCAACAGTGCTCGACTTTAACTCTGAAATCTTTGCAGGTGTCATTACTTTTGACCTATGGGTAAGTGATTTTTTCAGTGGTCCTCCAAAGGAGGCTGAGGGGCCTCACCCTCTTTGGGAGGATGGAGCATAAAGCAACAAGCAAGAGCAATTCTCTGGCCTTTTCGTGTCTGAAGTGCCAATGCAGAGTGTAAGCAAAGGCTGTGGAGAGAAAGACAAGACCAGGAGTGATCAAATAAATACTAACTAAATTTTGAACTGTTCCCTATACAACCCAAAACAGCCCCAAACTCTTTCACTGTCATTTAATTTTTAAAAACAGTTTATTTTTGTCTTTTGGATGAAGTGAATGCTCTCAGCTCTCTGCAGAATAATTTGATAATGACACAAGACTTCAGGGGATCTGTGAAACTTGGACTTCTGCTCTCAGTTACACCACTAAAACTCTGTAATGGGACTTTTGAAATCAGTACAACTGTGCTGAATTTGGGCAGATAAAGCTTTATGAGATCCAAGTCAGCCAAAGAATTTTAGAGGATTTGTTTTATTCTGGGCAACAAAGTTGCTAGTGCATGATGAATATATGGGTGTAACCCAACATCACTATACAGTCATCTTGTCTTTGAAATGTGGTTTTAGACTGCAGTTGGAAGTAATGCTGGATAGTGTGGAAGTGGTGATTTCTAAGAAACTATTGCATTGGAATGAAGGAGACTGACTATCCATATTAGAGGAATAAATAGTAGAAGAGTAGTGATATTTTTGACTTGAAAGTTACTAATTGGAGCCTTATATTTCTGCAGAGGGTGATTCTGTTCTGAGAACAGCATTTCCCTGTAATTTCTGGTCCCATCTTGCAACTGTTAGGCAGGGGCTTTTCAGGAAGGGATTGTTCTCAGGGAATATGGACACACCTCCTGCTGCAGACAGTGAAAACACTTGCTTCTTTTATTTCCCCTAGCTAGCTATTCAGGGGGGGAAAAGTGTGTTTTCATACACAATCACTCTCTCTAAAGTAGGTTAATCCAGTGGAAAACTGGGCATGTCCTTAGAAATCTGAATAAAAGCTTTGTAGAATTCAGTTATGTGCTGGAGGAGTGTGAACATAGGCCTAGGAGTAATGGATTTCTGTGTTTCAGATATGGGCTCGACACTGATATACTGGGTGCACATTGTCAGGTGTCTGAGTCTTGCTGCCTTGGATGCAGTAAGAAGATCAGGTAGCTGAAAAACTTAATTGTAAGTGGAAGGCATTGTCATTGCTGAGCATTGCTGTGGTGCTGGGAATTTGTATGACTGATTTATTCAAACACAGCAGTAGCTCCTCAAAGTCTGATTTGATCTAGAAATGATCATTTCTTGTGCACAGCAAAATATGAAAAGTTTGTGGATGGGTTGATCTAGGCAGGGCCTACCACAACTTCCATGGATGCAGTGTCAGGCTGAATCTTTAGTGTGATGAGGGGGATTAGAATGGGTTAAGAGTTACAGTGTGAGGTGGTTTTATGTATTCACTGGGATCTCCATTTGGGAAACATTACTTCATTACTGTCAATGCTCACTGGTGAAACTGAGAGCAGAGTTGTGCTCACAGCAGTCATGGCCTCTCAGGAGTTTGAGTTGTTCTTGCCTAAAGCTGAGATGCCATCAAGAGCTCCTGCAGACCTTTCTTACAGCACACTGAAAACCAGTGCACCAGGGAGCCAGTACTGGGCAGATCAGTCTGTCCTCATGGCCACCTGCCCACTGTAGGACAAATGGAGTCTGTTCTCTCATTCCCTTAGGTACGGTAAGTATGGCAAAGGGAGGCAGCGCCGGCCTGTTCTGTTGGATCATGTTCTCAGTAATTGATCTGCTCCCTTCCCAGTGGTTCTTTTGAAGGTTGCACATGCTTTAATTATGTATGCATGTCCTGTCAATGCATATTAATTGTGTTACGCTTCTCCTCTGCAGAGGGAAACTTGCCCACGGCTGAAGTGTAACTAATGATGCCAAACCTTCTCTGGAGGCGTGTGGTTATTTTTTTTGTTTTGTTTCAGTTTAGCCCTTCACCCTTTCCCCTCTCTCTTCAGATGGAGTTGATTGGACCCTGCTCTGTGCCAGTGGTTGTGATTTCCCTCACCTTCAGTTTTTGTGACTAACCTGGTTCCTGTCTTTGGTTTTTTTGGGTGTCGCCGTCTGTGCTGTGGCCTTGTGCTCACTTGCATGCAGTTGAGGAAAGGGCCTCCGGTGCCTCCGCCTCCAAAAGTCACCCCCTCCAAGGAGATCAAGCAGGAGAACATCATCAGTCTGTTTGATGACAATTTTGTCCCCGAGATAAGTGTGACAACCCCTTCGCAGGTTAGCTGCTATGCCCTGCCTAATTTTTCTCTGCCTCTGAACTCTTCCTTCAGACCTTTCTTCTCTTTGGCGGTGTCAAGCCATGAAACCTGGTCAGGTGAAGGAGGAGAGCAAGCTCAGCACTGGACCTCAGAACTCAAAGGATTACTTAGGAGCTGACTTAAAGGGGAGAGTACCTAAAAGGCAGTAACATGTTGCCCTTTGAGAGCTTTCATTCATAGAAGAAACAGAAGTGCACCTGGTCAAGATACCAGAAAGTAGTCACTGCATTTGTTCAGCAGCAGTGCACATGGATTATGGCTCTTTTCACATCCTGTGGTGTGGTACGCTCTCTCCAAACCCACTGATCCTGAGTGTAGATGAAACATGGTTTTTTCTGCTCGTGTACATCCCTAACTGCTGACCTTGGCATCTCTGCCAGTTCTGGGAGAAGACATTTTTGTTCTCTCTGTGCCTTCGCCCATGGGCTTTGTGGTTTAAAGCCCATGTCTGCACAGGAAAGGCCAAAAGGAATTACCAAAGTTCTCTTTGCAAAGAGCAGCTGATGCAGTTAGATGGGCAGGACTGTGCCTGCAGTTAAGACTGCTGACAGTCTGTCAGTATTACCAAGTGGCACCTTCTGAAGCCCTGAAAAAGGAAAAATATTTTCAAATTATAGATTTTCTTCTTCACTTTCCCTTTGATTTACATCACTGCCAGAGAGGCTGTCCAGGTGGGAAGTTCTCTGTTGGATCTAGGAGAATGGCAGTCCTTATGTATATAGGAGCCTGACCAGATTTCTGGCTGTATCATGACATACCTGCATCTACTTCATATAAATATATATACACACAGATATACACATGTGGATATATATTTTCCCTAAATGCTTGTTAAAGCACAAATCATATTTCTATCAGTGCTCATCTGCGACTCATTCCCTGATTTCTCCTTGCATCACACTGCTCCATTGCCTCTGGTTTGCCACCTTCCACCCAGCTGCTGAGGGGCAGAGATGGAGTGGGGAGGGAAGGAAGTCTGTATTAGATTTGGCATTATAATAGATAAAACTTGCAGAGTGGAGAGATGATTTGACATCGGTGTTGGAAGGTGGGGACTGCAGGCAGCTGAGCAACTCTTTATCATTTTCTGTGCTTCCTTCTCCTGTATAATGGACAGCTCTGTCTGCCCCATGGTCTGTATCATGTATCTCCATGTGAATGCCAGCCCTTAGACGTATTGTTCTGCACCTGATCAGTGCTCTGAGCCAGGAGGGGATCTGCTGTGACTTTTGACCAGATGGGAGTTCTGAGGGAGGACTCTGGTTTCCAGAACGATCTTCACTGAAGGGCCCAACAGCCCCTGGCATTCATTGTGTTGCCCAGGGTTGTTCCTGTCAGATGTCTCAGTTCCAGTGAGCTGTCTTGTGGGAGATTTGGGTAAAGGCAAGGGATGTTAGCCTTTGCATTCAAGTCTTGAATGACAGGTAAGACTATTCCATGGCTGCAGCCTTTGATGTCTCACTACCAAACAAATCTGAAGATTGGGGTTGTAACCTCTCTGATGGGTGGCCTGGATGTGCTGGAAGAGCATACTGGAATTACTAGAATGCCAGTTGATTTTTGCATGCTGGTCAGGGCTCATTACTGTGAGATGGGAGAGCTTGGTTGTTTGTCCTCATCCTTGTGGATCTCAAAAAGACATGTTCATAAGGCAGAGAAAACTCTGGAAAAAGTAAGAAATTGGGGTAAGAGAAAATTAGAAGAGGTGAAAATGATGGTGATGGTGGTGATATTCAGAAGACTTACCTTAAATGGTGTGTCTTGCTACTTTCCAGAAGCTTTTCCATTGTGGGATTTCAATAAAACTGTGGAGACCAGCCTGCCAAATTTTGTTATTGAAAAGGTGGCTGAAGCAGTAAGGCCAGTGAGCTGGGAGGTCATAGGAAACAGGGGCAAATCTTCCTGACCTCTGAGACAGCAGCTTCCTCTGAAGCTGAGCAGAAAGCAGTATCTTCTTTTGGTTTGATTAAATCTAAACCACCAAAGTGATAGTCCAGTTTTAAACTCTAATAACTTGTGTCCTTTGTAGTGACTTCTTATTAATAGTAATCAGCAAATGTGGGATCAGTGTCTTTAGGTAGAGCATTAATTGCTCAGAAGGAGTTATTCTGCTGACCTTAAAGAAAGTAGCAAAGTGTCTCAAATTTATGCTCTCTTAGAAGACTTATATGTGTAAGTTCAGGGGATGCCCAGAAATGAAAACAATTGAAAACAGCGTTTTTGAATTGGTGAGGGATTCAAATCCTTCAGCTAGGGTGAGCTCCTGTATTTTGTGTTTCTGACTCAGAAGGCAGTTAGAAGCTTTGGGAGTTAGCTCTGAGGTCTCTCAGACTTCCCTTCCAGCAGTTTGAGTGGTTTTCTGTCTGGATTTATGTTCCTGACATAGGTTGTGTGGATGGCAGCTCTTTTATATATAGGTGAGGAAGTCAGTCTTGGTCTGTCAGTATAAAGGCAGCTGGATGAGCTGTGAGGAATAGATACACGCAGAGGAACAGCCCTTCTGACTCGTCAGCGGCAGTGATCCTTTTGACCACAGCAGATCAGGTGCTCACACCATGTCAGCTGACTTGGCCAGGTGGGAAGATGAATGAGTGCTATGGAAAAGGCTTGGATTTGTTTTACAGGGCCCCCATGTGAACTGCCTGTGACTGTGGGCACCAGGCAGTCAGGAGTCACATCCAGTGTTTGCGCTGCCACCATTTCTTCTGCGCTTGCAGACTCAGCTCCGGGATGTCACACACCCTCCCTCCACTCTGCACGCGCGCGTGTGTCTAATGCTCATACTACTTTTCTCCCTCACTGCTGCCAAGTTTGATGCCCCTGGGCCCTTCCAGGAGGGAGCCAGCCTGTTGGATCTGGATTTTGATCCCATTAAACCAGATGCCACTGTGGGGAAGACCCCCACACCTGCCTCCCAGGTTGGTTCATATCGCCGTTCCTTCTCCCTTCGTAACTGACTTGCACCCACCTGAATGATAACATGGACCTGAGCTGTGGGTGGCTGGGCCTTGGGTGTGGGTGCCCTGGATGGGGACCTTGGTCTTCTCTGCTGGATGTGCAAGTCCAGGAGGAATCAGATGGCTGCTGACCTGGCCACAATCTGGCAGTAGGTGTTTGTGGGATGCTTGGGCTTTGCTCTGATGATCACTTAATGGATGTCCCTCCCTAGAGCAGCATCCTCTGTATGCTGTATGTATTTAAGTTGTTACTCTGTGGATGGGAATTCAGCCTGAGCTCCATGCTCCTGCTATAAATTGCTCTCAAAAATTGGATTTTTAATTAACAGACATTTTGATAATCTGCAGTTACTTAAGGTGAATAAAGTTGTAAATGGATATTCAAGTGATGTGAAGCCCTTCTTTTTCTGTGTATGACACAGCCTGCATCCATAGTTGAGAAGCAGTTTCCTGCTGTCACAGTATGGTATCAAAAGGAAGATGCCTAATTCTGTTCTGGCCTGTACCTAGTCCTGTCTTCTGACAGAGGCAGGTGGACTGTGCCTCACTTTATGTCTAAATGACTGGAGGCTTTGAAGTGCATTGTGAATATTGTTGTTGTCCTCACTGAGGCTTTCTATTTTATGTATGAACTGGTTATTTTTTGCCTGTGGATGCAACTAAAATTTGTAAGAAACATAATTGTGCCGTTCATAGTACATCTCCAGTATCATTATATAGTACATATCCAGTATTAAGTAGGTCTGTATGGCACAGACTTTTGTAGGAATAAGAACTCATTTGTCAGAGATATCAAACATTTGGTATTTGATTCTCCTAAATTAAAATACTGTATCTGCAAGATACTAATCCTTATCATAATTTGATACACACCAATATGGCAAAGCTATACTTTTTTTGAACTTTATGTGGATACATGGGCATTTTGTGTGTACTTGCCTTCCAGGACAAGTTGCATATCAGGATAAGCTATTTAAAAAAACCTTTTTTTTAAAATTCTGAATCACCAGTTAGAACTCCTAATTGGTTATACTGACATAGTATAAATTTGACTTTAAATGGAATTGTTATCCTACCAACAAGCAACAAATATTACACTAAGTGGGTTTTCCAAAAGAGCTCAGCAATAGCATATTTAGTGTTCTAACCTAATTATTACTAGCTTCAGAAGTCATTAAAAGAGAGTCAAAAATCAGTAGTTTCTACTGGTAACCAAACTACAAAACATAGTGAAAACCACCTACTTATCAAAACAGTCGGATTTATTTCCTATAGGGTGAGCAGTATGGCAAAGTGCTTAAGGTGTTACACTGCTGATCGCAAGACACCACAGAATCATAAGACGTTAAGGGGTTGGAAGGGACCTTAAAGATCTTCTGTTCCCAGGGATGTATAAATTAATGTAGTAACAGATATTTCAAAACATGCAGAGATAAGTGCTGTTGATGTGTATGTCTGCTTCAGTCTGATCAGTGTCTGTAATGTTTGTACTCGCTGAAATAATCATGTATAAATATGTTTTATTTTTGTTGCTCTTTGACATGCTTAGTCTTTACCTTGGGATTTATGGGAGGTAAGAAATTCATACAGCTTTTGTCTCTCATCGTGTGCTGTTCACATGCTAATGCCATCTCTGTTCACATACCTGTCTCCTTTCCTTCACTGCTTGTCCTTCCTGCACACCCCAGACCAAAGTTGCTCTGTGTGCTGCTGGACCCACTTTTGCACCTTGTATGAAGCCCCAGGGCCAACCATATGTTTGCAAGTCAGTCTGTCACTCTAAGACTTACGATTCTACCAGTGCACAAGCCCATTGCCTTTCCCTGCTAACCCACTTCTCTCTCCCTTGGCATAATGCTGTGACCTTCACCTCATACCTAATACTGCTGTGGCATCATCCTCACTTTCCACAACACAGTATTTCCTAAACTCTCCACGTCCTGTTGGTTTTGTGTGCAATGCATAAATATCTCAGCTGCCCCTCATCATTACTGCCTGTACCATTAAATAGATACACGTCTGGAATTGTCTGTGGTGTTTGCTGTTCATTGACCATCATTGTCAGAAAGGCTGATGTAAATTAGCTCACCCTGTGTCTACACTGGAAATTAACTGCAGGCCCAAGGCTTGCCTGGCATCTGCCTCAGCCTCAGCTTTGGAGCTTGCTGACAGGGAGACCCTGCACATGCCCTGCATCTGAACAAAACCCTGACCCTCATTTGTGCCCTCTCTATGTATCTGGCCTGGACAGGTCTCAGGTTACTGCAGATAAGCCCCTTGAGAGATATTTCAAGCACAACTACTTCTGAGTCCCTCTGGACTGGAGCCAGCAGAGTGGACAGAAAGTGCTTGGTCTGGGTACTCAGACCTGCTGCTGGAGCTGGCTGTATCCACCGAGTAAGCTCATGGCCTTGGCTCATGCTGGGGAATTGAGTCCTGCCAACCTTCCCATTCCTGAGAGCCAGACCACCCCCTAGAGTGACTGCTTGGGAGGACAGGACTTAGCCCTGGCCTGAGCACTCGCTGTCCTCACTCTTTCACGTGAGCTTAGGTGATGTCAAGGAAGAAGGTTTCCCCTGTGTGTTTTATCAGCCATCAGTGTTTAACATCTGTCATTCCCCTGTATGTGCATTGTCGATCTGTCTTCGTAGGGAAGAGGAGACTGGTTTAGCTAGGAAAAAAATCTCATTCCTTTCAGGTGAATAGGCAGGGGTGAAGTATGACTGTATCTGACTGAGCTGTGCTTACAGTCTTTGCTGTAAGAAGGTTTTTGGACCACTTCTGTCATCCTGCAAACTGATTTTACCCAAAGGAGAATTTGCTCAACCAGGAAATGCTACCAGTCAAGGTGTTCTCACTCTACCAATTTTCACCTTGGCACACCATACACAAAGAGCAGAGCTTCCTAAAGCTGGGGAATCTTCCTCTTCAAGTCTTCAAAAGTGCTTTTGTTTTAAATGTTCTTAGCTATTGATGACAGGAGACTTTTTTGTGGTTCCTTAGTCCCATAGGCCATGAGGTTAACAACTGCATAGAAACTTGAGTGCAGCAGAGCTGGCTTAGTTCTGCAGACTGGGAAATAAGCCTTTGGTGTGCTTCTGTTGGAATAAGCAAAGCTTTTAAACCTGGTAACAGTAGTGAGCAATTCTTCCTCTCCTGTACTACCTTTCCATGACTGAAAATGCGTTTAAAGGCCTCAGGATGCCCCACAGGTATATAAAAGAGAAAAATTAGGAGCTGACATGAAAATGCCCTTCGTTGAAATCCAGGGGATTAATTTAGATCCAGTTTCTCTAATTATTCCATACTATTTTTGCAAATTAGCTGCTTTAAAAAAAACCCCAAACCCTCACACTTGAGCTCCTTTTCACTTGTCCATATAAAACTTGTGTTTGGTCAGATAGAGCTGGCCTGGCATTTGTCCCCAGTTCCAGTTTCACTGCACCCAAATGAAAACCTGGGAGTGAATCCAATTAAACAGGAGAATCCTTTGTAGCATTTCATATGCATATATTTACCTTAGCTCTACCAAAGCTGTTGAGGGAATCCTCTGTAGGATGGGAACAACTCTATTCTTTATAATATGTTCTGTCAGTATAGGCCTGTGGACATGGTGGTGGGGAGACATGAGGAAGGATGTGATAGGGGAGAAAAGTATGTGTTAGATGACGCCACTGGAGCAGCTGAAGGTAAAGTATTGAATTTTTATTAAATCAAGGATTTATTTATTTATTGCTGCTGTTAATAGAATGCTGCTTGGAGCATTGTGCTAGTGCATAGCTAGTAGCCAGATGGGTGTGCATTTAAGGTTTACCATGGTGATTGCTTTAGTCTGGGGTTTTGTAAGGTTGGGACTATGAGAACTGCAAAATTAAAGAGTCTGGACGATGCCTTGTTTTGAATATGATTGTATCCAGGGGTACATGTGTTTTGATTTAGCTCCAACTGGCAGCTAAGCAGCACACAACCACTCGCTCATTTCCCTCCCATTGGTGGGATGGAGGAGAAAGTTGGAAGGGTAAAAGTAAGCAAACTTGTGGATTGAGATGAGACCCACTTAATTAAAACAAAATAATAGTAACTGTAATGAAATGAAAAATAACAGGTAAATGAAAGAAAAAAACCCAAGTGAGGCAAATGAAAAACAGTTGCTCAACACCAGCTGACTGATGCACAACTCATTCCTAAGCAGTGGTGCCTGATCAGCTTTCCCCCTAGTTTATACACTGAGCATGGTGACATTTGGGATATCCCTGTGGTCAGTTGGGGTCAGCTGTCCTGGCTGTGTCCCCTCCCAGCTCCTTGTGCCCCCCAGCCTTGCTGGCAGGGTAGCATGAGAAGCTGAGAAGTCCTTGACATGGTGTAAGCCCTGCTTAACAACAACTACATCATCAGTGTTGGCAACATTATTTTTATCCTAAATCCAAAACACAGCCCTGTACCCGTTATTAAGAAGAAAATCAACTATCCCAGCTGAAGCAGGACAACACCTGTTTATCAAATGTGTGAGGCATGTAGGCATGCTAAAGCTAGGTTATCCCTATGTATTAAAAATGGCAAATCTTGAGGGTCTTCCCAGATGCTTCCTGGGCAGTCTCCCAAGGGGCTGATTTGCAGACTTGGTGCTACCAGATCCAACATATTTCCTGCATTGTTGCAATTTCTAGGAGGGACAAATGAGTATCTTTAATTTTGTGTTAAAAAGTGTTAACCTGACTCCAGACAGGGGAGAATAAAAACTTGAACCATTGGAAGCCTGTCATAGGTGTTTGGTTGGTCTTTTGTTGTGCACAGAAACCCCTGCCCCCAGGCTTTTTAGAACAGTCTTTGCCATGCAGTGATTTTGTGGGTGATACTGAATCTCCTTGGTAGTGGGTTTGTATGCAGTAGAAACTTTCCATCAACACAAATGTGTTACACGCCCCATCTGGAATATTCTTAGAAAATTCTTAGTAATAAAATATTCACAACAGAATCCAAATTCTCAGCTCTTTGGGCCTGTCCGAAATTGAAGGGAGTGAAAGTTGATTCAGTGCTAATGTCATGTTGATCCTGGGTCTGGACTAAATTCCATATCTGGACACATTATTACCACACTCTTCCGTTTCTGGGAGTAGGCAAGTACTTAAATAATCTGTGATTGCTGGTCCTTGAAAGTAGACTGTGGAGAGATCCTTGTTCTTTGGTGTGCAAGAGAACTTGTGTTCTCTTACAAGTGGGAAATCTTGATGTAATAATAAATACTGTGTGTGTGTAAAGTAGGTCTGCAGTTTAGATTGTGAAGAGAAAGAGGCACACAGAATTTTTGGCATTTCATTGATTGCCTCTGAATTATTACCTACTGCATGGCTGGAATTGAGGGATTCTGGCTTTGTTGTGATTTCCATGAGTTGCAGAGAGAGACAGAAATGTAGCCAGACCCTTCAGTGTCTCACCTGTTAGTCAGCAGATGGCTCAGACAGTGGCACAGAGCACTCGGGCAGGCTGGGCTGCACTTTGCTGCACACACGTGTAGCTGGAATGAGAGTAACTTCCCACTGGGATGACTTTTGTATTGCAGCCTGCAGAAGCAGCCCATGCAGGAGCTGAAGCAGCTGGATCAGAAGCAGCAGCTGGAGCTGAAGCATCTAAAGCTGAAGCTGACTCAGGATCGGTAAACACCTCAAGGGGCAGCAATCCCTTTTCTCCATCCCTTTGTTATACAGCACATGTGGGAGGCTGGGCTGGGAAAAGAGCTGTGTAGCTGCTTGGAAAAACACATCCCTGCCACCAGAGGACTTAAAATGCTCTTACTCAGGGACCAGACTTAGTTGTTGCATTTTATCTCTGTAATGCTTAGGGAGAAGTTCTGCTGGAAAATTCAATAAAAGAACTGTCCCTTCACCCATGTTACGAAATCAGCCCAGAGCCCATGCTGTCCTAAGCTGTGTTGTCAGCTGGATTCTCCCTTGCTTGCCATTTATTTTACCTACCATGTCATCTGGGCTCTGGCTGTGTTTCCTGAATATTGAGTCTTCCTCTCTTTTTGGTGACACTGCTCCACTTTTAGGGGACAGGGGTAGGTCCCATCTCACAGCAGCTTGTTCCTACAGGCTGTCACATTTGAGTTGTCTGTTCTAGAGGGCTCTATGAGATTGCATTGTGACCATAGCAACTGGGAAATGCTGGGTGTTATGATCTCAGGAAACCTAAAAGTCATCCCTGCCTTTCTGCAGCCTTAGGCAGAGAAGGACAGCAGTCACCAGTCCTGCCTTCTCACTGCTGCCTCTGCTGTCCCTTGGGGTGTTTTTGTTGCTGGGAAAACCTACCGAAGTCAGGGGATGGTTGGGGTCTGCATCCTCCAGGGTGGACTTGGAGCTTCAGTTTTGGATTCTCTTTTCTCAATGGCTTTTTTCCCCCTTCCTTGGCTGCCACTGTCTCCCAGAGCTCTCTGCCTGCTGTTGTTGTGGAAACTTTCCCTGCAACCGTCAATGGAACTGTGGAAGGAGGTGCTTCATCTGAGAGAGCTGACATGCCCCCAGGATTTCTGTTCAAGGTGAGTGAATAGTTGTGCAGCATCGAGTTCCTGGTGAGGGTTTTTTTTCTGCCCTGTAAGGCATTAACTGCTTTCACTCAGCATGGCCATGGGCTAGGCCACTGTGAAAGCAGAATGGAAGTTGAAGGACAGATAAGCTTTCCTCTCCAGCAGCGCAGCTTCATGCAGTTCCAGATGTTTCAAAGGATTATGTATGAGCATCAGCATCTAAAGGTCTTACTGTACTGTGCAGCAAAGCCTGTTCTCTCTGCTGCAGTGGTTTCTGTCTCGGTGGTGTGGTGGTGTCGGTCACAGACTCTGAATAGTGGATAAAATGTTGTGCTCCTGACAGGAAAAGTTAAATTTTGGTGCAAGTGGCAAATTGAGAAGAGTTGGTAACACCAGCAGGAACAGAGGTCTCTGTGTTTGGGGAAGTTAGAAAACCAGGATTAAAAGAGAAAAGTATAGGACTAGACAGGGAAGTTGGGTCGGTATTCTAAATATGCCAAAGATCACTGGGAGCAAAGGTGTGGAGGAAGGACTGATTTTGGGTGAGGATAAGCCACAAATTTAATGTGCATAATGGAGGGTGGTAGCAAGAAAGCACAGCTGTATCATGCCCTGAAAGTGAGAATTTACAGCATCTTACTATAGGAACACTTCTCTGCTCTAGTCATTCCCATTTTTTTCTGTGAGATCTGCTGAAAGTGGAAGAATGGCAAAGCCCTGAAGGGGCTCATAACAGGAGGCTCATAATACTTAGTCTGGTTTCAGGTGGCATTATAGGCTGTAGTGCTCCAAGTGCTGTTCTCCTGTCCCTGCAGGTCCAGGCCATGCACGATTACACAGCCACCGACACTGATGAGCTGCAGCTGAAGGCCGGGGACGTGGTGCTTGTGATTCCATTTGAGAACCCTGAGGAGCAGGTGAGTGGGGGAAGGCAGGGTGTGAGCCTGGGCCAGGTGGAGCCAAGGGGATTTCCTGAGCTGCTTCTTTCTTCACTAACAGTCAGCTGGCTGGATGCTGAGCCATTAGTTTGTGGCTGGGAGCTGGCAAGAGAGCCGGTTGTCCTTGAGCTTGAGATTGGCTTCCTGCAACAAAGGGGAGGGCTCTGCTTGTTATTGGAAAGTGGAGACATTATCCTGCATAAAGCATGTGGAGTAGCCATGGGTTCTTGTCCCTATCAGAACATTTGAGCCAAAACAGTGGCTCTCTTGATCAGGGAGCCCAACAGAGCCCATACTTTGCCCCTGAACTTGATGCGCATTCCCTGTGGCCGCTACAGCATAGTCTATGGCATTGAAAGAAGTGACTCATACCTTATGATGTTTCCTTCTCTTTTGAGAAATGTTGGAGCTCTGAGCAAGCAGCTGGTGGTGGATGATGTCTTGCACTTCAGCACAGCAGTGGCTGTTTCCAAATGACTGTGTTTGGTCAGGAGATGGCAGCAGAATCAAAGGCTAGAGCAGGTCTCAGCTCCAGAGAACAAGTCTTGCTGCCCATCTTCAACCTGAATTACTTGGGCATGTTTTTCATTAATTTGAGCTATTTCTAGAAGCCGTGAGTAACTCGTCTGCACTTTTTGTGTTTGAGGGCACCCAGCTGACAATCTGCAGCAGTTTTACTACTTTTGACTGAGAGGGGTGGTGAGTTTATAAAATTCATGCTCCCATCTCTAGGTTTCTGTTTGGAAAAGAAAGAGAATTCTCCAAATTGATTGAGCAGTCATCAGCTCTTTGGGTTTGGCCAGGTTCAGATAGCATCTGGATTCCACAAGGGGTAAAGGGAAGGTGATGTAGTTCACTAACTCAGAAGATGTGGATCCTCTTTGTGGCCCAGCTGTTGGCTTTGTGAATTATGGAGGAAGATCATGCTGATGCTTGTGAAATGGAACTAAAAAATTCCAACAGTTCCCGCACAGCTAGGGGACGAAAGGTTTTTGGGGAACAGGCACTGAGTCCTTCTGGAGACAAGACTCCCCACTGGGTGGGACTGCCCTGCACAAGCATTTGTGACCATTTCTTTCTCAGAAAGCTTTCTGGATGGAAATGAGTGTCAGCTCCCCCAGTTTCTGTGGTAGGAGGTGGAGTTTGTGGAGCAGATGGCGTTTTTGGATCAGAGTTTTTCAACGCCCTGTGTTTGCACTTTAGCTGGATGTGGGTGCAACAGCCATGAACTCGAGACTCTCCAAGCTGCAGAGGGTGAGCTCTGAGTGTTGCTAACATGACTCTGTAGCTGCACTGAAGCCCTCTAACCCTTCTACAGTGTATCCTGTACTACAGCTCATTTCCCTAACCTCAACCATACCCAGCCAGGAATTGCTGGCTGTTAACATGTGCATGAACTGTGCACGTGAGTGGAGGGAGCTTAGGATACTAGACTGATTCACATCCCTACCTTGCAGCTTAGGTGTCAGTTTGTGGGTACATCCAGGCCTGGATTCATCTCTCTTGATAGAAGAAAGGGTTGAGGGCAGCAACACTTCTAAACTGGCACTTCAAGTGATGTGGATTAAAATTGTCAAGGCCCCATCTGGGTCCTTGTGTCTAGTCCCTACAGCTGAGGAGATCCTTCATAGTAGAATGTGGTGGGAGTGATGCATGCATGCTGTATGGCACAGCACTATGTGCAAATGGATGAGTTTTTGTGCCTGACGTGCTGTGAGCTGGAAGCTGCCTTCTAGATGCTTGGGTGCAGTGTCTTCTGTCTCATTGTTTGTCTTCCTGATTTATGGCATGTCAGTCCTTCCACAGCCCCAGCAGCTGGCTGCTGCAGATGGGCTCCCATCTTGTGTCATTCCCATGACATCTCCTGAATGTTCCAATCTGAGGCAGCAGTCAGGGCTAAGTGAGCCTGCAGGCTCTGGGAGCTGTGCAGCTCTCGTGCCTCATGCTGCACTCTAAACCCATAGGCTGCCCCACTGCAAAGGAGTGGGGCATGTGCATGCTGAAGGGGAGCTTCCTTGGTGGCAGCTCCAAGGCATGCAGAAAATGGAGTGGATGTACACCTGAGCTGCAAGCTCAGTGCAGCTGAGCCTTTGCACCTCAGTGCAGCCTTTCCACCTTGAATATCTTGAATACCTTGAATATCTCCCTCATGTGCCTAGGATGGAGCAGAAATCTCAATGCCAGACAACCTGCAGGCTGAGGGTGGGAAGTCTGTTGCCTGAGTGAAAATTCATCTGTGTTTATAGATGTATAAGTTGGAGGCTAGGGAAGACCTTATTGAGAGACCTAAATCACATGTAGCCAAAATTTGGGAGTTTTGCTAACCTCACCTTGCATTAAATCAAACAGACTGCTGAGTTTTAGGAAGATGGGTTGGGTTCCTCACCACCCAATTCCCACAGACCAGGATTTCAGCATAGCAAATAAGACTAGTTTTGCCTGTACCACCTCTAAAATGTCAATCATCTGGGTGCTCTGACTGGAGCAGGAATGAGCATCTACTGGGGCTGATCCATCCTTTCCAAAGACTTGTGCCTGAGATGAATGGGGTGAGTTACACGCTGGAGGTGCCTGTCTCTTTTATGGCTATGGAGAGTGCTAGACCCCTCATGTTTGCATTGTGGAAGGTGAGATAGGTGATTCCCATCCTGTAGCTCTGAAGTCTCTTTTGGCAGAATTTCTCCTGCTTCAGTGGGTGTAAATTATGACATGTTTCTGTTACACTTGCTTATTTTTTACTGTGTCTGCACAGTCTGAGTCAGATGGGACCTTTGGTATGAACTCTGGCGGGATGTAGCCTTTTCACTGTTTAAGAGGAAACAAGCATTTTTTCCTTCTCCCCCATACTCCCTCCTGGATTGTCTCCAAGCCAAATAAGAGCATGGCTTTGGTAATGCCTTGACACCTCCTTGGCCTGCACTGTGTAAGAAAAATCCCTGCTCACATCTGTCCCTCAGCATCTGATCTCTCTCCTTTCCTCCAGGATGAAGGATGGCTGATGGGTGTGAAGGAGTCTGACTGGATCCAGCATAAGGAACTTGACCAATGCCGAGGGGTTTTCCCTGAGAATTTCACAGAAAGAGTGCAGTGAAAGCCCAAGCCCACCAGCTGCATTTCTGCTGGAAGAAAGCAAGTTTTCTGGTAGATAATTGAAAAAGAACAACAAATGGAAAAGAAGAGAGAATTTTGAAGGAATAGAAGCCTGGAAAAAAGTCAACTTAAAGGGTGTGTTCTTCTCAAAGGGCAAGGTTTCAGAAGTTAATTGAAATTCAAAGTTATTAAAATATATACATATTAATAATAATAAGGCAACTCAGATACCTTCTACCCCTTTGGTTTAAACAGCATTTGGATTCAAAGGACTGATGCAGAAGCAACGCAGTGACGTTCTTCAAGTACTGCATTGACTGAATTGTCAGATGTCAGTCTGATTCCTGGAAAGGCAGTATTTGTCGAACGGCTTGAGAGTAGAAGCTGCATTTGCTCTTGGGTGGGTTAATCTGTTTTGTCTTGAAGGTGGCTTGCATGGCAACCATAAGAATTCAGCCTTCCCTACATCTTCAACCTGCAGTAGGCCAAACTTTCTGTTATGCTGTTGAAAAAAAAATTTAGTGTATAGTGTTCACCACTACAATGTATGTGTGTGTGTGTGTTTTATTTTCTTCCTTTAAAACAATGTTACATAAACTGTGATTTTATACATGTAAAGATAGAAGAAACTACATGGAAAGGGCATGAAGAAAGTGAAATCTGTGAAGCCGTGCTCAGTCCAAAGTTCTTTCAAATGCAGACCCCTAAATTCTCACAGTAGCTTTGGCCTGTGAAATCCTAATGGGAATGGACAAATTCAAGAGGAGAAACAAGGCAAAACAAACAGATGCCATTTCGATGTCTCTGCAATTTAGGAGAGAGAATCCTCTACCACACACATATCCATCCCCTACCCCCCCCCCCCCCCCAAAAAAGCAAAACCCAAACCTATTGGTGGTTTCAGAAAAGCTTAGATTCATGTAGATGGAAAATGGCTCTAAAATCTACTGGTTAGAAAATTTGCTTTTAAAGACAGAGATAAGGGAAGAATTTTTTTTCTGTAAGAGTATCAAAGAGAAAACACTGACAAAAAAGAAATTACTTTTTGTGCTTTTCACTGGCATTGTTTTTTGTGGAATTGTATTTCTTATTTTCCTTTGAAGAGTTCTGTAAGTGAAATATTGTTAGATCAGCTTTCTCCAGTGCTGTGCTGATGATCAAGTTAACCTTTATGAGAACTGGACTCTTGAAATGCTCATTTAAAATGGCTGTGTGACTTCATGCTATTGTAATACATTAGAAAGGAAGGCAAAAATATCAAAGTGTCAGTGTCAAGAAGACAGTCTGCAGTCTAATACTGATGCTGAGTCCTTTCCTGTACCTTTCCTTTGCTTCTGTTGGTTTTTGAATTTTTTTTTTTTTTAGTTTAGACAAGCAGATGACAAGGCTGTTTCTAAGTGCATATTACACTTGTTAATGTAAGCTGGTCTGACTCTCCAAGACTCTAAAGTCCCACGAAGGTACTTTATAAACTTTACTTGAATACTGATGCAGCTGGCAAGCAAGTCAGGCTATTTTAATTTTTTACAGCTTCCCCTCCCTCCCCCATGACTGTTTTGCCCTGAAGGGATTTTTAACAGTGAGGTTAAAACCGTGCTCAGGATCACTCTGAAATAATCTTCCAAACTGGTAGGAGTTGGCTTTTGTCAAAGCTGCACAAAATGCTGACAGAGAACTGAAAACATCACCTTTTCCCATCTGTTTGTATTTGTAGAACAACAGAAAAAAACATTGTAGGGCAAAAATGGTTTTTTTAAAAAAAATTAGATTGGAGGAACAGATCTGATTTTGATTAGAAAAGATATTCTTATAGATACAAGTATTGTTGGAGTTCCTCCTGCTTTCAGCTTGGGAGATGATCCATGCTAGTTATTTACAGCAATGTAACAGACATTAAATCTGTCCTATATACCCAAATCCCTTCTTTTTGAAAGAAAAAATGTGCAGGAATTTATTTTGCATCACTGCTAGAAATCCCAATAGTATTTAGGAGTAACTGCTCACAATACAGAAGGACTGGACTCCACAAATTATAGTATGGTGAGCTGTTGCTTTAGAATGCTGCCCTGTTTGACTTTTTTTCCCTTTTTCATCAGGGTTGACTTTATTATTACTCTTTTTTGTTTTTCAAAATATCTATTTTTATGCATTTGTGACTCCCATTACTCCTTTAAAGATTATTCATATAAAAATATACATTTAAATATACATAGAAATATATATATATTAAAAAGCGGGTTGATCCAATTAACATAATGCTGTCAGCTTAAAATGTTTATTTTTATGCAAAAACTGTGGATAATAGCTTTGTTTTTTTTTTAAAAAAGGACAAGATTCTAAGTTACCAGAGCTGTGATTTTTGTCTTGTTACTATTCTAGACCATTTAGAAAGCTGTGCTAATACCTAATTTATTGTGGGATTTTTTTTTTTGCTGTTGTTGTCCTCTTCTGTGCTTGAGCCAGATGACTGTCCCAACAAAGATCCTTGTAAGGCCTTTTCATTTTATTGAGCTTGCAGAGCAACTATCCAGTACTGTATTGTCCCTGCAGAAGTGGCAGCACTCTGCAAAGAAGGGATGTTGTTTTCAGGTCCCCTGAGTGATGCTCCAATGTTGCTGGTGGGGAGAGTGTTGTGTCTCTCTCCATTTGCTTCCCCCGACCCCAAAACCCCCAAGCCCCCTTGCTTAGAGCAGGTTAGGGTGGGTTACCTGGATCTTGCATTGCTCACAGATAAGTGGTGTCCAGCACATCTCAGTCAGGTTCTGAAGATGCAGGATCAGACCCACAGTTTATAAATTGCCTTATGTGAAAGTAGGATGGCACAGCAGGAAACTTGGAGATGGCAGTGTTCTTTAGAGCTAGGAGATCTGTCTCCTGTGTTGTTCACCCCCCTGTAAACAGCCATGGCTCCTCCCATTTTCAGTGTTTTTATGTCTCCTAAATACCTTGATTCTGGTTGGTATTACCTGGTGAAATGAACTTCCCCTTTCTTTGGTTTAGATCTGATTCAAATGGAAAGAGGGACAGTAAATGCCCAAGTAGGCTGTGCCCACCTGGTTTTTCAGTTTGCAGGCTGAACTGAAAAATCTGAGAAAAAACGTAAGGGTGACCTGAGACAATTTTTTTTTTCCATTTTCTCAGTGGAATGAAAAAGGGAAAAATTTAAACAAACAAATCCTTTCATACCAAAATGAAACATTAATTTCTAGGGTCAAATTTTAACTTTATAACAAACATTATGTCTTGGGCTGTAACAAGTTGCTTTGAAGCAAAAATGTGAAACCTTCTGTTTTGAAAATGCTGAAAGAAAATGTTTTAATGTTAATAGTCTTTTTGCTTCTGCCTTTTTTCTTAATCTGATCACTGGTTTAACTCTAAACTATTTTTTTTTGCAAGTACATTATCCACTGAAGAGAACCCAAAGAAGCCCAGTTCTGCTCCACTGACAGATACACTGGACACATTTCAGGGATTACTTGGTATCTGGCCCATCAAAGCTGCTGTTTTCCCCATTTAATAATCTTCCACTTGATTGTTCTACTGGGTGAAAAATAAAAGCATCTCTCATCCCGTGCCATTGACTGATTTTGTAGCTGGGCTTAGAAAGACATTCTTGCCCTGTTGGCCTCAGTTTGGTTACAGATTTATGATACTACTCCAGTTTGAGCCTAATCTTAGTATGAAGCGGGAATTAATATTTTACCCAACTGATAAGAAAGAAGTAAGGCATTGCTTTTTTCTTCTTTTTTCTATCTTAGCAGTATCAGTAATATATCTATTTAGATATATGATAGAATTAAGGAAAGGTCCCAGGGTGAACAAGAGTGTGAGACTCCCACATACTCTGTGCTATTTTCCATGGGCATTCCTCAGCTGTCTTCTTTTATCACCTTTGTTTTGCTTGGCTGTTGAGGTGATGCAGTAGATGGGGTTGTGCAGGTTCATTTCCAGCTGCTCAAAGCTGGTACTGCTTTGTGTGAATTGTGCCACAGTCCCTGAAGCTTTGTTCACTGTTGCAGAACTCTTTTCTGTCCCACTATCTTTAGATTGTGGCCAAGGCAGACAGCCCCAAGTCAAAGAGGATCTGGAGCAGGAGTGAGGGCTCCATATTCTACCTGGAACTGGGATGTCAGCTTAATTAGGTTTTGCAGTAGCCTCTCAGAGGGAAAAGGCCCTAGGCTAAGGAGATGGGGGAGGATGGAGGGATGATCCATTGTCTTTCATTTTGGGTTGATGCACTGACTCCATCACCTCTTAGTTTCAGGGAGAAACTATATAGGGCTGAGAACAAAATATGAATGGCCAAGATGTGTATGTTCAATCTGATAACAGGTGCTTCTTGCCTGCCAGTGGCACTGAGTTCAGAGCTTCCTGTTTCTTGCTCTCTGCCAGACAGATGCAATGCTCTGCCACAGATATTTTGGATGATGTGCAGTCAATGCCCTGAAACAGTGAATATCCTTGCCTGAAGGATGCAGAGGTGTCTCTCAGCCCTTTCTAGGAGGACCTGTGGATCTCCCACAGACAAGGCCTGTGTGCATCTAACACAGTCACCTCTGATTTCAGTAGCCTCTATGTCTTTCAGCACAGGCTCCTTTCTCCAGCTCCTTCCTCTCACTTTCCGGCCTCTCCCATGCTCTTTGAGGATGATGGCAGCATCAGGCGTGTCCCACCAGCCAAAAAGTGCAAAGCAGGAAGATACACAAACATCTCCATCAGCAAATCCTGCACAGTGCAGCTTGACAGTGCTGAAATCAGTAAAACAAGCAACAGGTCTTCTTCTCTGGGCTGTCAAAGGGAAGCTACTCCTTGGCACAGAGGTACTGTCACACCTGGTACTGACACCTCTCTGCTTGCCTGCTCTGGTTCACACCATTTTGCATAACTCCTGATGGAAAGGAGTCATGGGTGGTGCCCAGAGCTGGATTGTGTCATCAGCCCTCACAAAGCATCGGATCTAGTTGACACATGGGGGCTGAGAATTAGAAAGACTCTTTTGGAAATTTTGATTATGAAACTAAATGGAGAAACTACAGCTGTGAAGACTGGTCTGTATAAGCTTGTACTTAGGTGTGTCCTATGGCTATAATTCCTTCACCTTCTCTTGCAGCTTATTCTGCTAATTGTGACCCTAGTCTGAATTTCATGTAGAAGGTCCCTACTTGAAACTTGCCAGATGCAGTCATGGGCCTATTGCTTCTCTTTAGCTGAATTAAGTGGGAACGACTTTGGCAGTGTATTAGCAATCTCTTTTCCTTCTGTTAATTCAGTCTCTGAGTTTAATCACAATGACCTGAAACATGTTTGGAGGTTGAGTGGTTTTTTCGTTAATTTTTGTTTTGGTTAAACAAAGCTGAACAATTCCCATTGTATTTAGAGCTGTGATGCCCAGTTCCATAAGTACTAGATGAATTTGTCCCATCTTGTTTCTTGGTGATGTTCAGAAATATAATTTGTGTCATCCTAAATCCTGCGTCAGTTTCTCTCTCTATTTTTTTCCTACCTTTATATTAAGAAGCTGAAACAATTCAGGACTTTTTTTTTCCCCACGGAGGTGAGTAGCTTCATAGATATTTGGTGTCCAGGCACATTCAGCATTGGGAGTTCTTACAAACACGTGGGATGGAGAGGGTGATACTGGTCCTTAGAACAGCAGTGTAAGCTCTTGTAGCAGCCATCTCTGTTCCACTTGATTGTGATGCCAAATGAACGTAGTGTAAGGAAGGATTTGAGATCTTTCCTTTTTATTAGCTACTGACCCCAAAGTGATGTGATCTTCATCCTCTAAGACAAGACTGTGGGTGGGACTGTGGCACCCCAAGGGCACTTTGTGCCACGTGGCCAAACTTTTCTCCCTCTAGCCTGCTGCCACACCTGTGTGAGCTCAGTTCCCAGACTGGCTTTGGGTTCTGCTCTTTAAATGCAACGTTTCCTTTGTAGGTAGGAAGGGCGTGTTTGTGCCCATCAACCACAGGGATTGAGGGACAAGATAAGAGGAGTTCACAGATCATAGCTCACTGGTTTTGGGGCCAGTCCCTTGGATGCCTGATTCCAGACAGGCTTGGCACAGGTGCACGTGGGACTCAGCGTGTAAATAGCAAGCGCTGGCCAAAGGCCAGGCTGGGGTCTGATGTAAATTGTGCCAGTTAGCACTTTGATGGATGGACTGCCAGAGCCCACTGCTTTAGGATGCAGCTCCACAAGCCCTGAAGCCGGCTCAGCTCCTTTGTTTCCAGACAGCCTGGAGAGTTTAGTGCCTTTTAGCCTCTCTCCTCTATAGCATTGGGATGGACCTGAGTCACGTCTTGTGGCAGAGGGAGAGCAAGAGGCAGGCTTTGCCCCTGGGACTGTCACTGCAGTTGGTGACTCAGGCTCTGCCTTGATGTGGTGGCTTCTGTTATGCTGAGCCAGGCCAGATCTGCTGCAGATGGAAGCTCACAGGGCAGGAGCAAGACCCAGAGGCACTCTGTGCATGCCTTATGCTCGTCCTGCCTCACAACGTTTCATTCCCATCACCTAGAAATACAAAGGAAACGGGAAGGGGGAAGACGAAGAAGTGGGAGCAGTGAATAATTCATTATCAGTCTCTGCTCAGCTGCATAATTCATTCCCAGTGATGCTTTGTTGCTCCAAACAAGCAGCAGTTGTTTTCGTTGGCCATATGCAGGCTGTGGCCACATAAGCTCTGGCAACAGCACATCTGGAGCCAGGATCAGGCTCAAGGGGCCGTGGTCCAACCTCAGTGGACCTCATCACACTGAGGGAAGACTGGGCTTCCCTCTGGGAGCACAGCTGGAGAAGGAAGCCTCTAAGATGGAGGAGACACATCTGGTACTAGCTAGGAGCTAGGAGTCAGCCTGCAACAGTGAGAAGATGGGAGTTTGGGGCAGCACTCAGCAATTTTTCCTGTTTGCTGGCTGGGTGAAGCTGGTGCCCTTTGCAGAGCAGAATCGCTGCTTCAGCAGGTGGAGGAGCCTCTGCTGTGCAGCCCAATCCACAGAGCCATTAATAATGGTGGGGGAACAGGAATTCAGCAAGTGCCCATGATTAATTAGCTCATCAAGGGCAGTTAATGGCCAGGCTGCTCTCCCTGGCCCTGTGGTGCGGGTAATGGCATAGGCATCACTTCTCACTGGATGAGGTGTACCCCCCTGCCAGGAGCGATGGGCTGACTCTGTGAGTTGTTCTGATGGGCTGCTGAGAAGTTTTGGGTGAGATTGTTTTTTTGGATGCTGGGGGAATAAATCTGTAAGGGAATTTGTTAGTTATCAAAGTCAGGTAGGCAACTCTGGCACAGCCCCAATCTAATATCAGCTTCCCTTTTCCTAGCACTGGTGTTATCATGTCTTGCTCGTGCTCCCTCTTACTGAGGCTGACTTCTTCACACGTACTCTGCTTGTCTCAGCACTTCCTCATGAATTAATATATAGAAAATCAGGTGCCACCTATGCTGCATCAGGCACTGGAGATGACAGAGCCGTGCAGTAACGAGGACTTGAAAGCAAGCCTGCTTTTTGAAATCCAAGTGATGAGGAAGCAATCCGACCCACTAGTGACCCTGCCAGGGAGAGGGCTGTGCTCCACCAAGTGCAAGTGATCACCAGCTGCTTAGCAATAAGATAGGAGAAAGAAAATGTCTAGCAGGTGTGCAAGGATTAAAAATTAAATTGCACAGGTCTGAGCAAAATGGCACAGCCTAATGTGTGAAATGAATGTGATGGGACTGAGTCTGCTGCTGTGCCAGTAAGGAGTTCAAGCCTTGTTCTGTGTCTCAAAGGGATATGATCATGTGCCCCTTTAGGGCACGTTCTGTGACGGTCACGATGATGGCTATTACAGCAGAAGTGAAGCATGTTCAGAAACCCCTGTGCCACAGACTGTAATTTCTCCTATCTTCAATTCAGAAACCCGTGAGAGCCTCCTGGGGTGACTTTCCCTCTCTAATGTCCAGGATTCCCTCTGTACATCTCTATTAGAGGCCTCCAGGAGAGATGAGATTATTGATTTTTCACAAAGTGCTGTATTTGAGGGCAATGCTGCTTTAGGAGTGAGTTGGCCACACGGAGGCACTCGTGACATCCATGAGCTCCCTGTCTAAGTACGAAACATCCCAAAGGTCTGAAAAACACCTTCTGTATGCCAGAATTCTGGCTGGCTCCTCTGGGGAAATCTGAGGAAAGCTCAAACTGAGAGCATCTGTGCTGGGAGCAGTCAGTGTTTTAGTGGCTGGGCCATGGCATTGCACTTCATGATCACATTTACCGGAGATGCTTCCAGCCCTCTAGGAACTTTCCCCATAATGCACAGCAGCAGCTGGCTTTGCTCCTCTAAATCCTAAATCCTCAGCAAGCTTCATTTGGAGCCATCATATGAAGTGTCATGTCCATCTTCTGCCTCCTAAACATCCTTCCTGTGGGAGGCACATCAGGGAAGGCTTGCCCCACAGAGGCAGTGATGTACCATACCAGGAAGACAGGTATTTAATTTGCCTTGCTCTGTCCTATCTGGCAGCTCCCAGCATTGCTCACTGTGTCTCAGGCTTTCTGCTGTGGCTCTGACAAATTGTTGCTCTTTCCCATATGATACAGATGTTTTTGGAGGACTGTAAATTACTCCCATCCAATAACTCTTTTATGAAGCACTTTTTCTTCACACAGTAAAGAAAAATGCAACTGAAGAGGTAATTAAATGTTTACTGTTAAGTACTTTATATATTATATACTATAGATCATTCCATCCATTAAACAATCCATTTAACTCCCTTTAACAGCATTATTGTCTATTATTAGGTTAATCAGCATTCACATCCTGTAACTCTGCATTTCTATCTAATTAGCCCTTCTTTGTTACTTCATATTTCTATTTAATTAAGCTCAGCATCAGAGCTGAATTCCCTGTGCTCAGCACTAGCAGAGGATTTGATCCTTTCAATGCGTGAGGGGCCGAGGGGCACCAAGTTTTAAGCAGCCTCCTTGGATATCTGCTAAAGTTTTCCTCCCAGAGTCAGTCCCTGCTTAACTCTTGAGAAATTTGTGTCCTTGTAAGAAGCTGTAGGTCTGTGACTGTCTCAATTTTCTCAGATTTTCCAAGAGATTCTGTAGGAGTGGTGGCTGCAGCTGGTGTGTCTGTAACAATCTCATGCAGCATCCAGGCACTGCACGTGGCATGGTAATGGATAGGTATTTCCTGACTGGAAAGGCAGGGAGTTTGTGTTGTGAGGGGCTCACACTTCACTCTGGATGTCGGGGTAAGGATCAGCAGCTGGGAATAGTTCATTTTTACCTGACCAGGGCAAAAATGTACATGCTGGTGCTCTTCCACATGCCCGGGGCTCTGGGGATGGTGGGGCAGGACACAGCTACCTGCCTGTGAGTGGGGTTTGCCAGTGTGCACCAGTTTTAGATGGAGCTCTACAGGCCCCATTTGACAAACCTTTGCAGAGTTGCTCAGACTTTGATCTGCAGAGGGGTGCACTTGTAAGTGGTGTTAGTGGGCTGGTGGCCCTGACCCATGGAATGTGGGTGTGAGGAGGAGGTGACACTGCACGAGGCTGCCTGAGGCTGCTGTGTTTTGGAGCACTGCTGGGACTTGAGCTCACATTCTGCTTGCTGATAACATGCTCCTTTGGCATAAACATGTGCTCTGTTCTCTCAATCCCCAGGCCCTGGAGTCTGCTACAGGAGGCTGTCAATTATAATCTCTCCCCCTCAGACATTTTTGGGGATACCCAAGGCACACAACATGACAGCATCACTGGAAAGCAGATTAAATAGCAGACAGGGAACACCTTGCTTGTCACCACTTAGCATCCAAGCTGCAATGGCTTTGAGGAATTGTCTGGGCCCTTCCAGAGTCCCTGAGCAGCTCTTTTTGCTAGTACCAGTCCAGAACAATCAGCAAATTGAGTTCTTTTTATTAACTTTAAAAGAAGGCATTAGCCGCAGCCAGGAGAATAAAACCAATTTATGAGGCAATTAGCTCTGCAAAAACATTTCAGTCTCCCCAGAGCAGCCATCTGAGGAGCATCTTATTCCAGCTGCACAGCTTCTTCTGGCCTTGAGTTTACAGCACACTTCATTTATCATAAATAATAATAATAATGACTAAACAAATGGCTTCCTGATGAGTGTGTGAGACAGTCAGGAAAGTCTTCTCTGCCTGAAATTAGACTATGTTTTTGACTTCCTCCTTCCAGGTGTCATTCTTGTGGCCTGTTGCTTGACTGTGATTCATTTTGATACTCAAGCTCTTTATAAGCAGTATTATCTTATGTGGGCTTCTGGTGGGACCTGCAACAGGGTTAGGTACAATTCAAAGGACCTGGACTACATGGAGGTGCCATAGCAGCAGACCCAGAGAGCTCTGTGTGTATTTTCCAAGTCCCTTTGTAGAAATTGCAGCTTTCTCAAGAACTACCTGTTAATGCTGGAAATTTGGGCAAAAGCCAAGAATGGGGCCTTCCTCTGCCATTATTGTTCTGATACAATAAATTCTGGACGATGAAGGTGGTGCAGGAATGAATATGAATTGGAATTAAAACAAAAGTTTGATTTTCTTTTTCTGGGCTAGCCCAAGACTTCCAAATTTGCCTTAAAAGCAAATAGAGATTAAAAGTTAAAACTCAGTTTCAGTGAGCTGATTCATAACACCAGCCTGCCAAACACAGAATTTGTATTTTCTGTATTTTCCTGTTCCAACTTTTCCATTTTTATTATAAATATCTATTTCCTGATTTTAATTCCACAATGCTATTGTGGAAGTGAAAAGTAGAAAATCAAAACACTAGAATATACACTAGAATATAGTATTTAGTATTTCTACTACAAATATTCTAAAAAATTTACAATTTTGTTAATTAAGCTTTTATGTAAGGTGATGCAACTGTTGACTAGCTTTGTTTAGCTTATATATGGAGCACTCCCAAGCCGAGCCCTTGGCTTGCACCATTTTTATCTCCAGCAGCAGGAGGGAATCCTGTAGATCATCGTGTGTGTGTTAAGAAACTTAAGGGGAAAGAAAGTGCAATTGCTGTGATCTTATTAACATATCCAGAAAAATAAAGCGCTAAATGCCAAGTTTTTCAATAGGAATCGAGATGCCCCAAAGAAAATTTCTAATGAAGGTTTCTCAGGTGTTAAATTTGCGTTGTCTGTACCTCTGTTTCTCTCTGAGCTCTGTTTCTGAATCTCAAGAAATATGTATCCAGGCCTGAAATGCAACACTCCCTATAGTTATTAGGCTAAAGAGCATGAAAGGACAGGGGAAATTGATGAAAGCCAATGTTCAGAGTCACAATCAGCAGCAGTCCTGTTGCTGTGACTCCTGGATGCAGCTCTGGATAAGGCACAGGATATGGCATGAATACCTTTGGATTAAAGGCCTCTACCTCAGGCATTATGGTTGCAAGCCCTTGAGAAGTCAGCTGCTTGGAAGAAGGCAGTGTGAGGGATCCAACGTGCTCAAGCCTTTTGCAGAAACCTCCTGTGCAGTTTCCAGCTGTGCATTTGCCTCATGCTCCACAATGAAGATGGGATTTACAGCCACTCAGCTGAGCTGCTATCAGTAGCTTGACTAGCTCAAGTCTATCAAGGCTTTAAAGGAATTTCTTTTCTTTATTTTTTAGAAATCCTTTCCTGCTCCACTTCTTTCTCCATCATTGAGTTAAAGGTCTGTTAGCATCTCTTCAGAATAATTCTGCCTTTAAATTTTGATGAGTCAGTGGGTCCATGCAAAGCGTTTTAAAAGCTTTTAATTCTAAGCTTTGGGGGTTTTACACAGCCAGTTTAATCTGTAATGAGTTTTTTTTATTTCCACTTGAACTTTCTGCTGTTCTGGTGCTGTTCTTGTGCTCTTTAAGTCCTGCAAGGCCTCATTTATGTTCTGTTGAAACGCTTGTACTGGAGATGAATGGTTCTTCCAATACCCCCTTTTTATTAATGTGTAGGTTTATGAGTTATGCTGCCACTGAAGGGATTAAATGTAGCTGGAAGAAGTCCTAACCTCCTAAAGTGCTTGCTGTTGTGGCTGTACCATTCTTTGGGGAGTCTGTAGCAACTGAGCTGCAGCATCTGTGTGTGTGTGTGTAACAGACCGTGCCTGCACAGCACTGAAGTCATTCCTGCATCTCCCCTCCCTGTGCACAGTAATGTTCATCCAAGCAGTTTTTGCATCTTAGGGACATGGATGCCTCAACAAACCATGGCAGCCTTCCAGGAAGGACCAGACCTAGCTTAGTTTTTAAAACTGAGGGGTTGGTTTTGTGCTAAGGGATGGTGCCAACCATCACACTTGCTGAGCAGAAAGATTTCAAGCTACAGAAAACAAAATTGAGATTTCCATGGCTGAAAGTGAAGGGACACATTGGCACAGTAGCAGAGACAGCAATGTTTCAGCAGCCCTTCTCTGCAGGACAAGTAGCCTGGCCAAGCCTTTGTGACACATGGAATGTCTCACAACAGCAACACTCCTAAAGCACCTCTGCTTCACCTGTTTCTTCAGGTGTGAGATAGTCACTAGGCAGCTGCTTGAGTGGAAAAAAAGGAAAAATAGGTAAAGAAAAAGAAGGGGAAAAAGGGTGATTTTTGTTGTACTTTGAAACCATCTTCTGTTTGTGCTGTTACATGTCTCAGCTTTGATAGCTACTTAGTTATCTTCTGGCCAAGTGTGATGATGTACAAAAGCTGTCCCCCTTTGATACTCACTCACACAAACGTAGGCACTGCTGCTGTAGTGGAAGCAGCTGTCAGCTGGGAAATTGCACAGAGGCTGCTGGGTTTTCATGTCAATTATGCAACTATTCAGACATCCTAGTGGGAGGCTACAGTGTGATGTTTGGGCTGAATTTTCTACTGTGTTTAGGTGCTGGAAGATTCAGATAACTACTTATGGGGACTGACTGAGAAGCCTCCATGCCTATGTCCTACTGAAATCATGGGTGTTTTGCTGTCAGATGTGCCAAGACATTTCTGAGGAGTCCTATTTTCAAGAAGGAATGTTGGTCACGTGTCATGGAGAGCTGGCAGCTACAGAAATACCCAATGCCAAGGTAGAGTAAACAAGATAAATGTATAATTTGGTGTCCTTGATAAAGGATTGCCTCTGGAACATTGAACATCATCTCTAAATAAGGGTAGGTGAGTCAGGAAAGGAAGCTCAGCTGCAACAGGGTTCAGGAAGGCTGGCTTCAGTCTTTGCCCTGCCCCAGACTTGCTGCATAATCACAGGTGGTCATGGAGTTCCAGGCTCTTCAGAACACAGCAGCAGAGGCTGGTTTATAGGTCTCTCATCCCATGTCCTGTTTAGTCCCTAAACAGGTTTTGATGGCCACTGTGTCTGGTTTCTGCCAGAAATCACTGACATATTGGGCTTCTTGTGGGATGAGATGGACTTCTTCTCATCTCCAGAAGTAATATTCATGTTTTTTTTATTAGGAAACCTGTCGCAAGAGTCCAGTATCCTGGTAAGCTAGCATGATGTGTCTCCTAGGGGTTGATTTTCCTTTTGAGACAGCCTGGAAGGAACATTTCTCATAACAGCCATTGAGGAAGGGACAAAGTGTCTTTCAGTGTTACTAGGGACAGCACTGTATGACTTTGCTTCTTCAAATTCAGGACTACGTGGCAGCAGGCCACCAACTGTTGGTATGAGAACAAGTAATGCTCTCCTCTTATGGCATCTTTCAGACTCAGTTCTTCCTTATGACGTTCAGATCTTTCAGATGTTACCTACCTAATTAGACATAGTTGTATAAATAAATTATTTCCCAGTACAACCAGGGTCCTGGCTGGCTCAGGAGCTGGCTTTGACAGGGGTGAGTCTTTGCTTGCAAACCATTCCTTTACAGCTCTTGTAGGACTTGCTGCTGTGGCATTTGGGGCTTTTGCTATGATCTTACCATCATGCAGCTGTGTCTGCTGAAGAAAGCATTGCTTTTCTTCAGCAGAAACAGCTCACAAAGACCTGTTGTGCTGACTTGCAGTGTTGGAGCCTGGCTCTGAGCTTAGGGGGGAAAAAATCAGAGTGGGATGGAGGCTGTGGAGCCCCAGCAAGAGGCTTGCTCCTTGCATCCTTTCTCATGCTGTGGTTGGAAATTGTCTTGCAGTGTCACTGGTCTGTGGGATGGGATGGAAGAAAGCTAACAGGCCCCATCTCATCTGGGGAAGAGTTTTGTAATTAGAATAAAGCCCTACAGCTGCCAGAGTTGTTATTTCTTTCCTACTTTCTTACTATTGCGAGCAAGTTGTATCATCCACTCTTCTGAGGATAAAAGTTCTGTTGTCTAAGGATGGACCACACCCAGGAGTGTGGTCCAGCCATCAGATGGAGAAGGGCAGAGCATAATGGCAGCTGGGCAGATCTTTCAGCAGCAAATAGAAGACAAGGCTGTCTTCTTTTGTGAGGAGCTGGGGTGTGTGTGCTATAGTTATTAACATGGACTTTAAAAGAACCAGCAATTCCTTGTGTTTTTTAAAAATCCAGCCAAATGCACTTAATAGCCCTGGCTCTCTGCAGAACTCCCTCAGCCTGTTTGCAGTCACTCCCAGCAGTGAGACTGGTAGATTTATATAACTTTACAGGGGTACAGAAGCGTTGCTTTGCAGCACAGCACCATTTCCCATTAATGGACTCCGTGACAAAGCAAATTTTGGTGATGTGAAAGTGCCTGGGCTGCTGGACCAAAGTACTTCATTTGCAACAACCTGCGGTGAGTGAAAGCCACAGGACTGGTTATAGCCATGCTGAAAGGTTGTGAAAGCACTGATCACACCAGGCACTTATAAAAGCCAGATTTATAGCACTGACCTGTGCATTATAAAGAATAGCATACTTTTTGCTCCTAAATTCAGCCTAACGTTAGAGAGTCAGTGTGCTGAGTGTTGCAGTCAGGGTATCTCCATGAACACTTCAGGGGACTGCTGTGTGTTACTGACGTGCTTGTGCAAAGACACATTTCTTCCTTCAAGATGGCTCACCTCCTGTGAGGAAGCAAAAGAGTCCCTGTGAGGTGACCAGGTCCCCTGGGAGCAGCACAGCCCCTCAGCCATTGGAAAGTTGGAGGAGGCAGGTTGCAAGCAAGGAAGGATGCTTGAAGGGCCCTGGCAGAAGAGGAATAGTACACTGGGGAGAAAGAGGAGATTCCACAGTCAGGGTTGAAACACTGTCACAGTCTGCAGATAAATGTCCAGGTATGGAACTTTATATCATGATGCCAAGCAAAGTCTCTGTCCTTCAAAAACTTCATGTTGCATTTTGTTGGGTTTTTTTGTTGAACTGCAGAATTTCTCCCAGTGAGGAAGGCTGGGAGGTTCAGCAATGGCTCTGACACAGGGAATTTGGACTGAAGGATTGGTGTCACAGCTGACACCTGACAGGCTTTTATCCAGACAGCACAGCCGTGAATGCCATGCCTGGTTAGCATATTACTAAGGACTTTAGGAATGAGATACATCTATTCCACTTCGGTAACTTGTCTGGCTGAAGCCAAAAGCAGTTACAGAGCTTTCTTCATGGCTGTGGGAGCTCCTGCCTAAACCAGGCAACGCAAAGATTCTTTTGCCTTATCCAGCTGAACTTCTTGCTGCCTTGCCGTTGTGCAGCTCCGCAGGAGCAGCTCAGGGTGGCAGTGTTGCCCTGTGATTTGCACTGCTCCCTGTGCTCATTCCATTTTCTTGCTGACACACCGGAGTTGTATCCCCGGAGGGAGCATCGGGAGTTTCATACAAAATAGTCCACAGATGCAAAGTGCAGAAATCTGTGTCCTGCCATGCTGGGTTTAATTAAGGGCACTCTGGAAAAGTCCTTGTTTGGTAACATCTCTCTTTCTCCAGTCATACTGTGTTGGAATTCAAGTGGCTTTATGACAAGGCTGAGTTTGGGCTCACATCTGGCAATATTAAATCACTGCCGTGTAGGAAGAGAAGGTTATTTCTGTTTTCTCTATTTTTTTGCATTTCAAGTGACCATGTATGCCAAACACACATTTGTGCTATAAGTGGTAGAAAGGAGAAGCATGTAACCTCTGTAGGAAGTATCAGAAATGAGCACTATAAAATGCCACACCATTGATCGTTAGCACTGTCTAGTCCCAAAGGAAAGTGTTGCCTTTGAGTGACAGCTCTTCATCCCGACATCACCTGGCTGCGAGGGAGCAGTGGCACGTGAATCTGGAACACACACAGCCTCGTGGTGGGCTGGTTGCTGTTTCATTTGTGTTCTCAGCACTAATCTGTCTCCTGGGGATGATTGACAGAATTTCATGGGTTTGAGAAACTTCAGGCATCTGATATATGGATGTAAAATCTGCCTACTAAATATGTTTCGTTTATTTTCATGTGAAATTTGTTATCTGTCAAATCTATTTATCCCATATAACCCACGTACCTACCTAATTAGACACAGTTGTATAAATAAATATAAAGTTAATGGAACATTACATTTTATCCTAGGCATTTTATTCACAAAATTCATTGTTCAGTTCGATGTTAAGATTTTCCTTGTTTTTCCTGGATTTTCAGTGTAGTCTGACATAAGTGCCTAAGCTGTACTGTTATGTTTTCCCTGACAACATATCTGCAATGTGGATGCTCTGTACTTTTATGTGAAACCTGTGGCCCATGTGCTTAAAAGCATGTATATCTGTCCAGGGGCTCCCAGACAGAAATAAGGCAGCCCTTGTGATGTATAAAGAGATATAGAAATACATTTACGTGTCTATATATGAAACATAAATCCACCCACTGCTATTCACGGTGTCTTTCTGTCAGTTTTGCAGGGGAGAATTTCAGGAGCCCTGGCACGGAGGTGTCCTGTCACAAGCATCCTGCTGTGTGGCACAGCATGCAGGTGAGTACATGTGTATATCTCCATGCTTCTGCTCTGTAATACATCACCCAGGGTTATCTCAGTCTCAGAGGTAACATCCCATCCTGGTGAAGTGGCAGATTTAAGGCCTGAAATATCCTTGAAGCTTTGGTTATTTGGGAAGCAAAGTGTCTCCACTTGTTCTAGACAGCATCAGGGCTTCCCCTGTGCTTTGGTATTGCCCAGGGCAGCTAGATGGATTTTGAATCATTATTTCTTCTCCTCATCCAGCTGGAGCTGGAGGCTTCCCTCACCAGCTCCTTTCCCCTTGCTGTGCTTTGGATGTGCTCCTTGTACAGTGAAGAAGTAACTCTGAGTCCTGTGTGAGCTGGTCAGCAGAGGGTCAGCAGTGCTTGGGCACAGCAGGTCACAGTGGTGGACAACATCTCCACTTGTTTCCAGATATGGTTTCTATATCTCTGTGGCTGTGTGGAATCAAATCCTGAGTTCCCTAAGAGAAAACAGCTCCATCAGAAAGATTTGCTTTCTGTTCCTGTGTTCACTTCCCCTAAGCATAAACAGCAGGGGTATTTTACTGAGGTTATAGGGACTCTTTAGCTGGACCTAGGAAAAGGCAAAACACAAAAAAATAAAGAGAAGTAGCTATATGTAAAATGGAGCCAAATACAGTTTTCCAGGATTTGCAAACCCCACAAAGTCTAGGCAGGGCATTTTATCCCTAAGAACAGAGACAGCAGTTGCTTTTTTGGAGGATGAGATATTCTGTTGACTGTTTGCAGCACAGGTCTCTGCTGCTGCTGTGTCTCTCCTGCTGCTGCTAGAAAGGGAGCACAAAGGCTCCTGCTTAGTAGATACGGCCAAGAATTCCTCCAAAGCATGAGATGTCAAATCAACATTTTCAATCTCTTCTCTCTGCCTGAGTTACTTTTCCTTCATGTTCCTTTCACTGTTTTTTCCTTCTAAATCCTCCCCCTCCTTCTCACTGATCAAACCCTTTCTCTCATGGCAAACATCATTACTTTAGCAGGTGAGATGAAATACTCCTCAGTCTACCTCAATCCCAGTGCAGACGGAAACCCAAGAGAAAAGGGCAAAGAACAGCAAATAAAGAGGTTTGCAGAATGCCAACACAGCAATGACAGTGAGAAATACAAGACAAAGCAGTTAACCACACAAGGAAATAAATGCTCCTGTGGGAAAAATCATACACTAATGCCTATTAGCTTAATAGCCCTGTGGTTTAGGCAGAGAGCTGAGAGACAGGGGGTCTGGGATCTGTGTGCTGCTGTGCTGCAGCCTGGCTGTCACTTGGGAGGCTGGATCCTCGCTCTGCCCTTGGCCATCTTTGCTTTCAGCTTTGCCACTTTCCAGTGTAAAACGGAATCCAGTTTCTCATGGGACTGTCAGACACTAGCTGAGGCCAGGGGCAGCTGGAGGAACCCATGCTGCAGGATGAAGGATTTCACCAGCTGTATGCACACACTTGTGTGAGGGACAGGTCTGTCCCCATGTGTGGTTCCTCCTCTCCCATCTCATTCTCAGTCCACAAGTTGAAGTGAGTGAAGGTCTCCAGCACTTGTCTTCAGAGACTTCACACAGTGTGCCCAGTCCAAACCCCAAGTGCTCTGGTGTTATTTTATTGGTTGTTGGGACTTTGGGGGTTGAACCTTAGAGCAAAAAGGTCAAAGCAAAAAAATAGATTAAATGGAAGCAAATGGCAGAGCCAGTCTAACAGAGAGCAGGAGATAATCAGCAGTACCAGTTTACCAGGAAGGTTTATGAGGGAAGGAGAGCAAAGATTCCCTCGGAGAAAAGATAAAGAGGCAGATTATGATATACTTTACTTCATAGTGCTTCCTAAAATGGAGCTGAGGGCATTGTTTTCTGCTTTAATATATTGTGTTAAACATTAAAGGAATGAAGGCAGGGAGCCTGAGTAGCAATGAGTTAATCTGAAAAGCAGACATTTTTTAGGCTGGGGAGTAGAGGAAAGAAGAGGAACTTTATTGGTCATTATTAGACTTTTCAGCTCACAATGGACAAGTCAATATTTTTTCTTTTGACTTCTGCTGTTTCCTCCTTTGATTGTTAAATCCCCTCTCTGCCTAGAAATATCCTGCTTTGAACAGAGTCTGCTTGTATTTAGCAAATGGCCTGAGAATGCTGAGCATTGAATCCGTGGGGCATATGACTCAGTCTAAGCACTGCAGAGGCTAAACTGGGGGAGGTATTGGGTTAATAAGAGATAATAGCCCTGCTCTAGATCTTAGCACAAGGATTTGGGGCAGGAATGTATCAGCTCCCAGCATCTTTTTGTTGTGGGAAGAATAAGACCTTAGAGAGGATAAAAAAGGGGATGAAATTCTGTGTTACAGGTTATGAATGTTCTGGATAAGAAATTTTAAAGAAAACTGGTTGAATGGAGGTCCTACTACTAGTAACTCAAGGTATGAGACCTTCCTCACTCTTTAGCCTTCTAAGACTGCCAGGAGTTGACACAAAATAATTGTTGGACAGTGAGTAGATGGTGATGCTTAAATACCCCAGGAGGAATAGAGGTCTCTAATGATGATGATGTTGCCAAACACTGCAAAATGTTTCATCAAGACAAATGTTACAAAAAACTGTTGTTAACTACTGCTCCTCACATTGCTTAAGAAGAAAGACAAGGTTCCCTATACCTGGAAACTTCTACAGGCATGGGGGTGAATTTTAAATAGATATTTAAAAAGAGGGTGAAATATTATATGTTTCCTCTTATGACCATGCCACGTCAGATTTACTGCCTTGCAGTGGCTGGCAAGAAACTTATTAGGAAATAATACTGCTATCTCAGAGCTGGGATATTAATTTTTCATCGATTACTTCTTTGTGATGATGATGGAAGTGGAGTATCAAAGATGGGTGAATAATGTAGCACAAACTCTTGCTGTTCTGGAAGCACATCCTAAGCCCCAAGCTGTTTTTAAGGCTTTCCTGTCCCAGCTGGCCAAAATAAGATGTGCCAGCCTTCTCCTGCATCCTGCTAGCTTGTGAGCATCTCCCAGGCTCAAACGCATTCTTTATCATTGTGCCACTACAGGTGACAGATGGGGAAGTAAGAGCAGGAGGAAGGGTTAAACCTTTTGGTTCCAGCAGGAATGAATCACTGAAAGATGGTTTATGATATTGATGAAAATGAATAGAAATTTTCTGGCAGAGGAAGAAAGCAGAATTTGCATCACTCCATGATCTGAAGGGGACAACCAAAGCATGGCACAGGATACACAGGCTTGTCTTGGAAGAGAACTACTGTATGCAAGTACCACCAGAGAGGCACGAGCAGGGAACCCTGGCTCCTGCCACAACTGCTGCACTGGAAGCCAATGCCACTCACTTGTGGGTGTCACCAAGATACAGCTCTTCTGTTTGAGTGTCTCCAGGCTTTCCTGTGAGGTGGGTATCCAATGCTTTAATCAGCTCCAAACAAATGTTCCCCAAAGACTCTGGTTGGAAAAGCAGCTGCTCTTCCCCCCAGGCTGTCTTCTCTACCTGCAAGTCATGTTATTCACTGTAGAACAAAGCATCTGTTGCCTACACATGGTAAGACTGAAAAGCCAATGTCTGAGGATAAAATAAGAAGGGAAAAAAATTGCTCCAGCTGCAGCTGCCAGTGGGGAGCAGCATGTAGTCAGGGAGGGTGAGCACCAGCCAGAGGAACACCAGCCCTCAGGCCCTCTCTGGGTAAGGTCCCTGGCAAACCATGCTTGCCACAAATTGTCAACTGCCCTGCTTTTCAATATTCCACCCAAGGAAATGGCCCCTCTAAGCCCCCTAGCCCCTAAAGCTGCAATAATTTGGCCACTAATGTAAATCATGGATGCAATTTTCCCAAAGCAAGCTGTGTTTCTCTTTAGAAACTTCATGAAAGAGCTATGAAGCAACAAACTTTGACTTTCAAAGAGCAGGTACAATCAGAGCTTCTGGTGGTGGGAGGATGTCCATGTGCATGCATATATGCACAGATGTTATTTACAAACAAATTAGGGCTTGTTTTCCAAAATGACTTAGCTCCTGATTTTGGAGTGTTTGGCTTTGTAAACTTAACAAATCTTTCTAAGGTAGCAAATTCCCCCTAAAAGCTTTCAATCCCCCTTAATCTGACTCTGTTATCTCACCTGTATAACAGTTCACTTCAACATGGGCCAAGGAACATGGTTTTCAGCCTTCTCTGAAAAACACAGGAGGAAAGAGCCCATTGCAGCTGACAGATAGAGATTGATATTTCATGTGCACCCATGTACATTTCAGCCTCAGAAAACATAGATCTGCCGCCTGCTTGGAAGTGTGCTTTGAAGCCTCAATAGCAAAGCAGACAACAATGGAAATGTGAAACAATTTTCCCCCTTTTTTCTCTTTTGGCCTTTCTGAATCATAAAGAAATTCTCCAGTGAATGATCTTGAATTTGTAGAAGCTTAGTAGGCAAGGAAAGGACAAGTTAGAGGTAATGCAGTGAGTTGCTGTTGGAAGCTCATTTCTATTCCTGATGGCTCTTTGCAATATCCTGGATTGCATGAACACAGTGTACTTCACACAGGCTCACACTGCAATCTTTCTCCCTCAAAGGCAAGTGTTGGAGCTCAAAGAAATCACAAATCCAGCTCTGCTCCTGTATTGCAGCTCTGCTCCCGTATTGCCTTTAAGGATCACAGTTAGAGGAGAAAGTTAAAGGTAAGTATGCTTTCAGCCCATGCTTCCACTGGGCTCACAGTGAACACTAACCCAGGCTGTGGCTCCTTGCCTGTTATGCAAAGCAAATATTAGTGCATTTTAAATTCTGTGCAGTCACAGACTCCAGCTTTAAAAACTCCCAATGGGGCTTGTGACTTAGCACAGACAAAAGGTCACAGCTGGGAGAACCAGGGGGACAGTCCTCTGGGAAGGGTCCTCCAGATTTTGTTCCACCTGAAAAGGGACTCTCTAGGAAGAGGAAGCAACTTGTTGCTTTCTGTTTTCAAGACACACAGAGATGGAAAAGGCTTCCCAGTTTTCATCAGTCTTACCTCTTCATCTGACTGCTAGGTGCCTGTTGAGGGCCTTAAACCACAATGTGGAGCACATGACTCCTGTGGGAGCTGGATTTGACTGCTCGGACTTAGTTGAGTTAGAATTTGTCTCCTAGAAACTGTCAGAGGGCATCATCCATTACTGTCATGTTTGGGTTTGGATCGATGAGCGTCATCTCTGCCCACAGGGACAAAGCTGTCACTGGTCAGCCTGGACCAGAAGAGAAAAGAAATCTTCTGTGATTTCAGAGAAAGGAATATCTACTCTCTGGAAACTAAGTCTGCTAGGCTCTTCAAAAAGTAGCTTTTTTTACTGATACATCTTTCTCTAAAGGATAAAAACCAATTCAAGAACAAGAAAGAAGAAAAATAGAACTGGGACTTATAAGCAAAAGGAGTCTATTGTATAGAAGGACTGAACCCATCCTCAGGTTTACATTTCCCTGCTCATCTTGGGGCAAAATTCAATCCTGAGGTTTGCCTTCTCCTCTGCACTGAACACAGCGATTATGTTCATCCTATTCAGATTTCAGACTCAATTTTCCTTTTTCAAAGGCCTGTGCTGTTATTTTCCTTCCATCCATTCTTACAGTTAGAAAACGTACACTTTGGAAGCTGACTTGATTTGCTCTTTCCCTTGGGGAATAATAGATGTCATGCTGTTTAGAAAAATGAAAAGGAAAAAACTCCTTTCCATGCACCAAAGGGTGTAGGGAGAAAGCCCTATTAAAAACCTGCATTCTAAATACTGTTATCTAAAGCTGACAAAGAGGGTCACGGACTTATTTTATTCTTCAGGCTCAACTTTCCTTTAACCAATACAAAAATTTCTTGTAGCTCCTGTCTCTCCAGGGAGTTTGACCAGCATTGTCTCAAGCTGTGCTTTCCTCACTATTAATAGGTAACAATTGTGTAAGCTCTGACTCTTTTTGTTAATATTCTAACAAAACAGATTTTCCAAACAACCACAACACTTTTGTCCCTTTCAGTCCTGTCTGATACCTCATTGTAGGTGTCTGTGAAAGGCAAATAGACATCTGTGGAATCTAAAGAGGAGCTCTGGCAATTTTACACAGTCCCCTACTGCCTGCCTCCGTAATCTGACAATAAAATTGGATTTTTGGTATCTCTTTAACACTCCAAAAAGTAAACCCCTTTCATAACATGTATCATTTTCCAAGCTAATTTGAAGAGAATACCTTTCACTTTCAAATTGCCCTTTGGCAGCTTTGAAACCTCTGTTGTTTTGTGAAAGCTCTTGGCATTTAAAACTGCTTTGTAAGGAGGAGGAGGGATAATAATAATAAAAGAGCTCCCAACCCTGGCTACTTCACGTTCCTTCTGATCTGTCCAGAGCTTTTCAAGTGAATGGGAACACGCCGACAAATGCATTCTGAAGAAAATCTCATTTCGACCCTAAATGGTTCTTCACAATTTCCAATTCACGCTGTTGCCATTTTTGCGGGAATTGATGGCTGCCATTGTTATCGGAGCTGACAGGCCCCGGGTAGGCCGCACAATCAGCGCAACCTGCCCGAGCCTTTCATTATTCCCAAGTGGCAGGTTCTCATGATATCTCTCTTTTGTAGGCATTGCTCATTTCTATTTTGCATTTGACAGGGCTCCCCCACTCGCTTGCTGCTGGGGTGCCCAGATAAAATGGCTCCTCTGAAGTTAAAGGCACAAAGCTCCCACATGTGCTCAAAGTGGTTGGAAGCTCCTGTCCTTCCAGCACATTCCAGATCAGAGGCTTCTCTCTTTGTGGGAATTAGCGGTTGGGTAATTGCCCAGCACATGGGTCCATTCTGCTCAGCTCTGCTGTTCTGGCAGTGCTTTGCAGACATGCAAGTGTCCTCTAAAAGCAAATCCAAATCAAAGGTTTGGGGAGATTTTTGTTTACAAAAATGAAGAGGACAGTGTTTTTGTTGAGCAATTTTTTTTCCCTAAAAGTCTCTCTCTCTTTATCTCAGCTGGAAGAACCTGAAAGGGTGCTGAAACATCTCCCAGATGACCAAACTGGCCATCAGACTGTGAAATAGGATGAGTGAGAAAAGGGTGACCAGCTCCCCAGGGGCACGAAGGAGCTGAATGGAAGATAAAGCTCCTAGCAGCCAAGAGCTGTCTCCCTGCATGAGCACAATTCAGGCAACCCTAAAGGGTGATATCCCCCTCCCTTACACATTTTCTAATCTGGAAAACTCCAGATAGAGGTTCTGCTCAAGCCTGTATAGGGCCTATGATCACATGAGTTTCCTGTGTGACAGAGACAGCACTAAAGGGTAAAAAAAAAAAAAAAAGAAAAAAAAGAAAGGCCTTTTGACTAAACCTTGATAAACCTAATCTTTCAGGATTTTATTCTATAAGATTTGCATAATGTCAAATAGGTGATTCCTGGTAGAGCTGATGGGAGATCCTCCGTTACTACCCCAAGGGCTTTGTGTTTGTCCTTACCAGATTCTCAAAGAATTCTTATCTTGCCTTTGCCTTTAACCCCAGCTGTGCTTCAGCCTGATTTGGGGTTCTTTAAAATGATGTAGCTTGGAATTGAACTTTGAAGTTGTCCTTTATGAAGATATCTCTCTGTGAGGAGACCACTGTGGTTGCCAGCTGTGTCTGTCCTACTCAGAAGTGCAGGATCTGATCTGCAGTGGTTTCTCCCCACTGCTGGACTTGGAGTCAGGTCTCTGAAGGTAGGAGCCACCAACTGGTGTATGGGACCAGCTGTATAAATGTAGTTTTGCAGCTGTTATGTGTTTACACTTACACAATTTAGAGGGAATGTGAGGAGGAGGGATCTCTGCTTCTGCAACAAACCTGGCTTCTCTAGATTTAGTTAAGTTTAACCCAGCCTCTGGTAAGTGTTGCAAGTTGAAATCCCGAGGAAATAACATTTCTCCATAGGAGAGTGCCCAGTGAGAGATGTGAGTGGTTGCAGCAGTCAGTGAACACCACAGGGATGCAAGGGAAAGCAGGGCACAGACCCACAAAAACTATAGTACCAGAAAAGGCAAAAGAAACATCTCCCCCATGTTCTGGCCTTACATCATGAAGGCAGCTGAAAATCAAGGCTTTTATGGGGTGACCCTTCTTTCTAGTGTCTGGTGCTTGGAAACATTGTCATAAAAGAAGATCTATTGCTAAATAGATCTTAAAAGAAGAAGGAAAAATCAGCCTTGCAGGTAAATTAAAAAAGATATTATGAACATATAAATTAGTGAGCATATATTGACAGGTAAGTAATTCTACAACGCCTAGTAACATAATCACCATAAATATTTGAGATAAAATCGGCAGACAGGAATCATATATTTTCTTATTAGATCAAGAGCCATATCTATAAAAAAATTAAAAACTGAAGGAACTGGCAGGCACAACAGCCTTTCTTGGGCCTAAAGCACAAGCAGCCAACTTCCAGGTAAATAAATGTTGGGGACAATTGTACTTTGAGTTAATTATAGCAAACAGTGAAACAAATAAAGTGAAAACGGTTGCTAAAATCTCAGAAACAGGTGGGAACATTCAGGTTTGATTTCCCAAGTCAAGCATTCATGATGACACTAAGTCAGGCATTCAAACCTTTCCTTCCTCTTGCTGTTCCTGGTCTTACCTTTGCTGCACAGACAGCACTGTCTGTGCAAAGGCACTTTAACAGGATCAGAGAACCGAGTGAATTAAAAAACAATTAATGAAAAAAGAATTAAGCTTTTTTTTTTTTTCCTTCAGGTCACAGGACAGCTGTAGAGGTAGAAGGAAATGACAGTCTTTGCTAAAAAATTCAACCCATGCCCCCACTGCTTCCAGAGCTACTGCTATGGACAGCTGATGTCCATTTGGCTCAGCTGGACCTGACATCAATAAAAATTAGCAGGTAGTGGGAAAGGGTTGTCTGGCCACTGTCAATGCTCATAGGACACAGAGTGTTGTGGCATGCTGTCCAAAGGCTGCTTGTCATGTGAGCTGGAACTTAAGCTGTGCCCTAGAAAGAGCCTGAAGACAGGAAGACTTTTAATGATGGATGGTAGAGAAATAGATATATTTGGTATGTGTGGGTAGGATTTAGTATAGACTGTTACTATTTGCTTTCTCAGAGTTGAAGAATAGTGGCTGCCCATGTAATTGTGAGAGATTCAATTTTAATAAATTGTTTTGCTATTGCTGGAGGCCAAATGTACTATGAAAATAACAGGCTCTTACCATATTGCAGCAGCTTTGATAAACCAAATCTTACTCTTCAGCTAAAACTCAGAAAAAACCACATTCCTGATGAAGCAAGACATTGCATAAGTTTCCTTCTTAAGCACTGATGAAAGATCCAGCCTGGGAGGGGTTCAGACTATTTCTCACCTGACAGGAAGGCATGTGGGTAGCAGCAGCAAACACAGACTCAGAGCCTTGAAACAAGCCAGGTGAGTAGAGAGTGCTACACCTGTATACCCTGCCTGTTTCTCATCTATGGAAATTCTTGCTTGTAAATTTCCAAGGGGCATGCTGGAGTCTCATAACCTGACAGAAAACTGGTAGAGGATGCTAGTTGCAGACTCCAGCTACCCAGGGCACTCTACTCACATCCATGTTCCCTACAGTTCCTGCTGAGACGTAGCATCAGTGATGAATTTCACACTGCTCACCATCACAGAACAAAGTGACAGCTCCATATTTGGTGCATAAATTATCCCCTTTCATGATGTTGGATGCTTAAACATATTACTCAAAGCTGCATTCTTCTTTGTTTTAAGGGGTTTCACTATTTTTAATGTGACAGAGAAGCTTATTCAGAGGATAAATCTCTTGTTTAGAGGATAAATCCCCTGCAGTGCACAGTTATCTGGAAATGAGAGAAAATATTTTTTCATGGTCATTCATCCAAAAGACACCAAAGGCTATGGACACACATCCAATGGGGTTGCAGTCCATGCACCAGGAGTAAAACATAGTGCCAGAAATCTATTGCTTTCACAGACATCTCACAACAGCCACAGCTGTTGTTCACTCTCTAAGTTTTGGGGAAAGGAAAACCTCTGTGCTTTGTGCTTTTGACCTGACCGAAAGTAAAGCCCTGGTCCAATTTTTATCTTTAATTAATTTGTTGTGCTGCTGAGATGAAGAAAGTCTTCCATGTCAGAGATTAGTTCTTCTTGTTTCACAGAAGCCTTCTGCTCTGTGGGAAGCATTATTTAGGTGAGTGACCAAAAGGTGATTCAATGGTAGGCATTTGTCAGCCATTGGGGGTAAGGATTTGAACAAGCTGGTGCCATGTATCCCTCCTTCCCACTGCTGGCCCTTGCCTCATTCCTAGGGATTTACTGTCATTAATATTTGTCTTTTCTGCTTCCTCTCACTGTTAATGTGACTGATGTGCCATAGATGGAGCCTGTTATCTCTTCCTGTGGCTTAAGCAGCATAAGATCTAGGCTGAAATCACCATTAAGTGATTTTTTGAAGGAATGTAATTTATATTGGGTTCGAGGCAAAGTGTACCATGCCCTCCTGTCTGCCCTCTCCCTGATCCTGATCCAAAATAATTCCTGGTTTGCCATCAAATACCTGAGTTTTAATGGCACTTGTTGAAAGAGGAATTTTATTGGATGAAGTAGTTAGTGCTACAAAGTAATTAGAGCTACAAAGTGTCATTCTCAACACTCAGGTTTCCCCATGAGTCTGTTTGGTTTTTTTCCAAAGCAGACTGGAATACATTTAGGCAATTTCCAACGTGATTCTGTGATGTCCCTTATAGCTCTCTGGGATTTTACATTTTTAATCTTCCAATACTGAAAGCTCCTAATACTGGTCATGGCTACACAAGAAATCCTGCCTTTTATGTGCAGATCCAAGTTTGGACAAGGTACATTTGAAATATTTTGGCCTTGAACAAAGCTCTTAAAACCATATACCCTTGAGCTTGCAGCCAGTCGTGCTGACAAAGGGGCTGTACTTGACTTTGTGTGAAATCCAAGAGCTGGAATGTTAACTCATGTGAGTCTATCCCATATCCTGCCTGATTTGATATTTTGGGGAATGTCTGAAAGAGAAGTGACTTCCAAGCTTCCTTCAGATACTTTTAGACAAACCCAGGAGGTGTTTTCGGAAGATGCTAAATAGCACACTTTAGCAGTACTACCGTGTCAGTAGATTACAAATATTAGCCCTTTGTAGTTACTGTCTTCAAAGTGACAATAAATGAGCCAGATTGGCACATCTATAAGTCATTTGCATTTTGTGTTATTTTTGTACAATTATGTATTTGAAGAGAGAATGATTTTTTTCTTCTTATACTTTTTTTTACCTTCCCCATCCTAAACTCCCTTAATTGCTTTCAGTTCAGGTTGATTTACCATCTTATTCTAGGTAATGAAAGTCAGATGGGAAATAGCGAAACTTAGTTTAAAGTCAATCAGTCTGTTAAGCTGAATACAAAATGCACTTGTGGTTCATTCACTCTTGGTAGAGAAAAAGAGATGCTGACAATTCCCACTGAACACCTAGAGAAGAAAAGAAAAAAAATCATTAAAGCAAATATCAACACTGCAGATAGGAGAAGGAACAAATGCAAGGTGCTCTCTGTCTCTGAAGTGCTGCTGCATTACAAAAGCATGGGAAATAGTTCACAGGAATTTCAGAAGTTTCTATCTTTTCCTTTTTTTCTTTCCTCCTGCCCCAGAAGCTCCATCAGCCCAGACTATGTGTGACACAAAGAAAAGATGCTGTCATTGCAATTTGCATATTCTTGTGCATGAGACTAAAGTGAAGTCCCCATGACTAAACCTTTCTAGAGCTGTTGAGCACCATTGGAAGGGAAAAGATTTTGTGGAGGGGACTCAGCTCTATCTCCTCTAGCACAGAGGCAGAGCTGGGAGAGGCTCTGATGTTTTGGGCTGTTGAAAATAACCTGTGTGCTCTTGTGCTTTCAAGGTCTCTTCCCTACCCAGAGGGCTGTAGTTGATTGATAGAGGTCTTGGGCAAAGGCTGGCAGCTACAGCTGGACCTCAGCAGCTTGTCAGGCTGTTCTCACCACCAGCATGTTCCTGCTTTTGGCAGACAACTTTCTAGGATACTCCTGTCTCCCAGCTCCCTGATGAACCAGAGTGGGCTAGTGGAACTGCAGACTCTGCCTCCTCAACCCTGATCAGGTCAAAACCTGTGTGCGTGTTCTTCCTAGAGGGGAGACTCAGAAGAGACCAATTCTAGTCCCACTGTGCCTTTCCTTCTGTGCTTCACTTTCCTCAGCTATAAGATGAGGGAAAGATTTCCAAACTTGTGAAAGCAGTTAGTTCCAGACCAGCTGCATGCAGGGTGCCACAATGAGGTTAATTGTGCACTGGCTTCCCTAACCTTCTCAACTCCTTAGCTGGAAAGATCTGCCTAAGCAGAGAAATTCTCATTTTCAATTCACAGCCTGCATATTAAAGTTTCAGCAAAATTTCCAAGGTAGGGTGACATATGTAAAGTATTGTAACTGCTGATTTCTCTCTGACTTGCAGGTGTTGGGTTTGTTTTCGGCTCATTGCCATTAATTGGAATGAATTTTAATGAGTTCATGTGGCTTAGAATTGAGGCAGTTATAACTAATTCCATGTGTACATGTCAGATATATGGGTATGAGAAATCTCATGATGGAATAATTATTTCCTTGCAGGAACAAGAGCTGACAGTGCCAGCAGCTACCTAGTACCAGTCTGGATTATGCAGCCTGAATTTATCTGAGGCTTCAAAACCATCTCCAATTACTCCTAATCCTTGGGACTGTAATAAGTAGAATAGATAAATTCGTGTGGATTTAAGCTACTAATAAAAAGCTACCCGAGAATGCCTCCAAGATTCCAAAGTTCCCAAACACATCTACAACTGTAACAACAAAGCAGAGCCAGAAGATGGTCCAGCCATTAAGGGTGAACCTTCACTTCACAGCTCTTCAACATCAGATACCGATCTTAGTCACTTCACAGCTCTTTAACATCAGATACCGATCTTAGTGGAGATCCTGGACGATCAAGATCACCCCTCCCAAGATGAACTTCAGAAAAAACCATCAAAGAACCTCTTCATGCAGACAGGACTCTTTTAGAAACAAAGCATATTTAGACTTTCAACAGGCTTAGCCTTAGGGTAAAAAAACTGTATAAAACCCACGGGCTGAAACATAGCAGTGTGGCAGAATTCGGAGGGAACTTTTGTACCGCCTCTCTGTCCACCCAGCATTCGATCAATGTTGTTTCTTTTTATTGTGGCTTTATTTCGGTGTTGAAATTGTGTTAAATAAATTTTGTTATTTTATTTTGAATTGGCCTCTGACCATTTATAACAGATTTGGTGCCGTGACTCGGATACAATTTGGCTGCGGAGGAATCCCTTTGCACGGGGGGCGCCCTGCCGGTTTTTCGGCGGCCCGGCAAAGCAGGAAACCCCTTCGCACCTATTGTATTACGAACCCAAAAATTAGATAAAAGTGCCACAATAAAAAGGGAGAAGGCCTGGATCCAGCAGAAAACCCGGGAAAAGACATAGGAGTCTTTTCAGAGCCGCGGCTACTTTTCACTCGTAAAATTTTTTCTCCGTGCACGAAGATCTCCAAGCAAGAAAATAGCTGTAAGTAATGCTTGGTTGAGTGGGTGATTGAGTGGGTGAGCGAGACGTGGCCTTGCCACGATACAAGGGTAGATCTGTAAGCTCTTGTACCAAGTTTCCCGCAAAGGTTTTTTTCGGCTGGTGGGGAAGAGAATTAGGGAAAACTCGTTTGCTCATCAAAGCCCAGACTCGGGGAGTCTGAGGGAATCGATCACAAGGAAGCAAAAGGGGAAGGATACGTCCCTCTGGGTTTGGGGAACCAGTAAACCCTTTTGCTACGGGCTAGTAAAAGCCCAGGACGCAAACCGAAGACTTTTTCATCGGACGAACAGACCCCCGGTTCAGCTCACCAGAGGGGTAAGTAAGCCGAACGATTCGGGACCCGGTTTGCAATTTGTAACAGTCAGGGAGAGGATCCCTGCTCTTAGCCAGAGCTAAGGCTAAGAAAAGATTTAGTATTGCGATCCATTACCAAAAGGTAAAGTTTTTTGTTTTTTTTAAAAAAAATAGGGCAAAGAAAGAGTAAACATCAGAAAGAATCAGAGAAAAGGCATGCTCTCAGAAAAGGAAAAGGTACCTTTGAAATCCCACCAGAAAGTCCACTGAGATAGATCTTAGAGCACTAGAGTGTCCCATTTTGAAAAGTAAGTCCAAGAAAAACTAATTTATTATTGTACCGAAGTTAAAGAGAGTGAAGAGCCCGCTGCCAGCCGCTGCCAGCCGCTGCCAGCCGCTGCTGCGTGCCGAGAGCCAAACCGCGGGGTGCGGGGCCGCCGTCCAGGGCACGCTAGCAGAGAGGGGGGCCGCCCTCTGTGCCCGTGCTGCGCCTCCCCCACCCGTGCGCCCCGTCTAGCGCCGCATCCATCCCACTGCTTCCCGCGGCCGGCACCGCCACCTCCATAGCATCCTTGTGTCCAGCAGAGGATTGTCCTCCTGCTTGCCTTCTCTGTCTCTCTCTGACCCCTTTTGCCAATCCTGCTTCTAGCCCCCCCTTCCCCCAAAGAGCTATCCTCTTCCCATTTTCAGTTCCCCCGAAGTGAGAACAGAAACCGAAGAGAAGAAGGGGGGGGGAGAGATCTGAGAAAATCTTTCCCTTAGAATTCTCCCTTCCAGGTCCCCAGTTTTCCCCATCCCCCAAGAAACCCCCACCCCACTCTCAGCTATACCGCGCAGAGTAGATGTTAAGTGCTTTAAGCCAGTCACATCGACAAAGCTAACCCCAAAACTTCTATGTGAGCTTAGTGCCAAGAGCCGAGAGCCTAAAAACCACTAATTTAGCTGCAGAAATGCACTCAAAGTGCCCCTAAATACCCATTAGTTTACAAAGCAAAGAATCTAAATAGCTTAGCTGTGAGAAGACCTCAGAGTCCTTAAAGCACTAGCCCATGTTTAGTTTCATAAACAGCTTCATTTTAAGTACCTATTATGCGTTTCATTATTCATTTTAAAATCTGCAATATTGACCCACTTACCCCATTTGTTATAATTGTTTGTTTTGTTAAGTCACAATTACATATGTCAGTTGTTTGAATCAATTCCTGTTACATTTTGCTTCTTGTCAACCCTATTTGTTGTTTTCTTAGTCCTGCCCTGTGTCATGTAGACATCTCCCTCAGCAAGATCTCTAGAGAGCTTCCTCTTTAAAAGTTCTTGAGCGTGTTTCATAAACACCAAAAATGAAATCTGTCTTTTTTTACATTTCTGAATGTTAAATCAGATGAGCAGCTTTCATTATTTACAAGAGTTGCCTTTAGCTGAGCCATGTAAGCTGTAATTCTCTTTTGTTGACATGAGTATAAAAGCACTAACAATGCCCTAGTAGTTAGAAGGGTTCAGATATGCCTTAGCCTTAAACTGCTCTGAGAGATGTTTCAAATTTTTAAGCAGTTTTTAAGTAATCATTTTCAGCAGTAGATTGATGCTTCCTATTTTTTCACTAATTACTAATATTGTTCTTACTTTGTGTTATGCAAGAATTGATGCTAAAGATCCCCCCTTTAAAATACATGATTTGTCTAATTGTGCTAAGCTTTAACTAGTTGCCTATCACCCATTCAAAAGAATCCCAGTAGATTTCACTGATTTACCTAAGATACAGCAATTAAGACTGCAGAAAAAGAGTAGACCCACGCTTCGAGAGTGAAGAAGGTAGACCCACAATACACTACTCAGAAATAGAGAGTGACCTCATCACCTAGAGAGCTGAAAGTCAAGTTGCAACGACACCGATGAATGAGGGGGATCAGATAAAGTGTGAAAGACCAGATTGTGAATGTTTTCCCTTTGTTCACTTCAAGTGTGTATATTGTAAATTGATTTAAGTTGTTCACTGCAAAGGGGGGGCGTAAGCCAAAAAGATTATGTACCAACTGTTTAGAAAAAGAACAAAAAGAGACTAGCCATTTCTTAGTAATTGCCACTAACTTGAGTCTGCTAGAAGTAGATTCTCCAGAATAGTATTATATATATAAAAAAGAGACAAAAGAGCAATTAGACACTAAAGTTGAAGTGCTCAAAGTCGAGTGCAGAAAGACAATCAAAGTACCTTACTAGTCCGATACAATCAGGTTGTCCCGGTGGAGTGCCTTTAAAAAAAAAAAAAAAAAAAAAAAAAAAAAAAAAAAAAGTTTGCAGCTCAGACTGACAGGACTCCAGAAACATATGCCTGCTGCCGAGAAGATAGATTACCCCGCCGCGGGCTGCTACCCCGTGGGCGAAGGGAAAGGCAGAAGCATGTTGTGGTGGAAAGTCCTCGTAGTCTTGAGCCGAGAGACAGGGGGACCCCCCTCCAAGAGCCCACAGAGGCTGACCCTCAAGAAGAGATGTGAACTATAGTTAAACATGGCACCAGAGGGAACCTGAAGTATCAAGAGCATTATGATTGTCCCAAAGATAAAGGAAAAGAGTATTATTTCTTTTATGACACTCAATACTAAATTTTGTGAATCAGACAAAGGGGTAGAATGCCACGACTCAAAGGCAATTACTAAAGAAGGGCAATCCCACACACACGAATTTATTTAAGTAAATAAAAAGGTGAGAGACTGTAATAAGTAGAATAGATAAATTCGTGTGGATTTAAGCTACTAATAAAAAGCTACCCGAGAATGCCTCCAAGATTCCAAAGTTCCCAAACACATCTACAACTGTAACAACAAAGCAGAGCCAGAAGATGGTCCAGCCATTAAGGGTGAACCCTCACTTCACAGCTCTTCAACATCAGATACCGATCTTAGTCACTTCACAGCTCTTTAACATCAGATACCGATCTTAGTGGAGATCCTGGACGATCAAGATCACCCCTCCCAAGATGAACTTCAGAAAAAACCATCAAAGAACCTCTTCATGCAGACAGGACTCTTTTAGAAACAAAGCATATTTAGACTTTCAACAGGCTTAGCCTTAGGGTAAAAAAACTGTATAAAACCCACGGGCTGAAACATAGCAGTGTGGCAGAATTCGGAGGGAACTTTTGTACCGCCTCTCTGTCCACCCAGCATTCGATCAATGTTGTTTCTTTTTATTGTGGCTTTATTTCGGTGTTGAAATTGTGTTAAATAAATTTTGTTATTTTATTTTGAATTGGCCTCTGACCATTTATAACAGGACCACAGGCAAGGTCCCTCAACGCGATACACTTCAATTTCCCCTCTCTGAAAGTATGTCAGTGCCAGGAGCTGCCTTTCAAAAAGGTTTTTGTGATCACATAACAAACAGTGCAATGTGACCAAATGCAGCTATAGAACAGTTTAGGTTGGAAGTCCAGTCATTAGCCTAACACTGCCAACCATATCCCTAAGTGCCACATGTAGGCAAAGTAAGTGGAAATCACTCCAGGAAAGGGATGACAGCTTAGCTTTCCATGACTATCATTTAGTGGCATCTGTGAGAGGCAGAGCATGAAGGAAAATAGCACATCTCAGCATCTCTCACAACAGGGGGCTCCTTTTACAGTCCTGATAGAATATCCTTTCCTCATTTGAAAAGATGGGTGGGAAGATGACCCTGTGTTAATTTTTCAGGCTTCTTATGCCCTTTCCTTGTGCTTGATTTTTCCTTTTCAGATGCAGGGCTTTGTGCTAATGAAGATTAAAATGTCTGTCCGACCTTCCTTGGTTGTAGCGGTGTGTTTTCTATCTTTTTATTTATTGTTAATATTAATTTGTTCTGTAATGGTTTCTCCCAAGTTCCCCCCTGTATTTCTCCCCATTTGGTTTTCCCCTGCCTTTGTTCTCCACAGCCTGTCACTCTCTGGGAAGCCTCTCCTCTTCTTCCAGAATGTTCAGAGACACTCGGTCCCAGATTGGAGCAGGTTGGGGAACCCCCACGCCTCGTTTCCCATTCGCTGTCTGTGTGACATCCATATTTCCCTTATTGGCTTTCCCTCTTGTGTCCACCCCCTTCTCCCAACCCCATATAAGCTGTGGCCACGCCTCGGACGGGGACACTCTCGAGAGAGGCTCAGAGAGAAGTGTGGCTGCCCTGCGAAAGGCAGGTGACAATAAAAACCATCTAGCCACAAAGTAGCCTCCTCGCTTCCTACCTTCGTCAAGCCTCACCGACATCTCTCGTGCAGCTCTGACCCACCGGGGGGGTGGTGGCCGGTCCGCCTGCTGCCACCAACCGAGTTTGGAAGTATCCCGAGCCAGGGCTAGCTGGGAACAGCTGGAATCCACTTTCCAGCTGGGCTCGAGGGATATTTTTACTTGGTGCAGGCATAGAACTAGTCAGTCATTGTCTGTATGGCTCTGGCTTTCCTCAGCCCCTTGTGCCAACAGTTCATGGTCTCACAGGGAAGAAGACAGGGGGCTGCTTGAAATGACCCATTTGTCTCAGTAGGCAGAAGGTGTGAGAGGCTTCTGGATGGCTACAGCATACACGTATTCCTCTTCTAGGAGCTCAAAGTTAAACATCCCTTTTAATGAGGATGAGACACTTACATTTGCATAAGTGTCAGCCTTAATGGACTTTAAAATGTATAAAATAGCACAGGGATCACTCCTGCACAATTGGAGAGGCTGGTGAGATGGGCTGAGAGGAGTGGTGCATGTGTCCCTGTCATGGAGGGTAATGCTTGTGATCTTCCCCAGCACCTGCACAGGAACCTTAACAAACTGCACTCTATAAGAGACCACAAAACAGCCCTAAGCTACACAGCCTAACATGACAGACAGCCTCCAGTATGCATATTAAAAGAAATACCATGAAATAAGGGGCTTAGACAATTTTCCAAAACAAAGTGGCTCGGTATGTCACTGGGAGGCAGCTGGACACTGCTGACTGCCCCTCTGTTCACATGGTTTTAATCTGAGACTGGAGCAGCATGATGTAACCTTTCTTTTTCCTGGGGATAAGCCATGCTGTATTATCTGGGATGTTACCAAGGCTAAGGAGGAGTACAATTACTGTAGCCCAGCTGCTGTGTAATAATGTACTGATCATCAACGTGATGTTCTGCTCCAGCCTGATTTTGAGCCTGAGCTTTGAGTGTTATTCGGTCTGAGTGTCCCCTGGGTGGGTTCACAGCTCACTATATTTTACTTAAGCTTGGGGAGGACTTTCTGAGACATATCTATTTTCTTGCTGCCTTGACTCTGTGCTTTTTCCAAACTGGAGGATATGAGAGCCTGCAGGAGAGCCATGCTGACTTTGACATGATGGACCAAGACAGGTCTCAGCAGGAACAACATAGCTGAACTCAATTGGGCTTATGGCAATCCAGTATAGGAGTTTCTCTGAGAGGATGAGAAAGTGAGTATCCACTGATGGCCAAGAGGAAAGCTTCTTAATGAGATGTTTACCTAATTTATCTTAGGAAAATGTTCCCACAGAGCTGCCACAATCCCTGACTGGACACTATCAGAAACCTGCCTTTTTCTCCCAATGGCTACAGCTGCTCTGACCTACACAACCCTTCTTTGGGGATGTCAGCAGGACTTGCTAATTCTGGCTCACCACTGAGCTAAAGCAGAAATGCAGTTACTAAAAGGCTCTAGTAAATCAGAGAGTGACCAGGGGGCTTGGATCCAATCCAGCTGTCAGTGTAGACACAGCAAATAATATATTGACTGAACTTGTCTATATCCCTTTGCAGAGATCAGATCCTAGTTTCTGCTTCACAACTACTAACACTGCTCTGACAGAAGTGACTGATGCCTTTAGATCCCAGAGTCACAGTTCAGCTCATGTGCATGACCTAGCCAATGGACTGCAGCATGGTTTTGCAGAAAACTATTTCATTGCAGTATAGATTTGGTTTCAGACTCTTACATGGGAATGCTAGTGCCTCAGAAAGGTTATTTTGTAGCTGCCTTTATTTTTGTCAAAGGAGTTAGGTTGTTTTTTTTTTTTTGTTGGATCTGCTCTGTAACAGATATGATTATAAATCGTATTTGATATAATTTTCCAATGCCTTAAAATTCAGCTCATCTGGCCCTTGGTTTAGTGAGCTTTGTTCCCACAACACCCCTTATCCCTTTTCTTGATGTCAGCAGTAGCCCCATCAGTACTGGGGTCCAAAAGGCTAATTGACTAAACCATAATTATTGAGTTTATTCTCCCTGGTGTGAGCTGTGGACATCCCATGCTAGTGATAAGCAAGAAAGCAAGAAAAAGCAAGAAAAGCAAGCTGGATAGCAGGGAGGTAGCTTGTCCATCGACCTGGTAGCCTTGTGTGAGGTGATAGATTCCTGGTTCTGTAAATGTTTTCAGGTTCAGCAGCCTGAGTACTGCCACAGCCTAATCCAGCCATATCCAGTTGGCCTGCACACAACTTCATCTTGCAGACAACTTGACTCCTTCTGCAAACCTGTGAGAAACTTTGTGTTGATACCTAGTGGGTCCCTGAGGCAGGACCTGATGGGACTGTCCAGCTTGGGCATGCAGGTGGTTACTGTGCTCCCCTGCTCCTTCAGAACTGGAGCAGTTCTGAAGGAGCATGTGGAGTCATGGTGTGGCTGAAGATGTATGGATTAGGAGCCCAGGCACCATGATTCCCCAGAGAGGTTTCCAAAGAGTTGCCAACAGCTGGTCCTGGTGCATGGTGCTCTGGACTTTGTGAAAGTGTCTTGAAATGAAAGTGTCATTGTAACCTCTCCTCTGTTGCAAGGAGCAACATGGTGTGATGCTACCCTGGGATTTGTCCCCAGCTACTGCAGAGGGAAGCAGAGGTAATACCTTAAGCTCTACAGCCTTTCCATGTGGAAGGGAAAGGCTGGAGAGCGAGGCTTGGAGGCTGCTGGTGGTAGGACAGATGCTGTCTTCCTGCTGTGAAACCTTGGTCAAATGTGGAAACACGTGTGCCTTTTAAAAGACAGTCTGTAGGGTGGAAAAAAAAGGAGCAAAAAGAACTCTTTCTCTTTTTTGTTTTTTTTTTCCCTAAGAAGAGGAAAACAGCTGTCTCAGCCCAGTAAGGTACATTTGAAATGGTTTTGAAAGGCACTGTGGGGAGCTGGACTTCTTCTCTTTAACAATTTTCTGCAGCTAAATAAGAAAAAGTAACCAAACCTGAAACAACAGTGAGAAAATCCAGAGGCTTCTCACAAAGTTTGCTCATGAAAGACAAGCTTTCCCTGTGACTGAGAGGGTAACTACTGGCCAGAACAATCATTCATGCATCTGAGCAAAAACAGAAGCATAAAAAACTGACATGTGTGCATGTGTGAATCCTTTGGACAGCTTCGAGTAAGGCAAAAAGCCTCACAGAAAGTGGCAGGAGGCAGTGTAGGAGTCAGCGTCATCAAATGCTCCCCCCTCTTTCTTTGAAAAATCACACCAGGCGATGTACTTCCCTCACAGATTAGAATGAAAATAATGGGTTTTCTAGTGAAGCCCACAAGTGGTGAGGGAGGCCTTTTCTATACATACATGCATATTTTTATACATAAGTACACAGCTACTACATATATAAATATAGTCATATATGAATACATGTATGTATAAGAAATTTTAGACCACCTATTTAGCAGTTTCTTTTTGATCATATACTTCCCTGTGCTTCTTTATGCTGTTTTTTATGCTTTTGTTGCCCACTAACACGTTTTCCATCTTTTCCCCAAATCAGAGCCTGTGTGGCCAGATCCCATCTTTCTGCAACCAGCCCACTCAGAGCCAGAGGTAAAGAATCAGAGGGCTTTGTGTATTGTGAAAGATTTTCTCATTTTCCAGGATAACTGAAAATAAATAGTGATTAGATTAAAACAAACAACTATGCACTCCTATACCAAACTACTGGACCTGAGAAATGAAGGAGATTGCTGGTGTGGGGCTGTAGTAATCATAGCTTGGCATGATGGAGCACCCTTCAGGCAGAGGAAATAGACCCCCAGCTTGCTGTGTGTTTTATTGTTCCGATCCTGTGGTGCTGTGTTGATTTACCACAGCAAAAGGAGCTGTGTTTTCAGACGTGTGTTAGCAAAATCAATTCCCCCAGTCCGGAGCGCAGGCTGCTGGAGCTGAGCACAGCAGGGGCTCCGTGCCCCTGGCAGCAGGTGGATGCTCAGGACAGCATGGGAGAGGTGGAGGAGGCAAACACGTGAGGGTGGTGGAACTCAGGATGTAACCAGGCAAGCAGCAAACCTCTGCAGTGATTCTGGTGACGGCCATTCCATTCCCCTGGCTCCTTGCCCACCTGAGGAAGATCAAAAGCTGCCTTCTTCATGGCCATTTCTGTCCCCCAAAACAGCCTGCCCTGCCAGGCTTTTGTGGGAAGCACATTTATGACCTTGTGGACGTGACCTTTGGAGCTTAATGTTGTAACACGGGTTCCTTGCTGATGAACACATTCAAAGACATTCAAGATGAAGCATCCCCAGCTCCTGTCTCGTGAGGTAATGGCAGGAAAGACATCAGAAACCAAGCTGATCAGAGGAAGCTGGGAGTGGGTAATCTGAATAAATAAGAAATTCTGTGAGCAATGAAGTGACTGAAATGTTCTCCATCATCTCTTCCCCCCTTTCTTGTAACACTGCAATCTGAGCATACTTTCAAATATCTCCGTTCACACAACAGTGCTATGGGGCAAGGAAAAATTCAGCATATTACTTGAAGCATTAGCAAGTGTGGAGAGAGAGCTTTCCTGAGATGGGACCAGTGGAGTTTGCAAGTTAGCTGAAAGCACAATGAAAATGCATCACTTAGGGAATATATAAATAATTCCATACATTATTCTATAGCACATCAAAACACAGAGCCAGCCTCACACACTTCAGCAGTTTTTGCTTCTGAGTGTTTTAAATGAGCTTGAAACTCTCTCAGATGCTTTTCTTCATAGGTGAATGGCTATCCAATGTACCAAAAGCAAAAATGTAATTAAACTTTAAACTCTTAAAATGCCAAGTACCACTGGGACAACACAGGGGTAAAACACAGTAATTGTTTATATTTACTCTATGTCTAGTTACCATTTTTTTTCAGGCATCTGCCAGAACTGCTAGCTTGGGAAAGGCAAAAAATGTAAGAATCAGTTTTCTTTGTAAAGTCAGGACTTCAAAGTCTTCATTGACTTTCAATGTGGTGTGATCTCATTACCTGCCTGCTGAGAACAGTGCTCTACTTGACACTGGTAGTGCAGGGGGGTTTCTTTCCCATATATCTCAAAACCACCCCCTCCTCTAAAGCCCTGGTAGCACTGCATCCTGTCTCAATGGATCTGAGCATGCTGTGTGCCAGGCCTTGAGACTGCACTTTTAAAAGAGAAGAATGAGTCTCTGCCCTCTTTCTCTCAAATCCTTTCCCAATTTCCCATGGCCATGGCCACTTCAGAGGCATTGGAAACTCCCATGTCCTGGTGTAAGAATAAGATCTCTGTGCTGTATTTTCTGTTTAGTAGGAAGTAAGGAATAAAGTCGTTACAGGAATAAGAGCAAAGGAAAGGGTGTTTAAATTACCACAACAAGGAATTTTTTTCTGCCAGGTCACATGACAAATCATGTTAAAAGTGTTACAATCAAGTGTGAGGCCCTGTGTCTCAAGTGTGATGATACAGATGCACACACAAGATCCAAATAATCCTAGTAAAATTTAAGGGACTTGTTTGAATTTATGAACTGACTTTGACAATATTCTCAAATTTCTGCTCTGTTTGCGAAGAAATGTTTATTATATTTCGGGCTCTTAATTTTAAGAATTAAGTTCTGGATTTTAATATGTTAACTGTAAAAAAAAGATGTGGGAGAGAAAAGCAAATATGAACTAAAGCTTACATTTCTTAAGCATTGGCTTAGGAGAAGGTATGAACCTTTTTGTTCTTTGAAGGGGTTACTGTGTGTGTAACTGGCAGAGGCCACGTAGGGATTTGAGGAGGGAAATTTTCTTTTTATTTCTTTCCTATCACAAAATGAACTTTACCAATAAGCCTTAGTTTCTAAGCAGAGATGTAATGCACAGTATGCCTTTTCAACTTGGCCCCAGCCTGCTTTTGAGCAGATGTGACTGAGTCCAATTTTCATACTAATGGGTGTGTTGAGCTTATCAAACTTTCAATAGAAAACTGTGATAAACCATCTTTGTAGCAATTGTGAATCTGTGTTTTGCCAGGCTGCTCCAGATTACTGACGGTTCAGGTGGTCCCACGAGCTCCCAAAAGATCTGCCTTTGCAGAGCAAATTCTGCTAATGCTCAGATTTTTCACATTGAGTGCATTGGAGACTGCTACAGGATTGTATCTTTCTTTGTTTAGAGGCAGTGAAAAGCTTGTATAACAATCCATTCTAAAGATCAGACTTGCAGTGTATTTCTGCAAACAAGATCTCTGGAGTGATCAAAAAACTGGAAAAGGCTTTTGGAAAGTTTCTGAACTTCTACAGAGGTTTGATTAGTTTTCAAGGTGGAAGATTCCTTTCTGCGTATATACATTTCCTCCCCTCAACATTTACTCTAGATCACCTCAAAGAGCTGATCACCTGGGTAAGGAAATTAAAGCAAAAATAATCCTCTTTCTCCCACCCCCTCTTTATAAAATGGTTTATGATAAAGTCTTGCAGTAAAGACCAGTGGAATCAGCACTATAATGATCATAAGAGTTAATTCCAAAGAGTTTTGTGTTGGGTTTTTTTTGTTGGTTTGTGGTATTTGTTTGGTTTCATTGCTGGTGTTTTCTTTTATTTGTTTGTTTTCTTTGTTCAATTTGCAGTTACTAGAGCTCATTTAGCCACCCAGACTGCAGGCATCTACATCAGCCTGTCTGTTTGTCCTCACTTAGCAGTGAGACAGTGAGAGATACTTCCAAGGGGGTCATTCATGCTTTAGGGAGTGCTGCAGGTGGGAGGGATTAAACCAGTTCTGTTCCCTCAGGAGCTTCTGTATGAAATATAAATGATAAAACCACAATGATAAAACTTCAACCATAAAACCACAAGGCTTTTAGCTGTGTGGTCTGGGGACCTTAGTTTAAATTTGGTAGCAGTTTGCCTCTAGACACAATCTGCACATACTGCAGAGGCTGGAGAATATGTATTAGTAGTCTCTTGGCTTGATCATAACAAACTTGTGGCAATTACTATTTCCAGGTGTAATCTCAGTCTATCCATGGGGAATGGGAAGCCAATTGCTTTAGAAACCTTAGTTGAAGGCTGTGGCCCAGTCTTTCACTTCCAGCTTGCCTAGATAAAGATGAAAGACCTGTGTGCAAGAACAGGCTTATCCATTCTGTGAGCACTGTGCAGCAGGGCAGCCAAAAAGTCAACTGAAAACCAGCCTGCAGAAAGGTGGTCAGACAGGCCAGAGAGAATTCTTTCCTTTGAACAGCAGGGAGTCTACAGGCTTCCCATCCAGTGCTGTTTGCTATTAACAGCCAAACAGCAAGACAGAAGAACCTCTGCCCTCTCTCCAGGCTGGGGGGGTGTTGATGGATGGGTGTGAGGAGCTTGGTTTGGGGTGAGGTGAAAGGTGAGCAATGTGAACACATCCACCAGGCTTGTTCTGCCAGCTGCTCTGAGCCAGGCAAAGTGGTATAATCACAAACCAGGCAGATCCGAGGAATCATGGGCTTACCCAGCTCTATGCACCCTGTCACAGGGAACTGCCTGGGCTGTGGGGTTTGGACTTCTTGAAAGGAGGAGGTGTCTCTGAGTCAGAGGACTTGGACAGTCAGAGGCTCCTCCCTAGGAGCAATGCTCCTATCCCAGTTCTGTCCCAGAGAAGGTAAGCTGGGAAAATGTCTAACATCTTAATGCCTGTTTCAACTTTTTCTCTATGGTTACAGATGAAGTAAAGGCAGAACCTCTTGTAGAAAGCCAGAACCAAAACCAAACCAAGATGTGAATGCCTCAGCATGCTCCCTTGGCTTTCCCAAAGGATCACATCTCCTGGGATGTAAGGATTTTCTTTGCACCAATTCCTTTGTTTCTTTCAGCTCTTCTCTGTCTTTCTACTGGAATTCACTTCCCCTGTCTCTTTTCAAATTTCTCAATTCTTATTCTTCTCTTGCCCCATATTTGCTTTCTTAGGCTTTCTCTACTGACTCTACCCTTTAACCATTCTTGTCCCTTTCTTTTTGAATACCTGCCTTCTCCTCTCATCCCCACAACTTCTCTTTTCTCACTTCAGTTTGAAATCCTATTGAAAATCCTTTTTTACTTTGCCCATGCCCATGCCCTGGTCAACCTTAAGCCTGCCTATATAGTTTTCTTCACCTCACAGATGATGACTTATCCTTATTTCTGTTTAATTTTAGGATTTCTCTCCTGCACTTTTGGATTCTGTCACATCCTGAGTTCATCTTTCCTGTATTGCCTCATTGTAGGGAGGTTTTTTAGACACTTTATTGATCTGCTTAGTCTTATCTTCTCAAACTTCTCTGTAACAGGGGCTAAATATATTCTATGTGTAATGTGGGTAGGGTTTTGTATTACAATGCTGCTAAAATGCTGCAGCCATCTCAGGCTCCATAAAGGTATACAGCATTATACTGTATTATGGCTTTACAGTATAATCATGTTTCCCAGCAGAAAGGCTGCAAAAATCTAAGATTACACTTCTTCCTGCTAGGTGGTGAATTGTGATTAGAGAACCCCACGGAAAAATTGGGTTGCTCCATTTAGTCCTGCTCTCAATTCATCAGGCCGAGAGTTAATCGTTTGCCTGCAGCCACAGCAGACTGAAATAGCACCATTTGTTCTGGCAAGTGGGCAGAGAGGACAAGGCTAACCTGCTGAGCTTCTCTCTGCCAACTGGCTGCTGTTTGGAGATGTGGCCTGAAGTGAAGATCTGCTTGTCTGTGCTTTGAATCTAATTGTGTTTGTTGACCTCCTGACTTTTTCTGTAGTGAATCAGATCTAAACCTGGAAGCAAAGTGCTATTTTAGTAGTCAGGCAAAAAGGGCTGCTTAGGTCCCACCTGTGTCTTTGTGTGCCTGAGAGTAATGATGAGTGCTTTATTTTCATGAGATCACAGAATCAGCTCAAAAGGGGGCCAGAATGCTTTTAGAAATATATCTTGAAGTAGATAACATGGTATTTGGCTCTTAATTAGTTTTTGATGAGGTCTCTATAATCCAAGGCAGCACAGATCGATGTTTCAGGATTGTTATCATTATAGTTTATTTCATGAGGTGAAAAGGAGAGTATCCCATTTTCTCTGTTTCTCCAGCACCTTACATTCATTGCTGTGTAGTATTTATTGAAAAGGGCTGGAAGGGTTACTCACTTGGCTTCTAAGAGTTATCCTGGGTACATCAGAAACTTGTCGAGCGACAAACGTTAAATGATGGTATCTGGATACCCAACTTCCCAGTAGCTTTTGTGCTTTCTCTCACACTCCAAAGTCTTTTAATCAGGGATGAAACCCTGAGTTGGGCCTCTCTGTTCCTCTGTGGTTTGCTTACTATTAGGTTTGAGTGAAGTAACAATAGAACAGAGCTATGCTATGCTGTTAAAATTCAGTGTAACCCTTTAAATTTAATATGGAACTTTTATGGAGGTAAATGGAAATAGGTTCAGACACTTGATCTGCACCACACTTAAACCTCCTCTCTCTATACCCTGGAAATATTGTCTTTGTTATGCTTTTCATCACAGATGAATTGGGTCCTCTTCAAGCTGTCTGTTGTTCTATATTTTCAAACTATTACTAGTAAGAAATTATCTCATAGTACATTCTGCTTCAGTGAACTGTGTTTCAGAGACAGATAAAGAACTGTCTATTGGTTGAAGAGATACTAATGTACAAATGTGAATAAATACACGAATACATATATGTGAATATATGTAGGCACATATATACAAAATCAGAATTGTCATTTTCAATTCCTAATGGTACTGCTCTAACGAGCACTGCTTCTGTCACATAGTTAAAAGCACAGTGGTTATTTCTGCAGTTTTTCCCCTCTCCCTGTTCATTTTTTTTTTTGGTTCTTGTTTCCTAATTGGTCTTAGTAGTTCAAGTTTATTCCTTGTCAACAGTCAGTTTCATTTTTTGTTAGCACAGCCCCTCTAATTTTTCCAATAGTGCAGCAGGAGATAAAAAAAGAGTAGCTATTCTCAGTTGGGATTTGACTTCTTGCAATGTTGTGGACAGAACAGTAACTAAAAAATACTTGCTGGTTCAGAAAACTAAACAAAAAGTACCTGGACAATGGGTCTGTGCAGTGCCTGAACACAGCATTAAGGTATTTATCTTCAAGAAAATGTCTTCCAGGAGGTGAGAGTGCAATAACTGTTTTTGCTGATGATGAATGTATGCACCAAATGATTGACTTCCTAAAGACACAGGAGGAAGAGTCACAAACTAAACCTAGGTCCCTTAGCTGCTGAACCTTTATCAATAAGATCAAATTCCTTTCAATAGTTCTTGTAGTCTATATTCAAATTTAACAGGTCCTCTAATTTCTGTTTGTGTGTCCATCTGATACTGCTGGCTATGATTTGGAGTAACATCTTTTGATAACAGAAAAGAGGAGGAATCTCAACTTCCAAAGTTTCTACCTGTTCAGGAGTTTTGTTGTTTGGCATTACAGAAATAGGAATCAGCTACTTTTAGGCAAGTGCTTTTCCCCCAAAAATGCAAAGTCTATCTTTTATCCAAGGCTTTGGGTTTACATATTCTGTTAATTTGTTCAAATTGAATATATTTAGAGGATGGCAATAGGATGAGAAAATCCCGTTGAGATAGCTGGGGCCTAATTGTTTAGATAGTCAAGTTTTTTGTAAGATATGAATAGATCAAGTAGCTATAAAAAGTTTGGGAAAACATTTTAAAAAACATTGTGAACTTAATGATACTAAAATGATACACTCTTAATGTAGATAAATTTTTAATGAGTGCATGAAGAACCTTCATATATATCTAAAAATATATTGAACTAGTGTTTTATGGGAACTACTTGGTCTGAGTTCTAAAAGGGCATATGTAAGAAGTGTTTCTTTGGGTTTTCGTTAGTATTAGATTTCTTTAACAACAACAGCTCATCTGCTAGTCTAAGAAATCTGTAAATATGAAAAGACTAACAAGCTGCTTGCAATTTTTAAAAAATCAGATTATTATTTTTTAAAATATTATTTGTTTTTAAAATAAAGGCCATTAAGATGGCTCTGATCAGTTTGAGATGAGGACTTTCTACAATGAACTGGCAGAATCAAACCTAACCAAAATATCAAGTGTTAATTAATTTCTGACTAATTAGTATGATTGTTGCTACTCTGTTTTACTCTCTCCTCATTCTTCCCCTCATTCAAGCCCAGTCATTGAGCATATTGGATGCTTATTCCTCACAAGTCCCATCTAGAGTTAGGCAATAAGATAATTTTTTTTATGTGAAAAAGGCACAAAGACATGAAACGATTTGCCAGAGATCTAAAAAACAAAGTGGAGCATTGAACAGCTCTGCCTACAAATCTCAGTCCCCAAGCAGAATACAGAGCATGGATGTTTGGATAGTGTTATTATACTGCTTCAAATTTGGAGCAATTCCATTCACTGAACACTGTAAGCTTTCAGGGGTGCTGGTTTCAGGTCCCAAAGACCACCTTCCTTAGTCTAAGCTGCAATTCATTACTGTCTTACTAGAAAACAAACAAACCCAAACTCTGTGGTGAACTGACAGCCTGGAGCATTTCCCTTTTCACTTGTTTTCCTTTTCATATTACAAATTACCAGCATTCACAGATGATGCTGAGATTTCTGATACTGGTTTTCTGGAAGGAGGTTTGCTTTCTCTCTCTTTGTAAGAAGGTGGCAGTGGATGAACAAGGTGTGCTTGGTCTCAAGCCAATAAGATCAGGTGCAGCTGAAAGCAGTGCCAGACCTACTACAGCTCACCAAGTTGTCACTGCCCAGCTGATCTGCAGCACAGGGCTCTGAGTCCCCAGCTCAGTACTGTTCCAAGCCATCCTGCTGGTTGGTTACTAACACATTTAGCTGTGCTCCTGCAAGAAGCTTACAAATGGGTCCATGACCATGGATGGTGATGGGAGGAAAACAGGAATGCACAGAGGAGCTGTAACACAATCTCAGGTAATCCACTCATGAGGCAAGGCTCCCTTTGCAGAATCAGTGTGAGTTTCTACCATTCCAAAATCAAACAGGACAAGCTGGTGCGACCACATGGGTATGGTCTTGCCCTATAATATAGATCTCTGTTTTCTTCCTAAAATATTTACTATTGCTTATCAGCAGCAATTTCTAAAAATGTCATAGGTCTGCAGCTATCTGGTGTCGTGCTACAATAAGGCTTGTGTCTAAATAGACCTTAATTTCTAAATGCTAAAGGGACACTGTGACTACCTGCTCTTCTCTCCTGTCTCTGGTAAGGACATTATACTTTTTTGGAAGCTGCAGCCCAGGTGCAGTCATCAGTTCAGGCAGCAGTTGTTGTGAATGAGAGCTGATGGACAGCAAAAAGAGGCAGTTTCAGTGACTAGAGCATCAGGAAAACAGCAGACGGGTGAGCTGAGGTGGTGGTTGTGTGTGTAGTGCTTTTGTATTCATGACAACCTACTCATTTGCAAAGAGCACAGAAAATCAATCAAAATCTATACCAAACAAAGAAATGATAAATTAATCAATAAAGCCATGGGCTAATCAAATGGCACCTCTTCAATTACTCTAATAGAAAAGGAACAATTGCTGGTTCTGGCTCCTGATTTAGAATGACAGTATTTGCAAACAAGCACTGATTCAGACTTTAGTTAATTAAGTCAAGTGAGGTGTATGGAACAGGATTCCACTTCGGGTTTTTTTCCGTTAATGAGATAAATGGATTCAATTTCCCAATTTCATACACCTTTCCCAAAGACTGAATAAGACTACATGAGTTTATACACAGCTGTACATTGTGAAGGCAGGACTACAGGTCACAGAAGAGCTCTGGCCCACTGCAGAAACTTAAGTTTTTACACTATATAATCTCTGTCATACATCAAAATTCAGCTTCAAACCCATTAATCTCTATTTGTCTTGTTCATCTATCTCAAAATTGTCTCCTTCATCTACTAGAAATAATTCCCAGCTTCCAGATTAACTCTGTCTAAACTACCTTTTACTTAGTTCATTCTGAATTTTTCAGTTCTTTCCAAAAGCTCAGTGTCTGTGCTGGGGTTATCTTCACTTGTGTTTGATGTAAAGCTGGGGATGCAATGGTGGGCATTTGTATCACAGAGAGGATCCACCTTGTCTGTCAAAGAGCAGGCTTTGTTCACTTTCTGGTCCAAACCTTTCTCAATTTACATGTGATACTCAGAAACAGTATTATTCCGTTCATCTGCCATTGTGTATTCCCTTGTTCACTGTTCAACTTCTACGACAAAAACAATGAGAAAATTCTTATTCCAACTGATTGGAGTTGGGGAGGAAGGGATTGTAAAAGGAAACTTTCTAGGTTTAATCGTGGGCCATTACAGTCATTTAGGGAAGGATTTTTGGGTTTAGGTACATGGGTGATCACGTACCTTCATCCTCCCTGAGGAGGCAGAGCAATGGATTTGATTCCTCCAGACAAACTTCCTGAGGCCTGTAGGACTGCCTGCCAGGCCTGGGCTTGTGTGTTCCGTGGGGATAGGTCACTGCAGAGGTGCTATTTGGGTACTGCAACAGAACCCTGTGCTTTTATATCCTTTGAGCTCTGGGCATCCTTTCAAACATGCAATGAGTGCTTTTACAAATGGAGTCATCATCGGTGGTGCTGCACCAGACTAATTGAAAGTGTTTCCTATTGTCTCCTCTTGTTCTAGAGGAATCTAAAACTGGAAACCAGAAGCAATATTTGCCTTTAATCTTGTCCAGAAGCTTTGCTTCCACAAAGTTTTCCATGAGTTTTTAGTTTTAATTTTTTTCTTTTCTATGAGAGTGAACCTTGAGTGAAGATAATGAGCTTCATGCATTCAAATCAGTGCTTGAGTGTTAATTAGGTCACTTTTACTAGGATGATTTATTGACCTATATTCAGTATTAGCAGCCCTAAGTTTTCCTACATAGAGAATCAGTGAAAATCACATTCATCATTCTTCGAGACATTGATAATCTTGTTTTTTTCTCTATTTTAGGTTTGCAGAGCAGATTAATAAATAATGTAATCTGAGGGTCTGATTGAGTAGTTTTTCAAGATGTTGAGAGGCCTCAAAAGAGAAAATAAGCCTTGATTTTTAGGTTATCAAAGCAGATTAAGAAAGATCAGCTTTTGGAGCCTGATTAACTATTTTGAGCTGAACTGGAGGGCTTCCATTGATTGCAATAGTCACTGGATGATATTAAATACATTGTACATAGAAAAGATGGCCCAGCTACTTATATAGGAAAAGAGCTTACAAAAGTCTCCAAAGCCAGAATCAAATATCTTTGATGTTTCACAGTGTGATGGATAGCTTGTAGAAAGAGAGTTCAGACTGAGAACTTTTATTCCTTTACTTTTTCTTTTCTGGGTTTCAGGGTTGTTTTCAGAAGTCTTGACACAAGGGCAAACCAAGTATTAGTAGCCTTCAGATTTGTGTGTGTTTGAACATCTAACATGACTAGTGAGATTCTGATGTTGGTCTCTGGAGTGGCCTGCAGGCCAGATACTTTCCTGTACAGACGGGGGTCATTTGTTTGATTTTTTCCCTAAATCTAATGAAATACAACACCATGCCATTTTCAGTATGGGGGCATGAAACTGTCATGGTGCAGTCCTAGAGAAAACAAAAGGAAGTCATCATCACAAAACGTATCCTTAGGCTGTGGAGTTTCTTGCTGCAGTTGCTGTAGATTCTAAAAGTTTCCATGCATGTAAAACGTAAGTGGACATATTCACTGAGAAAAAGAAATCCTTTAATGGATATCCCTTTTGGTTTGGGATAACCTTTACAGGATTTCCTGGAGGCTGGAAAAATACTTGAAGTATCATTGAATGCTTGCTGTGTTCTAATATGTTTCCTCAAATAGCTGGCATTGATCAGCATTGAAGAAAAGTCTTGGATCAACTAATCCTCTATTGTGCTGTCCTTGACTTATGTGACTGTGCTTCCTGTGTCTTGGGCATGTGTGTTCATCTTTTACCTGCATGAATTTTTTTAGAGGGTTGAATTGTCACCAAATCTGGCAGAGGGTAGAAATCTCAAATATAGGCAGCTTCTATGTATTTGTAAAAAGAAGAGACCTGGAAGAGGTTAAGGAGAATTTTTCTGTGTTAGTGCATGATCACAGATTTTGCTAGACAGTAGAGTCCACATAAGGGTACACTGCTATTATTGTCCAGACTTGGGAAAAAGCTTCAGAACTCACAATCTATTAGACATCAGAAAATTCAGCCAGAAACAAAGCCAACCAAACAACTCATTTAGCTACCTTTCATCTCAGTGTTTTCTCTGCAGGATCAAACCTGCAGAAATTTTCCTGAAAGGAAATTGCCATCTTTTTCTTTGGACCCGATCCAAATGGCAAAAATGGACTCTTGGGAGAAGTGAGGTCCTCTCTCCTCTTCATGAATTCAAGGATCATTAAGCACTCTTAGCAATGATCCAGGATTGGTCTCTGCAGATTCTCCACACCATAATTTTTGTATAGTTCAATTCTTTATTTAGGTCTGTAGGAAAGGCTTGCAGAGAACGATCAAACCTGAAGTCCTTGCATTGGAATACCTGAATCAATAGGAAAATTTAAAGGCTTGTTCCAGCCTATGGGTAGCAATAAGAAATACATGCAAGGCCAGGCTCTGCATCCTTCGCAGCTTCTTATTCGGCAGGTTCTTTGTCTGGAGTCCAGCTGAGTGCAGTGGAATCAGTCACTGCTTAGGCAGGAGGGACAGAACCAGCTCTGTAATAGAAAGGAGGCAAACTGGCAGCAGTCTTGGGACCTAAACCCAGGCTCGGTGGTACTCCAGGTCCTCAACAAACCAAGCTGGGAGGACGTTCCTGTGCTAACAGCCCCTCTTGGAACTTGTGTTGCTATGCTGCCCCTGCACTCTGTCAGCAGGGCTTAAAGGCCACATGGGATTTCCCCAGGAACTTGACAATGTGTATATATAATTATTTTTTAATAAAATCCACCATTGCCAGCCCTTCTTTATCTCCCTTCACATTCTTGTCCCACAGTTTCCATTCTAATAAGACCAAAAGGGCATCTAAAAGTAACAAAACCTTTTTTTTCCTCCCCTAGTGAGCTTTCTTCTCCAGCATGTTGATGCTCCTGATAACTGATCATGCCTTCTTATTTATTCATGAGAGTGGTTCTGGCCTACAGATGCACACAGCTGATAGTGAGCAGCACACTCTGCAGACATGACTGGACAAGAACAACTCAGTGTTACACAAGGCTGGGAACATTTGCAGTGAAAACATTTCTCTGGGGAGGCTGGAAATGGTGAGAAATGTTATCTGCTCAGGATCTCTGCATAAGTGCATATGGATTGGCATTTAGTTAAATGGAAACAGGGAAGAGGGCACTTGCTCTTTTAACACCGGTATGGATTAGCACCAACTAGTTATCAAAGTAACACTGAATTTGAGCTTCTTGAACTACATGTAATTAGTTATTATGTGCAAGTGTTAATGAACAGAAAGAAAATGCTAATGATTGGTAATGATTCATAGAGAGAAGGAGTGCCTGAGGGGAAAGTTTGGTATAAGCTCACTTGACCTCCTGTGCTGTGGAAGGATACTGGGCTGGACACCTCTTTTAACCCAGACTGATTTTTCTTAAGTTCTCATATAACATAACTGACAATAACTTTGACTAGGAAAAAAAAAAAACTATTTTCCCTTCATTCATTTGTGTAATAAAGAAGGGAGAGAGAGAGATGGATTGAAAAATGTGCATCAAAAAATGGCCGAAATGTGGAAGGGTTTTGGCACTCTTCTTGAGTTGGAGATGGAGTCATTTGATTTTGTTGATGCATTTCTAGCTTTTTGGCCTTTAAAAAAGTTTCTAATAAAAATCAAATCCCCAAAAGAGAGCAGCAATTTCTCAGAGGTGGAAAATAACATCAAAGTAGAAATGATTTTTAGAGCTGGCATTTCTGGGATGTTTAATGATAAGTCAAACTTGCCAGAACAGAGAAAAGCTGAGCTAATGCACAGCAGTCAGAGAATTTTCCCCTGACTACCACAGCTAATATTATCAACAAACCTGCATATTCCCTGCAAAGAGCAGATGGGAAATCATCAGCTAATGACCATAAGCTTGGGAATCTCTATTTTGCAAAAATGCAGATAATTCAGGTGAAAAATTTTATTCATATATATACTTATGAGTAACTATTAAGTGAAGGTCAAATTCATTGGATAGAATCCTTCCCTTCTTCCCAGTTTGGAGCTACTCAAACAGCTGAGTCATGATGGATGCAAAAATCTGGTGGTGCAATGAGTCATCAGGAGGAAGAAATTGGGAGTCCTTTTGGGCACTTAGGTTCATTGCCAGATTTTGGAGAAAGATGGCTAAAATCCTGCTGATCCCTCTAGTGGTGCACCAGAAGAAGTGAGCAGCCAGTAGAGTTCAGCACTCCAAAGACTAAATGAGAAGCAGAATAAACACAGAAAGGAAGGAAATGGCAAGCATGAAATGGAGGAGTTGCAGAAGGACTTCTCTGAACACATTATTTTAATGTAGGGTCTGAACTGGTCCTCATATCTGGCAGAGGGGTCTGTGCAGGCTCACAGCACCTCTATGCAGGAAAAGATGAGAGCAAAAAGAATATTATGTAGATATTTGGTTTTAGTCCAATGATTAGCAGAGACCTACCTCCTGGACTCTTCTCAGGAAGCCTGTTCCCAGTCCTCACATGGACATTCTGATTGACAAAAGAAAGTAACATTTTTTAAAAGAGAAACCTACACAGTAAAATGAGAATATGGAAAGGCCAGTTGTAAATGCTGATTTGAAACAGAGATTTGAGGGAAGCAGAGATTATTTTTGGTCTTGCCATTAACAGTGGTTTAAGATTTCCTGTCAGTATTGGGATATGGCATTTATTAAATTAGCAACTGCTTCTGGTTTATGTGGAGGACATACTGCTGGGTTGAGAAGCTCATTAGCAATATTTGTTGAATTCATATTTATTCCCAGAATCAATACTTGTAACATACTAATTAAATCATCTGTTTAGGACAGCCCCATGCTGTACCAGGGGGAGCCCGTTCCCATCACGACACATGCAATACAACATTTAGTTCCCATTATTATTAATGAGCACTGCAGGCTTAATTCCTGATGTGAGTCTCTGAGCAGGCATGCACAGCCTCATCTGTCTGCTGAATGTTTTAAGCAGTGCTTTTTCCAGCACTCAGGATGAATTAACCCTCCTGGTGCCTTGGCTTTGAGGTTCTAAATGGACTTCAACGGTGACTCCAAAACCACCAAAGCACCCTTCATTATCTTGGTGAACTTTGAAGGAGGGCACAGGGGCCTTTCCAAGGAACCCAAAGGGACAAGTTAGATATGGTGGACCTATGGAACTGCATGGAAGAGCAAAAGCATTCAGTTTTCCTCAAACTCCTGGAGGCCAAGTAATTTTAAGAGAAAGATAGTGCTTATGACTATTAGTTGTCTTGGCCTTATGTTAAAATAGTAATGTTTTTAATGATTCCCTGTTGTCAGTATTCTTTATTGTACCATGAAACATTTTATGACTTTAATTTCTTTGATTGTGCTAGGATACAACTTTCTACCCTGGAATTTGGCTGCTGAGCTCAGTCTTTCCTCAGAGGAAGAAGATGTGCACTGTTGTCTGTAAGTCCCAGCTTGCAGCTGCAGCTCCCTTTCAAGACAGAGATTTCTGCAGCATTTCTGCCAAACCCTGACCAGCAACCACAAGAAAGGAGTTTGCTTTCAGAGGTTATTAATTCATCAGCTCCAATGGCCCCCTTGCTGAAAACCAGGAAGCAGAGCCAAATCTCTGCTGTAATTGGCAGAGGTTGGGGGTGTGTGGGAATCACTGTTGACCTGGTGCTTTCTTCTCCCACTGCAATTCCTTCTCCCTTTTTACCTTTGTCAGATTGGTTAGAGGAGATTATCTCTTCTTCATGAAATTTGGGATTTCATAGCTGAAAATTACTGCAGCAGGGATGAGTGGCCTCTTGCTCCAGGATTTGTGGCACCTTCAAGCTTTTACTCATTATTGCAGAAATATAAATTCCTCTGCAGTGCCTAGACCTTAATTAACAGTCGGACAATTTATATTATAAAACAAAATGCATGTGGTTGTCATTGTGCTCATTAATCCCTCTTTTCCATCATTCTTTGATCCTCTGAAATGTTCAAACAGGTTCTTTGGGCCTTCCCTCACTCTGGGACTTTCTGGAAATGACTGAAGCTCTGTATGTCTGGCAGATACATTCCCCTGAGCTCAGGAGAATCCATATAGTGCTGGAGGTGCTTGGCCCAGGCAGCAAGTCTGAGCTGCACAGATGTGGAAGTGGGTGCCCAGAGAGCCAAGGGATGACACTTTGATGGTCACAATAGGTCTGAGAATACTGACTGGGATGATGGTGGTGCTGCACTGCACGTGTGGGAGATGGGGACATGGTGGGACTGGCTGGAAGAGGAGATGTGTGACTCGCAGGGCCTGTGAAATTGTGAATTTCTGCTTAGACTAAGCATAGTGCAGGCAAGATTTCTCCAGTGTTATCACAGGCATACAGTTTCTGTTCTCTAGTTGGCCCACTTTAAATCAAGACTTTAGGGAACATAGTATGGGCTGTGCTGATGTGCCAATTGCAAAATCAATGACTTTTAAGTGATGGGTTAAAAAGGAAAATTCAGGGTTAAGATTTTTCATCCTGTCTTTGTGAAGATTGCTAGAAAATTGGGAAAAGCAGAAACTCAGCCAGAAGGGGTACAAATACTTGTTTGTTTTGGCTTGTGCAGTGCCTTTGTTTGGGGCTGTTTGTTTGTGTGCCCCCAAACCCATTGTGTATTAAACCCAAAATCTACTGTTCTCTGGAGAATTAGGCCACTGCCTTTGATTAACCAGTGTGACTATCTGTCATGAGGCCAGTAAAGGAGCTATGGGCACCTGGACAAATTCTCTTCTGGGACTGCTGGGATTTCTGTGAAGTTCATCCTGAAGATCTCATTTCACTATGATGAAGGCATATCAGGCAATGAGTATATTTTTGGCCTGTTTTACCTTGCTTTCACTGGTTGCTTTTTCAAATTCCATCCTATTATTCCTCTTTCTCTCATTTCACGTAACTCTTAACATTAAAAAACCCCAAGCCAGCCCTGCTTGATGCAATTTGAGGCAAGACCAGCACATTTTATTAAGCACTGCAAAACACTTAGCAGCACGAGGGTTTTCATGTGTAATCAGATGCAGCAATTGGCTTGATTGCAATTGCTTCTGGGTCTGTTGCACAGAAGCACCTGATTAGATTTTAGCAGTGCTGCCAATTCCGGAGGAGCTTTCGCCTTGCGACACGAGCGGGCCTGGGGGAAATCATCCACCTCGTCCTTAGTGCCACCACCTGGAGAAGGGAGAGAAACTGTTGGGTGGGAAAACCAGATGAATTTCCAGCTCCTCTGCCTGCCCAGTTTAACACTGGAATTGCTTCCTTGTTCTTCCTTCAGTTTCCCCGTGGTTTTGGAGAACGTTATTGCCCCCTCCTTGATTGCAGAGCACTATGGGTTGTTGTGTGATGTTTTTGCTCTGCTGTCACACCCACAACTTGGAGAGGTGGATGAGAACTGCCAGACTGGGTGGGACCCTTTTCCTGACTCCGTCCCTTTGTGAGGATGGGGAGCAGGCAGCAGTGCTCACCTGAATGGAGAAGCAAGCAGAGGTGGCAGCATGGTGGCATCAGGGAGCAGTCAAGGCTGGAGATAGCTGGGTAGCCCCATGGCCAGGGCTGTGCTATCTGTTCCATCTACAGTCATAAAATACAGAGGATGTTGCACATCTCCTCTGAATGCTCAAAGTGAGTCTTTTAATGTCTGTAAAACTAGAGCTCTTCAGCTCAGACGAGAGGTGAGCCCTTGAGAGGGTGTTGTGTTGTCCCCAGACACGGTGGATTGGGTGGTACTGCACTGTGCAAGTGCCTAGCAGTGGAGCTGTGGCAGGAGTGTTCCCCCCTCCCGGGCACTCTGGGGACTTCTGAGACACAGGGCCAGTGGTGGATGCAGTCATGTCATCTGGAGATTGGGAGAAGTTTTTGAAAAGGTATTTTTGGGCTGTGATAAAAATCAAATTTTTTTGTTGAATGCTTTTGCTCTGGAAAACCCCAGCTCTGAACTATCAGATTGATGAATAGTGACACCTATGATCTAAACAAATGTTGATGTTCTTGGCATTTTTGAAATGTCAGTGCAAAGCTAAAATCCTCTTACTTGACTCTTTTTGACTAAGAAAAAAAGAGATCATCAAGTTGAAACAAAGTTTTCCTGTGAAAAATATCACCTGTAATTAAAAGAAAAAAGCAGACTCTTTTCTTTCATGAAGGACGTATTTTATGTAAATAATTCAACCCGCTCTAGGGTGGTCAATTCAGTATTCTTCACATCATACACCTCCCTACATGTTATTTGAGGGAGCAGAACTTCAACATCAGACTTTTTATTGCACTGGTGGAGATATTTTAAAAACCCCAGATTTATACAGGTGAAATGCTCTTAAAATCACCCACCTTCTGGCTGTTTCCAGTTGGATGTTCAGAAATGCCCTGTGGCTCTGGAAGCTCTTGATGATTTCCAGCCACTGAATCCCACTCTGGGAACTCATACCTGCCCCTGCCAGTGAAAGTGATGAAAATTTTGCCTGAAGAAAGTTTGCAGCATTGGACTTGCTCCAATTTGTTTTCCATCATGTATAACAAAGTGCTTATTTACTTTTTTTCACTTTGCCCAGCCTGGACAATTAAACCCCTGAGTCATTTTGCTTTTATTTCAAATCAGTTTCATTCCCTGGTTCACTGACTTGCCCAGAGTTTTATAACACTTAGATACCAGAAGGGAAAAATGTCATTAAAACCCCTGAAGATGTTGAAATTCATATTCTTGAATTTACAGTGCTTCAGGGTTGTCCATTATTTTGATGAATTCCTTGAGTTCTCTGTATGAGTGTGTGTGTTCTTATTAGTATTTTTAGCAGCAATGGGATATATTAACAGTCATTCACCTCTGGAGAATAGAGCTGTGTGAAGTAGCAGATGCAGCTGAGCAACGTGGACAGCCCTGAACCTGGAACAGCAGATGAGCCCTGGCTGAGATATGATGGCAGAAATGTTTGTGGGGAAAAAGCTGCCCACATTTAGCACTGAGAGTCTGCCTAAGGCAGGTGAGATATACATCTCATTCACACCAACAGAAATAAGTGAGAATTAAAAGTTTTTCGGGCTGAGAGCACTTTTCTTATACTGCATTTAGCACCTGGTGATCACAAGCATGGCAAAGATTTGTACTTTCACCACCAACCTGGCTGCATCTAAAGATTCTGCCTCTTTCTTTCCATGGCTGGGACTACTTTCAGCACAAAGTTCTGTTACATTCAACCAGCTAGATTTTAAAACTTTCAACCTGAGAAGAGTTTGCCAGTGTGCCATACATGCACATAGATGGATGTAAGAACACAAGGATGGATTAGAATCTCACAGATTTATAAAGCAAAAGCATTTCCAAACTGCTGCCATTTGTTGACTTCTAAGCATTTCCCATGGAGACTGAAGAGGTGCTTTGAAATTCTGCATATACTGTACAGCATACATGATGACCTTTTACTTTGTCTCCTTTCACAGGTGTTTAGGAAGTAGCTAAACTGTGAACTACTCCCTCCACAGTGTGAGACAGTTCATTAACTGCAAGGGAAAGACAAGGATGGTACGGAGAGATGAGGGGCAGGTCTGCATTTTACTGACTGGATGGCAATTAGCAGCTTCAGCTGTCTGTAGGAAGAGAACTTGCCAAGTTGGGATGTTTTCAGGCCTTGGCATTAGGAGGAAAAAAGCAAGAGAGAGAGAAAAAGAAAAAAAAAAGGAAGAAAAGGGAGAAGTCCAGGTCACAAGTATAATAGAAGAGAACATAAAGCCAACATTTTCCATCTCGTTGTTATACAAGACTTGTCTGTGCTGCTCAAAACAGAAGTGACCCATATTATTTCTTTATTTTTTAAACAAAGGGAGTCACCAGTTAAAATATCTAGAGTTTATTTCAGTACTTTGCACTCTGGGAGCCTCATTGATTGGAAGGGAAGTCTGCTCTGCTGTGAAGCAATACACTCCTTTCATGTACATCCTGCTTGACCAGCTTTTGTTAGGAAATGTGTCAAATCACAGATATCAGATGTATAGCAGAGACTCAATAGATCATCTAATCCTATCCCTCCACCCCAGAGGCTGTTCCAGGATGACATTTTTCTATATGGTTCATAAAACCCTTCTGCAAGAGTCATCACACTTGCCTGAGCTACCTTGTTCCTAATTCTCCTGATATCTAATTTAAATCTCCATTGCTGCAGTTTACACCCACTGTTTTTGCTCTAAGGGGTTTAAGAGGATGCTATAGCACAGAGCTGTACAGCTGCTGGGTGAACAGTCTCCTTTTCAGAGCAGAGCTAGTTCTAAAGTCAAAGCAAGAGGCTTTCTCTCTCTGGGTAACAACTGTTAACTTATTTGAATACCATCACCAAATCTCCCCTCTAAGCATTTGGGCACCCACTGTTTGAATATTCTTTGTAGATCACATTTGTTAGTTTGTGTTTATCTGTCTTTTCTGTGTTATTGGTCACAGCTGTGTATCCGAGGGATGTTATCTTAGATATGTGTGTGCACCTGCAGACAGGTAATTTTGATGAGTAGATGAAGAAAACCAGAAGTCTTTCCTTGGCAAAATCATTCACTAAAGTGAACTTAATTCTGCATGCTGAGTAGCAGACTGAGTTGTGCAATGTAAAATGCAATGAAACATTAAGGGCAACAGAGTCTGTGCTTGGCTTTAACCATTTCAGTATACCCTGGTGAAGGTAAGAGTCTCTCTAATCTCTTTTCAGAGCATGTTGGCCTACTTGTCTGCTTAGCATTGCTGTGACTTTGACCACCAGTGTGATTTTAACCTGCTATCTCACCCAGCTCTTCTTCTTGCTGATAATGTGACTTTGAGGAAATAGGCTGAGCAGGAAGGAGCTGGAACGTTTTGCAGGATTACTGACAGGTTGCACACTGGACCCTGGCTGTGAGCAACAGGGATCACTTTTACACATTAACTAACATGGTTGTTCAAATATCTTGATGGACAGGAGAATTTGCCCATAGTAATCTGGCTGAACATAGCTCTGAAAACTCTAGACAAAGAAGTAAGGAAGTCAAACTGCAGTGCTAGTTTATTTATCCAGGAGTCACCTTATCTCTAAGAGCTTCCTTGCCCCAGCATGCAGCTACTTCTAAAAGATAACATCATTATAACATTTGCATGTTTGTAGTGTGGAGGAAATCCAGATATAGTTCAGGCTCCATTGTGTCAAGTGCTGGAGAAACACAGAGAAGGGAATTCAGTGATTACAGACAAAACATACAAAAAGGGTAATAGAATGATCCATGTGAACTTAATACAACGAAGATATAAATCTTGCAAAGCAGTGAAAGCTACTTAATGTTTACATAGTTCTGGGGAGTTTCTATGGCACAGGATTGTTGTAAGAAGGACTCAAGGAAGGAAGATAAAACAGCTGCCATAAATTTAGCAAATTGTAGTAGCTGCTGTATAAGGATTGTATTTGTCATAGTTAAAACTTAGATTTTAAACAGGCCTGAGCTTGTTTACTGTACACATTGTACAGTTACAACGCCAATAGTATGTGGGCTGGTATTGTTGTGTCTTATTGAACAGGTATTTTTACTTTTATTTTACTTATTATGTTATTAGAAAGTGAACACGATAATGATATTCTACCTGTAGCTAGTTCTGAGTCCCCTAGAGCATATAGAACATTGCTGAAATGGCAACTAAGAAAATAAAGTTGATTAGCAGTTGGCTTTAATCACTGCAGGGGGGTTCACATGCTGCCATTAGAATATGCTTAGACCCCTGCAAACCAAAAGAAGTTGAAAAATCACTAGTGTAGGATGAATAAGCAGGGAAGAGTTGAACTTCTTGTTTTCATTTTCCCCAGCAGATGTTTGGTTGTTGAGGCACCAAAACACGAGGTGCTGGAAGAGGCATTTATGGATGACCTGCTGTCCTGTATCAGTGCCTCTGGGGGTGCCACCAAGCTGTGCTGGAGGCACAGCAGCTGGTGTGTCACCATGGGGTGCTCGGGGTAATGGCTGTCATTTGCTGGACTGGTGGGAGTCACGATGGTCTTCTGCTCAGTCGCCACCTGGTCCCTGCCACACGCCATGGAGATTGGCATAAATCAAACCCCTTCTGCAGTGGGGGCCTTGAGAAAACAAATGGATGTTTTCAAGTACAAGAAACAAGTGTCAGGATGTAGCCCTGACAGGCTGGCAGTGAGCTGGGGGTTGTTGTGCTGCTTGAGCTGAATGCTGAAGGAAGTAATGAACATAGGAGAACATCTCTGGGAGTACTGGAAGAGTAATCAAAGGCTAGAGCAAGACTAAGGATATGCCTTCCCTTATTGTTTATGTGAGCTTCAGGCTGAAATAACAGCTAGGGATGAGATGTACTCTGCCTCTGAAGATACGCAGGCCACATGCCATCCAAGAAAGTAGCTTGTAGTGAACAACCCTTTACAGGCTTCCAGGAGACAGGAGACCTTTAAGCTCAGAGACCTCCTATCATATGTCTCATTTTGAATTAGTGAACCTTGACAAGTAGGCGGATTAAATGGTATCTTTCATCCTTTTTGATGGTGGTCTAGATTTGCTTCTTATTTATTAAACATAGCCTCAAAGTTTGTCTGCATGGTTAAGGTTAGTCTTTTTGAGTTGGTGTCTGGGGTGAGAGAACAGAAAACCAACAGAATATTGGGTGTTCACACTCCTTGGCAAATTCAGGGCATATATGGGTTCTTGTTCCCAGTACTATCCAGGACCTTTGTCTTTGAATGAAAAATAAAAATGATAAAGGAGAATTCTCTATGGAGTGCATTTTCCAGGACTCTCATTTTTCTGCGTGATGTCTGCTGCCTGAAAACAAAATTCAAAGGTTTTCTCATCCCATCCCTGGCATGAGCTTAGTCAGAATAGTCAGTGACTCTGTTATGGATATTTCTACAAACACTAACAAAAGGGACAGGTACAGATGGTTCAACAGCAATCAGATCTACATTCATTTTTGTACACTCTGTAAAAAAAACAAAACAAGACCACACATAAAGAAGAAAAATGTAATTTCTATTTTGATAAATCTGGATTATTGAAGTTCCCCAGTGTAAATCACTCATGAAGCATTAATTTTTATGCCAGTCAAGGAAAATTAAGTGGCCTAATCACAGTACATGTTCACCACTTCAGGAACTGCAGCTTTTCCTGTGTTTGGTTGGAGGCTATTCCATTTGGCTGGATTCTTTTGACACTGCTTTGCCTGTGTTGCAATTAAAAGACCTTTTTTTTATTAACCAGTTTTTACATTACACTCAGTGGCCCCGTCACACAACTAAATGACCCGTTTAACAAGCATGATAAAATCCTCATTAGGGCCTATTATAGGATTTAGTGGAATCTTCCTGCTTCACTACAGCACAAGCCTAATCTAATTAACTCTGCCACTTAATTCTCTCCCTCCCTCTTCTTGCTGTTTATTGGGCTTTTTGTGGAAAACAGATCCAAGGAACACAATTAACGTAATTTATCCTGGAAAATCCCCAAACATTAGTGAGCTACAAATGTAATTGGAAAAGGCCTCACAGAGTTCATGCATACTAGGCAATTACTCCAAAACTACAGCACTGCATATTATCATGTTACTTCTTATTATACCTTCCCAAGATGAGCAAGGAGGTAATTCTAACAAGTGCATTCAAAGCCATAATTAAGGGTCATCTTTGGGATTGAACAGCTTTCATGTTTAATCGAGGAAAAATGTGTGTCTTCAGGAATGAAGTATTTTGTGCAAAATGTAAAGGAACTGAATGTTGTGTTCTTGAGCTCATTGGTATAAATGACTCTGCTCTTCAGAACTGTACACGTGGACAGTTGTTGGGACTCCTAGTTAGATACCTGTAAGATGAGGCTGCTGTCTGAATGAAAAACTTCTGACACTTCTGTGTTAAAATAGGTGTAAAGGTGACTGATACAAGGTCTGAGATGCAAGTGGGAGAGTGGTCAAGAGGTGGGTGATGGTATAGAAACATACAGGTCTTGTCTAGACTTCATTTTAGTTTAATTTCTAATGCTTGTATGTTAGTAAAAATGGGCAAGACACCAAATTAACCCGTCTTACAGGGACAAAAGGAGATAGGCACAAAGGGTTGCCCAAGTCATCCCTTACTTATAGGGAGTTGATTTTATGGGTATTTGCAAATAAATCATCTGTGGACCTTGATTTCCTCCTCCTGGAAGAAATTAGCAGAATCCCTTGGCTACACTGAGCAGTTACAAGTGTTACAAGCAAATAATTGAAGCATAGGATGAAGCAGAATTCAGTCCGCATCTCCCATCTTTCTCTGAAATGACAGAGGGGAATTTTTTAGTCTTGTATGCATTTGGTCTCTTTTGAAGTTGTCAAATCAGGGCAAGCTGCCTTTTGGGCAATGTGCTTTCATGCCACTCTGAGTACTAGATGGAATTATCTCATTTGCATTATGCAGGGAGTTGGACAAGATGACATGACATTCCCTTGGAATTTTCAGTACTGCATGATATTAATCTTTCTTATTAGCTTGGGCCTTGGTTTTTGGAAGCTTGACTCCCAGGGGAGTTCAAAACTGATTTTCTTGAATGTAGAAAGCTTGAAAAATTAGACATAGTTGCTGCTGTTCCTTCTAGAAACCCCAATTTTGGTCTATCTTCTCTGGCACTGCTTCCTCTAAGTGCAAGATTTTGTGAGGATGCAACCTGAGGATAATCAGACACTGAAACTCTGGTGGAAAGGATCGGAAGCCAAGGCTGAGCTATACAGCAGCCTCCTTACCCAGGAGTAAGCATTTATTGTGTCTGAGCCAAATTCTTTAATGAATCAATGTATTTTGAATAATAATAATTATCCATGTGGTGAAGAAAACCCTTAATTAGTTTGCAATGATCTGAGAGGCATGGTGTGCCCACACACAGCTGCTCTGGCATGTGTGGATCAAATCAACAAGAATGTCTCAAGCATTTTTAAAATTTTTTGGAGGAGCTGGTGTCTAAAAAACCTGAATTAGCAGCAGGCAAAATGCACTACATATTGCCTAGATTTGTGGAATCTCTGCTGATATGGAAAAGGATTGATGCTGTCAGTTCTCACAAACCATCTTAGGACAGTGAGTGAGATTTGAAAGTCTGGTACAGAAGAGGTTGATACACTGGGGGCAAGATCACAGGCACCCCTCACTGCCTGGAGTTAAACTCTGTCCTCCCCACTGATCCTCCTCCTGAGCATGGAGGCTGAGTTTGCACTGTTTTGTAAGCATGCACCAGAGTCAAAGGAGGCATTTTGGGGCCAAAGAAAGACACAGCTTATGTGCCCAGCAGTAGGTAGGACTAGGTGACCTCCAGAGGTCCCATCCCACCAACATTTCTGTGATCCTCTATATTTTTTTTGCTAAGTAGGGTCCATAACAATAAAATTGACGTGTCAATTTATTATCCTTGGAATGGGTTTAAAGAAGTTGAAAGATAAAATGCTTTGATATTTAAAACAATTAATGCACTCCATAAAAGCAGGTTTTTGGGGTTTTTTTTGACTTCCAGCTTTGTTTTGTCTTTCAGGTTAAGTAAAATACTGCTGTGAATTCGCATTACAATGAGGTCACTGAAAATACAGTTGTGGTAAGCCAATAGAATATGATAGCCTGAGTGCTTTTGTGAATTCATAATTGCTGTATTTACCTAATTAATAATTATGTTAATTCAGCTTTTAAAAGATAAAAATAATAGCCACCTTGAGTGGTTTCTTAGGGCGATGTTGTAGGAGCTGCTGTTTATCTTATTTCTACTGTACTGGGGCTGGAAAAAAGAGAAAGCTTCCTGTCATTAGTGCTAAGGTTGATTTCAGCAATAAAGGAAACTGACTCATATTTTGTTTGTTTGTTTTTTCCCTGTGCAAACACAATTCCCTGTGATAACTTAATGTGAGACTACTAAATAAACAGCTTCATAAAGAAAAGGAACTGGAAACTTCCTTCAACAGTGAAATGGATCTGCATTCACAGTCACCCTGGGATGGAGCATCATGGAGGAAAAACACACCAAAGGATGTGTAAGTACTAAACTATGGCAGCTTCATGCTCTGCAATGTGGTGCCGTTTGTTACCAATAAGCAGGTGTGCTCACAATGTGATCATAACCTGGCTCATGCCAGGCCAAAAAATGTCCCAGTAATTCTTGCTGGAGTCATCTCTGAAGTGAGAAAGGAAGATGTCCTGGTTTATTATGGGTATGGCTGTAGAGAAGAGTCCCAAACAACACCATATCCACAGCTGGGCTCAGCAGGAGTGGGCTTTGCTGTCTCTCTGAAGTGCATTGCCTGCTTGGTAATTACAACTTCGATTTTGCGTTGGAGGGATGTATGTCCAAGGCAGTGTGGTTCCAGTGCTCGGGCAGGGATCTTCCTGGCAATGAATGAAACTGCTGTACTAAAACAGCAAGGAAAATATGGAAGCTGCAGGTAAAGTAGGCCACCATTCTGAGAAAAATTTTCTGGCCAGCCCAAGCAAACCCCCACACTGCAAGTATTGTGGTAGGCACCAGGTGTGTGTGAGCAGCCTGAGCAATGTGCTCTGGTGGAAGGTGTCCCCGCTTGTGGCATGGGGTTTGGAACTAAATCATCTTTAAGTTCCCTTCTGACCCAAACCATTCTGTGAGTCTATTAATACCAGCAATTGGTGCATGGCTCTAGGAAAGGGGGTGGTCTCTGGGCTTTCTGGGATTTAATCTGAAATCAGCTTTAGACTGTTCCAGAGCAATTGGTACAGGAAGCCACTGGAACAACTACAGAAAAATGAATGAGGCAGCAAGCTCACTGACAGCTGGTATCAGTGACCACCTCCCTTTAAGTAAGCACAGCCACAAAGCTCTGGAGAGAGCTGATGCTTCCTTCTTGAAGAATTTCATGTCTCACTCCAAACTTTCCTCTTTGTGCTGGGAATATGGAAACATTCAGGTTTCAAATACAAGCTGAGAATAAGGAATTACTGGAAACCAGTTTGGCATTTGCTGGTAGACACAGCAGTGCAATGCGATCAAACTCTGCTGGGAGCATCACATCAGACAGCCCTGCTGGAGTGGAAGCTTTGGCTCCAACTGGGCTGGCCTGTGGTTTGTGGATCTAGATGAGTCAGCTTGGAGAGGTTTGCCATTAACACAGGCATAGGGAAATGGTGTCCACACTGGGAGTAATATTGCCTTCAGCTTGGAAGATGGAGCAGATGGAAACACTTGGAGCTAATGTCGTCAGAGTATGTGTGCTCTAAAGGGGTGATTTCTAGATTGTTTTATGCCTTTTAGTCTTCTGTTTCTTAATTCAGAAGGTCAAAAACCTCCTACCTGTAACTATCTGTTGTGATATTTTGTGTTTGGTAGATCAGACTGCTCCACTGTAGTGACTCTTGTTTCACCAACAGCTTGACTGGAAAAGCTGTCCAGTCTTGATTCCAGGTCTCCCATTGATAGAAAATCATCACAAGTGCAGGCAGTCATAGCTCTTAATCACCAGAACTGTTATGTGTTTCATTCTTGTTATCTCTCTCTTTGTGGGATTGTTTTTGTATCAACCTATTGACTTGAAGAGTGTGTAAGCCAAGTATTGTTTCCTGGATAATTACTGAAGGGAAGACAGTAGCTTTTGCCTTGGCCATCTCAGCTCTGAAGGCTGACAACTTGTCTCTCAGGTGGGAGGACTGAAGGAGGGAAATTTAACTGTATGAATGAAATTAAGGGAGATATGGGAAACAAATCTACTGAGAGTCATATCTGCCCCTAAAAGGCAGGAACCAATGGTCAGATCTTGATTTTCATAAAAGCACGGACAGCTGTCTCATGAATATGGGTCATGATTTGTCATTGTAACTGGAGGGTAAATAAGTGAGCTCTTGTTCATACACACCAATTTCTGTTATGCTGACTCAGCCTAGTGTGTGGTTTTCTGTGGGGGTTCCTGACACTCAGCAGACTTTAAAGACCATGCTGTTTTGGAGGACACTGTGGGTATGTTTGAGGGAAGGCAGCTGTCTGTGGAGGCATTCAAGGTAAACCATTTCCCTGTAAAGAAAATGAGGACTGGTCTCCTCTGGTCTCATTTGCTGAGGAGCACAGAGCTTTCTTGGCCCTGCAGACTCAATGTGACAAGAAATTCCTCCACTGTGGAATCTCTTTCTTCTTTTTCTATTTCATTTTATGGAAAGAAAGCTGAAATAATAAGGAATTCCATTTTAACTCATCACTCCAACCTTGGTCTGACTAATATTTTTGATTTAAGCCCTCAGAGTGTTTCAGGTTTCGTGATAGCTTTTTGGTTTGCTGTTTGCCAACATTATAGTGGGGAATGACTCATATTCTCCATACTGTGAAGGACGGAATATGCAAGGTTTTGTTCCCACTGGCAGACTGTGGAACACACAGTAATTTGAAGTTCTGTCTCCCAAAGCAAGAGTAGACTCAGGCACTAGAAAAAATGGCCAGTCAATTTTTCCGCTTAAAAATTAGCTTTAAAAAAATAAATGTACCAGTTTGCTGGGGGAAAATAGTTTTTGATAAAAATGTGAGTACCATGAAGACTGATTTTTTCGAAGTTAGCAATATGTCTGTGATACCTTCAGGCAGCTGTAGTTCAAAACTTGTTTTCTCCTAAGAGGAATGAGTTCAACTACACTTCCCATGCCAAACGGTGGAACAGCAAGAGCTCTTGAAAACTTGCAATGAAAGGCTCAACTTGCTTTTTAATGAGTTTAGTGTCTATAACTCAGTTTCCCTAGTTGTTGAAGTAGGTCCAAGAGCAAGAACTTGGTCCAGGCATTTGCTTCATCTCAGCATGGGAAACAAGAGACACCAGAGCTGGAAGGTTGCTCCATGCATGGCTTGTCCCTTGCTGGGCTTTTTACTGGCTGGGACAGGGCATGAGTGTGCTGAGGCTGTGGCTCTCTGCTGGGGAGGCTGCTCTGGGTGATCCCTCTGGTTGAGAAAGTGCCACCCAAGAGACCTCTTCTTTGAGACAGGCTAGAATTGTGTCTACTCCATCTTTTCCATACCTCAGAATGTGACTTTCCTGCCCCTCATTTTGCTGCCCTACTTGACTGCTGATTTGCTGGAGCTCAGGGTCAGTCTTTCCCAGGATTCAGCCTGGGCTGCAAAAGCCAGCCAGTTGACACGGACACTCACACACATCAGGAAAATGTCACTCACCTCTCCCTCTACAGCCCTGCAATATAGATGTATCCTCAGTGAACTTGCAAATCAAATTCAATTTCTTTCTCCTGCTCAAGTAATAAGGAGATTTTGTTGTTAACTGACAGGTGACACTTTGAATTTCAGTGGTGAAGCTTAAAATGGTTTGTATGTAGGTCAAGCATGGATTACTCCATTTACAAACATGATTTGGAAGAATCTCTTCTCAGAAAGATTTCTGCATTTTGAGGTATATGTAGACATTGCCATAGGCTAAAATGAATCAAAATGTTGACAGAAACAGTGTGAATGAGGTATCTAGCCCCTGTTTCATAACTGCAAACAATTTTTAGATTAAAAAAAAGGAACAGGACTAAAAGTCTCCCTGTTGCTTGTGTTCTTCTTCAATCCCTGTAAAACTTCTGCAGTAGAGTGGGTGTCTGTGAATTTTAACTCCCTCAGAAAAAAATGAGCAGCAGCTTTTTAATCTATCCATGCATGAGAGACATAGGGAAGACAGAGGCTATTTTGGTGGAGTAGTATCTTTTTACTGAGTGCTGTTTCAAGGACAGCTCCTGGAATGAGAAGATGATGGGAGAAGTGGAAATTGTGATTTCACTTCACATAAAGTAAGAATTTGTTCATAAAAAAAGAATTTTCAGAATTATCCAACAGATTTGGGAGTTTGAGTCTCACCAATCTCCTGTTGGGTATAGATGCTGGATTTGCACAGGCATTTTTGAGGGTCTGAGCACCGATGGTGAATAACAACAAGAAAGGATGTGAGGGGCTTTTTATGCATGAAAGCTTGCCTTTTTTTTTTTTTTTTTTAGCTTTATGAGTTGATCTAGTAATTCATTACATTGAGTTAGTCTTCCTGAAAACTGTATTTGCTGAGGTACAGCATCACATTACTAAAACTTGCAACTATTTGCGGTATACACTGTGTTCTAATTTCTTGTTCTTGGACATTGTACCACTCTTTAACTGGAAGCACAGATGAGTACTGGGATGGATAACATTAAAAGATTGTAAATTTCTGGACTTGAAAATATTTAAGGATGAATGGAACAAACCTCTCATAAGAGATGAACTGTGTCTATTCTGTCCGCTTAGTTAAGGGATGGAGCAAGCACTTTCAGGCTCCTTTCAGCTATGAATTTTTAGGATCCTACCTGAATTTCTAGGATCCTAGCTGAATGCCCTTCAGTTATGTGTTAAGTCCTGTAATATCTGCCTTGTGAGTTCTATTTGTTCCGTTGCTTGTTATGGGAAAGAGTAGCATGAGAAGAGGCATGCCTCTTATGAGCTTCACCTTGCTTTTTATTGCTTCAATCACCCCACGTCCCTTTCGGGGAAAGCAGATTGAAAACACATACCTGGTACTCTCCAACAAACTTTGAAATTGTTCTTGGTCTTGTGGGAGTCTGAGATAATTCTTGTTTCTTGCAGATACGAGATTTACAGCAGAGACATGACTGTGGCAGTGGAAATCCTGAGACCTTCCCTGCTGAGCATCTGTTCTTTCCACTGTTCAAGGCTTTTCGTGCTTAGTGTCTTCAGGAGCAACTGAAAGAAAGGCAATAAAACTTCGTGGGATGTGTGAAATGTGGGATTTGTAAAGCTAAGTCTGTGTGGGCGAAACATAATTTTAAAACATTAGGTTTGATTTTCTGAGGGCACGAGATATCAGGGTCCCAGGCATCATCAAATATGTCCAGATGGAGATATTGAGATCCAGCTGTCATTGCACTCTCGTGTGCAACTTTTCATAAGCCATTTTGGGTCCAACTTCAAAGTATGGAGATGAAAATTAAAAAGCAAATATTGAAAGAAAAAGATTAACTCTATGTGTATGAAGGTATTTACCCTTATGTTTGTTTATTGCTCTTAGCAAAAATGCTTTTCAGTTGTTAAATTCACAGCTCATAGTGTCAGAGAATTATTAGATTTGAGTGGATCAGTGTTGTCATCCACTTAGACTTCCCACACTCCAGAAGCAAAGCATTTGGCCACTCTGCCCATTTTGAATTCCAGACGTGAAATGTGCAACACAACTGATTTGAAAAACTCTTCCACCCATTGCAGAGCAGTAATTTCACTACCAATTTATCAACTGACAATAGACAAAAATGCTCATTTTCAGTTTGAGGAGCTTTGTCTCGTAACAAATTAGTCTGAAGATTTGAGTTTTACTTACTAAGGCAGTGAAGGGAAGTTAACCTCAGAGAGGCAGTGAACCTTTGCAAAACCAAATTGTGTGAACAAATTGTAAGAGGCCTCTGATGAAACTTCATTAAATAAGAAAGGTTTTTTATGTCTTTGAGTAGGAAAAGAAACTTGAAACTCATGAGTTTTGATTCAGCCAAAATATATTAGGCTGCAATCCAATGTCTTCTTCCAGTATTTGATGTCATTGAGAGGAAAGGGTATAAATAAAAAGGAATCAGGACAATTAAAATGAAGAAAAAGCTCCCTCTGTTCAAAGAGGCAGTGGCAAAAGCAGATGATTAGGTTATTTTGGAGGGTGGTTTTGGATTGTCAAAGTGAGATTAGCTCTTGTGAAAGTCTTGCTCTGATTTCTAGTTTTTGGCTGTTTTTCTCATTTTTTCTAATCTTTCTTTGCAGTTGATATGGAAATGTTTTTTTTTTTTTGAAGCATGTACTATTCCATATCATCCATGGAAACAACTTGATGCATTTTTCAACAGAAATCGCTTCCATAGGTTCCATTTTGCAGAAGGAAAAAAGTGTGAAAATTGGCTTCAGAAAGAAGTGAAGCCAAATTTTGTGGACCTTATGAAAATACAAAAATCCTCCAGAAGTTCCGTTGCGCTTAGTTAGAGGCATTTATTCTCACTGGATCCCAGAAGGGTGTTGGTCCTGTGAAGGAAGCTGGAGAGAATCTTGCCCCTAAAACAGGCACTGCCTTGGTGAGACAGGTGTGATGAAACCTGATGGTGATAGCCCAGAACCGGATTGCAGGGGACATCTGAGTTACATACAATGTGTCGTGTCCAATCCCATCTTCTTTCACATATTATACATTGAGTCAATCTTATGAAGCTTAGAAATAGTCTTACAACAAAGCTTAGGAAATCAGAGGTTTTTTCAGTGGAGTAAGTAATAGACACATGGATTTTTAAGGTCATTAGAGCATACTTTCCAGCATCCTGTTCAACTCAGGCTGCAGAATTTTTCCTGTTTTCTTCTCAAACATGCTGAAATAGATCAAAGCTCTTTTCTTTCTTGTCACAAGCCTACAGCACTAAAACAAGCTAGAGAATTTATCATTTAAATGTTATCTCAAATAGAACATTTTTTTTTCTGTGAGATGTGGGAAACTATTGAACTGTTGAAAAGACAGGAAAAAACCCAGACATGTCAGAGAATAAAAAACTTATGAATGGATTTGGAAGGAAGGAAAGGGTAGGAAGACCTTCCCACCAACAGAAATGTAGAAATGCCTGCACGTAATTATGAATAAAAAGAAATTTATGTATTTGAATAAAAAGAAATTTATGTATTTGGAATAAGCTGCACATGGCAGTGTCCAGATATGCAGATGAAGGAGATATGTGGAAATCAAAGAATATTATGAGATGAACCAGAACACATTTTCAGAAGAAGTAATAGCAGAGATGGACTAGACAGAAAGAACAGCAAAAACTCAGAGGAGTGGAGTTGCCTGGAAACTATATTAGAAAAAAAAGATTCCAGTGAATCAAGTTTCTGTAAGCCTGACTAAAGGCTATGAAGAGATGGTGGAATCATGACTTCCTTTGATTTTTCAGTGCCATAAACATGGCTTAAAGTATTCCCTTTACATCTGTTTGGAATTTGCTTGTCTTTGAGTTAATTTTACTTTTTCAACTGATGCAAAAATCACACCAATTCCACTCCATTCCAAGCCTGAGCCAACCAAAATGAGTCACGAGTCAGTGCCAGACAAACCATGAACAAATCATTGCTCATGCATTTCCTGTCACAGCCTGTCTACCTCAAGACCCAGAGAAAGAGAGGGACAGAAGCATCCTGAAGGGAGAATTCACATCAGAGGCAACCAGTGACATTGAGCTTTTATGCAATGTTGTGTCAGAGTCAGAACAGTAGAAAGAAATGTGAGTTACACAGGGCTTCAAATACAATTTTGGGAAAAAAATCCCAATGCAGAAAGAATTGTTGCCTTTCAGATAGCATAGACTGTTTCAGGAGAGCAAAATTTCATAGGGTGCATCATAATAATTGGTTGATATGACAGGAAGCAGAGCAGATGCTGCTGAGAGTAAAAGCAAACCAAACCACAAAAGTGAAACTGGCAGGAGAAGTTGTGGAAGCTGCAAAGAGGTCTCCAAGCCCTCAAGACAGAGCAGTGGAGTGGCACAGCATGGGGAATGCTGGGGGTGAGAGAGTGTTGCCACAGGTAATCTGTGCTGTAGGATAGGGAAAGAGAGGGCAAGCTTGCTGTATTACTAAATCCAAGGAAAGAAATTTAGAGGATGATTCACAGAGCTGATATACAGATATGAGATGTACTTTTGGGCTGCATACAAAAGGGGAAAGCACTATGATTCACACAGTTTAGGAGAGTTGCCTTCAGCTGCCTTGACACGAGAAGTTTCAGAACGGGGCCGAGAACTCTGGAAACTAGTTGGAAAGTCTTCAGTTTTGAAGGTCTGAGATTATGCCAGTACTTCTGACCTTGCTTTTACCAAGCATCTCCTGCTGAGCAAATTCTAGCCTGGATCTTTAAAGTGTAAGAGTCATATAATTCCTGCTGCTCCTAATGGAGATATTCTGCTGCCTGTTCTGAGGGCAGCTTGCTATCTCTGTCCTGTGAGATTTAGATTTTATTTGGATAAATTGTTTGGTGCTAGGTTCAGCAATGGCCCAGAAGGTATAGACAGAGCCTACAGCAATTGCATTTGGGTACCTTCCCTCACTAATATGTGTACTTTTGTTACATGTCCAAAGTTAGGTGAAACTGAGTCTGGCCCTTTATAAACTACCTGGACAACAATAATTCTTTCTTTGGAAAAATTTTTCCTTTTAACATACATGACTTTTTCCTGGCAGTTTCCTGTCTGTGAATTTTCTCTTAACACTTCTGAGTGTTTGCCAAGGAGTGACTTGCCTTGAGACATTTTTACCTGCTTGTTTGTTCTTTCTGGACAGCTCCTATTAAATTAAACCATATATCCATTCATACAGACAACATCCCAGTAACCAGGTCAATACACACTAGTCATAAATTATTACAGAATGGGTCCAAATCCATCACTCAGGCATCCATTGATTATCTATACAGCTACTCTCTGTAAGTGAACACTTTGTATGCAAGGTCACTGTAGAAATCCAGCTATTTTTAAAAGGCCGTTAATAGCAACACGGAAGCAGGCTTTGATTGAACTGGAAGTGTAATTTTCAATTAAGAGCCTTCACTCAGGCTTCCTTCCATTAGGGTCTAATTAGATTTCAGGAAGACACAAAGTTTCAGACGCTTCAGCCGTACAGGCTCTCCATTAGCTGACACCATATGCTTTGTGGTTTCCTTTGTGAAGTCCCGATTAATTTTCCTACGTTAATTTTAACTCTAGCTGAGATGCTTCACCAGGGACCTGATTAATGGACTAGCTGTAACCAGCCCATCCCTGCTTCTTTCTGCCATCAGTTATACAGTAATGAGGTTAGTGAACACCAGACTGATAAGTTTTTTTCTCTACTACTCTTGGAAATGCATATATTTCATTTGGACTGTGTAAGGGAAGGAACAGTCCCACCAGTTTGTCACCTGGGTTAGCTTGCTAGGTTACAGACCCTCTCCCCACCTACTCCTTCCTGCATCACTTTGTCTCTCTGTGATACCTATAGTATCCACACAAACCACAGATCTGTAAGTACACCTAAATGTTCATGCTTCCTGTTCCACCCTTTTCCAGATGCTTTGCTTGATTCAGAGATTGACAGTTTGATAAAGCACCTCTAGTGTGAAGCTACAAACTTCACCTCTTCTGATATTCTTTCAGCTGAAACAAAATCTTCTGGGACTGTGGTTGCTGATACAAATACAGCAGGATCTTGTCAGTATTCCCAAAAAATGTTGATTTGTATAAAGATTTATCATAGTAAAAAAAGGACACCTGTGGTCAAAGAAGCAGTAGCTGGAGATCAATCTCATGTTGGTGATGAGAGTTGCAAGAGACTTGAGCTCATCAGGAAGGTTTTTGCAACACAGACAGTGTAAATCAATTTTGAACGAGGACCAATATTTGTTGGGCACACACCAGATATCACAAATTAATTAGATCTTTGGATGATGATCTTTTTATACATCTGTCAGACCGGATTTGCACCACTGTTAAAGCAGCTCTATTCAAAAGGCATTCAGGTATGCCAAGATATGGAAAAAAGGTGTGACATGGGCAGATGGGTGAATGGGACACCCATCAAACCAGTAACCTTTGACAGATTTTGCAAGCAGTAGAACATATGTAACATATTTCTTCAGCTCTACTTGCTGTTTGTATTTCAGCCCAAATTGCACTAGCTCCTCAGCATAAACCTGAATGATCTGCAGTCAATAAAAGATCAAGTTAGGTAACTTTTGACTTAGAAATAATCAAATCCAGCACTGAACTATAATCTAGTACAGTGATTTTCAGTCTGTGAGGACCTTGCCTGTGATCCACAGGGAGAAGAGCTGCCATCAGAGCTCTGTCTGGGAGGTGCTATTGTGCTTCCATAGCTTGTGCTGTTGTGAAGGACCATAAGATCACCCAGGCTGTGCTTCAAGTCCATCTTTATGACATTCAGATCCTGAACTGCTGTCTCAGACACACTTGGGAGATAAACACAGACCTTCTGTATTTAGGGGATTCCTCCCATCCTCCTTCTTATTTCTCTCTGTGGTTTTGGCTGCCAGGTTTGCTTTAAAACAAGACACTGCAGTAATATCTTATTGACTAGGTTTTATAGGAAAAGAAAGAGTTGTAATAACTTTTTATTGACATTGTTCTTCCAGAGAGACATAGAAATAAATCACCAGCCTGCAGGAGTCAGAATTCTCTCATTCTTTTTGGGACCGCAATCCATGGGTTTCACAGCAGGAGTTATGCAACATAGAATCATAAAATATTCTGAATTGAAGGGGCATCTGGCTATTTGCTGTCAAAAAACTCCCTCACCAAATGTGGTTGAAAGGAGCCCAAAGGATGGAATTGTGCTGGGCTTGTCACTGACAATAGGATAGACCAATAGTGATTGAGAGCTGAGGCTCTCTCAGTGACAACCAAGAAGCTAAGAAAGGGTTAAGCAATGAGCTATCCCACACAGAGAACCTAAACACAATGTGAAACTTCATGATTTTTTTTTTTCCATTTGCTTTTAGCTCTTTGCAATGTGAATCCTGTAAGGAATAAAGGAGCTGAGGGAGGGAAGAGTGGATTATATATTTTGGGTATAAATCAGATAAAGAGAATGATTAGTAAGTGTAGGTTTTTGCTACAGTATTTTATGAACTCTGTCAATAAGCTTCCTCCTTCCTCCCTTTCCCAGACTCAAAGCAAGGGCCTAAAATTAGATAGCTGATTAAGGAGAGCTGCAGGGTGAACTAAATACATCAATCTTGCTTGTAATGAGGAACATGGCTATATTTGTGCAATGATGGACCTCGGGGCCAGGGGTGGCTGGGTACTGAATGTTTTCTGTATTGATCTTCCTGTGCAGCCGTTACTTCCCAGCATTTCTGAATGGCTGGATCTGATCACAGGAGCTCTTTGGGAAAGGAGGCTGCTGGGGACTGAAGTGGGCAAGTTGCTTTTTATTTTTTTCCAGGATGAAAAAGACTGAGCAGCTTTCTAGACTCTAACTTGTTTGCCAGCAAAATGGGCTGTCTCATGCCCATTTCCTCTTTCACCTCTCACTAAGAAATGTGTAGCAAAACCACACTGAAAGGTTCACCTTGCCCTAGAAAGCCTTTTCTTACAGTTTTTTACCCTTAAAGACAGATCTTATGGTCCTTTTTAAAGACTAATGGCCCATTTCATATGCCAGATGAAGTGCTTTTATTAGACAAAGAGTAAAGATGTATCCTGCATCGCAGGAGCAGAAATCCACCTTGGAGAAAAAGTCTGAACCTCCTATAAGAAAGAGGAAATAAAGTTCTACTAAACAATTTGATTTATAAATTAAATTAAACTAAATAGTATTACTGCATATGACAAACAAACTAAACCTATTCTTGTGTCTAGGCTAGCTCCAGAATTGCCCTTTCTCTTGTAAGCAGGGTCCCCCCTACTAAACCACTCCTTATGCTCTGATACAGTTCAGTCACATCTAGCAAAACATTTTAGGAAAGGCTTATGGGCTCTCCTGGGATTTAGGATCACCTTAAAGGATGCTAGGAAGGTCAAGTAAGTGCCAAAATATGGAAATGCAATCCTTTTAAGTATCCACTTTGGCTTCTGCCTTAACATCACAGACTTTCTTTGCTTAGATTTTGTAGTTCCTGAGAGAACTTCCATGGTTCAAGCTGAGCAATCCCTTCTGATTTAACCCAGAAGACCAACCTTCATCTGCCCACATTTCTGGGCAGAGCAGGAAGTTGTTCCAAAACAGTCCCATGATCACCCAAATAATGCTTAAGGAGAGACCTGTAGGCTTGTGCCACCTATGGGCTCTGTTCCCAGAATTAGACCCAAAGTATTTATCTTGTCTATTTTATCTTCTGCTCTGCTGTTTGTAGGGAGCAGCAGTCCCAGGAGACAGCAACACAAAAACAGCTAGAGAAGAAGAGTTTCTCAGCCTTTTCTGGGGGCTGAGGACTCTGTGATACTGAAAAGTCATCTAAGGAGGGAAAGGTATGACCATGTAAACTTGTTGCTGCCATTTGGTTGTTCAATTTTTCACTGTGCTTGGAAGATGCAGGGACAGGTAACCCAAGAAAAAAGCTGCTCCTGGACATGAGTCTGACACAGTAGAACATCACAGCATGCCAATAGACCCCAAGTGAGAAGACAGAAGATCTAGGCTAAGAAAGATACATTCCTATCTCTTGCAGAATACTTATGGTCACTTCAAATTTAAGGCTGAAAGCCAGTGAAATCTCTGCTTTCTCCAAGAGAAAGGGCATCTACTCTCTTATGATTTCAGGCTCTAGGTGTCAGAACCACATCCCCCCTGTTTGCTTGCTTCCTGCCAGTCCTGACTCTTGTGGTTCAAATCAATGTTCCAGAGAGGAAACAGGGAGAATTTCTTTGAGATTAAAGGGCTCTGTGAAGAGAAGCAAGGGGGGAAAAAAGATGTGTGCTTCATTTTAACGGTTAGTGATTTGTGTCCTTTTCACTCTTCTGTCACCAAAGGAAGGAGAAGGGAAAAAAAGAAGAGGAAGAGAAAAGCTAATGAGGGAGAAAGTGCACAGGTCTGTCAGTTTAGACTTAAAGCTTGAGGAAGGAATTTAGTATTCTGCACAGTTGCTTCCTTCTTATTGCTGCAGTTGCTTCTCCACTTGCTAATTCATCTTAATTATAGAATATTTGGACAGCTCAGAGCAAAGTTCTCTGTTGACAGTGCTTGAACAAAAGAAAGTATTTGGGCTCATGAATAGCTGCTGTGCTGAGGAGCTCTAATTGGCTTGCCATGACTGACAGTGCTACAGATTACACAAGTGGGGCTGGTGGTGTGCCTGGATTTTGTATAGTTTTCCTTGATCTGTCTGTTCTCTCAGTGTTCTCCCATATTCTCCTACCCTCTCTGTCTCCTTGCATCTTGCCCCTCCTACAGGGTGAAGTAACTGGGGTGAAAAGCTTCAGGTACCTGGATGGTTTTAACAGGATATTTAGAAATCAATGGAGAGTGTCTTATTCCTGAAGAAACCCATGTACAGCTCTGTTTGATCCTGGAAACAGGATATTAACAGTAATACATTAATAATATTGATCATTTTAGTAGCTTGATTGCTAAAGAAATAAAGTCTCAAATAAGATGTCATTTATGACAGGATAGATAAATGATTTTCATCTTGGATCCACAGAGAAAGACCAGAGGGCCAGATGGAGGGTCAGGCTCGGATCACTATGGGTACAGAGCTGAAAAGGAGCACAGTCCAGTGCCAGGAAGCAATAGGGCTTCCCTACATCTCGGAGGATGTTGTGCCCCTTTGCTGGTGATGATGCTCTCTGCACAGGGCTAAGATGCCCTCAGCTTTGGGCTAGCCCATTTTCCTTGAAGCCACGTGGTTACCCTTCAGATGAGTGGGAAATATTCTATTTTAAAGAGGTTATTATCTCCCAGGACAACCAAAGTGAAATTGCCACTCTCCTTGGAAATAAGCAGTGGTGCTTGAATGCCATGCTATTCTAATGCATCTCAATCCTGCTGGGAGTGACCTTCCAGAACCTTCTTTTCTCTGCAAGAGATCTCACCCCCAAAGCCATCCCATTTTCTCCTGCCTATCTATGCAGACCAGAAAGGAGGTTTTATTTAGGTAGCTCTCTCTTTGCACTTTAGGCCAATTACCTTTTTTTTTTGTGTGTGTGAAGAGCGCAGGGAGGTCTCTCAGCACAAGAGGATGCCTCTAGATGGTTTTGAATGGTAGAAAACAAATGACACAGTTTATTAAAGAGGAGAATATTTCAGGGACAAGTGGTCTAAAACATAGTCTGCTGCTTTATGTTATAATATGGAAAAGTTTGTAGTATAGTTTGTATACCACTCTCCATCTCTTTCTTTGTATTAATGTGAAATAGTTACACCTTTTTCAGTCATGATAAACCCCAGAGACAGCTACAAAATGGAGTCTATTCACTCTGCAGTGTCCAATGCTGTTGTTTCCTGTTTCCCCAATGGGCTGGGCAGCTGGGTATGCTCCCCAGCATTCCTAAACACACTCGGAGGGGGCAGAGGAAGGCCCTCCTTGACCTCTCCTAGTCATTGAGACACACCTGTGGTAAAAAGTCAACCAGAGCAGAGGGCAGCCCACTCACTGCTCTATTACTTAGATAAGATGCTGTTAATATTAATCCCTTTAACACTGACTGGAATTTTATTTTTAATAAAATCAGAAACATCCGAAGTTTCAAATCTCATTGAAAGTCTAAGGAAGTTGAACAACTTTAGGATCCTCTTGAAATTCCAGCCTATGAAAGCAGAAAGCAATGCTATTAAATTGGGCAGCCTCTTGACACTGCCAAAAAAATAATGTAAGTTATGCTGGAAATGTGGATGGAAAATTTTTTCTAGGACATAACTTTGTCCAAGGAGTACCAACTTCTTTAGTAAAAAAAGCAGGACGAAGGGACACTCACATCACCTCACCCAGATGCATGCTTAGGGCAGAATCAGGTTTACCCAAACCACTGCTGAGAGATGTCAGTTTATTTTGGGCCTTACCAGCTTTTTCCTGATGTCTCACTTAAATCCTCCTTGCCTGCTTTTAAGCCAATACCTTCTTATATCTACAGTAGACATGCATTTATTTATTTATGACTCACTTTGCTGCTACCTTCAGTGCATGTAAAATCTGCTACTCTAATTCCCCTCTTTTTCAATCATTGGACACTTAAATCACCTAATTTCTTTCAGTCTTTCCAAATTGAGTCAGACTTTCTAGATATCTGCTGACCCTTTCTGTTTTGCTGATAATTATTTTCACTTAGCTAGATTACATCTTGCTCAAAGAAAAATGGTTTCCAAACCTGGATGCAGCACTGCAGCACGGCAGAGAAGGAGCATTTCACACCTTTGTCCTACAGCAATCCTGTATTAACAAGTACATTAGCACTTTGTTCGATGCTTTTTTGTCTGTTTGTAACAACACAACAGGATCCCAAGGCTCCACAGAGTTCTCTGAAATGCTGAGAACCAGGAGTGAACACAAGATGCAGTATTTAATTGTATAAGGGTGGGGGGTTTTTTTTGTTGTTGTTTTTGTTTTTGTTTTTATAATCCTGAGTGAATTAAAGTGGGCCATGCCTTTTTAGGTCACAATGCTCGTGTTCCCATAGGAGACTGTGAGGGAGAGACAACTTGATGTCTGGTTCAGGCCTGTTGTTATCTCTAGACCCAGTAGTTCAAATGCTGTCAACCAAAAACTTTGCATTAGAATTTTGTATGTGTGTGCACATGCAAAATGTCTGTGTGTGTGTAAAATGCAAAGGAGGAGTTCAATATCATATGAAACAAGATCAGGATAGATTATTAATACCTAAATAATGCCTAAGTAGATAAAATATTTGAAAATAGTATTATGAATTGGAAATGGACATTACCTTGTAAAATACTTTGAACTTTCTCTTCTGTGACCCTTTCTATACTCAACCCAAGTCACCATTTGCCCATCTGCAAATTTGGAGGCCAGCAACCTCCCCACAAGGGGTGCTATGCAGGCATACAAATGCATGGGAACTCTTTTGTGAGTTAATAAAAAACATGCATATATATAAATATGAATATATGGAAATATATGAATGTGTATGAAATTTTGCTAGGAGTTGCAATGTTTTTATAGATAGTATTTTTTCCCTTAATGTTTAGACATGCTATAAAGCAGCAACTGGGCTGGCTATGAAAAGATATGAGTAGGAGAGTTAGCATGAGCAAGGTAATAGCCATGTTTCTATTTTCCATTTTATGATAGCTAAATATTGCTATCTTGCTGGTATTAATAACAAATAAGCAATAGTGTTGCTTTGTGTGCTACTGTTCTCATTAACCTTGGTTGCAGGATACCATAATGCAGGTCAGCAAGACCAGCAAGGAAAGATTTTGGGGATGTTTATGATGTTCTGGTGCAATTGGATTCACATGTTCCTGGGATTAGGGTTGTCCATGATGGTATAACATTTTGATCCATCTTGAGATGAAGGAGAGAATAGGTAACAAAGAGAATAAGGAGAGGAAATGTCCACAAAAGGAAAATACATATATAATCAAGTTTTGCTGAGATGGGTGGGGAGCTCAATAAAGCCTATGCTGTCTGAAGCACAGATGATCTATGAGAGGCTGAAGAAAGATGGAGGATGGGAGTGACCTTTGGAAACCCCAGGAAACCTGCAGTGGCTGAGCAGCAGCTCCTTTTCACCAGATTGCCTCAAGAACATTTTCCTACCTTGCCTTTTCTTTTCTTTGAAGTGAGGCACTGTCAGGATTGCTTGTAGTTTTTGTTTTCAGCTGTCACCCAGTCCCTCTGCAGTCAGAATTGAATTTATCAGCCCTGTCATGAAGGTGCAGCCACTGAAATAACTGCAAATAGGAAAGGCTTTGAGTACTGAGGCAAACAGCTCTGTCTGGATGGGCTCTCCTGAGAAACAGCATTCAGATACAACCAGCAAGAATTAGGAAGCTACTGAACAGGATGGGATATTTTCTCAGGAAAATATATCTACCTTGTTTAGCTTGGTTTGTGGCAGTTGGAGGTGGATGGATGGATGGATGGATGGATGGATGGATGGATGGATGGATGGATGGTGCTGTATTCACTTTCCCTGTGATCTGGCTAAGCATAACAGTGGAGGGAAGTGCCTGTTGCAATGGTTTACTGTGGAGATTTCTGTATGCTAAAACATCTTTGGTACCAGATTTTGGGCATGTTATGCTGAGGAAATGTTTAAATGCAGAAGTCAAACCTGCTGGCTAAATTTTCAGGGAAGATGGCCACAAGAGCTGAAGAGGCTTCTTCACCTTCAGTATCCCCACTACTTTATGACTGACTGATTTTTTCTATTTTAGCTTTGACATTTCAGGAAACTGGAAGCTCAGCAGAAACCTTGCAACTGCCCTTTCTCTTTTGGAACTCCCACCAAGGAGGGAGGGCCAAATACCAGCCTGAGCCATGCTTGGTTGGAGGGTAAAGTGCAGTGACAAGAACACACAGCTCCTGTTCTCCCTGTTGGTCTGGGCTTCTGTGTCAACATTTTACAATGCTCCATTTATTGGCAGCAAAGCCCAGTGAGGTATTTATTAAGGCTTTTTGTGGGGGAATGGCAAAGTTCTTTTGAATGTCACTGCTGAAGGTGACGAAATGTGAACAGGTGGCAAAACAACCCCCTGAATGTATTTATTGCATGACTTGGCTGAGAAGGAGCATCCCCAGCTTTACAGCTCTTGGAATAGCCATGGCAGCTGCAGCTGACCTGCAGATGTTGGCCTCTCAGAGGGACCCACTGGCCACCTGCTCCAAGTTGCTTTTGCCAAGAGCTGGCTTGAAACAAAGATGCTGATGGCTCCAGTGGGATGGAGCTTTCTCCTGATGGACACCTGACCAAATCCAGCTCAGCAGGGAGTGATTCATACTGTGCTCCAGTCAGATGGGTGCAAAATTGTGAGTAACACTGCTAATGCCAGTAGTTACTCAGAGGTAACTATGGAGCAGGGAAGTGAGCAGGGATCTGTCTGCCAGTCCTCTTTTCCCTCTGAAATTGCACTGCTCAGGTAGGTCTGTGTGAAGGAGACTGCTCTCCTCCTATTCCTTCATCCTCACTTATTTAAAGCTCTTCGGCTGAGGCTCAAAAAAGTGCTGTACGTTATACAAATAAGTAGTTGTGAGGAGGTATAAACAGAGCAGAGAAGTGCTTTGCTGCAACAGCTTTTTAGTCTTAAGATTTTTGGGGACACAATTGTCCTTTGCTGGAGGACAGACCAAGATGCAGCACTGATTAAACCTTCTGCAGGCACAGGAATTTTTCAGGTTCCCTCATTTTAATGTAATTTAACAAGATGCAAAAATCTTTAATAAAGCATATGTGTGTGTGCCTGAACAGCAGTAAAATGAAAGTTTTCCAGGACCCATTTTGTGAAAACGAAGCACTTGAGCTGTGTCTCACAGATTATAAAACTATTACACATTTACTATTTTCCTCCTGGAACAAGCCCAGCTCTGTGAACCTCACGCTGTGCAGAGGGTCCCATTATGAACTGTGTGAAACCAGCAAAACAAAACCATCTTCAATCTTTGTGAATCTTGTTAGCCATGAAATGCATTGCATTTACTGCATACTGTGGCAATAAATACAAGGTGAAGTGAAAGGATGCAGATTATTAAACTATACTCCTTAACGGATTTGATATCATCTAATGTCTAAGTCATGCAGCATTGCTGAGATATGAACAGCACTTGATACAGCAGAGCCCTTTAAATTGAGGGCTTGATGAAGGAAAAGTCCCTCTATGGTAATACCTATTCAGCGTCTGACAGCATAATGCCCCATTATAATGGTAGGACACACATCTTCCTTCCCTCTATGGAACTGTGATTACCATCCTGGACTGAAGTGGGCTTCAATAATATGGACACTGCTTGCTCCTGCTGTGTTTTTCTGCTTTGAAATTGGAGTAATTTGTTGCAAATCTCTCCTACTATTGCTGTCAGGATCCTCGCATCAGAAGTGTGGCTAATTGACAATAGAGCTGATCTAAAAAATAATAATAGAAATGGTAGTTGAAGAAGCCAGCCAATGTTTACCTTTTTGGTTTAGAAGCAAAATTTTAATCATATTAGAAAAAGAACAGGTTATAATTGTAAAATATTTTCCTGAAATAAATCTGAAGGGGTGTGGGTAATGAAATGCCTTTAGAAATAAGGCAGGTACTGACTTAGCATTCCATGCCAAAACCCAAATGGGGGAGGACTACCAGGACTGTGTGCTGCTTGCCTGCACTTCTAACTCCAGGGAGGGCTCATGTGACTTGGGAACTATTCAAGCAAGGAAAAAAGACCTGGTGGGAAGGTCCTCTCCGTTTAAGCCTTGGGGATCTTCTCCTTGTCTCTCCTGCCCCATGGCAGAGAAGGAGCTGCTCCAGACCTTGCTAACCTCACAGAGGTGCAGCCCCTGGGCTGGCGACCCTGCACTGTGCCCACCCAGCCAGGGCTCCTGGTTCTGCTCCCTGCTACCTGCCCTGGCAAACAGCTGGGTGGCTTCTGATGTGATGGGGTTGCTCCTAAGCTCTTGCCCCACTACCTCCTCCCCCTTTTTCAAGGCTCTTTCTTGCTTCCTTGCTTCCTTGCTGCATCTGTCCTTCTCTTCCCCATTTCCTGTATCTGCTTTTGCCATGGTTGCTTTCCTGAGGGCAATGGATTGCTGAGCTGACTTTTGCTGTAACAGCATGTTCTGACCCAGCCTTGTGTTAGCATGGGGCTGTGGGCAGTCTAACAGACTGCCTCTTTGCTGCCACTGGCTCTGGGGTCTCTATGAGTTGTATTCCATGCCATGGTACAATCCAGCCTTCAAGATAACAACAGAAAGTCTTGGAGTTCCGGTTATAAACTTCTTGTGATCACCAGATGCTTCACTTTTATTCCCTCACCACCCTCTCTTCTCCTGACATTTTTACGACTATTTATATACTTTCTGGAGAAAAAAGAAACTCAATAACATATTTTTCCTATACTTTTTTATTAGGCCAATATTGAATTAAGGTATATTTATTTTTAGTAACAGTTATTTCTACTGTTCTTTTCCAGAACACAAGAGGCACCAGTAAGTAAGGCTGTACATTAGCCCATGACTGTATGTGCAAATGTCACTGCTGCACAGAAGCTCCCTCTCTCGCTTTCCTCTGTGCTGCGTGTCACCTTCACACCACTGCCAGCAGCTCTCCTTGACGGAGGTCAAAGAGTACTTGCAAAGTCTTAAGTCTTCCTGGTGACAGTCCAAGGGGCTGCTAGAGCACTTTGGACAGCCTTCCTCTCCCTTTCTCAGCCTTCACTATGAAAGTTGCCTTTTTTCTGACCTGGAGGCACTTAATATTTCTTTAGTGCTATGCTAGCAATGGTGTCAGCTGGCAAATTGTCATGACTCATTTAGACTGACTTTGTCTGGATTTATTTCTTCATAGACTTTCAGCACAGCAGAATCCAAATGTAAGTTGCTACATGATTCCCTCATCTCTATGAAATCTTCAGTGGGAATATACTGGAATGGCTCCTAAATTCAACACCCCCACAGTATGGGCACAGCAAAGGACTCCTTGTAATATATCAGATTAGCAGCTAGAATGCTTTATGACATGCTTATCTAAAGACTGTGGATAACTCATTTAGCCTTTCTTGGCTTCCACTTGTTACTCATAAAATGGGCATCATGCTCTTTCTTCTTTTTGGATAATCCACAAAGCTTTTATGATTACTCCATATCTACATACTGTGTACTTCCTATGTAATTTGCAGGTTCTTTGGGACTGGGAGAACCTGGGGTTTCCTGTGCAGTATTTTTGTGCAAATAGAATGACCAACTTTCTTCCTTAATCTCTGTGCAGTACCCCATGATGTAACCTTTTGATTAAGGAAAAAAAAAAAAAAGAGAACATTTAAAGAATAATATTTTCAAAAAATGTGAGTGTATTTGGCATCAAGAAAATTTCCCTCTGCAGCCAAGAAGCCCTGCCCAGGAATGGAGAATTTAGAGAATCGTGTGCCTGAGGCATCCTCCCCCATCTCCATGTCAGGCATGTACTCATCCTCTTGAGTAACCTGCTTACACCAGGTAAGTGGCTTTGTTTGCATTGTTCTGGAAAAATGACCTCCAGTATTTTGAAAGGCAGCAAGTGTGATATCTCCTTCCCAAGTCTGGGCATCATGGCTGTGTCACACATAACCTGCTCCAGGTAATGTACTGCAGCACATTTTAGATTTACTGTGACACTCACAGTCTATGTGGCAGCTGGGTCTGACAGTAGAGGCTGCCTCAGGGCTACCTTCAGTGTGCAACGGAGACAACCCAGTAGCCACACAACAAGGCACCACAGGGCACCTGAGCAGCCTGCACAGCAGTCACCGCGAGCTGGCTCCATCTGTGTGAACCCCAACCACAGCCCTTCTGAGGTGCACTGTCCCCCATCAAACGGCTGCTTCTCAATAATTTGGGTGGTGCTTGCCTTGGCGTGAAGACAAACGTTCGTTCATTTCATTTGGGCAGGAAATCTATATTCTGTATTATTCTTGTGTTAATAATACAGAGGGCTAAATCAAAGGTGAATTGATTTCCTGAAGCTGAACATACTTTTGGCATTAGCACAAATACAGCCACAGTCAAAGAGCAGACCTTTCAATTTAGCTCTTCTGCTGTCGATGTAAATAAAATTGCTCATGAAGCAAATTGCAGCCAGTTATTGTCTGCACTCAGAACCATTATGTTCTTTGGAAATGATCATTTATGTTAGACAGTGGATTAAGTTTCTATGAAAGTGTGTAAGACAAATGCAAAACACAATTTACCTTGAAGGTCAACTGAATATTGGAATTGGCAGTTACAGGTCATTATTATGCAGCTGAAATGATCCCAGGGAAAGGACTGATATTTGTGAAATGATACAAAACCAGAGATTCTTGATTAGCTGACAGAAGCAAGAGAAAAAAGCCACAGGGACTGTTAATCCACAGGGCCACGTTGGGCTGGAGGTGAAGTTTCCATATAATTATCTGGCTTGTGTGGGCAACACATGGGAAAACATCCCTGTAAGACATGGCGAGGAGAGGGAGAGATCTTCTCTTTGCTGCCTCATGTCAAGAGAAGGACTTAACTCCAATTTATGCACCATTAAGGTGGTGATCTTGGGTAAACAGAGCAGGAAAGTAACCCTGGGGAGAGAGAAGGCATTTCTGGCTGAGCAGAGGACCCATCTGAATACTGCTGTGCACGTTTTGGTCAGCAAACTTACTGTCATCTAAGGAAAATTATTAGCTCCCCACCTTGAGGCACAGCCTCTTCTTCTTCCTCCTAGGAAGAAGAATGAGTTACACACAACTACACCTAAAAGGCTGCTGTGAAATACAGTTCTCCTCAGGTACAGTCTTTGTACCTGAGTGTGTGCTTATGGCTGCATAGAAGTCCAGTCACCAAAGTTCTCTTTAGCTTTGAGTGCACAGTGAAGCAAGAATTGGGTTACTATGCCCCCAAACTTCTCTTGGAGACAGTCTGAGCTCAGCTGGGGTCTGGGCTGCCAGCCCATTTTGTGCATCCTGATAATGGGGTGTCCTTGCAGTGTGAGTGTCCTTGCAGTGTGGGTGTCCTTGCAGTGTGGGTGTCCTTGCAGGAAAGGCTCTGAGCTGTGCAGCCTGCATGGCCTCAATCCCATAACATTGCTGCAGAGACAGAGGAGGAGGGAGCTTGTCAGGCATGTACCACACAGGAAGAGAGAGTCCCTCTATACAGCAGTGCGATTGTCCTTGGAGCACACCCAGAGGTCCCAGGTTCCTTTTAGGTTCACCAGCTGGATCACCTAAACCTAACTCTCACTGTCCCTTTCATGTGGCTGACCAGCAAGGAAAATAGAGCAGACCCTCATACTCTTGTGGTGACTTCCCAAAAAGCTGATGTTGGAATAAGGAAGCTTGCAAAAGAGAGAATCTCCTTTCAAGAGTATCGTTGTGAATGATCCCAGATAAGTCTGCCCACAGGGCTCTCTGCTGCAAGCTGCCTCTTGATGTGGGCACAGAGGCCAATCCTCTGGCACAATTGGCTTGTACAGCCAGCACTCCCTGGATGTGCAGCCTCTGCCTTAACAACACAGGCTCCAGCAGGTTCAGTAATGTTTTTCAGCATTTACAGGAGATGCATGATGGCATTCTGTTCAGCAAAAATGAAGTGCTTATGAAGTGCTTTGCTGCTTTTGCTTTTGCTTTAGAGTGAAAGAAAAACTCCTAGAGACTTGCCTCTATTGTCATTGGCTGATTGCAAACTGTCTTGAACAGCCATTTAAAAATCCCACAGGATGCTTCTTTGTGCCTTTAAAGAGAGCAAAGAGAGTCCTGAAGGCTCTGAAATAGTGACTACTAATCCTGGAGAAGGCACCTCCAGAAAATGGAAATGTTGGACCTGGCTGTCAGAAGTGATCACCTGGAAGACATATCCCAGTGCCTTTTCTAGACTAATTGGATGAGATACAGCCATCATTTCCAGCACAGGTCTGATGTTTGATGGAAATAGCACAGCCATGACCTGTCAGTATTGCTGGTCCCATGCTAATGGTTCATGGGAGAGAAAAGGGGCTATTAGTGTAGCTTTGATGTATAAAGCTGGCTTCTTTTACTTCCAAGTTTACAGCAGGAGGTAGGATGGGAATTGCCTTAAAACACTGCTGGATACTGAAATAATAAAAACCCCCCCTGAGTAGATCATGAGTGAATGTCCTTTTCAGTGGTGCTGTCCCTAATGAAATACAGCTCTCTCACCTCTGTCATGAGTTCCCTTTTTCTATATGTTAACATCAGACAATCAATCCTGTCCCATCAGCTTCAGCAGTATGCAACTCCCCCAGCTTGCTGAGGAAAGGCTTTTTTTATTTCCACTTTAATTAAGCTCTGTGGCATGCTTCTTTGCTTGCAAGACTCTAAGATGTATGTATATTGCTTCAAAGAAACCATTGGAGAGAAGAGCATTAAAGATAGCCCTCTCTAACAGTGAGTGGTCCAGAGCCACAGGTAAATGAAGGCACAGGCAACAGCATCAGCAACAAAAGGAGGTAATGATATGCAATTACTGGATTTGCAAACACTCTGCTGGGATCAGGACATCTAAACACACTATGCCAGGCTGCCAAAATGTTGAAAACAATTTTTTTACAAATGCAAAGAAAGTGGGGACTTAGTAGCAGCACACAGGATATGGCAGGCTCTTTGAATAGTATGAATGCCTCTGTCAAGCAAGTAAGAAACAGGAAAAGATAAATGTTTTCCATCCAGTTTTACTATTGTCTGCATTATTTTTCCTACAGTGTAGTCAGAGTTGATTTTAAGCTTTTGTCAACAGGTAAAGCTCAGCCCATTTAAGTACACATTCATCAGGCACGTGCCTGATGGCAATCCAGGTCTCTGTAGATGTGAGCTGGCCCTTAACCATTTCCCTCATTGCTTGAAGTCATTGCTCAGCCCAGGAACTTGCTCTTATTATTCAAAGGAATCTGTGCCCCATTACTGCATCTTAAGCCTGTCCATTCAATAAAGGAGGCTGGTTGCCCTCTCTCAAACAGTTCACCTCATCCTTGAAATTCTTCTCCTTTCCATGTGTTGTTGTGCTGTCCAGCCACTGCCTGGGCATTCATCTGTTGACTACAACATTCATCTGTTGACTATCTGTTGATCTGTTGTTTTTGTCCCCTGAATCTGGGCCATTGTTGGAAATACTGGCAGACATAACTACCCACTGAGACCTCACAGTTTTATCTGTATTTAGACCCTGAGATATTGCTAGTGGGGTAAATAGGGTTACATGATAATAAATTGAAGCAGAGGTTAAAGATGAGGTGCAATGTGTTTGGCCTTCCTGACCACATGCCCTGGGCCATTTATTGATTCACCCTTGGCAGTGCATAGGGACTCCTCCTGTGACACAGAAGATGCTGAACAGCAACACAGAAAGACCAACACCATTGCGGAGAAATTGTCTTCTTAATATTCAAGCAAGTAAACTTACAGATGTCAGAGTTCAGGAGCTGGGTCCTTGGTTGTTTTCCACTTAGATTTCACACTATCCATAATGTATCTGTGCTGGAAACACTATACTTTCCTCATAATGACATGTGGGATCTTCTGCCCAACTGCCTATTTTCATCCCACTAGGAACTCAATGTCCCTGGGATCTTTATCCTTCCCTAAATTTGCTTGAAACTGCTGAAAAAATTTAAACAATCTGCTGTGGAAGGGCCAAGTAGCACAGCCAATGTAGTGTCTACATTGATACTGTTTCATTAGAAGACTAGGCTAAACAATATGGAATAAATTACTATCTTAATCCTTGTTTTTTCTGGTGAGGAACATAAGTATAAAGAGCAGTGCAATAAAGTACTTTGAAGGATTTGAGACATAAAAAGCACCTTGCCCTGTGAATTCTCCTGTTACTAGGCTGTTTATGAAAATCCTTTTTGCACAAGAAAGTATCTGGTGGCTTCAGATTAGATTATACATACCTGTAAGGAATAAAGCAGAAGGGGATTCTGATAAAAAGACCAAAGGCATAACCCATAAATCAAGAAGCGAAACAAAAATGGAACCTGCTGCTGATGGAATTTCCATTGATTTATTTGAACAGCCCCAGTATGAATAATAACTTAATCTGTCTCAAGACTCTCTCCCCACAGCACACTGATTTACAGCAGCCATCCATCTCTTTTCATAATTAGCAGCCTCTGACAGTATTTATTCTTCTCTGCCCACCTTCATTACCATTAAAATTTAGACTTTCTCCCTGCTCTGGAGCAGCCAACATTTGTGCTGCCTGGTGCACTGGGATTAGTCAACAGCTTGATTTGTGGAGGTGTTTTCTTACACCATACCTCCTTTGCACTGGCAGGTAGAGTCTGCTGCTTACAGGAGGAAACTTTTCCAGGAATTCAGCAGAAATCAACACAGCTGTGGCACTGGTTGACAAAAATGTAGTGAGGCTGTAGTGCTGAAAGTCAAGGCATGGAGCAACCAAGTGTCTTCCCCTTCAGCTGCTCAACAGAAACAAAGGGAGCCAGGCTGGCCAAAGGATCAATTAACAGAATAAATCAGGCTCCTTTGTTATAGGTGGTTTTCTTCAATCTCAGGTTTATTTCCAGTCTAAAACTTAGAGAACCCATATTGTCTAATACACTGCAGAAGCAGATAAAAAAATTATTGATGCATAAAAAGCATCAATGAAGATGTATCCTTTAAATTTCAAAATATATCTTAAATAGCTGAATGTAAGATCATAAGGCGATTTTCTGTTTCAGCATAATTATGTTGATGACATGTCATTATATCATTGGATAAGTTTGATCCCAGAGTTGATTTGGCAAAGAGAAAGCAAGACTGCCTGTCCAGAATGCTAGATGGGCCTGAAGTTTCATAACTAACCTGATTATACACCTATTGCTTGTTAACATGGTAAATCAAGAGATGGTGTTAGGCATTTAATCAGCATGTATTAATTAATGTGGAATTAATGAAATAATTATTGCCATCTCTGTCTAAGTGACTGTTTTTGATTATTAACTGAAATTTTATTAAGTTGCTTATGGCAATGTGTTAAATAATCTTGAAACAGGTTTATTGGAGACACAAATAGAACTTCCTGTTTGAACCAGGTATTTTGGGGTTCAGAGTCACCTCCTTCTGTCTATGGAGTGTCAGTGGTTGAGCATGGGCCTTATAACAGATAGACAAACTCAACTTTAATTGCTCAAATCATTCTAGATGAAATATTTTGTTCATTTTTCTCCCTCTTGTATGAACTGTTAGAAGGTGACAGGGTGACCAAAGGAGATATCCTGGAGGATACACACTAAACTGATTCAGAAGTGAAAACCAAGGTCTTCCTTTTTGTAAGTCAGAGGGAACAAAGTCAAATACATCATTTATTGCAAATTCTTCTTTCTGCTTGAATAACTGTGTCCATTTTCAGGATATGGAGACAGAATATAGAGGTGAAAATGAAGTGCCTGTCTTGCCCTATGAGCATGCACGCTGACATGTTGATGAAATTTCACTTTCTGTTCCCTGATTGTCCACCTTAATCATGGGCCCAAACATTCCAGCTTCATTGAGAAGCTGATTGCTCATGAATGTCACCCAGCCCCCGAGACTCTTACAGAATGTCTGGTCACACGTGCTTGTTTAGATAAACAAATGTTGCTGAGAGCAGCACAATGAATGAAACCTTATTTGCACAGCTTTGTAACTTGTGACTGAGCTTGCTGGTAATTAGGAAAGGACATGTTCATCCTGATGAATTCTCATAGGTGAAGAACACAGATTCTTCTCTTTTGATGGAGCAGGTTTTCATGGAATATGAAAGGTGTGCATTCGAGAGCTCTGCTCCTCTGTCAAATTTGGCTGAAGTCAAGTGATGCTTTCAGAATTTATTGTTGGGATGACATCCAGAGTCTGGGCCTTCAGACTGATAGTAGTAGTCATAAACCCTGTTTTCCTACATGAAATAGGCTACAATCATCCCTTGTAGGTAAACCAAAGAGTATCAAGACATGAAGCCTCATTTTGTTCATCCCGTCTCAGGTCATCATACCGTAACCTTTTTAGTTATCTTTGTTATAACAAAGCTTATCATGCCCCTCTAAGAAAGCCACCTTCACAGCAGTTTACAGCAAGTTATTTATGGGTCTAAATGTGTCTGCTGATTTGTACAGTCCTTCTGCATAAGAATGATTTCCAGTATCATTGCTCTTTAATTTTGTATCTGAGGTAGTTTAATACTACAGGTCCTATCTTAAAAATCACTTAGATCCCTAACCTCATTATTCTATCACACTTCTTTCTTTCATTGTGTTTACCAGGAGAATTGAAATAGAACATTATCCCCCTTGCTGATTTTCAGTTGTAATGTGAGATCTTTGCTGTTTGGCACAGTCTTGATAAAGGAACCCAGAGAAAGCTATTAAAGAGTAGTTTATATCAATGGTCAATGTCCCTTATAGTGCCACCTCTGAAAAACATCTTCATTCAATTGCCCTGTCAGGCAGCAATAACCACTTCCACTGATTTGTGGCAGAGCCAAGAAAAAAAATGAGTACTTCCTCACCTTTGCTGTGTGTGAGAAAGGAATTTCAAAATGGCTGTGGGGAACACCTACATGTTTTTAATAGTAGAAAAAGATGTGTGTGTGAAGAAGGACCACTTCCTAAAGATTGCACTTTGGAAATGTGGTGCTTAAAACAGCAAATAAAATGTACAGGGACTGAGGGAGGACAGATCTTTGCAGTGACACACAGACCTGCTGACAGGAGAAGAGATAAACAGGGATGCAGAGGGAGCAAGGTGACACCAAAGCGCCCACAGGCACCTACCCTTCATCCCAGCAACACCTGGGTCTAAATGAACACTGTGTTTGCCTTACCTTCAAATTCTCTGGTGCTTTTATTTTGCAACTTCCCTATTTCTTCAGCAATAAAGAAGCAAGTTTAAGTTTATCAAACCCTTCAGAAAGTGAGTTAGGGTCTGTGGATGCAGACTGAGAATGTGAAGCAAAGTGCAGAACAAAACCATATGCTCATCTTTAGCAGACATGGAGAGGATGCTGTATTCTTATCTCTTGGGAATTTATTTTTGTGTTCATTTTTGTCAGGCACACTTGCAGGAGGAAGGAAAAAGAAAAGGAGATTCACGTGCAGAATTATGAAGTCAGATATCTTGGTTGTGAGGGGCCCTTTAGATAAACCATGTCCCGACCTTCATTTGTGGGAGTGCACAGCATCCACCAGTCACTTGTAGTGCAATGACAATTCAATTCTTGTAGTTGGTCCTGAACACCACCAGGCATCACTACAGCATTTTGTGTGGCCGTGTGCTTTCTAGGCAGGCATGGAAGATACTGAAGAGATAAAATCACTTCCAGAAAAGGTCCCCCTCTGCTCTCATGCTCATGTGAACACTTTTTCAGAGTTACAGCTTCCCTTTCAAAAGTTTCCAGGGGAAAAAGGCTGAATAGCATTATTTTGGAGCTATGTAAATTTCTGGTAGCCAGGAGGAAGAAGCAACATTGCCTTCCATCTCCCAAAACATACATGAGACTCTGTTTCCAATTCTAACGGGATTTAAACCCAAATCTCTTCCAGAAAAAAAACCCCATATTATTCTGAAAGATATTTCAGTATTTGATCTTCTTTTCTTTAGACCTACTACTTTGAAGATTTTTATTAAGAGAAATTTGGAAAAGCCAGTTTACTTTGAAGTGGAATACAGAAACTCACTGTGCAAAAAAAGCCACTGAAATGCTTTGGCCTTTTGTAAATTACAAACAATGATAAGGCAAAAAATTACAAACCCACAAATTCTTTCAGACAACACAATGTGCCTTCTTTTCCATCAAGAACTGTGTTGCCCTGCAGTCTCCCTGCAGTGAAGAAGCTGTATCACTAGCCTTTCCTGACCTCTACATAAAAACAGCTTGATTAATGGAAAGGGAAGATGAGGCAAAAGCCTTCCCTACAGATAACAGCTGTCTTCTGACAGTGAGTGTCCCTCCTTTTCTTTAGGCACAGGGACCTTTTACACTAAGGGGGAAAAGGAAATAAGATTCATTTCAAAGAACTGCATTTCAGGCTCATTTAGAGTTTAACAGCCAGTGCTGTATTAATGGCTATCATTTTCTTCCTGTGCTCGTATCTGCTGACACGGGCTTGCAACATCCTCATCAAATTGTTCATCTACCCCAGCCTGCTCCAAAATACACCCCAGAGTCCAGAACAAAACAAAGTGATTCTTTAACTGCTGCTTTTCCCTGTGCAGTCAGGGCTCTGTCACAAATGCAGTCTTACAAATCTGAAATTTAAAAAATCATGTAGTAAAGGAGATTTCTGCTAGCAGCTTACTTCCAGCTGAGAACAAGCTGATCGGAGCTTGAAGAATTCTGTTTATTTCAGAGAGTTTTGTCATTTCTTAATTATTTGAGGTCCAAACTTGGCTGCTACACTGAGAAGTATAGATTTCCTAAATTACCAGCACTGTTCCCTGCTTAACCATGTCTTGCCAGCAAGCAATTTCTTGAGCATTTTGAGAAGATAGGCTTAGAAAATGGTGAGAGTGTTGATAGAAATAATGATTATGAAGTCAGGACAACAGACCACGTGTCTTGGATTAACATCCAAGACAGCAGCTGCAAATTAGAAGAAGGTAGAGAAGATGTTTCTATCTTTATTGCTCAGTGTGAAGTACCAAGACTACTGAAAGATATAGGAGCTTTTGCTGAGTAAATGTATGACAGACCCTCAAATCTGTGAATGAAGAAAATATTCATCAGATCTCTGAAATCTCATTTGAGGTTTTCCAATTTTTTGTTAGCTTTGCCCAATATATACTTTAGGAAACTTATTTTCCTTTCCAAGTGAAGATTACAGCAAAGAATAAATGAAGAAAAATGTTGTTTGTGCAAAGGACAGATAGAAAGCATTTCCAATGAAAGGAAAATGCAGATAATGACACTTCTCCACTGCAAATTATTCAATACAAAGCATTTGAAACCCTCCAGCTGCACATTGCTGGAGGATGGAGTCCTTGGAGTATTTATACATATCCTCTTCTCTAGAGACCTGCTTTTGACCTGAGGTAAGGAGGCAGGACATGGGACTAAGTAGACTTTCAGTTCATTGTTGTTCAATTTGCTATGTCAACTGTTGTTCAGCACATTGAATTTTTAGAAACATGGTGAGACTGGGAAAAAACCCCATCCTAACACCAAACAAAAGCATTACAGATATCCTGAGTTAAAACAGAAAAAGAGAAGAAAAAAGGAAAGAAACTCATGTATTTACTCTTTAAATAGCAGGTTAGGGAACAGACTTGAAAGACAGCTTTTAGTTTAAAGATAAAGCCAAGGCATTGATTTGACCCATTTAGTTACCAAAGCTAAATATCAACGTTCTACGTTACACTGAAATGTTATTATTCCATATGATTCTTTCACTTGCTTCAAACCCTCCAATCACATAATCCTGAAATAGGTCTGTGTACTCCTATTCTTGGTTTATCATAAGTTTGTATCCAGACACTGGAAATATTTGAAAGGTGAGGCCATCTCTTCCTGCTGCATGTGCATCAAGGCTGCCTTCACGAGGCTCCTTTGTTTTCTCTGCAGGTGGGCACATAGCATTTCACTGCAGCATGAATACTTCACTGTTTTTCAAGGTCATTGCAAGGAGTACCATGCAGAAATGAACCCAGTTCAGGACTTACTGATATAGCTGCAGCATCTGAGGAGAGCAAAGCAGTTGCAGCATGCAGAGAAAAAATACAGTGCAGCAACCAAAATATTCAAGGAGGGAGAAAGGCTGCAGGATAATTTACAGTACAGGCTGGCCTGTCCATACTTGCCTTTAAAGGATGACATTCACACCATGGGGATAGCAGGTGACATCTCACATGAGGCTAATCAGGTGGGAAGTACACCTGCATCACAGCCTTGCTCTGGCTCTAGCTGCGATAGATGAAGGGCTGCAACATCAGGTGTCAGCTCAGACATGCAAAGTGCAGGCATTGGCCGTAGCTTAAAACCTGTCTCTGAGGCAATCACTAACAGCACACCCACCTCTTGCTACCTCATAACAATGACAGGTGGAAATTCAGGTGCTGTGGTCTCCACTCCAGCTTGCTTTTTGTATTTCCTACAGTGTAAAGGAAGCCAGTTCAAGAGGCACAAGTATTTCCTCAGTATACTGTGAGACCTACCACTCATGCCAGAAACATGAAAACTCGCTAGAGATTTTTATTACACAAATATTTCTCTCACAAATTTTTAGTTTTGATATCAGAGTTGAAAAGTTTTGAAAAGTGCTGAGCTTCCACTAAATAGGAGAGTGGGTAGAGATGAGTGAAAATAGTAAGAGGAGGGGAAACCACCCATTGTGTAAAACCTATTTGATATTTTACTCTGAGTTATTTTACTTGTTTTATCTCATGATGAGAATCATAAAGCTGCAAGACAGAAACCTGAAAACCCATTTATCTCACAAATAAATCCTGCTCTGCTACAGTGGCTGATCTAGCAGCTAATTAAGTGGTTATGATAGTCTTCCCAACTGTCTCTTTTTTTTGTTTTGTACTGTGAACTCCAGACCACATTGCAAAGATTTGAGCTTCTCTGTCTTTAAATTGAAGCATGGAGACTGTCTGATTGAAACATTAAATATACAGAAGATCTAGATGTCTTTTCAGTCTCAGATGCTACTTCAGCTAATCTAGGCACTTTTCCTCTCAGCATTTCATGCCAGAGTTACTAAATAATACCTTAGAAACAGAATTGCTGGAGGGTTTTATGCACCAATTGGATAGTGAAGAAACAGAGGAAAAATTAAGCCACCTTTCTGCACGAACAGTGGTGGTCATGCTGACTTTGAAACCTGATGGAAGAGCCTTTTATTCTGATATTTTGTGAGCTTTACTCCTTGAGAAATGTTTGCAATGAGTGAAGCTCTTTACGGGGTCCATCACAAGGCTTATTGGTGCCCACAGGCAGCCTCTGAGGGGCTGCACAACATTGAATTTCTGCCTCTGTTTCAACCCTTTTCTCCCTCAGGGCTTTCCATCCACATGAGACTGAAGGCATCCCCACAAGAGGAGGCAGGCATTGCTCAGCAAGCCGGGTGTTTTGGGGTGCCAAACCCAGCTCCAGGAGCCACACACAGCATGAGGCTTCTGGCAGTGAGAAGGAAATGAGACAGCCTATTCTTGTTTTTAAAGGAAATATATTGCTGTGTTGAGAGACATAAGAAAAGTTGGGTTTTCAACAGTTTTTTAACCATCAGCAACTGTTGTCTGTAGCCATATGTTGAACAGTCTCTGCATGACATCTTTCTACCCCTCCCTTATGTCTCCTGGTGAGGCTGTCCCACCTGTTGAGCCACCAACACCCTCCCCAGCCATCACTGCTTGCCAGAAACTCATCACGGGCTTCTACAAATTACCTCTTGAGAGTTTCACAGACCACAAAAGCTTGAGGTGTTGGCATGCCTCCGAGGTTCAAATAAATTCTTCCTTTTTTCCTTTCCTCACCGAAGTTTTGGTCTGAATTATGAGAACACAGAGAAAGAAACATAGTCCTATAACAGCAGAAACAGTGCTTAGTTTTGAACTAAGGCCACTTAAAGTGGAGTACTTCTCCTTCTTCCTCTACAAGCAGAGTGAATTTTCCCTTTTTTTCCAGCTCAAGGCAAATATTCTTTTGAAGTTGTATTCAAATTATCTTGTTTCTCTTGTAGGCCAGAGTGGAGGAGGAAGAAAGAGAGCTAACACAAAAAACTAAAGAAATGTTGGAACAGGAAAAGGAAATTTTTGGGTAGGTTGGCATGTTCTGTTCATGCTTCTGCTCCCTATATGCAGAAACTATCCTTAACTGTCCTATCCAGTTCTCTTTTTCTATGCATTGATTTCTCATCCTCAAACTGCAGCCATCCAATGAGTAAGGAACACATTTGTAGTGTTCCCCTCATACCAGTCCACATGGCACTGCAGCCCCTCCTCACAACTGGGCTTAGTCACTTAGTCACCATCCCTGGCAGTGTTCAAAGCGAGGCTGGATGGGGCCCTGGGCAACCTGGTCTAGTGGAACATGTCCCATCCCATGGCAAGGGGGTTGGAATGAGATGATCTTTAAGTTCCCTTTCAACCCAAACCATTGTCTATCAACTGTGGGGGAAATTCTTGCACTGCAGAGTCATATCTTGCACACTTGCATCTGTGTTAATGCCTCTGTCCTAGATTAAAATGTAAGATGTGCCCAAAGTATGTATTCTATCACCATCTTCATGAGCTGTTGAAACCAGCTGGGGCAGTGTTTTCCTTATCTTCTGTTAATGAGCCCAACAATGCCTTGCCACATGACTCGTAGATAACTCCCTCTGGGAGTTATCTCTGTTTAATGGGCCATCAAGGACTCACTGCATGACTCATAGAATGAGATCATCCCATTGTGAGATGCTCCATCCAGGGGGAGGAGCCAAGCATTCCCACCTGGATATAATCTGGAGTTTGAAACAGCACAGGCAGCCTTACCCACTGGACTCCCAGAGGACAAGAGCTACCAGACTTTTCTACAGGATCACTGCTTTGACAAGACCATTTCATCTGGACTGCTATTACCACCCTAACTAACAGGGTGTTGTACTATTGCATTTATTTTATTTTACTTTATTTTACTTCTTTTCTTTTCCTCTTATTAAATTGTATTTCTGACTTGGAGTCTCTCACTGGTTTTGCTTTCAAACCAGCACAGCCTGGTACTGAAAAAAAGCTGCTGAAGGCATTTCATCAAGCTGCAACAGTAACAGTTTGGAGGCTGAAGATGCTCTGAGCATTCTGGAGTCTATGTCTGGGTGGCCATGCTTGTGATCCACCAGCAGGCTTCAGGGGCACAAGCTTTACTTGTTTCCAATAAATCCTACTTACCTGGACGTAAGAGAGAGGAAGAATACCAGCTAATTTAGGGATGTTTTCTCTGGCTGGCAGAAGCTTTGGGAAGCCAGGAAATTGGTACTGTGCTCAAAGCTGCTCGTCTTGCCAGCCCATCCCCAGATACCCCTCCAGAATGGCTTGGTCTGCTCTAGTACCTGTGTCAAGTTTGCAGCCTCCTAGAAATGTATCACAGGCCCTGAAACATTTGAAATGGCTGCAAACATCTATGTTTATGACTGAATTGAGTCTAGAAATCATGCTTGTCAAAATTTAGGCCAACAGTCTTCTGTTTTCTACATAATTTTGATTTATTTGAAGATTGTTTTGTGTTTCCATTTGACTGAGAAAACTCTTTCAGATTTTCCTCACAGCTCATGTTTTCAAGTCCACTGATTGCTGTTATGTTATTTCCCCTTTCTTCACTCATTTTAAAAGAAAACATTTTGTTTTAAAGATGTTCCAGACTGGATATGATGCACCACCCTTTGCTTTCATACCAGAAAGAAGAAATCACTCTTCCCTTTTTTGTCTTTCTTGTGACCTTCCCCTTGTATTTCTATCTCAGAATAAGGTTTATTTTTTTTCTGTATGACATTATTGAATTTAACTTTGGGATCCAACCTAACTTGCAGATCCAGTTGTGACTGCTCCAACAGAAGCCCAGAATTTTTCATTGTCTTTGAGATATTTTTCTGCCTCTATTTCTCGACTACTTGCATGAGAATTTTGACAGTGATCCATTCCTCCAGAGTGCTGGCAGCCCCTTCCAGCCCAATATCACTGCAAATTCAATAAGTAGCACAACTACTCCTTCAGCCAGGTCATTGATATAGAATAGAATTGGACTGGACTGATGTTTGACCCCAAACACTTTTTGCTTTTCCAAAAAGTTTTGTACTTTTCCATAATCATAATCATAGCTAACAATGTTTTTAGCATCAGTTGGTTTGCACTCATATTGGGGGGAAAAAAACCCCTCTTTGTTTTTTTCCCTGTGGATTGTTCAGGAACTGCACTCCAAGCTTAGCAAGGCTCTTTCTGCTGGGTGTTGCAGAAATCACACACACTGAATTGAACCTGCCCTTTGTTTACTTGTGTGGCAGGATCCCCTGCATCTCTGCTGTATTTCACACAGCAGGAGGCCAGCCTGGACTTTCCAAGGTCAATCTTGCTGCTGAAGACCAATGGCTCTCCTGCTGGGCAGGTGTCACAAGTCAAGTTTGTAGCAATGCAAACTTGTCAACTGCTGAGCAGGCTCCAGCAGTTTAAGTGCATTTGACCGGTGAAGACCCTCAGTGCCTCAACTTCATTTACTTCTCTGCAGGAGGTAATAAGGAAAAAGAGCATGAGACAGATGCAAGTGAAAGAATCTGTGAAATTGTCAGTCCTCCTATCAAAAAGGCAACAGGAGCGTAAACTGTCTCCTGGAAGTACATACTGGTGGGCTTAACCTGCAGTCTTGGATCTCGGCACAACAAGCTGCCAGGGAATTTAGGATCTGACCTGAATTAATCTCCTATGCAGACAAAAAGTCTGTGTGAGGCACCTGGGGCCTGTATTTCTGCCCTCTAGAGTCTACTGCTGATGAATTTAATGGGACAAAAACAATTAACGTTTATTAGACCTCAGTTTCAAAATAGATAAAAAAATAACTTTGGCGCTGATTTATTGAGAAAAGGATTTGGGGACAGAGAGCTCATGGAAATGGGCCACTGGGAAGGGCTGTCACAGGGTGACATGCATGAACATGGGGACCATGTAAGAACTGTCTGCCACTGGGCTGTTTGAAAACAGTAGACCTGCACAAGGGTGTCATTGTGCTGGAGTCAAGAAGACCTGCCTTGTGACTTTTTGGTGGCAACTAGCTTCATCCAATCAGCCTCTTAATTAGTGAAGTTATTTTGGTCATGGGACAAATTTAGATGTCTCTCCATTGACCTCCACTGCACAGTAGAGAAATGGAGAGGTGATCAACCATGCTCATTATTGAATTTATATATATCAAAAGAGCTTTGTAAAGGTGTTCAGTATTTTACACATATACAAACTGATGCAGGACTCAATAAGGAGCTTACCCAAGTTTTCCAGTGGAGCAGCATCAAAGTCAAGGCTAGAATCGAGGTCCCTGTATTCAAGCTCAGCTTTGTAAGAACAACTCTGCTCTCCAAGAAGTGAAAGGACTGAAGCACCACAGGTTCTTCCCAGGTCTCGTTCTGCTGTAGGATGCCATGAAGTCCCCCGGGTTCTGTGGTACACATGTTCCAGGGAGTCATCATAATCTTTTTAATCTCTTAAACTTTTAGAGAAAGACTGTGATCCTCATACATCCCAGATTTACCACCCTCATGTGACACTGATGTAGCAGGATCCACATTATGGCAAAGACACTGGAAGTGTATTAAATGGTCAAATCTAACCCTGTGGGAAAGGGGAGAGCTGAGCAACCCCAACAAGGCACTGAGTCCTGAATTCCAACTGGAGAAGGGACTAATTACCTCCAGTTTTTACAGCTTTGTCTTGGGACTGTGTGGCTGTCTCAGCCTAGATGGGTGAATTAGGTCTCTAGGGAAACACAGTTCTGGCTCTGGAGAACTCTTTTCCTTAAGGTCTCATTTTAGGCTGTAGTCAATAAGTGGTTGAAATACGTGTCTATTTAATGATGGTGAAAATTGAAGGTGTCCAGTAAAGCAGTCGTAATTGTGTTTAATGCTGAAACAATGAACCTAGTTAAGATTCAATTTGGTCTTCCTCTTTGTTCCCCTGTTCCAGTAATAAATGGTTAATTACCAGTTTCAAAGGCTCAGTGTAATTTGTCAGCTTGCAAAAATCACAGTGATCACCATATTGTCAGTAAGAAGTCTGACCCCATTGTTTTTACAGATAAAAATATTTATTCTTTTATAGAAAATGCTGAGCAATCTCCTGACTTGAACTACCAAGGCACAGCCTTTTTGGGCAGGGTGGGGGCTGACAGAATGTGCCCATCTGCTGAGTGCCATGAACAAAGCTTCCTGCATTCCTCAGCTCTGTGCTGATGTCTGTGTAACCCCTTCTCTGCCACCAGCAGGTACCTGGCAGGACAGAGGCTCAGCACCAGACCTATCCCATCACCCTGAGGTAGTGGAACCCCCCAGTAAGGTCCCACATTTGAGCCCTCATTTGAGCAGATTTTTTTAGCTAGATTTGCTCCCTAAAAATTTCTATTGCCAAAACCCCTGAAACCTAAAACCCCAAAGCCACTAAATCCCAGCCTGATCCATATTTGCTTGTCTTGAAGGAAGGACCATTGGCCCCAGGGTGATGGGACTGAGATGTTCCCTTTGCTCCAAGCACTGATGCCTGTATAATAAAAGTGGAGAATTTTAGGCAGTCATGGCAAATCCACTGTTTACTTGTTACTGTCTATGTTTAAAGTGTTCAGTGGATCGTGAGGGAACCTCAGCATGAAATTTTCACCATCTGGGCCAGAAGCTGTCAAGTAACTGCATATATGGTTGTTGACTAATATATATTATATTTTAATTCCAATTAATTTGAGCATTACAGTTAGAATTTCCTTATTTCCTTATTTATTAGAAATGGTGAAACAGACTGAATTTGTATAAGCAGGCACAACATATCAGAGTTGTACCCTTGTTCCCACTATGTTATTCACCAAGATGTCCTGCAAACAGCAGTAACTGCTAATTCTCTGAACCAAAGACACTGTGAGCACAAAATTAACAGCACCTTGCTATGGAAATGCTGAGTGCATTTTAGATAGACAGTAGTACCCACCTATTCTGTTTTACTATATGCCTCTCCAAAACTCCAGGCTTTTTAAATATTTGGATGAAAAATATAATGATTAAAAAAATAAAGTAGTCTGAGGAGACATACCAGAATATAGAAAAATGGCAGCACAATTTCCATTTTATAGCCTGCTCTTATTTTCAGATTCTAAGTTTCCTCAAGAAACAATCAGCTGACTGGAATTACTGCCCAAGATAATTTCCTCAAATTTAACAATCTTCTTCACTGCAGGACAAAGAAAGGGAAGGTTTTGCCCCAGTAACTGGGAAATGTGTGGCAGGGTCAGGGTAGACACTAATCTGCTAATCCTGGCATTTTGCTGCACAAAAATGACATGTGCAAAAGACATATGCATCTTTTCTCTATCCCTGACCAAATCATGCTAAGAGGACAATTAAAATTGCACCTTCTCCCTTGCAGCTGAAAGGGAAACAAACCAAGAAGAACCCTTTACAAATATTCCTCCTACTTTCAGAAACACTGACAAACACCATCCAGGTCTAACAACTTTGGGAAGACTCATAATTAGGACACAGTGTCATTGAGCTACGTGCTCAGAGTTTAACAAGACAGATTGCAAATTAACAAGCATAGATCTTGCAAGTTGCTGATAACAATGAACAGTAGGGTTACTCACTGTCTCTACTTTTTCTCATTCCTTTCGTCTCTTGACCTGTCCTTCTACATATTTCCTGTTCTCAGAATATTTCAAGTTGGCATGATGGGTTTTCTGTAACTGATCCATAAACAAGTAAGTGAAGGGTGTTTCTCTTAGGCAATAAATTTGATTTATAATCCTTTTTCATAATTAAAACCCCTAAAAAGTGCCAAATTTTGCACATTTCTCTTAAACTTTTGGTGCCTCCTTGCACTACAGAGTCTCTATTCTGCCTCATCATCTGTCTGTGAAGTAGAATGCTTCCACAAGCCTTAATTCATTACCAAAATGAGAGCAGAAAAGCTAAACAAGAGGTATCATTACAATCTTGAAAGCAGAGTGCAGGAGCTATCTGCAATTTAATGGGTCCTGCAATTACATCTTGATTGAATGTGCTGATGAAGCTTTCTTGTACAACATGGCACTCATCAGCACACCATGACCTAGACCTGACTGAGGATTTTGGTTTGCACAGGTTAGAAAGGGGAAGTCAAACCTGGGGAAGTGTTTGCCTAGATTCTAAAATTCTATGATTTCCTTTGTATTCTTTTTGGCAAGAGTCTTGTATTGAACTTGCAGTAGGGAGTGAGAAAAAATATGCAACGTTTTTCCTTCACCAAATGTTACTACCGTAAGCACCTAGAAGCCTTTATCAGGAATAGGTCCCAAAAAAAAGTGTTTTCTGTATTCCAATGTAAGAACCAACTTTGGTCCTAAAGAGCTACCAGCCTAAAGAAACCAGTCAGGTAAACAGCTGATTAAGATCCTCTTCATTATGTAGGAAAATTGAGGCTCAGGAGCACAAACGTCACAAATGTCAGAGAAGATGCTGGAGCAGAGCTGAGAGAGAACCTATTTCTTCTGGATTTAGATGAACTCCAAGTGGTGTGTGGTGGAAGGGGGGACTGATTTATGCAACTTGACACATACCAATTTTAGATCCTGGCTCCATTTTCTACCTGTGGCCTGTGGCTGCCTTTAACCTCATTTTAGGTGTGCCATCATTTCTCCGATGGCTGTAGAGGATTCTGAGTTTTCAGAGCCCTGAACAGGCTGAGCTGCTTACTGCTTTCTTGAGATACTACAGCAGGATGCCATACAAGATAAGTTAAAAATAACTCATGGCTACCAGAACCCTTTTTGCCTCTCAGGCTTAAGCCAGGGCCAGCTGGAGACCATGGGTTATTTTCTGTTAAGTTTGATGCACTTTGGATTAGGCTGTAAACTATTGCCATTTCTGCTCTCCTCTCTCTGCTGTCACTGTCACTTTGTCAAGCAGGTGGAAACATCATGTTTTTAAAAATCAGTGGTTCTTAGAGAAGTAAAGTAATGAAAGAAAACTAAGTTTGGAGAGATGCAGGAAGGATTTAAAGGGTGAAGGCACTGACTAACAATTCAGTCCTCTCTGGGCTCCTGTCACTGAAGTCCAGATGGTACCTGGGCATCTCAGGTGTAGGAGCCAAAGATCCTGAGTTCAGACAGACGGTTCATTATGGTGCAGGGAGAGGACCAGCTGCACAGAGGTGGGTGGCCACTACCTTTCTGCTGCAGCTGCTTCCTGCTGGAGTTTGCTACATGCCCATTGCTTTGGTAAAGGTTAGCTCATGCTGGGGGGTTTTAATTGGCTATTATCTGCCCAGAAGGAACTAACTATCTTAAAAAGAGCAAGGCAAAAATCTTATTTTTCTGGCCTTTTTTAAAATGCATTTTTCAAAGAAATGTGTACATTAATCAAACTCATGAATGAACAAAGGAAAGATAACATCAGTGATATGTTCATTGGGGAAGGAGACCCTGGGTCACACAGATCCACCAGCAATGAATCTAAATAAAGTCAGGGAGAGTGTCACTGACTACTGCAATTATTATTGAAGTGATTGATAATGTAGTTCCTCAGCTAATGTGGTGATGTGCGTGGTCTGAAGGTCAGCAGCACAGCTGGTGAGGTGAAAAACCATGCTGTTGTGATAGGATGGGCTGATGCTTCATGGTCTAATACTCAGCTCCTGTAAATCAAGATTGATTTGGATTACAGTGCCCTGAACCTGGGCTATCCTGCATGTGGTAGCTCTGCAGGATTGGTCTGAAGTTTGTCCAACTTCAGCCTTTTCAAGTTGGGTTGCTGACTTTTATTGATCCCTTCCCTTGGTTTTAAATGTAATTTAGGTTTCAGAAGAGAAATAGAATGGATTTATCTGTTTCTGTCAAAGAATAGTAACATAAAAAAATCCTTTTGCAGGGGTGTGACTGGTTTTATTCACTTCTGAGGGGTGCAATGAGATTTAATGAGTGGTTTTGAGAGGAGAGAAATGCTGTGAAATTTCTGGTAGTTCACTCACTGAGGTATCATGGGCAAAACAAAAGGAGGTGGAAGACCTGAGGTGAATGCTAGATAACCTGTAATGGTGAAGGAAACAGTACACTGTATTATAATAGAAATGGTGCTAAGAACACCTTTCAGAGCAGATTAATTTCTGTGTTATTCCAGAAGTTCAAAATTGAGATTACAGATTAAGTCAATTATTTAGAAGCATGGAGGAAGGAACATATGACATAATTGAGGAACAGGAATCTGGTAATCTAGTGTAAACTGATGAAGTAAAAGAAAGGAACTCTGTGCTTTTCTGTTCCCACAGCCATGACTATCATCCAAGTGTAACCCTCTGCTGTAGCACAAACTGAGAACTGAGAAGAGGAGCAGAAGAGACACTGGGGTTTTCTTGAAACTGGTGAATTCGAGGTTCTCAGAAAGAATGAAGGACTGGAAACTTTAGCCACAGTAGCAACTGTAATTAACCCCTTCTTATTTATTACACATAACCAGCAACAGGAACATGAAGTAAGATTTGTCTTTGAATTTTGACCTGTCTTAGTACAGTGTCTGAGTGTGTCATATTTTGTTATATCACACAAATGCACATTTTCTTTTGCTTCTCAAATTTCGTCTCTGGATATTTTGAGACCTAATATTTTTGGTGCAAGCTTTCTAAATTATTTAGGCTGAAATCGCATAAAAATAGAAGATTGGACAGTTTTAAAGGCAACTAGAAATCTGAATACCATCTTTATTTATTATCAAATAGGGAACAAATTTGAAGCTTCTTTACTGCATTATTGTATAAATATTGACTAAAGCATTGCTGTACAAGGAAGCATGTAAGTTATTACTCAGTCCTTTAAAGACAGAAGGGGAGAACTTTTCATTCATTTCATTGTATTGCTGAGCCTTTGAAGTCATTCATTCTAGGAAGAAGAGACTCTCACAGGTAATTTACTGTATTTGTGCCTTCTGTCCCATGGGCTATAATGCAAGATGAAATGCCAGCTTCTGCTTTCAGTCTTCATTTCTCTTGCATTACTCCATCCTCTTTCTCTGAGGTACTCCTCAATGTAATCATTATACAGCAGTTTGGCTCCCTGCAGAAAGCTTGGATGGTATCACTTGCACTAAAGGCATTACTTCCTTCATTACTACTTTCCTCAGAAAACCTGAGGATTCTTCTCTTCCTGGAAGTAAATGGTGAATCCAAGAGAGTATTTGCCTCTACAGTGGAGACATGGCTTTGAGATCCATTTGAACTCTCAGGAAGGAGAGGGGCACTGTGCTGGGGGTCATCATCATCAGAGCCAGCTTCTGGACATGGAGAAGGGCCAATGAAATAAAGATAGAATTTCTGAATTAGAGATGCAGATGAGTCTTTTTATGTAAAAAGTCAAGAAGTGTCTCTGTAGACACTTCCATTTACATGTGGGATGAAAGAATTGGGCAGTGTCTTCTATTAAACAAAACACCACTGAAACCACATGCAAGAAAATCATCATGGACTCCACTGCTTCTTCTGAACTGAAGAAGATCTTGGTGGAAACACAGAAGGGATGCCCAAAGACTCTCTTAAGGCTCTGCCACGCAACTGCTCTACATTGTACTGACTTTTGGCTTTTCACATACTGGAAATGTAAAGCTCATGAAATGTTTGTCTTCCATACCCTAAAGCACAGGCACCTTTGGGGGAAACCTGGTGGCTGTTTGAAACTATGATTAGAGATGCGGATAATCTCTGTTTTATCTTCAATTAAAGTAGCGAGTACCTTTGGCATAAGAGAGAAGTATCCCATTTGTGGATTGCATTCACAAGTGTATGTGTGTAACCCAACTGACAAAGCATGGATGTGTCTCCTCAGCAAACCTGTCAGCAGGACAGATGGTGCAAGCTCCCTTTAGGTTAAAAAAGTGATTAAAATGGCCCTCTCATGCTCTTCTTGTGGACAGATGTTATTTTATGACCGTGTGCTCAAAAATGCACGAGGTGTTGGCCTGTAGAGGAAAGTCCTTGCTTCCTAAAGGTGTTAATACAGAAACAAAACATTTGTGACATTTCTAAAGGGGTCTATGGCAAAGTGGGGACATCTCCTCGCTGGCAGGCAGGGCCATGCTTTGCTTCTCAATAGTTAGAAGCATGACTGAAAAGATGCTCTTCAAGGGAGCATGAAGAGCAACATTTTGGGCAGTGATGGCCACTGACTGCTACAGGAAAGGTTCAGCCCCCTCTGGAGGGCTGGGATTTTTTTTTTCTTTGAAGAGGGAAGGATCCACAGTGCTGCATTATATGGCCCAGGCTGTGGGATCTTCTGCTCATGGTTCTCGCTCTATCTCTCCTGTGCCTCTGTTCACCATGTAAAAAAGGAGCTAAAGGTCATGTTGTACCTGTTTTATAGTTCAAGGATTTCTACCTGTAGGCACATAGGATCCCATAGTTGGCCAAAAATCCTTGGTGTTTCTTCCACAATAGAATGGAATCAATGGTTACCAATGACCTTCCCCTATATACATGGGGAAAACAATCTTCTGCATTGAGAGAGTAGAAAAAGGCAGATAGAGAAAGAAGGCAAAAGAAAAGCAGAAGGATACCTTGACTGGGTATGGAATAAACTCAACAATAATAGTATCTAAAAAGGAAGAAGGAACTGTCTGAAGGAGTTCAATACCCCCATTTTTCTGCCTGTCTGGAGCCTAGACCTGGCAGATGCCTTTTGCAATGCCAATTTACAACCTCATTTCTCTGCCACAGCCTGGCAGGGCTTGGGAACATGTCTCAGCACAGTGGCTACACTGCAGTCACCACTCTATTATGCCACACAGTTGTTTTAGCATTCTCCTGAACTGTTTTCTGGGTCAGAGTAAGTGTTTTTCTATGTCTTAATGGGTAAGGTTATAATATTTTATATGTGTAATGTATGTGTGTATATATATAAATATATAAATATATATATTTTTTTAAATAACAGTTCTTTTTCTTCTGGAATATTTCAGCGTCCTCCTTCTGAAATAGTTTATTTGGGAACAATTCTCTGTCCCTGGACAAAAGTAATTTTTCTTCTGTTCTTTCAGTGAATATATTGTTATTCTATTCTGTCCTAGTCCTTATACCACTGTTAGTCCTGAAGGTACCAGTTCCTCAAATACCAGCTAACAGTAAATGCCCTTACTGAACTCAGAGACCAAATTTAAAGTAGAATTAAAGTGTGCTATGACACATGCTCAACTTCAGCTCAGGGTATTCTCTGTCTCTCCCTCTCAGCAGCTTCTCACCCTGCCCCTGTCCCCCCAGAAAGGTTTAAGTCCTCAGTGAGGCTAAGTGAACTCTGCAGGTATGGAGCCCTGGAGACTGAGCTCACAGTTAGAGCAGCACTTTGTTCTCAGGAGCTGTCAGAGTCAGGTCATGCCATGTTACAGCAAGAAGGTTCATGATACCACCTTAACAGGAGAAAACAATGTAGCCCTGAGCTGTGTTTCAAGAGATAAAAGAAATGGAACAACTAGGGGAAGATCCATCAAATAAGATGAAAGAACATCACCAAGGAAAAGAAGAAGGAATGAAAAAACCCCTGTGATGTACTAGTCTATGAAGCACAAAAGTAACAATGAAAGTAGTAACTTCAGAGAGTGCTATTCCTTGTTCAGGCCTGCCTTTGATCTTTCTTTTTGATTCCCACAAGGGCATCTTCACAGCCCTTAGATGTGGAATTGCTGGTACTGAGTCTACCCCCATGGGATGGCTGAGCAGCCCTCCCTGCCCGTGTGCTGTACTTTTGCTGTGGCACGAGTGCACCCTGCAGCCCCTGAGCCATCCATGAGAGCCATGCATGAGAGCACAGCTGGGTGCTGAGGTTCAGGAAGGAGGGGGCTGCCCTGGCCCAGCCCCAGAGCACAGGTGGTTTATATACTGTTCCCCTTTCCAGTGCCATTGCTGTAGGCTGATCAGTGTCTTCTAGGTTTCTTTTCCCAGGACAAGCTCATGCCAATTTCACAGACCTGTACGGTTTTAGAAAGCAAAGAAGGGGCTAGAATAACCCTCAAGACAGAAAATGTAGGATTATTCATGGCTTCTGCTGTCTCTTCCTTGCTTGCTGCCTACTGGTGAGAAGGACTTGGAGAGTTTGTCATCCCAGGCTGCAAATGAAGGCACCCAGCCTGAGCACCTCCTGTACCACGACACCAGTGCATGGGGCACTTGAGCTTCCTCTGAGCAAGCAAGGAAGTAGGAGCGAAACCAGGAGTGTTCTGCAAACCTTGCAAACCAGTGTTTGGTTGATTTCAGGCAGTTTTAATTAAGAACTATTGCCTCCTCTGTTAATTATGTGTTTTATAGGAAGTGGATGTGGTTATCTGAAATCAAGCGAGGGATGGTGTTTCTGTAATCTCATCAATACAGGGTATATCACCACTGGGAAGTAAGACAGTGTTAACAAATAACCAGAAACACTCCCCCTTCCCCCCTCCCCCTGACACTAATAGATCCACCTTAAATTAATATTTGAATTTGCTTCAGTGTGCTACATATTGTGATGTACCATCTTTTATATTAAATGCTATCTATCTTTCTGTTGATTGCATTTTAGTTTTACTGAAATGCTCAGTGTAGAAAAGAGGATTATTCTGAAATAAGGTAGGACTCAGGCTTGTAATGTCTGGAGCAGATTTGCTTTTAGATGCATTATTTCTAAAGCAAAACATTCAGCTTGCAGTCTCTAGAAGTCTCTCTTTTTAACCCAAAGAATACTTGGTCCTTCCTTTCTTTGGTGATCAGGATCTTTTACAATAGCTCATGAAGGCATTCAGATACTAGGCCTTCTAAATCAACTGTATATCCTGAAAATTTAGACCATGTTGAAGAAAGGATTATAATATATGTGCTCTTTAACTGCATCAAATATGTATGTCCAAGCAGATGCTGCTAGTGACTTGATTATGATATAGAATCATGAAAACAAAAATTTTTGGTCCTGTAAGTTTTCAAGTTGACAGACAAAGAAATTGCAACAGGTGAATGACAGAAATGAAACAAGACAGTGTAGGAAGTTGACAGCAAATAAAATGTGATCACCAGGACAGCAGGAATCACATGGACCACTGTCTGCTTATTTTCTCTAGACTCTATAAATATGTCTTTCTGCAACAAATGCAGACTGTAGAAAACTACAAATGTCCACTTTTATGGCTTTGAATCTCAGCCATGAATTGAATAATTTACATTACTGAAGAGTGAAACGGTGCAAAGTTGTTTGAGCATTGAAGGTAAATTGAAACCTTTTATGGGAGGCATTTTGCAAAGGAAAGGTGTGGGAAAGTCAAGATGTGTAAGCAAGACACAGAATAACCTCAAGGGTGATGTGCTTAAGCTTCACTGAATAAACAACAGAATGATTTGATATCCTTCCCAATCAGCTTTACAAATATTCCTGCACTGTCTGAACGTATTTCATACCAGCAGGCTAACAGGGTGTCAGAAGTGGCAGCATTCAAGCCGAGACTCCACTCTGCCATGCTCCCCAGTTAAGTGCAGGGACAGTAAATTTCACAGCATCTTTAATCTTTGTCTGAAGTGTAAATAACTTCACATGGGCTTTTTTATAAAAGAAAAAAAAAAAATAAAGTCCTTGCCCTCTTGCAGGTTTAATCTCAGTGCTGATGCCTGTTGATGGTTCAAACACTCAGTCCCCTATTTTTAAATCATTTAACTGGTTCAATAACTGTCTTAGCCTTTGCTTTGATAGTTAAATCAATTCTTAGGAAAGAAAATAAGCTTGTCAGTGAATCATACCCAAAGGTCTACCTTTCCTTAGAGCTTGTTGCAGATCATATAAAATAAATTTACTCTGAACTTTCTTGAAATGAAAGGGACTGAAGAGAGCAAATGCAAGAACTGCAAACCAGGAACAGTGAGGGGTTAGTTGCCATCATGGTATCATAGATGGCCACATGCACTTGTATCTGCTGTTTGCAATGAGTGGCTGCCATCACCACACCTGTCCATTATTGTATATTTGCAAGAAAAGCACAAATGAAGTAACATAACAGAATTCTTGTGAAAAATTAAAATGTTTAGAGAGCCCTTAGACCTGAGCTGGAAGTCTTTCTCCAGGAGAAACTTCCATGGGGTTTGAATCCACAGAGGGACCACAGCAGTGGGAAATGCATCTGTGTCCTGGACAGCACTGTGATGGACATCAAGTAGCCCTGGGGTCTGATTTATAAGAAAATGGTATAGCCTGTAACTCTCTCTCCTTCCTATACTGCTCAATAATTGTGGCTTTTGGTTTTCTCCTAAAAGTCTGGTTTGTCATGAGATGGCAGGGGGAGGTGTTTGAGGGGGTGCCTGAAGGATACCTCAGGATGAAACTTCTATTGCATTGGTTCTTGGTATTGCAAGACATTGGACTTAGGGAACTAATTGTAGGGCCTAACTGTGCCAGAAACAGAGAAATAATCTCATGTCCTCTAAAATAAGACACATGAGTCACTTAGGTCAGAGTGAAGTCAAGACAACAGAATAAGATTTTAAACTGCTTCTTTCTGTTGACATTTTTTGCTGCCAGCTACTAAATCTCTTATTTTCTTTTTAGTTTAATAGAAGGTAGTATTTCAAAATTTTAACTTCCTCTGAAAATGTTTTCAACTTTCCTTGATTTTAGGGGACGGAGATTGAAATGATTTGACAACTTATAACTTTCCTTCACAACTGAATGAACTATAAAGGTTTGTTTCTGTGGTTACCTTTCTTGGTCTTTTGAATTTTTCGCAGATTAGCAAAAGGAAGTTTTGTGATTTGTTTGTAAAGTTTAAGAAAATTACACAGTGGAGAAATAATAAAAAAAATGGAACATATAATTAGAATGAAAACACAAGAATGGTTTTAGCAATCACCTTGATTAATGAGATACCCTGAAAATGTAGTTTCTCCAAGACTAAGGAAAAAAGTTTGATGCTACCGTTGGAAATATTCTTTTTATGATTTCCTCTGTATGTGCAAGTATATAGAAGTCTGAAGTCAGAATTTGGGCCATACTTTTCCAACTGGAGCAGCCTTTTATGAAATGAGCCCTGCAATATAGCCAAGAGTTATACATACTTATAAAGCATTTGAGCAACATTATTTGCTTTTAAATGAAGATGGATTTTAACTTGCTGCTTCCAATTAGAATAACAATAAACATTTTCCCTAATGATGATGACATGCAATAGTGTTAAATTGGAAATGCAAAAGCTTTTCCTGTTGGTACAGTATAAGTTACAGTGTCATTAAATATATAATCAGCTATTTATTGTTTGTGTTATTTTTGAGGCACTTAAATGAAAAGTTGATTTGTCTCTTATTAGGCCTCAATAAATGTTCCTTTAATAGTCATTGGGTGTTTTAATGCTTTACAGAATCATTGTCATTAAATTGAATGCAGGACATTGGACTTAAATATAAGAGAAATGGAAAAACTCAATAAATCAGGATAATAAAAGCTTTTCTTTGTGCTGTTTGAATTGTGCTGAAATGGATCTGTCTCTTAAACTGCCTTACAAGGCCAAAGTAGCTTAATTGCTTTAGGGCTTGATTATGCTGCATGAGTCAGCTGTGAGACTGTGGCATGAAATGAGGGGCAGTGGAAAGGAACAAAACTTGCCAAATAAGTCAAATTCCAATCCTGAAATCAGAGAAGAAATGGAAATAAGGAGACAGGATAAGAATCTGAAGAAATGAAATGTAAAATAAAGAAAGGAAAAATTCCAAAACCAAATGAAAACAATAAAAGTGAATGGGTTGACAAGAAATGCAGGGAAAGGGACCGAAGCTTGCCCAATTAACCCTCACGGAAATCACAAGATTTTGCTCCCTTTCCCAAAAGGAAAGTCTTGAAATCAAAGAACAAAGTCTAACAAACGCTCTGGAAAGGAGATATGATGGAAAACAGTGCAAGTGAAAAGAACGAGAAAATTTGGAACTGGAATGATTAGAACCAAATGGAATGAGATAAAATGAGGGGCAGTGAAAAGGACTAAAATTTGCCAAATTACTCCCACTCAAATCCTGAAATCAGGGAAGAAATGCAAATAAAAAGAAAATTCACCACAGATTCTTAAGGATGAATTTTGCTGTTGACTTCCCGCAGAAACAATGGCCAAGTGAGAGAAGTATACTGCAATGACTTCTGCATTGTGGGAATCTTTCTTCAGTATCAGGGACATGTGGAGAATGCAGAAGGTACAGTACTTGGGGATAATTCCTTGCCCTTTTGTATTGCTTTTCTTCAGCTCCTATGGGATACTCGGGCATTCAGTGCCAAGACATGAAAGGGCTCTCAAACACTTAATGAGATATATCTTATATGGTATATAAACTATATATGTCTGATATGACATATATCTTAAACATATTGGTCAACATTATCCTGAAAAGCGATATCCTGACGTTGTCCCTAATAGTTGTGTCCAAACCATCTCAGAAGTGTTATCTTTGCATGAATTTCTTCAGTTTAAACTTATTTCTCTATGTATTTGATTTTAAAAAATAGTAGGTTCTTTGAAATCATGCTTTCTTGGCCAGCCTAGTATTCCAGATGAAAAGTAGACTTTTATGATGCAAATTATTAATGTTCAGTCTTTCAGGGGTTTGACAGCTTTGGTTCAAACAAGGATATAGAGACCTGATCTGTTGTGAAATGAGGTAATTTGCATAATGAGCTTGAGCCAGGGAGATGGGGAGAGTGTAACAATCCAAGATAGTCTGAATACAAGAGTTAAAGCCACTTGGAGCTGCTGCACTCCTCCAGGTATTTTGTGAGCTGCCTAGAGATGGTATCATGCATCAAAAGCCTGCTGCTCTGAAATCTTTGCGGGTTTTTTTTATTAGTTAAGTTAGAAATCTCTAAACTAGTAAGTCCTCTTCTTGGTAGCCACTCATCATTCAAATAGCTAGAGATGAGGACGTGTGAAAACCTTGTTTTCATACTTTCCCCTCTATTATTTGGTATTTAATTGGTCAGCAAAATTTGTTGCTTATGGATGCAAATGGGAGGACAAATATAAAAAGGACCCAGTAGTCATGGCGACAGAAAATATTTCATTTAGTCACAGAGCATGTATATAGAGATGGGCAGCAGGAGCTTTCCTAGAATGGCTGCCAATTCACTTACCCTGTAAATAGAGAAATAAATACAGAGGCATAAAAAAATCCGTGAGCAATGACGTGCCCCTTTGCAGCTGGTTTAGCTTCAAATCAGAACTGTCTATCACGTCTAGGTGTTGTTTACTTTCTTCTGACCCATTATGTAAATATTGTTCTTAAAAGTGTGCTTTCCCTTACTTTATGATTGAACCTGCTTCCTTTTATTGAGAGCTTCATCCCATAGAAATATGACAGGTTTGTATATTACTGCAAAAAGTAAAATATTACAGGCAGATAACTGCTGATGTCATGCTCTAGAGATTTTTCAGGTCAGAACTCTGACATGGAGACTCATGATTTCTTGAAAAATTATCTCAGATTCCAATAAATCCAGCACATACCAGTCCATAAAGTCATCCTTTGATTGTGAAGAACAGCCTGGTTTTCATAAAGCCTAGTGGTGTTGCATATTTTGGAGCTTGTGGTACCGTGATGCACAGCAGTAAGTACACCCACAGCCACAAAGTTAAAAAAAAAATAGTATAAAAGTAAAAAAGCTGAAGACACTTGGGTCAAACATTTTGCAGAATCCAGAGAATCAAAAGAGACACTTGATAGTCCCATTATTTATTCATCCTTTTGTGCCCCATACAGGAATTTTCCATTTAAACATTTTTCCTCGTAGACTGTCCCTCCTTGTCTAAAAGAAGATGTGTAATGCTGCAAACCTGCTTGGGAAGTGAGCAGGGGGAGTGGCCCTTTCACATGGGACTGTGCTGGGAAGACATGGAGTTATGCCTGGGATGGACAATGAGCCAGTTTATGGTTATCAGTTGTGGTTTATCAGTTTATGGGTCAGGATTAGAGACAGAATAGACTAGACTAGAGGCCCGTAGAAATTGCAAAATTCACTGGGTAAAACCTCCATTTACATTTGTACAAGTAGTGTGGTTTTTTTTATTCTCTAATCCCATTAAAATGGACTACAGGGAGGCTTGAGGAGCAAGACTGGTATCAGATGGTAATAGCTGTAGGGAGGTAAGTTTTCATCTCAGTTATAAAGTTACAAGTGTAAAACCAATTAATTTTTCGAGACTTATCATGGTGCAAGAATAAAATTAAATTAGGATTAATTAAATTAAAATCAGAACAACCACACTGTGAATTAATAATTCTATAGTAAACTACCCTTCCAGTTCTGGTTTCAGAGGGATTACATTGGTGTCCTAGGAGATAAAATATAGCTACTTTTTCCCGGGACAGAAGAGCAATTTTTCTCCAGTGATCTGAACCCAATTATTTATTTGTATTACACTTCTTTTTTCCTTTCTATTTTATTGCATGAAAGCTTCTTTAAAAAAAATTTTGGCTAGCAGTGATCAATCTCTTTAAATAAAGAAGCAACAAAGACAACACACAGGAAAAGAAATTTAACAAAAGTCATGATAGTTTAGAAAATCCTTCTCAGATAATTTGGAAGATCCTTCTCATGTTGAATGTTGAAGACTCATCAACATTCAAAAGTAGAAATTTGCAGAATATCTTATCATCTCTTGTCTATGGCAAATGTGATATGCAAGTTAAAACATAATTCTGTGCTTTTTGAATTTTCAGTTTAAAGTACCGAAAAAACATGATAAAAGGAGTAATGCACTAAGGAGGAGCTGGAAAGAATTTAGATTAAAAGATAAATAGCCCTTCTTCTAAATCACATCTGACTCCCGGGAAAGAAAAGTTTGTTGCTTCATAGATGATGACACAATACAATACTGAACAAAAACTTTCACAAAGAAATTTTTCCTAATTGCTTTTTACCAAATACTATGAGAGTGGGGTGATTGGAGGACTTAATTTTTGTGTGGCTCTCCTTAACTGTATGTGGCAGTCAGGTTGTACAAATAATTTCAGCAATGTACATGGTAGGCTACTAACAGACAATGTTCTTCCCAATTAAAATCACAATTTCTGTGAAGCTGGCAGGTAGTACTAGGGATGAGAGTCTGAAGGTATAAAATTCTGGAGGGGAATTTGTAGGTGGGCATTGTGAACCTCAGATCACTGAGTCAGGGAAGAAGATTTAGGATATACAATCTTATTAACTCAAAGTCCAACCTTGCCCCCAGGACTAGAGTAATTTACCATCCCTAGTGAACCCTCACACTCACATCCTGGGATGAACATAAAACTGATGGACAGTCTAAAACATTAGCCTGTCTACAGGCTCTTGTGTGTGGTAAGGACAGTACAAGCACAGACAAGATTTATTTCACCAATTAACTAGTTATTACCATGTTGGGTTTGCATGATCAAACAAGAAATCTGCTGGGTTGGAAAATATTCACTTTCACGTTTCTTTAAATCACAGACTGATTTTTCTATTTCCTTTTTGAGGTTCACTGATTGAATTTGCTGTCACTTTTGGTGTGACAAGTAAAGCTTCATGTGAAGTCTCTTCAAGCCTCTCTGTAGTGATGATGTTACACACTTGTGCACTCTGTTCACTGTAAGTCAGCTGAAGCTGAACTGAGCTATATCCCAGGCAAAAGAATTTTTTTTTTTTAAGAAACGTGAAATCAGAAAAATGAAGAACCAGACACAGGCTAATAAGAGCAGGACTAATTAGTCTTCAGTAGACTTGAATATAATTTTTTTCAGTGGAAACAATGAAATATTGTTGAGGCATGCTTGTCTGCTTTACTACACAGTTTGTGAATATGTTTATCAGAAGAGAGTTTTTACTAGCACAGATCTTTGTGGAACTCCACTGTTAACTTCCATCCCTTACTACTATACTTTTTCCAAATACAAAAATTATTTTGAAAGGAAAAATTAAAGATTCACTGAAGTAGACATATTTCTGTAAGTTTAGAAATTTTCTGTGATCTTTCAAAATTATTCTTTGATGGAAAAAAAACCTGTTCAGTGACTTAAACTTGCTGAGATTCTAACTAATAGATAGAGAAAGGAAAAAAACCCAGGGAACTCTTATATGTCAAAGGACTTCAGTGGTTATCCATGAAGCCCTGTAGGGTATTGAGGCAATTGATTTACATTAACAGTTATAGATACTGGTCATTCATCTCAAAGAGATGGTTTGGGAAATCTCAGCCCTGCTGTAAATTGTGACATTATAAATATTTGCCTGAGTATATCAATTGCTATTTATATTCAGAAGATCTGGACAAAGCCCCTGAAGAGAGATTAAAAGACTGAAGCATTTAGAGCCTTACAGCAATATCAACGATTATCAAAGCATCTCTGTGAGGGAGAGCAGAATCGTTGTGTCAGACCATCTCTGTCTCCAGGAGGGAGATTGGCCAAATCTCTTTGTAGAGAAGGGGAACACAGTCTCTGTTAGGATTATACCCAGCAGGAGACAACGTAGCTCCCTTTGCAAGAGGGGCTTTAAAAGATTTCATTTGAGAACCAGTCAGCTCAGAAAACATCGTGTTACAGTTGAGGACAATTAACATCTAATGAGAAGTGTCTGGAGTTCGTGCTTAGTTTATGTTTCTCCATCTGGGGGGTCTCTTCTGTGCTCTCTCTGCCAGTTCCTATCAGCTTGGATTGCACTAAGCTTCGAGAATCCATGCAAGCAAAAGGTAATTACTTGAAAAGTAACAAATCCAAGGGAGAGTCTCAAGGATGCTCTTATACTTTATCTGATGCCTACCAATGTGTTGCTTGTGTCTGTTACAGGAATTCATAGTCAAGTCATGCTAAGAACTTTAAATAAGTACAAAGATTTTTCAGATGAGATGTGCAGTTTTATGAAACACATGTACAACACCAGTATGATTACTGTAACAAAAAGGAAAGGCAAGCTCAGATCATTGCAAGCTCTCAGGATCTCTGCTCTTCCTTCAGAGTAGGTCCTCCTCCAGTTCTCAAGGCCAGTTCACTTGCTTGCCTGAAAAGAAAATAAGTTTAAGTGTAGTAAAAGGGGGTGAAAATGCCATGTGTTTCTTTTCATACAACCCCTTTCCACTCTTTCAGGCCTGGGAGAGGCATTGGCCCATGAGAGGATTCTAGATGTCCTCACAGTCATGAAAAGTGTCAAATCTCTTATCTTTGAGAAACACATCTGGATTTCAGATTACCACCAAGGTAGAAGACTCTTTAGTGGCTCTGTGATCCCTATTTTGTTTCTATTATAATCTGGTCATGCTGATCAGATTTTCTGCTGAAGCGTTTGGGTTATTGTGCTGTTTCTCATGTCCTTCTATCTTTGTGTTGTCTTTGAAGATCTGGGCTCAGATTTATCTTTCTTTTACTATTTCTCTGCTCTGCTGACCCTGTAGTCACTTCTTACAGACTCCTAGATGCTGTGCAGAACAAGTTTTTGTATTCAGTCAGAAACTTCAGTTTGTTTTCATCTACTTGCTGCAGGCTTCAAAATGTTTTATCCTACTTCTGTTTTCAGTTTGTACAATATAAGCTAGGTTATAGGGAAGTCATACAGCCTGTGATTTAGGGTCAACATTTACAAATTTCCTTGCCTGGTAAACACCTGGCTAATCTGTTTTGTGACCCGAACTGTCTCATACAAGCCCCTCTCTCTGGTTAAGTAAAGGGTGCATTAGCAGCTTTTTAAGTGCTGCTAAGGCTTTTAGCCATTTCTTTCTCACAGACTCTCCCGAAAAACCCTGTTGCCTCGCCCACCCCACCCCACCGAGGTCTAGAATTACTGGGGTAGTTGGAGATTATGCTACTCCTCCCTCACAATGGGAGGGAAAGGTTCTATGCAGTATCTCACATCTAGAGTGGGACAGATGCTGTCCACAGTCCCAACTCTGAGTATTGAGACACCTGTACCACGCTGCCTTTCCTTGCAGCAATCTCTTATCCTTCAGATGCTTCCTTGCTCTGCCCCTGGAATTTCTACTGGGCCCAGTCACCCACTGCTTAATTGGCCTGAAGTGGATAATAAAAAAGTATACTATTGAGATTAGATAATGAAAAGGCATGAAATAAAACTGTATGGAAATATTTTAATGTGTAAAAAGTTAAATGAGAATGACTTTAAAATGATTAATTTTCCCAAACGAAAACCTCAAAATTTACAGGATCACAGAACCACAGAATGGGTAAGGTTGGAAGGGAGTGCTGGAAGTCATCTAGTCCAGGCTCCCTGCTCAAGCAGAATCCCCTAGAACGTATTATCACTTTTGGCAGTATAAAGAAAATAAGCAAAATTTTGTAGTTTTTTATGTGTAGAAAGCTTGAGACATTTTTAATGAAAAGGAGTTCTAAAGAAAATCAGCTTTTTTCATAAAGGCCAAATATTTGGTTTGTGACAGTATAAAATGTTTGATTTCATTTTGCTGGTTCTATTCTCAACATAAGACTGATCACATTTTCCTAGCCATTAGATAGCAGCTAATTAGCACGAGAATCACATGGTGATGTTGGTACCACCGTCTATAAACCCTGGTCAGTCACCTGGGATAGGAACTGAGCTCTTTGCTTAATCTCTTCTCCACTATAAATGTAAGTAACAGAATAAAATAAGATTTTTTGAGCCAACATTTCTTAAAAAGTTAATTAGAATATTCATTAGGATATTTATTCACTGCTTATAAATTCAAATATAGCTTTTGAATCAAAATTTATTCTTCTGAGTAAGCAGGAGGGGAGAGAAGAGTTCAATGGTGAGAGTTCTGTTTCTCCCTTGAAGTCTAATCTGATGAGTAATTCCAGAACCTGAACTGACTCAAGGCAGTGACACAGAATTACATTTTCCTTCCCTGACAGGTGAAGGAGTGCAGTTGAGCTTGCTCATGAGAAGTGGAAATGGCTAAGCTGGGGCACAGTGATCCTGGGAAGCCTTAAAAATGGCTTTACAGGTCATCCTGCCCCTGGGAGGGCTCATCAAGGTACTTTGCTTATCCCAGACCTCCAGGAGGATAGAAGCCCTTGCCTCCTTAGAGCTGTGCCACAGCCAAGAAAGTTGTGGGGCTAACATTTCTTAATTGGGGTGAGCACAGTTTGGAGTGAGCTGCATTAGATACTAAGCATGTGAGGTGTTAGTGTCCATGAAATTCATTGATCTGTGTCCAGTTCACAGTGAAAGGGTTTCCACCTCACCACTGGTGTTCCTTTCATGCCTCTCTTATCGTTGCATTAACTTCTGAGCTCAGAGATGGGAGACAGGCAGAAGGAAACTGCATCTCCAATCCATAGAAGAGGGAGTTATTCTGTGGCTGGGTTGCAGCTCATTTGTTCCCAGACCCAGAAGAGCTGAGGGAATGTAGTCTGAGAAACAGCACAGCTGTCTCTGTGAGCTCAAGAGTATTTGGTTTAGAGCACTCTAGTCTAGTGACTCCAAATAAGTATGAGGCATAAACCTATATTTCCTTGAAAAGAAAATAAGACATAATGTACTCCTTATGCAAAAAAATTTATTCTAGGAGTCTGTCCTTGGAATGGAAACTTGGAAGGTGCAAGGAAAGCAGGCTTTCTTCCTTCCTACAGACTGTCCTGGTGCTAATTATGTTGACAACAAGAGAAGTCACAGGCAAATTGAGTGTCCAATCTCTTAGGGTGGACATCAGACAGGTAATAGCACCACAGGTGAAATCTTTCAAGGGATACACCTGGAAAAAATTGGGGATTGGAATGGGATGTTGAAAGAAAAGTGTTGGGAGTGGTGGTGGTTTTGGAAAGGGACCGTGTCAGTCATCTAAACACAGCACGACATCTTAAGCAGCCTATTGATCTTCTATTCCGAATTCACGCAGGGCGACTCCCTGTCATAAAACATTCAGCAGCCAAGATCAATAAGAGATGTGGAGCACTGAATCTTGCTGCTTCAAAGTCATACTTGAAAACAACAACAAAAAAAATCACTGCTACTCAAATGTCACCAGGGCACCAGCTCGGTTTGGACCCAGCTCAGCAATTTCAAAGATAAAAGTTTTCTTCCTGTTTTTCCAAGTGGGAGTCCAGCTGGAAGGTGACAGGAACTGGATTCGGCTGTGTGACAGGGAATCTATTTTCTACCCCTCTCTGTTTACAAAGGAGGTTCAACAGGAAAGATAAACCTAGATACCATGGAACACTTGCTGAGGTAGAGCTTGTCTTGTGCTGTGAATCTGCCAGCATTTAGCAGTTCCCTGGACAGGATCACATTCTTCAAAATGCAAGGGGACTGAGAAATTAATTCTATCACATCACAAAAAGATTATGTTCTCTTTACAAACATACCCTCCCCACTATGATATGTATCAAATTGCTCGATATACTCGTTCAAATATAACACCTAACTGGAGTGGCTTCTGGAGAATAAATTGCCCACTGAAGTTACCTTTCACTTATTTCAGTGTTGTTTTCATGTATCTCATTACTCTCTTGTAGACTAAACAATGTTAATTCTTTCAATCTCTCCTCTGAGGTCATATTTTCATATGTTTCTGCTTCAATAAAAGTCATTGGCATCTGACAGTCTTATGGCACAAAAGATTAATCCTGTCCTTCCATGGCTCTGAGCCCAATGGTTGCCATCACCTTGTTCAGTGTGGACGATTGTTTTTAGTAGTCAACAAAAAGCTCTGGGTGTTTGTTCCATTTCTAATGATTTCCAGAGTAATTGATGCTGCTAGAGATGAATACTTTACAAAAACACAAATTGGACAGCCCGGCAAAGTGACAAGAAGGGATTCAAGTGGGAATATGCAGCACTGAGATGAGCTCAGAAAGCATCTGTTGTCACAACACCATCTCCCTGTGGCAGATACAGAAGCACAGAAAAATCTGGATTCAAAAGTAATAAACATAGGCATCAATGAAAATTTAGCTTTTGATTTCAATAGATTTGAATGGCTGTACTGTAGGGGCTCTGTCTTGGGGTGGTACTCTGTAGTAGCTTGCCTGAGATGGCTTTTAACAAAAACCAAAATTGCTAAGCCATTGAGGAATAAAATCAGCTTGCTTATGTAAAGCTCCATATGATTACAGCCTATTTCTGATGTCAAAGCTAAGCTGTTCAGAGCCATGGTGGCTCATCTGTTAATTACATGTTGATTTTAGCATCTGTATTTATTAGGATAAAGGGTTAGTATTACCTGGGCAACCAATAAACCAAACTTCTATAATGCTTTACTAGTTAGACTGGGAGTCAGGCTAAATATTCTGGAAACCCACAGTTTCATTAAGTATTTTTCAGTTCTTTAAGCTGTTGATTCCTATTCATGGAAAACATAGAAAAGGCTTGGATTCTTCATTCTCTGTTTTCCTGTTCCAAGGTCAATAATTCTGTTCCTGACTCTTTCTGAAGGAAAGTTTCTGAAGGGTGTTCTTGTAGGTGACATTCTAATTTATGATTCTGAAGGAGGCAGGGGGGAATTAAGTGACATGATGGAAAGTTTGTTAAGTGTAATCAACAGTGAGGATAAATGCTGTTAGAGATTTCTGCATATTAATCTGGCTTTGTTTTGAGCTACTGCAGCACCTGTGACAAAACCAAAGGTTATGAATTTGGAATCATAAGCTTTGCCTCTCTGGCTTAGTATCTTATAAGATCTCTAATCAATAAACTGATTGAGCTTGACTGGACTGACCTCCAGGACACAGAGGGGGTAGTGTGGGTATTTCAATCCAGTGCTGTGTACAGTCTGTCTGACTTACCACTCTTATCCAGAAGAGGAAGATTTTCCTATAGGTGCTGAGCCATCTCTGGCAGCCCTGGTGGATGTCTCAAATGACACTACAGGCACTGGAGAACTGCAAGTGCCCCTATGGGGTTGAGCCTCTAGAAATGAATATTCAGTGGTTCAGTAGAAATGAATATTCAATGAATATTCAGTTTGTATGTGAGATGGGGACTCAGCTCAGTTGCCTGAGCCAGAAACCCAGAGCACTTGGGACATGGCACCATGTCTGTGACTCTTTATGGAGCAGGCAGGGGTGGCACAGGAACTGTGGGGGACTTGTGCATGCTTTGACACTGAGAAATGTGGCTGGAAAGGAGCCAGAACAATAATTAAACACAAGCTCATTGGATATATGGGAAGAGAGATGGCATTTTTGTCTAGCAGAAAAAGGGTGGAAATTTAGGACTCCAATCCAATGCTTGATTCTGTTGACTGGAGACATCTTAATTTAGAGGGTCATAATTTTTTTAGAAATGATTTCTATATTTGTCCTGCATCCTTGTTCACACATAAATAATTTCTTTTTCCTTTTCCTAGATTTAGCTATTCTGTTTTAGACTGTTTATCTTGTCTACCAGCTCTCTAAAGCATTCATTAAAATTCTACTTTGTAAATCTTAAGTTTTAAAAAATATGAAAAAAAAAAGTTTGCAAAGATTAAATTGTCATTACTTGAAAGTGCCCCTGACCAGACAGAGGATTCATGATTAACCCTTAACTTTCAGACAAGAAATAAATTTTTCTAATTGTTAGGGAAAGTAGTCATGGAACTTAACTACCAAAGGTTACATTGGATTCTTCAGTACTAGACAATGTTTTTTTTAAGATGGAACATATTTTTGAAAGAGATTGTTATCTTCATCATATGTTATTATATCTACAAAACTGTGAAGAGCTATATGTCTATTTAATAGGTGAGCCAGGTTCAGCTTGGAATGAGCACCTAGAGAAGCCAGGTCTTTCACAGCGATGTGGAAGGGATGTGTAATCATCAAATTGCCCGTATCTAAGGCAGATGTAGTTTTCCTGACACACACGTACTTATTGTGGTCTGTCCCTCTTTGCAGAGAGGTTTTTTTTTTTTTGTTTTTGTCATGGGCACCTGCATGAATGGAGAGAGACAATTCCATCCCATTTATTGTGAAAACATGTTTTCATCATGTGAGAAATAGTGCAAATCCTTTTTTTCAGATTAAAGATCCTGTTCTGCTACTGCAGAAGTTTTCATAATCATTAACTCCCTGTGCTTGGTTTACCAGGCATCAAACAACATAGGAGGCTTTTTCTACCATCAGTCTTCAAGGATGAATAGTGACTGAGAAAAGACTCTGCTACTCACACAAAAGTTTCCACTCCCTCTTGTCATCTTACAGGAAGCATTGATGTTATTTTTGGGAAGTATTGACTCTCTTACAGAATTGAGGGCTCATTAAATCAAAATAACAGCAACATTTTCAGCTGCTTCATTGTTATCATTGCTATTGTTGCAAGCCACTGCTGGAAGCTGGGAAAAAAAAGGAAGGAGAAATAATGCCAATAAAGAATAGATACCCCAATATATCCTGAGCCTAAGATAAAGCGTAACACATCTTTTTTATGGCGTTTAAGTACTTGGTAGTCTACCACTGAGTTCATAATCATCCTGAAGAGGCAGCAGTGCCACTGAGAAGGACAGGGGAGCTAAAATTTATAGAAAGAATGATAAACTGGAAATGACAGAATCACAAAAAAGGGAAATACTGTACAGAGGTTGTGTTAATGGAAGCATTGGGTGTTACAAGCAGAAAGAGGGACTTTATTCCACTTCCATCACACACTTACACAGAGTCAATTTGGGGGTAAAATGTGTTATTTTTTTAAAACCAGAGGGGTCAAATTGTAGCAAGTGAGAGGGAAATCAAAGAAAAAAAAGCACAAAATATGGAAAATGAGCCATGTGTGAACCCAGAGTGGCTGGTGCCCAGGAGAAACAGAGCTGAAGTGTGACCAGATACAAAGCACAGCAGGGAGCTTTTCTATGTTTGCTGGGAACTTTACAAGAAATTGTGAAAATGGGAGGATTTCTCAGTAGTATGGAAATCTATTCTGGGAAAGAAGCCGCATGAGCAGGAAACAGGAGATTTTTAATTGTACGAATTTTTGATTTTAGAACATGCAGCAGGGAGTAAATGTAGTAATCCAGGAAATCTATTTAGTTTTTTGATGTGCTTAAGTAGTAAAAATCTATGTTTCTAACTATTGTTCCTGGTATTTGGAATACTAACAATCCCCTCTTTACAGGACACCTCAGAGCTGCAGAACAAATGAAATTAGAAAGGAAAATGGGAAAAAATACTCCAACAGGAGTTTCAGACAAGGTCTGATGGGTCCCTACCCACTATATCTTTGAGAAGTTTATCCAGCAGAGTCACGAAAACCTGCAAAACTCTCAAGCTGAACACACAAAGTTGTGTCAAGTGGCTTTTGAAATTCTTGGTCAAGGCAATCTGCTTCACAAAACAAGCAGTTTACAGATGTAATTTTTTGTTCCTGGCAGTCAGGGTTTAAGCTCAGCCAGCAGCCCAGCCCCAGGTCCACCCATTTTCCCCCCTCAGTGGGAGTGGGGAGAGAATCAGAAGGGGAAAACTTGGAAAATGCATAAGTTGAGATAAAAGCAGTTTAACAGTGAAAGCAAGAGTCATGCACACAAGCAAAGGTAGCCAAGGCATTAATTCACTGCTTCCCCAGGGCTGGCAGGCGTTCAGCCATCTCCAGGAGAGCAGGGCCCCATCATGTGTAATGGTGACTTGGGAAGACAAACTCCATCACTCCAAATATCCCCCCCTTCCTCCTCCTCCTCTCCCCTTTATATACTATGATGTTATATGGTCTGGAATATCCCTTTAGTCAGCTGGGGTCATCTGTCCTGGCTGTGGCTCCTCCTAACTTCCTTTGCCAGTGCCAGTAGGAGAAGCAGAAAAGGTCTTGGCTCTGTATAAGCTCTGCTCAGCATTTACAGAAACATCTATATATTATCCACCCCATGTTCAGCACAAACACAAAACATATCCCCATACCAACTGCTGTGTAGAAAAATAACTCCATCCCAGCCAAGACCAAGACCAGCACACTGACCAGGGTCACAAATGGATAAATAGGAGACAGGGATGAAAAAGGCAGAAATGGCACAAGATAAAAATGCTCATTAGAAATATATCCACCTTTTCAAGAGAGCTCTATGAAAATAATATCTATGTAGTTAGTGGAATATGTAGATATAGATCTATGTAAATATAGACATAGAGGGAGTATGGCAAGTATGTGTGTGTGTATATATATATATATATATATATATATATATATATATATATATGGCAGCCTTCTGAAAGAATCAGGAGGGTAGCAACCTATTTCAATACTCTCTTTCCAAAGCTTTTTCTCATACCTTGCTGTTTCTCCCTTTTGTTTTGTTTTGTTTTGTTTTGTTTACTTTCTTCCAGTTTTATACCTGGCAACTCAGTGGCAGTGATGACTCAAGGATTCACTGGAGGAATAAAAGTTTCAAGGCGACATTCAGTGAACAAGGCACCATAGAGAAGCTGACACGAATATGACTGACAGATATTGTTTCCCAGGAATTCTCTTTGAAACTGAACACAAATGTTACTGCTGGACCTGCAGTAATCCATAAAATTTAAAATGTTATTAGCCTATAAGAAAGTTCTGGATTCTCAGCACTTTTATTGTCACAATGAACTGGAAAAAGCTCAAAACCAAATTTGTTATTCACTGTCACTCCAGAAAAGGTCAATATATGAATGCCTTCAGCTCAAGGAGGGAGAAGCCTGTTAGGAAAACACTGGATGTATTTTTCTAGTGTTGACCTACTCACCCTTTAGAATTGTGGAGTGACCATTTGGGCTTTTCCTATCTGTAGAGCTAACTCAGGGACACTGTCACCTTCTGTTACCTTGCTTGTCCTCCACACTGGACCTTGAGCAGGAATATTGGTGTGGGGTTTCTTTTTGGCTGGGATTGATACCTGCAGTATCAAGGTGCCAAGTGAACGCATTGCCTGTGGTCCTTGGGGGTTATCCAGCAGTCAGGATGTTGTGACACCTGTCAAATGGATTTTCACTTTCTGGATGACTAAAAAGCAAAATCTCTCTTATCCATTTTCAGTCGAATTGGGGATTTCTCAGGTTTCAAGGTCATTAAAAGAGTGATGCTTATCCCCTCCGATGTTTCAGGATAGTTTTGACTGCTTTTGCACTTTGCATGGATCTGATGCCCTCTCCTTTGTTATCTCTCAAGAGATTAGTTGAGGTTATTCATGCATCAGTGGCAGCCTGTTGGAAATGTCACCAACAAGACATGATGAAATGTTGGACTGGATAAAACCTCTTTGGTCAAGCCCGGACTGGGTAAAGGCAGGCACCATATTCTTAAACATAGAATTGGAACAAAACAATAATAAAATATTGTGGAAAGGCCAGTAGAAATGTAAGAAGTTTCCTAGAGTTGACATTGGAGAACTTTTATAGGACATTGAAAACCAAGTTAGTACCTAGGTTGTAGTATGTAAGTGCTAGTATATAAGTTCTATTGTGCCTTGCAAAAGACATTAAATGGCTGCTCACTGGATTTTGTTGCATGAGAAAAGAACAAGGTGAAACTGCTCCTTCAGTTATGGGAATGGATAAGGTAGTTAAAAATGGTTCTCTTCGTAACACTCCACAACAGTTTTGAAGGCTTCCTTCTGTAAATACTACTGCATATTCTTCTTTGCCTGCGCAGTATTTTCTCTTATAAGTGACTCAAGAACACAGCTTTACTGCCTATTTTGCAGTAAGGAGCCTTGTTTTTCTAACCCCTGCAAATACTCAGGGCAAAAGAGACAGTTCTAACGCCACAAATATCTCTGGCTTCTACTATTTGCAAAATACTTTTATTCCAGCAAGTGAAATTATATATGGTTAGTTAATAATGCAGCATAGAAATTTCTATGCAACTCTCATGCAGAGCCCACTGGCATGATTTTATTTTGACTGTAGGAATTTAATAACCATCAAGACCTTTTTTTCAATACAAAACTTCTTGTGTTGGCTTCATTCAGCCAGCAGCTAGGCTACTAAATATGTTGTTTTAAAAGTGGATTCAAGCTAGTTCTTGTGATCAGTTCCTATAGCTGATCTGATTTAATGCCTTTGGAGGGGATGAAGAAGTGTTTCATTGGCTGGATTCCCCCAGCAATACCAACTTATTTGTCAAACAGTACTGATCCTTGAAGGATTTGGGAGGCATAAACATGGAACATATTCTCATCATCTGCAGCATGCACTTCCATTCACAAGAAACAAAGTGTATTACTGCATAGACAAAATTGTGTTGAGTAACCTTCAAAGATGATGATAGAGTAAATCTTTTGTTCTCATCATAGTTCAATCTTCAAGGCTCTAATAGAGTGGTTACCCTGAAATCTGACCTTCTCAAGAGGTGAAGAGGTGACTCTCAAACCTCCTTGGTTCCTGTAACAGATAATTGAGTTCTTCCTGTGCTGTGCCTGGTCCCTCTGTGTACCTCCCTCTGCTCCCATCCTGTGCTGGTACTGAGCATGGCTGCCAGATCCACCCCAGGTAGGGTGGGATTGACTGCCAGGGGAAGGGATTCTGGGGGATCAGTAAGCCTCCATATCCCTTGGGTAGAGGCAGGTGGAGATCAGAACCGTAAGTAAGACTATTACCTTCTACCAGAGGTAAGCTCTTGGTAGCCCAGTGACCTGCAGACCCTCGGAAGGTGAAGCCCAGGACATCCACCATTGCACAGCTGCTGTTGGGTGTCCCAGATGCTCTCCTTCCTTCGGCCTTGCTGCAGGCTTTAGTCTTGTGGCCCTTAATAATCCTCCACTGCAGACAGCTGCCTAGTTCTGCCTCTATGTAAAACACACTGTGGTGTACAAATTAGTTATAAATCAGACATTCTGATCCAGTGACTTGCTACCCTGGTAGGCACAAACGGTGCTATGAGTTGTGAGAGCACAGAGGATCAAGATCCTAGCCTTAAGTGTAATGCCTGAAAAAAGAGCAATAAATACAAGAGGCAGCAGCAGCATGACCAAAACAGAAGAAGTATAAATCATGCTGTGGAATGAAGTGCAGTGATTCACCTGCTATGCTGGGTGCTGCTGGCCTGCAGACAATCTGACAGCACAGCAGAAAAGAAATGCAACACACCAGAAATAAATAGTCATCCTGAACTTACACAATGCTATTACTTTTGTGTTAATATATTTCTTCTTGAAATTCAGCTGAAACCCACGGCAACAAATCATCCCAGCATCAATACAAGGTAAATGTGTGTGATTAAGGAAGGAGAGGGACATCAGCACAGCTGCAACCCATAAAAGTTAACTATTGTCGGGTTTTCATCTGCCTGACATGGATCCTCTTTGATAGTTCACATATGTTGGCTTGTATTTCATTCACCCTTAGGCCGTCTTTCTACATTATTGGTAATTTTAAGTATTACCAGTTTCATTTCAAAATATAGTCACCAGCATGACCAGTAATAAGGTACAGTCAAAGAAGATATAAAAAGTGGCAAAGACAAATTTAGAAAGGGGGATATAAAAAGTTGAAAGTAAAGAGTCAAGGTACCTTGAGAGATGACCACTAAAAGGTAGAGGTCCCTGGATCTTCTGAGAGCTAAGAAGTCAGGATCCTTGGGAATCACCAGTGGCTCTGGAAAGAAGTGTGGTCAGGATCAAGCACAGTGATCACTACAGTGTTCACTACAGTGTTCACAGCCAAGCAGGAGGGCTCTTAGATTTATATGTGAATCAGCAAAAGCTAATGAAGGTATATGTCCTTCCATTTCAGAAAGAGTTTTATAAACGTATTACTAACTTGCTGTAAGAATCTGAGTTAATCTCTGTCATCCAGTAACTCGTGTATCCACATGATAAACATGGGCAGTGCTATTTGCCTACCTGGAGGATTGTGAATGCTGATTAATACCTTGTGAAAAGGTTATAAGATTATTTGGAGAAAGGAACTGTGCCCTGCCAGTGTGCAGCAGCAGATTTTTCTACTTCCAGCCACAATAGGAGGTGAATTGTCTCCTTTCACCTCTCTGTTCCTCCTTCCTCCTACCTGGTCTCAGCAAATGCTTTCTTGCTCTTGGTTTTTCGCTGACAGAAAAATGACTTGCCAGACCTGGATGCCAACAAACACATATCTTCCATTTTCCAAACTGCCCTCTAGTTACTGCCTAGTATAAGGACACAGTGGCAGAAAAAGAGTTCATTGGGTTTTGCAGGTCTCTATGACAGGATGTGTTATTTAACTCTAATTTGCACAGTGGTTTTTTGTGCTCTATATGCCTAGCAAGAGTTACACCCTTACAATTTTTTAATAACCAATATTATTTATAAAAAACCTTCAAACTTTTAAAGAACGTGATCCAGGCACAACATTAAGTTGTGTCTTATCATTAATACTTACTATTATATCACAAGGAATTTACCTCACAATGTTCTCTGATTTAGCCCTTTCTTTGGTTCTTCAGATCCTCTGCCATTTTTTCTTAAAAAAAGCCTCTGCCCTTGATTTAGTGTAGGTTTTCTGAGATGTGGCTACCTAAAGATTAATTTTTGGGGAGAAGTGCTCTTAGAAGGGTTCAGGTTGTCTAATTTAATGAATTCATGAATGCAAATGGGTGCAGATACTCTTGTACAAGCAAGAACATCTCTGGGTTTCCCTTAAGGACCAGTGATGCATTCATCCCACAGCCACAGGATCATGCTGCTAACTTGCAATCTCTGCCCCAAGGATTTTACTGCCCTCCCACGTGGGAAGAGAAATGGTTAGGGAAATGCAGCAGAACACTGATAAAAAGCTGAGGTGCTGCCACACTGAGCACAAAAGTAGTTCTGTCCAATATTCCATGGGCACCAGAGGTAAACTGAAAGGATGGAGGCAGAAAGAGGCAGTCCACTAGGGCTGTAGAGATTTACAGGTAATGCATTGCAGCAGGTGAGGCAGTGATGGAGCCAGAGAGAAAACTGCACAGACGGGACTGAGCTACTCCAGAGCATGTGTGAACTGAAGCCTCTTCAGCAAACGAAAACACAGGAGATTACAGAGACTGATGAGGAAACCCAGGGGCACCTCTGACTTAATAGAGGCTTGTTGCAGGGGGAACCTTTGCTTTTGGGTTTTGGGACTTTTTGGAGTTGGGTGTGTGAGGACACTGACCAGTGTCCAGGGTGGGGCACAGACCTTGCTGTGCTGTGTGTGACAGACCTTGCTCTCACATGTGTGACTTCACCTGGATGAAACCCTTCTGTGAGAGATCTCCTGAAGCTGAATCTAGGCAGATGTTTTCTGTGCAGCAGAAAAATCCCTGCAGTGTTTTTTCCAGTGCTCAGCTAATGAGGGAGAGAGTGTGCTTTATCTTTGTTACCACGGAAAGTTAACCACAATCCAAGCAGTGATTTATAGGTAATGAGTCCTGTCACACTTACAATTCATGCCTTACATGAAAGTCATCAGCATACCTACCACTGATCAGAAATCCAGGTATATTTCTCCATGTTTTATTCACAGTCTAATGATCTGCCAAGGCAAAGGCTGGATTTAAAGCTGATTGCTATCAACATTTACATCTGTGAATGCATCTGAATGCCAAGGAGCATTTAGGAAATCAGCTGTCAGATGATTGCAGCAGAGGATACTGCCATTGAGTGAAGAAGGAAGGAGCTGCAGGGGCTTAGGGGTCACTTGGAAAGAGTGAGGAGAAGAAGAGCAGAAAATAAAAAATATCTTTTTTGGACATTGGTGGCGGGACTGCTAGTGAACAACAAATGTCTGCTGTGGCTCCCACTTGCCCACAGTGGGATGGGATAAGAATTTCACACATGCAGTTGATTTAGAGACAGTTTTGTCAAGAGATGGCTGCACTGGAAAGCTTGCTGCTGCCTATGGAGGGTCAGAGGGACACCAGACACTCAAGAGGAGATGTTCCCGTGCACAGGACACACTGGCTCCAGCCCCTGGCCCCTGCTTCCCTCAGCTTGGTGTGGAGATAGGTGTGTGGGAATGGGGAAGAATCCCTCTGCTGCCCTCTGTGGGGTGAGCAAATGGAAATGTGCCCATGGCAAGGTCCTGTTGGCGCCAGTGACCAGGCAAGGAAGGAGTTGGGGCTGCTGTCTGTACATGTAATTAGTTTCTGTTCTGCACTGTTCCAAAGGGACTCCTTGGAGACCAGTCCTTCCTAGGAGCAAGTGCTCTGCAAACAAATCTGGTACATGAAATCCCATGAATTAGTGCATATTTCTTTCATTAGTGCATGTTTCTTTATTTAGTGCCCTATCAGCACCTGTCAAAGTCACTGAGAGTATTGTCATTTCAATAGAAGCAGAAACAAGTTTTGCTTTATTTTATTTTATTTTTTTTTACTGTATAAGATGGAGGACAGGTTAGGAATTTATGAGCAGAGCTAACAATTACTTTCCCTTTGTACTTGGGGCAAAAAAGGCAAAGGAAAGTAGGACAACACTTTTTCTGGACAATTGTGATGAACAGAATACATTTTTTGCACTTTGTAAAAAGTTATCCCACACGTGAATGTATATTTCATCTGCATGAACAGTACATTCAACAAATGAAAACACATGGATATTTCCAAAACACAGCAAGCTTTACTGTATTTATAAAATATAAAAAGGAGAATACTGAGTTAGAAGAGGAAAATGCAACAAGAGTGAATTTTCCTTAATTTTCTGTTTTTATGATCATTTAATTATATGCTTATTTAATGTTATGCTTATTTTTTAAAGTCCCCTTAAATTTTAATGTAACAAAATGTAATTATAAAAATGTTTTTTTCATTTGCCTTCTGTGATATGTAATGACGGTTCTCAACAGTTATCTAAGAATATGCACAGTATACAGTGAAGAGACTAATGTATTCTCCAAAAAAGATGCATAACTTGAAAGGCAATGAGGCAAAATTTCTTCTGAAAAATACCCCACCTAAACTATTTTTGACAGAAAATTTGATTGTAAACATTTTTCATGTTATGTATGTCATGTTTCTACACTAATTTGAAGATCTACTTGAAAAAAAATCCAAATGAAAGCAAAACTGAAATTTTTTTCCTTTTTTTTTTAATAAAGCATTACAATGCCTCTGAATGGCAATGATTTCTTTAATGACATTTTCCATGGAAAAATTAAATCTCTCTCTGATTCATTATACCCACGCTGTAACACATACCATACAATTTGCCTAATAGAAAATACCACCTCTCCCTCAGCAAAGAAAATGCACTCACACAGAATCATATTCAGTTAGAGTCCTGCAAGCTCTGATTTAAAATTGATGTAGCTACTGCATTCTTAAAAATTAAGGTCCTTTTTTTCAGGAGAAATAATGTTCTTTTATGTTACCCTCCAAAGTACTTTAAAGCCTCTTTAAATGATAAATGCCCAACCCTATTTTGTTTAAAGGTGACAAAAAGAAAAACTCACTTAAAGAAATGGGGACTGATTTATTGTGAGGATCATTAGCCATTATCAGAGTGTCAGATATTGCAGCACAGTAACTCTACTGACACTTCAGGATTCTTTTTTCCCCTATGGTTTATTAGTAAATATTTACAGTATTATTAATGGACTTTTTATTTTCCATAGGAAAATGTAGACTTGTTTTGTGTGGGAGAAGAAAGAAGCGTCAGAAGAGCAGGACGAAACGCTGGTTCAGACTGCCTCAAGGTCAGTTTGTGCTTGCATGAGCTGCTACGATGCCACTGTGAATTTTTTGTCAAGCACCTCAAGTTTGTGCTGCCAGGCTGTGGGGGCATGGGCCAGGCAGGCTGCTTTCTCTGGCGGCACAAACACACACAGCTCACAGTCAAGCTGAGCCAGAATGTTGCAAATGACATTTCTTTCTGAGATGTTTGCTGCAGGAAAAAATTCACCATTTCAGCTTCTTACTTTGAGACTGAATGCATTGATAGAGTTTGCACTTCTCTTTTTCCTTCATCTTTCATGAGGCAAAGGAGGTAATGGAGGAGATGGAAAAGTGAGGATATAGCTAGCTGGGACTATGAGAAATTTGAGTTTACAAAAACTGCAGTTTAGCTAATTGCATGGACAAGATCTAACTCATAAAAGGTGTTTCAAGGCTGACAGAGACCGATTCTGATCAGCCCCTGATTTTTTAAATATGACATCTGAAATATGATGAAGGGTAAACAAGGAAATTGTTTAGATTCTTTGGGAATGCACAGTCCATACTGCCCTGAAGAAACCCACAAATTATTCATCTAAGTGCTCAGCACTCTGCAGTATCATCCGCTCTAGAGGGTATTTCATCAGGCAGTATGTGATCATTTAAGCTGCAAGCTGGAAGAAAATGTTTTGAATTCAAAAATACCAAGGGAAACCGGACAAGTCAGAAGCCTGTGATGTGAAATACTTTAGCCTAATTGATTGATGCCTCAATTTTGGGCTGTTTTTGCCACTTATTTGTTATTGTTGTTTTTGTTTCTTTATTGAGGAAATTAATTAAAAGAAATCAATTGGCTTTTTTTTTTTTTTTTAGGCAGAAGCAATATATTAAAAAAAAAAAAAACAAACCCAAAGCAAAACAACTGGAAAATGGCATTTTTGATTTAGCAAAGTAGAAAATATTACCTGAAAGACAGGAAGAATTTCTAAAATATTTTTGGCATTTCCTTTGCCTGCAAAAGTATAATTATCTGGAAACTGGTCTCTCTTTTGGGCCTTGTCTGCAATACCTATCCCCAGTGCATGTTCTGGAGGCAGAACTGAGAGGGAAAGGACAGGGAAAGCTGGGCTTGGGCTCAGGCTGGGGCAGGGGCTGAAGTTTCCGTGTCCATTTTGGTAATCCTGTCTGGATGTGGGTGTGGAAAAGCAAACACGAGGCACTAGCCTCCCTCTTCTGTAGCCTGTGTAGTTAATTGAAGCTCTGTTTTGAGAAAGGTTTAAGGATCACACATCAGATAGAGCTGAAAAAGCAAGATTATAAAATGATGATCCTTTTTTTCTGGTAGAACCTTGCCTTGTAATACATCCTAGGAGACATGATAGCTTATGGGAAAAAGAAGGAAGAGTGGAGTGGAGTATGTTGAAATTTGATTGAAGAGCCAAAATGGGACTGACAAATGTGGCAGGAGCTGAAGAAAATCTGGAACTCAAAACCATTGGCAGCACACTGGGATCCCAGGGGGCAGAAGGCCAGAGGGGATATTAAAGCAGCATGATGTCAATTAGAAATTAGTTTTATTGTGGGATAAGCATCCTTCCAAGACCATCATTAATGGGAACCTCTAAAATACTGAAGAGGGTGATAACATTCAAATATGATGCTTTAGTTTCAGCTGGTATCCTGGGTAGAGGGAAATAATAACAGTAATAATGATAGAAGTAATAACAGTAATCACAATAAATATGACCCTCTATCATTCTGACTATCTTTGTTTCTACTTCTCAGAAAGTTCTGAGACAAAGTGAAAAAAAAGATTTTCAGACTTTGATTAAGAGGACTATTACATTGCATTTTCAGCACACTGCTTCACAGATCTGAAGCCTCGAAATAACTTGAGTTTGCTGCAGAACATGGTGTACTTGAGGCCTCTGCTGTCCCCTGCATGACAAATTTGCATTGTACTCAACAGATAAACACCATTATTAGTCTGAGCATTTAGGGGATGAGATGCAGTCAGTTTTGCTTCATGCCAAGTTTCAGTCAGCGTCTCATAGTTTCAGTAAATAGCTTCTTAATGTGATGTTAAATCCCTGCTTTTCTGCAAACCTCTCCTCTCTGGAACATGGCTGGCTTGGCAGCCCTGAATGAACAGGCAAACCCATCAGCGTGTGAGTGACACAGGCAAACTGCTGCACCACAGGCAAACTGCTGCACCACGTTTGAACCCTTTCTGAGCAGGCTGGGTTGGCCTTGGATAAAAGAGCTTCTTCCAGCTCGGCAGTGCTAGGAAGTTCAGTGGTTCTTTTGAAGCTGAAAATTCTTTCCTCGCCGCTGCCAGTGGGGCCAACCTGTGCAGCTGGGATTGCCCCTCACTGCCCAGGGGTTTAGGTGGGGGCTCTGCTCCCCCACGCCCTCCCACCATCACCCAAGGCAGGTTGGTTACAGTGTGTTTCCTCTCTTACAGCCCTGTCCCACTGTGTCACTCCTCCAGACATCCACATGGCCTCTGTGGTACTTCCTCTGTGGGCTCTTCTCCCCCAGCAGGGGATCCAAGTGTGAATTAAGGCTGTGGTGACTTCAGGCTGTGCCGTTTGCCTTCAGCACAGGCAAAATAATAATACTGCTCTGAGGGCATCCCCCAAAGGGGAGGCAGCCAAGACAACCCCCTTGGTCTGCACAGTGTGGGGTGTTCTGTGCTCACACCAAAGACACCCTCTCTCTGTGACTCCTTCTCTCAGCAGCAGGATGGAGATGAAGATTTCTCTTAGCTGTCATGTCAGACAAGAGTATGGGCTCTGAGGTCACATTACCACCAGATATACTTCCTTAACATCAGCTTCACCTTCTACCTCTTCTCACTTAGAACCTGTCACTTGGACCATGCAGCAAATAGACCTTTTGCTCTCCTATCACTCAAGCACTATATTCCTGTCAGGAAAAAACCCCTGATGCTGAACATTTTAGCAACTTTCAAGAAAATTGCTGCTGAATTTCACTCTCACTGAGTCAGTTTTGAACAAGTGGTGATCACTTATTTCCTTGAAATATATCTCCTCGAAATTATTAGAGATGAAGTGCTAATGAAATATATTTGGAATGCAGAATGTGGGTGGAGGATCAAATTAATGCTAAAGAAAGCCATTACAGATAGGGAACTAGTAAAAATCCTCCATGGAAAGGCCCAAGCATGCATACTAAATATAGATCATGAGGTTAGCAGATAACATCAAGTAACACCATCTTTTTCAATCTTCACAAACATGGTTTGCAGGTCTTTTGGTAATTTATCATCCTTCTTGTTCTAATGTCATGCTTTATCCCTGAATGCTTTGAAGGATAAGACAAATTTCTTATTAATATACTTTCATTGGAAGGAGATGAGGGCAAACCAGGCCCAGGATATCATTCTGCTGGTTTTATGCTGCTGTGATTTCAGAACACATTGAAGTTCAAAAATTACAATGGGAGCAAAGCAGTTCCTCCAGATGAGGAGGGTTAATTTATGAATCTGTATTGATGGAACCCCTTCAGCAAGAAGCTGGCATAGATCTATGCATTTATCTAACCTTATCCAACGAGCAAAAAGTGCCTCTTCATATCTTTGCATGATTGAGGCCATTTACTCAGGATCAGGAGCATGTCTGGACTCTGCCTCCACCCCTACATTTGTTGCACAGGAAAATGCAGTTATGTAGCCTTTCGTGCCACATCACAAAATTCCATTATGTGAAAATATCAGAAAGAAGAGAGGAACTACTCCAATTTTAACTTACTTTTTTTTTGCCAAAGTTCTTTTAGAAAAACCAAACCTTCAAAGCTCCAAACTTCTTTTCTAGTAGGTAGGTTTTTTAAAACATGTAACGGGGGGACACCCAGCAAAAATACTTTCTAAAATGCATTCCACACCTATACTGATCATGACCGATCAAACATTTCAGGTCTGTGATCTTCATGCTTAAAACAGATTCTGAGAGCTGAACAAGAACTTCCACTGGCCACCTTATGGTTAATACCTGCCTGTTTAGGAATTTAAGGTGTGTGTACATTTCTCTGGAAATTAACTGTGATGCTTAAAATATATAATAGATGATATACACATTAAACACTGCAAGAGGTCCAAAAGAAATAAATAATAGATTTTTTCATATTATTTATTCACTTTTTGCTGAAGTAAGCATCAGTCTCCTACCAAAAGAAGCATGAAATGTTCTGTTTTTATTTTGTGGGGAGGGATTGTAAATGTCCCTCATCAAATGAATTCACAACCTTGCCATGGATTCCCAGTATGTACATAAAGAGAACTTAGAATTCATTAAATCTCATCAGAACTTTTCTGTACATGAAGGCTGAATTATGAGTTTCCTTATAGTGATTGTAAAGCAGAAAACTGAAAGCTTGTTCTCTCATGTGCTTGCTAGAGATGGGCTGAGACCAAAGTGCTTTGCAACAAATACATGAAAAATTCCTGGATATGTTGTAAGAAATCAGCCAGTGCTGCATTGAAGAAAAAAATATTTAAAGAAAAAAACATTTGTGATTGATCCTTTAATGGAAGATATCTGTAGGAGCTTGCCTAACAATGCAAGTTCCCTAACACCTTCCATGACAACACAGAGTCATGGAATCATAAAATAGTCTTGTTTGGAAAGAGCCTCAAAGATCATCTAGTTCCAAATCCCATGCCACAGGCAGGGAACCTTCCACTAGACCAGGTTGCTCAGAGTTCCAGCAAACCTGGCCTTGAACATGTCCAGGGGTGGGGCAGCCACAGCCTTTCTGGCCAATGTGTTCCAGTGCCTCACCACCCTCTGAGTAAAGAATTTCCTCCTCACATCTAATCTGAATACCTGATCTTCTGGTTTAAAACTGTTACGCCTTGTCTTACCACTACCTGCCCATGTCAAAACTCATTTTCTCTCTTTTTCTATAAGCCCCCTTTAACAGCATCTGCAGGTAAGTATGTTTTTGACCCAGAATTAGGAGTGTTCCCTCTTTTCATGCAGACTTTCAGCCCACTTTAGCCTGAATTTAAATTGCATTATTTCTACATAAAGAACCACAGACTTTCTAAGAAAGCTGTCTTGGCTACAGGAGTCACCTTCCACAAGCAAACTGCTGCTGCAGGTGTTGCATAGTGTGCTCACAGCCAGCCTTGCTGGCATGGGGTAGAAAGCAGCAGGTGGGTCAGCCCTGTACCCTTTCTGGTTCTGACACTGTCCTCTGGGGCTGGGCCTGTGCTTAGTGCCTGGAGAAGGTGAGCAAGGAGCTGGGTGGTCCCTTGGTAATGGTAGCAGACTGTGAGGGCTGGCTAAAGGGGTGCAGTCCTGCAACTGGCTTTGCACAGAGCTGATAGCTATTGCTACTATGCAGGGAGAGCCTGAGATGCTCGGGACACAGCTGGTGGGGAGGGAGGCCTCCCAGAAGGGCACCTATCCTTATCCTAACCCAGCCAAAGGGGTCCCATTTTTCTGAAGTATCCTCCCACACTACTGTGATCTTTTGTTTCTGGGTTTGAATTTTGTTCTTTCTTTGGAATAATCCTTTCTTCCCAAGGGGAGATTATCTGTCTGTTTTTATTGTGGGGAGAGCCAGACCCTTCCCAGGTGTCTGGATCTGAAAGGAAAGATCAAAACACAAAACTGAAGTGAAAAAAGGTGGACTTTTGACAGATTTATGACAAATAATGAGAAGAGTGAAACAGAACAGGGAGTTCACCAAGACACAAAGAGTATCCAGTGGAATAGTCAAGCAACAGGGGTAGAACAAAGGTACAGAATAGCAGAGCTCAGCTGTAGAACAGTAATTATTTCCACTACAAGTTTTACCAATCAGTAATGAGTCAACCCCCTCAAACAGTTGGACACATTTATCCATCCAAGGCTACAGAGACAGGCATAAAGTTTTTGGCTCAGGAAATTTCCACTGAGCGGGCTGAAAACCCCAGGGCTGCATGGCAGGGAAGGGATTGTTTGCTTTATCCAGTACTTTCATACTGTTATCACTTTCATCCCAAAGCACTTTATCCAGTGCTCTCATAGCTGTGAACCAACTTCTCCCTGACAAAGCGTGCATGCAGAGTGAGCAGCTCCTCCTTGCCCACGTGCACAGCTCACAGGTTCCCCAGCACAGGTTAACAAGCATACACAGGAGAAGATTTGCATTACTTCTTTATCTAGACTTGTCCCCATGTTACCAAGGCACTGGGCTATTTCCTTCTAAACCCAGCAATACCTCATGCTCTGGAATGGTTGAGGAGAAAAGAAACAAAAAATAAAATCTGAGTTGAAACTCTTCCCTATTGTTGGTTTTCTTCTCTTAGCAAAAGACACCAGGGGAATCAGATGGTGTAACTACCTGGCATCCTTGACAGGAGCCATGCAGAGACAAAACACACACTACAACTCAAATCTGCTTTCCCACACCTTTCAGTACTCTTGGAATGAGAGGGTACTAAATTTGACTTGCAAAGACATAGTTAAATCAGAGCCAGGGTCAAAAGATGTAGGCTAATATCTGATTGCTTGGGAGAAACAAAGCCCAACAACCCAAACCCCAAAAAATAATAAAAAGAGGGCCAAGAAGCTACTCTTGGTACCAAAGATGCAATAATAAATTTTCAATAAACCTTGAACTAAGGATTTATTTCCAATAAATCTTGAACTAAGTTGAGAAAAGCCAAGAGTTGTAGCCTGTGTGCTGGTATCTATGTTTCTGGAAAATAAGAATCTTCCTTTCCTAGTGCATCCTCTTGCTGCAATTTTTCCCTGTGTCCTGTAGAGTGCAGAGTGGTGTTTTGAAATTGAGGATCTGTTAGTCTGAAAATAGGATAAAGTCTAAGCCTGCTTGAAATTCTCTTTAGTACAAGCAAGGCAGGCAGGCTGCTCTGAGTTATGAAGGTGGCCTTTTAAAAATGGAAATAAACAGACAGAGAGAAGAGATGACTTTAATGAACAACTACCCGTGTCTTTTTGGGTCTCAAATTCCATTAGCAAATGGAGACTGAAAAACTAGAGCAGTTCTGTCAGCAACAACCAGCCACCCTCTCTGCACCTGAGCTTTCCCCAAACACACGTGCTTTCCCTGCAGAGAAAGCCTGAAATAACAAGGGACATCCACCTGCAGCTCTCAGCTTAGCAACAGCCTCATTATGGCTATGAAAGCCTTTGGGAGAATCAGCCTCAGCTGAATGGGTTCAGGAGTCAAGTCCAGATGCCTGACTGGACCCATCTTTGGTTTTCCTTTTGGCTGTGCATTCCAGGAGTCTCCAGACATCCCAAAGGCCTCAGTTTGAGGAAATTGATGTTTGATGTGAAGCACTAAATACCATCTCCTTCTCTAGTGTCTTGAACAGCACTACGGTGCCTGCCAGTGACACGTAACTCATGTGATATGAACTGTAACTATTTGAGGGACAGATGAAGTGTCCCTGGGTGCCCTAGATGGGCAACTCTCAGTTGTGGGGGTAGTGGCTGAGGCACCAAGCATTATCCTGTTTGTGGGTACTGGAACTGGCTGCCCAGGGAAGTGGTTGTGGCACCACACCCGCCGAAGTTCAAGAGGCATTTGGATAACACTCTCAAGCATGTGGTGTAATTTTTGGGGTGGTCTTGTGCAGAGACAGGAGTTGGACTTCAATGATCATTGTGGGTCCCTTCCAGCTCAAGATGGTCTGTGATTCTGTGTGATTTCTATCATTGCTCTACTGCTCAAGAGGCCATGCAGGGCACAGATGTAACCACAGGAACCTGAAAACTAGGATAGTATTAGACTATGGCAGGCTGCAACAATATGGAACCCTTTTTCCCAATAGAGAACAAGCTGACATTCTTCATTTTTTACCAGTACTATCCTGTTCCCAGAAAGTGCTTGTCTCAACTCACAGCATCTTTACTACATCCTTTGCTGCTGTGAACAAATGAGAAAAGGAAAACGTGAAGGAGGGGTCTGGGGTAAGACGTTTTTAACCATCTGAGCAGTTCACAAGATGTTGCACTGGAAGTGGAATGGTGCCAAATTGCACTAGGATCCTGCATGCCAGTGCTGACTGGTCTCTCATATTCCCTCACTACCACCTCCAAATTCTGCAGCACAGAGTAGGTAGGAAAATAAAGCCCATAAATTACCAAGGAGGATGGGGAAAAGGGCAGCCTGGATCCTACTGAGCAGCAATTCTGTCTCAGGTCTGAAATGTCTGCCAATGGAGATGAAGTTAATTCAGGCTTGCCAGCAAGCTGCAGGAGACTCGGGGACCTCTTGCTTCCTCACGGCCATGGCATACAGAACTGTACCTGTCACAGATACTGGATGAGACAGATCTTATATTATTCTTATACCTTTAGGGCAACTGGAGGGAGAAGGAAGGGAGAAAATCAAATCAAACACAGAGAAAGAACACAAACAAAAACTTCCCAAACATCTTCTACTTGACAGGGACCAAAAGTGACGTTGTCTGTTCTGGGAGCCACTGTCAATTATTTATTAACACCTTGGACACAGCAGAGTAACTGAGCATGTTGTGATCCAGGGTTTCTCTGTGTGAGTATGACTGAAGTTTTTGCAAATCAGGGCAGAGTGAAGAAGAGATACACTTTGCCCTTCAGGGCATGCCTTTGCAATTCTGCATGTGGCACAAGAAGGGCAAGATCCTTTTCCTCCCTCCCTCCCTCCTCCACGCAGTGACCGTCTCTGAAACCCACACTGGACTTATCCTTTTGGCTGCTGGAGGGAAAAGCTGCCCATCCTGATAGCAGTGTCCTCCCCTTCCAGCAAGTCAGACCTCATGGATGGCATCAAAAACTGAATCCCTTTCTGGAACTGTTGTGCCTGCACAGAGTTGTGCCTGTGCTTTCCAGTGAGTCCTCTCTTAGCTGAGAGCAGACAACACCTCGATCTTGGTGGGGTGCAGGCACTTTCTCTCCTTGCCTTTAGGTCCTTCAGGGACAGCTGTCTTTCTAATTTCTAGCTTCAAGATCCATCAGCAGTGGGAAATAAGGAATCTGAGCTCTGTTGGTGGTGTCTGGGCAGTCTTGTGGCTAAACATCTGATGTAAATAATTGACAGAGCTCAGAATTGCTGCTTCCCATTGCTCCCCACTTGCTGGTGTAAATAACTTACACTGGTAAGTCATTGCAAATGACTGATAAATCATTAGGTGATGTGCACTGTTAAGCCATTTACTTTGGCTTTGTGTTCTTGAGCATCTGACAATTATTGACATGCTTCTGTATGCTCAACCAGCTCATGATGGATTCAGTGCTGCTTTCCATCACAAATATTTTGGCCTCCACATTTTTACCTTTAAAGGCTGCTCCTGCCTATGCTGTTTGATAGCTGACAAACTCAGCAGAAGCAATGGAAGGTCATTTGAAGATCTTGATCTCTTATTAAGACCTACTAGAGGAGTTGTTCCCCACATTCTTCCAAAACCACCTTCCTCTGTCTCTCCACTCTCTCTTCCACACCCTCTAGAACTCTTAGTGATGAAATTTAGGTATCTGTGTGTGAATCATAGATTTCAATAATCATTTCATGGTAGGATATGTGATAGAGGAATTAAATTATTATGACTCTCTCATGCCGGGTAGATGTGTTATCTCTCTAATTGTTTTCTTTTTGTCAAGTATTTTAGTAATGGCAGTCAGAGGAGTGAAGAAGAATGTGGTTACTCTGGTAGTCGTGAAATTGTGAGCAGTGCAGTAAGGAATCTCTTTTCATTGTCAGAGTGCATGTTTAAGACAGTGACAAAAACTTAGGGTTGGAGAAGTACAGTTCAATGACATGAAACATTTTCCCAGGGCCAAGGGCACTCTTGAAAGAGGGACTTAGTTATTCTTATTGCTTAGATCTGACAACAAAAAGCAGAACAACATTCAGACAGGTCTACGAAGGGAGTCCTTGGAAGTCCCAGTATCATTGTAAGGCAATTGATCTTTGATTTCCAGCTGCTGAAGTCACCTTATAAATACTATTCTTTCATTTGTTTGAGGAAATGTTGTCCTCTACTTAATGTAGTGTTGCTTGCTGCAAGCGTTATAGCATCAGCTTTATAAACTATCTTATGTATTTTTGCTGCTGAAGAGTGCACATTGTACTGTTCCTCTGGTCAAAGTTCCTTGTCTGTGCTCCCTTTGCTGTCAAAGGAGAGATGTGAGTTCTGTCAGGAAGACAATTTATCTTCCTCTACTTTACAAACACCTTCAGTTGGGTGAAATGCCAAGGAGATCTTACCTTTCTATTCACTGAACTCAGAGACAGCCTGGGTAGTGTGGTTGCCCTTCATGCTGACTCTTCAATACAGATATTCTGATTCCTTGCCTTTAGGCTGCAAAGATTTCCAAAGCAGCTCCAGTGATTTCAGCAGGACAAAATATAGTACAGAGCATGGGTCTCACTATACAAACATCTTTTGAAAATAGTGCTTATTTTCTATGGTCCTTTTCTTATGTTTGAAAATACTGCTCAAAATGCACTTAAAAAAAAAGGGAAAATCTCATACAATCCTAAAGAATGGAGATTTCATGTAAAGCTGACATAAAAGGGTAGATTTACAAATGCAGCAGTATTAAATCACTTCTAGAATTAATAACAGGCTTTTAATTTGAGAATTTGTCTCTGCTTGGAGACATCCACATCAGCATAGGAAGGAAAGGTGATACCATGCTGTGAGGTCAGAGAACTCCATCTGAAAAAATGAATTGTAATTTTGATCAGTTCCTACAAATCTTTCACAGCTGAAATGGATTTGGAACCAAGGGACATCTTAATTGATGATTCCCCAAGATGTTGGGATGGGCGGTGAACATCTAGGTAGTTTTTAGATAAATTATCAAGACAGTGATATATCAGCAACTAAATGAATAATGTAGAGATCAACATGGCTTATTTAAATTTAGCTTAACCTTTTCTTCCATGGGAGAGTGAAAGAAGAATAATTGCCTCAATTAAATTTTAATCTTGGATATGTTGATCTGTAACTGGGTTTGCCACAGTGTAGGTTTCCCTCTCCCATATAGATGAGGCAAGGCATCTAAACTTGCAGTTTCCTTACTAATATTGACTGTAATATGCCCAGAAATTTTGCAAGGTAGATATTTATGTGTAGTAGTACACATATCAGCTAACCCAAGGGTATTAGTTTTGTGTTCCTATTTTCCAAAGCATCATGTGCATAGAATAGAGATTATAATGTATTTTCAATACAGCACATCAACAACACCCTCAAAAAAGAAAAAAATGGGAAAAGTCCTTTTATCTGAAAATTATTTTCATTCAGGTCTCTGCTGTACATAGATGACTTTACTTGAATTAAAATTAATATAAAAATGCAGAAATTAATATAAAAAATGCAAATGTTGCAATTGGCTGGAATTAAGGAGTATTTCCTGAGGTTGCTTGAATTGACAAGAAGCAGATTCCTTTGTGGTCAGCTGAGCTGTCTGTAAGCATTACAATTCCTTGCTCATTATTTCATCCAAGTGTAAAACTGAAAACAGACCTCGCAGTTTGCATATTATTATTAATGATTTTTTTTCTTTTTTAAAGCTAAGTAGCCCATATCTTTTGAACAACTCAGAGACTGAAAGCTTTTGTGTTGTGACTGATGCTGCATACTCAGTATTGCCAGCAGTGGGGTCCCTGAGCAAGAAATACCTTTGGGCTGGGAGAGGCTCTGCTGTGCCTTATCCTGTTCTACTGTATTAGCAGGACAAAAGGCAAAACTTTTACTGAAGCTATAGAGGAATAAAAGCTAGAAAATATATGCATGAGATCTATCCAAGAGCTTAGGACTCATCTGGCAATTAAAAGATAAATTCTGAGATGACAAAGCTGGAGAGACTGGTAGCAAGTCTCTTGGTTGTGTTGTGCTCTGGTTGAGCTAGTGGAAAAGGAAAGAGAAATAGGTTTGAAAATAGGTGGGTGACTACAGATTCTTCAGAGTATCAAAGGAGTTGTTTTGCTGATCATTTAATAAACAGGAGAATTGAAGCATAGCTCACCAAAGAATTCTGCATTCAAAACTGCTTGATTGAGAACTTCACATCTGCTCCTGTTTAGGTGTCAGCCTGTGTTTCCAAAATGAGGATGCCTCTGGGTGCAGGCTTGTTGCTTGGAGAAAGAGTTGCCTGGCAGAAAGCATTTAATACACAGATTTTGAAGCTGGGGTGCAAACATGTCACTTCCTAAACACCAAACCAAAGTAGCATCTCAATTATTTTTGTGGAGAACACAAAACCCCACTCAAATATAAAGGGAAATAATAACTTGGTGTTGGCAGAAACACTTGGAATACATGTCTTCATATATTTTGTCAGAACACAGCACTACACCTGTGCCTCTAATTGCTCTTCTAGCACAGAATCATTTACTCTCTGGGGTCTTATTGCATCAACCAACCTTTAAGAATTACATCCTCCCTTTGATGAAGCCATAGTTTATTAGCATCAATAGCACAGGGAATGCAAGTCATAGGAGAGATAGGTAAACGTATTTAGACTGGGTAGAGATGAGCCTTTATGGTATCACACTTCATTAATCTCTGGTCTTGGCTGGGATTACAGAGGTGACCAGAAAGTTGCTTATAAAGGCTTGCCTGAAGACATAACTAGGATAAAAACATTGGTTTTTTTTTTTTTTTCCTTAGACTTTTGCCTTAAATATATGGTCATCCTGTCACCCAAAGAACATTGTCTCACTTTTCAAAGGTATTGGGTAATTCTGTTCAAAGACAGTTAAAGAAAAAGTACTGTAGAAGGAGGGAAACATGACAAGGAGGAAAGCAGACCTAAGTGGAAATTATAAATGAAGCATTATTATGTAAGGCCAGTAACAGATTTTCACTATAATTAAGATGGATTACTTTAATAATCCTTAAGGGCTTGATTCAGAGCTGCATTACAAACCATTTATGTGGGACTTCTGCACTCATTGCCTCTGTGAGGAAATTGCAGGTGTTTAAATAAGAGAAGAGTAAATTCAGAGTTTTTATATTTCTTCAAGCAGCCTCTTTCAGTTTGGAGAGATGAGAGACTGTCTCAGATTTATGTGCTGAGGAGGGTGCCTGAGCCTTGATAGAACTCTTGGAAAGTAATTACCTTCTGCAGATTTTACACCTGAACATATATACAGGGCATGGCAATTTGGCTAGGGGAAAAAAAAACAACCCACAAAATCTTTTGTGCACAGAAGAGCTGCTGTTTGGATTAATGAACTGCAGAACTAACTTCTTCCCCTCCACAGATGTCACATGTGCCTTTAAAATATACTCGCTTCCCTTGAAAACACACAAATGTTGGAAGATACTGTGCTTCATAAGTGAGACCATGACTATCTGGGAAACCAGAAGGCAATGTTTCCATTTTCACAAGAACATCTTTATGTGAGAATGAGAAAAATGATAAAGAATGCTAAAACTCAGAAGAAATATTTAAGGTTAGGGTATTTCAGTGTAATGTTATAATCTTTTGAACTTTCGTCTTAGTTTTATCTGAGCTCAAAAGTAATAATAAAAAAACGATTTCTTTGATTTTTTTGAGTGGGGGATAGTGAGGATATCACCCCCTTCTTCCAAGTATTTGGAATCAGAATAGTTTTAGAGCCTAAGGACAAAGATTCCCTGGTGAACATGTAGACCTTGTGAATGTGAAAGATAACATCTCCTTCTCAGCCAGGAAATGCATCCAGGTTATTGTCACAGACAAGCTGCTGTGGAGTTTGCTCTGTACTGCTAAGGGCAGTATAGAGCAAACACCTCCTGCAATATCCTCCCTGCGAAGAATCTGAGGAGAAAACCCTGTTCTTGGAAAAGATGATGAGTGCCAGCTCATTGATCTGGGGCAGCAAAGACCATCTGTGGGACCATCTGTTCTGTAGGGGTTGATAAATCCTCAGGCTGGGATTTGGCAGACGCCAAAATGCCCACAATGTGGGCTAGAGCTAAGCAAAGCAGAACTATGTGGGGAGCCATGACCAACTCCATGTCCTGTGATGGCCAGCCCCAAGGGATCTGGCTGGACTGGTTTCCCAGCAAAGCCCAGGATGGAAACCTGACCACAGATGCAAGAATATCTTTGTCCCTGTTTTCTTTTGCTTTTCTTGTTTCTTAGCAGTAGTGCTACATTACAAGTTTCTAGGGAAATCCTTTGTGCTTCGTTGTCTTGGTTGTTGGAGAGGTTGTGTGGGGCCAAGAATCAGAGCATTGTTTGTCAATCCTGAGCTTTCTGTTCCTGGAATATTCACTGCTAGGCAGCACAATGAAATCATCTTTTAGTAGGATCTGACCAAGTCTGACAAAACAGAATTGATCATTCTCATATAGGTATATTTATTGCTTTTGCTATTTACCAGATCACTTTATTTTCCTCCTAGTTGGCCGGAGCATGCCACAGATGTATTTCAATTCCTAACTACTGAGGTCAATGAGAGTTAGGAGGCCAAATATTTTTATGGATCTGATCCTAAGCTGCATAGAGAATATATCTTAATACCTTCCCTTTGTGATGTATTTCATTCTTAAAAATTTTACCCTATTATTTTATTAGTTCTGCTGGAGCTGTGTGCCTCATTTTTTTGAAGGGTTGTTGATGCCCAAGAGTAACAAGCAGCTGCATTGTGTATGCAGGGAATTGACTTACAGGGGGAATGTGCAGGGGGTTGACCACTGGGTATAACTCCCCTTAAACTCTTTCAGTACCAAATCCAACCCCCCTGCCCCAGCTCACTGCACTGCAGACCCATGGCCACTCCAAGCATCTGAGCAGCTGTTGGGAGCCAAAGCCTGCAGAGTTTGTCTTCAGTAGTGGGAGTAGCAGGAGTGAGTAAGGACAGAGGGAGTTTGTAGAACAATTACACTGAGTATTATTTAAGCATTTATTAAGAAGTGGCTTCCTAATGGTAAACCTCAATCAACTTGTCTTTCATTAGTTCTTCTGTTCTCCCTTGATTCCAATTAAACTGTTTTCATCTCTAACATCCCAAGTTTCACAGACTAATGGAACACTCCTAGAGGAGCTACACTATTGTTTTGACCTTACCTCCTTCAAGTTTAATTTGAATCTCCTTAAGTCTTGCACTAGAATATAGATGCTTTCCTCTGATACATCTATTCAACATCCATGAAAGTGCAGTATAAGACTTGAGCTGTAGAAGTCAGCTGATCAGCAGATCAGCTCGTGACGGGCATCTTCTTCCTGAATTTGCCTAATTCCTTTTTGAATCTATTTATATCTTCACCTCAGAGAGATTCACAAACAAATATGCCTGACAGAGAAAGCTCTTTTTTTCTGTTTGCTCTGAAACCACTGCCTGAATCATTTCTGTGGTTGTCATGTGCTGGGAAATACCAAATACATTATTTGCTATTTGTCTTGTCTGTGCCACTTGTGATTTTATAGAACTCTGTTCCATTCTCCTGAGTCATCTTTTCCCAGGCTGAAGAGTCACAGATTATTAACTTTGCTTTCTGAAGAAGCTACTTCAAACCATCTGTGTACCTCTACTCTTCCTCTCAGTTTCTTCATTGTGACCCTTTCAAACAGGTGACTGAAATTGCATGTGGCATCCCGGAGATGAACAAAGAACTAATACATTCACATCATTAAGGTACTGTCCCTAATGTCACAGGGCACAAAACAAGTTAGGGTTAGGGGTCAAGACCTGATAGCACTAGAGGTGCATTGATTTCATAATGTCACTAAATTTCATATGTATGTATGCTTCTTACATATATGTATGATTTATTTTTCCTTTTGCATGCCGTTTTCATTCTTTTCTTATTTTAAGATAAAGATATGTATACCATGAAGTAATATTTCCCTGAATAGTTAAAGTTTTAAAATTATGTTTCAATTTACTGTGGCCAAGGGAGTTCAAGAGAACACAAGAAATTTAGATTCTTGGTTCAAAGGCACCTCAGTCTTTGGAAAAGTCAATTCTTGATGATTTGGTAAACTGAAAAAGGGATCTTACCATGACTGAGCTACACCCTAGTCCAATAATAAAGGAATGTTATCACCTACTATTTCCTCTGTCATCTCTGTGGTCTTCAGTTTGTTTTCCAACAGATGATTACTCAAATTACAAAATCAGAATAAATTCTTGACATGCAGAATCTCTTTTCATTCTTATTTGTGTTGTCTTTAAGGAGAGAAACTCAAGCACACATTCCCTTCAACTTGGAGGGATACTTAAAACTTGGACACATATTGTGAAATGTCCACAAGTTGCTGTTCTCCTTGAGGTCCACAGACTCAAGGCCCCAGTGAGAGGAGTCTGTGATTTACCCAATGAATTATCATGACAAATCTGTAGCCTTATGAATAATACATAGGAAGGAACATAGGGTATCTGTTACCGTTTCTGGGGATGCTACTAATAACCTGTAAAGCCTCTCCTCTGGGAATGCTGTTCTGAAAGAGCACGGGGCTAAGGTTGCAGAGCATCTTGCTTGGCATGTAGAATTGCTGTTTATAATGCAGATTGAATTTGCCAGCACACACACACCAAAAAAAAAAAAAAAAAAAAAAAAAAGAAAGAAAAAAAAAAATGGGCAGAGGCAGCAGATCTCTTTTTGCTGAAAAGCAGGAACAGCCTTTGTGCTGGGAGGTAGAAGGAGAAATGATGGTCCTGTAATATGCTTTTTGGCAAATAATCATTTAGGAGACATTTGAGAAATAAGTACAGTATGAAATAGAATGACATTTTTTTACCCTAAAGGGGATGCCTCTTATTTAGTAATGCTGTTGAATAAAAGATGAATCACACAGAAGTTTTTTTGTACTTCTGTATTTTTATTAAGATGTTTAGGGTTTACGGCTTAATAAATCGCCCAAAGAAGAAAAAGTAATCTGAAGATGGTGTTGTTTTTATCCAATCTGGGTTTATTTAACATATAGCATGCAAAATCTGTTTTCAGAAAATGGGTTTTAATTTAAAAAGCCTTCTGGCCTGTCTGTTATTCTGTCCAAAACAACCCACAGCTGATATACTTCTTTCTGATAAGTTCTTCTCCATCTTCACCTTCCTCTCCATTTTTGATGAAAATTGGCCCAATTTCAAACCTATGGGGAGCTTGTGTAAGACAAAGAAACAGGTTTGATCATTAAAACTTAGTTAATCTTTGTGCCTATTGAATATAAAATTGACAGAGGTGGGTACCACACAGCCTCCTGGTGATTCAGCTCCCTGATCAAGCTGGATGTGAGTGAAACCAATACACAATAAATGGAGAAAAATATGTCTCATACAAAAATGGAAATGATCTTGCAGCTATTCTGCACTTAAAACCACTTTATACTCCCTGTACATTTAAACAAAGGTAAAGGAAAGAAAATGCCTACAAACACCCTTAACAGCAAAAGAAAGATCCTTGGCAAACCTGAGTGTAGACCACAAAGCCAGGAAAGTAGAAATGAATTCTCAACAGGCAATGGAAAATTTTGCATCATTTCCAAAGCCATGACATGACAGGTGTCTGTCCAGGACAGGCTTTCCTGTACTTGGAAAAGAGAAAGATGATTTGTGGGCAGGTTTTTTGGTAGAAGAGAAGTTATCATTTTGCTTGAGGAAACCCTTAAAACACTAACCTGCCTAAGCACCCATTTTAACATCTCAGTTACACAGAGACTTTTATGCTGCTCCAGAACAGGTGGGCATAAAATAGGCTTTGATCTTCTGCTGCAACCTCTTTTCTAATATCTTCCAGCCTCCTCCCATATTCTTGGCTACCCATCACTTGCAAGGCAAGAATCCTAATTGCTTTGCCACAATCTCTCACAACACTTTCAGTTTTTCTTCTTTTCCCTTTGTGTGCTGTTTTGCTTGAGCACTTGACCAAGTTTCATTCTAGCTGTTTGCTGACAGCACTGCTCAGATATCCTGCATGTGTGTGTGTGTGTGTGTGTGTGTGTATGTATGGGAATTGCCGAAATAGGAGTGCTCAAAATGCATTAGCTAATCCCTTTCCCTTTCCTGTCCCCTGTAAATGCGCAGAGATTAGCTTTAGTATGAAAGGATGTTTCAAGCTGGAGAGAATCTCAGGAGGTCATCCAGTCCAACTTCCTGCTTAGTGCAGGAACTGCTGTAATGTCACAAAGCTTTCTTCTCATGCAGCAAATTTGTGTTGGTTTCTGGGTCCACAGGATGAATTTAAGAGAAAGAGGCTCCTGGATGCTTTCTCTGGTACCCCATGACTGCAGACTCTGTGCTATTGTACTGCAGAGCTCACAGATGCTGGATATTAAGACTGAACTTTTCAATGTCTCTGAAAGACACCATGAAAAGTAGTACTCACTCAGTCCTTCTCTGTTCAGAAAAATTTTATTATGTGAGAATTTGAACTTTGCCAGAACAAACACAAAGGAAAATCTTCAGACAATTCCAGCATCCCTTTGTATTTTTTCGTAGGGAAGAGAGGAAAATTACCAAACCTTTGGCATCAAGTGGCCTGACAAAGCTTAAGAGCATAATTAGCCCAAGTAAAATTGTGAGAGACACACATTACTGTATGTGGGCAAGTTCGTGATCAGATTAAATCAAAATAATAAGTGGACTCATCCCGATATCCACATCTCTGTCTTTTGTCCAACACCAGCTGCTGAGAATAACTTAATTCTATTTGCAGATTAATCACCAGGATGTTTACTAAGGAGGGGAGTATTTTTAAATATCTAGAGTGTAAATTTATCAAAGACACTCATAAGTCCAAAACCAGAATCTGCTCACACCCAGGTTGAACAGACAGGGTCAGATGCATTAAAGGTGTTAGAAGGATTAAATGTGCTAACACACAGATAGTTTTATTAAGACTGAGAGAGATGAATATTATTAAGCTTGGTGATTGTACATGTCATTTTGGGAGAGAGGATAGCAGGAATGGAAACAAACATCATTAAGAGCAACTAGAAGAGCAGTTTCATCTGCATGCATAAATATTTCAGTCCTTGCTCTTCCTCTGGGCAGTCCTTAGAGAAATGCTAGAGAAAAAATAATAATAAAAAAGAGTGTTCACTCTGAAGGCATTCAACTGAAAAAATGACTACAAGGTTAGGGAATGTAGGGAGAAACAAGAGTGAAGGGCCAGGCTACGAACACTATGAAAGCAGAGTAGTGTTTGTACATTTGTACCTACAAGAACTAGAATCTGGGTTTGCCATATTAATGCTGAGTTTTTGGAACAGCAAAATGTACATGAGTTTTGTTATTGCTTTGTGAATTTTGATGACTAGAAACGTGCTTGCAGTTATATCTGGACCTCTGACTTTAGTAGGGGACTTGGAGCAAACCTCTGAGGATGTGAATTTCGTAGGTAATTGCCCAGAGGCCTCCTCACTGTGGCTTTTGCCATTGAGAAGCATCAAGTAGGTATTTAAAGTGAATGGAAATGCAATGTGGAAAGTTTGTGCTTGGTATCAACAGAAGAGAAAAAACACTGAAGGGATTTACATAGCCTATGTCATGCCATAACACAGCACCCAAATCCACTCTCCCCTCAAGGTACCATCCCATTGTTCTTTCCAGAACTAGTAATGGAGACCTCTTGGAATAGTCTCCTTGGTGTGCAGTTTAAAGTCACTGCTTTATAACTGTTTCAAAGCTCAAAAAGGAGGATTGTCTTTTCTATAGTGAAATGCAAATCAGCTTTCCCAGGTTTATATCCACAGCACCACTGCTTTTGAAAATAGCAATAAACTGTTTCCCAAGAAGAACCACCTTCTCTCTTCCCTGTCATGGATGGATATCGCTTCAGCGTGATGCTGGTCTATCTGTAGAGTCAAAGCTGGCAGGTAATTCATCATCCTGCACCAAGCTGACTCATTAGAAACCCAGGGAATGAGATATTAACTAGCTCTTTTAATATGTTTCCCTTTATTCTCATTTCACAGTTTCCTGTGCCTCTGTTTTGTCCTCTGTTGCTAAATTGCAATTATCATGGAACTTTGATCTCTTCACCTGTAGATGGCCCACTCATCCATCACCACAGTGATTTTTTTTAAACACTAAAAATCCAGGACTTTCTGCAGGTTTAAAAAACATTTAAAGCTAGCTCTTCCCTGTAAAACAATCATGCAGACTGTATAAAATGAGGGGCAAGGATGCAGGGTTTTACCAACTCAAAACAGTAAAAGATCATTTATGACTTAAAAATCAGATTTTATTTAAAGAAGAAATATGTGTTGGTCTTTTTTTTAAAATTCCTTTCATTTTCAAGATTTCATTTTTCATCTGTCTTTGTTTCTGACAAGTAGTAGTGACTTGATGGCCAGAAATGAGGGTTTTACAGAAAATGCCCAAAATCACAAATAACCTCTACTGTGGGCTGCTAGAATCTCTTGTTCTAAATTGCAGATGCTACCAAACAATTTCCATCATTTTGTTCTGATTATCTGGAGCAAGTGTAATCTATCTAGAGCTTTCAGCTGGATTTACTGTGTGTAAACTGAATAGCCAGACAGCATGAATACCAGATTTCTGTTCAGCATCTCCCGACAGTGTGATACTTATTACAGATCCAGGGTAGAGCTGATTTGCAAAAATATTATGAGACTGCCTAGATTTTTCTGAATGTGGATCAGATCCTTTAAAACTCATGCTGGCTGGATATACAGAAATCCCAGAAATAAAAAAGTAGAAATTATCCACAAATTGCTTGTGCTCATTTCTACACAGAAAGAACAGAACTTGTCTCAAATAATGGCTTCTTTTCCTTCAATATAAGGTTCAACTGTTCTATTTCAAAACTACACCCATTTTTCAGCACTCATTTTTTACCTGCAGTGAGTTATGTTTGAATCTATGTCTTAAGAAAGATTTAGTTTTAAAAAAGAAGGGCAACACAGAAACCCAATCATGAATTCTTCTCTCTTCCAAATTATTAAAAGAACAGAGGCCACATTTCTATCCTTATGAGAGATTTTTAAAATTTTTTCCTTCATGTTTTATCCTTTTAAACTAAAACTTCATTTTTGCACCAGAAATATCCAATGAATCTCTTTAAAATTTTAATCGAATATGAGGGCTGATTTTCATTCACATTCCACCATCCTAAGGGGCGAAAAGGAGGCATTTCAGAAATTACCATATTTATGACATATTGCTAATGAGTGTGAGATGTCATTCTCTGTAAATTCTCTTCAGCTCTGTGCTCTGCCTTGGCCATTTCTAAACTATTTCATGGGATTAGTCCTGCATTGCCACAGTGCCAGCACCACCAGATTCATAGAACCATAGGATCATAGAATATACTGAGTTGGAAAGGACCCATGCATTCCTTCTGTGGCATTCACTGATATCTCAGGCATTTGGAAATTCAGATTTTCCAATTGAAAATATTTTGTGCCTGAATATGATATACAGAACATTTATATTTGGTGACGAGAGTGGGGAAACCTTACCATAAAACCACAAAATTTTTCATGCAATTGTAAAGGAACCTGTACCCTGTTATTATCAGACAGAAGCCACAGCACTAATACTGGTAGGAGTTTTCTTAGGCAACATGACTGGGAGGGAGCACCTTCAAAGTAAACCTCCACAGGGATCTAAGCTTAATAATAAGGGCCCCATGAAGTTCTAAGCATCCTCCTTCCCTTTGAAGCTCCTAAAACTGAAAAGTTCATAATATTTTTAGAGGTTGGGTACCTTTGTGAAGGCTGTAGTGCTGTGGCTGCTGATCTCTGTCTACAGACAAGTCATGGTTGTGCTGATTGCCCTGTCTTTGAATGCCTCCTCCTGTGACCTTTATTTTTCTTTAGTTTTATCTTTCTTTAGTTTCCTCCAGGTCCTTTAACCATCTCACTGCACAGTCACATTTCCAGTGGTAGTACAGGACTGGGGACTGTGCACCCAGAGATGGAGCACAAGACTTATCCAGATTTGCTGGTCTTCTCATTACACTGCTGAGTTTGGAGCCAGCCTAGCACTTCTGTCTCCATGGTCCAGAGTGCTGACTCTGCCTTAAGGCCTGGAAAAACATGTACAGGCAGAAAGGGACCTGGAGAGGATTGGTTTGTGTCCAGTAATTGCCTGCAAACATAGACACGACCCACTGTGCTTCTGTGGTGATGGTGTCTGGCAGAATCACATACCAGAGAGGACAACAAAAATTTCACAACAAAAGTTACTCTTTGCTTTTAATGCAGTTGATAACTATTAGCTTTTTGGAAATGGCATTATGTATAAGAATTAGGCAGGAGGGTTTGTTTGTTTGTTTGTTTGTTTGTTTTAAGGCAGATATTGTAAGGCACCCACCATCAGCCCCACTATTTAGGACATTTTTGCTAAGCTGTACTGTCTGTGCAATAATACCACTTTGTGCTTCATGACTTTGGGCAGACTCATGCAGCAAGGGCTGTAATAAGGTGTGAAATAAAGATTTAGTAGCACAGCATTGGAAATGCAGTCTAGCAAAGGAGTTCATTACAGTTCCATTAAGATTGCAGAGTTAACATTAAAAACAGCCAAGAAACACGAAAAACGTATGGTATTAAAGTCCCTGCAGCAGTATTAAGTCAGTGACATTGTACAATCAACAAGCTTTGTTCCTTGCTCGGGGCCAGATTGTGCAACTTTCAATTTTAGCACAGTTGTCTGATCATAGTCATAGGATCTGAAGGTCCCAGGAAACATCATCCCACAGGATTAGGAGCTCTGCCTAAGTGGAAGAGCCTTTGTTTACTTTGATGAACACCATTCACCTTGCACAATCTCCCAGTGCACAGGTGTCAATCAGAAGGAACTTAATCAGGTCAAACATTTCAATTTGTATCAGAAATTTGTTTGAACAGGAAAGAGCTGCTTGTGCATCTATGAGGGCAACCTCTTTGTTCTCATCAGCTCTTGCTACCTTATTAATTTCTAAGTGTTTTCAGTCTTGACCTCCAACAGAATTGGAAAGGAAGTGTTTTTAGGGAGCCAAGATTTTGTTTTCCACACAAACATCTTGATTTGTCTGAAGTTGGTATGGGCTTTTGATAGTTAGTCCCCCATTGAAATATTTTAGACAAAATATTTTGAGATAGTGAAAGTGTTTCATTTGTGCATTTTCTGAGATGATACACATTTTCAGAACCAAAATGCTGGAACATAATCAGTTTCAGATGTTGTTTTAGAGCTATGAGAGTCATTAATGCCTGTCTTCCACGAGGAAGTTGCTGAGACCAGCCACACAGACCCTGCTTCTCTCGTGCTGCTGCCTGTCCCTTCCCATCCCTCAGGAAAGTGCCCAAGCACAGCACAGAGGAGCAGAGTGGTCAGAGGCAGCATCAAGATGCAGATAATCTCAATTTGGGGACTTTTTCCATCCTTGTTTTCCATTGTCTTGGGCTCAGGGAAGGAGAGAGTGCTGCAGGGAACAGCCACCATCCTGTCTTTGTCCCATTGCCAACATGGAATGAGGTCAAGGTGGTGAACACCTTTTTTTTTTTGTAAAGCACTTTTTTCGGGTATACTTTTATTATTAATTTTGCTGCTGTCCATGTATGTCTCTTATTCCATTGCTGTTTTCTGTCAGTAAATTATCTCAATCCACATGGTCCACCTTTGTCCCTCTCAGATTGGAGGGGTTCTGGGGAAGGGGAGTGGCTTTTTTGGAGTCTAGTTTCTGGCTGCTGTTAAACCATCACTGTATCAATTTTAAGAAATAGCTGGAAATTTTGCTGTGATAAGCTGTGCATCACTACTCTTCTGTTCCATTCTAAAGTCTATGTTTCTGTCTTTCTTTGCCATACCATAAATCTTAAAGAGGAGGTAATTTAAATGTTAAAACAAATGTCTAACCATAGTCATCACATTTAAACAGTTTATTCACTTAGGTGACAAACTTTTCAATATCAATCTGTCTTTTTTGTTCTTATATAAGACTTCTCACAGGACAAATAATAAAAGTTATCCCAAAATATTGAAGATTAAAAGCATTTGCAGCAATGCTTCCCACTGGGGAAAACTGGCTGCCCAGGAGAATGTAGCTGATATCTGGTTTTCTCACAGATCCTCCTTTTGTGTTTGGGCTAGGTCTTTGACTCCTGTTTTCCACTCTTTTAGGAAAGAGACACAGCTTTTGGGTTGACTATTGAGGCTTTAGATTTCCTTCCCAGAAACTGGGTAGATATTATGCCCTTAGTTCTTGATATTAAGGGGCTAGAGGTATCTCTAAATCCCATGTGGCTATAAGCCACGATCACAAATATTGCCTGTTAAGAGAATTGGCAAGGAAATGTGTGCAATCTTCACTCTCTGAAGTGAAGGCTGCCAGACTGAGGCAATAGAGATTTAATGTATTCAAACATTGCAGTGCTGTGTGTAAGTGGATATGATTTAAGGTAATGCATTTTAACACAGCATTATACACTTGCCAGAGTGATTTTATGTAAAGTTATAGTCCTACTTTTAAATGACAGTACATCAAGGCACATCTTGAATTAACTTGACCGAAAGCTTTTTGTGATAAATAGCTGGTGCAGTGGTACAGGGTACAACTGAGCCAGGCTCTGCAGGGGCAACATCTGTTGGATTTTGGGAGGTTACTCTGGGCTGGTGAAGATGATGGCTTGAGCCATGAGTAATGTTTTGGCTTGAACATTGCTTCTCTGTGCACAGGTGCACGAGAAGGGAGAAAGTGCCCACCTTCCCTGCTTCACTAGTGGTTCTTTGAGGTATGCTGGGGTGCAGGCTTGCAAGCTCTGTAAGCAGGGCCAGGGGAAGGCAGCTGCCCTCTGGGGTATCAGTTGCCCCAGAAATGTCATATAAGCAGAATACCTACTTCTGGGAAGTCAGTACTCTTTGGCACTGACTTGGGGAAGTCATCCCCAAGTCAGTGCCAAACTCATGAGTCTTAAATCCATGAGCCACGGCAGCTGAATTTGACAGGGAAGCAATTAAGAAGCTGAAGAGTCTCCTGCCTGGCAGTGCTGGCTGCTCAGCTTGAGCTGCCCTAAAGGAGCACCATTGCAGGAGAAAGTTCCCCTGCAGCGCAGCTCATCCAGAGTGTTCCCTATAGGTACTCTAAATGGGGAACACTTTTAGGGGTAGCATCAAGACTGGGATGCTGGCATCCTGGTGCCAGCTACAGAAGTCTGGTTTCTGCAGAGAGCATGATAACTGCCAGCAAAACCAAATTAACAGTCTTCACAGCTTGCATCCAAATTCAATAGAATATTAATTATGACCAAATGTACAAATGTGAAAAACATCTCCTTTGGAAAAAGAGATTTATCTAAGAAACATTATGAATTATCAGTTTATCAGCAGTTTGACATAAAACACATAATTATATCAGTGAATCATTTAATAATTAGAGCACAAGTTAATTGACATTATTCACTGGCTGAATAAAATCTCCATGAGGCAAACAATGGCACCCACTGGGGTAGAGGTAATTTTAACACAGTTCTTCAATTAATAAAGTAAAAAATATAAACCAAACATAATTACAGTGGTCGACAGGAGTGTGTGAGTGTGATTGCAGGGAGGAATAGGAGTTTCAACAAACTCAGGGCAGTAAATTATCAAAATTTAATGATTTCCCCAAGAACTCATGTTCTGAGGAAAACTACTCTGACAAAAGACAGAAAAGAAAGGAGAGAATAAAAAATTGGAATAGAATAGCAATAACAGTATCACTGCCTTATTCTGAGCAAATCTGTGGAGAAATGAGTGCCTGGTATTTATGAGCTTTCCATAGGGACAAAAAGAATTTATTTGTGATCAAAAAAAAGAGTGAAACAACAAGCAAAATATCCTTATAGCTGCTTTGTAGAGGCTTTTATTTTTTTAACAGCTGCTATTGCAACACATTGTCTGGATGGGGAGTTTGGGCACTGAACTACTTCTCAAACTGATGGTATTGGAACAATTATTCTGAAATCATGAATGAGTTGTTCCATGCCTCTTAGCATTAGCATATAGCAAGGTTTCTAAGAACTGAATACTTAGATAATTCTTTCCCTTTTAAGTTTTGAGTCTTGAAATTGCTTTCATATAGCAATTGCCAGATAATTTTTTTCTTCATTCAGGCTAGAAGAGCACTTTAAAAAGCAATAATAGATGTCCCAAATAGTCATGGCACTCCAAGAGCTGGGATTAAGGAAGCAAGTAGCACATGTTTCCAGGTAGGCAGTAGCTGCAGGGGCTGCAAACAAAGTACACCAGGAAGAAGTGTCCCCCCAGCTCACCTCTGTGTCACATCTAATTCTCTGCATCCCCATTGCCTTTGGTTTTAACCGACATTGGGTAATGACACAGCCAGGTAATGTCAGCGGAACTAGATATTCAGAATAGATTATAGGAGCATATGGTTTATTTGCTTTCCATTGGTTACACAACATTCTGGACAGGCAGCAAGCAGATTTAGATTGATTTGATTTATCTTTCAGTATTTTACATGAGAATGAGATCACTCCCATATCTGTACTCAATGTGAGAAGCACAAAACCACAGAGAACCCATGCAGATTTGTTGTAATCCTACAGAAGAGTCTGTCATTTATGCTGGTGAAAGAATATGGCCAGGCTGCTGATCATGGTCAGCCAAGTGCCACGTTGTGGGGACTGAACCCAAGCCCAAGTGTACAGACATGGTGAAACCTCACCAACACTAGTTTGGATAGGTAAGACTTGTATGTCCATCAGTAACCTGGGGTTTTGTTGTACCGCCTTTGATAAATCACAGGCGACTCTATTTTACCTCTCCTTCTACTGTTTTATCATTTGTACTACTATCCCAATCCAAAACTGGGACTCATTGTGAAAGAAGCTCAGACACAGGGTGAGGGATAACACAAGGAAACAAAGCAGGTGAGAGAAACACCTGCTTTTGAAATGACCTGCCTGGGATACTCTGCCATGGTGCTCAGACTGGGACACACTTCTGTCCTGTTTAAGGTACATTCAGATACTTAAACAATGTGAAAGCCTTCTAATTGTGAGTGAAGGTAGCAGAATCCATCATTATTATTCAAACTGTTCCTGGAAAATCTGCTAATTTTCCTCTGCCTTGTGTAAAGAAATAGAAGGAGTCAGAAGGAAAGAAGCTACAGCAAGAGAAGTTATAGAGGCTGGGTCCAATTAGACCATTTCTTGATATTTTAGGTAAGAGAGATAAACATGAAATGTAGACAGAATATCAATAATCTAATATTTGCCTGAACATTTAAACCAGAATACTAACAACTAGGCTGGGTCAATGTGTTTCAGACAATAAGTTTCCTTATAAAATCCTCAGCAGACCCTTTGCAGAGGTGATGGTGCATGTCGAGCTGTAAGAACTGGAAGCCAATGAACCACAGGTGCTTGCTGGCTAGGAGCTCTTAAATCACCCATTCCTCAGGTGGAACTTGTGTTCTGGGTATCACACAAGTTTAGTCTGGTTTAATAACGATGATGTTAAAACCAGTGACTAATTAACAGCCAGAGTATCTAAATAAGTTGGCACTGGAAGTTATCTTAATTTTGTGATGACACTGGAGATTTAAAGAGCAGTTTAAATGAGAGAGGTTGCTCACTCTTAAATGAGATGGGAGAGCAGTAGAGATGCTGCAACAAGGATGTGGAGCTGTGGGTTAGGTTGCCTTGGCTCACTCAAGGAACTGGACCAAATTATGAATAAACAGGCTAGGACAAAGTAGTTTAGCTTAAAGGATTGTACTCTGAATGATAAAAGTCTGGAAAACCATACTGGGAGAACTGCTCTCTGTAGCTAAATAGTCTATTAGGAAGGATTCCACAAGCTGTTGCCCTGAAATTATTCACCATACTTAACAGTTTATCAAGGGAATAAAAATATGGCTTTGGGTAATGCTGAATGAGGAAAGACTGCAAATGTCCTGTAGAACCAAGATGATTTGGAAAAGGAAATAGAATGCAAGTAAACAAAGTGGGTGCAGTGTGCCCTGCCTCATAGGAATAATTTACAGTGTAAATATAGAGAAGAAACGTGAGCCAGGTAGTATTTTAGGGAGGAGAACAGTGGGAGTAGGATAACAAATCAAACAGTTTCAGACCATGCAAATAATGCAGATCTCATTCCAGGATATAGACTAGAAAGATTTCTTGCAGGCTGTTTGAGATAATCATTCTCGGGACTCAGTAAATGCTTTCTGGGGTGCCAGAATGTGAGTCTTATCACTGCAATTCAGGTGGTGCAGATGTTGAGAGCCTAGAAAGAGCTGAAAACTTGAAAGCTGCTGCCAGGAAAGTTGAAAGAAACTGAGTGTGAATGGCCTAGGGAAGAGATAGCCAAAGGCAGGCATCCATCTAGCAGTCTGCTTCAAGGCAGAAGGGAGAAAATTGCTCTCTTCATTCATTGTGAAAAGGAGTGGAAGTAATGACCTTAAAGTATAGCAAGAGGTGTTATGTGTAGTGTTATGTTAGACACTAAGAAAAACTTTTTAACAGGGTAGTAGTTATGCCCTGAGAACAATTGTGTGGAAGGATGACGGTTTTTCCTTACTGAGGTCTCAAAAAACTGGGCAAAATCATGTGGTCTGATGGGCAGTAGGGAGACTGGCAGAGTAGGAGGAGAATTTGAAGGTCTGTGATAAAAAGAAGCTGTAATTGCCTGTATTCCATGTATAGAAAATTAAAATCTCCTTGTTTGAGAACTGAACTTCTCTTTCAGAGAAGAGTATCCACAAGCTACCAAGCCCTCATCCAGCCACGTGTGGTTTCTCCAGGATGAGGAACATATCAACTCCTTGTCTATCTGAAAGATAATCAGTGTTTTCCCTAAAGAAATTCTCATCTGTCATTCAGGTTTTGTGTTTAGAGGATGGTAATTAAGTGCTATTAATATGAAAAAATCTTTTATCTGGTCACTGTAGCACTTGATTTGCACCAGCATTAACCTAGTCTGGCTTGGTCCATGAGCATGATACACTTGTGTATGTAATAAAAATCATGACAGTAATGAGAGTAAAATTAATAAAATGAACAGTTATTTCTTGAGCTTTATACATCTATTTATAAATGCATGTTGCTCTTTGTAAGAAATATTTGAGAAATTGCTTTTTCTTTGTGGAATTCTGAATTACTTTCCATTTCACAGTGATAAGTGTGTCACTTTTAATTTTTTCTGTTTTCAATACTTTTTTCAATTCTTTCATATCCTTTTTCTACTTCAGGCTTAAAAAAGATTTTTTCTTTGTTTTCCAATGTCTTCTTTTTTCCAACTATTTGTTATGGAAAATTATCTTGAAAAATATTATGATTAAAAGGAGGCAAAAAAGTACAAAATAAAGGGAAAGACAAAAATGCAAACAATACATACAAATTATTCTTCGAGGAAAGGTAAAAACCAGACAGGCTAAGGTAAAAAATGTGTTACCAGAGTAAATTAAAAAAACTAATTACTAGGAAAAATATGACTACTTCTATAATTTCTGGATGTGAGTTCTCTATTATATACTTGGTATTTAGAAGAACCCCAGACTGTTTCCTATGGCACTGGAAAGTGTATTTTTCAAGAGTGGAACCTAGCAACCTCCAACTGTTTGCTACTCTCCCTGATTTAAGATCAGAAGAAGATACTACCAACTTGAAAATGCAAGACTACATAGGAAGCAAACTAAAATGTTATCTGGTGATACAACACCACCTGATCTGCAAAACCACCAAAACCAGAGGTCTTCCACCTCCTCTCCTGTCTCACTGTTTTAAACAATTAAAACCCACTTTCATTTTCCATCTCTCAAAACCTCTTGCTCCAAACCAATAACCTATTATTACTCCCCAGACTTAAAATTTTCCAGGTGCTTCTGTGCTTTCTTGAAGTCATAATGAGCATTTGATATCTAGGACTATTTCTGCAGTTAATAACAATAACTATGTGATATGCTATAAGAACTTTCATATCCATCTTACTTGGATAGAAGACAAAGCAAGCTCAGGGGAAAGAAATCTTAATGTGGTAATATCTTGGGTAGTGGCAGAGTAAAGAAGTGAAAAATACCAGCACAGCTAATGCTTCTTTGTGCAATTATTCCCACTTTCATAAGTTTGCCCCAGTGTGAAAGTTTTCTCCTTTAAAATGGGCTGGCAAAGATAATCCATTAATTCAACAGCACTGGAAAGTTAACATTTTTTCCCTTCATTAGCAAGTTCAAAATTGCATTTTATTTCCATTTTGATGAGATTTTTATGAGTTAGAAGAGAGGAAGTTGAACCCCAGGAGCTTAATGGACCTAGAAAGATCGCAGATACAGGATTGAATTCAATGAACTATGAGGAGTTTAGTAAATTAATTAAATTTAAGAAAATAATGACTTTTTTTTGTCTGCTGGATTAAAAATGCTAAAATGCAATGAAAAGTTAATTTAATGTTAAAACTTTTTCCCCTAAATTTATTTTGCATTGGTATTAAATAACTTCTTCAAAGCTTAAAATGCAGAGAAGAAAGAGGGGAGAAGACTTCTAGAAAAATAATTATTACATTATTTTCTGATTCCCTATTGTATCCTGTAATCACTTCAGTCTGAGGGCTGTCCTTCAGAGCTTCCTTCTCTGGGGTGTTGGCAGCGTTTCCCAGACCCACATTTTCCTTATAGCTCTTTTTTTACTTGGTCTTGTTGCAGGAACAGCTCAACTGTTGAGAAGTGGCTGTGTTCTCACAGAACATTCACAGCCCAGTATTTTCACATGTGTCTGTGATGCAAAGCCCTGAAGCAGCTCCCAGAGCTACAAGACCTTCTAGGGCCAGAAACTGTGGTTTCCCTTTTCAAGTCAAAAGGCAGAAGGGTTTAAATTTGCCCGTTAAGCTCTCTGTGTCCCACTGTAGACTGGCTTGTAACGTCTGGTGCAAGTTTCTTCCCTGCTTGGTTCCACCCAGCACCAGCCCTTTGCAGCATTTCTTACACCATATTGCAGAAAAATCCAGTCTTGAGGGCTGCCTTCCTGTAATTTTTGGAGATAAAAACAAAAAGAAGGCAGCTCCCCCAAATAAACATTAAACTGTTGAATGAAGCTTATTGCCTATACTCCTCGACCCAAGCAAATGTGTGAACCAAACAAGTCAGTGGGGTCAAGAGCTACTTTAATTCTCAGAAACTCAGTATTTTCTCTTTTTTTGCCTTTTCACACACAGTGTCAGACACTATAGAGCCAGCTTTTCCCATGGCAGCTGCCTGAGCTGTAATAAAGCAGGGAACACAGATAATTCCAGCAATTGGTGGGCGGTGAATTAGTGGCACTGTGGAAACAGGCATGAGAAACCCTGACAAAAAGAAAAATAAAAACCATAATTTAAAAAAGCAGTATTAAGTCCCTTTCCCTTCCTGCTTTTCCTCCTCAAGGGAATCCTGTTGCAATGAGTGACATTTCAGAAGTCTATCATTATTGATGATATGACAGATTCAGGTGCAGTCATTGGAGGAATATGATTTTATTCTGCATTCAAAAACAATGCATAAATTTTCTCTAAAATGGCTTTGTCCTGTGATTAATGACCTGCCACTCAACAGCAGCTAACCAATCTCCAAGGCATGGCATCCAACAGAAAATTAATCAGTTGCTGAGAATGGGTGTGACCAAAACCAGAGAAGAAACCTCCTAAAACCTATCAGCAGAGTTATGAGTTGAAATCAATCGTACAGTATGTTCAACTCTTACTGGCAGTGTGCATTCAGCATTGCTCTTCAATGGAGTTCAGCTAGGGGGACGGGCTCCAAGATCATTGGATGTTGATGAAACCTTACAGAAAAAACCCTAGAAACTACAGTATTTTTCTCTAAATACCAGATACCACTGGACTCACAATGCTTGAGGGCTGTGAATTCATACGCCATGAGCTGCTGCCGACTGGAGGTGTGCCCAGGCTTCTTGAGTAGAAGAAAATGATTACTCAGTTTAAAATGCGTGCAAGAGATCCGGAAGAAGATGACAGTTTATGTAAAATAAATAATGCAAGAGGTAAGGGACTGATTATGCATGTAGGAAAGGGACATCATTTGAGTTCATTGGATGTGGGATCCAGGATACCCAGAACTCCTTATGCATTGCTGACAAATGTTGCACCACATCAAACTTAGTTCCTGCCATTCTGCAGAAGCAGCGAATACAGATTTGAATTTGCTTAAGGTTCAAAGCAACTGAGAGATATGGGTTTCAGTCAGCAGGGTTCTCTGGCATCTCTCCATCTATCTGATGCGAATAAACACCAATACTTCCAAGAGCAGCACCTTTTCAAGACTTATCAAATAATAATAGTTCAGAATATAATGTTTCCATGGAGATGCTGGGAATCATGAACCATGAATCATGAATCTCTCTAAAAGAGCATAGTAAAAAAAAATTTCTAATATCTTATATTGAATCAGTACTTTAATTGCTACAAAGAGCTTTGAAGAACTGTGTGGCAATTTGGAGAATGATTCTGGACTCAGTTTATGAATTCTCTTTGATAATGGGAACTCTCTGTAAGGGAATGCAGAGCATTCAATTTTTTTTTCTTTTTCTTTCTTTCATTTACTTTCCAGTTGAGCCAAAACAAGAAAGGAGACTTTTACCTTGCTAGAGTAGGGCTAATACAAGGCTAGCACTGAGGATGATAAACTTTGATTGCCATCCTTAAAATGAAGTCCCCTTGAAAACAAAATACCTCAGCTCAAGAGGAATCATTTTTTCAAATCTAGATTCTTGGGGGATGCAGAAGTAACTAAACAATGAATCAAACACTGAGAGATTTTTACTGCTTGCTAAGATAAGGCTTGCCAGGGAATGCTGTGGCTGTAGGGATTGGAGGTTAAAAGTGCTCTCTGACCAGCCATGCCTAGGGGGTTTGAGCAGAGGTGGTCAGTTGAAAGAACAATCACACACCCCCCTTCAGAATGGAGCACGTTCCTCCATCCTTTGATGGATCTAACATAATCAGAAGATGCTCATAGCACACCTTCTGGTGGCTAGCAAAGTGAGGAAGCCAAATGCATAAAAACACATATTCTGTCAAGAGCTCTGTTTTCCTGTACTGGCAAAAGCAAAGAGGTCTTGAGGTGCCCATATGCTTGCATTAATGCATGCCATTCAAACAGACCAACTCAGAGCCTGTGCGAATTCAGTCTTGAAAAGGATTGCTTCTCATGTTTGAGGAATCAAACTGAGGCAACTTAACCATCAGGTCCCTTTAAAACAAAGAAGTAACAAGTTCCTAAGAACATTAGTCCTACTATTATTTGCTCGTGTGAAGGAGGTTTGAAGGTATCCCACAGAATGAACAGGAGTGCTCCTTTTCTACTGTAATGCTGGCTTGGCTTCCTCAGTCTGTGGAGATTTAGCAGGTCTGTCTGCCTGGTGTGTAAGGAATCCCAAAGGGAGTTCCCTCAGCTCAATATTACCACAAGACATTTTCTTCTAATCAGCAAATAGTCACATGATAAACTGCATTCATCCTAATTAACATTTAACTCAAAATGGGCTGGGGTGTGCACTTCACCTATCACCTTAATTTACCCTCTCTTGCCTTCTGAACATTTACTAGCAATTGTAATATACTTCAGTTATGGAGGTTGTGGTCTGCTTCTTGCTCTGCTTTTATTTTCCAGGGGAAGAATAGGAAAGCAAGTTTTTTTAAGCCATTTATTAATTTTCTAGTGTGCCACTATCTTCCTGCAAAGTGAGAAGTAATGGATAGAAACTCCAATAGGCTGTTACCACACAGACACTGAGAATAAAATGGGATGGATAAAACTTTAATGGAGTCCTGAAAGCATCTGTAACTATTTGTAGCCTAGAATTATACCTGGAGATTAAGCATATCTCTTGGAATATGCTACAGACTGACCCCTACCACTTACCAGCAAGAAAGATTTCGCAGTGAAGAAACAAGTGTATCTCTCATTGGAGTCACTTGGAGTCTGAGGAGTCTGTGACCACTGGGGTTTGGTTTAAATTCTTCAGGTAGAGAAAGCAATGGGCCTGGCATCCTCTTGTCATGCTAGTGGCCCTGGGGATGATGGGACCATAGCGTTCTCTGTAACACATTCCAAATCACCAAAGATATGAACAGTAGGGACTGGTTATAGCCAGAGCTTGAGAGCTTGCTCTCATTTTCTTATAATGGATTTTCATTGCGTTATTCACTCACAAGTGGCCAGCTGCAATGCCCCCAGGGACAGGCTCTTCTGCCATTGCTGGGAAGGAGAGGGATTCACAAGACATGCTGTGTGTGTTGGTGGTTCCCATGCCTGAGGTCTGTCCTGGGACAGAGCAGAGGGTGCTGAGCTCAGAGAAACCCTTGTGATAAGGAACCAGATATGAGTCAGAAGTGGTGTAACTTCCCCCCAGGCTCTCCTCTCTATCCTACAGCAGTGGCACTGCTGTCCAGATCTTTTGGTGCATGCAGTAGCCATTGATGGGGTAGGAACCCACTCCTCAGAGGTGAATCAGCAGCACAAGTCTGTCCCTCTGTCCATCCTCCCTGTCTGCCTGCAGCCCCATGGCTGTGTCAGGCAACAGCAAAGCACTGGAAACTCAGGGACCTGGGGATGGAGGGACCTGCCTGTCCTTGGGTAGTGAGGAACTAGGCCCCGAGGAGAGGGAAATGAGCTGTTAACTTACATGCAGCACACTTGCAGCTGCTCTTTATATTCCATACCCCAGTGCTTTATCCAAAGTAATTTAAATGTCTGAAGCTCTGATGCCCCCATCACTTTACATTTTGCATTTTTTCCACATGAAATTAAGGAGAAATTTTCCCTCCCTTTCAATCCCTTAGTTTCACTGAACACTTTGCTACGTACTCCACTTTCCTTCTGAGGCCTCCCTCCTCTCACTCTGGCTCTTCTCCTTTGTATCTCCCACACAGGGAGAGTGTTCAAAATGCTGAAGCAAAGGTAGGATGGGTTACTGGTGTCTCAGTGACATATAAATGGCTAGGGCACAAATCTGAGCTAGAGGCCCACAAAGTGCTCAGCCACTGGATTCCTGCATCCCGCTATTCACTTCCCTGTTCCTTACCACCTTTATAATGGGTAAAGTATTTCAGAAGGGAACTGAGGACTGCTTTCATGCCATTTAACACTTTGTTTAGGGCCAAGCATCTTTCTTCTCTTTTTGTCTAGAAAGATACCCTAGACATCACCATTTTTGTGCACATAATAAATGTTTCTTGAGTCTGATTCAATCATTAGAGAAGCTATTGTTTACACAGGATTTGGATGAGTATTTTAAAACAAAAATCAACATAGAAAACATGTCCAGGTAGTTTTGGCATGCAGGTTTTTAAAACACTAAAGGAAACAATCAAAGCATTTGCTAGAAATTATAGAAGTGTTGTTGGGCAACAGGGATTATTGATTTCAATACTTTTGTATGAAAATGAGAAAGGCCTATAGGCAACCCGAATAACCAAAGGGGTTAGTGATATTTACAAACTGTAATGGTGACCAAATGTTTGGGGTTTTTTAATTAGGATTCCCTGAAACAGAGATTGAAGTGAGTTTAGGACTTCAACATTTTGGGTGTGCTATAACCTATGGGTTTAATAACAATAAGTCGTTTTCTCTGGCTGATTTAAAACCTACTTGTCCCATAAATGTGTGGTGGATGGTTTTAATTAACACCTCAACAAAAGCAATTTTTCGGGGGGGGATTGAAGCGTGGGCTGCATTTAAAATTGTATCGGGCAAAAGGAAATCTATTTTATACTTGTTCTTCCCCTAGAACATAATTTGTCACTGGAACTCATTGACATTAGACATTGCCCATGAGAACAATTTGATAGGAAGAACAGTAGCATTTTGACAAATTATAGACCCTTCATTGCACATCTATAAGGTGGGAAAAGAAAGTCTTAGGGTATCGATCCTTGTGCTTTAAGGCATAACACCTCTCATTAATGAAGGCTTGGCCAGAAGTTGCCCCTCTATTATTCCAGTTTTAATATATAGGACTCCAAGAAACTTCCTTTGAAGCTGTCAGTGTTTTGGAGATAGCAACTTAGGTGCCAAGGAGCCCTACTCTGAACTAGATATACATTTGCTCTTTGTGGAATCTCCATTTCCTCTGGGGAAAACATATAGAAAGAAATCAAGACTTTTGTGGTGCTCTGTATGATGCAGTCTAACCTAACCTATGGCCAGTGCATTGTTGGACATGTTCATCCTGCTGAGAGACATAGTCTTGAGGAATGAGTTTGAATTAAGTAACTTGCTTCTGAAATGACTCAAGGAAAGCATGTCCCATATGGAGGCCTGGAAAAAACATGTCTGATATGAGTTTCTTGCTATGCTCAAGTAGAAGATGAAAGATTTCTTCTGATATATTTTCCTGTCCCCTGCCCCAAAATAGTTATAAACCTTTTCTTTGCATGTCCTTGTGAAAGAGTGCCACAGAACATGACCAATTTTTAGAGCTTCCATTTACTTTATTGTTTTAATTTTTTCTTGGCATTTAATGCTTTTTTCCCCCCTATGACCAATATTGTTCTGTATCAGAAATAGCTCTTATTTTTCAGTCTTAGTTTCCTGAAAGAATCTGTAATGAGCAAGTATTTTTTACTTGGTCTTCATATTGTTTGGTCAAACAAGTCAAATTTCACAAAAGATGTGGACATTATAGTTCTTACCATCAGGATCCTGTGTTTTAGATGTGCTTTTGTGTCAGTCTTTTGCACATGCTCAGGGGACATAGTGACCCTTCTATTTCAGTCATCTCCCTATAGTCATTGGCTATTAAAATCTAACTCATGCTCGATAATTTTTGGAAGTCATAGGGGAAAGGGATCTAATTACTGCACAATGAGAAAACTCTTGTTAAACACCTTGTTTTGACTGCTAGACCCTCCTGGGGTGCCTAGTGAAGCCATGCATGTCAGGTTGAAGAGAGATGTGGGGAAGTGAAGCAAATGCAAGCCATCTGTCTGGAGAGTTTATAAAGTATTACTTGCTCTTGATAAATCAAACAAACAAAATCATCTTTGGTACCAGCATGTTAAAAGAAGAAGAAAATGTGAAGGATTTTGCTCACTGCAGTCTCATCAGTTAGAGGTTTGAATTCATTGGGGTGCTCTAATGATACCCAGAAACACAATACATACAAACGGAATGACTTCAAGAAACAAGAGAAAGGAATTTTTTCTTGTGTTTGTAGATATTCTCTTTCCTGGCATCTGTTTTATCTATCACCTTAATGCAGAAAACTGCATCATTTGAGCAAGATAAGGCAATTTGGGTGAGTACAGGAAATACTGAAGACAAGGCTATTGAAGAAACCTGCACAGTCCTGAAAGTCCATTTCAAATATCTGGTAGCCTAGAACAGGATGTAAGCAAAGGACGACAGATGGATGGGTACATGTTCAGATTAATATCTGCAAATGCAAATTGAACAGGAAACTCTAATTACATTTAAAAACAATAACAAAGGAGTTAATTGATCTGAAATCAGAATTTCTGTCTTTGTCTATCAACTTACTTTTTGCCAGCTTCCCATCATGGAGCAGTTCAATGTTACTCTTGCACTTGGGAGAATTCAGTTCAGCTCATGTCTGCCTGGCTCTCACTTCTGTGGTTTGGTCAATTTACTTATTTTCTCAGTATGGACTTAATATCAGCACTTCCTCTGTCTTTCCCATTTGGATGGCAATTCTTTGGGTGCATTTTATTTCTGTGCTTAGACCTGGACATAAGGAGAATCTGCCTTTGGTTAGGACATACATTTTCTCCTTTATTGGTTTCTTACACAAGCACTGCTTTGAAACTTCCCAAAAACTTTTGTCATCTCTTTCTGCTAAAAACACAGCATTATCACTTTGTTTCATTTTAACTTAATACAACTTAACACTTGCTAGTGAAAACATAGCTTCCTTTCTCTCTGTATATCTCTTCTTGTTTCCGTATATCTTCATTTAAGATATGATTCCTTTAAATTACAGTTATATCATGCCAAGAAAGACTGATTTCTCATCTGGAATATACAGACCCATTTACTTTATACAGTGTTTCTCCCTGAAACAAAGTTCAAAGTAGATGTAGATGTAGATGTGTCAAAATCAAAAAGGAGCTATTGTTTCAAGGCACGTCCAATGCGCAGGTGGAAGCAAGGAAAACACTTCAGTGGAAAATGCTGATAGCATGTATACAGGAATGTACAGGATATACATGTCTCAACTTGCAAAAATAACTCTGCAGGAGTTGTATTGACCAGCAACCATCAAGACCATGGGTTTATGAGCCATATCTCCATTTTATTCTAGCCTGAACTTGTATCCAATTGCAAGTTGTTGTTTTCAGATATTGCCAACAGAGAACATTGTGGGTATATATTGTATGTGCATGTCAATAAAACCTATTTAGAATATGGTTTCATTTCCTTACTGCCACCTACTAGGAAATAACTACCAGGTATGAAGTTTAACAGCTGTCCCCATGATCGGAAAGTGATTTTCATAAGGTTTTGAAGAAACACACAGAGAAAACATTGATTCATATTCAGCCTTATAACAAGCATACAGGGAGCCTAGATTGATAAGGACCTAAGACTGGTAAATCATAATGTAAATAAAAGCACTATTTTTCATGCAGTTTATTTACAATGGCTTTAGTATGCTACATTTCCAGGGAAATATATGTTCTTGTCAGGAAACTTCAGGGGAAGTAAATGAGTTTGAATCACATGAATAGGTTTAAATGCCATGGCTGAAATTTAGTAAACTATTTTGCACTATCTCTTCTTCTTCATTAAAAGTGGAATATTTTTCTCTGCCTCTTAACATACTTAATAATAAGACTGGATTACCCAGTGGGATGCTGGGTAGGAGCAGAATCCTTTAGCTTTCCTGAAAAATCTCACACTTTAACATTAATTCCTCATCATGAGTCAGAATCTGAGTCTGAATCAATATATAATGGAGTCTGGATCCATGAATATTCTTGCTGGTTTCTATTTATCTGTGTATCATATAGCTTGGGACCCAACTATCAATGCAGGATCTGAGCAATTTCCACAGCAAAGAATTTAAAACTTTGAATATACACACTGCTTATGAAGTCTCCAACTTTCTTTCAGCTTGGGGTCCAAATTTTGCATTTGGGAGAAAAATATCAGCAAGAATTTGGGAAAGGCAAAACACATTTACTTTATGACCCAAAGAGATGAATGTTAGGGTTTTGGAGGGATAGTGTGCTTACACATCCCTGGTTTCTAGTGTCACAAAGAGGTCACAGGGTTATAGGATGGTGTGGGAGACTTGGCTATAACTGCATTTCTGGCTTTCATGGCAGTTTAGACATGCACAAATGGGTGCAACTTGCAGAAGTCACCACATTCTTCTGGCTGCAAGAAAGTAGAATAAATTAAACAGGTCATAATCTGAAAGGTATTTATGTAAGTTAATAAATACTTATTCTCACAGCTTTCCTAAGGAAAACTGAGCACCTTCCCTAATATCCACACCAAAGGGTCTTTACTGATTTTGGAAACATTTCCTGAATTTTGATGTAATAAAATTCTCTCATTTGGCTTTTAATTTCACACATGAAATTTTGGAATTAGGATCCCATGAGCTACCAGACTCTGAGAACCACAGGACATTGATCAGTTTCAGAACCTGTTGTCCAAGTTTTTTCTTTTCTTTTTCTTCCATTTTTAAAAATTATTTTTCAGTTGTACTGCATATTTATTTTTCAAGCTGTCCATATCATCACTCAGCACTGGAGTCCTGTAGTACAAAGTGATGAACAAATATAGCAAGCAAATGTCCATGGAAGAAACCTCTCAAGGTCTTAAGAGAACAGGTAGCAGTGGGAACCGAGGTGAGACAAACAAGACAATGCTTTGTGCAGTTTAGGCAAATTTGAACTTTACTTTTTTTTTTTTTTTTTTTTTTTTTTTTTTTTTTTTTTTTTTTAGTAGAGTTCAAATTAGAAAAGAGATACAAATAATGGCGGGGGTGGGGGAAACTAAGAATGGTATGGTATTTTAGATTTTAGATCAGGAAAACTTGTTGTGTCCTTACCAACTATATGGATCAGCTGAATCTAGTAAATTCAGAAATCTTTATTCTTTGATAAAACCTTTCTACCTGGGTAGGAGTGGCTCTCATACTCCTTGCCACATGATTATCTCAGATTCACTAAAGATCTGGAGCTAGTAATGAGATAAAGAAACCAAATCAGACGTGAAGCATTCTTAATTCCTTGTGAAGACATATTGTGCATGTACCAGACAATTCATGATTACCAATTAACTTTATGTGGAAGGTACTAGGATTTTATGAAGATCAATGACTTAATAAAATCTGTACTGTAACTTAGGATGGGTGGATGGTTTCTGAGTCTTGAATAGACTCGAGTGATAACTGAGCCTGACTAGCTGTACAATTACTCACCAAACATTGCTACCTACAATTTTCAGCAAGGAATCATTGTGGACTCAGTGATATGAAAATTTTCCTTTAACTGATAATACTTACACAGTCTGTTTCATTTTCCAGGCTGTTTTATTTTTCTAAAACTTGTGGGCAGCACAGGCAAGGTGCTTCTTTTCACTTAAAGGAGATGGAAGAGGGGCAGAGAGAGAGAGAAATAGAGCAAAGTCAGGGAGAGCAAAAATAAAATGAAGGGTGCAAGCAAAAGTAGGGTTGCAATGATATTCCTTTTGTTTGCTTTTGGAAACACTGAATACCTTTCTCAAATTGTGTTTAAATTTTCCAAGAAGTGAAAAATTCTTTGGAAACAGGACATTGACCAACAGAGTTGTACAACAACACCCCCGATCCAATGTAGTTAGGTCGTTTTCCCTAGGAGATTTTCCTGTTAAGAAAGAGCCTAAAGGTAAATACAGAAAGAGACATTTCTGACTTATCACCATTCTCAGCAGCCAATAGATTCACCATTCTTTGAAGCTGCAACAGTATTTATTACATATTCACTCTTTCTCCCAGATGAATCCTTCTCTATGAGAGTCCACTTCCTCCTATAGATTAATAAATATTTCACTACACAGAAACCTGAGAAATGTGTATATATTCATTAGCCAGAGCTCAAAAAAGAGACAGCATTTTCAGGTGAGTGATCAGAAGGACCAAGAGGTAATGTGTATCAGCACCATTAGTCCTTCTCTGCCTTAGTTGAAAGGCATCGTCCTCAGTTGCAAATGATAAAAGTTAATGACTTTTTCTATTGGCTCTAGGGTGAAGCAGATACTAGAGAGTTCAAGTAATCTTTCACAGAGTGATAATTCTTCAGCACCAGGCAGGAATTAAGTTATAAAAGGCAGGTTGAAACCAGCCCTTCTTTAGATGATCAAAAGCGTGGACATGTCGGATGGTATAAGCCAAGGCCGGCCTAGCTTTGATCCCATTTTAGTTGATACTTCACAAAGGGTTGTGAAGTCCCTACTGAGGCTTCCAAATGTCCCTTCTTCCAAATAAAACTCCTATATTACAAGACTAGCTGAAAATTAGGCTCTCTTCTTTGAGAACAGGAAAGTGGAGGGACACACTTGAGCAAGGTGATGTAGGGAAATGAAAAGAAAAATTATCTTTGCAACAGGGCAAGGACTTTTTATTCTGATTTATATAAGTCTAGTTATAATGAGGTGTTGACTTATGCCTGAGATGTCTTGGTTATTCCAAAACAAAAAAGCAAGCAAAGTTAGTCAGGAGTAAAAAACAATTACTGTTTCCAATGCACAGAATAAAGCTACGTAAAGCTACTTAACCCATTGCTTCAAGACATACTAATGTAATTTTCAGTGCAAGTGATCAATATACAGGTTCTTTACATAGTTTTCAAAATTACAAAAATTGATGCATAAAAGTGAAAATAAGTAGAAAAGTTTATGAATCATTATGTAAGCCCTCATTTAATGGGTAGGAGTTAGATAAGGTAATGCATAATTGTCAACTGTGAATTCCCTTACATTTTCCTCCTGAGAATGTCGTACCAGACTTTGTGCCAGAGACAGGATGCTGTATTAAATCATCCATAGTTTTCTCCAGCAAGATGATTTCTGTGTTTCCAGTGATGTCTGTCAATGAACAAAAACATGTCTCTCTAAATCTTGCATGAAGTGGGAACTGGCCGCTTGCTAAAATACAATGTACCTGCAGCACAAAATAGTTCTGTTTCCAAACTTCACAATATTTAATAAGCAATGTGATGCACAATGCAATAACTATTAATAAAGTCACCCCACTGGATTGATTTTAGCATGATTAAACTTTTCTTTACCTTATTTCACAGTCCATTTGAAATGTTCTATTTTTCCTTTAATGGCAAAGGAAAATTTGATCTTTAACAAAACACAGCAGCATAAATTCAAGGCAGCATATGGCATAGATGAGCAGAAAGCTTTATCAAGAAAAAGGCAACAGCACCAAAATCAAAACTGCAAGCTGTGACACCATGTAATTGATTTAGACAGAAGAGCATCTGTATGCATTGAGCAGTGAAGAATTGTCAGCAATGGGCCAAGTTACAGTTTTTCAAGGTTTTTTTGAGAATATGGTCATGCAAATAAACGCATCTTAGTGGGAGGTAGGAAGAGAAGGAGAGAGTTTGCAAGACATTTACAGCAGCTGGAGCAGTAGTTGACAAGTTTAGCTTTGGTCACTTTTTGGGCAAAGCCCAGATCTGTTCAAGACCATTCCTCCTCTGCTCACCATGAAAAGACCCTTGCTTCAGCAGAAACACCTCTCTAAATGCAGGCCAAGTTTTACAGTATTGCTCAGGGTGAGGTGTTTCCCATTTGCTAAAAACACTGTCGAGGCCAGGACTGCATGGTTGTATTTTCCAGGGTGGCAATATAGACCTTGTTCCTTATAGAAAGCCATAAAACCGTATTGACATGGAAGGGATGGTGGATGACAACTATCTATGGGTGAAAAGCAGATCCAGATTTTTAATCTAAGGTTCAATTTAGAAGACCAGTTACCTCAATCCAGGAGTCTTCTTTCTCCCTTTTATGAGTGGAAGAGTTACAGCACTTGCCAGGTAAGTAGGAGCTGTGGGTCTGAGTTTCCTCAGCATGACATGTTGAGCTTTGGCGTGAGATAGGAATTTCTCTGGTAGACTTTTGCAAAATAAATATAAGGGGTCACAGCATATTGTGTATGTGGTCCAAGGCCATCTGTAAGTTCTGCAATGAAGGCCCTCTGCCACTGACACTCATGACAATGCACATCCAGTTGCATCAATGGTAGACTTCTGCTCCAATGACTTTGTTGGAAACTGCATGGGCAATGCTGCCTAAAAACTTAATGAATTAATAGTGCTCACAGTGCAAGATTAAAGTGCATGATACACAGGCTTAGCTGTTTCCAAAGAGGGGTAGTTTTGTAGGTGTTGGATATAGCCTGTTTTGGAAATGAAAACTGTCAAGTATAGGGCACAATAGCTTTGATCAATGACTGATGAACTGAAACTGAGGACAAAAGTACATGATGGAAGGCATTTACCACCTGCAATGTATCAAGTCCTTTCCATCAGCAGACCCAGTGTGACTGATGGAGCACACATTCACGCTTGCTTCAGCTGTAAAATGAAATGTATTAACTTAAACCACCATGGTTTATGTTCCGTTTTCCTTTCTAACAGGGGATAGGTTAGGAGTGTTCACAAGGTCACTCCTGGTGCCTCAACGTCTTCACCAACAGATGGCAACTTGATGAGCTGTGGTAATGCCATCATTTCCACTCATGTGCCTATATCCCGAGGAGTCCTGAGCATTTGCAGCTCAGTGAAATACAGGATCTTACTGTGCCTCAAGAGAAACAATTATATAGGACACCACTTCCCACCCCATGGGCTGACAGGGAGCAGGCTGCAGAAGTTGCCTGAGTTTTCCATCGCAGCAGAATCCCTTTTGCAATTCATTGCCATTGATGTTTTCAAACCTGTCTGTCTGACAGCCTCTGTTACAGCAGACAGACTGTCTGAGAGCTGACAGTTTTATCTGTATCTTTTTCACACCTCTTTAGGGATAATTTTTGATGTGAGGTAGGTTTTGATCAACTGCCTCCTCTCTTATATGCTCAGATAAACAAGCAATTTGATTTTTTTTATATATTGTGATGGGTAAATATGTCACTCATGTTGTGGAACATGTTGGCAACAAGAGATGTAAATATGTCATAGATTATAGTTACAAGCCTCACTGATCATCCTGGGCTTGAATTAAGAGTTATTTTTCTACTGCCTTTGCAGACACTAGCAACCAGTTCTACTGCCTTTGAAATCCAAGGAAATGCTTTGGGACCACATGAAAGGAGCCACTTTCCATAAATGTAGAAGACACTGGTATTTTTCACATTCATGTGTATTTTTTTGTACATGGGAATAAATAGGGCCAGAGAGAAGCAAGTAAGAATAGCTCTCCCATATGAATTAGCCAAGAGGAAAGGGGCTATGGAAATTTTCTTAGATGTTCTTGTCATAAGCCCTCCCCTGCTATCACTTGGGCAATTCAAGTAATCCTGCAGGAGTCAACAACAGAACACGTTTTCCCCAAGAGTGGTGCCTAATGAAAGAACACTTTTTGTGCTCCCGTCCTTTGTTCACGAGGGCAGGGTGGTGGTAAAAGTGTAGACAGCATGGTTATGAACCTCACCCTTAAATGTCAGAAGGGAAGTAAAAAGGGAAGGGAAAAGTAAAGATGTTTTGTTGAAAGAAATCAGATTTTCTTCTAGGGACAGGCTTCATGTAGCCTATGGCTTGGCCAAAAGTCTTTGAGTCCTTCTGCGTGCAAGGGCACAAATCCCTCTAACACCATCCTGGAGTATGAGCACTGTGCACCAAGTCCTTCATGACCAGGTCTGTCCCTTCCTACAGATGATATTGTCCCAACTGAGCTGCACGACTGTAAAATTATTGCTAACCAACATCTGTCTTTAGCTGGCTCTAGTGAACCTTTTATTTTATTCCAAGATCAATACTGGGGAAGTTAGACTGAATCTTCAGTCCTTCTTCCACTTAAGGGGTTCTGAGAACTGCTCCTACAGGGTTTTCTGCTTGGCTTTATTTTATATATTTTTCCCTTTCTTCTTTTTGTTTTGATGTTTTTTCATTGTTTGTATACTAAAACAATGGTTGAAAATCCACATGCAAGTGAATGTCAAGAATCAAGATTTACAGTCTATTAATATTCCTTCAAAACATCTTCTGATGTAAGAAATGTAAGAACACCTCTATCTTATCAAGCTGATCCCCAGCCTTTGTTCCAGCCAGACAATTTCCTTGCTGATAGGGTTATGTTTTGTGGCCATGTAAACTCCACATGAGCCTGTTTTTGACAAGTTGTCAGGACTAACCATCTGGAGTGATATCCTGGTGTATGTTTTTTTTCACACTTAAAACCCCAACCAGAGAAAACCAGTGTAGTGATCATTTCGTAAAGTGATGTCTTAGAATCATATCAGCAGGGAAACAAATGTGCTAAGAATGCTGTTAAACATCTATCCCAGGTGGTAGAATAATTGAAGGTGTTTACTGGGGATTTGTCATGAGAAGAATAACTGACTTAAGACAATATTGCTCTGGAGAAAGAAAAGGTTTTGAACTTCATTAAGACAAAACTTTTGGACCTGGCATAATTAGAGTTCTTTTCTAAAATTAAAAAAATTAAGATGGCCTTTTCTGCGACCATGAAATATTTCTAATAAAACCAAATACAGATTTCTTCTAAATGAGTATGAAAGTATCCAGTAATGGTTTCTGAATTTGAGGAGAGGCAAATGCCTTTCTCAGAGAGGAGGGGAGAAGGGATTCCCCCCACGCTTCTCTCTGCAAGAAAGTAATATTGTTAGGGTGGGTGTTTCTAATCTTAAATACTGGTTACCACCACCCTGAGGACACTCTCCTCAGAATTAAACCATAGCTTTGGGTGCCTTTGCAGACTGACTCTTACTAAGAAATGCTCAATACTGACAGCACATTCTTATCTGAGGCTGTCCAAGGCTACATGATTTGTCTATTATTAAATTTTAATTAACAGATGCTTCTGCACTGACTAATTAGCCATTTTGCTATGAAGACTCGTGTCAGTGAATTCACGTCTTCAGTGAAGAATAAAATTTTTCACAGTGGGGACTCATTGCTCTCACTTTGTGTTTGTATAGCATCTATCACAACAAGGGCTTGATTTCACTTTTTGGTCCATTGCTATAGGTATAAGTATTACAATAAAAATTAAAGCACTATAATTATTCACCATCATAATTTTCTATGAATGTCTCTGTTACTTTTACCAAATGGACTTTACAGTATGTATCAAAGAAATAAACAATGAACTGTATTTTTCCACAGATTTTTGAAATTGTCTCTTAAAATACATCTGTTCAATATCTGACAATCATGCTCTGTTGAGCCTGAGAAATCCCCTTGGGGCAGAGCAGGTGAGATATGATAAACCAAAGGTAATGTAGGAGTTGTTTCTCTTCATAGTTTCCCTTCATAATCAGCCCTCCCAAAGGCTGAATTATCAGGTAACTATTCAATGGAGGTTTGCTAATAGCTGGGCATATTCAGTTCCTTGTAGGATTAATCCAGAAATTCGTGAAGTTGGGCTGAAAATTAGTAAAAACCAGCAGTCCTGAGATCAGAGCAGAGCAGAAGTCTGCAGCCTTGGAGATCTCCACCTGCATCCCTGATGGGCAGTGACTCCTGGGAATTGGGAAGAAGCCCAGAGAACTGGCATGTGGGCTTGACCAGACACCAGAGTTCCTCACAGCACCTTCTGCAAGTGCCACTGAATGGAGGCATCTTACAGCCCCTGCTGTGCCCGGGCTGAGTGCGCCTTGCCAGTGATGCTGCAATCAATCTCTGAAGCCCTTCAACGGATCAGAATAAAAGACCATGCGGTCCTATAGGACTTTAGGTTACAAACCACAGAAGTGATTAATTCTCAGGCAAATGTTTGTAGCAGAGATCTCTCCTCAGTATCTATAAAACTGTTTCCTCTTTTGTTTATGCATTGTGTATCTCTTTTTAACAACCTTCTTATTTTTATGGCTTTTCATCTTTTTTTTCATCTTCCATACTTCTCTTTATTCCATATATTACAAGCTTTTATGTTGTGCTTTACTAGAGGATCTGAACTTCAAAACTGTTGAAACTAAAGCCCTATTGCCATCGTTTATATTTCCAATTTCTTGTATTTGTTTTCATTAATCATGCCTTTCTTCACAGGTGGTTTCTTGTATTACATTGCTGTTGATGCAAGAAAAACACAGGGTTTATTTTTTTCTCTTTCATACGTTTACTTTCCCCATTTGTATTACGCCTGTTGCATTTATAAATGACCATACCTACAAGGCATTTGGGCACTTAGATGAGAAATGCAGATGAAAGACAGAGCTTTGAGACACTCCTGTCCATTTGTGTTTAATTTAGGCAGCATTCACAGCTCATGGATTTCTATTTATCTGCATCCAAATCTCTGGGTGGTTGTGTTCTGCTTCTTGCATTGCAAATAGAAGAGGAAAAAAACCCAAAGCAACAAGAAACAACCAACCAAACCAAAAAAGAGAGAGTAATATACAAGATTGTAAGAGTATAATGAGAAAACAAGTGAAGAGTCAAAACAGTCTAGATGTAGCATATTTTTCTCCATAAGCTGAAAGAACAATGTCTGTTCAGCTTTGAGAGAAGACATATTACAAGCTTGAATGTAAAATAAGGCATGTATATGAAGGCAAAACTGGAATTATTCTTGGTCCTTTTTACTGATAGGAGTCACTCCAGAGTAATGAGTAGACAAATGTTTGTTAAAAACATACTGTCTTTTGTGCTTCCCCCACCATCCTTTCCTGCAGGGGGTAATAATGAAAATCAAGTCTTCCAGATTTCAGACACACATGAGGCTTTTAAAGGTACCTATTTAATTATTGCATAATGAGAATCATAACACTAATAAAGTATATAACAACAAACTCCCTAACTAAGAATTCCAGTATGCAGTGCTGTAACTTCTCTTTGTCCTCTTGATGTTGAGCAAAAGGTCTAGAGAAATACAAGGGGGTGTTGCTGGATCTTACTGTACTTTGATGGAGTTAATCTATAAGGAGTCTTATCATTGTTGCTGATTGGGGAAAAAGAGGACACACTGGATCACAAGAAAGAAAGGGTTGTGCTTGCAATAGCAGAGCTAACAGCCTGAACTCCAGCTCATGGTTTCTGCAAACTGCCAGAAGTCCTTCAACTAAGCTTCCTGGGAGATGACAAGACAGGGCTGAACTGCAGCCCTAATCAATTTTTTCATTAATAATACTCTTGTACTGCCTTAAATACCTAAGAGTCAAAATTAAATATCTAAGAGTCAAAATTTAAACGAAGATAGCACACAATCAAACCCCAGAACCCTTATACTGAGCTCCCTTTATAGCCCACTGTTAACCTGCATGTCCCTCACCTTCCACACCCAGATCACAGCTGTGTGTCTTTCGCTCACCTGTGCATGTTGTTTCACCTCTCCTGTTACAACTGAATTCTGGTCCTGATCTGTCAAGACTGAAATAAATTCTCCTTTTTTGTTAAGTAGGTTTGGATCAGATCCATTGATGAGAATGGCAGTTTAATGGGAGTCTTTGGCTTTGGAAAGAGAGAGGAGAGAAAAACAGCTGCCAATAAACCTGGACTTTCTCAACTAATGGCTATTATGGGAGCATATGTAGAGCTCCTTACTGTCCCTGTGTCCTTCCTTTTTCCTCTTCAGTCTATTTTGAGAAAAGCTGATCTTTTTCTCTCTTGGTGCGGGATGTGGCACATTTTTCACCTTGCAGTAGCATACAAACCAAAACCATTAAAACAGCCAAAGATCATCATAGCAGCATGGCAGGATCATAAAAATGAGTCCACCTCTGCTCTGGAAATGGCTCAATTTTATTTTTCACCTGCCATATTGCCATAACAAATAAGGGCACACCTACAGACCTGTGGGAGGGGAATCCATTATTTCTCCATCCAAGTTCCACTCAGAAATTGAGCTCAGCTTTTGTGCAGTCCCTTTCAGCCTCTCTGTCCATTATTAATCCAGAGATTTACTGTTGCTTGGGTTGTATTTTTACTGCATTAGCTACTCAGGGTCAGACCTTATCTGCTTGCAGAATCTGTAGTAAAACACCTGCCTTGTCTGCTAGAGTCAAAAATCTGATCCTAAATGTAAATCCAGAATAAACATATTTTATCCTCTCCTAATTCTTACTGTATTTATCCAAAAGAATTAAGTGAGTTCTGGAAGATATAAAAGTGCCTAGAGAGCAGTCAGAAACTGGTTTTTGGTAGATACAAATTCCAATTCTTACCCAAGTTTTTTTCATACATCTGTTGAAGAAAATAATGGGTGTTAACGCATCGATTAAGTGCAATCCCGTGTGTAAGGCACAGGGTAACACAATGCTTTACTGAGGTATATCAGTCTATACCGAAGAGAGCTGGCCTGTATGCTGCCATTGCTCCTGGGTGACCTGGAGGCACTCTCTGTCCTTTCCTCTCCTTTTTCCTTCCTGGCTTTTTGCTCCTTCAATTTGTATGCACATTGGGATGTGATGGGACTCTGATTAGGCTCTGCAGTAATAGAAGTAGCAGGTTGATTAATTTTTTTTTTCTTTTTTGTTTTATTTGAGGAACCTTGCAATGCTCAGGACAGTGGAGAAAAGTTTAAGTCCTTAAGCCCAAAATCTATCACCCAGAAGGCAAGTCAAGCAAAGTTCTCCCTGCTTCCTTTTTGAAGCCAGTCCCATGGTTCAGGGAGTCTAGATTCTCAGTTTTACCGAAACTGCAGTCCAAGAAGACAAAACCATTAATAGTTTAGCTTAATAAAAACTGGTCTGTACATGTAAGATAAGTCCACACAACTCCATACCTTTCTGCAAAGCTGGGACAGCCAAATGTTTGGCTTTGCACTGCCTGCTCTGTCTTGGATAAACTTCCCATCTATTGGACAAGAAAATGAAAACCCACTTGGGAAGGGTGCTTCTTCATCAGCCAGCAAAGAGGCTGACATTGTCTGCCTTACCAGAGCTGCTAGTGTGCAGAAGTGGACTTTTGCAGCACATCTTCCTGGCTGGACTGCATGCAGCTGGACTTTCAGCTTCCCAGATGTCTAGGGTGCACTGATGCTTCGTGCCGATGGCATGTCTTGGCCCTTATAAAGTGAAAGCACCTCCAGGCTATCTTTTAGCGTTTCAAAGAGCACAGGATTACTCTGGAATTCTACAGTTTGGGTGAGAAATCTCAACACAGGGTGGATCCCTGTTGCTGGCAGAGATAAGCGCTGGGTCTCCCACAGGCAATCTGCCTGAGCCCTGCTGCAAACAGCTGCCTCTGCCCTGCCCTTCCCCTGGCCCACCAAAAGCTGGCGGTAGCTAGAGATTGGGTCCTGTTTTCTGGTTCTCCCGCCAGCCTGGGAAGACCTAGCACAACACAGTTGTCAGCCAGATTGGCCCTGACAAGTATCATATGCTTTCCTGCACCCGCCTGCTTTTCTCCCCAGCCTGGCTGTCATTCAGCCGGAGGAGCAGGTGCATCAGCATCTCTGTGTAACTGCCTAAGAGGCAATAAATAGCCAGATTTGCCAGGTGTAATTGTCATTCAGCAAAGCCAGGGATAGACAGCCTTGTCTTTACACCGCTGAAGACAGTCTTTGCCCCTCTCTCCTTCTCACGGCCTGTCCCCAATGTGTCATACTGTGGTTATTGAGAACTGCTTTTAAATAATTTCCCTGCGGTTGGAAGATGCCCCAGTGCTCACATTACTCACACTTGTCAAAACCAAGCAAAGATAGTAAAACATCCCTCTGGTGTCCTGAGGCTTTGGGCTGTCTTTCCACATGCTGTACTTGGCTTAAAGTACCCTCTGACTCTTGGTTTCAGAATGAAGAGGATGTTTGCATGCCTGAGGGAGGAATACTGTCCAGACAGGACTCCTGAGCCCTATTCTTGCTCCTGTGAGCTGTGAGGGACTTGTAGGAAAATTAGCTTTTTGACTACAACACAGTCTTTCACCCATTAACACCAGCCTGCGATCCTGACTTTACATTATTGACCTAGTTTACCCTGGAACTCATCTGGAATCTATTCTCTGTGTAATGTCCTTACATGGGATAACTTTCTGCTTCTTGAATTTATCAAAGTACATGTATTAAGACATTTGGAGCCTTAGCTTGTGTACATGAAAGCCAAAGGCAATTGTTGAGTGCCTGTGTTGAATTAGATCCTTAAATAATTTAAGGACACCTAAGTTATAGGCTTGTCCAGATGAAAACATATTCTTAAACTGCATAATTGCACAGCATCTGGTCCAATACAGCCCTTACCACAGGCAGCCTTGCAAGAGAAGGCATAGGTAGCACCCTTGATATTGTCTGCCAATCATGCTGTGTAATTAATAAATGCACTTCCTCCCACAAAGCTATAATACAGCTGTTTCCACTGAGTCTGATCCTGAGTTGGGACATGCAATTTAAGGGCAAAGTGTTATTATTGCTAAACATCAGTGTAGAGATTACCTTTCCAAAAAGTAATCTCACCTCTGCCCCCAGTATGGAATCTCAGTAAAGTACTGCACACTGCTCATCAAACTGGCCAGCCCCACAGTCAGGTGTTCTGTTTACCCCAGTGCCCTTGCTCCCTTGCTGTTTTTATTTTGAAATAACTCTCTTACAGCTCAGCCTTATCTTAGGTGACATCTGAGTTTCATTTAATGCACTGTTGAAGCACAGGTTCAGTCTGATTCCTTTACCTCATCCAGGCACCTTTTCCAGAGTAACAATACCTCTTTTGAGAGTGCAAATCGGGTCCCCTACTGGAACATGGAAGCCCTGTGTGACAGTCCAGCACTGCTCTAACATCCTGTTTAGCTGAGGGGAGGATGTCACTTCAAATGGTAAATGCCTCAGCATGGAACCAGTGCTGAGGTGCCATGGTTCAAATTCTTCCTGTGCAAATGGGTGCAAGAAATTCATACTTCACTACTACCTGTGTTCTGCATGATGAGACATAATCCATATGAGACAAAGTCCACCGGGAGTCTGCTAATTTTCCCCCATCAGGACAGTGACATTTACAGCTCTAGCAATTTCAGTGAATGTTGCTGCTTCACTGTCTCATAATGACAATCCTTTGGCTCTGCCATTGTGCCACAGTGCTGAGAAAAAGACTTGGGATATTTTACCAGCACTTGAGTGGTCAGCTGGACTGACCAGCGGCTTTCTGTTAGTCCTGCTATGATCCTGGAAAAAGCACTGGTTAAATCCAAAGTAACACCATTATTCATGGTAGTTTTTTATAAGTCATAGTAACTTTCCCTGTAATGTAAAGCATCATTTTCACTAAATTAGGTATTTGAGATGGGAGAGCTCAGTACTCAGAGCAATTAACAGTCAACAAACATCCCTGCTACTGGCTGCCATCAGAGGATGCTTGTAACACCCTGGAGAGAGCTTTGGCTCAGGTGATGATATTGGCATACACACTGTAACACCCAGGTTAATACAGCAGGAGGCTGACATGTGGCTGGTGCTGGGCTGAAACACTGCTGGTGTTGGGTTCCTCATGAAGGGTGAAACTGGCAGGGTGTGTGTGGACCTGGGGTTGTGCTGAGCCCTGGGCACCACCTCGGGTCACTGACAGGATTGCTGGGGCAGGAGAGGTGTTTTGGCAGGGCTGCTGCAGGCTGCTGCCTGCAGGCACAGTTGCCTCACTTGCATTGCTCCAGTGGGTGCACCATGATGGGGCCAAAGGCTAGGCTAGTGTTTCTGGTTTTTCCAAGGAAAACTGTGGGTATTCCCAAGGTGTATGTTTTCCTACAGCAAGATGCCAAAGTGCTGTAGATAAAGCAGATAGGTCATGTTTTTTCCACTCATTTGCAGATACTCCAGCAATCATCTCCACTATATCAGCGCACAGCATCGGTGGAGGCCAAGCAGGGAACACTAAGCCCCAAGATCACCTTTAGCATTAAGGGCATGAATGAGTAGAAAAAACCAAGTTAGGAAAAAATGAGGTTAGGAGTTTCTTCTGAATGCATCTAGATGAATATCCACCAGCACAGAAGAGAACATAAGAATGGGGTGTGTCATGCAGGTCACTGGAGTGATGCTCCTGGGACATCCCCCGTTGATTTCAGCAAGCTCCAGGTGTTACTCTCTGGCATACAATTTCGTTCCCTTTCCTACTTCTCTGGTTGTAATTTTTTTCCCCAAAACACTGCAAATTCAAGCCTCCCTGTGTGCTACCTAAACCCTGTCTTTCTCCTACTTGGGTATCTTCATAAATATCCTGCTTCTGTGATGGTAAGAACAGTATGATTCAGATAGGAATAGAGGAGGATAAGGACAAGGGTTGATTTTAACAAATATTCCCAGGAAATTTCCCAGGAACATCTGTGTATAAGTGCCTGGGACTCTCCTGTATATGGCAAGGAGGCAACTGAGTGGAAGAAGATAGAGAAAAAAGGCAGAGAGAGCAGGCCATGCTTGTTTGCCATTCTTAGTTTCCAAACTAGCTGTGGGAGAGGCGAGTTTGGTCTTTCACTGTGCTCTTGGTGTTTTGTTCCACTCCTGCTGCCTGAAACAATGTATTTCAGTAATCAACAAATGTGATTTCTGGGCACTGCCACAGAAGAAATGGTAATAACAGAAAGGGTGAGACTTCAGATCTGATGGGCTTAAAATTGCTAGTGCCTACTGCTGAACAACAACAAAAAAAGCCTGATGCAGGCAGGATTTGTTAGGGTGGGTAATCCACCTGTGGGGCTCCACTGATGGCTGCCTTGTTCCAGCTGTGTACCTTCAGCTAAGAAGCTGTAAATTATTTACCAAGGCAGCAAATTAATGGAAGCAGCAGCACCTTAGTGCTCAGTGAGTCATCCATAAAACATGCTTCCTTGAGTGAGGGCATGGTGTGCTGGTGGAAAGCAGACTGAGGAGGGAAGGGCTGTGAGATGAGGAGCTTGGGGTGGCAGAGGTAAGAATTTTCAAGAGAGATGAATAAGGGGAGGAGTAATTCCAAGTCAAGCTTCCCAGGTGCCCTCTGGGTTAACGTGAGGGTATGCAAAGAGAGAAAATATAAGAAAAGAAGCAGTTTTTAATACTTGGCAGGAATTATTAGAGGTGACAGAGAGAATAGCTTATTTTATTGCTCCCTCCCAGATATGTTTCTATGCCTATGGAATATGATTGTAAAAGTTTTTGCCTTTCTGTAAAAACAGCAGGAGCATAAAGTAGCCCTGGCTCGGAGTGAAATGTGCTTCCAGCTCAACAGCCCCCTGTTGTGCTTGCCTCTCCCTGAAGGTTCTGGTTTCAAATGTGCTGAGCTCTAAAGCACCTCTGCTCTAAAGGCACACACAGCAGTTCCCAGCTGTGCATGGAAATCCCTGAAGATCTTGCAGGTCCCTAGTGAAATTCCCCTCAAGGCCAGTGACATGAAGATATCAGCCTTTTTTGGACTGATGAAGTCCTAAGGTGCTGCTCACTTTTTAAAACCTTGTGGCCTGGAAGAAGTCACTGCATCCTCAGCTGAGTTTGGAGACAGAACCAACTTAGCAATTCATCTATTGATGTAAGAAGTGAAATACCCTTTCATTTGGGTAAGGTTTGTCATGGTCCTCAGGCTTTAATGAAAAAATATTTTAATGAAATGTCTTTACAGACAAATCTGTCTTGGTGCTGGGCAGATGCTGGAGAAAAAAATGGAAGCTACTTTGAAAGAAAGAAAAACATTTCTGTCAGATAACTAGCAGGCTGTGGACAAGTGTGAAAGGCCTGGTTCAACAGTGCAGGAATAGCAATTTATCTGTGCCATTAATGGGTTACATTGTGGCTAGAGCAATATTGCCCTAGAACTTATTATCTTAGCCCTTTGTTCAGGGGTTACCCATAGCAAGGGGCTAAACCCCCTCAGCAGGTTGTCAGCGTTTAAGAGAAGGAATTTGCTCTGTGGTCTCCAAGAGCAGGCTCCTGTCACTGACTGGGGCAGCTGGGCCCCTTTCACCCTCACCATGGTCTATGCTCAAAATAATTTCCAAATTGTCCACACGACAATAGTTGTGATAGGCAGTTCTCTGCAGTGTATACATGTGTATGACTTTGTGATAGCAATCTAAAGAGCTTTTTAACTGTCTAGAGGTTTCCCACAAATGTGACAAGCTGGAAAAACATTTCACAGACAGCAGAAAAAATAGAGGCATAAGATAGTAAGGAACAAACTTAAAATCAAACACTGTATGTCCACAGCAGTTTAGAGGTATTATTTTCTGCTAGCCAACTCTGAAAATCAGTGCAGTTTAGGCAGGTTTTGAGAACCCTATTGTTGTGTGGTTTTATTTTTTTTTTCCCCCCATCAAAGCAAGCTCTTGCAGGAATACTTGAGCATTAAGCAGATAATTAAATCTGACTGTCCTCACAAATAGCATTAGAAGGATGACACTTCAGAAACCTAGTATGCAGCTGAGGTTTGTGTGGGCAGTTAATTCCCCTTGCCCTGCCCTCCCATGATTTTCAACAAGTTCTCTCAGGGTTATAATGAGGCTGATGATTGCTGGTGCCCTTGCCTATTTTATAAATTAATGGTAATAACAAATGTCTACGCATCCTTCATTAGGTGATATGGAAATGACTTTACTCTGAAGCTGGGATTGCTGGAGCTTGACAGCTTTGCTGGATGGGTGGACATGGGGGTTAGTTACTCAGTTTATTATGCGTGCAGCACGAATTTTTCCTCTCACCTCCTGGAGCTCTGAACCTTGTGGGTATTCACTGTTAACTTTCCCCAGCAACACAGTAAAAAAAGAAAAAGGTAAAATTCCAAAGGAATAAAACTGGTTTTTGCACTGGAAGAGAGTGAGATAATATGTTTGGTTTCACCCTCCCAGAATCAAAGGAAACACAGAATCCTGTTCACCAAGATTTGTCTCCTTGTTTGAGGAATGAAATTTTTTTATCTCTGGTACAGGCATTTGGTAGGGTGATGGCTGGAGACTTATTTCATCTGGCAACTGTCTAAGAAAATATCAGAGGATCTGTAAGACCTTCATTATTCAAGTGCAGAAGGAAGGCAAAGTCTTGGCTTGTGAAAGAGATCAGAGGAAAAACAAGGGAAGAGCAGTGAGGATTTTGAGTTCTCTTTTACTGATAATTTTGCACAAAGGCCTTCTGGGTAGTTTGGGACATTTGGTGCACTTAGATTTACAAGGAACAGACTTCAGCTATCTTTCTCTATAGTTTCAAGTATCCCAAATTATTGTAATGGAAGGTACTGCATTCAGCTGAATGTGGTGTTCAGCGTGACCACTTGAGCAAGGCAGGTACTTCCATGATTTGTGACTGCTAGATGTTTTGCCCCAAACTTCCTCAGTCAAAACTCACTGTAAAAAAAGAAGAGGGCTGAGAATTTAATCATTCTTGTTTGCTCCTCCTCTGTAGTAACACCTTTTCTTTCCTAAAATTTTGTGCAATGAACTTACCTATACTCAGAGCCTACTGTATTCTGTCTTCAGATCTGAGTCCAAGTTACCTCCTGGAGACAGTCCAACATTTGGGATGACACAGAACTAGAGATAACATATGAGTCTTCTCCACAAGTTCTTCTTTTGCTCTTAAAGTATTTCTTAGATAAATACTCTCTTAAAGTATTTAATGTCACTAGGATTATTCCAGACTTAACAGTTGGGGTCCAGAAGCTAATGTTGGCATTGGGTTATACTCAAAATTGGTGCTTTTTGGCTGCAGAAGTGCAAAGCTACCAGAGTCTGTAAAAGTTCACTGACTGAAAAATACCTTGATACTCTCCATACTTGGGTTTCACCTCTTCCTGATGTTCTACTTGAGTTCTCCATCCTGTAGTAAGTCTTGTGTCCAGGATCACCTGACCAACAGAAGAACATCTGTAGGCAAGTGCTCTACTCAGGGTGTTTCAAACAGGTTTGAAGTCCATTATGGCTGTTGCATTATCCATCCTGTACCAATTGATATTTGGCAGTAACTTGTGGCTGTCAATCAAATGACACCCCACTCATTGCTGCTCTTTGCACTGCAGTAGAGAGGAAAGCGAGACAAATGTGGCTCCAAGGCTTAACCATTGTAATTAAAGTCAAATTAATTGGTATGCTGTGGTGCTTTTTGCTTACTGTTTGGTGGCATGGACCCTAAGCTGTCTTTTCATCTCCTCTTCATTTTGGAGACCAAATGTACAGAGGGGAGTTCTGAAATATTTTGAGGAGGATGGAGAGGGGATCATTGAGTTGCATTGCTCTCTTTTTCCTGACACAGACATACTCAGACTCTTTGCCCTGTTGTAATCTTAGTTGTTGTCCAGTTTGGGTCTTCTGCTGTATTTTTATGAAGCAGGAGAATGATAGTTTGGTTTATAGACCATTATTTCTGATGGTTCCTTCCATTTTCAAGGCAATATATATATCATCTATAAGTGCAGGCACTGACCAAATCTCCAGGCTGATCCTTTGCTAATAGGAAGCAAAGTTTTAGGACACTATGAAACCAATCTGATTATTTCTTGTCCTGGTCCTTATTGTAGGAAATTAGTCATGAAATGCAGAGGAGTGATGGAAGGAGAGTAAAAGCTTTCTGCCTTGAAGAATATCCTTATTTCCTAGTCTCCAGTAAGCTGAGATCTAGTCAGGACAATAATGTAGAAGCAGAATCTTCATGCTGATCCTTTTATAGCTTATCCTCACCAGTCTGCTTTCAGTCACACAAACCTCCAGCAATGTCTTTGTTAAGACCTGGTTAGCAAACACATGGGAGGGCAGAGCTGGCCCAGCTGCAACACTGATGGGCCTCACACGGACAAATGTGTCATTTCTCCTGCCTAGCTGAGAAATTAAAATGGTCCTTTCCCCCTGCTCTCAATTTTATGGTGTGCTGCTCCATCATAAAAAAATCAATTAAATTGCATCTGATGGAGGCTGGCCCAGAGAGTTGTCTCTATTTGTGTCACCCCAGGCAGGTACTGTCAGCAGTGCCAGAATGCAGGAGGGCCATGGAGCACAGCCAGCTCACAAATGGGATATTCTATGACAGGAACCCAGCTTACTGCATGGCAGCAGCTCTGCTTTCCCTGGTGACCCCTTATGGCTGGGCTCTGCTTTATCCTAATTAGGCCAGATGAGGGATTGTCTGGCTTTATTATCTCCAAAAATAAGTGACCATAACCTTGTGGCTGCTATTCTGCTCAGAGGACAGAAATAGTATCAACACTGGCAGCTAAAACTGAGGGAGCACCAAGTGACCTGTGGATTTTAGCATTCAGTTGCTCAGGCTGAGAAATTTGAGGTAGACAGGAGTGTAGCATTTTTAAAATCTGCTTTCTCATGGTGTCAATGGTATGAATTAAATTAGTGTATTCTTTGATTTTTCTAGTAGCTTCCTGATACTGTTTTCTTCCTTCTTATAAGCCTATATTGCTGCTTAGAAAATATAAAATTAAAGTAGCTGTGTAGTGTGTTTTAAACAAACCACCCTGGGAGTAATTTCCTATTAAATGTTTCCTATTAAATGTCCTATCTATTAAAAATGTTTTCAACACTTTCAGAGTGAAGTTTTTGTAGGGATACTTCATTGTCCCATTGCATTTTTCTCCAAATTATATACCAAATTGCATTTTTCTCCAAATTTATATACCAAATCTTTGAAATCTGGGCTGGGCAATTGCATAAATAAAAGAGACATGTTAGTAAGAAGATAACATATGAAACATAAAATATGGTGTTTCCTACTGCTGTTACAGTAGTAAAAGACCTGTTACCCTGTCTTTATCTCAACCCAGGAGTGTTCTCACTTTTACTGCTTTGATCCTCTCCCCATCCCACTGGGGGAGAGAAAGGTGTCTGTGTGGAGCTGAGTTCCTGGCACTGCAGCACAATACAGAAACAGGTTCCAAGTGATCGTGTTATCCTCATGTGCCTGCTGTGAAGTTGTTGACATATTGTTGTGGTTTGTTTTTTTTTTTTTTTCCTGTTGTTGTTAAGTCTTCTCTTTAGTTTATGCCCCCAAAAAACATTTAGTAGAGCACTTTGGTCAGGCAGGTTTTTAAATTGGATGGAGTCCATCATTATTCTGCAGAAGTGATTAAGACCTTTTTTTACAGCAACATTTATTTACTTGCCATCAATCAATTTAGGTTTTAGAAGCCATAGATTGTCAAGGTATACATGTTTTCAACATGAGCACTGTATTTAATGATTGATGGTAGAAGCCCAGCTTTTCAATACAGGCATTTTCTGAACCTAACTCAGAGGAGATGATGGTTAGTTCAAGTGTTAACTGTTCTCCAGAACCATTCTTCAAGTATGTTTTGTACTGCTGTTACAGCCTCTTGCATCTTCCCCAAGATTGCTGGTCAACAAACAAACCCATCCAGGCTTTATCTAAAGAAGTTTTTAATGTCACCCTTGACATGTATCTCTTACAACTCTACCATTACAGATCCATAATTTGTTTGCCTCAGTAAACTTGAGGCTGAGTCTTCCAAAACTTTTACTTCCTTTTCATTTTAGGGATAAATGTGTAATCTGGTGTGTCACTTATCTGACACAAGGAGATAAGAAAAATCCTAGTCTTGAATTTCTTCTCTTATGAGTCTTTTATTATTTAACCTGAATCTTACTCTTGTGAACCATTCCTGTCTCTTTTTGACAATGCAGCACACTTTCTGAATTGCCTTCACTTTGATTTAAAAAGTAGTTAATTGCACTAAGAAAATACCCTGTTGATTATTTTTTTAAAGAATTGTTAATTAATGCTAATAAATAATCTTATATTGAGTGTCTAATCTTTCTGAGGTAAGGGGTTTTTTTTCTTGTGACCTTCCATCTTGGGGTCATGAGTATTAAAACCACTTTAAATGGCTAATATGGAGAGGTAGGTAAGGATTTACTAAATAAGCACATCTTTCAGCAGTCTGCTTTTCTATGTCTTCATATATTGTGAGTCTCAAGTTAAGAATATCCATAATACAAATGTGAAACTGGTATAGGAATAAATAAAAGACTGTTTTTAAGTTTAATAATACAGTTGATAATTGTGGTACCATAACAAACAGGTCAGCAAACTGAAAGAGTGCCAAGCTAGAGAAGTAGGAGCAGAAACTTGGAGAGGAATGGGGCAGGATAGGATTGCCCTGTACTCCACTGTGGAGCTGGCATCTTGTGGAACTACAGGCTGGAGAAACTGTGCAGGGGAAATTATGCACCACAGTCAGTGCATACTGACCTGGTTGCTTTGAAGCTTGTGCTTTTGAGGTGACACTTTTTATTACCAGAACTTTTGCATATCTGAAGATGAAGGAAGGCGAAGAACTTGCAGCCAGCCCCAAACACAGACACAGAGATCTGAAGGTATGTGACAACAGTATTAGCTCTGCTGCTGCTTCTGAGCTTATTTTTTCCACCTTCATTAGGAGGGAGAATATAGAGAACACACCTATGGTAAACAGAAATAAATCGGAAAGGGATCTTATGGGTTGTTTTTCAGCTACTGCAAAAAATGCTCTTGTCATTGTGAGTGGTTGCAGAAAAGCTGACATCTCAAGATACCTATTTTCCTTAATACTAGTAACTTAATTAGTCTCAAGCAGTTTGAGTGAACATTGATTTTAAATTTTAAAAAACTTCACATCCTGTTTTAAATATTGATCCTTCACCTTTTCCAGGTGGGAGGTAAAAAAAGATTTGTTGCACAGGTTTAAAACATTCTTATTGGTTTTCCTTCCAACTTAGCTAGTAACAAAATCCATGTTTATATACTAAGAATCCCTATTTATATACCAAGAAAGAAATGCTCAAGCCTCTGTATTACACTGATTGTAGTTTAACAAAAGTTAAATTTTCTGCAGCAGCTGCTTTGAGATTTCCATTTAAAGTCCCAGGGAAAAAAGAGAAGTTAGTGAGACTATGGGTTGGAAAGTTCACTGTGGATCAAGCTGCTGGCAAGAGAAGTGACATTTTTACTAATAGTAGTAGTAGTAGCATCAAAAGGATATGCCCCAGATCTGAGCTAGCAGGATTTCTCTGCGACAGCCACCAGATATACATACATATGATGGGAGAAAATTCCTTCCCAAGTGAATTTGCAATAACAACAGCCAAGATGAACAGAGTAAACTTTTCCATCATCATTTTTAGGCATGATAAGCCAAGGTAGAGAAAGACTGAATTGATGGAGACAGGGCTTTCCTGCTTTATGGGGAATCTACAGTTTTGGGTTTTTGTTGTGTGTCCTGCTCATTTATTTCAACCATAAGCGATTCCCTTTCTCACCTGGAAATGGTAGAGCTGGGTGTAATTGGGCAGTCCAGCACCTGCTGACTCAGTCTCAAAAAGGGCACTTCTGCCACCAGGGAGAGAATCCAAGATGTTATAAACTTCCTGACCAGAACAATTTTACGAGGCTGCTCTTTTTCCCTTGTGGTAATTTTGTTTAAAAAAATCCACCAATTAGTCCTGGGTGTCCGGACATCAGACAACTTGCACAAGGTAGAAATGCAGACCAGCCTATTTGTTGCAACCAGGCTCCTTTCTGCAGAGTTTTTTGAATGCAGTGAACTGACACTATCTGAGATAATTTTCATAGCAGAGATCTGCAGGTCTGCTACAACTGAGGTGTCCTGGGATGACTCAGATACTTGTGATCAAGTGAAAATATTCCTAAGCACTGAGACCTATGAGTGCATTGTTGTTCTGTAACCTATCCCTTTCTATTTACAAAACCACGGAAGATTAGACCTCTAGGAAAGATGAGGTCTGATAGCAGGCTATCACTATCAGAACAATTTATTTAACCAGTGTCTAGGAATGGACTAAAAGCTGTAGCAATTGTCCTTAACTCGCCCAAGGTTTGCAGGTTAAAGGATGAGAATCTGATCTTTGCAGAATAGTCCTGAATTCTCTTGGATTTTTGGTTCCACAAGCAAAAAAAAAATTTCCAAACTCTTTTTCATGAACTCTAATACCAAGACTATCCTTACAGCTTCTATTTTTAATGCTGTAGTATTATTCCAAGAGAATGGATGGCATTTGCTTTAGAAGCAGCTTGGTACATAATGTTTCTAAAGGCTCAGAACTGTGGAGAGCAACTTACACTGCAGCATTTTTGATTGGAGCTGGCAGGCTATGCCAGCAGAATTAATTAAGGGTGTTAATTTCCTGTATTAGTCCTTGGCTTCTGTGGCTTCTCTTCACCTGTACTAACTGTAATTTGTGCAACTTCCTTTAGCTTTGCTTTAAAAGCTATTTAAACCCTGAGCATCTCAGGAACCTGCTGCAGAATATAGATATACTTTGTTGAATTGTTATCCTGTCTCCCAGTAAGAGAGCTTTGTGCTGTTAATTACAGCCTGAAGCTATTGAGTGCTACTGCTGTGTTAAAGTAAGTGGAAGGAATGCTCTATGTCTCTGAACATAGGCCACTGAGCATGATGGGTTCTTTATAATCTTGCTAATTTTTTTTCTTTTTTTGGTGATAATTTCACAATTCTTAAGAAACATTTTGTCATATTAAATGATGTGGTTGAAAGTCCCGCTTAATTATTGATGCACTGAGAGCATCAGTATGGATTTAACCTACCATCAGATGGTGACTTTTTTGCTGCACAGTGAAAGTTTAAGCTTCAGGAATGGTGCGTTGATGAATTGAGGCAGGGTTCATTGCCAATGTTCTCTTGCGTATTTTATGAGGCAAGAAAATGATGGGAAAGGTGGCTGATTTTCCTCCTGGAAATTCCACCTTTTAGCAAACATTGAGGCTAAAGGCAAGCTCTCATATCCCTGAGAGAAAGTTTTCATGTAGATATCAACTATTTTACTCTACTCTGGGTGACATTTAGCATTGAGAGGATGAATCTGTCCTTTTCAAAGAATATGTCTGACTATTTTCCTAACTTTGTGAAAGGTGTGACGGACAAGCTTGATCAGTACTCTTCTCTGTGTTGGCATATAGCAAGAACTGCTGATGTTTTTCCTGATCCTTTCATGGCACACCTGCTTGCTATACAAAGTCACCTTGAAGATGAACTGACCTCACTATAAGGCTTGAGAGATAAATGAATGGGTGTCCAAAATGATCATCTGCCAATACTGTGCACAGAAAGATAATTCCAGGGCTTTGGAAAACTGACCCAGTTTCCCTGGGCCAGTGAAGCTATAAGACAGTGATGAAAACTGGAAACACTTTGAGAAACTGAGGAGACCCTCCCACAAGGTATGCTGTGTCTTGGTGCTTACATTACCTTTTTCCTAGAGAGCAAAGAACTTGAAGCCAAAACTCAGAGTAATGGATTCTTCAGCTGGGACCCTAAAATCTGAGCATTAAAACATTTATTGTGTAAGAACTAATTTCTTTCTGTTGATCTCAGTTTTCCATTTCCTTTCTGTGCATGGGGGAAGTGGGTTTGGCCACTTGATGGTTGTGCTATCAATTCCTTTCCATAGGACAATTTAGAAATGATCTTGCTCTACAGGCTATGGTAAACAAAGGCATTTCCTTCAGAGGGACCATGGGCTAGATGGCCCTCATCCAACTCATCTAAGGCTGCTTTTGGTTGTCACTGCCTCATGAAGCAATGGCAGTCATTGCCTTAAGCCTTGGCATGGTGTCCCCTTATCTATATTTTGGATCATGAAGCCCAATAGCTGACAACAGTGTGTTTTGCCTTTGTCCGACTGTCAGAACATTCTGATATTGATAACTACTCTGAGAAAAATGCACTGAAGATGAGGATATTGTCTGTTAGCATGCACTCATCATGGCAGAGGGGCAGCACAAATCCCGTCTGTTATAATCTGCCTCTCTTGAACCTTGCAACAAAGCCTATGAACCTAGAACAGCTTCCAGTGAATATATTATCAAATTGTCAACAAACACAAGAAAACTCTGCAGATCCTCCCAGTCAGCTGTTGCCAGGCACCTGTCTGTATTAGACATGGGCAGACTTATTCATGCATGCTCAATGTTATTTTAACTTGGTTTTGTGCTAGATCTGGTTTCTGAACAGGACTTCAACACTGTACTTGAACCATAATATCCAGTATAGATCTAATAAAAGGTTAAAGGTCAGAGCTTTCCAACAAGTGTGCAGACTAGAGTAATGGAAAATTAGAGCAATCTTCAAATTGAGATCTGCTTCTATACTAAGTCACACAGCACCACTGAAAGAATACCAAAACAACAACAACATAAAAACCCCAACCCACCCCCCCCAGTCCCCCCACATTAAAATATCAATCCTTTTGAATAACATCATACTTCAATTTAGATACAAAAAAAATTTCTCATTACCCATCCCCTCACCTCAATACCCTCTGTGAAGAGATTAGCTGGGAATAGAACAAAAAGGCTGCGGCATCACAGTAAGAATTTGGAGTTTGTTGAGGCTGATCACAGACAAATTGGGGAATAAACTTTGTATGACATTTTAAAAATATTTTAACCCATTCTATATATCAAATTTCATAACATACAATTCAAGTCCAATTCACACTCAGAGTGGCTACAGATTTTCATTTTGCCTTAAACTGTACTCTGATTGCTATATATTCAACACTGCCTGATTGAATTTATAGGTAAATGCTGCTGGTTTTTTTATTAATAATTTAATTCCAATCCCTGTGGTTGCTGTTCCTTTGTAGAGAAAATATTGTACCTCTCCACACTTTCATTGTGACAAAATTGATTTAGAAGTCTAGAAAGGAAACACTTGGAGGATATTTATTCTACCACGGAGTATAAACACTATAAGCTCTGCTTCTGCAAGTTCATTTAAATATTTTCTTCCTACTGGGTAGGCCAAATCTGAGTTTGGACCAAACACTGGAATGACTTAGTGCACCCACATTTTAAACTCCTGTAGTAATAAGGGCAATTATTTAGAGACAAGTCTACCTTCCCTTGAATATACTTTCTGCAGTCCCGCTTGCCTAATCTGAAAGCTGAGGACAGGATACGATGACCAGAAGGGTAGTTCAAAGCTTTTATTTTCCCTAGTCATTGTACAATGAATCAGTTTTGAAGGAAAAGCTTATAAACCATAATGGAAGAGAAAACACACCTGAACTATGCAGCCTGTCTATCCTGTGCCCAAAGCACTCTGTGCTAGGAAAGTTAAACAGCCTGGGGAGGGTGAAAAAGTCACCAAAGGACTCTGACTGCTGTTTATGAGTTTTTCAGCTTGTGTGGCTCCAAAAGGGCAAGAGCAGGGCAAAAAGGCCATATCGTGATGTGTTTGCCATCATCCTTGTGCCCAGACCCTAATGTCATATCCTGAAGCTGGAAGTGGACATGGCAGCACAGAGATAGTTACAGTGGCTCAGAAGTAAGAGGCGTGCAGGTTAGACTGGAGCTCTTCCTCACCATCTCTGCAAGCCTTTGTGCCTGAGAAAATACAGAGCTGCAGTTTTATTTTGAGAATGATGGGATCTGAAGCTTAACTAATGGGGCTGAGGGGTTAGGGAACAGAATTGCAGGCAAATTTGGACTTTTAGGTCTCTTTCTACTGAAATACTCTGTTCTATACCACAGGTAATGAGCAGTAGATTCTGCGTTTACATCTGGTTCCTTGTGTCACCTCCTCTACAGCCAGGCAGTGCTGAGATTGACCTACTTTGGAAACCAGCATGAAAATCTCTTGCTTGAGCATTATTACATATGTATCTATAAAAATTTAAACAAGAAAAATGAGTGCTTCAAAGTTACATGTTTGATTATATTTAAATTCAATCTCTGTCTAAAGGAGATTAATTTTAAGCCTGCCCTTTCGAAGGAAAACAAACAAATAGCCCCTAAGAATAACTGCAGGACTCTGGGTCTCCGAGGTTCCCAATAGAAATAATACCTTCTTTTGATGGATCTCTTCTGGGATTGCTCCTATCAGGAGTCTGGCTTTGTTTGAAGCAGAAATTTTCCAATGCCATAACATTAAAAGGTAAATTATGGAATGTCAGACACTTTGATGGACCTGAAATGGCTGGGCAAGATACAAACCACAGTGCATAAAAACCCCTTAATCCAATGGCTGAGGGAGTGGAACCTCTTTGTGTATGGAGCAGGCCAGGGTAACTGAGCCATCCTGAGGATGGGTGTGGGAACACCACTCTTGCTGCATCTACCTAGAGCCACCTCAGCTTCAGAAGGATGTTTCTTTTGAGTGTGAGTAGTCTAGCTTGTGAATTGGACAGTTTTTTAAAAAACCAACTGGCCTAATGCTCTGCTACAGCGTGGCACATCATATGGTGAGAGGTGCAAATGAGTGCTTTCAGCTGGCAGTGGACTTGCACTCCCTGTCACTCATGGACAAACAACAAGTAAATGTTGAACTTTCTAGAATGGAATATCAAACTCTTCAGTATGTGTCACCAGCCATGTCTGTCATCATCTGTCTCTCATGCCAAGCTGTGGTGTTCAGGTGAGCTGAAATGAACAAAAACCCCTAGAAACATCATATAAAAATATAATTACTTTCAATTCAGGGAAGGGAACGAAATCTTGTGATTTCAATGACGATCAATTGGGCAAGCTTTGATCCAGTTCCCTGCACTTTGTGTTATCCTATTTGTTCTTATTGTTTTCACCTGGTTTTGGAAATTTCTGGGGGTTTTTTGCCTTTCTTTTTTAGCATTTCATTTCTTCAATTTCTTTGCATGTTTGTTTATCTTTCTTCCCTGATTTTGGGATTTCAGTGGGAATAATTTTGGCCATTTTGGGTCCTTTTCACTGCACCTTATTTCATCTCAGAACATTTGGTTGTAGTCACTCTATTGCCAAATTTTCTGGGTTTTTTTCAATTGCATTTGATTTTCTCATATCTCCTCTCCAGAGTGTTTGTTCCACTTGGTTCTCTTTCTTGGAAAGAAGTAATCAAAATAAATTATATGTTTAAATTCTTGCCAATATAATTTAACATGAATCTCAATTAAAAGCATCTTGAATATATTTCTTAGCCTGGACTATAAGATGTATGGAATGCATATGAAGCAACATATGTCAGTTTTGTCTGTAACAAATGGTTTGTACTTTAAAGTCAATAAAATATTTATGTTAAGTACTTTAACTGCTTATACCCTTTTTTTTTCATGTTTCAGTTTTTTTTAAGCATTATGTCTTTTTCATGTTTTTGGGGTTTGTTCGTGTTAGGATGGCTTTACTTAGTACTTTAACTACCTGCAAATCAACAGTGTCATTTGTTGGGGAATTTTGATAAGCTTTTCAACATCTGAATGATTAGCTGATTCTTTTTAGTTTTGAAACTGGGCTGGTTCTCCATTGAGATTAGCTTTTTTAAAAAAGAGCTGTCTGCAAAAAAGGCATTTGTGGAAGAAAGCCTAAATTGTTACATGCAAAGATAGATATTTATTGCCTTCTTTCTTTTGTTTTAAAGAGGAGCTAAGAAAATATCTTGGTAGGTTCACACAGAGAGTTTCATTCAATATTTATTGTGTAGATTAATTTTGGTCAAATCTCATTTTAGGTCAAATGATGTCTTGTTTGCTGTAGTCACAAGTGTTCTCTCTATTAAAATACAATGATATTTCCTAAGCTTTGGATGTTTTTAAAAGGCCAATTTTTCTTATACGTGTGCTACAAATAGCATCCCCTTTTTCAACATTTTAAAGCTAATATGATTAATTTTACTATATCTGTGTGTTTCCATCACCTATCTTGCTGTGGGTGGAAACATATTTTGCCCAGACAGGATTAGGACACTGCAGCTGAAATTGTATTGCTCCTCATTAACTGCTTTCCCTTAATTTTAAGGGAATATGTACAAAATTAATGCCAGAGATAAGGGTTAGTAGCTGAAAGACTACCAGACTTCCCTGAAATAGAAGTTTGTCACAAAGAGAGGGCCCCATTTCTTTCATCACTAGTTGGAAAGATTGGTTTGCAGTGACAACACAGTTCAAACCTTTGTTTGAAGGTTATAGACCTCCTGTCAATAGCAATAGCCATGCGCATTTTATTGTCAAACAAATAATATTTTTAAAAATCAAAATATTCTACTGAAAAATTGGAAACCAAAGCATGATACTGATGTTAAATTAAATCAATAATTATAAAGGTGAAAGGAGACCATCACTTTTTATGATCACTTTAATCACTAAGCCTGCCTACTTAACTGGTGAAACTGGAGCTGGAGTCAAAAAATGTAGTGAAGAAAAAAATGGACTTGAACTGTTTTTTCTGCCCCTTTAATTACAGCAGTGACTTCACCTATTGAGCTCCCATGCTTACATCTGACTTATGTGTTTGGAATGGCAGCTCTGAGCCCTGTAGGATGCAGGGACAGGGGTCTTTGGGGTGCAACATCCTCATCTTGATCCTTGGAATAAGCACCCAAGGACCGTGCTGAAGCTATCTGAATTCAAATGGGAATGAGCTAACAGATATACAACATGAGTGACAGAGACCTTGGCCCTGGACAGGAGCAGTGAGCTGACCAAATTGCTGGTGTTAAATGATCCTTGAGAACCAAAGGGACAACAAACAAATTACTACTGATTTTAGAGAAGGATCTTATGAATTCTGTGGGGACAGTTGTTGGCATCCCTCAGTGTATGTGCATTCCTACAGTGTATGGAGACCTCTTGAACCAAAGAGTTCAGTTTATGGTTTTTGAAATTCACTGACTGTATGTCCTTAGGTAAGTGGCTTCACCTCTGAGCCTTGGGCTGCCTGCTAAAATACCTTGTAAGACTAAAACTGTAAGTGTAATTCTGTAACCAGAATGTGCTTTGAAATCCACAGAGGATAACTGCACTAGTAAGGGAAAATGTTACAAGGGGTTGGAAACTCAGCTGCTCTCTTTGCTGTAGCTTTCTCCAGGTGAGTTTGATCCTGGGCTGGAGTGGGTTTCAGATTCTGTGGGTGTTTCCACCACACCCCCAAACCCCTGCTTTTTTGGTTTTGTTTTGGTTTGGTTATTTTTAAATCTGCTTTTACACCTGAGACCTAGAATTTATTAGATTATCCAGCCACCTTTTCTTTTCTGCATTCTATTAAAGAACCTGAGTGTCTTTGGGGCACTGTGACATGTTGAGTCAAAAATTACTATAATTACTATGATCTCTGTGGAATTTGAAGTGTGCACAATTTATGCCTCAAGGGGCTTGAATCCTTGGAGAGTCCATTTTCTGAGACAGCAAGAGCTGTGAAATATACAACTCTTGATCTGCACTCAAGATCAGAGTCTGATTTGTATGGTTAAATAAAAAAATGCTGATTTATACAATTTGTTCCTGGGTCATAATTATGGTCTAGAATTAATTGAATAGCCTGGAGGTTTCACTACTGTACATGGCAATGATTACTAAAAATTGATTCTCTCCTATATTTCTTTATTAACTTATCTGAAAATGACATATAGTGAAGAACAGCTTTAAATATTGCTGTGCTGAGCAACTTTGTAAATTGCTATTCAAGCTGTTCATGTTGGTGGTTTTTTGGGGTTTTTTTTCCTTCATTGACTTTTATAGGTGATTTATTATTCTATAAATGCCTGTGCTATACATTTAACCAGAAACATAGTAAAGGGGGTATTCATGTTTCTGACTAAGGACATTGCTCTGTTAGCCTTCTGGAACAAGATATTTGTGGCTTTTAGGAAGACAGGCTGGATTGCACCTCCAGACACATCCCACACTGCACCCCCATGTGACACCCAGCATGGTTGGGCTAGTTCAGCATGGACTAGATGCACACAAAAGCAGCTGAGTTTCAACCTGCTTTTGGCCCTTTGAAGATGGAGTTTTTGAGATATTTGATCTCTGAATGGAGTGAGTTTAATAGCTACAGAAAATTTTACTTTTTAACCTTTGTTAATTTTTATTATTCATTATTACCACCTCAATGAGCTTCTCTGGCTAGGCTCCTAAATATGGGGTCTATTTTTGTCTGGCACAGTCACTCAACAGGCAGTTCTGCAAATGCAGAGGTGGAGGCAATTACATGGAAATTCTCTGGAAGAAGAAAGAAAATAGCTGTGAGAGTAAGACCAGATCCTCTGAAGTTATAAAGCAAACAGTAAAAATGGAAGTAATGTTACCACTACTCTTTTGATACTATTGTCATATATGTTTTGTTATTGACATAATAGATATTTTTTCTCATGCTCTGAAAAGCATATTCTCAAGAGGTTTCATTCCATTTGTCCAATGTTTAATTTAGATAAAGGTTGACCATGGCAAAAAGATAATATTTTCCCCCATCATCACTGGTATTATTGCAAATATCACTCTAACTTTTAGATGGGTGGGAAATTAGACCATACTCACTCCCCATTCCCCACAGACCCCACTGACCTCACTTAGGCAAAATTTTTCCTGTGAAACTTTGCAATCAAGTTATTACTATAAAACTTTACATTTCATTGGGTCAGCACTTTCCAGCAGCCTATTGTTTTACTGGGAAGTTTTCATCCAGTTCTTAATTTGCATTGAATATTCTAATTCCCAAGAAAAAATGAAAGCACTTCAACTCTGCACATCCTAAATCCCAGAAAAGGATAAGAATTTAGGGAAATAGTAATTTTTTTTTCCTGATGCACAGGAATAACAATCATAATTCATTGATTCATGTGCATTTCATCTGAGTTGTCTTGATTAGACAGTGGAAGAAACCCCGTTTGTGACCTCAGTGGGGCTTCTTTGGCTGCCTTTCAAAGGTGGTGAACTTGCTGCCTTCTTCACCTCCAAAAGCCACCAAGACTTGACCTGTGCTGGTGTCTGCCAGAAGGCACAGATCGAGACTTGCTGCCTCAGGTCTGTTGTAGCTGAGAGGGCAGATAAGAGGCTGGCACGGCACTCTCGGTACTCCCTCTCCTTATCAGCTGCCAAAATGATGGACGAGAGATAATGACAATTTCTTGCTTTTCCCCATATTGGAAAGAGCAGGGCCTGGTGCAGGATTTTCTCCTCTGTTACAGTAAAACCCTTGCAGATATGTCCATAATCTCCACGGTATCTCCCTGTCAGATGGCACCACTGAGGTCTGGCCTTTTCACCCCTTGAGGCCCCTGTATTTTCACAAATTCCAGCTCTGGTCAGAGGAGCAGATTTCACTTTATATCTCAATGACAGTCTCACTGTCTGTGTGCTGCTCACCTTAAGGCACTTGCAGACTGCTGCTTCCTTGGCTTTGTGAGCTAGATCTGCTCGAGAATGGCCTCTTCTATCTTGTGAGAAGTGAGCTGGGTCACAGGTAAAGGTGCTGCCCATCCCTACAGCATGTGTTTACTTTCACCAAAGTAATTTGCAATTGCTTTGGAGAGAAAGGGCTGAATATGAAGGGATGTAAATAGAATATGGGGGTCTTCACCAGTGGCTGCAGAGACCTGGCAACAGTTTGCTGATTGCTTAGGACAGAGGCAGGGACAGAGTGCGGTGTATGTTGTTGTAAACCTCGATGTCCCTTCTGCATTCTCAACCTGGAAAAATATCTTGATGGTGATATGAGAAACTTTCTTTCCCTTTTACACCAGAAAAGGAGTAACATGGCAGAATAACCTCTTTTCCATAGCTGAAATAAAATGAGACTCTATTCCTCTTGGGATACTCATGGAAAATTAGCCCAGTTTGTCTTTCTGACATGAAGGGAATCTTCACACCAATTATTCATGCTTCCCTGCATCACTGCCACCTCTTCTTTTTCCTCTTTCTAACCCCTCTTAACTCTGCTGCAGGTTTCCTGGCTCTTGAGATCGTCAGGAGAAGCACAGCAATAGAATATTTTTTTGCTCTGTTATTGTTTCCTCTGTTTTGTTGTATATAAATGTGCAAGGATGTCTGACTGTTTATCTGTTTAAGTGCTCTGGGCAATGCTAGCATTCAAGTTATCAAACTACTTAGAGTCAGACTCTGCAGAATGTCTTCTAAGAGCTGTAGACATATTTCTGTGTTTCTTGATGGGCTTGGATGGCTATGGAGGACATTCATCCCTTCAGGCTGAGCTGAGGATCAGGCCCTAATTGGTGTTAAATTTAGGACAAACAGCCACCAGTGTTTAGCAGGAATATGTGTTTGCTGGAGAGCAAGGAGCTTCATGCTGTGTTGATTGATGCTGATTTCCATTCCATTATTTCAGGATGTTCACTACATGCTACCAAGAGGCCAATTATCAAAGGTTGTTTAAAAGACACATCTCTGCGTACTGGGATTCATCATTAATTCAGGGGGTTATGCTTCTGCCTTTCCTGAGTTCTCTGTTCCACCCACAAACAAAACAAATGCACCTGTTTTACCTTTATTTCCAAGTTTCCACCTCTGAATGTTGCGCTTGGGTTCCTGTGGAATTTGATTCTGTGCCTGATGGAGAATCAAACTATGTTTGAGACAGTTTTGCCCTTGGCAGCATTATGGGTCCCAGATTATCAGATCTGGATGAAAAAGTAGCAGCAAAATGATGGCTCATCCCACTAGTTTATACAATAGGCAACACTCCTCGAGAAAATAGAACAAATATTTGGTTCAGTTCAAAAGGGACTAACCACCACAGAATTATTAAAAAATCTTGCAAGCAAAAAACCACCCAGCTAAACAAGTGGGGGAAGGGGAAAAGCAAGTTGTCCCAAGAGAGGAGCAGAAAATTGTGATGCAAATTTGCAAGACCTTGGCACAGTTCCACTCATGGCATTCCACTAACTTACTTTAGCTGACATAGAAGAGATGCTGCCCATCTGATTTAATCATATGCTTTTGAAATATGGTGTGGAACCAAGTCCTACTTTTAGTCCCTGTGAATATCTGGCAGCAAGAAATTTAGCAAGTCTGTGGGGTAATATGAGCACTTTGGTGAATGTTGCTCCAAACTGTGCCCTTTCTAGTGGAAGAAATATGGACCAGTCCTTTTCCAGAGAGAAGTCACATCAGGAAGGCCAGAGGTACTGTGAATCAGATGTCCAAAAAACTGGGATCTCTGCACTGACAGGCAGAGATGTCACTTAGAGGGGGGTGAGGAGGTAGACTGTGGTGAGGCAATGCCATTGGCTTCATCCTGTGCCAGGCAGATGGGATCAGTATGACTTGCTCTTCCACCCTCAGCTCAGACCCTGCTGCATTCCCTGAGCTCATCAAGACCTGATTAAATTAGCATTTATCCAAGTCTCTGCACATGCAAACTAATTAATAGTCACAATACCACGGTGAGGAAGATTAAAGCAATATTATTATCCTAATTTTACACATGGGGGCACAGAAGTGGAGGGGAATGCTGAGCTAGTACTAAAAGTGTCAAGCTCCCACACTCACAGACTCTGCCCCTGCTGTACTCTTTACCACACGTTATGGATGTATACGTATATAATGAGCTATCCATGGGGTTTTCAGGATGCTGACTTTGCTGTAAGCCTTGGTTGCAGTCACAAATGTGGAAGTGTTCACCTAGTCCAAGAATGACTGTCTTTTCAAATTTCAGCCTATCCTTAGTGCATCTTGTTTCCTTCCATTCAGGTGACTTCATTATTCTTTTAAATGCAATCCTATCATTGAGTGGCCAAAATTAATTCAGATTCTTTCTGTAAAATCCCTGGTTCTGACCTGAATCTACAAGGAAGACTTCTGTGGTATGGAGGAGAAATTAAACCAGTCAAAGGAAATTCCCTCTAAAGGTACTTCCTATATGATTGAGAGAGAGGAATTTTAAAGCCTACCTAATAAATTATTGTTAGGAGGAAATGAATTCTGTTCTAGTCTGTAGGGCTATCCAAAGTGAACTGTAAAAAATCATACATTTTCTAGAAATTCTGTGCATTGAGAGAACTTGTTCTGTGTCAGTCTGTCCTTCCCATTGTCACTCTAAATAGATTTTGGCTTATGCTTCTGTCAGAATCAGTAGATAGAAACAGATATTTTCAGAGCAAAATTATTCCATACAAATGTAACTTAGGTGAATTCCAACTAAAGAGTCCTATTTTCCTCTTTCAGCAAAGGGACATGAGTTCGGCTAGAGCTGATGTAAATAATTAGATGATATGAAATCTATACCCTCTGTTCTCCTTTTCTCCCTGTAGTGTGCTGTAATGTCATTTTCTTGTGTGATGTCAGCAGGGATTGACCCAGTCAGTGCTCATCCTTCCACAGATTCTTCACCAGGTGCTTTGGATCCTCCTGACAACCCCAACACAAAATTGGGCTTTCTCCTTCCTTTTTTAAGGAGTCTGCTCCCATGCAGGAACATTCCCAAGATCTGTTTCCTATTTCCTTTTCTGTATTACGAATTCTATAAATTGCCGCAGTATCCTCAGGGTTCACAGTTCCTGCAGTGCAGGGATGTGATCCTTGTGATAGCACCGCTGTGAAGTTCTCAGTACTAATGGTCACATCCTACAGAGAGATTGCAGGCTCACCTGGGCTTCCTGGTGGCACTTTATGAGTCTCCAGCAATGCTCTCATAGGCAAATAAATAAGAATTCCCCAAGCACTGAGAGTGCAGAGGGCACTGCTGTAATGGGTCTCCAGGGCTTTACAATACAGTTTTATTACCTTGCTAAATATAACTGCTTGCTTCTTATTTGCCCAAGAGAACGGACAGATTATTTAAGGTATATTTTCCTTTTTTTTTCCTCTGCCAGGCAGACTGTATGTGTGTGAGTGTATGTTTTTGTTTATACAGTATATTGAGCAATTTTGGTGGCTATTTGCCAAAAAAGATAATAATGTTGTCGTTTTAGTGTCTGTTTATTTCTCCCATCTCTTCTCCAAACCTGTCTCTCGCCTCCCTATTGATTTAGTGCAGCCAGTGAAGTTTTACAGCCTGCATTTAAGGAGGCTGCTGTTTGAAATCCATGAGGGGCTGCTAATCAGAACTAACTGCAAGCATCAGGTGCAGTCGGTGACTCTGTCCTGGCCTATTGGCTTAAGAGAGCATGAAGGGCTAATTTCATGGCTGATAAAGCTTTCTGTCAGGGAGGCTTCCCAAACAAATGAACATTGACTTTTCTTTACAATGGAAATAAAAATGGTCTTTTATCACAACTGCCCGCTTGTGCAAGGTAAGAAGTCATATCCCTGTGGGCTATCACTGAACACTTGGGACTATTTGGGAACTTGCTAAGGTACTCAGACAAGACTTACAAATGAATTTTGGAACTTAATTCCTCATAGGTCATTTTCTCTCTTGGATTTCTTGGACTTTCTTTGGTTTTAGGTCCAGAGGTGATAAAAACCAGAGGCAGACCTTGTGCAGGCTTTGCAGCACTTCCTTAGGCATTTCCTAGGAAATAGGAACTGGGTGCCTAAATCTCTTTCAGAATCTGGATTATTGCTTTGCCTCTTTTGGTTTGCTGGTTTAATGTCTCCTCTCTGTTTCATCTGACTGATCTCTTGGTATCGTCCATACTCTTAGGACAACCCTTGTGTTTCCCTGCTCTGCCAGGAGTGTGGGGTTTAATTTCTGCTTGAAGGGAACACCTATTTGCTACTCTTCTGAAGAAAATAATACTGATTGTTTTAAAGCACAGGGCTAGAGAGCCTTTCTCTGAAAGGGAATGAGGCCAACTTGATATCATTCAGGTATTCTTCAACTCATTCAGAGTCTCCACTCTGGGAAACTCCTTTTTCTATTCTGTTTTTCTATTATGTATTTATCCTTTTTCTACTTCTGTTTCTTGGAATTATGATGTAACAAATAGTTAAGTGTGCAGTTAAAGACTGATATTTTCAAGAAAATAATTTACTTGCATAAAATTAAAAAGCCCTCACACACTCCATGGGACATGGTCCTGAAGCTGTCAAAGTGGTATCATTTTTCTTTTGTTCTTTCATATTTTGATGAAATGTAACTTCAGCCAGAAATGCATTTATAAATTACGTGTTTAAAGGACAGGCACTTTTCCACCAAAATGTTTATTTTGCCAGTGTAGCTTCATTTACACAGAAGGGCTTTGCCAGAAGAATGATGTCTATATATGTTGCAATTTTCTTTCCTGCAGCTTGTCAGTACACCTGAATGCTATAACATAGACTTGGCTTTCAAATTAGGCTGTTGAACAGCTCAGCGAGACTGCAGTAGAAGTTTTTTACTATAAATCCACAGAGTTTGTGGTCTTGTACTTAAAGCAGTCTCCCAGGGAGATCCAGCTACACCAGCTTGTTCAGGAATGGCAATCAAAGGTGCTGGATGTGATGCAGACAGGTGCATACCGTTGGTATTAGAAAGTGGTGTGCTGTGCCTTCACCCTGCCAACCCCTGAGTCACCTCGCACCAGCTGAAGCTTGTACCTGTTGTCTACATGGGTTTTTTTTCTTGCCATTCCTCTTGAGTGGCAAGCTTAGATTGAGACTTTTCTCCCACTGTCTGAATATTGGTGGTGATGTTCTCATACCTGTCTTTCAACACAGACTGAGAAAAAAATAATGTTACAGGCAGACAATTCTCTCAGGACTGGATACAGACTCTGCAAAGACTTTTGGGACGACGTGTAAGGACAGGGAGCAATGCATTTAAAATATCACATTCCTTTTTGAATGTTCTATATATTTAGGAAAAGGTGCTGGAACAAGCTTGGATTTCTACCGCATTGCATACTATTGTTAATACAGGATACAATCACAGGTAGTAATTATAGTTTGTGCTTTCAAACAAGGCTGGCTTTAGGCAGAATTTTGCCCTGGGGTTTTCACTGTTCCCCCTATTGCCTGTATGAAGACCTTATTTGCAGATTTCTTGCACTATAGCACAACTCTTTTCTTTGTGGTACACATTTGTTTTCCATTTAAATTAACAAACTTCCCACTTAAGCAAAAGACATTCTTTTGTTGGTGGGCTGTTTACTGCCTGCCTTGCTTTATGTTATGCCTGAGAATTGAAGGCTGCCCTGCAGGCAGGCAGATCAACACAGCTCTGCTGAAATAAATGAGTCTTCAGAGGACAATCAATGGTCATAATGTGCCTGGATAACTACAGTGACACCTCTAAAAATGTCAGATAGAGATACTGATCCTTTGCAGACATGATCTGCCGAATGGACAAGTTTCATACAGGGCTCGGCATTTCCATTTTAACCACTGGGTTCAAACAAATTTACAAGTTTCCCCTCTTTTCACCACTTTTATCACCTTTTTTTTTCCTTTTAAGCCTTTGCAAAACCATAAAACTAGTTGAAGATTAAAATGTTTCACGGTGAGAAGACAGATATGATTACAAATGAGAACACACCAACCCCCAAGGAAGCCCCGGGTTCCCCTTTCATCACCATTAAAGAACACTCCATATGAGAATATTTACTTCATAGTTAATGTTATTGTATACTGTTTATGAATATGTAGTATACACTTACTTTATCTGCATCCTTTTTTGCTTCTTCACTTTCTCCTCTATTATGTTCCCTGTAATATTTTACTGCAAGGTGACTCAGGGCTTGCTTTGAAAAAAAAAGAATAACATATTGCTCTGGTAAAGCAAACCTACCTTTGACTTTTAAACAGATTATAAGGAAAGTAAATTGAAAGATTAATTAGTTCTAATAGGTAATTTTTATTTCATGTTCATTCTTCAAAAATGTACTCTGTGAGGTTGGAGGATGTACAATTTACATAGTATAACTTTACAGGTTTTGATTTCTCTTGAATACCATTTTGTGAGTGCTGCAATCATTCTTATTTCCAGTTATTTGTTCTGGAAGAAAAGCTGGAATCTGCAGAGACAATGTGAGAACAGCACATTTCCTTCCTAGGCTAATGAATATGTGATAGAGAGGTGTGGAAAAGAACAGTAGTTCCTATGAACTCAGGCCCTACTACTACTACTATCCATCCTACTTGCCTAGGATGGATATCAGACTCTAGGGTTTAAATTCAGGAGTCACAACTGATGTAGACTGCCTGGGCTGCAGGACAGTCAGACAGTGCCTCCCAGGACAGTCAACAGAGAAAAGCTGGTGTACCTTGTCCAGGGTTAAAGAAGGGGACCTGATACAGAACTGAGCGGGGCTGTGATTTGGCAGCCTTAGCAATTAATTCATCATTTCCTGTAATGTAAATGCCTCAGTCTCTCTAAGGTGCTGTAAAAGGTGCTGATGGGGTTGAATAGGGTCCTTGCTCCTGGCAGCTGGTGCTAACCCAACAGCACTGACTTTGCAACACCCCTGAGAAAGGAATGAGTTACTGTACCTACTCAGCATCCCAGTGCAGGCTTCAGTCCAGCTTAAGTACATGTGCTTAAGCACCTTGATGAGCCAGGGGTTTAGGCAGCAGTTTAAAGGTGAATGCAGGTTCATGGGTGTTTTCTGTGTGTGCTGAAAGAGGTAAGCTGAATTGCCCATCTGAATACACACAAACCAAAGGGGTCCTTATTAGTCTCTGGACCTTACATTTCTTCGTGGCGAAGTGTCCAGGAGCCACAAGCTGCTCAACAGGGACTTTTCAGGACAAGCCAAGGGAGATCAACAAGGCAATTGCAAGTTTAAGCATAGGCTGTTCTTTTCTCCAAATCCTACTGAAAACAGCAGCAAATGCTGTGTACAGTGCTCTCAGGAGGAAGATGAATCCGTTTGATGTGCCCTCACTGATTTTGGTGCATCACTCCAGCATTTTGTGCAACAAAAGAAAGTGATAAGAAGGCATTTGGATTTCTTGACAATTTCACCTGCCATATGCCAAATTTAAAAACAGGCTTTTGTGGATTATATGTGCTGTCTCCTCTTGGCAATCATGGCCATTTTAATGTTTTGATACTTTCCCATTTTCCACCTGGCAGATTTACCCCTTTTCCCAATGAAATTGTGTTTTAGCTGACTGGCAGCTTTTGTAATTTGCCTGTGCAGTGTGGAGGTCAGCAGGAGAGAGTAGCAATCCCTTGCAATGTCTCAGGGTCTTTTCTCTCTCTCCAAGGGACAAATGTAAAGCAATATAAGTACAGCCCTTTCTCAGCAACATCTGTAAACTGCAAATATGCTCAGTCCAATCTATTTCCCCATGTTTCTCTGAGAATTCCCAACTTTTACATTGTTCATGTGTCAGTTAGATGCAATTGGACAAAAGAAACAGATTGGTAATGCCTACAGGGTTACTTTGCAGCACACAGCAGTGGCCAGCCAGGTGCACACTGAAAAGAACATTTTATTCTCTTTCTTCTGACTGCTGGGCTACCCTGACTAGGACATAGTTGAACTGTCTAAATACAAAAGCCCAAGTTTCACTTTAAAAAAATTTAGCAAAGCCTTGGATGAATTACTGGCCTATTTGTCATCCTGGCATAGAAGGCATTTTCCATTTCTCCTCCTGAAGCTGTTCCATTTAGTATAAATAATGAAATATTCAGTGAGCCACAGAAAAAGACTGGCTCTGTAGCCTGGGGGGCTCCACTGAATATGAAAAGTCCAGGTGAATAGCTTTATCATAGATGTATTGGCTATACTGGGTATGATCTACTAAAACTGCCATAAAGCATTTTGGCTTTCATCCAGTCAGCCTTTTGCAACCAAAAGAAAGAAATATTGTGGAAAATTTTTCATCAGCTCTATTACAGATGTGCAATACAATTGATAGTTTGTAAGGAAATGGGAATGAGAAGAAACAGCACTGTGAGTGCTACCACCTTGCACAGTATAGCTCTCACTGAGCTGAGCACTTCTAGGGGGTAAAGAAGCTAGAAATTTATTCTGAACTGTAACAGACTTGTGATTTCCTAAACTTGAAGGGGGTCCAGAAGACTCCCAAGCCTGTAAGCTATTAAATACCAGAGCAGCTTACACTACTAGTAGCCAGAAAAGTAAACTGCATATAAATGAATACTGAGGCAGACTAGTTTGATACTACTCTCCTGAACTTCAGCAAGTGTGAAATGAAAAGTAATACAGAGGGTGAAAACTGTTCATTCAATATATATATTTTATAGAAATAATGTATAGAGATTACTTTTATTCCTTTTTTATAGCTAATTCATTTTTTGAAAGACCAAAATGTCTAAAAATAAAAATATATTATAATATACCAGACTTATTCTACTCCTAAAACGGCATAAATCACATGGTCATCACAGCCTTTAGAGATGTTCAGCAGACCAATATGTAGCCCTGTATCTTCAATTGTAATAAATCTTAAATTAATGTGAGAGCAGAGATCCTGGAATAAAAGAGAAGTTGAAGAATTTTCTATTAGTCTGGGTTTAATGAGAGACATATCATATCTCCCCAGTTAAGGCATTTGTACTTTCCTTGCAATTATCATTATAGCTAATTAACAGTAAATGCTCACATTCACCAGCTATACTTAAGAGGTGATGATACCAAGGAGGAGTGGAGGGAAAGAGAGATGTAAATTTTTAATACCTTATTTGCCTTACGTCTGCATGGGAACCCTGAATAATTGATGGTAATGGTGGTTAACCCTGAGCCCATCAAAAGGATCTTTACATGTTATCCATTCCCCAGCCTCCTCCATAACAGCTCTTCCTGACACAGAGGGTGGCTTTTTGAGGCACTAATCTGTGATGAGAGCTGTTACTACCAATTAAGGATGTTGATTGACAGCTGCTCTCTATACAGAGGTTTCCAGAAAATGCTGTGGCTCCCAACCCTTCTCCAGCTTCTTGTCACAAGGGCTGGAGGTTGGTGTCCCCTGAGATTTTCCATCTGATCAGCTCAGGGGAAGGCTGTAACTTGCTTCGGTCACAATCAACCAGCTGAGCTCAGGGGGTGTCAGTAGAAGGTCTTTTCATCTTTGGATCCTGTAGCTGGAGTGGGCCAGGGATTGATGGCACAGCCTGCTCAGCTGGCTGGTGACCTTCTGCATCAGGCTGGCCAGATGCTTCTTCCAGCTGGACAAAGACATGTGAATCAAGACATTGCTCAGAATCCAGTGAAGCCAGCTGGACTCTCAGGTTACATTTGTACAAAGATGAAATGAGAAAGGTTCCTTGGCCTAGGGGCAAAATGCCAAAACTTCTTCTCTTCCTCGCAAATTGCAATTGTCCATAGGGCTTAACAGACATAGTTTCTGGTCCAGTCAGTTTCCTAAGCTTCAGCAAAAGCTCACTGGCACATGCAAAAACTGTGCTAGAGAAGGTGGTGAAAAACCTCCTAAACCAAACCAGATTGGTCAATGAGCCTTGCTCAATCTGCTGATATTGGGATAACCACTGTGGCACCTGAGCTGTCTAATGCACAGCTGATAGAAGTTGTCCTGTTTGTAGTCTCTACCAGAGAATACTGGGCTGGGATAGAGCTCCAGTCACCCAGTTTAACAACCTTGTTCAATTATTTCTGAACATCATAGGGTGTCCTGGAACTATCAGGGAGCTCCCAGAGTTTGATATCAGAGCTAGGTCAGATTTGGCTTCTTTTACTGCTGAGTTACGGGCCTGTGATAACCTTGTAGCATAGAAAAGTCAAGGCCTGGGACACTGCCTGTGTCAGATTGCTTTTTGAACTGAGAGTGGAGAGTGTGCTCTGGGGTTCAGGAACCCTGCATGTTTTAACAGGATCAGGAAGGTGCCTGTTTATTCTGTCTGGTTTTGACAGAGGTACCAAAGATATCTATTTAAGAAGTTCCATCTTGGTCCATGAAGCTGTTTGGCTATAGTCAAAATATATCCTACTCTTAACACTCTCTAGTAACAGGCAAGATATCTTGAGGAGATCCTCACTTCACCTCCAAAGCAAACCTTGTCTGAGGGGTCTGATACATTGGTTAGCCTCCCACAAGAGTGTAGAAATGGAGAATCACATAATCCAACTTCCCTGGTCTGGCCAGTTTATGGAGCTAGATTTTAGTGCATTTCTCAAAAAGCTTGTCTAAACCCTGTGCAGGCTAAAAGCAAGCTAGAAGCAAGCTAAAAGCAAGCTAGGAGCTGTTTGATACACAGTGAATTGACTGGAATTCTGCTGCTGGTCAGGAGGAACCAGATGTTTGACTCCATGCATCCAGCAAGGTGCCTCAGCTCCTGGTCACTAAGGCACAAGTAAAGGCTCAAACAGTGGGCAGCATTTTTGGGCCACTGCACTTTATGCTCCCTTTGCATGAACACCAAGTTGTGACTGTTTTGTGCATTGTGTTCCAACAGTGTGAGATTTGAGGCTAATTCAGGGCCTCTGGTGAAACATTTTACTCTGAAACACTTAGCTTAGGCTGGCTTTGTGGAGCTCTTCTGCTCCATAATAAAAAGCAGAATAAGCAGACCTTTTGTCCCTCACAGCATCAGTCAGCCAAAGTAGTGCTGTTGGACTGGGCAGGTTCACCCAGCGAAGTGTCCCCTGTCCGTATCCCCCACTTACTGGCAGACAGTGACCAGAGGCAAATGGCAGGCAAAATTCACTGTCAGTGTTTGCTGTTCTCTCTGGGGAGACAGGGAATAGAGGTAAGGTCTTCACTGCTGCCATTTACTCCCAGGAAATTTGGATGCATGGGTATCTTCTTGGATCAGCTAACCTCACTAAATTTTAACCCTCTTCTGGCCTTTGAAAGCCCCTTAGAGAAGTGATTTATAGTTCAAGTCTCTGTGTTACACCTCTGCTCTCTGAATATGCACCTTTTGTTCTCTGGCCCAGTGACAGAGCCTGTGGCTGCTGATGTGTGTATTGACCCCAGTGGCAGCTGTAGCCCAGCATTCTGCTTGAACCTGGTGCTTTGAAGTGAAGACATGAATGGAGAGGCCTGACTCGAAGGACACAGTGGAATAAATCTCCTTTTTGTATCCCACAGGCCAGATAAGCAGCATCCTGGTGAGATGGGCAGGAGAAGATGGAGAAAATGTGACCAGCTGAATTAAATAGCGCACTTGCTACTTACTCCAACACCCACCAGTCCCATACAAATAAGTTTTCTTTTCCTTTCTGCTGCCTGGTGTTGAGAAAGGTTTTTTTCAGCAAGTTACTGAGATAGAGCGCTCTGGGTTCTTTGGGCTGATAATCCCTGAGATGTTTGTTGAAAGTCTTTCTCCCAAGCCCCGTGTCAGAAGAGAGAGTTGGGATGCATCGGTTCAGGTTCTCAAGGTTGTTTATTGCTTCTTATCTGGTACATTTTGTTCTCACCCAGCTTGGGTGCTGCTACAGTGCTGGCCGTCGCCGACTGACCACCCCGAGGGCGGTCGTAACTTTTTATGCCAAATATTACGTGATCTATGTTTATAGTAAGATACCCTATGTTAGATCATCTAGGTGCAGAAGAGCACCTAGACAGTGCACTTCTATGCTAAACCAAGCCAAAAGTGCCACCACCACAGCAGAAGATGGAGGACAAGAAGAAGAAGGAGAAGGACGGGGCATACCCAGATTCCTCCATCTTGCCTCCTTGAACCTCCATTATGAACCCTGAAATTCTACATTAACACCCAATAATAAGCTAATTATCACCCTAATTAAACTCTTGTGGTTTCTAATTCTTCATACAAGGTTGGTAACCGCTCCTATGGGCTAAAATCAAAGGCACTGGTATTTTTGAATTCATGCCATGGTCTCTGGATCCCTTGCCAGGGTCTTGGACCACGCAGGGCAGCCAGAGGGACATCCTGGGTTCCGACAGAGCACAACAGCTATTTTCCTTTTTATGTGTGTTTTTCCCCTTGCAGGGCTTTTTGCCAAACTGGGAAGGGAGGAAAACTCATGTATATACATAGTATAGCCACTCAGGGAAAAGGATGTGGATTCAAGGGTATTCATTCAGCCCAAAGTCCTGGATGCAAAAGTTAAAGTTTTCAGGGTTTATCAAGGAGAAACACATTTCTCCTTTGTGAGAGACACTGGCCTGGAAACTCTTGCTGGGATAGCTCTATTTCAGATCTCTTCCTACGTGACAGTGCTGGTTTGTTGCTGGGACCTTCCCCAGAGGGTGATGAGGGCATGGGTAGATAGGGATGGGTGGGCTTCTCTGGTACCTCCAAGGAATTGATTACTTCCTTTTCTGTTTCTGAAGAAATAATCCTGCTTCTTAGAACAGAGTTGAGGTGTTACAGGAAGGCCATCAGGCATGGGTGGATGGAGGAAAAACACCCCTGAGACCCACACTGCCTGCTAACATTAGCATTTAAACAGTGACTTTGCTTTGAATTTGGGTCTGCATCAGTAGAGCTGCTGGGGAAGAAAGCTGTCATCAGTGAACACAAATCCTGCTGTATTTGAGGAAGAAGCAGTTACTGGCTTTGGTGACAAGTGAGGACTCTGGTGGGAGCACAGTCCCCCTCACCATTTACAGTTCCCTCCTTGGCATGGGGTCTGCAGAGAAGAAAAACAGTCCTCTTTGCTAGATCCACATTTAGAAGATCTGTTGTGCTTTGGGCACAACAGTGAGATAGGCCAGGAGTTACTGAGGGGAAGGAAAAAAGAAGGTTTCCTTTTCTGTCCCGCACACCAGCATGGCTATTGTAGCATCTATTCACCAGCATGGGGGAGGGAGGCTTTCACTTTGTGGCTGCACCCACCTCTGAGAGATATCTCTATGTCTGGAGAAATTTACTTTTCAGTATTAAAAAACAACAGGTGGGATAGAAAAGAAAAGTTGAAGGAAATGTTAAGTCTAATCTGGCTCAGTGATGATAAACCTTTCAGCTCCATCTTAACAAAGCTGTAATTGGCAGCGACTGTTTTTTGATTTCCCATGTGTACCAGGAGATACTCCCCCTGCTTCCTCAAGGGCTGGGTTTAATCTCGGCTTTATTTGGTGAGAGGCAACTGATGTTTAGCACATACTGATTGTGTAGCCTGCAGCACTTAGGGTTGTAATGTGGGGGCTGCAGCACTGTGCTGAGCTGGGAGGATCAGTTGCCATGTTCAGGGCTTCAATGAAGACAGGCTGATAAGGCACCAAGGGACACATCTGCACCAGTGGGAAGGATGTAGTATGGAACAGGGCAGAGGGAAAGGGATCAGATGCTTTCTGTTGCTGAAACTGATGTGAAGCCCCCTGTACTGTGGTTAGAAAAAGAGAATTTTTCTCTCTAGTGGTGCTAGAGCAGATGCTAAACCAGCTGGAGAGAAGATTTGCTTTGGGCTGATTGGCTGAGCAGGAGTTAGAGGCTGCCTTGGAGGCATGGCCCAGGGAATACACAAAGCTTGTGGTAATTTCTGGCACTACAAGGAAAATTTGTGCAACAAACTACTCAGGGGGAAATGAAAGTTGCCAAGAAATGCCTGACAACATTCAAGGGCTGTCTAATTTCAGTGGTCATGGCCATGAGAATAAAGCATACACTTACTTTCAAGAACCCAATAAAGTTCTTTTTCCAAGAACTCTGATGCTGCTCCTGCCACTGCCCAGCCACTTTGGATTTAAGTTGGATGCTTTCCTTCTGCCTCCTCCATCTCCTAGGTGGATGAAGCTGGGAGAAGTGGATTGACATTGCTCCCTTTGTGCAAAGATCACACCGGCATTTGTCCTGTTTAATGGAACGTTAACTCTGTCTCCCGAGTGTCTGGAGCCACGTGGAGAGCAGGCTGCAGCCTTTGGAGAGATGCCTGACTCACCTTTAAACTCACTGCATTGTAGGCTGCAAAAAGCTCAAACTAATTACAAATTCTAGGTAAGGATTTATCAGACCTTTTTTCATTATCCTCTCTTAAGTGGATTAGACCATGCTGGTAGAAATAGAAGAGTCTATTGGAATGAGTGTAAACCCACGCCAGATCTGAATATATTTATCTAGTTATTATACACAGAGCAATGAGAGGCAGCAGGATTCCAGTAATAGTCAACTTAATGTGTTGTTAGTTTCAAGTGATTGTACATCTCCTCCCTGTAGAAGAATTTTTTGCTACCACAAGCACATCACATTTAGGAATAAATAAAAACACAATCTGAATCATAGCATTACTGTTGGTTCATTTTCTGTCTCCTGGGGCATCACAGATCCAGTGAAAGGGTTCTGGATGAATTCTGCTTCACTGGGACACTATGCAGTGCAAGAGCATCTGTAAACCTTTCATAATGCATTAAATGTTGTTAAAAAAGATCTATGCCTATAAGGGGTACCTTTTATCCAAAAAGAGTGAATTTCCTGCCAACTGTCCATTGCAGACTTCATTTTCTCTTTCCCATTTCAGGAGATACACTTAAAAAAGCCACAATGACCTGCTGTCTAAAGGAAAAGGCTCATGTTGAACAGAGTATTTGCACACCAAAACCTGAACTGTTTTGGGTCTGCTATTTTTGAATTGTGAATCCTAGGAATAAAATTAAAGAGAGTGTGAACAAGAAGAAAGGTACTGATGACTGAACATTTTGGGAATATCTTTCACAGCTTCATGTCTGATTTTCAAAGCAACTTGCCCTAGAAACTCCATGTAGAGCTCATAATAGATGCACTAAATTCACTAAGAAGGGAATCAACTTTGTTGATCAGTAAATTGAGTTTACTGTCCTAGCGGCAAGAGGAGCATTTGACAAGTGACTCTCCAATGATCTGGATCCCTAAAGGACTCATCATAGACTAGGAGAGATGTGTAAACATCTCAAATAACAACTTAAAGCCTTCTTTTTCATAAAAAAAGAGAAAAAAATCTGCTCTTTTTCCTTATGGAAATTGCCTTAAAAATATTACCCCTTTGCTAGGGCTGACAAGCCTGTGAGTGAAAATAAATAGGTAAAATTACAGTTTGCCTGAAACCTCACCAGCTGTGCTGCTGCCTGATGCCTCCCCAGCTACCACAAAACAACTCCTAAGTCAATTAGGCTCCTGGCAGAGAGACCTGTATGTGCATTTGACGGGAGCTGCCACATTTTTGGAAACTTGGGCTCTTTTTTATTTATATGTTAACTATCACTCTGAAGTTCTTGGGGCTCGGATGTTTGTAGAAATAGCAATGTTCTGTTTAATGGTGTTATCTATAAGGAAGGAACCAAAAGATCAGAAAAATATAACAGACTTTCTCAACTTGAACTGAGTTTCCTAGCTGTGTTTCTTTAAATGCCTGTGTGTTTTCCCTCTTTCCTCTGCTTACATCTATAGTCTGGAGCTAGTAGTCTCTAAGGTTTTCAAAGCCACTTTCTCCCTATCCAAGTATGTTTGTTGTGGGAGACACAAGGAAAGGACTGGACACCAGTGAATGAATAGCAAGGAACTTCTTAAAATAGAATAAAATAGAAACACATCTAAAAAGATTTCTGTAAATTCAAACTCAGAATTCATAGAATTGTTTTAAAGCCCGATTCTCTCACAGCCTTCCTGCTTAAGGTTAGGGCACATAGCTTAGTCTGTCCCACACTGCTATTAAGTCCTCAACTCATATGTTAGGAAATATTTTAACCTTAATTTCAGCCATGAAAATGTCTCAGCATATCTAGGGGCTCATGAAGTCAACAGGATCAAGAACACAATTTAAGCCAAAAAAGTATTTAGCGAACTGAGAGGCACTGCCTCTAAACAGGGTGATTCTCCCCTTTTTGTAGGATTATCCTTCTATCTTCAAATGTCCCAGATCTCCCAGGAGTTCAGATGGTCTCAATTCCAAGTCTTTACCCTACCAGGAAAGGTAACCTTTGTTTTTGGTTTTCTTTATAATGAACAAGTAGATTTTTTTGTCTCTGTTTCCCTCGCCCTTTATACCATTAAAATCTTAAACAAAACCCTCATCTTATTTTACAAGCAGGTTCCATGCTCTTTCTTTAATCACTTAGTGCCACCAATTTAGACACTTTCCTTTGTTTTTCATAGTTAACCCTGCAGATTAAGAGCATGAGAGTTTCTGCAAAGGCTTATTAATTATTGGCAATAATTGTTTGCAGCAGAGCTGCAGATGCTTTTAACCTAAGTCTGTGGAGGAAGGGAGAAGGGAAGCACTGACTGATTTTCTCCCCCTTCCTCTCGCAATCTGACATACCCTGTAATCTGAAACATTTATTGACAGCTTAGTTTTCACCAGAACTCTTAGTGTGCTCTCTTTTAACTCCCTTCTAAACTCTAGCCAGCTGCAAGTGGATACCTCCTCTTGGCAACCTTCTGCTTTGCTCCCTTTTCCAGATTTTCCTTTTGTTGTGGCAATTGGTTACTCTACAGACATTGTTCTCCCAAATTCCCTTTTTTACTGTTCCCTCTCTATCATTTAAAGGGATAAAATCCTATAATTGCCTTGTCTGAGAGCCAAGACTCCAGCAAGGGACATATATTTTGACGGCACATGAAACGGTGTCACTGATAGACCTCTCAAGCAAGAGTCAGAGGAGCCTGTAATGTCCACAAGAGTAGGCTTTGGGTAAGGGCTTCAATCACTTCTTCACCTGTGCTAGGTTCTCTCCAAAGCTGCTGTGTGTAGACATATTCTGTTTTATAAAAACAATGTGAGGAGGGCAGGGTGAAGCTTTACAGCACATGATATTCTGGGAGATGAAGCGTGAAGTCCTCAGAAATAAAGCAAAGACTTGTTTTACATAAAGCAAAAAAGCCACACTTGCAGAAAAAATGTACTTCAGACTCCCCTTGAGACAAATGTAATTAAAGATAATATATGCCAAGAACTGAGGTAAAGAATATCCAGAGGAAGCCATTTGTCATGCAGAACAGTGACACCCTATTTTAATTGGTCTCACAAACCCCAGTAACTAGGCCATGTATTTTGACATCTGTCTATTGACACCTTCTTAATCAATCATTTGTTGGAGTATGTGCAGATACCATTCTCAAACAATGGGAACGTCTTGGCGTTTTTACAAGGTGTACCTGGAGGTGTAATCAGCCACTTTCCCCAGGTGTGAAGGGTATGGGAACAGGGTTGTTGAAGAGCTGCCAGCTCTGTAAAGCAGGCAGAATGTGCAGAGGACAGTGCTTCAGTGTGAGGACAGCAGTTCAAGGAGGGAAAAGGAAAATACTTAATATTTGCTGAAGACCCCCATTCCCAGCCCGTTAGAAGCATGTACATATTCTCTCCTGAAAAGCAGTGATCAGCCATTGCACAATTTGAATTCTTGTTTGTGGTGTGGTTTGTGACATATAGTCATATGAGCAGGCCCAAGGCTGCTGGAGCTCTTGGCACCAGCCATGTTTATACAGATTTTTTTGGTGTCATTTCCTGCTTGATTTGGGAGGTAAAACTGTGGGTATTCTGTTTGTTTGTTTGTTTTCCAAAGGAATGCCACTATTTGTATGATTTAAAAATTTCATGTTTCATTACATAGAGTCTCTTGAGAACAAAATGTATTCTTTGGCTGTTGCATCCCAGTGACAGCACCTTCTCTGTATTAATTTCTTCTTTATAAGCCTTGCTGGCAAAGTGAAATACATGAAGTAGGAACAGCCATTTGATACTCCTTTGGAGATTCATCCAGAAATAAGTGTTGGGACTTTTATGTCTGATGATCACTAAAATCTAAAATTGTGCTGGTGCCTCAGTGCCTGTTGGCAAGAGAAATGAGATCCCAAGGTAGGAGCTAACCAGGGAACTCTGGGAGTGTATCGTGAGAAAGCTCTTCTGACCTGCTGTACCATCCTCCAGTACCCAGAACAGGAGTAGGTAATGCAAATACAAAGTTGACTAAGTTCTTATTTAAAGGTGGTGTTATGTGTCTCACTTTAGTCAAATATGATATGAGATATGAGACTGAGAAATTCAAAGAATATCCAAGGATATTTTCAAGATTAGAGAGCCCCACATTATCATTTAACAAGTAGATTTTAAAAATCTTCTTTTTGGCTTCAGTAGATAAAGTTCTAATCTGAGAGTAATACACATGATTAATTGTCTTCAAAAATCAAGGTCTCAGAAAATAACTATGGTGATAGCAATGGAAGGGACAGCTGGTGTTACTGTGTGCAGCTTTCTGGTACTGCAGGCAACTGTTTCACATCATTTTTTCATGCACTGAGTCATATTTCCTCCTGCACCAGTTAGGAAGTTAGCCTTCCCTTTGGCTGAGTGCTCTTTCCTTTCTTGCTCTCGTGGACAGGAATTTTTTTTTTTTTTTAAATTTTGCAGCCTAAGTATTTTCCTGGAGAGGCCACAAATGTTGCATCTTAGAAAGATCAGATTCAGATGCTTGAAATTACCAAGCTCCCTTTTTGCTTCTCTTCCTATCTCTCTTTACTACATAGAGGTGGTACTCTTGTTGTCAAAGTATACAGTCCCATTCATAAAAACTTGACAGATTTATTAAAAATCCTTGTATCTACAATTTCCAAAGGTGAAGACAGTCTGACTTCTTCAGTCTTATCTCATTCAGTTCCAAATTTTCCTTTTGCCTCAGATATAGCTGTGCTTTCTCTGCACTCCTGTCTTCACCCTGCGTCTGTCCCCTCACCCTACATTTGTCCCCATAGCTGACATCACTGCCCTTATTGAGCATTAAGAAAAAGTGTGCAAGGACCATAGCAAGCCCATCTTTAATCCCTACTTTATCCTCACTGCTTAGTGGCCCACTGTGTTTCCTGTCGCCTGAAGGGGCACCTGAGCCTTAGGATTATTGGTTGCATTTATTTTTCAACATATGCCTGGGAGCCAGTCTACCTTAATGACACAATTCTCACTAGTCTGTCTTTTCCTCTAATAACATTACAGAAATTGCTATTCATATCCAACTCTGAACCTGCAGGGGGAAGCATCTATAACAAACTCCCAGCACTACTCAATAGAATCTCTTATTAACTTTTCTCTAAGCACTTTCACACAAATGTAGTCTGTATTATCCATCCTATTCCTGCCCATTCACTCTGCTGCATCAAACAAGGCCACTTGGCCATCTTTGCATTTCTTTCTGTTTCCAAACCCATTATAATTATGGTCACTATTTTGTTATGTTTATGTTACTCAATTTATTTCTGATTTGACATATAGATAGCATCAGTGTTCCAGGAGCCCTGCTTTATTGCCCATGTAATGTGCCTTGGATTAACATACCAAGTTTCACTGGTAATCCTCAATGTCTTGACCAGAGCAGGCAAGGTCATTTTAACAACTGCATCACCATCTTGACAAGTGGGGAGTCTCACAATGTGTTTGTCTGATAATACACCTCTGTTATTATACTCTGATGGAGCCACTGGAGACTACTGTGCAGTGAGACCCTTTGCTGTAGTACAGGTGATCCTTACACTGTGCCAGTCTCATTCCTTTCTCTTTGCTGTTCATTTTCCTACTCAGTTCTACTCCATTCATTTCTTTTTCTTGTATACTTGATTTTCCTTACACTCTTCAGTAAATGCAGGGGTGGACTCAGCACATATAACTCTCTTCCCATTATCTAGTTTGAAGCTTATCTACTTCATCTCATCTGCCTTGACCACATGATGACCTGGCAGGGGTCAGTAACATCCTGACTTGCACTGAGAATATTACAGGCAGCTGTGCACAGTACAGGAAACAAGGAGGTAGACCATGGAACTGTGAGGCAATGGACAGAAAACAAATGAAAAGATATACTTAATTCACCACACTGTACCAATCAACTGTTGAACTCAGGATGTATTCAAACAGAGAAGTTCAAGAAGAGATTTAACAAATTCTAGGCAAAAAATCTGCAAATGCTTTTGTGCGCAAAGAAACAACTTGAGGCACAGGATGACTCTTAGTGCCTTTGATTTTCAGGGAGGACCACCCCAGGGATGTGTTGCCCTGTCCTTTTAATCCATCTGTAAGCTTCAAATGATAGCCATTAGATGGGATAGGACCCTTAACTACGTAGAATTCATGTAATTCTGACAATCTTGAATCAGTTGGGGAGAGTTTACCCTTCTGTGTTCCCAGTTCGTAGACATTTTTCTAGTGATACAGCTTTAATGATGATTGTTCTGACTTCTAACTATCAGCCCCACTTTTTTTTTTTTTTTTTTTTTTTTAATAAGGCAAATGGAAATGAAAATACTCATCTTGTTCTTGCTGAATGTGTTGACTATTCTGCAGCCAAATCTTTAGTGCTGTCATTACACAATGAAGTAGTACTGGAGACAGAGACAGGCTGCATTTCTCATCTGGCCAGGTTCATTTGTTTGGCTAGTCTAATGCATTCTGCAAACAGGGAGAGAGAGACTGCTTTTTCCCTCTGAAAAGCAGAAAGCATTATGAAAAATAATGAAACATAGTACAGTCCTGATTATTCAGATGCCATAGGGAAAGCTAAATAAGCCTGGATTACAGAAGTTTCAGAAATTCAAGGGGACATGGCCATGTTTTGGATAATAGAAAGTTCTGCACAACAGAGAGGCAGATGACCCAGGGTTATATTGCAATACCAAAGCAGTGTTGTAGCTTCCACAGCTCTCATCTTAAAAGACTTTCCTAATATCTGATTACCATCCAAAAATGCACTCTGCTTGAGAGAGACAGTAACCACCATGGGTATTACATACAGTAAAACAGGATCAAAACCCCTGAAGTTACTGAGGAATGGAACACTAACTAGTTTATGATGTTTATATGTTTTTTTCTCCAGATGTGATTAATTTAGTCAAAGTGAAACTACACAACAACCTACAAAAGGGATAAGCTTCTGCTTGCTTTAATTCTCTAGGACGTTCCCATTTTCACAGCATCCATTCACGCAGCACATTTTTGTCTCGTCACAAAAGCTACCTTTGCATGTGTTGTTTTAGGTACAATTCACAAACCACTGTGGCGTAGCAGTTGGCAGAAGCTGATATTTAAATAGAAACATTTTAATGGCAATTAGAATAATTTATTCCCATTCAATTTGCAAAGCTAAGCTACGTTCTGCTCTAAACATAAGGCACACAAATAGATAAATGGATAATAGTGCAGGCATCACATTGTCAAAACTAACACTGGTTGATCGCAAGGCAAGATTACATTTGGCTTCTCACTCTGCAAATGTTACATTTTCAGAGATATCTGAAATGTTTTCCTACATCCTCAATGGAATTTTGTTCGTTGTTTTGTGAGAAAGTCCTCATAAGGAAACAAAATACTTTCCATGCTTTGGATCTGAAAATAAACCTTAACTGGGTTTAGACTCTAAGGCATTAAGGACTGATAGAGATTTGATCAATCTGACTGTCTATAAAGCTGTTCAGAGACCGGTTCTTTCTGACGAGGCTGGTGAAAAGTTTGCAAATAATAGTGTTATTTTGAAAGTGCTTTTAGCAATTACTTTATTTGGAAATATAATCATCTATAAGTTCTATTTAAAAAAACATCACAGACTAGCATTTTTTTTCTCTTAAAAAAATCCAGTCAAAATGCTATTACTGACAGACAAATTCTGATCATATCATTTTTATACTTCATGGCTGAATATTTAATGTTCTCATAAGTAATGGAATGTTTTAAATTATTGTTTGCAGAGTTCTACTGAAGAAAATGCCTTTGCTTGTTTTGGTCTGGATGTTATAGCTGTACAGCAACTGCAACTCTGTCTCCTTTGCTGTGGTGTAACTACTCTTGTGCAAGGTGATTACAGAATATTGGCACATGGTTAAATCACCTTTGTTATTCTCACTCAGTGAGGAGACAAGAACTGCTGTCTGCTTTTTTCTTTACCCCTACCACTACTTAAATTTGTGTGGCTATTCCTAAACTTTGTAGGGAAACAAATCTAGGCTAAAATGAACTTTAAAAAAATTTTTTGCCTCCCCTCTCCAGGAATAGCTTGGAGCAGCTAAGTAATTTTATTGTATTTAACATTGTTTTATCAATAGTGGCTCATTAGCTCTATTAGAAAAGGAGTTACAAAAAAAGCATGGAAAATAAAAGGATGACCTCTTGGCAAGGTGTCACTGTACAAACACAAGATTGAGAATGCTTTGCTTCCTGTGAGGAAGGTTCAGAAAGGATCAATCACTAGGACTACACACATCTGTGCTTGAAATTAAAATATGATGAAAGTTCAAGGATGTATAATGCAGAACTAGAACATCCAGACTTCACAAAGCAGCAGTTCAGGACCCAGGGCATTTTATTTGATATATTCATTTTTCAAGTGATCCATGCTGAATTTAAATGGTGATAACTCATACATCTCTCATTTAATTTACTGCACTGGAGCAACTGGGTACTTCCTACAGCAAATAAACTCAGGTGATGAACATGCATTTTGTTCTTCCTATCAACAATATATTGCTTGTATTGATGGGTTTATGACATATGAACTGTGGTCTTGCACTGGTGGGCAGCTCTGTGCCATATATGTGGTTGGGGCAGTTTTGGGTTTCACTGACAAACAGGGTAAAGCCTGGAGCTCCATTTACACAGTGGAAACTGTGTTTGACAGTGTATGACACTGCTTTCTTAAGGGTAACAAATGGATGCTTTTAGGGAAAAAAAACCCCAAAAAATGCATCCCAGGAAAATTTCTGATTGCATTATGAAACATAAACACTATTTGTGTTGTCAGCCAGGGAACATTCATGATTCATTTTGATTCCATAAGAAAAAAATCCAACCAGCTGACAGAAAAAAGAATTACTTCAAGCATGAAAGGAACATTTTATAAATATACAGGAAATTCAAACCAGCTGCAGTTAAAAATATCCTTTTTTTTTTTTGCCACCAGCCATTTGAAATTTTGTTTTGACAGAGTTTTTAGGCAAGTATTGTAACCATTAACTGATATGAAAGCCTGACATAGTGACAGAAGTTTTTATGTTCCTGTATGCCAGGTGATCCCCATCTCCTTCCAACATCCCTGTAACTAATATCACACACACGCCTCCCTCAGGACTTGAGATACATATAAATAGTCAGCTGTGTATTTGTTCCAGAAATCTTGTTATACATGTTGATACATATACTATTAAAATATAAGTCAGATATTCACAACTAGGAAGGGGGTTGCTTGCCTTCTATCGCTATTTTCTGGATAACCCAATCTGCATCAGGATAAAATATTTTGCAGATCCTAATCAATTTCTCCAATCTAGCAACATTTCTTTTTCAGTGATATTTTCAGACTTTGACCTCATATTTTGTTATTACATCTGCCCTCTTGCTTACATATGCATGAAAGGATCTTCATAATTCTTGCACTGAATATTCAGCTGACAATGGGGTCCTAAGATGGTATCAGGAACAAAGGACCCAAGGGAGAGGACAGATGCACAGCAGGCTGCCAAACAGCATAGGAATGATCCAAGCAGTGGGAAGGTGCTGGAGTGGGTAGGGAGGTCAGGTGAAGGCTGAAATGGGAGAATGGATGGATGCGGGAGGAGGCAGGCAAGAGATCATCAAGGAGACTGAGAGGGCAGGACCAGGGAGCCAAGGAAGAAGGGATAATGAGATTAGAGGATCAGAGAGTTCAGCTGCAAACTAGCTTGCCGGGTAGGTGTGAGAGAAAGTTCAAGGAGGTCAATGTGCTCTTGTTGGAGAGGCAGTGATGCACTGCAGGGGAGCACTCGGGGCTGCAGCAACTGGGAGGTGGCCTCTGAAACAGGCACAAAGATCATGAGCTCAATTGCTAAACTATTTGAGCAAATTAATTACGTAAATGCTGCATGTTCCTTATTTAATGAATGGAAAATTAAAGAGGCTTACATTGCAAAACAAACAGCAATTAAACCTGCTGCATCTGCACACGTGTATGTGCACCTGGATACCAAATCACTGCTACCCAGAGCCTGGACAGTTCGCTTCTGTGGTAGCACCTGAGGTAAAAATAGTGGTGAACTGGTGAGAAAAGCAGTAGCTGTTGCAATGCTTTTAGGTGACACACTTTCAACTAAAACATAAATATTTTAATTGAGTTATTTGCCATAAATCTATGGATTTATTTCCATAAATCTATGGAGAATAGATTTCTATTTTCTAGAAATCCATTTCTAATGTATATGCATGAGAGAGAGTTGTGGAAGCCAAAAGTTAAATCCTGTGGTACATAAACATACATGAATGCATGCATATTGTTTTTGGAAATAAATTTGATGTAGAAGTGGCTCGTTAAGCTGCTGTAGTTTTTAATTAACACAAAAAGTAAGAAGGCTGGATGCCATAAACAATACCGAAGTGAGTAGAAAAGGGTCAGGCAGAGTGTCAGCCTTGAAATTCAGATTAAGGCAATTACTCAAACCAAAGGCACAAACAAGAAAGCCAGATGTAGTGAGTTCTGAAACAAATACCTTTTTCAGAGGAAAGCAAGCCAAGTGAAAAGCTGCCATTCACCCGCAGTGTGATGTCCTAAGGCTGAAATATAACAGCTGGGGAACGACTGCAAAATTTCGACTGAAGTGCAGATTAGTTTGGTGTTTTGCCTCTGTGCATGGCATGTGGAATGGGCTCAGTGCTCCTGAGAGTGGGGACAACGTTGGTCCTCCTCTTGACAGAGGTTCCGTCCAGGCCAAGGTGTTGCTTAGGCAGGATCAAAGAGCACTGATACCCAGCAGCAGAAATGCAATGGAAACTCAAAAAACCAGTTGATTTTATGTCTTGTGACACACTCCTTCTCACCTTGCTGTCTGATAACCTTTATCCATTTCACAGGTGCTAACTTCTGTCTCTCTTACCTCCTGTAATCTCTTCTCCCTCTCCAAATAATTTCTATGTCTCTTGCTAGTAATGTCCTGTCCCTTTCCCTTCAAGTATCTGATTGATTAAAACATTTAGGTCAGCCTGAGGGCATAATTTCTAACCAGTGGTCACAGCTTGACTCTGCACCCTTGTTGGGACTGATGAAGGAACTGCATACATCCTAGCTTGCACGCTTTTCTACCTCTAAAGGGTGTCAGCTACTGACTATGCCACTTAAAATGCAACAGCTACATTTTTTACCCATTAAAGTAAATTTCCTCAGGAAATCCACCAAGGCTTTAACCTGAACAGAAGAAGAAGAAAAATGCAGAAGATTAATATGTCAAAGGCATACACTTTCCAGCCTGCACTGAATCCTCCATGTGGCAATTCTCTCCTGACCAAGGGAATTACCAAAGCCAACAGAAATATCTGTTCCACTTCAGAAATGAGTGTGACCCTGGAAGCACCTGCAGTTCCCCTGGGTAGGAATGACAATGACTGGTAGCCTTTTTGTCAGCTTCCAGGCATGAGCAGAGTTGCTTGTGTTTGCAGTGCTGAGCAGCACTGATCCAGACGGGAAGGGAACGACAGAGATATCTGGGAATCAGCCATGGCCCTGTTCACCTGCTGGGCCAGCCTGACCTGTCTGACCTTCTTACTCTCACTGACCAAAGCAGGGGCTGGCTCTGCAGCTCCTCAGTGACTGAAGCACCTAGGCAGGGAAGTGTTCTGCTTTTACTTCTCACGTAGTACTTGAACCCACAGATTTATATCTGTGCAATGTACAGTTGTGAAAACACATCAGTGCTCCGACTGGCCACAAAATGCCTCATTACCTTTAAAAAGTGGAAGGACAGTTTATAGCCTGTGAGAGGCCACAGGCTGAGACTGGGGCTCTGGTGTAAAGCTCCCAGCAGGAGCCAGGCTGGGAGGAAGCAGCCTCTGAACATCCCCACAGAAATGTGTATGACCCTGAGCCTTGTGGAAGGAGTCCCCGAGGCCCTGCAGGGAAATTTCTCAAAATGTTTCTAAATTTGGCTTCTGATTCAGACCAGTTCTTTGCTGATTTAATTTGTGATGAATGAATAAGTAGTTTAATGGATACTAAGAATCCTTCTTGGCCCTCCCACTGATATATTGTCAGACACAGCTGCACTGGACTGTGGTGCTCCTCTGAACAAGATTTATGCAAAAATGGAGCTGGACACCTTACAAAACTGTGCAGATGTTGCTGTTGTTCTATTGAGGTTTAGTGAACCTGTGCTGGAGTTGTGAAGTACTTAACTTAGTCTGTTCCTGTACTGTCCCTTAACACTGTAAGTCTGGATTCCCAAAAGGTCCATCCAGAACCACTCCCTTCAGTGTGCTCAGAAAATGCTTTCACTTAAGAAATTAGCAGTCACAGGTTATTTGCAATTCTCTTAAATGTAAGGACTTTAAACGGATCTTCTTCCTTTTGTTCTCTCTGAGCCTCAGGGCTTTTTCATGCAGAGCTACTACAGTTGTTCCTTTTGTTTACTCGACTGTGTAATACCCTCAAAGAGTTTCCTTCCCAGAACCACGGGCAGGAAAAGTCCTGGTGTGGCTGCTGGAGAGAGCAGCGCTGCTCTTCTGGGCTAAATTCAGGCTGAGTCAAACACTTCTTTGTAACCCAAATTTGAGCTTACATGGGGATTGTAAAGGCAGAAATATCCCTACCACTAACAAAAGTGCTGAGGCGATGATAGCATTCCTGTTTGCTTCCAGGGGGCTGTGTTACTTCAGCTACATAGGGAGAGATGGATGGATGGAGAGGGCACACTAACCTAGTAATGAGTAGCAGTCTGATAAAAGACTCATCAGGGTCAGTCTTAAGGTCAGTTTTCCACAATTCCTGCTTTTCCCAGTGCGGCTGTCTGTGTGAAAGCTGAAACACTGAGGGACAGAAATGACCTGCTGCCATTTTACCAGAAGAGAGAAATATAAGTGTCTTCCTTCAAATACCAGCTTTTGGAAAAGACAGTCCCAGCAGAAAATTGCAATGGTCCCTGAGGCAAAAGTTGGAGCTTGGTTTTGTTATAAATGACAATTTCCCCAGTAGCTTTCGGTTAAGAAATTTATTGGAAAAACGACAAGTGAAAAATTGAGTAAAGCCACAATCAACGGACAGTTCTGACCCTGGGAATCAGAGCTGGGTGAACCTGGGACACAGTCTCGCCAGACTAAATGTCCCACCCTGGTTCACACCTGCCATCTCCCCAAAGCCAGGTTTTATACAGTTTTTGTGCCCTGAGGCTTGTCTATTGTTTAGTCCAGTCTTTGAATATGTATATGGATATTCTGTTCTTCAGGTGTGTATGTAAAATAGGATTCCGGTAAGGCCAGTCCAGTCTCTGAATATGTGTGTATGTGAAATAGGATTCCAGTAAAACATGTCCTGATTACTTCTTTCCAGGTGGTGGACAAGATTCCAGGAAGGCAGGAAAAATGTCTTTGATTACATCTCCCTTTGGCTGAGTGGGAATGAATGTCCTTGATGGGTGTCTTCAAAGCTTATCTGGAGTGTTGATCGATCCTGGCTGTTGGCATTGTCTATTTCTTCTAAGTATCATTACACCGCGTATTGTTATTGTAGAACCTGTTCCTCATTGTTCTATCTTGTAGGGAGGAAGTCATAGCTCCTGCTTATTCATCTGTGAACTGATCCTGTATGGGGGGGGTATCTTAGAAATACAGTTTGTTTTATACAGACATAGAATTGTTCTAATAAAACTCGAATTAACCATATATTTATAACAGTTTTGTTTTCTGCTTTTCCACTGACTGATGAAGTTCAAGGTTGGGAACCAGGAAACCTGGATTCCTCTCTGATGGGCCATCAAGCCTGCTTCCTTCTCTATTTTACTAAGAAAAAAATATTTGAGTTGTCTAGAGAATCAACTCTCTCTCTCTTTCTGCATCTTCAACACCCATGACTGCCCCACTCACCTGGGATGCTTGGGGTTCTGCTTTAACATATACAGACCTCATGGCTGAAGTCTGCCTTTTTCAAATAATTTAGTAAACCCCGATTTTTTTTAAGGTTTCCTTAACCTTTTGCTCCACATCCAAACAGTCAGCCATCTTGTTAGATGGAGAACACTGCCATTTTGAGGCTCCCTTTCTTGAAAAGTTTCAGTAAAATCAGAAACTGACTCACTCTGTGTTTCACATTCTTTTACTTAGGAGGGGTTGTAATTCACCCTACAGCTTTAGAAAGCAAGGCCAGGGAGTTCAATCTGTGATAGGTATGCTCTAAATATGAACGAAACCAAACCTGATAAGCAAACGCAAGTGAGCCAGAATCAAAACCTGCAGATCAAAACACTTTTGGGGAAATTCAACAGAGTGTTATGGGAATATAGATCTAAATCTTGCAGGTGGCTTTTCTTTCTTTTCTGATAAGCTGAGACAAATCCCTACATCTAAAGGTCTCACATCATTCAAGCGCCCTAAGCTTGGAGCAGTTGAGTTCCATAGTGGGAGCTGGGCTCCATCCAAAGATGTGTGAAAATGCTGCTCATCTACAAAAACATTTGCCTGCACTTACTCAAGCTGGGGCTGTGTGCAGCATAAACCACCTGATGTTTATATGAAAAGGTGCAGAACACTGCCTTGAGCTCAGCAGTGAACCATGAGTTATAAGACTGATTCCCTGTTAAGCCCTTGAACAAGCTACAGCTTACATCACTGGCTTGAGGGTGGTGGGGAGAGAAGCTGTGGAAAACGTGTTGCTCCAGCTATAGAATACACAAGCTGAGAACCAAAGACGTATTTCTAACTTAGTCCATCAAACATGGAGCGAAGGATTGAATCTCAGGCCAGACAAGTTTCACAAGCACCAATGATTTAAAATCTGGACTTAACAACAGACAATAATATCTTCATGTATTTGGAAAAATTAATACCTGTTTCAGGAAGGACACTGGCAAGGAGCTGCCAAGAAGCCAGACACATCACATGTGATTTGAACAGCAGCTGAAGCATCTCAATCAACATTTTCAATAACACAGTGTCCTCATGTTACCACCCAGGAAGGAACGCTTCACTTGAAGCAGAGTTTTTTTAGAAATACTCAATTTTATTGAGGAAAGGGGTTCCAGTGGAAACTGATGATAAATTTGTTCATTTCTTTTAAATTTTCTTGGAAAAGGTAATTTTTTTACTCAAAAAACCAAACCAAATGAAAAAAAAACAGAAATTCTTTTTACATTTTCTGTTATCTGGCAAAACATACTCCATATTTTTGAGAGATGCTGGCACCTCTTCTGTCATCTCAACCTCTTTTTAATCTTTGATGAAAAATTGTGGATTGGCAGGTGATTTCTAGCTGGAAACCCCATCAAGAACAAAAGCAGCAAAGAAAATTCCAGCCTCAAGAGCAGAAAAACAAAAAATTCAATGACACCAATACGTCCAGTAATTGCTCTTCTCTTTGTTTTCCTCTTTAGTAGCCAGGCCTTGCTTTATTAATTTAATTACAGCTCTCTAACCTCAGGTGGCTGCCACATATGGGTCTGAGTGGCAAAAGGAGCAGCGTGGAAGAGAGATTCTCCCAGACTTTAATTTTAGTGGCTCAAAGCATGACATCTTATTAAATAATAACTTAATTGCCACCAGCTCCAGTGCTTTTGTAGATCAGAAGTTAATTTTTATTTTCTCTCCCTTGCAGCAAAGCATGCCTCCCTGCAGTCTCTATGTGGTGGTGACCCTGGCTGGAGGGAAATGATGTCTCAGAGTTTTGGGGAATAACTTCCCTCGTTTTAATTTCAGTGGCCTGGTAATTATAAAAATCTTTTCCCACCCACATTGTTAATTTTCATTAAAAACTGACAAGGGTAATCAATCCTCAAGCTTGTATTTGAGGACCTTTTATAAACTGCCTAAACCAAACTGCTCCAAAATGGCGCAGCTTTTATTAACACTGGAGAAACTGAGAGTCCAACCAGAAAGGTAGTGAGGCCTCCCAAGTCCTCAGCACTGTAGAGAAATTGGCCTTTTAGTGAGAGTAGTAAAATGCACCCTTTTCACTCTGTCTTGCTCAACCCAAACAACTGATGTCATCTCATCCATCAGGATACTGAAAATTATATAAGCCCATCATTTACCATCAGTAAAAACAGATTGAGTCTGGCTATGCAGCCTGAGTTTAGTTCAATATTTAATGACTCATGTGTTGCATTTTATTTCATCTGCAGTAGTTTTCTGCTTCCTTATTTATTACAATCATCTTTATTCCCTGTAGTAGCACCTTGCAGTCAGACTGTATTCCCAGCTGCTTTGAGGGGATAAAGAAGCCAGCTCCAGAGCTATGATGATGTGAACAGAGAAAATGAGAGGGCAAAGGAAAGACAAGATGGATGAAGAGCAAAGGAATAGCAGTTGTGCTGGTCTACCCATTTTACATAATGAAACAGAGGATTTTTCAAGGTCCTTTTCCATCCTATTTCTGATGGCTCTAGCATTCATACTACACTTGTATGTGCAGGTCTCAGAATCTTTGTGACACTTTGCCTTACTTCATTTCTGTGAGATGCAGCAGGACTCTTACCCTGTTGTATGGTGGGGAGCTGTGCACTGCTCCCCATCTACCTGAGGTATCTCAGATGAGTTTAGGAGTGGTGTTCCTACAAGTGGGGAAGAGAACTCTAAGGAAAGTCTTAAGGAGGTAAAGCGATTTCTGGAACAGATGGCAAATGTAGAGAAGTTGTCAGGGTCACTGAAACAAACAGCAGCTTTGGGCTGAGAAACTTATCCTGTGTAATATTTTAAATCCAAACAACTAACGTGAAATCATGAGGATGAAATCAAAGGGCTCCCTTCTATGTCAGAATGGGAAACTGGGATTGGTGTCAGGGTCTGCTTAAGAGATTTCTGGGGAAAGAGGCTCACAACAGTAATAAATCCTGTGCAAGGTTAATTGCCACACAGAGCCAGAGCTGAGCCAGTCCCATCCAGCTCCAAGGGATCAGCTTCTTTCTTCCTCAAAGGAGAGAATCTGTTACACCAGCCTGGCACATAAGGGTACACAGTGCCATGGTGAAAGGGGCAGAATATAGTGAGTCAAGCTTCCCCTGAGAAGACAGCCCTGGAGTCAGAAACCTGTCCTTGAGAAGCATTAGGAAAGTTGGTTTGCTGTTGGTATAATTTTTGGAAGGGATGGAAATCACTCAAGACTTGCTATAAGACTGATGCATTTGTCTGCCAGCAGGGATCTTGGTGTAGGAGCTGCTGAGACAAACAGGATTGTAGAACAGGTTTTGCTAAATTTGAAAACACTGGTTTTGTCCTTTTTTTTTTTTTTTTAATCTCTGCACCTTGTAGTTCATTGGTGTCATAAATTTAGCCAAAGCATAAGAACAATGCTAGATAATTTGGGTGCTCTAGATAATTTGGGTTATCTATTTGAGAACCTAGTGTATCAACATAGGGAGATTGTGGTCTGAGAGATTCCTGCACATCAGCCAAGCTGTGATCAACATCCAAAGGCAAAAGGCAACTCACATCTTAGAAAATTAGGTACTTCTCCTATTAAGAGTGCTGTTACACCAATCCATCCCCTCACTACCACACCCTTACCCACATTCCAGGCTCACATTCCTCCTCCTGGCAGGACCTCTCCTGTGGACTTTTGCAGGGCTAGTTCAGCACACTAACATGAAAAAAATCAACTGTTTCACCAGTTTTTGCCACTACTAGGTAGAACAGCTTTCTGCTACCCAGCTAAATTGCTGTAGGCTTCTGTGGGAATGCTTCTCAAGGCTGTGGCTCCATGAAGATTTTCTTTGGCAGCTGGGTGAGATGGGGTCCCTCTGCTTGAGCTCACCATGCTGCTGCTGCACTGCTTTTCTCGATGAAGAGCTGAAATAGGCTGTGAGGAAGTCATGTTTTTGCTCACACTGGACAGCAGGTAGTAATGCTTATACAGTCATACAGTGTAGTTTGGATGATGTGAAATAGCAACTTGTTACCTGCAAAACTGCCATTTTCCCCCTAGATCTCTCAATGGTAAAGACTAAATGGATTATGGTGGAAAACTAAATAAAGGCTTCCTGTGCTTTTGTCAAATCATCGGGCCTGTGTGTATGCAGCAAAAAAAAAGAGAAAGTACCCTATGCTTGAATAGCCATTGCTTTTCAAAAATCTGTGATTTGTTCAGTGCCTTGAAAGTAGAAAATACAGAGAAATCAATCACTAGAAAATTCTTTCAAACGGAACACATATCATGAAGAATTTGACCATTTCAAGTGATAAATGTAAGCAGCTATAAGCCATTGATTTTATCTGTGTTCTTGACTAGAGTGATCTTAACTTCAATGTTATACATTGCAGTCAGGCTTGCAGAATCCTTAATGGCTAACAGACAGCCTGACCTGGAGAAGAAATGAAGCAGTTCTCCAGTGTCCATATGCTCCTGATTCTCCTAGAGACTTGTGGGGGGAGTCCCTGTGTGTGTCTGACACTCACACACCTTTGTGCAAGAGATGAGATTTTTCTTCTCTCTTATTTTGGTTGACTGCTTTGCCAGAGGGAAGGAAAAATACTCTGTGGGAAAATGTTTCCTCAGTAAAGGAGGATTAATTAATGTTAGCAAGAAGGTCATATTATTTAAATCAAGACAATTTGTGGTGTCTTAAGGGGGAAAAATGTACATCTGTATAAAAACCAGAAAAATCCACCCCTGAATATAATCATCCTCAAACAGAAGATGGAAGATTTTGCTTTATGAATTTTAAAAGATTCCATTGACTTTCAAAGCTATTGTTTAGGAAACTCAACCTTGGGAAAATGAGATTGAAAAACTGTTGCTGAAGTCTATTTTTTCCAATGAAGGACAGCTTATGTATAGAGTTTTACTTCTGAAGACAAATTAGTGACTTGAATCTCAGAGAGGCAGGTGATAATATGGTATAAATGGGCCACCTTTAGAACCAAGATTCATTAGACTTTACAGGATTTATGTCTATTTGCAATAGATGGATTTAGAAACTGTATTGTGTCCTCTCTGAGAAGGGGTATGATTTCTGTACAAACAGAAATAAAAAAGGTCTGCCAGGGACAGAGCTGCCATATGTGAGTGTCCACTGTATTTCACCTTTGTGTCACCTGGAGCTGCCTGGAAAAGTCTGTCCCAACTCAGAAGGGAGGAGACAAGAGCAGGAAAGAGCTCTGTGTCACCAGTGATTCTGTGCTATGGAGGAAGCGGCATGGCCATAGGCACAAGACAGACTCTCAAATTCTTAATTATACCTTTCACTGACATAATTGGAACTAGTAGTGGCTCATAATTGGAACTAGTAGTGGCTGATTAAATCTGAACAGCCTTTGGGGTTCTCTGACTGAGATCAGTCCTGTACAGTATCATGGCACAGAGCTGCATGTCACCCATGGGCACTTTGTATTTCACAATGCTCCCATGAAACAGGAAAAAGAAAAGGAAAAAAGAAAAAAACCCCAAACAACAAAACACGCTTCAAAGCAGATTAAAGGTAAAATTAAACTAACAAATTGGTTAGTGACACAAGTTAAGCCATCCAAAGTTTTTTGAAAGATCAGGTCTTTTAGTACAAACTCTACAATGTCGAAGGAAAGGAAGAAAGCCCCAACCAATGTGATGTAGAAACTAACAGACTGGTGTGTTTAAATCAATTCTTGTTACCAGGACTTCAAGGTAAAGAGCATTTAAGGATCCGTACTTTTGTCCTGAGTGAAGAATTGACCAAGTAAATTTATAAATATGTAGATAGATTGACTGGGTTACTCACTCAGGAATGAATACAAAATGGGAAGTTCTCAGTTTTACTCATTTGGAGAGTTATTAGTGACTTTGAAACTGTAGAGTGTTCTTAAACAGTGCAGATAATAAACAGAAAAATTTTAAAAAATTATTTGATTATTTGTCTTGGTATTTACCCTAGAGAAATGGGAGAAATCCCATTCCAATACAGGGAATGAATCTGGGGAAAAAAGGTCTAAAATTGAAATTTCAGTGTAAGAGAAAGTTATATATAGTCCATTGAAGAAGTCAAGGCATGGCCTGAAAATAATGCCTTAGGCAGATTAAATATACTTGGGTTTTTAGGATGTTTTGGGATGGTATAACCAAATTACTGGGGTGAAAAAAAAGTACAAATAATTATATTTGGGTAAAGCATAAAGTCATTGTGAGATAAGATAAAAAAGTGTTATAAATTACTACCTGTTTACTAAAATCATCACTTTGCAAAGACTGTAGTTAAAGCGAATCCCAACACAATGTGGAAGAGCGAAACATACCAGGGAGCTGGAGCTAATCAAGATATTAATGAATGATCTGAGAAAAGCAGGGAGTAGTGAAATGACAGAGTTTGTATTAGCACAAAACTTATTTAGATTTTACCATCCTGAAGTTGATAGTGCAGATAAATAGTTGTGGATGGATGAAATGGAGAGGCTGAATAATAAAATGGTAAATGAAATTCAGTGTTGCTAGGTGCAAAATAATACACAACAGGAACAACAACTCCAGCTATCTATGTAAGTTAGATCTAAGTCATTGCAGATTTCCTTGAAAACTTCCCCTATGCTTGGCAGGGGTCAAAAATATCAGTCAAATCAAACTATAGAAATGTCTATCAGAAATTATGAGGAGAATGGTAAGAAAAGGGCAGAAAATACCATTAATTCAGTCTCTAGATCTGTGCTGTGCCCACGTTTCCTGTCTACAATATAATGTGAGCATAGAGATGACACAGTTTGGATATATGGACCAGAACAGGATCAGTCTGTTCAAGTGTTGTGCTGGGCCATGAACTTCTCTGGGACACAGCTGAAATATGACCACAGGGACAGGAAAGAAGCATATGCAAGGACTATCCCCTCCCACCACCTGGCTGAGATGGTGAAGGATTGTGAATGCCATGAAATGCTGCTGGCCCTCACCACTTGCTGCTGACCCCTTATGGAGGCCAAGGGCTGGAGCATGGTCACCTCAGCTCTGGTACAGTGGGGAGGTTTGTTTGTCCCCAGAGCTCCAGATGCTTCAGCTGCATAGCAGATTGCTGTTGTTTAGCTTTGGTAAATTCTTGACTTTGTAATATTCAGATTATGCAGCCAGCTGCATTATAGACTATTAGGCCAAATCTGCTTCTCACTTGCTGTAGTTCTGCTATAATAAATATTCATAGCTTCATTACAGGCTATGGTTTTCCAGCCTACGTACTAGGGGATTATTTGGAAGTTTTGCTTTAATGATGCACAAAAACTGTAATAGTCCTTTCAGAGTCTTATGCAACAATATGTTTGCTTCTTCTAAAAGCTAAATAACTCTTGTTTTGAATGATTTAGTAGCAAACTCACTTAGTCACTGTGCTGTGGTTCAATGATCTGCAAAATTTTCTTTTTAGAAATACAAACCCATTATGTAAATACTAAGGAGCATCTTCAGGAAAATTAACTTCAATTTGTTTTTGTCGGGGTTTTTTTTTTGTTTATTTCAGATTTTATAAGCTTGAGATCACTCATAGAGCCTTTTTTCCCCATTAAAATATGCAAAGTAAAATTGTTAGCTGGCTCAAATCATTGATAAAAGTTTTAGCCGTGAAGCACTGCTCAAAGTGAATTTTGTATCTCCCAAAAATAGAGGATAGAAGAAGAGGGGTTTGCCCAGCAAATCCCTGAGAAAGGATGTTTAATTGATTAGGAATTGTGGTTTCACAACCTGGTCAACTTCTGTTATTTGGTCTCTTCATCTTCTTTCTCCTGAGTTTCCTACTTCTGAATTCCTTCCATCTCAAAATGCTATCATCTGCAGAAGGGAGGGATCTAAACTTAGTACTTGTTCAAAGACATGAGAATTGATTTTTCTATATGTCCAGGTTCTTCCACAGAGGTATTTTGATTCTCTCTAGCAGGTTCATATACTTGTGGAATACAGTCCTTGCTAAACAATTTTCAATGCCAGAAAAAAATTACCTTGTCAAGGATCCTCACAGTTTAATGACTATAAAAGCTTACACTGAATGAATTTCAAGACTTAAAAATGCTCTCACTGGGAGAACTCTGTTTGGAGAAATGTTTTGACCTTAGAGAAATGAACAGGGTAGGTATCTCCTAGCATGTACTAACTCCAGGATTCATATTTCCCTAAAATAGACACCTAAAGCCAAGAAAACTTTTTTTAAAGCAGTTGGGGGAGATTGAGATACTGACTGAACCTATTTTTCACACAGTGGCATTTATTGAGCTATTAAGTCCATGTTATGAAAAGTCAGGTCATTAGAAGAGCAGTGCTGTGCTGATAAAAATAAAATGTGCGAGAGGTGGCAATGGCTGGGGAAGAATGTCACATTTTGGTTTATTTTTCCCATTCTAAACAGCACAAAAGTAAAGTGTTTAATTAATTGTTTGCTCTGCATTTAACAACTTTGCGTTAGTTCATTTGCTTAAGTGCAGCAGCAATCAAGAACACATTAGCTAATGCTGCTGCTCAGCGAGGGGGGAGGCTACAGGCAGGTGCTGGGGTCAGTGTGTGCAGAGTCTGGGGACCATCAGTCTCCTCCTGTGTTAATTTGTCTGCAGGAGTTTTCCAGAGTCACAGCGGCACAGTTGGAGTCACCAGCCATTTCCAGCTGGAGCATTGAGGGATTTTATGAGTAGATCCAGCTGGAAAAGGTCTGAAGTCAAAGAAGTGTATACTGATGAGTGACACATTGCACTGCCCTCCTGCCAGTCTCTATTAATTCTGCTGTGTGCTTCATCCCCTGCCAAGAGGGATGGTGAAAAAATGAGGACACTGTGCAGGAGCCATGGAGATTTGAATTAATTTACTTCTCTTCCCTAAACTCCCTTGAACAAATAATTCATGGCAAGATTTGAAAAGGAACATGAAGGTATGGTTTCAAACTTTCAAAAGAAGGTTTAAAAGAAGTCATTGAATTATCCTCACTTGGCTTCACTTGGACCAAGGCTCATAGTCTCACACAATTTTCAGATGGATAATATGAGACATCAAGACTCATCTCAGATCTGCCAGATGCATTGCAAATGAAGTTTATGAGAATTCTATGGGAAAGAACCTTTAACAGGGGATCAAGAAATCATATTTGTCAAGGGATTTTTCTCAGAGATTTTCTTTTGATTTTTTTTGCTTTCATCAGAATAATGAAGAATATTTTAGATTTCTTGGATACACATATTCCAGATACATCTGCCAGTGGGGAGAAGCTGATACTTACTTGTCCAAGGTTTACTTCAGTCATCCAAAGCATGAGCTATAGTGAAAATTAAGCTCCTGTTTAAAAGTAATGAGATGTGTCTGAGAAATGAGGAATTAACATTAATGTTACCCCCATCAACTGAACAGCAGTAACCAGCCACATGTATACTTCAAGTTCATTTTAAATATGACACAAGTGCCTTGGCTTGAACCACCACAGGAGGGCTGTACATCACATTTGCTGTGTACAGGAAGAAGGCAACTGGCCTGTGTAATGACGCTAAGATAAAGAAAATACTCTGTATTTTCATCCAGATGTCTGTATTGGAGAACTTTGGGCCAAACACTAATGCATTCTGATATTTTATAGCTTTTCATTTAGGTCCTTGTTTGAGTGTAAAACTATCCCAAAGCAGTATCCAAGTCTGTGACTGGGGACCAACAGGAAGAGACCCTGGAAAAGGGCCCAAAGAGGTCTGAATTAAACTATTGAGACACAGGAGCTGAATGATACATTAGAACACATCAAACAGACCTGGTAGGCAGAAACTTCTTTTTTTATAATTTCCCCCCTCTCCCTTCTGGTTAATTATATATCTCTAAAGCACATTTAATCTTAGCCAGTTAAACTTGCCAGCATTCAGCACTTAACAGGTATTTTCTTTTTGTTTGTTTGTCTGTTTTTAAAGAATGACATTCGTTCATGATAATAGCCTTCTCAACCCAAGAGGCTCTTTTTGAATTAAAACAGATAAAGGAAAGGATCATTAACAACAAATACAAGATTGATTTTTGATTTTCAGCTACTTAAACCTTAATTAATTTATTTTTATTCCCTGCTGTGCTTTAAATAATTGTGCCACATATATCTGCTCTTTTCAGCTGGTCACAGTGACAGGCACAGGTAACTGCAGGAGAGAGCTGTCTGGAGATGCAGGAGAGAAAAAAGGTATATAACAAGTTCAGAATATCCCTCTTTAAAAGTACAGTGAAAATCCAAGAACACTTATTGAGTGTAAACCACGACAAAACTCTCTCTTGCTCCTACAGTCTCACGGTGAAATGTGTACTTGCAATCATCATGTGTGTTCCCTTACACCACCTCAGGACTCACTGTTCCTGAAGTTCTAATGGCTTGTGCCCCTTTTGCAGGGGTGCTGTTGGGTTAAAGCACCAGCCCTCAGACAAACCCTGTGTCGAAGCTTTGGAGCACCAGGCTGCTGTTGTCATGTATGAGGAAGAAGAAGGAACATCTGGATGATCCATTCACCACCTCAGTGCCACACCTTGCACCTCCTGCTGCCCCTCCTCATCCTTCATCTCTTTTCCCTTTCTACAGCAGGAATGGCCTGACCCAAGTGATCTCTTGGGTGACAACATTCAGCTTTGCCTACATTTCAGAGAAGTGGCCTTCCCACTCACCACAGCACAGCAGGAACAGGGGCCTCCCCTATAGCTCCCTGCTCTGGGCAAGGACTGGATGGAAATCGTCGGTGACAATGGCTGCCTGACCATCCCACTGCCTGGCCCAGCTCTCTCACAACAAAGCACAGAGACAATCTACATACAAATGTGCCATTTGAAAAATCTATTATGGGAGCCAGAGCAAGATACAAGGCTCTTGGCACCTTTTATTTTTTAAATTTAAAAAAAGCCTATTGAAATATTTTACAGCATTTAAACACCTGTCATTCTCAAATTGGTAGATAAAAGAGCACAGTTGTTGATTAACTGTACCACTACAGAACTTAGTTCTGCAAAAGCATGTAGACTGGGCAGTTGTGAAATGTTCTTTGATTTAAAAGGCAGAAGAAGTAATACAGAGCTTCACGACTTAGCTGTAATGTTGATATTCTTCAGCCTCTAAAAGCTTTCAGTTTTTTTCTAGTTGTCACAAAAAGTCCTGCACCTAACTGTCGTAACTGCAAGAGAGGAGCAAGGGGTGGAATCCTGTCAACAATGGTGCCAACAGGAATTTCCAAGGTGGGGTACTACCATGCACAGAAATATGATCCCAACCTCCAGGGCTGTTATCTTCATATTTAGCATCACTATTTACATTCCTATTATTTTTCCATTATTTATACAAATTCCAATTCAAACTCATGTCAGCTTTTAAAATCACTGGCTAGGGCAAAATCTGGGCCAAAACTTTACAGCAGGACTGCCTAGCGTAATTTCCTTAAGTTTTCCTTATTTCTTTGCTTTAGATCAATAAAGTTGTAAGATGAAATGCAGCTGAGCTCTTCAAAAGCTAGTGGGAATCTGCCAGGAGGTGCAGGTTGTTATCTCTCTCCACTGCTGCTGCTGGCACAAACCCACAGCTTGCCCCAAAATGACATTGGTAAAACAGGGTCAATAAATTCCATGTTCACCAGCCTGGAGGGGATCTCCTGCTCGCCTGCCTATAGTGCACGTTAGAAGCTTTAACAGGATTTATGTAAAGCTTAGTCCTCAGGTAAAATGTGTGAGTTCTGGTTTATCTGGCTCTAGTTTATCCTTTCATGTGTGAGTTGCTGGCATGCAGAGTGTAAATAGCCAAGAAGGGGATATATCTCTGAAAGGACTATACAGTCCCATTCCTGGTTCAGTCCACTGCTTAAATTGCAGTGATCCCAGCTCAAGCATCCTGCTGCTGCCTGGGAGTACCCAGGCATTCATCAGATCACCAGAAATTACCTTACATGTCTCCCAGCTGATAAGAACCTGTGTTTACAGCAACACTCGGGATAGCAAACTTACAAGGACAGCATTTCTACAGTGAAGTTTAGAGCCTCAGTCAAAAATAATGGACCATAATATTCCAAACTGCCCATTGGTTCAAACAGAGAGTTGGCAGTAAAAATGCTTTCCAGTGTCCTGTGTACATCAGATGTATACAGTAATAACCCTGTAAAAAAGAAACGTTTAATGAAGTAGCTGAATGAAGGACTTATGTGGTACCCATGGAAGTCAGTGGGAAAACTCCCCTCGGTATCATCAGGCTCTGAACTTTCAGCTGTGTCCCACATTATCACCAGGACAGCACACAGTGCTTGATCCCGGAGGCAGATGCAGTTTTCAGTAAGGGTAACAATAATTTTTCTATTGCCTCAAAGGTGACAGCCCATAAAAATTGCAACAAAGTTGTAACAGTGTTTAAAGTGAAAAGACTTCTCTGTTTCCTTTAGTGTACATGGATGTTTTACCTATTTGTAGAACAGGAGTGTGAGGACTCTCAGCTTCCTTCCCTAACTGTGCCTCAGAATCTTTTCTCAGCTCAGAGGGCACCAGTTTTTATTTTTGCCCTGAGTCACACAAAATGTTATGAGTCAGGCCTGGGGCAGATGAAGACAACAAATACACAGTTTTAATGGTGTCTCTTGTGGATTTCTTCTGAGAAATCCTCCATCTGCTCCTTATGGCAAATTCCCTACCTAGATTTTATTCTGCCAATGACAAAGAAAAACATTTTCTTCAGAGTTTCATACTCTCTCTACTTGCTTTTTGTTACAAATGAAATAATTGTGGTACATCTTCCACAGCTGAAGCATTTGTTTTCATTTTGCAGGGAACTCAACAAACTCTGAGGAATTGCTGTGTCACAACCACAGCAGCTGTGTTCTCAGCTAACACTCAAGAGCCAGAGGCTTTGACCAAGCACACACACAGCATGATGCTGTGGGATCTGCAGGTCTAATGCAGCATATTGCTGCTTTTAGTAGTGAATGAGCTGCTTGATGTAGCTCTTTGCAGCAGGTCCCAAGCAGTGCATCAGAAAATCCTTCCAGCATGTTGAAGGCAGCGTTGTGCACCCTCAATGTCTCTCTTCAGCAAGAGCTGAACCTTTCATTTCATCCATCAGCAGAAGAGAGGAATGAGTTGCTTCACATCACTGCAACTTTCTGCCCTCTAATCTAAACCTTTGGAAATTCTGGGAACAGGGATTGCCTTTACTGCATGTGACCAGAGTTAGTATTAACTGTAAAGACTTTCTAGTTGAGAGAAGTAAAGAAATCCACAGTGGAACCAATTTTCACAATGGAATTGACAGAAGATGGTGGCCTGTTCAGCCCATAATGAGGGGTTATTGTAATATCCATCAGTATGGCAGCAGGCTCCTGGATGGGCTTCTGAGCATTATTATAATATAAATCACTCATGGAAAGAGAAGGAATCCCACATGGGATTGTCCTGGGCTGTGGATCACAAACAACCATTGCCCACATTGCTCATGTGGCACTGCCTGCCCAGGTGAAGACCAAGTCTGCCTGTAGTATGACACACTCAACTGCCAGGTCAAGCTCTAAATTATCTGCTAAGGACACTACAAAGTTCAGCATGTCACATATGCAAATAGGGCAGCTGCTCCCCAACCAGACCCCACGATCAAAACTTTTGTTACCTGAACTGACGGTGAGCCTCATCACCACAACAGCCCTTGGTGGATGGACTAGGTAAATGACAGTAAAACAATAGTACTGGTCTCCAGTGCTGTGTCAGAGGTCAGTCCAGTGACAATAAAGGGACAGGAATTATGGCCACCAGACTGTTCATCATTACCCAGTGAGTGGTGCCCATGAGCTCTATTCAGTGTTGGCTGCCATTCTATTGTACAAGCCAAATCTTCATCTACACCTTTTTGGTCAAGAGAGAATAAAACTCACATGTGGCACAAACTTCTTAATATTTGAGGAATAGTCTGAGGATGAATTGTATAGGATAGGTTAACTTCAACCACATTTTTGCTGTTGCAGTAAGGACGTTTGGATGACACAAGGCTGGTAAAGATGGTTAAATCTGACTCCTTCAGTCCTGCAAAACTTTTTTTATTTTTCTTTTTAAATTATTGTCTTTCAAATACCCATATGAATTTTATTCAGTTTTTCATGCAGAACAGAAGTTCTCTAGAAAGGAGAACCCCAGCATATTTGGGGTATATTTCAGAGGCAGATGGCAGCTTTATAGCAGAGATTTTGTGCATAAAAGTGTCGCAGAGACAATCAAAACATCCGATGAACTTAAATATGCTTAACAAAACTAGACAAAAACCAAAGCAACAGGTTCCAGGGAATGCACAGGGTACTAATGAACATTATATATCAAAGAGCCAAAGGTGTTTGACAGGCTGTGACTGCCAGACCTCCAGGCCCTGTTGATGGCAGCTGAAGGAGTACTCAAAAGAAATGGCAGCACCATTTTCAGAGTTCCCAATACTAACTTGTGCCCAAATATTCTAGTTATTTCAACCAAATAGTGCCAAATTGCTAGTCTTCATTTACAGAGAGATTAATCAAACTCTAATGCATTGTAAATGGTGAAGGTTAAAAATAGATTGCAAAATTCAATGGCAGCATCTCCTGTGCCAGCAGGAAGTGTGACATGGGGTGCTACTCTCATGCAGTACAGGAGATGAAACCATGCTATGACACCCTACACCACATAAGAAGATGAGGCAAGGCACACAAGAATTATTGCCCTCCACCAATACCACAGTTTTTATGGAAACAATTTTTTATGGAAAAGGACAAAATTGGCATGGGATACTTCACTTTGTTTCAGTAAAAATCAATTTTATATTTTTTATATATTTATGCAAACCCATTTTTTTTCCTTCTGAAAGAGTTTTTAATTGAGTATTTTTCCTGTATTGGTTATGAATCATCCCAGATGAAAGAACCAAAAATTAATCTCTCCTTTCCTAAGCTCACATTGCTTTGAATTTTAGTCAAACTCAAAGTCTGAAAGTTAGAGAGTGGTGATCAGTGCAGTGCATGCTGATCTACAAACAGCTTAGAGAGCTACATGCTTAGAGAACACCAAGAACTGGAAAATAGCAATTTATATAAGGTAGGATAATACAGGATCGTGGCATCTCTCTTCTCTAATAGAACTGGAGAGTCTCTTCAGATCTGTGGTTTTGAACAAAATGAGAAGGGGCTCTGTCATAGGTCCCTGCCAGGTTTCACTTCATTAGAGCTTCTTCCTCTCTCAACCTCCAGTTTTGTCTGTTTTTTCAGTGAAGGACAATTAGTCTTCAAATTAAAACAACCCCATTGCAGAAACAGTAAGCCTTTCTAGGGGAGGCAAGAGCAGCTCAAACCCTGCCACACAGGGAAAAGCAAATCTCAAGGTTTCTTTCTAGACTTCCCCTCCCACCCTTGTGGCATCCTGCTGCTACCTCCAGCTTTAACCTCTCTGCCTTTCCCTCAAGAGGTTCAATTACTTTCATCTTTGTGTTTACAGATCTTACAATGACCTGTCACAACATGAGCTCCCAGCAGCAAAAGGAAAGATGCTGATTTAGACTGGGGGTGGCTGAAAGCTCACTCCTTTTATTCTTCTTTCAAAATCCCATTGAAAAGAAGAAGTAAGATTTTTCAGAGAGAGAGGTAAGACCTCCTGGGCTTCCCAAAATCCAGATGCCTGTAGGTGCCTACTTCAGAGCAGTTCATCTGTATTTTACCAAGAATCCTATGATCATAAGTACTTTATGCAATAAATAAGAGCAATCCTGCTATCCTGGAATAAAATTTAATGATCATGTAGCAGGCAATTGTATTTAATTGCCTGGCAGGAGGGAGGTCTGCAGGTCTAAAATATGATTATGTTGATATACATGGCCTATGCTATTTCTATTACCTTTCAGTCATTTGAATCTTACTGGCTCAGTTTTCGTAAAGCCACGCTGAGATAAATAGAAACTTATTTATGCTTGGTACAGAGAGATGGCTGTGAAAGTCACCCCAGAGTCCGTGGCCTCCTGTTTGCACACATGCTGAACAAAAACTTCTGAAAAATTACACAGAGGAGGTATAGAAATACCTTCTCCTTCACTTATTTCTACTATAGTGATACCTTGCAGGAAATGTGCCAGGACTTGGCATGTACTGCCCATTGGGCTCAGTTCATAGCCCAGCAAATGCTAAATTTAGGGTTGCAAAATGCTTAGAACGCTTTGTGTCCAGGCCATGATGGATGTTTAGATGAGAGTTCCCAGTGCTGCACTGAGCACTTCATCCAAGAAAAGGGCAGGGATCCATTGTAGTATTGCTCTAGGCAACACAGATCTAGGATATATGAGAGGTTCTTGGCTAAAGGACTTAAAATGTAGCAGCCTGCATGGACACAAATGGAACAAAAGAAGGTATCAGTGATGAGTTGCTAACACAAGTGGTCAAAACCCTGGTCTCCTAACTCCAGGAAGCTCTGCAGGAGGTGGGAAGGAAGGATAATCTTGTCATGTTTTCAGTGCACAAATCAGGTGAGAGCTGCAAAACGCTTCTAAGAGAAACATTTATGATTGTGAATTGGTGTGAGAAAAAAAATCACTACTGTAATTTCAAAACATTATCAGTTCAGTTTTATTTATTTTGCTAAAAGCCAATCTGCAAACAGAATTTTGATGGAATGGACAATAAAACTTTAAGTCAGGCACATCAAAATAGGTAATTTAAACTTCTATTTTTTCAACAAAGAATTCTTTTCATGTAGAAGTTTCATCCAAATAGATTCATTCTTTCTGAAAGTTTTGCTTTCAGAGGCACAAGCATTTTTTTTTTTTGAAAGCTAAAAGTATTTGGTAATAGAATTTCCATCTCTCTTTTAAACACCAAAATGCTTAAGAAGAACATCACAGCAGTGTTGCTAGAAGTTGAGGTAATGTGCATAAAAGGGTTATTCTGTCTGGTCTGTCACAACTACTTAGGCTGAGTCCCCTGAAAAGTGCTGTAAATTAATCTTTAAAAAAACCCCCACATAGTACATGCTGTGTTTTGAGTTCCTGGACTTCATTGCCAGCTCTCGATTTTTCAGGACACTTACTCATTTTCATCAAAACACTTTTTTCCTCACAAATGTACCTGGAGTAATTTGGTAGGAAGAAAAGCCTCTTTAGGATGATGTGTGCAATATGCCTATTTATTTGCTGCCTACTCTAAAGGCTGCTGAAATAAATGAGAGGTTTTCTATTGATGTCCTTGGGCTCTGGAGCCAGCCTGTTCAGGGGTGGCATACTTGCAAATGGTGGTGTTAGAAAGACTGGCAGATGAAAACCAAATTTGCTAGAGGTATCTAAGATGGGAGGTTATTTCATTGGGCAACTGAATTATGAGACAGGAACAGAGAGGTCCTGCTGATTTATAAGTTGTAGATCTCTGTACTTTGCTGTGGGGATGCAGTTTTCTGCTGCCTATTAACTTACATAGTTCAATTTGCAAATAGGCAGACACATGTAAGTTATTTTGGGTGTGCTGCTACTCAATTTGCATAGCAAATAGAGCCTGGGACAGGCATGAAAAATTTCCTGGACAACTGCACACAAGCTTTTTGAAACTTTGGTTCTGCCTTGAGACATGCAGGTGCCTGAGTGTCATCTTAAGGAATGGATGAGATTTACAGCATTCCTTTTATGGTGTTTGCTCAGAAAATAATATGCTAAGGCTGTTTTGGAGCTTTCTCTGCTTAAAGAATTTATGACAAAAAGTGTATGTAACTTCAGTGCAAATTTGGGGAAAATCTTCACATCCAACATTATAGATATTTTACTCCTGTATCTAAGTGCTTCCTTCTATGGAAGTGTTGTCCTTTCCAGGAGTACATTTGAAGGGGTGTTCATTCAGATTCCCCTTAATCTACTTAATTAGTGACTCTACACCTCCTTGTCAAGACCCCTTTACTACATTCTGACTAATTCCTGTGGTTGCCATTGGACAGAAGGTCTCAGGTTTCCAGAGTGTGGATGACACCCTGGAGGAGAGGAGCCACCCTTTGATGCACTCTGAGGTACAGCCTGTGGTAATCCATATGGCTGCTCAACTGGAAAAGAAAAACCAGGAAAGTATTTATTCCTTCAATGTCTTAAAGCAAAATTATTTACCTGAGAACAAGCAGAAGCCAATCTCAGAATTAAGCATCCTTGGAAGATCACAAACCTCATTTCAGTAACCTGTGCTACCTATGTTCATGTATGACAACCTGCCTGGAAGAACTCCCAGCCTTTTGCCATAAGGTAGCCAAACGGTGTTCCTGGAACCAAGCTGGCTATGGTAATGATCCATGTGGCTCCCAGTAAATAATTCCTGCTTGCATACCAGACACACTGAATATAAATGACTGTGATGCCAACAATGATTATGGAACTTGGAAAAAGATGAAACAAATTTCAGAGCCCTGTGTCACCTCTTTCTCCCAATATCTAACTGGGATTATGCTCTTCATTCTTCAGCTGTGAAATGAGGCCCACATTCCTTCTTTCAGTGATTCAACTATGTAGCACAATATCTCTCTATCAGCAAATTTTCATTAAGAATAAATTTTCCTTTCTTCAGCTTGGTTTTAATAACTTTCTCTTTCAATTCCCTCTCCAAGAGATAGGCCTACACTTTCCGTTTTTCTAAAATTTTCCTACAGATGCTTAGATTAATAATGATATTCTTTTAAACACATTTTCCCATTTAGATATATTTACTGCCTGGCAATCTTACCTAGGCAGAATTTGAGGGTGTAGGACATTTGTCCAGATTTCTAGCAGCTCCATACATTTGCACAAGCACAAATGACCCAAACCATCCTGTGTTTCACAGTTTCTTCCTAATTTTATCTATTAATAGCCTGGAAATCTCAGCTTGAAATTTGGGAGTCCCATTCATCAGGCATAATCTCCCATATAGAGTCTGTCACTGCACCAAGGCTGAGTAAGCAGCCCAGATCAGATACAGCAAAATTTCTCAGCTGTGCGGTAGGGCTCAGGTGTACACACAAGAGGTGCCTAAGGCTCTAGAAGCCATTCTGTTGGCAATGATGAAACGTGACCTTTTGCAGGCAGGGAAAAGGGATCCAAGCTATGGATTTTATTGGGGGGGGGGATCTGTGAAGTATTGTACCTAGGAAAATCTGAGGCAAATAGTATTTGCATCAGCTTCTACATCTCTGCTTTAGGTGAATTCTCAACAATAAGACTATTCATTAATTCATCTCTTTCATCACCCTATTTGTCTTTCCCATTTTCCTTCTCTACTGAATTGATTGAAGCACACCATAGAGTCTGAAGCATGTGCAGAGAAATTACAGCATCTGTCTTTAAAGTGACCTGCTTTTCTTTTCAAGCAATTCTATTTCTTACACACACTATGAAGGCTCTTTGCTAGATAATGTAAAATGACACTAACTGGGCTATTTATACTACTGCAAAGTGTACATGATGGGATAATTAGCAATGCTATATCTGCTGGAGTGAGCGATAACACTGTAACATGTTTTTGTGTTAAGCAACACAAACAACAATACCTGCAGGTTAAACAGCACCTGAGAAGCTGATAGGCCTCCTGCACTTTTATTTCCAGGAGGCAATAGCTACTGGCTTCACTCATTCATGAGGCACAGCTGTGATGCTGTTGTATTACTTCTTGCAGTACTTGGCCTCTGTGAAGGTGATTTTTGCAATCAGGCTTGCTTTGGGAATTGTGGGTATTCAAGACATTTTGCGAACAGTGAAGGCTGTGTAGATTTGTAGATCTGCTAACAAAACATCACCCTTGGATGGAAAAGACCAAGTGCTGGGCCAGTTGATCACACACTTTTATTCCTGGATGGAGTCCAACAGCCTGTACTGTGTTTTGGCTTACATACTGCTTCAGAAATGCGTAAGACAGCTAGTCTTGACCTGAATCCATAAAAGTGTGACTGTGATCCATTTAAGCCCACATCTAGGCTGAAAGACTATAACTTTGCTGATGAGAGCCTGTATTTTTTTTTTAAGTATTAACACAGACACAGTCACAGAGATCAAGAACTTGCTATGCTCTGATTCTGTGTATTTCAATGGTTATCACACTCATTAAAAATGTTTAATATGAATTTGCTCAATTTCAATTTCCATAAATTTTCTGTTATGCCTTTCTCTGCAAGATTAAAAGATGATTTTGTATATTCTGTTTTCTCTTGAGGAAGGTTACTAACACATCAATCATGGTTGTCTCAGGTCCTCTTTGAGATAAGATCAAATTCACTTCCCATAAATATTTTTCTCCATCCCTTGAGCTCTGTTTGTGACTCCTCCCTACACACCCTGTAGTTCTTCAATATCCTCTTTAAAATGTCAACACCAGAACTGGACATGTCATTCCACTATGCAGGAAATGTGTCAGTGTCAGGTGAGCAGGGCCAAATAGGGGAAAAAAATCTTTGCAGTTCTTGTCTGCTGGTGCATCCAAGGAAGGTGTCCACCCATTATATCACCCTTGTGAAGTATGTTGAGTTGTTTTGTTTTTATGAACTATAAATATGTTACACTGGTTATTAGTGTTCTGTTCCTCACTTCTTTAGATCAGTAATATTACATTTCACTTAATGAAAATGGACTTTGCGAGATGGACCAAACTTTAAATGCAAAACTTGTAACTACCCTTATTGATCGTCATTCATCAAATCACTGATGAGGAGCAATTCTATATTTACCTCCAGCTCACTGATGTGATACCCCATGGGAAGGTGGACTAGGACTTCTATGAGCTTAATTCCCTGGTTTTAATGCAGAGCTGACTCATGTCTCATGAAAAGACAAGAGAAATTCTATTTAGCATTGGTAAAGAATAACTTTATGGTTGTGAAAAGAAACTGGAGAGTGATGTGGAATCTCTGATGGGTGAAACATTCTGATAAAGTTCCCATGCTGTCAGCTAGTAAGAAATTTGCTACCTCCATAACTAGAATTTACCCCATCTGCAGCCTGCAGCTGTTTTGTGTTAGCAGAGATTCCTGTCACCAATTTATCTGGATACCATGACCAAGTCCATCCAAAATAAGACAAACTTAGGGCTCAAGTCTCTTATGTACCTATCAGTGCTTTGCCTTCCAAATTATCTTTGTTCAGTCCAATGAGTTCTGTTCATTATCTGGGGAAGAGAACAGCTTTACTACAAGGAGGGGAAGCCTTTTTTTTTTTACTATCAAAACTACACATGAAGACAGTCCTGAAAACCCTCTAGTGGTCTATAATAACATGAAGATTAAAAGGCTGTCTGTTGCATAGAAGCCATGGATTGCAGAGCGTTATCTTCTTGAATAAAGCTTCTGCCACAAAGGTAGTGTCTTGCTGACTATATTATGCAGAGAATGGATGTCAAGCTTTAAAAGACTCATTGAACAGAAGTTGAGAGCAATACCAAAAAAAAATCTAAAGAATGTACTTTTCCAGCTAATTTAACATTTTTTGAAACTACTGCTGTAGTTTTCCTCACACAAGACAGGTCATGTTACTGCTGCTATTTTAAATAGCTTTGCAGAGGGTGGATAGGGCTTCCAAGTGATATAAGGACCACCAAGGAACTTAATGGAAATAACTCTTCTTCATCTGTTCTGATGCAAAGACTATCAGGAGTCTGCTGAGAAACTCAGGGACAGGTTCAGAACAAAGAAAAGAAAGTACTTCTTTATTAAATAAATAAAATTGTGTAGCTTATTGCTTCAGCATGTCTGAGACACAAAAACCCAATTGTGTTATTTCAAAATATAACCTATTATTAATGAATTTAAAAATTAATGGAGGAAAAACCTTACAATCTGAAAATACAACTTCCTCTGATATGAGAAATCTCTAAATCATAAATATTCAGAGTATATTTTAGAGAAATTGCACTGTAAGGTTCCTCTGTTCTTGTAGCCTTCCCTTATAGACCTGCTATCAGTAAAGATTTGGAGATCAGGTACTGGCTTACATGGACCTTTTTTCTCTCCCACTACAGCTCTCTTACAGAGCTACACACATTCCTTACATTACCAGAGTCAACCTCTAACTGCTTCTAAGTTTACTCAGATGTCACTACAAGGAAGGTGAGAGAGATTTGTTGATCTGAGTCACTAGAGACAACATAAGCTGAAAGAAAAGCTCACCACACAGGGAAGCACGCTTAGTATTCACTGGTGGGAAGCAACCACTCTAGTAGCAAGAAACAAGGGCTGGACAAAATCAAGATATTGGTAGGTATAACAAGGGTAACAACAGGAGAGCAGGGTAGAAGAGGCACTGCCCAGCAGACCAGAGTGTGTGGGCTGTGCTTGGTGTAGTTCATTCCTCAAGGGGAATGGTGCAGTGCTGAGGTCTGACTGAAAAGTCCACTCCACACTGGATGAGGTGAGTAGGGAGAGAAAAGGAGGTTGGAAGAAATTTCTCCCCCTTTAAGAAAATCAGCCTTGCATAGAAAAGCCATTGAGAATTATACAGATATATGGACCTGCTCTTTTAAGTCAGTGTCCTGTTCTCCAAGAGCTGTTTTTAGGTGCTCTTCACTAAACATCACTGTATCTTCACACTGCAGTTTTTCTTCCTTCAAACTTTTCTCCATACTTCATCTTTGGCTACAAATACATTCTGAAACTCAAATGAAAACCATGCTGTTTTGCACCCCTCAAGTCAAATCAAAGGATGACTGAAAAACTTCCTTATAAAATCTTTTTCCCAGCTGTGACTATTTGCTAAATAAGAGGGGATTTGCTCCCTAGTGGAAGTAAGCACAGAAATTTAACTACACCTAGTTGCTGTGGTAGATTGCAAACCCTAGGTGACTGGTGGGATTCGTGACTCTTGGATAATAGCAGTATTTTGGGGAATGAAGTCTAGGTGTGCAGCAATTGGGTCAGTGTCAAGAAGCAAGGTGTGCTGGGAGTTCTGAGTCATTGATAAAATGCTTCTGGTCATTGAAGCCTAAAATAGCTTTGGTGGAATATGAGTTTAGGTGAAATGAGTTTGAGGCACTTAATGGCAAAGTGCTATTGTCAGTCTTAGCAGCAGTGCATAAATAAAGTCTTTGGTATTGACCCTACTTGTCAGTAAATCCAGGCTTTCTGAGATACCTCAGGTGCAGAGGTTTGCCTCTCAAATGCACCTCTGTTCCATTTTCTCTTAGGTCTAAAGGATCCAGCTGTGTATCTCTATTGCCTACTCTGAAGCAGCTATGATAGGAAGGCTGCTTCTGAAGATTGGGTTCAACTCTGACTTAAAAACTCTAATCAAGTCAAGGGTCTTCAGGCAGCCAGTGTTCTCGGTTATCTCTGTGGAAATTGAGCAGCTTTATCAAAACCAGCTGATAGTTTAAGAGCAGAATAGTGGGCAGCAACTGCTCTATGTAACTTTGTCTTCTAAATAACCTTCCTTGTACTGCTACTAAATCACTATATTCCAGTTCAAAGAGTACTTGAAATCACTGCTCTGTAGAACTAAAGGAGCAGCAAAATTTAGAGTATCCTTCTGGATTGTGTTTTGCTCAGTCCCGTACTTAATTAAAAAGAAATTTATAAAAAGGGAGAAAAAATAACCTAATCATTCAAAAATAAACAAAAGTAATTTAGCGAACATTGGACCTTCACTTACAGTTCACAGAATGGTGTAGGAGAAGAATGTTGATTTTCCTTTCATTTTATCTTTTAAATTTAAGGGTGATATCTTTACTTTGCAAGGTGCTTGAGTTATGTATGATGGTAGAACAAATTCTATTTCCAATTTCTAATTTTATTAGAAAATTAATGGACTAATGCCAAGTTTTACCATCCTTTTCTATCTGTGGTAATTCCTGGCTGCCATACAAACAGGATTAACCATTTGAAGCATGATAAATCCATCAATCAACTCCCAGATTGCTAGGAATTCTGAGTCAGAAAGTATGTGACCTTTTAACAGTATAGGAAACTTAAATATAGTTGGCTTTTAAAAATGTATTTCTTCTAAATCAATGACTTTCCAGGAATTTTGATCAAAAACAATTGCACTTATAAAATCCATAATTTTTTCTCATCTGTTTCAATTTCTTGCCACTAACTTATGCTGTTGCACTTCACAGAAAAGGTGAACAGTTGCCTTCTTTACAGAGACTCTCCAGCTTACACCCAGTGCAAGATTTTGTGCAAGAGGTGAAAAATCAATTAAAATTAATTTTTTGGTCCTCTAAGATATTACACTCTTGTGATGTAAAACTTTCAAATTTTTCCCCTTGATCTGAATACTCCTGTGAGGTAACTAACTTTAGACAGGCCCATAATAGTAAAACATTGTAAGTCGTCCTTTTCAAATGAGCAGAAAAACTTGTTTAAAGCACCTTCCATCTTTGAACACATTTTCCCCCTCATAAACCTTGAAGTGTTACAGCAAAGCTGGCACTGTCTGCATACAGCAGCCTGCCTGTCACTTATGGAAAACTCAAATTTCATGTATCAAGAGCTTGTGTGAAAATTGCTTTGAGTGTTAATTGCCCAAATGATTCAGCTTTATAAGAGCCTCTCTTATGTACTGAAGTATGTCTCATAGCATGCTGAGTGCCAAGCTCCAATAGAGAGCCAGCTGTGCTCTGCTCCCAGATGTTTAAAAAAGATAATTCTTGCCCATCATTTCAGTCCTCCATCACAAAATCCTGGAAATTTTGTTTAATGAAGTAATTAATGCAAAATAGTATATTTCTTCCCTTTTTTGTGTGTGTGATACTCTCCCTAGAATGCACCCAAGTTTACCTTGGCTTATAATTACAGTGGCACATTGTCAGATTAACTGTGCTGAGGAGATTAAAAAAAAGCCATCAGTTCTGCAAAATTAAGACTTTGCCAACATAATTTAGAAAGCATCAGAACCTTCTGCTTTCAAAGATGCTGGTTTTTTACTGTGTTTAAGGTCATTTTCATTCTCTGGTTTACCTATTGCAACATTAATTTTTCCTGGGATGCCTAACAAAAAGTACACTTTAGTCCTAAGTGTTGGATTCAAGCCTTTTCATAACGTCTCTTCATGCAGATCTCATTTCTCAATGTGTTCATTGGTCCTTGAAAAACTGCTAAGGTTTTTTGGTATTTTGGTTTTGATTTTGTTGTTTGTGGGGTTTTTTTTTGAGTCAAGGTAGCTGAAGTGAATGGCATTGAAGTGAAGGAACCTGTGTTAATTTATTCAAGCTGCTTGTGGGCTGAGTCAACCCTCTGGATACAAACAAGAAAACAGCTTTTACAGGGACATCTTGCTTGGACTTTGCTTCTCAGTTTGCAGGTGCAGAGAATTTAATGGAGAGGTTTCTGTGCTATATGGTGATAAAATATTTGTGAGAACCACAGCTTGATCTTCACAGCGAGTGACTACCATCAATTCCTGCTGCTTTCTGACTCAGCTGTCAGAAGAGATTTCTCGTAGATTTTGTAGCTGAGTTTTAACAACTGCAGGTAGGTGGGGCTGGGTTAGTTCAGCCTGACTTTGTGGCCATGCTGCTCTTGAATACAGGTATGTAGCTGTATTTACACAGTATGAATTCACTTTTCACCATTCCCAAGGTGCCAGGGAAGAATTAATTTCTTTCCCAGGTCCATGTGTCTGTGTGTTCACTCACCAACGCAGCATTTCGAGATCATGGGTTGCTCTGGTTTTACTGCATCTGATCCAATTGCTCCTACAAGCTATGGACTCTGCCCAGCATCTGTGGCCTCTTTCAGCTCTTGCCAAAGTTAGTGCAGAGTGCATTTTTGCTGTTTCAACTGCAGGTAATAAGACCCTCTGGCAAGCATTTTGTCAGTAGCTGATGGCCCTCACAGGTTGGTAGCAGATGGAGTTTTTTGATATCTGAGACTTATGAAACATCAGAGCTCCTTGTGATAGAGATGGGATGAAGCAGCTGCTCTGTAACAGAGGTTCTGTCTCTCAAATGAGCCAAAATTAGGGCATACACACCTGGGGATCAAAATAATTCCCTGATCTTGTTCAGAATGGTGTTAATGGGTACAGTGGAGCAAAGCTCAATTTTTTCTATATGGGCTTAGCATTAGACCTTAAGAATGGGCATGTGTATTTTCTGCATCCCAGCAGCTGGAGGAGAAGGCTATGTATTTTTGGAGGGATTATTTTATTTTATTTTACTCCTATCAGGAATTTTGCTGGCTGGGCTATACTGCTGTTAGGAAAAACTTCCAAAAAACAACCTCCAAGAAACAAGCAAAAAACCCTATGACCTCCCCCTCTTTATGGGAATCCCAGGGCAAATCAAGGCACATGCAGAGGCATTCTTCATGGGACTAATGGAGTCTCATTCCTGCTTTTCCAATTCATTGTAGACTCTGCTATCTTTTTGGCTGGGAATTCCAACTTGAGAGAGATACATGCTAAATATACAATTTTAGGAAAGTGTATAGCATTTTCTCAGCAGTTTAATTTGCCATAATAATATCAATAAAATGAACAAGAGCACTTGGAAGATGGGAACTTTTGCCTGAACTCAGAGCTAGACAATGAATGATTATATATATTTTCTCATCTCTGCCTTAAATACAATTCGCATAGAGAGAGAGGGCAAGACCCTGGAAGACACTGCACAGAAAAGATGTTTATTGGGTAAAAGGACACAAATACATTTCATGAATGTTCCTGCAGAGGGAAGATGAAACAAAATACTACTTTCTTTGTGCAGTCTTAACAAATTTTACTGCACAACACAGAACTGCTGGAAAAGAAATTGTTTTACTGAATAATGACCTCTTATACATCTGGTTGATTAAAGATGCTTTTTCTTCAGACTGATTATTTATTTACTCTTTATTTCAGAGAGGAGACAGTTATAAGGAGTTCAGAGATTTTTTTTTTCAAAAACAATTCAACTTTGGCCAAGAATTTGGTTTATAGAAAATATATTGTTTAATCCATGTCAGAAAAATATTCTAGTACTGTTCTTTTATTTCTTTTGAATCTAAATGCCCCTATGCTTTGGGGTGAGAGGCTGATCTTCTTCGGGAATATTACCTTCACTCACAACTATTGCATTATCTTCCTTACCAAAAAGCCTGGCCAACTGGAGTTTAACAAAACTTTTGTTTTTGTCAAGTTTTAAGGGGTTTTTTTTGTATGGGAAAAAAACCCCACCACAACCGATACAACAACAGCCTCTTCTCTCTCCTGAAGATTGTATCCAGAGTCTAATAAGAAAATTCCCAGTCTTACAGCAGGAGAGGATGAACAAAGGACTTGAGGACTGGAACAAAATGAAAAAATGAGGACAGGCTTTTAAAGCCCATGTGACTTACACCTGTGAGTGGAGCTAGGAGTAAGCTGGCTTGGTGGGTCTGATAAGGTTTGAAGTAATCTGATCCTGAACTATTTGCTCTTATCCTTGTGCCTGTAATCCATTTTTCATTGCAGTCAGTGAAGTTGCAGAGATGAGAGATCTGGTTAAAGCTAAACACAGCTGCCAGATGTTTCTTTGCAGGGAAGAAGGTGAGAGAGGTATTGAATGAGAAGACAAAGAAAAATAATTCTGTGGGGGCTTTTGGCAAGTGTTCAGTATCTTGCTGTTCAGGAGAATCCACTTGTTCCTGATTCTGTGCTGTGTCTTCTATTTTTCATTTTGCTTTCTTGCATCCTGGTGTCAGAAGCATCACTCATGTCATGCATGAAGAAAGACTGAGAGAGTCCTGAGCTCCCTTCATGGAACAACGGTCTTTATCCCTTTACCAGAAAACTGAGAGATGTAATAATCTCTGATTCTTCAACTTTTGTTCTGCTAGGTAAGTTGTGCTTCTGCTGAACAGAAGGGAATCAAGATATTTCTGCTCTATGGAAGAAATTCTGAGCACAAGACTCTATTTATGCAGAACATTACAAGAATAAGAAAAGGTATGGAGAGCCCTGAGGGTCTCATATGCACTTGTGAAACAAAAACTTATGAATGGAGAAGAAAGCAAAAATTGACAGTAAAGAATGACACAAAGTGTAATTTAATTGAAATACAATATAAAATCTTATTTATGTTAAATATGAATAACAGGGGGCTTTATTAAAATGCTATTGATCACTCCATTAGGTGTTAGAATGAATAAAGATGATTGTTCCCAGTAACTAAGAATGTGACTCTGAGTTGCATTTTATCAACATACCCATATGTCACACTGAGAGGTCCTTCCAAGTGAATTTGGTAGCAATCCCTCAGCGAGATTAAATACACTCTTTTCAAGGTACTGGAAACTGAGTGACCATTCAGGTGTTCCTGGTCATTAAGCAAATATCAGAAATTAAGAAACATCTCTATGTATAGTTCTAGCAAGATTAGTTGCTAAAATGTGAAACCTTTCTTTTGAAGCTGAAATAGGAATGTTTATCAAAATATTTGCTGGGAAACAGATTTATTACTCCAAGTAATAAACAGATTTATTACTTACCCTTTTCTTTCTCAGTGTAGCCAAAATATCTCGTGCTGAAGCTTTAGGCTGATGGAATAGGTATGAAGTGAATCATATGTTTAAGGTCATGCTATGTGATGGCATTTCATTCTGAAAGCTCTTATTTTGATGTACTGCCTTTTATTTGCTATTTTATTTGCTAATCTTTTCTTTATTCGTCTTTTTGTTTCTGCTGTAAGCTTGTCAACTACTGGCCATCCATAAAGGATTCATTTGGTTTGAACACACTTTGATTATTCCTTGTCAATTAGCCTGTGGCCAGTCTCTTTTACTGTTACCAGTACCACTGGTAACAGTAAAAGCCATCACAGATTTGGGCTGATGAGTTGGAGGCACCTCCAATAACACTGAATCCTCTTGTCTGATGGGGTACGAAGTCAAGGTACAATTTACACAATGTGCTGGCTAATAATGAAGGATCTGGTTTGTAGTCTTCAGTAGCTTTTCCTCTTTGCTTATCTTTGCTTTGTCATTAGAACATTGCTGATGAACCTCTTGGCTGGTGCTGGCCTCCAAACAGTCCACACATCCAAGTCCTGTAGTACATTAAAGGCCCACAGTTTCTCTACAGATATCAAAACTTAGGTAATCAGCTGTCCTTCTGGACCCTCCGGGTTTCACCACTTTGAGGTACCATTTTGACCCAATAACTTATTACCTGAAGACCTTTTCTCACTGACAGGAGTGATCTTTGACAAAGGGTTTGGCAGTGGCAAGACTATTAATGGTTGGACTGGATGATCCAACAGGGTTTTTTCCAACCTTAACGATTCTATGATTCTATTACAATACTTGTTATACCAGGCATATCCTCTCAATATACTATTTAACTGGGGATATATTAAGATAAAAACCAAGATGTATGGAAAGCATGAAGAACAAAGCAGAAGTATTCACATTTGGTACCAGCTGGGTGGAAGGCAGGTCAGCCAACAGCAAATAGCCATTAGATGTTTATAATCTGACCAGAATTTTTAAGAATACCATGCCTTAGATCATAGAGCAGTGCACAGGTCCACACCAGCATCCACAGAGTAATGTTTCTTCAGAGAGAATAATTGTTTGATTTCTCACTTGAAGACTGACTCCTTCTCAGATCTATCAAAAACTTCTCTTGCTTTTTAATGCAAATACCAGCAGTATATCTTTTAGGATTTGTGTGCTCTATTAAGAAAAATTCTAGCTGACTATTCCTTTTTGATCTACATTCTCATGAAAGCAACATAATTGGCAATTCTAAAAGTTCATGATGTTTTGAAAAGGAAGAAAAATATGAGAAGAGCCTTTTAAATGCTGAAAATTACAACTTTAATTATAAACTTATTAATTTCTTCGTATTTTTTCCATTCAAAATATAGTAGATTTACACCATCAGTGTATTAATAGCTTTGGCAATACAAACATTATAGTCAGCTTTAATGTAAAATCAGCAGTAAGCTTTGGATGCTCTTTTTCTCTATTCTTTTCATAGCAATGCTGCAATCCAACTAGACTTTAGTATGTACAGCATATCAGATACTTTCCATTATACATACAGTTCAAAAAAACAGAAAAGGTGTGAAGGCAAGAAGTTATGCTGAAAGATCAGCACTTATAAAGATTGTATTTTAATGTAATGTGTTTCCTTCTGGCATGCGTGGAAATACAATTTTTTTGCAGGAATGATAAATATGATCAATAAAAGGATTGTCCCACTGAATTCAGTGAGATTTTGTCCCAACCACACAGGGAATGGGCACGTTGAATAAGGATTCCTTATTTTCAGTCACTTGCAATACTACTGTCTTGAATTAGAGAAGGATCTCTACTACAACAAATATTTAACTTTGTAATACGGTTGGAAATTTTGCTCACCATCTATGTTTTATTTTGATATTGTTAGCTTCCTTTTATTTACCCAAATTTCCAGACATCAGATGTGAGTCCATTGTTCAGGTATTTAGTATTCTATCCTGAATGAACTGCCGGTCTGAGGCTTCTGCACTTTCTAAACACACAAAGCTTTCTTATGTGAAGAACAAGAGATTTTAGAAAATGCAATAAACAGCTTTTAATATATTTAATGTGAGTGTTCTGTTGGTGTGTATGTACCATCATTTCTTGATTGGATTTGCACACACAAGGAATCCAAACACCTCGTATAATTCAAAGAAATTTGTTGTCAGCAGTTACAGTGAGCAGATACACTGATTTCTCCAAACAGAAATATCTATTTTGTTTGAAGAAAAACTTCTCTCTATCCCTACTACATCAGATTACCTTCTCTTGCTCTGCACCTTTTTACTGATTTTCTCAGCATCTTGTCTCAGTGTTTCCTCTGTTCTGTGAGGGATTCTTGCAGGCTTTAAATAGTTCAGGCCTTTCCTGCTTATCCTAGAACTATAAATGTTTCAGCACTTTGTCTGCATTCCTTGCTGAAAGAAAATAGTCCTTTTTATTTCCATGTACTCATGTACCCTTGTGATCCCTACATTTAATTTAAGAGAAAACTTGATGTTCTGAGAAATCCCATAGTCCTATTTTTAACAGTATCTCAAAGTCATTTGGTCTTGGTATTCTAAAAAGAAAAAAATCATAAATATCTATATCTATATATCTCTTGTTTCCTTGACAAGTGGCTGACTAAATTCTCCTCAGGTCTGTTTTAATGTGCAATGGCATATTGGACCTGGGGAAAACCTGGAAAAATAGAGGCCAAGCTCCAGAAAAAATGCATACCAGGCCCATGGTCTGGTTGGCCAGATACACAATTGGGACTGACTTCTTTTGCACAGAATAACTCTGCTGAGCTGTAATGATGCTTCAGAGCCTGAGATGGGCAAGCAGTCATTTTTGTGCAGGGGAGGACTGTCAGTTATGCTCATAAAATTAGAAGAAATTGAGTTCCAGATGTTAAGGCAGCATGTCAGGATATTGAATCTGTGAAAACTTTTTTCAAAGACTGCCAAAAAGAAATGGTTCAAAAGGAGATTAATTTCCCTTTGCAAGGGATTATTTTTATCAGTGAAAGAATTTGAAAGCTTCATGAAACTGCTCTTAAAACTCACTAATGTCACAGAAATACTATGTTTAATTCTTGTCATTTCCATATATTTTAAAAAACAATCCTGTGTTCCTACAGGATCATATTTATTTTCTGTCTGCCAACTTCAGCAAATATTGGTCATTTTGGTGCACTGCTTTCCCATACATAATTGAAAAATGACTTATTTATACTTGTAAATGTGGACCTATGACTTCCCATGCAAAGTGGGATTCACACCTTTTCACAGGGCATTAAGGCAGGAGGATAAAATCAAGTGGCTTGAGGGATCATCATAATGCTCCCTTGTTTAGGGAGAAACACTGGAGATGATCACTGGAGATTTATAGCACCAAATTGAACAACTACAGAACTTGCAGTGCTATTTTTAGACCTGTTTTCTGTAAAAATGTGGCATATGTGATCACTCTGTAAATCTGTCTCAGGTCAGATTCATCAGGTTTGCTCAAATTTGACATAGGATTGGCAATCCAAACCTAAAACCATTTTGAAAATTTTTATTGTCTAGCAGAGAGGGGGCTTCATCAATAAAAATAGACAAATACATAAGTAAATGGCTAATCCTTTGCCATAGAGAAGGCAGTAGAGATCCAGATGGGAGCTGGGGGACTGCAAGCAAGAACAGCAGCCACAGCTGAGAAGATGGGGCACCAAAGATCTGCAGGACAAGAGGCCACAGCATTAGAGGGGCCCCACATAAAAGTATGTGGGGGAAGAAGAATCTGTTTAATTAATTATTCTATTCAGGAAGCAAATTTTAAAAATCTTTTAACCATCAGTGATGAAAAGCTACATCTGCCAACCGGGATGTCTCAGCATTGTACACAGTGTTTGTTTTAGCACAGCATGCTGCTTGCAGAAGGATGTTTTGCTAATTAGTTGTAAAAGTTATAGGAAGTTTGTAATGCACTCTTTTTACAACTAAACAGAATGACTCAAGACAGTAGAGTTATTGCATGAGAAAAAAACAGCAAGATGAGGCCATTACAATCTGCCTGTCACCAGATACCATGAGCTTTCTTCACTACAGAGCAAAGTTGTTCCAGAAGAAAACAAAGAAACCAAAAATCTCCAAAAACCATTTCTTCTCTCTGTTGAGTGTGCTTGAGTAATTTCTAAATACAAAAGGCCCTGAAACCCAGAAGGACACAGTAAAGAATTAAGTTCACTGAAACCACAGCTCATGACAGAAGGGCTGCTGCCCAATTGTTCAAAGTGGCTCATTACCAGTGGGGAAGCTGTTCCTGAATGCTTGGACTGTTCGTCACCCTACATAAACAGGGAAAATGGGATCAAGATTTTAATTAAGCTACTAAGAAGAGATATAGTCAGAGACCAGAAGTTGCATTCAGCTGAGATTTAAGGGAAGCAATGACACAAAGTCTGAAGTTGACTGAACTAGTAAGAATTGGCTGAGCTCCTCTGAACTCATGCTGTACCACCAGAAAGTCTGGCCTCTACAATTCCAGTGTGGCACTTTGTCTAAGTCTACCTCATAATTAAAAAAGTCACACAAAAAGAAACACTAAGTCAAGTTCCCGTGTGTAACAGGTACAACACAGGTGTCTAATTAAAATCTGCAGGCTCAACATGCAAAAGCCAGAATTTCATGACTGGGGACAGAGGCAGGAATTTATTCCTTATGTCCATCACAATTTTTTCTAAAGTCAATTTTCTTTAACAGTTATAATAATGTTACATGTTTCATACATGAATGTATGAAAGGGGACAAAAGGCTGGTAGTCCTCTCTAGGTCCTGCTAGGGCTGGAGGAAAGTTTTTTGATCTTCCCATACTTTTTGTGGGAGAGGCAGCAGAGCTCAAGTCACCCCAGTTATCGTTTTCAAAGAGGAAATATTTACAATTTTATTGAACTGGAGGGTCAGGGGTCTTCAGTTTTACAAACACAGTCTTACAGTTAAGATCAGTTATTTTTTCTAACACTTGTCCTGGAGAAATAAAATAGGTCCTAAAAAAGTAGTAAAATGATTAAAATATTAATGGTTCTAAGAAGGAGACAGACAAGTGCATAATATCAAAATATTTGAGCTCTCTCGGTACTGTGTTTTGTGCATTTTATACTGCACTAGCCACAGAATACAATGTGGTTCTGCAATGGTATGTTACAGAAAGTATCTTAAGCATTTAATAAATTTGGCACGAGTTTTACATTCTTTGGTTAAAATGATAACACGTGGATTTAAGATTCAAAATTAAAGGTAGTGGGATTCTAAAAATAATTCAGACGCCATCTTCTTCAAGTACTGACAAAAGACTGAGATTGTGATTGAAAGACAAAAATATCCTGTTTCTTCAGCTAGGTCCTCAGAGTCTTGCCTTGCTCAGATCTCTAACAGCATTTTTGAGACCAATGTCAGTAATGAGCACCAGAGTCCAGGAGCTTTCCAAGCTTTGGTGCCAAGAAGTGAGCACAAGTGATCAGCAACAGTCCCTTGCAAGCACAGCTGTAGATGACTTTATATACATGTACACACATATATAGATCAAAGCACAGGAAAAAGTATATTAACTTGAGCAGAGCTCATCAGTATCTTATTTGTTATCTTGTATTTCTCCACATCTATTTTCAGTAGTCCAGGGCACCATGACAGCTGTGGATGAGCAGGTGCAGGAACAATTATCCTATATCTGGAGGTAACCGTGGGCTTCAATTAGGAAGCCAATTTACTGGGGTAAAAAAACTCATCACCGTTGATTCTTAGGTGAGGAATAAGATCTTTTTATGTGACCCACCACAAATAATCTATTTATTTATTTATTTATTTATTTATTTATTTATTTATTATAAAGCATTGATGTCAGTGTAATTCTCTGGTCTAGCACACTGCAAAGGATACACAGAAGCCATACGGAGTGAGAAATAAAGCCAGTGAGATGCAGATGAATAAGCTTCTTTAGAGTGACAGTCATAGGGTTACATTTTTGAAAGATGTACTCATATCTGCACCAGAACTGAATTCCTCTCCCTGCAAAAATCCACAATCCTGCTGGCAGGCACTTAGAGAATTTTCTTATGCAAAATAAATAAATAAATATCCAGGCAAAAATATCTTACATGAAAAAAAAATGTAGCTGAGTTCCATTGTTTCAAAGGGCCTGCTCAAACCAGGATTCTTTACCTTTTAATATCTATCTATTTATGCATGTGTGCAGAAAACCTACAGACTAATTGGAATCATATTTGTACATCTACTGACTATTATGTACTATATAGTAAATTCCAGCATTTTGCAGTTCTCCAGCTGCCATGCAGAGAAAGTCAGTAATAAATCCTTCACTCTCACCTTTTCCATGTTTTCCAAGATTCTTATTTTTTTGAAGTGTCTTTGATTTTTTATATATATATATAAAACCTAAAAATTAAAAAAATCCCAGTGTAAATCCCCAAACAAAATGAACTCCCCTGTGCCAATAAAAATGCACATTTAAGGGGATGGAGGGGTATCTGGGCTATAGATATATTTTTTTCAAGCTAGATCACCTTTATCTAGTTTAATGTTTGTTCTGTTACCATTTGAAATTCAATTTCAGGTAGTTCTTCATCATATCAGAATAGGATGCATCATTAACTCTAAGAGGATGTTTTCATTTGGCATCTGCTATTTTCACCAAATGTCAAGGCTTGACATTTGCTATCTTTATCTGGTTTTGGTGTATCACTCATACCGAGATTGTGTTTCTTCTTATCTGATATTGATTTCAACTGTGACCAGCTGTGTTGCTAATAAAATCAACAGGCAAGTATCTGGCATTTAGCTCTTCACTGCTAGAGGAAAAGAAACAACTCAGTGACAAAAAAAAAGTAAAGAGATACTTTTCAATTAGGATGCTCGCCTGTATCCTCATATTATCCATCTCTTAGTACTTCTGTTGATGTCATATTTCTGATTGATTCCCTTGGGGAAATCTCCATGGAAATCCTTGCCTCTCAGATGAAATATTCCTTTTTGCTCTCATCCACTGCCTCCTGGAGAGCGGGGTCATTTTTCAAGGCGGCATCCGCGCTTTCAGCGAACTCAGTTCCTTTGGCCTCGTTGGTGTGGTAGGTGCCCTTGTGCCTGTACATGTACCTCACCATCACCACCAGCAGGCAAATGAGGACGAAGACCACGGCAGCAATCACACCTAGAGGAAACAGAACACTTAAATGTATCACCAGTTGTAAAATACAGGAAGGGTCTCACAGCCAGACATCACGACTCGGGTTTCTTGCTGGGGAAAAGCCCATGTGTCACAAGGGGTTTGCCTGCTGCAGCGGCCAGAGTCAGATCATGCTGCAAAAAGCAAGATGGGACACAGATACTGCAGGAATACAGAAAAAATTCTCACTAGCTTTCTTGCAAATCAGTGGCTTGATTTGGTTGAACATCCTGGAACTAAAAGTTCATTACAAAATGAGGAGAAATAAAAGAACATAAAGGAAAAACCAATAGGTTTATTCATCCTCCTGGTAACATACACCCGGGGTGGGTGGTGTTGCAGACAACCCAGCCTTGCCTTCTCAAGTGTTCTCAATTTCAGGAAATGTTCAGGGCACTGAGTATTTCATAGGAGACATTCAACAAATAGCAGGAGCTGCCTGACTCTGGAACTGCTCTCTATTTGCAAGCTGCCATTTAATTCTGTGCTCTAATTAAGGAAGTTTGATTGTCATGATTGTGGAAGTGACACCTGACAGAAGGAAGGGATTCTGGGTAGATCTTTCTTGTCTCCTGGACTAAGGCTAATTTCCAGCTATGTGTTGACTGGACAAAAATTTCTACGGATGACCCCAATGAGTGTAGGACTAAACGGTGAATGGAAACACTTCTACTGAAAGAAAGTAAATTCAAGGTCCTTTTCCATTGTGAAAGGTTGAAATCCATAAAAGACACAACTCCTGACAAATCCAAAGAATGACAAGTCTGTGACAAATCCATTCTTAAAAAACCTACAAACTCTATCCTTTTCCTCCTTGATCAAATTATTCACTTATAAATATTGAAAAGAATTAGGTATTTTGAAGGTTATTCAACCTGTGTGACTTTTATAATTTTTTAAACATGATTTTTTGCATGGATCCAGGATGTGCTTATAAATGTTTTTGTTGTGATTCTGTATGAGTGAGTACCTGATACTGAGCTGATTCTATATTCATATGAATCCAAGAATAAGCCAAACATTAAAGAAATACACAATAAAATGAACTAGAACAGAACCTTCCTAGGGCTTCCTCTGCTGTCAGTGAAGGAGGTGTGTGTGTGGTCATTTCTTCTAGAAGTGAATTTTATGTTTTGTCAGAAGAATTACTCCCTGAAAATGCTTACTACTCTGAGAGATGAGGGGAAGGTAGAGAGTACCTCTTTTCTGCATCTTATATTCAAGATAAGTGGCAAGAGTGGGTATCTCCAAAGCTTTAGATTTATCAGCATCAGTAAAATGAGTGGGGATACCCTACTGGCATAAAAACATAGGAATAGACAGAATATTAGCAGGGTAAATAAAGATTATAACTCTGTCTTTAAAGATTTGCCTTAACATTATCCTCCAGATTTCATGGTGCTCGGTTCTGGAATGTGAAGTTACTGCTAGAAGAAATGAAATTGCTTATACAAAGAACTTCAAGTTTAAAATAATATCATGGTTGCAGTGTGGGCTTCATCAGTTTTTAGGACCTCACTGGTATCCCTTGACACAAGAGGCTCTAATAGGCTTTAGATGTAGCACAGTATTAATAAGCCTAGGGGACTGAGTACAAATCAATTTACCTGCTACTTGTTCATAGAAAGCTGAAATTAAAGTTACAGGAGATGGGACCTGAGGGAAATATAGCAGAACCTCACCAATTTGCACTAATGATTGGTATAGCCCCTTGTGAATGACTGAAATTAGTGTGTTAGCATGGAAATGAACAAACACAATAAAAATAAAAAGGCAGGTTCACTCTGTGAACATAGCTTTCCTCATTTATTCTGACAACTGTATTTAGTTTAAATGCATGAGAGAGCTTTAATGGAACACTAGGAAATACAGTGTGGTGTATTCTGTAACAATAAAGGGTCAGCTGGTATAGGCTAACATGACTCAAATCAAAGGTGCTCCACCAGTTCTGTACTAAAGGACAAGCTCGACCCAGTGAATACTGGAGGAAATCAGAGACCGAATTTTCTGCTGGACTGTTTGGTATTTTGTCCTGAAATGGGGAATAGATGAGGGTGGTGCTGCTCAGTATATGGTTTATGCTCATTATCTCATCTTGTTATCTCGCCAATAGCCCCTCCGGGAGCAGATTTCCCACTGGCCTAATTAACTCTAATTGTGCCGCTCCTGTTGTCTTGTCAGCAAAGCAGGGGTTTTGCAAAATGCAAGGAATCAACAAACCTGCTGTTTTAATTCTTATGGTGCTGCTTTGTACGGTCTGCTACTCACCTCCAATAACAGCCACATCTGCTCCAGCTGTGGGAATCTCCACTTCTCCATCTATAAATAGAATAGAACATAAAGAAGTTAATTATAAGAAAGAAATTGGATCATATGGAGGAGCAGTGACTGCACTGGCAGTGTTGTATTATTTTAACCTGTGAAACTCAGAACTTAATATCTCTTGTTAGCAAAAGACATTTATGAAACTTCACATTAGATTTAGCCTTACTGTAACAGTTTTCTACCATCATAACATTGGAAAAGAAATAGCTAGCACATTATGCAAATCATCATGGCCCTCAGGGAAACACCTACTGTTTATTATGAGCACTTACCTGTAACATCCTCCAGTGAATGCTTAAATTAAGAGCATTTAGGTACTGTGATTACCCTCTGAAAGGTAGTTTTGGGGAAAAAAATGGTTGATGTCTATTTATTTTCCCATTTATAGCTCTTCACAGTATGGTCTGGATCTTGATTTGGTGCAAATTATTTTGTATTGATTTCAATTAATATTTATTTATCTGCAATGTCCTGTTTTTAATCTTTGCATTTGTTTTCTTTTCACCTTACATTTGAAATCATGGCAAGCCTCTCTTGTGTGGTATAAAACACAGTCTCCACTTAGAGTAAGTCTGAACTCAATGCTGATAAATCAAATAACATTATTTGCATTATAATTTATTAAAAAAAAACCAAACCAAAAAACTTTTACAATATAAATGCAAAAGAGAAGTACCTGACCACATTTTATTTTTAGAAGTAAGAAACTGGTCTGAAATGTAAGCTGCTGAAAGAGCACTTAGAATTTGAGTTACACTTTGATCTTACTTATAGCACTTAATAAGAATACCCCAAACAACTAATGAATAGCCAAAGCTTTTCAAAGGGGAGATGAAAAAATATCCCAAAAACCAGTGAGGATATTTCTCTCTTAATTGTTTGATGTAGACTTTAAGAAAAAACATACAGACAAGCATTTTTTCACCAACTTCCACTTAGCTGATCAGGACAGAAATCTGAATTGTTTTCTGCTCCTTATTTCATGCCACTAATATCAGCCCACCTAGTTATGTGGACATCTGGGAGCATGATAAGCTCCTTGAGTTTTTGTATGCTAGGTTAATGACAGGACACTCATGTCTTTGTCTAGTTTTGTGTGATTTATATAATTCTAAATTATACTGCTTTGGAACAAGAAAAAAGCTCTACGTGAGGTCTTTTTTTTTTTTTTTTTTTCCAATTTCCCTTTGGTAAATGCAGTACATAGAAAAGTTCTCTGAAAAAGGAGAAGATGTAACTCCAAATCGTTCTATAAACTCAAGAGTGGCACTATGGCTGATACCTGGGATGCCTTTTGCTATATCTGTATATACAGATCAAGGACAAAACACTATCAGCAGTTTTCTCCTTGCTCATGTCCAGTCTCTAACATCAGTTTGCAACAAATCAAGGAGAGCTGAGATTTAAAGGATCCACCTCTTCTCAAACATGGGAGGTGCTTTTTCTAGAAAGTAAGAGGGCTTTTCTCTCCCCCAGAGATCCTTCCCGTATTTTCTTCCATCTTATACTGATGAAAAGATTGAGCACATCTGCTGTAATTTAAAAACTCTTATTATATCTATGTCTATTCAAAACCCATGTACTCAGAAGGGATTAATTGCCTCAAGGTCAAAATGCTCCGTACTTCTTTACACACCAAATACATGCTCCGTGCCAAAAAAGCAGACTCCTCTACAGCAATCAAATACTTGAAGGTGTGAATTCCAAAGTGCTTCCCAAGCCACACAGCTTGCTGCCAAACATTAATTCCAGATCAAATTATTATCCCCTAATTAAAAAAAGGTTTATGAGTAACTCTCTGCTCGTACCTGGCATTCTCATGTGCCTCTCAGATACAGATAACAAGCAGGTGCCTTATCTCTAGTACTTGCCATCACAGTGCTTTTTGATAATGGATTACAGTATCATCACTTCGCAGAAAATTTTCCATCTTTCTAAGCTTGCAACTGAATGCAGGACTCATTTTGAGCTATGGTATAGCTGGCACTGATCTGCTAAGCTGGCAGTGCTGTGCCCTTTAGCAACCAGCTGACACTGTGATGTGGCTTCTCTCACCACAGTTCCCATTTTGCTACAGGAACCAGTGGCTGACTACTCCTTTGTGTGCCTCCTTTTGACCACAGAACAGGTTTCCTGTCCTCCCAGACAGCCTTTTTGCTGCATCAGTCGGAGTGCCAGAACATTGCAGCACCACCAATGACCAACGGCCAAGGTCTGCTCCCCAGATCAGTTTTGGAGCAATGTTGGTGGAGAGCACAGAGACACCCTTAATCCCTGTTTCAATCTCTCTGAGATTTCCCTTTGTCCAAAGATAGCTATGTGATTCATGGCAATATTACAGTATTGCTGGGCAGGTGTGAAAGCACTGGCGCTGTTCGAGGTTCAAGCAGCGTGTTCCTTCCTGAAATACCGCTGAGGAACACGCAAGGCGTGTGTGATGGAGTGAGACCACCTTCCCTGAGCAGGAGTGAAACAGCAGTGCTGTCCAGAAGGGAATCCATGCTTGGCCAGGAACCTCAGCAAGGCCTCTCTGAACTCAGTCTGTGTGAGAAATACAGTGCATTACTGTAGGACTGAATCTTCACTTTCTGAGGCAAAAAAGACATCCAGCTTACTGAAGGTATTTTTAGCTCAGCAATGGCTTTGGCCTTCTTGTACCTTCTTTATTCTGCTCTTCTTCACATGCAGAGTGCTCAGAGCTCTGGGTTTCAATAGCTGCTGTTGCACCTGTTTTGATTGTTTCCCTTTGTTTCAAGGACATCTTTTGTGTTTTCTGTTGCTAAATTGTCCTTGCAAAACTTCCTCTCCCTGTTATACTGTCCCTTGTCCAGCTACAATCTGGTTCTGAGCATTTAAACATCATTGTTATTTACTGCCACTGGTTACCATGACAAAGAGAAATCAAAGGATTGTGGGGAAACATGTTTTTCATAAAATTTCTGGCCATCAGAATGAGTTGACTAAATCAAGAATAGAACACACAAATCAAATTGTCTGTAGTTGGAAAGTATGTTTCTAAAAGCCAGAATGATGGGAAAGAAATGCTTTAGTGTCATGATCTGAAATTCATCAAGCTCCAGTTTTGCTCATAAACTTACAGATAAGGAATTTTTGCAATAGAATGACAATTGCTACCTGTCTCATTCTCATCAATCACATCCTGCTGAGAAAGCAGCAGCCTGTGAAAGTCTCAAAAATATTCCTGACTTAAATACTGCAAGCAAATCTCTGGCTTTGTGCTTCACAGGTGGCACACCAGTACAACTGACTTATATGTTAACATAGCTAGTGGTGACTTATTCCTGCTAAATTTATTGGTAAATTTGTTAAGTTACCTCCTCCAGGCACAATTTTCCAATAAAACTTGATTTTTATGAATATTAGTAGTTTTTTCCCCTAATTTTAATATATCCTCTTCCATTTTGACTGAGGAACTCTTTTTTGAAGCAGGCAGGTCAAGCAGTGAAAATCTTTACTTGAGGTTCAGCACCCTCCTATTCTCACTGTGCACTTTTCTGACAGTTGTAATGATTTCTTTTGTTCTATAAATTGCAAATCTGAACCACTAAAGCCACAAATCACTTCCTGCTCCAAAATTCTGACACTGGCTTTAAAATACATTCTTTTTATTTACACTTTCTTTTATGTCTGAGCTTCATTCAAGTAAATCTTTTCAGTTCTTCTTTACAATGTAAGGACTAAACATGCTTTGTAAAGTGAGGTTTTGGCATGATTTTGTGACACCAGAAAACAGGCCTTTAAGGAAAACACACAGTATTAAGACAGTCCTAATAAAGATGCAAGACTTATCTGTGAGCTACTTTAGAAGCCTAATCATGTTAAGACATTCCAACTGACAAGCTGTTCAAATTATATGGTGATGGGAAAGGGTATATTCATCCCCCAAATACTTTCTCCCATTCAGCATAGAAAGCTCAGAGTTCAAATCTTGCTCCTTGCAAGAAACAATACTTTTAAGTGATTCTGTGGCTACTATCTATGATACATGGGATAAACTTATAGAAAGCTTCAAGCTTTCTAATTTTCAGGCATCATTTTTGCCTGCTATATTAGTTTCCAGAAAAAATAATCCAAAATTTGCACTCTTGGTGGTTTTGCAGTCAGGACTTTAGTTAACAATTTAAGCACCTACACTTTTGATTGCTATGGATTTACACACAGGAAAAGCATGAAAGGAAGACCATACCTGCAAAGGGATTCCCATTTGGCACATTTGACAGGAATGCTTGGGAATGACCCTACAAGACAGATCTAATCTACTGGTGTGAATTGCCAAATCTCTACCATGCAATCCACAAGGGCAATTTGATAGTATAACCTAGACCTTATCCTCAAGGCCTCTCTAATTTCCTAAGATAAAGTTCCAGACTGAACCTGGTAGTGTTGAGCAGACAATGAAAAGCCCAAGATTACATCTCACATTGTCACGATTCCCATACAGCTGTGGGTGATCTGCATTTTGGAGTTTGTCAGGCTAGGTGAATATACAGATATCTGTGTATCTGAGATAAGCAGCTCTGACAACACAGGTTTCAAAGCCACACGACAGCAGCCAGGCAGCACTGCTCCTGCTCCTGCCTTTCAGGATTTTCCTATCCACAAGTTTGTGCTTTTGAGTCTTAGCAACTCCAGTATCGCTTATCATGATGCTCCATTGCTGACTGCTAGGTTACAATCTCAGCCTTGGCTGCTAAATTACACTCAAGTAGGTCTTTAAGTGCTTTCTTGGGCAACCCATTCTCTCTCTTGATGTGCCCGTTCATTGCATAAGAAGTGCTCGAAATTCATTCAACCCATGTGAATGATGGGCCGAACTCCTTAAGGCAGTCATTTCCTTCTCAGGGCTCTCCTAGGCCTGCAGAAGATTTCAACTTGAATGAGCTCACCTAATCACTTTATGAAAAACTGCTACTAATGGGTCTTTCCAGGCGAGGAACAACCCAACCTTATGTCAGTGCATCCAGGGATCTGCGTTGCAGAACCATCCCAAATACAGAGTGGTTGCAGGCAGTGGTGTGTAAGCAGCCTCTATCTGCGGGCTGAAATCTGTCTTTAGAATTCGGCTATTAAATGTTTAATGGTTTTGTCTTAAACATTCATACTATCTATCCATGCCTGTCCAGTAAACAAGGGAGATGTACAAACTGAATGACAGTTCATTAATCCAGTTCATGATTCAGACCAGACAGAGAGAGGAGGGGGAGGTAAAATACTGAGGTAAAAGCCTCAGGGGAGGCTTTTACCTCAGTATTGATTGTTCTTTCCTTCTTCCAAACAAGAGAACTTTGGTTATAACAAGATGAATGAAATACAGTTTGCTCAGTAATACAGAGTCTAGTAAATTTTTGTCTATTTTTTTGGCTTGTATCAATTGACCTAGCACAACATACCATACTAATCTTGCCTTATTTAAAAAAAAATTAATTTAAAAAGAAGACTCCCTTTTTACGTAAAAAACTTAGGTTCTAATTGCCTCCACTCAAGATGATACTAAGGTTGGTTGGGTTCTATCTTGATTGGGTTCAGTAAAACATTATAAACTTCTGAAAGCACTGAGGAATATATGGAGTCTACCAGGTAGCTTTTGCAGTTGTTAAAAACCCTTTCCATAACTACTGCAATTTAATTTTTTAAAATATTTTTTATATAAACATGTATTTATCATAACTGTACCTTTCCCAGGGGCTCTTTTTTGTTCTTTGTGTGCTCTTCTACAGTCATTGTTCCTCTTGACTGGAAAAACAGGTCCTAATGTGTCCCTGTTTTCTCCACTGATACAAGATTTTTCTTGCCACACTCTTAGTATAGAAAAACTAATGAAGTCTTAACACCTCCATTGTTTATGCAACTGTGGTATGTCCTCCTTGCCCTTTGGTTTATATTTGTGCCTTGCCAACACACTGCATTCATGAGAAAATCATTAATCTATTAACCTTAGCACACTGATTTAATTTACAAGCTATAGTTAGAGATGGTTCACTGCAGCTGCATCTGTAAAAATGAGTTGAACCAACTTCTGAAAACTTCATGTTAGAAATATGTTAATTGCTCAAGCTGCTCTCTGGCCCGTTACAATATCAGATGCATCACACTGAGGCCATTCTGAATGAAAAAAGTCATTACCTATTTTAATATTTGCCAGTAAGTGTGCAGTGCCCTGCCAGAGCTGGCATCTCTTTTCCTGAAGGGTCATCAGCCTGAACCCATCAATTTGACATATTCGGCTGAAAAAGTCATCACCATCTCCCATTAGACTATGAAACACATTAAGGCTGTTCTTTCAAAATTAAGGAACAGTTTCTCATCTGTCAATCTGGAAAAGAGACAGAATAATTTGGCTGTTACTTGTATACTAAATTATTATAAGGAAAATAATGGTATCGTGTAACATCAGCAATCACATGATCTTTTGGGCAAGTAAATGGATTGTGTTGAAAATGTAAGTTACATCATGCAGATTAAAAATACCTACAAAATCAAAATGCTCTGGGCCCAATTCTCTTGTTACCCCAACTAACAAGTACTTTGTCATAAATTCTAAACAGACAAAGTAGAGTTTCATTCAAATAAAGGTCTGTTCAAGATTTTTGACACCTTGTAATATAGAAAGGATAAAAAGCAATTATCAAATTAGTTTCATTATGTTAGGATTGTCACATAACTATAATCACTTTTGATTCTAGTATACAGTGCTAGCAAAATAGTTTTTCACCATTCTAGAATGTTATGAAGTCAATAAGAGAAAATATGTTTTACAATGTTTGTGGAAGTAATGGCCTTACTCACACAGTTTCTCCTTCTTGTGTGAAACTGAATTGCCATTGGGTCTTGGGGAAAATCAGAGATGGAGAGATACACTAAAAGTCATCTTGTCAGAAAGTAATCAAATGATATCCCTCAATGATAAGAGGGAAAAGGAGAAAATATTAATGACATTTGTGAAACTATTTTAGGTTAAAAATAATAAGGATCTTTTAAAAGGGAACAGATATTCTATATTTTGAAATAAAAAAAATTAAAATTTTAAAAAAAGAAAAAAAAATGTTTTAAAGGATTATATAAACTAAAAACACACAGATTTTTTTTAACTAACTTTTCCATTTATCCCCCAGAAAACAGAAAAAGAACTGACAGTGACCTCAAATTTCCCTTTCAGTTTGAACCACTTTTTTTTTTTTTTTTTTTTTTTAATTTGAAGTTACTGGAGACTTTAAATTCATTGCTCAGGGTTGCTGAATACCTACCACCAATTCTAATGGCAATTAAGTAAGAGCATTAAAATGGCAATTCCCCTTTAGAAGTACTATAAATGTTGCAGTGATGTGTTTTTTTTGCCATGCTCCTATGAGAAAGATGGTCTGAAGACCAAATATTGCCTTCTTACCATACAAAGGTGCATGAAGTGTGAGAACCCGGAATGAGGTCCAACCTATTAAAAAAATGCATCTGGAAATTTGGAAGTTGTGTGCTGTTTTGTCTGTTTCATGTGTACAATTATATCACTACAAAATTTCCTTACTTTTCCATGGAAATACATTAATGTAACCAGCCATCATTTACATTTTTCCTCTATAGCTGTCAAAGCCAGCTCACATACAACATCTTCCTGGGGAAGATAAATTGACCTGGAATTGTTTCGTTGAGGAAGGGATGACAAATGGAGTATGAAACAATCTGTCATGTACAGTCCACGATCAGGACATTTTACTGCCTTTGCCTCTCCTCCTCCCACCTTTTCCCTCTTCATCAGAGCAGAGTACTCCTTTTGAAGGCTTTATAATTGGGGAGGTTTCGAAAGAAACATTAAATGTGAATCTGATGGTTCTTGCTAATTTCTGATTGACTTTCCTCCAAAGTCAACAATTTTAAGTTCTATTCAATTTTTGTTGAATCAAAATGGGAACAAACCAGCCATTTGCTCCTTCACTGAGGTCAAAGCTGAATAGACAGGAGTTGATGGTTTAACTGATTAATCATTGCAAATGTTGCAGATGACCATAGGTAATCAAAGCAGCTGACTATGGACATAGTGAAAGCCCGTCTCACTACCTGTAATTGACATTTATCATATAATTCCTAAGAAACAGTTCATGAAAATAGCTTACCCCACTGATCTAAACTTTTCATGTTAAAAATATAAGCATAAAAATTTGAGTCAGAATTTTTTTCACTTTTTAGTGAAAAGTCAGAGGCCAAGAGATCTTGGAGTAGGTGCTTATTCCTTCCCAATTCCTTGCGTAAGGGAAGCTTCATGGCTACATGAAGCAGTAAGACAACTTAACTGCTAAACTGCTTGTAATTATTTACCAAGACAAGCTTTTAATTTGTACCTAACAGATCTACCAGCCTCAGACGTGACTCTCAAGCCTTTTGATCGTGTCATAAGAGGATAAGGTGATCTCTGTTTCTTAATGTTGTTCTGCTTGGTTTTATGACTGAAATAACTTCTAAAGATTAGGTTTTGGTTTACATTTGAAACATACTCTCTTTTATGGACATGGCACTAAGCATTTGTGGATTTGGCACTAAGACAAACATAAGTTAAAATTAGTCCCCTTAACTAAGACAGTCAAAACTACTTGTTAGAATTTGAAACATTTTCATCAAATACATTCAACAGCATTGTTGCACTGATTTTCTCTGTTCTTGTTATTTGCCTGACTGTCCTTTTATCCTTCACAAATTTTGACTCCATTATTCAACTCCAACTGTTTTTAAAGGAAAAGCAGGCGAAGATAAGGGCTGCTTCAATTTTCATGGAAACTGCAGGCTGGAGAGAAAAGGGAGAGCAGAATAGTCCAGCACTAAAGGAAAGGCAGCGAGGGCTCAGCATTTTTTAGCTCTGTTTAGCAGCAGTCAGTTGTGCAGTAACCACGAGCTTTCCAGCCATCAGGCACATAGATCCAGGGCAGCTCGCCCTCCCCGCCGGTCCTGCTGAGGGAGGGAGCCTCTGTGTACTGGGTGTGAGATTTAGGGGGCAGAGACATAGATCCAAAAGCAAGAGTGTTTCACTGACCCTGCTGCTGGCAGAAAACTCATTTTAATGAACACAGACATGCTGAGATAGAAACATGGCCATTATTCTATTGAGGCTGATAAATGTCTATTTCTCATTGAGATGAAAAAGCTTGACCTTGTGCTTAAACTGGCGATGATATGATCAAACTACACATAATGTCACCTAGAAACCACCTGGAAACTGGTGAAAGCCTGGTAATATTGTAAGAGTTCAAAGAATGTAGCACCAGGCTCCTATGCTTAGAAAAGTATAATAATTTTCCCAACATGGGCAGGTTCCTTCAATTATGCTCATTCTCACTGTCAATATTTTGTAGCAAAGCAGTCCAACAGGTGATAATTCTTGGAAATCGGAGTTCTCTGTGCTCCGTCCCCTGGCTTATTTGATATGAATTGTATTCAGCTCCATCCAGCTCATACACCAGTGCTTGCCTAAGGCACTGTCTACTGTGTGCTGCAAGTGGAAATGTCAGGATGTTTAGCATATGCTCTTCAGGGACACAGAGATCTTTCCTGGAGCACAGACGAGATTAATATTATTAATGGAGATATCTGTAGTGGAAACAATCTTCCAAATGCTTTGAATATTGAGCATATTAAACAAAGAAAATAAAACATATTGAGATACCTTAGAAACTTGCAAGGCAAATAGTAGCCCAAGGCAACAACATTTCTTATTTCCCAAGGTTTCTTCAATGAATATGCAGGTTTCTTTTGTGTATTTGCTCTAAAGACAAAGGCCACATTATTATCTGAAAAGCATTTACGTATCAGTTCAAGCTGTCTGAACAGAGTTGAGGAATTTTAGCAAAACTTCTTTACCATCTATCATTCATCTGAGCAGTTCTAGACAGATTGTGCAATAATTGTTGGGAAAAAAAAGGAAAAAGGATCGTTTGTGTATTATTTTTGGACAACTCTCTGGCATTATTTGAAAAATAGCATATTGAACACATTAACAGAGCTAAGCATGAAAAGACCTGCACTGAAACCATATACTGAGTGTTTTTCAGCACAGACTTATATTGTTGTGAAATTCATTAATGGTTTATTGCTAATGTTCCTTTCTCCTAATGCAACACAAATGTCAAGGACCATGTGGGTGGGAGGCTAATAACCAGCCTGAGGAGATGTTTGACTGCTGGAAAGGAGTCTGTGTGATCTCAGCTGTCTCCACAGGTGCTGCAGGAGGATACTAATAGTCAGTTGGCTGAGATGATAGCTGTGTGTCCCTTCCAACTGGAGCTATTCTGTTCTGTTCTGTTCTGACACACCTTCTTGCAAGATCTATTCAGCCTTCACACAGTGTAGTGAATCCTGGAGCATGGTGTGGGAATTTCCTTCCCATCAACCAATAAAAGCAAACTTTAAATAGCTTAAAGAAGCCTAGCTTTCTAGAGTCTATAATTAGGGAAAATAAATCCCAAACATTATTGTTAGCACTGCTTAACCATCCCTTTCCAAAGCTTGTGCTGGGGGCTTAACCTTGCTGTGAGGTAGTGAGACTCAGTTTTTTTTGCAGAGCTTTCAACATGCCCTGGTCAGAAGGGCTTGATATCTCCTGCAGGTGCTTAAATGGGGTCTTACCCTCTGTGTTTTAACTGTTAAGTTGGAGTCATTTTTGGAAGGAAACTAGTCATATTTATGGAAGGAAACTAATCATGCCAAATCTTGATGCTGTTACATTCTTAAGTAGACAAGAACTTCATATAGTTTAATCTCCTAATAAGGAGTACTTTTTTGTGTTACTGTTCACGTGAATTGCTCTCTGTAGACACTGTTGACTTTCATGCAACCTGGAAAATTATAGTAATTTCTGAGGCTCTTGTTTCTCTTTCAAATCTGGTTGAGACTGGTCAGTGGACCCAAAAGTTCTTGATGAGAACTGGCAGATGGATGAACAGATGATTAGGCAGACAGATAGACAGCAGGAACTCATAAGACTCATTTCATTAGGAAACTGGACTGAAAACAGAAGTAGCAGTGGGTACTTGGATAATATTCACATTCTGCTCACCAATTTAAAAAATGCCATGTTTTTGAAACCATTTCAAAGCCTGTAGATGACATCCTTAGTGGTTTAAACAGCAAAGGAAAAAACAAAGGAACATTGCTGAGATTTTTTCCAGCTCCTTTTTTTTTTTTTTTTTTTTTTTTTTTTTTTTTTTTTTTGTCAGAATGCTACATTTTTATAATTTGGACTGTATTTTAAACCTTTAGAGCCAGATTCAGCTTGGACAGCCCTGGAAATTTCAATGGAGGATTAATGTGTGTCATTAAGCAAAGAAATATGGTCTAGTAGTTTTCAATAGCAACAAATGCTTGCTATGGTACTTCTCTGATCAACATATTTTTCACTTACTGTAAAGCCTTTGGGTTGCTCCTAAGTGTATGAAATATCCATGCAGGAAAGCTGACAATGAATTGTTTTGATCTGAGCTGGCTGCTACATTCCTGCAGCAAAGGGCATTCTTGTTCCTAAACATTTTCCTTCCAAGCAGAAAAACAGCTCACCAAAAGGAAAGCCCCTTCCCCCATTTAATATTTATTTATTTACTCAAATTTACTGTTTGCTTAGAGGGCTATTTACTTTTGGCAAATTGATCCAAGTCACTCTGTAGTCTGACTGTGAGTTGATCCAGTAAAGGTTAGGTTTACTAGGTGCAGACAGAGAGGGCAAAAAGCAGGAATGCTCTTTTGAGGGGTAATACATCATAAATCTACATGCAGGAAAAGCAAGTTCCCCAGAAGAAAAGCATAAAGAGAAAGGCAACTCTTTAAAGCTGGAGGCTTCTTTTCTAGAGTGCTCTGAGCAGAGCAGAGAACTCCAGACATCCAGAGTCCAGTGACTCCTTTGAGCTACAGTAGCTCTAGAAGGCCATGGAAAAAGTTGGGCTTGGTATTTCCTATGTAAGATTATATTGGAATGCACTAAGAAGTTGGGCCCCTCTCTCAGCTGTCAAATTGGGACCCTGGGGCAGAGCTGTTACCCTGTTCCATCCTCCCTTCAGGGCTGCTGCCCCTCCACAGACAGAGATGGGGCTCTGTGGCCAAGCAGCAGCAGCAGTCACTGCTGGCCCTGCTGGCTCAAGGCAGGACACTTTCCCAACACACAAAGTGAAACACCAAGTGGTTCATACATACAAGGTGGGATTTGCAAGAGCCCTCACTGCTAAACTGCTTCTGCTTCCTTTGAAATTGGTTCTTTCACACATTCCACCCTCTCAGTTGGACTGATGGTAAAAATTTTGAAAATTACATTTTATGAGTATAAGAAACATGATAGAAGCAAGCCAGAAACATAATGTATAGCCTCTGTCCACCTTCTCTGCTTTTCAGCTTCCCAGTTTAATTCACCAGTTGATGCTGCCTAACAGGTTGCAAAAGTCTGCCTTCTCAAGCAGTCATGCAAGTCAGCAAGCCTGCAAATTTCTCAAAGCACTTTCATAATATATCAAAATTATTTACCATTGCCTCCAGAGAAGTATGCCTTGGAACAGTCTCATAAGGTCAAGTTATCCCACTGAAACACCTATTAGTATAAAGAGAATGAAAAAAAAAAAAAAAAGAAAGAAAAATGAACAAGCCAACAGCAGTAGCACAGCCCTGGAAAATATGAAGTCATAAGCAGAGTTCAGCCAGAGCAGACTCCCATTAAATTTTGTTTAAGAGCCAAGTTCCACCCTGAGATATGTGTGAGCTGCAGTTTATTTCAGGGGGAGCTGTGCTGTACTTCATGCCACGGCAAGGCTTGGACACAAGTCTATATCTGTTACAAGAGAGGAGTAAAGCCCACTTCCTTTTTGCTTTTTTTTTTTTTTTTTGGTTCTGTCTGTATAGATGAAATAGAAAACTTTGAGAAGTAGATAAAACAGGCCACAGGCCCCAGCTTTACAGGGCCTCTCTGTCAAATTTAATTCCTTCTTCCATAAGACTTGAATATCTGTCTTTCTAAATCTGTCTTTCTAAATCCATAGACTCCTTCCACAAAACGTGGTAGCCTTTCCGTGTTCCCCTGCTACACCCACGAGTGTTAAACACACAGGCAGGAGCTCTAAGGATTTTTGTTATAGCTTCTTTGCTCCTGAGAGTCCCTTTAGGAGACAGCAAGAAGTGCTTCCTAGGAGATGCACGTGCTTTTTAAAGAAGGGTCATACACAGCAGTCTTTAAGACCTTACTGGATATTTTTGCCTGAGAAGTAGGAGGCCCACTTATTGAGGAGGGAAGAAGGTGTGGCAGAGATGTTCTCTACCCTGGCTGCACTCCAAGACAGGGGCTAGGTTTACCAGCACCTTGTGCTGTGCTGGGTTGCAGAGCTGGCTTCAGACAAAAGCCTTTATCATTGCTGGGGTGGGCAGCTGCTGCACTGATGGAGGGGACAAAATGATAAAGTCATGGTCACACACCCCTGGAGGCACCGGAGTTATCTGGGAGAACTGGACAGAGGAGTTCCCTGCTCCCTGTCACCAGCTGTGCATTCAGTAATGCTGAGATTCAAAGGTTGAATTCTTTCAAGTGCAAGTTAAAAGACCTCATTCAAGAAGAGCGGCAGACAAGGTTCAGTCCCGCCAAGCGCCGAGTCTGGATGTGAGCAGGAGGTTAAAGTATTTCATATGAGAAACTCTGGTAAATGCAAGAGCTTTTATACCCCAAGGCAACCATTTAAACACTGAATTACTAATTCTGGCTCAAAACTTTCTCATTCCTCAGATCCCTTGATGGTTGGCCTGTGCTTTAACTCTCCATTAAGCATCTGCTGCCGGCTCTAGTGGGTAAAACAGTGCATCAGTTCCATGCTCAGTACAGCACTTCCATGGGCAGAGATAAAAAAGCTTTTAAGTCCTGGTTAGTCAAGAAAATCCAGCACCATCAGGATCAAACCCACATTGGCCATCACTTGTCATGGATTCTGTAGCAGATGGGAAGAGGTGGCATTGTCCCTGGGAAAGGAAGTCTCTTTTTCTTAATGCTGGTGTAAACTAACAGCTGGTGAGGGCTCAGGGAGGCAGCTCTGGTCATGCTACAACACCACTTCATCATGCAATGGCAGTGAAACAAAGTCAAACAAAATGGCAGTGAAACAATGGAAAATTGGTACCAAATCCCTTTAGCTAGAAGATGGATTGGAAATATCCCAACAAGGTTGGGGAATGGAAAAGACAGATATGTGTGGCCCTGGGAGTCTGGAGAGACATATGACCTTCAGCCACAGCTGACATGCCATGGCTTTGTGTCTGTCAAGGGACACAGTTTGCATTTATTGCTACATCTCCTCTCACCAAAGATATTTTCAGTGGGGAGGAGTGGGAGGAAATTATCCTCTAAGGGATACAGGTGCTCATGTCCACAGACAGCAAGCTGGTGCCCTAAAGTGCCAAGTAGTGGAAAACAAAATCAATTGGAAAGCTGAACACCCACATTTATGTGTATTTCCCTGGCCAACTTCCCTCAGCCACCCACAAGTCCTGGACCTTGCTCTCTGCTGCAGGCAGCAGGGCATGACTGGGGAGGGTTCATCCCCAGCTTCTCCTCAGGTGTGAGCCATGAAGGAAATCACTTGGGTGGAAAATGGCATGTGCTGCCTGTTACCGTTTCCAAGTCTCTTTTTCTAATTCAATGAGGAAAATATATCCCTCTCTTCTGGAATAAACCACAGACACAATCTTCAATTACAGAACATGTGTTTTTCCCCCTCCCACTTCTCCCCCCAGTGACTGCTGAAGTTCCATATCTGACAAAAATAGCCATCCAGACCTCCAAAGGGAGGAGCTTGTATTTCTCCCTCTGGCCATCCTCAGCAGCTGCCAGCTCTGCAGGGCCCTGGGGCTGCACCACAATTGAGAGGGGGGAAGATTCACCCAGAGATTTGGTACTCAGGTCCCTTAAAAACAGCACAGTGGGAGCAGCAGCGTGGAAGTTACGCTCCTGTTTGCTCTGCTACTGGACTCTGGAGAAAACAGGACACAGGATATGCTTCCTGTCTGGGGAAGGCTTGCAGCAGCCTGGGAAAGAAGGCATGACCTTTTCCTTAAAGGAAATGCAATTTGTGGAGAGGAATAGGGAGGAAAATTCAGGCTGCAATTTTTTCTTAAAAACAGTCATGCAGCTGTACCTCATCTCACTTACTCCCCTCTTTAAAGCTGATCTTTATTTATTTAGCAATGCCACATTTTAAAGAGTTTCATACCTCTCTGTCAACCCATTGTTGCTCCAGTCAGTCATGAACCTTCTGACACAAGTCAGAGGCTGTCAAAATGAAAGGTTTCATTCACTGCAAGCAAAGGAAGCCAGAGGAGGTACCTCGAGCACAGAAGGGCTCAGCTCATGCTCTGTTTCCAGCTCACAAATGGTTATTTCCCCAGGATGCAGAGATTAAGTATCTCACACAAAACGTGGGAGGAGGAAGAAGAGTCTTTGTCTGAGATTCACAGATTTTAATGGATTCCAGAAGGGGAAATCTTTTACCCAGGAGCAACAACAAAGTTCTGAGAAATGTAAAAGCATTTATCTCCCCAGTTATATTCCTGCCTGCCAAAAGCAGGAGGGGTGATTTACTCCTCCTTGGTACAAAGAGTCCCTTATGATCATTAATCCACAGGGGGAATGAGCTCAGGAGCCACAGACATCTTCTCTTAATGTGTAAGAACCTTGAATCAGCAGGAAGTTTTATTTGGGAGCATACAGGATCAGTTTATCTTTATTTGCTCCCCACTACCCTCAGTCTTCAATAGTGTTTCCTACAACAGTTCTAGTTACCATTGATAAATCACTTTGCCTTCATTAAAATCTGTGGCAATAGTAGATGAGGCTGCTGTGAGCCAAACCAAGGCATTTGAAGCAGAGTAGTATTAAAAACTTAAGATCTGAAATCAGCAAATTCTGATACAAAGTCCAATAAAATCAATATGAGCAGTTTCAAGTTCCAGGGTTCAAGTATCTCAACAACACTGATTTCAGCACTGCAATGGCAGCTTGCAATAAGGGCATTTCCCAAGAAACTCTGCAGAAATGGGAAGGACACAGAAATAGCAGACTATTTGTTTACAGGCCAGGACCTCAGGTGATCTCAGGTGATGAAATTTTCTACTTGCAACTAGAGCTGTAAAGAAAACATGCACCAAAACCTTTGGTAGGAAAGGGGTTAGATCTGGTGGACACCAGTTGTTAATGTTTTCTCATTTCTTTAGGAGTAAGAAAAAGAAAAATAGTCTCATTTTGACCCTGTGAAAGCACCTGAAAATATTTCTATAATGCCTCAGTTGCTAAGTGAGGAACATTATAGACCATGTCTCTCTATATATTCACAATATGCAGGCATTTACAATATGCCACTGTTCTATAGTGGATGGTATTTTATATTCTTTACCTCAGCAAAAAAGAAGTGCAGCAGGGAATTACATTTCTGTATTCAAATCTCCCAAGAAGCACTCCACGCCAGGTTCCACATAAGTCTGGTAAATACACATCCTTGTTACTGTAAATGACTTACAAGATCAGAAATGTGGCTGAAAGGGAAAACCCAAAGCTGGCTGGTGTCCTTGGGTTTTATGCTCTCGTGTGTGTCTGCATGTGCACACAGCATCCTTTATTTTGGCTCTTTGTCACACAGTTAGGCTTTGACAAATTGAACAGTATTAAGATTAGAACAATCATGTTTACATGTTTTACCACCTGCTACTTAATTTCTTCCATGGTGCTTAAATGTTCAGGCATGGGGCTTTGAAACACGGTACCTTTAATGCACTTAAAAACCCTGCTGGATTTCCAGCTCTCTTTGATCTCCACAGTATAGAGACTATCTCAGAGAATACAAATAAATGTGTTAAGGGGAAAAATATTTTCAAGGAGAAACCCCTAAAGTCCCTCCAGCTTGATATGCATTACCAGTTGACGTCATACCTAGGATTGTTTTTTGCATTTTATCTTCATGCTTCAGGAGGCTGAAATCTCTATCCAGAACCAGCAACTTGATGAGGTAACTTGGGAAGACAGATGTGGTCAGCGCCATATGAGCACCAAAGTGTCAGATAATTCTTTGGTGATTCTTGTTTAGAAAGGAGATGGAGGGAGAGATCATTCTGTCCTGAGAAATTTACAGACTAAACAAAATAAAAAGGATACACTTTTGCAATGAAGAAGATTATTTTGTCAAGAAGAAATGGGAAAGATGTGAGTGGAAAGCTTACTATTAGTTATGAGTAGGGAGGAGACATTAATTGGAGAGCTGGAAACACAAGAAAGACTCAGATAACCAAGGTATTAAAAAAACAGCTTCTTTTGGGGGCTGTACAATACTATCTTTTCCATCTCTCACCATGCCAAATCACCATGTCTCACTACCCTTGTGGTAATGGCTTGGATTTGTAGTAATTTCAAATTGTCCCCTGTACAGCAAGTACAAATCAGATCTGGGTTCTCGGGTCAGAATGTGGGATGGCTAACTTGGGAAGAGGTGTTTTGAGGAGCCAGATCCATTCAGTTATAGAAAAGGTAAGATAGAAGGGTATTTCTCACTTTTTAAAGGATGTTCATGGGTCCAGTCACTACCTATTGCTTGAGCTCTAGGTATGACGAGTAGACAGCTCTTAGTGGGAGATGGTAAAGTGCCAAAGGCAACCAGCAAGGTTTCAAAAGAATTCATTTCTTCATGTTAGGTGGACACAGCCTTCACAAGAAGGACCTTCTAAGCACCCCTTGAGTCATATAATCATGGAATGGGTTGGGTTGGAAGGGGCCTTAAAGACCATCTGTTTCCAACCACATCCCCAAAGTCAGTAACATCTTCCACTAGACCATGTTGTTCAAAGTCCCTGGCCTTCTTCTCCCTGACCTGGTGGTGTTCTTCTTGGCTTTGGTGATGTTAGCAGGAGTTGTTCACTCCACTTTTTTTCCCAAAGCAAAGGGGAAGCAGGAACTTGGTTCCCAACTGCAGATTTGTTTCCTGGTGTACTCAACACTTTATGCAGGGTTTTCTGTAAAGATAATACAGCCTAATTCTGTGTATAGCCCCTCTTTCCACCAAGGGCTTAATTGCCATTAGTAACTGGTAGCATAGCTTCTTTAAACTAAAAAAAAAAAAAGTCCTTATGAGTCCAGTGTTTGGAAAACTGGATTTTTATGTAATAGAGTCCAAAAATCAAAGGCCATTGACGTAACTATGGAAATTTAAGAGAGGCAGACAATAATCATCTCTCCCAATTGTGCGATTCAGAATGTAAAAAACATGTCCCAGTTGTAAATAAAAATTGCTATGTGATGACAGGAAAGATCTGGAGTGGGGAGGTGTTGTTTCATAGCAAGCTGTGAAGATAAGAGAGCAAAGAGAAATCAGTAGAGAAGAGGGAGAGTGGAAGAGAGGGCAACTCTCAAAGGAAAAACTCTCAGCCTGGATGGTGACAAGGAAAGATCTATGTCTTCCTGTCTTGCTCTTTTCTTCCTTCCCACTGGCAGCACTGTGGACGGTCCTTGAGAGAAAGGGGGAAATGACATTTAACAGCTGGGACCTGCGTGTCTCCTATGTTCAGATACGACCATTTACTTGTGGGACAGGCAGGTAGGAGTAGGAGGTGCAGAGGATATCTGAACTAGACAACATGAGAGAGCAGGTGTGAGAGAGGCCACAGATGCATCAAGGATTTAATTTCCTGCTTGCTTTGTTGGATGGGACTGGGACTGTGCTCATTACACTTGCATGAACCATCGATAGAAGAGCAGCCTCAGCTAGCTCACGAGTGCTGGTTATAAAGTTTCAGGAATAAAAGACTAGGTTGTCTCATAATAAATTGGTAAACTTCTAGCCCTAATACATGCTAAGAAAATCCTGAAAGCAGAATTCAGCAATATATTCTAAAAGACAAATAAAATATATTCTAAAATAAAATATAAAAATCCAGCATGTCAATGAACATCAGAATTTTTGAAAATGTACACAAGTTTCCTGAATTCTTGGATGACTACATTTTAATGGTAATTCTTCACAATCTACTAAAAATATTTTTTTCCTCTACACATTCATGCATTTAACTCTTTAATCACTTGTGTTTAAGTGATTTGTGGTCTATTTGTCTCACCTAAGGATTATTTAGTTTATCTAAAGTCAGCCATGAAGACCTACTTTGTCATCCCTTCTTAAGTGACTGAAATTTTTGAAACAACCAATTAGGAGACAAGAAGCATCTTGCTTTTGTCTTACTAAGAACTATTTTCAAAGAAAACGAGATGAACAACAGAGAAGTTTGACTATCAAAAAAAAAGTTAAACTAGAATAAAAGTTCTCTTCCAGTATAAATTAATCTTCTCAACTGTTTGAGGGGGACACAGAATTATGTAATATGATTGAATTGATTCTTGAATAAGTATTTTGTTTCCAAAGGAGAGTAGCTTATTTAAAGAATCACTTTAATTTGGGTATGAATATGCTAACATGGTCAGCATTTCTAGAAAACTGTCTTAAATATGCAACTACCAAATTCTCCCAACACAGATGAACTAGAAGAGGAATATAAACCTGAACAAACCAAGCCATATGAGTAGTGGGAGAGTGGTAGGTATAAATACATGTGTCTTTGTATATGTATGCATAAAGACACAGTGCATATTGTATATACATACACTCTGGGTATGTATATATGTGCGTATAGACAGAATTCAAACCCGCTTTCTAGGTTTGGTGTTACTAAAAGAGTCTCTGTTTGCAACTCTAACCACCTACACGTATGTAAGGATTTGATGTCTGATTCTGCATGGTTGTGACCTTGTCACACATGCTCTTTATGGTGTGGACTGCCTCATAAAACTAGATATTTTAGACATGTAGTCCCCAGTAAAATAGGCATTTATCACTCACAATAACAAAAAACTGTCTCAGGGTGTGTTCAAAAGCCCCCCTGCAACTTACTGATAAAAAGCTTAACTCTGTTTGAGGGCTTATCTGGAGAAAAAAGAGGTAGAGACCCTCATGAAATAACTGAATTTTTTTCCCCTCTTAAGATGAAAAAGAGAGGCAGAGGAAAGGAAAGAAAAATCACTTTAAAACTCCAATGCAGCAGAACAATTTTAACCCATTGAGATTTTAAGTGAAGTTTTCTGCTTCATCAGGAAGAACCCTGTGGTGAAACATATGTCAGAAGAGAAGAAGATATGAGAAACTGGCCTCCTTTGCATATGAGATGATTAATTAAGAGGAAAATCACTTAGCCAGCTGTCTCATTGGTGAAACTACACGTGCAAGGTACATCTGCAATAGGGGAGCAGTACAGCAGTATAGCACAGTGCACTTGATTTCCATGCTAACATAGCAGAGATAGGAATCTGGTGTGAATTAGATTGTGCTGACTCTTCGAGAAACAGAGGAGTCCAGATCTTATTTCAGCCTCAAATTATGAGCTGCATGTCTGTTGTCATAGCATTGCAGTGTTAGTACTTGATGCAGTTGAGTTAGCAGTTACAAATAAATTATCCAGAGAAGAGAGGCCTTTCCTCCATTTGTGTTCAGAAATTGCTGGCAAACAAAGCCCAATTTCTCTAAGTGACACTTTTCCCCATTCTCCAAGTAGTTTTTCAGAATGTTTAGCAGCTGGTGAATTTTTCATCTACTCATTACTGGGGTAATGCTGTCAGATTCATCTGAGTTAGAAAACTAAGTAAGTAAAACACAATCGACTGCTGCCCAAATACTTGCCCTCCCCTAAGGTGTTCCTATATTCTTGTCACTGTGGCATCTGGGTTTTTCATGCATTTCTCTCACAACTTGTATGTGAAGCAAAAATTGTAAACAAAGTTCCTACTTACGCCAAATGCTGTTTTCAAAAGTTTTCTGGTCTTTCTGTGGGAAACAAGCAGGCCAGTTGCTTAATAACGTCTAAGCTATGTTTTACTCCTGAGCATGCATTACAAAATTAGGGAGTGGGAAGCAAAGAGCTGTTGCCCCAGTGAATCTACTGCAATCAAACCAACTCTTCCCCAACTTTTCCCAGCTAAAAGCTGCCTCACCAGCAGTGTCTACGGGGAGAAGTCATTTCTCTCCCACCTGTAATCTCTCCTCTTTATCAGCCTTTTGAAGAAGAGGTGACTGTACAGCACCTAGCACAATCAGATCCCTCTGTTGGCTTGAATTTCCCTATGCTATAGGAATACTAATCCCTCCCCAACAATAGAGACAGGCACTGCGCAGAGCACACACACAAACAGACTTTCATTAGAGAATGCAGTCCTGAAAGCATGTTTTACAAAAGACTTTGCTGATTGGACTCAGTCATTTGAACAGCGATGGATACAGGGTATATTACACAAGAGCCTAGAAAGAAAGGTGCTGCAGTATCAGCAATGAGATACAGTCACTGCATAATTCTGTAATATTAACAGGCTTAAGCACACAACTAGCCATAACCTGAATCTTTAACATCTACTGTGTAATTTTTTTTTTAATGATGCCCAGCAATGCTGAAAATTGTTTATTTTAAAACAGCAGACTCCTATTTGGGTTGACATCCTCCCTTATTCTCTCCAGCTCAGTGGTTTGCCAACATTTCTGCTGTTAATTACTGAAATTTCAGGTGCATTCTGAGCTTTTCAATTCCCATACTTTCACATAAATATGTCAGACAATGAGGGTGTCAGGAGAGCCCTGGGGTATAAAGCTAAATTTTCCAATTCATATGCACAGTGGTGGGAAACAAACACACAAGCAGAGACATTCAATTTACATAAATGCTTGTAGGATATTTTTTGAGATTTCTGTGCTAAAATTGAGAGGTTATTATAATCTGTAGGCTTCCTTGTGTATAAATGCTCACAGGGTTACCAGTGAAGACCAGATTTTCATAATCAATAGCCTCTGTTTTTGTTTATCTCTTACTGTCACAGGCAAGTACTTCTGTTGATTAAGGGCAGTGAAATCACATATATTGCCAAGGTGTGAATAACACAATTAAAAACCTAAAGCATTCATTCAAGGCTTTTCACAGGCTCTGTGGGAAAGGCAAGTGGTATTGCTCCAGGAACATATAAAAGAACCAGTTTGCAGCCCTAAAATATATCTCATTATGAGTTAAAGATGTGGCAAGGCTGTTCTCAGAGGCACACACCCCATTCACAGCCAGAAGTCACTCTGCCATTACCTGAGGCCACCTTTGCAAGGTCTCAGCCCCTGTGGGGGGACAGCCCACACATACGTGACTCATTTTGCCAGAAGCTCTAACTGTCCTGGAGGCAGGTGGGGAAGCTTGGGCTGATGGAGCCAAGAGCTCCTGCTTGTAAAACACAGGCAGCACCAGACACTGCTCCCCTAGGCAGGGCAGTGCCTGGGTTACTGCTGGAGGACAGCTGGCAGTGCAGAGGGAGAGCATACAGTTCAAGGAAGCTGGCTTTGCTTCACCCTCTTCCTCACTCTCTTCCTCCCTCTGCACCTGGGGCATGGCCTGAGCACCAGCCTTGCTTCTTGGTTTCCTTTTGGGCCAATTCTTCTGTGTTGCACACATCACAGTGCTTCCCTGTCCCCCCAGGAAGAGGACCTTATCTGTTGATGGATGATGAAGAAGAGAAGCCTCCACAAACTGCTCTCCTTAACTACTAACTCCTTTGGCAGCTGCATTTGGAGTATAAAAGGCCCCAGATAAACATTCCCAGCCTTCTGAGTACAGATGAAATCCTGTAAATTGCAGAGCACCTTCTCCAAAGGGGTGAACATAAAGATGGCTTTGCATGGATGACTGCCTCCCCAGGCTGAATCTTTGACTTGGTGACGTTTATTTTCCTAATCCAACACCTCATTTGAACTGTCCCACTGCCTCAAAATAAGGTCACTACAGTCTAAAAGGAAGAGGGCAAAAGCTGCCAGCTGAATTGAGATTGCCAAACCTGTGGAGTTCCTCAGGTTCCATAGCTAAGTGAGGCAGCTACTGCTTGTACATCTGAGCAGGAAGCAAATGCATCACAGTTACTCTCTCCCTCCTCTGTGTACAGAGAGCCCACTCAGATATCTGGTGGATATCTGAGCTGGGCATGGGAAGTGCCCAAGGTGAGATGGTGGGGCATCCCCATATAGAGGCAGAAGAAATTTACAGCATTCACAGAGTTGAATACTTAAAATCTGAAACCGTGCATGCTCTGCCCTGGATTGACAGGATCATACTGCATTTATAGAATGAATAAAAATTCCTTATCAGCCGTGGGTGAAGACAAGGAGATAAGCAAAGTACATGAGCAATTAGGTAACTTAACACTGTTCATTTTACATCAGTTGGCAGCTGCTCTGTGGTCTCACCTGCAGGTATTCAGCAAAGAATTAATATCTTCGGTATAGTCAAAAGTTTTTTGATGATTTTTTTATGCATTTTCACACCCATCTCAAAGATTTTCACTGTGGCTGTGAAGCAAATTTGTTTTCTCAATTATTCTGCCTCTCTGGAAAACATCTGCTGTCCATGCTGCGCAGTGTCTGTCAATATACTGAACTTTCAATTGTTTCTTGTCTTGTTTCTTGCAAAAATAGCAAGAATTTTACTAGGAAAAAAGACCCTTTTCCCAAAGGTCTTCCATTAAAACCTCAACCATTATCAATGCACCACACTTGCATTATACAGAAATATGGTATTATTAGACTTTCCTCTAACTTTTGTTCCTAATCTATAAATTTGATCCAGCTAATTAAAACCAAACCAAACCAACCAACCAGCCAAACAAACAAAAAAACCAACCAAAGGCAATATAGTGTGACTATTTTTCAGCCACAATACTTCTAGCTGGATTGCAAGCAATTTATTTTCATGGAGAGAATCATAGGATCTTAAAATAGTTCAAGTTGAGAATTCCTGTCCACATTTTGGAAAGAAAACAAGAGAACCTGATGCATCTGTCTTTTTTTATCATGAGCAGACAAAAGGCCCCAGGGGAACTAATTCCTCATCCGGTTTCCCCTTAGGGCCAGCTGTGGGGTCTGACAACCTGGATCTGCCAGAGAAGTTGTTTGTGATGTATTCAGGACTGTAGAGCTGGTCCTGGATGTGTCACTTGGCCAAGCCTGTCACTAAATATACAAGACTGGGTCTGGACCCTTGTTGATATTTCACAATACACAAGAAGAACGTCAGTGAGTCATGACGGCCCTCCTGGACATGCTTGGAGAGCACCAACAGCAGTAATTTACACAAGCTTTGCCAAACCCAAGCTCTCAGAATGCTGAATTAGCCAGCCTGTATATTTCCTGGTTATAACAGAAAACAAGCAATAGAAAACAAGCTATAACACTCTAAACTGCAGAATGAAGTAGAATAAAATATAAAGTTAACATCTAATCTTTCTTGTTGGTTAGAATCTCCAAAAAGGAATAAAGGGTAACTAGAAATTGCTGGTTGGGATTCCAGAGATTCTGCTTGTTGTGTCTTTTCTGCTGGATCAGCCTGCCTCATTCAAAGCTTAGGAAATACTGTCAGTGTCTACAGGCATACAGAACAAATATCCTTACAGCAGGATCTGGATCAAACCCTGAACGGGAGGTTGCTCCCAGCAGTGCTATCTGTACTTTCTGCCTTCATTACTGATATCATGGTATGATAACTAATTCTGCTATTGGCAGTTTATTTATTAAAAATAAAACAAAAGTACTTTCTTTAATTAAAACAAGAAAGATCACACTAAAGCCATAAGAAAAAAAAAGATGTATTGCAGTACCAAAAACTCATGAGGTTTTCTCAGCTTATCAAATCATAATCCACCCCCTTTCCTTCACTTTTCTTATTAATACTGTCCCAAAATGAGCACTACCAATACTGCAGCTGAGCCTCTGTGCTCACTTGACTGCTCGGGCCAAATCCACTTTTAAAATTTACTGAAATATGCGTAATTATGCAGAGGACTTGCCCTCCTGTACCTTCTCTTGCTGAAAAACCAATCTGCTTGTCCTTAAGCCCATGTTTCTAAATTTCTAGGAGCAGAAACACACTGCAGCTTTAAATATAGACTGTCAGTTTGTGGCTTGAGTCTCATGTTACACTCAGACAGCTTGAGACTCTAAACGCAAGTTGGGCAGCACCATTACGATCTTAGAAAAGCGTCAGTACGCTTTCAAAATGCTCTATAACTTCATTCCTGAAGGCGGGGGGAGGGAAAAACATTCAAATGAAACTTTTCCAAGCTGGGGTTTAGGCGGGAACGTTACTAACTTTGCTTGGTCCTATTCGGGAGCCGGAGTTTGCAGAGCCTGTTTCAGTTCTTCCCTCACATGCGCGCACACACACACACAAAGAATTAAGAAAGAAAACAGCTTCTTCACAACTTTTCCCCTTCAGGATTAGTCTCAAGCATTCCTTTTGTTTTTTCCCCCATATGAAATTCATTAGACAATTTTTTCCTTAAGCGACGGACTGATAAATCCACTCTTATTGTAAGGGGGGAGGGGGGGGTAAGGGTACTCACGTGGTTGAGATGTCGCATTGTTTTGGGAACTCATAATTTACGCCTTTGAAAAATGCCTTATTTGTGTTGACAGTCTCTCTTCCCTGCTCAGAACTGACGGCGGGATTGAGCAGAACAGCTGGAAGAACCCAGGAAAATGCTCCTCTTGTTCGGGCTCTCCTTGCCTGGCTCCTGACCCCTTTACAACTGGAAAAGGAAACAGCACATGTGTCATTCTCTTTTGCCTGTGTAGCTCACATGAGCGGGGAGGGGCACCCATTTGCAGATAGCAGTAACTGTATTCAAGTTTTGCAAGTTGGATGTATTCCACCCCTTTGCTTTTATTAGCCAGCAACCAGTGGAAAGAAAATGCTCTTTTCATTCTTAGCCAAATCTAGACACACCTATTAAATCCACTTCCCAAACCCCTATCCACTTCTGTTGATGTTATTTCTTTTAAGTGCAAAACTTGCTGCTGACTCCCTTTCCTAAAATGTCTACCATTAGTGGGTAAGATTGAAAGTAAGACTTTCAATTTTCATTGCTCATCATCCGCCTTAACACTCAGTCTGACTTATTCTGTCCTTTCAACAGGTGAAAATTGAGGACGGCATTTACTGGGTCAAAATTGTAACGTCAGCATATACCATGAATCTACACTGTGCTCAGAACGAGGAGGAACCTGTGGCTACAGCACAGGCTGAGCACAAGTAACTCCAGTCATGGCTCTGGCATAGGCTTCCGGTGGCACCTATGGCAAAACTTTTAATCTCTGCCTCAGTTTGCCATTGGTAGAATAAAGATGGTTTCTCCCTAGTTTTGGTATTTTTATTTTAATGTACAGGCAGGTGTTATTTATAAACAAGATGTATCTGTTGGGCTGCAGAGGTTAATTTGCATACTCCACTGCAAGTTTTTCAGCCTGGACTAGGGTGCCAGCTGCCTTGTTTATATAGCTGCCATCTAAAGCTATCTGTTTGGCTGTCTGCATGCTGTGCTGCAGTCAGAGGCATATAGTCACTGTAAGTGTGCTTACACAGCCTGTATGGAGCTGACATGGACTAGCACTTCTGGGTTATACCAGAATACAAGTAATTTTTTAATGTGCATGCCTTAAACACTAAGAAGAGTGGACAAGGTTTCCATTTTCCTGGTGTCTGTTATGGAATCAGGATGAATTAACAGCCTGCCTGGGACAGCAGAAGCACAGTAACCATCGGGATGGAAGTGGAAAAAAACAGAGTAATGAAATTCAGTCTGGGACCATCCTGTTTTGCAAAATTGTCACAGGATATTTCTGTGAAATCATCTCAATGACCTCCTACAAGAAATCAGTGCCGTGAACTTGGCTCACAGTATTTATTTAACAGCTATAGGATGGAAAAAACAGTGACTTATTTGCATGCCAACGGCAACTAACAGCTTGTTTGTGAACACGGGTACCGTAAACGACTTCGGTCAGCATTTCCACACTCTGGGCTTGTGGTGGAGAGCTCTGGAACATTTAGTGATGGAGCAAAGCAAGGCACAAAACAAAGACAGGGAAATAATAGGAAAAACTGCTGATGTTGCTGCACTGGCTTCAGCTCTATAGCTCTATTCATTTACACCTGATAGCTTCCCTATGAAAATACTGATGGGCATGTTTTTGATTACTGCTTCTTCTGTGTAAGAGACAAAATCTGCACAGGTAAAATTATGGCTTTCTGTTCTGAGGCATGAGAATTGTTGTCATGCAAAGTTTTTATGTTTAAGTCTTTCATCATCATGATAAAGGACAAGCGGAGAGGCCTTTGAGCAACCTGGTCTAGTGTAAGATCTCAGGAGGGTTGTAAGTAAATGATCTAACGCAAACCACTGTATGATTCTACGATTCTGTGAGCCCTAAGAAATTTCAGAACTTCTATTGAGAAAAGATTCCCTATCTGCTGCAGATGATGTGAAGGATAGTGGTAGTGATGGCTTTATCCTGTTAGAGCCAGTGGTCTGGATCATCTTAGGGATTTTGTGGCAAACTACTCAAAATGGCAGGAACGATTAGGTCCTGGTGCTTAACCCCTCTGCATCTGTGCAACACTTCCTGTATCTGTCTGTGTTCTTATTAAAACTTATTAAAACCCTTCCCACTACCAAAAACCTGGAAGAGTTATACCCAGGTTTATGTAGGAGGATTCTGGCAGATCCAAACTCACTGTCCCCTTTAATGTGTTGTTGTCTTCACTTTTCTTGGGAGTTATTTCTTTGTTTATGGAATAGACTGGGGTTCCCAGAAATCAGAGAGCCATTTCCCAAGGCTGTTTGCTCTCAAACAGGCTGTTAAAGAGACCTGCCTGACCTTTTCCACTCATCATTAATGGAAAATATGTGATGTTGACAAGGGAAGCACCATGTAGCCCAGCATGCTTCCAGGGGAGCCTGAGACTGGGCACTGAACAAAAAGCATCTCAATGCTCTCAGCCAACTGATCATGAGGGACAGGAGGCAGCAAAGGAGCCCAGAACAAAAGATGGGAGTGGAGTGCTGGTGGGGAAAAATGTGTGATTAATCATTAATTTTCAATTTGACTGATCTCTCTTCTAATCTTTAAATAGCTGTTGCTTTTGGCAAAAACCAAAAGCTCCCCAAAAGGGAAAAGATAACAGAAGGATATTTAAAAGTAATTTTTATCTAAGGATTGTGACATTCATACAGGATTCACCAGGTCTGTGGGACAACACAGGTATGGTAGGAAATATGTGTGTCAGCTCTGTGGTTTTCATCAGCCAATTACTTGATCCTGAGGCCATGGTGTTCCCATTAACCTACAGAATAAGTATTGCTTTCCTGCCCTGGTAAATACTTTTGCATCTCCAGCCTTTGAAAGAGTCTTTTTCTGAGTAAGGAAATGAAAATTCCCTTTTTTTCTCAGTAGTGCTTTCAGATGTGACAGTATTTTCAGGTCCAAGAGTGTTAGCTCAGAAGTGGGACCTCTTTTGCCTCTGATACTGCAATTTATCCTACTCCTCCTAAGCACAGCTATGTAATGAATGCATGGTCAGGCCCACATAGTTGTTCTCTTTGATGCTATCTTGCTCCAAGATAAATGATATTTCACAGTCATTCAGGCTTGGCAAGCTGATGCCGAATGCTGCAGCTGTTGCTCGCAACAGGAAGGGAGGGTTTAGGCTGTGCTCGGAGGAAAATAAATAAATAAATAAAACAAAGGAAAGAGGCTCTCTTCAGGAAGTTATGCTTTACAACAACAGGACATCACTCTAGAAATCCCTCTCTCTGATGGATTTTCGTGGCAAAGCATAATGCAAAATCTGTAATCTTGTCCTATAAAGGCAATGGCAAGATGGAAGGAGGCTGAATGGAATCAGTGATGTCCTGCACTGCTCACCCTGCACAGCCTGTAAGCTGCAGAGAAGGTGTTTGGATCCATCACCCGGGCATTCGAGGAGAGGATGTAGCAGCAGTTGTGCCTAGCTGTGAGTTCAAGATGGGCCTTGTGACAGCACTGGTGGGCACATTCAGATGAACCAGTGTCTCAGTGTCCCTCCGGGCTGCGTGCCATGGTCACCTGGCCAGCCAGCGGGAGACGTGGTGTTGGCTTTCTCCTCTCCTTTGCTGGCTACACCCTTCAGGCTGTCTTAAACATGCCAAGCTGCTGAGCTGTGTGAGGTTGGGTGGATTCTCAAATTTTGAAGACTTTGTACAGGTCAAGCACAAGCAGAGATTTAACTGCTAGGCTGAAACATGAAGAAGGGATTCTTAATAGGACAGCATTTGCCTCTGGACATCCCATTAAATACTATTTTCTACTGATTATCTTCCTCTCCATCTTTGTAAGGAATAGTAGTTTATTTATTTATTACTTTGTGTGGTGGGTTCTCCCTCCTGACTTGTTTCCTCTCTGTTTCCCACTTATTTTTGTGCTGAAAGGGCAAGGAATATTTTCCATGGACTGTGGACCATCTCAGGTCTGGTGTAAAGTCATGGAGAAAGAAACCTTTGTGATGCAAAAGGGATCAATATGGGCTTATTACCCAGGATGGACTGTGATGCTGGTATAACTCATATTTTATGTGATGCCTATGCAGCCTGTGACTTTAAGTGCAACAAGATTGTGAAATCCTTGGAACACAGAGAAGGAATTTTTTGTCTGCATTCATAGCACTCAACAAGTTCTTGACCCTCATACAAGGCCAAAAGAGAAGAGTTTACCCTGGAGATAAGAGATCAACTCTCTTTCCTACTTTGCATCCCCGGCATTTGCCTTTATTTTTGCCACTCCTCTGACTTCTGCTTGAACCGTTGGAATATATTCTTATCCCTGGAACACATATATCCCCTTCTTTGCCTTATTGCACAATTATTTGCAGTTAAAGGATGTGGTGTGCCTATTTGTGTTTAAGGTCCCCACTTAATCTGTTAGTTTATTTGGGCCAAACTCTTTTCCATTTGTGTCTGGGCTCAAGGGAGCCTCCAGTGTCACTACAATGCAAATACTTCTAAAAACACACCATCTCTCTGTGAAATGGAAATATAAGGAGGCTCTACATCTGCCCTGTACCGTGGTGCTTGGCTTTCCATGAACCGTGGTTCATTTAATGACACCATGGAGCGAAGATGTGTAAGGTCAAGAGTTCAGTGGACGGTGGTGCAGAGTCTCTGTAACTCTATAGTGTCATCATGTCCAAAGATCAGACAGAATGTCTTAGAGCCACTGCCTCCTCTCCAATCTAACTTCCAACACCACTGGAAAGCACATCTGCTCACACTCTAGACCAGTCAACAGGATGTTGACATGCAGTTTGATAGTGCATATTTGGAACAGTGGTAACATCATCTGGGTAGATGTGGAGAGGGTGAATCATACTATCAGCTCTTGCTGAGTTCAAGAAATCAGAGCGGGCTTTGGCACATAGATTTGTAATAACAAAAGAACAGAATGATAAATAAAGTGAATCGTTCTGTAATTTAAAGCAGAAGGGAAGACTTGCTCACACAAAACAGAATTAAATACTGGAAGTCATAACTCCTGGAAGATCTGGTGTAGTTGGACCTTCAGTTTGACTGAAAACCTTTACTTTTCCTTACACAGATGGGACTGTGTTACTGTAGCATAATTTCAATAAGTTGGGTTTTTTAGTTGCTGCGTCTCAGAGAGTGTCCAAAGGAGAGCAGCAAAGATGGTGAAGGAAGGGCCGTGAGGGGAAGCTGTGTGAGGAGTGGCCGAGGTCACTTGGTCTGTCCAGCCTGAAGAGGAGGAGACTGAGAGGAGACCTCACTGCAGTTACAACTTCCTCATGAGGGGAAGAGGAGGGACAGGCACTGATCACTCCGTGACGAAGTGACCTGTGACAGAACCTAAGGGAATGGCCTGAAGTTGTGTCGGGGGAGGTTTAGGTTGGATATCAGGAAAAGGTTCTTCACCCAGAGGGTGGCTTGGCACTGGAACAGGCTCCCCAGGAAAGCAGTCACAGCACCAAGCCTGACAGTTCAGGAAGCATTTGGACAATGCTCTCAGGTACACGGTGTGACTCTTGGGGATGGTACTGTGCAGGGTCAGCAGTTGGTCTTGATGATTCTTCCAACTCAGCATACTCTGTGATTCTGTGATAACTCTTAAGTGGCAGGAAAATGGAAAGTCAAGAGTTCTGACGATTGTGGAGCCTCCTGTGTTTTGTTACCTAAGTGTTAAATTTTGCTTTCATGGCTATTTAAGTGCAGGTGAAAATCCTCTCAAAGGTTGCTAGTACAGCATCTGGCCTGTCCTTGTGAAGCATAATGAAGGGTTTGTCTCAGCCTGAGCTCTCTGGGATACTGGATCTCCTGCCCTTTAGCAAGAGCTTCAGCCTCTTTTCTACCCTTTTCTATCCTGGATGTATCAGGCACAGAGGTGATACAACCAAACCAGAGAACTTTCTAATCACAGTGTGAATGCTTTGGCCAAAGCGGTAACTGGGTGGCATCCAACAAAGGTGTTGGATAAGTGTTTGTGCTTAAAAGCCATTCCTAAGTCTGCTTCCCACCTTGCAGCAACACTTAGCCAAACAGACTCGGCCAGATTAGCTGATGATATTTCCTAAAATATAATAACACTGAGGCATTTGCTCTTTTAGCTTGCATGTACTATTCTCTCCAGAGAAAAAGGCATCAGTTTAAGATTACTTTCTTCTATAAGTGCAAGAGCAAAAATCTTTGTGCTTCCCTTCTCTTCAGAGATACTTCAGTGAGGTTTAGTGTTTCAACACACTATCTGAGCACAAAGCTGGCATGTGGTCAAGTCACAGTCACATTAAATGAAACTAGGGCTCCATAAGGATGTGTGTGATGACCTGAAGACTTTGTTGCTTAGCAGTGCTCCTATCACGGCTTTAAAAATAACTCCTCAAAATTATTAGCCCAAGGGAAGCTTGAACTTCGTTTTTCTCATAAGTAATGTGACTTGAGTTGGTTTTATTTTAAGAGAACCTTAAACTTCAACAATTTTTTCTTTCTTTCTGCAACTTGTTTGAACTGTTGTGAGGATGTTTGTGTTTACTGACTTAGGTTGCTTCCTTTGTTAAGTGATTAGTTAAATAACTAGAAGATTCAGTCAGCAATCCTAATGGAGTTCATTAGAATCCCACAAATAACACGGCACTGTGAGGGGAAGAAAGGGCTTACAAGAGATTAGAACAGACTTTAGTCCTCTTAAGGTCCCTCAGGGTGTGTTCTCCTCTGATTCCTGACTGTAACTCTGCAGATCCTTGGGTTCTTGGACATAATTCCCAAAGTGGCAAGTAGTTACCATATCCTGCATGCAGAGCATCAATACTTTTATGTTGGTAGTGTTGGTTTGGCTTTTTTTTTTTTTTTTTTTTTTTTGGTGGTGGCTGTGTTTTGTTTGTTTTCTTTTAAACCTTATTTTAAACAACTCATAAAACATCGTTGGTATAGGATCCAGGGAGCCCTGGGGTAAACTTACAGCTACAGTAGAAATAACTTTTTGTTTTCTGCTTACCCTTGCTAAACGGGTGGTTGTAGTTCTCTCAAATAATAAAATATTATTCTCACTGAAATGAGGTTCTTAAGGCTCAGAAGTTTGTTTTATTGGTTTTATACAGGGTGTGGGAGAGAAAGAGTTCCCCAAGTGCAACTAAATGCCCTGGACATGGCTATCCTTGAAGTCCACTCTCCAGTGAGTCCAGCTGAAAATAGGATATGGTTTTAAAGCCAGCTAATCTGCTGTTCCTTTTATTTGTGCTGAGTGAGTTTTTATACAAAAATGGATATAGCTGTCTGCTGTGATGGAAGTAAAAATTTAGAATGGTCTATTCTAATAATAAATTGCATGCTGATAATTTTTCTTACTGCAGTAAAGGCAATTCAACTGTATCTGATTGGCACTAGTTCAAGATTTTTGATGTTCAGCAGGAGAATTTACAGCTGCAAGAAACAAAACAATGCTAAAAAATCTCAAACTGCACATGCTGGGATGGCAGCAAGCCCAAGTGCAACAGCTCACGCTCACAGCAATTCGGGCACTGGGACACACAATGAATGCTCTTGCTGGCAAAATTGCACAATGAGTTTTGTTTTCATTTAATGCACAGTCCAAATGTTTCCCTCTGGGTACAATGTCATGGACTTCCTCGAACCTTATTTAAATGACACGAATGAATGTGGTTGAAGATTTCAGCTGTCAATTCAGCAACACTAATGCAGATCTACTTTTTTATTGTCCTTGTGCTCCTGTTAGACATGGTAGGCATTAAATTGCAAGGGAAAGAGAGTGTAGAGATATTATTCCTTTCTTGGAGTGAGCTACAAGCAAACTCAACTGAACACTATGAAATATGCAATGCTTTATTTGGAAATAGTTTTCTTCCTTATTAAATCAAAGAGCTGCCCAGGAAGTTATAATTCAGAACAATAAACATAACTACAGGGAAAATATCTGAATAATCTAAGCATATCTTTTTTCTGTGAGGTAGATAAACATGAATTCTCTCTTGTGAAGTCAGGCTGAAAAAATGTTACAGGGAGAGTTCAGGAATGGAATTGGTTTATGTCAGGAAGTTTTGAGAGAAAACTTAGTTCAGAAATCTTTAGGATCCCTGGATCTTGTCAGATTTTTTCAAACATTGACTTAAGAGCTGGAGTAAGGCTGTGTAGCACAGTGCTACACTGCTGATCGATCTCTGGAGCTCAAACTTTTATTGGGAAGCACTGAAGAATGTCCTTATGGCTACGAAGATTTAAGAGAACATAAAGATTCCTCTTAATTTTAAGCACATGATTAGGTCTTGTTACAAGTTGAAAGCATGCTGAAAGATTTTTCTGATTATCAAAGGCTTCCTATAAATATTCATATATGGACTCTTCCTCTAAAACATCACCCAAATTAAATTTCCTAATTAGACTCTGTGATGAGGCAGTCTATTGAAGAAACTTTCCAAAGATAATGGATTTGTGTCATTTGATGTAAATTTTGTGCTTGAAATATTAGTCACATAATCTATCCTAGTCTTCTGCATACCCTCTGGAGTCAAAGGAGGAGATAGAGGTATCCACAAAATTATATTCTGTGGCTAAAATTAGATGCAATGGACTACATCACATTCAAAAATTTTCTCTCACCCCTAAGAAGAAACCAACACCCTTCTTTCCTGAGATCCAGACATAAAGGATGTTGTAGCATTTCTACCAATATTTAAATTTGCTATTTCTATTCTGGTACTGTTTTGTGCTCCTCCCAGAGGCCATTCTGCTTGTACTTAGCAAATACAAATGGACAGAATCCCTGTCTTTATGATGTGAAAATGCTGGTATGCTTTGGAACAGTGAGCAATCAAATCCTCATTTAGTAAGTGTAGCTGATTACATGCACTATGTAGCACGAATAAACACTCTGTGTTAATTAACACTCTCTATCAATATTCCACCATTTGGATTTTCACCTACCACAATCTTGTGCTTTTTTTAACTTCAAAAACTAATTCTCAGATATCCTCTGAAATGTCCTGCTGTGGTGGGTTTGCCCTGGATGGACTCCAGGTGCCCATCAAACCTGACCCAGCCCACCCCTCTGCAGCTGGTCAGGGAAGAGAAAATATAATGGAAGGTTTGTGCATTGAGATAAGGGCAAGGAGGGATCACTCATCCGTTACTGTCATGGGCAAAACACACTTCACTTGGGAAAAAAAATTTCTTGCCAATCAAATCAGAGTAGGATAATAAGAAAGAAACCCAAATCTTAAACCACCTTCTACCCACACCACCCTTCTTCCCAGGGCACAATTTTGCTTCTGATTTTTCCTCTCTCTTCCCCACCAGTGGCACAAGGGGTCAGGGAGTGGTGTCAGTCCATCACATGGTATCACTGCTGCTCCTTCCTCCTCATGGGGGAGGGCTCCTCACACCCTTCCCCTGCTCCAGTGTGGGGTCTGAGGAGAGGCTGCAGAAGCTGGGCCTGTTTAGTCTGGAGAAGAGGAGAGAGGATCTCATCACTGCATATAAATATCTCAGAACTGGGTGTCAAGAGGTTGGTGCCAGACTCTTTTCAGTGGTGACCAGTGACAAGATGAGGAGTAATGACTATGAACTAAAACACAAGTAAGCAAATTCCACCTCAACTTGAGGAAGAACTTCCTTACGTTGAAGGTGGAAAAGCACTGGAACAGGCTGCCCAGGGAAGTTATGAAGCCCCCCTCTCTGGAGACATTCAAAACCTACCTGGATGAGGTCCCACGTAATCTGCACTAGGTGACCCTGCCTTGGCAGGGATCTTGGACTGGATGATCTCCAGAGGTCCTTTCCAACCCCAGCTATTCTGTGATTCTGTGATCATGTGTTTCTAACAATTCTCTGTACTCTGCCAGTGGGCTGATATTGCAAAATTGCCATTTTCTGGCAGAGACCTATTATTTGGATTCCTTAGAGAAACTGAACATCATCTAAAATGTACTGCCAGAAATGGTTGGAAATGCTGAGTTTTTTGATCACTGGGGAAAAAAGATTTTAAAACATCTTGCACCGCAAATATTATCTATAAAGAGAAATACACCTAACAATATTGAGCTATAAAGGCCTTTCTCCATTTAGAAGTCACATAAGATTGACATAAATTAAGTAAAAAAATTATGTCAGAATAAAAATTATATCAACATGGTCTGTCTCCTTGTAAATATACTCTTAAGTGCAATGAGAATGAAGCTCATGTCCACTTTACTCTTAAATGATGTTTTTGCCACAGATAGATGTTGATAACTCTCTGCTGAGAAGTTAACCTTCCACTGGGGTCATGGCGTAGTGCTGTGGGAGAGCTCATTCTTCGTTGATTTTTCCACTATCAGGCATCTGTTTTGAATAGTGCATTAATCATTGTGAAGGCAGAATGTTTGCTATACAGGATTTCCTTGGATTCATATTTGGAGTTTCCCTGAGCCCCACAGTTTCCAAGTTGGGAGGTCCATGTGGAAACCCACTGAGGGTGAGAGGGTCTGATCACCCCATGGAGAAGCAGAGGTTACCTGTTGAAGGAGAGAACAGGAATATGTCTCTTAGGCTTACTAACTCGCCTTTTGGTATCATTTATTTTCCTCTGTTGACAGTACCGGGACTTTAGCTCCCTTTCATATACTGGCTGGAATTCCTGGGTAGGCCATTTGACTCCTTGAAACTGAATGTGTCTTTCCACTTCTGCAAAAATGTCTCATCAGCTGTAGTTCTTTGTAAAAAATCTGTGATGAACAACCCATGGCTGACCTCACCTATTCTGGAAATTGGTGGCTTGAGCTAACTTCTGTGATCTTGTCTACATTTGAAGAAGAAGCAACAGCATGGAAGACCTCTCTCTTTTCCATCTCTAAAGAAAGCATGGCAGATAAATATCTTAAAGTATATTTGGCTCATGATTCATAAAAAGCCAAGGCCTTGCTGCAGAAATGCCTCTGTTTAGCTTATTAGAAAGAAACAGTAAGTTTATTGCTCATAAGGATCTCAATGAGAAGCAAAAATCAGGTACTAAAAGAGGTTTTGGATCTAGTGGGTTAAGTTTTAAGGAGTGTTAATAATTGTGCAGTTGCTCTGTAACAATGCAAGTGATAAAAAAGAGACAATTTTTTAGCAATCAAGATTCGGAAGAAAGCACCAAGAAAAAGGGTGAATTCTTCTATTTCTTGAAATCTTACTGACACCTTCCTGAAAGATTTATGAGTCAAACATAAGTTATTAGTTCAATATCATTCTGTGGCCTGAGTGGCCTTGAAGATATTAATCCGTGAATGAGCCAGTGAAAATCTATGGCCTGTAAAGGGCAAAGTATCCAACAGTATGACCATGATGTCTCTTCTGTCCTTACAGGCCCCAAGCAGGTGAAAACATCTATCCAGAGCTCACTGTTGCAGCACTGCTCAAGAGTCTCACTGTAAACCACCCTCTTTGTTCTGCTTTTTTGTGCATATAAGTAGATTTGGGACCTACACATTCAGTCATGAGCACAGAGGGTGTGAGGTGTCACCAAGCAAGCTATCATTGTGACATTTTCAAGGTGCTGGCTGACTGCAAAGTGATATGTAAGCATATACATGAAGCATATGGGGAGGCAGTAGACATATATCAGACAGCAGCTGGCATATCAGGTCCAGGGCAGCTTCTACTGGGAAAAGAAAATAGATTGCAATTCCAGGCAGAGTGTCTTAACTCTTCTCTCCTTTCCTCTGAAGATTTTAATTTCTTATATTTGTATAATCCAAGTAATTTATGTCCAAACTTAGTCATTTTGCTGTATTTTTTCTTCTGTTCTTAATGCACCAAAGCACAGCTTATTTTCTGTTATCTCCCTGTAAAAGTGGGACAAACCTGTTGGATTTGCACTCAGTACTCTAAGCTCAAAAGAGTAGGGTAACTTCAGATTTATCACTGTGCAACCAAGAGTGATATTAGGTGTAAGATTTAATATCACCCATCCCTGTGTGAAAGAGAGGGCCAAATCCTCTGCTAATGTAAAGCAATAGGGACTCACTTGCAAATAAAAGAGTTTCTGACCTGGTATTCAGAATACTTTAGAAACTACCCAGAGAGAACAATTGAGTAGGAAGATATATTGTTTTCTACTTTATTCCTTGATTTCAGTACAACTACTTTTCTCAGTTTGAGCCCAAGTCATCAAAGTTTCTCACTGTAGAGTAGTTCACTACAGGCTTTCTCTGCTACCCTGCTGTGGATGATGCCATGAGCTCTCTTTGCACCTGCATTTACGGCTCCTAAACAGATTGGTGTCCCCTGGAAATCATGAAATATTTGTCCTTGCAGTGTAACCTCTTCTTCCCTGGTGTGACAAAATGTGCTCTGCCAAAAATAACCTGCTTGTTGTTCCTTTCCCAAAATTCTCTCGGAAGTGGTGTTTCCACCAAAGGTTATACTGATGAAACATATGGCAAACAAGGGGGTCAGGGAGGGTTTGGTGCCTGAAAGTGAGAAGTAGGAGATTTAGTAGAAGGTAACAAGATAAAAAAATAGTAGTAGTTCAAGTATTTTAGCATGTGATATTGTTGTAAACTGATTCAGAAAAAGATGCAGAGGGGAAGAAAAAGGAGAGGAGAAGAAATTCTCCTTTTAGAAACAGGCAAAGGAGGAATAGAGGGAGACAGACTATTCTGTTCAGTGTAGGAGTGTAATAAAGTACACCAAGCTACCTCTGAATAAGATGATCTGTGTGTCTCTGTCCTTCAGCATTCAGGACCAGGGTAGGTGTGCCAATACTGTGTGGAGTTCTGGAAAGGAAAGCATCTCTGGCAGAGCTCTGCACTCCTATGGTTGTATTGCTGCTGGACACAGCTCTACTGAATAAACTTTTCATGGCATGCCCTCCCCACACAGAGCAGGCCTTTTCTATCTGCCCTGTAAAAGGGCGACCAGGAGGTTCAGACTGGTCATCCTCTTGAGCAGAGTTCAAGGACATGAACCACAAAGGCATCCATCCTCTTGTTTAATGTAATCAGAAAACCAGTTTTGTGTTGGAGCCAAATTTATGGATAGTCATGCACTGAGCCAACTCCTCACTGCCTCAGATGCTTCTCAGCAGTGAGAGCTGGAGTCCTTCTTCCCTGGTCCAACTCCAAGGAATGCAAAATATACTTATTTTTTCCACTCCTCCTTCTTGTTTATAGCTTGTGTAGTTCATATTCTGTGTCTGGTCTGTCTTGAAAGTGGTTGTCACCTCAATTTTCAACACTGTCAGAAATGTTTATCTCATTAGAAGGGCTGGAAAAGCAGCGCAATAAAGTAAAATTAAATCACTAAAGTAGCTTGGATATTAGTAACAAAGGAGGAAAATGAAGCAACAAGAATGACTGAGGAGGTTTTACCACTTTCCAATGCTTAACACTGTAGCAACTCTTCAAAACAACCCTTATTTCTTTTCCATATTTGCTTTTAATATCTACTCCTTTTTTTGACACCAGATTTCTCCAAACAATGTATTACTGTTTCTTCCTTTTAGGCTTTATGAAATCCTCTGGAGTCTGTGGGTTTTCTAACTTCTGAATGCTATTTATGAGGCATCTGTTTTCAAAGCTGAGGGCACCTGTCCCCAAATTTCCTGTTGAATTATATGATATGCAATTCCACTAAAGTTTCTGGAAGGAACTTGTATCAAAGTGGGTCCATATGACCCAGAATGGGACTGCAGACTCTGGAAACAAATGGTACCCCCTTGGAAAACTCCTTGTATTATAGTGCAGTTGATGATTTGCCAGTAGACTTTGAAGATCTGTGTGCATTTCATCAGAAGGGGAATATATCCTTGGGACACAGTGAAGAAAAAGATGGAGACCAATGCTGATGAACTGTCACTGAAAGCCTTTTGACAAAAAGGAGGGTTCCAAACCAGCAATATCAATGATGGATCTTAGTATTCATTTTCCAAACTAGTGCTGGTGGATGTTTTCACTAGAAAAAGGCTGCTTTGTTGATGTCTGGGCAGGTATTTTATTATTCCTTTATGCAGAGGAACATGCTATAGTTTTTCATATATAGATATGCCATTGCTTATCTAAGTGTATCAGTAAAAACTGTCTTGGCAAAAGCTTGAATCATAATTTGCTTTTTGAGATGTCTTTTATTACTGCTTTTCCTATGATGACTATTTTTCATAATTTTAAAACTCATGTGTCTAGATAATTCTATACCAAACATGGAAATTCCTGTAATTCCTGTCTGTGCAGAAATATCTTAAGGCAAAAGAAATAAATAATAAGATCCAAAATAACTGAAAACTTTGAGGTGAAGATCATGGCAGAAATTCTTATCTGTGAGGTTTGCTGATACACTAGTCAACTAGGATATAATGTGGAAACTAAGTGAGTGTAGTTACACTCTTAATGCATGCAAAAAATGGTGGCATTTGCACATCAGCCACCCAACAATTTCTCCTACTTTTCAGCATGTGTAGGTCCAGCACACCACATCCACAGTGGGACCAATCCCAGTTCCGGGGCACTTGTGGTGTCATAATCTAGAGGCCAGAGGAGAAGCCAGCCTCTCTCAGCATGTTTCACACAATTCAACCCCTCTAGGTGCTGAAGACTGGTGCAATCTGCCCACTTGTATCTCACGTGACTTGCTGCAAAGTGGTCATGCCTTCAGTCACACATTTGCACTGAGCTGGCTTAGACCATGCTAATAGCCATTAAAATTTACAGAAGCTGAAGAGTTTGTGCCCCTTAACATTGCAGAAAATGCAGACACTTGATATAGAACGATGTTAAATTTCCAGTCAGAAAGGAAATGTTTCTAAACAAAATGTCCCAAAATGACAAGAGTTTCTTTTATGCCTCTTCTGGACTCTCTGATGTGTTGTCCACTTGGTGAAGCAAGCTGAGTGCTTGCTGCTTGTTTTCAGGTTGTCCTTGGAAATGAGAGACCATCTCACTGCTTTTTCCTGTTTAAAAACAGCAGATCTTTCCTTCCTGTTCTATTTTTGGAGTTGATCCATGAAAAGCAGGACCAATGTTTAAGAGGATTCTCAGAGGCCAAACCAGCTGGATCACTCTAAAGAGCTGCATTTTCTTCTAAGGTATCTAAAATGGTAGTGAAATCACCTGATAGTTTTCTTCCCTATATTCAGCATATTTATTCTCCTGAGCTTTTTGTGGCCTCTTGTCATTTCAGCTCACAAGGCTGTTCACCCTCCATCCATTCATCTACAGGGGCTGTAAGTTATTGAGGCCTGGCTCTGTGCTGGATGCTGTTAATGGTTCTGTATGTATGTAACACATAAATACTGAATAATATACATGGATGTAGTTATTGTATTGCTCGTTCACACCCCCACCAGTTCCTTTGAAAGAAATTGAGGGGTTTTGCTTGATTGAGGGTTTGTTTTTCATCTTTCTGAAATCTTGGAAGTCTGTCACCTCATCAGTTTGTTATTCCCCAGCTAGCAAATGCTATTTGCATTTTTCTGATATTTTAATTGTTTGAACTAGTACAATTAAGGTTTGACTGCTCCCAACGGAGGGTCTGTGTATCCTGACCAAATCTCATTTTTTCCAGAGCTACCATTTATTGTACCAATCCAGAATCAAGCCCAAGAAAAGCATGGATAAATATCAACAGACCCTTCCATTCTTTAGATTCTCATGCTGTGTTTACCAGCAATGATTTCTGTGTACTTGCAATGTTTAAATGTTACATCTTTGGACTTCTTCATACCAAGTCCCTGGTTCTTTTCTCTGCCTTCACTGATCTCATTCACCACCTGCCCATGCACAGTGATGTATTAAATCCTGCTGAAATCTGTGTAAGTCACATCCTCTCCCCTGAATTTCCAAGGATTCTGTATTATACCTTCAAAGACATGCTTTATGTTATTTTCAAGTGATTTACTCTGAAAGTTCCTTGCCTGATAAATGTCTTCACATTCCTGGTAAAACACTGCTGTAACTTAAGTGAGCAACTCAGAAGGCTGCCTCTTACAGTAAAGTTAGTCAAATGAACTTATCATTAATGTTTTGTCCTCTGTGACTCAGTTTTGAAAGTCAGAGTTATCTGACATTATCCAGCTGCGTCTTACCCCTTTGCTGACATTTAGCATGAAGGGAAGGGGTTTGAGCACTTAATACAACCTCCAGGGAATGGTGACTCTCCCAGGGACTGTGTTTATTCCCGTCAGGTCAGCAAAGTAGGACGAGACGTGACTCGGACACTGAGTTCAATTTTGGGCCCCTCACGACAAGGAGGACACTCAGATGTTGGAGCAGGTCCAAAGAAGGGCAGTGAGGCTGAGGAAGGGTCTGGATATTGATAGATACACCAATCATGTTGATTCATTTTATGACTAAGGGAAAGCAAGAGGTGTTTGCAAGCCATGATTCATCTAGTCCTTTTGAAACACATAATTTAGACTGTGACAAAACACCACTGAGAAATTCCTATTTCTGTCCATTGTCTCTAAGGAGAGTCTAGAAAACCTCAGATATGGATGCTAACCCTGAAGACTTTACAAGTTAGACAGTGTGCATCCCATCTGTGATGAGACTCTTATCATTTGTGTTTACATTGCTTGTTGCTTTTTGGCAATAAGTGTAATAACATAGACTGAATCTGCATTAGGTGCTGCAGTAGGTGGTCTAAATGTGGCCTGGAAATGTTAGCTAGGATTTGCAAGTGAATATAGATACAAATATATTAGTCACAATAAAACCACAGTGAATGGCACACAACAATAAAAAAGGTGTTTATATTACTGCATTATGTGCCTTTGAATAGGCTAAACTTCAGTTCTTTATTTGGCTCAATTTTACTAATATATTTGGACTAGATTTTTGGTTTGTTCCCCCCCTCAAGTAGCTTGTCCCCATTATCTCTGAATAACGAGACAAGGGGAGTCTGGCATGGCTGCACAAATTGTTTTGTACATCCAGGAAGGAGGAAATTACTGGGTTCATCACTGGTGAGACAATACTAGGAAACTACTTACGTTTTTTAATAAGAAAATGTGTTTTACCAGGCCCCAGGAAAAAATGAGATGCTGCTTTGTGCACTTTGTATCAGCTTAGCAGCAAAGCAAAGAAGCAGGAGAAATAGGGTCCAGCAGACTTGTAGGCAGGCAGTGAGAAACACTGAATAGTCAAACCTCCTGTTCCTGTCCTCTGTCCTCAGCTGTGAAAAAAAAAAAATGAGAGAGGGAAAGGGATGCACAGGGACTTTGTGAGAGCAAAAGAAAATGAAGGGAGAGAAGGAGGCTTATATCATGAAACTGATATCCAGTGGATATCAACTGAGAGAAAAAGTAGTGTTTCAGTGATTCTATCTTCAAAAAGATAGATTTGCCTGTAATTCTGCAGGTGTATCACCCAAATCTTTTAACATTTTCATGAATAACCTTCTTAGTGCAATAGAATCTATGTTTATTAAAACTGTAGAGGCACTTGCAAAGATACCAGAGAAGAAGACAAGAATTCGAAGAAATTCTGGTATGTTGATGACACGGTTGGGAAAAATCTCTAATGATATAACATAAAAAGAGAAAGAATGAGATGCCAGAATGAGAAAGGAAAAATTAAGAGCACAAAGACAAGGTGAAGGGTAAGTAATAGTTCTTCTGACAGATGAAGAGTTACAACTATTGAACAAATCTTGTTGTATTCATGATGTCATGGGAAAAGCAAATATAAAAACAGAGGTATCACCCATAAAACACAGAAAGTTATCTGAGCATTGACAAGGCTTCACATGAACTACAATGCAGAGTTTATACACTAAACTATAGAAAAGATGTGAAGCAACTGAAAACTTCAGGGGAGATTGAGTGAATGATCATTACTCTAATAAACATGACCTCTAATAAAATACTGGTAGAAAAATACTGGTGGTTTAGGCCGTTGGCCTAAAGACACCAGAGTGCAGAAATGATCACAAATATACAAATTTATAGAAAGATGCTGTTTTTCATGATTGCAGAGCCAAGAAAAGAAGTAACAGAAGCAAAATGCTGTAAAAGGTCGTTTTATATCAGTCAGTGTTAATGGAGAAGTAAAGGGCTCCTTAGTTTGCTGCTTCCATACCTAGGTTCTCTTCTAAACATTTTGTTGCTTTGGCTTACATTAAGCCAAGGCAATAAAATAATGTTTATATTCTACCCCAAAATCTGGAGTGGTAGAGAGAAAGAAAAATAGTAATAGGAAAAATTACAACATGAGGAGGAAACCTAAGTAGTCTTAGATCAATGCAAAGAAAACATAATTTTCAGCATGCATATTTTTTAAATTGCATGTTTGTTTAAAAGAAATAATTTCTCTCACCTGCAAGGCAGTGCTAAAGATTAAATTAGATTAGATTAGATTAGATTAGATTAGATTAGATTAGATTAGATTCTCCTACTATGTTTTAAATCATATAATGACAATAAAACAAATCCCCTGTTTCTTTTTGAGTAGTCATAAAGAGGATTTAAAAGCCTTAATTTAAAGTGGGCGTTTGCCTTTCCAGGCTGTAGCTTGGATTAGTTTCTTCTGGAGTTTGAGGGGGTGAAACTGGGAACACTCACAAACTGTGTTCAAAATTAAAGCCTGTCTCTGCAAGGTGAGGAACGTCATATTAGCATTTGTTTTGAAGAATCTCTTGATGTCAGCAGGAGCTCTGGGATTTTTTATTTGCATTGAGAAGAAAACACAATGCAGCTGAAGTAGAAAGTTTTTTTCCCTGGGAAAAACTGATTGTCTTAGGCCTTGGTATTTAAAAGCACACCAGAATATTTTCCTGCCCTTTTTTCGATCGCTAGCTGTCTTATCTCTGAATAATTCTGCAATATAACATATTCCAAATTATTGTTATTGTGGTTGTTGTTGTTAGTATTGCTAGTATTTCTTCTTTCCCCTTCTCTTCTTTGTACTTGAAGACCTAATTTTCATCATGGTTAGGCCCAAACACAAAGACCCTGAAGCTAAAACACAAAAACAGCAGCTGCAATAATTTCCATGAGAAAGGAAAGGAAGGGGTCAGGATGATGTCCTGGGATCCCTAACACTTGCACTGCCTTCTTCCTCTCCTCTTAGATTCCACTGAGAGGAGCTTTGCAATCACTGAGGCAGGAAGGAGAGTTTGTCAACCACTGCTTCGCTCCTGATTTCCAGGAAGAGCAAGAGGAAGGACAGAGCAATGCCTGCATAACCAGTAAGACAGGCAGCCAAAAATATCCTTACCATTTTGTCATCCCAATTTCCCCTCTATGCAGCTCTGGGGTCTGGGACCCCAGCCTGTAGGAGGGCCAAAACCCCAGGGTGAGAAGATGGGCAGCCACCCTCCCTTCCTAGGGGTGCCCTGGGTGTCCTGGACAGACAAATCCCTGTCCATATAGGACAACAGCCCTTAACTGATGGAGCCCCATACAGTCATCTGCTGGAAGATATCCTAAGGGAGATATCACAGTATCTTTGTTTTCTGTTTGCTGTTTAAATATTTCTGTTCAGAAAGAGATAATGGCTTGAAGAATGTAGAAGTGTGTTTCCATTTTGGAAAACTACTACTTTTTTTTTTTTTTTTTTTTTTTTTTTATGTACAGCTTTGGTCTTGTTCGTTACTTCTCTCTGTTGCCCATCACACCTGTTTACTCTTTTCACCCTGCTGCACTTCTTGCTCTCCCGCCTTCTTACTTTCAAGAAAAATGTAAGAACTCATTGCATTCACTCAAGCCTCCTTCTTGTTTAAAGTCTCTCAAACCCCCAGAGCCTCTTTTTTTTTTTTTTTTACATTAGAAAACAAACAAAAGGTTTAGGATCCTTCCCCTATCTTTGAGCTAAGGCATCCTGAAAGAGGAAGACTCAGATAAACATCTATTCATCTCCGCAACTCCCAGATGCAGCTCAAACCGTCTCCTTTATGGATTAAAGATAAGACACTATCTGTAAGCAGCACTAAGAACAAGAGCTCTGGTCACCAGCAAGGGAAAAGAGATTGCTCCAGCCCTGAGCTTCTGTGGCAAAGACTGATGTCTCCTGGGTCAGAGGAGTGCTGGGAGAAGCACGTCCTGCTGACACTGTGCTGTAGTATAAGATACTCTTCACAGCCCAAAGACCAGAAACAGAAAATAAACTCGTCTCTCTATTCCATGAGAGACTTTCAGGCAGCCTGGGATGCACATCTGAGTAGGTGGGTGACTCACCAGGGAGCCTTGTGAGGGGAGATTTCAGTTCTTATGTCCACAGAGCTGAGCCAGCCCTGCATAAACACAGTGGAGGAGGAGGATGCAAAACACTGAACGCCACAAGCCTTGGTCTTGAGGAGTTGTGTTACAGCAAGGAAAATACACTCCAACAAAAACCTGGTCCTGACACCCTCCTTTTTCTCTTTGCCTTGCTTGGGAGAATTTTCTGTCACAACTATTCAGTGCCACAACTCTCTGTTTTTAGTAGCCCTGACTGGGAGGGAAGGATATCCTGAGTGCCAGGGGCAGATGTTAGTGCTGCTTCACCAAAAGGATTGCAAATCCATGCTTTGGGAAATCGTGTGTTTATTGGGGATAATGAACCTTCAAAGATGCAGAAAAAGGAAGTGCAGGGAGGAATGCTGATATAAATGTCCCACTGGGGGCCTAAAGGAGAGGTCCTGCACTCTGAATGCCATTCAGCTGATTCGTGTTTTCTTTGCTTTCTTCTGAAATAAAAAATTAAGAAAAAGGAGAAAGAAAAAAAGGAAAAAAGTGGTTCTTGAGGAGGAAACCCACCAAATGACCAGGACACATGGGTAGGATGAGGAAAATGTTCTTCTGAGAGCAGAGGGAGGTACATAAGCTGCTTTTTTTGTGGTATGAAACCAAACAGTGAAATTTCAACATTGAATACCCTCTTCATAAGGTTCAGGCTGTTTACTTTCATGTAAGGTTGCCTCTCTTATTACTGTCAGAGGTCAAATCCTGAGCAGTTAAAAGAAGTATGTTATTTTAAAGCCTTTTATATTTCTAGGCAGGTTTGTAAGGCAGGACTGGCTTGCCCATAGAAGAGTCAGTGAAGTGCGAGCTCTTTCACATCTAGGAAATGAGTCGGGTCGGAATCAAGCACTGCTCGTGCCTGGCAGCTGATGGCCAGTCTCTGTGCAATGACCTCCTTGCTCTGACTGCTCTGAGGGTGAATTAAAGTTGGCAGTTTCAGTCAGCAGAAGGACAAAAAGGTCAGGTTGGCTGAGATGTGTTGTCTGTGACTCTGGATCTCTGACACTTACCTGAGCAATTGGCCCTTGCTCCCAGGATGTGCTGCTGGCCCCTGGTTCAAAAGACACAGCACGGATATAGGAGCAGACAGCAGCCACTGCCAGCAAGAATCTTAGCCTCATTCTTGCTTCACTAAACAGGCACAAATCCTTTAACCCCCCTTCAAACATTCTGCTTCAGGTCACTGTTCTGGGAGCCACATGTGGCTTGGTTTTAGCTACCATTTCGTAAAATATAAGAAAAATTTCTGATACATGATAGCAAAATGCTTAGATTTTGAAGGCAAGCCTCATCCATGGAAGGCACTTTACAAAGTTATCACATAATTTCACCACCTGGGCTCAGCTGGAGTATTAGCTGAGAATGGATTCACTTTATACTGAGTCAATCTGCAAATTCTCTGAGCAAACAAAGCTGCTGCAGCATTTATATTATATGTGTGTTTTTCTACAAGATATTCAAGACTTTCAGACTTACAGATTTCAAGACTTTTCTTCAAGAAAGAAAGACCAGAACCTAATGTTTCTCCTTTAAATTGTGAAGGTCCTTTTGTTCTCAGTTCATTTTTTGTGTCAATTAAAAGCAATTTACTTCACCAGCTCACTTGTGGAACCATTTATTCAGGGCAAAACAATAACACGAAGCACTCAGTAAAAGGCAACTGAAATGATTGTCACACTCCCTCCCTACTAGAAAGGATGTTGCTTCTGATTCACATTCCAAACTTGGATACCTTAAGGACAGTACTAACATTCTGGCTTTTGTGGTCCAGAAGTGATTTTTAAAAAAGATTTTTATTAAATTTCTCTGAATTCTTCTGTTTTAAAAGCATGATGAATCAGACTACTTCAGAACACTTTTTTAACATGTTTGTTTAAATCAATGTTGACTCTTAGATTCTTGTTTGAATGCACAAGTCATGATTTGTTTGACCTTTTTAATCAATATGCTACTTTGTTCATTATTGCCCTCTTTTCCAAAATAACTGCCAAGTCATCCTGTGAACTCATTACTTGACCATGTGTTTGTTCATTTAGGGATGAAGGAAATGGGGAAAGTGAAAACAGTCTCACAGTCTTCCCTGCTAACATCCAGTCTCAAATATTTGTTTTGCTATAAAGTAAATCAAGCATGAAAGGACAAAATTGTTTAAAATTAGTAGCAAAACCCTCAAAAGTCTTAAGGAAATATTTTAAACCCAGTTACTTTCCACTGGAAACTGCAAAAACAGGAAAGTGTCCAGCAGTGTGTCACACTCTAGAGTAGTCCTTGCGTCTGTGAAATGAAAACAAAGCAAACCCTTCATCGACAGCAAGCCAGACTGCAGAAAATTCCTGCTCCACAGAGTTATGTTAGGCTTTCTTTTGGCACTGTGGATACCCTGAGAGAAATTATTCAATGAATTAATATTTGAAGAAGCAAGAAAAAAGGCAAGAGATAATAAAACAAGAAAATAACCTGCATGAACAAACGAAATGTACCTTAATGGGAAAACAAATGTTATTCAAATGACTGCATTTGTCTTATTTGTGAGGTGGCAACTCTGAGCTCTTGGTGACTTCACAACTCCAATGTTACCTTGTGTCATGGGAAGCAGATGTTCTGCCTCTGGAACTATCCGGGATCCTGTGTCTGTCCCAGAGGTGCACATCCAGGCAACTCATGCTGCAGGCCTTTGACCCTTCACAGAAGAGCTGCTGTTGGGCAAAGTAAAAGAAAAAAATCCTTGAGAAACGAAAACCCAATTTTGACAAATATGATTCCTTTCAAAGTGTTGCAATACCTTCTACCTTATCATTCTGAGCACTTTTTAATGAAGATCTGCCCCTTATTCAGGTTTATGCTGCTACTGATCAGAGTCCTTCTGTAGCAGAGGAACTGCTGGTAGCAGAGAAATACTTAAGGGATAGGGACTTCAAGAAATAAAAGAAGGACTTTGAATTCTTTACTCAGGTGTAGCCTGTACTTCCATATGAGACAGATTTACTCACTCCTGATAACACTTTTCTGACCAGCTTTACCTCATGCTTGTAGAGGATGGAAAAACCAGACACATGGGAAGCCTACACCTCTTGAAAAAATATCATGTCAGGGATAATTAAGTTCCCAAATCAAAGATACATGTTCCAACTGAGGCCTGTTCATAGAACATTCTCCAATGCTTGACAAAATCCAAGGAGGAACAGGATTACTAAATCAGAAGTGATAAAAAATGATAATCACCATAAAAACGTAACACCAAGACCCATTTTCATAGACTCCCAGTGGAAATATTCTGATAGATTTTGATAGAACTGGATTGTTAATATTTATGAAGCCAGGCAAGACCTCCAGATGGAAGCTGCTCTATAAGCAGAAAGCTTTTCTATTAATATTTATTAATCTGAAAGTGCTTATTTAGTTTTTAGGCAATTTTTCCTCCATCCTTTTCCTAAGCAAACTAACATTAAATCTGTGGGATCTGTGAGTTCTTAGTTTCCCACTGCTGCCTGTGATGTAAATTATGCTTAAAAGAAAAATGAAAAGAAATACAGAGAAAGTTCATAAAGTCACAATGTGAAGGCTTGAGAGCTGTTTGTAGAGAGCATTCCTGGTGAGTACCAAACGTTTGGACACCACACTGAGCAATATAAACAAAGTTTTCAAACCTGATCCTGTGGCCTTTATGAAGTACAAAGTCACAGGGAGAGGATTGTGCTCACAGGAGCTTCCCCACAAGGTCATTGATATTTGTTTATGCTGATGGGTGTTCCCAGGTGGTGTTTCAGGGTGCCAAAGATGAAAATCACTTTCCTGATGAGTGATGTGGTGATGCTTCAGTGGTGCTGGGACTCAGGGCAGTTATGTGGGGGCCATGACTATGTCTACACTGCAGCTTGGGTAGTCTTTGTCTCCCGATTCTGTTTGTGCCCATGTTGGGATGTTCTTCTAGAGGAATCCAGGGAATTAAACATAGAATTTTGTCACTGTGTGCAGCTGGGAGATGGCCAAGGGGTGCATCCAGCAGTCAGGATTCAAGAACTGTCACAGCCAGTGGTGCTCAGTTCGCTTGTTTAAGGGTCTCAATTGTGGTACTAAGTTAAAAAAAAAATCTGACAGAAACATTTTGTGTTCAGCAGAAGGATGAAAAGAACCAAAATCTGTGTAGGCAATTTAAAGTTTCCTCTTCATTCATCAGACCTAAACCTAATGAATAGAAGGAATCAATGAAATGTGCTGCCCATAATCTCACTGATTTTAGAGAAATCACCCTTAAGTGCAACTCACCAAAGGCTCTTTTTTAAATAAAGTTAAGCAAAGGGAGACAGAAACCGTACCCTCATAAAAAATATGGTTTTGTAAATGGCCATCCTGATTATAGCAAATGGATTCAGATCAATTATTTTGTCGGTGGTGAAAAAGAAACACAGAATAATGTTAGTTATCTTTTAATCTGTCAATCATATATCTTTTAATAAGATACAAGGCCTGGAAAAAAATTACATTATTGTAGGGAAAAGTAAGCTGATAGTTTATTTCTTCATTGGCATGAATGTGCTTCTTATTATATACCAATATTTTCAATAATTTCCCTTGCTTATTCAGTCAAGATTCTGAATTTCTGCTAATACAGTTAAAATCATATTCTCCCATGAAAACAAAACAAAACCAAACCATTAATTTTTCCCTTCAATGAAATATACATATTAAAAGAAATAATTTTCAAAACAAAACAGAGCAAGGGAAAATCCCCTCATGCACTGAGTCTCCAAGCTAGTATTATCAGTATTATCAGAGACATGAAGAAGCCACTAGCAATATCCAGCTCTTGATACATAACCCTTTGAACCATATAATCATGAAATGGCTTGGGTTGGAAGAGACCTTAAAGTTCATCTAGTTCTAACTGCCATGGACAGGGACACCTCCACCAGACCAGGTTTCTCAGAGCTCCATCCAACCTGGCCTTGAGCACTGCCAGGGATGGGGCAGCCACAGTTTCTCTGGGCAACTTGTTCCAGTGTATCATCACTCTCACAGTAAAGAATAAGTTCCTAACATCTAAACTAAACCTGCCTCCAGCATGACATTATCTGCAGATCTATTCTTCACTCCATCATGCTGGTGCTTCATAACTCAGGCTGTGAGACTCCTGGGGAACCTCACACTGTCTATTCTCCTCTTTAACAAAATATTGGTATTTGCTTTGTGGTATAGTTTTAGCACATTTTAATTTACTTCAAAGTACAAATTTTTCTAAAATTTTAGTGACAATTTGTTGAAAGGATTACAAATATAAAGTTGTATTAGACATGCCACTTCTCTCCTATTTGATGCAATACTTCTCTCCTGTTTGTCTTGCATGGACAGTCCAATACCTGTATTCTTTTAATGAGTTGTTGAACCTAGTCTTACCAGTTGAGTAATTAATGTTGGAGTTCAATAACTCTCTTACTAAAGTGCAAATTTTTCTGTTCATTCAACAATGTAGTGTACTTACTGTCATGCTTGGCAGCTTTTAAAATTATAATAGTCTTCAATGAATAAAATGGTTTTCAAATTATAAATTGCCCAGCTTCAGTTATCCAGGGAGCTAGAAGAACAATGACTTTTCTACTTTATCACCTCTGATTCTTCCATCTGTCTGTTCTTACTAGCTGCTTTGTCACCTTCTCCAAGGGTTTTTCCTCACGGGTGTATGTTCTCTTAGGAAGAAACAATCCTTAAAATGGCTCTGTCAAGTGCAGGTAAGTTCTAGTTCAAAATGAAAAGGCATCTCTCATTTTTACACTAAGATAGTGTATGTCCCCCATAGCAAAGATCCTTACACTTCAGCCCCTGCCTATCTCTTTAATCTCCACTTGTATCTTCCCCAGGCATTTTCCTTCTAGTCATTATTATCCCCTGAGCAAGTTTCATGCTTCACATTTAATTTTTTATGAGGCATCTCCCAGTGCATACAATACTCTTACAGAGAATATGGGTCTGAGGCATCTCTATCCTCCTTGTGTGTGCCTTGGTCCTTGTTATCTAAGCTTTTCAAGGTGGGAACTGCTCTTTCTGGTTTCCAGAAAATGTAGTTCATTGTCCTGATAATACCTTTTGGGGAAAAATAATAAATTAACACAGTGATGATGACAAATTCATTCCATTATACTCTTTGAATGTTGGGAATAGAGACTTTGGGATCACTAAAAGCAGATCTTTAATCTCTAATATAATTATGGCTAAGACTTTAGCTTGTTCTGAAGAAGTTTGGTTTTCTACTTATTTAAAGAAATTCAAGTGAAAAGGCACCTAAGAGAGCAAAGGGACCCTCAAACTGCTTTTAGATTATGGTCAACTGGTGGAATCCAAGTGGTAGCATAAAATATTTATATTCAGGTAGAAAATCAATGAAGTCAGAAAATTAATCTTCATTCATTATTCTTCACACATGCCAACATGCCCATATTTGCTCACTGCAAAAAGCCTTTGCAGCATGGCTGGATGTTTGGTCTATCATACACATCAGTGAGAAGCAACCTTCAACTCATGCTGCTTCTGCAGAGAATGCTTTTTCTTAATGGGGTCTCCTTTTGTAATTGGAAAACAGCTGCTCACTGAAGTTGTGGCAGACAGGTGGCATTACAGTTAGGGTGTTGCATTTTTAAATCTTTTCTTTTTATTTACGATGAGTTCTGTTACCCATTCCATGCACGCACACACACCCAGTTTCCTTTCTTACTTTCCCCTGCACTTGATTTCAGGGTTTCACAGCTTCTATGTGTTCTTCTTGTGCTGCTTTAATAATTTTGGGAGGTACTGCCTCAATAAAACAAACTCAAATCCAGTGGAGGGATTGAAAGGAGCTCTGCAATTACTGGTGTAGAACACAGAGCACTTCCACAGGATTATTCCCACAGATACCACAGGGCAGCTATATTGGAATGAGACAGCTGTGTCTCACAGAAAGAGTGGTTCAGGCCCTAACAATAAGGATTTTTTCCCCCAGAGACTGCGAAGGGGTTGTATCAGACTCTGTCTGAATGATGTGTAAGAGGAGCTGTTTCACAGGACATATGGCTTTGCTGGTGAATCCTTAGTTACATTTTCTCATACTCCGTTTATTGCATGATGTGGTAGACATGCTTTGACTGCTTCCATGCTCCCCCAGCTTATCTCACACCTACTCTGTGTAGCTGCAAATCTCTATTCAGACACAGGCTTAAGCATATCTTAGGGTGAGCCAGCATTGAGGTAAGAGTGTGAACACAGAAGTAAAATCTCTGTGTTTTCTTTTTGCTCTGTACCTACCACCATATAGCTCATTTGCTTTTGCAATGTGTGAATATTGACGAAGCAAAGTGAAGTACTTTCCAGACAGAACTTCCTAGAATATGCCATAAAGGCATCAATGGGTTAACACGGGACACCTGAAATTTAAACTGCTTAGCATACAGACAGGATGCACTGCCTTGTGCATTGTATGCAGAGGAGGCCGCCCAGGGCATGATCTGTGCCTGGGCACTGATTTTGTTGCATGGCAGGGATAAATCAATTTGTCAAGTGTGAATACACTTTCCAGTACAGATCTCCCTTTCTCATGTGCTCGGGGTATTCACCTCAAGAGTTAGGGACCAGATCTCTCATTTAACTGAATTCTGCTGGGATCTCCCTCTGTGTCCAGGGGGAAGTGAGGATTGTGATCACCACTACGCACACCGAGTCCTGCAACTTGTATGATTGCTTGGTTTGTTTGTCATACTCTGCCATGTGTGCCACATGAATCTCTCTGCAGAGTTCTTGAAAGTGTCATGACCTTATACAAGGCTACAGAGTATCACAGACAAGCTTGTTGCTAGCTTTTACTGAAGTTACAGAAGTGAATACAATTCCATTCCAGGAAGCAAATGTTCATATCTTAATTATTCTGAAAGAAAACTCTTTCACAGTTACAGAACCACAGAAAAAGAGAGAGATGCACTTTTCTCTGCTCTTACATCCATTTATTTTATCCAGAAACAGAGAAACAGTTCTTTAAAAGACGTTGGTTTCAATTATTGTAGCTTGTATAACAATGGATCTTCAACATCTGCAAAGCCAGGTCAGTCCACACAGCTCAATATCCTGTTCTGTTTTTAAAAAGGGTCCTCCTTGTCTTCTCAATGAATATGGAAGGTCTGCATCTGAAAAAGTCACAGGCCTGTAGAAGAGATTATTGTGTAGTATGACCTCTGCAATAACACAGATCATTGAATTGCCTGGGATTAAATCATTGTTTAGATGAACAACATTTTAGAAAGGTGAGTTACTGTAGATCTGCCCTAGTCATTGATGGGGTGCTGCAAGGGTCAGTTACTCTCAAGAAGATCTCCAATTTACCAAATAAAGCACATTGTAGTTCCCAGCCTTTTCCTGTTACTATTACTAAAATACATGTCGCAGCGTCCTGGACTGGTATCAGTATCTATGTGACCTTAATTTTTGAATTTAATGATTAGGCTGATTGGCTTCTGAAGGGCTGGAGCACTATTGAAATAAAAGAGGTGTCTCTGATGAAACTGTTCTGAAAATTGTCCTATTTTGAGATAGCTTTTCAAGGCTTGCACAGATATCATAACATATGCCATTTTGTTCTTTTTTTACACTTCTTTCTAATCTCATGCTTGGTGACTCTTCATTTCCTCCAACAATCTTGTTAAGGAGTGCTGCAGATGCAAAAAAAAATGGCATGAGTTCAGGACTGAGTGAGAGTTTGGAAGAGGTAACTTCTGGGGAAGTAGACGTATGACGTGGAGCCAGAAAATTCCAAAATAAAATAATTTGAGATGAGAAAAATATTAGGAAGGAAGTATCACATTTTCTTGCCTTTTGTTGTTGTTGTTGTTGTCCTGAGTTCATATGAGTTCAGTGTTGGATTCTGGATAGAGACACCTTAATGGTAAATCAGCAAGGCATTTCTTACTTCTTTTCTTGTGGTGGGTGCTGATCCTAGGGATGGAGAATGTCTTGATAGGTGTTTATAACTCTCTTTACTCCCTAGGGTGCCCATTTTCTGTTGCATCTAACACACTTCTGCATCCATCTGTGGTTCAGCATGTGCCAAACATGAGCTTTTAGTGAACTTGTGTTTATGCCTTAAGTTTTAGCTTTCATATTTTCCGGATTCTGTGCTGCCTTCGTGTGTGACTCTGAACTTCGTATAAAGTGTTAGCAAGGTCTCTTCACAGTGTAGTTAGACAAAGCAATCCTTTTCAAGCCTGAAAACTAAGGACACCATTGCAGCTTCAGGCCCAGGAAGTATAAACAACAGCGAATTGAGGAGAGCAATCTGGGAGGATGGGACTTCATAGCCTGAAGGTGTCATCTGACAATTAACCCCAATATGTAAATGGACCCAAACTTACGAAAGTGTGAAAACTTGTGACCGGTCATGAATCTTGCATCCCTCTTGGGTCAGTCTTGGGTGGAGCCACGGCCAGGCTCTTGTACTGCTCAAGGTGTATCTTTTAAAGGCCTTTTGATAAATACCTACTTTATTCCTTTAACTCTGTTCAGCCTCTGTTCCAGATGGCCTCTTTAGGCATCAGTATGAAAATAGTTAAATAAGTAGAACTGGGAAGACAATAATAGAAATGCATTTGCTGACCTGGACTGAAATCACTTACCTGAAGACATTCCACAATTAGGATAGAATTCAGATTTTTACCTAATTTCAGTCTAACATCTCTGTACAAGCACAGTTCTAGCTCCTTGTATGATGACTTCAGTAAGTCACTTAACAGTTGAATGTTTTTACTTCACCAGATTTGCATTAGACTCTTAAAAGTCTGAGTCTCTCTACCAAAGGTTTCACTTAGTGTGACTATTGTATTAAACAGCCTCTATAATGTAATCCATGCAAATTATTTCATTTTCATTTCCAATGGGGCTGTAGCAGAACTGTCTGTTCATCTTGCATTCTTGTATGGTTTGCTACCATTATCTTAAGTGCTGTCTCGGCATACAAAGTTATTAGAAAGATGGTGCAATGCGAGGTAGGTAGTTAAAAACTGCATAGATGCAAAAGCTGATAGAAAATTTGCCTAGCTAGTTGGGTAGATGGAATACAAATAAAAGTACATATGATTGTGTGCAGGGTGCAGGTAGGCCACTTATCTTTATCAGTATATGGCAAAAATGACAATCACAAACAAAAATACATTGAGAATTGGCCATTTGAAGCTGGTGTCTCTGTTAGGAAATGACTTGGATTGAGTTGAGAAAACAATGAGCACTGGCAGTCCTGTGCCTTTGAAGACATAGCCAAGTACAAATACTGAGCACTGGGAGGATTGCAGACTTGACTGGAAGCTTGAAGTCAAAGCAAATTTGCAAATTTACACAAGTTTTCTTTCTTTTCCTTTTTTATAAACACACACAATGCAGGTGAGCACAGAAACATTTAAATGTATTGCATTAAATATATTTAATGGCACCATCAGATCAAAAGAAAAAAGTAAATAAACAATAATTTTTCATTCCTATTCTAAAAAAGAGTAGATTGCCAATAATATCTCTTTAGAATTAATTTCCTGTGGTAAATGACTAAAAATATTTCAGAGAGTTATAGAATGTTTTGGGTCGGAAGGAACCTTGGAGGTCCATCTAGTTCCTATCACCCTGTTGTGGGCAGGTGTCTTAGAGCACTTTTTGAAAAATCTTGTATTTTAAGTGCCTGTTTCAGAACCAAATGAAGGAAAATGATGAACATATAATCTGCATCATTTCAGTACCAAGAAACACCAAACCCATGGAAATGGTTTTGTAAATGTGTGTCTTAAGATGGTGAAAAATAGCCCTAGGCTCAGGATAGCTATGCCCTGGATTGCTACAGCAATGGAAAATATTTTTTTTTGCCATTGTCCTGTTTTCACATGGGTAGGAGCAATAGCATAAAGAGACCACCTTATTTGCTGGGTGACAGAAGGAATCTGTGACAGAGTCAGGATAGAAATCCAAACTGTTTAGACGTCCTCATTCTGGCTTCCCTCCAGTTCATGAAGATCTTGAGCATGTAAACAATGCCAGGACTGAACTTCTAATTTTTAAAGTGTCATAGGACCTACCTGGGTTACCTGAGTTAAAATATTATAGCAGTAGCTCTCCTATCCAGCTGTGTCTGTCTGAGCTATGTTGTCTCTGCATTCTTTTTGTAACCTGTTTTTCCCTTAAGTTTTAAAGACTAGTTAATGACCCCTTTGTTGAGAACATGGGCTTTTGGCTCAAGCTTTGACACAAACCATTGCCAAGACAATAGGCCAAAAAGTTTTAATCATCAGAGGTTTGTCTATAGAAACATATCAATTTCAAGGCTAATCAGCTAATGACTCAACTTTTGATTTTGTACAGAAGTACTTTGACAAGAAATTTTGGCCAATATTAAACTTTTAACTGTCAAATACCAGTTTGTATCACACATCATACCTCCTCTTCAAGCTGTATTTCTTCCTCAAAAGACTGATTGCCAAATACTAGTAGTAAGGAACATGTTGTTAACATTATCTTAAGAAAAAAAAGTGATTTGCCTGAGAAAATAGGATAGACCGACGAAATTCATGACTTCAAAAGAAAAATGAGACGGGCCTGTAATATTCAAGCAAAGACACAGGTTTCCTAATAAACTGTGGCAGATAAGGAAAACTTAAATGGCTGTCAGCTGTGATGGAAAGTAATTGTGAGTCGCCAAGAGTAAAGTGATCACTTGTTCATTTATCACGCACAAATCTTGATGAGAAAAATGAAGTTTTCTAAATTTGAATGGGAAATCCAGGACTTTGTGTCTTTGTAGTAGATCAGGAATTTTCCATGAACATGTGAGCTTATGTACGCTGAGTTTTTATGTTTTAATTGGTGCTATAAGGGATCTGAAATTTTAATATGAAGGTACATTATGCAATTCAGAAATTATATTTTGCTCCAAAAAGGGTTCAGATATTGATGTTTCTTAGGGAGGAAAATGTTAGTTTAGGATCAACTAAATTTTTGCAAATCTATTTTTAACTTGACACAACATTTTAAGAATGGTGGGTTTTGGGAGGAGTTTCATTTGGTTTTAATTTAGTTTGGTTTGCTGCTTATTTTTTTGGAAGATATTCCTATCAACATGGATACACCCCCACCTAATGTTTTATCTATCTGGATGAAATAACATTCCTGAAGGAAAATATATTATGCAAGATTTATTTCTTGAATGTTTGTGGTTTTGGAGCTTGTTTTGTTTCTTCCTTCATCTGTAAAAGATGAACTAATGTAGCGTGAGCATGTGTGCTGAATAAAGGGCAGCAAGTAGCTGCCCTATCTCAGAGGAAGAAATGGGAAAAAATTAATCTCAGCAAATCCCTGTACCTGGTTGAGACTGACACCATTTCCTGAAATTATTTCCAGCCATATAGTCCACAGTGTCATGGGATTAGTCAGTCATTCAAGTGATCTCACAAGGTAAATCACATTTATAATCCCTCCCTTTAGAAAAGTGTCCACAATGTTTTTCTTTACCTCTGGCTCAAAAAATATCTAACATATAAAGCACTGTATTATTAAACAGTGACATGCAGTTTTCAAAAGATATTTGCCAAACACTCATTGAATTACTCAATTTATCTCTTCAATGTCAATAACCAAGCAGTGGTTGGAGGTGATAGTGCTGTGGTGATTCAGGAGTAATGCACTTCCATTCATTATTGCTTTCACTGGGACTCAAGACGTGGTTTACAAAGACATCTCCTGCCACTGAAGCCAGCCTGTGTTATTATAGAGAGGAATGCCATGTAATTCCCTTAAAAAATTACTGGCATCTGTCTTAAAATTGTTTACCCACTGATTTTCCTGAATGCCAATTGTACAATCTTGCAAACCTAGTGAATGGGTAGGAAAAGTCTGCTAATTTATAAGTTTAATGCATTCAAGGCAAACTTCTATCAATGTATTAATGGTCCCAAATTATCATTCAGTTTGGAGAGCCCCTTTGGCTTTTCTTTCTCTCTAGGGATTTATTTTCTCCCCATGATGTGTTTATAGGAATCAGTTCTGAAAGCTCCCAAATTGTCTTACATTATTGCAAAAAGAACAAAATCTTCTATCTGTGTGTGAGAAGATAAACCTTCCATGCCCCTAGTCAATTTATTGACGTTCTCTTATGTCTCCTGTTGGACCTGAATGCAGGTGGCCAGAACAGGACCCAACATTCCAGACAAACACCCCGTATCATGCAGTTCAGATTTCTTAATTCATAATAGGAGAATTTTGCCTGATTGCCAGTCAGAATTGTGTCTGAAGTTTTGATGTAGTTTGAAATGTTGTCCACGACACCCAGTGTCTTTCTTATTCTCTGTGATTTCCTATTCCTGACCTCGTGCTCATAGCCTGTTGTCAGTCTCCAAGAAAGTGAGCTTGTGTCCTAATTACTTTCTGTCCCAGTCCTCCTATCATTTCCAAGGTCATCCAGCTCTTCCTGTTTAGTGTTCTGATCATCCTCTTTTAATGGTGCTTTTCAATTTAACTACACCACTCCCATTTTTTTCCATGATTTTTAAATGAAAATAAGTAATCCTGGAGGAATTTCACTACTAATGTTTCTAGAACAATAGTTACCATTTTAAGACAATCTGTTATATCACTTTTGGTGAGCTACTTGCTCACATCAACTTGTTGGAAAATGTCCAGTTGTTTTCCGTGCAAGGAATGCTTCCTGACAGAAACATCTTCTAGGGGATAACAATAGAATGTGAGGGCAAGAAGTAGAAAGATTGTTTCTCCCAATATTTAATGCTAAGTTTGAAAACACAACCCACACACAGTCAAAGTACAGCACAGAGGAGTCTTGCAGTGTTAGCGGGTTGGACCAAGCAAATAAGGATTTCTACATTTTGTGGCAATCTAAAGAAAAGAATTTGTGATTGTATTTAAAATAAATGTTGCCAGCCTCTGCAATGGTAAACATCAGTTGAAATCAATGTAACTCTCCGATAAAATAATATTCTGCTGTGTCTTGTTAGCCTGTCAAGCTAATCCATGCAAATAGTCTTTATGCATAACTGTATTATTCAGATACTTGGATGCAATCCATCAAACACTTCTCATCCATTAAATATAATTATATGCTTTGTTGGAATAACCAGATGTTTAGTGCTAAGCTGAACAGATGTCTGTGCTTCATAACGGAAGGTTATAAACCTATTTACACCAGCAATAAAACACAAGTATTAAAATGATGGAGGAACTGAGTAGTTCTCACTTCATTTTGGCTAATTGCCAGCAATTCACTTTCTTTGGATCAACTTAACAAAGGTGCTAAGTTTGCTACAGGGTAAATTTGACACAGGAGTTAGTAAAACTAGGCTGACCTTTTGTAATGTGTGCAGTGATGACCACTTTGGGTCCCTTAAAAAGACTTAAATAATCTTGCAGTGAGTTTGTTTCCAAAGATTTGGGTCCAGATTTTTTATAGGGCTAATTAAAAGGCACATTTTTAGAATGGATTCCTTTCACTCCATAAATATCTTTGGGGTGGGGAACGCAGTCCCTATTCTCAATGTTTTGAAATGTAACACTGGGTTTATGGAAACCAATTCCCATTGTTCAATGCACAATCTTCCTGATAATCCTTATCTTCCTCCGAAGAATTTGAGAACCAGGTTCAAAGCTTTTAAGCAATCATCTAAGTCTAAATGATTTTCATTCTGAGACAAAAAGAAGAGATAGCCTAGAATTTGTTGTCTTTCACACAAATATATTTTATTTTCAGTGTTTTATCTGCAAGTAGATCTCTGCTGAAAACAAAATTTCCAAGTAGGACTCTTCTGGAGACATGAGTCTGAGAGTTTTTTTAAGGTGGTAACTAGAGCGGTAGGACTAATTTCCACAAGCGTTCATCTGCTGTGATGTGCCTTCAGTCCAATAAGCCACTTAAATGCTTATGCACATAAATGCTTTTACAGAATCCAAATTATAGAAATTTATCAGACACATACAATGAACATTTTTGTTTAAAATAACTTTGATGATCTAGAGAATTATCTTCTTTTTCTGTCTATGGATTTCCTTTAATTTCTAAGCATTTCAGGAGTATTATGTAATCCTGAAATATATATTTTTTTCAACAGAAAAAAGGTAACTGGGACAAGTAAATAATTAATACATCTGGTTTCTTGAGTCAAAGCCATTCAGGGTTAATGGTATCAGAAAGAATGATTAATAAATGGAGGATCTTAGAGCAGAAAAAAAGTCTTCTAGGAGCCCAAAGAGGAAGAGAGATGGCAAGGACAACTTTTTCTGTGGAAGAGTGAGAAGAAATCTGCCAGCAGTAACAATACATAGAGGGGACATGAGGGAGCAGTTGACTACTGACATTCAGAAGAAAATTCTCAGGCAGATAAACTGTGCCAGCACTTTGAACAAGGAGTGGATAATTCCTTTTTCTGGGGCAGAAAGGGAAGTTATCCAACAGAAGGAGTTGGGAGTAGCAGTGGAGGGAACACATGCTCATTGACTAGATGTCTGCCTGCCTGATTGAGCTTTATCAGTTTTACAAAGTGGCATTCCTCTGGGGTTAGTAAGGACCAAAATTTCTCAGAAGCAGACAAAGAAGGTAATATGACATTGGTCAGAACACAGTTAGCCAAAGAATCAGACAAGAATCTGATTCACAAGACTGTGAACCATTTCACAGTCTTGTGAAAAACTTGCACCGGGGACTGAGAGATGAGGAAGATGCAGTCTCTTAGAAGGCACAAATAGTGTGGCTCAGGCCTTGGTTCAACAAGAAAGAAGTATTTAGGACAGTGAAAAAAATTTCACTTTATTGATTATGGGAAATTGCTCTGAAAAGTCACATTACATTATTTCTGTTTCCTGACCTGATGAGCTTTGCAAGATTTCTGGAATCAGTTTTTTCTTAGTAGTCTCTCCTGAAAATTTGAATAAAAGATCCCCCTTTTTCATGCTCATAAAATATTATCAATTGCAGTTATGCACCCTGAAAATGTGGTTACAATAGCACTTTGCAACTATGCTAAAATTTGGATTCAGGGCCTTTTCTTTTCTGTAGAGCACATCCCATCCTCTGTCAGAGCCTGAAGAATAAACAGACCCTTTTAAAATGTTGTGAAGGAGACAGCTTGTCATTGCATGTTAGCTGACTCATTAAGATTTCTGTTTCAATGATCACCTAGGCTGATGTAGGGCCATTGAGCTGCTAAAATAATCTCACTCTAATGTCTGTAAATACAAGCAGTGTTTGAAAAGTTTTCACATGGTTTCCAGTTATTGAGTCATATTTTTTGCTTCTTCTAAATGCAGTGATGAAATGTTATTTCTGAAATGACAAAAGAGTTTGAGATGAAATTATAGAACAGCAACTGTTACCTCTGCATTTGTCTTCAGCTATTGGCAATCCTGTCTGAGCAGCTCTGGTCTGAGTTTTCAGGTGCTGGATTCCCAGCCACTTTGACATTCTCTTAGTGTCCATTACTCAGCACTGGGTAGTGCTGATCAGAAAGGAGGGCAGTCTTGTGACAAAGAAGTTGGGTTTCTTTCTGGTCTTGAGCTGGTGCTGTCTAGAACAAAGAAAATATTTTGCTATGAAGAAAACACATATAATATTAAAATCCCAATATCTATTTTACTAATCTGGACCAAATAACACTATAGATGTAAATTAATTGATACATTTCACTGAAATATATGAAAAAATGCTGAGGCTTATTTCTGCATTTTTAATCATATAGGACTATCAATTAATGGTCTTGCTCCCCAGGGATCCTCTGCCAGAGGAATGGTATTCACCAGGGGATTCAATTATCACTTCTGTTCAGTTTGATTTCATATGGCACCATGATAAATGGCTCCTACTGCTTGTAATAACAATACTGTGCACACATTTATTTTCTCTTGTTTACTTAATAATTAATATGCCACCCACAGTGACATAGTGAGCTTGTTTATAAAACCTTCAGTAATCAATAATTGTTTCCCACGTGACACTAAGAATAATTCAAATCATTGCTATAAGGACACTAATGCTCTCACAGTAAAGCCTTGACTGGCTTTTGACACTCATCAGTCCAAAGTCCTGTGATATGAAGGTTGAGTAGTTGTGGTGGTTTCTGCTCTGTGTTTAGGAAACTTGCCTCAAGACGGCCAAGACTGCTTGCTTGGAGCAATTCACTAGTGGTAGCACAGAGTGCCATTGGGCAAATCATCTGGGAAATAAGATTTTAGGAGTAGTTTGGTCATCTCAGCAGTATTTCATATTGCATCAGACAGAAGCACCCAACCAAGTTCCCTAAGAGAGGCAGAAAAATTCTTACCCACTTTTATCAAAACAAATGTACAGTCCTCTGTGAAATACAGAAAAGAATGGGAAAGAAATAGCAGTTCAAATGTTTTTCACACACTGCTTAAAACCTACACTGCTTTGGTGATCAGACAGTTAATTCTATGTTAGGTGGCTTATTTAATCTTCTTCTTGTCTTTTATAAAGCCTCGAAAGATCAGAGAACAAAATATTAATTTATTGAACTACTTCAATATTAATATAATCAGTCAAATGGGTCACCTCTAATGAGGCTGAGTCTTGACTACTGCACCATCACTAACCTGAAATTCACAGTGATTTCCAGGCTGGGAGGCACTGGACTGCTCAACCAGGTGCATGCACAGTGTGGATCAGCAGCAAACTCAGGACCTCCTTCATTGCATTCAAGATCTTTGCACATTTCTAGGAAATGCAGGCTTTTATCTTGTTGTTTCTCTGACATTCCAGATGCCATTGCTATTTTAGTTGATTTCACATAGAAGAGGGAGAAGCAGTAGCCTATATGGCTGAGGATAAGGAAATGAAGTTCACCTACTTAGACAGGTCACCTACAAATCCCTGGGAAGCCTGACTAGAAGACTCATTGTCATCTCCAGGTTTGGTCAAGATGAAAAAAGTGAATGATGGAGGCTTTGTATTCCTAATCCCTGCTTTGTTCAACCCAGCCTTGGTCCTTTACAGTCACTTCAGCTTTATTTTTTTGCTCAACGCTGTTCATTTCCACTGTGGACTGGGAGGTAATTCTGGACAAAAAGGAGTGTTAGTTTCTGCTTTTATGCATTGTAACTGAGAGAGGTAAAAGTTCAGATCTCCAAGACTCAAAGTTTGTGTGTCTCTGAATCTAGATTTCAGGTAGGCTTCTTCTAATCCCTGCACACATTCATTGGAAATGCTGTCAAGTACAGCAAAGTTAAATCTTTGGGCTGTCCTCCATTCTCGATCCAATCCATACTCTGCTAGAAGTGGGGAAAATAAGCAATATGGTAGCATCCTCCTAACCACCTATAGAGCAGGGACATAAACTCCGCTTTATTAGAGATCACTTTTGTACCAGAGATAGAATAAATTTGATTGCACCATAAAAATACAGATCTTTTTGGGTGCATTTCAAGAAGAATCTTGGTTCCCAGTCTCCTTTCATGAAATGGTATTTGCTATAAGAGCTCCACCAAACAGGCATGGATCAGTCCATTCAGGCAGCAGAGATTAAGGCTGGCCAATATCTTAGTTGAAGAACAAGTTATTTCATTCATACAGCTCGTTGCCAGAATAATTTGTTATAACATTGGACTGATTTGTTCTGTGTCTCACTCCCCTCCTCTCTTCTCCCCAGACTGGAGTAAGCTTATGGACACCTGAAGGCGGGTGTTATTTCAAGATCATTTTGCTTCATTCTGTTTATCTTTTATTTTTCCCCCTAACCGAGAAGTTTAGTGAATAGTCTAATATCTATTTAATACTTAAATTAAATTTAGGGAAAGCCCACTGAAAGCCCACCATGCTAGAGAAAATGATGTGTCAGCTTGGTTGTCTGCGTTGGTTCTTCTCAGTGTTCCTGTGCAGTGTCCAGAGCTGCCATGCCACCAGCATCACCTTTCCAGGAAGGGTGACACCAGCCTGGGGCCATGGAACCTAAGACTAGGTTATGCCCTCTCCTGCCTTTGAGAATACTGGTTACATTAGCACACATCCTGCAAATAACCATCACTGTTCCAGTGGTACCAACCATGTGTGAAGGCTCGCATGAGTACAAGCAAAAAAAGACAGTGGAGCAAAAAAGACACACTGCCCAGTGTATGGACTCTACAGAAGCTGTGAATATATAGTGATATAAAACTGTGAATAACTCAAGAGATGTCAGCAGTATGTGACATGAAACTAGCTATGTATTGATGAGCTTAGGAGTTTCCTTGTCTAGTTGTTGGGTTCTAGAGTAGAAATTAGAATTGCAATTGTCCCTCTTCAGGTATAGTGGTGAGGGCTGCTCTAGTTGTGGTTCTGGCTGAGCTTGAGATGTCGAGTAACTGAAGATTTGTCACCATCAAAGGCAGGGTCTATCTGCACATGGAGAACAGATGAGGAGAACTTCCAGTTTAAACTGGGCCATGACACTTCTGCAGTTCAAACCATACTGGTTTGCAATAGCTCTGCTAGTTGAAAAAGTAGTGAGGTGGGAAACTGGTTATCATTAACTTAAAAATATTTTTAGAGAGTAGATTTTTATCAAAACAAAAGGAGATATGTCCTTTTGAGTCTACCAGAAACATTCAGTTTAAATTGAAATGAGGTACTGTACCACTTTTTATCTTATTTCTAGCCTTGTCCTCTTGTTTGTTTCCTTGTCTGGTTTTGCAATTTAAAATTTCGTTTCAGAAGTTGTGAAGAACTTTGAACCTCCCTCCTTCCCCCTTTTAATATCTGAGTCTGAGATCAGATCTTTAAATATTTTATCTGAAACTCTATTTTTCTTCAGTGAAACTTGATCTCTATCTTGAAAAATAAAATAATTGCAGAAGAGAAAGGAAGTTGCTCTAGTTTTGTTGAATGGAATTAAATAAAATGAGTGCCATCTACTGGTTGTGAGTTCTATCTTGTAGATTCCTTAACCTCCCATGCACTTTGGCATTGCTGTGCTTGCCTTATATTAGAACTCATCTTTATGCAAGAAAGATAATAAAATACTTCATCTTTCCACTGTCTCATGCTTCTGGATGAACAAGAGACGTTCCAGCATAGTCTTAAATTATAAGTAAAGACACTTTATAATTAAGAAGGTGCCATTAATCAAATCAGCCAGCAGTAGCTCAGTGTTTTAATTATACACAAATATTGTATTTAGTCTCTTCCTTTTGGTTATTAATCACCTCCATCCACTAGACTGCTGTCTGTTTATTATTTATTAAATCCTACTGAAGACTTGCTATATTTTTTATGAGTATAAAAAGGGTGTCTTCAGAATTAATATCAACATTGCTTTTTTAACCATAAAGCAGAAAGTCATATTTATATTTATAACTGGATTATGTGTACTGTGCTCTTAGCTGTGTATCCATTTGCCTGTAGGAATAATTTCCATTTATTATATATAGTGACTTTTGATAATTCTACTTTTTCTTCCACACTTAGAGTGCACCCACACTAAATGGGATTTCTAATGGATTATTCACCTTTCCCTAAGGTAAAAAAGTTAACTTTCAGAATAAGGCAGCAGACAATAATAACTTGAAAATTATCAAATCAACAAGATGCAACTTCAGTCTTTGTGAACTTGCAGTTCTGAATTACATAAGGTTGTCAAATCCATTCAGAATTAGCATGAATCACAAACTCAATACTAGTTTTAAACGACCATTAATATTGTTTTTCTTACTAAGAAAGCAAAACAGAGATTAAAAATTGCAGGTTTTCAAAAAGTTATCATGTTTCAACCTATTTTTCGTTTTAATTATTGTAAGCCTTTGACCTTTCCAAAAAGGTAGTTGTTGGGTAAATAAAATCACACTCTTCAAATTATATGATTCTTGCAATCTGAGAAGTGCAGGATTTACTCCTCACCAAGAAGACTAAGATTTCAACCTGAGTATGCTCAGATAGCAGCTCCACCATCCAGTATATATTTCATGCAGCACTTTGAAATGAAATTTGCATTTTGGGAAACTGCTGAAGTCCAGGCTAATTTCTGTTTCTAACATTTCTTTCCAGTAGGATATTCCAAACCCTTCAGATGTGCTCAGCTATTAAAAAAAATAATAATAATGGCGATATTGTGGTCAAATCTGGAGCTATGACACAGCACTATGGGAAAATGAAACCTTGCTGTTTTCTTTCTAATGTCAAAAGTCATGAGCTTTTCAGGATGCTCATAGGAATTCTGGACACCTCAATGATCAGCAATTTGACAAATTTATACAAGCATAAATACCAGTAAGGCAATTTAGACAGATAGCAAAAGAATTTCCTATCTGCTAGAAAGGAATGAAACCATTACCTGTTCTCCCCCTACAATGAACCAGTGTATACCTGCTCTGTACTCATTGATTATAAGTTTTTCATGTTCTATGATTCCTAGCTTCACCTATTCATTTATTCATTCTAGTTTTGATAAAAACGTAAAAAGAACTTAAAAAAACCCACAAAATAAATATAAACAGAATTACTGACAGAAAAACAGATCCATTAAAAGATGAGTCTAAGCAGAGAAAAAAACCCCACAAACATTTATTCTCACTGATTATTTGGAGGGCTAGGAATAAGTATTGTTTTCTTGTTTATAGCCTTTATGTATCCAGCTTTCTTTCTGGACTTAGCCAGCCTTCCTCATATTTAGTACAGGGAAAGAAAAAAAAAAGAGAAGAAACTTAGGGAAATCTGTTGTCCCTGAAGGAACTGCTCTTGATAAGGCTTCCTGTTGTCTTCTCAGTTGCTGGGTCACAGACACAGACGTCCAGCAGAGCCAGAAAAGATGCTTGGCTTTCCTGGGGACTGTCTCTGGGTTTGTGGAAGGAAAAATGACAGAGTGGGACAGGACAGAATTGGATCTCTTGGGGTCACAGGTGGCACATGTCCCTGTCCCAAGTCTTTAGTATCCTTTAAGATAACAATTGCTGCCACAACTGAGTGGAAAGCAAACGAATTGCTCGCAGCAATTCTCTTGTGACCCCGTGGACTGATTGACAGCTTTATTTACAAATTGTGCCATTTGGCCTTGGCCTTTTGACAACTTCTTTCACAAAGGGTAGCTCATGTCTGAAGGAAAGTCATTGAAATACTTCTTTTGATGGCAAGATAATGATTCAGTCATTTTTTTTGTGTGTGCTTGAAGGGTACTGTTGGACAGATCAATGCAAGAGGAGAGCTTAAATGCCATAGACATTGTGGGGCAGCACTATCATAAAGCTCAAGTTTTAGAACAAGTGTAATGAACTGGACTTCTGTGAACTAGATATACACAAAAACATCTTTTATTAACTACCATGCCCTTTTCCTCCTCATTTGATCTCATCACTATCAACAGTAACCTATACTGTCCTAGGGATGACAACATAGACATGTTGATTTAATTTCAGCTAGTTTTAGTCTTCCTAAAAATAGGCATTTAATTTAAGATGGCCATCAGAGGGAATGGATATCCCCCTCCAAGGATGCCTCCCAAACACCTTAGGACAGGATAAATGATTGCTTGTGTCCATCTCATTCAGAAGGAGTCAGTGCCACCTGCCCTGTTTCCAGCAGCCATCAAGTGTTCTTGGCAGTCACAATCTTCACTATGAAATCTTTTATATTTATCCTGCCAGTGGCAGGCTGAACCTGCCCTGGTCTAACAGACTGTTTTATTTCTTTGCTCTCTTCTGTACAATGACAAAGCAACCTGAACTAATTTGCAAAACTATTGCTGAAACCTCAGGTTTAATTTCTGGTTTTCAGAACAACTTCTCTAGAGTCCATCAGTCTATTATATTTGTAAGATTTATCTGAAGTAGAAATACAGAAAAACAAAGTTCCATTAAGGGTTCAGTTTTATAAAGTTTTGGGGGGTCGGTTTCTTGTTTTTTGGTTTGTTTTTTTTTTTTTAAATTTAAAAAAGACTTTTCCACAGTTTACATAATAGTAATCCCATTATTTAAAATCCTTTTGATCTCTAGATCTTTTCTTAGATCCTTATTATGCTGATAGCTACTAGTGCTACTAGTACTACTATGCTGATAGGATGAAGAAAATATGTATGACAAACTAGCATGAATACCTTGACATAGAAAGTACTTGGTCTGAGTTTTCTGGAAAAAAAAAGAAGGTAGAAAACAATTCCAGTACACTGTGAAGTGCTTTATGTATACTGTGGCAAATGAACCTTTAAAAATGTGTGGTGACAGCTTTTCCAAAAGCCTCATCTTCAATTCAGAGTGAGTTGGTGCACTTTTGAATGATGGGCCCGGGGTGTCTGTAGTGTTATCTTTGGACAGAAAAACCCTGTGTAATTTAGCACAGAGCCAGAGATTCCACCCTCACAGCTCTCATCAGGTGTGTAGGACATGGAAGCCTGTGTGGAGCAATTGACATGACACAGTGCAGTTTGATGAAGAGTGACCTAAGGTAGCTGACACCCAGCTGGCTCAAGAAAGGATAACTGATGGACACAGGGGCCCCTCTGCTGATGGGGCTGAGAGCATGTTTTTCTTCACTTCTAAACCACAGATTCTGGTCACATGAGGTTGGTTAAGCAGGAGCTGGAAAGTGTTTGTGCTACTCTCATTTGTCATCCATCTACTAAAGGGAACAGAAATAACACTGTACCCTCTTAGAGCTGCTCAAATGTACAGAGGCCATGACACTTAATCAGTCCTGAAATTCACTTTTAATCCCCAAACAAAACTAGCAAATAAATAAATCCGTGAAATCTCTGTAGCAACATACCTCATAATGGATAATAGCTTGCAGAAGACAGGAATGAGATCAAGTTTCTTTTGGATTCTAGAAATCTTAACTCACCAATCTATTTAATGAAATTAATTTTCCCTTTCTGTCTGCATATCGTCCAAAGAGAAATCTAGACTTTCTCAGTATTGTACATCTAACAGGTTGTGTAAATTACTTCCAGCCTCAGGATTATATGTGAGACGGAGTCTTTGCCCCTTTCCAACAAACAGTTAAAGCCAGCTTTGAATTGGAGAAAGTTTTGTGTCTGCTGCTTATGGGGGAGGGAAAGGTAAGCTGCCACTTCTAGGTGTCTGTGTGAATACCAAACAGGAAATTTGCCTGCTGTGCATGTTCAGAAGCATGTACATATATTTTATCAGTTTCATGAATGGCTTTTCACCACCTTCTGTAAAGTGATTTATAATGATGACTCATTAAATACTAGTTTCATATTCAAGGGCAATTCTTCTTCCAAAGCGGGGTATAATATGGCTGCCCTTCATATGAGAATTACCTTGATAGTGAAAGCTATATTTAACAGTGACACTATTCCAAATCTAGAAAGGTTTGCACTCCTGATTTTTATACTTTTCACCTGAGGGGTGGATTATGTTATCTTTATTGAGAAAAAGAGCATGTTCATGAATAACTACTGTGAATAGGATACATCTCACCTTAACTCTGTGTGAGACACCCAGTCTAAAGGTTCTCTGTTTTGCCAAAGAGGAAAGAGAAGTAAATCTAAAGGGTGATCCATTTGGCTTTTTTAGTATCTAATCTCTCTTTCTCTAGGGTGGTTTAATCACTGTTGTGGTTTAAACCATACAAAATGATTAGCTGAGACAAGGCATTTGGCTTTTCAGCAACAAAAAATGAAAGGATAATTAAGCTTATAACTATGCCTTTGGGGGTGGATAAAATAGTAGAGCAAAGAATAAGTGGAAGAAAAAAATTAAACCAAACATACACTTTACCTGTCTTTTTAGGATCTCAATTTAGTGGTATCCTCAGTCTGTTTTCTACCATTCTATAATTATCTATTTCATTGAGTCAAAATCTATCATCCTGCTGTGCAACATGTCTCATCCCAAAATCAGCACCTGCCAAGTGTAAACTATTCTCACTTTCATTGCCTTTAATTTTCATGTCTGAAAATTTCTGAATGTACTGTGGAGTTTTTTAAAGCTAGAACTGAGGCTTGACTGCCAGGCTTATATCATTTACTTATCCCTTTTTCTTAAAAGTGTTTAGGAAATATTCCCTGGTTAGAAACCTGACTTCTTTACTGGATCAGTCATTGATAGAAAGCAGCTGTCAGCACTGTGATCTTAAGGATTTTACTCTGAAATATGAAATTGTCTGTTGAAGAAAGAGTAGAGCAGTGAACAGTAGATTAAATTAATAAGGAAGGGAAAACATCAGAACTCTGACTCATGATCTCAGTAAATCTAGATTGTTGGGGTTTGGGTTTATTTTGCTTCTGCTTCCATTTTAAAATGGAGCCTTTTTGATGCAATACTTCTGAAGGTGAGATTTGTCTACTTGGTGCTAGGCACATATTTCCTTCTGTGATGTGCTGCTTTAATAGTCTCCAGCATGAGGAATAATGACCCAAGGAATAAACTCCAAAAGAAATAGTATTGAGTGTAAAGCATTATTGTTTTCTTGATTAAGCGCAAAGATATGGAGGAGATGGTCACATATTATTGGCAACAAAGCCATCTTGACTTAACTTGGGCACATTATCAATAAATTCTGTTTGTATTGTTTTGGCTGTATGTTTGTGTCCTAGGTTACAATGTAAAATTGTGCCCAAGGTTTGTATTCTATCCCCATGAGCCGTTGGAGCCAAGGTAGGGCAGTGTTTTCCTTATCTTCTGTTAACGAGCCTAACAATGCCTTGCCACATGACTCATAGATAACTTCCTCAGGGAGTTATCTCTGTTTAATGGGCCATCAAGGACCCACTGCATGACTCATAGAATGAGATCAGCCCATTGGGAGATGCTCTGCCCAGGGGGAGGAGCCAAGCATTCCCACCTGGATAAATCCAGGGTTTGGGACAGCACAGGCAGCTTTTTATCCACTGGACTCCCAGAGGAGACAAGAGCTGCCAGACCTTTCTACAGGATCACTGCTTCGACAAGATCATCTCATCTGGACTGCCACTTCCACCCTAACAGGGTGTCAGGTTGTATTCTGACTCTGTCAGTTTTTTGTACTATTACTTTTATTTTACTTTCTTTTATGTCTTTTCTTTTCCTCTTATTAAATCGTGTTTCTGACTTGGAGTCTTTCACTGGTTTTGCTTTCAAACCAACACAGTTTGTTTTCTTTGTTTCTTGGTCTTTTATTCTATACAGTTCTGTACATTTTGGGGAGTGGTAGGATGTTTGTCCTGTTAATGAATTTAGAAAACTGATACCCCCTCAAGATATGACCATCTACGTTGAGATTTTCTTGGAATGATATTTTGTATGAAAGTATTCTCTGGTAAATGGAAAACATCAACATGCCAAATGATATCCTGGTAGTGAACAGGCCATGATACTTTAGAAGAAAGGTGACCTCTTTGGAAGCTGTGGCTTTAAATTGAAATGCTCAGTGTAAGCTCTCTCTTTTGCTGTGCTCTTGAATTGCATAAAATTTTAATTAAAAAAAAAAAAGAAGAAAAAGAAAGAGAATCAATAGAACTTCACCAGCTTTTCTTTTCAAATTTCACACTTACCAGTATATCCTACCACCCTTCTCCAAAACATAACACTTAGCTGTCCTTATGGAAATAAATGGAGAATTGTCCATATCCTCAATGTGAGCAGAAAAAGAAAGCTATCAAGCAACTCACACAAGTATACTGTGGTGAGCTGAGCTACTGCTAAATAGAATTCTTGTTGGGTTTTGATTTCATTTCCAGAGGATATTTTGACAGAAATGTGTCAGCACCACGCCTCTAGACCCAAGGCAAATGATGATAAATAAAAATACTATTAATGGTCATGTAGCACTTTATGCAAGCCATTTTTTTCTTCTGAGTAGTAGTTCAGTGTGACTTAAAGAAAAGTCTGAATAAAAATGCATTTTTTCTATACATATATTTATATAACTATAGGTGTGTATATCCATGCACAACTGTAGAGACTTCTTTTTGACTTGGGAGCATGTCTACATCAGTGAAACCTTGTCAGAGCTCAGTGAGCTTATCTAAGGGCTGGAAGCAGTACAGCTGAATCAGTGCAGTGCTGTGCTTGTCCTACCTGCTCCCACTGAGAACTACCTCCAGTGTACATCACTTAGTCCAAAAATAAGATATAATCCCTGTGTGATGTAGGACTATGGTGTGTGGCTCTGCCAGGGTCACTCAGGGCCAGGATAAATTCTTCTTACAGGAATTGTAGTGAGCCAAGGAGATTTGTCAGGTAATTATTGACTGTAAAGTCTTGCCTTCTCAGTGGATGTCAGGGAGAGAGGTACCCTGAACTGTCTTGCCACCGTGTTCATGCCTCAGAAGGTACCCGTTCTCTGTGGATATGAGTAGTCCATGCTGCATCTTACACTGTCATTCCAGTAAAAGTTATACCTCACGCCACTGGTGGAATTTATTTTATGTTCCTCTATTAAAAACTAATTAGGTTGGTGTAAAGTGTATGGAGTACCTAAATGGGTTTTTTGTGTTTAAATTGTTAGATTTTGAGGCATTCTACACCCCCCCACTCACCCCCTCCACCCCCAATTCTTATACATGATGGACATTTTTCAAGAAACATAGCATAACACTCACCAGATATTTCTAATAATAATTGATTTTGTGGAAAATGGAAGAAAATAGAATCACATTCTGACTTTTTAAGTCTTTTTAAGGAAGAAATTGCTGGGGATAGTCTTGTAAAATCCCCAAAAATCCCTACTCAGTCTGGGACGTAATATTAATATGCTGCTTTAGGTCTATGAGGATGATGACTCAGTCAAAGAATCTATATTTTTAAAACAGTCCTTGAAACAAGGATTTCTTTTAGATCTGTAGCTTACTGAGGTAATTGGAGGTTTTTTTTCTAAAAAAAAAAGGGCATAATATAGCAAAACTTCCTTGACATAATTTTATAACTTAATCTTGCATCTGTACTTCTTCATTATCATCTCTTAGAAACTCAAACATCAGTATCATACATACTTTATTCCAACAATATTCTGAGTGGAATTTCTAAAAAATATCAAAGGAGGCAATTGTTATTTATAGCAGTTCGTTAAGGTAGAGCCAGGACTACAAGGTATTGTTTATCTCAATTCTGTGAATTAGGTTATTGATGTTCTTCCTCACCAATTCCAATAACATTGATAGAAGCCAATCAATCCATCAGAGACTATAACATAAGTAATGTACCTTATACCTAGTTTTTCATCATTAAACTAGATAATTGTTAGTGAAATCAATGAAACAGAATCAATTGCAACAGCAGAGTGTCTGGTACCTCAATTTTAGGATGCTTGGCAACCTATCACACTCAGAATACTCCCTTTGAACTCAAAGAAAATTCCAGTTTCATGGGATGAAATCAGTCCTTGCATTTCAGAGTTATAAAACTTAGAAGTGCTTTAAACTTTTGGAGAATGAGGATTAAGATCTTGAGGAGTTTGCTAATTAGATACACTCTCCTTAGCCTGTGATAGCAAATGATGATGGATCAACACATCTTTTTTTTCTTTTGTGCCTTTTATTATTTTAGTGATAGGTAGCAAGCCCCAGAAAGGACAGGAGGAAAGAAATTATTCCTCCTTAGATCTGAGCATTAAGACTTTCCACTCAAGATGCTTTCAAAAGCATTCTGACTTTACAACAGACCACAACAAGCTGCCAAGGTACTGCATGAGATTCATGTCAAGAGTAAAGCTCCTAGGAAAAAAAAAAGTGGGAATAATGTTGTTGTAGAAAGAGAAAAATTTACACAAAACAGAGAATGAAAGGACTAAATAAAGGGAAAAGAAGAAGCAAGGGAGGTGGAAAAGTCAGCAACATTAAGAATCAGACAGCAGTCTTAATTTCTTTGAAATTGCTCCTGCATTGAACTCATTGTATATTTATTCATATCACAGAATATTGCATGCAATTATATCCAACAAAAAGATCTGTTAGTCTTAGAGGCATAGAGCTGGTTAATATACATCCTTTCATCATGAAAGTGCTTTAAAATCTCTGCAACTTTATATGAGGTGAAAGGTACTGGCAGCTAGGGAGCATTCTTTGACAAGCTGAGTGTCTTGACCATGGAGAGAGTTTAAACTAAATTCCAGCCTTCTTTCTAGTGACAGTCATTCTTTGAGAAGTTGGCTGAAGCCAATCCAACCCAACCCATAGTATGTTCTGATACTTCAGTGATGGAAACATCAAAATGTCTTAGTGACAGAGGGAATGAAAGACTGGTGAGAAAAAACCACATCAGGTTGTAAAGACAACAAGAAAGTTTCACCCACTCAGCACATTCTCATGTAACATTTTTCTTGTGTTTTTTCTTTAGTAAGTACAATGATTGTTCCACCCTCAGTATGTTGTATGGTCTCTTATTATTATATTATTTTGCTCTGCACTCCTTTAAAACTTTAACATATAATGATTGCTCCAATATTACCTATTCATTTTCAGCAGGAGAATATCCAAATTTGACTCTGTAGTTTTGCCACACATGAAATTCTTTCTGCAAAAGCAGGTGATAAGTTCAGCTTCTTTAGGACCACCAGCACAAAAAAAAAAAAAAAAAAAAAGGCAGCTGAAGAAAAGCAAGTGTGAGTTATCCTAATTCCATTCCTGAGTTGTACAGTTTACTCTTCTTTTTGTAATGATATGAAGTTTTTGGAGTGACAAAAATATTAAGGGCTACCTTCAATTAGACATATGCTACTTTTCAACATGGATACTGAAGATTATTATTAATTTATTTTATGACACCATCCTATTCTGGATGGAAATAAAACATACAAGAAGCATACAAATTTTTAAAGCAAACATTTAATTGTCAAAGTCTATGAAGCTTCCTTAAACATAAATTTGTATATGACCTTTTTTTGTTTCCTTAATTTTTTCCGGTTGATTCAACTAGTCAGTGCTGTAAGAAACTTAGAGAATTCATCTTTATTATCCAATGAGGCTGTGTGAAAAATATTTATTGTTTCTCATTTCAAACAGTCCTCTTTAGTCATAAATGAGTATAAAGGAAGCATGACAAGCAATTTGCTGCATGGTAGATGATATTAATGACCTGCCATGCTCATGTCTCCTTGTGTGATATGTGGCTATTATTTTTTTTGAGTGACAGATTACAACAGAGAATGTTTGGTGTCAGTTGTGTCTTGTTATCTCCTTGTTGTTAATAAGAAATGAGGAAAATAACTTTATTCGCTGTCAAACCCACACATCACCAGCACTAGCAGTATTCCTCTCACAGAGCAGTTAGTGAATGCTCAGGGAAAGATCATAAGAGACTGGGAAACCACAGTGTGCTCCTATTTAACTGGAGCATCTCTTTTTGCTGATGGTGCTAGTTGCTCAACCTGTTAATTACAAACATTCCATTTATTCAGTTAACATGCCAATACCAATAACTCCATAAATTTATAACGTATTACCACCGATAAATTATAAAACTGTCATGTTACCATGTCAATTGAACTCAATAAACCTTTACCAGACACAGGAGAAGGGAATCTGCAGAAGGGGGCAATCTGTCTGGCAGTGAGAGCTAACACAAAAGCTCCAGCACTTACAACTTGCAGGTCGTCACCTTACACTGTTACCTCAGCACCCCATCATGCCACCCAGGACGGAAATGGCCTGCTGTGACATGATGCCATTGTGGTCCCACTCAACTGTGCTGATCCACATTCACCTCCTCACGAGGAAAGTGACATTACTCTTCACAGCAGCTGCACCCTGAGCCCTCTGCAGCTGTAAGTTGGAGTTGAAAGAGTACAGTCCCATACCACAGAAAAAGAAGATATTATACCAGTCAAAACTGAAAAAATGCAGCCAAAGTATTGTTTTATTTTACATCAGGATTTATGCTAAACACTTTTGATTGATAGCACTCTAAGTGATTAACTAAATATAGGTAATTGATTAAAAAAACACAAAAAAACTATATAAACATGATTCAGAAAGGGCTGTGTCCATGTGTAGACTGTAATCTGTAACATGAAAAATTTTGAGCTCTGCTATAGGATGTTAGACATTTTGCTTTTATGATATATTTGCTCAAAAGTTATTTATTCTCTTCGGAGGCCAGATTTAAAAGAAAAAGCAAAAAAAAAAAAAAAAAGCTGATGTTGTGTACAGATATGTGGCAAATAAAAGCACATAATTAATCATTATGAGTGCACCTACAGGGCTCAGCCCATGAGACATCTGCATAAAACTGCCCAGATTCTTTCAGCTGAGAGATAGGCACAAGGCTGGGGCTACATCTATGAAGTATATTAAGTCAGACTGTTATATATGGAAGGGTCTTACAGTTCAGCTAATGTTACACTTGAGGCTGTTCAGCAAAATATGCCAGCACAATTAATGTCAACACCAGATAACCAGTCACTGTAAATATCCTTGGAGGGATTTCTTATATCTTTTAGGAGAAATCCCACTTAAGAAGCAAAATTTCCAAATGTATCCCTGCAAATCAGAGGTCAATTCAATAACCTACCAACCAGCAGGCAAATTTCATCTCCCGTTAAAGGCAACTGTTATCTTGTTTGACAGGAGCAGGCTAGTGGGAAATGAATAAGTAGATGTCCTTTTTGTCTGGAACAGACTCTACAGTAAGCACTCAGACCATCCTTTGTTGTGTTTGCCATTGCTAGGCTAGGCCATACCATGAGCAGCAAAACAAAGATTTACGCCACAGAATCTCACCTGTTCCCTTCAGGCTTCATGCTTGTGAACCAACTCCATTGCCTCACTGACACTTCTGCCTGAGCAGGACTGAGTCTGTGTTGCTCTACAAAGATTTGGTCTCATTATAATGAATCCAATGTTCTACACTAGAACTTACAGGAGTAGATGAAGACAGAGACTTCTGTAGTGTGTGTTGTGATATGGTGCAAAAACATACCATAGGTCACATTTACTGTTTTGAAAGGAGATGGAGAAGGAGAGCAGCAGAAGAAAAGACTTACCTTAGCTTGTTGAAGCCCTCCTCGTTGGCACAGCTGCCTGGTGTTTAACTGAACAGAATGATTTTCTGACCAGGTTGCATTGAAGTTCTCAGCAGCTTGATTCCCTGCGTGTCCCAGAGTCTCATTTCTCAGCAACCCCTTTTTTCTGCAGCTCTTTTAAAGAACAGCTGCTGTGCTACTAGCAGAACTTGCTATCAATGTTCTTTGTATTATTAAAACCTTTACATTTCCATTTACTTTGCAATCCCACTTTAACAGGTTGGTAAGGGTAATTCTACACACACCCACTTCCCTCAGCCCACACTAGATGCTCGAGAAAGATATCCACAGTGGAAAGGCAAAAACTGGAACCCAACATAAACCCATGGAAGTTATCAATTTTTTTTTTTCCCTGTCCACTTTTCAATATCCAAGATTCTCTTTCAAGCAGCTGTGATCAAACCAAGTTCTGCTCGCCATGTAATAACTCTAACATGATGGTGGTTACAACCCACCTCCCAAAAGGATGAAGTGACTGGAAATACAGAGTGTCTCTGCAGTTTTTTTTTTCTTTTGTTTTTTGCTCTTATATAGTGCAAGACAGAGACAATTCTGGTTTTCATCAACAATTGCAACCTGATTGAATTCTAAGAAAATCAAGCAGATATATATGGACTGTAAAAATTATCTTTGCTCTTGGTTTTTGAAAAAGGCATTTGAGAATTCAGAAAATTTTGGATTGACAGTAGTTGCTAAAATTTTGCAGAAAAGTGTTCGTGGGTTTTTGGGTTTTTTTATTTGGATTTTTTTTCAAATAGAGTAGTACTTAAGTGAAAAAGAATCACAGTTCAGAAAAAGTGAGATTTCTTTTAGATCTTTCACTTCACAATATAAAACTGTGTGAAACTCAGACAATGGCATTAGATGTGACTAAGAAGTAAAAATATATTAAGAACCATGCTGGACGATATGCTGAAGGTGTGCATTTTTAAATTATTTTATGAAGCATTTTCATTTTAAAAATAATTTTGGAACTGACTTTGTGCATAATTAATTAAATGCTTTGTTAATGCTTCAGTCTCTAATGCATTGTGTCTCCTGACCTCTGACAGACAGAAGATTTTATCTCTGAAAGAATATCTTTAAATCTGTTCTACACACTTTTCAAGGATCAGTAATTTTCTAAACAGTAATTTTATTTTACACCAACAGTGAGAAATTAGTGAATTATTTAAAGTAATGAAAGAAAGAATTATAAACATGCACGTGGCTCTTTTTAAAATTGTAATCTTTTGAGACGGTATAGTTATAATCTAAAGTACCTTTGACAGATTCAGCAATGTCTCCCTTTTCTCTGAGGAATCACTTCAACTCCCATCCAGCAGGAGCTGTGAGCAGCAGAGATGGCACAGACATAACCGGGTCCATTTTGTCCATAAACCTTCACATTTGTTCCTATTCTACCATGGAACAGAAACAAACTTTGTTTTGTTGTTTTGTGAAATTGTGTGAATCAATCCAGGTCTGAATCAAACAGATCCTTCAGCCTGCATCTCTCCCCACCCTTCATGCCCATCTGCCCTCCTGGGCACAGTTGCCACCACTGCATGTGGCCTGGCACAAATCAGTCTGGCAGAGGCACAGAGATTCTTGGGACCAGCTTTAGGATAAATAATTTTAAAATCTTGAATACGTGAATAGTATAGTATAGCGCCATTGTATGTATGGAAAAATTGATCAACTGATGAATTAATCAAAGGAATTTAATGGCAAAAGGCTCTGCTTGGCTATTTTAGAATTGGATGATCAGAGAGTGTAAAGTCACACTGAACTGAAAAGAAAATCTTAACGTATCATTTCTTTAGCCAGTTTCACAAATTTCAGAAATAAGAGAAAACAGAAAAAAATCTCTTTAAATTTTAAGAAAACACCAAAATTACCTCACAAAGCTGGTTAATAGTGGCATGAAAAGTACTAGCCTGCTTCTGGGATTTTGCACTCTTTCACTCTTCATGTTTCTTGTACACTCATTCTTATAATTTAGATAAAACTTGATTGGCTCTAATTTACAAAGTGCTATTGAACTGTAAGTAAGTCAAGGGTTTATTACTCATGGAAAACCTGCTGAAAAGAAATGAAAATGTGACAAATAAAGGACCTCTCTTTATACCATTGAAGCAAATATAAAGAATAAATACCTTTTTACCAGCTGATTCCTCAGTGTTATTATCTTGGAACTACATCAAGTGTGTGAAACAACATTTGTTTATTTAGCTTTTATGCAGCAGTTATTTTACTTTATTATATTTTTGCCTTATGAGCCACATCAGGTTTATCCTCATAACTGAATATGTGTTCTAGGTGGTGTCTTTACAGCCCATGCACTACTCATGATCAGTGAATGATGGAGCGTTTTATCCGTCCCTTCATGAGGTGATGATAAGGATAATTCTCAGATTTCTGGGCAGTTAAGAAGTAAGCGAGTGATGTAAAACAGCTATTTGCTGCATCACGGCTTGCCATCCTCCTCCCAAAAGAATTTCTGTAAATTTTAACTGACAGACTTGAATATTTCTAATTAACATATTTTTGTGTTTAAAACCAAATTATCTTCTTTTCTCTGATTTTCTTTTCCCATCTTCTGCCATACACATAATTTGTTGGCACAGTCCTCCCAGCTGTAAATCAAAACAACTCACTCTGCTTTGGCTGAGCTTTACTGATTTATATTCACAGTGGACCTACTACAAGATCTTAGTTTTTCATTTATATTTCTCATTTCTGAATTCAAAAAAAGCACCCAAGGATTATAGCCAAGACTCCAGTCCATTCTGTCATGGACACTGGGTCACGTAGGATTAAATCCATGAAAGGAAACTGCCTGTCATGTTTTCTGTGATGTCGCTGATGGAAGTGTTCATATTCCTTAATAGTTCATCAAGGCAAATGCCATGATGATCAATATAATAAGTATCACAACTCTGATACTTTTGTGAATCTATATTCACTCTAATTCCAATTATATGTTTCTTTGGCATTAGGTCACAGTGGAATGGAAATAGATTTTCATTTGACTACATTAGAGACAATCTTAAATCTCATGTTAGGTTGGATCATATCTCCTGATCAATTATAATTCTTTTGTTTTATTTTACATAGTTACCCCCAGAGAAAAAAAAAATTAAAGCAATTTCAATAATTAAAAGAGTAATTTATTAATATAAAACCTTCAAGAGAAGTTGTAGCACTATTGAGAATGGCAAGAACTGTAGGAAAATACTTCAGAGTTTTTATGATTTTTATCTTAGTATTTATATTAAAGAATTGACATCAGAGACAGAATCAGACTAAGGTGAAAGAAAGTAAAATACATGTTTTTTAAGCCATTGTATGGACTTTGTGTTCTGGTTCCTTTCATCCCTGAAATAGATGGGGAAGAATAAAGAATAAAGCTGTTCTGAAAGAGCATGTGAATCAGCTAGATATGGGTGCATATTTATTTTAAACATACAGATACTTTCATAGATCTCAGCCAAAACTTCAGATAATTAGGGCTGGCAAGAAAAGAAGTTTAAAACCCCTGAAACATAGTTCTGAATTTTAAAAAATAATTCTCCTCCCACACACCCCTCTCCACCCACCCTGGCTTTTTTTTTTTCATATTTTAACTGAAATTTTATGGAATTACAGAAATAAGTACTTGGTGTTTTCAAAACAGATATATCTATTTACAATTGGTTCAAGCACTGTTTCTGAAGTGGACTCATATTTCAGGAAAATATAAATTTACTATGCAAATATATTTATTGAAACAAAATTAGGAGCATCAATGAAAAAAGAAATGCAAAATGAACAATTTTATTATGCTCCCCACATTCACTTTCTGGTATTTTTCTAAATAGAATTTTAAAATTCAATATTCTTAGATTTTGCATTTTAAAAATAAGTAAATTTTTTACAATCTTATCTCTGGTGCTAGACAGGTATTTTAATTATTCCTTTACCTGAAACTTGGGGTGTAAAGTTACATTTCAGAGGGAGTATACAAGTTTCTGAGTTATTTACAGAACTTACTGATGATGAAGTCCTTTATTGTTTTTAACCATATCTTCTATGATTATCTGTGGCCTCATCTGCTTCCATTCATTTGGTTTTTTCTCACTCTGTATTGACCATGATCTTAGTCATTGAAAATACAATGCACCAGACAGAGATTTTTTAAAATATCTGATTTGCTAGTAAAAACCTCTGAGACGGAACAGTTCTGCACAAATCTCCAAATTCCTCCTTGGCATCTGAAAGCTCTTCTCTGCTTTGGTAAAAGAAAGTTTGGCCTTCCTTGCCTGCATTCCTCTGGCCCATAACCTTTCCAGTGATCACAGGAGAGCAGCAGAGCTCTGGGAATTCACTCAGAGTCAGAGATTTGGCCTTGGGGCAAGCAGGAGGGTTAGAAGGGGAAAGCATCAAGCACCAGGACGTTGAGAAGGCCAAAAGCTGGTCAGACAGGTGGGAAGGGCTGGTGTTTGGGCACAGCTTCATCTGCATGAATGGCTGCTGGAGCTGGACCTCGTGGAGTGGAAGAGCAGAACATAGTGAGGGAAAGCACATACACCTAAAATTAGGGGGTTATTTCTATTTACCTAGTTGCTCACTGTAAGGGATTTTGAGCCAGAATTAATGGTATAATTATGGGCTTTGTTCTCAGGGAATAGGTATGGGCTCTGCTGGGATCCAGGAGATTGGAGTGTATCGTGAGGACCAGGCTGCTGCAGTGGAAGCCTCCACCAGGAAGGAACAATAGTCAGAACTAGCTCAGGCAGTGATTTTCTCAGTCCTCAGCTGGTCTTCCCTATAATCATCAATTAATCCATATCACAACATGCTTCACGGGTGGTTGATGAGGACTGAGGGTCTGGCAGGCTGGCAACTGGACTTGGGCTCAGAAGCTAATAACCAATATTCAAAGCAGAACTCTGACATCTCGTGCTAGGAGCAGGCACTTTCTCCTCTAACCTGATCATCCAGGAACCTTGGGATGATATTTTACCCAGTGCAAGCCTTTAAACAAGCCAGAAAACCATTGGAAAGGCTCATTTACACAAAACAATGCTTTTAATCACAGAACATGTTAACTGGGTTATTTAAATTTTTACAGTATTCTCAAAGCAACAATTTGGTAGGTTGTTTCTCCTTTTCTCTCCAGATGATTCTCCCAATATCATCTCAATCTCAGCATAAACTCTGTTTTTTATAGGTTACAGTACCTAGGGTTTTATTCATGAGTGTGAATTTAAGTACATGAGCAATTTCAATAAAGTTTGCAGAATGACATTAACCATATGTTTCGGTGGATTATTGGATCTGGGCTCTCGCTTCATCACCACTGAAGAAAGTAATATCTACACAGAATCATAGCTGACCAAAGTTCTCCTTCAAGGCAGAAGTTAGATCAGCGATACTCCCAAGGTCATCCCCAGCTAAAACTCCACTGTCCTGTGAGAATATCCACTCAGAATGTTTGATGGAACTTGTGATTCATACAGCTGAACCTGGAAACCGCACTCATTCCTGGTTCATTCATAGCCCCTCTGAGATGGCACAAATACGTTAATGTATATTATTTAAATAAACGTAACGTGTACATGGCTACATTTGTGATTGATACTCATTTTGGATAAAGTTGGGAGATGCTAAGGTATAGTTATGTGACAGAACAAAATTATGACTCTAGGGTTTACATTACCTCTCATGTCTGTAACTTTGATAACCAATTCCAGCACAGGACCATGGATTTGTAACAGAAACCACCCTTGCTTAAACCAGCAAGGCCAGCAAGTGGATGAATGTCTGGTTAGCTTAAGTGAGGATGGTAAAGAGATCCTGAGCTGGTACAAACCAGAGCTGAGAAGTGTCCCTGTTCTCTGCAGCTTCAGAACACCATCAGACTGTGAATATGCTATAAAGGCATATGAACCATAAATGGAGATAGAAAGGTGCAACTCAGAATGTCTCAGCTGCCCAAAGACTGCCAAAGTTATTTGTGTGATTGTATGAATGTTGAGGCACCAGCTGTAACACTGTGTTCTAAACACAGCATTTTGGCAATTGTATGGACCATTTGAAGTACCAATATCAAGATTTCATCAAGAATAATGTAAGACCCTACAAGTATGACCTGTAAGACAACTCTGAGAACACAGCTTTTGAATACCATATGAAAAACTTTTTAATTACTGGATTGGCAGTGAGAGAGAGAAAGATGGATAAGGAACATGATAGTGATCTTCAAATATATAAAACATTGTTGCAAAAGACAAATGAATAATCTTTCCTTCATGTCCTCTGGAGACAGTACAGAAAGTAATGACCTTTTTAATAGTGGCAAGGAAAATTTAACTTAGACTTTAAAAAAAAACCAACTTTGTAACTGTAAGCGTACTTAGATACTGGAAGAGACTGCCTGGGGAGGCTGTGGAAACTCCATCATCATTAAAACCTTTAAAGAGCAAGCTAGACAAATGCTCATTTGGAATAACAAAGATCTGTGGAGAGCATAGAGTTGATCTGTGGAGAGCAAGAGATGAACAGTATGATTGACTGAAGGCCTCTGTACGTCTATTTTCTACTATTTGATGATAATTGCTAGGCAGTATGGAGGATAATATGTACTAGTTAAACTCAAATCAGATAGACTTGACAGAAGCAAAAAGTATCACAATTGTTTTTTTGATAGAAAATCATGAAAATAAATCACATGGTATCACATTTGAATAACGTATTTGCCCAATGTAATTTTCAAAGTACTTATACTGTGCTGACAGATATATTGGAAGACTATATATAAAAAATAACTGGACAATTGCAAGGTTAGGAAAAAGCATGTCAATTCCCGTGGTACTTTTAAATGTAATTTTAAACGTATTGGCAACAGCAAGATGAATTAAGCAGATTAGAGATATCTTTATATTGAGGATTGTAGAAGTAAAAAATTAAAGTCTGTTTCTTCCTATAATACTTCATTTGCATTATTCCAGATTTCCAGAGCTATAACTGAGATCAGACTTCATTTCCTGATCCTTTACCAGCACCATATCCAAGTTCAGTTAAATCTTTTTCGAGAGGCTCGTGAGTACATCAACCCAGGAGCAGGAAGTATTCTTCTGACTTAGTGGCTTACATGGAAGGGAAGATAACTAAAGATGTACAATTATTTCTTTGGTCTCACTGGGGTAACCATCTCACAACTCTTGAAGTACAGGCCTGCTGTAATCATTAGGGCATAGTTAATGAAAACGGCTCATTATTGTCTTGGAGATACTGTCCTCTAGCAATGCCCTTTAAATTGAAATGTATGCAAATGAAGACTATTTAGTTTAGAAGTTTTACTACGTAGACCTTGTAAATATGAAAATTTAATTACTAAGTTTAATATTTATCATGAAGAGCTTTCGCTCTGCTCTTTATCTTACCAAGAAAATGATGAAATATTCCTTTTGAAGTAGATGATTTTTAACAGATGCTTCTGTCCAGTGTTTCCACAAACCTGATCAGATACACACCAAGCCAAATACGTATAGATTTATCCCCTTGTCCTGTAGACCTTTATGCCAGCATGCTTCCCATTTTGATAAGAGTCCAGCATTTTTCAGCTTCAGTAAGAGAATTTGCACGTCAATCTATAAGGAAATAAATTGCTGGGAGAAAAAGCACGGTGTAAGAAAACTGCTGTCTGACAGCTTGAGAACAATAAAAGGTTTTCATAAGTAAATGGAGCATATCTCATGATATGTTCTCAGGAGGGGATCATCTGATCTGGCCTGTACAGAGAAGAAATGTTTCAGACACAAATATTATCCCGCCTGTATTGAGGAGATTTTGAGCTTTTGGAATAATCGATAATTTATTGTTTCTGCAGTTCTGATAAATAAATGCAGAAATCCACTGCATTTGAGTGGATCAAATTTTTTTGTGTGTAGGAAAATCTTGGATGAACATAAAAGCTGAAAAAACCAGAATAGTAAACTATACTTTGTTTTTAGACACTTGGTTTTATAAAATAGAACCACTGTTGACAATGTGAAGCTAAATACTGGAAAAATCTCCAAATTTGATTCCTAGAATAATTTAGCCCAGATTTTTTTTGACATTTTGGAACTTCCTCTGCTTTTGTTTTTACCTTGAAAAATTAGAATAAATTAACAAGAAATATTGGCATCACCAGTTTTTCAGCTACCTCATCTGCATGGTCTCATCTTTCACTCCTGAGTATAGAATACAAACAGATAGGAAATAGATAGGAAGCATCTATATTATTACAAGAAGCCTTATTGACAAAAGTAATGTATGTTATTAGATCAGTTGATGTAACTGAGGGAAGAAGCAAAATGGACAAGATTTCAAGCATACAAGTGCTTCTTAAGATCTGAAACAGAATTAGTCAATGGAAAATAAAGTCCTATTACTGAGATTTTTATGTTCTAGTAATATATATTCCTCTTCCTTCAAAATTTCCTTGCTTGTATCCTTGGATTTTCACAACTGCAGTGTGGCTGCTATTATAGATATATTATTTTCAGTTGAAAGTTATTTGCTAGTGCCCAGGAGATGGGTAAGACTCATGTGCTGTGAGTCTCAGAATTAACCAGCTCACCACCCCCGCTGAGTCACCTGGGCTGTCTTTTCTGGGCAGGCACACATGAGAATAGTGAGGAAAGGCAGATAGCCATCACTCCCAGGAATGGCATGTTTGTCATTTTCTGATTCTTACCTTTCTCTGTTTTTTGTTTTTTTCCTTTAGGAATTTCAGCTTTTCCAGCCAGGATTTTTCCTCTTTAACCCCTGTGCTCCTGATTATCACAATTGTCTCAACAATTACAATGTTGTAATGTGTTTGCTTTATTTATCTTGCATGATTGAACATCATGGACTCCCTCACACCTTAGCAACAATTTTCTCAGGAAACTTAGGCAAAGTCACAGAGCTGTGCTGAATCAAATGAGGCTTTGGGTTACAGACAGCTGTTCCCCAGGGCTGAGCCTTTCAAGGTGACAGTGCGTCCACATTTGCACATGAGCAAAGGAATATGTTCCACGGCTGTGTGCATTGCTCTGAACTCAGAAGACAAGAATGTTTTTGTTTGTCTCTTCAGATCCTCTTTGCTTTGAAGTTGAAGCGCCAGGAAAAAAACAAGGACTTTTCATAAAAGCTTCCAAACACCATCTCTTTCTCTTATTTCTCAAATCACTGAAAAAAAAATTAAAAGGGGAAAACACAAAGATAACCATGTAATGACTCACATTCATTTAGTGATTTTAATCTCTCAAGGCACTTTAAGAAATGTCATAACCACACATATCCATGTTGTGGGTTGTCCTTCAATTTATATTACAAATGTCAGACATAATCCCAGTATTAATCAATATAATTACTGCTCTGTTTAATTATTCTTCCATACTCAGCCTCACCATTCTTTTAAAACTGGAAAATAATAGCATGGCATTTAATATGTGGCAATTTTTTTTCTTTCTTTCTTTTTTTTTTTCCCCTGCTAACTGAGGATAACCTTTCTGGAGAAATCCCATCAGAGTACCTGGATTATATAGGAAGTCTAAGAGTCTTTCCCCTGCAATTTCTGAGCTTCATTACCAGCAGCAGGAGGAAGATGACCCTTGCACAGATTATTTTGGGTTCATATACTACCTTTTATTCTGCTTAAATCAACCAGTCAATATTCTGGCATTTGAGACATCTGGAGCAATCCTACTCATTTACAACCCAGGGAGTGCTGCCTTCAGAGCAAACACCAGTGTGACCTCTGGGTTATCAACTGGTGCCTCGCAGTCTGCAAAAGATAATGCTGTCCAGACTCTGCACAGCTGGATCCTTCAGGAACTACCATCAGCTCTCTTAGAATCTATCTCATTGTTTCTGTTTTAGTGACATCTGGCATGAGAGGATGAATCTCATCTCCTCACAGTGCTCCATGCAGATGGGAAATGACAGCAATGCTAAACTGTTTTCAAGTGAAAGCATTATACAGTTCAATCGCCACCTTAGCCCTGGAACAGACCTTTTGTACGCAATCAGTCTCCTGAAATCCCTCTGTTTCATTCATACCCAACAACCAAACCTCTTTCAGGAATTCCCAGTTGTTATCTCTGGATGTGAGTCGATGCACCATAATCTCCTGCTGTGGAACACCCAAATTTTCTGATGCATGTGGATTGAAGGCTTCCTTACTTTGGTTCTGGCTCAGTCCTGATATAAAGGTATTACCTATAAAATACAGAAGTATAAATCTCATCATTGACATAAAGATCCAGGACGCTTCATAAAGCCTATTTCAGTACTCTGTCAGGCTAGTAAGGGCAACTCAAGTCACTAAGCTTATTTGTAGCCATGCTGATCCCAGCAGCTCTGATCACACTGATGTGCCACAAGATAGACCTCACAGGCTCATTACTCAAGGATGAAATGTTTTTCTCAGACCTCTGCTGAACCCAACATCTGTGTTTATGGATAAATACTTTGTAACTCAACTCACACATGAGCAAGTTGTTGCTACATGACTAAGGGTACTGGGAAATAACATGTGAATGATGTACTCACTTTGAACAACCAAATTATTTCTTTTTCAGATCTGATGGGAATCAAAAACTTTATTTTTTTGTTTTAATTTTGGCCTTTACATGTTAAAAATATAAGCTGGTATATGTGTACAATTGAGGGACAAGAATCCTAATGGTTCACAAAACGTTGTGGGAGTACATTTGGCAAAGACCAAGGCATCTCCTAGATGTGAATGTCTTTAAAATGAATCTTTACACAGGAATGAAAACATTCAATTAAAATTGATATTATGAGAACTGCATAAAGAGTGTTGCTTTGGAAACAATCAAGAAATAAAATAGTTCATTTTGCAAGAATGTTCTGAGGAAGTAAATGACGACCAATAAAAGACCAAATACTCGAATATCAGCTTGCCTGCTTTCCTTTGAACTAGTGCATCCATTCATTTCACAGAATGGTACTTGGTAATTTGTTCAGAGAACATTTTTGAAGAAGTATATCTAACGTTTCCAATTACATCTTGAAGGCTTGGCACAAAGAGGGATGAGAAAGGTCTTGAAAATGGGGAAATGAATAAATAATTCAGGCTGCTCTTCCTCCTCCCCCCCTTCTGTCCTCCCAGCATCCCTCCCCCCTTTTAACTTGTGAACAATATGATCTGCTGTAGTTATTAGGAGGCTTTATTTAGTAACTATGATCATCAGATAACAGGTTCTGAATATAATAAACCTACTCAGGAATGAGAATCCAGTGTTTGGTACCCTATATCTAAATGAGCTCTCAGATGCATGTATATCTCAGCTGAACAGAATAGTTTTAAGCAAGTGATAAGAGTGAGCAGCAAAGACATTCACTGCTATCATAATCAAGCACTTCATAATGTAATTAATTAGATAAAGCCATAATGCACCACAGGCAAATACTGGTGTTGAATAAGTATTCACATGCTGTTCGTTCAGACATGAGGCTAGGTATTGTATTTTCCTGTGCTGTCATTCAAGACCCTTGTAATCTATGTAATTGATTCCTGGATTTCATTAGCCAGTGCAATATGCTGTGAAAGGGCAAATGTATTTATGGGTTATCTAATCTAGGACAGGAGAAGAAGAGGGAAGACATGAGAGAAATCTTAAAATACGTAAGAAACAGCTGCCAGAAAGGACGGAATAATTTGTTCCCTTCAGATCCCACTTAGAAAAAGACATACTGAGTTTAAATTTCAGTAAGGGAGATTTGCTTTAGATATCTTTGGAATAACTTTCTCAGATAAAGGAGGCTGGCTTAAGGGTCCTGTTGAGTCTGTGCAACTCTGGAGTCTTCATCTGAATAATCAGTTCTTGCCAGAAATGGTTCAACAGTAGGCCATCCTGCTATGGGACAAGATGGACTACAAAACTCCTGAAGGACTCTGCAAATGTAATTTCCTCTAAATTTTCTCTGGTGCAACATATTACACTTCCCTTTTAGTCTCCATCTCCTCATTCCAGCAGGATATTACTGAAATTACAGAAAATGTGCAATGAAAGCAGAATGTGTATTCTCCCCTCAGCTCACCTCGGGGTGAGTAACATTTTCTAGCATTGCATGTATCAATTTGAGGTGATACAGTTCCCAGGTGTGATTTGCACTTACAGCAAACTCATGGGGGCTGTGGTGGACTGAGTCTCAGCTGTCCAGGAGAACTGAAGCTTCCACTTACCTTTCTGTGACACGTTGCTAAAATGACAAGCTTTATAAAGTTCTAAAAGAATCTTGCTTTTAACAAGTGCACTAAAAGCTCCTTTTTGAGGCATGCATTATACAAAGCTCTCAGCAAGAACGTGTGTCTGAATGGGCACTGTGAAACCTGCAATCTGAAGAAGCCTCAATAAAAAATCAAATCCTCCCTGGCATGGTTTTCTGCACTGGCATGTGCTTATTCTCTCTGGGAGGTCTTCTCTTTAGCACTCTGTGTCTGGAATGCAAAAGGAGAAAAAATTTCCTTTTCTAAAGTGAAGGAAGTTTTCCTAGAAAGTTTTCTCTGGAATATCTTTTTAAAGTCCTTAAAAGTTGCTTCTTGGTTGTTTTTGTTTTTTGTTTGTTTTTGGGTGTTTTTTTTTTTTTTTTTGGTTGGTTTTTGGTTGGTTTTGGTTTTGTGATTTTTTTTGGTTTTTGTGTGTGTATGTGTGTATGGTGGTGGGGTGGTGGTGGTGCTTTTTTTTTTTTTTTGGTTTGGTTTGGTTTGGTTTTTTGTTTTTTTTTTTTCTTCTTAGAAGTCTCTGTTTTCTTGGAAATCTCAGTCTTAAAGAATTGTGAAAGTCCTTTCTGGAAGTTTGAATATCCTGCATTTCCCTTTCATCACTGTTGCCAGGGCTTCCCACTTGGATCATTTCTTCTGTGTTGTTTGTTATGTCAGGATTCCCACTGCACATCTGGTAAACTTGCAACTGAGACATTGGGAGTGAATCGTGGGAAGTATAAACCCCCATGGACAGCTGGGAAGGTAAGAGATCAAAGCAAGGAGATATTGCTGCACTCTGTGTGCTCTGGGCTGAAGGAGAGGTCATGGGGAGAAGGAGAGGGAGGAGTGTGATGTGGCTGGAGAAGCCTTGAATTTAAACTGTCTGTATAAGGAAAATTGCACGGCTTGTGAAGGTGATTTTCCATGTGTATTTGGAAGTGCTGGGTCTGGATCGGTGCAATGCTCCTGAACTGTTTAAGACCTGGCTAACACTTCTTGGTGCACAAAGACCAAGTTAGCAAGGAATTTTTCTGTGCAGTTTTTACAGCAAAGTGAGTTGGTGTTTGCCTGGGGGTGCTTTCTAACCTCTGGAGTTGCCCGCAACATCATGGTTTAAAATGGACAAAACCCTCAAGTTTTGAAATAACATTTTGTGAGTGAAATGATGGAAGCTAAGTATTTGATTTAATAGAGAATGTTGATGAAAATGACTCCCAAATTGTTTTATCATGAAGTACAATTTTGCCAAACTTATTGACTGTCATCAAACCTTGACAAGTACTACAAAGAAACCATTGCTATAATACCATGCCAGCACTGGCTGTGCTCAGAGCTATTTCAAACAGGTCTCACAGACAGTTAAATTATTTTGTAATCAGAAAACATTTGCACTTGGCCACATATTTCCTGCAAGCTGCTCCTCAGTCTCTGACAGTTGAATCAGACATTCAGATTTCAGGAAACTGTAAGAAAGTGGCTAGCTATCCAGAATTATTTCCAAAATTAAGAAAAATAAATACATGAACAGTAGCTCTCACCTGAGACTCTGTCATTTTGGATTTTGCATGCTCTCAAAATGTGAATATTAGATGGCTTGTCCCTGTTTAGAACTTCTGCCTTCTATACAATTATTGTTGTATAAACCTCAGGTCAGCAATTCGCTCTTTCATTGTCTCTTCAATTAAAAGTGCGTTAACATCACCAGGCTGGAGAGTGCCTCATATAGCAAAGGCTATTCTGGCCACTGGCTGGTGAGCAGTGTGGTTTTCCAGGGGCTAATAAGGCTGAACCTCCCTGTGTATCACTTATGTACATCTACACTCTTGGCAACAATCTTTTGTTCTGTCACATTTCATTTACTCCAGCATAGGTCCAGATGACACTAATGATGTTGAAAGTCAGCAGGATGCTGTTAATAAATGTGGTCCAGAGGCCTGGTATGTATGTGACCTTTATCTTTCAAATGACCTGTGTAAATTCAGTCCAGTCAATACACCTAAATAGATTGCTGTGTTTCCAGGGCTATGAAATTAGGTTAGAAAATTCCAGGACAAGAGAAATTGAGGGGATTGCCTGTCTGAAACTGGCCATTGCTGCAGTTTGTCTGTAGGGACTCTCTGATGTGATACTTGGGTCCATCACACCTAAACATGAATGGATGAGGATGTAGCTGCCTGCTGAAGGTTATTAAAAATCTTAACTGTGTATTAGTCCCTGTATCCCGGGCTTTATCTTGATGTGGTTTCTCAGAGTTTCATTAAAGAAAATGAGAAGAGAGGACTGACTGTTGTCAGACCAAGAGTACTGATAGCCTAATACAGAGCCCCCAAAAGGGTCAATTTTGGATGCTTAGGGAAAAATTGATACAAGTCTGACAGCTCGGATTCTTTCCTGGTTGTGTAGTCTCTGTGTTTTATCCTGCTCACCATCTCCTGGTGACCAATTCTGGGATATCTACTACATTTTAAGCTTGATAGCTACTCATAGATCTAATTGTTGCTAACTTGTTTAAGACAATAACTAAATGAAAAGATAAAATAAATCCACTAATACGTGTTTGAAATTTTAATACAATTGGGTCTCTCTCCTGATAAGATAGGTTGATGATGTCGTTTTTAGTGTTCATGTTAAAATGGTGCCACATTTACTTTCTGGAAACACTTGGGCAGCAGAGCATAGCTGGAGAAAAATGCTCATGAATAGCAAATATTAAGCTCGAATGCTTGAATATTCCCTGAAGACAGGTTCCAGGTTGTCTATTCCATTTTGTCATTTGCAGCTCCTTCTCTAGCTGTACACAGTATAAATCAGTCAAAAGCAAAGGAGTCAGCAGTAAGAAAATTGAAATAAGCCTACACCAAAATTCACGCTGCAGCACATCATTCACTAGATGATAAAAATACAAGAATAGTGTCTGGAATGAAAATATACAGGAAACAAGAAACTCATTTACAAATATAATCTATAAACAACAAAACAAAGGGTTGTTTTTACTTTCTAATAATCATCTGTCTGTGATCAAAATGTTAGCGTACATTTTATCACTTTTGTGGAAAGATGACAAAATTAAATATTACTACTACTTTAACAGTAAGTGTTGTTTGTCAAAAATCACCCTCAGTGGTGTCAAAACTCCATATCCTTTCCAAAGGGCATTTAGCTCTCCCCATTTCAGCAGATCCATCCTCACCTGAGCAGTGAGTCTGTACATGATACATTGGCTGTTCCAATTCAAGTGTACACACCCTCACTTGATTTTTGCAAATACATCTTTCATGTTCTGCATTGCAAAGGTGGTTTTTAGATTTCCTGAGACAAAAGACTCATGCAAATAACTGATCACAAAACAGGTCGTGCAGTTGGATGAATGTACCTCATTAAGGATCTTACGGGGCAGAAATTGATGGGAATGATTGATCCATAGATAGAGATCAATGCAGAAACAATTAAGAAGTCTGATTTAACTTTTGAAGCTTCAATCTCATCTTAAACATGAGGTCTGCCCTCTCAGGAAAGTCTCTGAAAAGCCTCACATGTAACACCACTCTCATGGGGGTTTTCTTCTCCATTCTAGTAAGCTTCATTACAGTAGTCAAAAAGTGTTGTATATAACATAAAAATTATTAAATAATTTTGGTTAGTTAACCACCAGGATGGTAATGTTAAAACATATTAGAATTCTAATAGTATAAAAATTTCCTGTCTATCCTGTGTCTTTCTATAATGGTAAATTTTGATATTTTAATGTTACACACTCACTGCAGAAAATATATGTCCTGTCAGAGGATAAGTCTACTTTTTCTTTTTAAATATCCTTTGATTCACACAAACAGCCAGTTATCAGTTATGTCATTGTCTTTCTTCAGATGCAGATTAATAAGTGAACAGCAAAATCAAGGATCCATAATAATTGGCATTTTCTCATCCCTCCTATAGTAATAAGCTGATCCTCTCAGAGAATATCTGTTAAAGGGAAAGAAGCAGAAAAACAGTGAATGAAATTACTCGATATTAGATTAAACAAGTGCAACTGATGCCAGAGAGATGTTAAATACACAGTATTTTCCTGATGAGTTTAAACAGTAAAGTGTATTTTCCCTCAGTAGGGTAACAGGAAAAGGTAAGCTAACAGCATTGATCATTTAAAATGTGACTCAGGATATAAGGATACAACAAAATGTTTTAAAGAATAGATTATAACAGTGCTAAATCATTAAGAACATGGTGGTAAAAATAATTAAAAGCAATTACAGAGAAAAAGTAATTTAAGGGTGTCAGGGGAAATATTATTTTATTTCTTTAAACTAGTTGACTATATAAACAAACATTTTTCAATTCCAGAAATGACATAAATTTTATCATCTTAACTTCATCCAAATTACTGCATTCTACCACTGGAATGAAATATTAACAGTAGTATCAACATTCTAGTTAGTCTCCATTCAACTCCAAACTTTAATAGAAATAAGGAGGATTTGACTGAGTGTAATATTGCTGGAGAAGCCTTGAATTTAAACTGTCTGTATAAGGCAAATTGCACGGTTTGTGAAGGCAGTTTTCAATAAAATGGAAATTTTGCTTCTATCCCATTTAGCTGTCAAAAGGCCACTTCTAATACTTTCATAAAGCTATTGCCTACAGAGCAAAGATACAGACCTGGAAAAGCCCCCCCAACACAATTCCAAAGCAAATAACCAAAATATAGCAACTAGAAAAATTATCCCAATTTTCTAATTTCCTTTGGTTTTAGTTTAATTTGAATGTGTGTGTGTGTGTGTGTGTGTGAGTGTGTTATTTCTGGATGAGACTTAAAAATATTTTTAAAAAGCTGATGAAGATTTATTCCAATTGATTATTAGATTGCAGCAAGGTTATTAAACACATTCATTTTAGTTAAGATTTAAACTGGGAAACAGCAGAGAAAAAGCAGAGTGACATGCAAATGAATGATAAGTAAATTTAAAAAAATCTACTGCTAAAGTTGCAGAGAAACATCAAAATAGATTAAAAATTATAAGCAGAAGCTCTGGACAAAGATGAAATGAAGATTGGAATTTTTATAAGATGAGGGGAAATATAATGTCTCTTTCCTAGTAAAAATGTTGATTCTTGGACTCATTCTTGCAGAACATAATGATCATATACACTGAGAATAATTTCACATTAAAGACACAGCTGGCATTAACTTAGTGACTAGAAGAATTGGGGGTGCTCTTCTTTTTTGCCTCCTTTTTTTTTTCTCTGCATCCCTACATGGGATACAATGTATTATCTGTCTACACTTCATCTGATCAAGGGATGGAAAAAATTAGCATCCAACACACACTTCTGAAGATTTTAAGCCCCGAATACATTATACTCCTCAAGTGACCTTATATATAATACACAACAGGGTGTTCACACAGGCGTTTGAATGAGCAGGGCTATTTTTGCTCATTATAGTGCTGCCTTTCACTCATGCTGATCCTACACTGTGCACTACAGAAATTGTAACACAGACACACACAGACCTAGAAAGGTCTGAGAAAAATGTCAATATTCACTCAAAATATGAGAAGTTTCTGGGTGTCAGATATATATTGACCTAGCTCACTGCCCTTTTACAATGCTCCCTGAGGAGATTTCCTGTTTCTTCCTTGCTGGAGAGTGGGTGTCAGAGGAGATAGCAGTGCTGTCATCTTTCTGTCCCTTCTCAGGATCACAGAACACTTGAATAAAAATGTTCAGTACTCTCACACAAATCATTCTTCAGAACCAGCCTTTGCCCCTCTTCAAAGCAGTTGCTCGACACCATGGATGAACAACAATCATGAATGGCATACCTACTGATTTGGAACAAAATACATGCATATTTTTAGACTCTAGGATTATTCCTGTGGTGCTCTGGGTTTCAAGAAGAACATTCTTAAGTATAAGAAAGCAAAAGAGAAAATCACAGAGAAGGGAAGGAAAGGATTTCCTTATGTAATGGAAGGGTCCTGTTTTTGCAAGAACACAAATAGAAATCTGCATTCTGGAAGGGAGGAATTTCATGTCCAGGAGCAGGAGTTCAGCACTGGAGATGTGAGGAAAACAAATCAGAGATGTCCTAGTTCCCAATTCTTTGAGCTGTAGAAGTTTGAGAGCCACAAGACACGTGATAGACAAGGGGAACTCCCTGCAGCTGCCGGGAGAAATTGCTGGGGTGGTTGCATACGAAAATGGAGTGAAGGACCTCTCAGTGCCTTGGGATTCAGTCCCTCATGTCTACCTTGGCTTAGCAGAGAGGGATGTTGATTATTCAGGCACTGTTCATGATGAAATCAGGCGTCAGAGCTGTATTTGGATTGTTCAAGGGAAACATGAAGTGGGTAGCTACACAATGGCCATGCCTGATGTATGCCAAGAGCTTCAAGGACACTGGAGGAAGCTGAACATTTTGGAAGCTTTGCTTCTGAACAAGGCAGGGACATTTAGTGAGAGCTGTGTAGGTGTGTATGCGCTGTCTGGGCAAGTTCTCATGGGCGAGTCTCTGGGTGTGGATTCACTCTCTCAGCCAGTTCGTGACCTGCCTTTTGCCAGGGATGTGTTTTGGCTTTCCTTTCTTATAGTGCTGGGACAAAATACCTCCTGAAGGAATTGCCTCTTAGTCTGGCCTGGGTACAATGTTCACAGGTTCCTGGAAATGGTGATTTACAGTAGGTTTGCTATTATTATGGGGTGGCAGCACGTCCCCTTCTATAGTGAATATGACATCTCACAGTAACAAGAGAAGTAAATGTGATGGGATTTCATCTGCCAGCCTGGTGTGGATATACTTGAGCACAAAATGTGTAAAAAATGCCCTAAACTGGAACAGAATATTTCACTGAGAGAGGGAGACTGATCTACTAGCATGGATTATTTTCTTCCATCAGGTAAAGAAAAGAACATCCACGTGAATTAATTCATTGATTCCATTTCACTACAACAGGTACATTTGCAACTCAGAGATGAAGAAACATTATCATCAGAAAATAAATGGCAGAAAATAGTGGGGCAGATTATAAGTAACATTAAACAATAAGGAAAAGTAGTTTAGTCCTTTTTCAGCAAAATTCTTAATTGTGTGCATCACTGTAAGCATGTGAAAAGTCCTGTTGACATCAGTGAAGTCAATCCTGCTCCTCACCTCACTGTTTTGTTGAATGGGATCCAAAAGGATAGCAGGCAACAAAGCTTGGTTTGGAGAGAAGAGTGGCTCTAAACTTTACAATAATTAGCATTAACAGCAGATTTCTCTTTCCATAGCAAAGATTGTTCCCAATCCAGCAAGGGATTAAAAATATCATTATTTTGCTGACACCTTTCTGCTAGGTCCTTTTCTGCCTAGTTGACATCTGAGATAATAGACAAGGAAACTATCCACCTGATATACTGTTTTCCTTTCCTTTAAAATGATCTGTGACAGTTTCCACTTGTGACAGGCAGGTTGGGTTAAAGCAGCCTTTGCTTCTCAAGTTCAGCCTCAGAATAGACATGCTTCTATTTCCTTGACCCGCATTATTTTAGAGAACACTTGTGAGACTTAGGAGAAAATAAAAACTCAGCTCACCTTCCAGACTATAAAGGACACACAAGCGGAATTCATACAGGACAGAAACTACTGAGAAGCAGCAGGCAGAGAAGCAAACAAGCAAACAAAACCTCAAGTCAAAGAAGCAGCAGCCTCAGCAGGTCACTAAGAGGGGATGTTTTGCTTGCTTGCTTGCTTGAAGTTGTCAAGTCCTAGAGCAGTTCTCACTGCCTCAGTTAAACTGCAGACATCTGGTTACATCCCTGAGAAGTGAGAGGAAGCAGTTGCTGTAAAAACAACAGAGAGGCAGCATTTGAAGTGCAAAAGTGGGAGTGTGCTCATTCAGGGATCATCTGCATGGTGGGCAGCAGACACAGGAAAACTTCCACAAGGGATTTATTCTGTTGACAAGGGTGCTTCAACATTGATGTTTCTGAATACTTAAGGCATATGGGAGAAAATATGCCTGGAAGGGATTATTAAAGAGGTAGCAGGGTCACGGGTTCCTAATTCCACTTCAACAAAATCTACACTTTGATAGGGCTGCTTGAGGTCAGCACATCCCTCCTCTGTGTTGGAAAGGGCTGCACGGACTCCACGAGTACAATAACACTTGTTTAGAGCCAAGGGACCACAGGCACAACTAAAGGTACCTCTTGCTTCAGTATGCACTCTGCTGGGCCCTGGCCTCTTGTGCTTTGAGTCCTAGGATGAGTTCCTTTTTCGTGGGGAGTTGCTAACAAAAAATATCTAGCATAAATGACCCAGAGTTTCACAATGTTCCTTACAGTTTTATCTGTCTTAGATTTAAGAACAAAGAGTGACGTTTTATTTCATTCTTCTGCATGGAGTTTTAGTTTATGGCTCAATTTTTTTTCTGACTTAAGAGTCCTTGTAGTGGAAGACTATTTCCCTTAACACCTGTAGAGTCAGTGAGGAGAAAACAAAGGCCATTTTCCCATCTAAAATTTACATTTCTTTCAAAAGAGCACTGTCTTTTCCTAAAGGCCTACACTGATTATGTTTTCATACAGTACCTACTCTACTGAGTATATATTTTTTTATTTCCTGATAGTGCAGATGATGGAATTTTTTGCACTTGTGACTGTATACCAGGTAGGCTACAAAAATATTCTCATGGCGGTAGATTAGTCTTCTTAACTCTAGAAGTTAATCTGTAGAGCCTGGAGTCAAATATAGATCATGATCACCTAAAAGACTGCATGAGGCCATCCCAACATATTGAAGGTGAAGTTGAAAGTAATAATTATTCTCTCAGTATCTTAGGTAAGTTTGAAAAGTACAAACTAACAGGACTATTATCTGTTAATTATCCACAGATCACTTTCAAGAATGAGTTTGTAATATTCATGAGGTTTGAGTATAGAAGATTTGAGGTAGATGCCTTAAAACTGTGTCGCTCAGCAGACGGCCTGAGTAACTTGGCTATCACGCATGCTGTCGCAAGCTCTCCTCATCTTGCCTCTTGCATATGTTTTAGTTTACCTCAGTAATTAAACAGTCATTGAACAAGGAAGAGGTTAGGGGAGTCAGGCATGTGAGAGGAAAGCCAGGTTATTGCTCCAGTGGTTATTTAATTAGTTAAATGAAGTTGGACAGTTTCAAAGGACACAGCTGAGGAGATCTAATAAGCTTGTTGACTCAGATATTCTGCTGGAGACACAGAAAACTTGTGTTGAAATCTCTCATCCCTATTAAGCAGGCTGAGGACAGAGATCCTTTGTAAATGGATATCCTAAATCACTGTTACTTACGGAAACATAACGTGGGAGAGGCAGATTTTACTGGATTTGCAAAATCAAATCTAGTTGGAGAGCTGGTTGGGAAGTGAGAAGTACGTCCCATGCAAGTAAGTCCCTTGCCAAATGCATCCTCTTGCTAGGCTGAGATCTTCACATGGATGTAAATGGAAACTATCAGCAACGCTCCCCTTCCAATGCTCATTTGTAAATCATATTGAAATTCAACACAGGTGTTGTTTGGAGTGTGCTGATAAAATGTCTTGGGAAGCCTGTACAAGAGTATTCTGATGAGGACTGTGTTAGAAAGGGAAGGAAAGGACATCTTGATGCTCTTTACAGCACATAAGTCTGGGTTTTTTTGTGGATTTAAAACCTCTTAATGGCTTTTTCCTCTAAGGGATTCATCACCTGTTCAATCATTTACACTCTGGTTAACAGTAATTCAGTATCATCTAAATGCTATAAAAATAGCTCTAGTTTAGTAAAGTATCTCACGCTTTGATTTATCTTTGCAAGTCTCTTCTCACATATTTTTCCAGCCTACCAAGGAGGCACGCAGTGAGGTTCTCAGTTGTTTCAAAGCACTAAATCTCCAGCACTGGATATTCTGGGGGAATAGGTAAAAAATCTATCACTTTTAGATTGTGGGATTTGTGTGTTCATGAAAGGGAATGACATACAGAAGTGAGAAATGAGATTTTCTGCTGATGCAAAGATGAGGCATGAGAGCATAAGAGGAAACAGGACTGTTGTTACTGTAGGGGTAGTAACCTCAACAAAGCCTAGTTATATTTTACCTACTGCAAGAGAGAAAATAGTTTAAAGTAGGGGACGCATTTCTACAGAAATATCTTAGACTCCCATCAGCCAGAACTTCGTATTTCTTTAGCAATCAGCAGTTTTATTATAAGATTTTTCCTGACTTCTCTGCTCTTAAATATCTATCAGACTCTGGAGGATGCTGGAAACTGAATGACCAAAGTGATGAGAGAATAAAGCAGTGAAGGAGGGTTGAAAAATAGTTATGGCCTTGTGAGTTTTTCCCTTCTAGACCATTGATTTTGTTGTAACTTGGAAGAGACAAAAAATTGTTACTGAGCATTTAGTTGCACTGGAAAGATACCTTGAGCATTTTCAGTCTATTTCTATCTATTAGAAATTAGATGCCCCTTTGTCAAAGCCAACATTTCAGCTTGCACCATCTGCAGAAACTGATGCATCAGACCTGGATTCCCCCCCTTGGAGGTAAGGCTTTTATGAGACTGGGAAAGCAGGACTAAAAAAGCCTTAGGGCATCTGTTAAAATGGACAGTCCAATTCTGTGCTTTATCTCGGAACTGTCATAAGAAAAGTAAAAATCAAATGCATCTTTAAAAGATGATGTATATCAAATTATCATTATTTGCTTAAAATCATCATGAAGATCTAAGGAGTGGTTTGAATTATTCAACTTTATTCTTCACACATTTCTGTTTCTTAATGTGCTTGCTTAAGGATAACATTTTTTTTTTTTAATGAGACCACTGGGGACAAAAGGTGGTTGACACAGGGGGATACATACCGTGACAGAGAAAATTCCTCATATATAATGCAGGGAGTGAGTTCTTGAAGTAAAGACCAAAGTGATGAATATGAACACTTATTCTGTGTGGCTGAAATAGGATAACTTCAGTGACATTTCTACCAGTCATGTCAGAGCATTACACAAGTAGGAAAGTGCTTTTTGACTGAAGTAACTCTGGACAAGGAGTTTTCATTCCAAGGGGTTTGCATCTCCACCTCCACCCTCGCACATTAACGCATAAATATGTATGGGCTGTGAGACTGCTGTAGGATATGTCTGATCCCATTGCATCCTGCTGGTTGACAGCACAAACCTGTGGCCTCTGCCCTGAGCTGCCTCCAGCCACTGTGAGCTGCTGGCAGCACCTCGGGGCTGCGGGGGCTCTGCAGGGAGATGAGAGCCTGAGCCAAGCGCCGGACCGAGGCTTTGAGGAGACGCTGCCACAAATTGCTGAGCTTGTCATCCCTCCAGAGAGGTCACTAAACGTTTTAATGGTCATCTCCCCAACACTGTTGCTTCCATCTGCTGATTCATTCATGCTTCTCTACGCTTGGAAATCCATCTACTTTTAAAATGAATTGTTTTTCCCTACTTCACTGTTCACCCAGACTTATCTCATATGTTTGTTATTCTTCATGAAATGGCTATTTGTTTTACTTTTCCCCAAGTTTCCCATTTTTCAGGTTCACATATATATTTTGTTCAGTCTTAAAATAATGCATTCCTTATGGATTCATAATCATCATCATCAGGACCATTATTATTGCTATTATTACTGTTGTAGGTCAGATAATTTTGACCAGTTTTGATAAGAAATTACAACAAAGTTCATGCTTTTCCAGTTCCCTTTGTTTTGCTTGAAGGAAAAATCTATATCTGATATTTATTATTTCTCTATATAGCAGATACAACTTTAGAGTATTTTATTTTTCTTCTCACTTATTTTCCTGAGATGAAAACTTAGCAAAGTCAGCATCTGTGAATGTTTTTCAGTCTTTGAAGGGCCTTCAGGACCAGGCACCCTAAGGAAATAGATGAAATCCTGCAGTTTAGGTCTGTTTTAAAATGCCTTCGTCTCCATGTGATACTCGCTTCCTGAGTCCAGAGAAAGGAAGCTGTTTATTACTGCACCTTGCTAATAGGAATACAAATAGACTTTAAAAGGATTTTAAGGCCCACTTTCATCTTTCATAATTTTATGAAGATGACTGCAACCATTGTGTCAGAGGTGAAATCCAGTTGGACTCCTTTTGCAGTCCTGAGGAGAGGGGGATCCTGGTCAGTGTTGGGCTTGAGCATCTCATCAGCTCACAGCCCTCTCTGGCTCAACCACACACTGATAAAATCATAGGTTCCACATAGTTTGGGATGGGGTGTATAAGAGAAACCATGGTACATCACAGAGTTAAGGGGCTCTGCTATACTGCGGAGGAGTGGTGTATAAGTATTGTCTTTGGTTTTGACTAGAATGAGATATTTTCTGTAGCCCATGAAGAGTATTAATTATAGATTTACAGAGTTCCTCCTTTGTAAAGCCTGGGCAATCACATACAAAAAGGGCTTGACTGAAGGTCTTTCTCTGAACCTGGGAAAACACAAGTCTACAATCCCACACCTGTAAATGCTTTGGTGGATTAGCCTGCTGCAAACCTTGCAGATAGAGGAAAGCCAAAATTTTCTGGCTGCACAAAGCAAGGAAAAAAAAAACCAACCCTGAAAATTCTTATTTCAAACTTCAGCTGAATTTTGATTTAATTTATGAGTTTGCATTATTAGACAAACTCAGGACAAATGTCCTTCCAAAAAAAGGACATTTTCCAGCCAGCACTATGATTACTTTGCAAGTTTTGTCTTCTAGCACTTTTAATTCAGTTACTCAGTCTTCAACTGTGTTACGAAAACTCAGAATTTCATAAGAAAAAAAGTATAGAAGGATGGCACTGCTACTGAAAAGATGGGAGGACACCAGGGATTTGGCTTCAGGCACAGTGAAAGTTACATACTGGGAAAGCTGTGAAATGTACCCAATTAACTGGTCTGTAACAAAGCCTACTCTCTTGCCTTTTTCAGCTGAAGCAATTGCATCTGTGGCAAGAAAGTTATTTCCCCTTAATGCAAGTGTGGCTTTTAAATTCTCCTCCCATGATTCATTTCCCTTCACTCAGGCTTCTGGGTAATGCTCTTGAAGAAGACTTTTGAATCCTATTAATTAAAAAAAAGAGAAAAAAACCCCCAAAAAACAACAGCTTCTATCCTCTAAGTGCTATAAACAGATAAAGCCATGTTATCACATCTGGTTTAGCTGCTGGCTTAACTGCCAAAAGAAGAAATTGAGTATTCAACTGAAATAAGAATGAGAAGGAATTTTGTTCCATGCAGGGTAATGGTATAGGAATTTGGAAAAGTTAGGGCTGATTAAGTAAAAAAGGTTGGAAAAGTGAAGAAGCTGAGTAGCGGGGGAGAAGGTGGTAAGTAGATGTTTGGATGTGGTAGTTGCTATAAAAATGACTTGTTACATGGGAAAACTTCATACTTCAAAATCTTTAAACCTTTCTATGAAACATTATCAAGAAGCTGTGAAGCTTAAAGGAAAGGAGAAGGAATAGGTCCTAGAAGCACAAAAAGTCATCTTTAGGAACCATAAGAGTCGAAAATAATTTGTAACTTTTCAAAAAGAGCAGTTCTGAAATGTGACCCTGAGAGCAAAAAATTTTAAAATGAAATCTACATTCATAGACTTCTAGCTATTATCCTGTAAATGTAAAGATGAGTCTCAACTGAGTTTCTATTGCAAAGTCCCCAAAGCTTTTGTGCCTTGTTAATTACCTTGGCATCTTTGTATGCATTTGGAATACAGCACTTAATGAGCAGATCATATGAGCAGCTGCCTTTTATTTAAGGCATGTGGTTGCAGATCAGATCTTAATTATGTTTCTTTATGAAATAACAAACTACAAACAAGGTTATGCTTAAATAGCTTCAATGGAGGAAGAAAATGGGGGGTGAGATTGGCATTCTGCAGCCTTTCTTAATGGAATTTCAGGTGATGTTGCCAGCTCTTTGTTACTGTTTTCAGAACACGTGCGTGTCTTCCTAAGGCCCAAGATCCTGGAATCACATGAGACTATTCATTATTTTCATTTCTAAGTGTAGAATGTGGATCATGCTAGTCTTGAATTGGCAGGTGTGGTTCCTGTTTGCTGGGAAAGATTAGTCTTCTTTTTATTACATTTCCTAAGTGAAAGTTTAATCTTAATTGGTTTCTAGGAGTTTGATAAAATTTATAGGAGTGCTTTGCATATGAGCAGAATGTGTTAGATGGTTATAATCAGGATCTTTATTGTCAACAATTTATACCAGCTGCTGAAATACGAATTTTTCAGCTTCTCTCACTAATCAGTGACTTAGGCAAAAGTGAGACCATTTTAATGGTTGCTTTTTAATAATTGATTTGTATTTTTTCAGTAACTTTTCAGAGCTGACATTTAGGAATAAAAACATTGAGAGGACAGGATCAACAAAGGAGAGAAAAATGGATGAGTGAAAATCAGTCAGCAGATGATTATTCCCCATCTCCAGGGAATCTGTGATCTATATTAAGGTCTTTGACTCTCAAATATAGAGTAGCAATTAAATTTAAGTAAATAAACCAAAGCTAACTAAGAATGATTGAAATTCTCTCTTTCATAAAACCCAATGTTCCTCAGGCATTTTGTAGTTGTCATTCAAATCAAGTGGCAGACAATGTGGTTTTTACAGAGTATTTAACTCTCAGGCTGTATCACTGCAGATAGTTGTTTTGGGGGGTTTTTTAGTTTGGTTTTTTTTTTTTTTTTGGTTGGTTTTTTTTTCTTTTTTCCTTTTTTTTTTTTTATCCCCACCTCTACTATTTTCATTTAGTGCTTCCTGTTGAGATGTTATGTTTTCAGTAAAAAAAATACTATGGTGGGTACAGGAAGAACCCCCATAGAGGAAATACAGTGAAACTGGAATGTGAAGGTTTAGTAGGTCCTGTGGCAACTTCTCTTGCTAGTTTAGAAAAATAGTTCCTTGCCCCACTCCAAAATGCACTTTTCTTTATTATCTGCCTGTCTTGGGTTATGAAAGCAAAAAATGTGTATTCTATTTCATCTGTTGAAAGCAGTTGAGATGTTTTTTCTTTATCTCTTGTAACTCCAGGGAGAGGGGGGGGCAGATGCCTTCTGATAATGGTCCAGCTGTTAAGACCAGGTGTGGCAGTGTTTCTTATCTCCTTCACCACTCGTCCATCCTCTGGGGGAGGATTTATATTCTCCGTTCCAAGGGAAGCTCTAGCTTTCCCTGGCAGACAACTGCCTTTCCAAACCAAGACACTGCCTTTCTGGAAGGCAAATCACAGCTGTTATCTTTAAACTGGGAGATCTTTGCCAAATTTCATCAGCTGAGGATCTTGCTGATATTCTATCAATATCTTGGTTGAGAGAAGACACACTTATGCTCTCTCTGTGAGGTGGGAGGTATTGCTGAAACCAGCTCTCAGTGGTGTAATGTCAAATTCTCAAAATGTCAGACTTATTTGTGCGTGTGGTGGTATAATTTGGCCTCCTGCTGTGCAAATGAGAGGATTAATTTCCATAATATAGAAATTAAGAGTGCAGTTGATATTTCTTTATCTCTCAGTACAAATTCGCAGCTGGGGATGACAGTAGCCAGCTTACCCTTCTTTTTGTCCTCCTTCCAAGGAGCCATTGGTGAAGACACTTGCCTCAATTAAATAATACTGAATGTCAAATTGGTGTTATCTCCTCCTGCTCCATTTCAGTCTTGTGTTGTCTGGCTCTGAGGCTTCTATTGTTTTCAACAAGGCATGGCTCTGATTGCCCTTACCTGAGCACAAATAGAGAGAGTGCAGGGCTGCTCCACCTGAGGCTCTGAATCCTGTGTGTGATGCATGGGACAGTGAAACCAGTGGGGGGCATGGTTCCCTCTGCAAACTCTGCCCTGGGGATGATATTTGGGGTCAGTCACATTTTAAGCCATCTGGAAAAATACTGCTAAGCCTTGCCTCTGTTAGAGCCTTTGCAATTCTTTTGATAGATTTACAGGTGTTTCAACAATATGATGTACTTAGCTGAAGACATAACAAACGCTTTGAGCTCCCATGGACTGTCGGGAAAAATCTTCTTTTTATTGTGCAACTGGTCCTCGGACCATATCTAGAAGTTCTTGAGCCATTCCACTGCTGTGTCTTTTAGAAAAACCTGAAGCAAATATATAAGAATATATAGTTCAGTTTGGAAATTCAAACACATCAAGAGGGCTGTGGAAAGAAAGGAGACTTAAACTCTCCCACTTCTGTTCCTTCAATCAGATAGATCAGCTCTGGAATTTTATTCAACTGAAAGTAACAGTTTCTGCTGACATTAATTGTAGTGACCTGTATAAAACAGATTACAGGATCTGGATTATACTTTTTAAACTAGCAAAAGTACATAAATGGATTACAGAAGCTTGTATGTGACAGTAATTCTTCAAGGATGCAGATAATAAACATCTTTTTAGAACATAAGGGTATATTGAGCTTGGGCTTCTCCACTGAACAAGAGGCATTTTTCCAGAAGTTTCACAAAGTGCAAAAAAAATCAGAATTTAACTTTTTAGCTCTTAATTGTTAGTAAAAAATTCATAAGCTCTGGATTATGCCTGTCTATAAATAATCAAACCCAAAAAAGGTGCGAGAATTAAAGTACTAATATAAGTTAACATCCCATACTCTGACAGTGAAACCATCTGGGATTCAATCCTGTTTGATGAAATAATAACTGAATGCACCAAATTAAAGAAAATTCCCTTGTGATTTGATTTTTTTCCTTGGCTAAGCATATCTATGATGATATATAAATAAAAAGATGACTGTGATTTTAGGCTCAGCTAGGAAATAGAAAAGCACAGTTACAGGTAACCTCTTATGTTGATCTATCAGGTGTTTTTTTCCTCTCCAAGTAGGAGTTAAATGAGGTATTATAAACTTGTTAGACAGAGGAAGACAGCAGTTCTTAGGGATGACAAAGATCCCAGCCACTTCTAAATTCATAGTTCAGCTGGAGCAGGAACATGGACCCTCAAGCTTTTGCAGATTCTCTCTTTCTCCAAATTGTAACTCTCGGTTTCTAGACTTCCTGTACTTGTTTGAGAAGAAAGATATTTCCTGGTAGGAGCTGAGACCTTGAGCTATCTTTTAACATTATTTTCAAGAGCCTCTTGAAAGTTCCTATAAAGCTGCCAGTGCTGGGCCTTGTGAAAAGCTGCAAGGCTATGATAACCTTGGCTCAGTCTGGGATGGGTGGTGTCAGTTCCTCTGAAATCACAGCATTCAGCAGGGCTACCAGTGACTAATTGCTACCAATATCAGGCTCAATACAGTTGGGAGTGGTAGTGAGTGACCCTACACACTTGGAACTCTGAGTTCCCTGTTTGCTCCTGCTGGACTCATTAAATGTGTGAGAAAAGAGGAGCAAAACAAGGATAAATGTAAAAATGATGGTACTATGTGCTTGATATGTGTAGATTTTTCACTCTCTGACAATATAGAATCCCCATCCAGGAATACTGATTTCTTCAGTACATTGCCTCTCAGTGCTTTCCTTGGGCTGCTATAACTCATATGGCTGAAGAACATCATGAGTTTGGTTTTTCTAGATGACTTTTTAAAAATAAGTAAATGCTAAAAATAATTTTTTAACTGTAGAAAGCGTAAAATTTTCATGCTTGGTATTATGACTTTGCATGTAATTTCCATCTTTTTATGAAATAATTTTGGACTTTTGCAAGGAATTTAAAAAAAAAAAAAGCTTATATCTACCTTAATATATGTGTAGGATATTTGCACAGTAATGTGTTCGGGAGTTGCAGCCTTGAAAAGTGCCACTATGCTCAGGGCTGTTATTACTGAATTCCTTCCTGTATGGTGATTCTTAATGGGTGGAACCTGTGGAATGATTCAGAAATACTTTTGTGAATGAAAGGGATACATTTACTGTTATAGAGTGGGATCATAGTGTTAATTGGATGGTATCTAGGCAAACAAGTACCAATTTCTTGGTGAAAATATCTTCACTTTGAGAAGATAAGCCCATCAAACAGTTATGCTGAAGTTCTGATATCTGCTAATAATTATTTTTTTTAAAATCTAGTTGTTTTAAATGCGTGGATCATCTGCACAAGAACTATCTTAAGCCAACAAAGTTATTCAGTCTAAATTGTCATACAAGTCTTTATGTGCCATTGGTGGAGAGAAAGAAACAGAGTGAGTCCATCATAAGATATGTCTTGGTTGTGAATCTGTCTTTAGAGACTCCTCTCTCTTTTCATTGATTGTGAGCTGTTAAACTGCTACAGTTTCTCTAAGCAGCTGAATTTAACTGAGACAAATCTGCTGCTGAAGGAGCAGAAGTACAAACAAGTGGCATTGGTAGGGGTGAGAAAAAATGAGCATCTCTATTAATTGTTATTCAAAAGCAAAGTGGGTTGGTTACAAAGAGCCAGTTGCATGAAAATAGTGCATCAGACTAAGGTGGGAAGCACTTTTGAATGAGGAGTTATTGAAGCCAGGATGCCATGTACCTCAAAGTCAGTTCATACACAATGTATACCCATGGCTGTGCCCACTGAGAGCCCTGCAGAGTGATTACTGTGTGCGTTGTCACTCTGAGTTACTGTCTGGTCATGACTTTGTGCAAACAGGGAAATGCTACATGTAGCTTGGAAACGGCATAACCACATTAGCAAGTGAGCCAGGGCAGTTCTGCTGTATAAATATTAATGATTCAGCTTCTCTTCACAGATCTGTACTGCAAAGAGCTCTTCTGTCTACACTTTTGGGTGATTTGGGATGAAGCAGATTCTGACTTTTCCTTTCTAATTCAAGTATGATATTAAGGAAAAGAAATAATTTTCTGAAGGAGCTGTTTCAACTAGATTTCTGTTCCTCTGGCTTCTTCACAACAATGTAGACAAGGCTCCAAGCAGCACGCATCTGCTGTACTCCATTCTCTTCAGAGGCAGTAGTGACTTGTTGCAGCATTAATGACAATCAAGGAAAAACTAGGATGCTCAACAAATACAGACATTCGTCCTTGCCATAAAAAAACCAAAACAAACAAACAAAACCCCCCCCCACCAACAGAAACCCAAACAAACAAACAAAAAACCCCCCAAAAACAAAAAAAACCACACCAAAAAAACCCCCCCCCCCCCCCCCCCGCAACAGTTCAGGTAGATTTATAAATGGCTTTATGGCCTGAGGAACATGGCAGGCATATATAAAATGAGGGGATGACATGGACCTGCTTAGTGTGCCACTAAGAATTAACTGGTTCTTGCCCGCCTCCTCCTAACAAGTACATGAGATTAGAAATATTTCTGGGGATCCTACAGCAAGTTGAATGAAATTTAGATTGGTTGATGAGTAGTTTTTCGGGTCCTTTTTTTTTGGTGGTGTTTCTTTTTCTTAATTGAGAGTTTTTCTACATAACTTGTTCCCTTTATGATTCAGCTCAACTACCTGTGCCAATTCAACCAACAACCTTGAGTGAAAAAGAGAACAGAAACCTGAATTTGGTGAAGTAGAACATCTTTCTGCTCCTTAAGTATATTTCTTCCTCCCCATCCAGCCAGCTTTACACTTCCCTAGCCAGTGTGCGAGTTCCCTATATTTATGCTAAGCTCCTGCTTGTACCCATATAAAGTTCAGATACCCCAGAGTATCCTTTTGCTTCTCTATCATAAATAAACAGTGTCTTAGTACAGCTCTCATTTTTAAGATTGTTTTGTCATGTGTTCTGCTTTCCAGAGGGCAGGGTAGGCTTTCAGAATGACTTACCTATATGAGTTGTTTCTGAAGCTGACACAATATGAAAAAACAGCCCTTTGAGGCAGTACACCTTATTCCTGGGTGAGGTCTTTCACTTCTTGAAGGTAAATCCAGAGCAACACAACTGAATTTTTCCACTCATATGGTCACAGAGCTGAGCAGGACCTCCTTCTGTATCTTTTAATTTCATGGCAAACACACTTACAAGAAGTCCTGCCCCTTTTTTTCCTAATGCACAGTTCTGTAATATTTGCACCAAATGAAATCTCTTTTAGCAGTCAGTAGGAATAGACCTCTTCCTTTTAAAGGGATGACCATGGTAGGCACACTGACTGCATCATAAAAAACCAGCAGGGAAGAAGTGAGAGACCCATTTAGCAGGCAAAGCCAGGTGTTGTTTAGCTCATCTCAGTATAGGTATTTATCCAGTGATCTTTTACTGCAATGATTTACCATTTTCATACCACTGCTCTCTGAAATATGATCTAATTGGAAAAGGTGTTTGAGATTCTATTTTTCTAATGTCAGATGATTTTTCTACTCAAAAAGCTTTCTACCGATGTTTTCTGCAAACCTATAAGAGTTTTGATAACACTTCAAGATATTTTTTCTTTCCCATATAAACTGGGAAAAATATTGTTTGAATTGAAGAAAATATTTTGAAAACCTTGTTTTTATTCAAGTGCTTTTTACTTTTATTATACTTGTTTTAGGAAATGCTCACAGGTTAAGTTTTTTTATGCTTTAGCACGGCTTGTTATAATTGTTGATAAGAGTATGATGTTATTGCTTATCAGCAGGCTGAGGAATCTCACTAGCAGAACCTCTAGGAAATGTAGTCTCAAATATATATATGTATGTCAGTGTGCACATGTCAAAAATTTTTGGCTGGAAACCTAGAAATTTAAAATATATTGTAGAGAATTAGGTCTGTCTATTTCAAATTGTCTTCCTTGAAAACATCTGTGAAGGCCTTGGAAAACTTTTAGTTTAAAATATGAGAGGCAAGAAATCTAGCATGGTTTCTCTCTTAGTCTGAAAGGAATGAAGAATGTTTTTGTTACATCTATAGGATAACAGTACTCTACTTTTCAATGCTCAATAGTCTCTGGTGCCAGTATCAAAAATTAGTTTCCTCTGGAGGACCAACTTGGGCAGTCCTGGGAATCAATGCTTCAAACGGGGGTAGGAGGGAGATTTGGTCTGTTTGCTTCTCAGGTTTGCATTTTGAATGTCATCTGCACTGTTACGCCCCATTCCTAGAAAAGGAAAAATGAGTTTTGAAAGAAGGGGTGATGCTTTTTATATGAATATAATAATTTGAAGTTAGAAATTATTTCAGTTAGTGTTCAAAAATCTCCCGTGGGATATACTATCAAACAAAATATATTCTGTGGGCAAGGTGGGCACTACATTCTTATTTATACATGTTTTAGTTTGAAATGAAATCTGCAGATGAAGCCAAATAAAGGCTAACAGAGTGTAGGATGTACTGCATCAAAACTGTACTGCTAATGTTGCAGATCAGCAATGTTATAACACTGTTTGTATAACACCTCTGCTTTGTATAGCTCCTCTCCTTCTTGTAAGAAGCAGCTTTAAACTTGACAATACCGTGTTGAGAATCACCAGGTGGAGTTATTGCACACATTTGAGAAATTATTTTTCTGACTACATGAGCATTGTTAAAGACATGGTTACGTCAGTTTTCATTTTGTGAATTAATTTCTGACTGTAGGGTGCATCATAAATCACAGAGGATGTTATTATCCCTTCTTATGCTCCCTGTTTAGATTCTTTTCTCTTAGTCCCTGGGAAGTAAACTGCTATATCTGGTCCTACTGTCTTAAGAAAACTGTCTCCATGTTGTTAACTTCTCTGTTTTAGGATTGTGTACACAAGGTAAGTAAACACTTTGTGCCATATATAAACCTGAACTGTGCATCAGACAAGTTTGTAAAGGTGAGGAAATAATGTGAGTAAAGGATGAGGTGTGTTACTCTTGGTTAAGTCTGAGTCATTCTGTTGAGTGTGGAAAAAGAATCAAAATGAATAGAGATGGGGGAAGTTGCCATTTAGATGCTGCAGAAGAGAGGAGCAGAATTGTGGATGGATAAGGAAACAGAAAAAAGGTACAATGGTTGTATGCAGGTGAGAAACACGCTGAGGGCCTTGGGGTAGAGGGCAGACAGGCAGATACAAAACACATTTACAGGAGGAGTTCTGACCTGGGTAGGGCTCATTCTGACTGCCCTGGCAGCAGTGCAGGGTGGGTGACAATGGCAGGTGTCTGTCACCATCAGGCTCCCTGCTGGGGGGATGCAGGAGCTGCACGTACCCCAATCTAATGAAGGCATATTGATTAATTTTGAATCTGTATGCACAGTTATAGCTATGCGGTCTTAATGTCACTGAGATCATGTGAATACTTACCTTAAATGTTAAAATATTCTTTAGATTGTAATCACATGTTTCCTTTGCTCTTTGGAGTCAGTCCACTGAGATCTCTGACTCAGAGTGATCTTTCAAAGTCAAGTTGGCATTTGAATTGCACTTAATATCTGCCCCTAAAAATCTAGACTAAATATCCATTAAAAGAAGGCACTCAACATTACACTCTAAACTGGGGTAACAGCTACAAATACTTAAGTAATCATTTAAGAATTAGGGAGCAATTAAGAGGAATTAACTGATTGCTTTCTGAGGTATTGTGGTGTAATTAGGATGTCAGTCCACCTTGCAAATAAGAGCATAACAAATTAATGAAGTCAAATCAAGATCAAAGTATAAGTAACTTTCACTGAAGAGCTTAGCACTGGATATGCTACCTCTAAAGCTCAGGTGTGCTTTGCTTTACACCAGATAGAATGTCCCATATCTCACTGAAATAAAATAAGAGATTTTCCCTGTATCATATTGAGTTAGAGACATCCTGGATGTTGATGTTGTTGAAACACAAGCTCATTACTGAAGCTAGAACTGCAGGACCTAAGAGGGAATTCCATATGGCACTTGCCCTACTGGGTTGATGGACACACACATTAAAAAAAAAGAGAAAATGCCCTAAGAAACACTTGGAGACATATTCCCACCCTGCTTTTTTATCATTCATGTTTGTGCATCTTTCTTTCCTTCTCTTTGTGCTCTTTCTCAGATATTTTACTGTCCTTCTGTTATTAAAATGATATTGCAAGAGATTACCTATTGTGAAACTGGAGAAAGAAATATTGCCACTGGTTCTGTCACCTTTCTAGGAGTTGAGGTTATTGAAATAAAGATAAAGGGCAGGGGTAGAGTAAAAGCTAACTGGAAAAGATGACAGCCCTGTGTCTAGGAAGACTGTCTGAGAATCCAGGGGAGGTGCTAATCAAATAAGTGATAAGTATATAATTAGGAGTGCAAGCTGGCAAATCTCTTAGAAGGGATGCTGTGGGATCTAAATCATCACTGATGATTTTTCACATTATTGGTATGAATGCAAGGAATGCTAATACCCCTGCCTGTTTACCTTTCAATAGAGGTACATTTTCTAGCTGCAACTTCTTGTAGAAGTATGTGTAAAGGAGAAGAAACTTCTGTTAATTCCACTGAAGAATTCGCTGATATAATTTCACCAGGAAATCCTTTGATTTCTTACTTGAATGTAGAAGTGCAATAGAATGCCTATGGTCTCCCTGCATTTTATTAGAGATTTCTGCTATAATTATTTTTAAATAAATGTAATGTATTGCAACCTTTAAAAATAATAATTATTATTTTTAAAGGCTGCATTACAACCATTTTACCTAATCTACATGCCTGTATTCTGCTTTTCTCTCTGAAATTCCCTGAAGTGAGAGGTGCTTTGTTAAATAGTGAAGAGGGACATGTGATATATGAAGAGTGCTCAAGAAATACAAATATTTGGCACTGTCTTCTACCTGGGATCCAATGGCTTGTTCTAGGGGTTTCTGTATGTAACAAATCAAGCTTAGCCTGTTGCCATTAGCAATGTAATAGTCTGCACAGAAGCTGTAAATTAAATAATGTGGAAAACTACTTCAGTCTGGTAAACAACTCTTGGTGGGTTCCATACCTGGCTTTTGCGATTGCACAGAAACTACTTCTGGTTTTCCTGAACAGTTTGAAGAGGCTTTCTTTTGTTGTCTTGTTATAATCGTACTGTGAAAACAACCTTGATAAACTGAAGGGGAATATCAAAAGATAATTAAGTGCCTTTACTTCTGTGCTGTACTCTCTTAAAAAAGTAGGCAGCCTCTGCTGAAAGAAAAGAAATATCAGTAGATCATTAAACTCAAGGCCAAAATGAGTAATCAGTGAATTTGGGTTGCCACTTTACATGCAGTAGGATGTTAAAAGAGAGCAAAGAATGTCAGCCTTGAGCCTTGAATTGTATGGAAGGGAATCTTCCCATTTTTCTGAGGGTTGATAGGATAGTACAAAGGCAGTAACAGTGTAAACTCTCTTTTAGACTTTCTCTCATCAGAAGGAATTTTTTTTTGCTTCTGAGAAGGAAAGATTGGTACCTTAACTAAATGTGAACGACCACAAATGGCCTTAGTCTTAGAGTAAAAATTGCGTAAGGAAAGGGAACTGTTTGTGATATCCAGAAGCAGGTACATCAGTACTGTTTAGAGAGCAATAAGATCATTTTAGGAATCAGAATGCAATAAGATGAAACAGAATAATTCTGCTCTCTTCTGTTAAGAAGGAAAATTATTCATCTGGTTACTCAAATATTAAGAACAATTGGCATTCCCTATCTACAGTGGGATGAAGCAGAGCAGCTATAGGAATACTCCAGAGATTGTAGAGCTTCTCTAGAACCCTTTCTATAATCTGTCTTCACTCAAAAGTTCTCCTGTAAAAGTTCACTTGTCTTGTAAAAACCTCCTATTACAATGCAAGCTGAACCATCTTGAATCAGCCAGTGGAAACCAAAAACCCCCAGTCTGAAGAGGGACTGCAGCTCATGACAGAAATCTCTGCCCTCATACTGGCAGGAATGTATTGCCCAGAATGACAGTGACATTCAGTTTGTGCTATTTATGAGGCACTTGTCACTGAAACAACAGTTTCAGAGTTTATTCTGAGATGCCTGTGACTGATGTTATGCAAACAATTATGTGGGTTTACATGCTTGAGTGGTCCATTAGTTCAATGAATCCTCTGTTTACTTAAGAATCTGCAGGGTATAGCCTATGAACAGTGAATTCTAATTTAGGATGTCCTGTGCATCACCTTACACAATCTGATAGACTCTAGACACATGGTGAGATAGTGTCCCTCTGGGCAGGGAAAATGATACACCATTCATCTGAGCCCCATTCTTACAACATGGCTGTATCTGATGTGGGTCCCTTGGCTCCATAAACTCAGTCCTGAATGACTGAAATTGGTCATAGTGGAGGGGAAATACACTAGCAGGAACCATAATGGCAATGAAAATATGCTCAAGAGAAAGCTTAAATGTCTGCCTTCTAAATTAATGTTTTGTCACTAAATAAACAACAACTGCCAAACCAGCTGGACCCATTTAACAACACCCCTCCCCAGCTAAAATGAGTAAAGGCATATGGTTGACAGACAGCCAAGCTAATTGTCCCTGGTTCTGTTCATATTCAGTTTCTGGCATGTCCCGTTCATGTAGTGCTTGCCTCAAGCTATTTATCCCTGGGCCAAATTGCCCTAGACCCATCTGATCAATCTGCTGATTGATCTGGACCTCGTAGGGGACTCAAGGTTCATGGGGTTGGAGATGTCTGTGTGACACACCACTGCATGATGCAGATGGATATCTGTACTGTGCTCCAGTACTTTTACCCTCTGTTATCCAGCTCCTGTCTTGAGCAGCCCCTCTGATGAGGCTGGGGCTCTGGGGACAGCTGTTCATGGATGCAGTGGCAATGGCCTCAGCCTGCAAGCTGTTTTGCTAAGGTTTTAGAAATTATGTGGCCTCCAAAAGCCATTGTCCGAAACCCTGATGGGGAGTAAGCAAATGCTCCCAGCAGATTTATTCCATTAGTTACTAGGTGAAGACAAAGTTGTCAACAATGATATCTCCTTTCCAATTAAGCTCACTGTTACAGTTCATAAATCACAGCATGCCTTCCCTGTGGGGAAAGGAAACTTGCAGTTTCTGAAAATGCTTATAAAGACAATGTGCTGGAAATAGTTGTTTTTTTAACCAAGTACATTCCATCATATTGCCTTAATATTGAATTGTGACCAAGGCTATTAAAGAGACCAGGTACTTGCGTTACACTTTAATGCCAGGTGAAGGTCTGCTAAAATGTTTTTCTCTCACAGAAGCCTGCTGATCATTTTGATTAGTATTGTCTTCCAGCCCTTTCCCACCACATCACAGAGAACAGGACTACAGGGACATCTATTTCCTTGTTCCAGTGCAGAATCAGCTCCACTTGTGTCTGTCTTCATAAGGGCATCCAGTGGCAGGGCTGCCTACACCTTTCCCTGGGAATTGATTCCAGTGCTTTGCTACTATAATTCAGGAATTTTCTATTTTTGACTGTGTTGATTCCTCCATGCTACAGTATGAGCTTACTGCTTCTGATCTTGGACTTTTTCAGTTACACTCGGAATTCATCATAGAAGATTAGGGTTTTTTAGTGTTGTTTGCTTGTTTTTTTTCTTTTCCTTTGTTTTTCTTGTAAGAAAATGACGTGAGTATTGTGGGCCTTCTAGTTCTTAGCACATTTGCACATGACAGGATGGTGCACTTTTAAGGTGAGAGGAAGCACTCCTGAACTGGGTGTGGGATGGATGGAATCCAGATTTGCTTTGCTGCATCCCAGAAAAGGGAAGAGGACTCCTGTTGTTGTAGGACATGAAAGAAAAATGAGAGACTCCAAATATTTCAGAAGGCAAAGAGCATAGGAAAATAGGTTTTATTGTCTAATTCTTACTATTTTTTTTGGGTGACAGAGATAGTACTAAAGGCAATCTTACCCTTGATATATTGCAGCTGTGTTAATTATCCAAGAGTGGGAACAGCCGTGCCCTCCCAGCTATGGGTGTGATAAAGAGTGAGTTAGCTGGGAGGGAATTCAGTTGGAGTTAGCTGGAGTCTGCTGGCTGTGCTGTGAGGAGGAAGGGACAGGAGGTTGTGCAAGGGATAGAAAGGGTAAGATGCTGTACATAAGACAAACAGGGTTAGGTGGCTGTGATAGGGACAGAAAGGAGTCAGCTGGAACAGCAGAAGGAAGAGAGAAGACTGTGGAGAAAGAGCTGGAGCTGTGTGGAGCTATCCCATGGGATTGCTAAAGAGAAAAGGTACGAGAGACTTCTAGATAACAAGGAGCTGATGCTTGAAGCCTTCTGATGTTTTTACTGAAGCACTTTGAGTGCAGTGTCGGTCTTGAGGACCACAACTTTTTATAAGGTGTTCTGATACAGACTTAGCATGATTGGTGAATAGGAACGACATCTCTCTAATCCCATTGGTTAAAATAGAGAAACAGCAAAACACCACTTGGAGAAAGATTGTTTTGAGAAAGGATAGTTTTTTTTCCACGACTGTTTTGAGAAGAAGCTTTCTTGAGAAATTTTTCCTTGGAAAAAGTTAGCAGCTGCTAGCAGACTGAAATTTTTTAGACTTAGAAATATTAAGCCCACAGACTCCCATGGACATATTTTGGGAATCATCAATATTTAAGTTTGAATGCATTCAACCAGTGCTGTCACATTTGAGGTGGGCCTGTATTAGAGAGATATTGCTTGTTTTGTTCACATTTTTCTACTCCTCTCTCTTCTTACTGTTCCTCCTTTCAGTGATAGATAGGCTTGTGTGTATTTTTTTTTGTTAACTCCAAACCATGCTGTTTGTAGTTTGACTCTGTGTTTTGAGATGGTGTTTTCAAGCAGGAGCTCCAGGATTTTCTCTTGGCTGTTCTCTATTGTTATTTCTTCTCTTCAAGTACCATGGCAGTATTTGCATATCCCAGGCTGTTGGGACCCTACTGTGGGATATTGCAAGCAGAGCAGAGGGGGAGAGGAATCCTGCCTTGGGTGGCTCAAATGAAATACTGAAGGAAAGCATAGCAAAGAACATAATGGCATAAGTTTCCAACAATTGTACTCAGTACAACACTGAGACAACAGTGTGATGTTACTGAGAGTGATGAACAGTAGTGATGGTTACAGAGAGTGTCAAGAGATTTGGAGCTGTCCTGACCATGACTTTGTTCTGATTTCTTCATAAAGTTGGTGAAGTTCCATGTTTCACTGCCTATTTGCTAGCAACCTTAATCCAGTTCTGTATCAATCCCAGTCACCTCATGGGTAGCTGATAGCTACTAATTGCTAGTTTGGATCACCTGAGGATCTTAAAGGAGTTGTGTCTTCCTGGAGATGATTTAAAAAAAACCAAAGTAAAACACTAACCAAATTAAACTCAACAAAGATAAAAACAGTAATGGGAGAGAGAGGCTACTCAGGAGGGCATCTTGATTTGTATGTGGTTTATCAGTGTACGTCTAATTACTTGTGCCCTTAACTTTGTCCTTGAGAAAATTACAATAGCTACTAGCTACTAGAAGAATGCTAGCAACAGAGAAATTTCACATTTCAGCCTGAGTTGCTGCAAAATGTTGCTTTTAAAAGGAGAGTGAAGAGAAAAAAATTATGTAAGATTTTTATGAATTTAGCATTCATAAAAGTGTGTGTGTGTATATATTTTTACATATATAGAGAGCTGTAATTTGCAGCTCCTAAATAGTTCTGAGAAGAACATACAAGAAATTTTAGCAGAATTCTAGGCACTCTGCTATGGCTTATACAGCAAATCCCTGACTGGTGCTGCACTAAGGATACTGACATACATTTGGGAAATTTAATTTTTTTAGTGTGATGTCCATAACAGATGGCTTATGATGGTAAAAGTAATTTTTGGAGGACAAAGTAAGAGAATATATGGGAGTGGACAGAGCAGAAGATAGGGAACTCAGCCCTCTCAGTGGAGGATTATTTAACCACATGGCTTTACTCTCAGAGGTCAAATGATCATTCCTTTTCAAATTTTATTGAAAGAAGTGTAGTTTGATGTTTTCTTCATTCTGAGACTGCAAATGAATGTGACTGTTGCTATTGAAAATACCTTGAGGTGCTGAAATGTGTTGTTTTATGTCTGGTAATAATGACCAGAAGAGGATCTGAATTTCAGTGCATTTTTAGGGGACTTGTTGATCAATTTGCTTTAACGCTGCCTCCAGAATTAATTGATAGATCAGTACAAATATGGGCTGGAGGATGCTATAGCAGATGCAAGTGGAGATGATTTGATTTGTAATTTTGAATATGGTCTTTAGTAATATTCATAAGCAAAGACCTAAGCTTCTGAAATTTTAGGTAATATTAATACCTAATATTTTAGGTAATATTAAGAAGATTTTCTTCTGTGGCCATAAGAAAATTATTGGGGAGGGAGGAAATTTTTTGACATCTTTAATATTGAGTGAAAGGCTAAACTGAATAAATTTGTGTCTTGAGGAATAAAGATTCCTTTTGTGTTTTGAAAGATGGAAAGGGCTGGTTTCTTCTTTGGTTTTTTTTTGGTTTGTTGATTTTTCGGGGTTTTTTTGTGATTTTTTTTTTTTGAAAAACAACAAATTGTCTAGTTTCCATTACTAAAGGAAATTTGGTTGAGTGGTTCTGATCTGCTGAGAAGCAAAACAGGAGCCTTAAGAACAGGGTAAACAATCCAAGCATTTTGAATGTAGCCTTGAAAACAAAGTTGAGAACAAAGAATGTAGGAATTATTTACTCTGAAGAAAGGTCACAATCTGTAAAGCACTGAAGGATCTTGTATTTTAATATAAAAATGTGTAGTTTAAGGTAATGCTTGTCTTGAAGCATTTTATAACTGGGACAACATGAAACAGGTGTCTTTCAAAAAATTAAAAACTTGTTGCTGACAAAAGCATTCAGTGTTCAAGTTCCCCAACATTCAAGCCAGTTTCTCAGAGCGTGCTGCATGAAACTCATCATGCCTGCTGAGCATCATTAATGCACACTCTGTAAATCCCTGGGGAGACCCTCACACTTCTAGAATTAGGGGCTGAAAAAGGAGAAAAGCTGTACAGGGTCTGAGTAGAATGGGGAGAACCTCATAAAAACAATTTGAATTTGAGGCCTGTCTGCTGTGGAGGAGGAGGAGGAATGATGCTGAACCTGAAATATATTTATAAAAGCTGTTCAGAAAAAAAGTCCTCCCAAGTAACAAATTAATTTTGAGCTATCAGAACTGTAGTGAAAATTGGGACATATTTTCCATAAATAACACAGACTACAAATATTCTGATCATCTCTTTCAGTATTTAAAAATATAAGGTCCCATTATATCTTTTTATTAGGTATTTAAGATGCTGTTGTATGTTGGGATCTATGTAATTTCTCCAAGATTTGTAATGAAGGCATTTGATCAGAGATTTGGAGATGGACTTTTGTCCATCTCCAAATGGTCTATGTCTTCCTCAGCTGTCTGAAGCAGTGTGTAACTTCTGATGCAGCATGTGCCTGCTAAATGATTAGCCAGACTGTTAATTGCTCTTATTGCCAAAGGCTGATGGCTCTGTGCTGTGTTAAGAAGATAAATGTGTGTAACATGTTGCCTCACTCTTTCATCAGCCCAAAGAAACCATAAAATGCAACCATTCTAAGGTATGACTGTGTTTTCTGCCAGGGAGGGACAAGGGATCTGAAATAAGAGAAATGAATGGTGAAGGAAAGCATAGGGCCCAGTTTAGCAGCCCAAAGAGTTATGTTGGGTGGAGAACCAGGCACTTTTTGGAAGGAAGGAAAGGAAAAGAGTGTTTCTCTATTCCTAGACTCTGCAGGACTGGCTCCAATCTGGGATCTATGCTTGAAAAAAGACCTAGGAATACAGTATACTATATAAACAATATACATAAATTTTGAGCACACCCAATCTCAAGGCTTTCTGACTCCATCAATCAGCTTTCCCAACCTGCTTCCTGCAGGAATTGGTGCACTCTGCAGCAGTGCTGTAGCATGCTGCCGTTTGGCGTGAGAAGGAAAAATCTTGATGGGAGCAATTTTGCAAATGACTGGTTTCTAACAACCACTCTAAAGTGTAGTTCATAGAAACAAAGTAACAATGAAAAGTCAAACCCAAGAACAGAGTCCTAAAGGCTCTGATGTGTCATTGATGCAACTGACTAGAAGATCCAAGGCTTAAGGAAATTAAAACGTCATGCTTCAGTTCAATTTTAGTGCTTAAAGGTATGTTTATTTCCCACTATTTATTCATGCAGTCTTTAATATGCTAGCAAATGTCAAGGTAAGTGTTATTCTTGTTCATTAAAACTTTATTTTTTGGATCAATGCTTTCAAGATGTGAAAGGAGAAAACAATCTTCTCCATTATTTTCTATTTTGACAGACAAATTATCTTGCCTATACCTTCAAAGAGATCTGGTGATAACAGAAACATCTCCTGTACCATATATTCTAAATATTCATTAGAACATCTGAGCAGTCAGTGATTGCTCATGAGACAAACCCTTAATAGAGCAATAATTACAGTGGGAAATACAAGATATCAAAGTGCTTCTTATTTTACTTCATCTGTCTTTTCAAAATGTTACACTCAGGCCCTGGTAGCTCTATGGAAAACCCTCTTCATTATTTTCATTTTCTTTAGTAGTTGAATGAAGACCAGGTCCTTCATAGGATAAATCACTGCTTTGATATCTTCTTTCTTAGTTAAAAAATCCATACCAAGTAATTCTTTTTCAGTTAGGTCTCTATTTGGCTAGGAAAAAAAAAAAGTATTTTGGCAGAAAATACAAAACAAACCATCCCAAGTTTCCCAAGAAAATAATCAATTTTATTTGCTTACACTAAGCTTTTGATGTCAATTAGAGTGCATGAAGATTCGCTTCATTTAGTAATCCTCATTAATAACCTGGTATCAAGTTTTGAAGAATTCTACAAGAAGTTTTCTTGAAGTAAACTATTTGTATGCAATTAATTGGTACTTTTGCATCATTCTTCCTGTAGTCAACTGAGCCACCTCTGAAATATTTATTTATATCTCACTTTATATCACCATTCCTTGGAAGAATTATCAGAACTGTTCTGACAAAGCTTTTGCTTGCATAATAACCACTATAATTGTGCTTTTACAACAGTTTTGTTTTGCTGAAGTCAAAGCAGTTACTGTCATAAAAAGTGAGTGAAGGAATGAGGTCTCTGACTCATTGCATGATTATTGGTTTCTGGGGGGAAAAAACGGAAAGAAAGCCTATGATTGAATCATAAATCGAAGTTGGATAGATGTAAACTTCCTAAATGCTGAACTGCTCCCCCCCTTTTTTTTCCTAAAAACCAGAAAATGCCAAAAATGAGAGAAAAAGTAAGAAAAGGGGGATACTTTTTAATTATGCTTAATATTTGAAGTCTTTTATAAATGCTACTGAATTTCACAGAATTTACTGGTGGACCTCAGTGAGCTTCAGGGCTGTGGTCGTTGAGGCTGACACTGCACTCAAAGTGCTTCAGTAAAAACATCAGAAGGCTTCAAGCATCAGCTCCTTGTTATCTAGAAGTCTCTCGTACCTTTTCTCTTTAGCAATCCCATGGGATAGCTCCACACAGCTCCAGCTCTTTCTCCACAGTCTTCTCTCTTCCTTCTGCTGTTCCAGCTCACTTCTTTCTGTCCCTATCATGGCCACCTAACCCTGTGATAGCAACATCTATTTTTAAGCCTCCTGGCAAGAGAACCATTTGGAGGAAAGGAAGTCTAAGGAGAGCAATTTGAGTTCAGCTGTACTCTGAAAGCTGGAAGTTTTGTTAAACAAATCACAAAAATTTCAGATGGTCAAGCATCATAATAACCTCAAAATACTCCACATTTCTTGAAGTCAGACTTATTTTTTGTATTTTAATTAACATCTATATTCCACTCTCTTTAATAAATCAGACATTTCCCCCTCTAATTTACAACAGTCATCATCTGTGATGTTATTTTTTTCCCCCTTCTTTCCAGCTCTCTTTCTAATTCACCTCTCTCTTCTCTGGATCAAGTGAGGTATCTCTTATTTCAATGCTGGAGTTTTGAAAATTATTCCATGGATATTGATATTGAGCTCTATTGAGATGTATTAGCTATTCTGAGCAGGTGGTTGTGAAGTTTTAGCTCTGATCTATGAGTATTATTGCATTATAATATGGACAAACCTTTTTTTTAGATATATTTGATTTTTTGTGTATAATTCATTGTAAACCTCAGTTCAGATCTCAAAAGCTAATGAGTTGTCAGATTAAATATTGTAAGTTATTATTGAAGGATTAGATAACAAAGCACAGGACATCACTGTGCCATTGTCTAAGGCTGTGTTATGTCTTGAATACTGAACACACTTCTGGCCATCTCATCCCAAAGGATTTAACAGCATGAGTAAAAGTACAGAGAAGGGCAAAAAGGCAGATCAAAAAAATTGGAATGACTTGCATAGAGCAAATGCTGAGTAGAAAATAGAAAAGAATTTCATAGTATGTGGTAGGAATGCATAGACTATAATAGGAAAAATGTACACAGAATGTATATTCACTGTCTTACAACAAAATAACTAGGAACCACTGCAATCAAAAGGTAACCAGGCTAAGCAAACAAAGATTAACCTTCCACCACAGAGACTGATTCAATTGTATAACCTGTTGGTGCAGCATCTCTGCAAGATAAAGAAAAAAATGGATTTGAAAGGAGAAAAAAGCAACTCATGGAAAAAATTCTTCAGAATGCATTTTCATTTGACTGTTGTGACACAGGTAAAGTTTGACTCCCAAAAGTTGCTTTGTCTCTGGTGGGGAAATACTTCCTGGAGTATCTGGAGCTTTTTCCTTTTCCTCAGTGCTCAAATGAAACAAAGGCAAACATGGAACTCGGTTAAGGTCAACAGCAAAGTTAAAGTAATAACTTTAAGGCTGCAGTGATGATGGAGACCAAGAGTAAGAAAAGTCTTTTCAAAAATGTCTTTATTAATTTTTATCGTAAATCAACCTTTCTTTAAAAAAACAAGCAAACCAAAACACCCTTTCCCCCAAAACTCCCCCAAAACAACAAAAAAGCCCTCCAAGAAGCAACCAGGTTTTTGAAGCATCAGCTCACTTAATCTTAAAAATTAAATTTGGCACTGATTTTTTTTTTTTTAACATGACTTTGGCTGCTTACTCAGATCACCAAGCTTTCCAGCATTTTTAGTACTGCAATCTGTATTGATTTCTCTCTGGCTTTTATAAGGTCACTAAAAGTGAGTATCACAATATCATAGCCTCCATGCATAATTCAGCATTTGTTGACACAGAAGACAGCTAAATAAAGGCAATTTGATTGCTTTTAGAAGAAATTCAGAGAAACCTTATTTATAGAGTTGGTGGATAAATCTCCCATTCTGTTTGTCTTAGATTAAGAAAAAATAAAGGGAAGATTATTTTAAAACAGCTTATCTGCTTAAAATATCACACTTGCACCAGTCTTTTCTGTTGTTTCCCAAATCCTTTCTTGAAGATGATCAGCAGTCTGTTAAAATATTTTTTTGACTTGAGGAAAGATCCTTCATATTCATCAGTCTAGCACAAAAAGAACAAAATAATCCATACTTTTTTTATTGAGAAAAGATTTGACTGATAAGGGTATTCCTGCCTTAACTATTGTGAGTGACAACCTGCTGAAAAAAAATTCTTTCAAAACAAAGAAAGCAACAACATTAGAACCTGTTCATTGACTAGAGCAATTCCATGCTGTAAATCAAATAATGAAATGATTCTGTTCTAAATCCTTAAGTAATTTGCTCCTTTTTCAGCTGCATCTCTACTGATAATTAAACTGTTTCAGCTGGACACTGAAGCCTCTATGTTCAGAAAATATTAGTCCCAAAATTGAATCTCCATATAAATTGCCTGTGAAGGACCCCTAAACCCCTGAATGCTCTGAGAAACTGCAGCCCATGCTAATTACAACAACCCAAACACACAAGGGTGTTCTCACCCTTCAGGAGCGTGGGCAGCGAGGTTCCAGCAGCCAGGACATTTCCAGATCATGCCTGCAGTTATCATTTATTACTGAAACAGCTTATGTGTTGATACAGAGGAAGGTGTGGTAACAGAAACATACTGCAGTTAGAAATGTTTCATTGGAGACTCATTAAGTTTTCTGAATTAACACCACAAATAGATCTAAAAGGTCTACGATTTGGATGATCATCAAATTCGAGCAAGAGGCTCTAATCAAAATCATCCACAGACTGGTCCTGTTCTAATACTGGAATGAATAAAAGGCAGTAATATTGCAAAATATGAAGATATGCTGGGAAAGTGCTGATGTCCCATGCTCCCTCCCACAGAAATCTTGAGTCTTGTTTTACGTTAGGATACTAAGCCTTTGGAAGAGTAGAGCTGTTTTTTCCCTTACAAATCTGTGTTTTCAGCTCTTATTTTGAACTCTGGCTAAAAGAAACTTAGAAAAATGATAGTATCCTGCAACATAGTTACAAGGAAATGCATGCTTTTTATTTTACTGAAACCTTTGAAATTAAACATTTTTGGTGCCCTTGGAAGAGAAGCTGAGAACTCCATTCCTCGATATATATATTTTTATTATTATTTCTTTCTGACCAATATTAACTAGCTGTTACTTAGGCCCCTTGGGAATTCTGATTAAGGCAAACTCTTATTCAAAAATCAATCTTTCAATGGCAGGCTTTGTTAATCTTCCAAATCCAATTTCCATTTCTCACATTCCAGGTTTATTGATTATATGTCAAAATTCTCAAGTCATCTGTAGGGCTAACAGAATTACTCTGTGTCTAATAATTTAATTGTTTTCAAAAGCAGATGTGCCACTTCCATTGAATGCTAAAATTTTGTTGGAAATATCTAAGGAAATGGCAGCACACACTCATATAATTATCCAAAAGCATTTAATTGCCTAAACTTTCAAATGGAACTGCAGTGAAATGGTGAGCATAAAGAGGTGACAGGGTATGTAGACTGCATTGTGTAAGTGAGCCAAGTAAGGTCCTGTTTCTGAAGCTTGGCCACAGGAAACTTTCAGTTCCAGTCAGATTTTGAGGTGAGCAACAGGTGCTTTCTTATGAAGAAACTTTACCATAGCCCTAAGTGAAATTAGGTTGTATTTAAATGGATACAAATGGCACAAATACAGAGAAAATGAGAAGGGGAAATGGCTTCTCTGTAATTATATAAGCAAAAAATCATGGACCTGCAATTCTTTGTATGTAACCAAAAGTATTATTTGAATTAATTAATTTAAATTAATTAAACTGAGAATTATTGGAATGGTTGAAGTCACTGGCATAGTTCACACATGTGAGTAGAGCTTTTTTAGGGAATGAGAAGAATGAGGGAGAGCGCGCACCAGTGTGTGTCGAGCAAGGATGTGGAGACTGTGGTAATCTTCCTAGTGCAGGGTGACCCTGGTGAAAAACTGGGTGCAAGGGAACCACAGAAATCCTCTCAGCACTATTCAGGAGGGCATTTAATTTGAACCATCCAAACAAGGAGATCACGTAAAAGGTATTTTCACAAGCAGCTGAAAAGTAAAGCAAGTTCAGGACTTGCTGCTAGGGAGGGTTTTTAACACCTAGACCTCTGCAGGGAATGGAGCACATCAACACTCAGATAATTTTGTATCAGAAGGCAGACAAACTCTTAAAGGAATGGTCTGTAGGTTTCATTCTAATCAAGTGGTAATAACCTATTGAGGATATCAGGGGAGAAGATAATTTGGCTGAGAGTGACCAGAATGCTCTGGGTTCACCATAGGGGAAATAGGAAAGAGGAATAGCAAAGCCCAGTTCTATTATCCTCAGCTACTCAGTAGGTAAGACTTCCCTGGTAGCTACTACACCAAAAAATACACATTGTAATTTATTTTGACCATAGGAAACCTTCTGATATGTTCTCACATCATCTTCTCAAAAGCAAGATAAGGAAGATCTGATGAAACTACCACAAGGTGGATGCAGAGGTGATTGCTAAAAACTTGCTTTCTCTGGACAGCTATCAAGGACTCTGCTGTTCTTTAAAAAGTACAGGAATTAAATTGCAGGAAAGGAGGCTGAAATTTCAGTCCGGAAAAGTATGTGGCAGTAAGGATTGTAAGGGTGAGAAGAGCTTACATAGAGAACAGATGAAGTGTTGTTTACTGTTAAGACCTTAAGAATTGTGTAGAGAAACATAACAGAAATTATTCAGGTAAGGGTAATGTCATTGTGGTTTACCAGACAGGACAGAATGAGCACTTGTGGTGTTTTCCAAGCCTATAGTTTTGTGATAGTTTCATGTATTTCAGGGACATACAGTAGCCTGTAATTAGGTATTTTTCCCATGGTTCCCAACCATAAAATTTGAGGTTTTCTTCTTGAGAGTATTTTCACACATTCACAACATAAATTGTTCTAAATGGCAATGTTATGTTCTTGTTTTTAGGTATCTTTAGAATTTATACAAAACAGGAACATGAGACAAAAAAATATAAAATACTAAATTGTATACAGAGTATGCAATCGATTCTCCCAGTCAGAGAGGGTTCAGAAATCATAACCCCGTTCAATAATTCACAAATCAATTAAAATAACATTATTATTCTCTCTTTCCACTTAGCAGTAACGATGTGTAAAGGTCACTTGCCATCTAGTTAGGGAAAAGGCAGCAATTAACATCAAAGTAAAACCAGAATATTCATTTTCTGTTACACAATGTAAGCGTGACATGATTTTCTACTTGGATGGAGCCCTCAGCAATTGCAGGCCTGAATTTTCACCTCACAGAGAAATTAAGGAAGAATTTTTAAAATGTTGCCCTGACACTAGAAATGTAGTTTCTTGTACAAACACTGGGAGCCAAAGATGCCAGAGATGATTGGAAGCCTGATTTCTTTTACCTTAAATGTCATCAAAAAGACTTTTAGGAATAGATCTGAAATATGAAAGGAGATACTTTTTTCTACTTGGTTCACTTATGCCACTGTAAGTGGGAGTTCATGTTAGAACTGTACTAGGAATTGAAAAATTAATTTGCCTCTGAAATGTGGCTTCTTCATTTTATTTATTTTATAACTTTTTCTTTTTTAATTTTAAAAATTTAATTTATTTTATTTCCAGGTTTTTATTGATATTTATTAATGTTATTTATTAAATTAATATTTATTAACTGCATTTTTACTTTTTAAGTTTTTAAATTTACTTTAATCGTTTTATTCTTTATAGTTTTTATTTATTTTTCTTTTAATTGTTTTTTCAGTTTTACTTATTAGATTTTTTTTATATTTATTTGGTTTATTTTTTTTATTTTTATTTATTTCTATGTACTTATATTTTTTATAACAGTCTAATTTTATATTCTGTGATTTATTTTATTTATTTTTAAATTTATTTTATTTTTATTCACTTCATTTTATTTATTTATATTTCATTTTGGTTTTATTTTCTTAATTTTTAAAATGTTTTTTAATTTCTTTACTTTTCTTTATTTTGTTTTGTTATTTTTAGAATTTATTTTATTTTATTTTCATTCTTGATTTTTAATTTTTATTCATTTTTCATTTATTTCTAAATTTATTTTAAAATTTATTTTCACTTCATTTTTGTTTATTTTTATTTTTATTTCTTATTTTTAAATTTTTAATTTTCTATTTTATTAGTGATATTTTTAAATTTACTTTTAATTTTTAAAATACTTTTTCCTTTTTAGATTTTATTTTCTTTTACTTTTCACCAATGAGGATTTCCCAGTGAAATTTCTCCTCCACTTTCCTCCCTGGCCTTACCAGCCGGAGGCTGTGGAGGCGAAGGCTGAATGCCCTGAGAACCAGCCGTGCTTGCTGTTGTGCGTGGCTCCACCTTTAGCCTGAGAAATCCCAGCGATTTTCCGGAGTCAGCCTCGGGCTGGAGTGGCTGTGCTGCGTTCCCACGGGGACAGGTGAGATGCACCTCCTGTGCTGGCTTGGAGCCCTGACACCTCTGCCTTCTGCTGCCCCTCTGGTACTGAGCTTCATTTCCCACTGCTCATTCCAAGACTTTCAGCACTTTCTGACAAGTCTATGCCAAGTGTTTGGTGGCTTTTTGTAGCTCCAGATAAATCTCAAAAAATAATGAGAAGGATGGCTGAGGTTTTTTTCCTGGTTATAAATGTTCTTTTCAACAAACCGTAATATTAATGTTTATGCTTTGAAATGTCATAAAGTTGCTAATGCTGCATAGGAAGCAAGGGATAAATTTGATCTTTGTCTGCTAAAAATACATCATTTAGGCAGTGTCACTTTCAGTCTTCCATCTCTCTGCTTTCAGTTTACTACCACAAAATGTTTTGAAAGCTGTTAACCAATTTGTATTGATACATTTGCCCTCAAAGATACTAAGTTCCTTCTTATTTTAAGGAAATAAGAAAGGGGAATAAAGGATAATATTTATTACTACTGTCTGCAAGATATAGGGACATGACCGCAGATTTATTTACTGGTACCAAGGAATCCAAATGGGCAAATTCATATAAAAGGCCACTAAAAACTTGGCTTAGTGTTCTATTAAAAAGTCTTAGGAAGATTCCAGTCCCTATGAAATTGCAAAATGTTGTGGCTTTTCCAATCCCTACTGTGTCCTGGGCATAAAATATAATTTAGACTTTTTTCCTCCCTTGCTGTAGGAAGACAAACACAAAGAATCAGATGTCAAACAAGAGTTTTCTCATTCATCTTCGATAAGATTTCTTTCAAAGGCAAACCAGCAAATGCTTTCTATGTGAACTCTATAATTTTCCAAATACAGAGTTTAGAGACACTGAACTCTTTTGAAAATGTAGTGTCACATTTACCTTTTTCTTTTCTAGTGACACATTTAACAAATGTTAAGCATTTCTGTCATTCTCATGTTAGCATGTGAAGTGTGAAAATTAATTTTACTTGCTAATTGTAAAGGTAATTGGTTTGGGGGTAGCAATTTTTGCGCCATCAGGGAGAAAAAAAACCCGAACTGTCTTCTGTGAGCCTGCAGGAAGAGGTTGCATGGATGTTGTCTGGAAAAATCCATCTGTAAATTGATTGAAAAGGACTCATAAGATGAGTCTTATGAACCCACCAGTTGAATTCAATGAAGGAGCAACATTTACTTCTAAAAATATTCCTCTTCTAGAAAGAGATTAATGACTCTACAAATATACATTGCTATTGCAGAAAATAACCTTGAGAGCTAACTAGAACCCCCAGTGGGATTTCCACAGAGAGTGAACAGAGTTGCTAAACCAAGATCTGTCCTTCCCTTATCTACTACTGAAAGAAATCTGTGTGTAAAATGTGAATGCATCAAGAAAAGTGCAAAGTTCTTCTGCAATCAGTGCCTAACACATCATAGTTGGTGCATTACTACAATGTCAGTTCTTTTGATTAGTTACAAAATTGGTCTCAGTTGTGCACTGTTAACTTCCTGGAGAACACAATGGCTTTCTGCCACATAGCTTCACCCACTGAGATGCAATGTGATACCCTGCCTTTTGTCTCCAGACAAATTTTCACAGCTCTTCTCTTGTAATGGTTGCAAAAATATTGTCATCCGGGTTATAGGTGGGCTGAAACTATTTTCTACTACAACGTCTTGATCTCTTTTGCTGTTTACTTGCTGCTTCTTCACCTCCATCCTGTATTTACAGTGTAAACTGTGTGGGTTAAATACAACTTTTGTGTTCTGCATTTTCACATCACGTAACAGCAGTCCTGACCCAAAGCAGGAGTAATACAAAATGTTGTAATAAATCATTTACTATATGTTCCCTCTTTTAAGCTGTTGGAAGGTCCATCTGTCAGTAAATTATATGGGAGAGGGTAAGATGACAGAGATGAGAGAGGCAAAGAGGAGGCTCAAGGAAATAAATATAAGAACTTTTTAGATTGCTCTCTCAGAGCTTTAAACAGTGTACTAATGACTAAAATGCACAGGACAGGAAAAATAAAGTCAATTCTTTTAGAGAGATTAACACTCAGTGATGGAAATCTCAGACCAAATTTTACTGCAGGTGCAGGGGCATCTTCCTCTTATTTTTGTTTGGCTCTAGGTCTAATCTTATTAGCTCCAACAAAAATCACCTCAATAAGCTTCGCCACTTATATTTTAGATAAACTGAATGTTTGTGTCTGAAGGTTGTATTATTTTCCTGAGCCACAATCCTGACGAGGAGGGATCCTGTCCTCATCATAGTCCATGCTGATTTTAAAATTTAATCCACTTAGGTGCATGTTTTTCCATTAGTATCTTCATAATTCCCTGAATCTCATTTTGCTTGTCTTTCAGGGCCACTAGCACCCAACTTTACTATACAAAGAAAGTTCCTCTCTTCGCCTTCATGTGGGTTTTTTTAATGTTCTTTTTTTTTTTTTTTTTTTTTTTTTAAATGATCTGTTTATTTCACAGTGATTTCAGTGTAGGCTAGTTTCAGTGGCCATCCTACCTGCTCAGCAGTTCTGAAAATCAGCCCAGTGGCTTTTGTCTCCTTTTTCTATCTCTAAAAATAAATGTTAAATATTTGGCTATGAGTAATAACATGGAACTAAGAATAAAAGCTTTATTGGTCATTGTAAGTGCATTCATTATAAAGGCTTTGCAGAGTCACTAAATTCAATTATATGTCCAAAACAAGATAGAAATTAAGACCTTTCAACTAAATTTTAATAGCATTACTGGAATACAGAACTATTTGGTTATTTTACTACATCTAATCATGAAAAGCAGAAGACAATAGCAGGAGGAGTTAACAAAATGATCAAAAAGGAAAATAGTATAAATACATATTAATATCTCTATATATGTTAAATATTACATAAAAGATAATGAACCTTGACATAAAAGTGCTCAGAATAAATTTGTTTGTAAAATAATATATTGGGCTAATTATGAATTCCTTGGTATCAATAACAGCATTTTAGATTAAATACTGGTTGATGTGTCTATGTTTTAAGGGGAAGCTTTCTGCTGAAAGAATTAATATACACAAAATACATTACCTGGAAATCAGTAATCAGCACAATAAATTCACTATTTCTAACCTTCCTCTTTACATGTAAATCCTTGTTGTTTTCATGATATTTACTATAGAAAATATTAAAAGAATACTTACCCACCCTTATCAATGTAATTAAAACATTAAATTACTTACAGAATAAAAACCATATTAGATATTTGTAAGGTTCATAAACTCACAGGCAGGCTAATAATTTATTAGCAATCTGCTTGATTTTTTTTTACACAACTGATTAGAAGATCTTATCAGGGATTGACCTTGTGAAATATCCTTTGAACTTTTTATAATTGCAAAAACCTTCTCAGGAGGAGCTACACGTGAAATAGGCACAGGAAATATAAGGTCAGAGGGAATTCAGAGCTATGGGGACAAAAAAGGCTGTGAGACAAGAACAGAATCCAGAATTCCTGACTTCTCCCTCTAAAGTGCTGCCCATTAAATTGTATTAGTATAATTGCATAATGCTCAGGTCTTGAACTTTGTTATTTCAGTTCTGTGTCTAATATAGTACATGCTGCCTTTTTTAAAGTACTTGCAGCCAAAATGCAGTTTTGGGGGGCTTTTTATAGAATGAGGGGTTGTTGTTTAAAAGAAAAAAGTGCAGGTCATTAAGTATCAGGAGACATCAGAACCATTGAAAGGGCATTTTTTCCAATCTGATAGAATTATATTCATCTTTTGCAAGCAGGTGAGTTTTTTTGAGTAATTATGAAGATGTGATCTTGAAACTAGGTAGCTTTTCTGAGGTGTATGCAAAAGGTGGTACAACTGTCATATAGGAAGCCACTAATACCACTTGCAATCTCAAGATAGATTTCAGCACACAGAAGTTTGTTTGAGGACGTTGGGAATAATCTAATCTACTCTTTCAAATTTAATTTCATTTTAAGAAGAGGCTTTCTTACACTTATGCTGTGTCCCTGCCACAGTTACATTCTAAGAATATTGCTCATCACTTTAGATTAAGGTCAGTTAGCAGTGTTATAAGGACTCCTTCCTATTCTCTCTCTTTTAGTCTCTTTTAAAATGAAGCAATCACTGCAATTTTGTGATTAAAACCCTGTGTCTTGGAGCACGATAGGAGACCCTGGCTGGCTTCCAGCTGTGACTAAGGCTATGATTTTTGGCCTAAAGGTTCATGTGGAATCACAACTTCATTGACCCTTTAATCAGGACTGATTTAGAAGTGATGGCTTGCTTGCTGTTTGGTACTCCATCACCTACCATGTGGAGCCTTCAATAGAGAGATATTGCTCTGTCAGCAGTCCAAGGAAAATTCAACCTTTGGAAGACTTTGTGCACAATATTCTTCAAACTGACAGGAAATTTTGAGTACTTTATCTTTCAGTTAAGCAATTTGAGAGGAGACTGAGTTTTAGAAAGTCCTTAGGATCATGTTGCTGGAAAGGTGAATATTTCCCATACATCTTTTAGATGTAAGGACCTGAGATATTGTAAAATTCTTTAGGTGTTTGGTGTGGCTCACACAACCTTTTCCAAAGTGCTGTACAGGCTGAAGATGAGAGAAGGGAGCAATGACAAGAGTTTAGAATTCGCTGTTCTACAACTAGTTTGAAGGGACAATACAAAGAATGGAACGTGGATAAATAAGTGATGACAAAGAAATATCCAATTAATGAGTTCATGTCTCACATATCTTCATATGTCTGCAGTGTTTCAGATGGAAGACTACGAAAATGTTAGCTGGAGAGCCCTCTTATTTATTTGGTGAGTAGATTTATGGAGAACCTTCATAGTTCAGCCAGGAAATTGGTTATCATGGAGAGTGGAGCTCACAGGGAGGATTTCTAGTTATTAAAAGGGGAAATGATTACACTGAAATAGGAAAATACCTCCCCATTTTTTTAAACCTTCATAGTAGAAGTTGTCTTCTAGTTATTCAAGAGAGTCTTCCTCTGATACCTAGCCAGAACAGGAATGTGGAAACACGAACTGTTCTGCCCCTGAAAAGCATTTTTCTCCTCTTCAGCTTTGGCTTGAACACTGGGAGAGATAGGAAGGAACACTTTTGTCCATATTAAGAGTGTTTGTGTACAAGTGCATGTGTGTATGTATCATACATATGGGTATATCTCAGTGATTCAATTCTGGCTTTGCTCTCTGAATATGACAGCCCAGAAAACCAAGTGGGAAAGTGACAGTATTTGGTCTGTTCCTCTGGTCAAGTCGGTGACCATGGTTAGTTGAATGAACTGAGTAGAAAGATTCCCATCTGCTTTATTACGGGTAGGCCAATGGTAATCTGATGGTGTGTCAAGAGAAACAAAGAATTATGTCCTTTTAATGGACTCTATGCTCTTCTATTGGACAGTCATTAGAGGAAAATTTTCATAATATACATAGTCCAGGGCTATGTCATTTTGCTTTAAATGTCATACAGGCTGGGGTATGTATTAGTATGCTTAATAAAGTAAATTATAGCCAGGGAAGTTAATAGCCTTAATGTACTGGGCAATGTTAGGCAGTCTATGACTTAAGATCCTACAGTTCAATTAGAACAGACAATGAGCCAGAAATAAGGAAATATTCTATGAAAACATTAGAACTGATAAGACCACCAAAGAATGACTTGGCTGGCTATTCTGCATAGCAGAGTTTTAGCAAACCCAGGAAGGGCTGGTTATAACCACAACACCCACTTCCAAACTGAAACATATTCTCAAACCATTTTTTACCATATAAAAAGTACCAAGGAGATGAGTAGTATCAGCATGGATGTATCATGAACAAATCATGAACACATGATAATATGTGAACACAATGTGATAAATATAATTGTATTTATATTCCATGGCGTGCCTTGTGACTAGAGTGGAAAATGTCATGTCTTTACTGCAATAAGGTTTTTGAGTCTTACACGATATTCTGATATTCAAAACAGAGATACATTGACTAAATAAAATTACTCTTAGGTGGGTGGATATTATACAGTTGGAATACCATATGTAAGGAGTAGATGTGGGTTGTTAAATCTCAACAGCTTTGTGGGATCTGCAGGGGTGAGCTCTGGATATAGGATTCTTTGGAATTATATTTTTGGACTACGTCTAACTGAAAGAACATTCAAATATGTTGGGAGAAAAACATTCAGAAATCTTGAATGCATTTTGAAGTTTTAAACTGATCAAGTATATCACGTTAGATGACCAAATGGATTGTATAATTTCTAGAGTGTTTGTTTCCTATTATTTCCTTAAAAAGCAGGAAATAACAGGAAACACACACAGATAATGGAGCTCACTATTGAAATCAGTGTGAACCTTGTTGCTGAATGTCAATACATCCAAAGACAGGGTCAAAGCAAAAAGTCAACCCAACAGCTTTGAATTAAGATTCTGTCTCTTCCTTAGATATTCCTGTACCTTTTCCTATATTCAGCATGATTTTTATTCCTTGGACAAATTTTCATAGCTTGCTAACTCTCTTTGTCAAGAAATTTCTCATAAGAGTAGTCTTAGCTTACTCATTTTTTGCTTAGTCTGCCTCCTTATTGGGGTTAGCTGAACACTAAAGACTGATTTCCCCCAAAGGCACATGACACCATGAGATCTTCCCAGGACAATATGAGACAGTAGGAAAGTAAGAGAATTTCTCTACTGCTTTCAAATGGGTAATGTCTGGAGCAATATTTATAGGGCTTAATGCTGGCATCAGAATGTTTCCAACAGATTCAGCTTTTCTCCATTGCTTTTCTATACTTTTCTATACTTTTTCTATAACATAATAAAGTACAATTTACTTAAGGGAACTTATCAGCCCACTTACCTATGACAGATGTAAAACTTAATTTATGAAAGCAAATAAGGGAAATGTCATTGTGTTTAAAAGCTGGAAATCAACTACTTGAGATAACTCCAATCGCATAAGGAATACAGACCATCTGTAATGGTACTAATTTTATTTTCTTAAATGCTCTTGGAAGACAAGTATGCAGTGTCTTATAAATTCCTTCAAAATAATTTCCAGACAATGGTGTTGTGTATTTATTTACAGCTGCTTTTACTTCAGTGTAATCTCATAGACTTCATATGATATTAGGTGATGATACATAATTTATTTTTCACCTTTTTCAGGGTGGATATTTTCACAGATATTCTCTTCCTTCTGCATGCAGAAGACTGCTGTGATTCATCCTACTTTGGTGCTGAGTGAGGATATTTTAGCTGCAAACAAATATTACTTGAACTTATTGTTCTGAAGACTAACTTGAATGAATGGATTCCATAAATTCTAGAGACTGCGTGAAATACCCTGATATATCTTCATCAAATTCACTTTGTTCACTGAAAGGATAGTTGTCTTCATGCATGCTGCTGCATGCTGTTAATATTCTCAGATCATTTTCAGGGCCCCATGTCTTGTACTTGTTACCCAGACCTTACCATGGCTTCAATACATTGGAATGAAAGGTGCAAATTATTCATATGGGGAAATATAAAAGGAGTGATAGTACAAAGTCCACAAAAATTGAACTTGGTGTGTTTAGTTTTTAATCTCATCTCTCCCCTTCTGTTCATTGTTTTGTTTGTTTGTTTTTGTTGTGTTGTTGTTGTTTAATAAGCAAACCTCAAAGAGTCTTGGATGCAACTTTTTTTTTTTGCTTCTATGTGCAATTTTGTGGGTACTTTGTTTAAGAACAGACTCACCGTGTAAAGATATGTGACCATGGGAGCCTTTTCTATTTTTATGGCATTATCTCCAACATTTTCAGGCACATTTCAAGCTGATAAAATGATATTCAAGTGAGCATCAGATAATTATCTTCAGTGGTAGCTGCAGAGCTTCCTGACTCTTAAGTGCATTCAGGAAATTATTCTATTCTGTGACAGGGACTGTGTTCTAACTAAGATATTTTGAATGAATTCTCATACTGCTATAACTTCAGTGACAGTAGAGTAAAGGATGCTGTTTAAGTGTGACTCTGTTGCTTTCTAAATGATAAATATTAACTTAGTTTACAAAAATTGGCCAGAGAATGTTCATTTATTTCTACCTGCAGACATTCAGCCTGAAAAGTTCATCAACTGTATTGAGGTAAAGATGAAATTAATAAGAGATTGACAAAAATGTTCAAGAACTTCAAGATCTGTGTAATTTTAAAAACACAGAAGGGATGCAAAAGAACTTCCCAAACACATAAGGACCAGATTTACCACAGGCCAAGAGAATACACTACATTTTCAAAGCTTAACAGAGCATCAAAAAGTCTGAGGCTGCATATGAGTAGCTGAACGATTTCTTTGCATTGTTGTTTTCACAAAATTGTTGGTTAAAGGAGTTACTATTTAAAATTTAAAAATTTGGAGGACTTTTATTAAAACTAATTTGTCATCTAAAGATATTACACAGTAGTTGGACACTAACAATTGCAAAAATAAGGCTCTTTTTTCTTGTGAGATTTCTGAGCTTAACTATGAATTGTAAGTACTCCCTAAAATGACCTAAAAGTAATGGGGAATGGAAAGTGGTGTCTATATTTAAAAATGGCTCTAGGAAATTACCAACAAGTAAATGTGACTAATTCTGCATTAAGTGTTGTATACTGTAGCACATAAAATTATTAGAGATGTGGATTAATATATTAAAAGTGATAAAGAAGGTATTCAAAACTCCTACACTGTAGAGAGGAATGTGGAAGAGGTGAAGAAGAGAGTGCTCATTAGACCTGAGGAACTGGTAGATGCTCAAAAGGCAGCCAGTCAGTCATGTAGAGAGGCTTAGTTAAAGCCAGCAAGTAATACTGGTAATATTCAGAGGAGCCTCTCGCTCTTTGAGAACATAATGATGAGTACATTTCAAGTCCCTTTGGAAAGTGACCTGTCATTATCACTATTTTCAGCAAGAAAATTTGAAACATGAAAAGGGAAAGGTGCCTGACAAAGGTCACACAGGAGGAATATGGCTACAATACAAAACATGTCTCCTAAGCTCCCTCTCAGGGCTTGCCCTGACACTAATGGGAGTCAGAGCTTTGACTGCAAACAGTGGTGGGTGAATCAGGGTTCCCATTCCCCTCCAGTAAAGGTGTCTGAGAGATATGTGACTGAGGGTCTGGTAATTGCATGGCTAATACTGAAAGGTTTTACACAAAGTAGAAGACAGGAAAAAGCCTTCATTATCCCAATTAGGAGACTAGGCCATGCATAACGAATTCAGGCAGGAAAGCTGTTCCAGTCAGAGTTAGTTTGGGTTCAGAGAAGGGTGAATCAAAACTTTTGCTGAGGGCTAATTCTGAGAAGGGATGAATTATGTGTTATACAGCATAAGTAAAGGAACTGTGCAGATGGTGAAGGACTGTTATTTATTAACTACTTGAATTGTCTTAGTTTCTTGCCAATGTCCTATTTGGAAGGGGAAGGTAGGGTGAAATTTAATGGGGTGAATAATGACTTAACAATTATCCTGAGAAAGTTAAACTATGATGCACTAGAACCCACAGGTACTGAAGAGTATGAAAAGTGCCTATATTCCATGAGCTTTATTCATAACTGAGGAAAATCTGACACTGGAGGGTCCTTTGATGTAGCAAACAGCAATGAAGTAACTCAAAGCAGGAGAATAAAAAAAAAAATCAAGTAAGATCAAATAAAATGGACCACTTCTTTTTTTCTCATGACAGTCCTAGTACCATCACAGCAGAGGTAAGTCTTGGGGGAGTATCAAAGAATGTAAGTTATCACAAGCCTTTCTACAAACTGTGGCCTAATTTGATTGTGAATTGGTGGATTTTTATGTTAGGTTTCTGGCAAAACAGGGTAAGTTCCTACTGTGGCTTGAGTGTATTTTATTGGGCTCATGAAAGAGTTCATGACTTTTCTTGTGTATATCCCCTTGAAGCAAATGCATTTTTCAGGGATGGTAGTAGATTTAGAAGGTTACCCTGATGAAAACAAGCATACTGAGGACCGATTTTCTATGCTATACTTTTCCTCCACAGTCTTTGTGTAAATCCAGACGCTTCTTCTGCAACATTTTTCTTCTCACATCCATTATGCAGCTACTGGTCTGTTTGGATTACAAGCAGCTAGTCTGAGTATGTCTGTACTGGCAGATATTGAATAACTTGAGGTTACTTGGCATCCCTTGGGTGTAGCCAACCAGAAGCCTTCTCAGGGGCACCTGAAACATCCAGAGACTCTTCAAAGGAGCTGGATCATGTCTGAGCAGCAGGAGAATGTGTAGAGTGGTCGGATCAGTCTGTCCCATCCAAGCAATCTGTCCTCTTGTTCTACAGGACCCTGTGTAATTATGGTTCTTTATTTTAAAGAAATGCTAAACTGATGACAGTACATCTGGGCACCGCTGTTTTCTCTAGCACACCTCAGTCTTCACTGCACTGTATTAACAGGGCCACTAAAAAGTGTGGAAATATTCTAGGAAAAGAAGTTTTTTCTCATGATGCCAGCCTTACCTTTCCATATCTTTCCCCTGTTTGGTAGTTTTCAAACCATGCAATACTTATAGAATAAACATATTCAACAACAGGTTCTGAAAACTGTTAGACCCATATTTTAAAACTGATATCCATGTCTAAATTGTTGTCTCATTCTGAAACCTTTCTTATTTAGTTAAGATTTCTGGCTTGTCTTTAACACTCTGACATCCAGACTCTCACAAAGACATCTGAAGCTGAAAAGACAATAGGCATTAAAAATATTCTAAGTCTCTTAAAATATGAAAACATTAGAGATTTCCAAGAATCTGTCTATGTTGTTGTATGAGTGAATTATGCAAAGGAAAGACCAGAAATTTACAGACTTGTCACAACGTTCTGTGAGGTGTTTTAAGGAAAGCAAATTTTTAAAAGAGCCATAATGCAAAAACTGGATTTGGTAACGCTAGTTAATTAAACAAACAGAGTATAACCTATTACTTTCAGACTAGCTAAAGAGTAGATTTCCAGGGTTTTTTTATTTCTCATGTGCTCTTTTCTTCTGAGCGAGATATCTAATTAAGTCTGTGTTTAATAAGTAGATATTTTGCTCCTCAGTTAGGCACCTTGTAATTTTGCCATTAATGGAAGGAACAGTGTGCCAAGTATTGCCTTTTCTACCCTCTGTGCTCTTACTCCAGCTGTCCCTGTTTTGGCTGGGGGGTCCTGCTAGAAAAACATCAATTCCTCAGCCTCTTGTGCTCTCCTCAGCCCTGGAGCTGAGATTTGGATGCTCCGTGCTAACCCAGCCTGGGATTTATCTATTTTCCCTGACTCTGCCAGGCAACCAGGAAAAGGGTTTGTCATGCTCCATTCCTCATTAGTAAATAGCTATTTATTTGCCTCGAGTATTCACACTAATAACTGTGGTTGTCCTCTAAAGCTTGCTGTAATGCTGCTGGAGTTTTCCAGCTTCCAGCCGGTCACGCATTAGGGACAGAGCTGGCAATCCATCACGGCGCTTCACGCGCCGCATCACAGCTTGACTGACACCAGCTGACACCATCCCACACTTGGCAGCACAACATGACAGCCTAAAATATGGCAGTGGGTCATACCAGCCCTCTTAAAACTCCTTACTCGTTTCAGACCCATATTTACCTCTTTTCCTCTATAAAATAGAAACACCCTCGCTTCAAAAAGAGGAAAAAGAAAAGAAACCCCACGATGCATTGCAACAATTTCTATGCTTTAGCAATGCAGGTTTCTAATTTTGGATATTTACATGAAAATTTGGTGTTACTAATCCTTTAAAAAAAATACTTCTACTAAGCTAAAAGCTTAAAAGGATAAGTCAGGTGGAAAATGCACTGAAGAAAAAACAGGTGACTGAAACCTGGCTTAGGTTTCTGTCCTGCTACAGCCCTCTGATCCAGGGCTGGTCACTTAGGCTAGATTTTAAAAGATGTTTGGTTGCCAAGCCATACTTTGGGAATTCCTAATACCATTAAATAACTTTGGCCTCCAAGTAAGTTTAGTTTCCCTTTGTCTGAATTGCCTTTTTTAGATATTCACTTTTTCTGCCCACTGCATTAAAGAAAAAAAAAAAAAAAAGGTTTGGTAGTATTACAGGACTAACTTAGGAAGATGGAGGGAAAGTATCACTTTTATTTTCCCCTGTTTCAGTAAAGATTCCAGACTTACAATGTACTGTGAACATTCTGGTAAATTGCCTTCAGAGCTCCCATATTTTTCTAAGGGTATCATTTTGGAATTCTGGTACTATTGTTTTGGCATCCAGCATTTACTCTGTGCCTTTCCTCACAGTCCCTCATGTAGCTACCATGCCATCTATGTTTTATCTTAATTTCAGGCATGTAGACCATGTCTATTCATTGAAACTTGAATTGGATGCAGTCTGCAGTAGTTTCCTTCTTTTAATGTCTGATAGGGCTGTGTAGAGATAGGAAAATCTCATTCTATTACAGATTATTTTTCTATTCCTCTTCTTCAGTTTTGTCCACCATAAACTTCAGGTTTTTAAGTATCATTCCTTCTTTCACAGCACATGAAGGTCATCCAGTCCTTCCCACTTCTAATCCCCCTGTTTTCCCTCATTTTTACTACCTCCTATATGCACAGTCATGACTGTTTAAGAAAAGAAAAAAGTATATCCTGGTTGACAGCTGTGACAAATGTTCATTCATTACTTTCATGCATAATTAAATTATTTCCTTAATTGTATCCAATTAATTTTTAAACTTTTTTTACATTCAAATTAAGACACTTGACTTACAAAAAGAGAAGTTTCTCAGAATTATGAAGGACTGAAACCACTTCTTGTGTTTCACATTGAAACTAAAAGGGAAAGTTCAGAAGGTATACATGAAACAAAACCAAGGAGAATCCATGAGGAAAATATCCTTTGGTATTCAAAGTACACTTAAAGCCCAAGTCCTACCATTTTTGAATTTATGCATAGCTAGACACCTCGATGAAGATGATAAGAGGAGAATAAATCATACCTAATAACTGAATGCATCTAAAATTTGGGGTCACATCTGTCTGCCTTGCTACATCTGGCAGAGTGTAATAATTAGGTTTTCTCATGAAGAAGAGAATTACAAAAAAATGTATTTGTAGAGTATATTATCCCTTCAAGAGATTTCAGATGCATTTTTAATTGATGTAAATAACAGCTCTGCTGAAGCCAGTTGAACCCTGCTGTTAGCTGCCTGCAGGGAATCTGTCCTTCCATTCCCAGGTCAGATTTGACAAGAGTTGCGTGACCCATTGTTGGTTTTGCTTTGACATTCTCCAAAACATTTGTTATGATTTTATCTTGGTGGGAAGGTTTCTTCATTCTGTTTTGATTTCAAATTTTTAAAACAAAAAATAGTTAAAGTAGACAGAAAGTGTAAAGCACATTTGTTTAATGAAATGTTTCACTAAAACCATCAGAATTATTAAGTTTTGGTCTAAAACACTTCCCTACAATTAGCACTGTCTAATTCTGTTTAAAGGCACAAAATGCCTGACTACATCTAACACATTTATAGAGAATGAGAAAGTGTGTTTTCCACTCATAAAAAGAAAGTTTCTTCACTCTGGGTAAGTAAAATTCTAGATAAGAAGCAATTAATATGTCTTTTTCTGGCTGTTTGCACATAGTTGCATTTCATCTTGAATACAAAGTTAAATGCAGTATAGCTGCTGTTTGTCCCTTACCTCTCCACATGCTGTGGGACTGTGTCAGGTGACACAATGCTGTGTGCAGAAAGCTGCTACTGTAGATTGAACAAGAAAAGGATTTTGCCCTCATTCATTTGCTTTTAAAGAATGGTGTCCAGGTTGAAGGATGAGTGTTTATAAATGTGTAGGGAAGAAGGTCAAGAAAGGGTTTTTGTTTGTTTTCATAGAATCAAGCCCAGAAATACTTTTGTACAAATCTGTTGTGCCAAATCCAGCTTTATAATGCGAGGATTGATCAGAGAAAAGGAAAAAAAAACCCCAACGGGAACCGAATTTGCAATGTTATCATACGGGAAGGAATGCCTTCTTGACCCCGAGTTTATGTCCTGAAGAATAAAACCTGATAGAAGCTGTCAGTGTTATCTTAAGCTGCAGAGCTGTAAGGATTATTTCAGCTGAGGATCTTAATATTGGTCTCTGCCTTCACACAAGAAATGACACTTATGTAAGGAGATAGCAAGAGCTTTAAGAATTAAAATGAAGTTAAACTGCAGGCTCTGTAGGGTATGGATGCACTTTCTGTCTGGATTCCCACACTCACTGATACATTTTCCATTGCTTCTTTAACTTTCGCCAAAAACCAAGTGAAAACTCAAAGGCTGGATGCAGCAGCAAGGTTGTATTTCCTGTATGCTGTCCCATATCTGGTGGGAGAGGGTAATGAGGAGGGGATAATTGGGGCTTCAAAGTAAAATTCCCTATTTCTATTTGTGAGAAGTGGTGCCCTGCACCCCCAATGCCTCTGCTACCTCTGAGGGGGGCTGTGCTTTTTCAAGAGAAGGAAGTCAAGGATTTGGAGACTGCAAAGGACATGGGGAGCAGTAGGTTGCCACTGGTCCCGAACAAAGAGTCAGGGGAATATTTTTGTCTAAAATGGTGGGAACAGAGTCCTTTTCCTTAAACATGGGTATTAAACTGAGAGGTTCACAAAACCTGCAACTAGAGACATGGAAAAAGTTGGATGGCAAAGAGGAGCACAGAAATTATGTTGGATGAGAAGGTGAAAACTTCACATCAGTTGCATGATCATGATGTGTGCTGGCCAAAACTTTTTCTCTATGCCTCTACCTCAACATGTCTCAGGAAGGACCAGCCAGGAAAGGGAAATATGTAGGAAACTGCAGGTGGAGATTGATGGGTCAAAGACAACTAAGGTTAGCATTTCCCTGTAGCTCACTGCTGGAGACCTAGGCTTTGGCTCTCATTTACAGAAAAAAATTTGGGAGACAGTAAAAACTATCCCAGATAAACAGGCGAAATTAAGGACTGTTTAAATATCTCTCATTTCTTGTATATTTTCCATTGGGAAGTAGGAAATAAGAGAGATTCTTAAAGAAAACGGCTGAATTCCCCAAGAAAAGAAAAAGAAAAAAAAAAAAAAAAGAGAGAGAGAGAGAGAAAAAAAATCTGTTGGCAATCCTGGACCTCTCTAGGCAATTTTAGGTATCTGCAATAAAATACTTTCCTAATCACTGTCACAGCTGCTTGCTTGACTAGATGTAATTTTTTTTTTTTGTCAATACAAAATACCAGCTTTAATAACTTTTGCAGTTTGCTATAACTGTGAAAGTTCTTTCTGATATACTTTTAGCAGTTTTGGAGATTACTGTCTTTCCAAAACTAGGCTTTTCAAATGAACGAAATTATTTTTGTTCAGTTTTGAGGAGTCATCCATAAGATATCCAGCATAAGACATCCTACAGTGGTCTGTTGTTCAGTAATACTGTCCTCATTTAAAACTTCATAATGAAGGGTCTCAGCAGGCTCTAGAAAAATCTCTGTAGTTAGCCCATGATCTTCCAGTGTTAGCTTATGCAGGTCAAACTGCAGTGCTCACAATTCCTTATTCCTATTTAGAAGGTCTTCAAAACTCAGCTCAACAGTCTTTAGGCATCTAGGAATGTTGTCTTGCAATAAGTACACACTCAACATTAAATATTGGTCTAAATTTCTTAATCTTCCATTTTAATTACAAATTGGTGGTATTTGTCCTCACAGTATCTTCTCAAAGATTTAAATGGTATTTATTGAGAAATATATTTTATGATAACAAAATAAGAGCTGAATAATAGAATTGCATTTTTAGGGGAATAGTATAATGCAGGAATCATTTAATAATAGTTGTGGTGTAATTAGTTTAAAATTATGTAAGCAGTTCATGTGTAATTTTTTTTTTCTTTTAAATGGATTCAGTTTGCATGGAATATTAAAGCAATGAGCTGTCATGCACTGTAAGAAAATAATATGGCTAGACACACAATGAAGCAGAATATTTCATAAATATTCACTGGAATATTTTTAAACAGCCCAATATTAAAAAAAGATTAGTTAGGCGAATACTCAGAAGTTATGAATTGTAAGCAAAGATATTTATTAAGCTGTTGACACCTGAGATACAAAAATTTCTATTGTCTGCAAATCCTAGAATAGCAGCAAAACTTTGCTGATGCTGTAGTATCTAAATGGAATCTTAGAAAGTTGGAAAGATTATAGAAACACTTCAATGTCATAATAAGAAAATGCAAGAGAGAAATACATATTATAGATTTTAAAAATCACCCTGTTTGTACATTTTAGGCAAGCCTGTCTATGTGTCATTTATAGATAAACCAGATAAATCAGCAAAATATATTTCATCTTTACTCTTTTCCCCCTGTTGAAGAAAGCTCCAGAGCAAACAATACAAATAAGGGCCCTAAAAAACCAAAGTTATGTATATAAAGGAGTTTGGTTCTTTCTCACCAGTCTAAAATTTGTTCATAGAACTGAGTTAAAATAACAAACTCATGGGAATTACAAATAAATGAAGATGCATTTTGAAATCTGGGTTATCTCTAATTAATAATGCAATATCAAAACAATGATCAGATTTTTCAATAGTTCCCAGCTCTCTCTCTCTTTCATGCAAAACAAAATATTTCCTAGGTTCACTGGTTCAAATACCCACCAATTTATAATTAGATTTTTCTCCTCCCATCCCCCCATGCCAAATTATTCCAGAAACTTTGGCCTATCTTTAGATACTTTCCAACTTTCTTGAGAGATTTTGTTTCTGTTCTTTTTAAAATTTTATTTATTATTATTATTATTATTTACCAGCTGTGCAGTAGAATTGCTGCACTATATCATATTTCATGTTTTGGGTTTATAGTCATCCAAACTCTGCCATTATATATAAATAACATCCAAATGTTATTTAATGGAACCCTGGAGCTGCTGCTGGACAGACATAGGAAAGCAATTTGGTGTCCTTGTGTGTCTGAAGTAGAGGCATGACAGGAATCCTGCCTGCTTCTGGGCTTGCAGTGAAAATGGAGAGAGGTGAAGCAGGACACAGCCACCAGCTGTGGATCCAGTGATGTCTCATTCGTCCCTCTTCACCCTGGGCTCCTCGCTGCTGCGGATCCCAGAGTCGTCTTTACACAGTCCATATTCTGAGTATCCACAGGGTGGTCATGGATGCCATTCCTATAACTTGGGGTGATGTGTATGGGAGTTGCTTTCTTTCCCACAGTTTGCCAGAGTGGAAATTTTTGTCTGGATGTGTTGACGTGAATGTGCTAACCCGATAGTACCTCTGCTCATCCTGGAATTATTGACTTCCTGTTGCAAATTCCTCCCTTCTGTGCTTCTCTGGGTTATCCCTGTGGTGGCATCTTATGGCAAGTTCCTCTTGTGGCCTTGACACAGTTTGAGAAAGGCAACAGTGTTCTTTAAGTCCTTTCAAATAGCCATTCTTGGAAGTTTTGTTATATGTGGCAGAAAAAATTTAAGGAAACTTCTTTCAGATTTCAGAGAGGGCAAATTAAGGTGGATGAAATTATTTCTAGACTAAGCATATTATATGCACATATTAGCTACCACAGCTTGCTTAGTGTTGGGATATCAAATTGTGTAACTTCATTCCAGTTATTACATTAGAGGTGTTTGTAAAAAGACAACAGTCTTTTCAGATTTTGCAACATAGGAGTATTTTTATCAAACACTTTGTGAACATTCAGGCATATAAATGAGACTGCGAATGGAGCAGGGTATGTGTTATTAGTGGAACCATATGTACAGAAATGATTTCTTAAGAATGCTCCAACACTGTAGAAGACAGCTAGAAATTAGGACCTGGTTAGCAGTCTTAGCTAAACAGGGTATGTCATATTTTGCATTATGTGCCCTTATTTTATCGACATGTAATGTACTGTCTGGCATATCACATTAGAGAGCTTCCTCAGCTGATGCAGAAAGTGACTGTGACAGCTGTTTTTATTGCAAATCTCTCCTCCAGTGTCCCCTCTGCTATAAAATTGGGAAACAAATGAGAGAACTTGATGAATAGCAGATTCGGTTTATTGGCAGTTACATTTATTTTTCTATCTTTATATAAAACATAAAGTATCAATATATCAATCTTTATGTATGTGCCTGTGACCATATTTTTCCAGCCTGTGCACAGTGCTTGTATTCTAGGCTCATAAGGTGTGTGGGAAAAGGCCCTCTGAGTGTTTGAATAACTCTTAGCACAATAGAGCTTAAAGGATGATTTGTGCCTTTGGGCACTGCAGCCATGTACGTACAGAACATCTGAAATATATTCTGGAATATGGAACTGAAAATTAAATGGGAAATGCTCATTATGTTGCATGTGTTATGATCAGCCTAATTTGTAAGTACTGAAGCGGTTTGTCTTCAGAGGGACATTAGGTAATATCTGGACCAACCCAAAGCAGCTTTGGCTCAGATTTACAACGTTATTTAGGCACTTTCTTTGCACTGATTTCCAAAGGCAATGGGGACAGATTGATTAGACTCTAGTGACCACCACCATTTATTCTTTTTACTGAAGGGATGCTTTGGAGCAGATAGATTGCACAGTATCTACCTGCTCAAATCCTGATCAGCCTTGGACAGGTGACCAACACTGTGACAATGAGCCTAGGTCAACAGAGATAGCTCTCATCACAAACAGGTGCCAAACTGACTATTTTGGCCTATTGAAATCTGTACTTGGACATTAGTTGCAGACTTAAGCATTGAGAAACCATTGACACTCTTCGTAATTCAACTTAAATCTTAAGATTTAGATATTAATATAAGATCTATGTATATTCTTGAGTGCACAGAACAGGATAGGGGGGTAAAGGGGAACACTGGGTCTAAACCTGGCGGCTGGGTTAGGTACAAGTGCCCCAAGTAGAAGCAGATCTGGAAAATAGGCTGTAGCAGGACATCGATCCTTGCTGGAGACATTTTCAGTAGCCTAGTTTATACATGGAACAGAAATGCCTCTATAAACCTAAGTACATCATTTGTTATGTGGGTCTTCTGCATATCTTTTGAATGCTGAAGGCATCTTTGCATGCTACAAACAATTATTGATATTTCACATAAGACACACTAACCATACTCCAGGACTGAGGTGTTATTGATTTAGCTATTACTTTTCACATTTCTTCTTTACCCTTAGAAGATTTGCTGCTCACAGCATTTCATAATTATTGTGCTCTGGAATTTTAAATGCTCCCAGAAACACCCCTGCCTTTCAGCTAATAAAACAAAAGTGTATTAGATAGGATATTTGCTTTTGTTTTTACTCTCAGGTTTATGTCTTACTTTTATCATATCTGGATAAACAACAAAGTGAATCATAATATATAGATACAATCTCACTGGCTATAAGTCTCTAAGGAGGAAGATCCCATCTTGACCAGAACCTTGTGCTAGGTTCTATTTTACAATATTGACCTGAGAAGCTGCAAAGAAATAATGTAGCATCAGCTATCATAAAAAAGTCACCACCTTTCTCCTGCCATTGTCCCACACATTTTGAATTCAGTATTGCCTCTTTACCAGGAACATGCCCTACCTGCAGTTGCACACACCACACCACTGAGTGTCCAAGAAAGTGAAATTACAAGCACTTAATATCAACAGCACCTTCCATCATTGAAAAATGACAAGCTTTTAGTAATGTTTATGAAGAACAGAAAGGAGTTATTCACTTCTTAAGAGATAAGCAAGTGTGTATTTTCACATGTGCCATGTAACTAAGCATGGGTTTCTCAATATATGTACAAAATACATGTGCTTACTGCAAAGATGAAGAAAGAGTGAATGTTAAATTGCTACTTTTTTCATTCTGGTCTACAGATTCATTCTATTATCCTACAGTTTATCTTTATACTGACCCAATTTTTTATTTTTATTAAATGGGAATTCTAGTATTTACCAGTATATGGTGTTGGAGATACATGTAATCAGAAAAAATCACCTGGAAATAACATAAGTAGGACAGGATATGAGGTATGTGGATATTCATTTGTGCTTCTTGGTTGTGCATGGCCAAGAACAATGCTCAGTGTTTTGAACACTAGTCTGTGCTCACACATGGCAAGGATGTAGAGTGAAAAAACAATTTATGGAATTGGAGCACTGTGTGACCTTGTTTTTTCCTTCCCTGTGCTTTAATTTCTCAGCCTTTCACAAGGAATACTGGCATTTTCCTCAAACTTTAAGTGAATTTTGAGGTCTTAGAAGAAAGGAAGAGTTCTGTAGAAGTCCCACACTGGGTAAAAGGTATAGCTTGGAGCTAATCTTGAGAACATTTAAGTTAGCTTTCTTCATGTTCTTTTAATGAATAAGAACACTGGTTCATTTTTGGAGCCATAAATTGTCACAGAACTCATGGGTTTTACCAGTCCATACTTGTGACTCCATAAAATACTATATCTAATATAGTATATATCTTGTGTAACAAGGAATAGTTGACAGGCAGAGAATAGAATTCTTCCAATGTTTTATTTTCTCCCAGTTTGCTCTTTTATTCTTTGCTTTTGTGTTTGGTTTTGAGCAATTTTTGGGACACTGATTTGACACAGGCAGAAAAAAATAATTGGACTTTTTTTCCCACTAATCACCAAGACAGGGCCCAAGTGCCTCATGGAAACATAAAAATACCATTTAACAATAAGCATTTTTCTCCCTTTCTCCCTATCTTCATTGTGGTACTCAAGAGGATATTGGCATCTGAAAAGTGCTCAGTGCTAAATGAACTGGGTCACCCAGTGACCTGTATTGCACAGATGTTACCTTTTAATGGCTTCCATGGTTCTGGCATTTACTGCCTTAGCAGGCTGGGAGGAGGAGGGTAGGAAACTCATATGCAGTAATTATATCACTTATTTGCATGAATAATGTCTTTTTAAACAAAACCACAATTTGGTATCTTTTCCTTTAACAAAATATTAACTAAGTACTTGCAAGCCAAAAAAAATCAAGTGTATTTCAGTTCAAATACCAGAAAGCTGAACTTATTTTCCCCCAGATTTCTGGCAGAAACATTAAAAATTCCTGGAAAAATATGGCTACTACTAGATTTTTAATACGAAAGTCATTTACAAGCAGATCTAATTATTAGCAGATCTGCCTTCTTCATGAGGAGAAGTGGAGGGCCAGGCACTGATCTCTGCTCTCTGGTGATCACCTATAGGACACAAGGGAACAGCCTGAAACTCTGTTAGAGGAAGTTTGGGCTCGGCATTAGGAAGATCTTTCTTCACCCAGAGGGTGTCTGGGCACTGGAACAGGCTCCCCAGGGAAGTGGAACAGCACCAAGCCTGACAGTTCAAGAAGTGTTTGGACAATGCTCTTGGGCACATGGTGTGACTCTTGGGGTGCCCTGTGCAGGGCAGGGAGTGATGATTGTGGGTCCCTGCCAACTGAAGAGATTCTACTATTCTAAATATGTTTTCACAAGCAGGGTGAATAAGCAGGTCCACACTAAAATCAGGGGAACTGTGATGGTTGTCAGCAGCCAAAAACTTGCCTTGGAAAACATGAGCACAAGGTATTTAAGCGAGTTAATCTTTTGGCTTATTTTTTCCCTCCACTGATATAGTCTCTTCTCAGGGTCCATTTATTCAAGCTGGAATCAGCAGATAATTCCTCCTGAGCTGCTAAAGATAACTTTATGTTATACAACTCACGTTAGTGGTATTATTTTAATAACCTAATGATTAGTTCATTCCACTCTTAATCTGTTCCATATGCAACAGGCTAGTCTACTCTTACTTTAAGCAACATAATTTGAATTTCAGTCACCAAATTTTAGTTTCAGTCATCACTAATCAATATCAGTTCTAGTAATTCCTGTTTCTAAAAGTATCATAATTATGTTTTCTGTCCCGATTTGATGTCCATTTTCTATATTTATAGCTATGTAAATAATTAGATTTTGTACACAATGTATAATATAACCTCAAATGCATATACTGGCCCATTTATTTTGATACAAATAAATTTTTGATACTACCTACATTTCCCAAACTGAGCCATTCAGTTACACTTATTTGTAACACAGGAGGTCTGAGGAAGAGATGAGATATGAATACGAACTCACATTTTTCAGTGTAGATTCTTAACTGTGAAAGCATCTTTTTCAAAGGGTAGTATAAGAAACATACTTGGAAATCTAAGCACATCTACATAAAACTATGAGAAAGAATATTTTTTCCCTTTCCAGGAAAAACAGGTTGCAAGAGCTTTCTTAGTGTCCCCTAACCATCACAAATGTATTTTCCTGGTTTGAGAGCAAGAAGCATGAGATAAGACAAATGTGTAATTACTTCTTGACCCACTCTTCTGGGTTATACATTTTCATGAGGTGCCATGATTCATTATTTGCATTGATATGTACAGAAGGATGGGGCTGCTTAGTTGATATTCATTTATTCAACAGTCTGTAATCTATATTTAATGGAGTACCAGACTGTGGCATAATAAACCGTTTAAAAAGATAGCTGCTGCTTACACAGGGGTTATTGCTTGCATAACCTGTACTTACTTTTCATTACAAAACTAAAAGAGCAAAGCATAATTCACACAAGAAAATGAAGTTAACATTTAATGGCTTGAAAAATGATAGTGTACCATAATGCTGTGCAGTACTCTGAACACTTATAAAACAAAACAAGGGAGCAAAAAAAAATAAATACAAATAAAAAGGCATTAACAGTGCACTGTGAAATATGGGCACCAAAGCAAAACAATGCATTCTAGTTTGCCACCTGCTTAGCAGGACCACTCAAAGATTGCTAATTAATCTGAAGCAAGCTACTGAGCACACAAAAAGACCTACAGTGTCACAAATGCTCAAATATTTTTTGTCACATTTTTTTCTTACATTTGTTACATTTCCATTTTCCTCCATGGAAATAGAAGTCTTCACATCATATATAAAGTGGGTTTTGCTCTGTATATAGCCATGGAAGCTACTGACAAACATGATTGCCTCTAGAAAGACATCTTACTGTAGGTCAGATACGATCCAGATTTATTAAGATGAAAAATCTGATTTTGAAACTGATTGCAGAATGAGGGAGATGTGCCCTGGTAACCATGATCAGTGAGGAAAACTTCAAGGCAGTTGTTGGCTTGATGGTAGTAAGTCCCAAATTTTGGGGTGCTTACAAGTCTGACACCTTTGACTATTTCTGTGATAACAGGAGTTTACAAGTCACCTCTTGCTGGACTTCCCAAACAGCTTAGCTTCTAAAAATATGCTGTTTCAGTCAGCATCTGTAGCCCTGCAGAGTTCTGAAGTTCCTTAGACTGGGAAATGTGACTTTTGCTCTTGGTGAAATCTTGCCAGGAGCAGGTTCTTGCATACAGAGGAAGTTATTGAGTGGCAGCGGCAGCAGAGTGTGGGCTCAGCAAGTTCAGCTACTCCTCCTTTGGGAAGTCATGAAGTCCCCAGCACCAACCTCCATTGAGACACCACTGGAGGGACATAAAAACCAAACCAACAGACAGAAATGTCAGTAGAAAAACACATCTGTGGCCATCTCCTGCTGGTATATGGAGGTGAGTTCACCTACAATGAGTTGAAGGGATATTTTCACCTTCCAGGCAGCAGAAAATTGTTTCCTATGAAATGTGGTGACTTCTGTTTCAGACAAAAAACCCTCACATAGTCTTCTTAGATTGATGTCAAGAGAGAAAAAAAAGCCAGTTAAAATAAATAAATAAACTCTCAAGGGCATTAGAAATATAATTAAATTGGTGGCTAAAGGATTTCAAGTGCCAATTAGGGGTCATTGTAGGGTTGAAGAAATTGGAGAAGTTTTTTTTAATCCTTACATTTAAGAAGCTTTTTCTGCTTGTAATGCTATCACATTGTATAATTCAGTGAGTAAACGTGATATACATAGAGAATTAACGATCATGCCTTGTTGCCTTTTTAAGCTCCCTTTTTCTCTGTATGTCTGCTGAAGAACTTTTCTATTTTAGTGTCTTTGCTTTCTCTCTTCTGGGACTTGCATAAACACCACAGAAAGCTGACACCTGGGAATCCTTGCAGTTGCCTTAAGGGCAATTAGCTATAAAAGATAGGGCTAAAAGCTAATTGCTCTGGTTTAGCTCTCAAAGTGCAGGTGAAGTTTGCTGAGAAATGAAAGTTGAAGGGGAGAAAGGCCAGTTAAAAATTTCTCTCTTGAGTTTAACTGGAGCTTTTAGGACTGAAAAACTTCTGGCAGTTCAGCAGTAAATCTCATGTTCTGGTGTCTGCTGGGATGAGGTCTTGTGTTTTCACTTTTCCCTTTACATTCTTGGGGATATTTTGTGCCTTTCCTTCCCTTGTCAGGGAGCTGGCAGAGAATGAAAAGGGATCAAAAATGTATATGGATCTGGAAAGAAGAAAAGGTCTAGACTGTCAATGTTTCTAGAGCTTGTGTGGCTGCAAAGTATGCTGGGATTTAATCTGGGTGTATGATGACAACTGGAGGAACCAGCAAAAGGAATTTGTGATGTTCTTCATTTGGCTTGATAACTAAAGACAATACACTGTCTTCCCAGGTGCTTTTTACATTAGATATGTAGTACAAATTGGATGTTTAGGAAAGATTTGAAGCTAGTTTCTATGTATTTGAGTTTGGGTGTGGGAGGAGTGCAATTATAAAAAAATAAAATTATATAAAAAAAAAGTTGTATTCTGAACAGTCGACTCACTGGAACTAGGAGAGGAAATGCCTTCCCATCTCAAATTCTCTGAGTTCTCAAATAATTTTCCTGTCATGACTAACGATTTTTAAAATGTTCAGTTTTCAACAAACACACCAAATGTTTGTTTCAGTGTCTCTAAAACATCCTGTTTCTACCACTTTATGGCTTTTTTTGACTCTTTTTGAAAACAAAATTGAGACAAAAGGTTTTCTTCTATTCATTTTGAAATGTCAAGAAATGTTTTATGAATAACGAGTGAAGGAAGGAAATCACAAAGTCTGGATTCAGAAATCTGCCTAAATTACCCAGTTCTACAAATAGCACTGATAATGCTTCAAAAAGCTCCCAGCTGGCTCTATTTCCATGAATTAGACCTAGATTTACTGACAATCATTTACTGACAATGTTGAACAAACTGTAGTTTGCTCCCTCATACTCAGAAAAGATGTCTTAGTGTAAAGTGTATATCCCAGAAATGGCAGGGTGCCTATGTTTGCCATCTCCCTCTCCACCAAGGGAATGGTTATGTTTTGTTCCCTGGTATTTATCCAGCTGCAGAAGATTGGCCAGAAAGAGCCCATTCCACGCACCTTTTTCTGTGCCTTTGTTTCTTACTTTCTGATTAAGAGAAGTTATTTGACTTCTCCTGCTACCATATCCTTTGAGACTGATATGAGATTGTGTTTAGCAGCTTGGACAGGAGGGGAAAATTAGGAAGGGAAGAGACCAGGTATGTTCTCATGACCTGACCAGATCTGTTACATTTCCTTTGCTAAGACTGAGACAATCTAGCTGTTGGAGACCTTATTTTACATTTGCTAAATTTATACCCTTGCTGTAATGAAAGATAAGACAGAGTTTAGAATCTAGTAAGGTTACCTAAGAATGGTTAATAATTTGGAAGGTTTGGACCCAGATACAGCAAATTGACTTCATGAGTGTCTGCAAACCACATCCTACTGAAAAATGGAGAGAGGTCAGGTCTTGACATGCCCTGGAGAAGGATGCTCTGATACATACAGGTAGATGTATGACTTGCTAGAGAAAGTAGGAATTTGTGGATTTGTGATATGTGCTGTGGAAGGATATAGTATTAATTTTGTATGTTCAAATGCAAATGTGAATGAGTATAATCAAGACAAGGTTGTCACACTGCTTGAATGGAAATCCAGAAATAGTTTGTCCAGATTTCAGAGATCACTGTTGAGGCTAGTAAATTGCTGGTTGCAACCTTTCCAGAACAGTTAAGTAGAATTCGAAGGTGAGATACGGTTTTATCTTCAGTTTAATGTAAAAAAGAACTCCACCTTCTTCTATTCATTAGCATTTTCATATTTGCAAGCAAATCAAGATTACTTTGATATGTGTGGGCAAGAAAACTCTCAGCTGAAATACGTTTTAGGCTAGTTAAAGCATGCATTCAGGGAGAGGGGTTCAAACCCACGCAGGGGAGGGACAAGTTAGAGTGTAGGGCTCCCCTGCTGCACTCTGTAGCCCCAAGAGAATGGCTCGAGAGGCACCACCACTATCTCCTCTCTCTTCCACACCTAACAGAACTGTGTTGGTTCCCAAAAGCCAGTAAGCTGAATAAAAGGGAAGATAGCAGCTTATGTTTTAGATATAGGTTTAACTCTGTGGTTCCTCATCTTAAATAAATACTTTGACAGTTTGTGGCAATGCTAAAAATGGGCGCAGAAATCATCAAAGACATTTGAGATATATGAAGGTAAGTGCCTCAAGGATCAGAAGTGGCAGAATTTTCATAGGTCTCCCTTTAGATTGGGTTGTTTTGCTGTTTTTTTCACGTATTTGAGTGTATTTTCTTGGTAAGTGCACTTTTATAAGATAAGGATGAATAAGGCTGACAAAATCAGCTCCTCGTGTTCAGCACTAGGAAAGACCAATTGCCTGCAGAGGCAACCAGCTGCAGCAGGGGAAGGACCAAGGTTTCCTGGCTTGCCAGGCTGATCCTGAAGCCTTTGATGACTAGGTCTGTCTGCAGCTCCAGGAACAGGTGGGGGCTGAAAATGAACCAAAGAAACAAGTAGCAGGGGAAAAACATCAGGGCATGAAAAGGAAATGTTTTCTACTTTGAAAATGCCATTTCACTAAATAATTGAGTTCCCTCTCCACAGGCATGCTTGTTCCATATGCTCAAAGTTTAAGCTAAGTATTTGCTTCTTTTTATTACTTCTCTGTTATCAGTACAAACATGTAATCTTGGGCTTACTGCTAAGTGCGTATCTGTCTTCAGTTTTTATGCTCTGTAATTCCCAAGGAAATCAGTTCCGGATATCTTGCATTGAAAAACTGTGCTCACTCTGCAGGCTAGAGGAGTTTTAAAACTGTAGGCAATGATGGGAATCCTTTGTGTAGTTACTCTGGTGTAAAGCCTGAATTATTTTAATGTAGCAAAGAGAAGCGTTAGGGTTGCTATTCTCAGGAGGATGCTCACTAATTATTCCTAGATAAGGTGGTGGGAATAATCAGTGCTTGATACTGGAATGAACAGTCAATGTAATTTGTGTCCACATAATAATGCCAACATCTACTTCTGTTCAACTTCTATTATCACTTTTCTTTTTTCCTTTTAAATTCAGAAGGCACAAGAAAGCTTACTAAAAATACCTGAAGTGAACAGCACCAGTATCTTTTTGAACACTGCAGACTGTATCAGGCAATGAGGTTTGTAACATGAATGGATTTGTGTGGCAGACAACACTGGCAGTGGGATCACCATGCAGTTAATGTTGTGGAGGGGATGTTGCTGAGCTTGAACTGAACTCAGTGGCACTGAGTGCTTGGCTAGAGGCTACAGAGAACAGGCTGACCCACCCGCTGCTCTTCAAGGCAAACGAGGAAAGAGACACAATTTGGGCTGACAGAGAGTTGCTTGGTTTCCCATGCTGATCTAAAGCTATATCTTAGTTCTGATCAGTTAAGAATTGTTCCTAATACACATTAAAAATGGAAGTTCTGTTCCAAATGAAATTGCTGTGTTTCCAGGTTGGTTCCCTTTCCACAGGGAGCCCAGCAAAGTACAGGACATTTCACCTTTTCTTGGAGCATAGCATACTGAGATAATTTGTGCCTGGAGGTATAGGAATATATTTCTCATAACATCCACAGAAGGATATAGAGATTAAAGTTGTCCTAAGTGTGAACATCTTATTCTGAGTAGTCTTCTGAAATCATTAGAGGTTTTTTATGTTTTTCTTTTAATTTGAGGAAATTCTTTAAATCCTGTTCTCTTCCTGGAAGCTGCTGATTCCCGACAGTGCCTTGCAAACTAACATCTCCTTTTTTAGAATTATTTTAGCCAATCAGTTGTCAGCTGCAGGAGCTCACCCTGGCAGGGTGTCTATTTTGTGCTTTTTCCTTTATAAGTCTGGTTTTCAGTACAGGTTTGGGCTTTGTCACCCCAACCCCAATACACCTTTTCAGCTGACATTATTTTGTACCTTTAGAGATAGCCGGGTGCTGACACTGAGGAGCACTCTGATATTAGAGCTGTTTTGTTGTTACAACAGCAGTGACCTCATGGCATTTCACCTGTAATTTCTTTTACAGAATCCCTGGTATCTTCAAGTTCAAGCATTGTGTAATTTTATAAGGCCTTCAGGTGATGCTCCCACTCAGCCATCAGGGATCATTTGGACATCTGGAGATCTTCCCTTTCATTCCCTGCAGTCACCATGAGATGGCAGTTGTCACTTGCTGGACTTGTTTCGCTCCATTTGAACCACAACGACTCAAAGCTTATTGATCCTCGGAGACACTGAGCTTTCCAGCCCCGCTCTTCCCTGTTCGCAGCATGCAAGTGTGAAACTTTACAAGTGACTTTTAAAGGCAGCCAAGGAATGTGTGAGACAGATTGTTAGGGGAAAAAAAACAAACCAAAAACAAAACAACAACTCAACATTATTTAATTTGATGGTGCAGAGCTTTATGCCAAAATAAGGCATGTGTTTGCTGTTAGCAATCAAAGAGGTTTAGCAATGAAATGTGACATTTTTGTTTATGGGATTTTACAAGCAGGGGCTCCCTAGGGAAATTAATTTGGCCCTCTGGAATGCTGCCCTCCTCCATGTCACTTTCCCTGCAGCCCCAGCATTTTTTTTACCACAAAGCTTTATATTAGTTTTCGGGTAGGTAAAACCCAGAGGGAGGGATGTGGGTGCAGTAGGTAGCTTCTCTAACTCCACATTGCATTGTAAACCCATGGCAGGTCTCCAGCATTTTCACAGTGCTCCCTAATAAATCATCAGACCCAGATCCTGGACTGCAGCTAATAAGCTACCATCTAGAGAGCTGGGTTTTATTTTGTCCTTTCAATAAAATCCCAGAGCACAAACCCAAGCTTTTTAAAATAGTGGTCCCCAAACATAGCCTGGAGGCAGTCTAAATAATTTAGATCCTTCTTCATCTCTGTATTCTGTGGAAAAAAAGAAGCTTAGAAATTCTCAACTTATTTCTTAGTAACAGATTCCTCCAATTTGTGTCTCCATTCTCTCTAGCTATATTCCCACCCCATTTTCAGCTCCACAAATTATTCTTATCTTTTCATGAACTGAGTCTCCTATAATTTTTTTCAGTGTGTATTTTCAAACAGTTGATCTCCTCCATCCCATAGGTAGTCAAATGATATACCCAAATAAGTACATTGCTTCTTAGTGATTTCTTTTCTTTTGTAGAAATCAGTAGTTCCTTATATTTATAGCTTGCAAATTTTACCATCTAATTTTCAATGTAGGTTTACTTCTTTATTTCTAAAACCATGAGAAGGTACTATAGTTATAAAACATTATAACCATCAATAATTTTAAAATAATCAATAAATGACACCTTGGTTGATTATATCCTAGGGTTTCAAGAAAAGGAAAGTGATAAAAACTTGTAGAATTGCTGTGTTTTCAGCCATTTTCTTGCAAAGCCAAAGCCTTGAGCCGTGGAAGTGATCTTTCCACTGACAGCTATCCTGATCTACAGAATTGATAATGGAGGATGAAATTGTATTTTCCAATGCTTAGTTTACTCCTCTTTGAAATGAGTCCCCAATTTATCTAGGCTAGAAGGGAGTGAGATGTATATGTCTGGGCTCTTCTATAACAGGATATTAAATTTCACCTTTGTAACAGACAATTTCAGAGCGTAAAGGAAGATTTCGTTGAGGAAAGGCATCAAATCCTGGCTTTGAAGAGGTGATAAAGGCTCTGCACTTTCCTCAAGAGTTTCTCAGTCAATCTCTTCGTCAAGCATGCGTGTAGCAAATTTCTCAGTCTTACATGTGTGATTCAGTTTCCAGACTCTGGTTACACTTTTCACCAAAAGATTGAAGGGTTCTTTATGCACCATGCCTCCCCTCTCTGAACTTACATATTTCAACCAAGTTGTCTTTCACTCTTTTTTTCTGATTAGTTAAGCAGATTGAGCTCTCTGAATCCCACAGTCAAGCATTTTTTTTCCCCAGTTTTAGAAGAAATAGAAGAAGAAATTCCTGGGAGTCACTTTATACCTTTCTAGTATAGTATTTCTCTTCTGATTTATCTTTGCTCTTCAACATCCTAAGAAAAAGAAAAAAAAAAAAAGTAGAGGTATTTTGTAATGCCTGGTATCTAGAAATCTAATGAGCTGTAAAAGTTTGAAGCTCTAAATAAATGTAAGAGGTCTTTTAGTGACCAAACTTTCCAACCAGAAGTTATGAGGGAAAATCTCTCATTCTCTCTTGGACTCCATAAAGGGAGACAATGGTAAACAAAGTTCTCAAATTAGCAAAATCAGTCATCTTAGAAGAGGAAGACTAAATTTTTTCCCCCTTTCTATTTAAAATAATGTCAGAAACTTAAAAAAGAAAAGGAACAGCTTTAATGGAAAAAATAGGAATCCATTCCATAATAACCAGGGTTTCATGTTTGTCTGTCTCCAGTGAGTTCCCAAGTCTCAAAGTGATAGGGTGAAATATATTTTTCCAATGTCTCTTAATGAATGCCTGTGATATCATGTGTCTGTTTCTCTCTTTATGGGACAGAATCTGTCCTTCTGGAGGTTATCTGATCCATCAGTGTTTCCTTTCCAATTCAGAAAAAGGTGGAAAGAGCACCACAGACGAGGACAAGATTGGTAGATTGGTAGCTGTAGGGCACCAGTGTAGGACACTGACTACCAGTAGTGATGTTAGAGAAGAACTGTGAACTGTTCAAGGATTTTTAAGAGTCTAGACAGAAGAAAAACAGGGAAAAAAAATAAAACTAATCAAAGCTTTGGATGGGAAGAGTATTATTCTGTCTCTCATGAACATGTCCTTTGCAGAAGTGTCTGCACTGATGGGAGTTAGAAATTAGAATTATGGGCAGAAAATAAAGATGAATGAATAAATAACTAGGGAAGAAAAGAAACACAAATCCAACAAATGAGAAGATCTTCACACTGGCAATTTTTCTAGAATATCTTTGTGAATATGTGATGGAAAAACAGCAGTATAATGTGGAATATCAGAATTTGTTTCTGCTAAGAGGAGAAGATGGATATTTTATTAATAAGTTTTTTCTCCTAAATCTGCCTTTAGCAATCCAAAACTTTGTTACAGCAAAAAGCATTATATGTTTATATATATATATAAATACATATATGTGTGTGTGTACATACAGGCTTTGGATATAGCTTTAAGGATATTTTAGTCTTTTCCTCCCTCCCTTCTCTCATTCCTTCTCTTTCCCACCTATTTGGTTTAGCAGTTCTGTTTCACTTCCAGCAATTATGTATTATGCATGCACAATTCAGCAAAGCTAACAGGAGTTCTGCAGCACACTATCTTTGTACATAAGAACTCCTCTTGAAAGCATGAAATCAGGTTGCAATTGTTTAATAACAACTGTTTTTGTAATAACAAAAGAAATTAGACTCTCTGAGAAATTTTTATGGCGACATAAGCCCTGTAGATACTTTGTTGGTTTTTTATTAATCTCATGATTCTTTGGTTATGTACAGAAAAATATTTAAAAGAATTATTTGTTTTGCCTGGAAATTGTCCTTTCCTATGTGTTCAATGCTCAGTATAAGTTCCCAGTTTGGTTAATGTTGCACTTGCTTGATTTATACTACTGGCTTTGCTTATATAGATAGGCATATTTCTTAACAACTTACAAACCAAAGCCTTAAAATACTAGAGCTTTGCTAACATTTTATTGCAATGAAAATGTATTGGTTTTAGAGAGGATATTTTTCAGACCTTGTAACAGGAATTAGACTGTTTGGATTTTTTTTTTCTAACTCCCAAATCTCTAATTTTAGTATTCTAAATGTACCGGAAAGACAATTGTTGCCTTCAGCTGAGAATTTCTGGACGTGTGACTGCTAAATGTGAAATAAATTTCATATGAAAATAATAAAAAGAAAATCTCAACTATGACGAGCATTTAGATCATTTAGGAGCACCCAATACAACATTTACAGGAGAATGTCGTTGTTAGTGGTTGGTGGCTCAGAAATTCATTGATATATGGAGAGGAGTAAACACATTTTGTCTTTCTTCAAGGTATGCAAGCCTAACATTTGCCTTCCAGGAAGCATTTCTGATTTAGAGGACTATTCCTCATTTTGGGGGAAAAACAGAAAAACAAAAGAAAGAAAAAACCTCCAGCAGTCTTTTTTTTTTTTTTTTCTTTTTTTTTTTTTAAATTGCTGTTTGAGCTTTAGAGGTGGAATGGAAGAAGAAGGAAGAAGAGCACAACTGGACAGGCAATAACAATAAAGAGTCCAAAAATTCTTACCACATTCCTGTATAAAATAGCAGCCAATGAGTGAGATATGGAAAGAAATATAATCCTTTATCTGTTAACAATCCAACAATAGAGACAAGACATAAAGACATTTACAAAATTTTGTGCAACTTTTAATTTCTACAGATTATTTTTTCCTTTTTCAAACCTGAGCAACTTAGTAAAAATAAAATAATTCACTTAATATCTCCAAGTTGCAGAATCCACAATTTAAGTTGAATCTTTTTCTTCATTTTTTTTTCACTAAAAATGTTTTTCATCCGAAGCCCAATACCTACAACATCAGCAAAGCAAGGGGAAAAGCCCAGAATCCTACTTTGACGGTGTGTCTGTTTCTTAATTTTGCGTTTGGAAGAGCTCTGATCTACGAGCAGGCTTTGACTTTGTGAGGAGCGAGGATGGACCCGGGGTAAGGCACGCTCCCTTTCCCGCCGGCTGATGACAGCAGAGCCGGGTGAGTGACAGAGCTGCAGCCGGGAGGGTGTCAGACACAGGCAGCAGCTGTCATGGGCTCCTCGCTGCCTGTGCGTGCAGGGGACTTCAAAAGCTCCCGTTCTCCAGGGATTCCTTGAACGTGTCTTTGTTTTTCCTTTTGTTGTTATCATTGCTCTTTCTCCATTCTTGACTCTCTGCTTGGCTTTTCCGTATTGCTGCATCTTCCTCTCATCCCTTCTGAGTCAAATTGGGAAGCTGTGACTATCTCCTGGTCTCTCTTCAGAGGATATGAATTTTTAGTCATTGTTATGACCCATAATCATCATTATCTCACTGCATTTATCTAGTGCTGCTAGTCTGGCTAATGGTTTTAGAAAACAAGAGAAAGGAAGGTCCTAGCCTAAAGGATTTTACAGTCTATTTGTGAGATGAGCAACATCACAGTCAGCACAGTCTGGGAGCTGAGGAGAGCACTGGGATAATGAAGCCAGAGGAAAAGAAAGTATCATTTAGAGAATGTTTTCCTCTTAACTTGCCTGTTTATTGACTTGCCTTACCTTGCAACAAAAAACTCTGTGGGTTTGTCTGGTCAGGCGTGAAATTGGCAGCAGAAACGTAGAAAGATAAACACAAAGGCCAAAAATCCCCAGACAGACTTCATGCACTTAAATTCAGCTCAGGCTGACACAGTCAGGGCCACCAGCCCTTTTTTGAAGATATTGTCCTTTGGATTTGTAAATTTAGGAAAGCAGAAATTACCATTCAGGTGTGGAAGTGAGCCCATCTCAGCCAGTACCACACCTTAGACCACTTGGTTTAGAAATGAGGACCTCTCTAGCTGACAGATTTGTGGTTATCTGTCCTAAGAATAGGTCTGTTCTCTAACAGCTTCAGACACACAGGTCACTGCAAACTTTTAAATTGCAAAACACGTTTTTTTTTTCATGGTACCCATCCATACCTTCTCTCTCGTGACACTAGTGGCTACAGCAAAGGGAATTAAACCACTTAGAAAGACTATCACCTTCTTGGCTTGTAGCCCCAGGACAGTGTCAGCAGACATGCTGCTGGCACACGTAATCCACTTAACATGAGAGTAACAAAATTTTTGCAAATGAATGAGTCATTGGAATAAATGCAGGCATCCAGGGGTTACTGTAAAATAGATGGAATGGAAACAACCAGTGTATTTGTACTAGACCTTACATGGGCATCTTCTGGTTTTACCAAAGAAACAAGCTGGTCTAGACAGGGACAAGAGCTGCAGAAACACAATGCAAACCATGAGCAAGTAAAAGTGTCCTCTTTCCCAATATGTTGGTCAGAAAATTGAGGAGAGGTGATTTTTTTGGGTTCTGTCTGAAGATCACGTGCAAATTTCAGCTGAGAAAGGAGGTGGCTCTGACTGCTTAATGGAGCTGGGTGCCTTGAACAGATTAAACACACTTCCATCTGTTTCTGGGTGCAATTCAGCATAATTTAAGGCAGTGCACGATCTTCTGTGTCATTCCCCCTTCCCCACTACACACATGCACACTAAGGTCAATGGAGATTTGCAAAGGTTTTGATTTGTTAGAATTTGTGATGGGACTTACATTTTCCCAAGTAATGAATTTTGTGACTCCCACTTCAGGTTAAAATTGCAAAATACTCAGCCTTTTTCGCAGTGATCATCCTGATGGATCTTTTTTTCTTTACAGCGAAGGCAAAGCCTGTGTGCAGCAAGACAAAGTAGCTTACAGAGCATTTGTGTAAAATTTATTTTGATTTTTTTTTCCACAAAAGCTTTTAAGAATGCCTCATTTTAAAAGAATGTTAGGAGAAAAAGGTTTATCTCTGGGTTAAAAAAAAAAACAAACCCTTGCATATTTGCTGAGTTATCAAGATGCCCTCTATGTTCATGTTCTCATTCTTTAAATTATATTTCTTCTGACAAACTCATTTTCAGTCACAGTAATGAGCAGATAAACAAGGGGTAGCAGTGGATAGCTGCAGAGTGAATAGAATAATTCAGAAGGGGAACTTTTTTCCCTGAAGAGCATGTCATCTCCTAAAAATTTATGCATCTAGCCTTGAGATATGCAAGCCATATGCATAAATAAATAAGCTTTTGAATGCACACCATAGGTTTTGGCAGTGCTGGAGATACTGGGTGGGGGGGAAACCTGAAAAAAATTTCAATTTTTCCTGACTATTGAAGATGTACACTTATTGAGTGCAGTAATTAGACAATGAAGCTGTCCCTAATAAATCTGTCTTATGGCTCTTGGAACTTTGAATACCTTACTGCTGAGCATATTATCGGCTTACAAAATTTTGAAGAGGAGCATGTCCATCCCATAACTTCACCATCAGAGGCAGAAGAGACAGATGTTAATGACATTAAGAGATACATTGCATTTCAATAAACTAGGTGTGATACCCACCCAAATGGTCTAACAGTGGTGCCTTAAGCAGAAAAGCACAGAAGCCTCTGAACTGCCTGACTCACTGCAAGGAACTATTTTGGTGCTTTAATTTAGAGATGTGTTTATCTGCTTTGTGGAACAGGGATCTTGAAGTATTCTGCAATAGTTCTGGGACAAGATGGGAATAATGCCTTACCTTTGAAAAAGTAATGTCTCTTCAGTCTCTTCTTTCCATGGTGCTCCTAATTTGACTGGGCTTGGAGTTTTGAATTTCACTGAAATCTCCTCTGACTTGAACCTGAGAGTTTATAGATTTGCTCCCATACAGGCTTTATATAAATCAGAATAAGCATTTTCACATTATTTATGATCTTTCTAATGAAAGATTTTGCCTCCAACCTTTGCACACCTGATATTAACTTCAAGCAGATGTCCATTTTTTTTTTTTAATAAGCGGGAAACTATCCTTCAATATTCTTGTTATTTTTTCCTTATCCTGTTATTCATTTCACACACTGACTTCTGAGACAATTGGTCTTTTTCTAAGTGATTCTTCTTAGCTGAATTCTTTAGGATATTTTTTTCTGCATGACAAACTGTTCTCTTTTCATATACATTTCCAATTTGTACATACTTCCTTGCTTATCTTGAAATCTTGAAACTAATTTTGCTTCTTGCATCTCACCAACAACATCAGTGTGACACTGGGCACTGGCACTAGCAAGGGACAGAAAAACAATCATAGCTTCTCCTAATTACTCTCCTGGTTTTTGTCTTTGGTTTGGACACATCACCAATGTAGTTTTATTCCTGAAGGCCTGGGGCACCATGTTGGCCAACAGAGAGTACACACTGCATGCAGTCAGAATAAAGTCAAAATTTCTTTTCTACCAACCTGTAGAACCCCAAGCATTACTCTCAGGTAGTGAGAAGGGAAAAGAAATGGTAGGTCATGAAGAAAGCCAAACATCACCATTTAAAGCTGTGACTGAGGAGCCTTAAAGAGCTCATCAGAGCAGGGGCGCTTGGTGCCAATTCTGTCACCACCATTTGCTCACGGTGCCAATTCTGTTCTGAATGTTTGTTGCCTGAGAAATTGTGCAGAGGGACTGGGTGTGTCATGGGACACAAAGCTTGTGATGTCCCATGCTTTACACACCTGAAGTCTGCAGCTTTGTGGAAATAGTGCAAAAACAACTTGGGTGTCAGTTTTAATGTAATGGACATGCCGGTTTATAACTATTGAGATCTCATTAAGTGGCACTTGTTTCCACTGTGGGGTGGAGGTATTTGGGCATCTGTTCTGGTAGAGAACTCAACCACCTCCAGTGCTTTTATTGGGATAACTTCCATTCCTACAAGCTTGGTGTATAAGCATCTCTATTTGAAAAGAAAACTAAATTCACCCTTAATCTGGACTCAATTTTCTCAGCAGCTTTTGAGGGTGATTTCTGAAGATTAGGTATAAATATCCAAAGGATTTAGATTGACAGTAAGAAACTCTGGATTGAAATGAAAACAGGGAAAAATATAAAAAGATAAATTTATGATCTTATAATTCTGTTGAGTCTCAGCAAGCTAGAGCACATAAACTTTTAAATGCTAACATAGGGATTTTAAAATCAATGGAGTGTTTAATAGAATTCTGTACAATGCATGCAAAATCGGGGAAATGTGGCAACAGGCAAATTTGGAATGAGTAAAACCTTGAATGTGGCTGGTTACATAATTAAAACTAGACAAACAAAGGAAAATGTCAATAATCCAACCAAGAAGTCACACAAATATAGATTGGTGTCTCACTATCAAGAGAAAAAAACCCAACCAACTAATAAAAACAAACCCACAGCTTGGAAAGCAGATGGCATTTTGGGAACCAGTAAGAATAAAAAGGATTTTAAGTAAGAGTCATATATGAATTGCTCAAATTATGCACTGAGCTTCCCAGTATATGATCCAGTTGAGGGAGCACCTGAGATGACCATCCTGATGCACACATCGTATGTCTGCCCTCAGGGGTGTCCAGCACTAAATGGAATGTTTTCCCTCCTAAGAGACCTGGAGCAGGGGATTAAAAAAAGAGTGAAAAATGCAGACATGATGCTGTTACAGCAAAGCAATTATTCCTTTCGATGACCTTGACTGTGACATGGTTGGAAGGTCTGAGCCTGAGAAGTTGGCAAAGATGTCTTAAATTCAAGATATTTACATTTTGGCAAAACAAGAACAAATCCAGCAACAGCCATACTGATAACAGACCAATCCTTTCCATCACAGAATTTCTTTTTCCAACAGAAAGAAACATTCTTCACCTTTTGCTGTAGCTCATGCCCTGATGTGCCTTTCCTAGATGCCCAAATGGCTGGCTTTCCTCTGGACCCTACCTGGCCCCTATGACAACAGCAGACAGAAAAGTGGAATTTATTATATATAGTTAGGTCCAGCTGAGGGATTGTCTTGTCATGGAGACACTGCCTCAGTTTCTGATTCAGCTACTCTTGTTGTGGGATCACTACTGGTGTTCCCAGTTTTTTCCATCTTCCTCTTGTCATCTCATATGGCAAAGATTCATCCTCACTGCGATTCAGCAGCACCCTCATCCAGGCTGGAGAATCTCACTGCAACAGCAGTTACATTGCAAGCCTGCTCTGTGATTACAGAAACGTGGCTGATCTTAAGAGATTTAGGAATTAAAATGTACTCTGCAAATAAGAGGTCTGAAGAATAGCAATTTTCACAGATTATGGGGTACTTTAAAAAGAAGTGCTTGGATTAAAGGAGTCTTGGTTTTATTTTAGAAGTCAGAGACATGTCATAACTTTTTAGCAAAATGTGATTAATACAAATTTTTGCAGTTGATTCCTAATATTAATATGAAAAACCAGGCAGAAGTGGATAAAAATCCAGTCATCAGGATATTTCACCTCATCATCTATTAATCCCTCTCTGAATGAGAGGCATCAGATGCAATTTTCAGGTAACATCACATGAGCTGGTACTTAACAGTTCTCTTTTCTGACTGAACAGCAGTAGTTCTGCTACGATATAGTCCAATGAATTTATTTCAGTAGAAGACTCCTGGGTCTAGGAAATGGCCCCAGAGGATTCTGGTTCTGTTGGAGTTTGGGTTTCAAAGCACAGCTTCAGTGTGAATTCTTCGATGCCATATGGAGGCTGTATTTACATGGTGACAGTCTCTTCTGTAAGGCCACCAAGGACATCTATGTGGTCCTGGCTGTTTATATGGTCCTTTCAGAAAGGTGTTTACTGTGAGATCTTTAGCTTTTGCCATGTTTGTAGAAAAATGCCCAAAAAATCCCACAGAAGGGATAGGGAAGGGCTGGTACCCCATCCCTACCCCAGACTACTCCAAACACTCGCTAAAACAGTCACACCTCTTCCTTAAACTAGGTGAAAGGTCTGTACGCTGTTCATGCTCAAAAATCTATTTCATACAAGCAGTTTAAACTCCTAAAACAAACCAATTTTCTCTCCTGTCTAAAAATAACATTGTTATACATCATGGCCAGCACCTCTTTTTTCCTCAAACTGAAAATTAATTAAGAGCTTCATCCTTTCCCTCCGTCTCCTTGCCCAGCTCTACGATATCTCAATCCATTTTCGCATTGCTATTACCAATTTTAATTCATCCATATTAATCCTGTGGTCACCTTCAATAATTTCAGTGCAGTCAGTCCATGAGATGAGCCCATAAGTCTCAGATGATTTGTAGGACAGGTTTTTTTTTTTTTTTCATTGCTGATGTTCTTAAAGAAAACTAGTATTTTGCCCAAAGAAGGATGAAAATACATTTTCCTGACAGGCAGAGTGGGAACATTTTTGTTATGATTGAAAAAAGTCTCAAAAGTTGTGGGGATAAAAAGTGATGAAATTGGGATTCAAAAATATTGAGAAGAGGTTAGGGGAACTCGCTGCACAAGCAAGGTGCCAATACTCTGGGCCTGTTTCTGCCAGCATGGATGTTTAGCAGGGATTTTGCATGGAATATGTTTCTGATCTCACTTGCATACATATTGTAGCATTAACACATTGGAGCTTGTCCTTTAAGGCCCACGAGTCACCTGCCATGATTACACTGCACACAAGAACAGGGGTGAACGCTCATCTGAGGGACTTTCTGTACCTTAGGGAGTTCACTGCCAGCACCTGTGGGGAAGGCTCTGAGTAAGAATCCAAAAGATAAATGCATATGGATTCACAGGGGAAAGGGGCCAACACCCACTGTGATTACTGAGCATTGAGAACACCACAGAATCCCTATGATGCCTCTAATTGAAGGAACAAATTAAAAAGTGCTTTTTCTACATAAACACACGAAATTACACCTTAATTTATCTCCTAATTTGGGAATGAACCAGGAATTCTGGCTTCACACAGGGTTGTAGTGTCCTTAGGAACAAAGTCCCTTAAGGCTGGTCATATGTACATGTATATTATACATGTAGTGTCAGAGAATGCAGCCAGTTACTCTTGGATGTGAGTACTGTTTAACCAGCAGGGATGCCAAAATCTGTCTGCTTATTGCTGACTCTCAATTCATGTTTGATCAAAACCCCACTGATACATCTATCAAACTCGCTGCTAACTTAATCCCTACTACTCTCATTTCAAGTGACTGAGTCATTTCCCCCTGTTATGTTCAGCCTGCTGTAAACACCAGCACTTTCTGTAAGTCTCTCTTTTCACCCTGCTGTTTAATAATCTCCCCAGCTTTTTTTCCATGAAAAATGTATTTATATTTCTGGAGATTTCCATGATTATTGCTTTTGTCATTTAAGCCCTCCTAGCCTGTTGCCCTCTGTTACTTGCTCTGTAGAGTATTTGTGCCCCCATGATATGAACAAATGCTCATCTCTCTGGATTTTCATGCTTCCTTCTCATACGTGCTTCTGCTTACATCCCACAATTTACAAGTTGTCAGTATGAAAATTTATTAGATATAATGACTATCTGTGATGAATTTGCCCCATTTTTGGGTTAAAACCAAATCTCTTCATCACGTAAACATTTATTCTCCTTCATTCTCAATTTACTAAATAATAAGACTGGCTGATGGTTTAATGTATGGATTCAATTAACTATTATATCCCTAGGCAATTTTTAAGGTAAAACTTGAGTAATTTTTTTCAGAGATGTGTGATACATCCTCAGGCAAAAAATCTGCTAGTATATTTTCTGACTCCTGAGCCTTCATGCAAAGTTTGAGCATTGCCTCTTAATCCTCCTTATTTTACATCTTATTTATTTATTGTTGTACAATAGCTGTTATGTCATAAGACTGACTAGGAGTAGGCAAGAATATTTTGAAGAACAGTTTAGTTAAAGACAACAAAAATCCATAAACCAGGGGTTCAGTTGTGGAGATGCATCTTAATATATATATATATTTATATTTATAAACACTATGTAGATATATATGTGTATATAGACTATATTTAATTATATTATAATTATATTTAATTATATCATGTCTTGTATTGTTACTGTTTTATTATTATTATTTTAGGTAAGCAAGTAATCGATCAACACATATGTTATTGGGAATATATAGAAGCTCCCCATAAAAATGATTGAGATTAAAAACAATTTAAAAATCTGGGAAATATAAATTCATACTATGACAATTGGATTTTGAGAGAAATCCTGTGGGTTCTTTTTTTTTTTTTTTCTTTTTTATTTGCAATGGCCAGAATGAAAGTCCTCATGATTGATGTTAGCTTTCAATTCTATGACTTGTTCCAGTTTGTGTCACAATATTTGACTGATGTAGGAGTGTATTGTTCTTTCTTTGGATTTTTTTTTACTCAGTGATGTGTGACAGCATCACTTTGAAATCCATACAGAAGCAGGGCACCATGTCAGCTTGATTTATTTAGCTGTTTTTCTGTTAACACTCCTCATCATGTTGGTAGAATGATCAGGTAGCTGGCACTAATGTTATTATGCAGGGGGCATTTTAATCATTCAACAAATACATATAATATTGCAAAAAAAAAGTGTTTTCCTCACATTTGGGAAGATGTTTTTGTGGAAGTTATCCAAGACATGCCTACCAGCAAGAGAGTGGATAAGACCAGTTGGATGAGCTATCTTGTTTGATTTGATACCAACCACATATTTTGCAAGCTGCTGAGTCACAAGGAAATACTGATTTCAATAGTAGTCTTTTACACAAAGTGAGTCTTCGTTAGTTTTCCTCAGCAGACATACTCCAGAATATGTATATTAATAATATGTATTGCATTTCTGGCAGTTGCATTTCCCTGGACATCATGGTATCTGGATTACAAATTAGTTACTGATATTACTCAGTAATTTAAATACTGCAAAGAAAGCAGCACTTAAAGATCTTTTCCCTGGTTTGAGTCCTCATTATCATTGTACCCAGGTCTGGTTTATACTGGCAGTTCATATTGCCACTGGTGGGCTTATTCTTGAGTCCTTTGCACCAGTAATCACAATATTAATTTTGGCAATTTGCAAGATCGTTTGATATTTTGTGGGTTCTTTTAATCCTTGAATGAAAAATGCCTCCAATCTTATGAAAGGGTTCATCAACCTTGCTGTATCCAAACAACTGCAGGCAGGATGATCTGTAAGTTTAGTTTGAAAGAAGGGGCAAGCTGTCTGCTGATTGCACCGGGAATATCTCACAAGTGTCAAGTCTTCATTGAGCGTAAATTAAACATCACTCTTTCTGATTAATTTGCATAGGTGTCACCAGCTTGCTCAGGTTTTCAATTAATTCCTCCCAGCCTATCCCACTCCAATTCCAAATGGCCAGAATTAGAAAACAGAATTTCATTCTGAGCTGCAAACACACAGCTCTTTGCTTGGAATGCCCAAGAGGGCAGGTAGAGGTGTCCATTGCAGAGTGTGCACGTGAACAGCTTCACTCACTGACAGGAGTGTCCCACATTTCCAAGGAATGACTTCAGTAATTTTATTTCCCAAACTCTTAAAAGCACAGAAGAAATTGGATTGAGAGTTCTCTTCACTCTTATTATTCTCTTTCATACTTCTTTTTCTTTGATGCTTCTAAGTGTTTATTAATATTATACTGGGGTAATGTGAAGGGACAATTTTCTCTATTTGTAGGGAGACACCATCATCTGACATAGTACATTACTACCACAGTATTAAATAGGAATTTTAAGAAAATCTTTTACTCTAAACTTTCCTTTTCTACTAGTGGTATGCAGTTGTTTTCCTTTTATTTATTTTATTTATTTTGATTCTTGATAGTGAAGAGTCTTTCCCGCGGGATATGAGAACAGTTTTGAGAAAAACATGAGAAGAATCTGACTTCACCTGTTTATTTTGATCATTTCATCAATCCTGTGGTGCCCTTGAGTAAAAATTTTCTTTAAAGTGTTTCATTGCCATTATTCCTCACATCCTCTGCAGTACGAGTTTTTCAGCTCTCTCATGAAAGTTTCATATATATTCATCTGAAAGAAGTTCACACTGCACCACTGATCCTTGCTTTGCTCTCACCTATAATTCTTTTACGCTTAATAGATTTCATCCATGGACAAGTATTGTTTTAGGCTTTTTGCCAATGTTTAGTCCTGTGGGCCAATTTTCTACACAAAGCAGTTACAGCAACTCTCTGTGAAGAATATTCTGGCCTTCACTTACATTGAGAGATCTAAACTAGCAGACTAAATATGTCGTGTTAAGAAGACACCAATCATTCTTGGAGAAAAATGAAATGTTTTAACTTCTGTAAAGTAGTATTCAAACTAGAAACTGTTGAGTTTCCACTTTTCTTTACCTAACACTTTAAGAATAAAAGAAAGAGTCTGCATTTCTTAAACTACTTTGTCCCTCTGGCTGATGCAGCGTGGACTTGGACACGACTGTGCCACAGCTCCCTGTTAACTCCTCATAATAACGAGAGGGAGCTGAGTCATAGCCACAATTCAGTTAACAATGTGGACAAAGGGATGCTGAGATCTACACACTCTGAAAATCTGTGAGAATCTAGATGGACGTCCTTGTGTTTTCAAACATTTATTGTGGGGAAAAATGGGGGGGGAGGGGGATAGTTTTTGTTTGTTTGTTTGTCTCCTCTGTCGTTTCTAAAGTTGATACCCTGAAAAACAGGAACATGCTATTCTGAAGTGTTCCTCACCTCCCACATTAGTTTAATAGATCCTGCAAAAACATTTTGTATAGCAGGAAAAAAAAATCTAATCCTTAGGATAACCTGAACAACATTTCAATAGGCAGCATATTAGTAAAGCTGAAAAATATTTGGAAAAGCAAAGCTGCACGTCAAAGATCATTCATTTCGGAAACAGAGGTGATCAGAGAGCAGTGTCTGTGTGGAGGGGAAGGTCATCAGTTCAATCCTTGGTGTTTCTTCAATAGCTCTGGTTATGGGAGACATAACAAATACAGCAGGATGGGGGGAAAGAAGAGAAGTTTCAGTCACTGATTAGAATACAAAGGATGTGATATTAATGAAGAGAATTTTCTCTTCATTACTGGTCTACTGAGAGAAAGCAGAGATGTCTGCAAAATTTTTAGACTCAAGTTACTTCAAGTTTCAAGACATAATGGCCAGAGCTGTTTTTCATTTGCATTTTTAAAATTATTTTTCACATTAAGTACTTTACGAATTCCTCTGCAAATAATTCATCAGGGAGCATTATCACTGTCAATCAACCAGTTTGATCTGAAGAACTTAGCAAAGTCAGAGAAGCCAAGATGGTGAGATCATTGCCAAACTGAATCCAAGCAGAGATTACTGCTCAGAGTTTCTGTGCTGCTTTATGGAGCAAGATGATGTCAGACAATGCCAATGTCCCTCTTCCGCTTTTCACCCTGAAAAACATTTATTTGCATTACACTGTGCTTGCTGTTTCTAGTCCTCCAGTCTGTAAAGATATCAGATAAAAGTCCACAGAGGTGTCTTCTGTTATTTGTAAAGCTTCTTTAACCATACCACTTTCACCTATGGTCTTTGAAAGCAGACCAAGTATGATTTTAGACTAAGAAGAAAAAGAAAAAAGAAAAATATTGCAAAGAGTTGACTGATATTTCTGTGAGTATGTTGACACATCTAACATGGACTTCAAAAGGGGAAGTTTCCTCATGGTAAAAGAAGAGGAAAATAGAAAAATAAGGCCTGAATTGTATATTCTCTTTCCTCATTGAGTTCTATGAGTTTTTACGTCTCTGAATCTGCTTCCCCAACTACAAATTGTCACAGATGTCTTCTGTTTGGACTCTGGGAAGAAATACATCAACAAATGCAAACTATTAAAATTTATCTTTTTATTGTTGAGCTTTAGAATTGTTACATGGTGATTGTTTCACCTGTTTTCAGGCTGGGTATATGGAGTCTCAGTGACTGGAGAGGGAATATTAAAAGCGTGTGGCATTCAAATAGCAGATATAGAACCAGGAGCCATTTCTCTGAAGTTTTACTCTTTCCCTTCTAAAATAGTATTTTTGAGAGACAGATAGTAGTTCTATATATTTATATAGATGTTTATGTTTGTGCTTAAGAATACTCTGAATCATATCAATTATGAGAAATATATTAAATGTACTGGTGCCAAATCGATTTATGTCAAGTATTATTGATTTCAGTGAAGTTTCAGCTCAAGATATTTGTGTGGTTTATTTGTTCATTATTTTTACTTGTGGCATTTCTAAAATCTAATTTAGAAAAGGATTAATCTTTATGTCAAATAAAATGTTTTATTTTTAAACACTTTTAGCCTTAAAAACTACAAGTGGAAGACACAAATTGTGGATTAAAATGCATTAATTATTTTTTCAACATGTTTCATTTCAACAAAATGAAATTAAGTATTTCAGTTGTATAGAATTTTTAATATAAAAGTGTTGAAAACAGCATGATGTTACAAAATGTTGCATTTTCTGCTTTCATCAGAAAGGAGGCAAAAGTAAAAAATAGGTGGAAAATTTCTAGAAATGTGGTTCTCTAATCAAGCTGCTCTGATTCCCAGAATCATGGTGAATAACAGTTAACTTCAACTCCATGTAAAATAGGCTCCATATGACCCTTTTTGACCGTAAGAAAATTTTTAAAAGCCCTGACCAAAATCACAACAGACCTGGTGTTTTTGTTCTCTTTTAGATTGGAGGTGGTAATTGATAAATAGAGGGGGAAGACTGGTTGTTATTAAAAAACAAGAATCAGCAGGAAGTTAAGAAAATCAGTAATTGCTTTTTTGTCACAGAGAAAAACACACAAAGCACCATGGGAGAACAACTATTTTGGAAGATAAGCAGTAGAGATAGAATCTTTTGTGCTTTGGCAAAACCGTCTCTGCTAAAATGTAGGAATGTTTTTTGGATCCTGGCTGTGGCTGAGGAATTCTTGGGTTGACAAGGTGAGTGTTAATGACTAGTCGGTGCATCAGGAAAAATGTATGGTCTGGACACACGGGACTGACCAGCTGCTTTAGTGACCTGACCAGATGTAACAGTCTGTGTGGTGGTGAATTCAGCAAGCCTGGTGACAGGGTTGGGAGCTGGAGCAAAGTATGACTTGCAAGAGGAGGAAAAAGTTTGGAAATTTCAGTCTGTTTTGGTTTTTATTGTTTGTTTTGCTGCCACCGTCTTGCACCCCTAATGGCAAGGATTCTGCTTTAATTCCAGATGAAAATGAATGAACCTTTGTAGCTTCAGTGGGATAGTAGGATATGACGGAAACTCCTCAGAACTAGATGTGCAGAGTTTTTTTTCCTTTTTTATTTCTCCCCCCTTTATTATGTAGCAGGTAGCAAAAGAAACGGGACTAACATTTTTCTGCTTTCTTCCAACCAGCTGGATTATTTCTAGTTGGCTGGCCACGTCTCCTACACCTAGTGATATAAATGATGGGCTTAGTTAAAATGGTCTGTGCTTTTTAATTTATTTTCCCTTTTTATTAAGACAATCCAGCAGATGGCTTTATTTTTTTAACTGCAACGGAAAGAGCATGAGTGAACATGCCTGGACTCCTGGTCCCTGGAGAGCAATCACACATTTGTGCAGACATGCTCCTTGACCCTGTGCTAAAAGGATAATCCTAGAAAAACAGGGCAATGAGTTCTTTCACTTGTGTATTTCCTGTGGTGTTGTGTTCTCTTTCACCAGGTTTGTGGTGATGTATTGCTGGGTGCTTTTTCATACAGTCACGTTGCATCCTCATTGCATCTCAATCCTTTATATAAAGGCATATATTAGCTCCCTCAGTGTACATATATATTTTATACTAATATTTGATAGTAATAGTTCCCTACTGCCTTTTATCAGCAACTTTGCAAAGCTGAAAAAGGATATGGACCCTGAATTCTGCATCTCTTTTTGTAACAAGCCCTGTTGCAGAGGAGCTGAGTTTCTGCCATGCTTGGTGTGGCCAGGTCTCCACAATGTGGGTTTTGGACCCTATGGTCTAGTCAAAATTTATCCTGTGTTCAAAATTTTCACAGGGGAGTGCTAAATGAATGATATTTCTCTTTTTGTCCTCCCTTTCTAGTTCCTTCAATGTACTTGATTCTATCTCCCAAAATTTGTGTAAAAACAGAAACAAAAATAATATGGTCAAAGAAGCAGGGAGCTCCTCAACAGTGTGTCAGATGGAAGTCATAAACTGAAGAAAAATTACTATAATATTTTAGTTTAGTGATAAGTGTATCTTGGCTGAGAGTAGGAAAGCCAATTTCTAGTGCCTGATCTTCAGCCTTTTTTTCTTTTTTATTATTATTATTGATAACAAGTCTGATTAAGAAAATGAAGTCTAAGTTCATTTGTGTGCATGCACATGTCAGTTCTGCCTAAAAACTTTTGAACTTATCGCCCAATTTCAACCAAATTTGACATTGGTAAAAATGTGATTTGACCATTCGTATGTTTCTTTAAATCTGTTTGGGGTTTGTGGTTGGGAGCATTGAGCTTTTTGAGGGGCAGGGTTGTTTATATGTTTTTGGGTTTAGATGTTTTATTTTATGGCTTTTGTTTGTTTTTCTAATGGAATCAATCACTGAATAAAACTGTGGGGAAGAGGAATGAATGAGTGCTTCCCAGGAGAGAAAAGCTAGAGGGGTAAACTCATCTCTGGGTTTACACACCAAAAAATCTCTGCTTTTCAAATTCAGACTGTTCTCTGTCCCAGGAGCATTCAAATGCTGGGATAATGGAGCCACCTTGCTTCCCTCTTGGGTTGTTGTGAAACAGAACTGTGCAAATGTTTTCTCAGTTAATTTGCAATTCAGTAGCAAGTTGTCCAAATGGTACAGCATGATGCGAATTAAGGTTAAAAACAATATAAATACATTTTAAAACCCCCTAACCCTTAAAATGTTTCTTACCAAACAATGAAACATAAAATTGCAAATGAAAAATAAACTAGAGTGTTCGGAGATAATTCTTGAAAAAGCATCAAAACGATATCTTCAGATAAAAATGTTGCTATATGAGAATTGCCTGTTCCCAATGGAGGTAGAGGTGCCAGCTTTTGAGGTCAGTTTAACAAAAGTAAAACCACTTCTGTTTGTACTCTTCACCCCACCATATATAATTTTTTTTTGCTTTTGGAAGCCAGTAAGGGAAATGTCAGTCTTGAGCCTCAGCAGCCATCCAGACTTGACTCAATTTCTTAGTCAGATTCTTTCTCCACTTGTGCCATGCCATGGAAGAGCTTGAGGTTTCTTGAAACACTGTTTAAGGATTGGCAAGCAGTGAGGTTTGGGAGCCTGGAGTGGTTGAGGACAGCAGACTTTGTGCATGGAAGTTACAGGGCTGATCTCTGTGGGAGGAATGCACAGAGATGATCTGTCTCCATTGATTCCAGAGTGTATCTAGAGAGATTAAGAGGTTAACCTGCCTGGTCAGTGCAATTGCTATAGCTGAGATGTGTGTGGTATATTAAGTGTGACAGCTGATTCACCGTGTAGGGGCCCATGGCTTTTACACAGCTCGTTCTGCAGAGAGCAGGCTCTGCAAAGGCCCTGAACAGAACTTGCTTTGCTGCCTTACCCTGCCCTGTTTAGGCCCACGCTTGGGCACATCAGGGTGTCCTTGTTGGCATGCCTTACTGAGGAGGAGTCGGCAAGCTCTGGTGCTGGGAACCAGAAGCTTTTCCTGCCTGCTCTCTCTGCTGGCGTGCTGCCTGCTTCTGCAACCAGCAAGGCAGGGACATCCTCCCCAGCAGCTCAGATCTAAATCCCAGATATGGAGATTGATTTCCAGCACAGCCTGTGCTGTGTATAAATCCTGGATCAAACAGGCTAATCACTGTTAATCACTGCTAATCAGCATGATGGTGCCTGTAGACCTTTGCAGCCCAGTTTACTGGCTAGGGGGGACAAACTGCCAGTAGATGCTAAATCATTAACAGTTGCTGTTGAATTTAAGTAGCTGGTGGTGTTGAATTTAAGTGACTAGTGCTACTGTCATACACTGCCAAGAAATGAAATATTCCAGAGCTATGGCATCACTGTGCATTTTTCTCAGCACGACTGTGACTCAAGCTGAGAAGCATTCATCTGCCTCAGCACATGAGCAAACTTAGAACTCCTTCCAAATAAACTATGGAGTGCTGTACTTCTGATTATTTTTGAGGTTTTTTTTCATAACTCCATCATAGGTTATGTTATAGCACTCTGCTACCTGCAGTTTAATATTAACACTCAGCACTTTGGCTGAAAGGAAAACTAACACTGGATCTCAGACTCCATTATCTATCCTTGTTGTTTACTCTGTGGTTTATTCTTGGACAGCTATGGAATCTGGTAAACTTTCCTACAGGCTACTGTGATTTTCATGTTTTTATTCGTACTACACAGGTTTGATTGTCTTTCCCTTTTTTTTTTTTTTTTTTTTTTATTTCTTTCTTTAAATTTGCAAATTGTGTTTCAAAATAGCAAGAAAATGTGGCAGGTTGTATAGTTGGAGAGAATTATGGCCCCTCTCTGGTAGTTAATGTACCCTGAGCTTTTGGCTTAGGTGCCTCATAATGCCACATGAGGCATGCGGAAACTGCTCAGAAACACATTTGTTAGCTGTCATGTCAGTGCTTAATTATATCTTACTTCTGTTTCAGTGCATCATGCATAAGTCTGCTAAATGTTCTGTGTGAATCCAAACCTGATTTATAGGCACAAAAGTACCTTAGAGAATACCAGTGGAATAAAAGAGCTCCCTTTAATGTGCTTTGCTATCTGCAGAGCTCAAATTTAGTGTAACTTTGTTAATCTTTGAATCGGTAAACAATATTGCATACAGTGTGTAGCTTTAATTTAAGCAGATTGCTTACTTATGATCTTGTTCTCAGGTGTGCTGTGAAAATTAAATTTTCTTTCTTTGCTAGATTGTAGGAAGAGTTGAAAATATGATGTGTGTGTTTCTAGATTCTCCACTGCTGCAGTTGAGGGCGGTTTCAAAGTCCTGACAATACCACTGATTTGTACCATCTAGTGTTCAGATTTTGCTGCTATTGCTGATGGGAAACAAAACACCATTTTGAGGCTTCAGCTTTCTCCCTGTAAGTCCCTGAACTGAGGGAATAGGGAGGGCAGAAGGGAGGAGATTGTGCTTAGGTAAGGAAGTGAGGCCTCGCTGCTGTGTGCTGGGGGTGTTGCTGCATTCTTCTCAATATATTATTTTAGTTCTCTCAGTTGGTGGCAGCAGCTTCAAGATGCCATAAGTGCTTTTGCTCTGAAATGAGATTTACTGAGTGCATGAGCCTGGAGCCTGTGAGCTTTTGGAAGCTGCTGAATGGTTGCTCTCTGCATGAGTGAACTAAGGGCAAAGTAGTATCACAACAATCGGAGAGTGCTGTTCTCATGTGTCCTATGATGCCAAATAAAGAAGTTTTTTTGCTGTTTACCAGTGAGGATAATGAAATACCTCAATGCCTATCCAAACACTTCTGGGGCACTGGATGAGGGCATACACCTTTTCTGCTTTGAAACTTATGGGGAGCCTCATGAAGGGTTTCAGAGTGAGTCTGTTGCTTAGAATGTTAATACACAGGGATTTCTTGCATTGATAGCTGAAGCCTGTGCCTCCTTGCATTCAATCTTGTCTGATCTAACACATGTGAAAGGGTGCTAGGCCTGGAGTTTACAAAATACCTAGAAGCCCTAAAAGACACTTCTCAAGAGGCTGGGTACTGAAACAGCCCACCTCAAATTTCTCTGTAAAGGAAGACAATATACTTGATAAATTTTAGACCAGTGACAATTGTGGAAGCAGGTTAGATAGTTTGGTTGAAATTTTACCAATTTCCTCGTTAGTGTTCTGATAAATGTTTTTGGTTTGTGGATTCCTGCACAAGCATTCTGGTAACTGTAATTTCTCCATCAAGCTCAAAGCACGTGAGAAAGTAAGGAAGACAGCCAGAATGGGGATTGTCTTTCCTGAGGAGCTGGTCAGCCATGAAAACCTGTTGGGGTTCCTGTGGAAGAGATCAGGAGTCAGTGGTTCCTCTTAGAGTGGCCTTCAGGTGAGCAAGGATATGAGGTGAGGCTCTCTCTGGAAGCAGGCTGTGGGAGTACACACCCTTAAAGAAAAGAGCAAGATTTCTTTAACACTATGAAAGTGAAGTTAGCAGTGAAGTTTAGAGATGATACCAAGTTAATTCCATAAATTAAATTTTATTTAAACCAATAGACTTCTGCAATAGCTCAACTGACCTGGAATTTTATCCGACATAGCTCATGGCTATCAATGGGTGTAATGGGAGCAAGTGGAAATAACAACAAAGGTCAGAAACGGGATTTTAAATATCAGCTTTGAATTGGAGAAAACTGTGGAGAAGCCAGATATTGCAGTTTCTTAGAACAAAGTTTGAAAACTTTAGATTACGATTGCTTAGGCTCTTTTTGGAAGAGAGATGAAATGTCTTTAAAATGCTTTTATGCACATAACATATAAGGTTATGAAGCTTTTTTTCTTTTTTCTCCTTTCATCATGGTTGCTTACCACAGGCATTTCCCTTTTTATACTTCATACTATAAACCCTGGTACAGCTGCATTGTTGTTCACCTTAGCAAAAGATAAACCAGGGAGGATTTGCATAGCTACAGTTGCTTATCTCTTTGCTGTTTTCTCACCATGCCCAGCAGGCATGGTAGGAATTCATCATTTACGGTGACTTTATACAATCCGTGAAACTCAGAAATTTCACTAGTAGAGAAAGTAGCTGAAATTAGTCAGTCTGTACAGTTTGCAAGGCAGTTCCTCAATGATAATACTTGCAAGACTGTAATTTAGTGAGGATGCCTAGGTTTGGTTATATAAATACACACATGTAAAAACCCAGATGATGCCATTTACCTTGTTAGACCATCACATTTGATTTCAGTCTGTGCAGTAAGGAGTGAAACACCATTTAATTACTGAGGGATAGACTCTCTCTGCAAATTAGCTCCCTTTAAATTTTAGAGTAGTTTAGGGCTTACACAGGGCTTACACAGGGGTCTTGGAGTCATAATCTTCAGGGCTTTAAAAGCTGCTAGGAGCTGACACAGGAAGAGGGAATCCAAAATTATTGCTGCAGTATGCCAGCCAATGAAGTCAGCTGTGCCTAAGGCAGACACAGCTGCTAAAGCCCTTGTGCTTGAATTCTGCATAGGCACCTAGAGGTTCCAGCTATTTTAGTGCAGACTCAGTTTGAAAAGCAAGGATTTGTTCCCGTGGACCTCAGCTTCACATAAGTCTTGATCTGTGGGCTCTGCGTGCCTTACTCATAGCACAGTTTTGATGAACTATCATCAACACATGGAATAGGGTAAAGAAATTAAGGTTAAAAAGTGTATCCTAGGGTTTGAACATCTTGAATGAAGACCTTTGATTCATATGTCTCAGATGAGTTCTACTAAAAATTCAGCAGGGTGTTACTTAGGTAGAATAACACCTCTTAAGGCAGTAGTTATTTTGGTGGCAGAACAGTTTAATGGAAGCAAACAGACTAACGATGAGAGTAAATGATGCCCATGTAATTAAAGAATGCCAGGACTTAAGTTCATGATTAAAATAAATCATAATTTAAAATACTATTTTAAGATCAGCATGGAAAATGGGGATTAGATTAGTCTTTAAGATTGCATTCAGTTTTGTGATTTAAGACACCTGAGCTCCTAGAACTAAGGTAAAATTTGAATCTCATATAAGAAATAATAAATCCTGGCTATTAAACATAACTGCCAGACATCTAAAAGAGATTTTTTTTTCTGTTGGAGATCTTAAATTTAGACTTCAGAGTGAGTGCAAAAGAGATCAACTTTTGCTACATACAGTATATTGAGTGAAGGAAGATACAAGAATGCAGTTGTTCAGGAAGCCTTTGGTCCTAAAATCTGCAGCCTCTGTCAAGCTCTGGTCAGTCTTGTCAGAGAACATCAATTTAGACCATTTCTGTCCCTAAAGAAAAGTTTATGGGAGCTTTGTGTTTCTAATTCACTTTATGTATTTTTGGTGATTGAAGAGAGGTAAAGACTGTCTTTCAGTGGCAATAGTTTCTGCTTCTTGAAGGACTCTACTAGGAGATATTTTCTGCATGATTTTCACATAGCCTCTATGAGCATTCACCATTAGATACATAAATCTGAAGTAAAGCTCTCTTGAGGAACATGTGATGAATTCAACTGTCTAATGAAAGGGAACAAGATATTCTCCAGATGGGATACTCTAATGTTGGATTCTCCTCTGGAAGAGAAAGAAATTGACCTTTAGGGCGTGGTCAGCCCTTGCTGTCTGGTGAAAGAAAAAAAAAAAATAGACTACATAAATATGTTTTTTCCCTTCTTTCCTCACTGGTACAGGTTGGTCTTTTTGGTTAGGTTTTGTTGCAGGATTGTGATAGATGAAAGAGAAGTTGAATGGATAATATTGGCAAGAAAACTTGCTTAACTTTGAAGATTTAAAGTAGGTTTATGAGCTGTTTAAATCCTCTCTTGAATTCAGATATTAACAAAATACAGGTATCTCTGGTACTATGCACAGGAATTCATTGAACATTTACTGCTTTTCAAGCATACAATTATTTATTGACTGTCTCTTTAAGGGTGTGTTGGATTTTTTTAATTGTAAAAAGATTTTGAGAGATATTTTTAGATTTAAGAAGCTTTCTAAGATAATCCCTTATCTACTCAGGATACAGAAAGAGCCAAACCCATCAGCTCAGCATTGTCTCCAAGTTTTAATGGGTGCCTTGTGATGTTAAAGTGTAATGAAGTTTTCCAGGGAAGGGTTGGATTAATCCTGTCCTGGAGGAGAACTGTGCAAAAATAAATCTATCCATGTGAGCAAATTTTAAATAAATGGGTACATTTGCCAGTCTCTGAACACAGGATTAATTTTTATGCCTGGTTGATTCATGTGGGATCTAAAAAACCATGAGCCTAAAGTGTTGGAAATGTATAGGAAAATTGTCATTTGGTCATAATTCACCTTGACATGAGTGATGGAGAATTCATATGGGTAAGTGAAGCCTTTGAGGGCATGGGCCATAGTTATTAAATCAAGCTTTTCTATGAATACAAGATTTCATGAGGTTGCTCTTGCAACACGCAACCTTTGTACTCAGGCAGACTGTGGGGAAGGAGTTAATAACATTTTTGTGAATGTTTGTTTGCATCTGACATGGCTTGTTCATTTAGTCAGACTTATTTATGGCTTCTCACTTGCCCTGCAGAGGGTATGCAGGTAAACTGAAGTTTGTTTGCTAATATTCAGAAAGGGTTTTCTCTTGTTGCTTTCCAGAGTGTCTCCTAAACACAGATTAGCTGTGCTAATATCAGAATAGAAACTTTGTCACTGGTGTCCTTTCTTGATTAAGTTGCTGCCCACCCTCAGTAATAAAAGAATCTAAGCAGAAACTGTGACCTGCTGCATCTTTGATAGACAGAAAATCATTGCAATGTACCTGCCTACAAAAACAAAGGATGATTATTATTCATGTAGAGAAAAGCTATGGATAAAGGAGATGTTTACAGAGATCAGAATGAGTTTGCAAAAGATTGCATGGGAGACTTGCTCCTTTTCTGAGTGCAGAATCTTGATTGTGCTGGAGCTTACTCTGTGACCTGATCACCTATTTAATTATATCTTGGATAAATTTGTTTTACAGTCTCATGCCCAAAATATTTAATTGGTTTAAGTTACAGAAATAGGATCAGTTAGCAGCAGCTCAGTTTTCTAGCTGTTAGCATTTTTACCATGCCATTTGTTGGTATAGAAATGTTGTCCTACCTATGCCGCACACTTCTACAAATGATTTAAATTCTTAATGCCTTTTTGACATACTTGTGACTATTTCAATGTACAGTGTCTCTCCATTTTTTTAAATTCTTAATCATATACAAAGAATGAGGCTTTCATATTTCTGTCCAAATTTTCTGAATGTACAGTAAAAAAATTGTCCTTCAATTATGTGAGCTTTTTCCTATGTAACTGATTGTACTTTATAATATCTAAGAGATGGTGAAAGGTAATCAAGTCAATTACTTGCAAAAAATCATACAGAGCTTATCCCTTTAAAAGTCAGGCATCCGACCAAAATAAGTGCATAACTTTGCCTATAGTCTTTGAAGAGGAATTAGTCCCCTTGTGAGCTGAACTGTGTGTCTGCTATTAGTCTCTAACAGATGCTTAGTTTAAGTAAACACCTGAATTTTAAACTGTTAAGTAAGCTCTCATAAGCAAATTTCTTAATTAGGTTTGCCCCCCCAATCATCTAGTCTAAACTCTGTGGTCAATGGCTTTCTACAGTCTGTGTTGGATCAATTTTCATGCTCCATTACACCTGATTCTCTTTCCTTTACCCTTAGAATGAAACTCGGGCTATCAGCTGGAGTGTTACTAGAGACTTTGCTCAGCTCTCTGTGACTGACACAAGTAGTCTTCCAATGTCCTTTGGAGCTCCAGTGACTGTGTTGATTTTTATCAGCTGCAAGTCTGGCCCAGTGGCTGTAACCAAACTATTGATAAAATCCAGAAGTTCAACTAATGCAAAGAAATTGATTTTTTAATATACATTTCTATTTGAAGGGTGGTCCTTAGAGTCATTCTTTGACTCTGAGTTGTAATCATATTCGTGTTGTTCAGATGATATACTATGCCTGGGGTTGCAATGCGTCATGAAAACCGCATTGTGTTGGATAAAAATACAATCTGCAGTTGAATAGGACTTTTTTTCACCGTTGTCTATCAAAATTTCTATTACTAGCTCAGTCATTCATTAGCAAAAATACAAAGCACATGTTCTGAGTTCTGTACAGGACCATCAATTATGCTAGTCTTGTAAAGAAGTACTGGCATTCATTTTGAACTGGACAGCAGATTTTTTTTCTCTTCTTTTCACAAAGCTATTTTTATTCTTTTTAAGTGGAAACAAACATCCTAGCTCATCTTCCAGGGTATGTCCCTGACACAGGACATGGAATGACTCATTTATAAAGAAGCAAAGCTGTACTTGAATCCAGAACTTAAAAGTTCTCTTTCTTAAACTCAGCTCCTGAATTAACACCTCTTGAGAAAAATATTAAGACTTTTGTATTGTCTCCAAAGAGCAAGAAATCTTGGATAGAAGAGTTCTTCTGTGTGTCAGAGAACTGCAACTTCAGGTTTTTTGTCAGTTCCAATCTGTGGCTATTTTTGGCAGACAAGAATGTTTTATGATATTATAGAATTTTTTTTCCCCTATGATTTGACCTTATTTCCGGACAGGTCTATTGCCTTTGTAAATGATGTTATAAATTACTATTATCATTGTAGTAGATTACCTAAATCATCATCATTTGAGGGAAACTTAATCAAGACTTTTGTCAACAATGGCTGGTTAGTACCCAAATTATTAAATAGGTGGAAACATTGCTCCTTAAAATCATGAAGGGAGAATGAAGCACCCAGTCATAGGCGTTGGAGATTGATGGAAAAGAAAGCAAATATGCCAGATAGCAGAAAATGAAAATGCATAACGTGCTAAGTTTTTCTAGACATTTGTCTGTACCAGGTTAATGTTTTATGGTTAGAGATTTGTGATAATAACTTCTTTAAAGTTAGAGTACAAAAGCACACATTTTTTTGAAATTGAAAACTTTGCCTATCTAAGAGCATAAATTAGTATTTTAAGATCTATATTACAGGTCTCTCTCTTTTTAAAAAAATACTTTTCAGTGTGTAAATTGGAGCTTTAACAAAGGAGATTAAGTTGGGGGTGGGAGGGAAGTAAGAAGGGGACTTTTCCTTTTTGTTAAAATTCCCAGTGTTTCCCAAATTAAATTTTGTTTTCAGTCCAAAATCATAATCTCAATAAGCAGCATATTCTGCTGGAAGAAGTTTTCTAACCATCAGTTTTAAAAACTAGAAAAAAGGGGATGGGAATAGCCCATGCATAGCCCATTCGTAGGCAAGTAGATTGAGAGGAAAAAATAGTTAATGTGAAAATATGTTTTCTAGGATTTACTCTTGTTGCTATTAAAAATGACAGTGCACCATTATGAATAGAATGGCTCACCACATTAATATTGTATTCCAGGCTTAGCTAGAAGCCTTTTAATGATGCATTAATAGGAATGTGTGGGGATTCCAAAGAAGCTATATAATTCTCTGTTTCACATGCTTGACCCTAATGTCACACAACAGGACAGGAACACCAAATTTGTATGTTTACCAGCTGTTAGTAACACCATCACTTGTATTTGTCTCTGTGCACAGCTTGGCGAGTCTCGCTGTTTGTTTATGATCCCTGCTCTGCATTGCTGTCACATAATTCTTCCCATCAATAATAATCACAGACATGTTTACTTTGGAAATATAGGGAATGAATATGCTTTACTTCAACCTAAGGGAAACTTCATAAATAAGCACCTGTGAGGGAAATAATGAACCTGCTGATAAACATATGTATTTTTTACTGAAGACTGTTAAAGCATTTCCTCGTGTGTCTTTTGAAAATGACTGAGGAAACACAACTTCATGGTAATTCTTATTTGATGGTGACTAGGATAACATATGCCCTGCATACTCCTTTTTTTTTGCTTGTTTGTTTTCCCCTAAATACTTTCCTACAAATAATGAGCCAAAACTGAATTTAGTATGGCAAGTATAGATTATTTTGTTTATTGTGTAATATAACTTAGGATTTCTAGCCTAGCATCTTGCCCTCCCATTTTCTTGCTCTTACAATGCAGCTGGGGAAAAACAATCTATTGCACTTCATTAATCCTTTTAATATCTGTTGTCTGCATTATTTGCTCTTTGTGGTTAGAATTAATATTTAACTTTCATTATGCAAAATCCACTTAGCTATATTAAATTCTATTTTCTAGACTTCTGTGTCAAAGTGCTGCTGGGACAGCATTTAGAACTCAATATCTCTTCTTATGCTAATGTTTAGGAAAAGCTGTGAATAGTATTTATTCCATTTCTTGAATTTCCTGATGGAATTCTTACTCCTTCATCTACATAATTGATAGAGATGGAAAACAAGTAGTATCCTTTCTACCCTCTTAGCCTCCTTCATAAACAATTACCTATTACAACTTGTTTGCCAATTTTCTACTTGACTTGCTGGTATTTTTGCCTAATTCTATTGGTACAATTGACTACAGGCACATTTTTTCTCATATATGCTTGTTTACAGCAATTTGAAGTAAACTAATTCTAAACCTTACTGTAGTTGTGAAGACATAGATGAGGAAGTTATTTGTGTTCCCTCTTTGTGTATATTAATGATGGTTCTTAATGGGGCATTCTTAATTTTGACTGCAAGCCTACTGAGGGGGTGTCTCGACATGATGTTGAGCAGCCAAATTAAATGAGGACAGTACAGCTCAGGGAGGGATCTCATCTTGGTTACCAGAAACTCTGCAGGGTACTAACAATCAAAAACCACCATTTCCTGCACTGTATGTGCATCAATGAAAATACCCAGCTGTCACTAAGACACTTCCTTTTCACTTTGGAGAGAATATCAGATCAATGGTGTTTTCAGCTCTATGAGAATTTATATTCAATTCTCCTAATTACGCACACACTAGTTGTCAACAGGCTTTATGGATGGGATTAATATAGCTGAGTAAAGACTCTTAAAATTTGTTTTCACTCTTTTCCCTGGATATAAAAGACAAACTCTAGATGAATGAAGAATTTTTTTTAAACTACCCAAGCTTTGCTGAGGTGCTTCAATGTTAATCTTTTCTAGTGTTTCCCAAATTAATTACTCAACCTTCTTGTATGTGTCTGTAGTACAATCCTGGTCCTGTTCTTGCTTTGAAACTAAACAATAAGACTGCTGAGAAGTTTGAACAGGACATAACTCTGGTGGTTTTCCTGAAGCACCATCTTAGGGTAGAAACAATGCTTTCAACTTTTGAGAAGTTCTAGGGAGATTAAAAAAACAAAAAACCACCAAAAATCAGGAAAGTTATCCCTTTTTTACTTCACCATTTTTTACTTGGATAATTTTCCTCTCTTAGAAGCATGTGATTTTAAAGAAAGATTGCTTTGGGATTTTTATTTTTACCAGGAAAAGTTGGGTTCCAAATGCATCTGGAAATCACCAGATGGGGCGGTAATATTAATTCAGACTCAGAATGGAAAAATATGGAACAAAAGTAAATGTCATGGAAAAATATTTGTAAATAAATTAATCAAGTACAGAAATCAGGAAAATTTGGAGGATAAGTCTTGGAACTTGAATCTAATGAGCAGTAGATCTTCTTCAATGATGCAGTGTGAAATTTGAAAAACGTAAGCAAAAGGATAAAAAACTTTGGGAGTAGACTAACTTTTGGGAAGCTGTCTGGGAGCAGAAACTGAAGATTTGTTGGACAATAACAGGGAAAAAATTCCTTATAGGTGACTGCAATGGGATCATCAAATAGATAGTGATCAATGAACACATTGGGGATAGAACAGAGCATTGAGCAAAACAGCCCCTGTTCAAAGGCAGGAGCCAGTGCTGGGGCTGCCTGCAGCTCTGAGACTGTCCCAAAATGCTTGCTTCCCAGGGGAAGCTCAAGCCCGTCTTTCAAATTAAAAGGAAGAAGAAACAGTTATAAAAATGCCAGGCTTTGCAAAGTCAGCTCCAGCCTGCTGTCCTCAGTTTCCTCTTTGTCAGCAGAAGCTGCTGAGAGGCAGCCTGGCAGCCCACCTGTGTTTGTTTTTCAGGTTATTAAATATCAAACCTGAGCCAAACAGAGTGGAAGTTAGAAAATATGTTAGAAATAATGGATGAAATTGTAAAGGATCAATTCCCACGAGTGTCACAAGACACATAGGGGGAACATGATCAGTTAAACAACCCTGAGGGATACTGGCAGCTCTCCTGTGGCTGGTCAGGGTGTTTATTATGCTTCAGGTTTTCTAATATTGTCTTGGCAGTGCTTTAATTAGTGGCTTACAGATAGGAATTCTCTTACCATTGGTAGGAAGCCACTTTTGCAAGAATCTTGTTTTTCTTTACATATAAGAGACTAAGCTAAGCTTGAATTTTCTTCAAGAACTGTGTAAACACATCTTTATTTGTGTTTTACAGTTTTTTTGCCCAAATTGCCAGTCTTTGTCATGTCAATAGATTTTCAGCTGGTGTAAATTGGGGAATTATACTACTCTTCTCACCCACTATTTTTCTTTTTTTTTTTCTTTTCTTTTTTTTTTTTTTTTTTTTTTTTTTTTTTTTGACAGTGTGTCTCTGTGCTGAACTCAGTCTTAATGAGCACTCTCTGGCTTGAAAGCACTAGGTTTGAGAAAGTGCCAGCTCTTCAGTAGGCTCCCCAATGTGAAGTTTTGAGCTTTAATTCCATCTATAAGAATTTGGGATACTCATATTGGCGCTAGAGGATGAACAAAGACTTAAAAATCAAGGCATATCACAAAGTATGAACTGTCCTGCATTTGATACCACATTTTATTGGGTTTGTATGGCCACATTTTGGTACTGGGGCAGCTAGAGGGTTGGTTTCTGTGAGGAGTTCCTGGCAGCTCCCTGCCTGTCCAGCAGAGGCAATGCCAGGCAGCTCCAAGAGGGATGTGCTGTTGGTCAAGGCTGATCCAACCAGAGATGGTGATAAGACTTCTGTGATAACATATTGAAGAATGTGAAAAATGAAGTTCACTTTCTTAGAAAAATTTAAAAGTTTAATAAAAAAATAAAAAGAAAACAGATAATTAGGAGATACAAAAGCAAAATAGTTTCTCAGCTGGCCGAGGGTGCCTGGGCACAGAGACAGCCAGCACACCTCACCCCCTTCAGATCTCTTGTTTTAAGGATCTTTGTGTTACATATTCAATAGACCTTAATGCATTTTTCAAACATTCCTTTAAGTTCAGATGTTCTCTTGGTTTTGGTTCCCCCCCAACTTGTCCTATTTGACCAAATGAACATTTTATTACTTCTTGTAGATAAAGTTCTTCTTGGCGTCTTGCAGTTGTCTTGTGTCTTATACTTCTGATCCTTTCTGCTGCTTTCTTCATTTGGTCCACCACTATCTTCAGTTGGTTAATGCAGGAATGCAGAAATGCAAGAGGACTTCCCCTGCCCCCTTTTCTGGTTTGGCCAGAAAAAACCTCAGTCTTACACTTTTAACAGTATGTTACAACAAAAAAAGAAAATATACATTAATCGCATTTGTAAACTCTATTAATAAAAGAAAATCTTCTCACCTTATAAATATAGTATTCATTTTAATATTTGTGAAAAGCCAACTTTATAATGTCCATTTATAACGAAGAAGAAGAAGAAATGTTTTTGCACATATGTAATTGCAGCCAGTGAAAAAACAGCCATTGCAAGAATGAGAATCAGAAAACACCCAAGTTCTGAGTTTACGTGAGGAAAATCACACTCATCTTCACTCTGTCTTCTGCGGTGGAGCAATTAGTTTTTGTTTTACTCTTGCTTGGCTGGTTTTTTTGGGAGGATGCTTTTTTGATGGTTTCTCTTATTGGTTTGTGGGTTTCTTTGGTTTTTTTCCAATGCAGAATCTGTAAATAACCCTAGTGACACAGACCACGTATTGTGAATATCTTTTCCATGAAAAGTAACTTTGTTTTAATTCTTGATTTATTTCAGAGGTATGCCAAGTAATTCTGTTTCTTACCGTATAAAAACACAGGCTGAAATCCATCATTATAAAGCAAATGTAGGGCTGTGTTTGTTCCTAAGACTCAAACAGGCAGGTGAGGTCAAGTTGGACTTGAGCTGTTTACTTCTGACAAGCAAAAGCTGCATTTGTTACAAAAGTATCAGATAATAGAAATTTCACAGTATGCTCTTGTGTGTTTTGGACAGTGATATTTTAATCAGAGTTGTAGAATTTCTTGAGAATCATTTGCTGTGTCTAGGAGAAAAAAAAAGTGGCTGTTTCTAGCACCCTCTGCTCCTCCGCCTCCTTTGGGTAATGTATCATCAGTGTAAATTTTTACTGTGGAACAAGAGGATAGCTTGAGTTGTATAGCTTGAAGAGTTTCTCCTGATCCTTGTTCAAGCTGACAAACAAACAAGATGAGCAGGCTGAATAGGTTTTCCTTGATGATTTGCATAATGGATTTTTGAGCCTTGGCATGCTGGTCTGCAAACTGTGTGCTCCCTCTGTTTCTTCTCCAATGTGGAAATGTAATCTGAACTCTTGTCATGCTTTTGGGAAATGGACTCATACTTGTGATTCAAGGCAATCAGGATGCAAATCGGGTCCTATGGCCTAGTAATCTCAGCTCACCTATATGTGAACAATGATTCTGACAGAAATAATGATATTAAACCAAAGTCCCGCTCTCCTGTGTGCATGTGAAAAATCAAGGAGGCAATAGATTTATTTTTATTCTCTGAGAGTTTGTCTTGGTGTCATAACTGTATTTCTGTTTAATTAAGAGTTTCAGGCATGTATAGAAACATTTCTTCACTCAAAATACAAACTGATTTGGAATTTGTCATGTTTTCTGATATGCTGGCATTTCCAGGAGGTATTTGTAACAGGAAGTTTTAACAAATCCCAGCATGTGAGGATTGCTCTTACATAATTAGTTCATGGGAAGATACTCCAAGACAGCACAGTTGGATGAATAGAGCTTACTGGGGGGAAGCTAGAAACGCTTTAGCTCTGATTTTCCCAATGCTGAAAACATCACTGTGCCAGGACTGGCAGTATTGTGACTTGGGAAAGGAAAGAATCAGATCAAGAATATTTCAAGTATTGGCCTTTTCCTACCAGTCGTGCTCCTGCTGCTCTTGCCCCACAGCCTTGTCTTTGCCAGTGGCCCATCACTGAGCCAGCACTGAGGGAAACATAGCATGCAATGGCCAACTAGTCCCCCTTGAAAAGCAATTTATGCTCACCTTAGGGACTGCAAACAGTAAAGTTGTGTATGGCTGCCTCAGTGGCAGTCAGGCACCTTTGAAGAATGCTTTCCTTAGGCTTAGTCTGTACCCAGTTGCTTCTCGCCAGGAGCTGCCTATGATAAGCAGAAAGCCTGGCTGTTACATCTATTCCTCTGATGCCTTTAGTCCTTGAAAAGTTAGAAAGGTGACTTTCCAGAGAACATTCAAAAGTCATCCTGAGGGTCCCCTTGCAGCCCTACCTTAATTGCCTCCTTGAGCTCAAAGTGTCTTTCCTCCTTTTGCCTTGCTGTGTGGCAGAATCTCCTCTTATGCTGCATTATTTAGTATCTCAAGAGTGGGCACTGAGACTTCAAATGCTTTGAAGCCTTCAAGCCAACTTGGATTATTTAAAGAAATGGGGGATTTCTGTAAAGTTCTGAGCAACCAGGTTATAGGAATTTTTTTTTTTCCCTTTTGAATACTGGACCACAGATAGCAAATACTCTGCCTGGATAAAATGAAGATGTTCAGCTTAATTAACGGAGAAAATCCTTGACTTAATCTGTGGGAATTACCACTTAACTTTTGAATTAGTGCCAGTGTTATGTTACATGGAGGTGGGAAACCATCCAAGTCATTAGTGAATATGGCAACAGTATGTTAGGGTGGGGGTTTAGGGGTGTTACTTGGTTAAACCTTAAGCACAGCACTACAAACCAACAAAATCCTTCTCCCTTCTGGTGGAGTTCTTACCTACTGACTACCAGAGTCTTTCGGTTGTAGATTTCAGTTCAGAGGTTGAGAGACTTTTCCAGATCTTTTTCATGGAAATACTTTGCTGATACTGTAACTTTTTTTCTTTTTTATTTTTCATTGATTTCTAATTTACAGATGAGATAGAAATCCATGAGGAGAGCCTTTGCTATGATATTTGTGTACCTCATCAAATAGGATGATCAGGACAGTGCTGAGAGAGAAGTTTAAGTCAACTCAGTTTAACTTCAATTTTAACAGCAAAATCCTCTCTTTCATTCTTGTAGTGAAGGCACTTCTGATGGTCTGGTTTATTTGATACCAAATCAGAAATTGTACATTTCTATTATTGATCCCTGAAAGTTATTAGAGGTGTCCTGAGCTATGTATGTTTTTTATGGTTCTGCAATTACTTGTTCGTGACTTTTGATATGAAAAAATGCTAATCTACAGTGGGGACTCTCAGACTTCAGAGTACACAAATTTGGTAGGCTGTAAATACTGTTAATATCTATAGTATCAAAGATTGATATTAGTTTTCATTTGTTCTACAGACAGGAGAAACTTCTCATTTACATTTAACCAAGTAAGATAATCTTTTTGACACGTCACTGAAAAAACCCAAATCATGTCATTTATTGATTAAAACTTATGAATACTTTAACAGTACTTAAAGGAATTTTTGTAGGGATGTATGTTCCAATGACCTAGTAATTCGAAGGATACAAAATTGAAAGCTCAGAATTCTAGATGAGTTCAGGAAGATACAGCTGGAAAAGTATTTTTAGACACATGTCCTAAATAATGTGTTTATCTCTACAACCTGAAGTAGCTTGCAAAGCCAGTGACTCTTAATGCTGGTCAGAAGCACCCCAAATCTCTAGTTTATTACTTTTTCTTTCTCTGGAAGAAAACGGGAGGTATTTGATGTTTTCTTTTGGATTGAATAGATCTGATTTCCATCGGGAACCTACTCATTAAAAGAAACAAATGAAAAAGAAGTCCCAGACATTTCCATCAAATTTCTAGTCCTGCCTGGCTGTTCATTGGTTTAGAAACTAATTGTTAGAGACATGATTCTGGGGATATTTCTGGGGTACCTTGCCTACATTCTACAGATCTTGATGAAAAAACCTTAAGATTTTCTTTGTTTGATGGCTTTCAAGGGCTTGCTGCTTTGAAGTTAGAAGCATAGCACTTTTTCCCCTCTACCAGTTTTCAGGCTCAGAAACACTTTCACAATGCATATAGATGAAGGTTTCATGCAGACTGATTTCTGCAGTGGTGAAAAAGGGGCAAGAGAAATCTGCGAAGTTCCTTGGTTTTTATCTTCACTGTGAATAATTTGGTTGTCTTCAAGAGACTTGAAATGTTGGTAAATCACTAGATTTTATATATTACAAAATGAAAAAAAGAAGAAAAAACTTATGACTTTAGCTTTTTGCTCATTATCTTGAGAAAGATCTGCAGTGTAGGCTTATGCCAAACTACTGAGACCGTCCTCTTAAATGTGACTTTGGTCTGTTTGTGGGCTGAAAGTACCAAAGACATACAGAAATCCCACTGCTTAGAAGTGAATGATAGCAATGCCAAGATACAAAAATAAAAAGGTATTTAATTTAACATGGCTGTCAATATTTCAAATATATTGTATGCCAGCAATTACGTGAATGTACTTGATGCTTGTTGGAGTATACAGTGTAGCTCCTACTTCACTAGAGGTGATTTCAATTGTAATTAAAGATATATTATGACATTTAAATATGAAAATCAACAACCATCAGTCAACAGAGCTGGTAAAAATGTCTATCAGAGGTCGTTATCCAAACTTATCTGTGAGCTGTGTTTTATCCTTCACCATACTTTGAGTATGGATTTTTCATAGCTAAGAAGCTATAAAAAGTAATATTGCCCTAAGAGGTACTCCTGAAACCATTCACAGCATCTCAAACCTGTCAGGACTGTATGTTTCAGCAATCTAAAAATTTATCATTCTCATCAGTCTGTTTGATGAAATGAAATCTGTAAGTTGGTTGCTGGATATAAATTGCCTGAGAGTCTGAAGATTAAAAGGAGCTCCTGAACAACTGGAATGAGGAAAAAAAAATTGAGCCACATTACCCCAACTCCCTGGATTTTTATATGGAAACCTATTCCCAGGCAATTGATTTTACATTATTCATTATTTGTTTGAGATTTGAATGGCAGCTAGAATATTATAAAAAATAATGAAACTCTCCAAAGGCAGTGGAAGTACAAATTCAAGCCCAGTTACACGTATATGGCTCAAAGAATGCTCTTATCCTTGAAAATGAGCTTCATTTATTTTCAATACACTGAGGAAAAACAACTGCATTTGAAAACTCAGTGTTTTGTTCATTAGCACTTTGTCTTACCTGTCTTGTTTAAAGCTCCTAAATCCTCTCACTGTTCTGATTATTTGCCTGATAGGGTATGATTTCAGCTGAAATTTAGGAGATCAGGAATAGCCAACCAGGTAATTTATTCTTGAAGAGCCACAGGGATTGCTTGGAGCTTGTGAAGGTGAGCAGGGGCATGGAACTCTATTAAATCACATCCATGCAGACGGAAACATCCCAAATTGGGGCAAGGGGAGTTTGGACAATGTTGGAATGATCCATTTTGTCTTACAGATAGGGAAAGGCTCATCACTTCCCAAAGTTCTAAAACGAGGCTGTGGTCTGTGTGGACAGTGCCATGAGCTATTTCCAGGCCATTTCTGCAGAAACAACTATGATGGTGTAAGACTTTATTCCTTCCTCCCTCTTCTCCCATCAGTACATTAGCACTGTTCTGCTCTCAGCTACAGCCGAGGCAGCAAAGCTGAGAAAAGAGAACCACAAAGGCTTAAGTTTCTTGAAGGATCAATGCCAGGTAGTTTTGTATCACTTCAATAAAACCTTATTTCTTTTAAAATTGTATGTTTGTTCTTGGAAATTACAGAAATATGTTCACTGATACCTGCTCAATATGTTTTGCCTGAGGTAGAGACAAATGTTGGGGAAATACAGCCCAAGTGTTTGCATGTAGCAAAGTTAGAAGCAAAGTGTGCTGTCATCTATTGGGCAAAGCCTGGTATTGGACATTGCTGTGAGAACAGGCAAAGTGTTAAACACCCAAAATAATCAGAAGTCCAAAAATTACATGGGGCTTGCTCCTCTCTGCTCACAAAAGCAGAAGCTTTTGCATTGCAACTGATCTTTGCACTCAATGTACAATTTTTTTTGTTTTATCATGTAGAATCATTCAAAGGAGGCTTTCAAATGTTTTTAACGTATAATGACTTTTAAAGAGGTGGTGAAAGAGGCTGGCTGATTTTAAAATATTATTGAAATCTATTATTTTTGAGGAATTTTGACCACATTGAAACAAAGCATTTAAAAAACTAAGTAATTCTGAAGTCTGTCAGTCACAAGCAACTTTATGGGAGTAATTGTTCCCTGTTCAGCAACACAAATCTTGTGGGGCTGGAACTCACAACCCTGAACAGGCTAAGTGTCAACAAAAGATGTCCTAGTCATTTGTTCCTCTCACCCTTCCTGTGCTGAGTCTAATATTGATGTGATTAAATACTAAGCTAAATTGAGCAATTGATTCAGCTGAAAACTTAAAAAAAAAGAAGGTAAAAAAGTTCTTGCTTGACTATTTGAATAATTTCAGTCGGAAAAAAGTATTGTTGTCTCTAAAAAAAAAAGCCTTTCCCAGCTCTAGCTGTAGTGATGGATTCATTTTTCTACAGGTTTCTCTCTAGGGCTTTTACAGCATTAATTTTCATAGGCAGGAATGTTGCATTAGGACTTAAAATTTCTCAGACCAAAGGGCTTTTTGTGGTGTTGGGTTTTTTTTACTTCCCTTTTCAAAGACATTACTTTGTTCATGATGAATCCATGGAAACTCAGTCTAGATTTGTTTGTTACCCAGAGGTGTAGCTTAACCCTGCACTACACACTGGGTGATATAAATGATGTTTATATGATTCTAAATGAAGTAGAAATTGATGTCAAGTCTCGTGGACAAATTTTGTCATATAATGAGGGAACTAGAATAACCAATGCATCCAGAGATAACATGGGAATGATAGGTGTTTGTCAGATCATATCCAAGGCTTATAAGATGTCTTGTTTAATCCACACTGAAGTTTTGTGCCTCTTGGGTTTAATTAACCCTGATGTAACTCTGATGACTTCATTAAAGATGGACAAGAGCAGTGTCTGAATCATTCACAGGAGCACAAATGTGGTATTTTAAAAAGAGATTTAAAAAAACACCCCAAATCTGTGGCAAGAATATTTAAGAGAGTTAACTTTGACTGGATTCCCCAAAAGTACTGAACAATTTCTGCATTTATACCCATGTTAGTGGGTTATATTTCAACAAAGACTAGGATTTGTTACAAATTCGTATTTGTCTTGACCAAAGAACTAAAATGGTTTGGTGTCTTCAAGAGTAAATCCCAAAACCATCAGATGGGTTAATTAAGTCGGATCATTTTTGACTTGTGTTCAAAGGGGCCATTCATTCCTGCAGATGATTATTTAGGTCAGCTCTCAACGGTACGCTTAAAAAAGGCATTGCTCATGCACACCATGTGCTCTTTTACCTCCCCTCCTCTCCCAAGGGTGTTTCTCTGTCAGTTTCCCAACAGAATCACTTTGTTCCTGCATTTTCTCAGCGTCCTTAGATGGGTTATTGAGAAGAGTGGCTGTGAGGGTCTGCAAAAGTAAGTGAAAGCAGGGACAGAAGCATGACATGAGATCTGAATAAACCTCTTCCAGTGAGATTCTGAGAGCTCCCAACAGACAGTTCTGCTCTCACAGTGTAAATCCAAGCATGAGAGGGAAATATCCACCAGATAATAACCTTTTACTCAGAGAGAGTCATCCTAGGCAAATTTTAGTCAAGCACCGGCTAAACTAATCCAGCTTGACACCAATAATAAATTGTGCAAATTCCTGTGACCTTCATCATTCTTATTTTGTATTAAATGTCATCTTGTTAGATCATGCATGAATGAATGGCACAATATGATAGATGGCATGAATTATTGTTCACTAATAGATTTTGTTAAGACGTCTCCTCTCTGGGCTGGTCCATGAGAAATATGCTCAAAATTATTTCTTAGCAGGTCTTTGAAATCAAAGTTGAGGCCTTCATAGTATGGAGTCAAAAAAATGGCTTCTGGTTGGTTTTGGTGTGGGATTTTTTTGTATGTTTTGGTTTGATTTTTGGTTTTAGGGTATTTTGTGGTTTTCTGTGGGTTTTTTTTTTTTACCATCTTGATTTTTTTCCCCTCAGTTTAAGACAAGTTTTTTTTTCTGTTCTTTTACTGCTACATGATTGTGGAGACTTGAAGTGATGGACATAAATTCACAAGCTTGACTTGGGTCTGACTCTGTAGGTCATGGTTGTAAGAAACTTTGAGAAAGTAAGACAGATTACTTCTGAAATACATAAGGAACACCACAGACTAAGCAGGGTGGTGATTAAACTGAGAGCAGGTGAAAACATATTTCTGTTTGCAACCCCTCAAAGCTACCACTTCCCACCCAGACTATTCTCATGCTCCCTGTAAAGCCCTGCCCCATGGGTGCTGTAGCCATGGAATTAAAGGGAGTTCAATGGGCTTTTTGCTTTCCCCTGGCAAGCCAAGCTGACCATCAGCAACCCTTAAACCTCCATTAAAACAAATACACTAGAAGTGTGTTTGCCTCTGAAATGACAGAGTCCAGGCTATTGAATGACAAAGGTATTTGCTTAAGAGTTTAGAATAATGAGGATGATACCTAGGCTCATCTGATAATTTTGTCTCCAAAATGTTTTTGTCCGTAAACATGTCCATCTATCTCTTGGCATATAATCAAATTTTAAAGTTTACTTTTCACTAGAAATTATTGATAAATATTTTTAATATACTTCCAGAGGTGGTCAAATAGTAAAAATTTTAATTGTTAGTGGTTTTCTTAAAGAAACAAAAATCCCCTAAAACTATAATCTTTAAGGCTTCAAGATTGTAGGTAATTAAATGTGATGCATGTTTAGCCCTGCTCCTTTTTCTGTCCACAGTTCTATAGAGATACAACCAGATGACGTTTAATATACCAAACCAAATTCCAGAAGGCAAAAGACACTGCTCTGGCTCAAATCCCTTCTTTCCAGGATGATGGATTTTTTAACATGGTTGTGTATCTCAGGGTGTGGTTTTTGTCTGAGCCATTTTCCTTCACACACGTGTGACATCTCTGATATACCTTGAGGCCCTCTAACGGGTATCAGGAAATTGAGACTGACTACAGTGTCAAGTTTTCTGATGCCTTTCTCTCCCACTTGGAGTAATGTTTTTCTTGTCAACCAGAATAGCTTGAAGCCATCTCTAGGCTGCTTTAAAAATATTGGTTTTCAGAACGGATACCTGTAGTTCAGATGGAAAAAACCTAACTAATATTGAACTTTTGATTGGAAGGCAGCAACCTCAGCTTCCTTAACAGAGTAAAATCCTTACTAAATGTTTCTGCATACCTAGAGTGAATTTCTGTCAAGGGACTCAAAAATCCTTGAGCATTTTTAGCCTTGAATAAGCAGCACATTTTTATTCTAACAAGTATATTTCTGTAAAAATCTTCTGATGTGTCATTAAGGAGCAACCCATTTTGCACAGGAACTGCTGTTTCCCTCTTATCCTGCTGAATAATGGAATTGTCTTGGGCTCTTTCCACTCAACTGCACCTTAATTGGGTGTCACAGAACGTAGGTGGAAGGCCTAAGAATGTTCCGTCTGAGTAAACTTCAGAAAATTTGTCTGAGAGACAAAGAGCAGAAAACAGCAAAGGGAACATAGTGGTAGGCTCCACAGTGGCTGTAGCTTGTCTGCAATAACAATATAAAATCAGATAAATCTTGGTACATAATGTGTCATTACCCTGGGGAAATGACCATATAATTGGATAGATGGTTTTTCCTGCCTCAATGTTGTTCTTGGTCCTAATCTTTTACCCCAATTTCTTCAGTCATTATAGACATACTGAGAATGGTTATTTGAGAAACTTCAAGAAAGTGTCAAAAAGATGTTATTTCTGAAGTATATTTCTTCAGTCATGCATGTCTTGCCTGAAACCTTGAATATAATCATAAGGACAGTTGCACAGAACAGGACAGGCAATTATAATATGACAACTGGAAGAGATGGAGTGCTATGTTGGTATTTTTTGTACTAGATTTTACTTATCAGGCTCTACAGAGTACCTTTTCTGTTTGTTTTTGATAGGTATATAACAGAGTTGTTTGTTTATGTGGTGTTTTTAGTGGTGTTTTTTTTAATCTCCAGAAACTTTGTTGTGTTTTTTCTTTGATATGTTGCCAGTTTGATTTAGGTGCATCCAATGCACAAGTGAAATCGTGACTAGTAAAAGTTACTAGCTAAATTGTTCTTTTGGGACTATGCCAACCTTAAGTAAGGTCCAAAATCAACTTTGCCTTGAAGGCAATACCCTCTTGCTTAGATTTTTCTTATGCAGAGCATGAAAAATAAACTTCAAAAGTTGGATACTCAATTTAGTCTGCTTTTGGCAGAAATAAGATTTATCCAGACTGTAAGCAGGTATTTTGTAAGAGTGGCTGACCTGAGATTGAGAGTTGACATGGCAGCAAGAATCTGAAGTTCATTCATCTCCCAAAGATTCAGCTCCAGATGTGTTTAAGGTCAGGATGTCCCTGAATTTAACACAGGTGTGTGATTTTCCATGAACCTCCTGCTTCTGGGACTGGGGTGCTCTCTGATTTTTCACTTTCCAATGTCTCATTCAGTAAGTCCTTCTCTCAAAAGGAGGTATTTGTAAACCCTTATTTTATTCCATCATATAAAGTAAGATCAATCTTGTTGAAATAAATGTGAGTCCAATTCAAATGATACTTCCAAGGAAGAAAATCTTAAAATCAAGTAAGTGTTTACATGACATAGCAGTCTAGCATTTATTCTTATCATGTAAAAAAAGCACTATTTGGGAAAATTAGGCATGTTGATTTATGATAAATAAACTTGACCCAGACATTTTGCAAAATTTAGGATTTCTTTGCATTAGGAACAGTCTAACCTAGCTTTAATTGAAATATTGAAGATATAAAGAAACCCAACCGGTCACAGATTTTTACAGTCTTTCATAATTAAAGGATGTGACATCACATGAAGATAAAACATGGATAAATTTCAAGAAAATGAAATTAAATATTTCCTCACAAAGCACTTAGATTATGATGGAGGTCAGAATCAAACAGTGGAGCTGCACTTTTAAAAAACACCAGGTAACTTCTTGATCATCTGTAAAACTTTTAGCTTACCTACTAGATCAGGTTAGTCTGAGTTCATGACTCAGGGCATTAGCTGATTAATTTTCTTTTCCCTATGCAAAGCATGGTCTTTTAGCATAGTCCAAAAAACAAAAGGACCCCAAAAATCAACCCAACCAAAATTGCCTTTATTTTTTAGCAATGCTTTGTATTAACAATACAGACCAAAAATGTTATGTATTGTTAAAAAAGTGATGCACGTATCCAGGTGCAATTTGATTTTACTTCAAACTATTCTCAGAGTGTATTGAAGTGACATGATGTTTTTTATTTGAGTTGATGTCACATACATCTCTTGTCCTGATAAAATGATATCCACATGTGTGTTGCTGTAGCTTAGCATACAGCTTTAAGATACTACTTGTGTTCATCCTATTATTTCAGGTGTTATTAGGGTGCACTTCTTCAGGTTAAATAGATCATCAGCACAACACCCTTTTGTCACATTAATATAGAATGCTTTAAAGTCTTTCCTGTTTTAAGAAACTCTGAAACTTTCAACTCTTCTGAAACTATTATCCCTTTGAAAACCAGCTTTAAGTTGTCATTTTACGCTCTTGCAACATGTGATCCTACTCTGTCTGTAAGACTACAGAACATTCCATTCAAAGATACTTTGTGTCATTAAGGCAATACCATAATGCCACTGAAGTTCAGAAATTATATATCAAATCTGATTTTAAAATATATGGAGATGAAGGAATTGGAAATAGACTGTTTTGCCTGGAGCACATTGCCTCTGATGTTGGCTGCTAGGGCTGGGTCAAAGAAGATCCTAGGAATGGGAATGCCATGTGGAAACTGAACATCAGTTAAGATTGTGAAACAAGAGGTTTCACAGGCCTTTTACTCAGTGTAAGATAGAGAAGAGTAATTATCAGGGTCAGTTTCCAGAAATATTTATAACAGTAAAAAAGTCTTTACAAACTGTCTCACCCCAAAAATCCAACTGATCCCTAAGGTCCTATAAATAGACCATGGAATCACTGTTGACTCAGAATAGTTATCAGCAAGGAAAGCAGTGGTAACTGCTGGTGAAACTGCAGTTACCTTGATGGAAAGGATGAAGTAATATCTGAGACACTTTCACTGTTGTATGACTGGAAACATGAAAAGAGGGATTGTTTTAAGTGTTAGGACACTTAAATTAATCAAATCTTGCTTAGTTCTGACAATGCTCTGATGTTCAACAACAATCTGTAACAGTTCCAGTGGGGTTGTGGTTGTTTCCATCAGAGTACTCTCAGGAAGCTTAACTTTGGGCCCTTACCTGCTGTCTGTATCCTCCACCTGTGAAATAAATGCACTCCTGACTGCAATGAATTCCACTGCCTGCATGGAGAGTGGTGACCTTCCCCATTGCAGAGGTAACTCATGTTTGCTCCTGTGCTGTAAGCAATAGAGCATGTTGCAAAGAAGAGGAAGGAAAGCAATGAGGGGAGGGGAGCCCCTCAGGTGCATACTCAAAGTAAAATGTTGACAAGGGTGCAGAGAGCTGTTTTGTTTCATAGTGGCAATTTTCAATCTACAGGAGTGCTGGGTAAGTGGGAGAAAAGTGACCCATGAGTTTGAGACTGAGCAGCCTCCTGTTCTGGGGTTACCATTAAACCCTTGAAGGAAAATTTAGAATTGTGAGTTCCTCAGCTAATTCTTCAGTGAGGAGGGAAACTAGGAAAAGAGTATCTTAAACAACATGAAAAGATCCTGATCTTTTTTTTTCTCCAGGCATATTTGTTTGATCATGCTGGAGCTTTGAGGCCAAATAGCCTGCAAATTGCTTTCTCATTTCAGATGTTTCCATTGCTGCAAAACAAATACTTTGTTTTGCAGCTTTTAAATGATCCTCCCAAGCATTTCTCCTTCTTATCCGGTTTTCTCTTCCTTGCTTCAGCATTTTCACTGCTGCTGCCATTCATCTGCATTTCTTTCTTCTTTGATATTTATGAACCCAGCTTCAGCAGCAGAGTTCAGAGGAAACATCAGCTCCTTCTCTGTGCAAGACAAGCCACGTAAAAATAGTTTACTCAAATGAAGGAAAGAGACAAAAAAAATCTTCTTGGTAAATCAGGCCCTCAGGCCAAATTTCACTGTGATGTGGGGAGTATTACTTAGTTATCTCCCAGGGGAAGAGGTCTGGAATTAACCTACCTTCCTTCTGAGATGTAGAAAGATGTCTCAACCTAATTTAAACTCTTCCCAGGAAGAACAGTCCTGTGGGAGTCTTACAGGAAAACAGGACAGACTTCAGCAGAGTGAGGGTTTTCAGCGGCTGAAGGCTCCAATCCATGAGACCTCCCTGGTCTCTCATGTTCTTCTCAGGGAGTTCTTCCATCTCTGTACCACTGTGTCTTTTCTCCCACTCCTGTTTCAATAATATACTTGGACAAAACCTTGTGGAGAGGTCTGGGTGTGACTGTTCCTGCCTTAGGTCTGCCTTGAAGGCAGCTATTACTTCTGTTGTAACTACCATTACTTTCATTGCCAAGGTGCCTAAGAGACACCCAGTGTGCATGTTTGTTTGATGTGTGTTTAGAGATACACGATTTTTTTTTTCTTTATTCTTTCTTTTTGACTATGGGATAATTTTCCAGCCCCTAATGAAAACAAAAAATATCCTAGATTTGTATGGGCAGGCATCCACACTGGAACTAGAATTATAAGAAGGAAAAGAGAGAAGAAAGTTTCAGAAATTGGAATAGGACAATCTTTTCTAGTTTTGTTGTTGCTTGGTGTTGTGTTGTTTAAATTAACATTCACAGTGAACAGGCTGAGCTCCCAGAAAACATGAATGTGACAAACATTCCTATCTATAGGTAATAAGATCATTTTCTCTGAAACACCCCTCCCCTAGCTGGAGGGCTTGAGGCATAAGATGCATAAAGAGAAACTGGCAGTATTTTCTGGCAATTCTTCACTGACTTTGATATTTTATTTTTTTTCCTTTCTGGATGTTTGAATTATTTTAAATATTCTGGATAGCTAATTTCTGAGTTTGTATATCTGTGTGTGTATGTGTGAATATGAAATCTCAGAACACTTTATTTATGCATAAGATTTTTCTCTTTCTTCTACTGCTAGAATTGCTGCATGAAATCCAGACGAATGATTCTGTTATATGAGACATCAAAATAAATAGTGTGAACAATCTCTTGCAGCTTTAAACATCCATGAATCAAAATCTATTTGCTCTCTTCATTGTTATATTCCTACATCTCGATTAATGAGATTTCTGAACAACAGGCTTGGAGTAAGAGATTTTAATAGAGTAGATAAACTGAAAAAGTTGAAAGGAAAAAAAGCCTGAATGGGACCAAAAAGGGACTGTCTCCATCTCTTGGATTGTTAATATGCCTTTTCTGTCTGACTTCTTCAGACATTCTTCTTGAGATCAATTAAGTTTCATTTTAAAGTTCACATTTCCTCACATTTTGCTTTTCTTTCTGGTTAACACTTCACATTTTCAGATTTATTAGCTGTGTCCTCCTACTATTAGTCATACTGCCATGAAAAGAATGCTTGGGACTGTTTGTCTAAAAGATATTAACCCTTTAATTTATCTAAGGATGTATTGCAAGATTAAAGACATGGCAGAAATAAACCTGGACTCTCCCCAAGCCACACAGGACAGAAGTAGAAGGAAAGCAGCATCCCCATCAATCAGCAGTAGGCTGGAAGGGAGGGTTGTAAGTGATGCTGAGAATCACAAATAAATGTGCAGGCTGGTAATACACAGTCCACATGGATGGCCCATGCTGTACTCAATGGTAGGCAGTGTTCCACTCTTTTCAGTTTAACTTTATAGCTTGCTTTTATGTGCAAACATCTTGCAGACACTTTGACTTCTTCTTTATTCTCCATAATGTTGGCATGAAGGACTCCATGTGCCTGAATGCTTTATCCATTTGTGTCTTCCCTATCAGTTACTGCTCTGTGTAAGGGGAGGTCTCTCCCAGTTCAAAACCACCACCATAGCTGTTACTATGATAGAGTTACTGGTTTGGGCTGAGAGCAAGTAAGGATTTAACTCTGTTAATGTAATGTCTTTGCCTTCCCTCTTTGGAAATTCCACATGCTGAATTGAAATAATTGAAGTCCTTTTGTGTGTTTCAGAGTGTGATGGGAATGGGGAAGCCTGTTGTCTTAGGGAAAGAAGCTCCTTATGACCAAACTGTAGGGTTGGAAGTTCCCTGAGCCCTCTAATAAATTTTAGATTTATTAGCCAGCTTCAACAGGATACAGCAGATCTACAAGAGAGTAATTTCCTACAAGTTTTATGACAATCAGGTGCTAGAAAGACGAGGGACACCTACAGAGAGAAGGGTACAGGCAGATCTACTCTTAGTGATTCTTGCCAAGTTTTTGCTTAATGGGAATGGCCAATGCATGAGTCAAAATGCAAAAACTCAAGGCAAGCCAGATCAAACTGGGTTTATTTTTCATCTCAGGATGTGAGGGGAGATGAAGATAGGGAGGAGGTGAGGTCCAGAGATCCTAACCAATCTTGGGCATCGTTAGGGGTGCTTTAGTGACAAGAGTCTGAGGAGGAGACTGCAGTCTGCAGAAGAACTTGTTAATACGTTAGTGGATATAACCAACAAATTTTAGGAAAAAACCCCAGCTTTTCTGTGACCAGTATAATAAGTTGTATTTCTGGATAATCATTGATGCTTGTTTATCATTTTCACTTCAAACCATGAGGTTCAACTCTGATGGGTAAAGGTGAATCACACTGCTTTTATTTCCAGATTGTTTTTCAGCAGGCAATTAGAGACAGTATGAGGAAACAGTAATAAAAAATACAGAAAACTGCAGGCACAGAAGAATCTGGAGGATTAGGTATATAATTCATGTGGTTATGTTTTCAGGACAATAATTCGTGTTTTTAAACATTTTCTGATGTTCATTGGCTTACAATGGGATGAGTTTTTAATTAAGATTTTTGTGATATTTTCATTGTAAACTCCCTTAGATTACAGCTTCTGTGTGTTGTTATTAAATTTCAGAAACAATGTTGTAAGATGATGCAACCACCATTTCTAGGACTGAAATAATGAGAGACAGCTCATGAAATCCTGTGACATTTCTGAATCTGCTAGAAATGTGCTGAAAATGAAAACAAATGATGCCAAGATTTTTTTTCTTTCCCCTAATACATTTTCAAGATCTATAATTTTAGATTGTTACAGTATATCTGGGAGAAAGGAGAAATGTTACTTCAGATTTCAGCACCACTTAAAACAAGGACAGGATAATTGTTATTATGACTTGGCCAATGATGAGTCCATACACAAAATGTCATGATAAACAGCCCTCTCTGAAATGGTCTGTGTTCTTCAACTACTTCCCCTAGCATCCATTTGTTTTATTTGCTTCTCCCAATAGTCTTGTGGTTTTTTGCCTGCGTGAAAATTTCTTTCTCTAGTTCATACCTTCCTAAGGTTTCATCTGGCTTTTCCTTTTTTAGCTTCTTCTATCTGATAAAAATTATATTCAGCAAATTTAAAAAATGTGCTTGAAGCTCACCCCAAAAAAGCAAGGAAATAGACTGAAAAAAAGTTGTTGGTTTGAATACATTTTGTTCCAGCAAATGGAATTCTATGAAATTTTTTAAAGATTTCTGAAGCACAGGATTGAACATATTAAAAAATAAGAGCAAATGAGTGTGCTGTGGGAATTATTTGTCCACTTACTTGCTTTGAGCAGGGAGGTGATTCAGTATATAGTCACAGGTAAGCACATGGCTGAGTTCTTGTCATTTGTAGATATTTCTTTTTTTCTTCATTAACTCTAAAAAAAATATTAAAATTCGGGTTTTTCAAAATCTTTTGAAAATACTTGTCAAAACATTAGAACTTCCTAATAAGGTAGAACTGGTTTCCAAGTAAACTTAACTGGAACTAGGTACTGCTTTAACTCAAAAGCAAGATCTGTTTTTACAGGGATATATCGCTGTTACATATAATACTGGTAGCTATGAAGGTAATCAGATTTTCATTCAGGAAATCAATAAAAGCTTTTTAATCAGCTATTGTGTAGTAACAAATGGATAACTCAAGCAGCCATTGGCTTCTATGTTGAAGAGGAATACATGCTTTGTGAGTATTTCCCTGGGGATAGTTATGTCTAGATTCTTCCTGAAAGGCATACAATAAATCCTTCTAATCGGCAGCCTGCAAGCGTTTGATTTCTGCATACTCAGCCCAACCCAGCCCATGAAAGGTGAATGCAAAGCTATGAGCTAATGAATCAAACAAACATTCAGCTTTTGTTGGAATTTGCATGGTGGTAATATTGGAATAAATGATAAATTCCAGATGAAATTCAATGAGACTGAATCAGCCGTTCTGAGATTTATCTATCTGTCTTTTTCTCCTTGGAAAGTATCCGCAAGCAAAATGTTTATTCTTTTTTTGTTACATTTGTTTGGATTTAGTGTTGGACTAGGCAGACTGGATCTGACCCAAGTTCCACACTGGCCAATATTTTGTCCTCAGCATTGGCCACTGACATAGATTTCAGAATAAGGCAAAAGAGGTCTGTAGGAAGCTGTTATGGGAGTCTTGCTCCCTGTTTTATGATGAGAGGTTATCCCAAGCTGCAGATCACTGAAGTTGCCCCTAATTATATATTCAGTGGTGTTCTTCATGTGGAGGTGTTCTCCACAAGCAGAGGAGCTCTGGAAATCCCAACATAAATGAAGACATTTAGACACTGGCTTCCAAGCTTGTTGTATGGACACTCTTGCTGGTTGATAGAGAAAGATGGGCTCTTTAGGATGCAGTTTATCTTGCTGTAAGGCAGACATCCAAGAAATCTCTCTGGTGCCTAGGGGAGACACTCAGTGAATTGTATCTTAGGTGAGTCCACTTCTTCCTACTGATTGCAAAAGCAACCTGTAAAACTAGCTCAGAGGTAGACAACTACAACTGTGTGAGATTTGTCTTGCTCTTGTCAGCTTGAAATATGTAGGTAGGACATGGTGTCGATTTTTTCAATTCTAAAACATATTTTATCCTTTCTTATAAAAGGCTGTTAGGTTAGGAGTTCAAGGCTTATTAGAAACAGCAGGAGAAGACCACTGGAGATCTCCAGGGTTGAAATGACAGTGATAATAATGAGAATTGATGTGTAGACAAATCTGAGCTATTGACAAGTGCAGGAATGCAGCTGTTCTCCTGTTGGTTGGTTCAGTGTCTGCTGCATGTGATGTGCCACACTAAGATGACAACAAAAGAGATAGGAGAGGCAGAACTCAGACATGGAAGGTGTGAAAGGGTGCTGGAAATCTTACTCCTCCTCCTCCCTGATAGCAAGATATATGTGAAGACAATGGAGAAAGCAATGGCTAAACAGTTCCTGGAGATGAGCACCAAGGGCCAAAGATCAAACGTGGCAAATACTTGGTTCTGTGCGGAAAGACAAGCCTGGTTTCTGAGAGGAGAAAGGTGTTTCTCTCCTTTAGGTAGTATATATATATAAATATCTTAGCCTTTTATCAGAGCCTTTTATCACCTTATTTGGAGGAGAAATTTTTAATGGCAAGTAATCAAACTGCAGCTGACTCATAGGAAGGGAAGAGTCACACTTGTCCTTGCTCAGAATCAGAGAGAAGGTTTTTTTCCCTCCCTTTTCCATTTCTTCTTCTGTGTCAAAACTTGTATGTGTCTCTTCTGAAGAAGAGTATTTATGTAGTTGTTTCGATGCTTTCCTCTTTTCACTTGCCAGATTTATTTAAAATCCATGTTTGGGAAACTTGGAAAGAGAATCACCTTTATCCAGGGAGATACTTAAATGTTTAAAGTACTTCTAGTAATCTTTTTCTTTTCTTGCATTGGACAATGCTTTCATCAGGCAGAGAAAAAGATACTCCAAGCTTTCTATGGATAAAAACTTGCTGAATACTTTATGTAACACTTCATCACTGCCTATGTACAGAGAATTCAGCTAACTTTAGGAAGCAGCATTTTGGTATCATTTTTTCTAACAGGAGATGTACAAATAAGAAAATAATTTATCTTTTCAATCTTACTCTCATGTATATTTTCCATTTTGGTTTAGCTTTCCATTCATCATGTGGCACTGGTGCATATTGTATTAGGGTATTAGATCAAACTGTCAAAAAGCTGACTTTTTTCCCCCTAAGCATATGCATTTTTGGAATAGTAATTAATTCAACCAACTGGAAGTAAGTAATTAGTGGCTTTTTTCCTTGTGCTTGTTGCAAGTTTTGATATGAAGTATTTTTAGAAGGCTGCAGTTTTAACATCTAAAAAGCCCTTGGTTTTGGGTACCTTGGTTATACAAGAAGAATGTATGATCTTAGGGAGTATATTGACACACACAATGTTAAACATGGTTTTTGGAGGAGAAATGCCTAATGACCTTAGGGAAGAGCCTAGGGGATTATCAATGGTTGTCTGCATAGGTTGTTTGAATATTCAAGACTTCATGTTTCATAATTATAGCCAACTACTGTGGCTACATGTAGGATTAGTGTATTCCATTCCTGAAGTTCTGTGTGCTGTAGGTGACAAAAAAGTTACTTTGGATGAACCCCATGAAAAAACCAGCTGTATGGGACCAGTTAGATTGTGACTGATAAGCAGCAAGATAATAGAATCAAAAGCAGAATGTTTGAGCTCTGAAAGGACTGGAAAGCACAGGAAGGTAATGCTGACAGGGCAATGTACAAATAGAGCAAAGAGATGTACACAACATAAACTGAACCCACAGCGATTTAAAAGATGGACTTGAAAGAATGAAAAGCTATGCAAAAGTCATTGGCCTATTGACCAGGATGGCCAATGTAGAGTATTGTTAAATTGGTCAAGCGATACAATAAATAAGCAGAGGATACAATCCTCTCATCTCCACCAGCTATTCTGATGTATAACTTTAATAAAGAACCTTTAACCTACGATTGTCTGGGCTGAGATGTGCTCACCTCTCCCTTACACTGTCTGTTTCAAACTGTGACTTTGGTGTATTTACACCACAATGTGGAGAAATATGAGGATGGTGAAGATGAGTCATTATCTCTGTACTAAAAAGGGAAAATTTGTGACCTAGATAAGATCCATGATTTCATTTCATATGACTTGAGGTTGCTCAGTTTTGTTTAGTGCAGCAAAGGCAAGAAAGGAAAAGCATTGTTTGGGGGCTTTTACTTCTATTATTCCCAACCATGTTATATGTGTATCCACACCACATGATGTGGTCTCCAAACACAAGGCTTTATTCTCCCTTTACAATATTTACTGAAAAAAAGGATTTTTTAAAAATTTGTTGCTAATCTATAACTTGCTGAAATATTTGCAAATATCTAGGTTCCATAAATGTTGAACAAAATCCCCACCCTGTTTTAGTAGTCTGAATATGGGGTGAAAGCTACTTTGAAAAGGCTTTCATTTTCATGTGATATTTACCTGGCCTCAGACCATTAGAGTCTCATCCTTAGTGAAGAACTGGACAGTTCTTCTATGTCAGTCTAAAGACAGTTTAGCCTCTTTCCCTCTTTCCTTCCTTTTCTTTCTTTTTCTTCCTTTCTTGTGTTTTGTTTTGTTTCGGATGTTGGTGTTTTGTTGAGTTTTTGTTTTGTTTTTTTTTTTGTCTATTAGAGATCTGACATAAACTGTTAAAAGAATAAAAGGTCAAATGTACCAAAGAGAATGAGATACTTGGGCTTCAAAGGGCTAGGTCTTCCAGCTGTTTAGCTGACAGAAAGTAGATAAGCTGTAGTCATTTACGAAAAAATAAGAGTGAAACCAAGGCTTTGTCCACCATTGTTTTCCTCCTCTTTTACCCCCATGAGTTGCTGCATATCAGTGGGATTGGAATAATGGACTAGCCATGCTTTTGTAAATCAACAGATTACTGACTTTTTTTTCCCAGTATGTAGGGAGGCATGTTATAGATTAAAGTAAAGGATTCATGCATGCATGTATATGTGTCTGTCTGCGCTGAGGTACGTGGATTTGTACAATATAGTTTATGTTAATACGTATGAAGTGTTATTCTTCCCATAGCCTTTGTCTGACCTGGTCTAGAAGACAACCAATATAACATTAACCTTGCTGCTTCTGTGATTTTTATTAACTTTTTCGAGCTGTTTTAATTTTCTTGTTAATACCTCCTGTAATTCAGGCACTGCACTGCCCAATTGCGTGGTAATTTGGAGCAGGGGAGAAGTCAGGCTCTCTAGTGACCTTTTCACTAGAAATTTCTCATGAAAGCAACTGTTAGCAAGTTTGGATGTGTCTTTTTATAACCTTTACAGTCCAATGTGTGTCCTTCAAATGAGCTATTCAATAACTCAATGCCTCAGCTCTGCTAATACTAATACATGTCATACTTAACATGTTGTGTGGCCCTGAAATTCATTCTTTCTTTTTCAAGGCAATGCTGAGAGTCTGGTAAACAGTTTGTACTGAGAGTTTTGTTGCTGTGAACACCAAAGATGCCTCTAATTCAACTCTTGAAAAATAGACATTAGAAAATACTTTGACATCATCTTATCACATGAATAAGGCAAATAAATAATGGTTCTTACATTCTCTCCTATCTAATCTTACTGAAATTTTTGGTGATCAATATCTAGTAGAACTTGATCATGGTATTTTTCTCCCATGATTTTATCAAATTAGGTTTGAGACAATATGAGTTTTGAAAATTTTCTTAATTATTCTTCTAAATGCATGTCACTTTAATTATGTTGTTGGTTTTGTACTAATAAATAAATATGTTGGAGATTTTAATATTTTTCTCCCCGTGGACCACCTTTTAGCCATTACAATATCTGGTTACAGAGCCATATTTTTTATCATTTTGTCTCTGGCTGGCTCTGCCTAAGGGTCCTTGCTGAACAGTCTTATCCTGATCATCTTAGAAATATTATTATGCAAAGTTTGCTGCTTGCCAGTTTCTTTCTAAATTTAATGATTTTTGTTGTATTCCAAAACAGTCCTTCCCTGGCGTGATTTGAGCCGGGTTTTTATGTGGGAGCACTGATAAAGACAAAAACATGCTTTTGAACTTGACATTTAATCAGAGATTAAAACCCTGAGCTGTGGATAAAGTAATTTAGATTTCATTCCTAACTTTAAACAGTTTCCTTATTTGATATGAAATTTTTTGTCCACCTGCTTTATTTGTTCCAATAGGGCCAATAAAAGCTCCTTAACCTGCAAGGATATTGCAGTAATAAATTTCCTAAAACATCAAAGGAGCTTGGATAGCAGGTTACTGAGGGCTGATGAAGTATCTAAGAAGAGCAATAGAAATCAGTTACATGCACACTTTTCTCAGCAATGTACTGCAATACCTTTTTAAAAGTTAAAAAACAAAAATAAATTATTTTACCAGGTAGTCTTAGTAAGTTCATGTTTCTCCATCATCTTTCTCTGCATATCTTGTTGTCTGTACCAATCATTTCAAACATAAAAAGGCCCAGAAAAGTGCAACTTTTAAGAATTTCAGCTTCCAGTCATGTTAGTTTGGTGCTTTGTAGGCTTTTCTCTTAGGGTGTTTCTGTTCTGAATTGCAAGCAGCATGTCAGATTCCCTTACATGCCCATTTGAATCTGCTGCTGTCTGTGGCACAGCCTCTGGTCCTAGCTCAAGAGTTTTATGGTTGTCTCTTATGTTTCTTGTCTTTTTTGGGGGGAAGCTTGCAGGTGTGAAGGTTTTCTTTTGATGAAAAACTTGTAACACTTTGAGGTAATGTGCATCCATGGGTCCCTTATCAACAATAACAGCCCATTAATAACCAGGAAAAATCATTACTGAAGCCACAGTCCAGCTGTTGAAATAAAGCTGTTCCTCTCATTTGTTCTGTTTATGAGAAGGCAAAGGTTTCTTCCCCCATTGTCTGCTGCTGACTAGAGGTTTCACTTGTCATTCTAGATGCACCACATGGTGAAAAGATGGTCTGGGACCTTTATTCTGGATAGTTCAGTGACCTCTTTGAAGAAACTGGAGGGTTTATGTTTTGTGGGGTAGGGAATCATGAGGCTACTCAGCCAGTGGAAGATGTATAAGACCCATTACCTCCTTATGCTGAATATCTGCTGCTGCAATGAGGGAACATCCTGAACAGAAATGCAGAAGAACCAAAGGCAGGATTTCCACACAGCACCCCTCCCCCCTCCTTCTCCTGTACAGAACTGATCTGAGTCACTTCCTTGAGAGGGAACTTTGCTATTCTAAGCTCGTTTTATCTTTAAAAAGTCTCCTCTTGCATTATTTATGTGGGGGCTTTATTGCAGGAGTGGGCTGGGGATGTTCATGAGTGGATAACAAATAGAATGTGATTTCCTAATTGGTTGTTGTCTCTCACTTCTATGGAAATACAAGATGTCTCTCAGCTACTTTTCATTAGAGGAAAGTACAGGTGCTAACTTTGAAATAGAAAAATGGCTTTTCCCTTATAGTCTTCTGGCCATTTTTGGATTATCAATTCCTCTGGGTGAAAAAGCAACCTGGATTAAGTTAGATATTTTATTCAGAGTAGCTAATGCAAAATAAACAGTTCTATCATCTTTTCCTGGAATCCAGCCAGGTTTCTAACAGTGTTGTCAAATAATATCTACTCTTTCAATTAACATTGCATAGGCTAAATTGCAAGTCACCCAGTATCTTCTCTCTAAAATCAGAAAACTGCAATTTAACCACTAACTTCAGGCAGAAATTGTTTTTATCTGGGAAATTATATTTGTGTTTTACAGACTAGCCACCAAGATAAACACACATGGTTTTCTTTATTCTGTCTGTGAGTTGTCAGGGTGTTACACAAGCTGAAAACCAGGTATGGGGTCTGGTAAAAAAAGACAACGCAGCTGGAACACAAGCTGTCTGGAATGCTATTTTTCGTAATGCTCTTTCTTTAGTAGACTTGTTATTTGAAGACTACCTGTAAACCCACAGATACTGCAATTTAAGAACAACTTGTGGTTACACCTGTTACTGATAAAGCAGACCCATTTTGTTTGTGTTTTCAGCCTAGGTTCTAGTCATAAAGCAAATCTACTGTGCATCTGAATTCACAGGTGCAAAGTTTGCTTGCTAAATGTGAAACTAGGTGGAGTCTTGTTGTGTAAAATAAAATGTCTCACTGCCCCTCACAAAGAAGAAAAAACACTAAGGTAACATGAATTTGTTGTTGACTTCTCAGCCAAAGGCAGCAAGGAAATCTGTAGCAATAAGTACATTCACCTAGAAGCTCTGTATGTAAAGGGCAAAGTTGCACAGATGACAAGCTAGATGTTTTGAGATGAGTTTTGCTGCTGAAAAGCATAAAGAGTGTTAGGACTTGATATATTTTTTTCTGAAAAACAACTAGTGACACACTCTAAGGTCAACATGTAATATCTTTTCCATGCTCTTCTAAAAAGCCAGATTAGTCCTTTCAGCAGTAACCTTTCTCACATTGACTATGTTTGCTTTCCTGCCTTTAAAATTCATCTTCTCTATTTGTGATTCTGACAGCTTGTAGGATTACATTGTTCATATATCAATGTAGATGTGCCCTCTTTGTCATATTTTGATTAAAAGAAGTATACTTTTACTTATGCTAAGATAATATAGTGTACAGCAGATATGTAACCTTTTAGCAAAACCTTCTCTTTTTTTCCTTTTTATATTTTTAAAGAACCTTCAGATGCCATTTAACAATTCAAGCTCAATATAGTAATACTCAAACAGGGTTTGGTCGGTTGAAGAAAAAATTGTCTCAGTCTTTAGATAGATACAAAGGAAATCAGGGAAATGTGAAATAGAAAAGTCCTTGGGAAAACTTGAGTAAACATATATTACATCTATTTTAGAAAGGATCCAATAAAAATGCGTTGGTTGCACTCATTGTCACTTACTTTATAGTATATAACACTTTTCACTTTGAGGACTTTCACATCCTAGCACAAAAGCCATGTCTGCACTCAAAAATGTTGTTCTTGGAATATGAATCTGAAAGATACCTCCTGAGTCACTAAGTCCAGTACATTTACTTTTTTAGGCAACTATACAGTTTTTATGGTCTGTTTAGTTTTCAAGTGATTATCAAAAAGAAAAAAGAATAAAAAATTTGTTTACTCAGCTAACACAATGCATTTTAAAAAATATAAAAATGTATTTATTTTTATTTAAAAATAAAATTACCAAAGTGATACACGGTTTAATTATCATTACTCTGAAGATATTTATCTGATTTTGAAGATATTGATCAGTTATCACTAGATTCAGAGTTAGGCAGATGTCAGCAGTCTATGAAACTTTGTGGCAATGTAGGATTGGGCAGGACTTGCATTACCCTGATTTTACAGTTTTGTGGGATTCTTCCCACAAGTGACTGTTTTCTGCCTTAGAATGAGTGAGCTTTTCCTTGGTGCTTTTTCAAGCAGGCTGTTGCAAAACTTTTCAAGCTTACAGACCTTTTCTATTCATTTTCTCTGTACTTTTCATTAGGTCCAAGCTGTGCTGCTTTATTTCCTCACTAGCAGCGACCTTGAGATTTCAACATTCTTTTACCTTTTAGTCCTTTGTTATATCTGAAGAGAGCTCTATTACTGCTGCTTTCCTTGCTAATCAAGGTGAGATCTTTTAGTCTCTACAATGGTTCCTAAGTTCCCTTGGGTATCCTAATGGCCATTCTCTTCATCTGTTACCATTTGAACAAATTTCTCTCCAATATAAGTGGCCAGAATTATGTCCAATATTCTGGATGGAGACTTTTACAACATCGTTAGTAACTTGTATCACTACTAAAACAACCTCATCTTTTAGATCCTAGCAGTGATCTAAAGATCCTAGCAGGGATTTGGCTTTTTTCATGATCACACCAAATTAATTGCTTTTCATCATCCTCTCATTCAAAAATGCACATCAGGTCTTTCCCCTCTATTTTTTCTAACTGGTGAGACATCAGCATAGATGAGATGGTCTTGATATTAGTCCCTGTGAGTATGTCCTTGTACTTTATGATAGCACAGTCTACACAGAGCTTATTAATGTAGCAGTTTCAGATCATACGGACTATTAATTAGCATGTGTAGGTCTGGGTTTACTGGGGGAGAGGGAGGAAAACATCCCTGCTCCCATCTTCATTAGCACCATCTTGTGCTGGGTGTGCTTTCACATCATTGGCCATGAGGCTGCATGATCCTTCTGCACAGACTCTGAGATGGTGCTAGTCCTTGCATTCCTACTTGCAAGGGTGAACTACATCTCTCCTATCTTCAAGATGACAAGGTTGGTTTTTCTTCTTTTTTCAGTTCCTCTCCTATGTTACAATCAGGTTCATAGACCTTGGAGTAAGGTTGTTTATTCCCTTGAGTCCCTTCAGACGGGAAACACCCTCCAAGAGGTGAAGATTTTGTCATTCCTGAAGTATAGGAGAGGGTTGTGGAAAGCCTGCTATATACTTGGACAGAAGCCTAGGGAAATTAGACAAACCTACGCAATATCCTGTGGTAAAAATGAACTAGTCACTTTTTCCTGATGAAATGTAGGCTTCTAATGGGCACCAAAGTGTTTTCAATTTCATTGGATTTTAGCATTTGTTGAGCTTTCCCTGAGTGTTCATTAATCTAATTGTGAGGCAAATGCCAACTTCAGACTAAAGGTGACCTAAATGTCGCACCACTTTTAGCACTAAAATAAAGAGTGTTCAAGAATTAATGAGCATAGTGGTCACATTTCTTATGCATAGCAACTGGTGAATCTCAGCTCGTGCCTCTTTGACACAAAATGCTCCTCAGTCAACTCTCTATTTCCCAGGCGAGTTGCTTCTCTTGCAGTTGTCAGATAGCTGTTTTTTATCAGTTTATGACAAACCACAGGGACTGTGGATCATAGGAGTTGGGGCTTTGATTAGTTCTATGCAATATGGGAAGTTTCCTTTCCTTCAACAAAATCTGTTAAGCTTTCATTTCAGTGTTTTCTCCAAAACTACAGGATATACTTAACTTTCCCCTGAGATACTTGAGAATAGCAACCCGACTCCTTTCACTTCTCTTTTCAGATATAGTATTTCTATTTTCTGTCCTCTTTCATCTTGCCTTTTATCCTTTGTGAAATGGCAAAGGACAGTGCTATGACTAACAGGGTAGAAAGAAAAAGAAGGAGGAAAAGCCATTTTCAAGGGTGATGTGAATTACCCAGTTAACAGCAAGGTTTATGTTGGAATAATAATAAGTCTTAACCGTTTTTAACGTGTCTGTGGTATATATGAGAATTAGGGCTATACCTGCAATTACAAGAGGAAAATTTTGGCTGGAAAGGGCAGGGAACTTCTCACTTTGAGTGTCTGAGTAGCCATTGCCTGGAGGCAAATTTAACCAGTGCTAGGTGGGAGCAGAGCTCTAGGGCAGCAGTTAATAGGGACCTGAGCATTTACCCAGAGATCTCACTCCTTAATGGTAATGATCAGTTGTCTCAGGGTCTGTTGTTTTATTGGTGAAGCAATCACAAGGCCCTTCAGCACTTCCATGCAGTCTGTCATCTTCTTTACCACAGAATAATTTTTATTGGCAGAAGACTTTGACATCTCTCACTGTGAACTCCAGGCCACTACAGTGGCCTTTGGCAACAGTGTAATTTTTAAGTTCTGTGAAATACAGGAATTTAGTCCTCAGTAGACTCCAGTGATTTACTAATATTTAAGTTATTCTATTGATCACTTAGTGTTTGGATAACGTTCCCAGTAATAACCAGGAATATGTCCTTCTGGCACTTAACTTTGTACAGCTGTAAAATACATTGAGACCCCAGGTCTCAAAAGTGAGCATCTGACACGTGAGCCCTGGTTTCCTATGTATTTATTTCATATGTCCTATGTCTCTGCACTGCAGTCATTCCAGCTTCCCACATCTTCTGTAATCACCATTGTTAGAGTGCATTTTCTGTCCTCCTATGTCTTATGGGCTAAACCAGAATGGTTTTTTGGTCTGGATAAGAACTAAATATGTACAGATTGGCAAACTGCCATGCACACCCAGGTGGCCAAGCTAGTTCATGCATTTTAAATATGCAAGGATTAAGTTTGGTCTGTCTTTTCCTCAACTAAATGAATAAATTTAGAAGAGTGATGTTAATCAACCATCTAACCGTTTGAACACAAGTGTAGAAAATTTTCCGGGGTATTTCTATTTCTGATTGAAATGCCTATAGGAAGAACAACTATTAAAGCCAAATAAGCGGATATCTAGCACAACAACACAAACTGTGCTGGTTTAGATTTGTGCAAGGAGGTGGCATCCTATCCCCAAGACCAGTTAAGAAGTGTATGGAGAAAGTCTAGAGGATATCACATGGTGATCATAGGGCTTGAGAATTGGGAAATGAGGGCAAAGACCAAAGGGACTGATGTCTTGCATGACTAAGGATGCACCTTCCTGTAGTAGAGAGTCAAGGACTAGGAAAGAATGATGTGGTCCAGAAGGGCCAATGTTTTTGAGCTTGAGGACATCAGCAGTTCTTGAATTCTTTCTACTATATCTCATACCATCCCTGTGGTATTTTAGTCTCCTCGTGGCCATCATCCTGTGTGTGACTGCAATTAAACAATTAATATTGCTGATTACTAACCCTCTCACTCTTCTATCATTCAGTGCAAGTCATATGTGCCAACTCCAACTTTTGGTATACTGAGCCATGGTTTCGTTAATTCTCCAAAACTCTTTTCACATCCTTGGAGAGAATACAGTCAAACTTCTGGGGCTTGTTGAGGGTATTTTGCCACTGAAATTCTGTGTGCAGTGGCTGTCCCAGCTTCAGAAGAATCTCTGTCAGGCAGCCATATTTGACAGCTCTATGGCTTAATGTGTATATAAGTCTCTCAATAACTGATTTAAACTTCTAACTCTAACACTGCCCAGAGATGTCAAATAAGAAAACAGCTTTTAACTTGTCATGCTGAATAATATTTGACATTATACTACCATTTTCTTCCACCTTCAGCTTGTCAGCAAAGAACTGTGAGGAAATTTAGCCATCTCGTTTTAACTTTACTATCAATATAATCCATCTATTTTCCATTTATCATCCATTTATTTTCTTTCAAATGCATATCATAGCATTTTGCGGTTATAGCATCACAATATGTGACATTGCAATGAAAATTTAAAACAGCCTTTGTTTGATCTTTGTTGAAGGAGAAGAATGTTGATGATTGTGAATTGCAATGATGCAGTCAAGAGTTAATCTAAGAAAATTTTTTCTCAATCTTTTAATATTTTTTCTTCAAATCTGTGTGATCTCTCTGACTATATATGATCACATGATAAAATAAACATTAAAACATGTGATAGAGATTTAATAGTATATGGGTTCTATGCTAATGAGTGTTGATAAAAAGTAAGAAATTTCAATAAATACATATACTCACAGATATCTAGAAATACAGTCTCATCAGCCCACAGTCATTTCAAGTAGCATGCTCTAACTTCTGAATTTAGGGGAATCTGACAAGGTCTCATGCTTTCATAAAATTTGGATACTACTTCCTCCCTACAAGTGCTTAGCTTAATAATTACCATATCATTACTGAAATGGCTGCCCTTTCAAGGTCTGTCTTTTTATTAATGTGCTTTTCTGGTAGCCGGCCACTTAAATTTGGCCAGGATGAGCTGTCATGCAGTGCAGTAACTGGATATTGCAGTTTTCTCCCTCCCATCTATGCAATACTTTCCAGCTAAAGAGCACATGAGATCGAAAGGGATTCCTCAGGAATGAAAAATGAAATAATGGTGTCAGAAGGATTTTCAATTTATCAGAAAAAAGGTATAATGAAATCCAATAGCTGCAAGAGAAGGCAGACAGACTTATTAGAAATAGGGTGTGCTGAGAAGGATAGCTGTCTATTGGAAAAGCATATCTAAAAATGCAGTGAGATCTATGCTACCTGGAATCCTTATATATAAAAATTGATGACTTTTTAAAATACGCATTTTAACTTCAGGGGAAAATATGAGCCTCTTGTCGATTTTTTTTTTAAGTGATATCCTCTCTTCTGTTCAGTAGATGAAAAAACAGATGATAACAATAACTGTTTCCTCATTTCCCAGCTGATGAATATATGTTCTACTGATTCTCAAAACTTTCATTTTGAACAAAATGAAGAGGGAGTGGGGGAAAACTGTAGCTGCAGTATGATATCTCTTTATATTTTTAATAATTTTTAATCCTATCTCCTTTTGATCCTTTTTGCATGCTGAGGAGCAGAGAGAGAACATTTTTTCACCAGAAAAAAAAATTCTATTGGGAAGAAAAAAACCAAAAAGGTGATGATATTTAAAATCAATTTTCATTTAGAGATGGTCAAGGAAAACAAAATAGAACACCCAATCTGTAACTGTTTTAACTAGTCTTTTATTATATTCTTTTCATAATGAACCAGCACAAACTAATCCTAAGCATGTGGTGGGTGGCTGACTGGGACCTCTTAAGTACCTAGTCCAGCAACTTCAAAGAGAAGTGATAAATGTTCAATTATATCAAAAGCATGTCAGAAGAAAAGGTGAAAATTCGCTAAATATTCACACACCATTTGATGAGGGATGAAGATGGCCTTTCCTACCCCTAGCTCAGGATTTTTGAGGATTTTCGTTGAAATAGCATTTTTGGAAGGAAAGGTTAATAAAGAGACAGGATGGGTTTTATCAGTGGTATTTTACTGCATTTTTTTCATCATTTCACATGTCGTTCCTCTAGTTGATTGTGACTGTTTGAAGGATTGCTTTATATGTACAAAATGAGTTATCTGAGTTTGTCTGTCCTTCTTTTGTGTCTAGAGATCTGGTCAAGTCTTCTGCACTTACAGAAATTTCCCATTGATTGTGATCCACAGTCCATGATGGAAGGGAGTGTCATGGGCCTAGTGAAGGATTTTTAGGCCAATAATTTTCATGGTAAATTCAGAGATTACTTCCTATAAGAGGTGTATATATGTATGAATGAATCTGTGAGCTTTACTCTTAATTTTTCATATGTAAACTCATCTACAAGACAAATAAGAGAGACTATTGCTGATGACATAGGCCACCTACACTTTTATTTTTTTACTTCATGACTTTGTATATTGGGCAGAAAAGGATTTTTTTTTTAGTTCTTTTTGTTCCAGATATGCATAGTATCACCATTAATATGTATATGTATTTTATAAAAGGAAATTCCAATGTCAAAATGACACATTTATTGATATAAATACAACAGGCTGATAAAGGATTTTTTTTTTCTTACTGAAGTGCTAATGCAAAATTTACAACGTATTTCTGTAAAAAGAATAATTTTGGAATTTGGAGTGGTGAGTCATGCCCCTCTCTCCCAGAAAGGGACTGCAGATAAAGGACATATCTTTAATTGCAGCTTGAGATAACACTTTTCAAGTGCTAGGTACAGGGCAGCCAGGCTAACATGGAGCTAATAGCAGGTGGCTGAACCAGCTGGAGTAGAACAGCCACCTGCTGCAACATCCACCATTAATTAACTAACTCATCAGTAATTGCGTGGCCTTCTGACTAAGATCATGTGGAATATCTGTATACTATCTAATGAAATATATGTTTCTGAATGATAAATCTGAACTCTCAGGGGGACTGGTTATGACCTAATGCTGAAGACACTGGCTGCATATTTAGAGAGAAGCCAAAATCCCAGAAATGCAGAGTTCACAGAGCCAGATCTCAAGCTCGTTTTTTGTGCACAGTCCCAAGCCAGCTGCCCTTTGGGGTCAGGGGGCAAAATCAGTTTTGGCTTGCTGAGAATCCCAGTCTGGAGGCCTGTGCTGAATGCAGCTTCAGCCCACTAGAGATGATCAACTTCTCCTGAGGCAGAAGGTGATTATCAATCACAAAAGGACCTCAATGCTCTGCAGTTCTTTACTGTAAATGCTAATCAATAGCAACTCTATTGTTAGCAACCCAGAAACTTCTGTTCTTTTGGCTTCTGTCAGATGGTGAGGTTTTTGTGTTTTTCCTGTACCAGCTACTTAGGTTACACCTCCTCTTGTAATGAGTGTCAGTCATTTAGAAGAGCAACATGAGTCAAAGAATCAGGGGTTGAAATAACAGCAACAGGCATGGCTTTGAAGCTGCAAAATAACAATTTGAAATCAGTTTAGGAGATCTCGTAAATTTCTAATACAGCTCCTTAAATTCTACCTAAAAAATAGGTTGGTTATTCCTTAAATATTTGTTGATAGAAGGACGGGGAAGCTCTTCAGAACCCCAGCTACTGATGCAGCACTAGTAGTGACTGAAGACAGAATGTCTAACACTTTTATCTTGATAAAAAGGAAGATTTTTGACATTTTGAGTAAGTCCAGTCAGTGTTCACCAACTGTATGAGCAGCTGAGATTTCTTCTGTGCAGCACTCATGAAAGAGAAATCCAGGGGAAGGGAATTTTCTCTTCTGTGTCTATTTAGGCACCAATATCTTAAATGATACAGCTGAAAACTGGAAACTACTCAAGTAAACCACCAGTGTAACCCAGTATGTTTGGATGTTTCAGGACAGTATTTTTTTTTTTTACATAGAGCCTGTGTGATTTAAAGTCAGCATTTTGGGGTCCAATTCTACTGCCTATGTAAATCAAGTTCAAATGCAAGTGGGAAATTATTGCTAGGGGCACTTAATGCAAGTTTTCTGCTTGGCAATTTCTATGATCTTTTCTGGCTCACAATCAAAAGCAGACATTGTGGTTTCACTGGAATAAATAATGTAACAAGCCTGACCAGCTTGGGGAAATGGCAGGTTTCTGCATTTCAGGTTAATCTCAAGCCAGTAATTCATTCTGATTCTTAGCTGCTGTTCTTGCTGTGATGCCAAAATACCAGTTCCTAGGCTGATATATTCATATTCTAATTTTCCAGTAATTAGTGTCCTCCTGAAAATGGGTTCTTTTTTCTTTATTTTCAATCACAGTGTTTAATTGAAATTCAGAAGGGAAATGCTGCATCATATTTATGGATTGAAGAGTGTGTGGTAGACAATTATCATAATTTTAAAATACAGCTTGCTTAGAAATAAAAAATAGGTGTTCTGAGTTTGATTCATTCTTTGAATTTGAAATGGAAATTATTATAAATATGTAAATAACTCGAGAATGAAATGAAATTAGTTTTCTATTTTTGTCATTAAAAAACAGGAAAAATGAAGCTGAGATGTTAAATGTAATTATTTTTTAAAATTAAAGAGAAAGTACTAAACAATTGCAAAAAGCAAAAATTGTAAAAGAAGTTGATCAGGAGAACCTTACAAATCCAGGTCACAGTGAAATCCTACATGAAAGATAGGAATTTATTTTTATGTTTATTAAAAAGGTCTTTAAATCTACAGAGACAAGGACAATGCTGCTCACTGCAGAACCGGTTTAAAGAGAAGAGAAAAGCAATTGTCTTGATGCAGAGCACTTTAATGCACATTTCTACACCTTTTAGTTCTGATCTCAGTTAAGTTGACAAGCAAGATACTGAGACTGTTCAAAGCCCTTAACGTGGGGCAAAGGAACAAGATAGTTATTCTGATTTGCAAATGGAATAGGTGTTCAGACAAAAACTAGTGTTTCATATAAAATGGTCCTTTCTCTTTCTCACTAAAAATGGGCTTGCGTGTCTTTGTGTTTCAGCAGTGTGCAGCTTTTTTTGAACAGCAGCAGTAGCAATACTGATAACATGTTTAAGGTGAAGGAGCTTGACCACTGTGTGGGTTTGGAGTGGGTTTTTTTTTTGTTTTAAAATCACTTCATTTTTCATAAGAAAAAAAATGATTAAAAAGTGGAATGTGTGGAATGGTATAAAGCTGCTTTCTCTGCTCAGGGTTGAATGACAGGATGTGGTCATCAATAGGAGGTTAGTGGAGATACTTTCAAGAGAAGTAATTTTTGTTCTTACACTACAATGCCCTGGTATTTCTGTAGTTAAATCATAGAAGATCTAAATAATTTTAACAATTGATGGAAACAAAAAATTCTAATCCTAATCTTTGAAGTTTTTTTCTAATGTCAGAATAATAGCAGAACAGGCAATCCAAAATTCCCTTTTGGGAACCATTGCAAATCTGAACTCACCCAGATATATTTTTAATCTCAAAAAAAACAAACCCCCAAATAAACAAGAACCTCATTCCAAATGGAATAAATGGGTCCTTTAATTGTCCTGTTTTGCAATATTCAACTTCACATGGTTCCTGATTAGGTCCAAGATTGCCTTTGATATTCTTTTGCCTTGATATTGTTTTCTGATTTCCATACATTATGCCATCTTTTGTAGCTGTAATTCATAATCCAGCCTTGGATCCTGCCATGTTATGGCATCTCCCACCTTTCACAGGGAAAGGATTTATTTCCCTGAAAAAGAAGTATTTTCAGCTTTCCTGGTGATATAACCTTCACGCTGATACTCCTCTAAAATTGAGGAGTAAATATTCCAAGACATGATTTGAAGATCTTTATAGCTGAGGTTGCTTCAATCTAAAAGAAATCTCCTTCTTTTCTTTTCCAAGATCCACATAGCAACTGGGAAGTGGCAGTCTTGGAGCACCTTGTGTATTATTGTAAAAATGCACTGCACTACATCTATGCAAAGGGCTTCCTTTTATCATCATTCAGACTTGTCTGTTGCTCCTCTCCTTTAAAACACTTCCAAGTCTACTTCTTAGCAATACGATTAGGCATATATTATTATGAGACAAAATGTTAATAGAAAAATAAAAGTTGTTTAGATGACATAAGACTAATTTATTCCATTAATTAGAGTGAAATTTTAAGCAGTTATTCAAAATAAGTAGACATGCAAGTTATTCAATCACTTAATAAATGACTATAAAGTCTACTCTAAATCTAATATCTTTCAATTCCTCTAAGATGAACATTCTGATATCAATGACTTTAATAAATTCTACACAGGCAGCTTCACTTTGGCATAAACACAAACAGTAGTAGAGTTAATAGGAAGTATGTTTCTATACCAATGAAATTTGACCTTGAGGACCAGAAAGCCAACTGATATGAGGTGGTATATATTCATTTTAGGATATTTCATACTATTAAATCCTATGATGATGTAAATGGAGTCCACAGAGAAATAACTTTATCTTTCTAAAACCAGGCTGATATTTGATTAGTTCCACAAACCTTCCTAAAATTAGTTTAAAAGTTTTCATTCAGGACTTTTGTTTTGACAGAAAAGGACATTGCAAGGTACTTAGGTTAGATACATTTTCTCAAATTATTCTCTGCTAAAAATAAGATCTTCATAATATGTATTTTCAAAAATCTCCATTATCATGATTTTTAAAAAAATAATTTGTTTCTGCATAAATGACTTATTTTGATCTCTAAATTAGAAAAAGATATTTCATTCTGTTCTACAGAGCAGCTTCCTCTAATAGTTTTATATACAATAATAGAGGGCTTCAACTATTGCAGTCATTAAACATCTATTGCTATATCATGTCTTGAAATTGTATGTCAGTAGTATATTTTATGAAATAAATGGAAAAATAATTCTATGTGGGAAATATTTTTAAATTAGTTCCTTTCTGAAATGTCACATATTAGCGGCTGACTTTTAACCAGCTAGGTTTTTCCACAAGTTCCTGAGATGTTATTTTTGTTCTTGGCAATTTGACACAAAAATAGAAGTTTGGAACACTGAGATTTTCAGGAGAAGGCAGGGTTTGGTTATGTTTTGTTTTTTTAATCCTTTGATGTTTCTGCAAAGCTTTGTAATCTCACAAATCCAATTTGTTTGTCAGTGTGAAAAAAAATCAGATAAATGTTAAATTAAGTGCTTTACACTTTAAAATCTTGTGTTCAGGTAGTGGGTGGCTTCTGTTTCTTGTGAGAACGATCCCTATTCACTCCCCTCTCAAAGACCAGCTCTTGTTTACCACAGAGGATGTCCTTATGGAACCCACAGCAGCAATGAATAAGTGGCCTCTCCAGAACCTCCTGAGCTCAGGTTTCCTCAGCTTCTTCTCTTTCCTGGATGGCTACAAGTACCAGCCTGATTTCCCCTGAGTCTGAGAGCTGAGCATCTGTCCCAAAATTAAATGGAAAAAATCTTTAATATATTACTGAAACATAAATTAATAAATATGTGGCATAACGCTATTGTCTGCTGTTAAAATGTTGGTCCAGCTATTTAGTTAATGAAAGCACTTTAGCTCTTGCCAACTTATTAGTGTCAGCTGATTGCTTTCTGGGTTCAAACCCCACAGGCATTCAGTCTGGAAAGCAAGGACTAAGGCAACAACTGGATTTAAACCTGAATGCTGCAGACAAGTCATTCTTTTTATGCTGCATGCCTTTGTAGCAGTAGGAAGATAGTCAGCTGCAGTGGTAGTTAATATACATCCTTCTCATAGTTTTGAAATATGTTTTAATAATCAATATTATTTCAATATTTTACATGATATTTTTGTAATAATGATATCATATTTTTCCCTTACTTGTCAAAATGAGTTGTTCTCATATGTTTTATGAACTTGGCATCCTATTTAAGATGAATAATTATTTAGAAATTCTCCTATATTGTATCTTCTCTTGTGCTAATTTAATCAGAAAAACTTATTCTGACTAAATCTGAGCTCTTCAGAGAAAATAACGTTTCCTGAAAAAATTGGATTCAGTAACTGGCATCACTTGTGTCGTTATTAATGTTTCACTGGACTAGTTTTATCTGTAAAGTAATAAGGGCTTGTCTGTGAATCAATACTGAGGATAGGTCTTTGAGAACAAGTAAGCCTATTCATTTTAAAGTGTATTACTAACCTGAATTAAGATTGTGAAACAATACTATCAAAAAGAATTAAAGCCATTTTAAATTGGTTTAACATAATTCACTTTTTAAGACAACAGAATTAAATTTTGTTGAATTCAGACTTCTTTATTTATTTAACCTGGATGGGCCTGTCCAGAGCAGGTCTCCAGTGACAATGGCTGTTGGATACTCTGTGATTTAAATGGGAAAAGCAAAATGTGGAGCTGATGCAACCTGCCCCGTGGGTGCTGAAGGCCAGGGTCCTCTTTGTCCTGCTTGTCTGATGTTCCCAGGAGGGAGCTCTCTGCACACATTGGTGTTCTATTTCCTTTGCCTGTGGCTCCAGCTGTGGAAAACACATGGAGTGAGGTGACCTTCCCAGCAAGACTGTAAAGCTTTCCTTTAGCTGTGTGCTTGGATGACAACTGTATACATAACTTCCCATAAATTGTGAGATCAGTGGATTTAGGTGCTCCCTCAAATTCACCTAATAAATCAGTGAAAGCAGCTTTCCAAGACACGTGCTCCCTGCTCTAAAAACAGGCTGAATGCTGGCAAAGTAGTTAAGTGTAGATGCTCCGTATGAAAGGTGAGATGGAAACGAAGTGTGTGTGACAGGAGAGGATGGCAAGTGGGGTCCCAGCCTGCTCGAAGGGTGATGGATAACAGACAGAGATGGATGAGAAGCAGCAGAGCCGTGAATGTTCTTCCTGGCCAGGATAAATAGCTGGGGAGTCGTGTATTGAGGGCAGCCAGAGCAGATGCAGTGATAGGAGGAGTGAATGAAAGATAGATGCACCACCAACCCTTCTGCAATTTCACAGGATTTCAGAGCTAAAATCAAAAGATTTTTGAACTTATTTTTGTAGAAAGGATAATTTTTTGAAGTGTGTGTGCGTATATATGTATCTGTATGTGTGTATATTTATATATAAGTATAATCCCCAATATTTTCTTCTGGAACTTTGAAGTTGGTTTCAAACAGTAATACCAGAGCTCAATTTTTTTTTTTTTTTCATTTTCTTCATTTCCCCTCAGCTTTGCTCTCCTCAGAGAAAAAAAAAGGGAGCAGGAAGGTACTAAGATTATGAGTGGTGAAGGGACTCCTTTTCCCAAAGCAATTTTTTAAAAGCTACAAAAAAAAAAAATGCTAATAGTGTTGAAGTTTGATATTTATTCTAGGAGAGAAAAGCCTCCAAATAATAAGAACAGCAGGGAGTTAATTCTATTCTAATTCAAATAGATACGGATAAATAAATAAGTTACAATGACAGAGTTTTAGCTATTGGAGGAAACTACCACAGGAAATTGCAGATTTTGTAGATTTTGTCTGCAGACAAGCTTTGTTAGCAGGGTTTTTTTATGATCTGTCCTATAAGTCCTTATTGTTTTGAAATAATTGAATTTGATATTGTTCTGAAAGTAGAAAGTTTTGGAAAGGATTTTTTTGCAATAAAAACCACCTTGGCAGTACCAAGCAAGTGATCAGGCAGTAAACACGAGTGACCTTTGTGAATTCTTCACCACCAAGGCAATGCCCCAGCCTCTATCCACAAATTTTTGGGCAGAAAATTACTGGGGTAGAGGCAGAGGAGGGTATAAATGCCAGACAGAAATTGAGAGGGATGGGGGAGAGGAATGGCAGGGTGGGTAGCTGCAGAGCAGGAGATCTTCAGGGGGAAGAGTTGCTGCATACTTACCTCTAGAAACTGAGCAGGGAAACAGCCTGGCGCTTATACAGGAGGCTGCAGCACTGTGTGGCACATGCTGAAATTTTTCACTGTGTTGGTTTTTTTTTGTTTCTTAACAAAGCTAGCAACTTTCTTTCGAGACTGGGTGTCTGTTGGTAAAAAATGAGTTTTAGTTAAACATCATTTTTTTTCCTTTTGAATCTCACTAAAGGTAACACAGTGAAAAGTAACATTGTCTGGCATGTTAGATGGGAAGGAAAACTTGATGAACTAATGATCCCTTCTAGCCTCAAATCTATGAATCTATTACCAGCTTGACTTATCAAGATTAAATGTTTGTTTGCCTTCCTTTTCTCTTGCACAGCAAGAACAGCAAGGGAAATATTCATTGTGTTTGGACTGCTGAGGAAAAAGTATTATGGAATTACAATCTTACTTATCTTTTAATTTGCTTTATCCCAGATTTTTTTGGAGCAGTGTCTTACTATAATTACAATTAATACTGTTCTGAGTAAAAATTGCATAGCTGCAACTAGAATTCAGGAAACCGTAACAGCAAAAGCTTGTCAAGTGATTAATGCATGTCTGGGATTTAGGATGGCACATTTTTATATCCTGTCTAGGAAGCACTGACACTGGTGGATAGCAAGCTCTCAAAGAGCAGTTGAAGATGATTATAGATAGGGTCGCCATTGGTTACAATGATGGAAGTTCCTGATTAATGACTTGCAACAGTAAAGAAAGACCAGAGATTAAAGTAGGCAAGCAGTCAACCTGTGCTGATGGAAGACAGATGGTTTCAGGAGAGGAGATGCTTTTTGTAACCCAAAAAATATGTGAGTGAATATGTGTGATAGCAAAACCGTATAGAATTAGATTTTTTGTGTTGAATCATCTGTGTCACTACCATGGACCTAATGAAAGATCAGTGAAGGTAACACAAATAAATGTATCTTATTTAAGAAATTGCACTTTCTGAAAATTAAGCTGGCACCCTGTAGAAATCAAATGCTCCCAGGATGGAAATCACTATAGTTCAGTGGGATGATGTTTGCTCATAGCATTGCAGAACCTGTTTGAGACGTCAAGACTGCTTTAGCATTGACATCTTGATTTGTTACCCTTCTACCTGAAATCAGCATCCACTAAGTAAGATAACCTGGTCTCTGAGGGAACAGTAGAGCATTATTAACATCAGCACCACAACAAATTTTACTTACTTTGTGATTTTATTATCAATGACTGCAATATTCACCATATTTACATAGCACCTATTTTAAGCAAGTGAACTCCCTTTTGGAGTGAATTCCATTCTTGAGAATGTTGCTCATTCAAGAAGGCTCAAGTTTTGTCTTCATTTCAATAAATGTTTATGCTTCCCTGACCAAGGCCCCTAAGGAGTTTCAAGAACTTTCCTGTTCTGAGGAGTTTCTGATCTATCATGAAAAACAACTTTCTTAGACTAATTGTGTCCTTTATTTCCATTATCTCTAACTGGAAATATATGCCTATAGAAAAAAATTTGTGCATTTCCTGCTCTGATTCCAAGTTGCTTATGGCGTTCTTTATTTTTGCTATAAATTTAGGATAGGTGATTGATAAGCTCCATTCATCCTTGAAAAAGTAGCTTGTGAATTTCAGTGCAAGAGCTGCAAGGGTGTGATAGCTTCGCTAGGAAAGCAATGTGTCAGGGACAATCTTGTCAATTATCCTACAGTCTTTACTCTCTCAATATCAAAGGAAATTATTGAGGAAGGGGTGAAACTTGAACACCTCAGGAGTCCTTTGCCTTCTCTAGATCTGATTTTAGCTAAGATAAATTATCGACCATGTGCCAGACATGCCTTGTGGAAATGTCAGAAGATAAAAGCCGAGACAGTGATTTCTGCTTGTGCCTTCAACCCTTCACAGTGGTAACAAAGCTCTCTATGTCAACGGGAGATTCCATTTTGTAAAATTTGTAAAACAATTCCATTTTGTGTATGAATCCTGAAATCACTGGAAACACATTTAGTTGGAAAACAAAGATCAGCATTGCTAAAATGAGCATGGCTTTTGATTTTTTTTCGTTACCTTTTTTTAAACTATTGCCACGTGTTCTGTGGGGTCATTAGTACTTTACTGTGTCTTAGTAGTTTGATATATTAGATCATAGTATTATGTCTGGTCATCTCCTGCTGAATGTGTGCATTCTTAATATCTGTTTGTAACCTCTGGTGTTTGAGTAAGGGTTATTTGGTTTTCCATATGACCTAAGAATTTATTACATTTCCAAATGCCTTTCACTCATCACATAGAAATAGTTAACTAGTTAAACTTACATTGTTTTAATAACAGGGGACTTTAGAGATGAAAAAAACCCAACATTGGCCTAATTGTAAAAGCAGTGACAACCCAAAGGTTAAATCCAGGAGATTACATCTGAAGGATGATGTTGCACCATTTTGGATACAAAACTAGATGTGCATTTACCAGCACATGCACTTTTTCCATTTGCCAGAGCCTATGTATCATCTTGAGTAAAAGCGTGGTTAAATGGGTTAAAGGATGGGAGAAGAGCTAGGTATGAAAGGTATGAAAAATTTTACTTGCTTTAAGTGATAGATCAAAAATTATAGTCAGTACACACCTATGATTTACTTTTCTTGAGGATCAAAAGAAGGAGGTATTGAAGGAGAGAATGGTGTAAGCAGTATAATTTTCAGTATTAAATTATGTGCGTTCAACTGATGCACAAGAGTTGAAGAAATCCATTGGCCCACGTTGTAAAAGAAGTAGTTGCATTCTGCTACTGAAAATATATTGATGTGCCTGTGCTTTGAAGCAAAACCAGGGATGTGCTTTTAGAACTCTCTGTGATATTGGTTTACGTATGTTCCGTAATTCCTTAGATCTTTAGCAAAACAATCCCACAAAGAAAATGTGTTCCAGTCCAAGGAGTGCAAGAGCTGCAGCCCCCAGGGATGCTGAGACCATGGTGAACATGGGCTTGGGCACACTGGATGAAGAACACAGTCTCTTCAGCACTCTGTAGTGCAAATTTCAGAGGGTGACGAAAGAGGCCAAGAGGATTTTTGTGCCAAGGAAGAAAGTGGCAAGATTAGCATTTGAAGTTTACAGCATGGATTTGAAGAAGGGATATCTGAGATTCATTACCTCAATTCTTTATTTTCTGCTTTGAGAATTCACCCAAGCTTTAGATATTTGTCCAAAGCACCTGTACACCTATCAGGGCATCTGCACCCAGTACTTTCATTGGATCTTGACAGTTCTCCAAGGATATGCAAACCAGTTTTGTGTAAGAGTGACAATTCAGGAAAGAGTGGGAGATTTGCCTTCATGTGAACTCTTCTATTGATTAATGTAGATGTAATCAATCTGATCGTTCTGAAGATCATTGTGTTTATTTAAGTGTGTAGCTTATATTTCTATCCAGGAAATTCAGAGCAGGCACTACTTCCAAAGAACTATTTCATAGCTCACCTTGTCTTATTTTTTTTAAAAATATTCAAACTCTAACAAACATTCTGCACAAAGAAATCCAGCAATTCTTGATTATAGTCTGCCATAAATCACAAATGCAATGAGACCATTAGCTACTGATGGAAAGGGACTTACATGATCTGCCATCAGAAAGGATTTTCTGTAGGTATCTACACTGAATTGTGCTTCAGATGGGAAGATTTTCTTTGATCTGACTCTGAGCTTCTCTTAGTGGGTGCTTTTATAGAGCTCCTCCAACCTATATATGAAATAAGTATTTAAATGAGACATTAGAGGAGGTGATTTCATTAAAAAAAAAAAAAATCAGTTATTTGAAGTGCAGACCATAATGTATGTCAGAAACTGCAGCCTTTTGCTTTTAGAGTCTCTTTGCCTGTCCTAAATTCTGAGGTGAACTATATATACTCTATTCCAGCTCAGGCCATTAGTAGCCATTTCATCAGCAGGTTTTGTACTAAAGCTTTTAAGAATGTTTCATACTTGTTCAGATTACTTTCTTTCTTGTCTCTCACGCTTGGTATTGATACCAAGGTTTATTTTGTTTGGTTTGGGGTGGTTTTTGTTGCTGTTTGTTTTTCTTTGTTTATTTTGTAAAACAGCTACCTCACTAATCTAGCAGTTAATTTTTATCTGAACCAAGAATAATGTCAAAAAATTAGCCAATAAAACAAGATCCATAAACACCTAGCAATATCCTTTAAGCCTACCTGCATATTTGCCTGCATTTAACTCCTCTTTCTCATCTAATCTATTCACAAGCTAGTATTGTATAATATATAACAAAAAGCGCAATATTATTCTGGTCAGAATAACAGGCAGAAGTGAAAGGTGCTATCTGTCCTACTAAGTTACCCAGTTGAAAGGATCTCTCCACCTTAACCTGTCTTTTTCTCTTTTCAAGTGATACCAGTTGATGTCTGCAAGATTGTTGTACTCCCTGGTGCTAGTGCCTACCTCTGAAAATTTCACCAAGCAGAATTTACAGTCTTCCAGAGAGAGATAAGACCAGCCATCACTGCAATCTTTAGATCATGGTTTTAGCTGTTACAAATTCAAAGTTGTTGGTGCTTTGCCAACCAAAACATTAGCACAAACTTTATGCATTAGGTGTTTGCAACAAAACAATTCAGACTTGAAATGTATAGATCTTCCAAGAGGAAGTTTCCTTGATATTTATGTTGCTAACCTTTGCAATTTTGTTTTGCTGTTTAAGAGAGTGTGGTCTCTATAAATAACAGAGGTAAAGTTCTAAGCTTGTAATCAGTCAACTGTTATTTAAAGGAATTGAAAAGTGCTGGTTTCAAATTCAGCCCAAAATAAGTATCAGTGTCTGACAAAGCTGCAAGATTTCCTGCAAAACAAGATTTAGTGTCTTAAATAAAGACAGTAATTTCTGGAAAACTCTAGACACAACTGAGCTTAAAAGACCACAATTAATTTGTTGATGAGTTGCAATATTCTCAGGGACCTGTTTCTCTTCTGACTGTGAGTCTATTTGGGCATATCTACACCACCTTTAATATAATGTCATTGACATGAGAAAAGTGATAATTTGACCTTTTATTTTACTGAGAAGTATCTCTGACATATCAGTGAAAATCGAATTAACTTTTTCAGTTTAATATGGGCAGATTCATAAAGCTGGATGTTAGCTGAGGCTGGTGCAAAGCTTTTGCAGATAGCTTAGTACTGAAGACACTGTCACTGGAATCATTCCATGAATGAAACAGAAGAAACTATTAATGCAGTTTGTACAGAGGTGGTTTTTTCCTCCTTCCTAAATGAAGTGCTTAAATATGGCCTTAGAAGCAGATTTTGTATATATGTGGCAACTGCTGCATCATTTTTATTAGTGGTTTTGTTTCCAGTCAAACGAAACTTTTTTTTTAATCAATCAGAGAGAGAACAGTTATAATTAACCCCTTGGGTGTCTCTGATGCCCTGACACTCTGCTTTCCTACCTTTAGTCAGGTTTGAGGGTATTTATCAGGCTCAAGTTTAACCCAAAGAAAAATGGCTGAAAATAATTCTACTTTTCCACAATTTCTGAATCTCACCAGAAATGCTTTGTGTCTAATTGTTGCTTTTGCTCTGAAACAAAACCTAAGAAATCTGTTTTCGTGAGGAAAGCAACACATGGTACGCATCTAATGGGAAAAAAATTAAAAGCCCTATTTTATCCATTATTTTCATGATGTAAGTCTTTTGAAAAAGCAGATTGCTGGAAATGCAGACACTTTGACTCTGCATTAATAACATATATGCTAAAATGCAGATGCTTAATTAAATTACCATGGTAATGGTAATTTAATAGTAATTAAATTACGATGAAGTAATTTAGGTAGGGATGTGCCAGTGGAGGTTATGTTGTTCTCCATGCTTCAGCTCAAACAGATCCAACTAATTAGGCCAAATCAGGGCTTTGTAAGTTTTGAATATCTCAGGGAGTAGGGTCTTTTGTTTAATGGCAGACACTGGGTTTGATTGACTGATTCTCAGTGCCTGAGCAAAAGTGACTATGGAATGCTTCAGGACTGAAAGGCATTTTGTACATGCACTTCGCAGAGGCCTTAAAATCTGCAGTTCAATCTCAAATCTTGCCTCAGTCTCAAACTTTAGAGATATCTGTGGCATTTCACCACTGTAAGCTCCTCAGGGGAGGCATGGGCTGTGGAGTTCCTGTGCATCTTGAAAAATACTTCTCTTCTTCTTTTCAAAAATTCTTCTTAGAGGAGTTGGTAGTGGCCTCTTGACCTGAAAATATCTTCCACTTCCATTTTAAGACCTATAATCTTTCTTCTAAGAAGCCTAGCTGTAAGGCATCTGCTTTCTCTGATAAAGGATCTACCATTTATTTCATTATACTGCTGCTCTGTCCTGAAGGTTTGTAATCGTCCTGGTGATGTCAATGCAAATTCCCTCTTGAAAGTCTCAAATTGTAGAGATTTGTGGTAAGCAGAGACAAGATGAAATAGTGATCACACTAAAACAGGGTATATTGCACTGTGGTTCAGGCTTATCAGAAAGCATTTTGCTGGTTTAGAGCAATGCTGTAAGACAGTTAATCCATTGGGAAGATGTTAGTTTTCTCTTTGATACTTGTAAGAATTAAAGGTGCTAAGCACCTTCCAGGATGAAGTGTTTAGAAAAGTAACTCTTAATTTACTCTTGCAATGAGTAGCTTGTTAGCTTTTATAGATAACACTTGGTTTTTTGCTTTATGCATACAAAGAGTCATGATAATTGCTTTAAGGGATGTCTATATAATGCTACAGTATTTCCAGTTAGATTTAAATTAAGATGTATTAAAGTAAAATTCATCATCTAGAAAAGACCGACACTCTAGTGTCACATTTTGAATGAAAAATATTTTACTCATGTTTCCTTTTTTGAAATGAAATTAATGTTTCACATATTTTCCTTTTCTCCTTTTTCACATGTTTCTGGAGATATGATTCAGCAGCATCACAATTTCTCCTGTCAGATATTTGCATGACTCTTTTCTTTGACTCTTGCTGCTGGTCCATACACAGTGTGTGGGCTAAAGCAGTGGATTGTGAGGTCTGGGGATCCTACAGCCTTCTCCTGGCAGTCACTTCCCTCCTGCTGCTCCTGTCTGCCCCTCCATGCCCCTTTCCCAAATCTGGTTTGTTTATATTTAGGGATGGCATGCATAAGATTTTGTACCTTTGCTATAAATCAATATTTCACAATTTCACCTACAGTGCTGATCCTCAAAGAGGCGTCAGGGAGGTGGAATGTGCATTTTGGAGCAACTGAAGGCAGGATGGGAGTCCAAAGTTTGAGGTAGAGAGAGAAAATATTTATTGAGTAGCTTATATTTGTTTCAATTACATGGATCCAAGCAAGAGGGAAAATTTGCCACAGTATGGATACGTCCTGCTGAGAAAACCTTAGAGGATTTCAGATCCAGGCTTCTTTTATCTGTACTTAGAAGTCCACCCTCTCCAACAGCACCATTGCTGTCAGAGATTGGCTCAATGTAGTCCAGGAGGGCAGAACACTACAGCCTGCTCCCACTGCCAGCATAACCTGATGTTCCCAGGTTTTCTCTCCTCCATGTACTCAGACATGTTTGACCTTACTTTGTAAACATAATATGGCAAAAGTCATGTGGATAATGTTGCAGGCTGAAAATAAAATGAGTATGTGCAGTACTTCATGCTGTCATTTTTTATTACCTCAAATGTCAGGTCAGTCTTCATTACATGCAGGACTAAATGCATCCTTTCTTGCCTTCCTTAGTGGTATTTTCTCCCAGCCCTCTTTGTTCTATATTTCTTATCTCCTAGTTCTCAGCAGCTTTCAGCCTATTTAGTGTAGTGATTTTCCTCTCATTTTATGTAGTTTAGCAGGCCAAATGTATGAGTCACTCTTCCTAGCTTTATTGTGCTTAAACCTGTGTCTGTATTGCAGCAATGAATTGATAAATTTTGTGATATTATTTCTAATATGATGAATCAAGCCACAAATTTTTTTTGCAGTTTGCCCAATTTACCCAGTCTCTGATGATTCAGCCTAAAAATGTACAAGGGATGCATCTTTGCATCTTCTATTTCAACAGTTTCTCTACATTGATTTTTTAAGTTTCTGTATCCTATATTTCAGTAATTATTTCTCTTGATTTGTTCTCTTATATTTTATTGGTATATCCAGTCTTTTAAGCACTTTGGGATGCATAAAGCAGTTCACAAATGCAATTAGAGATAAAACATACACAATGAGATAAAGACATCATAAAGCATTAAAGTAAATCTCAGTGGTCTCGTGACTGAAGCCATGGGAAAACATTAGAAGGTTGTCTCTTCTTCAAAACTTAGCCTAGTCTACAAATCTATTTCATTGAAGATAAATGCTTCTGTGCTGAAGTACTGCAGCTCAGGACAGTGGGGTTCACCTTCCAGCTTTACATAGAACTTCCTCTTAGGCTCCCACCTGAGCAGGTCACCAAGAAAAATTCTCTATCTGATGGACTATGACAAGGCCCAGAGAGGATGACAATTCTTCTGCTGCCTCCTTGGTCACACCATAAATTTTGTGTCTTGAAGCTATAATATTTTGTAATAAATTGGAGGATGAGACCTGTTTCTCTTGGCTACAAAAGGGTGTCTTGTTTTGCCAGTTCTTCTTGAGTGATTTCTGTTTCTAGTAAGTATGCAGAAAGCCCCCAGGCTGAGAGAACAATTTATCCATCTGTCCTTCCTGGCACCTGCCTCCTGCAAGCCTCTCCATCCTATTCTGTCACTTAGGATGAAACCTGTCCTATTAAATACAGGAGATGACTAGATTCTTGTCACACACTGATTAAACTTCAGTTTCCAATACAAAGGAGTACTCTCCTAGGCTTCTGTGTAAAAGAATCTTGCCATAATAAACAGATATAGTGAAATTCTTTATTTGAACAATATTACCAATCTAATCTGAAAATCTAATTCTCTTTAATTAGACATTATTCCATATTTATCCTGAATGGCTTGAAAATGCAAAGCAATAATTCTCACTATCATCACATATTGCCACTTAGTGTTTGGGTAGAGGAAATTCTTATTATTTCCTAGTCGGGAATGTGGACTTGATTTCTTTCACAGAGTGAAAAGGTAGAAACATCTTTCAGTTAATGTGTGCAATTCAGGTTTCTCATACTTCATTATGCAAGAAAGCAAAGCAGTGGGGGAAGAAAAAATCAGCCTGATCAATAAAAGACCTTTCTCGTTTAAACCTTTTTGAGGAGTAGGGAGGTTTGTTATTTTCTTATCCCTACCCATTCTTTTGCATTGCAGTCCAGCTAGATAGCTTCTTAAATCCACAATGATAAATGGAGGAGTTTGTATTGATTTACTAAAATCACACTATAATGACATAATTAGTCTACTTATGAATTGTCTCTACCGTGAAGTTAAAAAAAGGACAGTAAAAAAGTTCCTGCTTGCTCACTGAATACTGAAAAAACAAAACCCAGGCGACATTTCCACATAACGTTATGACAGAGTCTTTGAAAATGCTCATTTTTACGTTCTCCATGGTTACTCATACACATTTCCATTGCAGAGTTCCACCTGTAGAGTCCTTTGACTCTCATCCAAGAAAGCACTTAAATATTTACTGAACATTTTTGGTTGTTGCTTTTTTTGGCACCCAATTCTCACATTCTGTTTGGGTGATTAGACCACATCCTTATCACAGCACAGGGCTAATGCATCTACAGGTGTGTTCTGTTGTGCTGGTAGGAAACATTCATTCTGTGTTTTACAGTAAGATTAGCATCTGCTAGGGGTTTAGCATCCCAAAGAACTGAGAGCCAAGCACAGGCATTAACAATGAAATTCTAGAAATTCTAGAAACTGCTCACTTTCTTCTCTTGTGCTACACCCGCTTGAACAGGTTTGCAAACTGCATGATAGAAACGTGAATCCTGACTCATGAGCTAATTGTAGGTGACAGCAAGGAAAAGAGGACTGCTTAAAAATAAATTTAAAAAAAATAGCAAGAGAAAAGGGAACAAAAGACTGTTTGATCAATTGAGGAAAAGCAGCAAATTGAAATAATGAGGCAAGCTTTTTTGCAAAGTCCTGAAAATGTGTCTTCAGAGTATCCCTTTTGCTTTTTCTCCTTTATTAAAATAACGCTTACCTGGGAGGTGATAAAGATAACCCTGAATTTTTTAAATGAAAAACTGAAGTCTAAGTAAGCCCTTAGGATTCATCTTACTGAAATTCTTGAACCTTATATTCAAGGTGGTGATATTTTAACCCTTGTAATCATAGCCTGATAATACAATTTTCTAGCTAAAAAAACACAGTGGAAAGTATAGAAAAAATGTATAATAAATCTTCATACATAAACACTATCAATTTTATTATTTGTTGGTTTTTATGGTTTTTTTCTTGGTTTGTTTGGTTGGTTTTTTAAATTAATTAACATGTTTAACAGGTCTGAGAATATACAGCATTTGTTTATGGTTGATTATAAGCTGATTTAGGTGATCAATCTGAACTCTAAAAAATATGCATGAAAACTCATCCAGTGAAGAATTCAGGTATGCTGAGAAATGAAAAATACTCAGTGGTAACTGAAGTTAGGACACCAATGTCTACTGATCCCCCAATTACTATCAGATTGTGGCATAAAATATAATTCCACTGTACTCCTCATTTCTCCTTGAAATTCTGTCTCCTTCAGAGATCTGAGTTAAGGAGGAGGGGCTGTATCAAGTACAGAAAGCTAAAAACAATCCACACACAGACAGATCTATGAGGAAAGGCACATTTCAGAGATGAGAATCTCTGGTGAATTCATTCTTCTCCATTTTCATGAAAAGACCTCAGTCTTGTAAGCCTTTTCTCATGTTTGCAATGATGCCTATTTGTTAATAAAGATAATGAATGTTGCATTCTAAATAATCCAAGACAACCATTTGCTTTTCTTAGAAACATCATTGCAAACATAATTATATGGAAAGGGAGAAGTATTTGAGTATTTGGGGGTTGTCACTGACCTGGTAAAAAGCTTACCAGCTGTCACCTAACTAAAAGCAGAAAACAGTGAGGATGATTCCCTTTTTTCCTCTGCTCAGAGGTGTAAGCCTTAAATCATTACCTAGTTTGGAAGCAAGAGGCTCATAAGGAGGAGATTTTGATTCCTGATTTTTATAGGCACATGGCTGGCAACAGTGTGTCCAAAGTCTTCACAGGGAGGTGATGTTCCTCAGACACTATTTAGCCCAGTTTGTAATTTCTGGAATTTTATGCTGGTCTCACAAGTTTCTGAGTTGTTGAGGTCTATCTACAATGAACCTCAAAACCTTGTGAGATTTGCCCATAACAAGGGTAATTTCTTTGCTGTTGTGCATGATTTTCAGGCAGCATACTGAGAAGTGTTTTAATGAAGACATCACTTTAAAGTAAGCTACTACCATCTGTTCTGCCCTCTAATTACAAATAGGGAAAGGAGAGAGAGAGAGAATAATTTTCAATTGCATCATAGAGACAGCAAGGATAAAGAAATGGCATATAGGTGTGCAAGTCTCCAAATGTGGCCTGCATCACTTATGCTGCTTTCGTGATTCATATACAAATGGAAGATAAAACTGTTCCCTTGTAAAAAGAAAAGTTCCCTATGATAGTAATTTGTTTTCAGGATATCTGAAATGACATATCTGTAACAATGTGTACCAGTGTGTTCTGTTTTGGTGTCAGTTACTTAGTCCTGGGGAAAGCTATAGATGTGAGTTGTGTGTGTTTGAGGTAAAATAAATGTTAAAAAAGTTGATCTGGTAGGCAGTGGATTTAGACTCCAAAGAATTGAGTTGAATTCCAATTTCCATTTATTTCAACCTAAATAAACAACAATTGGGTTTCTAATTTCAAATATAACTCTAGATTTGATGTTCTGTGAGCCTTACATGGTACTTGCTCATAATACAAGAATACAGCCCCATATTGCATAGGAGTTTTGCCAGGATTGAGTCAATTTAATGTTTGTGAGACAGGAAGCATGTAAGATGCACTGAGATACAAGAGCTTTGATTTGATTCCCTGCAGCCTTTTCTGCTGTGCTCATAGCAGCAGTATGTGCTACTTTTTCTTATACCTTTGCAGAAAAGATGGGCTGGCCTGACACAAGAATGCTCCTCAATCCCTCAGTGGTGTCAAAACCACATATCCTTGTTCCCAAAGGTGCTGCCCAGTATAGTTCACACAGCTGCAGTGGAAAATCTCCTGTGGTTGTATTGTTAATCAGAATCTTCAGACATCTTGAAGACACTTTCTTCTCTCTGATTATCTCAGAGGTGCGAGGGCTCAGAGTCTCTTTCTCTTTCTTAAGGCACTATGCTGCAGCTCCTGGTTGGCAATTATGTGCTGCCATAAGCTGGGGAAATGATGACCTCCTTAAACAAATTCCTGCAGGTCCTACGATGTGTTTATGCATTTACTTAATCAAATTATTAGAGGATTTATCTGAAAGCATCTGAGCACACTACACAAACTGAGCAAGAACAAATTCCCATTTGATGCAGGAAAACAAATTCAAAAATGTAGCAAAAAGGAGACTTGGATGATAGTTAATGAATCCCTCCTATCAGGGAGGATCAGTTGTTACTTGATCAGTGTGGACAACCAAATAATTGTGTATTTATGCACCTTTTCTTAAATATCCATTGGCTATTAAGTGGTAGGAAGCATGGTGTTCAAAAGGAGGAGAGTCAGACCTGTAGCTCTTCCTTTTTTTCCATTTCTCTACGTTCCAGCCTGAATATCTGGGAATGTATATTTTGTCTCCCATCTGTGAAACGGTCCATTGCATCCTTTACCAAAATATTGACACTGAAAAATGGAGCAGAACACCAACCCCAGTAGTAAAAGTGAACAAAACAAGTTGTTAAAAGACATGGTCATTTACCAGTGTGCAAATTCAACCAAGTATTTACCACGCTGAGGGTTCCACCAATATCATTAAATTGTGCTTGAGTAAAAGAAGGCATAAAATCCAGACCTGCACTAACCAGTAATAATTTTCTGCAACCATATGGTGCAAGAGGATTTCAGCCACGGTGAATGCTCTCACATGCTTGTTTCAGTTAATGTCTCAGGCTCAGAAGGGATTGCAAGCCTGGATTTAATCATGTTTCTAAAACTAGTTGAACTCTTAGGCACTATAGGAATGCAAATTACTATTAAATTTGAATCCTGAACATAGAGCTCAGAGGGCAGTGTGCTCTTGATGCATTTCTCTATATGTAACTGTGGCAGATAAAAGATGGTGCATAAAAATTCTCAGCCAGCACATAAATATATATAATTCAGCTTTTCCTTTAATTATGAATAAAGCAAACTCCAGGATAATCTTGTGAAAATACACTTACCAGGAAGCACTGGCAATCTACCTACATTTGTAATTATGATTTGGGTTCTTGATAGTTAAAAGGCCGTGCTAGGACAGGGCTTCTCAGGAGACAGGCAGGTGCTGTCTTTCACATTCCTGTGGACAAAAGACATTTGTATGGCTATGAACTCTCTCTATGGCTGCTTGGAGGAAGATCAGTGGGCATAGGACATTGTTCTGGGGTTAGGGCAAGTCTAAAGTACCACACAATGTTTGGAAGGGATGTCTGGAGCACATCTGGTCCGAGGTCCAGATGTAGCTACACCAAGATCTCCAGCTTTACATTCAGCAAAAGTGCCCAAAATTTTGGCTTGTATTGGGATTGGGGAAAAGGAGAGGAAAAGTGCTATGGTTTCATAGCACTTCTGACACCCTCCTGCAGAGAGATTTGCTCTAAGTCTGCCCCACAGCTCCCCTGAGACAATGTGCTCACTCTCAGAAGAAAATGCACAGTCTGAATGTTAATGTCGTTTTGTAACAAAGGTTCTTGATTGAGCTGTGTGAGCAATATTCCTTTACATAGCTGAGAAACCTTTCCAGTCATCTTATTCCCCAAAATGGAGATTGCAAGGTCAACCTGCTTCAAACAGAAAATGAAACTAGTATTGAAAATAAATGTAAATGATAAATGACCCTACTACTTCTGTGTTATATTTTTCTGCAGTCAGCAGACTATAGTGAAGAAATCACCTTGGATTTACTTTCTGGTTCTTTCCAAATACAGAAATTAGTTTGTGAGACAAATACTTCCAAGATTCTCTAGTGTACCGATAGTATGCCTCTAATCTAAAATATTTTCACTTACCTGCAATGCTCCAATAAAAGAAGGAAAGAAATTTTATATCTTTCTCTGTAACAAAATATTTTGATGGTCAGTAGTGAAACAAATAATATAAAACTACTTCAACACTCCAGTAAAGGTATTAGCAGCTTTTTAGTTTGAAGTGAGACATCAAATAGAAAGGAAGAACACTTCCTAAAATGTACAATAATCACGTTTTTTTGGATTAATTGTTTGGATCGATAAATTATGTCAAGGAATATAGGGTCCAGAGTAGAAAGGACAGCACTGCTGCTATTATTATTAATGCTATTGATTGTTATTATTTCTGCTCTTTGCCAATATATTTGTAGAATCATAAGAAGTGTTTCCAATAAATTATTTTGAGGTTGCTTTATTTGTTTCTGAGCTTGCTCAGGGCTCAAAAAAAAATTGATTTTTGAGGTAGTACGTGGAAATAAAAATATTTTTATCCCTTTGTTAAGGTATGAAATTTCTATTCTGGTTTTTTTTTTCCTAATTTTGATATCTGTTGGTTGCTAAACATATCTTAGCATTGGAGGAACATTATTTCAAGGTCAAAAGCTAAATATTTCTTTTGTTGAATAAGCATAAATGCTAATTAGGTTAACAAGTTTGTGGGTTGGGTATTCAAGCTGAAATAATTAGCTTGAAAATTATTGCAGGAAAGAATGACATCTTATTATTTAACAGAGCAGATCCATATATTTGTTCAGTCAAAGTATATTTTGGCTAGAAAGAGAGAAAAAAATCATTTATATTTTATTTTTCTATTTATTTTTCTATTAGCTCTGCGTACTAGCTCATTTTGCACAAATGAAGTTGTCTTCTACTTCTCTCTGCAACAGCAAAATAATCCCTCAAATATCACCTACATTGTTCCCTTGCTTTCTGTGCTGCTTTGAGGCTCTATGAAAGCACACAGACAGACTCTATACACGTTTTATATGAAATGTTTTTGTAAATACAAATTTCTGTGTTTTATACAGTCACTTTTGATTCTTATGTATGAAGGGTTTGAATCATCCACTGTCACAAATCTGTGCTCGCTTTCCTCATTATACAGCAGTCATAAATGTAAAAAGAAGTTATAATGTCAAGACAGGACGAATGAAAATGGAGAAGGGAAGATAGAGAAATTCAAATGTGTGAAAGAGTATACTCTAGGGAAGGGTATATTTGTAAGAATAGCAAAATGAGTTTCTCCTCAAATATTTCTGCAGATACTTAATGGAAAGTAATAGTAGTTGAAAGAATATTACAGTGAGAATAAAGTAAAATTGGAAGCATTTTAAGAGAAAACATCCTTACTTTTTGAAAATAAAACCTCTTTTCCTTCATAATTCTAGAGCTCGACAAATAGAAGGTTGTTAATATTTGTGTTTCAGCGTTTCTCAGTATTTTTCTAACCCTCAGACTTTGACACAAATGCTTTCTTTCTAAATGTGGAAAGACTAAACTAACGGGTTTAGTTTGGTTCCTTCAGCTGTCATGAAAACAAGAATCAGGCTTTGGAAGCACGGAGAGAGCCATAACTAATGGATATTTCCCAGTCTGCCCAGCTGCACGGCACAGCTCAGCATTTCATCAGGGTGTGGGAGGGAGGGAAATGTGGCAATCCTCTTCTCAGGAGCTTTGACACTGGTAGCTCCAATGCTATTCCCAATACTATTCTTCCTCCTCTGCTTGTTCAGGTTAGGAAGAAAGATATAATTTTGTTCTCAGGCCCTGTTTGATTTTTAATTAAGGGCCATGTACTCTGAAGGAAGATCCATGATTATTAATCACAGATGGAAGGAGTCACACAGGCTTTGAACAGTGGGCAAAGCTCAGTATTTAGAGAACTTGCTCTGGGGAAAATCACCCAGGCCCCTCTCCCTGATTCCTCACTCCTCCTATGCATCTGTGAACATCACCACAAATCAGACCCTGGGGTGTTTTTGTGGGGCAATGTCTCTGTTTAGACACTGGGAACTTTTTCATGAAGCCCAAGAGCCTTTTCTCAGAGCTGACATCTCAACATGATAATGAGAACCTTATGTATTTCATCTGAGAAAGTCCAACAAGGAACTGAGACATCAAACAAATGGGAAAAAAAATTAATGTTTGGAAAGCTGACTGTTCTTCTAACACACATCTTCACCATTTTTTTCTTTTTTTCTACAAAAAAAAATTTGCCTCTGCAAGAGGGTTAATTATAGAAATGAAGCACTTTCCATTCTAAGATACGGGATTAATGAAGTAAAATCTTGGGACCTCTTGAAGTCTGATCCAAGGGGATATAAAATCAAACACAACATAAGCCAATTGGCAGAATGTGTTAGGTAAAGGTAGAAAAGAGAGAGAAAATTTGACAATACACAGAAGTTTGAATAAATAAAAAAGAAAAAGAAAATATGAGTTGATGGTGACTGAACATTCATATTTCCAGGGTGCTCCCAAAGAAGAATGCAGCTATTTGGCATGGAAACAGTTTGTGAAAAGTTGACGTGCTGAGTTAATTTAAGGGGCTCAGAATTAAACAATTAGCAAAAGAATAAAGACAGGTAAAAGTTCTCCTAACTTTTGAAAGGAAAACCCAAACCTCAGTAAGATCTCTTTTCCCTGGTGTGATAAATGCTTATTCTCAAACTAATTTTCAGTATTGCTGGGAAGAGGATACAAAGTTCAGTATCCTGTGCACAAAGACTTCCGTTATGTCCTTTGTACCCATTTGAAGGCTGCAGAGTAGAAATTTCTCTGAGCCAGAGTTTGTTTAGGTCTTTCCTCCTAGATGAGGAAGTGATGAACAGGAAACAGCCATTTTTCTGTTAGACATATCTATGGTCATAGCAGCCATTCTGAGGGGAAAAAACCCAACCCTGCAGATTCATCCTGGGTCTATTGGATCTGCCTTATAAACCCATAAAGAAATCCTCATTCAAATTCATGGCTGCTTTCCACAGCTTTAGTTGTGAAATTATGCAGGCACCGTGAACCTTCACTCTCATCTAAGAAAACATTTCTTGTGAGCACTGCATTGAGGAGTTGTGCTAGAAAACACAAATCCTGAAGGTGCCTACATCAGGTAGAGGATATAAAAAGAACACTGAATATATTTTATAGCTTTTGAGGTCTAAGTGAAGCTTTTCAAGCCCTTGTGTTAAATTTCACATGGGCCTGGTCCTGTTGGTGTGCATTAAACTTGCTGTGATGAGACCTGACCAGAGCACGCCTCACCTACGTAGATGAAATCCAAGTTGAGAAGTTTCTGGATCTCCTGAGTAGTTTGAGACTACTCTGCTGTGATCAGTAAAAGCTGCTTGTGCCTTTGGCTGCACCAAGGGAGATTTACCCAAGGATGTAACTCTTGTGACCAAGAGAGGTCACAAAACTTCAGACACGAAAGGACTGAAGTCCTCTGGCATCAGGAGTGTTCTGGATTTTAATTTTCAGTAGGAGGATTTCACGTGCAGATTATGCCCCTTTTGGATCCACCCTAACTTCCAGTAACAAATCCAGCAAAATTTGCCTTTCTGGAGTATTTGGATGCTGACTCCTGAATCAACATTTTTCATTCCCTCCATTTTTGCAGTGGATTAGGTAAATTAGGGAATTCTTCCACTTCTTCCTCTACTTTTTTATTTAATTTTTTTTTTCAGGAGAAAAGAATAGAATAATGAAACTAGGCAAGTTGTTTACTATAAAGGGTATATGTTTATTGCATGGTCAGTACAGTTCTCAGACTGAGAACACTTTTTAATGAGTGATTTTCATTTGGTTGTTTTGTTTTGGGCTAAGTTTGGTTGGTAACACTACACTTACTAATTTTTTTTTTTTTTTTTTTTTTTTTTTTTTTTTTTTTTAATAAGAAGCCTTTTCTCATGTTCTGGAGACTATATTTAAGCTTCTTGAAATCACGGGAACAAAACCAAGAGTCAACATCCTCTCTCTTCTGGCAGGGATGGATTCAGTGCTCGTGTCCTCTGAGAGCAGGTCAGGATAAGCATCTCCAGCTGGCTTAATGCTGCCGAGGATTTTTCCCCCTCTGTTATGATTGGCAGCACATTTCAGCCTGGTTTATGTGAACAAAGCCAGCGAGCAAGAAGCAATAGGGCACGGATCATCTGAGGCTTCAAAGCCAAGCTTTTCCCACTTAAATGTCAGTCGACTGCTGTTTGTCAGCAACATGGAAAGCCCTGACAGAAGGAAATTGAGTCTTTTCTGCTGGTTTAATACCCCAATGGCAGCGGGCATTGTAGCACTCCGGGAAATGGAGCGTGCCTGGGAAGAGCACAGCGAGGACAGGCTGCTGGGAACAGACACTCCAGGGTGCAGGGTGCCCGTCTCCTCTTTAAATACTCACCTCAGGGGCACGGGGAGGCTTCCAATCTGGTTGGGTTTTGCCTGGAAGAGTGTGTCCTAAATGCTCTTTCCATACCTTACCATGCATCTCTTTTGATGCTTTCCAGAGTGGGTAATTACTTATAGAGATCCAGGAACAAGTGAGCTGTTCTAGGACAGCCTCTGGCCTCTTGTAGGAATTTGTTCTCTGGCCCCAAACTGGCCATGTGGGAAACACCAGCAAGGCTCTGTCTGGTCTCTAGGGGATGAGGTATTCCCATATGTGAGGGCAGTAAGGTTAGGGGTTTAAGAACAGGAGTCTTCAGCCCTTGCGCCCATCACTAAATTTTGAGGGGTTTCCTTGAAAATCACGGAGGCTGTTTATGCAACTGAAGCTGTTTGGGATGAAAAGGATCCTGAATCTGCTTGTCTATAGCTGTGTTGAATCAGAAATAGTGTCTCTGTCATAAAAATATAAACTACAGTCAAAAGACTAACTCTGATAAAAATTTATATTTATAAGCCGAGTGCTGCAGACGAGTCACTGTTGAGTGAAGTTCAAACTGCAGGTATCACTGTCTGAATAAATAATGCTATTAATTGTTTGCATTTAGTTCTGTTTGTAAACTCTCTTGGACATGTTATTTGCACTTGTCATCAAGATAAATTTGCACCCTTCTAACTGCAAACAAGGACTGTCTTTCCCACCAGTTTATTCATGCCAGTGGTTTCAATTATCTGAAATCTGAAATACATCACTCTTAGAAAGAGAAGTACCATACCTAACAAGTCATATTTTCTCTGTGTCAAAATAACAATATCACAATGAAGCTCTGATCTCAGTGACTGGAATAGAACTATGAATAACAGTATCTAATCAAGATATTAATTAAAACTTGTAATATCATCTTAATGGGAACACGTTGCAGAGTTAAATTGGATTTTTTTTCGCCTTTTAAATTAGCACAGTCAATTAACAGGTGTTCTCCATATGTAATTATTTTCAGTGGAATGCAAAGCTGAGTTAAACATTACAGCTGTATAGGGGTAGATTACAGTCAGGCACTTTGAGAGAATGAAGGCTGAGCAGAGTGAAAATGTGGACCAGGATGCTCTGGCTAAATTCCAGCTTGCTAATCACATCCTACTTTATCAAAACTGCCTGATAGTTTCAATTAGTTGCTGTGTTGTCCTCATATTTCCTTGGAGGGCTAGGTGCTTTGCAGTATAAAATTGAAAACTCCTTCTCCCCATGTGGGGCTGCCTTTAACTCTCAAGTGAAACAAATTTAAAAAGCAGATCTATTTCAGCTTCATTTTTGTGTGCAGGAAAGGTTTCTCAATTTCTGTCTCTCTCTGTATACATATGTATCTATTAACACACTTATCTATGTTTTTCTTTAAAGGTTACCTACAAACTTAGCCTTTCTGTGAGTGAAATAGTGCTTTTGCTCTTCTCTTGGAACATTCCTGGGTGAAAACTTGGCTCATTGTTTTTGCTCAAGAATCTGGTTGTATATTTTCCAGCGTTCTGGTTGTACAAGTGATAGCCCCACAGGCTAATTCAGCTTGTCACCCAGGCTGAGCCTGAATTTTTTGCCAATGATGGCAAAAAAATGGGATGTACTGAGCTTCTACAGCAGGAAGACTTTAGATTCAGTAGCTTTTGATGGGCATGTGATGACAAGAGATAAATCAGGGATACCGGGTCTGAAGACATGGATAGAGGACAAATTTTTCTTTCTCTAGGTAAACCCAGATATTTTGTTGTCTTAGTATTTGTAAAATAGACTATTTAGCATCTATTACTACCCACATGTAGAGTCATCAGTGTGACTTGTTTATGTGATTTATGTCCCACAAACCCGAAGGGATGGATCTACTCTTCACGTAAGACAGAAGGAGCCCTTCAGAATTAACTCTATTTACCTTTTAACATGAATATTCAAGTGAACAGAATCCGTTTCATTCAAAATCCAAAGCCTGCCAAAATCAGTGGAAGACTTTTCACAATCTTCAGAGAACTTCAGTTATAAGTCAAAAGAATTAATTTTGCAAGAATAAAAACATCTGAGCAACCTTTACAAGTGAAAAGAAAATCACAGAAACAGTTTGTATTTATACAGAACTCCTCCCCTAAGGATTTTGTTCTTTGAAAATTGACTACTTGAACAAGTTTGGACTCCATTTAAATATGCATAGATATAGAAAGAGATTATTTTATTTAAAAAGGTTTTTATTTCCCCCACCAACCATAACTTCTTAATCATGCATTTTCTCCCCTCTTTCTGGTTTCTCAGTATTTTTCACCACCTCTAGCCAGACATTAGATTTCCTAAGACAGCGAGATCCATGCCTTGACAGGTTATTAATTATCACAGCTGGAGGTAGGGTATTGTGGCTGTTCTTTGCTGTTTGTCATTCGACAGTAAAACCAGATGAAAACTAAGCTTTGGAAGAAAATAGAAATAACCCCAACATTTGTATACAGTGCACACTGGCTGAACAGCTGCTGAGTTGTTTTTCAGACCATCGGCGATATCTCTTATCCTTCTTCCTTGAACCTCTCGTCTCTGAACTCAGAGATATTAAAGCAAAGAATAATGTGATAGCAGACCGGTACAGAGGGTAGTAAAATGTTTCTGAAAATATCTTGCCTTACCTAAAGATATCTGGGGATATCCTCACCTCTAGAAATCTGGGGAGAGCGGCTGAAGTGGGGTAATGATGAGAGCATACATTTGAAACAAACGGAAGATCCCTTCCAAGAAGAAGACAATTTACCAGGAATCATTTGAGGATCCTAAATTCCCTACCTCTCACTCTTATCTGGAATCCCTCACTTGGGGAAGGTTGATTTGATTTGATTTGATTTGATTTGATTTGATTTGATGATTTGAGGCAGTCTCCAGTTTCCTGAACACCAGCAGTAGTGCTGGTGGCTGGCTGGGTGAGGTGGGTGTTAGCAGAATGATGTTTGAGTTGCCAGGCAGTTCACCTGTGCCCCTGTCACATCAAGGTGAAGCAAGGCTCTCTCAGGAGCATGCATGGGCCTCGAGGAAATTCAGCCCAGAAAAAGAAAGTTCCAGCATTGGTGCCAGGAGGTGCAAAGGCAGCCAAGCTGTCCCACTGGGAGCACAGTTGTCCCTTCCTGAGCTTTTGAGGCACCTCTGGGAATGCTGTCAAGCAGGGGGGATAGGAAAGGTGTTGGAGGAGTTTGTACAGACCATGCCATGCCGTCTCCTGAGAAATCTGAACTTATATTTGTGTGGCTTTTCCATGTTTAGCTGCTGTAGGAAATCTCTGAAGAGCAGCGAGCATCCAGGAGAGGGCAGTGCTGCTCTCAGACATCAGCTGCTGGAAAGCCAGGACAGGTGTGGAAATAGTGATGTGGATTGTCCTTCTTATGTAATCAGTTCAATTAATGAGGGACACATTCTTCTGCCAGATTTACATTCATTTTATTTTTGTATCTGGTCAATCCCTATCATAGAAGTAACGAGATATTGTCAAGGTAAATTGTGACAGCAGCATTGCCTTCTGGTTCAGGGTGGGTTTTTTTCCTAATTAGAGTGAGACCTGTGAGTAAGAGAAGGAGTGGATGATCATCCGAAGCTTTTATTTAATAACAGTGCCGGCAAGTAAAGAATTTATTGTATTAGAAAAACTTTTTAAATTTTCCTGAAAGGAAACAAATTCTATCTCCTTTCCCCTTTCTCCAGAAGTTTCAGTGTGTTCAGATCCCTCAGCCTGGATATCCACCACTTGTAACTCACTGGAACAGTGTGCCAGGTCTCCTCATTCATTTAATCTCAAAGGACCCCGGCAGCCTTCACTACTTCACTCAGTTGTAACTAAATCAGTTGAGATCAGATCCTTTCGTTGTTTTGCAGCACGGGAACAAGGCCTTAAAGCATGGAAGGAGGTAGGGACTGAGCTGATAACAAAGCTCCTAAAATATGGAAGAGATAAAGCATGTGTTTGAACTAACTGGAGCCAGACAGTGAGCTGCACTGATCCACACTGGACGTGACAAATGCTCAGCTCACCCTGGCCTCCATCTGTAACAGGGAGAATGACAGATACACTGGTTCCCAAGGAGAGATGTATCTGTGATCTGAAGTGTCCCAGGAGCCACAAGAAGTGTCTTGCTCTCAGTGCTGGAAAAGAGGGTGTTTTATGCCCAGCAAGCTGAAAGACTGGGACATCAGCCTGTGTTTGTATAATGGATGCTGGAAGTACCTGCCATTTATCTCTTCTGTAGTTGTTTTCCAAAACAGCTACCTCTTTCCTGTCTGAGTTTCTCTTGCCAAGTGTCCAGCTCCTGCACTGAAATGGAAAACTGGACAAATTCTTAAAAAAGTATCTCTTTCAACTCTGAAAATATGTAGTTTAGAAACTAAACACAGCTTGGAAAGTGATGCTCTGAGCACTCTCCATTAATCAGCCTTTGAAAGACTTCTATTATATAGGCAAAAAAAGAACAAAACCTTACTAGCTAGTTGAGTTTTCATCTTTATGTTACCCAAACCTCATAGTGCTAGTTAGTTGTGCTGCCTATTAACATCAACATTCAAATAAAACTTGTTTGCAAATTTCTCTTGAGAGAACCTAGCAAAGTTGTTCAGTAAATGACCTCTTTTCAAGTTCACCTCCTCCCTGGGGGCTTTTTGGAGTCACAAGAAGCCTGAAGACATGCTACTTAAATGATGATCTCAGACTCTGCAAATCAAGCAGGGTAAGGACTGGGACATATTTAACTGGAGAAAATTCTAACACAAATCCAGCTACCCCCGGGAGGTGACATGAGAATTTCAGAGCTGAACCAGCGTCACTGGATGATCACTGTTACTGACCTGGCTGCTGTTTTACAGAACTTCACCCTTAGGTAATGCACTTACCTATATACAAGGGTATTCAATGGTGTATTTGTAATTTGAGGTCCCTCCACCTAGTGGGAAAGCTTTCAGATGTTGGGTATTAGTCAGAAAACTCCCATGAAACCCAGGGAGGGTATGAATTTTTTTAAATGTTGATGTGGGGAGAGGTGAACATAAAGGAAGTTTTCACAGACAACACATTCTATTTGCTTGACATCTGCTGCAGGGCCTGAAGTGAAATTATACCCAAACATATCTAGAGTGCCAATAACTGTGATAGAAAATGGCAAAGTATTTCTTATGCCAGTGACAAACTCTTTCAAAGGGTAGGGCTTACTTGGGTTCTTATCATAATTCTGACTCATGCTTTCTGAGAGAGACAGTAGTTTGGGGATTGCTGAATTGTTGCTGTTTTGAAAATTTCAGCAGAGGAAAGGCTGAAATCTGAGCAGTCATCGTCTGATTATACCAGTTCCTCCTGAAATGTTAAGTGTATATAATGCTTTTTCCTTACAGAGCTTAAACTGATAACAGCCTTGCTGTTAAAATGCTATATTGTGTAATGGAAGAAGCTGATGTTTTCTGCTGGGTAGTGCACTTTTGTCAGTGACATTTCTGTAGAGGTGATGGGTTCTTTAACATGTTCTATCCAGGAGGCTCCGTTCCTAGTTCGAATACTGGCAAAGTACAGACAGGGGTGTCTGCAGTGGGGAATAAAATTCCCCCCCACCTCACTGCTTTATTGCACTGAATCTCAGCAGCAAACGTTGCTGGCAGCCTATTTACCACGCACAAAGGTCAGTCAGTACACCTGCAGTTTTCATTCTCCCTCCATAAGTGCTTCTCACATTGAAAGAAATATTTTTTGTAACTCTCTGCCGGTGTGTGTTTGTGCATTTCTCATGTCATGCATTTATTTTCTCTTCCAGCTTGCTAGCATGGCCACTTTTAGTTCACCTTCTAATTCTTTTTCCAGGAAAATTTTTCTAAAACCGTATGTGTGTGAAAAGAAGGGATGCAGGCTTCAGTTTGACAGTCATCTCTTCCTGCTGGCCCATAAGTTCAGCTACAGTTGGGTCAATATTAAAGAAATAAAGCAAATTAACTAGGTTTGTATTGCAAATTTAGAGACAGTTTATTGAGTGGCAAAATATTTCAGTCACTTGCACTTACTACTTCATATTATCTTGTATGAGTAAAGTATGCTTATGAAAATCCCCTCAGAAAAGAATAATCTGGGAAAAGTTTAGCTTTTGTTACTCTCTTTGTGTTGCACAGCTGAGAAAGAGGCTGCCTTCAGCCAGAAATCAAAGCTTTGTCATAAAATCTAGATTTTCTATAAGAAAATAACAAGATGTTCGGGAAGAACAATAAAGAGAGTATTGGTTTTTAATGAACAATCCAGTAGGATGAGTAATAATGTGTTTGTATGGTTCAAATTGGGGGACAGTATTCTCAGGGAACATTGCTCAATGCATGATCTAATAGACACCAAATTTTCATGAGGTCCCAGTGTGCTTGCAAACCAAGCCAAGGTGGCCACATGTGTTGTCATGATAAGTCCAGGGTCAAACTAGACTTAAAAATGCAAATATAACTTTGCATAAAGCTGGACTACCTTGGCCATCAAAAATGTGGTCCTTGCAGCTCTGGTTTCTGTGCAGGGAAACGAACTGGTGCAGCACTGACCTTCCTGAGCTCAGAGTCCACCCTGCCCTGCCTCTGCATCTCTGTTGGAGCAGGCAGTATGTGCCCAACAGGTTTTGAAAGCTTCATTTTACATGCTGATGTAAGCCCTGCTCCAAGGGTAGCATAGGGTAATATGTTTACTCCTGACTTTGGTGTCCAGCCTGTAAGCACACAGTCCTTTATCATGTTTGAGTGTGATAATCAGTGAAAGAAACCACCTTGTACCTCCAAGTTGGATTTTAAAAGCCTTTAGTCTCTCCAGGCCTGTCTTCTACCTGTAAAAGGAGTTAGGAAGGTTTATCCTAAAGCTTCCCCAGTGTGCCATGCCGAGGATCACAGGTGTGAACGAAGCCAGCCTGAATAGATGACTGGTGTCATTCTCAGCATTGAAAATTGGCAGGATAATCTGTGTCTGTTATATTTTTCCTGGTTTTCCTTCTATAGCCAGTGTACCAGAAAGCAAGTTATTTAAAGGATCAGTAATTTATTCTGCCATTCCCAGTGTTGAAATCCCTTGCTGATATTTTGATGAAACTGTACTCAGATGAAGAGTCTAATTAAGAGCACAGCAGTTGACAAAGCTGGCTGAATTCAGACACCATCCACTGCAAACAAGTCTGACCAATATAAAAAGGCAGTTTCTCTTCTGTGGTTTTTTTTTTTCTGTAAGACATTCAAAAAATTAAAAAAAAAAAAAAAGATTTGAAAATGAAAATAAAAAGGACCAGTTATATATATATTAGATATATATTATGTATAGGTGCATATACATACATGCATGTGTAGGTGCATGCATAGTATATGTCTAAATAGAAAAAGAATTGAGCTGATGTGATTGTCAAACTGAGTGAGAACAAATTCCTTGGTTTTGCTGAAGTGATAAAGATTAAATATCACAGTGGCTTTCCAGAATTTTTTTGTGTTTGGCAGATTTCTAAACCACAAAATAGTAATTTTGAGCCTTAGCCAAACCCTTCCCCACCGAGTTCACTGAGATCCCTTTTGCTGAATCAGAGCATAACATTACCATGTGTGTTTATGGTAACAGCTCTACAGCCCCTTTTGGCTGGAAAATTAGTGAAACTGCCCATGCTTTTGACTAATTGATGAGTAATCAAATATCATCTAATATCCAGTTTCTTCAGAGAGGCCGCTCATTAGAACTGAATTATGGAGCTGAGAGATATAATTTTCTTTTCTTAGCTATCACTGAACTGATATTTTACTGTTGGCCAGTTTGATTTTCCTGCAGCCTTTTTTCTGTGTTGTTTGTTTTTTTTTTTTATTTGGTGGACAGATACAATAACTAAGATTTTCATTGAATTTAACGGAGTTAAAATCCAAGCTATTCTCAAGGAGGATGCTGCTGCTTCTCCTTCCATCCTAGGCTATCAGCTTCCTTGTTTGCTTTTTGCCACACCAAAGCTGGTGTAGGTCACTGATGAGTCAGGCCAAGGAGCTGCTCTGCCTAAAAACAAATTTTAAATAAAAATCTGGAGAGGTTTATGCCAGTCTTGAGTACATTGTCATAGCATAAATGGGAAAGGTGAAATATATACTGCTGCACAGAGCACAGGTTTGAAGAATCCTCAGTTATCCAGAACTCATATTAATCATGAATTACCCACTTTGGTAGTGTCTGTATAAAAATGTTCAGTGTTAGATGGAGCATTAATGGGAACCAGAGCTCAGAAATACTTCATGAACAGTTTAAAATGCCCAAGATGAAGATGGCTCTGGTCCTTTCCTGCAAGTCTTGGTTCAGTATAATTATCTCACCTGCTAGCTTTGCAAATCCTCTAGAGATGGGTGAAATTATTTGCTATTAAATCTTACTAAATGAATTAGGTTATTTTGATGGGCTACATTTGGTTCATTTGAGAAGTAGCACTCCAGTTTCTGCAAACCACATCACTATTCTGAGTGCATAATCTTTGACAACATACATTCCTTTCATGCAGATTTTTCTAGCCTAAATCCAGCACTGGGCAAAAAGCAGTTTTTTGTTCAGAAGTGAAGTGTTTTAAGTTTTGTTTTTAGCATAAACCATTTCTAATTCTTGTATTTGCTTTGTGTAAGGAAACTGGAATGAATGATTCACAACATAATCATTTGGTCATAGTTGTTATAGAACAATAAACATTTTGCTTTCTTTTTAATGTTCTATCTGCAAAGTGGGGATAGAGTTTTTGTCCTAGAGAAGTGTTACAAAGATTTGTTGGTTAATGCTTGGACTGCATTTTATCTGTGCTAAATACCATATAATTATTTAATGTCCCAGTTACAGATGGTTGACACTGTGTTGTATCCTTGGAGTATTGCTCACTTATTTTATTTTTCAAGACTGAGCCTGAATGATAAATTGTATACATGAATGAGTGCAATGTTTCAAACATTAAAGAACAAATGTGGTGTTTTTTAATAAAGCTAAGAATAATACTCCAATGCATGAATTTTCTGTTTTCTCCTAATACCCAATATGGTTCTATCATTTTATACAAAACTGACAAAAATTTCTTGCTGTTCTTGTTTTTAATCCCAAGAAACCTCTTAAATATTTTCTTCTTCCTACAGCCTAGATTGTGACATGGTTTTATTGCAGCACTCACCTTTAGAGGATAGAGCTATTTATATGATCAAATTTCAGGTGTGCTCAAAAACATGAGTGCAGTGTTGAGGAGCCTAATAAAAGTTCATCACTTATTAATTGGAAACTGGTTTCAGTATGTGCAGCTGAGCACAAAAAATAGTGAGTGAGTCACTAAAACTGCTGGCAGAAGAAAGTGCCTCTGCTTTTTGTAATGAGTCGAGGGCTTCAGGCCTCAACACCACACATTCTCTGGTTGTGGCAGCCACTTGTAATGAGCACTGTTATTCTGAGAGGGTTACATTTATTTGATTTCACTTACTGTGGTCTCTAGGTCCAACACCAGACAGCCCAGATGCAAATAGATAGAGAGAAAAGCAAGCAAGAACACGTCTCAGCAATCTAGAAGTTGTGAATCTACTTCACATTCATATTTGCTGATTTATAAAAGAGATATAAGTAAACACAAACACTTAAAAAAAATTCCTGTATAACTCAATTGCCTTTGATATACCCTCCTAGGTGTAGTGCTCCGACTGTGGCACCAGAGAGCTGCATTCCTCCTTCAGTACCTTGGAGGATCTCAAATTGCTGAGTTTGTCCCTGGGTGCTGGGTGACTTTCTCTCCTTCCCTCACTGTGGTGGGACACCCTCCAGGGGAAGGGTCTTGCTGTGGCAGATGGCTTTGTGGTAAAGATGTGTCTTACTTTGTAGTTTAGGGATAGCCAAGGCTTTCCTTGCATGCAGACTGGAAAGCAAACAAACAGCATCTATGGTCATGGCTTATTAAAAACCTGTCCTAGGAAATTTTGGATCAAAAATATAAATGCCTGATGAGATCAGATGCTGCTAAACTGTATTGTTAACTAGTGTTACACTATACTGTAAGACTTAGGAATTAGGGCATCCTTCAAGTCCAGTTTTAGATGTACAAGTTTTATTCATTAGACCTGATCTATGGGTTTTGAAGAGATTTGTCTCCTTCAACAGTTCAGTTCAGGTTGTAGCTGCATTTTCATGGCTTTCTGTAGTTGGTCCTAGGACTTCCTGTTGCCAAAGCTGAATCACAGATGCATTTCAGAAATTCAGCCTGCAGACAGTGATCCAATTTGTCACTAAAAGACATCCTTAAAATAAGAGTCTTCAGGTGTGAGATATATTTGTCATGCATTTACCTATGTTTTTTGAGATAACGTGGAGGGACAGACCTCACAACCCATCATTTAAGGAAATCTCTACTAGGATAAGACCTACCTCACATTATAATTTCAGAACCTGCATCCCCAAAAACCAGCACCCCAAACTTTTAAACCCACTACTATATACCCATATCTCTCCAAATATGAGCATTTTTCTTTCTCACTTTCTGTTATACACCTTCACTTCCCCAAAACATATGCCTAACTACCCTTGGCTCTATCTTTTTTTAACCTTTTGGAAGATATGATTGGTTCTGGGTGTATTTCAGCCTGCTCTCTGTGATCTCATCCAGCTCCCAATACTCTGTTGTCCAGCTTCCTAGTCAGTCAGTCACTAGCTCAACAGAGTCCCTTGCAAGATGCTATCCATTATGAAGTAGAAAATTGCAAGAAACAGAAGCTTTTACCTCCCAAAGATCAGCTGCCATGCAGTGTCTTGTTCCTGCTTGAGGCAGCAACTCCCAGCTCTTGAACTTTGCAGTTCATTTCCATACATATTGCTGTCCAAAATTAATGCCTTTCACATTTCAGCATGCTAAAATATGCAGTTAGAAAACCAGCACATTTGATAAGCAAGCAGATCATGAGCTATTTGTGAGCTACTTTTTGGCCATCATTATTATAGTTAGATAGATAGAGAGAAACTACAGAAAAATTGCCCATAGAATCTAAATATGGCAGCTTTGAGAAATAAATTAACATTTTCTTTATCTTCTGACAATAGAAAAGTATGTCTTTGTCTCTCCTGAAATTCCACCAGAGGTACAGCAGGGATGAATCTGCTCCATAAAAACAAAATTACACAAAAGAAAATTAAACTAATAAAAAGAGAGAGAGATTACAATAACAATAAAAAACAATTGGCAAAAGGGAAAACAACTCCCCCTCCTTATTGTTATGCATTCAGAATCAGTGTCTTACTCATTTGTTAAACTTTTATGGCACTGGCAGTCTCAAATACTAATTTTGTTCAGCATGAAAGTGCCCTTTTTAATGGGATGAATATGATGCTTCCAGTGCAAGCAAGAGCAGGCATCTGGGTGATGCTAATGGTATATTCTACTCTGCTGGAAGTTTCTGGACAAAACACCTTTGCCTTATTTTTTCTTCCACTGTTGTTCTACCCTAACCTGCTGATGCTGCAAGAACATCTGGTCAAAACCCACCTGTTAAAAAAAGCTGTAAAATAATTTTGATATCAACATGTTAAAATTTTCATTGTCAGGCTAAAAAAATCACTTTCCAGCAAGTAAAATTTTTTGCCTCAAAGATGAAATGGTGTCCTTGTGGAAATACCATATGCATTCCTCATGGGAAGTGCAGCCAGGTGATATCCTGCCATGGCTGTCCATGAACCACCAGCCTGCCATGGGATGTCATGGTGGGAATGTCCCTTGCACCCTCCTAAATAGTGAATTGTAGAAGGGGTTATCCTAGGGACAGGGAGAGATGGATGTACTGAGAGCAATATTTATTTGCAATAATGGGAATTCCTGTAAGCAAAAGAATGTCCTTCATTCTTCTGTGAAAAATGAAGAATTCAAGATTTACAAGTGACAAACTGAAAAACCTGTGTACAGTGATGAAAGGCTTTCCTTCAAGGTCTTCATACAAGTAAAATACAGCTGAGCCCAGCCTCACTGGAATTTCACCATCCATAATAGAAATAATTAGCTATACTGGTTCATTTGCACAGGTTTTCATTATTTGCTGAGCTTTATTTAGTGCCACTGTGTGTATCCTAACAATACACACAGCTCTCCAGGACTTCTGAAAAAATAGGCCATTTAAACAGGCAAATATCACAGGGTAACCTTAACTATTGGTAAGAAGATAGGCCAGAAATTATGTTCATGGCCATATTTGCAAGACTCTGATGATAATAATAATAATAAAAGAAGATATCATGCCATTGACAAATAGAAACAATTTTATATCTAATAGGATTTAAGTAATAAAGGCTGAAGGGCTGCAACAGCTGCAAAGAGATTAGATACGTTATGTTTTCTCAGTGTAATAAAACTTGTCAAATAAAGCTGAATAAAATCTTCTTATCTGTGTCTCTGGCTTATTTTTCCTGCAGCCTCTTTCTTTTCAGCTGATTGCAGGAATCACCATTTCTCTAGAATGGTTACACACACGACAGTTCAATTAGAGTCAAGTTAGTGAAAGTTATTGCTGGATTTTCTTTTGGTTGCACCTTTTTTTTTTTTAAGTTAAGGCCATATGCAGCATTTGGAAAGAATGAAGCAGATCAAAAACCAACTCTGCCAATCTCTGCTGATATTTAGTGGACAACTGGGATAAACTCTGCATATTAGTGTAGTGCCATTTAATTTAGTATTGCTTTACACAAGATCTTGTTCTGATTTAAAAATAAGCCCCATCAGAATAACAAGGCATCCTTCCCCCATCACACTTGATGCTGCCTTCGCTACCCCAAGGCTGCCCTTGTAATATCTCCCTTTTCTCACCTGTCTGCTCCCTCCTCTGGCACTGTCTGGAGTCCTTCTCCATTCTTGCTGCTCCTCCTGCCTCAATTTCTCCTGGTACTTCAAGGAAGTGTCATGGCTTGTCTTTCTAAGGCTGGTGTGTTAATCTTTGCTGAGACCTTTAGGATAGGCAGATGGAATTTGCATTCAGAAGTGTGAGTTGTTATTATTGTGGTTAATTAGATGTGACAGGCTGACATTCTGCTAACATTTTCATGAAATCCAAGGCCAAACCTTTGTCTGGGTTAGAAACATGCTTGGATTTTCCATGTGATCCATCCTTCCATCCAGGTCAGTATTTCTGAACTTACCTGTGTGTCTGATTTAAATTGCATGAGCATCTGAAGCAGAGGTGTTGTTTTAAATACTGAATGGGAAGACCAAATGGCGTGTGTGTTTAAACAGTGTTGCTGTTGCCTTTAGCATGTATTTGAACAAAGTATTTACTTCCCAAGGCAAAGCAGTGAACCTAGTAAGAAAAGCCAAGGGATCTGTCCAAGCTGATGTAATACGTAAAGACACAAACATCATCCATAAATCAATAGTCATTGATTTAGGTAAATGAGTGCTTTGCCCTTAGGTAAGAAAAAATATACTTATTTATATGTATGTGTTTAAAATATTTCATGCAGAATTCCTAGGGACACATATCCAATATTAATTAAAATTTAAGTGTACTGTGTCGGTGCCCACAAACCCATTATTTAGGATTTTTATTTTTGTTTTTTTTTCAAATGAAAGCTTTTCTCCTGCATTTTCCCCTCTAGATAGAAAGTTCAGGAAACCAATGCATGATGACAATATGATAACCAATTAGGGAAAAAAAGACCCTGAAACTAGTTGCTGGTGCTGAAACTGCTGTCAGAATCTGCAGTGTATCTGGGCTGAAATAATTTCTGGCCACCCTTTTTAACAATCCTCTTCCTTGGGGTGGAGGAGGAGAAAGAAATTTCTGTATAAATTCAATCTAATAATTTAATTCTGTCAGTCCTAATTGCATGGAACTGGGAAGACATTGGAAAATAAAGGTGAGTGTAAAGTATTTGTCACCCTGGAGAGAAGTGCTGCAGTCAGTTCTGAGTGAGCCAGTGTGAGTCCCCAGGGAGGTAACTGCTTAACCAGAGTGCTCCCAGCCTCCAAGCTGGCATCACAGAGCCTGGATGGGCAGGTTTATTGGGAGGATGGGGGAGATTCTGATGCTTCTCTCCTCTTCTCTTAACAGCACTGGAAATCTGATGACCAGAAAGATGAACTACTCTGAATTTCGGGAGACTAAAGCAACAAGACCAATCCATCTGTCAGCAGGCTGTATATGCACATCACTCTCATCTTGCTTGTCTGATCACAACTGCAGCCCTGGCTTCCAGCATGGAGCATGATGAAACATGAACATGCACCAGGTCACTCCAGTGCTCAGCACCCCAGGGGGTCCTGGGCTCTCTTCCCCATCTCCCCACTTCTCCACCAATATGTTTCTATTAATACTGTTACTGCAAGTATATTTTTCCTTTCTCACAAGGTGAGGGAGGAATTTTATTGGGAAATTCTCTTCACAGGTTTAAATCAGGAATGACTCCACTGATTTTAATGCTGTTTATAGAATCATATAACATGCTGAGTAAGAAGGGACCTACAAGGATCACCAAGTCCAGTCATTGTCCCTGCATAGGATAAGTTTGATTGATTTGTTTTCAGCTGAAGTTGTCATCTCTTTGTTTAGATGACCTTCGGTATAGCTGGTGGGAGGTATTATGATAGTAGTTAGGTGAAAGTAGTTAGTAGGTAGAACATGCAAACCTTTTCCACCTTTTTCCCTATTCTGTGGTATTGAGTTGTTCACAGTGGCTCAGATATAAATAAACATAGGGAAGAGCCTACAAAAATTGTCCAAGGAGGCCAGTGGCATCCTGGCCTGTATCAGCAATAGTGTGGGCAGCAGGAGCAGGGCAGTGATTGTCCCCCTGTACTCAGCACTGGTGAGGCCACACCTCGAGTGCTGTGACCGATTCTGACCCCCTCAGTTCAGGAAGGACATTGAGGTGCCAGACAAGGGCAACAAAGCTGTGCAAGGTCTGCAGCACAAGTACTATGAGGAGCTGTTGAGGGAGCTGGGGGTGTTTAGCCTGGAGAAAAGGAGGCTCAGGGGAGACTTTATCACTCTGCACAACCACATGAAAGGAGATTGTAGCTAGTGGAGGTAGGGCTCTTCTCCCAGGCAGCCAGGGACAGGATGAGAGAACACAGCCTCAAGCTGCACCAGAAGAGGTTTACGTTGGACATTAGGAAGAATTTCTTCACAGAAAGCGTGATTAGACATTGGAATGGGCTGCCCAGGGAGGTGGGGAGTCACCGTCCCTGGAGGTGTTTCAGGAAAGACTGGCCGTGGCACTCAGTGTCATGGTGTGGTTGGCACGGTGGTGTTTGGTCATAGGTTGGACTCGATGATCTCAGAGGTCTTTTCCAACCTAATTTATTCTGTCATCCTGTAAAGCCATTCCTTTGCCTCACCTGATCAAAGGCTGTTTCTAAAAATCCCTTCCCACCAAGGTGTAGTTTTTCCCATTTGACAGGAGATTTTAAAAGGCACCTACATGGTTCAACCCTTTGCACACAAAACTCTTCATGTAGGGACAAAGCCATCTTGTTTTTCTAGCAATATGAACAGGAGCCAAGAGAGCATAGATAGCGGACAATTACATCCTCTGCTTAAATTTCTCCCCCTTCCTCTCCTCCTTCAAGGTTATAAAAGAATCTTGTGTGCAAGTAGAGGCATGCTTTAGCTCTTTTCAGAAGTTCACATTTTAATATTACTTTCTGTTTTGTTCAGGTTTTCTCAATTTCTTTTGCTGGTAAAAATTTAATGAAAGGCAGCCTGACAGAAAGTGCTGTGATCTAAGCTGTGAATGGTTTGCTGCCACCAAAGTCCTTTGAGCCTTAGAATTCATCCTTATTGCTGCTATTGGATATAACAGCATTTTCAGATTACTTTCTGGCATCAGTTTTCACACATGATTGACAGATGTAATAAACAGGTAGGCAAGAAACTCAGCTTGTTGCAGGACAATGGATATGTGCATTAAAAGCCTTCTGAAATGCAGAATGTTACTAAAACCATAACCTGCTATCAGCAGTGAAGATGGCTGCAAACCACTCAGTGCTCTTCAGTTCTTAATATTTCATTTTTGTTTGTTGCTTACCTTTTGTAATAGATCAGTACTCATGTCCTCAAGGCATTTCTTGCATACCAGGGGCCCCCAGGACATGGAAACCAATTAAAGACATTGATATTCTTGGTTCAACATTAAGCCAGGGAAGGAACTGACAGGAATTTCAAGTTCCCTGTGCATGCAGGAGCTGGTTATGATTTCCATATGGCTTTCAGACTGTCTCACACTAAAATCCGCACCTGAGGGAGACCCAGAAGAGTCTGGGGCATGATTTGCTCAAAACTGCTTTTGGTTCCAACCAGCATAATATATTGGAAACATTCTGCTTTTTTTGGAAACATTCACAGCCAATCTAGAAGCTACTGAAACATATTCCTAGAATGTAGAAGAGATTTTGAAGGACAGAGCTTAAAGTAGCCATGGCCAGGGGTTAGACAAAGTACCTTGTGACTGTCCTTGCAGCAGGCCCCAGATCATACATGCACTCATGTTTTCAGTCCCTTGTTTTTTGGTTCAGGGTTGTTTTGGATTTTTTCTACATTGGATGTTTAGAAGTCTCATTGCCAGGCCAAGCTGGAGTCCCAGTATCCCAGCCTTGCACAAGCAGGATTTCACCAAACTGAACAGCTGCTGCTCACATTCCCCAGCTGATGCTCTATGGAATGTTGTGTGATGGTGTCAAGGAAGGAGAAGGTGGAGGAAGGAGATCCTGAAGGACTAAAGGGTGATTATCCATACGATCTCCTAGCTCAATACACTGTGCAGCATGGCCATATCCTAGGGCTCTGTTCAGGAGCATGATGTCAGCTCCAGCTTTTTCCTGCCTGAAAGAAGAAAGAAGCATAGTGCTACAGATCTCAAGGATTCTGGGGAGTAGCTTGACACTTCTAATCTTGTCTTGCCTTTTTTACCCTCACCAGCAGCTCCTCAGTTTTTAAACACACAAAGCTTGCATAAATATAAGCACTGTATTTCTCAGGAGGAACTCCATAAATTAATGGAACAAAAACATGTTATAAAAATGTCAACATTCATTTGATATGTGTATAAGGTCCAATAGCTGTATTACAGATGACAACCTTATGGAACTACATTGATGTTTTACCTGTTCTCATCCCAGTGGCAAATCTCAGTCCCAGCAGGCTCTGACTAAACAGAGAGGGTTGCTCAGATGACTTTCAAGGTGAAATTATAGTATGAGCCACCCTCTTGCATCCTTTCAGTCCCCCATCTATTCCCATTTCAGCCCTAGGCAAGTGAAGATTTGTGACTTGCTCTTTCACTACCAGTTTCTAGGTGTGGTAACATGGCTGCAGTGTTCCTCTTCACAAGCCATTGTGTTTCAGAGAGAGGTGAAATGGTGCTGGTTATACTGCACTTTGTATTTCAAGGTTACCCAGATACACATCTGAGATAGGGGACTAGGGATGTTTCTGATTAATACTACCAGTGTTTGCTGTCTGTGCAGCAGCAGAGATAGAGCTGCACTGCTCCAAGTGCAGGGGGTGCATCTAATGAGAGTCCATGGCTGCAAAGAGTGAGGAGGCAAACATTCATCTCGCTGACCTTGGCTATCTACAAGATACAGCTCTGATCTGGCCACCTTGTCCAAGCTCCTTCTGTACGTGGTGGAGAGGTTAATAAATCCCTCCAGTTTCAGACACTTCTCTCAGGCTGAGATTAATCATCTCAGGTGATAATCGTTCTCTGTTGGCTCTAGTGGAAGCTGATGTGACTAACATGGATTAGATACGTTTCAGATAGCTGATTTCCTTATACCATTAGGTTTGGTAAACTGAATTCTTCTGTACAGGAGGGAAAGAAACAGCCAAAGCCATCATTTCATGATGCATTGTGCTAGGTGGTGTGACTGTCAAGTACCCATACATTTCATTTCTTGTACACCCAGCTTGGGAGCAGGAATAGGAAATTGGATTGTGATTCTTGCTCTTCTGTAATTTCTTCAAATAGCAGATTGATAAGTGAGCACAAAATGGATCTTCACAAACATGTAATAAGTCCATTATATAGCAAATGATAATGAATGAATTCTTTTGGTTGGGGTTTTCTTATGTTACATAGCATAGTAAGTTTGGTTTTAATTGTTGAGGCTAAAGAAACAAATAGCTTCTGGTTTGCCTTGTAATGACTGAAAATCTAACAGTGCTGTAATATTGCCAATTCCTTCTGACCCTGTGGAAGAATAATCATAAAAATAAAAATACTCAGGGCTCAAGGTGAGATTATCTGTCATTCTCAGCAGTAGGAGCTGCTCAGGATGTTAATCAATTTTGTTTCCATGCTTGGAGCCATTTACTTCCAGAAGGAGACACCTAAACTCTTCAGTCCTAAATTAAGTTGTTTCAATGGCACATCTTTCCTTCACACTCTGCTCCTTGCAACACTCACTGCAACCCCACATGTAACTGTCAAGGGCTTAACAGCCCCTCTTCACTCTTCACATTTACATTTACTCTCAGTGAAACAATAGAACACGTTGCTCAGAGAGGTGGGAATTGTCCCATCCCTGGTAACATTCAAAGTCAGATGGAGCAAGACTCTGAGGCACCTGATCTAGTTGAAGACATGCCTGCACATTGTAGGGGGTTTGAAGTAGATGGGCTTTGAGAGTCCTTTGAATCCTAACTGTTCTGTGATTCTGTGAGCAGTTATCATGGTCGAAATTGACAAAATTGAAATGACAACCTGGCTGGGAAGATGCATGGATATTGGGCTGGATGCCTCCATGCTATAAGGTCCTGATACTTGGCATTAAAGATTCTGCCACAGTATAGGTAATGCATTCATAAATAAATGGTAAATAATAATAATAATAAATTGAAACCTGAAACCTGCAAACAGGAAAAACTCATAAAATTTGCCATCATCTTGTGGGCTTGGCTTTGGCCAGTCTCTAAGTTGGTCCATTCCTTCATGGTTTGTTCAGACACCAGCTGGTGTAAAACCTCTCATACCTCTGCTGGGACTTTAATATTTCTGTCACAGGCTCTGCTGCACTACTGCACCAAAGAGCATGGGGTGGCTCCCCCCTTCCCAAAAGGCTCCCTCCAAATATATAAGAGCATGGCAGGAGAGCAGACGCTCTCTGTGTGTTCCATTCAAAGAGAAGGGCCTGAAACCAGGAGTAGCCATTTGCTGACAGACTGATTTATTTTCATAGAACAGCATTTAAAAGAGGAATTTGACTTCACTTGGAGGAAAGGACCAATATATATTTTTTTCCAACTTTCAGAATTAAAGCCTTGCTTTAAAAATTTTATGAGGATTATGGATTAAATTAAAGACACTGGTATGAGGACATGATGCAGTATCTGCGTTTTCATCACCTGTGTGCTGGTTTGGAAGCAAAAGCAGTGAAAGACTCCAAGTCAGAAACACAATTTAATAAGAGGAAAAGAAAAGACATAAAAGAAAGTAAAATAAAAGTAATAATATAAAAAAAACACTGACAGAGTCAGAATACAACCTGACACCCTGTTAGGGTGGTAGCGGCAGTCCAGATGAGATGATCTTGTCGAAGCAGTGATCCTGTAGAAAGGTCTGGTAGCTCTTGTCTCCTCTGGGAGTCCAGTGGATAAAAAGCTGCCTGTGCTGTCCCAAACCCTGGATTTATCCAGGTGGGAATGCTTGGCTCCTCCCCCTGGGCAGAGCATCTCCCAATGGGCTGATCTCATTCTATGAGTCATGCAGTGGGTCCTTGATGGCCCATTAAACAGAGATAACACCCGGAGGAAGTTATCTATGAGTCATGTGGCAAGGCATTGTTAGGCTCGTTAACAGAAGATAAGGAAAACACTGTCCCACCTTGGCTCCAACGGCTCATGGGGATAGAATACATACCTTGGGCACAATTTTACATTGTAACCTAGGACAACCTGTAAATGAAACCAAGCAGCAGGACCATGGAAAACCAGCATGAAAAACTACCACAAATATTTTCTGATTTAATTATATATTTTATGAACAGGAAATTGTTTATTTTTTGGGGAACTGCAATTAGAATTTACATACTCTGCTTATAAACAGTTCCTTGAACAACTTATCTCTGTTTGCAAATGACAGTTTCCTTCTAAGTATTTGCTGAATTTATTGAACACGTTTGTGATAAACACAGGTTAAAGGGCATCAAGACTCTAACACTGCATGTGTGTTATTTTTCCATTTTTCTCCTCCCCTGTGTTTTCTTTTGCTTGGGTTTTTTGACCTCCTAAAGGCTTTTCTCCCTCACCTAAAACATCAAGAAACATATCAAATCTCCATGGTAGAAAGGTATTCCTTAAAACTTGTTTTGGTTTCCAACACAGCAGCAGCACAAAGTCAGAGAACTTTTTGACACAAACAACCTCCATCTTTAACCTGCAGCCCTGCCTTAAGTAATGTTCAGTAATTTTGCCAACATGTGAAGGAAAGAAGTATTCCTGGATTTTTTTTCTTTGGGGCAAATAAGAAAGCATTTGTCAAGGAAAAGCTCTTTAATATCAGAATCACGTGTTTTTCTTTTTCATCTCTACTACTTCAGTCACTTTAGCAAGATGCTTGGTTCTAAGTGTTGGTGTTTGAAAACAGAGTATTTTTAATTTTGTTTTATTTCTTTGAAAATGGACTTCGTGTGCTGTAAGATTTCCTGGGGGACGTTTTCAATATGTATGAGTCTTACTGATCTCCCTACTGGAGATGTATTCCTGAACATAAACTTTGGCATCTGCCATAATGAGTCTTTCTCTCAAAACAGAGACGAGCTGCTCTTGTAGCAACTTGGGCTCAGGGCCTGGGAAGCACCAGCACTGTGCTGTCCCTGGAGGATGTTGGCTGCTTGTCACACATCCCCTGTGTGGCCTTGGGCAAGTCATTTGAGAATGGCCCAGAGCCAGGGAGTTTCACAGGTTTGTAAATCTGCAGAGAGACTGTGCTTGTCATCGAGTGTTTCTTGCTCCTGTAGGATTTCTCTGATTGAATTTATTTTTAAACTTTGTTATCTCTTTGAGTAAAACTCATGTAAACCCGTCTTAACTTTAACATGCCCAGTAACACTACAGCTCTCAGTACTCATTCCCCTGGTTAATTACCATTCATATCAAAGAAACCTTGGGGTTCTTGAGGAAGCACAAAGCCTGGAGTTTACATATTTATTTTCCCTCTATAATATCATTACATGAAGAATACAATAGAGGAAACAGGATTTAATTTCTGACTCACAAATGCCACTACCTCAGCAATACAGCAATACCTAAGCTAGTTGGATGTGAGAGTCCAGATCCCAATGCAGTTAAATTGAATGTGCTGATTATTAGTTCCTGCAGCCTGAGTTGTCAGTCAGAGTGGAACTGTACTGAACAGTGGCACTGACCAGCTTGTGGCTCCTCACCCCAGATACCAAGACACCTCTTCACAATTCCTGTTGGCACATGCCATGCTCACAAGGCAGGCCTATTTGGACAGGACAAGTTTTTATGTAGAGCTCAAATTTTGCTTACAGACAACTGGAAGTCCTGAGGAATAATAATGCAATATTGACACTCAGGTCAGGCTCCCAGAGTCTAACCAGGTCCAGCATGTGGCCAGCATGTGGCCAGCTTTTAAGTGCTGAGCTCTCATTTAGCCTGTGCAAGAAAAAGGCACACTCACATCAGGGATGCTGCAATATGATCAGATAAACAGTATTGTGACAGACTAATTCTCCATGTAGTTTGAGCAGGATTAAGGGGCCTAAACATAAGCATCATGGGGACCTCACCAGGTCTCAACTGCTGTTTTTAGTGAGTGTTTCTGTTTGTGCAGAACAAGCAGGAAATGCTGCTTGGAATTGTCTAAGGGCATTGGAAACAACTCTAGGCTCCAATGTGTGAATATTTCAATGACAGCAACACTAGCTGAAGAAAAACTCCTAAATCTACTTGAGCTGGATCAAGAAATATAGTTTACAAACTTCAGTGATCTATTAAAACATCTGCTTCACAAAGCTAGGCTGCTGAAACCCTAACTAATCCACTGTAAATTTAGTCTTTTAAGACAGGGCTAAGAACCTGTGTACCAGTGTCCCTTCTGTGGTCAGACAATGAGAGGTACATCTAAAAGTTTATCTAAAATCTAGCAGATCCTCGATGGGATTATTCTGGGCTTTCCCAGCTACAAATTCTTGGTTAGGTACTTTCTTCCTAGATGCTTATTTTGATCGGCATGGGGTGGATTTTTGCTCTGGAGCAGCACTTTCCCTGAAGTAGAAGTTCTGGATTTGTCCAAGCTTGTCAGTGACGATCCCACAGCCCGTGGACCTACACCTGCTATTGAAAATGTGTGAGAGTAGAAGCAGGTGCCCCCATTGTCCAGAGAATCAATCTGGGTTTCAGATAAGTTCTATCATTTTTCTACCTGCAAGTCTCTGGTGAACCTGATGAAATGTAACTGTAGTTGTGTCTTGTTAGATCAGAGCTAGGCAGATTCAAAACAGCTCTGCTAGTGAAAGGGAGAGGGCGGGGGAGAGGAGAAAACTTAGTAATGTGTGAAATGGCATTTCAATGAGAGGTTTGCCATTGAGCTGACAGCTGAAATCTAAATTTTACGAGAATGAGGAGCATGGAGTTAGATGGGCAGATCTTACCTGCTGCAAGGGCTTGAATTTTTGAGGTATGAACTGATATGGAAATGACAGTTTTACAGGGCATCAGGCCCAAGTGGTGGGAGGAATGGCCCAGCAAGGGGGATATCCATAGATTGTTCCCATGTTTTTTTAATGATATGAGCTTTTTTGAATGCATTTGTGTGATAAATAAATAAATGAATGAAGTACATCACTGTCACCAAGGGACTTTTCTGATATTTATCAGAGAGACATGCTGTGTTTTTCTTTTGAATAGCAATGCTTTTTTGCTGATGACAGATTCCTGTAGGAGATTCTCGAATTCTTAAAGGAGAACTGAATAGATTTTTCAGCAAAATTAAAACATAGCAAGTGACATATTACAACGTTTTTGCTGACTTAGCAGCCCCAAAAAACCAAGAAAGTTAGATATAGAAAAATCCAATGTATGTCTGAAAGTCTCGAGGCAAGTCTAATTTCTGAAGCATAAGAATCAAGATATATTACATTGTCATCTCTATTTTAATTGGAATGGTGTGTTTTATACCACTGAATAACTATTGAAGTTGCTCTGATATTTATAGCCCTTTTTATACCGTTTTATTGGAGGTTACTGCTGATAACCTTAAATGTATTTCAGTGGTCATCACATTTTTTCTTATGGAGCATGGTCTGATCTCTAGTTTCAGATGACATTTTTTTAAAAATCAAATTCTGTGCTATTCAGATTTCCTCTGGCATGTTATGCTAAACTGACAGTGCCCCGCCCTGCCTATAGATATGCAAATAGAGAGGCAACACATGGGTGCTCCAGACTGTAGAACTGTTTAAGAACTCGGTAGGCACAGTGAGTTCCTGTTAGTTATGATAGAGTTCTCCTGTGCAACTCTGCACCAGCTTCCCACCAATCTGCCTGTACTCCTCAGCTGTGCCTGCAAACTTTCTTGCCCCTTGGTAATGCCAAAAAATTGTTGTGTTTAACCTGCACAGCTTTGCCTTCTACCGTACAGCAGCACTTTTGTCTCAAAGAAACTTTTCTCAGCCATTCAAGGGCCTTAGGGTGTTGTGTTCCTCTCCCCCCCGCCCCCCATTTCTCGTCTTCACCTTCCAATGTGGGAAAAGAAAGAGGTGAGAGAATTGAGGTGTTCAAGCATGAGTGAAAGGACAGAAGTTAAAAAATGGGACTTGTATTGAACATCTTCTGATCAGCCAGGAATATTCCCTTGAAGGCAACAGACTGAAAACAAATGGGAATATTCAACACTAAATAATTAGAAGAGACCTTTAACCTTCTTCATCAGTACTTGATTCACTGGGCAAATTCCTTCTTCTTTCTTTTGTCTTTCATTAGTCTTGTTCACACTGTTTTGTGTCTGCATTTTGCAAGCTCTTACAGGAGATTTTAAGAAGTGGAGTTTTCTACTGCATGATTTTAAAGACTGTTACATACATTTGCTGATCTGATACAACCCAAGGATCTGTGACATGAAAGCCACAGAGACTCAGATGCAGCCTTATGGCTCTGAATGCTGAACATCCAAAGGGGGTAGAATGAGGTGTAACTCTGCATCAGCTGCTCCCAGCTTACAAATTGGATAGGAGATGGAGTTAAGTACGTGTTTCTGAATTGTGTTTCAGGAGATGTGGCTTCAGTTCCCAGACTGCCCAGCAAAGTTGTTGTGTTGTCATCCTCAAGGGTATTTAAAACTGTAAATGTCACAATGTAGGGACATAGTTTAGTGGTAGATTTAACAGTTGGATGTAATGATTTATAATTCTTTTCCAAGCTAAAAATTTCTATGATTACAAGATTCATCATGGAATTTTTTCAGGACTGGGAAAGTAGTTTATTATCATGAAGCCTTAGTTGACCATTGTTAATCTGTGTGATGAAGGTGTCCTATGTTCAGGAATGTTACTGTGTCCTGAATCTATCACTGTGTATAGGTAGTTTAATAATATGGTCAGGCTCTTTCTTCAGAGAACAGTTTACTGGTCATAGCATCAGATGAAAACTCAAAACATTGTTTTATATTGAAATAATTTTCAAAAATAAAAAAGTATTTAATCTACTTTTTTTCTTCTTCAGGTTTTCCATAAAAACCCTATGCTGTTCAAAGAAAAAAAGTCTTCATTCAAAACATATTGTATGTATCAACTAAAATCATTGCTCATTGTTAAATAAACTCCTCATTTCTTTGCAGTTTCTGAGCTCCTGACTTCCTTCTTTCTTCCCTGCTCCATATGTGTACTGATTTCTTTGAGTGTGTATGATGCAGAGATCTCATTTAATCTTCCCAACAGTTTTAGAGCTTCACTTAGATAATTCTCTTCCATATAACATTTTTTTTTTAATCAAATTGATCAGTATTAACAGAAGGTGGGTTCCCTCCCACCCTCCCTTTGGGTATACAAAGGAGAACTTAAACATGTTGTTTGTTCCTGCTTCCCAAAGCTAAATCTTAGGTTCAAGCAGATGGCATTTCTTTATATTTGGAGAGACTCAACCTCTGCACACAATGAGAGGGGGTAAGGACAGAAAAATTATAAAAAAGCTGATTCACATCCTTGAAACAGTATTGGTCTGTCACTTATCCTCACTGTGTCTCTGTTTGCAGAACTATAAAATTCAATAAGAAGCTGTGAGCACCACTTCTTTATTTCCTTCACTCAAAATCTCTTCCTTGCTCTCGCTTTTTAAATGATCTGGGTTAAAAGAGGTCAGGCTGAGCATTTCTTCTTCACACTGCCTTAGGACAGGAGAAGGCTTCAAGCAGTGTCCAAGGGACTCATTTATGGTAGATTGGTGTGCTCAAATTCACCATTCTCCTGCTCTGATAAACACAGTGGTCATTTACATGCAAGTGCCAGTCTGGTTCTCATTTAAAATTCTTCGGAGAAGGTTCTAAGTTTCATTTGCTGTAAAACAAAAATTTCTCTCTCTGACCCTTCTGCCTCTCTAGCTGGCTGGTACATTGCTGATTCCTTGTCCTCAACTGTGATGGAACTATACCAGCAAGAGTATAAATACTCATTGTTTAAATCTTGTTTGCATTAAACTAACATCAAAATATTGTGACAACATTAAGGAGAGAAACAGAGATTGGAAACTTAGGTATAAAATCTCCCATCAGAATGCAATTAACCTGCTGCTCACCTTCTCTCTACGGACTGTCAGAAGGAAACTTTCCAGTACTCACGTCATGGCAATATAAGCATTTTTCCTTTCTTCCTTGTCATACATCAAGATCCAAACAGATTTCTGGTGATACTCAACTGTTGAGTTCACTCTTCTTTTAAAAAAGGCCTTGCCTGAAGGTCACTGTACGTTGGGAGAGTATTCCACAGAAATATCACAATAGGATTGTGTAATTCTATATTTGGCCTTTGCTGTTTGCTGTTGGGGCAGGATCCTGTGGTCAATACACAGCTGGGCTGATGTTGACCAGCTGCTGCTCTGTGTCTGTGGATTAAAGAAGCTTTCAGTGCAATGGCAGGAACACACTGATTTTGCTTTACAGTGCATCTCCTGGCAGTGGTTTGCTGCAGGTCTGGACCTGTAAGGGTTTTGATTTGTAATACAAGTGACACATTATGTTAGATACCAAGTAAGTAGTTCTGAAAGATCAAAATCCCATATTTCCTACCCAGCGGTGTGGACGGACTGTTGAATATGGGCACATATTCTCTTTTTAGATCCAAGGTTGAGACTGAAGAAAAGGAACAGAAGAGCAAAAGCACATCAAAGCTGGCCTTTATAATGAAAAATCATGGATATATATTGTCTTGGGGTATGTAACCAAAAAAAAATGTGTATTCTAGTTCATCTGTTGAAAGCAGTTGAGATGTTTTTTCTTTATCTCTTGTAACTCCAGGGGGAAGGGGAGACCAATGCCTTCTGATAATGGGCCAGCTGTTGAAACAGTTAAAACAGCTGGGGCAGTGTTTCTTATCTTTTTCACCACCTGTCCACCCTCTGCGGGATATCTTCTGCTAATGGGCCATTAAGGCTCACCAATGACATGATGCATTACATCATCCCATTGGGAGATGCTCCACCCAATGCGGGGAGAGCCAACAGTTCCCACCTAAATAAAAACTGAGACTCAGGAACAGCTGGCATTCTGGGAATCTGGCCTCTCCACTGGGCTCCAGGAGGATTCATCTCGCCACCACTGGACAGTTTTTTCTACCGGATCATCTGTACTCCACAGAACCACGTCTGTTGCTCCAGGAGGATTTATTTGGACTGCTTCCAACACCCTGACCAACAGAGTTTTACCAGGACTTTTGTTTGCTGGCTTGTCTGGTTTTTTGTACTACTACATTCATATTCTTTTTTTTAAAATATATATTCCTAGTAAAGAACTGTTACTCCTATTCCCATATCTTTGCCTGAAAGCCCCTAATTACAAAATTGTAGTAATTTGGAGAGAGGGGGATTTACGTTCTCTGTTCCAAGGGAAGCTCCAGCTTTTCCTGGCAGACAACTGTCTTTCCAAACCGAGAAATATATGAATCCTTTTTATTATTCCTCTGTTTCTAGTCTCTTCTGATTTTTTAAAAGTATAAAGAATCAAAAGAGTTAAAAAAGGAAATTCACCCCAGAAAGTAAGATTTTAATTTTAAATTAAAAGTTTTAAATTATTATTATATTACTAGAGTTTTGTACAACATTTTTTCCTGGGTTCAGGTGAATTCTAACTCAAGAATAGAGAAGTTGCCTTTTCTTCTGAAGCCCTCCCATGTAAATATGACTATATGGACAAATTCAGTAATAGGAAAATACAGAGGAAAAGCATGTCAAAATTGAGTAGTGGGTTAAAGAACTTAGCATTGCAACATCTTCACACCCCCATATATTTTGGTTATTTATTCTTTTGTACAGAAAATTTCTCTAAAAACATATGCACACAGGAGCAAAACTAATTTTCAAGATCCTTTTTTTTTTACGATAAAATTGCCACATGTCAGCTCACAAAACCTCAGAAGGCTCTAATTCCACAACTGATGGACCTACAAGGCTGAGCAAATATCTTCACTTCTTTTGCCCTCATTTCCGCTTCCAGAAGTGGTCTGTTGCTGATGATCCTAGCATTTGCCTCTTGGTCAAAGTGTATCTCATCTGCTTCCTGCTGTGCTATGTGTCTGTGCAGCCCATAGGGTGGCTGTGCCTCAGTCCTTTGCTGTCATTGTAGTGCTAAGAAAAATAATAAACCACATTAAGAACAGCTGGTAGCAAAGCTAAGGTGAAATTTTTGTAAACCACAATTCTACTTTGTAGGCTACTCATACTAAACCAGATTTTGACAGACAAAAGTCAGAATAATGCTATTAGGTCCAAAAAGCTGTTCCAGTTTACCTTACATAACATGTAAACTTTCTTGCTGAAAAAATCTTAAGTACACAAATTTTGCAACTATGAGGTTTTTTCCTCATTTTTTCCCCCAAAGAACTGGAAGAAAATTTACAGTCTACCAAGAGGACACCTAACATATTAAATTAGATCACAGACCAAATATATTAGATCAAAATCTGTGCTCCCACAAGAGGCTTGCATACTGTCAATAATACAACCTGACAGCTTTAGGATCAATCATCTTATTAAAACTTTCTTCTCTCTCTTTTTCTTCTCTCTCTATCACTCCTTGAAGGAGCTTGGCAAGGTTTATTTTTTGGCTGGTAACTTGTTTTTTTCTTCTTCAGAATTTCTCTCACTAATACTTCCATAAGAAATAGATTTGCCTCAATTAGCTTGCATTAATCTGGAACACAATAATGAATAAATATTTGGAATAAATAATGCATAATGTCTAAGTCAGATAATTATCATAATGATGACTGACATCCTCCTAGCACCTTCCAATCCCAAATCCCAAGGCACTTAATTGAATGACTAGAGATTTGGGGGTTGGGGGAGAAGATGGGGAAAGATCCTGAGCTGCAGCAAGCTGTCAAAGCTCTGATGTTGCTTGGGCCTCTCTACCATGCAGGCAGTCTGCTTTTCTTGGCAGGACTCTCACTATTAGCTATAAACTGGGACGATTTTTATTATGAAAATGGCTCCCTAAAAATATTTTTTTAGTGGTAGCTTACAGGGCAAAGAGATGTAGAAGGCCTCTGCTTGGAAGAACTTGGAGGACAGTAAGACGATGGACTAGAATTCAGGGTACCAGAACCTCTGGGTTCCACCTCTTGATGTGGAAAATATGTTTGCTCTGGGTTGTTTCTATTCCTCTCAGCTGGCAGCCCACACAAGTAAACACATTCTGTTTAAAGCTGGCAGGTGTCACAGTGACTCCTGGTCAGACTAACACTGATCATCCCTTTCTCAGCAGCCTATTTAGCACTGTAAAGTTTGTGGACCTTCTACAAGTACCAAGGTTGAACCTTAGGTCTCAGGGATATGTCAGCCATTTCAAAAGTCTGCTTTGTCCCCAGCTGAATTCTAATGGAAGAAGAAAATCTTCCAGATAATATAGAATTGACTCTGAACCCATATGATCTGGAGCAGATCTGGAGCAGAGGAACACAGCAGGGACTTCTTCAGGGAGGTGTACAGATTTATCACCAGGGTCACAGCCTTTGACGAGTCATACACATCCTCCATTTCACAAATGCTTCAATGGAACTGTCCACAGGAGGAAAGATAATGCAATGATTTGCCTATATAAGCATGACAGACAGAAACACAATGTGCAGCTGGAGAGCGATAAGGGAAATTGATTTCTTTTTCCTATTCCTTTGCACTTTATTTCTCCTGCTTGGCAGCAGCAGTTCTGTTCATCAGTACATTTCCTCCATCTCATGTATAGGGGCAAATTTTCCAATGGGCTTGAGCCTCCTGCAGGTATATATGTATTGAATAATCTGCCTCTTTAAGATAGAACTGAATTTTCAGGAAGATCTGCTCTGTGTTATGTAAGTTACTGGAACATTTTCCATTTTTCTTTATATTCTTTACCAAGCTGTAGGACTAGGAGCATTGTTCTCACTGTCATACAACTCTCCTAATCACCACTGGTTTGGAGAGACACGTGCCACCTAATCCATGGGGTTTCTTGCCAGCTCTTGGTGTGCTAGACATGGTATTAAACACTTAACCACCCATAAGATTTCTGTGCAGCCTCTGCTTGTGTTTAGGCTGCAGATGAAGCAATGTCAACACAAGCATGATAAATTGGAGGTTTCTTCCCGGAGCACTTGCACTCACACAAACAAACACTTCATTAGCAAGACGATAAACAAAACAAAATCCACAGCAGTCCCCACGAATGTGTCAGTAAATTGCTTCAGGGTGAGAAAACACCCTCTGCATCAACTTCAGGATATCATGGGATGTATTGCCAGGCTGGAAGCATCTCTTGACGTGCTGCTTCAGTCAGAGGAAGCTGCAGAGTGGAAATTCTCCCCTACCCAAAGGGCAGGTCCCGCTGGCACAGTTCTGGCTCCTGCAGCTCTCCAGGATTTGGTTCTTGGCCTGTAAACCAATCCTGTGCAATTACTCCAGATGAAGTAGTTGGGGTTGGTGAGTTCTGCCACATGTGGGCTCACTCTGAGGACCACTGTCTCCTTTATTTTAACTGCAGACTTTGAAATTCAGCTACGGGGTCTGATGCCCCTTAGGGAGAAGGGAATGTTTGGGTTCTCGCTGCAAGAAACACATGAGATTTAGAAAGTCTCTAATAAGAAGTTTCAGTGCTGTTTATATTTCTACAATCGCTTTGGAGAGAAGGGGTTAGGAAAAACACACAAACAAGTCCCATTAGGAAGTATGTTTGTTCCCTATGATTTTTCTTCTTTAAATTTTTAACTATAATATAAAATGTTAATTATTTTAACAGTTTTTGCTATTGAGCACAACAGGAAAAGTTGTAACTATGGGATTCAGCTCTTTTCCCCACTTATGTATCAGTTCAGCTGCCTTGACTTGTCAAAATGTAAGGCAAAGAAATTTTACTTTTTGTTGCCAAAGTGGTCTAAGATGAATCTTGATTTTTTTGAATATGTATTTTTACATCCCCTTTGTCTCAGACTATACAGCTATTGATTTCAAAGGTTGTAAATTTTAAGAAAATTAAATAGAGGAGAAGAGAGAAAAAGGGCTTGAGACTCATTCATAGAGAAGAATTTGGAGCTGAAAGAAGTAGAAGGAAAAATATTGAGCTGCAAGTATTTAAAAATACAAAATAAAAGAGGAAAAGCAAATTGTATGTTAAGTTTCTTGAAATAAAAATAGTACAGTATTGGTAGGTTGTAAGTATATTTCCTTTAAAGTGATTTTGAAAGGATTTGGGCTGGATTTTTTGATGAATAATTTTCTCTGTGACTTATCAGGTTCATATACTAACTTTAGACAGTGTGATGTTTATATCCTCTAGAATCAAGGAAGCTTAGGCTATCTTCACTCATCCTTTTCACCTGCTGATTCAAAGTATTTCATTAGGAGAATTCAGTGGAATTAAAAAAAGGCACACTTCTTTAAATTTTTTTCTTCATAAGAACTTGAACAAATTTGCCACTGCTGTCAACTTTAAGTATTTTATGTTATATATTATTTCTGAACCAATATAGCAAGGTAGGAACATTGCCTTTTCTGGAAACATAATCCATATGCATTTGTGTTTTTCTGTAACTTTTTTTTTGGTGTTTTTTTTTCCCCCTTACCCCATGCTGCATGCTTGAGTGAAGTTGCCTTTAAATTGGTAAAGGCTTACAGGTGTGGCTTTTGGTTTTGCAGCTGTACCACAGTGACCTGTTTCTGTTTGCCTGCTTCTACCTAGTGAGTATTCTATTTCATTTTATGGGTGTTCCTTAGTTTAGATTTTGTTACTGTTGGTTTTGTTGGTGTTTTTTTCGTGTTTGTTTGGGGTTTTTGTTAGTTTTTTAATTCATGGTACTTTGGTGGTTCTGAGCATGTTGTCCCAGAATATGCAAACATCCAGCTGAGTTTGTTATGGGATAAAATAAGTAACTGCTTATTCAGAAGTATACCAGTGTTCATATTGCATAGGAAGCCTGAATCTCTCACTGTGAGTGAGACAACCTTTTTGGTTTTAGCATTAAAGGAGGCTAGTACTTAAACATTCTGTGTAGTATGGTTTCTTTAAACAAGGCACTGAAATAGAAGGCACGAATTCAAGAAAATGTATGTTGAACTTGTAAAACAATCCTTCAGACATGCAGTTGAATTGTCTTGGCAGAAAGGTTTCAGACAGTTTTCTATGTGGTTGTATATGCTATCAAAGGCTTCCTCTGAATTTTTAGGCTTCAGTTGCTTTGAAGATGTGTTTTATACTATGCAATCCTGTATTTGTGGTGCTGTCTCTTCAGTCTTTACTAAATTAGATATTTCTCTTTCTTTTTCCATTTTGTGTCTCTTTCTTTAATTCAGATTCACAGAAGTTCATGTTTCTTATTGCTAAAGTCTCTTTTTCTCTCCTTCTATTTTTTTTAAGCTTATGTATATAATCCTGTGTCATAGGTGGGACTCAACTAATGAGGAGCCTGAAAATCTGAATCTGTAGTAACAAATGTTCTAATTTTTAGATAGATTTTCTTTCGTTCATTTTTCTTTCCTAAAAAAGATCAAGTATGACTAAGAAATTATCTCAGTTTTCTTCCCTATAAAAAAATATTTGAGACTGTGACTTGGGTTTCTCACAGGTTAATAAATTGTATACCTGTAATGAACTGCAAAAAGTACAGCAGTGATCACATCAAAAGTGTCTACAGTTGTAGCCCCGTACTGGAGAAGTTCAGTACTTTCTACCATTTAGTTTCTTGTTTATTATATAGCTTATATTAACTCTAATTATTTTCAGGCATTTAATTAGTCACTGCACATGGAAAATAACAGTTCCTTTAATTTTATCCTTTAAAATAAATACCATGAAGACTCGTTGTCTTGGAGCTAACTCTGCATATAGAAGTTTGATGCTGACTCTTACTGCTCTGTATTTATATCATAAAAAAAGAATTATAAAATGAGACTTTAGACAGAACTATGCCAGATGAATTAATTCCACATTGTTTTGTGTCCCATGTGTGAATAATAGTTCAGCAACATTCTTTTTCAGTTTTTGCTAAGCTTTACCTTCTGTGTTTGCATTTGGTATGATGTTGGAAGTTCACACCACCACAGTCTTTTTCCCACTCCCCTCCCAACAATATGGTAGGATTTTTACAGGGATTTATTTAGCAGTTCACTGGGAATCTGACTCTTCTGTTTTATCACTTATTTTTCTTACGGTTTTTGATTCTTATTAGTGCCTGAATACAGACAAGGTCTCTGGCATTTAGCATACAGGAAGCTATGCTTAAAATAACATTACTGTTGTAACACATCAATAAATCCTGAACAATTCATTTGAAATTATGTAGTTAATTTACATGCTTTTGCTTTCCCTTGTTAGGAACAGTGGTAATGAAGTGTCATCTTTAACTTTGAATTGCCCAGCATCTGTTGGTTTGTGGCACAGCCCAACCCTAGAATTATTTAAATGTTTTTTTGTGCATCTGAATATTAAATGGTGCCCTGAAGATTCAGTCGAGCAGTTAGGACTATGCTAGTTACAGGATTACAATTTCTCTGTGCTCATTTTGTACTCATACATCTATCTAAATAGTTCAGAAAACAAACAAAAAAACCCCACAAAATCGAAAAGACACCCCCACCAATAAAACCCAGGGAGAAGGGAATCCAGATTATATCCGTGGAGGTACTATGGAGGTAGGGTTATCAGTCTGTTTCTTTCCTTTAAACCTTCAAGTTAAGTTCCCAGAACAAGGATACTTCGAATTTCTCACAGTGCTCAGTGTCAGGGTTGCAAATTTGAAGAGTTCATCTGTTCTTAATTTTGCTTTGGTTTTCCTTACCCAATAATTAGCAAAAAACATATGCATATATATAATAAACATACCAGCTGAGAGATTCTGAAAGCTGAAACTTGTTTCAATCAGAAAGAAAAGGTGGAATTAATTTGAGAAGAGATCCACCAGATTCATCTCAGCCTGCAAATGGTAGCAAACTGCCTCTGTCAGGATTCTGTTTTCATACACTGCCATGACTTTGTATGTGTTTGCACAGGTTTAAATGGTGATAAGTTCAGGAATGCAAATGCACAGATGGATTGCTAAAATTTGGATTAAAAGTAGCATTAAAAATAGGGCTTTTGAGAATGTGGGATTTGGTTCATTTCTGAGGATTCACAGAGGTCATTTTTCAGAGCAGACAGCTTATGTAGATACTTTTTTATTTCAGAAGAACTGTTGTTTACAGATAAATGAGCTGCTTTGATAAAATCTGTGTAACACTGTGTAAAAACTTGACTTTTTTTATGCTTAGATTTCATATTTATGCCACTAACCAAGTTTGGGGTGTTCTTATTTTAAAAAGAGATTAAGAATCACCAATTAGGGAAAAAAAAAGCTCATACAATGTTGGAACTAGTAAAATACTTTTTAACTGAAAGTATTGCTTCTTTTGAATGCTTGTCCCATCTTGAATCCCAGAGAACTTTAGCTGGCTTCTTCTCAGGGTAACTGCTAGTTTTTTCAAGGGGAAGAAATTGCCTTGCTGAAGGAAAAAAAAAATAAGAGCAATCACATTCTTTCTTCACATTCTCTGCATTTATTCATGTCTCTTCCTCTTAATTTTTCATCTTTCTTATGTGGCCTGGAGCAGAATCTCATCTATTTACAATAATGGAAAAAAATATTGAAAAATAGTAGATCCTTTTCAGGGTCCATTAACTAAGCAATATGATGCATGTTGATGAAAGGTGCTGACAGCCTCTCATAATTCAGGTCTGGAGAGCAATTCCATAACCAGTGTTGGCTCCATTGCTTCAAGCTCACCCTCAATGCTGCTGCTTAAGGAGGACACATGAGGGGTGCCATGCTTTGGCTGTGCTGACATTGATTGGCATGAGGGAGCTGGATTCCACACCTTGTTCTCTTGTGCTGGTTTCTTGTTGGTTTCAGGGCAGTGTCTTTGCAGACAGGGAGCCTCTTTGAAATTCCTAAGCATCGAGGCCAGGTGAGGAAATCATAGTAAATGGTAGAACTGCCTCAGCACGGCACCTGCAGGCTCTTGAATCATCCCTGTGTGCTCTGGTTTACAGCAGGTACTGCTGGCTAGCCCAGCAGTGCCTGGTTGGACTCAATTTCTTTACAATTATTTCCTTGGCTGCTTAAGGAACCTCTTTGTGAGACCCATCAGGGGCTGCTGGTTGTCAGTGGTATCCACAACTGAACCACTGCATGTGAACATGAGAAATGTAAATCACATTGAAGGTGAAAGGGAGGAACTGCAAGTGAAACACATGTGCCTAGAATTATGTAAGAGCAAACCAGTGAGGAGGGCTGGTATGCCACACAGGTACCTACACTAAGCCAAATGTGAAAATTAGCTCTGGTTTCCAGCATATTTTCATCCAGAAGAAAGAAAGAAACAGACTCAAACAAGTATATTTTTCATCCTACCTATGTTGTTGCTTCCCAAGGTGTTATTCTATTATGAGAGAAAGGTGTGTGTAGCATGGCTGTCAAAACAGCAAACAACCACATCCAGGCAGTTGCTGAGCACCTGCAAATCCCACTGAAGTTGTGGAAGGTGCAGCTGCCAAGCTGTAGCTCAGCTCTTTGAAGGGATTGACTACAGTGAATAATAACAAAGCAATTAAGAGTCACAACTACCTTGCAATGTCTATTTTAGGGAGTTTGGTTATATATTGTAGAAAGAAAAACTCCATTTCTGCACTGGAAATAAAAAGAAATTAATTAACTGTTGCACTCCAGTAACTCCAGTTGTTATCCAAAGCCTGTGTAGGGTTTTTTTTGTTTGTTTGTTTGTTTTGGTTTTTTTAAATTATTATTTTTTTATTATAAATTATTATAAATTATTATTTTTTCATTTCATATTTAGTCCATTTCTGGAACTTTTGGTGGTTTTGCCTCAATAACAGTTATGCCAAGTTTAAAGAACCTGAAACTCTAATAAGTACCTTATTGAAATTGTTTGGAAAGATAGTGCATAACTTCTTATTTAAAAACAGTTTCACAAAGAGATTGCCATACCTCATACCTACAGAGGGCTGTAGCCAGTATAGCACTCTCAAAATCTGAATGCTAAATTTGGATCACAGAATCAGCAGGAGATTAGCAAGCAGTCATCAAACTGAGATAATGAGTTTATGATTAAAGAGGTAAAAATCACCTTTCCTCAAGAAGGAGCCACATGAAGGCCTTGAGGAGCCCAGTGAAGGGCAAGCTGTGTGAGGCTTCTGGAGGTGTCAGTAATGATCTCTGCCTCCCTTTGCCTCAGTGCAGTACAGACAGGTAGAGATTTGCAATACTCTGCAGTCTGTGTGCAGGGAGCTCCTCTTTCTCCAAGATATGTAGAGAAAATGGCTTGGAAGGCTTCAAGATCTACTTTGTTAGAAATATTTTACTTAGAGTGGAAAAGGCTGCTTGATTCTCCAGAAATTGCTTTACGTGGCTATGTGGACCAGTTGACAGATTGCATTCACTTCAAATCTAATTCATTTGCACCTTGTTAAGTAAATCCCATGTTTTTATATCCATTTTTGTCTTTTGGAAAGATGCAAGTGGTGTTCTTGAAGAAAATATGGATTGTTGTACTTCTGGACATTTTGCAAGCCTCTCAGTAGGGCTTCTGCCTCTTCTGCCTTTCATTCCCAGAAAAAGTCATGGTTGTGAAATACTTGTTTGAGATGCCCTTTTAAACTTCCCCTGTGGGACAAAGGAGGACCGCATGAGTCATCTTCTAGCTTCATTCATGAAATTCTCCAAGTAATTTCAATTTTACAATGGCTCTGCATGACTCTGTGGGTGTTTTCTTCTAATACTTTCTTCTATTTGTTTTAAGGCCACACTGCACAGAACAAAAAATACTGCATCGGTTATTTTATTGATGGATGCAGGGGAACTGCTGGGAACTTAGAGAATGAAATTGATTTTTTGACTAACTTTCCCTTTGTACCTGTCTTTAAGACTGGCCTCATAAAGTAGGCAACCTCAGTAGCAGTGCATGAGCTTCAAGCAGATAGAATCATCTTTGTGTTATATTTTCTTTGAACTGTCATCATGTCCTTGCCTCCTTTAGTGGTTTTTTTTTTTCTTGTTGGATTTTTTTGTTTTGTTTTCTTTTTTCCTTCTCCTTGATTTTCTTTTCTGTCTCAAGCCTTTCAAATTCTTCAACTTCGAGTTAAAATGACCTGTGTGTAGTTTGCAACGTGAACACAATTTCATTTATATTTGACAATTAACCAACAGGGAGCAAAGCTCAATGTCAAATTAACATTATTTTGCTGTACAAATCTGTACTACAGATTTGCCTGAGTCTGTATGTGCATATGTGTTTGAAGGGCAGGTTGCTTTTATTTTGTTACAAATATGCTTCCTTTTTGTTGTTGTAGTGTTTTCTTTTTTTTTAAGAAGTGCCAAGACCTAGAAGCATCACCCTCAAAACAAGTGAAACAGTCAGTGTTTTGTGTCTGGTTTAACACACTCTTCTCATTATGGCTTGACTGTAAGCTGCACTTGGTGGAGTGCTGCTTTGCCCTGAGGACAGGTGTGACACTGGTGGAGCTGCTGGTGGTGCTGGGCTGCAGCCTGGATGCCCTGTCATGCCTTTACCTTGCTCTGGACCCCAGACTGAAGGTTGGAAGCATATGCCACATCTTTTTGTTCAAATTACAGCACATGTGTGTGCACACACACAAACAGCATGAGTTTGTGTGACAGCCACACTGTTCTGATCATGGCCATGGGATACAGCAGTTTCCTGTGGCTTTTCTTTATGGACCCTGTGGATGCAACAGTTCTGTAGCTCTGTAAAAGTAAAGGGGTTTGTCATGTCAGGTATTTGGTAGTGTTTCTTTGGAGGAGGGCTTTAGGTTTGGACATATAAAATTTGTTGAACTCGGTGTCACGGCTGTAGTTCCCTGTGCCCACATGCTGACTCTCCTGGAGCAGTCGGGCACACCCCTAAGGGTTGTGCCCAAGGGAACACTCTACTGCAAACCTATGCTCACCACAGGAAGGCTGAGGGAAACTTGCTTTATGCCCTACCAACTTACACTGCAGGATGGCAAGGAAAAGACTAAGGGCGCTGGGAGATAACAGAGTGCATTCTGTTCTTAAAATCCTATTTGCTTCATGGATGACGACTTTGCTTCTTAAAAAAGGATTGGAGTTATGGAAGTAAATTTCATATATTTTTTTGGAAAATATGGGTGTTAATATTCATAAAAGATTGTTTATTTGGTGAGACAGATCTTGCTGTTCCTCCCCGGTTCCTTTCCTAGAGCTCTGGTATATCACAAAGTGGAAGCACTAATTAAAAAAGATATTAACCAGTTAAGGATAAAATATTTTCTTTTCCCACAACAAACTATTGAGACTCAGTAAAATATTTATCTATTGTCTCATTTTAATACATTCAAGAAAATAATGTTATTTTCAATTGCTTTCAAGGTTGGGGGAGAAACTTTATTACTACCTAATTTGAGTGAGGCTCAAGATCATTTGATCTTGGGTTTAGTGCATTCTCTGGGGTTTTTTTCCCTGTAACTTCTATTTGCATTATGCCATACCTTTTAGACAGCTTTTAGCCTTTATTCAACTGTCACAGATAATGAAGGCTTTACCACATCTATAAGTAGTTTCTCCTAATGGCTAATCACTTTGCTGTTAACAGATTGTTTTGTAACTTTACTGTGATGATTTTTTTTCTTTTTTTTTTTTTTGGTCTGCTTTAAGTTTCCAGCCATTGCCTCTCACTATCTGAAAAACTTGACTTGTCAGTTGTGGGCAAGTTGCTTTATTAAACTATATTGGTTAAATTATATTAATTTATATTTCTTTGTTTCTACAGTTTCACTGCAATTTTACAGAACTGTTGGTTTATCCTCTGCCTCTCACAGTCCTTCCTGTCTCAGCCTGCAGACAGAGTGTGGTTCCCAAATAACTCTAAGCAGGACCACAGGCCCTTTTTTGTACTCCCCAGTGTATTTTCATTATATCACACTGATCCATTTATCTATAGCATTGTACTGTGGGCTTGTTGTTGTTTTCTTTACCAAACCTTACTCAGATGACTGGTAGCTTCAGGGATTTGGATAAGTGTTGTGCTACTTCAGGGTTCCCCCAGATGCTTTAATAGGTTGTGGGAAAATACATGTTTGAAGCAGCAAAAAAGATTTGATGAGAGTTTCCTTCTCTCGAAATGTAAAATGAGGATTAGTGGAATTTAAAACACTCAGACTTCTGCATAAGTGCTATGTTATCCCAAGGCTCTGTAACTCTCTCTCCTTTTTGTCTCCCACCACAAGTAACTTTTTTCAGATACAATTCTTTAAAAATATAATTATCTGAACACTGACCTTAGAGTAAGCTGACCCGTTGGCTCTGTGCATTTAAAACTATTAAATCTCTGCTAACATATCCATTAGAAACAAATGAAATAATGATGTGGATGAAGCTCAACCAAAGCACACAATTAATTAGATTTCATTTTATATTGTGATGGATTCCTGGAGCTCTGTGGGCACTGACCAAAGATACATTTGCTTTTCTCATGCAGGGTAATTGGATTACTAGGTAGTATGAGTCTTTAATCTTTGCTGATAGAGTGAGATAAATGTCTGCTAAATACACTGAGCAAACAAGAGTAGCTTAAGAATAGAATGACAAAAAAATGTTGTGAATATAGAAGATTAAGCAATATTTCTTCTGGTGATGGAGAGGAAAAAGCAGTTCTGTTGTCACTTGGCTGGTTAAACATACTGTGACAACAGGGGTAGCTGCTTCCCTGCACACTTTAATAGTGTCTCCCTGTATGCATTGAATTTTGAAATGGGGAGTCTCCTTCTTGTGCCTGCATAAATGTCTTCACTTTTCAGGGAATGGGTGTTTGAAAATACTTGGAAATTTGTCTCTGTGAGGAACTCTGAAATTGAGGTGTTGGTAGTCATTTCTAGGGCTGAAAATGAACATGAGTTTTTCATCCTGTGATCAGGAATGAAAATACAGAGTGTGCTTTGGTAATTTGGGGTTGGAGTATGTTTTTTATTTTTGTAAGGTATTGGAACAAGAAGAAGTATGACAAAACTGAAATATCTTCACAATTCTGGCAATACATCCTACCAATCACCACCCTGAAAAAAACAGTGCCCCTCATCTATGACTAGTCATAGGCCTGCATTCAAGCAAAAACAGCACAAAAATAAGGATTATGACCTGTGCTGCTTGGTAGGGAAAAATAAATAAATTGGTATTGGGCTGCTTTGAGACTAGAAACAATTTGCTGTGGAAGACCTTCCCTCCCGAGCTGTAATTTTTGCTCTGCTTGAATACTTAGGCAGAACCTGATTTCTTTTGGATATCTGGGAAGCATGGGAGGAAGCCCAGGTGTAATTCCCAGCTGTGGGAAACAACTGAGACCCGAGTGCCTCTGCAGAGCTCCAGGGCTGTCCTACACTGCCAGAGAGGGGGACTTCCAGAAAGACAGTGTGTGGCCACCTTGCCTTAGAAGCCACCTGGGCAGAGTGTTCAATGCATCCGGGGTGCCTGGAAAACCCAGGCCTTCAAGGAGCAGGTCTGGATGATGTAACAAACAGCCTGAAATCCAGTAAGGAGGCAGATGTCCTGCAAAGTGTTGATATCCTGAAATCCTGTCTTGAGGGCAGCTCTGAGCTGTGAATGAGCTCAATGGGCTGCTCTCATTCTGGAGGGGTCAGATCACTGCCAATGACAAATTCAACAGGAGTTCATTACCAAATTCACTTGTTAAAGCTTGTTTGAATCCTGAGTTTGCTCCATTCTAGGAATGCCACAAATTTCTGACACCAAGATCACACTCTACAGATAAACTTCTCCTATTTCTGGGTCATTTTGTGGCTGTAGGAGTCTGGGAGACAGGGAAATATATCCTGAACTCTTTCATAAATGCCAGAAAGGTCAATCTTCTTTCCTTGCTGTTTCACAAGAAAGTGATTGATGCTTGACACATCTGTATAATAATAAAACGTTTCCAAAGTTTATGGTCAATAAATTTGTGTAATAAATATTGCATCCCAATGCTATTATAGTTCATACTTCAATAACTTTTCTAAGTTATTTTCTAAGGTTAAGATAATGGAAATTTTATTAATTTTTTTTTCCTTTCAAAGAGCAAAGACTTTGAAATTCCTTTTAAGCCTAGTGCATGTTAAGGTTTGTGTCTCCTTGAACTAATGTTTTCTGCTGGAGTCAAAACTGTGATTTTGATTTCAGTTTTCTGTGAGTGTTTGCAAAATGATGTGGTCTGTGACTTAAGTATGTTCCGGATATCTTCAGATTACTTTTTGGTCTAGACACTTCTGAATATACTTTTATTTTTTTAGTGAAACAGCCCACAAAACTGCCTTTCTGTTCAGGTATGTTTTATGAGATGTTTTGACATCCATGATCTAACCCAAAGAGTGGTTCAATCACTGGATAACTCTTCACAGTCTCTACTGATATATGAATAAAACCCTCTGGCAAAATGCTAATATAAAAGCACTCATCTTTCTTCAAGGCATGAAGTTTATAAGATCTTTGTTTTTCTACATTATTCTGGGTTGGGGTTGTTTTTTTTTTTTTTTTTGGTTTTTTTTGTGGGTTTTTTTTGGTTTTTTTGTTTTTTTTTTTTTTTACCAACAGTCCCTTCTTTTTTTAACTTTGGATTCAGTTAACAACAGTAAATGTGGTTGATAAAGGAGAGGACTTCAGTCTTGTTTCTACTGATGAGGATGCAGGTTTGTGTTAAGAACTGTGCAGGTTCCTAATGGTTCACATGAGGAATGTAATAGAGACTGGAGACCAGATTAGTGAGATTTTCAGTCATACAAATCCCTGACTGTTCCAGAATCACATTTCATCCAGCTTTATAAATCAGATTAAAAGTTTTAAATTGCCTTGGTTTTCCTTTTAAGACCTCATATCAGCTTTTGTATGTGTTAGGCCACTTTTTGCCTTTGCTGTTCTCCATGCAACCATGGTAATTCGGCTCTAATGCTGTTGCCAGAGCAAAAATACAGAGAAAGGGGACATAACCAGGCTCCTCAAACACTGCAGAAAGGGAAAGTTACTCTCTAGATCCTGTGCCATACCTGAAGTCTCACCTGAGCACCTCACAGGGTCTGCAGCAGCACTAAATCTGCCAATGTGTAGACAAATTAATTGATATCTTAATGTTTGCTTTTGCTTCCTTTTGAAAATGTGACAGAAGAAATAAAAGTCTGGACTGAAAAAGCCATTTGTTTTCCTTCATTATTAATTTAAAATTGAACAAGTTTGGGGTAGTTATACTTGATTCAACCCCTCTTTTCTTACAAAACAGAAAAGGTTGACTAATAAAATATTAAGAACATGAACCAGTAGAGAACAGGAGCTTCTTAATTTTCTCAAGTCCATCTTGTAATAAGCTATTCTCTAAAAACTGCTTCTGAAAGGCAGTTTCAAGAAATTTGTTTCCTGTGGCAGATATTGAGAATACATACTATTCTGGGATATTTGTCTGTTTGGGAATGCCTGTTAGGTTGCTCAGGTTTGGTGGGGCAATTGTGGAGAGACCCAGGAGGAACATAAAACAATTAGAACTGAGACTGGAGGAAGTGTCAGTGCACAGCATTTCAGACTTTGCTTGACAAAGGATTCATCTTGCCAGCCTGAATTTAGCCCTCTTATCCAGGTCCCCCTGATGGAGAAGAATGATCTCCAGAAAACAACTTCTCCCATCATCCTGAGAAAGGTGTTAACAAAACAAGAGACCATGTGAAATTGATCCTAACCTACTTCTCAAGCTGACTTTGACAGGAAAACTAAGCACCTTTGCTTTCTGTTTTGATCAATTTTTTACCATTTTTTCTTCAAGCAGTCTTGTCAGGAGATGGCACATGATCTCTGCTATGTCCTCGTGCCTTCTGTCACATTTTTGCTGCCCTCCTGCATGCTGAAGGCATGTGATATAGGCTTTTCTATCCAAAAAATGTAGAATCACATTACTAGAATTATCCAGTCCTGTGCAGTAGCTCATATCTCTGTCTTCTGTCTTTTCCAACTCATTCCATAAAGGCCAGGGCAGAACTCTCTACATGTAGACAGTCCTTCAGCCTCACTGTAGCTTTGGCACCCCAATTTATAATCTAATGCCAGCTGGTTTTCCCCTTCTGATTTGCCCCACAACAGCCACCTGCAGGGAACATTGATGCTTCCAAATTCATCCTTGAATGCCAGGGAATAATTTAGGCACACAAAGCAAGTTCATAAGGAGTCCTCAGTTTTAGTGTATAAAAATACAACAGTAGATTTGCAGCTTTTGAGGCATGAGTTTAAAAGAAGAAAACACAGCAGCTGATGGACAGAAAGAGACTGCATGGGGGAGAAAATACGTGGTCACTTGTAAGCTGCTATCTGCTGAAACCCAGAGGGTTCTTTTAAGCTTATCTTTTCTCTGATCCATGTTTGTTTATTTCAGCAGAACATGTTTTTGTCCAGAAGATATTTTGTACTTTGAATAAAGCATGCAGCTTTGCACAAAGAACTTTCTATTTTAAACTGGTATCAACCTTTTATGTTCATTGTGAAAACTGCACAAACAGAAATGTGAAGATTCCAGATTTTAAGGACAGGCTTTTCTCTCTGACTGGGTAGGTCATAGTGTGTATCTCTTTTCCTTATAAAATTTGTATATTGCACATAAAAGAATTTGAGGCCTCTTTCTAGCAGATAGCAAAGATAGGACAGTTTTTACATCCTTGGATTTAAAGCTACTTGTGACCTTGTTCTGTGAACTGTTGTTACTTTTAGGTAAAGAACTTGGGCTTAAATTAGAAGTATTTTTCTTTGTATAGGTCCTCTGTTTTTTTGTTTATTCTATTACAGCCAAACTGAATAATGCTACAGAAACTGAACCCCACTGTATGAAATGCTGTAAATAATAAGTTATACTTTCTGTGCTGAAGAAAAAAACAGGTCAAAAAGAGGAGACGACACAGAGAGGGAGTCAAGAAAAATCACTCACTTTGTAATTGCTGGGAATCTGAAGTTCATAGCTTGTTCAAGGTCACTCAGGAACTGAACACAAACGATGAGATTTAACCAGGCTTTTGGAGTCTGAGGCCAGCATTGCAATCATTGGAATATCTCTACATCCAGAAGTTTGCAGTCACTTGACATTTGTGTTAATGCCTGACACTTGACTTCAGCATTTCAGCTTTGATAAGGCCACACCAACTTCACTAAAGACGAAAAATGTTAAAAAAAAAAATTGAAAAAAGTAGGGAACTGTTTGTTGTGCAAGCTCCTCCATGGAATATAAGGAGCACTCATTCACTGTCAATGGATTTGTATGAAAAACAGAGTAAAACCTTACTGTGAATAGAGAGCCTCACCAGATGAATATGATCTGAATAGTGGTTGCTTGTACTGCCAGTTGAGACAAAAGGAGGTATCTTCTCTTTTTAGCATGAACAGCTTAGGAATACACTTTCAAGAAAAATCAGGAGTGTTTCTATGCTTTTTCCACACATATTTTTATGTCCTTATGCCTCTTCATGCTCCTAAAGTCTTTTTTGTGTGCTTCCCAGTCCTTTAGGGGAGGAAGAGCGTTTGGGGTGAAAAGCAGGAATAAATCTGAGCCTATGGGACACACAGCTTGTGCAGGGGTGTCACTGCAGGGTACAATGACTGGCAGAGGCCACCTTGTGGAAGCCAATAGCACAACTGTACCTTTCTGCAAACCAGGGGGAATTTTCTGGTTTTTTGACTGATTACTGGATATTACTCACCAGGTAAGGGAAAAAAGAGCCCTGGTTTTGAGACTTCTTTTACTGCAGTTTCATGAGCTGACATACAGAGTGCTTAAATTGTAGCATTTAACCTAATGGAGGCCAAGAGCTTTGTAGTTTCAATATTTTCAAGAATATCTGCTTCTCTTTTCCTTATGTTTTTCTTGTACCCCACTGATTACTACTGTGAATCTGTTTATTTCTAATAGGTTTTAAAGAGGCAGCTTGTCATAATATCGGCAATGACTCTCCAGGTTTCTAATTTGTTACTTGTTTTTCTAACACTGCTTGCCTCTATGTCTGCTCTTTTCAAATGTTCTCATAGCTGTTAATTTTCTGTTGGATTCTATTCAGAAATTTTTTTTTTTTAAACTGTGTACTCAAAGTAATTTCCCAGCTTTTATAGAGAGAAGAAGGGACAAGCAGCTATAAGCAAAGAATAGCTGTTATGTACCAAAAATGACATTGAAAGGGCAGGCAATGGCAGGTTCTGTGAACAAACAGCTCCTGCCAGGGTACACAGGTACCTATCCTAGGGACAAAGCCACAGCATTGAGGCAGGATATCAAGTACACCGAAAATTTGGGCACAGTGCTCCCATGTGCTCTGGGGTGGGGGTATTTCTTGTACCTCCTATTTTCCTGTGGAATTTTCCTTGTGCTATCACTGTGACACATCAGGTGTGTGGGAGTGGCTGATGGCCAGGGTTTGCTTTGAACAAAGCAGAGAAGGTAAATGGTGAATGGGACATTTTAGCAGATGGGATAAAGAATTATTTGCTGTGGGTTTTTGGGGTTTTTTTCCTTATTGAAGTAGAAGTGTAAAGCATCCACGATCGTACAATGGGATTAGTGCCAGCCTGGTTTCAGAACCTAAAGAAATTGAAACATGCACAAAACATTAGTAAGACTTGTGTATATTTTTCTGCCTGAATGGAAAGGCTAAAAAGAGAAGTCTTGTTAGAAATTGTAAAAACACCTCTATTCAAGACAGTTAAATTATTTTGTTTAAAAATGTTTGAAGTAATCATGCAGAATAGAAGAGAGGGACCTGCTTTTAACTGAAGAGGAAACATGTCAAATGAACTGTAAATACGCTTGTTGAGTTTTCCATTTGGGAAGTCAGAGACAAGTGGTTTTTAAAGTACCTAAATGAGGGTTGAGTTGTTATATGACATCTAATAAATTAAAGGCATGACAACTTGTCTCCTGAATGATTCCTTGCAGTCACCCCTGCTGGGATCCTAGGGGGAAAAAAATATTAGATCGAGTCTTTCTCCTGCCTGGCATAGCAGTAATGTGTTACAGCAGAATGCAGAAAAACAGACCAGTAGAGTGGTGGAGCCTTCAAAAATAGAGAGAAACCAAACAAAATATGTGCTCAGTCAAGGAATCTGATGGGTAATGGCAAATCATGCCTCATCACTGTGCCGAGAGGACCAGGAGTTGTTTGTCTGGACACAACCTGCGTTAACACAGCCTGTAAATCAGTGTGCTCTCTGTGAGAGGAGTGGTGGGTTAGCTCGTGTTAATGTCAGATTTATGTTAACATGTGCTGAGGAAATCAATGCAAGGTAGCACTGTTTGCATAGGGCAAACAGATTTCTGGCATGCTTGCTGCTTTTGATTAGCCAGAGCTGTGGGTCTGCACTGCATTGTGCAAACCAGAGGGTACTTCTGCACGAGAAAATAACATTTCAATAAAGCACCAGAAAGGGCTTAGAGCCAATTTCCTTGTTGCTTGGCACAGGGGTAGGGGATGCCCTTTACAGCAGTGTTTCTTCAATGTGAATTTTATTTGCTTATATGTTGACTTGTTCTTGGGGCAATCTCTTTAACTCTGCCAGGAGAGTGTAAACTGAATTGTTTGTATGATGAAGAGAGCATGTGGGAAATCTCAGACATAACCAAAATAAAGGACTTAGAAAAACCTGCTCTAAAGGCAAAAAAGTGCATGCAAGGATGCTCAAAATGTTCCAGCCTTCACCAAGCAGTTACATCTGAAAGGCTGTGTGCAAATCTAGTCAGCAATAGTATTTGATCCCAACTTTTTAAAGTGCTTTTTGAAATCCTAATCTGCTCTCTCATTAGTGGCCAACATGTCTATGAGCTGCAAGCTAGATTTTTAATAAAATTGGGATAATTTGCATCTCTGTAGCTCTGATTTTTTTTCCTCCCATATTGCGGTAATACCTGTTTTATACTTTTAATATCCAATTTTTGGTTTATTGTAACTTCTTCCTAGGAGAGCTTTTAGTGAGCCTGGTCTCTCACCCCTTAATGAACCACGGATTGTTTACTGCTAATGAAGCTCACAGTATCCTGCTTTAATTTGAGGCTAATTTTCCTGGGCCCAACCTATAAGCCATAAAGAGTGTAAGTGGGACCTGACTGAAGGCCTGAGGTTGTTCAGTCTTCAATTCCCTCTTCTGCTCTCATGCTGTTAGAAGTTATTTCTTTCCATAATGCACTGAGGATGTGACATTCCCAGAAGGATGGGGCTGTGGGGAAGCAGGGAGCTTTTGCCAGCTTTTAGCTGCTGCTACTGCACTGATTGGGATGGACTGGGGTTTTGGGCTCTGAACAGTGCCTTTGTACCCCAGAGGCAGGACATGCCAAGCTTCATACATTGATTCTCATCTTTCAAGAGCACAAACTTTCTTTTTCACACCTCTGGGTCTGGAGATGCTTCCAGTTTGGGAGCTGGTAAGTTGCCTCTAAACCTTTTGACCTGTTTGGGACCAGCTTCATTAAAGCAAAAGGTTTCTCAGTGAGAGATTCAGCACCTCTTCACTGAAGAGCATATTTCTTAATATCCCTCTCCTACCTTGACTGAGCAGGTTAGTTTTGTTCAGAGAACTGTTAGGATGTGTTTCCTTTTAAAAGGTTCCATCTTGCAGATCTCAATAGTACCCAATGTCTTTTTGTGATGGCAGACTTTTGCAGAGATTCCTAGTTAGGTTAGAAAAGCGAAAAAAAAAGTTACTCTTTGCTACAACTTCAGTCCAGACACAGCAGCATCTGTATCATTTAATTCTAGACTGCATGATATTTGGTTTCTGCACCACAGGATGGAAGACTGATTTCCTCCCTGCTTCTCCCCAAGCCATCAGTATTAATAATCCAAATAATAAATCTAAAAAGGACTTCTCAACTCCCTCCCTTATAAGAATAGCCTCTGTGTGTTCTGTTTTGGTTGATATAATATTTCTGCTTTGTTTAATTCAGATGCATTTATTTTTCCTTCCATCTTTCATTTTACTGCATTAGGTTAGTGGTTCTGTAGGGATTCAGTTGATTAATGACTAATTTCCATTCTATGTATGCTCAAGAGGAACCTACTTTCACAGTACTTCCCTCCAAAATAATACAATCTTGAGAGAGGGGGAGCAAAACCTTCAAGTGAAAACAAAAATCTAGTAGAAGCACAATGGAAAAAATGGGCTGAAATAAAAACATTTTCATTTCAGCAGTTTCCTGAGTGTGAGAGAACATCTCCTCACCTGGATGCCTGTACTCCTGCATTCCTTTTTTACTGCCCCAGCAGCTGAAGATGTCACTGCCACACCGATTGGTGTCGTGACCCACTTGGAGGCTAAACCAATACTGGCTTACTGACTGTCTGAATTCTTTCCAGCTTATTTCAGTTTCCCTCTCAGAGAGATAGAAAAGGATGGGTAAACACAGAACCATGATCTTTACTCCCCTGAGAGGGAACTGAAGCAGGGGCAGAAAGTGCATTGCTCTAGGTTTTGCTACAGATTGGTGGTAGTCAAGAATTGGTCACAAATCCAGTTTTCTGCTTAGCTCTTCATATTCACACTTCTGGTCCATACTTCCCACTCCTGGTCTGAGTTTTTCCAAAATACCCCATAAATCCTCCCTCAATTGCTAGAGGTATCCTCTGAGACATTGAAACCCAAGAAATGAGCAGTCAGCTCTCAGTGATGATGAAAGATCTCTGAAACCCCATCCAATGCTTAGAAGTGTGTGACACTTGTGAATGTCTCTGTCTGTGCAGAGAGGAAGATGGGGTCTTTGTAAATGAAGTGAGCCTGGAAGCTTGCAGAAAAATTCAGTCAGGTCCTGGTAAGCCTTCCTTTGCAGGAGCATCAAATTTTTTTGCTTGCAATGATCTGGATTCCATTGTTTTGCACATCACAAGAGCCATAGTAATCTATCTGGGAAAGGACACCAAGAAACTCACGTCTTGTTACTTCCTCATGTTTCCTCTGAGGATGCAATAATCTTTTAATAGGTATTGCAATGCAATCATAGATTATTCTTTTTTTTTTTTTCCCCTTGTTGGAGATGAACCAGAAGCAGAGTTCCATGGCTAAATTAATTAGAAAGAAAACTACAGGTGCTCTTGCAATGCTGCTTGCTGGAAGGCAGATTTCCTGATAAATCAGTTTGTCTGACACACTGCTAATGAGAAATTAGGAACCGTATTGCATTCTGTTCCTGAGTTTGACTGACTTAAATTTCTTTTCTTTCTTCTTTGACTATAAAGCATTGTGGGGAGGGAGAAGGTATAGTAATTCTTAATGCAAGGTAAATTTTTTTCTCAATATGCACATCTATATATGAGTCTAGACACACGCTGTTAATATCCTGATAGGGTTTTCATTTTCCAACTGCCACGGTGCACAAAAATTGTTCTCTGATTACTAGCAACTAAAGCATCTTGTCAAAATGTTCTGAAGTAATCCTGTGAAGTAAGATATTTGAAATGATTATGTAGCATCTTACTAAAATCAGAAGACATGAGAGCTGTAATGTAAAATCCATCCCCAAAGAGAGCAATTCTGTTTTGAACTGTCATCTTCTCCTGTCTTAGACTTTGACCCTGTGCCTGTGACCTGTTTTTTGAGTGAAGTTTTGGTCAACTGTGTTGGATAGACAGAGCTATGAGCGTTTAGGTTCTGATCCTGCAAAGCATAAAGTGCCTTGTAAGAGCTGATCAGTACCTAGTGTCAGTATGACGAGAAGTGACAATCTTCAAGTGCTGTATCTCTGGTTAGGAATGGAAATTATATGTTTTGGCAATAAAATGGTTCTGTTTTGCTGTTATTGGCCCACATCAAGTGAAAAACAGGCTCAGTCTCCAAAACAGAGTCATGCCCTTGCCTTGCCTTGCCTGTTTTCCTGGGAAGTTACCATCCATACTAGGACAGGAAAAAAAGAAACAGGATCCCTCAGCTGTCACAGTTCATAGTCACAGCACAAACATGACTTCCCCAGGCATTAGACATAAGATGCCAGACTGAAAAGTAACAATGGAACCGTCAGCACTGATTCCCCTGTGTTAACCTCCATGCAGAGACTGAAGATTGCAGCTGGATCTGATAAAGTGTTAAACTACAGCAGTAAAGATATTTAGGCCCTCTCTCCATCAGTGTCAGCAAGGACTTCTGCTATGATTTTCTTTTTTTTTTTTTTTTTTTTGTGGTTTCAGTTTTTCTGGCCTGTTTTGGCTTTTTGTTTTGTTTATTTTGTGTGGGAAGAGGATAGTGTTGTGTTTTTTCCTACTACTGGGAGCAGTGATAAGGTTGTGCTGGCCTTAGTTATGTAGAAACTCTCCAGTAGAAGGTAACCTTCATGCTGGGCTAACTTATGATGCTTATATATTGCAATTTTATAACAGTGTCTGAAATTTGTTAGCTATGCATGGGCAGACTGGTCTCACAAGATCATTTTTCTTCTACAGATTATTACTTTTCCCCATGAGATCTCACAAAGGCAATACATATGCAAACACACACACACATTCTATTTAAAAAAAAAAAAAAAGTTTGCTTTTTCTTTAGGATGTGGGTAGATAATCTGCAGGTCTCCAGTGATACATTCTTTGTGTTCAAAGTCTATTGATCTCATGTTTTACTGGATTAATTGCTTCCTGTCTGTCCTTCTTTTCTTGGTATGTCTCTTTCAAAAGATACCTTCTGTATTTGACACAGAGTAGAGCCAGAACAATTTTTGATGCAATAGCTGTTAAAGGCGTGGTCCTTCACATGGCAAGGAAGGTCAGTAGTTAAAGGTGTGTTCATGTTTGCTAATATAGATTAGAAGAGCTATGCTGAAGCCAGCAGAATGGAATCAGTTTTTACATAGAGATGTGGTCAATATATTTAAGGATGGAGTGAGTGCTTTTACAAAAGTGAGTTAAATGGATTTTTTTCTGGTGACTATTTCTGTTAGTCACACCTCATGTGCAGTTAATATTACTTTCATTGTAGACTAAACCATACTATGTTACCACTCAGATCTACATGGACCTGGGTTCATGGGAATGCCAAGCTTATGAATATTAAGCACTTTTCTTTCTATTTTTGAGGTAAAAGTTAGGAGCTGAGTTGTTAGATGAATAGGCTAGTATTTAAATAACAGACTGTCAACACAAAGTAACTGACCAATCAATACCAGCTGGACCCCACTAGAAACTGTATTCTGTGCTTCATGATTAATTATATGAATTCAAGACAATCTGTCTGTTCTTTACTAGTCAGTAATAAGGAAAATCAGAGATAATTGTGGTTCTACTTCTACATCAAATGCTGAAAGCTGCTGGGTTTTTGTTTGTGGATGCTGTTTTGTGCAGTGCTAAGGAGGCTCTCATTGTGTCCTTGGTGACTTGAGAGAGGCTGGAAGGTCTTCTCTCCATAAAAAGTGCTATCAAAAAATGAAAAAGAAAATAAGTGTTGAAAAATCCTTCCAGGACAATATATTAACCTGAGAGGACATATTAATGAAAGGGCTGTGAACAAATGTGTAGATCAGCCCTTCTAACCACTAGATATGTGAGCTGCTAAGCAAGATCAGCGTTTTTGCTCTGACTCCTGACATGGTATCATACCATTCCTACCTAGCTGGTAATGTCCATTTTATCTTCTACTTCTCTGCCTATACCCCTGAATAAGTATAATTTGCAATAATTAAAGGCCTGGCTATCATTTCATTGACCTGATTGGTGAAACCTTCACTGACATCAGTGGTATCAGATAAAACCCCAAATAATTCCCTGTATTACATTAAACTACTCAAACCTTGTTTTCAAGGGTTGCTTAAAGAAGGGATTCCCCAGAGCCAGAACAGCAAGGTCCTACCAGTCTTTGTAGCCCCAGCTGAAACCTTTTGGCTCTGGACTCTTATCCAGTGACTGCTCACCACATTCGTTTGCACCCAATGATTGTGAACATTTAGTGTTTTGCAGGAAAACATGTTTCCATTTCCACCATGGGGCAGATTAGATGCTGAACTCCTTTTATCTTTCCTCATTTTTATCAGCTGGCATACATCCTCCCTCACCAAAGAATAGCTGCTTACAATAGCAAGGCACTGCTTACAATAATTTACTTGTAAGCCTTTGAAAATAGTGTGTGGTCACAAAAAGCAGTGTTATACAAAGCAAAGCACCAGAGAAAAACAAATTCTAAGCAAAGAAAATCAGAATGTGTGTTAAAGATAAATCTTATGTCACAACCTTAAAAAGCTCCAGCTGGGATCCTGCTATTCAGAATAGCCCTTGGAAATTATTTTCAAAGGTTAGATGCATGTGAAAAAGGAACAAAATAAAGTTTGACCACCCAGGGATTTGCAAACGTGTGTGGGAGCCACCAGAAGGCCCTGATGAAGATAAAGAAATAGTGCAGCTTTCCAGCCAAGCAAGAGGGAGTGAATGTTCAGTAAAAATTTGAATATCAAAGGAGGCCATTAAAACCATAACCTGACTTCACAGAGAGCCAATTTAATGAACACATACCAGAAAAAACATAAATTGCAGGACTGGAATACTTGGTAAAATCACACCATTCTGATGTCTGTCATTTTCCAAAGACTTTTCTGTGCAGGTCAAGAAGCAAACTTTGATCTAATCCTTGTCATAAAACTGGTAGGGCAAGACAAAAAAGCTTAGGCTCAGAAAAGACCTGGATTAATGTGTAACATTTGAGAATGCACCTGGAGCCAGCTGCTACTAGAAAAACAATAGGCACTTGGCGTAGAGTAATCCTTTCAGCAGGTTTAATGAAGCTTTGTCTCACAGATAGTCCCTTCTGGCTTATAATTCCTTATTACTTATTGCTGATGAAAGAGAACCATCTAAAAGCTCTGTTGAATTCTGGTCTTGGTTTTTGAAGCATCTTTGCAGGTGAACAAAGGTACAGAGAAGCCTTTAACAGCTGTCATATGTATGGGCACCTTAAAGGGAACAGTTCCAGTGTGGTGAAGGGGAAATGACATTCCCATCAGCTTTGTACCACACAGCCCTATGCACCAACAACTTTCATTTACTTCCAGTAAATTAAATGCAAAAGCATGAGGAAAAAACCCAATAAAACCCTCATTCATTTTAACTTCTTTCATTACCCCTTTCTAGAACTCATTTCATCAAGGATATTTTAAATGTCCTGAAGCTTCACTTCATAAAAGATTGAAGCAAAGAAACCCAGTGTCCGTGTCCAACCTGTGCAAGGTTTATTACTGACAGAAACAAGTTAAAAAAAAAAATTGATAGTGTCAAAAATACAAACAGGTTCACCAAAGGGTTAGACAAATTCATGTCTCTTAACAGTAGCCTGGTTGTTACTTCCAACTCCAGATGTCTCTGTACCATTAATTACAATAAATCAGGGAACTGTACTGAGGAAAAAATTGCTCTCAATATGTCCTCATTATTACATTTCTCAATTAGCTCTAGACCCCTAGTGGAGCCGGGAGGCTGAACTCGATAGGCTCAGCTCCACCCCAGTGTACTGTTCACCTTATGTGTAAAACCTTCACAAAAAATATCTGGTTTTGATATAGAAAGCCTGACAACAGTCAGCAGCGATGGAACGAAGCAGGAAATACAGGATCAGAAATGCAAGTATGATCAGAGATAAAAAGGAAGAAAGAATTCTGTTAATATAGATCCACTGACAGCAAGGAAAATGCGCTGGTTTTACACCTCTTGTCATCTTTACCAAGGTAACAGTATAAAGGATCTCTGGGAGTATAGCAAATGTTTCTCTCTGGGCCCAATGGATCACAGCCAGCCACGGCTGCAATCTGGGTGTGTTTACACCAGGGTTCAATTTGGCACAATAGCTGTAAGCATGATGTGGCTTAGCAACTGATTTATGCTGGCTTTGGAGGCAGCTGACAGCAGACACCTCCCAATGAAATCGTATCTGGGAGTTACAAGAAGAGAAGAGAATAGAATTTTGGATGGTGTGGCCACCCAAATCTGTGCAATATTTGTGTTCTCGGTACAGCTCTGTGAACAAAAGCTGCAGAGGAAATGAATGACCGAGCTACAAAATCGCTGGATTGGGGGTGAGCAGGTGATGTCATATTCCCTGTGAAGAGTGGCAGAAGGGACAGTCCTCCAGGGGTCAGCAGGTGGGGATGTTGTCCCCATCTGTGACGCTGGGTTTGGCAGAGGGTGTTTGCAGACTGGCTCTGTTCTGTGCTGCAGCTAGTGTGGAAGAAAGTGTGTCCTCAGGATAACAGCTACAGAAGAGATGGTGGGGAAAATGCACTGCTCTAAGAAAAAGTGGTGAAAACTGGCATTGCTAGGTTTTCCCCTGGGTTGTTTGGAAATGAGCTACCAGAGCTGAGCTATTTAGCCTTGGTTGACATCCTTGGGGAGGTGGAACAACTTGGGAAGATTCAGAGGAACAGCTCTGTCCCAGCAGAAAGCAGTAAAAATGGAGCATGCCAAGGATATTGTGAAGGCATGAGCAAACTGTTCATCCTTGAAGAAAATTGAATATGCACAAAATAACAGAAGTTCATACCAATTATTTGTTTGAAAAGAAACCAAACCCCTTTCTCTATGGTAAAGATCCATGTGCCTGTTGCATGTCCTGGTGGTTCTACACAAAATTTGACCTGTCTGCAAACAACAGAACTGCTTTAGAAAATAGCATTTGGAAATACTATTTTTTAAAGTAACTAGCGATGAAAATATTCTTAAGACAATATTCAGGAAAAGGTCATATTTTAAAGTTGTTGACTCTTTCAATATTTTACAATTAGTGCCTGGCATGTGACCACAGGCAGAAACAGGACTATGGTTTAGGGCTATGTGTTCCTGGATTAGTAACTCTCAGTGTCTTTGCCTTTGAATGTATCAACCAGGGCAGGAATGATGACTGAACTGCTCTTCAAAAGCAAAATTTTGTGATGTGGAGAACTGAAGGTGTAGTGTGTGCTTATACAAGTACAGGGAACTTCAAGCAGCTTCCTCTACCAACAAAGCACATATACGGGGATAGATAAGTAAATATAATTGTTACTAATATGAGAAGGTAGAGAAAAATAGATGTTGAGACTATTTACAGTCATTAAACCACGCATTGGAATACAAAGTAATGCTGTGATTAGCACACAGTGAACTTACCCTGTTTTACCTCTGAAACTATTTGAGACCACCCATCTGTTCTGTTGTGCAGCTGGCTGCTCCTTGTTGTGTATGCCATTAAAACATAGCTCAAAATATTAGCTTGCATTATTGGCTTTCTCTCCAGCATGGACCATATAAGCAGATGCCACCAAAGGATTCATGCATGGTCAGGAATGCACCCAGAACACCCAGCTTCTGTGCTGTGAATGTAAGGAAACACATTTGACAAAAGGAGCAGGACTTGGATTTTTTTGGGTTTTTTCTTTCATTTTCTGTTTTTTTACCTTTATTTTCTTAGCTGAGAGAAAAGGGAATAATAAGAAAAAACAGCCAGTGAAACAGTGTTCAGTATAAATTCCTTGCTTTTGACTTGTGCTGGTTGCACTTTTGTCTCTTTGCTATGGGTGAAGCTTGTCTAAATGTCTCAACAGTGCTGTTTGCTAAAAACTTTCTTTTGTAAGATGCTGTTCTTCCCATCTACTCTATGAAACATAGAGTAGAAACATAGGCAGAATTGCTAAAGCTTTTGGGAGGCTGAGCAGGGGGAATATAACTCTTATTATATGTAAAGAGGAAAAAGATGGCTGCTTTTTTTCCTAGAAATGAGAAATCAGAAATTTCCTCCCCATGTTGAGGAAGGCAACAAGACTGGCATCTTCTGCATAAATTCATCCTCTAGGAATTATGCAGGAAGGCAGTGTTGTGTTCCAGTCTATTCTGGTTTTAGGGAGAAAAATACTAAAGCCTCAGCCAAATTATAATGATCTTAAAAGAACTGCTTATTTTTTTTTCTAAAGCATTAGCTGCAAATCCTCAGATTTACACAGGCATGGATCAAAACTAAAATGTAAATGGGAAGTCACTAATGCAAGGGCAGTTACAGAGCACCTGAGGAATTAGCAGGCCAGACATCCTTTGGTGGATAGTTTTTAGAAAGTTTTCTCATGTGAAGGATTATTTTGTCGTTGTTTGTGTGAGGCAAACTATGTGAGTAAAGGATGCTGGGGGAGGAAGAATCATGCAATAAGAGGAATTATTTCCTTAAAAGAAGCTTCCAAATCTCTCTTTAATTTTGGCTTCTCCCCTGTGTCCTCTGTTACTGTAATACCTTCCCTCCTCTGCCTCCTTTCCATTCTCACTGATCTGTGCTGAGAAGACCTTTGGTTCAGAAGAAAAGCCAGGACTCTGCAGAAGAGGGTTTTTCTGTGTGAAATTTTGAGTAAGTGTGGCTGGACCACAGGCAGGATCTAATAAACAGCTTCACTGAGCCGAGATTTGTACCTTTGCCAGAGCACCAACCCTTCCACCTCCTTTGGGATCCCACTATTGGATTTTGTCTGTGGTCCAGCAGTGCAGGTGAGGAAGCAAATTCAAACAAATCAGCAAGTCCGTCTAAAATGTAGAAGATCAGAAGCCAGCAAAGAGTGTGAAAACTGTATAATCCTGTAATGCTTGGTCCTTGTTTTCCTCTTTTAGAGAAGAAAAATACTTCCCTACATTTTCCCCTCTCTTTGAAACACTGCAAGCAAAATTGCTTGTGGTTATTTTTTGTGTATGTAGTGGTTCATTTTAATTTGATTGTTATTCCACTCTGCTTGCTTCAGCACCTTTAATTTAATTTTATTTTTATCTGATTTTTCAAGTCAGTATTTCCTTAAAATCAGTGTTAGTTGGTAATCTGAGGTACATTTAAAGATCTGAATCCAGTTAATTTTGTCAGAGTGGCAGGAGAGTTTAAGATGTCATCAGGAAATAGAATGCAGGTCTTCCCAGTCTTAAAAGATTCCCTAACTTCCCTATCTAACACAGAAATTAATATAGCAACCAGACTGGACAGCAAGACTCTCTTCATGATTCTTTGTCCAGCTTTTCAGCTTTTCTCTTTTCTTCCCTTTCCTTATCTGTTAGTAGCAGCAAGGACTAGATTCTTTTTACTTCAGCAGTGTTGTACAAATATCTTCCTATCTGAGACAATCACCAGTCTTTTTAGAGCTGAGGGTTTAATTTTGTTTGCTAGTAGGTATAAGCATTGTCTGATGCTTGCTTTTCTGCTGTATTTTTCACCTTATCAACCTTGTTTATATTCATTCTCTTTCCCACTTAATCAAGATCCCATCCCATTCCGTTAATGGCATGTTTGTTAGTTGTAAAAAGTTTAAAAATAAATTTAAAGAAAACCCCAACACATAAAAAAATATTGATAATTTTCTCCAGCTGTCTCAGATTCAGTTTCAGCAGCAGATGTAATGCAAAGTGCAAATACCCTTCACTTTGATTTGTGACGTAGCAGCTCCTGGAAGTGCTTGGTGGGAGAGGTGCTGTGCACAGGTTTAATTAAGGCCCTAAATTGCAAACACTCTCGACAAACAAGACTGAGTCAGGAGGCAAATGAGGGTCTAAAGACTGCATAAAACCAGCTGGTAGCATGCACTAGGTCAGTAGGAACACTGCTAAATGGCAATCAAGATTTGGTCTCATCTTGCCCGAGTTAAGTGTGGCCATCCTCTGCCTCATTTGAAAAATCACCATGGAACAAGCTGGAATTAAATAAGTACTGTAACTCTCATCCCGTATCTGCTGCACTAGAAGAGAAAAGTATGTTTATATAAGAGCACTTTTTACTGTTCTTACACTTTCCCACTCTCAGCTAAAGATATTAATGTTATTCTCTCAGTATTTATTTATAAAGAAAATTTATTCTGTTGAAGGGGGGGTTGACATTTATGCTGATTTTACCACAGCCTTTTCACTGCCTGTGTCTTTTATTAGAGCTGTATTTCTTTCATAGCCTGATGTTCAGCCCTCTTAGAAGTAAAATATTTTACCAAGCTGACCATCTGATGAAACATTTTTTCTGCTAGCTTCAGAATATATTTACAAAGTAGCTTTGGAGGACTGAAGGCATATAACACTTTCAGACAGTGTGCCACAGCATAAGGGTGATAGAGGTTTATGGGAGGTATAAGAGAAAGGAGGGAATCACTTCCTTAGGGTGATTAAGCAGATTTTATTTACAGCACAAACTGGAAACATGAAAATTGTGTCCCTATTAAACATAACACTGCTTTAGAATTTAAGGCAGGTGGAGATGAATGCTTTGGTATTAATTTTCACCTAGGACATAAATGTTAGATCAAGTTAAGGTTTAGGATATGTCAACTATTTTAGGTTAAAAAAAAAAAAAAGGCATAAAAACCTGGGGTTTTGCAATTATCCCTAGAGAAACCATTGCAAGTACAATAAAAAGAAAATGGAAAGTCAAATTTTCAAGGCAAGTAAACCATGTAAGAGAAAGAAGTGCAAAGCTGAATCATAAAGGCTATTTAAGGTCTGCTAGCCAGTTTTTTTACCATAGTTCTTTCACACCATTGCAGGAACTGGTGAGAGCTGGTAGAAATTAGGTTTCTTTTCCTATCTTGCCTCTCCCCTCATTCTGATTCTTGATTCCCAGCAGAGTAATCTGTGCTCCCCACTGCTGCTACTCTGTGCAGGAGAAGGGAAAAAACTGGGGTTCCCTTCCTGGTGGAGGAGGCAGTGGGTGATGTGCAGAGTGCAGCCTAGGAAGGAGGCACACGTTCCAGAGGGGCTGATGGAAGCCCAGGAGATGCAGACAGGTTGAGACCACCTGGCTCTGGCACAGAAATTGCTGATTAGAGTAACTGGGAGAAATTAGTAAAAGCCAGTCTGGACCAGACCCAGATCAGTGAAGAGTCATGGTGCCAGCTGCTCCCGCAGCCAGATTGTGAAACTGTTTTTTCCCACTTCAAACCAAATTGAGAAAACACAGCATGTGACTGTGACTTCAGAGTGAATTTCCTTGCAGGCTGATAGAACAGGGCCTAATGAGCCTTTTCTCTGGTGGGCCTCAGAGCTGCCCCCAACTCACAGCATTTCTTACACAACACCCCGATTTCATCACCCCGAGCTGCTGCTCTCCAGAAGGTTCAAATCCTGTGGGCAACACCAAGGAGATCTTGCTCTTGTTTGTTCATGCATACATTGGATGCATTTCTGAAGAGTTGGACCCATTGCTTCTGACAGCAAATAGGTAAACATAAAGCAGGCAGTCTCATTTCTCTCATTCAATACAGTGTGCTTTGCACATATTCCCCCTCACCTTCTTCCCAATTTTTTTCACAGGAACAAAAAAGATGCTAAAACATAGGAGATAAAAAGCTCACTGGCTTTACAGTTTCAATTAAACACATATATTAATGTTATCCTCATGTGCTTATTTATAAACACAATTTATACTTTTTTGCAAGTCATTCATGGAGCTGCTATGAAAGTGCTTCCCTTGACTGCATATTTTATTATCAACATATTTCCTTAGCTACTTTCCTTTCACCCTACCTTAGAAATAAAATATTTCACTGAAATGTCCATCTGATAAAATATTCCCCTTTAGACATATATCTACTCGAAGAGTATTTGAAAAGTAAATTTGTGTAGTATTTAAGGCAGGAAGTGGTGCCAGCAGCAATAAATTAGCAGCAGGCTCACCTGCAGGTTTGTAGGCATTCTCCTCTGCAATCATATACACTCTGTCATTGTTAGCAGCAGTGCACGCACTCCTATAGATCCCAATTCATGAAAGACTTATGCACAGGATTTGAACAAAGTCAAGAGCTCCAGTTATCCAGACTGGGAGGGGGTTTAAGTACATATTTGGACTGCAGAGTAAAGACTCCATGGGAAGTTTTTTGGGGGTTTGTAAGGCCATGTTCTTTATGAGTTCCCACATTAAAAGAGCCTTCACTTAAATACTGAAGTATTTATTACACATGAGCACAGTGTTCACTGTAAGTTTAAGCATGGCTTTTAGCTTCGGAGAGGCTGTATTTTTCTTTCAGATTTCAACCATATCCCAAACCCCTCAATAGAATTTTCCATCAACCCATGAATTTTCCAGGAGGAGCTGAATGCAATTAGCTGCCAGTGCCCACATTTCAGCTAATGGTGAGTTGTCCTTCCCTTTGGCTGTGCTACAAAGCCTAAGTCTGGTTTGTTCCCCACTCACTGCCTAAGCATCGGAGAGCGAACACACCCATGTGGCTGAGGCAGGAGTCACTAGCAGTTCACTTTACACAGCTCTGCAGTGCACAAATTCATGGTCTAGTTCATCTGCTTCCTCTCAAACATCTTTCTAGAGTCTCAATTGTGTGCCCACCTGGTAAAAAAACGGTGTAAGCTTCTTGGCTTAAGCATTCTAAGTTCTTCTCCCTGGAAGGCTATAATGAGTCTTCAGTGTGACTGAACTCAAAGCTCATAAACACTTTAATGTCCTGAATGGGATACATCACGAATTACACAGGCCAGAAAACAATGCAAAGATTTACCTCACTGTACATGAGTCCATTTCCACAATCTCCTGCTTAATGCATTACGTTTGCTGCCCAAGGAAGCCTTCAAACACAAAGGTTCTGAGTGTGGGGAAGAGCCCCAGACACCAAGTTAATGGAACAGGGAATTTAAACGTCATATTTGTGTAGTACCACTCAGTGTGGACATGGTACCTTAGGTCTGCATTAGCTCAGAGATCCTGCTTTTCCAAATCACTTCTCTTTTCATCAGAGTAACCTCAGTGTGTGCTTTTAAAGCCAAACGATACTGGAACGCCTAACATGATCTCATGTTTCTTTCTCACCACTGGTTATCTCAACTCTTCTCTTGTGTAATCCCAGTCAATGACCTGGCGGGTTAGATCTGTGTGACGGTGGAGCTGCCCTCCCAGGGGTATGCCCTGTTCACCTGTCTGTGCCCCAGTTAAATGTGTAATCCTCTGTTTCTGACAAATTAATCTCTTTTCTTTGCAAGCACTAACCGTGACATTACAAGCAGGGGATTATGCTTGCATGCAGTGAAGAAACAGCAGAACGTGCACTTGAAACACTCCTTGAAGTTCCTGTTTTCCGTGTATCTTAGTAATAAAGATCTATGCAAGGGTAAAAAATGAGAACTTCTAAGAGTAATATAGGCTAGCACATTCAATGTGTATTTTAAAAGCCCCATAAAGTCTTTTTTCTGCCATGCAAAAGCCTTAACTAAATGAATATTGCTTCTTTGAATATCTGGTTAGGAATATCTCATTGAAACAGATTTTGAATTTTGAGGGAACTTTTAGATGAAAAGCACAGGTTTGAATCTAGAATGAGAAGGTGGATGTACAGTTTTTTGGTTTTTTTCTGTGCTTGTTTATCAGTGGTAAGCCAGAGTGACACAGACATCCTCTCTGCTGGCAGGGTACCTCCTTTCCTGTCACTGGACTCTGGTGGCGTATGACCTGGCGTACCTGGGGACATTGGCTGGATTCAGAGCACTTCCTCACATTTTTCTTTCATTTTTATCACTTTGCCTCCAAATTGTGCCTGGAATTTAGCACTAAACTCAGCTCAGGAGTGGCTTCCCACAGGGCCAAATCCATAGTTTGTGACCCAAGGAGCAGGTGAGATGTCTGCCCCCAGTTAGTGCCATGGAGGGAGCTAAAGCACATCTCCAGTCAGTGTTTCCTGTTCCTCTCCCCGTCTTCTGCACTTTTTTGACATAGGAAGTGTTGTCAGCAGGGTTTGCTGGAAGATTCTTGCTGATTCTCTTCCCACTTCTGCAGTTCTTATGAACTTCACAAAAGCCCTGTTTTGTCTTGCAGCCACAGTAGCTTTTCATGGAGGGTGGAAGCAGGTGAAACTTACTGTCTTAGGCAGAAGTTTTATAGCTGTGGAGTGTTCAGGCCACAGATATCTTTAGCTATTTTGTTTATGTGCATTGGTGCACTACTCGTGCCCTTGGTGCTGTGGAATCCAGAGTTCAGACTGTAAAGTGGTGCAGGATGACGCAAATATTAGTAATTTTTCATCCTTGGCCTTTTCTTTCTAGCTCTTCTGTTAAAACTCCACTGAATCATCCCAGACTAAAAAAAAAATTAAAAAACCATTGATTTAGTACCTATCCAATAATTTACATTGAAAAAAACCAGGATTATACTTCTTTTTGTGGTAAAACCTCCCTATCTTATTTTTCCCCTACTAAAATGATAATCAGCATTTGTTTTTTGTGAGGTGGGATGAAAGATAAAATATTGAATAGGTATAGGCAGCATCTAATTCGTAAAAATATTTGTCCTTGGGTATAGCTGGATACATTATAAGCTAAGTTTGGGATACTCAAAATGAAGGAGAGAACTCCTGCTGGTGATCCCAGTGATGCAGAGCACAGACCAGCATCTACAATGATGGATACAGACAGTGAGTAAAGCTGAAAACCAATTTTCAGCTGCCTATTTGAACTAATTTCTAAAATTTTCTAAAGCATCTCATATTTGGGATGGTATATTTCTACAAAACTTTGGAAAAAGTCCTGCACACTGTTTTAAGAAGCATTTTAATTAATACCTGCTTTTGCAGCAAAAACCTTTGTCTTCAAGCAGTGAAAGAGAGAAAAGGAACAACCACAGGTGATAAATATTCTCACAATGCTATGGTGCATTGATAAGTGCAGGTTTTTCTAATAGAGTTTATGATTATTAAAAATACAAACTGTTTGATTAATTATAAATTATAATTTGATTTATAAGATGGTGTTTCATATTAAATAATGCCAGATGGTGCCATTAAGGCATTAGCTCCCCATAATAGATTCTGGATGACAAGGGAATTAAAAAAGGACAGAGTCCGGGAACCAAATTAAGCAAGCAGTGAAAAATCTGCCAGAATAAAAATAGTTCCCAAAGCATTTCTCTCTCTCTCCTGCTCCCCTTTTTTTAAAAAAGTTTAAATAAACACCCCCAAACGTACTCTTTTTGTTATGCCTTCAGCACTTATGATTGCAGCAGTACTCCAAAGGCGGTAAACCATGGATTAAATTTTCAATAGTTTCATGTGCCTTATAAGCTTCCTTTAACAGTTTTGCATTGGTTAGTAATGTATCTGTTGCTATGTACCACAATTTGAAAAATGCTTCTAGATTTAAAGCAGGACGGTTTGCTGCTTGTGCTGCTCCTGGGTAATAGAGATCCTTGTCCCCACCTCAGCACTGGTGGCTGAGGTACATCCCTGTTGGAAAGTGCAGTTCTTCTTCCTACACAGGTTTTAGCCATACACTCACCACATTGGCTTTACTTGTAAATAGGAGCTCCAGGGAACAAAATAAACGCTTGTACACAGAAAACTCCAAGTACTACTAACGTGAATAAAAAAATCTTCCCCCAAAGATGTGAAGGTGGTAAAAGAGCAGAAGATGCAAATATATAGACTAGGATTACAGCTATATAGAGGTGTTTTAAATAATTTGCAGTGTTGATTTTTCAATAGGAGTTGCCTTTGTCCAAGTCATGTGTGGAAGGGGATTCTATTTCAGCCCTTGCCTTAATATGTCTCTTCTCTTGGTTCTCAGCTCTGACTTCTGTTCAGTGTAATTAAACACCTACCACTGCCTGTGCTTTCTTTGCCATTGTTAGTTCCACTATTTTGCCTCTTAAAGGGATATTCTGGAGTCAGCTGAAACTTGCATCTTATAGTGGCAAGCTTTATACTGAGAGGTTTTCATCAGGAGTTTGCCTGTTCTTTGTCCAGTGCCCTATTAGTGTGAGCAGTGTCTGCTGGTGCAGTAATACCCACCCCAGTAATACCCCCCAGCTGCCCCATCAGGTGTATTCTCACGTGTTTCTAGTTTTAAGTTCGGTGTCTTTATTTTGGTATAAATTTTAATATATAGGAGGGCTTTTCTTCTCCATCCAACAGTACCTTGATGCTTCTGTACTGGAATGCAGGGTGAGTGTATGAGACTGAAAGCTGTGTGAGGAGATTCTCGTTATGAGCTGCAAGAAGCATCTACGGAGCCTGAGAAAGTCTTTAGGCTTAGCAAGTGCCACTTTCCTCTGGGAGCTGTGCTTCTTTCTATTTGCATCCTTCTTTTTTTTTTGTGAAAAAACTCAGTGAAATAGTAAGGCTATCTTTCTTGAACTCAACCTCATGTATTTTATTTTGAAGTGTCTGATTCAAGAGCAGCAATCTTTTTTCTTGTACTCTTGAAGTTCTTGTTTTGATATATCGTCTTTCTATTGAAAAATGACTGATGACTGTAGGCTCTGCCTTACAGGCAGTGTTTATAAATGGATCAGAAAAGCAACATTGCATGTATTTGCATAAGAAGATAAAGTAATGGAGTTGAACCAATTTTATCTCTGAAATTCCCTTATTTAAAGTGTACTGGTCTTCAGCATAAGATGGTGCATAAAGTGTTGAGTCTGGACTTCTTGCCTTAAACTTTGAATTTCCACTATAGGTGATTACAGCATTTCCAAATTTGCTTGGTACTGAATAAATTGAGAAGTTACATTATAATGCAAGTTAGTTATATTATAATGCAAGTTTTGAAGGGAGGTAGAATTTTTTTTTTAAATTTTATTTTGCAACTACCTGAATAAACTTTCTCTTCCTGAAAAGGCTCAAAATTTTTATTTCAATGTTTTGTTTTGACATTTATTTTAAAGTATAGTTTTAGTTCAATAAACAGTCCATTTAAAGATGAAATGATGAATTTCAGTCACTGAAAAATTTCATTAGTTCTTGTACAAATACAGAAAAAAGCGATCTCTATTTCAGCTGAAATATACTTTATTTCTAAAGTATTTACTGATGAAAAGCATTTTTTTCCCCATGTATTTCCTTCATGTATTTGAAGGATTTTAAATAAGTATGTGTTTGCAAGTTGTTAAGTGCTGGTTTACCTATTATCCAAAATGCATAGAGAGCTCATGTTTTTCTACTTTGTCCCTGTGTACCACAGACAGTAGCAAGAACTGTCTGAGTCTCTTGTATTTCACACAACATAGTTTTTAGCAACTTGGGAAAAAAAATTAGATTTTACAAATTACTTCTGGTTCTTCTAAGCTTCAAGTAAAGACAACAACAGTTGGAAGGTGTTTCCTGGAACTCTACAGTCTCATATTTTGTTCTGGTCATGTCTTTTAAGAATCTTGTGTTATTTGACTTAAAATGAAAGAGAAGTTGGTCTCAGAAAACCTCAGAAGCATGTGTGTGTAGTTTTAGATATGTTTTAATATATAATTAAGGTAATTGGTACTTTGAAACAATCTTTTCACCAAAAAAACCCCATTTTTTTTCAATAGCAAAGAATGATGGTTTCTATCATGTAATAGGAAGTTGAATCCAGAGTCCCTCTCCACTTGGAGTCTCACGCTGTGATTTCCTCCTGAAATACTCTTTCCTTCTTCAGCTTTTACCTCTGCTTTCATGAGGCGAAAGGTCTCGGGGGCGTATTTTTAAATATGCATGTATTTGAAGGATTATAAATCAGCCAAAAAAAAAAAAAGAAAAAGAGGAAAATTAACTCAATATTGGTGGCCCATCATTTGATGCTCTGGTGCTGACCTGTGTTACTGAATGTCTGTCCCTGCCCCATTGCAGCTGCACTACTCGAGCCACAGTAGGAAATGGGTTCAGCACCTGCTGTGCTGCTCAGAGGGTCAGGAGGCTTTGATTTGCCTCTCCTGGGTGTGTGGTTGTATCTCTGCAGCACAGGGAGCCCCTGTGGCATAGGTTGACGTGGGCCAGAAGGAGAAAATGGCCTGGAAAAGCCCTCTGCCTGTTGTAATGCTTGAGCATTCCAGCTGCTCCTCGAGGGCTACGGCAGAAGTAGTGGGTAAGAACAAGGAAATAAGAAGGATGTGGAGTATGTCAAGTACTCAATGCAAAAGGACACTGCAAGCATTGAAGGAGTGATTAAAATAGAAAAACTAAGGGACAGTAATAGATTTCCAAAGGAAGGCTACCCAGTTGCTTATGTTTCCATTTTCTTCTATTATTTAATAAAGGAATAATGAAAGTCTCCAGAAGGATATTCAAACAGACTAAAGGAAATGTGTGTCTTCTGCGTATTTATTTTTTTATTACCATATTAAGCACTGTATGACAACTGTTGTAAGACCTGCTCCTGAAAGGGTTCTTTAGAAAAGCGCAATTTAAAACAATTTCTTATACAAAAACCCTGAAACCAAACCAAAAAATGCTAAACAAAAAGAGAAACAAACAAACACAATCCCCCCCAGAAACCAACGCTACCTAAATAAAAGGAAAAAACTGTTGAAATTAATTTGACTTCCTATATTTAACAGTTTAAAATATTAAATAAACAGTTTAAATACAGTTACAGTGAAAACAGCCCAACATTGTTACTCTTACTCTGGTAGCTTTTGTTTCCAGGAGAATTTTTATACTGTCAGTCATCACATGTATGAAATCAGGAGCATGTTTCATATTGCCAGCTCTTTAAACAACAAGGAAATTTATTGGTGTGTATTTCCATGGGTGTGCATTTGTGACCCAGGTAAGCTGCAAGCTAGTGAGAAGTTGGGAGAACAGAGAATTTACTCTGATGTAAAGTTTAATTGACTGTTTTTTCCTCACATGAGTCTCAACTGTAGTAGAGGTGAAGAACCTCTGAATGGGTTTGCTCAGGTACATGACTCCATTAAGGCAATTGTTCTTATAAAAAGATTCATCTAGGCTGTGACTTTAAAAACAGAAACTTGACAAAGCATAAAAGATTGTTGAAATACATGTACAATTAATTTAACTTGTGTTTCTAACACACACAATACCAGGCATAATTTTTTTAACCACCCCTGCTTCCTCTCTCTATTCATTGCACATTTAAATTCATTATGGAAAAAAAATTGGAAAAAAATTCCTGGTAGTTATTTTTATGATCAAATACCTTTTCCAATTAGTCTTGGCACCTCACTATAATCACGATGAATGTTATTAATTCAGCAGTCTACATCCTATTAAGGGTTTCATCATAGCAGTGTGTTCAGGAACTTAATGGCTTTTGCATATTAATGCTGCAGCCTGTGTTCTTGTGTCCATTAGTACTGTGTAATACGAAGGGTTTGCACTCATACATAGATATACAAACATAGAAACGTATGGTTACACACAATTCTCAATCAGGGGAATGAAAGGTTATGAAACAGCATTTGGAATTCATGCAAGCAACTCCTTTAAGATTACTGCACATTTAAAGCGTTCTCCACCCAACAAAAGAGGTAATCAGATTATAAATTAGTAGGCTATCTGTACAAAAACATACAAGACAACAGTAGTAGTTGTTGCCAGACATGGTGCACATGGGGGTGGTGATCTTTGAGGTCATGGTAAAAGTACACCTCACATTTACAATATTACTGTCAAGGTTTTTTGAATAAGAGTGGTTCAAAAATGGGAACAAGGTGCTTTCTGAGAAATTGTGAAGGTTTGAAATGATTTGTGGGACAAAAATTTTGGTAACTACTAGGTAATGCCAGTCTGACTGTCTGCCTTGGTTTCTGTTGACAGCAAAATTATTAGGAAAATATTTGAACTATCCAGCCAGATGCAGATCCTGACATAACACTGCCTTTTGTGCTCTTTCTTATTAAAAAAGAGGAAGGCAATATACCCTGATAATGCCACTGCTGCAAGTCCCCTAGTGCTGGGCAGGCCTTAGACTTGGGAGGGAATGGCCCCATTTGCTTCAAACCTGAGCTCTTCCCCTGCCTTCCAAAAGGAACACTACACAAGCTCTATTTAGGTATTATGCCCTCGTCAGAAAGTGCATTTAGAGCTGAGCAATGAAATAGTCCTTGTATCACTAATTAAAATTCAGTGATGAGGTTGCTTAATTACTCCCTCCACTGAAAATTCTTACTTTACTTTTCACATTTATTCTGGTAATAATGTGTTGAAAAGCTCATCAGCCGCTGAAGGAAGGCAACAATTTTTCTCATGTACATAATCATTAAACTGACAAATAGGCAGAGCACCATACAGTTATCAGTATTAGCACTGCAGACCCTTCACTATTAAAACTCTTTGCAGCAGAGGATTAAGTGCATAAAGGGGCTGTGTGGGGAGGGGGGAAATGGTAGGAAAGAACCAAGTTTGAAATCTTCCCCTTCCTTCCTTTTTCTGTCAAAGCAGTCACCTCAAATCAATTCATACTGAAATTCCTCCTTCCTGTACAAAAGCAAGATAATTGAATGCATTTGATTCTGTAAAAAATTAATGATCTTATTTGCTTTTTCTTTGTGGTTTAAAGAAAATACTAAAATGCTTTTTTCTTTTGTCTTTATTTTTTTTTCATTAATTTTCATAAGATCTTAAAGCTGATGGATGTGTTTAACTGCCTGCTGCAGGCTGCTCTCAAAATCAGTCACCAGCTCTGCCAGTGAAATTAGTGGGGTAAGAGGGGGAAATTTCTGAGTTAGCTTGTTGAAAATTAACTTGAGTAAAATAACTGCTGTGCAGCTCCTCAGCCATCCTCTCTCCTCTTCTTCAATGCCACCAGGAAAACTTGCTTAGGAAATAGAAGACCCAAAAGATCCCCTGCTGTCATTACCATTCCCCCAAGCAGCACCACAACCTGTGTGGAACCTGAGGGATGTGTGATGTGTGGTGCTATCTGCAACTCTTCCTTGCTTCTTCTACTGCAGAACTCTGGATCCAGAGATCTCTACACACTACAAATAGGCATGGCAGCACTGCCAAAATAGGTAGTTTAGAAGCACTAAAAGTCTCTTTGAATAAAGAAGGAAATGATAGCAAATTTAAGCTGCTCAGGAAAACAGCAGCACGATAAATAATGTATGGAAATAGGATGTTTCCTTAAGAGATGGAGGAAGGAATGCTGAAGCTTTTATTGAGCAGTTAATGCCCTCTCTACTTATCTTTGAAGTTTTAAAACCTCATGGCAGTCAGACATTTTAAAATTGAAAAATTTCATCTCTTCTACTGTGAAAAAAGGGGGACCCAAAATGGGATTTGATCTTAAGTTCCAGGATGTTGGTTTAATTTTGCAGAATTTGATGCTTTCTTTTGGTTTGTTTTCTTGGTATCATTTTACTATGGGTCCATAAAAAGGGAGGTAAAAGTCAAGACACATATTTAGAGTGTGTTGCCTACATTTCACAGGCATTTTGGAAAGGCAAGTACTTCCTATAGGATAAAAATTACTGTGTTTCCAAGTTTGCTGGTGATAAGTCAGGTGAAGCAAGGTCCAGCATTTCTAGGAATCACATCTTGGGCTAGTATTTTGAATGTGAGACCTCTGTTCATTGCAATGACCTTGGACTGTTACATACTCAACTTTATGTTCCAATCCTTTGAGATACATAAAGAATGATGAAGAGTAGAAAATCCACATGGCTTATATATTTTTGGCAGCATTGTCAAATCTTTTGATGCAGTCTTACAGTTGAATGTGCAGTTTTTGTCCAGAATCTGTCCATATCCAAGTTTTCCCATTGCTCCATGGAATTTGGAGGCAAACCATTGAAATACTGTGCTAAACCTGCCAGTTTGGATCAAACCCTCTGAAAAGCATATTTACTCAAATGCAGTCTTTATTTTGGATGTGTGATTAGAAAAAAAGACTTTCAGTAGATTACAGGAGGACTAGATTTCAGGTAATGGCAGACATGCTTTGTTTTGGTATTTCCAATTGCTCTTCATTACATTGTAGCCCGTCAGAATCACTCCTGGATGAACCCTCAGGGAGGGAATGGTGGTAGCTTCACCACTTTGAGTTATTTAAAAGCAATCTCTTCAAGCAAAAGTCATTGGGTCTAATGAGCTGCTAAAGCAAAATATTATAGGTGCAAAAGACCAAGGAAAGCAGCAAAATCAAAGGCATGGCTGCAGATGAGGGCTTGGATAACTCATATGTTATCCAGGCAGAACATACAGTTCTGGAATTATGTTTTCATCTAGGGAGATGATTTGTCTGAAAATTAACATTGTGCTGGATATGTCGTCTAGCAATTATATAGTCCTTTATGCTTTCAAATCAAGAGATGACTATTGGCTATTCTTAAGGTTTCTGAATTTTTTTTTTGGGAGTGGGTCGAAAGCAAGTGAAAGCCATTTCCCCCAAATTCTATGCTCACGCAGCAAATTAAACAAACATAAGAATCATTCAATGAATGTCACACTGTGGTTGGCTATGTCAGAAATGCTTCTATTCAAAAATTATATATAGCAGCTCACCTCCCCAAACTTGTCTGGGGTTAAAGACCTTTCAGAGGTTCCAAACTCTAATTTATTGTGCTGTATAACTAAGGATCTCAAGAATTATTATACTTTGTAGGATTTGCTACGATGTAATCTTCTTGCTAAAAGATGTTTTCTCTTTTTATGTCTGTCACTAAGCACTACTCAGAATGCAAAAAGGATTTGTATTTTCTTGCTTGTTAACAAAAAAAGAAAAAAAAGAAAGAAAAACAGAAGAACAAACACTACATCACATCCCAAACATACAGAAAGCAAAGAGCCAAAATAACCCTGTGCTGAACCTTAATCTATTTGCAGTGACAGAGTACAGCTGATTAATAAGGTATGATTATCTTTCATACTTTGACACCTACAGTGTCAATGATGGCATGCAAAGCTTTTTCTGACTGGAAAGAGCCTTCCCTCTGAAAGTGTATTGAGATATTTAATTTGGAAGGATGGTGGTGCAATCAGTTACCTATCAAAATGAAATAAATGGAAGTGACATTGTGCCTGAACTCTGATATCTTTCTAACGAAAAAAATATTTATGGCTGTATTTTCAGAATTACACCATTCGTAAAATTTCCATTTGGGAAATCATTTGTTGGAAGGATACTGAAAATTCAAACTGTAAAGGGACAAGAAAATCACAGCTCATATGTCAAAAAATTGTACCTGTTATTTCTTTTTCCTTTTCTTCTTCTTTTTTTTTTTTTTTTTTTTTTTTTTTTTTTTTTTTTTTTGTAACAATGGAATATTATTACCTTCTCTTTATCATTTTTTGGACTGAGCAATATGTCACTAAACATATTTAGATATTGAGTTAGCTTTGAGAAAATCCCTGTGGTTGAAAAGCACAGAGGAATTATCAGCTCAGCTGGTGAAATTGTGAGTGTTCTAATCAGTGGTCCCTGAAGCTGGAGATGTGATGAATCCTCTCCTGTGTCAACTCTTTTCCTCTGGTATTGAACATAACATCCTCACTGGTGGAGAGAAGATGAGAGGTTTCCTCAGCAGAGTATAGCTTGCCTCACAAGTCTGAGAAAGAAAGGTATAGCCCAGAGAACTTCACATCCTGATTAGGAAAATATTCTGCTTGATCAGTAAGGGATTACTGAAAAATTAATGCCTGAGGAAGATCTGAGGGTTTCACTGTAATAAACAGCTGTAGCAGTAATATGTAAAGATGTCTTCTAAGTTGACTAAGTGCTAAGATTCCTACCCTTGCAAACAAAATCTATAAGATCTGAGCTATATACTTGTCCACATTTTAGAGCACAGTAGAAATATTCTTAAAACAACTGCTTGAGGGGTTGGTTTTGGTTTTTTTTCCCTTGCAAATGTGGGAGACAAAATGCTCTGTATCTGTTTGAAATGGGAAGTAATGAGCTTCTCAACTGATGAAGCTTGAACAGTGACTTTGCGTTACCCCAGCAGAGCTGATGAGCACAAACAAGCTCTAACTCAGTGCAGATCTCAAAACTGCCAAATATGCCAAGCAAGGGGCAGAAATAATAAAAGCAGATTTCCATGAGTTTCGTTCTGGTGTACAACTTTTAGAGTCCCAAGTCTTGAGCTCTAATTAAATATTTTTCAGCTCATGGGCTATTTGCAACATCTGTTTTCCTTTCCAGCTATCAACTAATAACACTTGAATTCACAGTGCAGTTTTGAGGGATTGGGATTTTTTTATGTTTTTTTTTTCTTGTAAGATAATTACAGAGTCTTGCTCCTTTAACTGCTTGCTGTTTATTTTCATGTCAAACTCCTGCTGTCAAATCTGGTTGATAAAGGCCAAAGAGCTAAAACAATGTTTAGAAAAGCACATGTACAGGCAGTATTGGTAACATTTTCTGAGGAAACAAGTGCTTCTGGTTCCTGGATCCCTTGACCACCAGATGCCCAAGAATGCTTTAGTTCCTAATGCAGCATGTCAGAACAGAGCAGAGGGATGGAGCTGGGGGCAAATTCCCAACCTGTGAAATTAATTTCCTTCTTTTATTTCCTTTCAAAAAAAGAAAGCAGTGTGATTGGAATACAGGATTGAGATGTTCAAAACTACTCACAATTGTAGCTGTTGAGATCAAAATAGGGCAAACATACTGAAAACATTATTGCAAATATACACTTTCCTCCTCCAAATGCCTTCATATCACACTTATTTCCTGGAAAAGGAAAATACAAAACTGTAGAGCATTTTTGTGTGTGAGTGTGTGTTACAGCCTGTATTCTCTTGTGGCTGTAGTTTATTGACTAAAAGTTTATACAGATTCCCAGGTACCAAATGTATTGCTGGGTCACCAGCTGGATCTGCAGCTTTATGAGCTTGCCTTGTTGCCAGGCTGTTCTCAGTAGACACTGCTGGGCATGAGGTTATAAGGATGAAGTGGAGAAAAGAAGTAAACAGCAGAGGAATAAAGAAAGGCAGAGGGCACAGGGGGGAGTGGGACAGGAGGTTAAGTGGAAGATGCTGGTGTTCGTGGGAAGCATTTGTGATCTGCACCCTGAGGTTTCCCTGAACCCAAACAATGTAACAACGTAGGGTTGTGGATTCAGCTGGATGGTCACCCTCCTGTAATGCTGAATATTTCTATTATTCCTTCCCTCTATCTGCTTACATAGTGGATAGGTTTCCTCTGTGTAATACCAGCATGTGACATTATTTCTTGAGCTGAATCTCTTTGTACTTTCTTTTTCTCTTCTTCACAGGACTCTTTGTTATTTCTGTCTTGAGGGGTGTTCGCAGCTTCTCCTAAATTTAAATTATCTTTGAATTTAAATAACATAAAATTTGTTACTTCTGGAATATTAATTATTACATTAAACTGTCCAGATAGATCCTTTCCATTTTCTGCATTACATTATACTAAAGCATGGTGGTAATTAGTTAATGAACCCTTCTAATGAACCTTTTATTCTTAGACCAGATCTGTAAATTAACATCAGTACAAAGCACTGCACCTTAGCTTGGCTCAGTATCTGCTTAGTCAGAGAGGGCAAAATGCAAACACTGGATCACTGAGTCTGCTGAATCCATGTGAAGGGATTACTTGACAAAAATAACCTCCCTGATTCAGAGACTACACTCTATCTCACCCAACAGAAAAGAAGATGGTATCATTTTGTATTTTCTTTAGTGGGGATTTCACCAGATTTAGCTACAAATTAGATTCCTACACAGTAGAGAGGATGACTGGAAAAACTTTATTCTATTTGTTTTCTCATTTTGCCTTTGAAACTCCTTTTCATCAATATAAGGAACAGGCAGACACATCAAATTAAAGATCTGGAATGGGAGGATCAAACAAATCTTTTTGGGCTGCAGGAGAGAAGAGAAATTCTTTGAAATGTCCAATTGTCCATGCCATAGTCTCTCCTGCTCAGTGGTAAAGCATCTGCGAAAGGCTCTGGAAGAGTATGGATGTCTGCTCTAGAAAACAAGCAGCAGTTCAAGTTTTTAAGAGCTTTGACCTCACAGCAGCCTTGTGCCACTGGGGAACTAAGACACAGAGATGAGTGATTAGTCTATGGTGACAAGCAGGTAGAAGACCCCTTACCACTGGTTCTCTGCATCCCCTTTTTTATTAACTAATCCCATACCTAGTTGTGGAGATCAAATATTTACCATTTTCTTCATGAAAGGAGAAATACACTGATTTGCTTTCTGAAACATGTGGCTGTTTATAGGTGTGGGACTCCTTTTTTCCTTATAGCTTGAGCTAAGATGAAGTATTTTCAGGATTTCATACTTAATTCTTAAAAAGAGTTATACTGTTGATCTCTTTAGAAGCAGCTGGTGTTATCCATTTTTAAAGAAAAATAATGAGGTTTCCCATTCACTTTCATCTATAAAAATATATTGCACTCAGTCTTTTATGTTTATATTTTAACGTAAATATTGCAAATATATAATGTGCGTAACTGAGAAATGCTATAGTTTTTCTATGGTACATTTTGATGTTCTGTCTACAGCTTCAAAGCATTCACTTCTTGAATTATTTGTAAAGAAAGAAATTCTTTGTAAAAAGAGAAATGAATGGTAACAGCCTATAATCTGTTTGCATAACTGGCTCATGGTCTGTTGTAGTGATGCACAGGATGTGATGCCTGTGTAATGGTACTTAGTCACACTGGCAGGGAGATTGGAAAGGCACTGCCTCTGTGTGAGGAGACCATCTCATTCTGTGACCTGTGCTAGAATAGTCTTTCTTTGTCCAAAATGATTTTAAGAAATCCTGGGGGAATGTTGACAGTGACTTTTAAAAGCTGTGCTATGAAACTTAGCTTTCTAGTTGCATTTTATGAAATAAGAGAGAATAGTTTTGGGAAATTACACAGACACTTTTGTGTCCCTTTCCAGATAAAATGTAGTTGGCTTTGTTTTTATTGAAAATTCCAACTGATCTTGTAAGATTTTTCTTTGAAAATCAGCAAGAGACAAGAAATTACATTACTGGTTATGGTGAATGAAACTGGAATACTCATTTTTCTCTGCATTTAAGTCCCAGGCACACCTTATCTCTGCTTTGTAGATGGTGTTTTCTCCAGTGACTTCTGGTGAGCACCCAAATGTTTGCACACCAAGATTCTCATTGCAAGAAGCAACAAAACCCTTATGAATGTACTCTAAGTTTTCTTAGACCAGCTGAGATAACTCTGACAAACACAGACTGAATCTGTTTATTGTCAAAAGATGTCCAAGTAGAATACTTTAACTGAAATAAGATCAATTATATTAAAAGGTCTATTGCTCACTAGAGGATCTCAGAGTCCCAAAGTACAATGAAATGTGTGGATTGAACTTCAGAAGTGTTTCCCTTTAACGTACCTTTTTCAATTATTTTCTTTTATTTTTTTTTCCCGCTTAATTGCTTCCTCTGTATTTCTGCTCTGTGGGAGAGTTAGAGAGTGATTCTGAAACAGGAGGATGTCATATTTATTCTGTAGGCATTAAGAGTTCTAATTATTCCCTGATGATTCTCATACACAAAGCATTATATTTATGATGCTTTTTCTTAAATGATTAAACATGTATTGGTTAAATGTTTGCTAAATATAAGGGCATCACATCCTTGATGCTGCTTCCCAGTAGGAAAATAAGAATAAGGAAATAGTAGGTAGCTGTTACAGGAAAGGCTTTCCCAGTAGACAGTAGCTATTTATCAGAAAGATACACACTGTCCTGTTTGAAAAAATACATATGTAATTATACCACATATTTTTTAATATGTGGTTCCATCTAAATTGTTTTCTTTTTGTTGTTGTTTATGATTGTTCCTATTTCACATCTGTCCTGTCTGCTCTTCATCACATGAATAAAACCTTTTGAGGTTTGACTTTGTAAAAATATCTCAGGTAACTCATTAGAGTCACTTCTTTGTTTCCAAATTGGCAACAACATTTCTTTTAAAAGTTCTTGCCTTCAGCATGCTGGAGATCAAATGGAGTGTGTGCAAAGAAAACTGAACTGAAGGACACAGTGGAAGTTAAGCAGGGAAAAGCCCTGAGTGGCTGCCCTAGGGATGTAGACCTCGTAAAAGTTGTCTCTGTATTTCCATTTTGTTTGGCACCTGTCCTTGCCTGCTGCTTTTTCTCCCTTCTTCCTTATTTCATATTGACCCTTGGGATTCCCTTGATCTAATTTGTTCTTCCTTTAACTGACGTTATTTGCCTTATCCCTTAACAGCTCTGCTTTCTTGCCAGCTCCCCCTGTCCTTTTCACACACAGGCTGCACATTGAGATTGCCCTGTCCCACACCATTTTCAGCTACTTTTTTCCTATTTGCAAGCTGCCATCAGTGGGGAGGGGTGACCCTCGCATCTGATGCAAAATTCTGCACCTGCACATCAGCTCCCATCCTCTCTACAGCACACAGTTGCCAAAAGCCTTGAATGGGTGTGTGTGTGAGTGTGCCAGCACAAGAGTACAGTACAGTGGGAAGAGCTGATAGAAAAGCATGCAGGAGCATGCTTGTTGAAAGCATTGTCAGTGGGGAGATGGGTACAAACTGCTCAGGCAAGCCTTTATGTCTGTTGAATCTCTTTCTCCACCCTTGGCAGGTTTGTCATATTCTGAATTTTTGGTAACTTCTTCCATGCTCTCAGTGTGAAATACATGCACATCCTAAAATGATGTTACTTTAGTCTTAACGTAAATAATGAAGAAATGATATATGCCACTGTCATCATTATATCTCTTTCATCAAACCAATAACTTTTAAGAAAAACAAAACACAGAGGCAGCAACATAAATTACTCCTGGTTGTGCATAAACTAGGTGAGCTAAAATAACCATGATCATCATGGATATTTGATTGTTCCAGTAGAACGTGTCAAAACAAAAAGGAACAAAATGCTTAAGGTGTTATCTATGGAATGAGGATGGAGTGAAGCTTTGAGCCCCACATGGACTTAGGACTTGAGGTTTTGCAGGCCAAGCAAAAAATGCTTTGAAAAATGCTGTCCTTCTTGGTGTAGTGTAGAGAGGCATTCCAAAGGTGTGTATCAGTGGGGGAAGAAAATGAAGTTGTGTGAGCAGCAAGCACAGCTTCACCACGGCACTGAAGGCTGAAGAGAGCTGTGGCTGGCTGGGAAAGTAGTTTACTCCTTGCAGCAGCAACTGGGTAAGCACCATCATTCTGAGATGTCATATTTTACTCCTCCAGTCATTGGCCAGGTCTTGAGAGCTGAACATCACCAAGAAATGCATTTTTCTTGCTGAATGATTGGTAAATTTGGTAATCCTTACATGTGTAACTCTTTGTATGTCAGGAGCAGGCTGTGTGTGGGGCTGCAGATAAAAGGACAGGATGAAATGGATTTCTTCAAAGCATTTTTATTTTCTGGGCCTACTGTGCTGGATAACACGCAAATTCAGAACATCTCCAGCGAATCCAGGGGTGGATGGCATTTACTCTGCTGTGGGTGAGATCAAAGTGAGTCTGGAAGACGTATGCATTTTAGTGCCTGTAACGTTATGTATTATGCACACAAACCGACAACGCCTGAGCTCAGTTCCTGCTGTTAAGTGCCTTCCTCACAACCTGCAAAGGCAGATTCTTTAATTAACCTTTAAATGATAATTATTTCACTGGCAATGCACCAACATAGAATTAAAGTAACTCAGTTCATCCTGTATTAGGCTTGTCTCTGGAAGATATGTTAGATTACCTGGAGTACCTTGGTGAAGCTGAAGACTGCTTCACCTCCTGGTTTCTTTCTGTATCCTGGTGGATCTGTGGGAAAATAGGATAAGGATGAGGGGATATATGGGGCAGGGCAGATGATTTGCTTTCCTGAGAACATTATACAGTGGAAAAGGCAGAGTGCAATGAGGCGTCCTTGGGGAAGCAACATGAGAAAATATAAGGAAGTCCAAAGGAAAACTGTTTACCTTTGTGATTTTGGAAATTATCGAAATGGACTTTACTGTGAGAAACACTGCTGTGCAGACAGGGAAAGACTTGCTATGATATTTGAGAGACATGCATCCACTAAATAAGTGGTACCACTTTCTGTCACTTTGATGCACTGAGCACAGAGCTGTTCTGTTCCGTGGGTGGCTGGTTCTCATGCCTGGCCTATCGGGGACACAGAGAGCAATAGGTTAATTCCTCTCAAAACAAGGGAGGAAAATGATTTCCCAGGCATTTATCATGTTTGATTTATGACCATACTCTTTCCTTGCTGAGTTTTTATGCAGTAAGTCCTTATATAACCCAACATTTCAGTAAAATCACCTGAACCAAACACATGAAGAAGTGCAAAGTAAGCAAAGAGATGAAGGCAGATTGTTGCCACCTTTAGGCCTCTCATACTGTAGTGTCCATAAAAGCTATGGTAGAATTGTCTTCCCCAGCCTGGGATAGAGATGCCCCTGAAGAGGAAACATGTCTAAACATGTTGCTATTCACTGCAGAGCCATCATTTTAGAGAAGGTGATGATGTCAGGGCAAGCAGCCTTCTCTTTTCCCCACAACTTGCACGTTTCCTCCAAGTTTTCAGGAAGAAACTACCATGAAAGAAAAGAGGAGAAGAGGTGGGTAAACAATCTTCTGCTTTCAGGGCATTTTTTCAATCTGATTGGAAATCTCCCTGAGAGTGATGTTACTGCCTTTTGTTATTTAACTCCAAGATGTCCCAAGAAGCTTGATGCTCCCATCTTCACCTTTTTGATTCTGTCAGCAGGATGTCTCAGGAGGTGTGCTTTACTCTTCACTAAAGCCACATTGTGGCTGTGCACATAATTCACTGGTTCCCATTTATTCACACGTGCTCATCAGCAAGTCTCTCATCTGAATGACTGGAATATATTGCTGTCTCCAGGCTAGTAAAGTAAGAATAAATGGATGAGACCACATTCCTTATCTCCAGACTGCAGAAACTTTTGTCAATCCACAAGATAGACTGGGCAGAAGCAGAATGCATAACAAGATCATTTGGGGTCATGGTACAATGATTAGATTCCTGCAGCCTGTGTTACTGTAGATTAGTACTCTGACTCCCTGGAGGAAAAACAAATTTGAAATTCTGCGCTGCAGCCGGCCAGATGCCAGGCAGGCCATCATAAACAGAGTGTGAATCAGGGAAAAACTCACGTCCTTCTAAGGTGCTGAGATCTTTTCCCAGCAAACTCTAATCTTGGTCCTAAATGGAAAGCCTGGTTCAGCTTGCAGTGCTGTACTCAAATGGGATATTTCTGGCTGCTTGCATGGATCACAGCTGTGGTTTGGTAAGCTTTAGGGGTGGTGCTTTTTTCTTGAAAGAGAGAGGTCAGAAATGTAAAAAAAGCTCTAACTCTGACAGAATGTTTTCAAAAGCTTTGTGGTAAGACCTAAAAAAAAACTGACCATGGATTACCTTTGTGTCATGGACCCAGTTATGATATCCACTGAATACACGTGAGAGACCACAATGTACTGCTTAGGAACAAATGAGTACTGGGCATGGGAGATGGTCTTTATTCAGCACTGGCAAAGGGAATTTTTCCAATTGTTGGATGTGTGGCTGTGTTTTTGTAAAATACAACATAAAGGGTATTCTCCAGGTCAAAGCTGATGTTCATTTCTAGTCTGTGCATTTGCTCCTGGGACAGGGATTTATTAGTGTTCCTCTCACACCTGACTTTTGCAGAATGGTAGCTGCTTTGCATATGGTTTGGCTTATAGTGAAAAAGGGCTTAGTCCTGATTTAGAGGCAGCCCCTTAGAGTGCTTGAGAGCAAGCACATTTGTCCAAAAATCTTGGCATCATGTAGTAAGAGAAGTTCAGATTTCTCTAGACACATTACATACCTTCCATAGAGAAATACTGTTGTGGGAAGCTGAATTCCTAATACAAGCATCAAACAGGGAAGTATAATTAAGCCTCATATCATAAGAAGAAAAAAAATAATTCTCTTAACAGGGCACAAACCCAAACAACTCCCTGATCCTTTCTTTTTATGTGGCAAAAGAAAGAAAAACATTTCATCCTGCCAAAACCCAGAAAACAACAACAAAAAAGGTGTTAGCAAATGCGATCTTATTCCAGCAATGTCCAACCTAAGAGAACAATTTGTGCTTCTGCCAGTAGATACTGCAATTGGATACTATTTTGTGGCAGCAGAATTGTTGTAACTGCTGTGAAGGCACAGCATGCTGCTAAAAACCTGGCAACTTTTATGAATGCCATTTATATTACTGTAGGCTTTCTATAAACAGTGGCAATAAAAAGCTAAACTGTTTTAGGAATAAGATGCAGATATTAAAGATGAGTTTTTCTGCAATGGTAATGCCTTTTGGCAAGTGTGCTGACATTTAAAGAAAAAATAAAAATAAAAATAATAAAAATATCTCTCGGAGATAAAGATTTTGTAACTGCAGCCTCGACAGCAAGCAGAACCCCTTTCCCAAGACAGAGCACAGCTGCAGAAATTAAACAGAATTAGTTTTATTGCTAATCTTGCAAGACCATGGGGACAGAGCACTGCTCTCAGGTAACAAAGGCATTTATTTTATGGATGAATATTCACAGGGGGAGGAACAAGTTTTTTGGCTGCCCTCTAATGCATGGCTCAACTAGGTAGAGCTTTACAGGTATTTATGTTGACCCATTTGAACTCATATATTAAGAGTTTGAGACTGCTTTGTTTGTTTGGGCTTGGTTTTTGGTTTAGATTTCTGTTCTGGGGGTTTTTTTAGCTGTTTTATTCTAGGGTTTCCCTATGGGTCAGCGGACTTTCCAGTGAAGACCTTGGAACACTTCTTTATGGGCAACAGTGTAACAGGCCATCCTGATGTCCCAGATATATATTTGAAAGCTTTGAACTACATCAGCTTTGTTAATTTTCATTCTAGCCATAATTTCTATTGGTTTCTAGAGTTAAAGAGGTTTCCTTTCAGTCAGGTTTAAAATAAATGGTCTCCAGAAGATCCCTGAGCCAAAAAGGGCTGGAAGTTAAGGAACATATACAGTCTAGTTTTATATTCTTCACTAGTCATGTCCTTTCAGCCATCGCCAGAGACTGGCTACTAGTAGGTTTTGGTCTGAACTGTTGAAGATGTTCCCCTATTCTCTTTTTCTTGTGCACTGGTGACGTTTTCCATCAAAAAACTGCTGGGCAAAAAGAAAAGGGAACATAATGGGAAATATCTTGCTGGTTTTAAGCAAAAAAAAAAATATTGCTGGTTTTAAGCTCCAGGATCCTTTCATACAAGATCAGCTGTATACTAGAAAATCAGTCATGTAGACACTGTTACACCTTGCAAGAATGATCCCTCTACCCCAGGAGCCCCGAGTTTTAAAGAGGGTGTGCACAAGTCTGTTTTATGCTTTCCAGCATGATTTAAAATATTAATAGAATCCCACTCATGCCTAACCACAGAGAGTTTAGAAAATTTGATATATTGTGAATTTATGGGGTACTTATAGCCATTTACACTTAATCATGGGCTAATGGAGTAGTGTGGGAATGGTGTGTGCAGCTTTCCCAACAGAAAGCTGCTGCAAATACATTGGGCACCTGCTCCCCATCCCAGCAGTGGAGCTGGGGTTTGCAGGACTGTGTCTAAGATTAGGTTTAGTTCATTGTCTGCAGCACCAAAATTATGCCTACCCAAGCAGTGTTCAATACCTGCTATTTATCTTACCTGGAGCAGGATAACAAGAGGCCATGGTATCAGTGCCTACTCTCCTGATCATAAGTGGTTATTTCTCCCACGTTGAAAGAGACTGTGAATATAAATATAGTTAAATATAGTTTTACCCCTATTTCCCTATTGTTCCACACAAGCTTGTATTCTCTCTGCTGCATTTGGTATTAGCTGTCTTGCAGAGCTTGGTACAATATAGAACACTTTTTTTTTTTTATAAATGAGATTTTATTCTGCCTACTATTTGTGGACTTCTGGTGAAAAGATCAACATTTTCCCAAAGTTATTCAGTATGAGAATAATTAGGGACATTGAAGCATGAAGTTTGAGAGAAAGTGGAAAAGGAAGGCTGATTCATTGGCTGTATATCGCTTCTTTAGGGATGATATTTACTGAGCACTGAGATTCAACATCCAAGCTCTTTGCATTCAATTCTCTGACTTCAAGGTTTTGTTTCTCTTGTTTGAATTGAAAGGAATCTGGAATCAGCATAGTGGAGCTTTTTTTCCAAAAATAATTGCTCTCTACATTAAATCTGAAATATTTGCTTACAATGACATTTTGAGTAAAAGTTTAAGTCCACATGAATTTGTGAGAATTGGGTGAAGTGACTTAAAAGTTTTATGAATACATCTTAAGAAACTTATTTGAATCTTTCCTGAAAAATATACAGAATTTTTTTTTTTTTGGAGGCTAATCCCTGGTTTATTCATTAAATAAATGTTTCAGCATCTTTCAGTTGCTGAGGAAACAAATCCAAAAATTACCAAGAGTCAGTCTGCTATTAGTAATAGTATCAGTAACTAGATTTGCCAAATCTGTTTGACAAGTCTCCATAACCCTCACATACATTCTGAAGTGGGCTCTTACACCCAGAGCTCCATCAAGTTCCTGTGGGATTCTTTAGAAATCTGCTTTCAGAGCTAACTGAGGGAGGCTGGGTAGAGTTTGCAACTGAGCCCTCCACACACAGAGGTGTCATTTGGGCTGCTTTAGTGGCTCTGTGGGCAGTGAGCTGAGGGGAAACAGGGCCTACAGGGTACAGAATCTCTCTGGAGGAGCAGCTGGATGTCACTCAGCACATCCTACAGCTCTGGAATGACCTTAAGCATATTTTTAAAGAATCACGACATTGCTGAGGTTGAAGATCATCTAATTCAAACCCCATGATCAAAGTAGGAACAGCTAGGACAGATTGTCCGCAGCTATGTCCAGTTTTTTCTAATCATCGCCAGGGATGGAGACTCCATAACCACCCTTTGCAACTTGTTCCAGTCCTTGTGTACCCTAACACTAAAAAAGTATTTTCCTGTATTTTGAGGTTTTCAGATGCCAGGGCAGCTTAGAATATTAATCCTGTTATGTCTATCCTGAGTGCTGTGGTCACCAGCCATCTTTCATTGACATATCCAGGTCCTTTTTTGCATAAGGGAAGAAGTGTAGGCAGCTGTATGAAGGGCTGGGAGCAAAGTGCCAATGACAAAAGATGTTTTAAACTGGTGTCCCTTTAGTTGCTAAAATCAGAGTGTACTACATTAAATTCACAGTGGTCAGATTCATGTGATGGGTAACATGATGTGGCTTTAATTTATCCGATGCTCAGATTTCCTTGTGTCCCATCAGGATACCTTATATTTCCCATATATGCTGGGATATTTAGAAGTACACTCCCCCTGTTCCATGGGGCAGAGTGTCTGGGAAAGAAAGGAATCATACCTGTCACTTCCCTGCTTCCACCAGGAGGGCAGGAGCTGGGAAATCTCACCTAACTTCTATCCAAAGGAAAGAACATCAGCATCATGTACATAATTTTTAAAATTTGCTAGTGGCATAAACATACAGGGGTAATTCACAAGGCCGGGAGGAATCATTTATGCTATAGGAAGGCACCCTAGGCAAGACCACATTGATGGAGCTTTTTGTGAAGAAATAACGAAAAGCAAATAGCTTTCCTATTCAGTGCAGCAGCTCAAGGATGTCAGCTGTAGGAGCTGATTAATCTGAGGAGAGCAGGGGTGTGCATGTGAGTTGAGGAATAAAGACTTTACAATTAGAAATTGTAAAGCAGGTATGTTTTATTTCCAGCTGGGACACATGGGGGGATATATCTGCTCCAAACCGTGTGTACCTGGTCAAGACAAGGCCCAGGTTTAAATACACATTGATCCCACAAACCCACACCTGCCAGGTTTAAATACACATTGATCCCACAAATCCACATCTCCCCACCCGCCCATTCCCCACCTTCCCTCACTTCATATTCTAACTAGCTGTCATGCCTCCTGGTGGCTGTGAGTTGGGGTCTTGGGAGGAAGGCCAAAATCTTCCTCAGGCTGATCTTCACTTCTGGGCAGGCACGGTGGAGGTTTGGCTATTCTTCAGGTCATTTTGCTCTTGCAAAAGATTAGGAGCCCGATTTTGCTGCATTCAAGCCATAGCTTTCTGCTTTCTCAATTTCTCAAAATACCTAAGTCTTGCTTTACTCAATTTTCACAATATACATCTTATCTTAATAGTTTCTACCAAGAAACTAAATTCCTATGTGCGCTGCTATGAGTTCTTTCTGCATTGCAAGTTATGCTGTTCTTCTACTTTTACAAAAATGGTTACACAAATCATATATATTTCTGTTTTCCCTTCACCTGCTTAAGTCTGTTTATATGCTTCTAAAATTCTGAACTTTCATAACCATATACATTCCCCATTTCCAAAGGCAGAGCGAGCAATCCTGCGGTCAGTGCCGGAGCGCGGCTGCTCCCGGCAGCAAAGGCAGAGCAGCTTGTTGTGTCATGTTCAGCTCTCAAGGCCTGGTCAGTGACTCCTGGTCAGGAGGAGTGAAATATGACATCTCAGAATGATGGTGCTTACCCAGTTGCTGCTGCAAGGAGTAAACTACTTTCCCAGCCAGCCGCAGCTCTCTTCAGCCTTCAGTGCCGTGGTGAAGCTGTGCTTGCTGCCCACACAACTTCATTTTCTTCCCCCACTGACACACACCTTTGGAATGCCTCTCTACACTACACCAAGAAGGACAGCATTTTTCAAAGCATTTTTTGCTTGGCCTGCAAAACCTCAAGTCCTAAGTCCATGTGGGGCTCAAAGCTTCACTCCATCCTCATTCCATAGATAACACCTTAAGCATTTTGTTCCCTTTTGTTTTGACACGTTCTACTGGAACAATCAAATATCCATGATGATCATGGTTATTTTAGCTCACCTAGTTTATGCACGACCAAGGGGTTGCCCTGCCTGGGGTCACCAAAGGGGTCAGTGTGGCTGTGTGAGCCTGGGCTGTCTTTGGGTGGTTCTCCTTCTGGTTTTTTGCATGTGCAGTCACTGGATTAGCAATGTAAAGTTGCACACTTGCCTATTCCCTTCATTATCTGTGTAGAGGTGTTTGCCACGATTCATTTTATTATTTTGAAGATGTTGGTATTGCTTTCTGCCTCCAGCTTCCCATGGCAGCAATTTTTGTGGATTTTTATAATTAAGTGGAATTTTGGGGGTTTTTTGTTTGGTATTATTATTATTATTGTTATTACATAATGGTGTAGTTTAGGGCCTGCTCTGAAGATCAATGCTCTATCAATGTACTCACCTAATATAATAGCCCTTGGTACCTTTCCAGTCAAGGAAGCCAGCTACCAGCCATCCCCTTCTAGTCATTCTCTGCCTTTCTTTCATCTTTCTATGATAGAAGCAGCAACAAAACCAGATTTCAACCAATGGCAGAAGGGTTGCAGCATCTCCTTCTGCTCCAAGATGGAGCTGCATGCCTGCTAAATGGAAGCAATTAATAACATCACTGTTGCTATGGTCTGAGAATTTTATCTTGTGTTGATTGGATACTTGGGAACTTGCTGATGGTGTCAGGTAGAACAAAGCTGGGTGAAGAAAAATCCACACACATTCATAATTTCATTCAAAATCTGAATATCTCTCTACTAATCATTGCAGATGTGACTGTATAAACCTAAGCCATGGTTCTACATGACCTAAGCTCAGATAGGACAAAATATGTCCCGGGATTCTAAATCCTTAGGGATAGGGACCATGCATCTTTTTCTTCTAGAGACAAAATATGCCTTCAGTATTTAAGGACCTCATCCTACTACTATCTACGGGAACTTCACCTTGTAGTAACACCTCACCTAGTAACAGCACACCATTCAAGTTTTGCTACCATGAACATTCACCAAAAGAGAATTTTGGAACCATGCATGCGGTGGTGGATTTTAAGCTAATGCCCCAAGAAGGATAATTGAAACAGTACTATGTGATTTCCCTGACCCTTGGAATAAAATGATAGCATAGCTCAAATGGCTCATAATAATCCGTAGGCTTAATATCTGAAGCAAAATATCAATGTAGAAATCTGAATGATGGATATGTTTGAGGAACTCTATCCTCCCCAGTGATAAGCAAAAATAAAAGGTAAAATTTATCAGACACGTTATTGGGAATTCATTGAAATCTGTTCTATGGGAAGTAATGTGGGCAGATATCTTCCCCCAGCAGATCCATACAGCAGCTTTCATAGAAATAATTTAAACTTGTCTATTGCATTGCTGCCGTAAGAACTTTGCCAATTTTTATGAGCTAGAGTTGGTGAAATTCTGCTGCTTGCTATTGCAAGCACTTGATCAGTCCTTTTGAGTGGAATTTTTTCTGCAGCCACAAGCAACTTGGGTTCTTCACAACAGGAATAAAAAGATTACAACTTGCAGTTAAAACTTGATGATTATTCTTTTTTCTTCCTTTGAGAGGAGCATAGGAAAATGAGAATTAGGTTTTTGTTAACATACCCCTGATTATTTTTTATCTTCTTTCTTTATGAAAATTTCAGGAAACAAAAATTGTTCAGTGAAAGCTGATGTCTCTATTAAGAAGAAAAGTTCTGTAAGAAGCAAAAACATTCAAAACACTATTTATCCTCAAACAACCTGATTCTCAGATATAGTCCATCCCCCTGAGAAAACTTAAGTTTGATTTATTTAGCTGTGAGGAAAAGCAACCTTTGGCACTCCCTCACTGGCTCTTTCCACTTGGGATTTTGCTAGCATGGTTCCCATGAGATTTGTTGGCCATTTCTACAGGTATGTGAAGTGTAGATCTGTTTTGAAAAGAGCAGATCCAGAGAATGAATTAGTCTGCTCAGGTGCACCTCATACTCTTTCTTTGCTTGAAGAAAATTTCCTTTGAAGGCTGAAAATAATGATTTTTTTCTGTCAGCTGGCACCAAACAGTGTGATCTGTGTCTTGAGGTTGTTAGGATGATTCTCTGCAATCTCTTGGCCTGGGTGCCAGCTTGGAAACAGGGTTGCAAACACAGAATATCTGTTCTGCTTTTCTTCTCCATGTGGTTGATACTTTTTCTTCCTGCCCTAGAGGAATCTCACAGCCTGTATATAAAACACATTGCTGATTTCTTTGAACTTCATTTATTTACATTCTCACAAATCCCTTTTAATCAGGCTATTTACTAAATTTGTTTTCTCCAGAAATAGCACGGCATTAACTTGTGACAAATGACATTTCAGCTTGTGACATCTCTCACTTAAATTAGTTTCAAGTGATTTTGAGTAAATTTGTGATTACATTAAGCTTGGGCTTCAAGAGAATGTTTCGCCATCCAGTATTCCACATAGTAATGAGGTAGAAACCCTTTCCATCTCACCTTCCTTTGGCAGTATGCAATGAGCTCAGTGACTTCAAGGGCTAAACCATAAAGGTTTCTCACAGAAGAACTAGAGGAGTTGAATCACAGAGAATTAAGAAGAAAAGATGATAGAAGCATGTCACAATAAATCCAGGTTCTTAAGGGCCTGTTAAGGGGAGTGGGAGGGAAGATCCCCAGTAATCTCTATAAATCTGACAGGTATCAGAGGGAAGTGTGTATCAGTGCATCACTCAAGTGCTCTCTAATCCTGCTTTGGAATCCTAATAATCTAGGATTTTATGCATTAAGTAATTTCTTCTCTATTGTGGAAAATAATGTTTAAAAACATAAAAATTCAGCAGTTAAAAGTAAACATTAAAAAATGAGAGAGAAATTGATCGTGATTAAGTAGGGAGATTCTGAATTAAAATACCCATTTTCAAAAGACCTAGGAGAACAAGACATCACCATGTCTCCATTTCTCACCATCTAGGCAAAAAGAGGCTACTGAAAAGGCCTCTAAACCTAAAAATCTCTGCTCTTAGGTGTTGCTTACAACCCTTGTGTGGCCTCTGTCTGAGTCAGGAGTGAGCCTTACTGTGAGGTCCAGCAAGGAGATTTTTTTGCCCCTCTTCCAGCAGTGAGCACTGATCCCCTCCCCACATGCAAGAAACCCTGGTGGAGTGGAGGACCAGACCCTGTAGCTCCTCTCCATGAGCAGTGTGGGCAGGAGCCCTGCAAGAACCTTGTGGGAAAGGCTGGGGCTGGCACTCAACATGTGGCTTCTGCTGTGTCTTATGGACAGACAGAGGGACAGACAGACACTGCCCCAGTGCCCTGTGGCAGTAGCGGGTTGGCAGCTTCCCCCAGCCCCCAGGGTGGGCTTGGTGTGCAATTCAAACTTTATTTTGTAGCAGAAACCTCCTGCATACTCTCCTAGCACTGGCAGCAAGCTCTCAGACTGCCTGCTAGGTGAACAGGGGCTTTATTTAGCCCAGACACATGGAAATAGAAGGTCTTTCCCATCATTCACCAGCACTGTAGCTCTTCTACTGTCTAAAATCTCAGTTAAACTAACTACTAGTCAAGATATTGATATTCTACTACAGAAGGTTTCAGCTGTGTGTCACTACATATATCAAGGATTCTTAAAAAAATAAGTATTAAAAAGCAGCTGTAGACTCTACCCAAAAATATTGTAAAAGTTTCCAGATCCCAAGGGATTACGAGAAATCAGAGAAATGTAAGGGTTCTTTTCATAGAAATAAAAGTCTAGTTGTATTTTTATTGGTATTTTTTTTATCACTTCAGTCTTCAATTTGCATTTATGTCACGTTTTCTGTCTTTTCTCCAAAATCACAAGGAAAGAAATCTATTTGAAAAACAGTGAAAAAGCAAGAAAAGGAAAACCAAGTCAGAAGTGTGAACTGGTTTAATGTTGGTGACCTTAAAATATAAAATATTTTGAAAGCCAGAAAGAAATGTGATGCTGTTCCCTTTGTTTGGAAAAAGAAGGAAATCCTATTTACCAACAAATAGCTCAGTTAATTAAAAAAAAAAAAAAAAAGATTGTTAATTTAAAAAAAAACCCTGACACAATCACTCAGGAAAATAACAGTGATTAGCAATTAACCATTCTTATTCCATTTGCATGTGGTTATTTCTTCTTCTTTTTTTTCTTTCATATATACTCTTTTTATGAAATTATTGTGTTTAACTCGAAAGAACCTAAAAAATTAGTCCCTTTGTCAAATAACCACAAATAGGCACCAGGGAACAATTAGGCTGTGGTAAAGAAGACATGCTTTTTTGTACTAGGACTTCTGATTTCAGTTGCTAGAAACTCTTGTTGCAGCTGTTTTTTGTTCTGATGAATCCATCTCTTTCTTTTAACAGTATAACAAAAAGGCACATAATTTTAGACTTCAAACCCCTTTCTATACATTTAAGTTTGTTTTGGTTTGCTTTTGGGTTTGTTTCTATGTCCCTGCCCTTGACAAGCAGTCAATCTTCAGTACAAGCTTTATGATTTATAGCTCATACAGCTGGATCAAAAAAAGCTTCTGAGGTTCAGGTTGTTATATCAGTCGTCTCCAGAACTACAGGATATAAATAAACATGGAACATTTAGGCTGAATATGGTAATAAAAGGCCACATATTTTGACTTCTGCATTTAGCTACTAAAAGGCAGGAAAAAAAATTGAATATGCATGGAAATTTCAACTCTAAACTGGGAACTTTATTTATCAATCCCCTGAAAGCCTTCTTAAGACTATTACAAGTGTGAACAAACAGAAATAATACCAAAATCAAATGCTATTTGCAAACTCATTTGAAAGGTGAGGCTCTGAAAAGATTCTGAGTAGAAGGAGGACTTTTCATGTTGGAAGAATCCATTGTCTCTAATAGCTTTAAGGTTTGATTTGCTCTTCTTTCTGTTTTCCATGCCGCAATGGTTCTGCTGCACTCTTGGGGTCTGTTTCTTACAGAAAGGCTGGATTCTGCCCCCTTCTCCAGGCTGCACAGCTGTGTAACTTCTGCATGTTACCCTGACAGTAAATAGGATGGTACTGGTGGGTGGCAGTGATAATTTTATGACTGGGATCATAGGTATTTCCATGCATTTTTTAAACAAAATGAATAATCGGATAAGAAAAAAATATAATATAAAAGCACATCTAAAGTTCTTTGTTTGGGAAATATATCCCAAAATATCCTCACAAGAACCATATTTCTGACTCATTTTTCAGATACATTTAAATTGAGGGAGGTAAGTCTATATAGCTAATCCTCTCACATAATCAAAGTTCAAGCAAATTTTTATAGTTACATAAACTCTTATAAATAAAAGTGCATCAAAAATGTTAGAATATGTTGACAGTGAGCACAGAGGAAAAAAAAAATCTGAAATTTCAGTAACAGTTTTGAAAATATGTATTTCTCATAGAGAAGTCCCAAGAAAAATTCCACCCTGAAAAGCAAATAATGATTTGTTTCCAGCTTGCTCTCTGCTAGCATGTCAGGTCCATATTTTTGACCTCTTCAACTGTAGACCTTTTCAGGCTAAAAAAGCTGGTGGGTGCAGCAAACTGCTCTTTGGAGAGGCAATGAAGCTCATGTGGTAGGAAGAAATTTATCATAGGCAGGTACCTGCACAAATGGCCAGAAACCAGCCAAGCCTTTTGTAATTCTTATCTAAACTTCTGACAAGCCTGATGGGACTTGGCTGACCATTCCCAGTCAGTGTAAACTATTCCATACTCATCTAAGTTTTCTCTGACTTGCAATGATGTTTGGGTGACTCATGTTACACCAGGAACCCTCAGGGAGGAGAGTGTTGGAAGGTGGAAAGTGAAGAGGAGAAAGAGGTTAAATATTTTCATCTGAAAGTGTTTGGAGGGTGTGCATGAGGTGGGAAACATGAATTCATATACCAGGCAGAGCTGAGCTTTTTGAGGATTCTTCTTATGTTAAATATCCAAATTGCAGACAAACAGAGTTGTTTTCATTTAAAATTATTTAATCATATGAGTCTCAAAATATGTCAGAAATACAAAGAGATAAATAAACCAAGGAATCTGGGAATGAAATACTAAAGACATTGATCATAAAGCTGTGATTAGACATTTTTTTGTCAAAAGTCTCCATGAACAGAATAGCTTTTTTTTACAGAATGTGTTTATCCAATATATTTTGATTTCAGTGTTTTCCTATATCTTATTTTTAATAAAAATATAGCTAAGAATGGAGAGAAGTGGTTTTAAATATTTTTACTCAGAAGTTAATCTCCAATCAAATAATAATATAAGTTCTGTGAGTGCAGAGGAAATTTCAGTGTTTTTTAAATAATAGCAAAAAATGTAATAGTAAAAATAATAGCAAAACCCCCCTAACATTCATATAAATTGGGGATTTAAAAATAAAATCTTCTTTTCCATTACTAAAAGTGTTTTCAACTTTGTGACTTTTAAAATTGAGGAGCTGTCAAGAAGAAACACCTTTAGGTAATGCATTGCATTTATATCTCTCTAAAAGAGGTTGAATTCAGAGTATTGATTTACGTAGAAAAAGAAAAAAAGCCCTTGCAGGGTCTCTAAACCTTTTACTTTTTCAGCTTTCTAACTTCAAGGCTTTATTGTATAGCAGATTTACATCTGACATTTGGAGTAAATTTCAAGCGGTCTCAGAAGAACCCGAAGCTCTACATGCATGCAGTACCCTTTAAAGTCTAACAGCAGAGTTGCTCTAGTCCAGACCTGCATTAAAGAAAGCAGAGCTGGGTAATTTGATGTTCCCAGACTTCAGATTTGTGGCCTGTTATATCCAATCAGTGTAATCATTATAGTGTTATGCTCAAAAAAATGCTCTTCTACAGCACCATCTCTGTCTCACTAACATAATAACAAATATGGGGCTTCTGTGATGTGGTGCAGTTTGAATTACTTTGTATGGTATGAGTATGCATAAACAAATATACTAAAATTTTAATGTGATCTCTTCCAAGTAGGAAAAATAGCAATATGTCAACTTATGCAGGCTTTAAACTCACTAAGTTAGTCATCAGTGTGTTTTATCAGTCCTGCCTCTTCCTATGAGCCATACAGAATTTTGTGACAGCCTTCATTTGTTTATCCATAGGGATTTCTGTGACTGTCCATGGTAATGGACACTTATCCAGAGTCTGCTCTCACACTTGACTGGAGTCAGCATTTAACAGAGGAAGCAGAGAGGTGCCTACACAGACACAAATCTAGCTTGTTATTGTTTTTATTTAAAGCTTTCCCTTATCTGTTCCCACTTCTCATTCGCTTATTGTTGGACTAATCCCAGTGCATCCAAAGATTTTTCTTTGCTATGACAATAGTCTCAGTTTTCTGTAGTTCCCAAGCCAGCATAGCTGGACTGCAGATATGTATGCTTCTGGGTGCATGGTTGTTTTTTAATCCTTTTTCATTCATCTGATTTGTGACACTGCAAAATGCAATTTGTGACACTGCAAACAAGACATATGTCTTGTTTGGGCTTCAGAGAGGGAAAATGCTACAAGAGAAGTAAGATTTCTTGTGTCTGTTTTCCTGGCCTCTCCCATTATTTTGACTGCATTACACTTTGGAGAATCTTTTTTCTTTTTTTTTTTTTTTTTTTGTAGATCTGGTTAACAATCAATCTGCAAAAATAGCATTTATTTAGAGGTAATAAACAAAAAGGTGTTTTCCTTTTAAATTTTGATTTTTGGTTTTGATTTTTTTTAGTCCTTAATGGCTGACTAACTCTCTAACTTTCCAACAAAAACATTCTAGATTTCCATGTTTGCTTGTTTGTGAGCTAATGGGATAATTTTTTTCACACTATTATATTTCATCTGAAAAAACCGTTTTTGTGTAGTAAAACCAGCCACGTGCATGGAATTTGAGGAGCAACAGATTGAAATATGGCAGAGCAAAGTGGAAGGACATCCCAAAGACCTCATGCCAACCACTGCATTACTGCACAACTCAGTTTCCCTTCCTACAAAAATGTAGTATTTTGCTTTTCCCTTTTTGCAAATACTGATAGTATCAAGGCTCAAAAAAAAAAAAAAAATCAAAAGTGAGTATCAAAACCATGATGCTTGAGGTGACATAGGAAAGATTTGCTTTTATCCTGTTGTGATCATCTGTGGCTGGGAGCCTGTGTCTACTGGCAGAATATACGAGCAACAGGATGCTCATTCCAGCTGCTATGTGAGGTTGCATTTTCTTCCATCAAGACAAGTCAAACACAGATTATCAGCTGTCTGACACTTCCTTCATGAACAAAGAATTGGATCCCCCAGTAATTACTTTTACCATGACTTCTATGAGCCCCTTGTCAGGCCCAAAATTTGGATTAGAGTCACATTCCTAAGAGCTAAAGGGCTTACCTGAGATATGTAGGATGTATGCTGGATGTGTTCATAGGGATTAACAGCAAAATGAATATCCAGGTCTCACAGAAGCAAACATAAAAATGCCACTAATGTTAGTAGAAGCTGGATAGGACTGCTAAAGATTTCCTAAGTGAGCAGAGGGCATTTCTAGTTATAGCTACAAGGAAAAACGACTCTGTAGAATTTCTCTCTGTAAAATAGTGATGCAATATTTGGAGCTTTTGTATTTCCTTATTTCACACCCTGTGTCTGACCTGTAGTTTTCATGCACAGCCAGATATGAACTAGCTTTGGTGCCTTGTGTAACATATCACTATATTGTTTAGAAAGATACATTACTCTGTAGGTATATTTAGGTCAAAGAGTTTTCTCACAGTTTTGCAGTGAGTGTAGTTCATAAAAGGATAATGTAGATGTGAAAAAATAGTGCAGTTTGAGGTGATTTCAATGGGAAAAGGGCTTTGTATAAATCACCAATATATTGCATGGTCTTCATCTTATGCAAGCACAAAAATATCTAATGCCTTCACTTGGAATGGAAGAACTATGGAAATAGAACTTCTTCCCTAATCATTCACAAAAACCATCAGCTGCTGGGACAGGAAGGAAGTAGTCTAAAGCTCCTCAAAGTCAATTGAAAGATTTTAATAAATTCTGAGGATGTTGAATAATTTGGAGTGAGCACTGAAGGGGGAGTGGCAATTTCTCTGAAAAACTTAAACTTGCTTGGGTAAATCCTAGAACTGGTGTTACTTTCTAAAAGTGCTCAGGTCTCTTTCGCATTCAAATTTGGCTTGTTCTCACCTCAACACTCTATGAAGCAAACCACTTAAAATGTCATTAAAACAGGAAAAGGGATAATACTTTTTTCCTCGTTCATGCCATATTTATATATAGTAGGTACATAATGAGCACAGTCCAGAAGAGGACAATGATATAAAAAGCAATAAAATGAGTAAAGATGAGAGAAATTGGAGATTTTCACTTCAGAAAAAGAAAATTCATAGGAATTTGCGGTGGTGTTTCCTAAACGTGAAAAATATTACTGAAAAAACAAAAAGAATAAACTGATTTCTGAGGATAATGTACTGAATTCAGCTACATGCAGGTTAGACCCCGAGGAAAGATTTCTAGCAGTGGGAGTTGGGAAGCAGTCAGGGATTGCCAAGGGACACATAGGATCCAAAAAAGTTAGAAAATGGCTGTCAGGAGAGTTGGGTAGAGCCAGTCTTTCTCCTGTGTTACCTCTCATCCCCTAAATGAAACTGGTTATATCTGTTGCCTTGCAACATAGTTCTCCTTGGAGCATTAATTACCTACCACCTGCCAAGACCCCAAATTTTAAAAAAAGATTTCATTTGTTATTATCATGTTCGTCTCCTACACTTAATTCTCTGTCTGTCTGTGTATTGGTGATCCAAATCCTTATTAAATCACTGATTTTTAATTTTTTTTCAAATCCATGTACAAATCCCAAATCTTTTTATTAAGTATTCACCCTGCAAATTTGGAAAAGTAGTAATTTTTTAAAATGATCTCTGTCTTGCTGAGGTTACTGCTCGTTGGTTCTGGATTTGCTTGTATTGCTGTTCAATATAGGCAGTTGACCTTATTTTTATCAATTTATTCCCAAAAGAATGTTTCATCTAAAATTCTAAAGTAATTCCCATTTAATTTTATACACATTATTGTCTTTGGCTGCTAAGCACCAAACAAAGTAAGATTAATCCTCTTTAAGAAGAGGAGGAGGGGAGGAAAAAGGAGAAAATGTGCTCTTGAATCTTTTATCAGCCAACATGTGTATTTTCCCAAACTCTTGCCTCTGACATTATGCAAGCTCAAAAATTATAATAGTACTTAATGTTTCTTAGCAAGAATGGGCTGTGCCTAATGCATCAAATTATCACAGTGGCAAGATAGCAAAATTAATTTTTTTCTTCATTAACTTCCATAGTGCTAAGTATTTTAAATCCATCATGTATATGAACTGATCTGAATTCATGTTTTAATGTTTTATGCGGACAATTGTCTCAGATCCTCCAAAACACAAATTCAAAAGCAGTAGTAAGTTAAGTTATGATCTTTATTGACCTGAAATTATACCCTCGTGACAAGTTCTTTCCAACGTGTTTCAAAATAATTTCATCTTAACTTTTGGCAAAATTTCAAATTTAAGTATAAATGTGGGCAATGAGTTTTCAAACATATTATTTAGAGCTTCTCTAAAAAGGTTTATTAAGTCCTGGTAATGAAAAAAGCCATTCTGATTCGTAAATATTTAATTTAAAATTCAGCATCCCTACATTTTGGACAATTTCTTTTTTATTGTTGTTTTCTTTTTTATTGTTGTTTTCTTTTTTATTGTTGTTTTCTTTTTTATTGTTGTTTTTGGAGGCTTTTTGTATGTGTAAACTTGATGCCAGTATTAAAACCTACATATGGAAATAATGTTTTTTAGTTCATGTTATATATTTATTAGTTCAAAGCTTGACATTTAGTCAGCTTATAGCTGATTAAAAAGGTCTTGGTGCATGCTCCATTTTTATTTAGGAGGGATGTGGCTTTTGTGTAGGGGAATTCCACTGATACTAGAAGGGGTCAAAATTGATCTACAGAAGGTTTCTATGTGCAGCAGACATGAGCAGGAGAATCAGGAACGTTTGGGAGGTTTAGACTTGAAAGGGATATGATTTGAATAGGGTCAACAAATACTGGCAAAGTAAAAAGACCTCTGAAAGCAGACTGGTGATCTGTATCAGAAAACTGTACATGGTGGAAGGAATTTGAAACTTTTGACTCTTTAATAATAACGTCCCAATGCCTATTTGAGACAAAAGGTGGTTTAATAATTGGAGTAATTCATCTGGATATAGGTTAAATTCTCCATCCCTGGAAATCTTTTGAAAAGTAGATCAAATTAGAATTACAGCCTTGATACAGAAATGCAGACAATAGTTGACTCATATCATCCAAAGCAGAAATTCACAATCAAGAGTAAATAAATGAGTCAAAGTTATTTAGCCTGTAATATGGACAATGCTGGAGGAAATTATCAGCTGACACTTCAGTTTTTAAAAATGGTCTGAATTACTACTTTACATCATGATTTGGCTTTATTAACATATTAACTCTCAGAATTCTTTTATGTTGGCCTTTTTTTTATGGTACAGCTTTCTCTCTATTTTTTTTTCCTTTCCGTGTATTGGTGATGTCTTATAAATAAATAAGAAATTAATTTTTTTTTTTTATTTAGTCAAAAACATGTGCTCATAGATTATGAGAATTAGTTCTTTAAAAATAAGTAAAACCCAAATTGTTCTGATTCCTGATATGATATTTCAGGGCTTGAAATCTATTTCGCCCGTACTGAGAATCCAGTGACACATTTTCATATCGCATTACCTAAACATGGCAGCTCAGCAGCTGAGAACCAACATAGACAAATGAGCCAAAATATGGTCAGGCAGGTCATTTCCCTGGAGAAGCAGAGCTCTGCAACTTCATTCTTCCTTCACTCGAAGTATTTTTTCATAACTTGTACTCTTTTGACAGATACTGCCAAAATTGCTGTTTGTGTTAAGTGTAATAAATTCTGTCCAAGTCATAGTGCTTTGGGACCTGTCACTAAGTCACTTAAGAATCCTTTGAAAAGCATTTTTTGCATGAGAGTATTTGGGATATATCACAGACTAAGCAACCAAATGAAAATAAAATGTGTGACTTAAGTGAAGTAATAACTTAAGGATTTCTAAATACCATAGTTATGTCTTTTATTGACCCCAGGTATGGGAAACAGAAATACTGTACTTGCTGGGTGATCCCTTCAACTCTACTGGAATCCAAATTCCAGTGTAAAATATAACTTAATTTCAGAAGTGAATTTTGAAATCCATTTTCTTAGGATCAGCACTGCTGTGACTGACCTTGAAAGATTTGTCTCTTTATAAACTTACTCTAAAACATTCCTCCACTTCTTTTTTTTCCCAGTGCCTGAAGCTGAGATGTATTGATGTTAGTTTATAGCATTATTATTTGTTCTGCAGCGTGAACTTATTTTGTAATTATATCTACCAATACCAGTAGCTACAATCAGCAGGCACCCAAACAGAATTACTGGGTAAAACAGTCCTCCACAGAAGCCTCTTGCAGTTATTCTTGTGTTGAATCACACTGTGTCATTCCCAAAAATATCCCTCAATCAGTTGTGTGCTGCATCCTAAGGGAAAGGGAACTGAAAATCACAATGGTTTCTAGATAAAACAGAAATGATGGCAGTATCATCTTTCCTTCAAACTCTTTCTGGGCTCCTGTGATCCTTGCAAAGCAGTGACACATTGGTGTGGTCCCTAGCATGTGCTGATAACACCTTGCTTACGGTATAAAGATGCCACTGGGAAATCTCAGAGATAAGCAGCAGTTAAACTCAGGCTGCTTATTGAAGAGTCACACGTGTTAGGTGTATTATCCACTGGCGTTTGAGCATAAGCCATGCCTGTGATTACTGCATCAATCAGGCCTACATAAAAGGGAGGATTGCCAGGTTTTTCATATTACCAATCAGTGCAGTGCAAAAACAAACAAAAAACCCCCAAACCATAAAAAAAGAAAAAAAAAGGGAAAGAGGTGGGAGTTGATTTGATACACTCCATCAGAGCTCTCAAATCCACATGTCTGCATGGCAGGTGTGCCAGCAAAGGGGCTCATGCAGGTGGCCAGCCCCAGCCCCCACGTCTCTGCCTGGCAGGTGATGGTGCCCCCACCTCACAAGTGGGACACTCGATGGCTTTGGCCACAGGGAGCTGCTTGAGCACACACTGTGCCCTTGAGACAATACCTTGGGCCTTCTACTATAAACATGAGGCAAATTTACACCTAGAAGGTGCCACTTGAGTGTATCAAAATGCTAACATAGGTATTTCAGCCTGCTCCAGGTGCCCCCTGTCTCAGACCAGACCTGGATTTTGCCAGCATAAAGCATTCCACAAGTAAAATGCTCATGTGCAAACAGTTCTCTAAGAATTTTTCTAGAACTTCTTAAGCACTGATAGCAGTGGAAGGCTCAGTGCACTCAGCATCTGAGTACCATATAAAGCACTAAAGAAATACTGAGCAAAACAATTCCTGTCCACAGTCAGACACCAGCACAAGTACTGGCAAGCACACATTCCCAATGGCAAGGATCTCGTGTACCTTGAAGTTTCCTATCACACCAGATGCATGCATGGTCCTGCTTTGATTTTATATGAGACACACTTGTTCCATCACATATTTTCAGGCATGGGAATTTATAAGAATGTTTGCTGCTCTGTGTGATAGCAGCAGGGTTTTGTTTGCTTCCATGTGCTTGAATAGCCTGAGGAGTTCACAAATGTGTTTGATTTGCATTGAGTGAAGAACATGAGAAACTGCTGGGAGGAGCAATGAGAAGCACAAGTTAATACAGCAAGCAATTTGTTGGTGTGCAACTCTTTCATTTCTCGGAAAACTAGATGGTTTTATTTAGTTCTCCTACGATGGCATGTTCTTGAGCTGAGATCAGAGACAGATAGTTCAAAACATCTTGTAGGTTGCAACAAAAAGCTCACAGGTCCTTGGAGTTCATCCCTTATTCCAGGAAGGGTTTGAACCATGGGGTTTTGCAGCCAGACCCACCTGCGGGTGCTCAGAAGACATCTTCTGCATACAGTGTCCAGTGCTTGATTTATGTACAAACATCTGGAAGCCTACACACTTCACTCCGTCATTTCACGACAAGACATGGACAAGGAACTCTTCCAGTGGGAAATTAAATGTAACTCTAGCCCAGCCTCTAGAGTATTTATTGACAAGTATTTATTGAATGTCCTCTGGGGCCTTCCAGAGTCTCACAAAAGATTAAATAGGGACCTCTATCATGTCCTTGGAAATGCTGATTGAAAATGATGGATCAGCGATTATACTGAACATGGATGAAAAGTAGTCATCTATCACTGCTGGTTAATCTCTTTTTCAGAAAGGAGAGCATATTGATCAGAATCAGAATGCTTGAAGTTAGGTACACTTTAAATGACAGTATTGGCACCTAGACATGCATCAATAAGGCTATTTTAATGTGTCTTATATCATTCTGCCCAAATTATTTCATTGGCTCTTCTATCATCCTTCTAAAAACTTATTGATCTCTTATTTTCCTTTATAGTTGTTTTATGCCAGGATGTTCTTTGTTGCACTTGCAGTGATGGCGCATGTTTCCAACACTGTTTTAATTTCACCAAGATTTTTGTTTAAGTCACAGTCTCAGAGTGTAAATAGGTAGTGAATTGAATGGACTTGCTTTCACTCTGTGTCTCTCAGTTCCTGGTGCTGTTGTTGTTAAAGTAGTCCTACTAGGAAGTTCCAGAATCATTCTTAAATTGTTAAACCATGCTGAAAAGAAGTCCAGGATATTTTTTTTCTAGTTTTAGAGAAATGAGAGAGGGGGAAAATAGAGTAATTTTATGCCATTTTTTATGTTCTTCTTTTCTTTTGTTTTTGATAATTAACTTCATTTCAAATGGTAAAATTTTCACCTTTTCAATCTTACTGCTCTTTCCCTTGATTAATATCAAGAGCATGGTGAGAAAATGTGGTTGTGTACAAGTTTCAAACAGCCCTGAGTGTTAGCTAAGGGTAAATGCTAAGGGACTATTTCGGTAGATCATCACCTCTGACAGAACCCAAGGCAACTATAAACTGTTAAGAAGGACATAACCCAATTTTCTACTTTGTATGTTTCCTTTCTTCACAGCAAAAGGGTGTATAAACACTATCAACATTTCCGGCTCTGGAAAATGTCTCCAAGAATTCACACAGGAGATGAAAAAAGTGCTGAAACTTTCTCTTCTTGCTGTATTGGCAATATCTTCCTGCTACCCAAGGTCATTCATAGTAAAAACGGGCTGGCTGAATGTGGCATATTTAATAGTTCAAGCTTGCATGGAATACATGATTCAATTTGTAACGAAAGTTAGCCTTCTTTATTTTTATCCCCCATGCTGGTTGAGTGAGGGAGCTGTTTTCTCATTTGACTTGTTCCATTTGAAAGTCCATCTGTAGATTTCTCTTCAAGGTAAACCTGTCTAGATTATTAAACGTACCCTGCAAGCACCATTGTTAATAAAATAGCCTGCTTGATTCCACACAAAAAAATATTTTGCACATAGGCTACACTCCTTGTATACAAATATGTGAAGGGAGCACACATTACTGACATTACAGGAAAAGCTTGACAAATTGCTACTCTGGACATGAGGAAGAAAAAGACCTCAGAACTCACTATGTTTAGGGCAAAAGGATGAAAAGAAAGGTTTGCAGTTCACCATAAGTACTTGAAGAGGTGAGATTAGTCTCTCTGTCACTGGGAGATTCACAGCTAGCACAGCCAATTGTAGCTGGAACCTGCAGTTTATTAGGCTGATAGGACACTGGTTGCTAATTCTGCATCAGTTCAGGCAGTAATCTGCACTGTGGCAGAATGGCAAAGAGTCAATATGACATGTGTGATGGTATATCTTGCAGCCAACTAGAAGTCTTTGGATATGAAGTAGGTTCCAGTGTAACTTACAATCTGCTCCAGAGTTGCTTTCTTTGGAGAAGAAAAGAGAAAATAATAAAAAAAGAAGAGTATTTACCCTTCTACTTTCTGTGCCATGTAACTGAATATAATGTTTGAAGTAATTTCAAACAAGCATTTTGGCAATCAGGACCATATGCTCTGTAAATAGTCCATCAAAGTCAGAACGCTAATATGACTTGTTGTTTGCTGCTGCTGCTGTTTTTCCCTAAATCAACCTTTCATGCAGAATCTTGACAATTTTGAAGAAATCAGAAAAAAGCACAGATTCTGTAACAAGTTCCATTTTAAGAGCTGTTTCTTTAATCTGTAAAACAAGTCATAACATACTCTGGAGTTATGTCTTTAATTTAAAACATTTGGCAAGATGTTGTGCTAAGGTACTCAATGATGCTAAATGAATAACAAATTCTCTGGGACTGCCTTTGTAATTGGATAAACAGACTTGCATGCCATCACAAAGACCTTAATTTACTACATTTTGTATTGGATTCAGTCACGAGCTGTCAATTATGTACACTGTGGGTTGTTTTATTTTTTTGTTCTCCATTGTTATCTGTGCCTCAACTGTTGTCTACAATTTGTGACATAGCTGTAAACTTCTGGCCTTTTGGAAAAATCCTCATTGAATCAGCAGTTTCTGCTATGTGCTTTCAGGCTAGATCCTTAGCCCTAAAGGTGTGTGTTGTTGTTTCTTTATGTCTGTTGCACATCCTAAAGTCTTCCCCCACAACAGCTGCACTCATTCCCCAAATCCACTGTGCTTTCACCTTTTAACTTCTCCCCTGGAATTTCTTTTATAAAGGCAGAAATTTGAATCCACAAGTGACTTTAAACAAATTATTATCTTCTCATTGCTTGTCTCCTGGTAATGGGCAAAGCAAATTGTACTTTGCCATTTCTAATGCCCAGAAAGCAGCTCTCTTTTCCTTACCATTGTTGTCATTATCTGTTGTTTGCTAATTATAATCTCTTACTTCTTGTAATGGTCCCCAAGCTAGCAAGGTCATAGGCTAGAAAAGGGCAGTTGTTTTGCACAGTCATTGTAATTAATCTACACAGCCTATGTGTCAGGACCTGCCTGCACAGCCAGGCCTGGGCTCAGTCCATCCTCACTGTGAGCTTCCTCTGGCTGTGCTGGCAATGGCAATGATGTGCCTGAACTACAGGGCTTCAGCCCTCACTTGTTAGTGCATTCCTACACTGACAAATCCTATGACTGCCTGTCTAATGCCAAAATGTCTGGGAAAGCAAAGAAGGACCTTTATATTCAGAATTTTCATCTCCTTTGAGCAGCCTTGAGTGGTGAATGCTCTGTACTCCTCTTCTGCGCTCTAACTTGTGTCACCAGCTGTCCATCTCCTCAAAATATTGTTATCACTGAGGTAATAATGCACATGTGTAGCTGTCACTGCTTTGTACAACTACTTCAGGGTTTACAATCTACACATGCTCCAGCTTTTCAAAGCTTCAGAGGAGTCTTACCAGAAAGTGTGGACCACCTTCTGGTCCGTTTACCATATACCTTGGCCAATGACTTGGAAAAGATGCCAAAGAAGTTTAGGAAAATTCCTGTGACCTGGATAGAATTGAAGTCAAGGGAAGGAATCCTGTTGCATTAACATTTGGATTAGATCTCTGCTGAAGAAGATCTTCAGCTGTACAAACAAAACCCAAAGTTTTTCTGTTGGAAAAACACATTGCAAGTCCCTTGTTGCTGTCATCTGTAGATGCTGTTCAACAGAAACAAAATGCAGGCTGTTGAACTTGCTTTAGAGGAGAAGTCCTAGGATAGGCTTCAAACATTTAGTCAGGAAGTGGATGAAAAGACCCATATTGTGGGGTTAGTTCAGAGCGTGTGACAGAGTTTATCACATTAAGAGGCAGAAAAGAGTATCACAGATACCAAAGATGATGCTTTGATCCCATTATTTAACCCTTCTTGTAACATAGGCCACATAGCCACTGATTTTTTTACCTTATGTGTTTATCAGCTGTTTCTTAAGCTGCACAGATGTGGATTTGGGATAAGAGGAGTGTAACACAGTCTCACATCTGTAACTATTATCAAAACATCAGATGTGAGTGTCTTCCTCTGTCATGCCAGAACTTCACTTACTAATGAAGGCTTTCTCTGCCTGTGGCTATCTAGTCCTCTGTGCTCCTCTTTATGTTGTATATCTTTTCCATTTCTACACATGGGAAGAAATCAAAATGCACAGTGACTGTATATAATTTGCATACTATACGTACTCTAATTTCTCCAAAGGTGACATATTGACAGCATGTGTAAGTTATTTATCTGCAAAAGGTGTGAGCTGAGTTCCAGAGGAGTCTGCATTGCTAGGAAATAACTCCCCCTTCAAACCCACACCAGCTGCTTCCCTTTTTCACTGAGGTGTTTGCATCATGTCACCACCTGACATCATTTGCCCTGGAGGCTCCAGGAAGGAATAGAATGGTTGCCATGTTAATTAGAGGAGAGTGATAAAACCTGATGTTTTATTTATTTTCTTGAAGAGGGATTTGTGTTTCTTATCTTGTTTTATGGTAATATTTTTATGATGAATTTTTTGAAGTTTAGCTCAGAATCAGTTCTCCTGAGGAACAAGGGATACAGCAAATTACAGAGGCCTTCAGTGCTTGAGTTTTCTCAGTAAAATTAACCCACCCGTGACCACAGTTAATTAACTGTCATCACATGCTCAAGGATCCTAACTAAGCTCCTGATGTTTTAGATAGAATTAGACATGTGCACTGCTAAAGAATTTATCTTTGATGACTGAGATGGAATTTGTACTGTGATTAAAAGTACTAGTTTACAAACACAGCAAATACCTGACAGTTGCAGCAAGTTATGCCAGGAAGGGAACAGAGTTGTCTAGGTCCACTTCACAGAGGTTCAAGATCTGAACACCTTTGTAGATATTGGCTCACAGTGCTTCTTTTGCCTTTGGAGTAATTGATTTTTGGCAGAATTCATGGAGTATGGTTATTGCATTGCTGTAACTACAAGGATAAATCTGGATGTAAGGGTGACCTGTGGCAACTAAAAGAATAAAACTCTCCTCTTGGAACAGAGCTGGACTAGAAAGCCAAGCAGACAGAGAGGAATAATTGTGGGTTTTTTGGTCTCAGATTTGTCGTAGTTCAAGTTTAGGCTTCAGACTGTGCTGTCATACATAATGAAACCTTTGTTGAAAATCAAAGTTTTAATCCCTTTCTTGTGAATTTCCAGAGGACTATTTGAAGACCAAAAGGCAAAGACCTGAGTTTTATGGATATCTCACTTTTCAGATCCATTTTACATTAATATTTGACTGGACTAATCCACACTGCAGTCTCGGTATTTATGTTATATTAGTTTTTAAGATCTCCAAACTTGCACGTGGTATCATCTTTCTAATTACTGTGTATAATTCAACTAGAAGATACAATTTCCAGAAACATCTATAACACAAAAGAAATCTTAGATGGTGTCCTGGTTTTGGCTGAGAAAATTTTCTTCTTACTAGCTGGTATAGTGCTATGTTTGTATTTAGTATGATTGTATGTATTTAGTGAGAATGATGTTGATACCACACTGATATTTTAGTGGTTGCTAAATAGTGCATGCAGTAAGTCAAGGATTTTTCAGTATGTCATGATCTGCCAGTGAGGAGGTGCACAAAAAGCTGGGAGGGAGCAGGGTCAGGATACCTGACCTAAACTGGCCAAAGGGATGTCCCATACCACAGAACATCATGTTCAGTGTGTAAACTGGGGGAATTGGGTGGGGTGGAACCAATTGCTGCCTGGGGACTGACTAGGCATCAGTCAGTGGATAGTGAGTGATTGCATTGTGCATCACTTCTTTTCCTTGGGTTTTATTTCTCTCCTTTTCATTAAAATTATTTTTATAATTGTTATTATTGTTATTGTTTATTTTACGTTTCTTCAAGTATTAATTAAGTTTTTCTTATCTCAATCCACAAGTTTTTGGGGTTTTTTTCAATTCTCCCCACCATCCCACCAAACGGAAGGCAATTAGTTCCCAGCTGGGGTTAAACCACCATGGGTGGAGGGAAAAAAAAAATGCAATAAGAGAAATGCACTAACTTCAAGCATAGATTAAAATCAATTGCCATTCAGCAAATAATTTAGTCCCATTAAATTTAGCTCACTGTCCATTGGGGCAAACACAGGGTTTTATACTTGGGTAAATAATTTAGCTGAGCAGGATCCTGACTGTTGATTGGGGTACTTGAAGCAATTGCAATATGAATGACAACAAAACCACTAATAATTTTCATTAATTAATATCACATATCAACAAAAATACCTCCGAAAAACACCTTTCTTATTTCAAATTTTTACCATTTTTTGTAGTTTCTACTGAAAAAAAAACTTTTGGGTTTACCTTTAAGCTCTTTTCCCTGGCTGTGGTTTTAATAAGAAGGGAGTTTTTTATGCAAATAGCATATTATTCACAATTTTTCAGTGTCTTGGGCTTGATTACATTATCAGCTTGCCTTCTGTGCTTGCTGTCTTGCTGCTAATAATGTTACAGATCATATAATGAAGTTAATAATGAAAGCAACTGTGTCACTTTCATCATCTGTACCACCATTGTACACAAAGTAATAGAGACTGCTGCAATAATTTTGGAGACTTGATAACCCACCATGTGTGAGAGGTTTAACCCATCAGGTGTGCCAGCTTTTGGTCATGTTGAACCATTCTTCTCCAACTCCATTTCTTGCTGAGAAAAAAAGAAGAATTTTCATACTCTTTCCTAAGGGTCCATCTTTAGATTTTATTACAATTATTTGAAAAAAACAAAACTAGTCAGACCAAAAATGGTACAAAGACACAATTTTTTCTCTAATTGTCACAGATTTGAAAAATATGTTCTTGCCAACAATTAAAATGCATCACTTTACAAAGCTGTTTATGCAGCACGTGAATTACTTTGAATAAGTTTCATTATGGTGATTAATATGCATGACACTGCATCACAATATGAAACCTATCAAGCCTGGCTTGTTTATTTTATTGTTGTTGTTGTCATTCTTTTGATAGAATGCCATTTAAAAGCAAAACCACCCCTGCCAAGAAGGTCTCAGTATCTTTTCAGAGGCTCAATCTCAGTTCATATTTCCAAGATGCCATCATGTTTTTGAGAAGCTAATTTATATGCATAATACCTTTGTTATATACACTTCATAAAGAGCAGTTTGGTTTACAGTCTACATGGGAAATAATTTTCATACATTTGGCTTGAGCTTTATGATAGACACTGTAGAGTATCCTTAAAAGACCTTCATTTAAGGCTGGCTGAGGATATACACCCATAGACCTGTGACTTGGGTTTGCATCTGAACTCCAAGTAATAACAATTTGAGTTGGAACAGCCTAGATTTGCTTCTTCTCGAAGCCTTGTAGTGCTGTGAATGTTGCCTAAACCTTGACCACAATGTATATTTATATCCTTTTGAGAAACCAGAAGGAATCCAAAGTATGGTGTAAAGCATAAGATCTAGGGAGTTTCTAATTGGTTTGGGTTTCATTTTAAATGTTCCTGTGAGTTTTGGTGAAAAGCACCTCAACAGCATTATACCATAAAAAACTCTTCATCAGTCCAGGTTCTGTAGATGTAATCTAGTTATGTTTCTGTGAAGCTTTTTTTGTTTTGCTATTAGAAAAAATGATTGACTAATATTAAAAGGAACAGAACTACCACATGGCAGGAAAGATGCATGAGAAACTGAAATACAACTAAGGAAAATATTGAGCTGAAGGGAGGATTTTATTGAGATGCTCATCTTGCTTCATATGCCCATCACACTTTTCATTGTGACCAGCGTGACACACAATGCTTTTGAAACCTGTTAATATTTCAAAGGTAGAAAGGATACCAATAAAGAGTAAGGATCCTGGTACTATATAGAATTTGCTGAATGACCTTGAGGTCCTGAAGTAATGGAAAGAGAAGGTCATGCATGCCAGGACTAATTAAAAATTTTGGGCAGTATTTAGCACTAGGGTTGAAGGAAAATACGTTCGGTGTCTTGCTCAGTCATGGTATGACACACCTATGGAAAAAAGAGAATATCATTCTACTGTGTCTCAGGCAAAGTGTTTACAACAGAAATAGCAAAATGTTAGCAGTGATATGCAAAGCCTGTACAGTTCTTAATTCCTGTATTGGGGTTGTGTGGCAAGTGGGGTCTATTATTTCTGTGAGAAACTGCTTTAACCTTCTCTGATGTCTGTTGGAGTGAATGCCAAGGAGATGGCTCCAAGGTGACTCTGATGATGGCCAAGGTGGATCTGCTGATGGCCAGGGTCAGTCCCTATCTCAAGCCACAAAGTTTTAGTTTCATTTTCTCTCCCCTGTTCAGCTGAGGAGGGCTGTGGTAGAGTGGCTTTGGCGGGCATCCTGTGTCCAGCCACAGTCAACACAACACAATTCCTTATATATTTTTCTACTCACTTGTGTAAGAGAATGATTTGAATCTGAAACAAGTGCAGAGAAAAATAAAGGAAATGGAGATATTATGCAGGAGAATGAAGGGGTTTTTGCTTTTTTACCCTAATAAACTCAAGTCTATTCCTCCACTCTAATTTTCACAAGAGAGGGAACCTGAAGGATGGGTATCAGATAAAGGGCAAGGTGGAAAAAGAATAAAGTATATATAAGCTAATTATGTTAGAATTATATAAACAAGCCCCATATTTTCAGAGCTATGGTTTGGTATTCTATATCAAATGATGAGAAACCTGCCCATGTAAGCACAGATCAGCACTCTAAATTAAGGGCAGGAATTAAACAAGGTGCCAAACATTGACAGGACTTTGATAGCCTGTGAAGGGCCTGGTGACTCAGCTGAATCCTGCCTAGCCTTACACATGACTCTCTCCCCAGGCAACTGTCATACTGTGAATGTGACTTTCTCTTGCAAACTTTGATATTTAACAATCCATCCTACCGTCAAAATGAGATGTGAAAAGGGATATTTCTACTACAGATTGTTGCCTTGTAAAATTTTGTGCTTCTGAAGATTGCTCTTGATAGAGCAAGTTCGGAAGAAGTCACAAGCATGTTTTTGCTTCTTTTGGTTTTGATTTCTCTGTAGAAAAACAGTCAAGGGAGTAGAGTATTCTTAAAGATAAAGAAAAAAAAGAAACTGAGGCATGGAAATGACACAGAGCATTGTCTTTGTCTATAAATGGTGTCCTGGGTTTCAGAACAGCTCCTTAAGTCCCTAGGTATCCAAAGGGGGAAGAACACTCTGCCCAGCAGAAGACAGAAGTGGTGATTTGTATTTCTTTTCCTCAATAGCATAGTTAAGTTCTGGTACACGTCTACTGATCTACAAGAAAGGTGAACTGTCAGGGTGTTGTGACTCACTAGAAATATCTGGTGTCAAATCTTGTAAGACTAAATAACACAGAATGTATTAGCGGCTAATAAACAGCCATTAACCACCCAGCATTCAGATTTACCAATTACCACTCTGTTCTAGGCCATGGACCTGCTCACTGTGGCTGACAACATCACATTAATGAATCTCAAGTCTTAACCTCCTTGAATTCATGAATAACAATTTGACTCCATGTAACTTGATTACTATGAAATGGAAACTTTAGTTGAGTCTAAACAGTGGTTATGAGGTTGAGATGAGAGAAAGACAACCCTACTCCATCACTGGTAATTTAAACTCATATGAAACCGAGCACCTGTCACAGTGATAAATGGGTTTTCTTGTTATCTTGCTGTCGGTATCATTTCCCAGTCAGATTACTATCAAACACCCAGACAACACTGTAGAAACCAAGGTACAATTGTCTTCATTTTATTTCTCTTCCAGAGAAACGGGTAAAGGTTACAAGATGCTTATAAATGTGATTGATTTCATTTTCTTTGAGTCATTCCCAGAACACAGTTTAATTTACTTGTATATGCAAATGTAAGGTTTTTATAGGCACCACAGAGGAGAGAGCTGCTCATTGTTTACTGGTGCCAAGCTAAAGCTGCAACCATCCTGAATCAGGAAGTGCCCCTGTGGGTTACAACTTTCAAACTCCATTTCACTGTGTATGATTAAGAGAAATAAATTTTTAAATCTGTTTTGCTTTAGATCAGTGCCTCAAAAATTTAAGTGTCTTCAGTCTGAGGAATGAGACTGAAAGTATAATGTGGACAAGCTCCTTCCTTACAACTCCAGTGAATTTTTCTTCCAGGCACATTATTTTTTTCTTCCTTGACTCAAATTTTTGGTAAGGTTTTTTCTTCTTTTAATCTTTTGCAGAAAAGATGCAGAAAAATAAAGAAAGAAGTGTCATTTAAAAATATTAAACTTGGAAGAATTGTTTGTTAAAGGACATGTCTGAATAGACAATCACTGTGCTCATTTCTCAATGTAGAAACTGTGCACAAGCTGTCAGCCTGTACCCATATGACTAAAGATCTAGCTGATGGGTTTAGGATTAGTTCCATAATACTGCAAAGTGTTTTTATTCTTTTACAACTTCAGTGCCATCCATCCAACAAGATCATAGTAAATTTTCATTTTCTCTTGCTGGGCTGTGGTTCTAAAATATATATGTGAAGGTTTATGGATTTTCCTGAAAGTTGCACAGAATAGCTTGTAAACATGGAATGAGCCCTCCAGAGATTAGAATAATAATATGGATTTCTTTTAAGTTGTAGCTGATTTTTCTCTTTTATAGAACACTTGAAACAAGCAGAAGACTAAGATTCTTTCTGTCTCTACCTGTTGCTTTTCCATATTCTCTCCCTAGAGTGATGCAAGTAGTAGACTATAGGTTGGTTATTCCCTGCTGAAACTGTCTCTGTGTAAAAAAAGATATTTATATTACTTGATGGTGAAATAGGAGGTGAGAGGAGCGACAAATTTTGCCTGACAATTAACAGTTTTCTCTCATTTTGTGAGAAAGGAGCCTGTTTTTAGAAGATGCTATAACAAGTGGTGATGCTAGTAAAAGAAAAATGCTGGAGAAAGGAATAGAAGAATCCTTTTTAAGAGTGGCAACAGCGTTGCTTTTAGGTTGAAAAACAAATAATCCAATGATGTGTCCTCAGGACAGTCTCCTGTGAGGGGCACAGGCAAGGCTGCTGAAGTGCTGGCACTGCTTTCCAGCAGCAGGCAGAGCTGTCCTGCTGCAGCCAGGGCAAGCAGCAGAAAATCGCAGCAGTAAAGGTCAGAAGGGGAGATGGGGAAGTGAGGATGTAACAACATGGCAATTGTCAAAATGTTACACTGTAGAATTTCTCTGAGATGTGAAATTGAGTCCTGTCAGATAGAGCAGAGAATAGAAACCACTTCTTGGGTGAACCCTCATCTGTTAAGTCTCTGTGTATCCAGGGCAAGTACGTGATACTTCCTTCTTCAGTTAAGTGTGGAAAGGAAGGACTGAAGTGTGCTAAGCTCTTTGAAAAAAAGATCCTGCAAGCCAACATCTCAGGAGCGTGTTTCAGGCTTCTTTCTGACAGGAAGGGGGATAAAAATTGGTTTTGTCTTCTCTCCTATTGCCTACTGGTTAGATGTCAGATGCTCCTCCTCAGCTGCTGCCTGCTCTGGATACAACCTGAGTATCTGAATTTTCCTTCAGTTCTGTGCAAGGGTTCAAATCCCAGTTCCCACTCTTCAGTTATTATTGCACTCCTCATTAGGTCATTAGTGAAATCTCTTACTTTCATTGATTAAGAACTGTGTGCTTTATGATGCTGCATAGGTCATCATAAAGAATAAAATCCTTAGGATTCTTACTGTTTCCTCAGGTTCCCCTTTTATCAATGGCCAAAGAGTCCATGACTCTTCAGGATGTGAAAATGGAACATAGCTGGAAATGTGTAAAGTTTTGTATTTAAGTTGAATGTCATTCTTTTTTCTAAGAAAGCTAAGAAAGCAAGGAAGAAAAGTATAATTTATCCACTGTATTGACATTTGGGTTTGGGAAAGTACAACATTACATTAGCTGCCCATACTATTAATATTAATAAAGTTTAAAAAAATCCTTTCACAAAGGCTTTGTGTTAATCTTACATGATTCAGCTCCTGGCTGCATAATGAAGATCTTACATATTTAATAAGCAAATTGAAGTAGTCCCAAATGAGTGAACAACATAACGCTGTAAAAAGAAATGAGGCGGAGGGGAGGGGGAATTCCTGTCGGATGAGGAGGCTGAAAAAACACTGATCTACTGGCATTTTTATGTCTCCTATCAAATGTCATTGTGAATTGAAAATGGAATGTCTGAAAAAAATAAGAAGCAGCAAGTTTCTATATAACCCATGAATGTAACTCCATTGTTTCCATGAAATCATATTAAAAAGGTCATCACTCTACGTATGAAAATATCATGGCAGTTATTCTATTGCTCTTTCAATTTGGAATAGGCACTTGAATGTCATCAAAGAGAAATAGCTTATATTCTATAATTAAAAGTAGATTTTGATTCACAGTGGGGAAGATGATAAGAATGGATCCTTCCATGCCGCTGATGTAGACATGCATCTTATTCAGGAATAAAAGAAACTGTCTGGAGGAAGAAAGGAAAATATGATTAAATTAAAATGTCTGGGATATAAAAATGTACATGTGAAAAGAACTGAAAAAATTCCCCCTTCTTGTGGTGTTCTACAAGTAACTCCTTTGGGTAAAGCCTTTGCCATAGCAACAGATAAAACCTTTATGAGGTGCAAAGTTTTGCTAAGAAAATGAAGGCTTTCCATTCCAGTTCAGTTGATGTCTTGAAATGATAATAAGTCTGGCATAAGATTATCATCAGTTTAAAGATGCATTTTTAAAGACTATAACAACAAAGAGTCTGGGGTGCTTTTTCAAAGTAAGATACACATGTGTACTGCATCTTTTGCTGGAGATGGAGAGGAGAAGTCAGAACTCAAATGAACTGTGGCTGTGTCCACTGTGAACAGGCTGTTACCTGTTCTTTCTCTTTCATGTTTTAGCTTTTTTGATATCTTCATTGCTATCTTTCCTTTTAGCCTCTCTATGTCTTGTACATTCTATAGTTTTCACGTTTTTACAAATAGTTACAAATACAAGGAAGCATTGGGGAATATCTTAGCATTAGTGTGTAACTTTTCCTAGTGCTTCTGCTGGCTCAGTTCTTTGCATTACATCCTTTTCTACCTCTCACTGCATTGTCTCCTTCATCTATGGAAAATCAGAGATCCAGGCCTTCCCTCATGCCTTGTCCTTGATTTTGTTTTTCAGTCGGCAACAGCTCTCCATGACACCTGCTCCTTCAATAGGCTTTTGCTTCTGTTCATGGTGAGCCTCTCAATGCCTTTTTTTCCCCCAGGATTTCAGCTCTTGCATGTTCTCAATATTGCCTCTGTGGATAGTCTAAAATTTAAATTGTCTCATTCTGTGCATTCTTATGAAGGCTCCTAAAAGCAGAGCTGCAAAGGTTCATTATGTCATCATCCTCTTCACTGAAGGACCCCTGGCTCTTCACAAGATACAGGCAGCTATCTCAGAGGATTAGGGTGAGTCATAAGAGAATCATCTGATTGTCTGACAGTCCTGTGAGTTTCTTGGCATTTGTGCTTTTGGAATTTAAATGGTGGCAATTATACCTTCACATGGAGCTTTTCCTCAAACTATGCCAAAAAACACTGATTTATCTTGCCTTTTTGCCTCTGCATCAGTTAGCAGAGTGGAAATTCTCTGTGCTGCAAATTGCCGAACACTTAAACACCCTTTCCTGTTGGAAACCTTTTCCATTTTTTTTGTGCCCTGTTCTTCATAGTTATTTCCCCTCTTTTGTCCTTTTTTCATTCCTCCTTGCATGAGGGATCTGTCGTCTGACATTGCAGGACTGGGATTGCAAGATTAGAATGGAAATGTGTGAAATGGACACCTCTGCCTATCACTTTGCAATCAGCACTCTGCACTGCTCTTTCCTGGCTGCTCTCAAAACTCTGAGTTACGCTTTTATCTGCCGGTTTGCTTTTATTTTTATTTTTATCATCAGCTGGGTCCTTGAGTGCTTTTTGAAAGCTGGCAGGGCAGCTGAGTTCCCTCTTCCTATCTTTGTCTTGAGCACAGCTGCTCAAGGTCTCAGCAGAGTGGGACTGGAGAAGGCATTGAAGCGGGCACCAGCAGGCAGGGCGGTGCTTTAGCGTCAGCACTGGGCTGGGATCTGTGCCCAGCAGGGCTCCCACTCGCTATCTCTGGGAATAAATGAGTTCTGGGGAGAGCAAGGCAAGGTGGGGCACCACCTGGGGTCATCACCTTACTCCTTGCATCACACTGTGACTGAGGCCTAAAGTGCAGTGTTACTCTAGTCTTAGACTGTTCTGCAGAAAGTTTTCCATATTTTTTTTTCCTTCCACAGGTAAGAGAGTCTACCTTAAACGAAAAATAAAATTGCAAAACTGAAAAAAGATGTTTTAACAAAAAAATTTCAGCCATTCCAACTCAAGACTTTTCTTCCTTGCAAGTGACAAAATACTCCATATACTCTTTTTTTTTTCACTAAAAACCTTGAGGTATGTGATTTAACTTACTTTTCAGAGTAATTTTGGTATTAAAGCACCTCGTTTACTGCCTCTGGCACTTCATTCAAGGAAAGGTGGTAGAAAGAAAAGTGAAAGCCAAATCCATTATATGGGGGGGAATCAGTCTTTTCTTTAGAAAGCCAATTGTTTTTATTAATCGCCATATGATTTATTTTCTTTTAGCTGGTGTGTAACAGTGGGGAGAGTGAGGGTGTTGATTCCTGGATCTTTTTGTCCTTCTGGTTCAATGCAGACAAATGCAATTTTTTACCTACCTGCTTCCACATGTGGCTGCCTCCTTCTTTCAGTGTGCACATTGTTTTGTTGGGTGCTTTGGACTGCATTGGGATTTGTATATATATTAATTTGTATTTGCATTTGTATTTGTTATATATATTAATAATTTGACTTTGAATTGATAATTAATTATTTTTTCAAGCAATTTCTTTACTTCCCAAGCATTCTGTATGCATTATAAACTCCTGGAACTATGAAGACCACAAAACTGCCTTTTGAATTCAGCACAGTTTTGAATGAACTGGAATCTGCTGATGTCCCAGTGCAGGAAATCTTCCAATCTTCCCCCTTTCCATTTCTCATTGAAGTTCAGAGCTCTGAAAAAGGGCCTTGTCTCCCCCCTTCCTGTAGGCAATTCCCAGAAACAGAATGAGGTAAGCAAAATACTCACCTACAGGTCTTCATTCAATGAAAATGTCAAGGCTGTTCAGAATCTTGTTTTCTATAGCAATTAGAGGCCCTGCATGTTAAACAAAGACTCCACCACTCAATCTTCTGCTTTCTCAGCATCTAACTGTATGTGGATCCCAAAAATCCAGTGTCTTCCAGGAAATCCAGGTTGCCAGTGAACAACAAGGACGAGCTGTGAAAGTTCAAGATCCAGACTGCTGTTGCTATTTTCTGAGTCCTCAAGGTGACTTGCAAACCACTTAGGAAAGTAGAAAAAACTCTCAGTGTTTCTTTTAAAATGAGTCATGGAGAGGTCCAATGAACACACATGAGCATGGACTGGCCATGCCTGGGCTCCCAAAAACTCACCTGGGTCACCCTCCAGCCCTATGGAAAGCTAACTGGTGACAAGGCCTTCTGTCCATGGTCAGGCAGAAGTTCTTGGAAGCACCAGGATCTGAAGCCTCTTCAGTCTCAGACACTACTTTTATTTCTATTTCTCCTTCTGCATACACTCTCCTAGGCTTTATCAAGCTGCTCATTATCTGTTATCTAGATTTGCAGCTAATGGCTAAAATGCTTTCATTGCAGTTAGTCTTTAACCACACCAATTTGGCAGTGTTTGTGCAGTGGTCACTGCAGCAACTTCATAGCAGCATTTTGTGTTTAGCAGAGCTCAGCCCTGACCAAGATGTTCAGCAAAAGCAGGAATTCCCAGGGCACTTGCCCTCCTGTGCAGCATGTCTGACATCACTAATGCAATACCTTCAGTTTACTCAGTTACCCAAAGGTACAGTATATCTCTTTGAGTAATGCCTGTGAGTTCATCATTTTTTATATGGTACTGAAGTGTAGCTACCTACAAGGCTCTGAGTTTTGATATCTGGGTCTTAGAAGTAGCAGAACTGGAAATGCATGGGTTTGTGTATTTATTTAATTTTCACTAAGCAATGGTTTATTATGAGTGATGACCTTGTATTTTCTGTTTCAGATGAAATCTTTGTGGGCATCAGATAATGACAAGTTCATTAAAAAACAACCCAAAGTAAATCCCATTTTTTTCAAGTACCTCAGTTTGCAAAGGATTAGCAAATGATTGTTAATCCCTGTGGCAGGTTAAACTGAAAATCTAAGTGGCCTCTACATCTTCAGGCCTTTGAGACTTTTTGGCTTTGTTTTTGTTTGCTTTTGCTTCACATTTTCCAATACCATTCAGGAAAGTGAAGAAGAAAAGACAGAGTTAATTTTGTCTTCCAAATGAAAATCCCTCAGCGCTGACAAAACCTGCTCTGCTTGTGCCAGGTCTCTTAACAGCTTGAAAATCAAATTAGGCCCAGAATTATTACAGACGCTCTCTTCTGTCAACAACCTGGAAAAAAAAACCCAACCTAAACAAAATCTTAAACAAAGAGAAAAAGCTTTGTCCAGTAATCTCAGTAAGAACCAAGCTTCCCAGTCCATTAGAAGTGTCTCACTCCAGCTCTGGTGTTCCCTGTTGCCAAGGGGCTGGAAACAGGGTCTGCAAAAAATGTTTTAAAAAGTCATTTGAAAGGGAGCAGAAAGATTGCATGCCAACTGGAAAGCATGACAGCAAGAAATCTCTGAATTTGCTTTGCCAGTGATGAGGAAAACCTCACCATATTCACTCTAGGTTGAGCTCACTGGGGTGGAGGAGGGGGGTTTAGTCTCACTATTTGTTAGCTTCCCAGTGTAGTGGTTTGTGCCACTGATGGCATTTTTTCACAGGCAAGATGAATGCCAATGCTACCTCAGCTATGGCCACCCTCCTTGAATGTAAGAGTAGATAAAATGGGTCAGATTAAAAAAGGATTCTCTCTAGCCAAGTCTCTAGCTTTGGTCACAAATAAATGTCTAGAGTAGATTAAGAACAGCACAAGCATGTATGACACTTCCCCCAGAGCATTGGGAAATGCCATGTCAATAATTTAGTTGATTGGTTCTCTGTTATGAGCTTAATTACTTTATTGTTCAATGCATGTCAAATGTTAGCATCTACAGCATCCTCTGGCTTCATGTTCTATAAGTCTCCTACACCCTAAGGGGCAGAAAATTCCTGGTTTTCCTATTTGTTTTCTTTTCCTGTTTTTTTTGAACTTGTCAATGAGAAGCTTCAGACAGCATACCCTACATCTTGTACTCATGAAGAGATGAACAATGAGCTCCCATCCTAACTTTCCATCCTCTTCACAGTCCTCATGTTTTCAACATCTTTCCTTAAACACAGGAATTTCTGTATATTTGCTAAGCATTGCTGCTCCTCTCTGAACTTTTCCCAGTTCCAGTATATGCTTGGAAATAAATGGCAGGATGGGATGTCTTGCTGCACAGTCTCTGTTTTTAGCCGAGGCTTTTGCTGCCTGTTGCTGCTGTTGGATTTGTGCAGTCATCACCGTTAAAGCTTGAGGCTGTCAGGCAGCAGCAGGTGAGCAATTTCAATTTTAAAGAGTTTTTCTTCTCTCTCCTCCCCAATATTACTAAGCCAACTCATCATATCAGGCTGCTTTCTTTTTTTTATTTTTGCTTCAAAGTTGTAATCTTGCCAATGTGTGCTTACTACTTCCCAGCAGGCAGGTAATGCAGGCATTGTGAATCAATTCAGAGCTTAGATTTTTATCTTGTTGTGGGAAAAAGGGAAAGAAAAAAATAAAAAAAGGCAAATCTGGGAACAATAATTTAAAATCAAGAAAGAACCTATGAGAAACATTTGTCAAACCTCACCTTCCCTTCTTAAGTTTCTAGGCAAGATTTCTATAAGCTTCTTCTAATTAATCAGAGAGGATATAAAGAAACGGAACTTCTAAGTATGGATAAATTTTGTAATTTTATGTTGTCACTCCCTCTAGACATTTTACCTCTTTTCATTGTATCATGTTGAAAGGAAAGTGTTTTGATCTCAGCTTTTTTCATCACAGTGTGCAGCTTGTTTTTGCAATAGTACTTAATGTCTTCCAAGAAATCCTGTTGAGGGTTTTCAAATGCCTCTTGTTTGCAGACAATAAAATATAGTTAGAAGTGGGTGGAGAAAAGATATAAATGAGCTGAAAGTGATGAAAATGTTTCTAAGAAGAAAGTTGCTAAAACTGCAGAGGAATATCGAATTTTACACTCTGGGTCAATTAAAATTGGACATTGTAATGTATCCATCAGAATGTGAATTTGTGTTGAACTTGAGGGGTAGATTAAACCTTCTGGATTGGATTTGGGGATGAGATTTTTCAAAAGCAGTCAGTCTGCTCTTTCTATTTAAGTGATAATAGTGTTCAGTCAGCATTCAGCACATTTTGAATATCCTAGGATTTGGCTCTCTGGTTTTATAAGCTGAATCTTCAGTTCTTTATCAAAAGAAAATATCCTGCAACTCAAAGAAAAAATTTCCTGAAATTAGATTTTTTTTCACACTCCAAACTGCTAAAATGCAGTCTTATTTTGTAGTACTTGGAAGCCTATCAAGGAACCCCTTGTTTTTGCAGCATCTTGGATCACTGCTGAACCTTTTTTACAGTCAACTGTCTCATTCTCCCAAGGGTCCTTTTGTGTGATCAGCTTTTGGCCTAATATTATCCTGATAAATCCATCGCTATTACAATTGTGGATCCCTACCTTTAGGGTATGTTATGTTTAGATCTGATAGTGGAAGAGTAGAAAATCTACCATTAAAACACCCCAATTTGATCAGCCTTGGAAAGAGGAAACTAAAAAGCTTACAAAGACTCACCTGATTTTCTCTGAGGAACATATGGGAACCATCAGCATGTGCTGTATCTACACACCCTGATGGGTCTGATCGAGCACATATCTCAGTGTTTCCTGACCCTGACAAAATGCAGCTGCAATTGCTCTTCTTGGGCTAAACATGCAGCCTGAGCCAGCTGTAGCACCCACGATTTTGAAGACAACTTTTCTCAAGTTGTAGGCTGAGCTAGATATCTCCAGAGATCCCTTTCAGCCCAAGTTTCCCTGTGACTGATTCTGGAAGTGACAGTACCTTCAGCCATGTCCTCAGCTCCTGTAGGGATTCCGTGAAATGATTGTAGCTCTGTAGTTCTAAAACCACCAAAGGACTGCTCTGGGTACTGATTTGTGAAACTGCTGAGGACAGGGCACTGTCAAGACATATTAATGTTCGAGGCACACCTTTGCTTTCCCAGCATGTCTTCCAGGCTCCTTCCAGTCCCGGTGGATCCCGGTATTTCCATGTTTCTGAATGCTTTTATCTTGAGTGGAACCACATGTAGATTTCCTGTAATATTCCTCTCAGGTTTACATCTTGTTGTCACAGCTTCTGGCTAAAAAACCATCACAGCAGAGTTTGATGAAGCTAAAATAAGATATGTATGATTCCTTAGACAAGTTTCAGGTCACTGAGATTTAGCAAAAAACAGTAATCAAGTGGGAATGGTTGGAGCTGACCTGCAGCCCAATAGATAACACATTTCAACTTGTAAACAATCTAATAACAAGGCTTAAATTAAAATCACATTCATCCCAGTACTGCCTTTTTTTTTTCCCCCCTCTCTTGCTTCCAGGTTCCCTAAAATGATTATTTGCTTCTTTCTAGGTTGCCTTTGGAAAGGGGGCAAGTCTAAAGACTTAAAAGACTAGTGAGATAGTAATCATCGGTTCACACTGTTTCCCTTCCAGCTACTTGCTGTAAGCAAGAACAACAAAAAATAAATATACAAGACAGAAAGAAACAGCGCCTGAGGAGAGAACATTCATATTGTCATTTAGATGAACTATGCAGCTATCTCTCTTGACACACCTATTCCACCAACATGCTTCTTCTCAACCTGGTATTCATTTTCTGTCCTTCTTCATTACATTAGTGATCCTTTTCTCCTCTCCTGCTCTGACTACAGCCTGAACCCCACTGGCTTATTTTTTGGCTATATTAGCCAGGTTGTTTGTATTGCTGTCCCGCGGGTGACCTAGCAGCTCAAACTAATAACATATATTTCTTTGTCAACATTTTACTCTCCAAGCTTGTTGAAGACATTTTATATGTCCAAATTGCAGTGATGCATTTTGGGGATAATAACACAGAAGTGGAATTCATGCCTTTTGGACCTTTCCTTTCTAGCAAGATCAGACTGGCCTGGATAAATGGTTTTCTCGCCTAGCCTATTTTAGTTTTCTTTTGTTTCAATCCCCCTGAATTTCATAATGTTGGTTGTTCTCCTCCAGACCTCTTCATTGAATTTTTTGTTTGTTTCACTCCGTTTGTTCTTGAAGAGCAGGATCTGCAAGTTCTGTTTCTAACTAAAAATAGAATAGATTGAGACATTCTGATATCATGAAGGTGAGATTGGTTTCATTTACACTGCAGAATTCCTGGGGCATTTATGTATCTGTAAGGTATCTACCATAATGAGGTTTCCTGACTAGAAATCTGGTGTGTGTCTAAGATTCCTGACACATGATTGAGACAATGTTCTTGATAAAGATAAATTAATTTCAGAAAGAAAGTAGAATTATTTTTGTCTCCCTCATTTATATTATCATTAAACTTGTAGGAACATTGTACCTTCAAATTTGTGGCCAACTGAAAATTGTTGAAAATGGCCAGTCAAGGCAGATGGGCATATAAATGTCAGATGATCACAGGAGCTTTCTGTGTCTTGAGAAACAAGGCTAGAGAAGAACTGGCAAAGAATACTTATTTCTTAACTATATAATAGTGCAGGGAAAAATATGCTGTCAGAGCACATTGCAGGTAAGGCACAGCAATCCACATTCCTCAGTAAAACACTGACAATAATAATTTTTTTGCAGGCAATATCCACAGGCCTTATGAAGTAGAGATAAGGCCTTGGGAAACAGAGATAAAGTTTGTTTCTCCACATGCAGGAGCAAAACTTCCTGGTCCTATAAATGTTAAGATATGAGAGGATGGGAAGGCAATGGAAAACAGTAGAAGAAAATAAATTTACCTTATTTTTAGCACCTGGAGGATTTACACATTTTAATTTAATTCCAGATCCTCACAGAAAGTTAGGAATCCTAAGGCTTTCTTGGGAATTAGGTGCTTAAATCCTTGTGAAGTTTTGGGGGGGGTGACTTACCCAAGGAGATGTGCATAATCTCTGCAGGGTTGAGATCTGAATGAGAACACAAAAATGTCACTCCATTGCCTTACCCAGCTTAATTATGTAAGATAGGTTTGTTTTGACTGCCTTGTATCTCACCTGGCTGTGATTTCTATGATTTTGTAATGCTACTGCTGGGTAGAAGTACAGGTTTGATTTGGTCTTAACATACAAAAACAAGTTCTAGTCACATGCTCATGCAAAAAAAAAAAAAAAAACAAAAAAAAAACAAAAAACAAACCCAGAACAAACCAAAGAAGTTCAAAGTTCAATTATAAATCATTAACATATCTAGTCTAACTTTAGGGTTATAAAACATAGACATTAACCAGTGAAGTTAGGACCTGGTGCTGCAGAAAGGATGCTGGTTTGTTTTGCTGCAGTTCCTCTTCCAGGCAAGGTCTGTGTGAACATGTTAGTTCAGGTGCTGTGCCTCACTGGTCGTTAGCCAGACCACTAGAGTGTGGCTCTAGTCTGGAGCATCCCAAAAGTGGGATGAGCAATCTGCTTGTTGGCTCCACCCTGCCAGCAGTGAGGATAGAGCTGGCTCCATGCATTGTTTCTGCACACTCAAACAAGCTACCAAAGACAGTGTAGTTCCTGAGGCTAGGGATATCATGAGGAAGAAATGGCTATTTCTTCACAGAGACCAATCATGCTTAATTTATTAAGGCTGGCAAAAAAAGGGTGAAGGCTCAGAAGGCACAAAGGCATTGGAAAACCAGGCACATTAATATCATTAAAAATGGGCATAAAGTGGCTAAAATAGAAATTGGATGATAGTTTCTGACCTCCAGAGGTCCCTTTAAATAGCTGAACAATGTTTAAAAGACCTGACTTGTTTTAAGACAATATGGATCCCATTTCAAAAGTACTCCGTCTAAACAGCTTAGTAATTTCCTTTTCCTGTCTGAGGAACATGACTTACCACACTGGGAACATTGTGGGGAAAAATGAATGGATGACTGTGGGATGCCAAAAGAGCTGTTAAATACTAGGTAGCCACAGGGATTTGGCTGTGAATATTGACAATAGCTCAACGTCTAGGATGTAGGATCTCTTGTCTTCAGGCCATCCTGAAGTTTATCCAACTGTATCCTTTCAAATTAGCCAGGTTCCAGCAATATGTTATATAATGTACATGAGCCAGCACATAGTGAAGGGAAAAAGAAATAGTAGTTACCACACTAAAACAGCAGATTCATGTAGGTAAAATAAGCCACAGTATTTGAAATGTCAAAATCGTTAATGGCTTTGCATTCATCTGGGGTTAATTTGTATTTGTAACTGAAGCAACAAAATGTGGAAGGAGCAAGTGACATGCTTTCACCAAAGTATCTATTGCAATCATTTCTTGATGATAAAAGCATTTAGAATATGTCTAAGAGATAAAAGAGGCTTTCTGATCAACAGAACCAAATGTGAGGGTTAACTGTCTCCCCATGTTCATGAGATATATATTTATATAAAAAACCCCAAAGAAGATAGCTTTGATATACTCTAAGCCTTTTCAGGAGACAGATTTTAACAGCTTGTGTGTATCCTGTCAGTCAAAACTCTTTTAAAATGTGTAAGGCAAACTCAAAGTATTAACACTGGGTTTCAGGGATCTCTGCTGGAAGTTGGGTATCTTCCCTTCTCAGTCAGTAAAGCTGTTTCTTCGGGTGTGTGTCAAAGAGCCCGAAGGGGAAAAGGGGAAAAAAAAAAAGGAAGTGGTTTCCACGGTAAGGAAACAAGTATTCTGAACATGTGTAAAGTGATAGAGTTCCAACGCTCACTGTGATCACAACCTAACCTGCTCATCTACTCCACGGTGGTTACCATTCCTACAGGTCCAGCAGGTTTCCCATTCTAACATGAGGAAATAGCTCAATGCCAGGGTAAATTTTCCTAATGTGCTGATTTTTGGTGACAGCTTGCACTGATGGCACCAGTCATCTCTGACTGCACATTCTAGAAAGTAGAAATAAAACCAAGTTATCTCACTTGAGTACTTATCCAACATGAAATTTTCATTTCATCAGGCACAGATGTTGGTGCCTTGAATTCTAAGCGTGTGGCCTTCTGCTGCTGTAAACTGCTATGTGAGCTCTAAAGCAAACCAGTGCACATTTTTCGTGTGTCAATGTTCCTCTTTATTCCCATACCAAGATAATTCTTGGCGAGGTTGCACAATGGGTTTTTTCGCCTGCAAGCTGCTGCTTCAGAGCTCACTGCAGAGAGCTCCAAAATCCGAAGTTCAGCACTAGGTCTTGTTTATCTCTACAACAGCGAAGGGGGAGCTATGTGAAAAGGAGCCATATATTTTACTTTTGCTTTTTTTTTTTTAAACTTCCTCAGATCTTGAGCAGTACTCAGTATATCTGTGTGCTTATGCATAAGTATGCAAGGGTGAACACCTATTGGCTTGTGACTTGTATAAATTAGGCACATATTTTGTTATCATCCTTGTCATAAAATTCCTTTTACAAGAGTAAATTGCTGTTTACTGCCCAACACTTCTGGCCTCACAAGAGAGAATCAGAATCTTCTGTGTTTCTTTATTATTGCTGTTGTAGCTGCAGGTTTGCTCATCTCTGAGGTATTGGGAGTACATTATAGACATCATTAAATTTATGACTCTTGTGTTTAGGAAAAGAAAGAAGCAGTCATACAGCTGACAAGTTAACATCAACATCTGAGCATGTCAAAGATTAAAAGGTAAGCTTAAGAAATTTTTGCAGTTCCTTTCTAAGTACACTTCCTATTACTGGCATTTGATGCTTGTCTCAGTTACTCATCAATCATCAAACTTTAGATATTTTGCCAGTCAAAAAAAAAACCAGGGTGTTAGTATAGATAGACTGATATAAATTTAAACAAATTACCTCTTTCTTTCTTTCTCTTTGGTTTATACTTTTGAAAAGAGTTGGTAAGTGTGAGGTGCCCAAATGCTTTTGAAATTCAGTGAAACTTGAGGTTGTTTATCTGAATAAATACTCAAAAACTATGACAATAATGTAAAAAGAGGAACCTAAAAGGGTCCCTGAAGTCTTAATTTAGCCTTTAGATTCTCCTAAAGAACTTTCAGCTGGGCAGTTGCAAATTATATTGGGTAACGTCATGTTTTTGTCTTGATCAGAAAGTGCATTGAGGTATCTTAGTTGTACTCCATGTTTATAGAGTGATGACTGCATTTCCCCTTAGTCACTTTATGCACTAATATCAGGAAAATATTAAAGAAGCCAAAGAAACATATATTTTTTCTTCTCTCTGTAGCTGTAGAGGCAAGTCTGCCAAGAGCCTGAGCTCCACTGCCTTTATTACGGTTGAGGGTAGTTATGCAGCAAAAGTAAATTCTGTAAATTTGATTTGTCTTGCTCTTTTAAGGCAAGAGAAGGGCAGTTTGCCACCTTTGCTTCATGTGCACAGGCTGAGATCTGTGGGAAAGCCTGGCAAAGCTCTTTTGTCTTTGAGTAGCAAAAGGAGGTTTTACCTGCAGACTTGATTTTGATTCTAGAGTGAGTTTATGTAGAAAGGAGTCCTGTCCCCATTACATTTGCACTGAACATCTCCCTTTGGACAACAAGGGACTCACTGGAGCCAAAGGCTGTGACCTTGCAAATATGCTCAGAGGCAATACTGAGGGCCCAACAGTTAAACTATGAATATTTTTCTTCTTCTATGTTGTCAGAGTCTCCAAAGCAATTTTTTTATGCTGATCCTTTTGAAAATGTCTCTGTGCTGGGGAAGACCTGTGGAGAGCTGCCCAGTGCTTCCTCCATCAGAGCTGCTGGGAATTCCTTTCTATTGCATTAACAATCAGAAAATTGTGGAGTTTGTTGTGGTTGTTGTTGGTTTCGGGTGTTTTTTTCTTTAATAAATGTTGCTGCAGTGGCATTTCATGCATGCAATCCTTCGAAGTTTACAATAGGGAGTGGAATGGCTAAATGATGAGCCAGCCTCCCTGTTGTCAAACCAGAGCACAGCCTTACAAAATGAGCCTGGTGTTGTTTCCTTTCCTGTCTCCATTGATTTGTCAATCCATACTCATCAGAAAGTGTGATTTTGTTCTTGTTTCTCACACTTCCCCTGAGCTAACTGTGACTGTTATTGTGTTTGGGATCTGGCTTCAGGTTCCAACTGAGATTTTATATCTTTGATACAGACTGTGAATTTAAAAAAAAAAAAAAAAAAAAAAAAAAAAAGCTGTTTTATGATGTCTGTGAGTCTTGTAGTTTGAGGTGGCTTTCTAGGCTGGTCTACACACGTCTTTCCTTCCTGATTTATGTTTTTTAACTCCACAGTACTATTGCAATTGTGCACTTCATTTTGTGAGCATGGATTGAAAGGTGAGAGGATAGGAGAGTTCATCTGCTCTGTAACCAAGCCCTTGGAACAGTTCTTGTCTCACTGAGCTGCATGCTGGCATGTACCTTGGCTCACCACACCATAATACATCTTTTTGCTTACAGAACATAAAGAGGAGTGAGGGAGAGATGGAGGAAAGCTGAAATTCAGGAGCAGGATTTTGGGGATTGTTTCCCACAGGTTTCCTCTGCTTGATGCCTCTATTTCTCTACAGATATGTAAAATATTATAGAAAAAGTGAAACTCAGGTAAGCACCAGGCTTAAATCTCCCTCAGATGTGGAACTTAAAGAAGTCTCTATATTTGGGGTGGTGAGCTGTTATGGGGGAAACTAAGGGTTGTACTGAATGGGGAATGATCAGATATGGGACCTTAGGAAAATCTTAAGGTTTATCTTTATCAGAAAAAAAAATAGTATTTATACTCTGTATTCTACCTGGAAATCCCAGGCTCAATTCAGATATCTACGTATGGAATATAAATAAGCCAGAATTTCTTGTCTAATTTCTTGAGCTGACACAAGATCTTCACTATTCCAGTTTCCTTTAGTCTAAAATTGAAATAATCTATCTTCTAAGAGACAGCATGCTGATGATTTGTTTCATATCTCACTCTAAAAATGACATATTATTATGAATCCATCCCTTCTTGCAGCAAGTGTGTGATGATAAGGAATCACTGTACATTTAAAGCAAAGGCAAAACGTGAAATAACAGTTGCTCCTTTGGAATTGATGAGTTAACCTGGATTTTATTTTTGTATTCCAGTCTATCCAGACTGAGGAACTCATAATAAATTGCTACCATTATATTTTTCCGAGGCTTCTTGTTACAGAACTCCTTTGAAAGGTTAATTGTCAAACTTTAGGTTGGGACTGTGTAATGTACTTCAAAACTCCATAACTTCACTGAAGTATTAGCATAAATATGGTGGGTGATAAAAAGAGTTGTTTTTCATTTTTTTTTTGAAAGGTTGAGCTCATATCATTATTCATGATTGAGTAAATAGGTTCTTATTCCAGGATACTAACAGCACTATAAATGCTCATTTTAAGGTTTATGAATCTCACCTGAGTCCCATTAAAGGAGATGGAAAGGTATATCTTGATATACATGTTCTTTGGATAATATTCTATACCTGGGATGACTGTAATTCACCTTTCCTTGGTCTTTTAGGGCAGTATTTTCAAAACCCTCACAAAAGAATTAAGTACAAAAGCAGATGGTGTTTAAGCAAATGCTTGTGTTCTCCTCTCCTCCCCTCTGGTGAAGTGATGGAGGAATTGTACTAATTACACTGACTGTTGCCCTTCCTGTCCCATCTATCAGAAAGATGTTATAAGACAGATCTTTTTTTATAAAGTCCTTAGAAATCTATCGAGGGAAAAGTGCTATGCAAGAATTAGGTAAAAAAAGCATTGCTGCTCCTATTTGTTTTAATTTTTCTCTAACATTGTGTGCAGACTTGTGTCTTTGAGTGCAAGAACTCAGCTGGACAAAGCCACCTTCCAAATTTCATCTTGTATTGACTGCAACACAAATGTTTTAAAAGGTAAGGGTAATGAGGAGCACTGACTCTCAAAATACCCTGGTACAGATTGCTTAAAAAGGCTGTGAATGTTCCATCATTGAGCATTTTGGAGCAAAGGGCAGAGAAATATCCATCACAAAGGAAGACACTTCATTGGGAAGGGGCAGCAGAGAAAGTTGAGTTCCTTCCTAAAGTGGGATAATTTATTTTTTTAATTGATTCCAAACATTGTTTGAGGCAAAATAACAGCAGGTTATTAACCAAGGCCACTATTTTCTTCAAGTTTATGTTATTTCTGATGGTACCAATCCTAAAATTTGGAAAATATTTGGTGGCAGCCGTTCCTGTGGAATAACAACACTGCAAAGGGTGAGTCCACACTCCACTTGTAATAGCACTGAACAGGCCATCAGTCACTGTACAGGGTGTCTGCTCTACTGCTGCTCACCAGGTTGGAAGGCAATTACACAGACACAGAGAAGAACCCATCAAGGAAAGTCACTCCTCTCAGTTGCCAGGTTCTTTTATCAGGTTTTGCAGAAGCTAGGCTCTGTGTCTTTGAATCACGGTGATGCACAGCACTGAGTGTCCAGCAAGCAGGAATACCGGGGCACCTACAGCACTGCCAATTGCTCCAGCCATGCAGCTGGGGCTGGATGGAGCCTCAGCTCCTCCTTTTGCTCATGTTGTGTCCAGCACAGCTAAGTTACCACTGACACAGCACTTGCTGTGGGAGAGGAAGTTGGGTGCAGTTGGGTTCCCTGAGAGAGAAGTCATCTTTAATATGGTCATTTCTTTTTGTTGGGAGTTGCAAAAATTTGTCCGCTCCTTTGCCTGGACCAGACTGTAGAGTGCCCTAGAAAATATCTAAAATCAATTAAGAATGTAATATATATACATACATGTGTGTATGTATGTACATATGTGTGTATATATTATATACATATGTCTATGTATAAAATACAGAAATGTAATAGTGTGTGTATCTGTGTGTACCTAGTGAAGACACAGTAAAGAGATGTATAAGCCAAGCAAGTAATAAATTAAGTTTATGTTAGTTTTGGACAGCGCTTTCCTGGCAGGAAAATTCCTATAGATCATTCTGTCACTGGACTGTGGTCAGGAGTTGGCTCCATCTCTGAAAAAGTCCTTTGCAGAATATTGTCTTCTGCAGATAAAAGTCAGTGGCTATTTCTGTAAAGGAATTTTGTCTCTCTGAGCACAGTTTCAGGACACAGCTGCATTTACGTGAACCTTGTTATAGCATTTCTTAGATCATACCAGAGAGACTTATGACCTTCATAAAGCCAAGAAGGACAAACATTGCTGCTTTAAAAGCTTTTAGGAACTGATCATTTTTCATGCCCACTTGTCTCTGGCAGTTATAGTAAATTTGCTGTTCTCTGCATGGCTCCAAGATACACTTTCCCTTATTACAGAACCACAACAAAAAATACTGTAGTAATATATGATTCTGGCTTTAAATGCAGTTGTACTGCTTTGGTTCATTTCCATTTAACTTAGTAGTATTAGCTACACACCAGTGGTTCTTCTGCCTCTAAAAGGTGACATCTAGAAGTCCACAGAAAAAGGGTTGTTTTTAATGTACAGCTTTCTTAGATCCAGATGTCCTTAGAAGTATTATTTTTACTACAGTAGTAGTTGCTCACCATAATCCAGACTCCTGTTTTGCTTTGCTGTGTGCATTTCCTAAGGAACGAGACCAGACTTAGGATTTATCAGGCCAGAAGTGAATTGACAAACAGAAAACATTACTGCCACAGAAAGGAGGAATCCAAAGGATTTACCTGGACCTGCTGAGCTGCCTGATATACAAACAGAAAAAATATTCTTCTGACACCAAATATCTTATTAATTAAATGTAAGACAAGATAAAAGGTGCAGACTTTTTGGAAGAGGCAGAGTTGTGATAAACTCTCCTGAAAGTTCAACCTCAAGGAGAGCTGAGTCTTGCTTGATCTTTCTTATCAGTACTGTGATATAAATAATTGACACTTTGCTAGAAAGTGTCCTTCAGGTAGAAATATACAGTCAATTAAGCTGTCCTTCATATTGTCATTCTCTTTAATTCTAATAGTTTCCAAAAACTGTATTTGTGTTCCCTTTTTTTATTAAAGACAAGAGAGAATCCAAAAAAAGCACAAAGTTAACTGTGCAATAATTTCTGGATGTTTGTTTTCAGATGATTTGGCATGTTTTAGTTTGTTCATGTAGCAGTGGAAAACTTTTTTTCCCCAAGTAGCCCTTGCAAGGGTTTCTGGTATCAAGTCTGCAAGGTGACAATGTGCCCAGGTTTCCAAAAAAAAAAGGCTCAATTTCTGAATAGAGCTTAATAGCTCAAAATGGAAATTGGAAACAGAATATCCTCCTGTAGGGATTTTCACAGATCTTGGTCAAAGGCAGTAATATTTGTTTTTTTGATATTAACCAATTAGACAACTTAAAAATATCCTCCCCCTGGAATAGAATTTTGTAGAGCACTTAAAAATCCCAATTTATTAAAAGAACAGAAAGCAGGTCATTTATTCCTTATTTTGATAGCAATTATCCTTAAAATTTTTCTAATCCAGATATATCCACATAATAAAATAGTACAATATACTAACAGAGAAGCAGGAAAAAAATGTAAAAGAAACAGCTCACAAGAAAAACAGGAAAAACTCAAATTATTTTGGAGACCTGTCTTAGCACAATAGAGGGGATGATATGCAGCTAAATCTCACATGAGAATGCAGTCTCTGTGTTCATAGTGCTGTGCTGGTTGTGAGGGACCTGCCCACGGTGGTGGGCTCCTGGGCTGATCAAAGTCCCAAAAGGTAGATGCATCCCCTGGAGAGGCATCACTGTAAGAGACAAAGTGGAAGTCAAGATCTAGGGAATTTATAAGACTTCAAGAAGAAAAAAAACAACAAAAGAACAAGATGCTAAACCAAACAGCCTCAAATGTGCAGGTACTTCTATTTCAGAAACCAAAGCTGAGCATTTCTATGAACTGAGATGCTACAAATACTGCAAGATTCATGATGAATTATTGAGACCTGGTAAGACTGCAAGTTTTGGAGTTAAAGGAAGTGAGACCTATGCCATGTGAACCCTCCCTGAAAGCTCTCTGACACTGTATATACGCTACTACACTACGGAGGAGAAAAATCTCCTGTGGGTTTTTTTTTTGTTTTTTTTTTCCACAGACCTATTCTGGAGTTCAATAATGATGATTCACAATGTGATGCCAAGATGTTCTTTACAACATCTGGAAAATACTGACTGGAAAATTAGGAGGAGATTAATGTTCCTTCTGATATTTTTATCCTCTTCACGCCTCATCATCATGCCCACTGTACCATGAGATCAACAAGATTAGATACCTTTGAAATATGCTCACCAGCAGAATGTGATATTCAGGCTGAGGTAAGAAGATAAGAGCAACTGACCTGCAAGATTAAGGTGACAAATTAGACATCCAGCAGGACATCTTTGTTCTAAATAAGTGAGGTATGAATCCATGATGCATAGTTGTGTTGACTTCTCCTCAGCTGAACTGTAATTCATAAAAACTACAGACAGTATTTTGTTTCTGATTGTTCATGGTTCATGTAACAATGAATAGCATTGGTCAACACAGAAGATGGAGTGAAAGAAATAAAGAATTTTGAGTAAACAAAACAAAAATAATTAATAACTAATGTATATGTAAATCACATAGTATATAATAATGTAGTATATAAAAATAATATATATGTAATATACATCTATAAGTAATATGTTTGACAGATACTAGATTTATAGATGCCTATTCAATACATTTACATATACAAAGTATATGCATGTAGCCTATGCAAAGCAGAATATTTGCTTATACAGGTATACATATATGTATACATATATATGGATATATAGAGAGATAGCTAAGATGTAGATATAGATATAAAATGTATGTGAAAATCAAAATGACCCATTTTCCATCTTCCTTGAGAAGTAACTCAAGAATTAATTGGCTCAAAATGTAGCTTGATAGGTTAGACCTTAGGAAAAGTCCTAACAATTACGCTCATGGATCACACGGAACAAAATAGTTTATGCTGTCAAAAATGAGCATGAACATCTGCTGGTCATGATATAGTTACATTTTATCCTTAAGATTGCCTTTCAGCATCCTGCCAGCCTTATGATACTATATCCTTCCAAACTTTTAAACATCAGTAATGTGTTTAACCAAAGTGGTGCAGCATTGAAAGGACTGCTTTGGGTTTACGTATCATATATATATAAAGGGGTTGTCTTATGAAAAACATGCTCCTCTGCCCAGCAGAGTTAGTCATTGTAGGATTTATCCATATGATATAAAAAAGCACCTAAGCTTAAGTGACAGTGCATTATGAAAGTGAAATTAAAGTTGAAAATGGTCGGCATTTCTGGGAAGAGGGGGGACAGGAAAAAGCCAAATAGCCGGTGTATTTGTGCTAGTGATTAAATGTTCCACTCAACATAGGTTTTAATATGACAACAGGAAAAATCTAAGGCATTTTCTTCCTTCTGTCAATTACTCGTTATTTATTGTTCAGAACTTTTGCTATGCAAGCACATAGAGGGTAACTAATGCATCCTTTTTATGACCGTCTCCAAGATTTGTGAAGGAATATTGCAGGACTTTCAGGATCAGATAAAAATGAAGTAGTTTGGAAAGGGCACCACTAAATAAATGCATTCTAAAATAAATGTTGAGTAATTCAATCATCAGAATGTATGAAGAGAATAAGCTCCAAAGTAAAATACAGTGACCAAAGAAATTGGTGGAGCCAAGTTGCTAAGCAGAGATAAATAGGGGACTAATTGGTTTTATACATCTCAATTGAGGTACTTATTCATGTGCGAAAAACTCACAACATTAAAAATAATTTGATTTAGAAATTGTTTTCATGGAAAGCACTTGGTATGAAGCTCCTCTATCAATGTAATATAATGACAGCAGAAGAGAAGCTATTTCTAATTAAACACTTGAAATCTTCATATCCATAAATTAGTTGGAAGGCAATAGAGTTTGTATGAACTGTGACTCTGAACGGGAAAATATGTTCTCTTCAGAAAAATTACGCAATTGAATGCCATAAACATGATCTGCAAATTCTGATAGGTCAGTACTTACCTTTGTAGTTAAATGAGAATTATGCTTTCTAATATGTTTAGCTGCCATCTTCTACTGGAGGATATCAAAGTAGCTTCAAATATTTGGGTGCCCATATTACTTGGAAGCAACAGAAGTATCAGAATCACAGAACATGCTGAGTTGAAAGGGATCCAAAAATGTCACTGAGTCCAACTCCTGGCCCTGCAAGCCCATCCCTCATTAAATACCTCTTTGGAACTATTTTTTATCAGTCAAAATTAGTTTGGACTGCCATTACCCATGACTTTCCAACCTCAGGCAGATAAAACAAATAAACTAGTAGCTAGATTATCCAGTATCATGACCTAGTTTTTTACTCCTCTTTTGTTCTTACCTAATTCTTGCTGCTCAGAGAGAAAAGAGTGGTGAGAGCAACATATTTAATAGCTGACATATTCCAGCTGGTGGTGGATGGGAGCTTCAGACCTGTCCAACTCAAGGTGGAATTTAACATTGATGTCTGACCGGATGGAGCCTTTGGTTGCTAGAGTTTTCAAAGTGACCTCTGCTTTCTTATGTGAGGAGTCTCAGCTGGTCAACCTTCCTCAAAAAATTCACAAGGGCCAAGAGCACTGGTTCCAACAATTTTGGCCTCATTGACTGGGCCCATGTAGGCCACATTTCTGATTGAGGGACATGTCCAAATGAGTAACTTCAGACACTTAGCGTTTAGGGCAAGTTTCACAATGAATTCAACTCCAGCTTTAGGCTATATGTTTCCAACCTGGCTGCTTTTATTTCTCATAAAGGATGCCATGGGCACAAGAGCTCTGTATTTGTTGTGGCTTTGTAAAGGCACTTAAAAACACATAAAATTTGGCAAGAATACTGAGCAAATGCTTAAAGCAGTAGCTCAGTAATGCATTTGGTAAATCAGTCGAAGATGAAATCAGACACTGACCTTCTATATCCTTAGACAGGAGCAAGAAACTCATGGGCACTGCTGTTTGCTGCAATTTAATGAAACATGCATAATTCAATGAAAAGAAAAAAAATAGTCTGGCTGCAAAGCGTGCTTTCAAGATGAAAAGATATGTCACATATCATCAAATTAATTTTGAGTTTTGAAATACAAAGCTTTAATCAAAATTGTATTTCAGTAAATGGAAGGTTGCAATAGTTCAGATTAAAAAAAATAATGTAAAAGGCTTTTTTCTAAGTGGAAATTAAGCCTGCTTCATACCCTTCTAACAAAGTTTTGAAATATGTATTTTGTTTCTCAAAACAAGGTTTTGTGTTTTAACTGACATAATGGTCCTTGAATGTTCTGAACGTATATGTAATAATGTTTATCTCCTATATAATTTTCATCAAACTTAATGTCCTGAAGTCCATTAGTAAGGAAAAAGAGTGGAGAAACATTTCTGAAAGATCTGTGTAATGAATGCTGAATGACAGCTACTCAGGAAAACAAAGAATTTCTTGGTTTTTAATGAAAATCAAGATCATCAGATTGCTAGCTTTGCTAAAGAGGGTTGTCATTTAGTACTCAGCCCAGACAAAAAGGATATCAAGTTGAAAGTTTTATGATAGAGGTGAAGACATGGTCTGATTCACCACACCTCACTTTGGAGTTTTGAATTCTGAATAGCAGAGATTTTTCCCTGAAGGAAGAGAGTAAGTATTTTTGTGAAATGAAAAGCCACTTACCCACCTCTTTCCCTGAAAGGAAGTATCCAGGATTGGTGACTGAACTACTTCCCTGGGCATCCTGTTCCCATGCTTGAAAACCCTTTCTGTGAAGAAATTCTTCCTAATGTCCAACATAAACCTCTCCTGGTGCAGCTTGAGGCTGTGTTCTCTCATCTTGTCCCTGCCTGCCTGGGAGAAGAGCCCTACCTCCACTAGCTACAATCTCCTTTCATGTGGTTGTTCAGAGTGATAAAGTTTCCCCTGAGCCTCCTTTTCTCCAGGCTAAACACCCCCAGCTCCGTCAACAGCTCCTCATAGTACTTGTGCTGCAGACCCTGCACAGCTTTGTTGCTCTTTGGACGTCTTCAGGAATGGAGATGAAGCCCAAAGAGCAAAGAAAACCATCTTCTCTGCTGAAGCACTGCAGACATGTTCTCAGGAAGCCTAAGGGAGGGAATGTATGTCAACATTCATTTCTTTCCCAGGAAAGAAGGCAGGGAACAGAATACTTGGGAAAAGTTGTCAACACCCATGGCATAACAGGTGACTGCTCCGCTTTCTGCCTTCTGTTTCAGGAAGGTTTATCATCCTGGTTGGAGTCAGTTATCAAAAATTATCAGTTTAAGATTTTTTTTTAAATTGTTTTTATTACATGTTCCCAGTCAAAGGCAGCAAAGGGCAGAGACTGTCCCTAAGCCTGGCAGTCAGTGCAGGAATTTCAACTTTCCATAGGTTAGCTTTGATATTTCTCTTCCCTCTGACTTCTGGGCTTCGTACCAGAGAAGCAATCAGCAGAAAACCAGCTAATTTGACCACAGAAAGAAATAACTCAATACTCTAAACTTTTCTAACCTGTCCACCTTTAATTCCCAGCAACAAGGGAGTGTGGCCCCCTTTGGGAGTCTGTTCCCTTTGCTTGAGTTAACACAGTACAGTCAATTTTCCCACTCACGTTTCACACAGAAGGCTATTTCCCAGCTGCTAGAAGTAGATACTTAGCTGCTTTTAAAACTTGATGAGTTCTGTAATTGAAACACTAAGTTATTCTGTGCACAAAAAATCTCAATCAGTTGCTGCTTACACAACAGATGCTAAACTTTTGGGTTTGTGCTATTTTACTTCTTTTTCTATTGAAAACTGCACAGAAAACTGAATTTTTCTTCAAGAAGAGGAAAAAAACCCCACTTTTTTTCCTAGTTTGATAGTCTTAGAAGATTTTTTTTTCCATGATCATGTTTAAATGTCATGGTTTGGTCTGTTGCTTAAAATGAGCAGATTTTATGTTGAATGTATCCAACACCATCAGAGTTATTTTGAACTACAAAAGTTGTATAGGATCTGAAGTTAATACTAAACATGCTGTTTACCAGAATTAATGCTCACAGCTAGAGAAATTTACAGCTGAGTTTAGTCCTGCTGTATTGAACAAGGAAGACACTTTTTAAAACTTCTCTTGAAATACAAAATAGTGTTAACAGCTGTTTGCACATTTATATGTATTTATTTTCCAGTGTGTGTGTTCTCCTGACCTCTGAAAGTGGTTTAGAAATAATTAGATAATGTTTTTAGAAAGCTTATCTTTAAAAGTTTTCAAGATATAGAAATAAATGAGCCACTTATAAAAATTATACATTCTAAAGCCATTGACTTTTGAATATATCATATCAAATAATTTATAATCTTTCTTGAGGGTATATGTTAATTTTCTTACAAGAACTACAGCCCAACTTCTTAAAGGTATTTTACTTTCTAATTCCCAGGGAAATCAGTGTGGATTAGGGACTTAAATTGGCATTAGACTTTTAAATAATTTTGAGAATCTGAATATAGTCTCTTAACCACAATGGCATTTATAGCAATTAAGAAAAATAATACTCAAATTATAAGTATGAAGTAGTTTTCATAATTGAGTGAAACATATATGTCAATACACCAAAGGCAGTCCCCCAAATCTGGGAGCATTCAGCTATTTATTGAAATTGTTGTATGTGAGAAGCAACAGGACTGAGCCATGGCCAACACCTGGATAGAGATTACCTGTTAAAAAATGAAGAAATCTTTCAGTTGCTGTCTGCTGGCTCCTGAGGGATCCACTGAAGGTCACCAATGCTGTCCAGCCAGACCCTAGCACTGTGTCTTGTCCATGTTGACAACTAGATTAGGTCACTTGTCCTGATCCCAGTACAGGCCATCTACTCGTCCCATCTTCCCATAAATTCATTCAAATGCTGCACAAAAAAACCATTTTGTTTTTGTGCTGTTTTCTTGACCCTTAAAATATTTACTATATACTACCAAGTGACAGTTTTCTTCTTCCCCAAAGGTGGCTGCATTCATCTCTGTGGTGGCTGAAATCATCCTTTGGCGACATTCACATCCATAAAATGCTCATGGGCACTCAGATGAAGGTGATGGATATGGTCTACAGGGAAGAGAGTATTCCCCTCCTGCCTGGCTGGCACAGGTGGCTGAATTATGTCAGCTGGTGTAAGTATACATACACACACAGCTCTATTCAGATGGCTTTGTATAGCTTGCCAAAGCACTGCATTCTCACCAGGCCATTGTGAGTTTTTTCCATTTCTCCTAACTTGGTACAACACAGCATTCCCATGCATTTGTTTTAACAGTCACTTTCTTTTATCCAGAAACTGTCCTTTCAATTAGCTGCTGCTAATTAAAAAAAACTAAAAAATATCCAGACGGTTCTGAAAACTGGTGATAGTCTATGTATTAAATGAATAAGGACAAGTAGAAGGTAAGCTCATTAAGGCTTACAGGGGTTAACGAGCAGGAACATTAGTTGAGTGTTGCTCAGAATTTTAAAGAGGGACTTCACTGGCATACGAGCCAACACAGAGGCTGGATCTGAGGAGATGTGTGGGGACATGAGCAAAATATCACAAGTGGGGGCAAGGAAATACAGACATCAGCTACTCCAGAGTTGCTTTTCTGGAATGTCCAGTATGTGGTGAAAACACAGGCTGTTTCCCTCCGATGAAAGAAGGCATTAACTGTGTCCTGCAATGGCTGGGACCTGTGAGACTTGTTGGAGAAAAAAACTTTTGCATGGAGGCCAAGCACAACTGGGCTGGTGGTGCAGTTAATCCTAACCATTTGTGTCTGTCAGGAAAGGCATGAAGCCAAGGCTTTTTGAAGGAGTGTGGCCAGCAGGACTAGGGAAGTGATTCTTCCCCTGAAATCAGCACTGGTTAGGCTGCACCTCGAGTGTCCTGTCCAGTTCTCAGCCCCTCACTTTAGGAAGAGTGTAGAGATGCTGGAGTGTGTCCAGAGAAGGGAAACAAGGCTGGTGAAGGTTCTGGAACACAAGTCCTGTGAGGAGCAGCTGAGGGAGCTGGGGGTGTTTAGCCTGGAGAAAAGGAGGCTCAGGGGAAACTTTATCACTCTGAACAACCACATGAAAGGAGATTGTAGCTAGTGGAGGTAGGGCTCTTCTCCCATGCAGCCAGGGACAGGATGAGAGAACACAGCCTCAAGCTGCACCAGGAGAGGTTTATGTTGGACATTAGGAAGAATTTCTTCACAGAAAGCGTGATTAGACATTGGAATGGGCTGCCCAGGGAGGTGGGGAGTCACCGTCCCTGGAGGTGTTTCAGGAAAGACTGGCCGTGGCACTCAGTGTCATGGTGTGGTTGGCACGGTGGTGTTTGGTCATAGGTTGGACTCGATAATCCCAGAGGTCTTCTCTGTCCTAAATGGTTCTGTACTTCTGTATGCTGAGAAGAGTTGCTGCAATATAATGAACTCTGTTACTGCAGAATATGAATCTTATATATATACACACACATACATATATGCAGAAAGCATGTGGTGTTTTATCTAACTGCTGAGCCTGTGCTCCATACCACACTCTGGTACAGTACAACATTCCCAAACAGCCCTCTTAATGTTCAAACTTTCAATTGCAATAGTCTCCAGGCCAGGTTGTTTAAAATAAGCAGACAAAGGCCCTAAACCAAACCAGATTAAACAAACCTGTTTCCCTGTTGTTTCAAACAGACCCAACTAGTTAATGCCCATAAGTTAATAAATGTTTCATAAATTGGGTTCAGCCACACAGATGCTGTGACTGAAGTATCCAATAGAATTTTTATTCTGCAGTAAGGTGGCCACTATTTTTGTAAGGCAGCAGAAGGTGCCTGCATTGGCAGGAGGAAGGTAATAAATGTCATTTCAATTCTTCCAAATGTGGATGATAAGGGGTAATACAAGGGTGACTGGGAATAGGAAACCCAAATCTAGGTAGAAGCATAGGTGGAAATGGCAATTAGGCAAAGGCAAAATTGAGCCAAACCAGACCTAACAACAGCAAAGGTTTTTTGTTTTTTTTTAAATAGAAGACTTAATTAGAAAAGACTGCATTCCTCATATACATACAGAGAACTCAGTCTTGAAGTGGGCTTTTACAAAAGGTGTTTGCTATTGGTATCCTCTCTGAGAAGTGGCTGGTGGTTTTAAGGCTCTCTGTGAGAGGGGGCTTGGCTGATTTTAGATAAAGGAATGGGCTTGCTTTGCATAAAAGTACTAAACTACTTGTATTAAAGACTTGAACTCTCAAATCTCAGGGGAGCCCGTGACATTTACTTCAGGTGTTGACCATGCTTTAAGTGTGTTTGGCCACTGCCTGATACAAATTCTGCTAGGGATAGAGTGCATTGATTATTGTAGAGGAAGCTTCTTCTAGTAGTCAGCTGAGAAAGAAAACAAATCCCTGATGACTTGCAAAGGTCTTGGCTTATTCCTGATATTTTTAGGTAAGCTGAAGTTTGAGGTCTCTGAGGCTCAACAGTTTTCATCCTGGCTTCCCTGGGACCCAGAATCCTGTATTACAAAACACCTAAATAGGACTAGCTCTTCTAATCTTATCTGACCTTGGCTGCACAGAAGTGTTTGTGTAATTCTTCATTGGTGATAACTTGTCTGCACTACATTCTATGGTGGGGGAAAACATTAATAATAATTAAAAAAGAAAAGTATCCACTGAGTTCTCAGCAGAATGGTTGCATTTGAAATTATTCTTTCCTTTTTCTTATGTCCTGTATTTTAGGATCAATGAGTAAACAGATGTAAATTAACCTTCATCTAGCTCTTTTGTGTGCATCTTATTAACCTCCAGTGTGTAAGGAAATGTGTCTGAACCAAGATGCAGATTATCAATATTAAAAGGTCATTTTCATTATAATTAATATATGGGAGCATAACTGGGGTACTGAGGGATGCTGTGGTAACTATTTTTGTTTGGGGCCTAGGGAATAGAAAGCAGCCAGTTTGAGCAGCACAAAAATGTTACAGGAAGTTCCTTTGAAATGGTGACTTATTATATTGAATTGTACAAGATTAGGGCCTCTACAAGTGGCACCATCTTTGCACAATATAAAACCAATCTTCTGCCCCCAATAGATGGATCAAAATTGGACAGCCAGCAAATGCTTCACAAAGGCCAAATGAAATGCCAGAAAATCTAATCTGTCTGCAGAAAGATGCCACACTTCTGATAAGCCTGGGCCATGACCCAGTCTGTCCTGAATCCTAAACTGGACAGTTTGTCAGCCACAGGCCAACCCTCCTCTGGCTCATGGTGTAAGGGAGGATTAGCATTCATTCCAAGGGGCTAAAGGCCACATTACTATATTTGGCTGGTTGGGTGTTGGTTTTTTTGTTTGTTTGTGGGGTTTGGGTTTGTTTTTGTTTTGGTTTTTTTTTGTTTTCTTTTTGTTTTTTTTTGGGGGGGGGGTTGTTTTTTTTTGGTTTTTTTTAATAGTAGTTGGAATTTCTTACAAGTAACAAAGCACATGGGATCTTGGATTTGGGCAAAATGCTGTCGAGGTCTGCTGCTTAACCTTTGGTGGTGACGCACTGAGATCTGTTTCCCTGATGGGGAGATTGGTTCCTGAGCCTGCTATTTTAGGCACTTTTTCCTGATTTGTGATTTATTCTTTTCCTTCATGGGAAATTACATCAATTTGTTACAGATCAGGACCATTACAAGTGCAAAAAATCCTCTTTTGAGATTTGTACAGATGGTTTTGCAGATATTTGACTTCTTGAGTAGGGGAAGGTTTCTGCATAGAAAGCTCACCAAAATTGGGGAGTTTGTAACAAAAAATGTAGTGACATCTTTATTTCAAGACTTAATTTCTTTAACATGGTTTGAAAACTACCCCATCTTTTGGTAAGGGTCTGGAGAAAATACAAATGAATGTTCAAACCAAATTTTGCAGGCAATGCCTGTAGATATTTTGACTACTGGGCATGGGGTTATGCCTTTATATTTTAAACTACTTCCAAGTCTATTATAACTGAGGGGAGATGGAAATGTGTAATGTTTTTGGTCCTCTAAAGAAATCAGACTCCTGATTCATGTGTGGGAGCAGTGGGTGTACGAAACATCCTGAATGCTGCCTTCCACCTAAGGGCCATTATGGACTGGTAGTGGTGGTCAACACCACAAACACATTCCCTGTGGGTCAGTCCTACCAGGTAGGAACAGTTAGTTGTCAGCAATCAGGAATGCATTACCATAATGAGTTCTAAGGCAGTGCCACTGAGGCTCTGAATACTTCAGTAGATGCTCTGAGCTACTTCAGGGTATGAAAGCCTCCAGGTGAGAGAGCTGGGATGATATCTTCAAAGGACTTCTTCAGAACTGGGAATATTCAAAGTTGCCTTGAAGATATTTTCAAGTCCACACTTTTCCTAGTAAGTAGCTATCCTTTGCTTAGGTATCAAACATTTTAGCAAATTTGCTTGAAATTCACTAAAATCTTGACAGAAAAGAATAAAAGATTATTTTCTAAAACTAACTATAAAAAGGGAGGGAAGATAATTAGGAAAGAAAAAAAAATAAACTCTTTAGTAAAATTGGCATATATATATAATTAGTTTTGCTAATGAAAATGAGAGAGAGTTATAGAGTCAACTAACTAGTCAACTACAGAGTGGTGTTGTGCTCCACTGTCTGTCTTCAGAAAAATACAATATTTAGAAAACTTTTGTAGAAAATCATCTTGAAAGCTCTGGGGATTTAGTCATATAATCTCAGAGATCTGGGCTTACTAAATATGTTCTTTCAAGACTTTTCCTTAGATGGGTGAAGAAATCAAGGCAGGAAATTTCACAAGAAGAACAAATGAGGTCCAGTTCTGCATGGCTTTGGATTTCTGATTGAATTATCTGCTCTGATCTAACGAAACACAGGATTAAGCTTTTCCCGGAGCTGGTTCTAGCAGCTGTCTTTCCCCAGGCCCAGTGCAGGAGATCTCTTTTCCTATCTTACACGTCTCTGGATTATTGAAACTCGTAGGAACGCAAATTCGTGGAATTCGCACGCTGCCAAACGCCAGCACGAAGGATACTTGTGTTCTTGGAAGCGGCTCCCAGGTGGAACACCAGTAGATGGCGCTTGGGAATGCGCAATCTGCACACTCCAGGGAAAGGTGACTGTTTCTGCCTCCACTTGAGAAAGAGTAACAGCTGAGACATTATTGTCTTAAAGTAAAACCATGGTAACACGATGACCAGTAATTTCTTACAACAGAGGGAAAGACAGACCTGTTTGTTTGTTTGTTTGGGTTTTTTTTTTTTTTTCAATACACCCTGTAAATATTTGACTCATTGTATTTCCCTCCCAATACAGAGATCTCCTGATGGCTCTTGGAAGACTGGCAGCGTTTGTCTTCAGGGTTCAGAAACCTTAGAGGAAGATTCACCTGGATAATGGGATCTCCCCTGAAGATCCCCTCCTCTCACAGGGGTGTTTCCTCCCTTTCTGGTCAAGGGATCCCCTCCAGCTTCTGCAGGAGAGCTCTGCACAGCACAGGCAGCATGAGCAGAAGATGGGGTTTAGAGAGTTGCAACAGCAAGAGAGCATTAAATTAGGACTTCTGATGGTGGTGGGAATCAAAGCTGAAGCAGCTGTACCTCCTCCCTGTGCTTTGAAGGGATCACAGCTGTCCTGCAGCAAGGCAGGTGGGATGATACTGCGGTGAGTGCCAGGGAGGTGCCTGCTACAGGAATTGTTCTCTGCTTCTCAGTGTTGCCTGCTTTAAGGGAAGCGTGGTAAAGGTCTCCTGCCTTTGATGACCTGGTCCCCACACCTTCTCCAAAGCTCTGCCACCAATGCTGTAGAGCTAAAAGGCTTTCAAACTGGTTTGGATTTTTTTTCATTCTATGTGTGTACTGCAGAGGTCTAGTAAGTTAAATGTCCCATAGCCAGCTATTACACAACAAAGGCTAGGCATTTATTGTGACTGAACAAATAGCAGAAAAGGAGAAAAATGTCAGGTGTAGGGGGGTGGAATTTATGCAATTTTTCATAGGTACGACTTACCATTTTCCTAGCAACTTTACCACAAGGGACCTCAGAGCTGTAGATGGAGGAAAACAGCTTTGCTTTAATGTGAGAAAGAAATTCTGCTAGCACTTTGCCAGAGTAATGGGCAAAATTATGCAGCCTTGTCCCCTGAAAAAGCTGGCACTGCAACAGGCCTTTTTATCCAAATTGAGCAGCTGAATAATATTTTTGACAAGTTATTGTGAAGAAAATGCAGTGTTTTTGAGAAGGAGTTTGTTTTCCTTTCACATAGTTGCAAACAATTTTACCTTTTCTCCATTGACGCATAATATACAACTGAGCACCCCTTTCTAGCCTTATTAATATGGCATATTTTATATTGTGTAGAAGATTTTGAATAACTTACTCATGGAAATGTTGACAAAATCTTCACATTTCTGCAAATTTTATATATGCAAATAAATCACTGCTTTTCCATTAAAACTGCATCCAGAATTCTTATTATTACTCAGATTTACATTTGTTTTCTATGAACCTTTCCCTTTCAAGTGGCTTCAGAAACACTAATCCATAAAATCTTGCAGCCAATCTTGGTGACCCAAATCTAAATTTCCATTTTATAATGGCTTAGAGTATTGGTTTAAATACAATTATATCAGTGAGAATTTTTCCATGAATCGAAATCACACAGAGACACTTAGTTTACAAATGTACATGTTTGTTTTCTATTCCTTGAAAGAGGAATTATTCCTACTGTTTTCAGTTTGTATTGGAGCAGGTATTAAACATTTTGGCCAAGTTGCACAGTGAGTCAGTTTTAGTGGAACAGATTTCAAAGAGTTTTATTACGCTGTGAATTCTTCCACATTCATATAATTTAAATCCTGAAGCGAGATCAAATCATTCATTAACCTCCCACAATTAGCCCTAAAATATTTTATAAGATTTAGAGCCTTCTACTTGCAGTGAGGTGAAAAAGGTAAATAGAGAGAGAAGAGTGTGGGTGAGAAAGGGAGGGAATATCTCATTTAGGTCTAGTTGACCCCTGAGCACAGATTAAATGGATGAAGAGGAAAAATGAATAACTGCAAAAATAGGAAAACAGAGAGAACTTGACATCGCTCTGGGGAATGAGGGTGAGAATGTGTGCATGTTAGGTTGCTTGACAATTCTCAGCATTCAGAGCAAAGCTGGCTACCATTCAGCAAAATCAGAGGACTATACAAAACTGCGAAAGTCATTATCTTTCAAAAAACAAACCTGTGTGTAAGATAAGAAATTATCTGGGGAAATTCCTGCTGAGATATTGTAGTAATGGTTTAGAAGGTAATTCAGTAACTGTAATCCCATGGAAGGTGTGTAATAATAATAACAAGGGAATTTAGTTCTGGGAGAAATGTCCTAGTTGGGTTAACAAACTGCGTCACTATCTATTACTTGGTAAGAAAAATATAAGCAGCTAATTAATGCTTTGGGGATTTAGGAGGAAGAAAAAACAACAATGGAAAAACCCAAACCAGAGTTCTCCTTCTTCCCCAGGGATAAGGAAATGCAGGAGGTAGAAGATGATTTATTATTTTATGTTTTTTTATTTCAGCCAGAACTTTGTCAGAGGGCTACAAAGCGTAACTCAGCTTTAATCAGTGTAAATTTTGAGCTTGATTCATTTCTGAGTAGCGTTAAATTTCACTGGGTTTATAATCATATTAATGCAGAGCTCTCAAGGTGATCTGGTTCTTAATAGTTACTAGTGAATTTGGCCCAGACATTGCATTACTTAGCTGTACCATAAGGATGCTTATGAGGGGAAGGGTAAGTCAGTAATTCTTTGCTAGCATAACTCCAGTGAACTCTGAAGGAATTTATTATGCTGTAACTTGTTTCTTCTGAACAGCATAGTCTGTAGTGCAAAATAGCAAAAAGAACTTTTGGCTGGGTGGAGAAAGTTAAGACACATGTTTAGTAATAGAGGTTATTCATAGAAAAAAAAAACCCCACCAAAATACAAACACAAAGCTGAACATAAGCCATGTAAAAATAAAATTTCAAATATAGGGCCTCTCAAAAAGAAGTTGTTAAGCACTTTTAATGAAGGTAAGCTGTAAAAATGTAATGGTACTGAAAGAGAGGACACAGATTGTTTGACAATTCTGGGTAATGATAGAAAACTGCTGGAACAATAGAAATGGGAAAAGTACGGTCCCTTCTGGCTTACTCAGAAGAGAGTTTTGACCTATTGACGTAACTCAAGAAATTCCTGCTGATTTCCAGGGAACCAGGGACTTTGATTCCAGTAGTGGTGAACTGTTTAAAGGCTCTTGAGCAGCGATGGGGTGGAGTGGGAAGGCAGGGGACAGTTTTGAGTTTAAATATCAGTGTCCTGACATCGCAGATGTAAGACTTGTGAAAAGCAGTCAGCTTCACCACTTCACCTGAATGTCAAAAGCTGCAGCTTGTATATGGTGAAGATTAGCTGGAAAAACAGCTGTTCAATGTTTTTTTAACTATGCTGATTATTTTTAGTTCAGTGCCTCTTTAAACCCGAACTGCTCTGTTATCACCACACCTCTGAGAAATCTGCCTACTGGCAGAACCCCTTTGAAATTTGTTTTTTTGCCTATAAGGTGCAGATGCTTAGCAGCAAGCCTATTTCCCTTCCTTTGCAACCTTTTCCCCTGAAAATACAAAAGGAAACTTCACACAGATTTCATGCTGTCTGTGAAATCAGAAGGTTATCTGGCAGACTTGTGACTTCACTGGATTTTGTGCCCATATGTGAAAAAAATACAGATTTTATTAAAATGGGAACTTGTGCTGGAAAGCTTTGCATGTTTTGAAAGGGTGCTAAGGTGTGTTGTATTTCAGCTGGCAGTTTGCATACTCTGTGTGTGTGTCTGTGTGCACATTTCACATGGACACACTTGTTGCAGCTTCACATTGTTTGTGGGTAACCCAGCTTGCAAAGCAGGATATCAGCATTTCTGTATTGACAAGTTAAGGGTGAAATCTGGTTGCCTAAATACTGGCATCTGGTGGTATTATGGACATTTTTGGTTACATTGCTTCTTCTTTATTTACTGTTCTGGTATTTCACATGGAGTCCTCTATCAGGTCTGCCAACCATACATTTTTGTTGCATAGTGATTTTTAAGGAAGCAAATTGAACCCCTAAATTAGGTTACTCGCCATGAAACTGAATCCCACCCTTGCCAATCAATCATGATAGATTTCAGGCTCACATTCACATAACTCTTCAAGTAGAGGACAGTGTCTCATCTTAGACAGGCACCAATTTCTGTTTAATCGTTAGAAGGATTCTGTTCCTGTCTTTTTTATCAGTAAGCATTAGCACTCTGCCTGTTACCTTCTCAACAGACATAGGTCCTTTCTAGTCCTGGCCAGGCTGCCCATCCTTATGAGTCTACACCTGCTGCAGGTTTGTGTTTGGACTCTCAGTCAGGTATTTTGAGTGAGAAAGTAGCAGACAAAGTGCATGAGTATGAGAACAAGACTCAAAATATATGTGATAAGATTTTCTAGCTGTGAAAGCTTTTTTTTTTCAATTATGCATAGTGTTAAACCTGCAAAGTAACACTGATAATGACACTACCGTTTCTGCATATTCTGCCTCAGGCTCTATTGTGGTGCTAAGCATCCAAAAGCCCATGGAAGTGAATTATATGTTTGTGTGGTTCCTGCCCACTGATCCTGCCCAAATGGATTGAATTAGTGTAATATTGGAACTTTAAATTTAAACTGTTCTTAACAGAGCTGGAAAGTTCCTCTGCTGCAAATTCTTGTGTCTGACGGATGACATTTTTAGTCTTGGTTTTGGATCTCTTTCTATAGTGTATGCAAGGGAGTTTATGTTTGAAGGCAAGGGCAAGCTTGTTATATCTTTGTATTTTGGTGATGACAAGTTAGCTCTTCATAGTATTTCTCTAGAGACTTTTTCTTGTACTAGATCAAGAAAGAAACAAAGAGAATGTAATGGAAATTCAGTTTCAGTAATGGAAACTCTAGTCTGAAACTAGCAGATGTTGTCAGTTTTTGGCATAAGATGGTGAATAGAAATACATAAGAAAACATCATGGAGATTTGGACTCCAGAAGCATAAAAGCCTTAAAAATATTCTCAAGTCTTTTACAAAGAATTTAGTATATTATGAGAGCACTGCCAAATCAAATGCAAATTTACATCTAATTAATTCCCTACAAGGGTAGCAAACCCCTCTGCTGTTTAGTTTATATGAATACGTTGCTAGACTGGGCCTGAAACATAATCCTTAGCCAGAAAATACACTTAGAAGATGGTTTCAGGTCCAGAAACCACTTCCTTGGTGCATACATGTAGTGCTGCTGTGAATGTTTCCCATTTCCCACCCTGGGAAGTAGTTTCTGTAGGCACTCCCCAGACCCAGGCCTGCCACTGCTGGGGTGGAACAGCAGTGCCCACAGCCCTGGGGAGACCCATTAAATCACCAAAATGCTGAGCTCAGGAGCCTCTGCAGCTCTCCTCCAGTCAGGCTCCCTTTCAAACACATTTCCCCTACCTACAAAAAGCTGTCTTGCTGCTAGACCTGCCAGCCCCAATGGCAGCAGGAACCTGTTTTCCATATCTTGTTGTTTCAAAGAGCTGCTGCTGCTGCTGCTCTTCTTTGGAGAGCATTTCCCTTACCTTTTCATGGAGCTCCCAGTCAATGAAAAATCTTCACAAAACTCTAAAAAATCTTTTTCAGAGATAGTTTTGTAATGAAGTTGCAATGAATGGCAATGTTTTGTAATGAAGTTCTCTGCCTTGAGATGTCTGGTCTTTTCCTCTAAGATCATCAGGGGTTTTTTGTTTTTGTTTTTTGTTTGTTTGTTTTTTGTTTTGTTTTTGTTTTTTAACAGCAATCTCTCATAATGGAAAGAAATATTAAATATTGTCTTCTATTACTTATTTTAATAGCATTAAAATGTAACCTGACCAGTAGGCAACAGCCATGCTAGGGTCATGAGAGGCACAGGAAACACAGAGGCTGAAGCAAATATAAGTGAGACTTTTTGATTATTATATACTGGCCATGATTATTATATATTGGTTCACTTGTGGCTTATTATCTCCTGTAGCTTTTAGTGGATCATAACATATTCACTACTTGTCCTCAGTATCCCCATCAAAAGTTTCAGTTTTGTCAGGCACACACCAGGCTAACCCCATGTGTCCCTGAGATTCAAAGCAGAGCCAGTACTTCCCTTCACCTCCTTGTACATGCAGCCAGCAGCTCAGCACTTGAGCCTTGTCCCAAATGCATGAGCCTTGTGGGTATTTTGTGCCAGTCAACAAGTGGGATTTAGGATGTTAAATACCACAAGGGATAAGAGGCAAGAAGCAGTGCAAACTTCTTTTGCCTTAGCAAACTCAAGTCCTTCTGCTTTAAAGGAAGGAATTTATTCCAAGGAAATAGTGATCAAGGGTTTTTGGGTTTTTTTTTAATAGCTGAGAAGTGGAAATATATGCCAGAGAGGGCTTACACATATATATATATATATATAGATATACCCCATACATAGGTACACGTAGGTGTAAGTATTTTATCTGGTGTGTGTATATTTATTGAGTGGGTGGATGAGTATGTATATATATATTTGTATATGCACATATAAACCAATATTGGTCTTGAGGAATGACTGATTATCTTTTCATCCCAGTAGTGTCTCCAAGTGATATGTTTGGTTTCAGATCCCAGGACCATCACCTGCCCCAACAGATAGATGAGCTCCCTTTGGACTCTCCTTTTAGCCTGCAGTTTGCTTAACTTGGTGGCGTTGAGGAGCCTCTGGATCACATTGTAAGGATCCTGCACAACAGTCTCCTCTGGATAAAAAAATCCTTTCTCCTGCAGTAATTATTGTAATATTCACTGAACTCTTGGCAGTGTTGGTGGGGGAAACAGAACTCCCCAGTGTCATCTCTTCCCTGCCACTTTTTAAATGGTCTCCTTCCAGCTGGAGGCAGATTTCTTTCTTCACAACAGCTTGCAGCCTTTTAGGAGGATGGGTTGAACTAAAAAAGAAAGATTTTTGCTTAACCATTTGGGGCTGTGGTGCTTCCCCATCCTGGGCGCCAGCAGCAATAGGAAACAGAGCTGATGTCCGTGCCAGGCAGCTCCTTTCTGATGCATGAGCATTTGTAGCAGAATCTTAAATCGTATTATTGATGCCCCATCAGTGTTCTGGCTTGCAGGGTGGTTTGGTCTGAAAACATTTTGTTAGAGAAGAGTGCCTAAACAAATAGTTAATATAGTCAAACAGGAAAAGGGCTGCTGTATGACAAGAAGGGTTTGAGCTGCTCTTCCCATTGCTTTGGCAATAGGACAAGCTAGAATAGGCTGAAACTGAGGCAAAGGTTATTTAATTTAGGCTTTGAGAAAGGAAGAGAAATGATCTCAAGCTAAAAAGAAGTAGATACAGACATCGCTGGCATGGGAGTTTGAAAAAAAATATGATCTTGTATGGCTGCTTTTTACGATTACTTGGAGGCCAACAGGTATAGAAAAATAAGCACTGACTGCAGCTGCCTGGTACTTACACTGAAGGGAAAAAACAAAGTGCCACAGCTGACTCTAGCAGGGCTCCTGCCTTTCTTTCACAGCAGTGTTCACCTAATGGTATCTGCCTGTATACATTTGCCCATGGGCCTTTGGTTGAAGGAACAAAGCTTTAACATAAAACACCTGCGACTCATGGAAGTTGCAAAAGAGGCTTTCTTTTTTCTCCTTAATTCTGCCTGATGATAGAAAAGGAGAGCAGGTGCTGACGAAGAAGGAGATTTGACCACAGCCCACAATGATATCTTGTCCCCTCTTCCAGACATTGCTAACTAGCCATAAACTTCAATAAATGAAATTTTGTCAGTCTGCCAAATAGATAGATGCATTTCCATTACATGAGTGCAATTATTTAATGTAACCTCTGAATAATATCTTTAACTCATTGTGTTCATACTCAGGAAGAAAGAAGCATAATTCATTGAAAAAAATACCAAAAAAGCCCAAACTACCCCAAAATCTAAAGCACCCACTTAAGTGTTAAAGAAGAAAAAAGTTTTTCTTGCTCCACTCAGAAAAATGAAAGCCAATTAACACTGACATTTCCAGACTGTAAGCCATGAAAACTTAATTTCCAAGGTCTGGATTAAAGATAAAATTGTAGGAGATTATACTGTCCTTAAAAACCTTTGTAAGGTTACTGCTCCCACTATATTAGCTATGAAGAAAGTCTCAAAGATTTATATAGTTCTGTCTTGCATTTTTTTTTCTCCAAGTAAAGCAAGTAGGTGTGAAATTAATTGTTACTTGAGGTTTTATCTAAGACCAGTGATACCTAACCCCATGTCCTGCAGCCACCAGGGCCAAGGGGACACCAGGAGGGTTCTGTTGGGTAGGAAGGCTTTGGTACATGGCTGGTTGTGAATTGGGATGCCTGGGCTAGGCTGGATCAGCCCCAGGAGAAGGGCACTGTGCCCCTCTGCCTGTAGAACCCCAAAGTCGGTACTGCAAAACTGTCCTGCAGGCAGTCCAGGCAGGACTACAAACATGTGTTAACCCTGCCTTCTGGGTGACAGGCTGTCCAGAAATGAAAAACAAAACTCACAGCGAAATTCCTAAGATAATGGGACCCACATCACCCCGATAATATGAAAATCTTTGGCTGACTGAAACACAGAGCATGTAAGTACTAGAAAATTGCAGCAGATCCAAGCACGTGTGAAACTCTTGGAAAAGAGTGCTCCTATCTGTACTTCCTAGGATGTGCTATTTTCTAAGTCAGTGTTTACTGGTTCTTGGCTGATAGTATCAAACCCTGTGATTTTCAAAGGAGACTAAGAGATTTCTGTGTTCAGCTTCCAAGGAAGGGGAAAAAATAATCCGTCCAAACACCTAAAGCCAAGATAGAATCCCTGAGACTGAGCCACATCCCATTTATCATGCTAGGGACATGTGTGAAGGCAGCAGGGTGTGATTGTGATCCCTGTGACAACCAGAGGTGCAGCTGTTGTGAGGGGACCTATGGAAGAAACAGGAGCACTGGAAGTTTCTGCACGGCAGGCTGGGGAGGGAGAACGTGTGTGCACACACCTGTGAGCCTGCGTGCAGAGCTGCAGAGCCGTGACTAGGCAGGTTCCTAGCCAGAACCAAGGAGTACCTGCAGACACAACTTTTAGTCAGCCCACCAGCATTAATGAGTTATGTCAGGGATGTGGATGATGACAAGATTTCCTCTGACATTAACTTCTAGCCATAGCTGAAATCAATAAATCAATAGTATCATCCAGTGAGCTGTGTTGGCTTAGAGTTAACATGTAAACACCTGAAAATTCATTTTCCCATAATCAGCACTTTTTAATGTTCATTCAACTAGAAAAGATAAAATAAAAACACAAGAGGAGGCATTTGTCTTCAACACAAAATCATACAAAAAGTCTTTTTTTATTAAATATACATTACTTACAGTTTAAGTCTTTCTTCTGTACAACAGTAACCATAGAAAACAAAAGAAGCTAAGGCTAAATTTTTTCAATCCCTTAACAGGGTATTAAGACATGTTACATTGTCTACAAAACTGACTTAGACTGAGGCAACGTCCTGTGGAATTCTCTTTAGAAAACCAGATAGTGAAAGGGGAATAATCTAAATCTGCATTTTGCTTTTTACTGTAACTGAGAGACTCTTGCTTTACCTTTGGACAAACCATTAAAATAATTTTTTTTTTCTTTGCTAATAAAATGAACAGAGTTCTGAGAGATTTATTTAATACAATCTGAGCAGAACAAAATAAAATGAATGATGAAGGGCTCATCAGTAGAAAGAACCAATTTTTTGTTATTACAAATACTTAATTGCAGCTGCCATTTTGCCCCCCCATCCTTTTTTTTCTTTTTTTCCTTTTTAGGGTGTCTTTATCCATTAAAGTCCCATAAAATCCTTCCAGTGTTAGTGGGTGGGCTCCCGAGTTGGTTGACAAGACACCACCCACAGATCAACCTTCTCCAAACACAATTTTAGAAACTCCTGAAGGTGACTTAAGCCATATCATGGGCTTTATGGAGCTTAAGTTTATTGCCTTATCCCAAATTTTATCCATAGTTCTTCTAGAAAACAACACAATTTCAGTGGATGCAACTCTCGTTGACTGCAGTAAGGAATGACAAATACAAGGTCCTGACTTGGATTCATGTATGTCAGCCTCAGTTTGCAGGAGATCATCAAAGCAAGAGCAACATGAGACTTAATTCATCTGTCCTGTATCTACATTGACCTAAACATGATCACAACCAGGTCTGAAGCTGTCTCTGTTTCTTTCACAAAGGTGAGGTACGACAACGTTAAGGTTCTCACTATCATTTAGATATAATGGTCTGTGCTACAGATTTCATTTGCAAAAATTTTTAGAGATTTTTATGACTAGATATCTGAATAAAAATTGTACTTGTTTGCTCTCCTAAGCTCCTGAAACTTCAATTTCACTGTGTGGTGAATGGAAAGTGAGGCTGTGACTGGCTGTATCTAAGCTTTACCTAAGAAACAATCCTTCTTTCTTGACAACATGGGTGCTGAATTGGCAGCAATGACAAAATGCATCAGAAAAGGTGTGCCTAAAGGACGAAAAAAGGAGCTGTAAAGGGCATGCAAAAATGAGTAAATAATTTCCCACGCAGAATTTGTTCCAAATGGACTCTAGGGCTTTGGGATTGAAATTTGTGAAGAGAGTTATGACTAGCATATCAAAAAGTAAGTGGTGTTGCAATGTGAACAGCAGTCAATAGTTTAGAAAAAGCTGACACAAGCATCCTAAATGAGGGAGTGCAAAGTCTCCAAGCAAACGTCACTCTTTGGATCACCTGTTGTACCCAACATTTGAGTAATGTTATGACTGTTTGAGGGAAACCATCCCCAATTCCCCTTTGGGTTGTCTGGGAGAATTCCAGTGATCTAACCAGGGAGATTAGGATCTGCCATCAGCCAGAGCTTTGAAATCCTCCCCCATGTTTGAAGCACATCTCTGATACTTTACAGTTCATCAGGACAACTAAGACTGTGTTTTGGCAGACTAAGCAGCAATTCATTCCATGGCAAAAACCAACCACTGAAAAATACCCAAAAGCCTCATATCCACCTGATGGTTACCATGCATGGCTTCAAACAGTGTACGTTTTCCAAGAGCTTTTGCCTCCTTCACTGCCCCATCACAATGGTAATTTGAAGTGTTAATGTCCTCTTTTCCCCTTAGAGGTCATCAGCTCTAGGTGACTACATTTCCATGATGGAGTGCAGTCTCCCTTCTGGTTGAACACCCAGGTGACATTTTGGTTTCTGTGACTGCCAGGAGAAAAATCATAATCTTAATTTCAGTTGTGAAAAAAGCTCCTCTGACTCCTACCAGCAATTTGATAGCTCCACATGTTAAAATGGAGGGATGAAGAAAACAGAGGTGAACTAGATATGGAGTGACACTGTCAACACAAACTGTTGCCTTAATCCTTCCTTAGCTCGGCTTGTAGACTCAGCACATTACAAACAACAAACAACGAGCTTACAAATTACAAGAGTTCACCAGAAAGTGTGCTTTTTTTCCAATTTTTGTTTTTGTCAGAGTAACTTAGTGCAAAAGATCACAAAATAAATACCAATACACTGAAATATTCAAATTTTCTATATGCATGTCTTGAAATAAACAATCAAAGGAAAAAGCTACTTCAGACCCAAAAGAAAAAATGTGTTTAGCAGTTTCATGTTCAAAAGTAGCAGGCAGGAGGGGGCCGCCCACACTGAAAGAGGACATGAAGAACTTTCCACTGGGAAAGGAAGTGCAGCAAACTGCAGAACCCAAGAGAACAAATCATGCTTTGAAGCTGTGATAGCAACCTGTGAAGGAAACCCCCAAAAACTTCAAGGGCATGGTGCAACTCTTGACCGTAGTCAAGCAAGAAGCCTCCCACCATTCTCTGAAGACTCTGTATAAGGCCCTTGGTTTGACAGGGGTGTAATTATATCGCTTGGCTTGTTTGATAAGCAGGCATTATAAAACTGCATGAAAGCTTTGAAATAGCACTCACAAGGTCTCAGACTTTGCTCAAGTCTTTTACGAAGTGTTGCTTACTGAAAAATAAAATAGAAAAAAACCTCCTTTGTGTCTGTGAAAAAACAGCAGTGCAGCAGAATACTTGAAACTGGTCTGGTTTGGGGTAAACTTTGTGTAGGTGAGAGCAACAGACACTGGCATGAGATAGTGGACTACAAAGAGGTCAAGTTCTGCCTCCTCTACACTCTTGTTAATTTGAAGTGGAGGATGCATGCCAACTGACTGGCTTCCTTACAGAAGGAATATTGATTTTCTTCTGAAGACGGGATTTATTTTTTCAGGGATTCATCTCATTGATAATTTAGGGGTTCTGGATGGAAACTTATTATAACTTGAAAAGCCAGCAAATATCAGCTACTTGGGGTTAGCAGATGCCATGGTATGACAGACAGGAGACTTACATCCTTCCTGTAGCTGCAGAGATACTCCCAAATCATCCAAAATGGCATCAGACATGTAGATCTGAGGGGGCTGAGCTAGCTTTAGATTCAGAAATGTGTGGGTCTGGCTTTATCTCTGCTATCTGCCAAATCTCCCAAGTGAGGCAAAATATGGATGTTGGACCTAGAACTGACTGAAAGGAGAATTATCTACTTCCCCACAGATTACTGATCAGATTGTCACTTTATCCATTAAAATCCCGTAAAATCCTGCCAGTGTTAGTGGGCAGGCTCAAAGCAGTACTTTGAAATTCAATTTTCATGTATTTGGCTACAAGGAGATGTATACATTTACTAGGCAGGGATGTTTAGTGTAATTTTAGATGCAAGGTGTCCTTCCTGGACCCAGCTGTCACCTCAGGGAAAAAAAAAAAAAAGTTGCTTGTAATACCCGTGGAGATGTGTCTACTGGATCTTCAAAACTATGGTAAAATTTGGATTCGTAGGCAAATTCTGCTAAAAGTAACTTACCTGTTGCCAGGAGACTACCCTGTCTGTATAATCAATGGAGAGAAAGAGGCATCTCTAGTGATTCATTTAATCTTACAGGATGTTTGAGACATTGTGCCCTGTCCTCACCAGCCACAGGACTGGACAGGATTGGATGACAGTTGTAAAACAGGTAGTCAGTAAAACCAAATGCAAAATGAAACAAACCCCAAAGACTCAGATAAAAGCAATATCCAAGTGCTTCATGGGTCTCAATCTTATCTTCAGCAAAATCAATAACTGACTTCATTAGGAAAAGATTCATACGCCCTCATAGTTTCACCATAGTGAAACAATATGATATATTGATTGCTCCTCATCCAATATGTGAAATATGTGATCAGCTAAATGCTAATATAGTCAAAAATCTCATTAAAATAAGGGTTTGGATTACAGTGTAAAAATTGAGCAATTGATAAATAGGATGAGTTAAGTCTAGCTAGATCAGGTTAAAATAAAGGCAAGAGAAAGCATTATTTTTGTAATCTGGTTATAGCTTTAACTCAAATATCAGAGGCATCTCATGAACACACTCTGATAACAGCACAGCTCTATTGTCTCATTTTTACCCAGGTGGGAATTCTGGCTTAGCCCATATGAGTAAAAAGTATGGGGTTTTTTTGGCTTTTTCACTGCAGACATAACCTAAGTGCTGAGCCATAGCAAAAATAAGAAAAAATAAAAACAGTGTACATGTTAAAAACTGACCCAAAACACTCACACTTTTCTTGTCTTTAGTAAGTGAATAAGGCCAGATGAAATACTAACTGCCAATTACACAGGTAACTTACCTAGGACGAAAGCTCTGTTTCCAAGAGAAATGGGAATGAATTTTTAAAGGTATTTAAATGTCTTGTAGTATATTAGAACATTTCGCAGCAAGGCAGACACAGAAACTCAACTGAAATTAATTTGAGTTAAATGCTCATTTTGTTTAGTCACTTTAGCATTGATCCACATCCTCAAGAGACTAAATTCCTTGTAAAGCCTATCCTTCACCCAGGTGGCAGCCAAGTTAGTTGGAGTCATCTTTCTGACATCCAGCCTTCCTTTGTTTTCTATAGCCAGGCACTGGCATTCACAGAGAGTCCTTCTGGGCTTCCAGCTCAGACTGCATGACTTATCTTTATAAGCATGGCTATTATTGGTCAAGCCTTTTCTGGAAAACAGGAATTTGCAGCGCCTAAATCCATATCTGAGATACTTTGTAATTTCACAGTCCAAAAATCCCTGCCTAGCAATAATAATGTTCAGAGGCTACATATCATATCACAAAGGGAAAAAAAAAAAAAAAAGAGACTTAGTGTCCTTCTACCAGTCTCTTACTTTTATTTGAAACTCATCTTGGGGAAGGAAGAAGAGCCAAGCAATGCCTCCAAACAACTCTTTGACAGTCTCAGGTTTTCCACTGAAATGAAACCTGAAATTTTATGTATAAAAAGTATTATCCTCTGGCTTCACTGAAAAATATTATCTAGAGTGACAGCTAAAAGAAAAAGGGAAAACACCCCATTTAAAGAGAAATATTGACAAAAATAGCAGAAATGGTTTTAAATAGATGGGAAAAAACTTATTATTTGATCTAAGGAAAATTAATTTTAGCACTAGTAGATTTTTTCAAACTGTATTTCTTCTCTTTTATAAAAAATATTATTAATTACCTTTAACTGGTACTGAAGGAAATCTGATTATGCTCTCACAAAACAATTTAAAAAACAAAAAGGAGTTATATTTAGAGTACTTCATTTAGTATATTTCAGCTATCTTTTAATAAAATAGCTATCTTTTAAGTAAGAATAATTTTGGCATCCTGATTTAGAAGTCCGTACAAATGTGCTCATTTGTTCAGCCCTGTAGCATAAAAATCTTCCCATCTCAGTACATCCACATGTATAGATGCACATGTCTCTGTATACTCATGCATGCATTCATGTGCAGTTCTTTCTTTTTTCAGATGCACCCCAACCTAGCTAAATTTTCAGAGTTTTATCTTCCTAGTCCATTCTTCATATAGCCAATTAAGCACATTAGCACATCAGAGATGTCTCATACAGAGGTCATTTCAGAAAAGATGACTCAAACACAGGCAGAGGTGCCCATGAACTCTCCTATTCCTCCCTTCTGCCAAGCCAAACAATGCAGCTTGATCTGCAGGAAGTAAAGAGAAAAGACAATTGCTTTGCCAGGATTTTACTGCTAAAGACAAAGCAAGGAGATTCTGAAATAAATACTCAGTCCATCATTCCAATACTCACCACACAGAAACATGGTCAAGTAATTGTGTCACCCAAACAGCCAGTGTGTGGCAAAAGAGCTGCAGCACACCATGGCTGAGAAGAATGGCACCAAACTAGTTTCAATATAGATAGCTTTATAAAATTGCTCAGTGAAGAGTTCTGGTTATTGGGCTGGCCTCATATTCCTCTTCACGTAAGAATGATGTCACTCCAAGACTGCTTTCTCTTCCCTGAATGCTCCAAAAGAAGTGCTAAAGAATCATCATATCCAAACAGTCATGTATTTATTTATTCTTCCTTGTCTGCTCTCTCCTCTCAAACAAAAAGCTCAAACAAATAAACACCTACATATCTTTCCAACAGACTGCCTAGATAAACAGCACCTGTTGCATGTGTAAGCTCCTCTCTAGTTGCTGTGGGTTATTACCTCATACTGGGATTCTTTAATTTTTAATCTATGTAAAAAGGACCACTGTGTGGAAACCCCAGGATGACTGCACAGGGTGTTGGGCAAAGAAAGAGATTCAGCTGCACAATCGTCTCGAATTAATTCTTACCAAGAGTACTGCAATGAATAAGATTTTTTTCCCCTTAACTTTAGGCCTAATTCTATCACCAGCAAATTTCTACATACTCTTTAAAATTCCTGTAAAGGCAGATGACACACAGATACAACAGGGTGTTCAAAATCTCTCTGGCTGGGACTCCTTCATTTCTTACCCTTAGGATGTTTGTGATTGAAAAGGAGGTTTTTCATCCTCACACTGTAACCATGCAGCACAAGTAAAATGGGCAGAACTTGATTCTTTTATAGTGCTCCCAACCAGGAAAAAATAGAAGACTTTAAAAAAAGAGGAGCAAAGATTAATTTGAATTAGAGTATTTGGGTTCTGTTTGTTTCCCTAATGTTCCTCCTTGTAAAGAGGGTTTATCAAATATTCAGCCTTTTAGACATGACATCAGACCTCTCCCTATTTAGCTTTGGAGAAATTATTCCAATTTCTACAAACAGGAAATACCAATCAATCTTTCATGCAGTTTTGGGAGGGTTTTTTGAGTAGTAGGATTAATTTTTTCTTTTTTTAGAAGAGCTGGCAGAAGGTGTGAGTCATGTTTAAGATTAAACTATTTTGGGTTTTTTTCTCATCTATGTTCTTTTTCTTTTCCACAGCGGCAACAGCGTTTAACCTCAGTGTGTGATAATCCTCCATGTGGCATGAACAGGCATATGCTGCATTTCTAAAATTTCAGACAAATATAGAGCACCTAAGTCCTAGCAGCTTCCTAAACCCCTTGGAGATTCAAGCTACTATTTTCCATGCTTCAGCTAGGGTTATACTAGTGCATGTTGGGTCTACGTAGCCAGCCTTATGAGATGGAGGTGAAAGAGGTGCATGGGAATGATATTTATTGTTGATACATATATTGTTGGAAAAGTACTGAGAAGCCTAAAAGTTACAGTAAAAGGACAGGAGGTTGGGGGAAGGAGCTTAATGAGGACAGTTTTATTTTCCTTTATGTCATACCAGCTTTTCAACTGGTACAAATTAATTTAACACCATTTAAATCAATAGACAATATATCAATTAATAACATTTGAGAATTTGGCTGGTTCTTTATGATTGTTGTAAATGAGCCCGTGAAATAAATCAGGTGTTTTGATCTCATTCTTTCCCTCTATCCTGTCCCAGTATCTGCAGAGCTATGTGTTCAACTACTTTACCTGTACTTTACATAGTCCAGCTCTAGTGTAAAAGCAATGACTTACATGGCTCCAGAGAACAAAAAAAACAAAAAACAAAAAACAAAAAACAAAAAAAAAAACCAAAACCAAATAAATGTAGGGACTTTGAAACATCCAAGAACTGACAGCAGAAACCAGGTGTGCATGTGAATCTTATTTTGTGTAGGATGGGATAACAAGTCTCTTGAGCTGCAGAAGTAAACTGTGATTGCCAGGTTCTTGTGCAGAGAATGAGGCACTGTGATTGTTCGCAGTGTTTCCTGTGCAGGGCGGTCTTTTCCAAATGAAAAAGAAGCTAGCAAAAAATGAGTGTTTAAAAAAACAAAAAAAGAATTCAAAAAGAAAAAAGGAAGGGAGAAAGGAATACAGAAAGGGAGGTTAGGGGAGGAAGAGTAAGAAGAAATTGCATTGTCCATCAGATAAAATACTCCCGTTTACACTCGCTCACTGTGTTTTGCAAGTCAATGTCAGCTTTAATGGAGCTCTCAAGGTTTTCAGGGTATTCCTTCTCCTTTTTCTGGCTATTTCGATGTGCTTGTTTGTGTTGATAGAGGAATCTGCTCATGATGGCAATGATGCAAAAGATGATGAATATCACAACTGCTATTACACCTGTAAAGAGGTAAAAAAAGAAGGATAGAAAGAGTGAAAATCAAAACAAAAATCTCAGTTACCTCGAAAATGCATTACTAATGAACAGCAGCTAGTTGGTATGACAGGTCAGTTCATCTCAGTCCATACACAACAATATGCCTCTATCAAAACCTCCCTGGTAGTTTTTATTTCTATTTTGTCACCTTAAGAACACTTAAAATGTAGCATGTATTGATAAAAGTCACCTAATTTCTGTAAAATTATGCTTCCACTGGAAATAAAGTTAGTTCAGTGTGTTTACTTTTAAAACACTAGATCTGTATGCTCATACAAATTTCAGCTCTGTCATATTTCCTTCTGTGTTATCTCTGGGAACCTTGCATGAGCCTTGTACACTCTGGTTTATAGCTTCCAGATATTATCAAAGGCGGCTCACTACAGGGCACGCTATAAAATAAACAGAGATAAATTGTCTTTCAGGCCACTACAGGAAAATTAAAACCATACATGAAATTATGAGGACACTGTTCCCCAGTACATAAATACTTCCATATGACCTGGTGAGCTCCAATACACCGCCAGATTACAAAAAGAGAGCTCAGGAAGTATGTGATATGAGAATGCTCTGCAAAGTATTCACCAGGGTGGTGTGTAAAAAAATTGCTACTTAGCTGGTTCTTAGAACACAGAATCACATGGAATCAGAGAACATCTGGAACCTCTGGAGATAATCTTGTCCAGATCACCTGCTCAAGCAGGCAGACAGACAGCGTTTAGTTATATTTTAGAAGACTCAGGTTCCTGATGATCCATGTGTGACCATAATAATCCATAATGCAGTTGCCTACCTAGGTAGCTTGACACAGATATGTGCTAATAAACAGAGCAGATAATAGACCTGCATCAGATTACAATAAAACCCCTTGGACTATTTTTCATAGAACCCAGATTTAAGGTCTCCTAGATTTTTGCCTTGACAGAATTATTTTTTGACTGTAGTCTTTAAAAATTAAATTACCTCCAATCACAGCTGAATCACTTCTGACTGCATTGGTGAGAGGTTCTCTTTCATCTGTCTTCCCAAAAGGATCTGCAGTTGGTTAAACAAAAGAGAACTTATTTTCTGTATCAACTGTTCATTTTCTCTATGGCTTAGACAGAAGTGTCCTCTTACTCTCATGAATTCTAATCTGTTTTCAAAAGATATGATTTGCAGGATTGGAGAACTGAACCAGAAGGGTCTGAAAAATAAAGTGAACAATTTTCTTCTACACCTTCAGGAGCAAATTCTATTAAGGGTATAGTTAAAAGGAAACAGCAAGTTTCACACTAACAGCTGAAAGTGTTGTTTCAGTTCTTCAGAAGAATCACAGAGACATTTCAACTAAACAGCCTGTTGGGAGCTTCTCTCAGTAAGAGATGTATTATTATCTTTTTTGTTGTTATCTAAAAAGCAATATCAGAAAGAAGCCAAAAGAAAGGGATGCTAGGCATATTTAGACCTGACCTATGCTTGTGGATGGGATATAAAACTTGTATTCAATCCCATGAAGAGAAGCAGCCTCTGCTTGGGACAGCTTCTTGGAAGGGATGTTTTTATCTCTGTTACAGAAATGCAGTGATCACATTGGATACAAAACAGAGAGGGATCAGAAATTAACTCACGTTAAAGGTTTCTTGATGTTTGGGGTCTCTTGTACTCTGTCTCTAAATGACTATCATAGAAACAGTATGTCAGATAATTTGACTCAAATTCAGATCCAAATCTGAGAGGTCAAGGCCTTCCTGATGTCAGTGGAGTTACAGCAGTGGACTTTTTAGTCCAGAATGTTTCAGAAGATGCCAAGTTCTCTACTGCTAGCTGAACCCAGCTTTTTTGCACCTTCACATTTTTCTTTTCTCTTCAGCTTAGCCTCTCCTTTGAAGAGATTCATATTTGTGTGTCTCTCCTTTAAAAGCCTCCAGGCTACCATCCAGAGAATGTAGATAGGGAGAGAGTCAGGGATCACTGTCTCTGCTATGTATTATGCAGTGCTCTGCCAAATTGATCTTTCTGATGCAAGAGGTGGAATCCTGACTGAGAAATTTGGTATTGCAAGGTTTATTTTAATTGAACATCCACACCTTAGTAACAGACTCATCCTCATTTTGGCACACCATTGTTGAAGAGCATGTTTTTTATTGAAACAAGCAATAATTTCATGTTTGTGCATCAAGACACCCTGAATCATAATGATGGTGGGTCTGGACTATTTAGGTTCTTATAGGGGACATTTTTTCCTTATTATCTATGTCACTGATAGCAGCCCCAAAGAGGTGCAAAGACATGAGCCTCAAAGAGGCTTTGATGTTTTAAAAAAATGCATCTCTTCTTGCAAGTTTTAGGGGTGGAAGGATTTTTGTTCAATCACACTCATACTGAAAAGATGCAGTCCCTTGACTGACTACAGACACAAAAAGGACTTTTGGGGCCCACCTGAACACCTTCAATACACCCATGACCACATGAATGGTAATCACCAATCACAGATTTGAACCCTCAGCTTGAAACTTATTGATGAGAGCCCCCTTGCTTGGTTATGGTATGCACAGAGTGATATTCCCAAGGAACAAATAGTCATGGAAGTGCTTCATCTCATCTATTACATTTGTGGGACTGGAAAGGGAATAAAAATATATTTTTACACACAAATATAGAATGCATCATAGAAAAGGCTAGGTTGGAAAGGAATATTTAGAGAATATTTAGCCTAATCTCAGGCCTCTGATCATAAGCTCAAAACAGGGCCAAACTCAATATTAGATCACAGTTGGTAACAATTTTGTACATCATCAGTAGATTTATCTCACCAATTTTCAGTATATACAAGTTAGTTATGTAAGTCAAAACTAGTAATTTAGTTTTTGGGTTTTTTTTTTAATTTAGTCAAAGAGGAGAAGAACCTACAATTATTTTATATCTTAAGATGGCTGTCAAAGATTGATAGTGTGACTCACTTATTTCTTCCCACAAACTAGAACAGGAGAGCAATCATTATTTCAGACTGAAGATGAGTTAACTTTCTGGATAATGGAAGTTTGGTGAGGTATTTTTACTCCATTCCTCAGCTGAAGCCACTGAATTCAGTGACAACTAAAAATTTACATCTGTTCTACAACAACTCTCCTGTACTAGAAAAAAAATTGCAAGTGCTGCCAGTGCATGGCACTAGTCAAAAAGAGTCATGAAATTTATTAACTATCTATGAAAAAGTATGAAATTAGATTTCTATATTAAAAATATGTTATTTGTGCCTAAAAGATTATTTAAGATTTGACAGCAATCAGCACTCCATTATTTTTTGGTTACCAGAAGTTAAGCACTTGAGAAGAAACCAGAAAAAATGTTGAAGAGCACTTTCAGAATGGAGGCAGACAGCCACAAGCCCCAAGAATTATATTTTGCCTGAGAAATAAAATCAGGATACAAGGAGAGGATGGTTTGTTACAGTGCAGCAGATGGGCTGTAACAGCACAGTCGTCTCCAGTGGGAACACAATACACTCTCAAGCCAAGGAGTAGCAATCCTGGGTCTCATCTAAGACCTTAACAGGACATCCTCCTCCTTTTAGATAAAACTGATGTCATTACACCTTGATTCACTGAGGTTGGAAGCCATGCTGAGGTCACAAGGCTCCCTAGAAATCCCAAAGTCCAAAGCCCTACTCAAATCCAAGTCTATTTCAGCAAGGTTTGCAGAGCTGTATCCATTTGGGTTTTGAATATATCCAAGGATGAAGACTTTACAGCCTCTCTGGGCCTTACACCACTCTTCTTGCCAAGTCTGTATCCTGTGGGATTCTTCCATGCAGATCCATGAGAAGGTCAAAGGTTTCAGTCATGCATTTCATCCTTTTTTCCTTCCTCTGAGGACTCTCAACTTCACCATCTCATAGCTGCTACAGCCAAGGCTGTCCTGGCATGTCCCTAGCCAGTCAGAGCTTGTTTGGAAAAACCAGGTTCAGCACAATTAGCTGAGATGTGAGATGGAACTTCACTGTTTAGGGTGCCTTTCAGAAGCAAATCTTTTCTGTGTAGTTCCAGACTCATGAAAGTATTTGACATTTTTTACTTTAAATGCTTGAAGTCCTGCTCTCAGCTGAAGAGGACAGGCAGCTTAAGACTCCATCATTCACACAGCTGAATCTCCTCTGTAATTTTTTCAGCATTTTAATATTAAGAAAAAATACCATAGGAAAACTCTATTATCTCTATACCATGAATATAGAGTTCAAAATAACAAAATCTTTATATGTGCCTCAGCAAGGAAGAAGGTGATCTGCACATCTTTGTTAAATTTCAAAACCACAGTAAGCCACCTCTCATTTTGTGTTTCCTAATCAGAAAAAATGTGTTCAGATAACCATGTGAATGGTTTTTATTCCATATCTGTCTGCCAAGAAACTTTTTTTGAGCACAAGTCTTCCTTTTTGAAGGAAACAGCTTCAATTGTTTTCAAGTTACAAATATAGAAAGCTTTTTTCACACACTTAAAGAGTTTTCCTAGTGGGCTTTTTTGTTGTATCTATTAGATATTAGAATATCGATATCTATTGATATTAGAATATCTATATCTATATCTATATCTATATTAGAATATCTATATTAGAATATCTATATCTATTGATATTAGAATATCGACGCAGACATGTACAACCTTCTTTGAAGTTCTATTTTTCTTCTCAGACACTCAATAATGAGAAATTGGGAAGTGATGAATTGATATATGAGCACTAAATTTGAAAGTTAATCCTTGATTCTGTTTTCTTTTTATTTCTTAAAATGTGTCCTTTCCATGTAGAAATGTAATGCTTGAGTACATCTATAGAAATTATAATTTGTTACAAATTGGAATTTTTTTTTTAAACAAGAATCAACCGCCCATTGCTTTTACTTTAGCATATAAAGACATGAAGTCTTCAGAGCTCACTTGTTCTAAAGATCTTGTTCAGGCTTTAATCAAATCCAGTATGAATAGTGAGACTGGAATGTCAGATAATTCATCACATTGAGAGGAAATCATATTTTAGAGCACAGAGTGGCAAGACAGGCATGAGTTTTTATAATAATTCTGCATTTCTGATGCAACAGTGTTTAACCTTAACAATAGAGTGCAACTGATTGTATGCTTTAAATATTTAATTTCAAATATTACACTCTGCTCTGTGTTCTGTCCTGAAGTTCTAAGCCTCAGGTTTTACTGCTTTCTAAACTCCTTAGAAAAATTAGATCATTGAGGTGACAGATCACAGGGCAGAGAGTTCATATTTTCAGTATGATTGCCCGCTCAGGACTCACAAGACACATTTGTCTGTGCGTCAGAGCAGACACCTCAGAGAACTGGAGGCACTGAGAAGGAGGTGGGGGCTGGGGAGGAGCACATGCACACTGGCAGCCGCTCTCCAGAGTAATCAGCAGCCTTTCTCCCTATGCAGAATGCTAATAGCATCATTTGTTTTCTGCTGAATATCTTAGGCAGAAGCTGCAGGAAATGGGGATTTGATGCAAGTACAAATGTGAAAGGAATTGTATTATGATCTAAACCAGAGTTTTATTAGTTATCAAAAAGGAGAAAATAGCTTTATAGGTCAAGGGGCAAAAGACAGCCCTTAATTTGCACCCCTTTCTGGTCATTAAGAATTCTGCCACATCCACTGGTGACTAAAGCAGCAACTTGATTGTCCCTGTTCATGGTGACAACACTTCCAGCTGCTCTCAGTTTCCTTCTCTGCATACAAATTCACATATGCAAAATACTTTAGATTCCCAGAGGACAGCTTCAGGATTGCAAAAGATACACAAACAATTGGGATCATCTTGCTGGTACTGCTCAAGTATCGCTCCCTCTCTTTAGTCTAAGAGAATGAAGTACAAGCATCCAGCAGAAGACACACGTGCCAAGGGGTTTGTGCAAGAGTTTTTGCTCATTTCTGTTAGGGTGGGAACAAATTTGAATTGTTTTTTGTATGACTTCTATTGCTTTATCACCACTGGGTTATAGAATCTGTGTAACATTTATGTTCTCCTTTGAGACCTGCAGCGCTGGAATTATCTGGAGATGACAGGAATGACAAAGCGGGTGCGTAACCAAACTTTCAAAGCATTTCCACTACAGCTTTGGGACTTTTTTGTTTGTTCTAGGCAGGCATGTTTTAGACGATCCAGGAACTTAGTCCGAAAACATTGTTTCAGAACAATGACTTTCAAAGGAGCCTTGACTAGTCCTGATGCCCATCCTCAACACTCCTGATTCTGAGAGAAAAGGCAGCTCCCCAGTTCCACTGTTCATACTGTCACAGCTGACACTATTCACACTGTCACGAATGCATGACAGCAAAAAGGAAGGAGACCTCACTCTGCAGTATCCTTTAAACTCCCCAATCCCCTCCCAGCACGACGTACCTGATGAGGAATATATTGTGGTTGCTGTGTTCACGTCAGCTTCCATCATGGATGCACAGCTGGATTCTGTCAAGGAACCTTTGACGCTCACGGGAGCAACGCTGGGATGGCGTAAGGCAGCTTTCAGGGGGGCGATGTGGTTGTACTGCACAGAGGACAGGCAGCCAGTGAAACCATAGGCATTTGCCTTGGAGACTTCAGGGTCCAGGGACAAACTGTCTGCAGTACAACATAAAAACATCTGGCCATTGACTGTTTTAGGAAGCCATTAAGAAAATGAATCCTCTTTTGCCTTACCCACCCTTTTTATATCTATTATCTAATTTCACTCTTCAGGTTCCCCTTTCAGCAGCCTACAAGTTCTCCCTGGCCTGACCCATGAGGTTCCCAAAGTCCTTTCTCTACAATGCTACTTACCTTGAATTGTCTTGCACATAAAAACACTTTTTTCCTCATCCATTTTCTCTACTAATGGACAATATCTAGCACATCATATCTACTAACCATAACAATAACAACAAAAACAAGAACAACAACCATAGTAAAATAGCTACACTAAATACCATAGAATTCTGGGGCTGATCCTCTTCAACTTATTTTTGCATCTGCTAACAGAATCAGTTGCACATATACTGACTACACCTTCACCAAGGCATTCTGCCTCCTCCACTCTTTGAATGAAAGACCCTGCTCTCTATTTTCTGTCATAAAATGCTTTATATGGCCTGTCATTGAATGGCTTGTTACCTCAGCTTCCCATTCTCCTTCAAGAGTTTATTATTCAACTTTTCTGAAGCATCTATTCATGTTACTACTTTTTTGCTATCATAATTCCTAGGAATCTTCCTAGTTATGAGTCAGGCTCTCACTCTACTAGCCCCACTTCCCAACAACAAAAAAAGAATAAAACTATACCTATTCTTATCTAAATCAACATTAAAACAAATATCTCTGTTATTTTCCAGCCTGTAGATAAAATATAGATAGATAAAAAACAAATAACTTATCTGTTGGTATGTGTTCAGTTAAATTTCACAAAGAGAAAGCAAATCAAAGGCAAGGGGTTTTTATATAATCATAGAATGGTTTGGTTTGGGAGCAACCTTAAGGATCATTTCATTCCAACCCTCTGCCAGGGGCAGGGACCCCTCTTGCTAGACCTGGCTGATGAGAATCCATCACCTCTTTGGGCAGCCTGTTCCAATGTTCCACCTTCACAGTAAAAAATTTAGTTTCAAAAGTTTTAATAGCAAAGATTGTTCGGGAAAGTCGGGGAAGGACAGTGAAGCCACTTTCTATTTTCTCCAAACTCACATTATTTACTTTACAGAAATTGAAATTCATGCTGTTCAGAGGTCTCAAACATGATGATGTGCTTTATTTATATCTAGGTCAAACAAGAAAAAAGTCTACAAATGAACACAGACACAGTATCAAAACTTATTCAAAATCTTAAAAAATACCTGCCAACAGAAAAAATCCCAACCTTATAGCATTGAAAGTTTTGGGAATACTTCCAATGACATTGGAAATCAAAGTTCCTAGCTTTTCAAGTTTGTTTTCAAATGCTGAAAGAGTAAGATGCTAAATTTTAAAATAAGGTCCGATTTTTCCATTATAATTAAAATATAATGGCTTTACAAGTGGTCAGGATTTAGGAACAAAAAAAAAAAAGCTTTCTCTCAAAGCTGACATTGCTGTTTTAATTATATATATTTATTTTTTTTTGTATGAGAAAATACAGAAAAATCTCAAAGCCAGCTCAAATCACACAAATTTTTGTGCTCAAGATCTGTGACTGCTATGCCATGCACCCAGAGGGAATTAGCTGAGAAAGATTTGTAATTATATTTGAGTGTCTTTGTGGAAGTATAACACAGAAGAGTGTGGCTGTCTCTCAGCAAAGCAAGGTGCAATACCAGCTTGCTCTCCCAGGGGCCCTACAGGAGAAATGCTCAGTTTGCAGAGCTGTCAGGGGCACAGCCTCTGAGCTGCAAGATGGGAAGGGAAACAGTGAGGCTTTGCCACTGGAAAGCCTGCAATCTTGCAGAAGCTCACATTTGCTCTTCTAAAAATATGAAGGAATTGACTGCATTCAGATTTTTAATGAGATTTTGGCTGAGATGTTATAAAACAGACAAAGAATTGCTTCCAAGTTCCTGCAAGAAGGTTTATATATACTAAAAGACTGATTTACAGTATTTGCCATCTTTGTTGAATTTATAAAACCCTTTGTAAACATTCCTACACTCAGCCTTTATTGTTTTCTTAGCTCTGACACAAAAGGTGAATTTGTTGCTATCTTTTATAACCAGGCAATCTAAGTTGTTCTGTTCTACCTCAATGTGCAAAAAGTAAAGCGGAAGAAATAAAGTGTTCCTCTTTCATGGTACAGTAGTTTGCAAAGTCAAAGATTCAGTACTTCTGCAGGCATTTTTGAAAGTTACATTAAGAGCCAATTCCATGAGCCTTTTGTCAAAGTAAGCTTTGCATGAATGAGAACTCAGAGATTGGTTGTTGAAAGATTTTGAAATTTGGAAAAAAAAGAATGGAAATCAAAAGAACAAACCAAAACCAACCCCAGAGTCCTCTGGTAAAAATTCCATGTGCACAGATGCTATTTGCTTTATCATACAGCTTTAGGTGTGTGCCTACTGTCTGTCAGAAAGGGGGCCTTCCACTGCTCTCAACAAGAAGGCTGCACAGCTTGGATGTGAACGACTCGTGCTACCCTCTGAATTCTTGAGAGGATAATGCAAATCTGTGATTATGGCACAGTTAGCTCTATGAAAGGCTGATTAAAGGACACGCTGTCCTTTGGAGTTTTTGCATCACAACAAAATGTTTTTCCGAAAGGTGCTTCCACTACATGCCACATGCTCAGTGAGAGAAGCAACTTGGTGAAGTTCTATGGTCTGTGCTGCAGCCAAGGTCATAAGAAACTTCAGTGGCCTTCCTCTGACCTGGCAATGCTGGGAATCTTTCCACGCATTTCACTGGGCTGGAAAATCACACTGAATTGCTGCTGATGGCTTGGTTTGATCTTCTGACATTTCAGCATTTCATTTCTGTTCTCAGCACTGGAGAATGAGATATTTTAGCTAATTGCTACACAGAGAATAAGAAGGCAATCTTTTTCAGCTTTTAGTAATTAAACTGCTCATTCTCTGCAAATTAAGTTTACCCTTACTTTTAGGAAGTAATTTTTAAGCCTTATCTGCTGAGTTGTGCATAAGTTGGCCTGGCTTCTGGTTGGGTCCTGTAGCTGATCCCTGGAAGCTGCCTGCAATGTCACAGCTCAGCAAGCTTTATGTTGGTTTTCCATGTATTTGAAATGGCTTTCCATGACAATGAGGATTAAGTCTAACATGTGGTTGTATTTTTTAAACTTTATTGACTTTATCAACATAACTTATGTGCTGATTTATTCCTATACAGAAAATCAGACATGCTGTTCCCCTGCTGTTTCATTATATACCTCTGCCACATACAACACATTTGATGTAAGATTTTAGAAAAAGCAATTTTAAGTCTTCATATCTCAGTAATGGGAAATTAATTTTCATCATGAATAGAACTCCACGAGAATTCTCTAGGACTAAACATCAATCTGTTCAGTAATGAAACAGCAAATTGACATAGTAAATGATAACAAGTAGGAAAGGTAACTGGAATCAAAGAGCAATCAAAAGTGTTATTTTTGTTCTAGGAGAGTGGGTAAAATACCCTCTTTCTAAAGGTATCACTGTGTAAAACAGGACCATAAACATTATTCAATTTTTTTTTGTCATTTCTTTATAAGCATTATTTTCATGTCACTCAGAAACTTAAACCTCATTTTTCCAAGGTGCTGAGCAGGAATGGCAAGATTACTTCTTGGAAATTGTGACCAGATTTGAACCCATGACCTTGAGGTAAAAGACACTTGTAGTCTCCACACACTGCACCTGTCTCAGAAGAGCTGACTACAAGGCACTGTGCAGGTACCTTGAAAAATGTGCTGCTGTGTCCATCAACAATCTCAGTAAACATTGCTGACATTAATCATTCAGTTAGAAAGGGCAGAAAGTGTATCTTGGATTAGCCTGGAACCCAAAAACCTAACTTTGGAATAGTCTCATTTCCTGGTGTGAGTCTGCCACAAAGACAGTGGAGGGAAAACCACAGATGCTTTTCCTGGTTACAACAACTGAGGTCAACCAGTTTGATGCTTGCTTCAGGAAAGGATGAATTTGAACAGGGGACAGGCTTCAGACAATCAATGCCAATCCCAAGCACTTCTGAAAAAGCAAGGAACAGCAAGAGCAAAGTAAAGGCACTTCTTTTCATGAGGCTCCCCAGGAATGAACAGAATTCCCAAACGAGTACAATGAGCCTGGATTTGTTTTGATGCAATTGAACATTTTGTGCGAAATGTAACATTTAAGAATTTTTATTTCATTAGGCTTTGCAGAGATAATTTAAGACATGGATTTATTATGTTTCATTAAAGACAGTTTATCATTGAAAAGGAGGCAGTTGGAGTTGCAATGTGAAATTTGTTACATGTCATATTTGACATTTGAATCCTATTCTGTCACAACACAACCAGTCTTATGTGACTCTGCATGGGCTGAAAACATAATCTATAAAAAGAAGAAAATATGCAAGAAGATGGAGAGATTATGTACAAAAGAATATATGCTTGTCCCAGAAGAAGACAGCTAAAATCAACTCAAGTAGCAAGTCTAAAAATAAAATTTCTGGGTAGAAGCAGATGACCTTGGACTCCTATTTAGACAGCACTGTCATCAAGAAAACAGGTATTTAAGCATGGTGTTATGATCATAGGGTAAATTACATTGCTGGGGAAAAAGTTGGAATAGATCTGGCCTCTTTTCAATAGAGACCTGATCTCACTATTAGCTTAGACCCTGGATTGCTTGGAGCGCCTGGGGTAGCCAAACTTTGCTTATTTTAGGAGCTTGCCATCTTGGTCCCAAAAGCCTCTCCTCTTTTATCTTATATAGTAATTTCCATTTTCTTTAATACGTTACTAGGCTACTAGGAAGAAAAACAACGACTTTTAAAGGCACCCTAAAATTCACCTAAGAGATCTTTGTTCACAATACGGTCTAAGAAATAAGTATTTAGGGCAAAAAGAGTCTGAAGTAAAGAAATGAGCTTTGTAGTGACCAGAAGAGTCCAGTCAATATCCCTTGCAGACACTGTTGTATTGTTTAAACTGTAAATTGTAATCTGGTGAGCTTAAAAACAGGAATGTCTTTCCATTTAAAAAAAAAAAAATGGACTTAGGCATTTCACAAAGAAATTTTCTAAAAGGAGGTAATTCTTTAAGGCAGCTTTTGTATATGATCTACCCCTATATAACATTCTTGGATGAACTTCTCTGTGATTAGATTCCATTTTCTCCCCATGAACTTTTAATAAGAAAAGCTATTGTAGAAATCATAAGAATTGTACTGCACCTAGATAATGATTTTAATAAAATTACTTTCCAGATAAACTTTCTTTTACGTACACTTTATATCAAAGCTGAATGACACAGTGGAAACCTGAGTGTGTTTTAGCTCAGGCTTTTAGAGATAAAAGATATCATGCTCCTGTGCTAGAATACACAAGCATTTATGCTACCAGTGTGGGAAGGTCTGCTAATTGATCATTTTTAAGACAATAAATAAATAAAATTGATCTAGTGAATAATTTATTGAGCTAAATAAATTAGCTCAACACTAGTAGGTTCTAAAGAAACACTTGCAATCTTTTTCCTCAAAATCCTTTTGAATCCTTTCAGTGCTACCCTTTTACTCTGGTATCCATACACTGCTACTATATCAAATTGCTCAGATACAAATACACAAACAATGAAATTCATTTCTCTGCACCAGAGATTATTTTTCCCAGGGACAATAATGGTGAAAAATTTAGACATGTTGGAGCATAGTACAAAGATTTCAAGGATTCATTAAAGTAAACCCACAAACAAATAAATTATATTTTCCACTGGGATGGGCAGCTTTTTGTAGACAACACCTAAACACATGCAAATGTGTCTCTGAGACCAGAGAATTACAAAAAAATTTAAGTTGAAAGACACCTCTGAAGGTCATGCAGTTCAATCCCTTGTTCAAAGCAGAGCCAGCCTCACAGTTAGGTCACGATGTTCGTGTGGTTAAATGCAGCAGTATGATCTCTGCAAGGAGCACTTAAAGTAAATGAACTGGGACTCTGGTTAAAATTTCACTGAGGCTTTGCCATAAACTGTATGACCCACTTGGGGCCTGAATCCAGTGCTCACTAAAGTCCATGGCAAAACTCCCATTGATACCGATGAGCTTTGGATAGGTCCTTTTGTGTCCTAACTCTATATTTGTGAAGTAAAAATGACAAGAAACTACAGGATAATAAGATTTTTCTATTGCTGTTGGGTACAGTGAGGATGAATTCAACGGACATCTGCTGGCTACTTGAATGATACTTCCTTTTACTCCCTTGTCTTCAAAGCCACACTTAGATTGATCTTTCCAAGGCAGCTATATGGTCCCATTACTGTGTATCTGAAGAGCTCACAGCCTTTAATGCTTTTATCCTCCCAGCACCCCTCTGATGCAGGGCTGCTCTATTATCTATGCTTTACTGATAGAGAAGGGAGATAGTAAAGCTCAGACTGGTTCCAGTGGGAATAAAATGCCTGCTTACCTTTATATCTGCACATAAATGGACCCAAGGTCATTCAAGTAGTCTGTGGCAGAGTGAGTGTCCCTATGTTTTGAATTCCAGGTGAGACTCCTCTGCCTAAAACAGAGGGCTTTTTTCCCAGAATTCACAGCTGGGTATAAGGCAGCCATTGGAAAAATCATAGCCCATTTGAAAAGAGGAAAAAAATATTAGAGTGTAAGTACCTAAAGTAGGTGTAATGGGGCTGGGGTTGGGAGGGGTAGAAGCAGGGGGAACACTATTATTTAAAAAACTGGTCATTTTATAAAAGCGCACTTTTCAAAAGTTCCAGCTGTGCTAAAATGGCTATCATAAGAAAATCTGGTGAGGAAGAAGTTTCAAGCTTTTATGATGTCCTGCTGGAAGACTTCTTTGAGATCTCCCAGTCAGTGGAAAATTAATGGTGGAGTCAAGAAAGAAGGTGGCATAACCATCTGATTAGGCAGCCAAGATCAGGCTGTTAGAGCAGACAAATGAGCAGTGGTGTGACAGGAAAGGAGAGAGATTTTCAGAAGATTATAGCATAGATACGTAGGACATGTACAACAGAGAGTTTTCTACATGGTTCTCTTTCAGTGGACACTTAAATTTCCTAATGAATGCCTTTAGGTCTGTAACCCCAGTGGAATCCAGGATAAACACTACAGGAAGTCTAGGTCTAATCCAAAGCATTACATGCCTCTGGAAGTTTAGGCTTTGCTAAGGGCATGAGCAATGAGAAGGACAAACTTGGAAGATACTGGTTTAAGTAACCTGTATTCACCTGGTAAGCCATCATTAAAAGAAACTATAGTCAACATTTTACCCACACAGCAGGATAAATAATGATTTAACATATTCATGTAAGTTCCACAGTCCCAAAATTACGAAGTCCAGCTCTCTTTGTACAACAAAGTAATACTCTTAACATTGGGAATTTCTGGTTTGGTCTTGTTTCTTTCCATCATGGAAGAGTGTGTAACCTGAGTAAGTTTGGAGAAGATACAAAATGGTGGGGAGCAGTTGGTAGACCAGATGGCTGTGTCACCATTCAGAGGGATGTTGAGAAGCTGGAGGAATGAGACAACAAGAACACTGCACTTCAACAAAGGAAATGCAAAGAGCTGCACTCAGGTTAAAAAGAACCCCATCCAGCAGCACTGGTTGGGGCTGAGCAGCTGGAAAGCAGCTTTGTAGAGAAAGACAGCTTCCCAGTGGGAGAAAAACATGGACTTACTGAAGTGAGCTCACTGAAGGGCTGCAAAGATGATTTAGGGACCAGAGCATCTCTCCTATGAAGAGAGGATTGATAAAGCTGGGACTGGTTAACCTGGATGGAGGAGACTGAGGAAGATCTGTGATTTTCTGAGGGCACAAGGATTCTACTCAGCCTGTGGGACAAAACCTGGAAAATCAAATCCTAATATAGAAGAAACAGTTTGTGGAAATTCATTTAGCATATGAAAAAGAAACTGGAATTGGGATTAGGCTGGAATTAAAGTGACTTTTCTGGGATGCATTGTATCATTTCCAGTCCAGCAATAGTATCTATCACCACCTGGACAGCCAAGTTTATGGCTTTAGTGTCATTACAAAACATGAACTATTGCTATACTAAAACAAAATCCCAATAAACTTTGGGGCAAGAGAGAAATAAAAGAAGGAGAAAAGTCGTCGGTGTTCATTGGAACTGAATGCCTGACCTTTGGAGATACACCTGGGCTTTTTGGCTTTGCAACAACTTGCACTTGTGAAGTTAATCATATTTTTGTGACTAAATCTAGTTTCTCTCCATAATGCTGAGCTGCACCATGTCAGCTTGCTGGCTACATTTTTGAAGGTCTTTGTGCTACCTTCCATCTTCCTGGTTAAAAATCCTTGCTTTATTGATTTGGTGTCTATAGCTCGAGTTCTAGGTAGAGGTCAGGATGAGTAATGTTCTTTTAGATTTTCACCACTACAGCTAAACATTGACAAAGAGGGAATTTTAGCTTGGCTTTGGATTGGGCTGAAAACTATCAGATTCCCAAACCTGTCCACAAAGGCTTAGAAGACCGCTGCATTCTGAAAAAAATCCATTATATATAACTAAGGAAATAATCAGGTTCTGCTCCTAAACTATTTAATAAAATGTGATGCAGAAAGCACTACTGTCATTCTATGGAGTTACACTGCACAAGCAGGAGCTAGAGGATATCTGTAGTGTCTGTCTGGCTGCCAGTCCCACAGACCTCAAGTGCTAGCAATGAAATATATAAAATTGCAACGGTGAGGCAGATGTCAGGCTTGTTATGGAGGTCCAATGTGAACAATGGACTGAAATGTCTGTAAAGAAGGAAACATTTAAATTTTACTGTGAAAGAACAAGACTCTTTATATAAGGGAATATGACATACTTGACAATAAAAAAGAGGAGTTCTACTTTCCAAACTTCGGGCACGTTTTTCTCCTGGTCTTGTAATGGCTTAAAGGAGTAAAGATCAAGAAGGTCCATGTACAGAACATGCAGAATTGTGGCCTAAGTGCTATATGCAATATTCCTTGCAGAATTCAAATGGAAAGAGACTGGCAGTGAGGAAAAGATAGAAAGGATGAAGGCTCATTGTGCTGTTCTTATCGTTAGGAAACAGAAATGGCTGGAGAGGAAAAAGCTGCAGTCAGCAAAATGGTATCACTAGGCTAAGATGCTGCCCTGTGCAGCCACAGAGGCTGCATGAATCACTTCACTGGAGGGAGCAACTGGAGTACTTAATATTGCTATCGGTGCAAACAAGTAAAGCTGCCAAAGTTTTGCATTGATGAGATATATAAATAGGAGTACTGGAATGCTCAGGCCAACTCTTACAGCAAAACCATCCAAACAAGCCCCCAATTCTATCAAAAACCCAACACACAGCACAGGCTAATTCCAGCATTGTAAAGTCTCACAGATCAGGAGTATTTTTAGTAGAACCTACCTGTGACCTTGCCCAAGGTGAGTGACTTAATGGCCTTAAAATCAATCTCAGAAAAGTTGTGTTTGAGTTTGAGAACTTGATCAACCTGGAAGAGGTCAATAAAATTACTTCAGTACAACAGCACATGGACACCCCTAGATCTCATTGTACTGCAAACTTCTGGGAACATCCTCAAGCTGCAAATCAGTTAATTCTGCCCCCAAGCGTGATTCAGTTTCTAAAGATAGCAAAGTGAATGTGCTTTGATTTTAGCATGAGACACTTAAAGGTATACCAGAATAGTCATATAAAGGACTTTGAAGAAACTTCCCCTGCAGAAAAGCTTAAAATGTTTGACCCTGAAATCCCCCTGCTTCCCAAAATCCATGTCTAGTCACTTCAGAATACACTCAAAGGAGGCCACTCTAGAAATGTATTGTGAAGAATTAGTTCTGCACAGAAGAAAACCACAGAGCAGCAGACAATAGAAGACTGGTACTTGAGGAAAACTCTGGCTTTTAGCATAACCCTTCTTCTTAGATAATGAGGCCTAGCCACTGTAGTTGTGTGATGTGTTATTTTACTACCCAGAGATAGAAACCGTAAAGAAAAAAATACAGTGCTGTGTGTTTTTGTCTTCTCATTCTATTCCTTAAGGTACAACCTCTCTATAGACTCTGCCACCCTTCCCTGTTAAATGATTTTTGCTCAGATCTAGCCAACCTGTTTTGCAATATGGATAGCTATAATTAGCCTTAGAAGAAAAGCAGGAGGAGCAGTAAGATGGTCCTCTCTCCCTGCCTTGGAAAAACAGGTGATGCAGGGGAACAAGGCAGAGGAGGGGTTTTGTCCCTCAGGATGCTGTCACACTCAGCATGGCTTGCTTCTATTTTCCAGGATGGGGCACTGCCATGTACATGGTGACTGCAGCCTGCATTCCTTCAGCTTTTCCTTTTCTGTGAGAGGATAAGGCAGCTGGGGTCACGTTCTTCCCTTGGGAAACATACCCAAACAGAACCACTCCAATGGTCCAGATGAATTTCTGGCCAAAGGTGTTTCCTAATTCACAGATTGTCAGAAGCACGGGAAGGACCCAACAACACTGTTGGGCACTCTTTGAATAGGGTCCAGATGGGCTTTGCTCAAAGCGACAGGGCTGTTCTGCTGCTGAACCAGTGTGAAACCTTTGCCTCCTGCTGGTGCAGGTATTGAGATCAGGGAGTCTGATTCCCAGAATTCACAGAATCATACAATGGCTTGGGTTGGAAGGGGCCTGAAAGATCATCTTATTCCAACCCTCTTGATGTGCACAGGGACACCACCCACTGACAGACCAGGGTGTTCAGAGCCCCATCCAAACTGAACACTTCCAGAGACGAGAATCTACAACCTCTCTAGGCAACCTGTGCCAGTGTTCGTGGCCTGAAGTGTTATTTAACACTCAGCATAAGCCATGGCATACCTGAATGACGAGCTCTCTGCCTTCTCTGTTGATCTTCACACGGTGCAGCTCTCGGTTGGCAAAATTTCCAGAGTCAATGGTGAAAATGAGGAGCCCATCCTTACTCAGCTTGTATCGGACCTGTAAACTTCCTTAAAAGCAGAGCAAAATTGTATGTATAAAACCTGTGTCAGTAATGTGGTATCATTCAATAGCTTTACACAACAAATAACTCATTTTCTTTTTTATTGCTATGTTGTAATAAGGTTAATAAGTCAAGAAGAAGGTCGAAAGCTCAAGCTGTAATGAAAAGAGTGAAGAAAATAATGCACTGGAGGAGCTTTCCTTCCTACTGGGTTAACAAACTGCTATGGAGACACATAATGAGTAACTAAGTATATCAAAAGCTAGTGTTTCTGTCTGCAGGTCAGACATCCAGCACTGCCAGAAGTTGATCTACATCATCCTGTAAGGGAATACTTCCAGCAGAGGGCATGCAGGGCTTGCACTGCTCTACTAAACTAATAATACTGAGTTTTTATCATTTCTTTTCAATCAAATGTAACATACAACACAGAAGAAAGTGACAACTGTAAGAATTATAACTTAATTTCAAACAGTTGAAGGCCTATATTTACATTATCATCTATATGTAATAAGGTAGTGCCTTTACTTCTAACATATTTGAAGGAATTAATGTAATTCATATAAAAATTAATGCCAAACATTTCATTCAATCTTGCTATCAAAAAAACATTGCGACTTCCAATAAATAACAGTACCATAACAAATCAAAATGCATGAGGAAACAAGGAATCCAGTATGAATTTTAATCCTTCAACAAATGCCTACAGGGAATATGTATAGGTGATAGATAGAGATAGATAGAGATGATATAGATATAGACACACATGGAGCTACGTATGGCACAATCTAAAAGAAAAAGTATCTATTCTGGTAAAATCCTTTCAAGCATACTTTTCTGGGAATTAAGTAGCAAAGAGAAAAAAAATCTGAAATTTTTCAACTCTTTTTATATATTGGCAACCAAAATTCATGGAACTGTAGTGCCATAAAGTTAAAAAAGCTTTTCTGGTGCTATTTTTAACTGTCTCCAAAGAGAAAATGAATTCTGACAGCAGCCCAACCCTGAGAAATGGTCCTGCATTTATTCCCTGTTCTGAAAATCGTCAGGAATTTCTCCACCTCTACACACCTCACAGTGAAGCTGGTAGTCCTTCAAGATGGAATCCCTAGTCCAGTTAAAATCATTCCCCCTCCTCTTCCCTTGCCAGGATGTTTTCCTCCTAAGAGCTGTACTTTAAAAAAAATGTTTTACAAAATTCAGTATATCCCAGATGAGCACTGACACTCTCTGGGATTTGCAGGATAGAAAAATAGCTCCCAAAATCAAGAAGGAAAAAGAATGAACTACTAGGATGAAGGCTTTTTAGCTGATTGAGAGGTCTGCTGGATCAGGAGAAATTCTAAAGTGAAAATAAAAAAAAAGAAGCGATAAAAGGCATTTAAATTCTCACACATAGCTATGGACATTAGAGGGGAATTCGTGAAGACATCAAGGTCAGTAAAAACTGCTAAATTATTCAGTGTGATATTATAGGTCCCAATTCAGCTGCCCCAAATCATACTGCACAGCTCCCAGCCCCTATTGCATAGTGAGGGCAAGGAGGTGCTGTCTGTCACCATGACTGTCACACTCAAAGGTCCAAACCTAAATCACAATCACATTATCTGGTGCTGGACAAAAGATGCATCAGCAGGGATTAACAGTGTAAACATCTTAGAAACACTTTAGAAATACATGAAAAAAGAAGCTCAAGTGCAAGGAAGTTCTTCAGATTTGCTCTGGACAGTGGGAGAGCTGATAAAAAGTACAAAGGTGGACTATCCCTGTACACCACAGCCAAGACGATCACACAGAGTAAGCTGGAACTAAAATATGATAGTCTAACAGACTGGTCTAAACTAAAAATCATGTCTCAGCAGAAGCACTTTATAGGTTTCCCCTTACCTGGTGCCTTTGAAAGGGATGTAAAGCAGAAAATGGAACAGGGCATGGGTGTGGTCTGTGACCTAAGTTTGAAAATGTGAAAAAGACTTCTCTGCTCTTTTTAAAGGCAATGAACACACATGTATATAAAATTATAATCGGTACTACTGTATGCAGGTGATCAATAATAACAACCAGCACATCTGTGTTCAAAGGGAGCCAGCATGACATGCAGGCTATCCAGGCTCTCAGCTGCTGCAAACAGGGATTTACCCATTGACTTTGTCAGGGAAGCACTGATTTCAAACCAGAAGCCATCTGTTCCATTTTTTGGGAGACAATGGAGGAGGCTCTTGGCATCCATTAAGAATAGATCTTACTTTCTAAAGTGGTGCAATTTCACCTTAAATCATGTAAAGAGATCAGTGAATGACATTTTATTTTCTCAAATTGCATTGAGTTTCAGCGGCAACTTTTCTTATGGACAGCTGCTCTTCAAAACTATTGAATTCAAGCTGACATTTGGCAATTTTGACTGGGGCCCAATTTGCATTAATATAAACCTGAAGTACATGGGCTCATCTTTCGAGGTATTTTGAATTTTCATCATTGTAGATGAGAGCTTGCCTTGCATCAATACTAGAACTTCTGTGTTCAGATTACAGAATAATCTTCCTGGCAGATTAAATTGCCATTTTATGACTTGACAAGCAAAATAAATGGATTTTTAATTAGGATTATTATTAAGAATTTTATTTTGTCTTCTGAATTTTGATTATCTGGTCCACTGACTTTCTCCATCACATCAGCCCAGTGTCAGTAACTGCAAATGGAAATCAGTGCATAAACCAGCTCTATTCTCCCTATTCTCTATTTTGCATCATTTCTGCCTCACAAGAGGGGTTCACACTAATCATGAGCAGTGTAATTTCTGTCAGTCTTGTTGTAGTCATGCCTGTCATCCTCTTTTCAGCTCTCCATGTCTGAGCATGCACACCTGGAGTGTCATAATGCTCAAGCAATGCAAAACCAGTTGTGTTCCTTCTCTAATGTACATTGAATTGCTTGGAGCAATTATTATTAAGTCAATAAGGGAGAGAGAGAGAAAGGAAAAGAAAGATATCCCTCTTGTGGACTTGGGCTGGAAAACTTTAGTGGGCACATTACCCCAGCAGTATTAGGTAAGAGTAGACTCACACATGATTATTATATTTATCCATCCCCTTCAGCTTTGAAGCCTGCCTCTAGAGCAGCCTGAGAGGGGGGCAGGCTTAGCTTAGCCACAGAGTTACAGAGCACAGCATGGCCTCTTTTCAGCACCTCCTGAGGAAAAGATTCCATGTGGGCTGCCATGCTGCTGGGATGAGACCACTGCCAGTGTCAAAGCTGGCTCACTGCACATTGCTGTGGTCCTCAGTCTGAAACCTGCAATACTATAATCCACGATTGTAGGGCTGAGTGACACCCCCCTGGTGACATCAAACAACTAAGATCCATTTGAACAGGATTCTTGGGGGTTCCCTTGTGCAGAGGGATGTCCTGGGAAACAGAGACTAAAGGGCAGTATTTATGCCATCCCATGCTGGTGACTAAGTCTGAGGTGGCTTTTCTGAAACAAAGCACTCCCAGGACACTCTTTCAATGATGATGGAGGCCAGCACTTGTACCTGCCAGAAGAACACTAATGATCAGTGTCAGCATAACCAACCTCCAGGCAGCTACAGGAACAGCATGGTGCCTTCAAACTGCTTTTTTTCTGAGGATGAGCTGCTGTAGCAGCTCTTATGTCTAGTGGTAATAAGGATACAAAACTGGTTAGAGATTTCATAGTGTTCAGTCTGAAGAACAAAAAAAATATTCCCAGACTGCACAGTGTGAAGAAATATCTTGGTCATGGTGTTACATATTCTATGTCCCAAATCTGTGCTGATTGAACATGTCAATAGGGGAGCTGCTTTTCTTTTGTCTGTGTCTACCGCAGTGCCTGCGTGGAAAGTCAGAAACTCTGTTGGCTTTGTGGCCTATGCCCACCAACTTTTCATTCATTCTGGACTGCAAAAACCTGTGTTGAAAATCGAATAGTAATTTTTAAATCATTGTCTAGAAAAGGGAAAATGTTACACAGAATGTTCTAGCTCAGGAAACGACTCCCTTGCTTGAAAGACCTCAGCCAGTGCTAGGTATTTGGCAAAAAGATTAAAGCAGCTTTGCAGAAAAGAGGAATGGATGTAAGGAATGTGGTCTGTAAATCCATTATTCCTAAGTCAAATTCTTGTTACACGTCACCAGGACCACAGGTCTTGTGTCATTTCACCTTGAAGGACCAAACAGCAAGGAAGGGAATGGCATCCATTGGAGTCTGAGACTCCTCTGCAGGACCTTTATTTATGGAAACAGGTTTTAAACGAGCCAAAATTGAGCCCAACGACTCTCGCCAACTTCAACAGCACTTTTTAATGACTTAAACTGGCTGGAGCAGCTGGCGAGACATCTTGCTTTGCTCAGAGAAGCTGAGGTTAATTCAGGGAACACATGAGGGTGGCACATGTAGAATGTACAAATTTATCACCATCGTGTAACATCAGTTACACATTTAAACCAGGGCAGCTGACAACTCTGATTTGGGGAAAATGTGTATGTATGAAATAGTGAAACACTGCATTAGATAGAAGGGCACTGGACTACCCCTGCATGTCTTACTGCCTCAGAGTCACCCAGAAAAATATTTAGGAGTAACAGAACTTCCTACAGCTGTCTAAAATTGACAGTCACCCTTGTTGGACTGCTAGATTTTATCTGCACCACCACATACACCCTCCAGACTCACCCAAGTTATAGATGAAAGAAAATAATTAAGGAAAGCACAAATTAAATAAAGGGTGGAATATATTTGTGAGGCTACTGATGTTGCTATTATGAAAAAAAATTAAATTTTTTAAAAAATTAGCTTGAAAGCCATTTGCAGCTCATGAGGTATGAATGTTTGTTCACTCCTGATTGCAGAACAACGCATGACACTTTTCAGTCATCTCTACCACAAAATATATCTCTGGGAACTTGCACAGTTTCAGTGTGGCAGTGTTCCTCTTCTTAGCCTAGATATTTAAAAATGAACCACCATTTTCTCAGTTAGGAGCAGCTGGCTTAGAAACATGTTCCTTAATTAGCAGCTTCTCCCCAGGGATATTTACTCAGTAAATTTACTCTCCACTGGAAGTGCTGCTGGTGATTTTAGGAACAGAGCCCATCTCTTCAGTGTCCAGTGGCATTTAACTAAGAAAGAACTTCCATTTTTTTAGGGGGTGACTCTTGCTATTTGTTTTGCATGGAAGAAACAAAGAAGAAAAACTGTTGAACATGTTTGCTTATATGACTACTCAGCTATTGCATTTGCTTACACATTACTGTTTCATAGGGTTTAAAAGAAAAATCCACCACTCAATTTTTTGCAATCTCTTCCTGTAATAAAAAAAATATAGGAGGTTATTTGAATGCCTCTCACTCAATGCTTGAGACATTCAGGACTCAAGGATCAGATTCAGGCCATCCTATATTTAACCAAAAAAAAAAGAAAAAAGAAAGAAAAACAACACTTTCTCTTCACATTGCATTTCTTCAACTTAGAAAAAACCACACACAGCAAAAGGAGCCTATCTGGAGGCCCATGACCTCAGTTCAATTTACAATCCAGCTAGACAGCTGGACCCAGATTGAGATTGTCACTTAAACATCAATAAATGTAGCCGGTTCCCTTACATGACTGAGAAATGTGTTTAACCTTCACAGACATCTCATTTCTACCAGCTGCTAGTTGGCTGAACACAGACTGACCAGCAATTAACAAGGAATGGGCAGATGCTTCTTGCTTCAAAGGTAGAAAATGTAGCAAAATCTAAAAAATGACCCAGAGGATCACAGAGAGCTCACTATGCACATACTGAGCGGCCTAAACACAGAGCTTATTCCAGTGATTTTAAGGGGACCACTTATCTGAACAAAACAGCTTGTAGATGTGATGATGTGGCTGGGTCTAAAATGGGAACAGGGCTAACCCATGGATGTGGGAAAATAATAAACATTGTCTCTCCAGTTCAGCTCATGGGTAAGCAGACACAGTGGTGTTTTTATGTACCCTGGAGGCAATAGACAGAGCACTGCCACAATTTGGGATATACCAGCTTGATGGCTGTTAACATTTTACATCTTTATGCCACAGTTTATCCATTGGTAAAACACATAAATATTCATTTGTTGGAAAATGACATGAAACTTCCGAGGGAGGAGCAATTAAAAAACCCCACTATTAGTCATTATCATTATCTCTACATTCCTAGGTATTTCTTTTCTTGTCAGGCTTCCATCTCCCTCTATACATTTTACTTATATCTGCTTACTTGCAAAGCAGCCAGGACGGCAGGAAGAGTTTTTGCTCTTTACCCAGTGAATGGAATATAAAGTATCATCCTATGAATTTTATTCCCAAAGTTCAAACTTGCTTTGCAAATTATGCAATTTCATTAACACTGTGTGAACAGCTCTTGGGAAAAAAAGACAGACCTGTTGTGATACCCTGAGACAGTCATCCCAGCCTGCCCTCAGAGATTCTGGCTCATAGTTTCCATTTTTCCTAATATCTTTTAACCATTCTTCTTTCCATTTTGATAGTACAGGTGCCTGTTCAAGCAAGGACTTGTTTCATGCCAACCTGACAAATAGCCATTATGCTCAGCAATGAGAACACAGAAAAAAAGATGGTATGAATAGGAAAAAAAGAAGCAATTTGAGCACTGCATGATGCCTGAGCAGGAGAGCGAGCAATCATCTTTTAGACAAAACCAGTGAAAAGTAATCATATGCTTCTTCTAAAACCTCCTTCTCATTCTTAACTCAATAAAGGCAGCACAGAACTTCGTGGATTAATGGCTTTCTGAGGTTAATAATGTTTGTTTGTGTCAAGCTCTGGAGAAACTGCCTGGCTGGTCAGGAATCTCTGGGAAATTTTCTGCTCCTCCAACCAGCAAGTCCATCTAAGGATTGCCTATTTCATGGGTTATGCCAGTCTCTGTGAATGGAGAAGTCAGATCCTTTAGTGAGTGACCTCCTGAATACAGCAACCTTTCCAGGGAGATATTTGACTTTGGAACTAGCTGCAACCACTGGGATACAAAGAAGTGACTCATGTTTTTAAGTCATCTAATGGGAAAAATTAGAGGAAGAATGAATAATTTACTTAGTAAAAATCCTTTTGCAAGAACCATATAATGGCAGCATTGTAATGACTTTTTTCTAGTCAAATATATGCTTATACACATAAACTTCTAGTAATTTACCTTCAAATGCATACTTTTGTGATTTTTCACAGAACCATAGAATGGCTGAGGTTGTAAGGGATCTCTGGAGGACATGCTGTCCATCCATGTCCCACTAAAAAGACTCAAGTCAGCTGCCCAGGGCCATGTCCAGATATACCTCCAAGAATGGAGACTCCACAATTTTCTAGGCATGATTTGCCAGTACTCAGTCATCCTCACACTAGAAGTCTTATATTCACATGAAGCCTCATGTGTTTTGGTTTGTGCCCATTTTTGAGTGGCCTTGCAGTGACATCTTCCAGTTCTCTCAGCACTTGTGGGTGCATCCCACCAGGGCCCACGGATTTATGTGTGCCCAGTTTGCTTATTGCCCATTCTCTGATCTGATCCTCTTTCACCAACTGTACATCTACCTTGCTCCAAACTTTTCCCCTGCAGTTCCTGAAGGCCACTCTCACTTTTAAAAACTAGGACATAAACAACCAATTTCACAAAGAAAGGCAAGAAGGAAGAAATCACGTTTTCGTGATGCAGATAGTGTAACTGATATGCTGTGGGAAAAATTAACATGTTAATAGGCATACCACATAAAAGACAGAGGACATTTGTTTAGACTCAATCTTCCAAGTATTAGGCTCTCTGTTGTGTACAAATAGCTACACTGCTCCAAGGCAGCACTTAACTCAATGGTTCTGCTGGACCACAGTACTTAGTACACGGCTCAGTCTGTCCACAACACAGATAATCCTAAATAAAAAGTAATTGAAAATTGACACCTATCAATTTTCAAGGCTAAAGCTTTCAATAAAAGGAGTTCTGAAATACCCTTCTTTCAGAAATACTGAAGAGCATATCTATCTACATATACACACACATATATATACACACACACATATATATATGGAACATCTGTTCAGACAGGACCCTCCGTCTCTCCTCTCATTCTTTTCAGGACAGTTCGAGGGAAATTCAACAATAAAAACGACTTATCAGCTGGAAAATGTGAACTAGGAACTCAACACCTCTTATAAGCAAACGGGAGCACAGGTTTTCTTCCCAGCTGATTATCTGCAGCCAGTGGTCTGGAGTTTTATGCCAGACAGCAGTAAGTTCAAAGTCAGTCTGTATATAGCCAGAGCACAGATCAATTATTCAGCCTGTTCAACTTTTCCTGCTCTGTAATCCAATTACAGTTCCCTTGTTTTCCCTTGTGGGTCTCCAGAACATCTACTGACCCTCCAGTATGGCAAAATCATCTTCATGGCTACAAACATGTCCATGAATTCTGCTAATGAGACAGATCTTTCAGTTCTCTCCTCTTGGAAAGCAGAGATAGAGATCTGCCAGAGTCCTTGGCTGAATGGCAGCTTCTTCTTTCAAGTTAGTTTTGCCCACTTAGAAATTTAAAGTGCCATATGCTAACACAAACATAAGATGAAATCAGGTTTGGATGCCAAATCCACCTCTTTCCTCAAAGACTTTTTAGTACTGGATTTGAAATGAAAACTCTAATCAGCATTCCTATTATCTGTGAAGTGTGCTTACAGCAGGGCAACACCTAAGTGACCAGTGTGATTTTTAACAACAGAAGTTTCTCTCTTTAGATAAATAAGCTGACAGATCTCCTGCCACCCCAACCCTGCCTACTCATGGTACCAAAGCCAGCTTCTCATTTAAGGCAACTGAGGAAAATTTCTTTTATATTCATCATCACTGATCAAACTGTCTCTGGTCCCTCACTCAGTAAATAACATAAGATTTCAGGGGCCAACTGCAACAGTTGCTTGCAATTATATTTACAAGACATATATGCTATCTGCCACATAATGGCTGTGAACCAGAGCTAGACTGGGAACAATGCTCAGTCACTCACTGTTGCTTGTCTCCTCCACACTTCCCAACATACCTTTCTTTCTGCTCCTGATCTGTTAAAAGGAACTACACCTGAACCTTGTCAGCATTTCCTGCTTCAGTCACATAAACTCTGCAGGTTGTTCAGCGCCTGCTGCAAGTCTGTAAGGCACAAGGTGTTCTCAAAAGAGAAGACAACTGCACAAGCAATAGAGTAGTTGAGAAGGTCTTTCTGAAGCAGTTGGTTAATGTCCCATAACTAAGACAGGAATGAAAGGAAGGAAAGTAAGGAAGGAAAAAGAACCAGAAGAATCACTCCCTGAAATCCACCCAAGTCCTAGTTCCCCTGTTTTAGTTTTGACCCATTAAACTTCAGAGTGTACAGTGTGAACAGAATCAAAAGATCCCTTGCCTCAAACATGGAACTGGATTTTTCGCATCTCTTTTCCACTGAGTGAGAAAAGATTTGCTTGTTGGAAATGCAGCTCAACATACTTGAAGGTAAAAACAATAAGGAGAATTTACATGCTTTCATTAGAAAGGCTGTTTCTGACTTAGAGAGGCAGGAGGAGATTACAGGAGATTATGTTTTTAAAGGAAAGAAATGAATCAGTAGCTTCTCACTGACAATATTTGCCTTTTTTTTAGAGTGTTAACAGCTTACCTCTGTTAACACATTGTGATTTCTTTTCCTATTCACTTCAAATATCAGCTGATTTCAAGACTTTATAGGTCAGGGAAGTGGAGCTGATATACTTCTGTATATAATACTGTATGCTGAGTATCAGAGACTTCAGAATTACTTCAGATGATTTCATTTGTATTGCTGTTTTTAACTGTGCCTTTTCCTTGTATTTAATCTTTCCTATGCAAAATCAGTCTTTCTTTCCAAAAGAAATCATCACAGCTCAATGTGATGGCAATAGATGCTGGAAAGGTGGAAAAAAAGGACTCAAATTGTTTAATTTCTTATGAGATTAGATAATAAATAGAGATAATTTTTCCATCACTCTAGCCTAGCTTGAGATTCTATCTCTCTTCTTTGATGCTAGCTATCTGCTTCTTTTCTAGATTAGGAATCATATTGTTTCCATGGAGAAAGCTAACAAAACTAAGAATCAAGGACTTGTGAAAACATTTTCTAGACAATATATTTCATCATATTCATATCCTATTTGATTATTTGCAGGGTCGTAGGAAAAATGAAGAAAGGAGAAATAAAGTTTATTTCAATATTCTTTTAACATTTTTCTCTCCCATCATTTATTACCTTTAGGGAGCAAGGCAAAGATAATATTTCAAAGGTACTGGTAACTTCATAAAATTGTGTAATTGCAAAAATGTACCGTGAAAAGCTAGCTTGAGAAAGAAAAAAATACTCTTTTCTTGGTAGTATCTTCCCATGACATGGATAATTTCTGTGAACTGACACACTGAGAAGACTAATTAGAGATGTTTACCCATTTTCTGTATCTTAGTAACAGGCACTCTAATTTGAAATTTCGACAGAATGAGGTATTAAAAATGCCAATCATTACAGTACTGCTAATCTCTTGGCTGTGGGACCAATGAGACTACATGAGCTTTACATGCACACCCATCTATATAGGCGTGCATGTATATATATATATATATATATACACACACACCCATCTATATGTAGTACATACACATATGTATGTAGCTGTAATTTAAAAATCCATGAAAGATTGGAGAGGAAAGGAAGACGCTCTTATATGCATACAATTTTCAAATCACACATATGATTTCAAGGCATCAGTACTAACTAGTGGAGGAAACTAGTGGAAATCCCTAAGTCATCTTTAAAACCATCAGCTTTTGAAACTTTACCTGCAAACTTCCAGGACATGAGCCCATTGATCAGAGGTAAGAACAAACTCTGTATGGAATATGAGTGGGAACTGCATCTAGAATTATTTTATATATAAAAATTTTCTGAAATCAGTAGGTTTTAGGAGATATTTCACACCTGAATGAAATAGACTATAGCTGTCTATACAAGTTCACTTTCATATAAGCCCTTTTAGTATAATCTAACTATGAATAATTCTTGCAAACAGTTTCACTTCTTTAATGTCAAATATTTAACATGAGAAGTCAGAAGTAGGAAAAACATTCTTCTCATAGTTAATTTTATTAATTAATAATTTGCCCAGTTATTTTGTGGCTAATAGAAAAGAGGAATAACAGAATACATGAGTAGTAGCTTCAAAAAATAGTAACAAAAGGTGAAGTATTAAATTATACATAGACTGTTCCTATATATTTTTTTAACAAGTGGAAAGGGACTTGGGATTATGGGAAGGAGTATAACTGCTCACCTCCTAAGTGAGAATGCCCATTCCCATTTCTCCAGGAGCCTAACCTTTATTTAACCAATCAGCTCTCCAGCAGGGACCTGCTTATGTCCTACTATACACTGTCAGACACAGCAAGATTCCTTGAAAGTGAGCCAATAAGAGAAAAGGAGTCACACTCACTTTTAATGCTACAAAGGACATTGATATTCATAGTCCAGTAACTTTATGGCAAGCATAAACCTCTTGGAGGAAGAAAGAGTAACATATCTGAACACTATTTTCATTGGAATAATTTCAATTCCAACAAGACTAAAAAGTAAAAGGACATGAAATCTAACGAATTATTCCATTTGGGACAAAAGACAGAGAATATACATGACTGAAATGGCTATCTTGTAAAAATGTCACAGAAGCTTGCACAGAGTAATCCAGAAGGAGACTTTCAGGAGTTAACGAAGGTCAGTTAGTTATCTTAATCACTCTTTATATATATAGTGCTACACTTTATAGTCCAGAATTTTGGAGCCTGACATCTCACCAACCGTCTAAACAACTGCTACCACCATATTACAAGTGAATAAAAAGAGGTGCAGATTTGAGAAAAGCACCATTGTTTTTACTGCCTGACTGTGCCAAGATCTGCTCCACCTAATTTCCACATGTAATGAAAGTGCCTGTCTCCAGGTCAAAGCCAAAATCTGCAGACGCTGCAGCTGACAAAATGAAAGGTCATTTTCATTTTCTCAAGCTCTGCTCCTCCTGAGCTGCTGCAGGACATCCTCATGTCTTGATCCCAGCCCCTTCCCCAAGCATTATTAGAGACCCCCTTCTAGAGCTCCACAGTTATAGGTTGCTTATAGCATTTTCCATCAATAAAAGTCAATTGATTCAGGTTTCTAAGGTCATTTCAGACCACTCTGGCAGCAATAAAGGTGATTTAAATGGATATTGCATTGTGATTAACTTTAGGGCTATTTCCAATCACCTGAATGGCATCAAGAGACCTGAGTGTAACTGAGAAGCAGATTCCAAGGTTTTACCTCAGCAGGGGCTAACCTTCATCACCCTGGAGCTACACACTAGAATATTCATACATCTGAAAATCATAAACACTTGTCTACAGGAGCAAATTAGAGATGGAAATCTGGGACTGGACAGGAGGGGGTTAGGGTCACCTGAGGAGTCCCACCCCCCTGCCAAAGCTTCACTTGGAGTCGATCCATTCAGGCAGTCACCATTCCAGTTGCCCCTCCCAAGGATTAGGGTGCCAGTCCACTATCCCATGCCAGCCTCAATGCTATCCACATGACATAACCAAGAGAGAAACTACTGCAAACTCCATATCGAGAACAAAACCTTTTTTTATTTTTTGTATTAAAAAACCCCAAACTTCTGTGGTTTCATTTGAGGGTATTTGAAATCTTAGTTATCTGCAATTTTCAAGGCTTCAGAGTAGTCTAGGTCATTTGGTCAAATCTACATATTCAACCACATTCCATTAACTTGCTATTGTTCTGCCACAGGCTACAGACTCACCAGAAGCTTCCTCATCACTTCCAGTGCTCCAGTGCCTGATAACTCATCCCATTCATCTAGGATGATGTTTGTCTGGAGTGATTTTTCTGAAAGAACTGCAAGGACTCAGGAGCCAGAGTTTTACTGAGAAGACAAAGGTCTTTGCCCCTAAATCCTTCACACATTTTTAAAAAGTACCCACATCAAGTATCTTTAAATAGGAAATGGATTTACACCTCATGTTTTGGTCAATTAACCTAGAAAACTTTGACATATTCTGGCCTTAATATTCAGACAAAATGGCCTTATTTCATTGAAACCATGCAGTGAAGAGCAACATGTGCCAAGATAGAAGGCAAAGGATAAATCCAAGCGCTCTTGTACATACGTGGTATTTCTCATTCCCTTATCTTGGGGGCCTAATGAATCTCACTATGGAATAAATAGCAAGGAATTACTATTGTACAACCTTGCCAAATGGAAGTAAAAGCACATTTTAAGCCCCAACAACATGATTAGTCAAAGTCTGATGCGAGTGTAGCACTGAATGCCAAATAAAGGGACATAAACAAGAGTGATGGCCATTTCATGAACAGAACACCATGAAGTTGATAAAGTTGAAGACAGAGAAATGAACTTAAATCAGTGCAGAATTCTATACTATTCTCCCTCAAAAAAACCCCCACAAACAAATAAACAAACAACCCCCCCCCCCCCCCAAACTTCACAGAGTTACACTGGTCTCCCTCGGGTAGCAAATCAAGACTACTTACCATTCTTGGAGAGAATCACAGCCAAATATTCATGGAAGTAGGTGTTGATGTACAGCAGAAGGCTTGGAGTGTGTGCCGTGAGAAAGCTGAATGCAATATTTTCCTTGGACACAACAGCATCCACATAAATGGCAGAGCTTGAGGTGCTTGCATTCTTTGTGACAGGATAAGGTTCTTGGAAAGTATAGGTAACAGAAGTGCTGGCTTCAAATAATGCGGAAACCTCTGAAAACATACATAAACCAAAGGTATTATTTCAGCTTCTGCATTTTCAGATCTCCCAGGCAGGAATGGACAAGAACTAACTGCCTCAGAAGTAGAACACTACAAAACACCCTTGATCCAGCTGACATCACCCTTCCTTCACTTGTGTAAGAGTGTGTCCTTCCTTACAGATTGTTCATCTGGCACATAGGAAAACAGTGTATGGAGACAAATTCAACTATTTCAGTGCTGGAATCAGAATTCCACAAGATGAAACAGCCCAAATACCCATAAGCCAAATAAATGCTTTGTTCACCATCTTCTGACAGTGACACATAAGGCAATATTCTCTGTCTTACCCCCACAATAGAATTGTTCTTCCCAGTCTCCTTTTAAAAGAAATTAATTATGAAAGCAACATGACCAAAGACAGCCAGTAAAGGAAGCTGTCTTTGGGAGCATCAAATGAAGAGCAACATCTACCTGTGCATCTTCAGGGGCTTAGAATTCATGCTTCTGTTTTCATTAAACAACTCAGCCAATTTATACCAGCAAACGATGCAGCCCACTTAGCCAACCTATTGCATTGTGAGGTGGGGGACAGCCATGGAAATTAAAAATTCACACTGCACCTTGCTGTTACTGAGTAGCGATTTTGTTAGTTCCAAAAAGCATGTTCTCTAAATTAGATGTTCCATATTTGCCCTGCTTTTTTTCTGGTGTTGACAGCATCTCCTATAAGCCACCAGAAAGGTTCAGTGAGGACACGTTCACCAAAGACTGAGCCATGCAAATCAGTTTTCTCCTGAATGCTTCATGCCTATTTTAAAAATTTCTTAACGTTTGGATGGGTTGTCGCAGGAATGGAAAAAAAAAAAAACATAAAAAGACTACCTCTTTTGTCACATAAATGCTCCAAAACTTTGTAAAGAAAAGCCTCAAGGATTTGTTAAGGTGAACAAGATAAGATGAGGTTTAAAAAACAAGCACCTTAAACATTCAGACATGTTCAAACACCTGCTATAAAATATTTCAGCCCTAGTTCCTAATATCTGGGGATAGTTACATGGAATGGAATACAGAAATCACAGTGGGATATAGAGGTAAACTTTATTAGTACAACTAACACCATTTTAATTTCTGAGGCCAATACAGAAGTCAACAAAAGGAAGTGTTAGAGCCTTCTTAAGATAAACATTTAGGAACACTGAAGGGACAGCTCATAATAGAACATCTTGAAATGTGGGAGACACCAAGCTGACATGGGTGAAATGGCGCTGTAATTCAGAGTTACTGCGCAAACCACTGAAGGCCTGGGATCAAAGCTTGCTGCCTACCTTCCTTGCAGAAAGGTCCCTCATAGGCTGAGTTGGTACAGTCACAGAAGTAACCATTATACTTTTCCACACATTTTCCTCCATTATGGCACAGGTTCCCATAACTGCTGCAATGTCCTGGGCATCCTTGTTTAACACCAGGTGTCATTTTAGCTCTCTCTTCGAGGTCAAGTTTCTGTCCATTTAAATGCAGAGATCGAATACAGCCCAAAAAGCCCTTCTGTCTGGAAGCTGTTCCCCCTGAGAAAGACAGAAAAATGGACATGCACTCATTGGTGAGTCTGCACAGTTATCAAAGCCATGAAGTTCAATTCTGAGGTACAAACATGAATACACAAATTTCAAAAATATATCTATGCATAGAGTGGCAAAAGACGACAGATGGACAGCCCTGGAAACTAAAGGTGTCTATTTTTATGGAAGAACTAGAAAGCTGTATGTGACACTTCCTTTTTGTCATTCTTCTCTTTTTTGGCTTATCCACTGGCCTGTCTGGCATTGAAACTGTAAATTCATTTAGGAGAAATATTAGCTTCTTTATCTTATGTCTGCATATTACCAAATACATGAGAAAATCAAACTGAAAATGTTGGGGTTTTGTTGTTTTTCCTATTTGTTGCCTTAGTACAAACAACACCCTAATTCCACCAGCAGGAGAGTTCACATGCTGATGAGTCCGGATAGCAGGGATGAATCATGCTCAGCACCAGGCCTGCTGGCTGAAGGGAATGAATCTGAATTTATGCATGAATGCCCAGCCTGATGTGTTGCATGTCAATGGTTGTGGTAGGCCTGAAACACGAGTTCAGTTCACAGATGTGTTATTTATTACAATAGTCAAACATAATTGCATTTCTTCCTGAAGACCAGACCAGTATGCAAGAGGGCAGTTCAGTCTCTACAAGCTAACTAGCTTTGTATCTATCAAATGAAACTGCTAACAGTACTACAGTGAAGGCACTTTTCCATAAGAGGTAATCTTTGAGAATGATAATAATGATGATTGTTGAAGTTCTCTATGAAAATATAACCATTTTTCTTATCAGGTTTTTTTTTTTTGACAGTTGCCAGTGTTTTTGATTTTGAAGGTACTGCAATTTTGCTGCTAGGAAATCTAATTCTGGTTCAGGAGTTATCAGCATTTGCAGACTCTTAAAAGCTAGCTTTATTGGTGATTCTCCTGCAAAAGTAGTATGAAAGAAGTTATTATTCTTCTGTAGAAGTTGTCTCTCTTTCATAGCGTACGACTTAGAAGATTACATCACTTGATAAGCTCTAGCAGAAGAGCATTTGTTTTTTTCTATAAATTAATTAAAGCAAGACTTCTGCAAACTGAAGAGATTGTAGCAACAGTCTGAAAAGACCTAGTGTTCTACTACACCACTCTGTCATACTTTTCTTTCTGGAACACTAATAGCAGAAATACTGGATGTGAATTAAAGTAATTGAACTATAGATAGTACGCATGAGACACATTTATTTCATGCTCATTTTATGATGCCTTTCTCAGAGAAGTAAATATTTTCAAGTTCCTCTTTAGCCATGTGAGCATTTTTTTCAGGTGAGCTAATGTTAGCTCACTTATTTTAAAGATCCTCTGAGGACAACAATCAGACTTTCTGTATTTGCTGCACTGCACACACAATCCTTTTGTTTGGAGATTTTGTCCCAAAACAAAACATACCATACAGATTTTTCAGTAAAGTCTATGTAAGTAGAAATGGGATTTCTCCCTTTAAGGCTACTGGTTACTGGTTTTCTTTTGCATTGGAGACCACCACAAATATTACAAGGATGAATAACAGTTTCCTTGCCTTCTCTGCACACACAGAAACCCCAGCTGTAACATGTAAAAAATGAGCAAAAACTATTGCTAACTGTTCCACGGATGTCATGTTTATTGCACTAATATTCTTATTGCTCTCTAAAGCACTTTGGAAAGCCATGTAAAGTTTCTCACTCTCCTCTTCTATTTTCTGGAGAGTGTAGAACTTAACACAGACCAGCTGTATGATCCTAGACCCACACAGCATTGATTAAGCAAATCTATTGCTTATTTGGGCAGTTTTCTTCAATTGACTAGACTTAATCTTCATATACATTCCCGAAAGGCAGCGGAAAAACTGAAAACAAACACACAAAACTCTTCCCCAAATTAGGCTTTACAGATTCTTCCAACTCTGATAGGAGCCTGGTGGACTAGAGACTCTAATGGATGAGACATAAATGTTTTATTCAGGAAAAGAGATTTTAGGATAAGCCTAAGGACCATGAACACCAAGGTTAAGGATGTACTTTGATGAGTGGAGGTGACAAGCTGCTTTCAGCAAGATGTTTATGCAGCTGAATTTTTGTGAGGAGCCTTTGGGAGAGGGAGTCTGAGAGGAGGGGATAAGAAGCTCACAACTGAGCACTCACAGCATATCTTGGTGACACAATTGGCTAAATAATTTACATTCTAGCAATGAGTTGGGGATTTGTTAAAAAAAAAAAAGACTTTTTGTTAGTGGAAACTGGATTAGGGAGGCTGAAAACAAGTATTAGGAGCATTTGTGTAACTGATACAAAGAAAAGAAAAGGGCAGAGAAGTACAGGAATCATAATCAGGAGTAGGAGAACTTGCTATGGTGTTCCTCAGAAGACCTTGAAGTCACACTTTTTAGTCTCAAGCTGAAAGATCTACAAAGCATACAGGCTACACAAAGAGTTAGGCATTAATTCCTCCTCTTGGCCTCCAAAATATTCCAGAGTGTTTACAAATGCTTTTAAAACCTACAGCAGTAAGTAAACTTCTTCTTTTCCTTCCATTCCTTCTCTCTGTCTCCAGAGAAAGTTTCTCAGATGTTGACTTTCTCTGGGTTGTGATGCCTTTGGATTATCTACAACAGACAGAGGAAATTCGCCCAAGGATTCATTCCTTGCTTACTTCCTCCCAAGACAAAACCAGGAACCCAAACACTTATGCTAATTTCCTAAATGTACCAAACAAATAGCACAAAAACTTCTGACCAAAGCTTTGTTCATCAGATTAATTTCTCAGGACTTTTATTTTGCTTCTCTGATGTTACCAGTCTGAGTTCAAATCCTATCCTCAAGGTGATCTGGGAGGACAGTCTTTCCCATCCCCATGATGGAGTCTTATGCTCATGTCTTCACCAGTAGGTATGACAGAGCTTCATCTCAGACCATGCCACAAGAGGAGACAATGACAGAACTACTCCAGCACCACAGGGAGAGCTGCACTATACAAAACCATGTGTCACACATACTGAGTGCTGAAAACGACTGTCCACTGAAAGGAAGGGTTTTTTCCTGCCCCTTCTGAGCAAGTAATTTGCTGAATTGGCTTGTTACTGGACAGTTTGGTGCAGTTGATGTTACTTAGCCTGCGCATTTGTTTGAGGTTTGCTCCTTCTACTGTACTTTTTCCAAATTTACAGAAGAAATCTGGCCAGGTTCAAGGATGTCCATGCTCTGACAGGATTATAATGCAGCCAGAAGCAGTTAGATACCCAAGACCTCTAAAAGAAAGTGAGCAATGGTTTTCTAACTCCTTTCTAACTGCATTAAAATCCAAGCTTGTTTGAGTGTAGTGGCAATGCAAAGTCATTTTTTTCTTCCACTTCACAGACACACAGAGCTATCTCAAAAACCTGCCACACACAGTCATTAAGGCTGGAAACCCCTTAATCACTGTCAGTATGCAGAATGCTGTAGAGACAAATATGTTGTGGATTACAGGGGGAGTAGGGAATAATATTATGTGCTGCTGCTTCTTTCCTTTTTACAATGGCGTTTATACATTTATTTTTCAGATGGGTTAAAACTCTCTCTGCATGGCTGAGGTATTAAATCAGTAGCTTTTTATTACGAGATTCAAATGAGACTTTCAGTAGAGAGAAACTATATCACATCTGTGTATTGCTGGACTTCTGCCACCTTTCCCTGGAGCACCCGGGGACAAATAGTGCCAGAATCAGGAGGCTGCCCAGGTTTCCAACTCTTCTGACAGCTCTCAGGAAAACTTAGCAAGTCACAGATAATTTTGGCCTTCAATATGACAGAGTTAAGGTCTGAAAAAGCACTCCCAAATTCATTTGTTTTTCTATCCCTTTTGTTCATGGTTCAGTAAAAGTGTGGATGGACAACAGAATGCAACATATTTATTGCACAGTGAGAACTTTTCACCTCTTGGCTGAAATAAATATCTATATCCTAGAGTTTTCTGTAAACACTCACTGCAGAGTACAATCAGTTGGAAGCCCCTGCTGGAATCCGCTGTTCCAACCTGTTCCTTAAAGCATAGCTACATTCAGATGAGGTACAAATTTACTTCACCACCAAAACCAATGGGACATTTCTGGCAGAGCTGCTCCCCATCCACTCAATCCCCAGCTTTTGGGAATGCTGATGATGTTCTGCAGCAGGTGCAGGGCTTTGTGTTTGTCTTTGCTCACAAGGCTCCTTTTGGCACATTGCTCTGGTGAGGCCCTTAACTACCATGGATTTTCATGACACAATTCATCAATTATAGCACTTTAAAATCACCAGGAAATTTACACAGGTAACCTGTCCATTTTGCTGAGGCTGAGCAGCAAGCTTATAGGCAGATACTGCTTTTCAGATGAGAGATGGTAAGCAGTTGATATATATGACATATCTAATAGATGACCTATGACAAACCCATCATATTTAGTCCTTCAGAAAGAAACAACCAAAAAATCACAAAGTCTATTTAAGTCACTAAATCTCTAATTTTCCTAACTGGAAACAGTATGTTGGCTAAGTTCCTCTGATGTTTCTAAGGTGTCTGGCAGCCCAAGCATGCTGCCTCCAGGCCTGGCTTCCCACAGAACATGTTCTTAGGATCAACGCAGAATTTGAAAAACAAGTGATTAGCAGCATGCTTCATACCAGAAAAGAGAAACCTTGCACTGTGACAGTCTGAAGCCTCCCTTCTGTGAGTTCTCCTCTCCAGCTGGGTCCAACAGAGATCATTTTACATATAAATCAACAGCTGTGTGGGAAGGACTCCTGACATTGATGCAGCCATATCTTTTTATTAACAGATTAATTCTTTATGTTCAGAGCCCAGTAATTACTGCACACATATAGAATAAAAAGCTCAAATGAATACCCCAAAAGCTGCTTAAATATAAGGGTATGAATATAGAAGTAAACTTTACTAAAATGCATTGACAGGTAGAGGCTTGCTACAGCATTTCAGCTAAGTAAAAAGAAATCTATTTTAAGGAAGGAATCAGAAGTTACATGAATGACCCTGCATAAGAACAGTTACATCCCACTCCATCACCGAGCAGATTACTCAGAAAGACAGCACTTGAATATGGAAAAGAGAGAATTCCCTTCATAATCCATTATCACATTATCAAATGCAAACTAGTCCCAACCAGGTTCCTTGTGCGAGGGTGGTAAGTAAACAAAATACATGCAGAGACTTTTCTTTCCTCTATTAATTTTCTTTTTTCTTCTTTGAAAAATCACTTTCAGATAGAACACCTGTATTTGCATTGACTGTGTTGATACTTCTCTCACTCATGGACTGTCTAAACAAATAAAGGTTTTGGTAGGCATGTTTGAAGGAACAGACTTTAAAGACCACACTGTCTTTAGTCTTTGCCCCAGAAACCTGTACCACAAATTTCTGACTTTCACAATGAGTCAAAAAAGAGAGGTCACATTTTTACAGCATTTTACACAGCCAGTGCTGCATAAAAAGAAACGTTATCAACTCTTTGGCAATAAATACATTCCAGAGTTTGACCCTAAAAATACCATCAAGTATAACATGGTTAAACTAAGCTTTGTGCTTTGAGATAGTCATTTGGGTTTACCTCATGTTGCTTATGCAGGAGTAGAAGACAAAGCAAAATCAAACCACTGCATGCAAACTCAATGGTGAGATAAGAGCATTCATCACCAACGTACATGAAATACTGTTATCTACAGGAATCCCTGGATTGTCCCTACCTACAAATAACTGGCTGTTGAGCTGCAGGCGGAAGTGTCCCTCAGCAGGGGCCTCCAGGACCTTCTTGGGCAGGTTGTCCACCTGCAGAGAGGTTTGCTTGAGGTTCCTCTCTGCCCGGACGTAGTGCCACTGGTTGTCATTCAGGGGTGTGGGAGACTGCACAGTGGCTTCTGTGGGGCCATTCCCGACATCTATGGAGAAGGTGATCTCTTTGGGGGCTGGAATAGATAAACAGATGTGAAGAGGAAGTGAAGGTCTGAATTAAATCACGGTTTTGACATCAAGAAATCTTACATAAATATAGGGTCCATTAACTTTTATGTCACCAAATAGTACAGGATCATTTACTTCCCATCTCCTACACAGCAGCTTATAGATCAGTTTAAGCCTGCAGCCTCACTGTTTGATCTCTGCTGTGATTAGGCGTGGTTGTGGGTACCCAGCTTTTTTTGCTATAAAAATCACAGTGCTCTAGAAATGGCACTTCTCTCTTTGAAGTAAAAGTGCTAAATGCTGCACAGAAGTCACACAATGGTCCCAAAAGATTTTGGACAAATAATGCTAAGATGGGAGAAAAGATGAAGATCTTTCCAACTAGATCTTTCAAAACGCAGGTAATTAACTATTACATAACTTGGCTACATGTGGTACAAGAGAATACTACAAGCATTTGTTTGCCAAAATCTGATCCAAGGTGCACAAAAAAATAGGTGAGTGAAACTACTTAATAAGTGATCTTAAACTAAAGCTATATATGTAACACATATCTAGAAATAATAAGGCTCCTAGAAACAGGACAGTAGTTGAAAAAAAAAAGCCACATAAGGCAGTCCACCTTGCTCTGCTGGAAGCCCAGAAGAGGCTAGAACTTTTTAACATTCTTACTACTGATTATTTTCCTCTTCCTAAAATGCTAAATGCACCACGAAGACCAAGAACCAGGTCCACACATCACACAATCAGAAGATTGTGGACTGAAAATTCCTTAAACCCTTGTTATTTCAAGCCCCCCAAATTGGATAAGCCTGGTTTTGGAAGCTGCTTCTTAGATAGTTAAGATAGGAAATGCTCCATAGGGATAGACAAAGATCTATTCTGAGCCCCTGCATCTGCTAAAAAGTTGTTTCCCTTTGAAGCAGCTGCTCCATGGAGCTTCCTTGATAGAAGGCCTTTAGGCTGCAAATTCCATCTGGCAGCAAGAAGCACAACAACAAATTACTGATGAGATGTCCAAGTCTAAAAGATTTTTTCCCAAACTTTTAAATAACTCATTTCTCTGGGAGTACAGATGTAAAACACACCCAGAAGCTTTCACTGAACAATCCTCTTAGTTTACAGTATTTGTTATATTTGATGCCATTTTTACTTCTGTATCCCTGAGAATAAAATGCACTACCCTGAAGTACAACCAAATTGGACCTTGATGTGCAATTAACAGTAAATCACACCTCATTACCTTGTGATAATCCACCATGACATTTACCACTGGTTTAATGAATCGAAGGGCCTTGGGGCCCTGTTTTATTAAATTTTATTTTGGGGTTATTATAAGCATATTACCAAATGCATAGCACTCAGTTTGTTTTCCCTAAGCTTGACAAAATTTGGAATACACGTCATATTTCATGTCAAAGCCGCTGTACTCTTTTGTCACTAATAAATATTAGAAGTCATCAGAACAGGAGGGAAGCAAAATCTCACTAATTAAATTCCCTGCTATTTTCCTTATACACTGAGTAGCGGTTACACTGCACTCACTTAATAGATTTGGAAGTATTCAAGATCCATTACAACTGTGACTAACTTATCTTTTATTAGTGTCCTGTCCTTCCTAAACTCCCACCTCGTAGCTGTACCATACACACTGAGTTCCTCTGAAACACTAGGGCTGCATCAGACTAGGTATGTTACTGATATGGAAATAAAAGTAACCATCAAAATGGCTGCATTAAATTTTTCAACTTTCAACTAAAAACAGTCCATAGGTACTGTTTTTTTAGTTTTTTATCTAAAGAGAAAAAAAAAAAACTATCAGTGTTGAAAAAATGAATTCATACTCTTGTTTAAGAAAGATAAATCTAGCCATAACAAAACTAAGTGTAATGATTAAGTCTATACAGGGAAACTCTGAGAGGAGAGGTAAGTATGTATCAGTAGAAGAGTCTTTATGTTTCTATCTTATCATCTCCGGCCACCTCCAACCATCTAAAGATGGCAGAAAATATGTCCTTCCCAGTTCTCTGCATGTGTCAAATTGGGCAAAACCACAAAATTTCTGAGCAGTGAAACTTACAGCTTATTTCAATTCGTATGAAGTCTTTAATCCCTAGGTTTTCCAAGAACACCCCGGACACGGCGGTAGTTTTGAAGAAGAAGGAGATGTCCACACTGACCTCGGCGTGGAGCGTGGGGAAGTGCAGGTAGGAGGCCTCCGTGTTGAAGGAAGCAGCATTCCAGAACTGCCCTGCAAACATAACCCCCTTCTCTATAGTTAATTGGCACAGGACAGCAGCTGCAAGCTGCATGTGGAAAGCCACCTTTTATCACAGAAATAGTTTTTTTTTATAAAAAAAAAGACAAAAACAACAACAAAAAAGGAACATTCTGTACCTATGGAAATGGAGAAGAGCTAGTACTCACTGTCGCCATAGCAACGCAAAGGGCCGATTTTCCAAGCAGCCTCAGAATTTGATCTGTTTGTGTCAGTGATCACAATCTGAGTTACAGGTAAATGGTCTTTGAAAGCAAGGAGGCCGGTATCATTTGTCCTGGATTTTAATACACAAACAGAAAGAGACAGATTAATCACAGACAACCCCCCCCAGCATTCCTCATGCAAGACAATATTAAAAAGGCGCTTACTTAAAGATCTTTTGCAGAATTACCTAGAAAAATTATGACAAATACACACTGTTTAAGAGAAATACATTCCCATGTATGCTCTATGTTCATATACAATACTGACCACTGAAGACCCCATTTGGATACATGATACTGGCTGGGATGGGCTGTAAATCTGCTTCTGCTGTGCAGAACAACTGTGAAGCCGAGGAAGAGCACTGCCATGCTGACTAATGGGCATTAATGTAAACTGGGCTCTACTGGGTTTTTATAGGATATACTTGCTGTGGATGAGGTTTAAGTCCAACTCTGCCTTTCTGTAAAGTTAGCTGGAGACAGATAAGGGTGTTTTATGCTGGCTTTATGCTTTACCCGAGCAGGAAGAGGATGGGCAATGCCTGATCCAGCACACTGTTAGCAAGGGGAAGCCAGACAGTTACTGATCCAGCTTCAAGATGGCTGGGACATGACTGACCCTGCACACTGCAAAAACAGCTGAATGGGCAGAGTGAGCTCGGACTGAATCGATCCTTTGCATTGCACGCCAGGAGACATTTTGGTTCAGCAACTGAAGTACTCAGGGTGGATTTACTGCATTGTCAAACTTCTCATGTTTGTTTAGCTGGGCTTGTTCTTCAGCTGCTACTAACTTACACATGGCTGCTAGAAAGGAAAAGAAAGATTGATTCTTAAAGGGTAATTTCTTTGTTTTTATTCTGAGTCAGCTGGACAAAATATTGTCCTCAAAATGCAGCGTGATGTTTTGTGGCAGGTCCTTAAGCCAACAGAGTGGCTTTGGCTCTGGCAGGGTACACAGATGTGCAATCATCCCACTGCATTTCATGAACCCAGCTGAGTCCCTCAGGCACCAACCCTGACCTTACCAGAGCAGAACTGCCCTTTTGAGGTTTCTCTCTATGGATTGGTAATAGTGAGGTGAGTGCTCCTGAATCTCATCTCCGCAGTGATGTGTTTTTTCTCCTCCTTTTCTCAAGGTTACAGTTTGCCGTACACCTGGGCCCAAAAGCCTGGCAGAGCACCCTTCATGGAACCAAATCTCAATGGTTTTGGAGAAAGGATTTCTAGCTCTGCACAGCCCAGCAGGGTCTGGACTCAACTCACCTGTCAGCTCATAGGTGAAAGACTACATCCTGCATATGGGGATGGCAACACATCCAAAATGCCAGTAATCCCAAATTTATACCCACTGCTGTTCCAGGCAGGTGTGACAAAATACCTCAGGAAAGAGGTATCACTATTTGAGTGATAACCCTGCCAGACTCTGACAGTCCAGGCAGGATCCCAGATCTGCCCATATCCTGCTTGTAATGCCAACTTCCATAAACGGTGTAGTTCCAGATACAAGACACAAACTTCTAGCAAAGAAATAATAATCGGGACAAACACTGCAGCTGTGCTCTGACACAAACTCAAATGTTTGCTTGGCCAAGTGCTCTACTCTGATTAACGTTAGACTAAAATAGGAGTATTTTGATCTTTTTCATAAAGGCTGCATCCACTGCATTTATTTTTCATTGCTTATAATTGCATGCAGCATGGTTAATTGTCTCATAATGCCAAGGGGAAAAGGAGAGGTACCCTCTCTGAAGCTAACATTTTCTTCTTGCTCCAGTGGGTGTCTGACATGCAAATAATTACAAAGTGCAGCAAGATGAAATTCCCAGGCACGAGGCAGAGTGAAGCCTTCAGTACAGACCCAGGAGGAAAACTATCATGTATGAATCAAAGGTACATGGTCTCCAAATCTCTTCAGGGCAGACTCTCAGTATCACACCCATATCAATATTTGAAAGTTAGTGTAAATACTCTTAACAGATTATGAAACTGCTGTGACAAAAGCTAAATTATTTGAGTATTTCTTAGAAAGATAATGAAATAAGGTATTCCAGTGTCTGGGAGGAAGAAGACTAGGCAGAATGAATGAAAGAAAATGCAGAAAGATGCATAGTAATGGGACATAAAATATTCAATATACACATGAGTAACTAAGCTGGTGTTTTCTTTTTTAAAATAAAATTTTTGAAAAATTGCAAAATATTAAGGGAGGTTTCCTGTAATTTTATTTAAATTTTAAAAATAGTGCAGTCTTTTTACTAGCTATGATCAGCATTAAAATAAAAATCAGTATCTTTCTACAGCTAGCACTCAAAATATCTACAAAAAACCATGAAATGGTGACATTTTAAAGATATCTATTCCACATCTCTGAAAACCGCATTGCTTATTAGATATTCTGCTGTATTGCATGAAGTTCTTTTATATCAAATTTTATGACTGAATTTTTACTACTTATATGCCAGTGTCACAGTGAACTTTAGTAGCACAGCTCAAGTGTGAGAGAGACATATATTCTAGAATTAATAAAAATCTTCACTTCTTTGTTAATGCCTTGAAAACTCAATCAAGCTTCTCTTCAAACTCAAATAGCACATTTTATTTTCTCACACACAGAAAAAAACCCTCATATAATGATATGTATTTTCACACAAGCAGACACTGAAAACCTATCAGAAAAACATTCTGTCCTTCAGGGAACATGTCAGGGTGAGGAACAACATCTCTATTGTTGCAGTTAATTATTATTGTTTCATAGTAGGAAATCAAGTTTTTGGTAAAAAATCAACACCTAAGCGATTTAAACTGAGAAAAGCAGAAAAGAGAGTGGAAGACATTGCGAGCATTTAAAATTCCTGGTATTCCTTAAATTGAACTTATTTCAGACTTCATTTCTTACAAAGCACCGTGATTCCTCTTCTCTGTGTGCTACACCATGGCAGTCTCTCAAATACAATGTACTATTCCTGAGAGAGGAGCAAAACTGCTTTGTGTACCTTTACAATAACTTCCTGGAGGCATTGCTGTGGCACTACAAAATACAAATATACCAGGGTTTGGACAAACCATTCGAAATTTTGCCTGAAGGGGGCTTGGGGATCCCCTTTCATGTAATACAATTTTCAAACAAAATTGCTATTTTCTGATAAAAAGCATCTGCACTCTGATATGCAATAAATTATTTTGTCTTTAAGACAGAAGCAAAACCATATTAGATTAATTATTTTTGTATTTGTTCCCAGAGTTCCTTTTTACTTATATATATTTTAATTTAGCACTTCACACACTTGAAGCCAGATTATATTTGCTTTTCCACAGCTGCCTCTCAGGTTAGCCAAAGCCCACTCCTTTATTTCTCCTTAGTGGGTATCACATGGCACTCTGTGGCTACTGCTACCAAGCACACCCCTTGTAAGTTAAGTCCCGATTTCACAAAAATCAAGGCAGGTTTTATCACTTTCCTGAAAGGAGTCCTCTGCTCACAGAAAATGGTATGAATAAATTAATAAACTTCAAAAGTCAACCTCCTGCTTACCTGACTTGGCACTTAATTTGGCACAAAATCAGATGAAAATCTGTATGTTTTGAGGGTGGAAACAACCCTCAACAGATGTTTCTCTGAGCTCTTTGCATAAAGGATAGCGTAAATTTGTCCTTTCCACAAGCAAACCCCAAACCAAGCAAATCCAATAATGGCCTTTAAATTAAATCACTGAATTTTTTTTGTTTATGGGTATTAAATACAGTTGGATGTCATTTGTTTATCCATGTCTGAAGATTAATGCCTAAATCTACCCAAAGGACTTCCTCAATAAGCTATGAGACAAGTCACACATCAAACAAACACTCTATGTATGTACCAGTTTAAAAAAGATGAAAATAATTTTTTACTGAAGGTGATAGTGCAGCAGCTGGATACTTCAAGGTGTAGTAAAGGCAGACCCACATGTAAATGACAAATAACTATTTGGATGAAACATTATGAAACTATTTTTCTTCTTCCTGGCTACTACTAAAAGTGGGCTCAACAAACCCTTGCTCGATGGTGTTCTAACAGTGTGAGCCATCATAAATTGCTAATCTCTAGGTAGCCATTTCCATTTTTTTTGTAACAGATGGTAGAACAGTGGTGCCATTATATATAATTTATTCTCATATGATCCCCTGTTGGTATGTTTTTCTCTTGCACATTAATGGAAACTCTGGCGGGATCTGAGCCTCAGTAGCTCAGATATTCAGTACAGATTCTCAGGAATACCGTACATTTGGGGAAAATAATACTATCATCAGCAGATGGCAAGGAAGCACTTAAGGAATGGGCCCGTGACACAGGATTCCATCAGGAAAAGTTTTGAGGCCTGTGCAGGACATATCATTAATAATCCAAAGAAATACATTTTAATTGCTATCTTGCCCATGAGCCATATCAATAAAATGCTTTAGTGGGTAAAATAATGTACAGTCACGATAAACTAAAAAACACTGACAACAAGGGGACACACCTAACAGCTGAAGGCAAGATGCACTGCCCATATTTGGCTGAATTAGAGATACAGAGTTTGGTAATTAGAGTAATGAACTGATTCTTGACACCTCAGGGACCTGCTACAGTCAGCTCTCCGCAGGCAGCTCTTCGTGGTTGTTGACAAATGCAGTCATGATGGCAGATATCCAAGACAACCCTGTGCAGGCCAGGTCACCTCTGGCAGGGGTTAGTTGTGAGCTCGCAGGCTCTCTGGAGCTGCCTGCACTGCTTCTCAGGGAATGCATTCAGTGTGGGATACAGTGGCTGAGCAAACAAAACCTGTCAAATCTGGGTTCATCAGGGCTTCCCTGCCCTGCTCTCCTCAACCCTTCCAGTTTTATCATCCTGGCTCTGGCATAGCTTAGCACAAATATAGCTCATCCAAGCAGGGCTTAATTCCCTTCCATTTGGCTTTGCTCCTCTTCAAACAAAGCTCAACATACTCATTATACCTCTGGGATACAAAGTGGGTCTGACAATAGTAATATTCACCCTCTAGTTTGTTCCCCTTCTTATCATGTCCTGTTTTCCTTATTCTTCTAGTGCCCCAAAGCCACGATACAGAGGTGAATACATGTTACTTTGGAAATGGCAAGACTCAAAGATTTAGTTCCCCAGTGAAGAAGACTGTTCTGGAAGACAAAAGAGGAGGATACTCATCCAGTTTGAATAATAGAATTATTTGAATTTAGACTGCAGAATAGAAATAAAAGATGGTAAATCAGCAAATTGTTTGAACCAACATCATCCACCATACTTTGCTGAGATGCCTGAGCTTCTTGTACAAAGTGATTTCCAAAAATACCTCTCTTTCTGTACAAAACAAAAAGCTGCAAAGTTCTCCAAACTCACAAAGTTTCCAGGTAAATACCATCAACATGGTTTAGTTTGATGACTGGCTTCAGTCAAGGGTTTGCATTTAAAGCGGAAAATGGATTCCAGAGAGACCAAAGTAGCAAAAGGACTTCAGGACAGTCATGTGCCTCACCTTAGCACGAAAGAATTTCTTCCCATTTAAATGCAAGGTTTGATGAGCAGCAAGACCTTAATTGCCAAGGCACGAGAATTTTGCTTGAGATGAAAGACAACCTGGGAGAGGTACTGGAAGATCCAGAAGATCTCATGAAAACACTGTCCTGTCAGTATTTCAGTAATTCTTTATTCTGTAGGTTAGTTTAACACATTCCCCCAATCCAGAATGCATTTTTGTTTGAAACAGGGTATATATTTTGAAAGACAATCACTACTATGTCTCATCATATATAATCTGTCCTGACATTTAAGTATTGTCAGTGTTGGGGAAGAGAACGACAGAGAGACAGATAAGGAAAGGGAAGGGGAGGAAGGGAGGAAAAGAAAGAAAGAAAAGAAAGAAAAGAAAGAAGAAAGAAAAGAAAGAAAAGAAAGAGAAAAGAAAGAATGTTTTCTGAACTAGGTTTAGCTTCAGCTTGAAGCCACTGGATTTTTATGAGTGTTCCCACCCACTAGTGCTTTCAGCAGTCAGACACCTTTCTTTTTTTGGCAGCACTCAGCCAAGGCATGTCTTACACATTTTCAGATCCCTTGCTTGGGTCAACAAAAAGGGTGCAGTTGCAGGTGCCTCTGATTCCTCATCAGAGATCTCCCATTCTCCAGAAAATACCATGAAGGTGCTCCACTATTCTGAAGTGACAGATTTCACTGTCATCATACTGTGGAGCTTGGAAGCATGATGAGCCATATGGAAAAAGATACTTATCAGAACAGTGTTTTAATAAAAATAAAGGTGAAAAAATAGAAAAACCTTCCCCATCTACAATGCCTAATTATAGATCCCTATTCATCTGGCCAGGGGGACTAACTTGATGTCAAGTAAGAGCCCAAAAATAGCAGCTGGCTCAGGTGTCTGCTCAGGTATCAGTTAAAAGTCAGCATGCCTAGAAGTGCATAATGTGTGCTGCCAAACACCTGGCACAGGACTTAGTCAGGTCTGCTTTCCATTGTTTATCATTTCTTATGCTGCTCTGAGAAATTAGTAGCTTTTTCTGCACCCAGGATTTCATCTAGGGAAAACAAATCAAAGCAAAATCCTAGGGCTGTCTTCTCTTCAGGAGGATGCTTCAGTTATTCTGGAGAGTTCCTACCTTGGAGCAGCATGATTTATCTAAAAGGAACAAAAATGATTTTCTGGTTTTCCACTCTGCAGCACCCATTTTATTTCATACTGAGGCAAATAAATGCATCTACTGCTGTCTTGCTCCTTCCACTATAATGTATAGGAGGTTAAAGTCACAGTTCAGATCTCAGCAGGTTTCAGATTCGAATGCTCATTATATATCAGGGGGTCAGTGTTCTAGCAGGGAAACACAAAAGCAATCTTCAAGAGGCATGAAATTTCTTATGTTTAGAAACTCTTCATAAAGGTCAGGGGTTTTTTAGCTTTTATAAAGCTAACCTCCAGTTTAGAATACTACCAAAGTAAAATTTTCTCCTGGATTAAAAACCTAAGCAACTGAATCCCCAAACCAACAAACAGTAGGCAGTTTAGTGGAGGTAACTTATAAACACATTCTGTTATTATCATGAAATTAGGAGAAACAAGTAGCTCTCTGAGCTGCCAAGCTAACGATGCATGATTTCCAACATCTTTCTCCCATGAGGGTTTTCCAAAATCTAATAAAAGTGTATGCTTCCTTAGCTTTCTTCTCGTGGGCTTTAATTGGCTTTTCACCCTCAACCTGGCATAAATTTTCATAGAATGTGTAATTTGTAATACTTTTGAGACTCTCCCCTTCTCTGTCCAAGATATTTGAAACATGTCTGCTTGTTCAAAATCACTGGGGGTGTGTGAGGGGAAATGGAGATAAACACTCACAGCATAACTTGTCTCATTTCCTGAGGAGACTCAGCTGAAATATTACAAAACTGCATTTACCATTCACCTTGCATTGGTTTGTACGACCTAGTGCTGCAGTGCCCTGCAGTCTAGGACTGCAACCCCAGTGTGTCCCAGAGTAACACCCTGCTCTGCTTGAGCAGTGAAAAATGCAATGTGGATTATGAAAAGAGCCAAGCACCAGCAAAAACAGATGCTCGTGATGCTCATATGGAAACCTTGTCAAAAGCGCATCTGATAACCAAACATTAAAGAAAAGACAGATTAACATGCACAGCCAGGCTATTCAATAAAAATCACATTCATAAGCCAATATTTACATAAACATCGTCCTGAAGAAATCCCCTTACAGCTATAATTTTTGAAAATGAATAGTGACCCTAGGGATACAAAGAGTCCAAGCAAATAATCACACTGTCTAGAAATCAAGCAACCAAAAAAGCCCAACACTTACAGTGACAAGTAATTTCTGATTTTTATTTTTTTTATGTTTTAAGATCCCTTACTGTTCCTTTCTACTCATTTAAAGTGAAGGTTTCACAGGGCTAATTCAGACAGTGTTTCAAACACAGCAGCCTATGACAGCAAGACATTTCTTGTCTACTTCCATTATTCATAATTTCTCAACTATTTGAGGTTAAAATATCTTTTTTTTTTCAGATAAAGGACAGCAGATCCTATCAGTGAGTGGTCTAGAAGAGAGACTGAGTGACCAGAATTTTCACGTTTCAGTGTTTCAAACTGTACTTCCAACAACACTCATATGGCATTTCAGTCCCCTCAAACACATTTGGAAAGCTCACCAGCTAGGTTTTGGTAGCTGGAGTGTCTCTGAAAGTGAAGAGAATGACAGAAGATTGTGAGGTGGCCTTCCCAAATTCATGCAGCATCAGAGCACAACAAAGGTCAGAACCCAAGGAAAGCTTTGAATTTTCATGTTGTGACTCTAAAACTTCCTATGGAGACTGAACCAAAGTCTACAGAGGCCAAACAACACTTCCTGTTGACCTTAAAAAGTTTGAGATCCAATGTAAAAGAAAGTTAAGGCACAATATACTGTTTCATTGGAAAAATACAAGACTGTTAAGTAGTATATACTTCTTGTTTAGCTGTATCTGAATTCTGCTGTCTAGGCCTCATTTTTCTGCTCTGATGCACACCTATGAAACAAGCTTGTAGAGCCTTTATACATGCAATGCTCCAGTTGAATAAAACTTTTAAGCAAATGGAAGTACTGGATTTAGCATTCAACAAAAAAGATTTTTTTTTAAGACTACCCATTCCAGCAACCTGCTTCAGCCAGAAGTCTTTGAGTCAAAAAAGAAATTTAAGATACAATCAGAAGTCCAAATTCTAGTTTCATTTTCATTCTTATCAGATTATACCCAAGCCATTCAAGCTTCCTGAACTGTAAAGCAGGAAAGATTTAAGCCGTTTTGCCCTACTTCCTCTCCCGAGCTCTTCACACAGACATTGCTATACACGTTGAAATTATTACCATTCTTCTCTATCTGCGTCACAGTTGCAAAAATATCTCATATCCAGACAACTTTCTTCCAATCCACATGCACACTGTTGAATACCCGGAAGAGATCCTCCCCAGTAAAGATGCTTTTCATTGGCACGGCCAACCCACCAAGCAAATGGCATTCCATCTGGATGAAGGGAAAAAAGAGGGGGGGGGGAAGAGAAAAGAGAAAAAAAGAGAGAAAGAGAACTTGATAAGCAAATTGGATTCTCCCAAGAATGCAAAAGAGAATGGAGGTGGACATGTTAGACAATACTCAAAGAAAAGATGCAAACTGCGAAGTAGTAAACCACAAACTTTGCCCCAAGTTCCATTTTATGGAATACATGTTGAGAAAGCAACAGTTCTATTGTAGTCCCATTTGGTTTGAGACGCAAGTTACTCATGAGAACCTTGGCACCTTTCAGCTGCTAAGACTTTGGAATGGCGAACCCAACATCACTCTCTGCACCAGCTGTGTCGAGTGATTTTTGTTAGACACAGAGGGTAGATCTGATCACTGAAGGAGACTGAAAACAATTCTCCTGCCAGAGCTCACCTCACAGATTTTACTGTCCCATACGGTATTGGACAAAGACCTCTTGTAGTGTCAACTGGTTTTGCAGGAGCCTCTAGGCCTTGAGCAGGATTTCTTACCTGAAGAGTCAGATATAAAGAACAAAAATCTACACAAATAACGCCCTAACTGATCGATTACTATGAACTTAACACAGTTCCTCTCAAAACTAAGACTAAAATTTCTATTGTTTTCTTAGGGAGCAATATTAGGAATTTTAATGTGCTCTCCATTAGACTTTGCAAATGTAAAGCTCAGTAAGATATTAAAACAGGTAGGACATAAGTGGGAAAAAATACTTCCCTGCTTGGGAATCAATTTATCTCTGTGAAGCTATTTTCTATCTACAGGAGCTTTAAGATCTATGTACTTATATAAACCGAGACAGCTTTTTTGTTCACATTTCAGAATCCATTATGCATCAAGCATTAATAGTCAGATAAAGTGAGCAGAATCTGATGTAATGAAATGCACAGATGAATATTTTCTAAGACTGACTTTGTCTTCCAGCTCAGCTAACTTTTTTGTTGACTCCTTAATCTTTAAATCAAGAAATGTAATCAGTTATACATACAGGTAGATGGGAAAATTTAACAAAACTGACATATCAAGACTTTTTGATCAAAGGAGCTTGGAAAAATAAAATGTATGGCTAATGAAGAAAGATGCATCAATTTATTCTTCTGATTTACTAACATTATTAGTAGGGAGTATTTCTCATTATACAAGGCAAGAAAATCTAAATCATGAAATGCAATCAAGGTTAACTGTAGAATGTAGGGAACTAATTAAAATGAGTTTTAGAAGCACTTGGCAAAATTAATTCATGTTTATTTTTCTTCTAAGCTTAGACTGCTGAACTGTAAATGTATGAAAAAAGGAAAATAAAAATAGGAAGAGCAACTCCATTCTCATGATACCAACAATTAAGACATGACGAATTTGACCAATACCCAGAGGTACTCATTAGAAAAACACAATCCAAGTACATCTAAGGATTCATCTTACAAAAATGTACACATTCATTTTAGGCCTCACATTATTGTCAACACATTTATACCTTCTTTCTTTTTTATTCAGCTGATTTTCTTGCAGAAGTTGATTGCTGCAGCCGGTGAAACAGTTCTATACGATATTATTGGGAAATTACTCAGTAAAGCTTGGAATAGTAATGTTAATTGAATAAAAGGGTGATTTGTCTAGGAGTAGAAATAGATATTATACAGAAGTGCTTAATCCAATTTTAAAAGTGCCCATTCTGGAAAAAAAAAATTTAGATAAAGATAAATTCTTTGGGCCAACAGCAAATAATGGTTTTCATTAATCAAATACAATCTGTGTCAGTTTCCTTTGGAGGAAGTCATTATATACTTAAACATAACAGTGAAATAAGCAATCCTTTGCGTGTATTAAGAATAAGTAATTTTCTGATGTCTTTTTCATATCTGTTATTATTTGTTTTATTGAGCAATACTAAGCAAACACATGCACATTCAGATTTATGGTATAGACTGGGGAAGTGTAGAAGCACCACAGTTTGAGTCATTTACAACTAAATTAAATACAGTGCTAAAAATAGAGCAGTCAACATTATAAGAATCTCAGATTGTCAAGGGAACATGCTACACAAAAACAGTGTCTTTTCCAAAATTCTATTTATTAGGCAGAGTTCTGCTACCATTACCCAAGATGAGTTGATTTTTTTCACTAACTAGTCCCCTATAAATCAACTGTAGTATGAAGGAAAATTATGCCCTGATTCTTCAAAACTCTTTTCCAAATTCTTAGTTTCTAATACATGAGAAATCAGAGCTTGCCAGCAAAACTCCTCCAAATCTACAGTACTTCATCAATACCTGCTGAGTTTAGGAATTCTGAAACTTATATTGTATGTCACATACCTGTAATGGTGAAGTAAAACAATACTTCACAAGCAATGCCATTCAATCTGAGTTCTTTCCAGCAAGTTTACGCCATTATACCTTGCACTGAGATTGAGTTTGGCCAGTTTGTGTTGATTAAGATTCTTTCGTCTAGGTCTGTAGATTTGTTGCAGAATCTTTGCTTCTGTAATCATGGTACTACAATTTTTTCAAAGCATTACCAATTCTCCACCACCCCAAAATGAATTAATTTCCCTTCTGTGGTGAAGCCACAGACCAAATCAATGACATTAAGCAAGGATTTAAAATGATCCAATCACCTTATGGTAACGTAAGTCAGTAGAGTTCTACTTTAATATTTCTAAGCTAAAAATTCCAGTAATAAGAAGTGCTACTAATTCTTCATTATGTGCTTACACTGTTCCTAGCAATGCATTATTTAGTAAAAAAGGTTGTCAAAAGCCTACTGCACAATTAAAAGTATTATTTTCCATGCATTTTTTTCTATTTATAATGGAAAAAAAAATCCTCTGTAAGAAAAAAATTTTAATGTTGTCTTTGAACTCCATGCTACGGTTTTGAAGGAGAATATGTGCGAAAAAATATACCAAAGCAAGCAAAACAAACAAGTCCCAAGTGAATGAATTCACCAGCGGTACAACAATGACCAGTTTCTTTCCAGTGAAAAACTTCTTTTCTTCTGCACTGCTTTCGCTGCCTTAGGAAGTTTTCAATTTTGATAACAAAATCTTCAAAAAAGGCAATTTTTTGGTTGTATTTCCTGCAGAGGACAGCATGACAGTAATGTCATTGTCTGGAAGCCCCTAGAAACACCTGTGATATTTTCACCACTGTTTTTTTACCATAATTTAATATAGTAATATAATAAATATAACATAACCATAATGCAATATTATGAATAATATAATAAGATATAATTATAATGAATTATGAAATAATAGAAATTAACTGAGCAGGCAGACCAAATTTTGTATCAAACCAAGTACTCCTTTATGCTGTCAGGCACAGACTATAGAAGGTACGGCTGGCACAGATCTTCTGAAAGGAAAGAATAAGGGATATCTTCTTCTGTGGATTCTCTGTTCAGCAGCTGGGTGTGTGCATCCAAAGAGCCTAAGTCTCTGGAAACCCTGCAGTACATGGACAATGCTGCAGTACATGGACAAGAACTCAGTGTGTGTCCATCCAGCAAGGCAGGGAGGGTCAGGCTCCTCTCAGCTGTCACCTCTCCAGCAGATTTCCCATATCTGCTCCACCAGTGTGCTTAACTCAGCTGGTCATTGGTAGCTCCCTGTATGGAATGTGCCTCAGCAGCAGCAAGGCTGGCACCAACCATATCCTTCAACAGCACAGAGGCTGAGGATTATGAAGAATGTCAACAGACACATGGAACTGGTTTCCAGTGATCCTTAGGAGATGCAGATTGATATCAAATTCACCTGCACTGCATATCTTCTAGGGACAAGAATAGCTGAATATGTATTTGGAGTCCTTCTACCAGCTTAAAAGAAACTCCCTTCTCAAATCTCTCTCATACTGACAGTTGTCTCTTTTTCTGTATTAGGAAGCACTGACATTTGTAGCAATACAAGTTACTTTCAAAGGTGTAGGTTTGCTCATGTTTTAAAAGGCATTTTTTTCAAAAATTATTTGTATAGGCACTCAGAAGCTGAAGGAGTGGCAGAAGCAGCATATTCCAAGAGCATTTATTCACATTATACACATATTACTGTGTGTATAAATTCCAAGCAACTCTGTGGACTCAGTTTGCCTTTATACAGGCAGAAAGTCTTAGTACTGACTTTTATGTTTATATAGTGTGAGTTAAAACAAAGCCATGCATTTTTAGAAGTATTATATTTAAAATATTTGTCAAGATTTGTCTGCATGATTTGTCAGTTTGTTCTTGCTATGGCAACAAACAAAAATCTAATTATGGAAACATAGCAAGATAAATTTGATCCTGTGTTCAACTCCTGTGCTGTACAAACCGAAAGTCTGACACAGCACTTACCCCTAAGATAGTCAAGGTTTTTGGGGTAGCCAAGCTATTGAAAAAAGTCAGTTAAAGGTCTTCTTCAACACCACTTCAGGTCAATTTATTTGCATTTGTCTTTTGAAGCACTGAAAGCATATTGTATTCAAACAACGTTTTCTTGGCAATCTTCATGTTCATTTTGTTCTCCAAATTCAAACCAAGTTAAGCAGAACTGAATTTGTAAAATCCTACATCTATAAATTTTACTGATGAAAATTTAAATTAATTTACATCTACGCTGTTTTCTCTTAAAAGGAAAGATTCACATATCAAGAGGTAGTGAAATTTAGGAAAATACTGATTGTAGAATTGCACAGAGCAATAAAAGCCAATTCTTTGAAACCTCATTCAAAACCATAAAATATCTGTTTGCACTAACCACCTCAACAACATCAAATCCTGCAAATGGCTCACCTGATACATTGAACAATATGTGAAACAAACAGCAGATTTTTTTCATACATATGCCTGTATATATACACAAACCTATGAGGCAATTTCAACCTGAGTAACTGAATTCAGAGGCCAAAGCAGAGTACAAATTATCATCTCAGACAGTAATTTTTTTAAAGGCTCCTGAATAAATGGACATAGCAGTGAGAAGGGAAAACTGACTCAATATTTTTGCAAGGGTATATCAAGATCTTGTTTGCCCACACTTAATTTTTTTTCATCATAACACTTTCAAAGCCTTTTATATTGGAATTTTTAACATTCAATTTACACAAAACCAAATTCTTCCCGTTTGGCCTTTCACCAGGGAAAAAATATAGTTTTGATAAGTCAAATAAAAAGTATTTAAAATAATTCTGGACAAAAAAAAAAAAAGGAAGAATTGGAGAAATATTCCATACTTAGTTGAAAACACATAATTAATATCTTCTCAGAGGCTGTTTGTTCAGTGAAGTCTGTGGTATTAATGACTCAGAATCTGTATTCGTTTAAACAACAACTCCCACCACTGGGAAAATAAACTGATAACTCAAAGCAGGGTGAGCTCAGGCTGTGCTGCATTAACCACGACGTGCTGCCCATTCTTTGAAGGGGATGCTGAGATTTACCACTGAAAATGCTACTCTTTGCTTTACAACCCTTGGCGAGGGTCTCATGGCTCTGCCCCCGCCATGTGGAAGCAACACTCACTCCCTGAGATTTCAGGCTCTCTGCACCTCACAATCAACTCTGCTTTTAAGTTGAGATCAGGTTACCTTGGGGAAAAAAAAAAAATCTGTAATATGGACCAGGAAAAAATGAGAATCCCCAATGACACGGTTCCTTTGAACATTATTTACACAGTGAGCCATCGAGTCACCAGTTGGTTTTGTACCACAGTACTCTGCTTCCATGGGGACACACGCCTGTTTTATGCCTGTCTCATCTTTTCTCAGTACAGACATAATGGCTACCTATTACTTCATTCCTTTACTTAAAACCTTCCCCATGGCAATTGTACCAGTTTTATAATCCTTTTTCTCTCTTAAAACTATAACCCACATATCACTGCCCTAATTTTCAGAGATGACAAACATGCTTGTGTTGGAAATCACTGGTAGTCAAAAACTGCACAAAGACTGTCACTTTTTGTATTGTGTACCAACTGTGCCAGCCAACATTGCTAAGCATCTCACTGAATTTGATTAAAATTTCTGGTCAGGTTCTGTCATTATTCCAATCAGCTATCCAAAAGTGAAGTAGAACTGCTAATGCCAGTGGAACTACCTAACAGACAAGATCACAAAGTTTGTTCCTCATTCTAAAATTATTTTGTTAAGTGTGGTTAGGAAAAGGAGGGAAAAGGCAGTACTTTGCTGACATTTTATTTCTTAAAAAACAGCTTTGCCACCAAGGTGCACTGCTTTCACAGAGTCCCAGGCTGAAGTAATTGCTTCAAAAAAACCCCAAAGCAAAACAAAACAAAACAAAGCCCAAAGAAAAAACCACACAGTAGCATTTGTCTGCTTCTCTTAAGTAAAAAAACTGCTGTCCCTCTGGAGCAGCTGTTATTGCGGTGCACTCTGTTCTTCTGGAGTTGTTAAGATACTCTCATCGATGAGAATGGGCAGAAAGAAGGTAAATAAACATGGACCTTTGCTTCTTCTACATTTAACAGGAGCCTAATGAATTGAACTGCTGAGCTGCAATGACAGAGTTAATGCCACTGCATACTTTGAGTGCCTCATCAAAAGCAAAATCATCATCAAGCCTTTGAGAGACAGATTTGAGGATGAGCATAAGGATTTCAAACCCAAACACTTTTAGATGTTGAGGAACATTAAGGCTACATCCAAACTAAAATTTTGTGCCTCATGAATGTCCCAGCTGAAGGTCTAAGAAGGCTGAAAATGAGTACTTGCATTCTCCTCTTCCAGCACAGAATGGGTTGTTTTCTCAATAAAATTCTGGGCAAGTGACAAGTTTCCTAAAAGATGCAAGTGGGAGGGACTCCAGCAAACAACAGAAACTATGTGGACAGCTGAAGGCATGCAGGTTGGGAAGGACAAGCAATAACAAACAACCCAAACAAGATTGTAGCTTTTAGGGACACATGACAAAACAGGACATGGCAGGTTTGAATCTTCAGCAGTTTTGCCGAAGATGAACTGGATATCTTACCCTACTGAAACAAACAAACAAACAAAATCTTATTTCCTTTATTTTCTGCATTTCAGCTCACCTTCACTCCAAAATTTTCCCTCTTGCTTTCAACTCCTTTTCCTCTTCCTCATTCCCGTTTTCTTTTCCCATTTTCTCTGTTTAGCCTAAATCCTCCAGGTAAATTCAGATAAACAAGCCTGACACTACTTTAACAGATAAGCCTATGACATTGATGCGTGTCCTGCCACATCCTTACTCTATACTGGGTCCAGAAACCCATCAATGCTCTGGATTCAACTGCAAGTGAATAATGACCACGGATAAGTGGGCTCCAACAAAACCCTGCCTGGGCCAGAGGAGCAGCTCCTGCTCAGCAGATGTCTGGATTTTTTTCCCTGTCATAGGTACAGCCAGTAGGAATAAGGGAAATATGATGAACCCATCATTTCTTGCCCTCACACTGCTCAACCAGCTCTTCCATGCTCATTCTCATCCTCATTAGCAGTATCCTCTTACCCATTTCCACTGGAATGCCACCGCGTGAGGTGGCTCAATACAGTGCCCAGGAAATGGTCTTTCACTTTTAGTCAGTTCTTCTGTAGAAGTACGAAAATGGTTAGTGAGAAAAAATAGTAGTAAGTGCAGAATGAACAGATTAATAAAGAGAAAATAAACCAGATTATGTAATTACAGTTCTTGTCAAAGTGTTATGGGACAATGAATGATCACGTGTGATTTTGGGGTTCTCTGCAGCTGCAGCAGAACCACTCCTCAGTGGTTCTCTAGGGCCTGAGGAAGACAACAGGAGTGACATCTGCAGCCATCCTGTGGTCAGACAGTAACACAACCCACTCTCTCTGTGTCCTACTGAAGTCTTATCCACATTATCTTATGAGCTAACTGGTTGAGATGCCCACATGGAATGGAGGAAAGCATGGAAGAGATGAGTGAGTTTATAAGTTTAGATACAACACATGCTCTTCAGAGCTTTCTTTTTAAAGGATTTTATAATGGATGTGAAAGGGCCACAGGGAAAGGAGAGAGCACTGAACTAATGCACCTTATAAAATACTGCAAGGTGAGAGCAGTAGTTTATCACAGCAGTTTTTGCTTTTAAATGCTATTTAAGTTTTCATAGATGAAAACACTTTTAGAGGCTAGAAATAAGATTGCAGAGGACAAAGGGGAATAGTTGAAGCATCAATGACTATGAATGGTGCATCAAACCGTAAACCAATCATTTTACCACAAGAAAACTTGGTGTTCAACTAATGCTTATCAAAATGTTGAAGTGAGAAAACTTTTACAGAACAGTAAAACTACATTATAAGCAACTGTCCCAGGAAAGACTTCCAGGAAGAAACACTTCGTAGCTCATTCATTTACTATTATTTTCCAGGAATAATAATGGACAGATCCAGCAATCAGTACAGAAGCATCCAGCTCCAGTGAAATCAGGGTAGCAATGCTGACTTGCACTCACTGAGCATCAGGCTGCTCACAGAAAGACAGAATAGCTGAGGCTGGAGAGGACCTCTGGAGACAGTTTAGTCCAGCCTCCTGCTTCCCACTGTTCTGAAACAGACTCAGGATGTAAGAATTCCTTAGAAAAACTCTGTGGCTGTTTCTGAGTCAGGCAAAAGTACCATCTGCAGGCATGCAGCAAGTGATACACAGGCCTGCAGGACCTATTTTTAAAGGGGATGAAAAAAATTAGTTATATATTTGACCCATTTACTCTTGAATTATCCATTGTGACAGCTCAAATCCTTGGGACTGGGCATGGATGAAGAGTATCGACCTTAACTGTAGCACTTTGCACCTCATGCAACAATGGAGTCCCCAGCTCTGCACAGCTCCCAACTCAGAGTAGGTTGCTCGTTTATGAACACAAGCCAGCTGGAGTAAAGTTGAGCTGAATTAATCAAGGATTAATACAATTCTTGCTAGAAATCATGGACAATTGGCTGGATTACGCCCACAGTGAGATGAAACTTGATAAACTAGAAGAAGAAAATAGATAAAATGGGGACATTTGGGACATTTAATAGGAGAGTAGATGAGTTACAGAAAAACATGCTGTGGAAAGCAATCTTTGCTTGGTCCTCCGGGAGAAACTACATACACTGATAACAGTTCTTCCCCACTCCTTTATTTTGAAAAGTGTCTGAGTAAAAATGGAATTACCTTACTCAACAGAACTGTTTCCTGTATATGCAGTTTTAACTACCAGCATTAATAATGAGAAAAGGAGCCTTATTATTACTTTTTTTACCCCTGCTCACATTACACCAGTACTGTCACTAGTGGTTCAAATGGACTGTCTTCATATTTGACAACCCTCCACAAAAGACAGATTAATTTTTCTCCCATTGCACTTGCAGTGGCAGCTTCTAGGAACGATAAAATCTAGATTCAGGTATAGAGAATCTTTATTAGCACTATTGATTCATGAAGCAACGAGAACACACCTTGTCCTTCAGCTCCCAGGTTAATACAGCACAGCTGACAGTTAGAGAATAACATCTATTTACATGGGGTGAATCCAACCAGAAAGTCATTAGGACAATGTCATTTCCACAGTGTGCCTTTTTAGAGTGCAACCACTGGCTGGCTTCTGTAAGCGGCTGACTATAACTACTGAATTTCATAGCTCAGATTGACTTCAAAGAAAACAGAAAATATCATCAGTAAATATGTGTAGCGGTGCATGAGCTGTGTTCACAAGTTTTGGGTTTATGTTATTTATGTTGGGAAAAAGGTCTTTTCTAAACCCCTCTGTTTATCCATGTTTATCCCCTCCCCCGGAGCCTGCCAGTCATCCAGGGAAAGCCTCTCCCCCTTCTGGAAATCTCGGGGAGACCGGGCTTCTGATTGGAACAGGTTCTGGGAATCCCCTCCCCCCCTCCTCTCCAGAGATTGGCCCTTTTGTGTGTCAATCTACCCCCCAACTCCTCCCTTTCTATCCCCCTATTGGTGGAAAGTTTATGTACACGCCCCCTGGTGCCTGTCTACTTAAGGGGGGCGTGGGCGGGGCTTTCTCTCTCTCACCCACCACCTATGAGGAATAAACATCTGATGTGAACCTCAGAAGAGAGCCTTCCTTTCCTCCGCCATTAGCCACTAGTTTACATCCAGTGCTAGCCAGCCAGAAAGCCCACCGCGTGGGTATTGCTGCAGAACTGTCCAGTGGCTCTACCGACTGCTGCCAGAAGCCGGGCAAGGCAAGGGATCACTGATAAAGTGACCCACGGGGCAGAGAGAAACGCCATACGTGGCGCCCAACGTGGGGCACACCACGTGGACACGAGCTTCTGCAGCACGAGGCAAAGCACTCAGTGGCAGCGTGAGCTCTCTGCACGGGAAAAAAAGTCTGAGAACACCACCAGACCCCGTGGACTTAATTCTCGCCTGCGTTGGAAGCCTCCACGCAGTGCCGCAGGATTGCCAGACAGCCACGTGCTTACCAGAAAAGCAGCTCCGTGGAGTCCGTTTTCTGGTAAGAGAAGAAGGCAGCTTTTCCAAGCACCGGAAAAGTCTTCTTCAGGCGAAGGACCGCCAGCACCTCTTTTTTGTTCGCCAGCACCGGACGGGTGAGTATAATCACCTTTTATTTTGGGGTTCCTAGGGGAACTGGATTTTTTCTCCCCTTAGGACAATTTTGGGGGGCTCTTTCAGAGCCAAGAAACGCGTTTTACCTGTGGAGAAGCCTTATGGTCTCCCAGGGCCAGGTTGTCTGAGTGCGGCAATTTTTTTCTTTCGGTTTTTTTTTGTTTTGTTTCAGACGCGGGGTTCCGTCGCGTGGGCACGGTTTCGTTTTCCCGTTGTCGGTTTTTGTTTGAATTAGCCGCGCTCCGAGGGCGCGGGGAATTGGTCTCTGGTCTCGGGTTTTAAGCCGCGGGTTTTTATTTTTTGTTTGGTATTTTAGTTTTTGAGGTGCGCGCGGGACGGTTGAGAAAATGGGTGCTAAGTTCTCAACCGAAGAAAAGGAAGTTTGCAAAATATTGGTTCTTGTGCTGAAAGGCTCCGAGTTTAAGATCTCAAAAAAGGAGCTAAAAAAGTTCGTTAAACTGCTCTTTTTGTATTTTCCGAAATTGCCCCCTGCACAAGCGGTGTGCATTCAGTTTTGGGATGCAGCCTACTCGAAATTTTTTCAATTAGGCAAAGCGGGGGACTCACATGCGGCAAAATTAATTTTTTGGATTATGCAGATTCGATCTGCCCTTTTGGAAAAACAGAAAGTACAGGAAGAGCAGGGAAAGCAGTTTTCCCCCGTTTCTCCTTCCCTTTCTACCGCTCCCTCTTTCCCCGAAACGGAAAACTTGCGGGCATCGGCAGGAGAAGCCTCTCCTGTCGGCTCTGGCTCCCCGCAGGTATCCGAATCCCCCCGCCTGAAAAGTCTTAGCCGGACTGCTCAGGACGCTCGGCTTAGCCCTGGCTCGGCTGTCCGAGTTTCTACCCTTCCCCTCTCTTACCCAGTGCCCAAACCCCGAGTCCGTTTCGGTTTCGCCGAAAAGGATGGTGCGTCACGGGACGGCGCTTCCCCTTTCTCCCCCTCTCCCCGAGCGGAAGATGGCGGCGACCGCATGGTGCAGTCGCATGTAAATTTCGCGCCTTCTTCTTCCCAGGATTCCTTGTTCCCTCCTCCTTCCGCCCCTTCCCAAACTCCTCCCTACCAAAGCTCCGCCCCAGTCCCAACCCCCCGAGTGATGTCAGCACTCGGAGCCACGCCCATGCCCGCGCCGGAGTCACGTTGGTCTTCCGGTTCCCACGGTGGGGAAACCGGAAGGGGGGGGCCGGGAACCCAAAGCCCATGCCGGAGTGAGCTCCTTTCACTTGCGCCTGTTACATATAACAGGTCAAGGAGTGGAAACGTTACCCAGGCGACCTGGCAACCCTTTTCGCAAGGCATCATTAAGGAGTTGTGCAAAGCCCACCGGGATTACGGGAGGGAAAGCCCGTATTTTAGGGGTTTGTTAAAGGCAAACCTCGCTGATACAGTTGCAGTCCCATCTGACCTGCGGCAGCTTTTTTCCTGCCTCATGTCCTCCACAGAGTTTCAGCTGTGGGAGGCGGGGTGGAAAAGCTTGCTGCGGTCTGAATTGTCCGGTTTATTGCTAGATCCTGTAACTGCTACAGATGAGAACGGGGACCCGATCACCCTTGATCATTTGTGCGGGGAGGGCAGATGGGCTAAGGCTTCAGACCAGGCTGGAAAAATTCCAGCGCCGGTGCTGGAGAAAATAAAGCAAGCTGCCGAAAAAGCATTTATAGGACTACAGGGACAAGTGCCTTTGCCCAGCTACGCCGACATCCGGCAGGGACCTGCAGAGCCGTTCGTCGCCTTTGTGGAGAGGATGACGAGGGCTGTTGAGACGCAGGTGTGGAAAGAGGACGCAAGGGCAAGCGTGTTGGAAGTAATGGTCCGGAAAAATGCCAATGAGCAGTGCAGGACTGCCATTCTCAGCTTGCCCCTGGACCCTCCGCCAACGGTGCAGGACTTTCTCCGTGTCTGCGAGGCAAAGGTTCCCTTCATGTCTGCTAAAACGGAGCAGTCATCAGGGCAGCTGCAGCGAGCCAATCCGAGAGTTGCAGCATTGGACTCAGAGGGTTTCTCCAGGAAGCAGCCGGCAAAGAAACATCCTTCTCGGGCGGGAAAAGACAGCTGTAGTCTCTGTGGGCAAAGCGGCCACTGGCAGCACTCTTGCCCCATGCGGGCTGCTTTCCAGCAATTCGTGGCCACTCAAGGGGGTGGGGGTGGGGGCGGAGGTGCAGGTGGGGGGTTGCAGGGGAGCCTTCAAGCGGCTCCAAAAAACTAGGGGGTGAGCGCGGGACCACCCTGCGTGAAGATGCAAAACGGGTGGCCCGGACCAGGAGGGGGAGGGGAGGAAAAGGAAACAAGGCTGACCTTTCTTTTCTGTCTACCAGGACTGACAGCAGAGTCCTCCTGGACTCTGATTCACCGGACTTGACACCTAGGGAGATCGACCTCTCCGATTCAGTTTTAACCACCGACTCGCGGTATGAGCCGTTTAGGTTAAAACTGACTGACTCGCTGCTGTTGAAGGACAGCGACTGGCATTTAGTTTCGGTAAACCCCAGTGAACAGGGCACTTGGCATCGGATAGGATGTAAGTACATGGTGCTCGGAGACTGTAAGCACACCCCGTTCGACCTCGAAGTCGCCCCGGGGATTGTTGACTCTGATCCCGAGCGCTTCGTGGTTTGGCTGCATTGTACTTCCCCTCCTGCTTTTCTCCCGAAGGGGCAGATAATCGCCCAGGTAATTCCCATCCCTGATTTCCTCACAGAAGGAAGTCCATCGGTGGGGAGGGTACAGGCAATTTCTACCGCAAAACCGCAGTTGGAATGCCAGATGCAGATGGGGGAGGAGATCGTGGACATCAAAGCCCTCCTGGACACGGGTGCAGATGTAACCGTGATCCCGTCCCGGGAGTGGCCTTCACAATGGGCTCTGCAAAGCGTGGCTGGACACGTTCAAGGTGTTGGGGGCATTCAATTGGCAAAACAGTCAAAGAGTGTTGTGCAAATTACGGGGCCAAATGGGCAATTGGCAAATATCCGCCCATTTGTTTTGGATCATAAGGAACCATTGCTTGGGCGAGACCTCATGGCACAGTGGGGAGTCACGATTGACATTCCAGACCCCCCACAGGATTTTTGTGCAGCGGTCACTGAGACGCGCCCTACCCAAAAACTGAATTGGAAGACAGATGTTCCAGTCTGGGTAGAGCAGTGGCCGCTCTCAAAACAAAAATTAAAGGCGCTGAATGAGCTCGTGGAAGAGCAACTAGCCAAGGGTAACATTGAGGAGACTACCTCCCCGTGGAACTCCCCTGTCTTTGTCATCCAAAAGGCTGACAAGACCAAGTGGCGGCTCCTTCACGACCTCAGGCAAATTAATAATGTCATTGAGGATATGGGGTCTCTCCAACCAGGGATGCCTTCCCCGACAATGCTCCCCCGAGATTGGCAATTGGCAGTCATTGATATTAAAGATTGTTTCTTTCAAATTCCCCTTCATCCTGACGATGCCCCACGCTTCGCATTCACGGTTCCCACCTTTAACCGAGAGGCCCCGGGGAAAAGGTATCACTGGAAGGTTTTGCCGCAGGGCATGAAAAACTCGCCTGTGATTTGCCAGTGGTACGTTTCTTCCTTGCTGTCCCCTGTACGTGCAGCCGCAGACAAGGCAATCATCTATCATTATATGGATGATGTGCTTGTCTGTGCCCCGAACGAGGATGTACTGTCCCATGCGCTTGACCTGACAATCTCTTCATTGGTTGCTGCAGGGTTCGAGCTGCAGGAGCAGAAGATTCAACGGATGCCGCCTTGGAAATATTTAGGCCTAGAGATCAGTAAGCGGACCATTGTTCCGCAAAAATTGGAAATAAAAACTAAAATCAGGACTCTTGCTGACGTCCATCAGCTGTGTGGGGCGTTGTCCTGGGTGCGGCCCTGGCTAGGTCTGACCACCAAGGACCTAGACCCTCTTTTCAATTTATTGAAAGGGGGAGAGGAGATGAGTTCTCCGCGGGAGCTCACCCCAGAGGCACAGAAGGCACTGGAGAAGGTCCAGGTAAAACTGTCCACCAGACAGGCAAACAGGTGTGCACCTGAACTGCCTTTCAGTTTTATTGTATTAGGAGATTTGCCACACCTCCACGGAGTAATTTTCCAGTGGGACAAGGAGGTAAGCAAAATACCTCGTGAGGACAGAGGCGGGAGAGATCCTCTTCTCATTATAGAGTGGGTCTTTCTTAGCCACCAAAGGTCCAAAAGAATGACCACGCCGCAGGAGCTGGCAGCTGATCTAATCCAGAAGGCCAGAACCCGTATTAGGGACCTAGCTGGCTGTGATTTCAAGTGCATTCACATTCCAATTCGGACTGAAACGGGCCCAATTACAAAGCAAAGGTTGGAAAAATACATCCAGGAGAATAAAATTTTGCAAATGGCTCTGGATTCCTACACAGGACAAATTTCTATTCATCGGCCGGCCCACAGAATTTTTAATTCAGAAGCCAAATTCACGCTAAAATTAGAAAGCGTTCAGAGCAGAAGGCCTTTAAAGGCCCTGACAGTTTTTACGGACGCGTCCGGAAAGTCTCACAAGTCAGTTGTGACTTGGAAAGACCCTCAGACTCAGCGGTGGGAGTCAGATGTCGCTGAGGTAGAAGGATCACCTCAGATAGCTGAGTTGGCCGCAGTTGTCAGGGCTTTCGAGAGGTTCTCTGAACCATTTAATTTGGTGACCGATTCGGCTTATGTAGCAGGTGTAGTATCCAGAGCTGAAAATGCTGTTCTCCAGGAAGTGACCAACCTTGCCCTGTTCAAGTTGCTCTCAAAGCTAGTTAAGCTTGTCTCCCACCGAGAGCAACCCTTTTACGTGATGCATACGAGGTCACACACAGACATGCCTGGGTTCATCGCTGAGGGGAACAGGAGAGCCGATGCCCTTGCTGCCCCTGCAGAGATGGCCCCGCTCCCAAATGTGTTTGAGCAGGCAAAGATCAGTCACCAGCTTTTCCATCAGAATGCCCCAGGTTTAGTTCGCCGGTTCCACCTTACCCGGGAACAGGCCAAGGCAATCGTGGCCACTTGTCCAAATTGTCAGCAGCATGCGCTCCCCACCCTGAGCGCTGGTGCCAACCCCAGAGGGTTAGGCAGCTGTGAGGTGTGGCAGACAGATGTGACACATATCCCTCAGTTTGGAAGGAGGAAATATGTGCATGTCTCAGTGGACACCTTCTCCGGAGCAGTCTTTGCCTCTGCCCACGCAGGGGAGAGATCCAAGGATGCGATTACCCATCTCATCCAGGCTTTCTCCTTTATGGGGGTCCCAAAAGCCCTAAAAACTGACAACGGGCCTGCATATAGATCCAAGGAGTTCAGCAGTTTCCTGCAGCAATGGGGGGTGGAGCATAAAACAGGCATCCCCCATTCCCCCACAGGTCAAGCGGTGGTAGAAAGGACCCACCGGGAAATCAAAAGGGTCCTGGGCCAGCAACAACAGGTCCTGAAATTAGAGTCTCCAGCTATCCGCCTGTCCAGAGCATTGTTCACAATCAATTTTCTAAATTGTTCTTTTGAGGTTTTAAACCCACCAGTCGTCAGGCACTTCGGCAGCAGCGACCAGTTTTCCACCAAGGTTCGACCACCTGTCCTTATAAAGGACCCAGAGACCGGTGGAACAGAGGGCCCTCACCGCCTGGTTACTTGGGGACGTGGGTATGCCTGCGTGTCCACCCCAAGTGGCTTAAGGTGGATCCCTTCAAAGTGGGTGAGACCCTATATTCCAAAGGCCTCTGGAAAAGGAGTTAAGGTTTCTCAGGTGTCCGTGGCGTCCTGGAGACGGAAAAGACACAAGTGGACGAGCTGGGAAGAGTTTGTCCTACCCCTACCCCACTGGTCTGTCTCTAACTATGTGCTTGTCTCAAATTCTATTTAGTCCAGGTCAAACCCACTCAGCGATGGCCCCACTGACAGCAGCCAGATTTCTATTCCTGCTGCTGCTGATCTCCAGCCTGAAGTCTCCGGCCGTGGCGTGGACAGTGCCAGCATCCATGCCACAAACAGCAAACTTGGCAGAAACACCTGTGCCACAGTCTGCACAATTGTCAGAGACATCAAGAACAAGCTGTCCTCAAACATCTGACTGGCTGGAGGGACTTTTTGAGGACTGGGGGCTGCCTGGGTGGGCAAGATCTATTCTTCGTCCTGTGTTAATTGTTCTGTTTATGGTTTTGTGTATTCTGGGCACTGTTACATGCATTCGTTACTTTGTTAAAAAGTTAGTCTCTAACTGTCTCCCCCCCATATGCAAGCCTAGTCGTGGTTGTCACAGCTCCACCGGAAGCAGAAATGAGAGTTGAAGAAGGAAAGGAACTCCCTGAAGAAGACTCCGAGCTGTGGCCACCGACTGGCTGTTTATGGTTTAAATTACCATCTTTATATAAAAAGAAAGGGGGAGATGTAGCGGTGCATGAGCTGTGTTCACAAGTTTTGGGTTTATGTTATTTATGTTGGGAAAAAGGTCTTTTCTAAACCCCTCTGTTTATCCATGTTTATCCCCTCCCCCGGAGCCTGCCAGTCATCCAGGGAAAGCCTCTCCCCCTTCTGGAAATCTCGGGGAGACCGGGCTTCTGATTGGAACAGGTTCTGGGAATCCCCTCCCCCCCTCCTCTCCAGAGATTGGCCCTTTTGTGTGTTAATCTACCCCCCAACTCCTCCCTTTCTATCCCCCTATTGGTGGAAAGTTTATGTACACGCCCCCTGGTGCCTGTCTACTTAAGGGGGGCGTGGGCGGGGCTTTCTCTCTCTCACCCACCACCTATGAGGAATAAACATCTGATGTGAACCTCAGAAGAGAGCCTTCCTTTCCTCCGCCATTAGCCACTAGTTTACATCCAGTGCTAGCCAGCCAGAAAGCCCACCGCGTGGGTATTGCTGCAGAACTGTCCAGTGGCTCTACCGACTGCTGCCAGAAGCCGGGCAAGGCAAGGGATCACTGATAAAGTGACCCACGGGGCAGAGAGAAACGCCATAAATATGCTGTATATCTAAACTGGTGTAAAAATAGTAAAACAGTCTTAATAGAACATAAATTAGAAGACACAATAACATATTGCTAATCACTTTAAAGCTGCAATTCCTAATTAAATAGAGGAGTTTCTTAAAACTGATAATAGCACTCTCAGATATTATTAGGATGGTGTTTCTGTTTTGAAAAGACACCTTTAGAAAATGAGATCACATCTTAAGTTCTTTATCTCAAGTTTCTTGTAATATTACCTGGATAGCTGAGAATCTTGGGTAAAAGGGAAGTCCAGTGTCTCTCCCCATGAAGTTGTAGATAAAAAGCCATAAGTTTGGGGGGTTTGCTTCTTTTGCTTTAGTTTCAGATTTTTGTTTGTTTGGTTTTTGTTTGGTTTGGTTTGTTTGTTTTTTTAATGGCAAAAAAGCTTCGAAGTCCCTTGGAAGAGCATGCAATATATCCACTGTCTTCTACAAGACAGGCATTGTAAACAACTGCAAAATAACACCAACACCAGAAGAGAACTTAAGAGAATAATATGAGCCTTACACCAATTATGAGCCAGCAAGGCAGCTTGGACAGCATATAAACCACACTCTGAGCTTCTCCTCCTACCCTTTTGTCACATCCCTACTGAACTGAAATCTCACAGGGCCAGTTGAACTGGATTGCTTATTTTTTTGTTCTCCAAGCGTGTTAGTCGGCAAAAGACAACTCTGAGTTGTACTTCCTATGATCAAAACGTCCAGCACAGCAGTACAGCAAGTCTGGGTTTAAGCTTTATTAAAAAAAAAACCACCAATGAAAAACCAACCAACCAACCAACAAAAGTGAACAAAAACCTCTCAATAACTTGTCAAACTGCATTCCAGTATCTCTGAGAAGCATTACTGCAACTCATTAAACTTCTTTATAGTCTGATGTGTTACAACACATTACAGAGCAATGGTAAATAAATAACCGCTGATTTGACACTGCTTTCAACTGCAGAGCAATTCTGCTTTCCTCAATGTTACAATTAATGTCAGCAGTTAATGCCTTAAGTGGCGGAATCGGAAACTCAGCCACGATAAGCACATGCAGTCAGATTTCAACTTAAGGATATACCCAAACTGCAGCATGGCGTTAGTTCAGCTGTCCCTGTCTCAGGCTGCAATTACAGTTCTGTTGGTCAGAGCAGCAGGGGCACCATTTTTCATCCTAAGGAAGGCTGTAGTGCTGTGAAATTGGGCACTTTGGAAAAATGCAGCTGTAGCAGAACATATGTACAGGCAAGACCATGAAACGAACTGGCTTGAAGCCAGCACGTAGAGAGAAAAACAAGAGAATGTAAATGAAAAAAAATCATAAAACACTATATTCAGAAGATGCTTCTGTTGATATATCCTGACCAGCCTTAAAGGTCAGGATGACAACAATCTGTCTTCTCTGTGGGATTGCTTAATCAATTTGCAGCTCTTTTTTGTTCACCCTGTTAGCAACAGGTTTATATCTTTCAAATAGATCTTCTATTTTTTTGCTACTTAATTAGTCTCAGGTTTCTGTGTATCTCTCTATACAGCTATAACAAACATGGGTGTGTATTTACATTCCTGCACAGACTGTAGTGGACAGAATATGAAGTGTTCAGCTCTGCTCTGTAGCTCTGCTGTCACTAACAGAGATTATTATGCAGCTGAAGACAGTTTTCTGCTCCTGGAGCTTAGGGAAGAACTGAGCTGTACTTTAGCACTGCAGTGAATACTGGAATGGGAAGAAGCTGCAGAAGTATGACAACCATGCAACCTCAAGAAGCCCTAGTGCCTCCTCTCATTCCCAAAGCTGAACAAGCCTATGTGTCCTCTGCATTTAATGGCCAGAGAAAGAACCAGAATTGGAGCCATTCTGTCTATCTACAAGTGTCACAAAGCGAGAATCAAGCATTTTACATACAAAATAACTCCCTACCATAGGCCCTTCATCACAGCTGACAAGACAAACCCTTCTGGGGGCTGCATCAATGCTGTGAATCAAAAGTCCATAAGATCACCACATCCATCACCACCTTTCCTTTCTTAAGGCTCCTTAACTGAGTGTACTTTCCTCTAGCCAAGTATAACTTACTACAAATCCTGTCAACTACTGGCTTGAAGAGATGCAGGCACGTCTATCAGGTAGTGGTGTTTGGGTGGAAACAACACAGCTGAGGCAGGTAAGTTTTTCTCTCAAACTGGTGTAGGATATTGACCAGGTGTACATTAATACATTAGAGTTCTCCAAACACTGTGTAAGAGGTAACAGGGTCAATAGCTTCCATTTAACTGTCTACATCATTTGCCTGCTTTCTTTTCAAATATGGAGCCCTAGAAGGCCAGGTATCAGGGGAAATGGAGTCATGAACAAGATCAGACCCAAGCCTCATATTTAAAATATAAATCCCTGAGGGGCAAACGTCTTTTAAAAATATATGAGAACCCCTCCCTCCAAACTCTTCTCTCTACAGATATGCTTCATGCATATGTACACCTCCATAATGGAAGTTTTTCTATGCAGATTTATGTTAGGAAATTAATAAATACAAGTTACACATTTATGGCTCTAACACACTTCAAGGATTTTCTCCCATCTGAAGATCAGAACAAACGCAAAGGCAAATATTACCCTGATGCACGCTTCATTACAAACAGACTGCAGAAACAATCAGCAATAAGCCATCTCCTGCAAGAAGACTTCCTTCCCCTAATCTCAGTGCTATTTTTCTTCCCTCAGTCCCTCACAACATCAGCATTTAGCAATGTTGATGTTGTGCCGTTTATTTTCTTCCACCCACAGGCAACTGGCCAAGGTAAGGTGCACTTGCCCAGAGGTTTAGGTAAAAGGTATCTGTATGATGCTGTAAATTCAGAGATACAAAAACCTGATGAGTATAAAAGGAAGCCCCCCCTAGCACAGGGAGAAACGCATTTGTCTGAATGTAGGGCTCTTTTCTCTTCCACATTGTGAGCAAAAAATTTAACCATAAAGCTTTGCTTTTAAATGGAATACATAAATGACTCCCAAACAGCTGTCCTACTTAACACTACTATGTAAACATCTGTTCACATTCCTGCATGCAAATGAGAACATCAGCTTGCAAGTCTCTTAGACTCAGATTAGTCTTTATCAAGTCCTCACAGAAAACACGGGGGTGGAGGCCAACAACTGTGTGAAGTGGGAGGAAAGGAAATTCTTTTTTTGGAGAAATGATCCTTGGAGAAAAGATGGATGATGGAGACTACAAAAAACCTAACTATATGCAAAAACCCAACATTTTTCAGTGTGTTTGCTTTAATGAAAGTTTCCATTCCTCTTTGTGGTGGATTTCTACTTCATCACATATTTTAACAGCTTGTTTTTTAATAGGACTACATGCCAAATTTTATCCCCCTTTATTCAAACTATTCTTTGAAATTTCCAGGGTCCCAGACCAGCTCCTGCTAAGCTAAATGGGATTCTTGACATTGAGGTGAATGGAAACAGGACTGGGAAGGCTGTATGCCTCATTAGATACATGATTCCACAGCACCCTCTTAAATTCTGCTGAACTCTCCCTTTCAAGCAAATAAAGCTGGTAAACTCAGAGGCCATGAAATGTCACTATTACATTTCAACACTTAAACCAAGGTACCTGATGAATTAGCCATCTTCTTGCCAGGCATCTTAGAAAACTGCAGCCCCTGAGGGATTTCCCCTGGCCATTACTGCTTATTGCAAAGTCAAAGAGAGAAAGCTAAGGTTATTGTTTTGCCTGCGGAATCAAAATATGCTGAGAGGGCATGTTATTCCCCAGACTTAGAGGTTTATTGCATTTCTAATTCACACCTAAGGTCACCATATGTCAAGTGAGCATGCATTTTGCTACCATGGCTACTGCTGTCATTTTAACTCTAATGCTAAATAGTTCTAGATTGCAACAATACGGACTTGGAAACAATGTAATTTAGTGCTTATAGCAGAAGACTGGTCTTCTGAGTAATGATGGAAAATTAAATGTTCTGGTACTACCCTTGCATTTGTCAGACTCTCCAAAATCACACAAGTGATATAATCACTATGAACCTTTGTTTCCATATCAGAAAGTCAAAGAACTAAAAGGCCTGAACAGCAAACAAAGCTAGTAATGCAACAACTGCATCTTCTCCATTGAGAAAAGCTAATAAATAGATCAGTCTTTGATCAAATTTCATTCAGCATTTAAAAATACAATATGAGGTTTGAAATCTGTTACTTGTGTCCTGACAGCATCTCACCATGGTGGAGATGCTTCCCTTTGCATAATGCATTAATGTGAATTTGACCACACAAATGTCATTCCTTGTCATTTAAGTAGTCTTACAGTTAAGCAGCCATAATTGTCCTTTGGGTGTTATCTTAAATACATTAAAAAAGAAATTGAATGCTTTCACCACATTATAGCTGGGACACTTTTTCAAAGCTAATTTCTATGTCTGTGAATTATTCATAATACACTTCAAACAGGCTCTTCCGGATAAGGTAATTGACCTTGTCTGCATGAAGCACCTACTACCTTGCCTTGGGATAATTTAATCTACGATGTGGTCCATTATTCAAAGGTAATGTCTTTTCATTAGGTTAGGCAATATATTATCACTCAACTAGTCACCTAATTCTGCATTTAGCGTATTCAAGTTTTCACTTTTTTTGTCATAGGTTACACTCATCATAGCAATATCTCACATTTAAGTAGCATGGTGTAACAGTAAGACAGCATTCTCTTGATAAATGGAAGCAGGACTTTGAGGACTCTAATTTCAAGATTTACTTGTGCATTTTAAGCCTCAGTTGGCTTTGTGTTTTTCATGGGTGAAAGCAGCAAAGGGTATCTATTCAGTAAGAACTAGTGTAAGGTCAAAACACAAGTACAACAGAAATTATGTAAATTCACATACTGCTCAGTGGAAACATTTGTGTGCTGATGAAATATATGGCAAATCACATGTATGACACATATATAACACTCCCACAGTTTTTTTTTGCTGTGTAGAGAAACCCCTGGCTGGTCTGCCATGCGAGGAAGCAATTAGCAACGCTGGCTGTAGCTCAGGCTGGCTCTGAACCACTGCAGCCTTCTCTGTAACAGACCATTATTAGGACCCAATTCCCTGCTACATATTCCCTCGAAAGACCTTGCTCAGTGAAGACCAAAGTAACTGATTATTTTTTGCATATGCATGGAGTGAAATCTCTGAGAGAAAGCTAAACAGTTGAGCACTCAACTCTCTCCTGTGCTCCAACTACTTTGAACCACTTTAGCAGAATAAAGCAGCTTTGAATCTATTTTAGTCAGTCACTGACGAAGTCCTCCTGCATGAGTAAACTCTTGAGTGGCACAGCGATCTGGAGGAGCTCCTGCATCAACCTCACCCCTGGCTCCAATAAATGGCCAGAGATGTTATTCTAATTTATATTGCACCACTCCAGTAACCAGGCTTAAAGATGCCTCTCCACCCCTCTCTACTTCAGTATTTCAGGGTACATCTCTGTAAGAACAGAGTGCTGGCATTTTCAATCTATCAGTGTTGAAGTGTTTAGATGCTGACTGTAAATACTGCATTAACAGGCTCTGGATGAACCTGTTAGCTCCTCTAAATATCTGATCTTTTAAAATGTTTCTGTGTTTCTTAGTTTGTTTTATACTAAAATGGAATTTAATGAAAGATGTAAAAACTAAGGATTTAATCCACCACCTTATTTGCCTAAATCAGTATAAATATACCGAATCCAACGGATCTGATCCTGCATATCTTTTAGCTTGCTAATTTTTTTAGTTGAATCATTTGTTACTGTAGCTTCTCTCAAGCTGTCCATTAATAGAATGTTATGATTATGTTAGCTATTCAAAGCTTTTTAATCATGTCATATAAACACAGTTCAGTCTATGAATTGTTTATACTGATTAGATATTGTTTGAGTGCTCACTTCAAATTATGAAGCATTGCTTTAGAGCAGAAATAAAGGCAAGGGAGTCAAAGATTTCAAGGTGTTAAAGTGAACATTTCCTCTGAAGGTCATTGGCTGAATTCCTATTTGCATGAATATTCAGGAACAATCTGTTCACGCCTTGGAAAATTTCTGCAAAGACAAAAATCTCAGTATCATTGTCCATAATGGTATAAAAAAAAGAATTATGAAAATTATCAAATCGAAACTGAAATTCAAACAGAACAGGAGTGAAATAGGTGATATTTATAATTTTCCATCAGCTAAAACAAAACAGCCCAGGGAAGTATTGTTCCAAGCAAGATTACCTGCAACTGGCCTGACTGCTAGATCATATTTCACATTGGTCGAGTGCCTTCCATTGTGTAACCACAGTTGTGTACTGCACATTGATGGCTCCTGTCGCTATAATATGGTTATGTTTACCCATTAGTTTCTGCTTCTGTGCCACAACCCAGCAACTGTGACATTACAATTGTTCTAATGGGCTGTTTCACTTTGTTCATTTACCTATTAATTTTGGCAATGGCGTATTTCATGGGACATAAATTTCATCCTCTGAAAACATGACAACCTGTAGTACAATATGGTCAGACAGATTCTGGAGCTTTGTATGGAAGTAAAATGAACTGCCCAGGGTTGCGTTTTGGAAAGAACATACCTCCCTTTGGAGGCATCGCTTGTATCTAAGGTGATTACTTCAGCGCTAACAGGATGTAATTATTCACTCAGTAAAATCCTGCCTGTATTAAGTAGGTACTTCTAATGTTTTGCAGATTGACTAGCAGCTCTGGAATGTCTCACAGAGGTAGTAAACAAAAATCAACACAGTCTCTTTGTCTGAATCCAAAATATAGTGTGGACTGGGAAGGAAGCGACCTGGAATGCTGCCACTGATTTGAGAGGGAGGCTCTGGGAAACAGGACCCCAAAGCAGGACCTAAAGAAATGCTTACTGCAGTTCGATGGCAGATATTAGAGTGGCAAAACAAATACATCAAACTGACTTTGCATTGCCAGAGAAAAAGCCAAAGGAGGTGAAATAGAGCCTACTTTGGAAGACAACTTCTAGAATCTCATCCTCTGCTGTTACCTTAGCATTCAGGCACACAGATTTCTCTCTGAGAAACAGTCCCTAAACTTCTGCCACACCCCCAAGGAGTTTCATGCCGATAAAATCTGAGACTTTGAAATCATGGTGACAAACGGCAGGCAAACAAGTGCTAATGTACAGAAAGTCTTAACTCAAAAGAGAAAAGAGCAGCTGACACTACTTTGTCTTGTACCAGGACTGACATTATCGATGTGGCCCAAAAATGAATTACAGCCAAATTCTGCTCTTCTTTATCCTCCTAAAAGAAGGAAAGTAGATTTTCATATATCTACATAAATATAAAAATACATACTTTCCCAAAAAGAGAGAACTCTATCTGTATGAATACGTAGCTTTATGGACTCTACTGACCATTTGAATCATCAGATGAAGTAAAAGTTAGTAATTAAAACAAACATATTATGAATTTATGTTACTCTTTTTTCAGAACCACTTTTCAGGTCTGGCCATTTTTTAAAACAGCCCATCACAGTCTTGGAGTCATCAGTAAAACAAACCTGTCAAACCTGAACCAGGTTCAGTAACACAGAATTGAGAAAAAGAACAGCCAGGAACTGTTATAATTTCCTTCCCACCCAAAAATTTTACTATGAACATTTTGATCACATTGATTGAGACAGCCTGAACAAAACTGATCACAGTCTAAACTACTGGGAGCACTTTTCATGTGCTATTAATGTTAATATATTGAAATAATTACATGCTATAAATTAGACATGTCACTTGAAATTAAATTTTTTTGGGGAAATGAAATATTTAAGGAAAGGGGGACATGCAAGTGAGCATCCTGGATGAACAAAAAGTCAGCACATGAAGACAGGGACTGAATCTAGCACAACAGCAATGGTCTAAAGATCTATGAAAGAACAGTGGGTAATGATGATGTTCAACGGAGTTTAGGAGGAATGTTCTGTTTGAGCTTTTGTTCCTAACCTGGAAGGAGACAGAAATTTCCGTATCTGGCAGGGTGAGAAAATATGTAACATCTGCATGTCATGTTTGCCCAAATTAAGATTTCCTTCTAGCACTAGGACCCATGGAGTGGGTCTCTATCGATTCTAGCAGGCTTTAGATATTAATCACAAGCTGGTTTTCTAGAGAAATGAGTCATATTGAAAAAATTCTACATGAATTTTTGTGCACACCTGTGTCTATTGTTCAACTAACTAAGGAAACCACTGGCCAATTTCAAGAACATTTGACGCAGAAATGTGTTCCTACAGGTTCCTTGTACTGCCTAAGCAGAAAACAGGCACTACTTTTAGGAGAGATCCTCCTAGTACTTAGGCTAAGTGAAGGTTGCAATACATTTTCCTTCCTCTGTGTATATTAAAAAATCCATACAGAAACCCAACACTAAACCATAAAACCAAAGGGGAAATAGCAACATTTATTACTTCATCAGTTACAGTGCAAAATCACAGCTTTCTCCCCCTATCTGGGTGAATACACCAAAAATCCCATTATACCCAGGATAAAGTTTGGTAGGTGCATAAAAATTCATGGGATCACAACTTCCTGCTACATCACCATAATTGTGGTGGCACAAAAGCAAATGCATCTCTAAGGAATGACGTTCATTCTTCCACGAGAAGCACAAAGACAAGGCACAAGAGGTACCTACATAAAGCTCACACTTGGAGTGAAAGACATCAGAGGTGTTCAGCTGAGAGAAAACCCTTGTATGGCTCTTTTTTGTAGCTACAAGAACTTGCCCATTTGTTTTAGGGGTGTGCATTTAAATCAATCTAATGGCCCCTTCCAGTTTCAGGCAAAATTGATGTCAGTTGCAGCCTGATGCCTCAATTTTCTTCTCTGCTAAACAAGGAAGTTATCTTTAGAGAACTGCATAGATTAATTGGTTAACCTTTCTAAATGCTAATGTAAACAAACAAACAAACAAACAAAAAACCAACAGACTTTACCTGTGGGGCTTCTGAATTCTGCTCTTGAGAGTAAAGGAAGAAGGGTCTTGATGTTGTTTTGAGTCCTGGACAGCTCAAGTGGGAATACACGTCTTGGCTAAACCACTCTGAGTCTTTCTCTTGTCAAAAGGACTTGGAAAAGATTTGGGCTCAAAAGCTTTTTCATTTTTGTTCTCAATCTTTTGGGCCAAGCAGATAACAAAATAAAAAAGCTTCTCTAAAGAAGATTTTAAAGGGGTTATTTTCTTTCAGGTCACCACATCTTTCTAGCTACTCATCAAGTCTCAGTCAGATCTGCTCCTCTCCAGATCAGTCCAGGTTGGGGGGATGTAAACAATTGTAAATTGCTTTTAGGTGCCTCTTGTCAGTGGAAGAAGTACACAACTGTTTTTCCCCAGTGTCTGGAGACATTTTCGCAAAGTATGCTTGCTTATCCTCTACATTTTGGGGTGTTCTTTTTACAAAAGGAAGTAAGAGACACTTACAAGAGCTACTTTTATGCCTTCTTTAACACCAGATAGCTCATGTAAGAGTATTTAGTTTAGTGTTTTGCTTAGGGAGGATTATTTCTTCCCTTGTTGTTTGAACACCAAGTAATGTCAAAATGCCACCTTCAGCTGATTCTCATAGATTCTTTTCTCCTGTCTCTGCATTCACACTTTCAAACATGAAAATAAATTTTCCATAGGCTACCTTCAAACTGCAGTGGGGTAAAATTCCTAGACTTTGGATTTACAAGCAATGAATCTGAGCACTAACCTAATTATTCAGAACAAAACCTTTCTTTTTTTTTTACTATAGAGTTGCATTTTCTTTTCTCCTAATGATTTATATGATTAGGTTATGCTATTGATCTTTTTGTGTATAGCCTCCTAACACCTCTGTTCTGCTGGACAGGTCAAAGCAATTCAAACAAAATCTAAGCACAAGAGTTCCATCCCATCTGATTTTCTACAAGTGCTTTGCTATGAACCCTACTTTCTCCCCCAGGTCTAAAACAGGAGTCAAATGAACCCAAAACACACATAAAACTGAGAGAATACAGCCACAAATGCTTTTTTATCCTCCAAAATAATGAAATACCAATGAAAATTACTATTGCTATTTACTATTGCCACTCATGTGGCACCTTGGTAGAAGAGGTTAGATGAGAACTCTTCCACTGCTACGATTTACATCTTCTGCTCTGCAAAATCAGAAAGCATCACTCTCTGCACTGGCCCAAATTTGACAAATTAGTTTAATGTCAGTAAGACAATCTGAGTCTAAGGGAACCCAAGATGTTTAAAGTAGGACAGCCAAAAGAAGCAGACAAATGGAAGTGTGATGAGAACACACTCCCTGCTGTGGCCCTAATGAGGGAGAAGGCACACTTTTCTGCTCAGGCAGCAGTCCTGCTTTCTTCCTTGAATGGAGAACAGGTTGCTGTCATAGCTAATGACCCACTAATATAACAAACCATGGATTAGCTGTTTGTTTCTAGTCACCATTATTTATTTTTTGTTAACAATATGCTAAGTCTTGCAAATTAAAAAAAACCCCAAAACTATTACTGCTCATGATTAAGGGAATGTTGGCTAGAATAGCTTAAAAGAATTTTGTCCTTCCTCCTTTCTTCAAACTGTGTGTATGAATAGTTTACACAAGTGTGTTTTTCAAGCCAGAGATATCACTAGATGTGTTTGGTTCTGGCACACATGTGTGCCTCATAAAAAACTATCCATTCCCAAACTCTTCTTTGGATTGCAGAATCCCCTGAACTCAATGTTTTGGCATTACTGAGCTATGACCATTTACACGGTCCCACAGGTTTCACAGATTGAACAAAAGATATTACTGACTTGAAGCCAGAAGTTCTTTGGGATCAAAAGTCCCAAACCAACAGATCGTAGAGGTCAAGTAAATATCTTGCAGCATCAGTACACAGCAGTGACTTCCTCACAGAATCACCAATAATAGTGCATGCAATGAATTCCAGATTCCAGGCTCAAAATCTATTGTCAAGATTTACATTTCATTTACCTGTCCTATGTACCTGCATTAATAACCCAGTCAAGCTTCCTATATACTGGAAAAGATAATTTCTTCATCAGTAAAACACAGTAGATCTATTTAGTTTGGCGTGCAAATATATTTTCTATGTAAACTGTAAAAGGTCCCAAATGAAATAAAATTTGATAAGATAAAATAAAATAAAAGTATAATTCCAAAATTGCTCCTCAGACTTACAAAAATAAATTCATTCAAGGAAGGGGAAAAAAAAAAAAAAACACACAACAAAAAAGCAATATCCAGTGACAGCAGAAGTATGAAGGATGTATTCAATAGAAGCAAGCAGGAATTAACCACAGAAGCTCTCTCCTCACTATTCCATCAGTCCTCACTTTAAGAAGTGTATTTTTAAATTCACCTGATACATTGTGTCTAAAGAAAAAACAGATAATGGTGCTCCAGTGTTCACTGGAGTCATCCCAGGAGACTTTTGCTCTGCTGGTGTCACTGCAGAATTATGTCAGGCAGCATTATAAGCCTGCCCTCTCCTGCAGTGGGTTTCAAGGAGTGAACATGCTTTCCTTCCACTGTGTTAGAAGCCATCCAGTGTATGGCTGAGCAAGGATTTATTCCCATGTTTTTTCCATTATTTAGCCTCTTGGCTGCATTTTGATCTCAGAGAAACACAACAAAACTGGATGAGAAGTAGTGGCAGCAAGTAGCTGCCATTCCTTGCTTGGCAGCTGTACCTCCCTGCCAGCCACGGAGGATAGTATAGGGGAAGGGGACTAAAGGGTCAGAAACTGGGATAATGATATTTCCACTACTCACAGGTGTGTGTAGGCTCCATGCCAAGTTACCTCTGCCACGCCACAGGTTTTGTATTCTGCTTAGACCCCCTGCATTTTAAACAGCTGCACACAAAAACCGATGTAGCATCTTTAAAAATGGCCTCTAAATCTCTCCCCACAAATAAATGGGGTGCATTGCATTATTGTGGTGAACTCTGTTCCAAAGTCTCCAAATATAGCACAAGTTGCCTGAAGTTGTGCTTGTGAGAAGCTGTCACTGCCACTTTCGGGGGAGAGAAGGCATGGTGATGGAAACACAGATGGCAAGTCAATCATTCTCAAAAATGGGATCCTAATTACCCGAGAATAATCAGCACACAATCCACACCTGCCACCTATCCACTGCTCCTTCAACACAAGCCACTTTTTGAGGGCAGACTGCCCTGTTCTATGCTACTTTGTACAATGAAAAATAGGCTCCTGGTAATGCAATAACAATTTAAAGTTATTTTGTACAAGAACAAATAGTCCCCTGGTAGTACAATAACAATTGAAAGTACTGGAATGATAAACTGGAAGTTATGCTTAAAAGGCAAAAAATACTAGTGAGCAAAATCCCATTGGTAAATGATTGCTTGTTATGGGTCATTTTACATCCACTCCTGATACATCTATGTAAAATACTCCATTAGAACCCAGGCCTCGGACTCCTTTCTTCCAAAAGATTTACTCTAAAGTGGTGAAACCTTGGTGCAAACCATGTGCTCAAAAAAACTGTGGGCACTTCAGGTGAAAAAATACTAGAGTTAGTGAAAGTTCTAGATGAGTAACTAGAAGCACTATAAAAGCTCTGGATGAGCATGGAACTGTGCTTCACTGCATCCTGTAATACAAGAACCCAGTGCAGTGAGCAAAACAGTAGTTAAAAAAAAGTAGTTCTGTAAAACAGCAAGTGGGGAACTCCTGGAACTTGCTTTCCTAGGAGGCTGCAGGGCAGGCAGCCTAATAAAGTACAAAAAGTGATTAGACAAGTTTATGAACAACAGGTCCATAGTGGATACTAAAAGGGATTGGCAATAGCATAAACTCTAAAGCCCTTATTTGCACAAACGTGGGTGATGGGGACATATTAAGGGACGTGCTAAAGACATCAACCTGTGTACTCACCTTAACCTGCATGTCTCCAGCAGCCACTACTGAAGGCAGGGTCCTGAAGGACATTTCTTAGCTCCTTACGCCCTCACATCACTGGCCTCATCTGGAGCTAAGGAGGGAGCCTGCACAGACAAAGCTCTAGCAACATACAGGTCATAGATAAAGAAAAAAAGTTGACCTGTCTCAGCAATGCAATTAAGTCTAAGCTAAATTATGATGTGTTCCCTGCTGTGAGGCAGTACTATATCTTTCCCTCCAATAGTGAGTTACAAAATGCAAATGCAGTGGTTCACCAGTGAGGGCAACCAGCTGCCTGGCATAAGGGGTCACAGACTGCAGGACAGCACCTGCTGCAGCTTGGCACTGAGATACGGGACTAGCTGGGAGCCAAAGGGGAGGAGAGGAGGTGGAAACGTGGGCACAAGTCATGTAACAGTGGAACTTGACAGACCATAATTTCAGGAAAGATGTGTGTAGTTTAGGATGGATGTAGTTTAGGGACAATGTCTGAAATCAAAGCTTAAGTGACATGGTGTAGGAATTCTACTGGCAGGAGAAAAATACGGAAGAAGTCAGGAAAAACCTACCACCTACAGACATTCCTATTTCTTTGATTTTGCTCTTGGACTGATCTTTTATCAGTCCCTGCCTACACAAATGTACTATGAACTTGACAGACTGTCAGCCAAGTATTGTAAAGCAAGCTATGCTGCCACTGATACAGCCATCACTGCGCTAAGTCCTTGATAAGGTGGATGTGAGGAAGCTTCCCAAGTGACAAGCATTTGAGCCCACCCACTGCTTCTAGAAAACTGAGCAAATTCAGTCAAGAGCTGGGGGTTTGTTCAGTTAATGTTTTCATACCTTTAAACATCCTGTATGTTAACAGTTTTATTAAACATGCATCTGCACGCATGTACCTTGTACACGCACTCTTTCCTTAGGTATTGCCTGAGATGCTCCATGAAGAAAGGAAATCAGGACCCTGGGGGGCTATATTTCTTTTCATATTCTCAGAATACAGAGAGCACATTTAGAGGCAGCTCAACCTTCCTGCCCACCTCAGTCCTCTCCTGCTAGCTTGATTTGGCCTCTACTTGTAAGGATAGGTCGGCAATCGTTTCCTTAGAGAGTGGATTACTTTCCGAATTAATGCCAACTGTCTGATCTGCTCTGGTTATGTGAGTGTTTCTCTAACAGGCCTAGGAAAGTCAACGGAAACTTGTTTGACCAGAAATCACAGAAATGGTCACGCAAGTTTCCTTTGGCACCTTCTTAAGAAAGCCAGCTATGCCTTGATGAACAGACATCTATTGTGGTGTTCACAAACCTCCTGAAAATCTGTCTGATGGCAGAGATGTACAAAACTACAGTTAAGGGCAATTTAATTTTTGCTTTCACAGACATGCTTGCAGCTAAGCTGTAGTATGACAGGGAGAGCCAATAAGGCTGTTCCAGACAGCAGGAGGTGGAGATGAGTAAACTCCTCTGCCAACTGCCAGATTGCATGTCTGACACACTGCAGATGTAAATCCAAGAAACTCGATGGGGATACTACGCTCAGTCACACCCGCTGAGGATGTGCCTGTGTCTTCAGGGCAGGAGGAAGCAGCAAAAGAAGAAAGAGAAATTCCTTGATATAAACTGGAATAATTTTATGCAAGCCAGGAGCCTCCCTGGGCTTCTCTCTGAGGCAGCCCAGAATGCCTTGCTTGTCCCATTTGCCCCATGTCAAAACCATGAAAGCCAAAATTGCTATGTAATAACATACATCTTTGCACTATGATGCAAAAAGAAAGAAAAATGTTTTTATTGCTTCTCTGAGAAACATGATGGTATTTAGATCCTGAAGACAAGGATTTGGTGGGTTGGCATTACCAGCTGTAATATCCTAATCATGTGTTCCATCTCTTTGTAGGGAAAAAAAAAAAAAAAAAAAAAAAAAAGCAACGCTCAGAATGACAGTAAGCTCAGAAATGGACTGGACTTCTTGCAGGAAGAGGAACTTTTACAACTTTATCAAGATTAGATATACCTCTGGGATGCCCTTCCATCAGGCATTCACCACTGGGCTCAGTCTAGAGGTAATAATGATGGAGACATTCAGTAGGCTGGATTAGGTCAGGTCACATTTCCTACTGGCCTACAGATGCAATATTGTCATTAATACATGGGCATTGCATATTGAATTCTAGTCACATCTGAAGTGCTGCTCATTAACAGCAATTACACATTAAGATACCCTGGCCACACAGAGGGAACACAGTGCTTCAGGCATCCAGAAGTCTAGGTCAAACAAAGAAACAAAACCCAAGAGTTTTGATCTTTGTTCTGTTGCTCTGGCCCCAAATCTGGCAAAAACAATACAAATGAGAACCTTCTACAGCAAATCCAGCAAAATACCCTGAGGTCACCACACTTGTGGCTCATGTTCAAGTTTAGGAATGGAAATTCCTTAAGTCCTAGAACTTTTCAACACACCTATAGTGTTAAGCACTATTTGGTCTCTAGGTCCTCCTGTAATAAAACAGCATTTCACTACAAAATTACTATCAATTAATAGAGCTTGGGGAAAATAATGTTTTTCTACAAAAATACGTAATATTCAGTTAAGAACAAATTACCCTTATCTTGTCATTTCAAGAACTGAAATGTTGCTTTTGAGCATGTTTCACATCTTGCCAAATTTAAAGCCGTAGACTTCTGAGAAAACTCAGGATGAAAAAAGGAAAATTCGGAAGTGTAATTAAAAAGCAAACAAAAGGAAGAAAAAGAGAGGGAAAAAGTGATGGTGTCTGCCACATGCACAGCACTATATTGAAATTTTTTTTATTTTATTTTATTTTTCAGCTGGAGCTGCAGTAAGGACTAAATGAGTTGTGCAATTCTTGTGTGGTCAACTGTCAGGACCACAGTGGCACTGCACCAGCTGCAAGAGCCCAAGCCAGACTGCTGGACACCACTCCCACATCTTTTCCCTTGAGGAATCAGCCACAGCTTTAATCCTGGACAAGTGGAGAATGAGCTGCCAGGAGCCCTTGTTAGCCAGTCTACCTGTTGTTTGATAGCTTTAGCCCTGAAGATGCACAGTTTACACACTGTCAATTTACACAAGATTATCTTTACTTTTTTTTTCCTCAAAAGTTTTGGTTCTCAGGAAGTGCCCCCAGCTTTAGAGAGACCTCACACAGAAGAGGCATCTCAAAACCTATTCATAGTGTACATTCCTGCATACACATGACCAAGTGCCTCACAGAAATGTGCAAAAATAAACACATGCAGACTTGCTCTAATATTGCGGCATTCACCCTTAAAACAACATTTTGGAAATAGCCTCTGTGGGCTTTTATCTTTATGCCATATCAAGTGTGGTATGGGATACAGAAGCCAGCAATACTGAAAGTACTCATAAGACATCAATTCCACTTCTTTATGAGCACTTATGCCCACATTTTGTTTTCCCTTTGTGCTCTACCCTGGATGCTGATATTAACATTTCATTATTTAAAAAAAGATTAGCAGTACAAGCAACTCTTGGCTGGTAAATCTGGTGATAACAAAAGACATAATTCACAGCTTTTAAAAATAAACTGACTGTAAGGCGTCTGATTACTGGATCCATAAACATTCAATGTTATAATAACTTTGCTGGAACCAGGAGGGTTTTGACACATCTCATTAGGCAATGTGGTTTTAAGACAATAGGAACTCCCACTGCAAGCTCCCCTTCAGGCTTTCCATGGTTTGTCTTCTAAACTAGCAATAAATTTAAGAGTTTCTAATAATCAAATAATCACCAGGACAATACAGACAATACAAGCAACAGAGGGGACTTTGAAGACATTCAGAAGTCTGCCCTTAATGTCATTCATCTCTCCACATAAACATACATAAAATCCTGACATCAAAACAGAACTGACTTGGTGCCAAACATCCTGAGTAGCTACTGGAAATTTGGTACTGCAAAGAAACACAAACTGGTGAGAACCTTTGCTTTCTTTTTTTCTGTTACATTAAGTCAAGGGGAAAAAGTATTCCTTCTATTGCAAGGGGATAGATAGTTTTGCCCCAGAAACTCTACTACCAAGCACTTTAAACATCATGTTCAGAGCTGTGGGACTCAGAAGAGGTTACACCCCTCACCTACATAATGTTATGAGTCTGGAGCAATCTGGATGCTTTTTATCTTTAATATACAGGTAAAAACCGTAAATAAATAAACAGATCTATTTGCCATCAGCTAAATACACTTTTTGTGGTTTCTAGGTAGCACCTTCCATTGTAGAAGTTTTCAGAGTCTAGGCATGCATGAACTCACAGAGTGAAAATTCCCCTGCAGAGCTCAGACCCTCTTGCACCAGGGCACAGGCACTGCACAGTAGAATCCAAAATGGTAAAAGGTTTTTCACTCTATCCTGTATTGCTACTATTAATTTGGAGTTTTTTTATTGGTTTGAGGTTTTTTTTCTCCTCAACTGTAGTGTGGCCTGCACCTGCTGTACAATCAATAGGAGTTAAGAAGGAAAGATTTAGGAGGGTGGCACTTACTCGGGGTGTTGAGGAGCCGTGACTTTTTGCAGTGGTAGGCTGCCTCCTGCTCGCAGTACTCGGCACTGTTTATCACAGCCTCCAGCTGCTCTGCACTGCTGTTGTAGTTGAAGGACATGGTGTAGGGCTTCTCTGGACCAGCTCCTTGCACTCTGGTCAGCCCTGTGCTGTTGTGCTGCACTGAAGTCCAGATCTTATCTTCTGTTAAATGAAAAACCATTGAACGGGAGGTTAGCAGCAAAATACTTCCAACAAGCAGGGAACAAAAAAACAACTGAAATCTAACATTTTACTGCAGTGGCCAGAGCATCAGCAGGACCCCGGGCTCCAAAATGGGCACTTTGTGATGAGCACCAATAGGTCTGTCCTCAGTAAAGGTCAGCGTGGCCCACAAAGATGTTTCTCCCTGAACCAGCTCAAGCAGACACTACACTGCCTGCTGAGCATAAGAGAAACTACAAGCTTCCTGACAAGCACAGGAGACCTTCAGCTTCTTCTGTTACCAGGTATCTGTATAAAATTAGATACCTTTCAACTGGCTTTGTCCCTGAGAGAAAACACATAGTAATATGGCTCATGGGGGTAGCATTCACCTTTTGCCTGAGAGCACAGCCCATGCTGTTGTAACAACAAATGGAAGCAGAGAACTGCGGCTGATGAGCTTGCACAAACTCACCACAAGCAGAAAGCACAACCTCTTGCCAGAAAGTTAAACTGAGAGTATATTCTTACTACCCAGCTGGAAGTCAGATCAATCATTTCACTCAGTTCTCAGATTTTTCTGCATATAAATTAAGTGATGCCCTACTTGGATGATGGTACAGAACGCCATATGACTTGGCATCTGTAGTTAACTCTAAATATTGATGCTTTTCCACGCTGGGGAGCCCATTCTCATTTCCTTCATTGCATTTACTGGCAGAAGAAGGGACTGTGTAAGTGACAGAAAGCAGAATCTAGGCTTAAGCACAACCTGCACCCTACAACCCAGCTCACGATCAGCATTGGGGTTGGCATAATGAGAACATCACACTTAGGAGCAATTAGCTTCCAGGGAGGCTTTTTCCCAGATGGTTCTGGTATAGCAACGAGCAAGGTAAAAAGGACAGCCTGATCGGCCAATTTGCTGAGCTGACACAGAGTTAAAGACAAACTCTTCAATGAGGATTCACAGGACTGAGCCCTGCACATGTCCAACACTATTAGGAAGAGTGTCAAGTCAAATCCTGCAAATTTCTTCTTTATTAAAGACCTTGCTTGCCTAGGGAGGATACAAGTCACTGACAGGGCAAAAATTTAAGGCAGCAATTTTCAATCATTTGATGAGGAGGAGATTTTGATCTCACTTGCAGAAACATGCAGACAGTTACAGAGGAAGAAGTGAGATCCAGGCAATAGATTTCTATTTTGTTATTTATGCTTCATCAGGGAAACCTAGATAACAATGAATAATATCTTTTCTAAGCTGATCTTAAAAACTGTGCATCTAAGGATTTGGATGGCTTTACCACATTACCTGGCCCGAGTTCTTGCAGAGCCTGAGCTTTCCAGTAACTCCCCAATGCACTTGCATGTTGAACCCAATAACTCCGTGGACACTACAAGGCATTGCAGTCAAAGTATTTTTCATTGAGCTACAAATATTCCCCAGATTACTTCAACAGAATGCTAATAGGTGTATAAAAATCCTAAATGGACTATCTGTGCAAAGACACTCAGATGATTTAATGAATTGTCATTCTGGAAGCATTCAAATGACAGGCTAGCAACAACAACCATCTGGAGACTGTCTAAAGAGGTCTGTTCCAAGACCTGGCTGCAAGTCACAGAGAAATTAACTTGCATTAACTGTAAGGACGGTTTACACACAGCAAACCACACATTCACTCCCAACCCTCTCATCATTTCTGTGATGGTAGACAGAAAGTTTGCTCATAGGTCTGCAATTCTGTGGTTCTTACTAACTTTAGGGAGCTGCTTGTGGACTCTTGGAGCTGGAGCTCAAAGAAACATTGCTGCAATGTGTGATACACGAAAGATAGATTAAAATGATAAGAAATACTACAAACTTATTGCTTGTAATGCTTGTCCCAGTGGCTGTAATCACAGTGAACACTGTAGCACAATACCCTGCACAGTCCTGCACATATTGCTTCCAATACAATATACTTCAATGACTTTGTAACAGACAACTTGTACATCTCAAAGTGGCAATCCTTATCAGCCAGTCCCTCCATTTGCTTTTGCTCTCTCAAGGCAATATTGACAAGAACACAGTGGATTTTTCAGAAGCAGTTGAGGGTCAGTTAACTTTCCTCCCACAAACGCTGATAGAAGTTTAACTTCTGCCTTAACTGAAATATCTACTAAAAAGACAAACACCAAGTTGCTGACAATGGGAGGCATAAAACCAGGAGATGATGGAATAAACTGGTTGCTGAAATTCCAGGTGGGCTGTCAAAAGCACCTCCCCACTGAGAGTGCTGAACATAATTTTAAGAAAATGCAGTAAAATCAATGCTCACAATAGTGGCTACAGTGCTGCTCAGGAAGTAGAGCAGCCTAATGCTTTAGTTGTACAGTGGTTAACACTGCTGTACTTTCCAGGCTGTGCATCAAGAAAGGTACCATGTGGGTACCTGAAATGTCAAAAGCATCAAGAGCTAGCAATTTAAAAGCAAAGAAGGATTACTAGGAACAGCTAATTAAAAATAGCATAGCAAAAAACTGTTTCCCCAAAAAAAGTGTTGGAAATATAATTAATTGACATGTTTGAAATGAGGTTGGACAAGGTATCAGCAAACATACTGTAAGAAGCTAGCACTCATTAACAGGAGTGTTGGACAGGCAATATGACAAGTCTTCCTCTTATCTTCCTCTATGATTGTTCATTAATTTCCAGCAGTCTTGTTATCATTACAGCTGCACATAGCTGTCCTGAGATTTGAACTTTGACATTCTAGACCTGCTTTTCTCCCCGGGATAATTTTGAAATAAGATGACCTATTTTCCATCCTCTAGTTTACAAAGGGAAAGGAAAAACAAATCAAGTTTCTTTCTGTATTCAAAGTAATCATGATTTAGCAAGTACATCAGAATGGAGTTAAGAAAGTTATATCAGAAGAGAAGCCTTCTGAAGTTACATTTCAGAGATTTCCTACTCTACACTTGCCTACTCTGTTAGGCTTAATACTTACACAGATCAAATCTATGCTTTAGTGGTCACTTCAGTTTCCCTCTGTGCTTCACCTTTGAAGTAAAGGTGACCATCAGTTCAGCTTCTCAAAAAAAAAATCTGTGTTTTTCTTGTTGATCTAGTGACAGGAAAGTCACAGCCACCAGCAAGCAAACCTCAGATCAGAAGGGCAGCTCAACACAACACAGATGCAAAAGAGCTAGTGGCAACAAGGTGAGAGGAGGAAAAAGAGATCTATTCCACCATCTCAGTCACGCTTCTTCCCACTTCCCAGGGGAAGAGTAGGTACTTCCACTTTAGAAAGCAGCACGTGAGGTGTGGAGGGGCAAGGGAATGCATACAAAGTCAAACACAACCTGCTACAAGAATAAAGGATTACATTCACATCACAGTCAAAAACCCTCACAAAACAAAGTTCCTTCTTTCAAAACTACACTCTTTTGTTTAAATGCAGCAAATGAGACTGGAAATGATTTAAAGTTTAGATTACTTTGGACAGAGTAGAAGAGCCAACAGTGCTCCCTCCTGCATCTCCACTGGTTGAGAGAGAAGTTACTAAGAGCTGGGGCAGTAAATCCTTGAACCCTTCCAAGAAAACAACAAGACCTTTGCATCTGCTTCCACAGATCAGAAAACCACTCAAAAATAATCCAAGCATTTCTTCTGAAGACCACCACCTTTCAGATCAGCCCTTGGGGTTTATTCAAACTGCAGTTTCTTCACCTCAAACTTGGCAACAATTAGAAAACAATCATTCTGTTTTCTCAAATTCACTTGCACAAGTTTCGCTAGGGCTGCTCCTAAAATATCACTGCCTGCCTCAGAATGAGGTCAAGGCATTCTACCCTCACTACTCAACTGACAGGTCCTCTGAAGCCTCCTGACAATGATCTGTGATCTGGCACTTCAGGCAGGTTCAGGACCTGTCTCAGACATGTAGCTGCCATCTGAATGTGCCCACAGATCCCTCCAGCAAACAGTGCAACAGCTGTCTGCACCTTAGCTCCATGTTTGGCATTGGCCTTTAGAGGCACTCCTCTACACCAGTAATGCCCACAGCTTTTGAAAATGGGGCTTCAAATACTTGTTCCTGTCTCAGAGTGGAAGGATTTTTATTTAATCTTCACTCTGTTTTGTTTACATTATGTTTTTACACAATGATACAATTACACATGTAATCACAGATATAAACCAAGCTGAGCGCCACAACCTCCTTCTAGTCACTTCCACACCTGGAAACTCTTAAGATACACAGATAAAGCTCTCTTCTCGTGTATTTCAACTACAAAGTTGTCATTATATTTTTATATCTGTCCATACTACATGTTTTTTCCCTGTTTACTCCATTTAATGAGCTCTCCTTGCACTTTTGAGTCTGCAATGAGAATTAAAAAGCTGTTGTCCAGGCATAGGTTACTGTTTATTTTTATCTTCTATTACTCCATTCTGCTATTTTATTACTTTCTCAGCTTGGTAGAATTTCAAACTAAACACAAGCTGGAAGTCATTCAAAACCAAGTAGGAGACTGCAGCCACATCTTCTATTCTATAATGTGGAATAGTTTAATGCAGCCTTGAAAAGCAAATTTCCTAAATGCTTGTTAAATTATTTCCATAATTCAAAGGTGACAATGCTTTAATTTCAGGGTAATGCTACAGCTTTATGACTTCACAGTTTTATTTAATGGTCCAATTCACTAGGATATTATGCTGTCTTCTTTTGGCCCTAGGAGATGCTTTTACAGCATGGGACTGCAATGCATTAAGCACATTTTAGACTCTCTGTTTAGCCTAGCCCATAGTTCTATCATCTTGCTGGAAACCTCCAAGTTGCTTTTGACGGCACACAAATTAAATTGTGGGAAATTAGAGCAGCTGGAAAACTGGCTTTCAATGAATTCTGTATTGTCTAATTCTCATTTTTATTCTTCAACTTGAAATATCCCTGTAGAGCGCATTCCACCCATACAAACTGCACATTCCTTTGTGATTTAGGAGGTTTGTCACAAAACAAGATTATTCAGGCTGATTAAATTGCCAACAAGCCAAACATACGGTAAATGCTACATGAGAGAAAAAAATAACTCTCAGAGCTCATACAATGCATTTGTTTCATGGTGCTCCACACTGAATGCCAAATTTTATCCAGAATGCTGTACCTATAACTAAAAGAACAACCACAAAAAAGACAAGACTTTCCTTCTTAAACACTGTTCTGTTCTGAGCTGCAGTGGCAGGTCAACCCAGCTGCTCTAATATACACTCCCCCCAAAAGACCATTTTCTTTTCACAGACAGCTTTAACTCACTGACTCCAAAGAAGTGTTTTCTGAGTCTTCTCTGAAAGCATCCAATTACTGGTTTTGTATCTACCTTTTTTTTTTTTCCTGCTGGCTGACCCAGCAATACATGCTTCTGCAGCTTGTTTTCTGCTCATCAGCTTCCTCCTGAGTTCTGATTCAGCCACATCCATCCAGTGCAGAAGCACTCAATGCACTCAAGGCAACTCTCAGTAGAATGACCATGCCAGATGTCTCTGATGGATGACAAGATGACACTTCTTTTTGTGACATCTTGCACCCTCTTCCTCCATGCTGTGCTGAATCCCAGAGCTGGCAAACCATTGTCATGCCAGTCTACTTCCTGATTATCCTCCATTTCAGTAGTTCCTTAATACAGGGTATCTTAAAACGAGCAGTGAGCAATTTTCCTCTCCAAAAACTGAAGAGGCAGTCATTGATCTACTTCCTAGTGCAAAATGGACAATTCTCCACACACTGCACTGCTGACAACTCTGCAGTCCTCTCTGCCTCAGTCTCCTTCACTTGGGGTGAGTGTTGAGAAACTCAAATCAGGTTTCTGCTGCTTCACATATCTTGTGCTAGCTCAGATACCTGCATGAGTCTGGCAGACAAGAAGAAGAGTGCTCAGCAAACCTGCTGTTCTTCAGCTGCCATAGCAGGAATGTGGGAATGATGCCTGCAGGGGTGCAGCAGAGCAGGAGACACTTGTGTCTGGGGCAAACGGATCCACCCCTTGCAATCAAGACAACTGGAGTGACTTGGACAGAGCCACAACTTACTTCTACCATCTGAGCTCTGCAGATGTGGCAGGAGAGGGATTAAGTTGCTGTAAACTTTTGTTAAAAGGTAATGGCTAGAGAAAAATACCTAGTTACATTCTTCAGTACTAGAACTTCCTTAGGGATCACCTGCAAATGTGACAGTGAGGGCGGCCTTCAGACTTCTGCCATGATGCTCATCCCAAAAACAACAATTTCATTCTAAGCAGCAAGGCAGCTGTTGACAGCACAATGCCTTTGACGTAATATTCACATTAAAGATTTCTTCATTCTAAGGTTCTGGAAGAATATTTAACGAAAATTCAAAAGAGAAACATATCAATTGTCAAAACAACAGTGTGCCAAAAGACCTGTAGTGTTTGAAGGACAAACTGTAAATCTTAAAGGGCTGCCTTTAATCTAAACAGCAGTAAATAATTTGTAAGGAATTTCCATTTGTTGTTTCTCTTGTGATAAAGGCATTCAGAACTACAGACAGGAAGCTACAGAGTAGAGGGAGTTTGACCATTTAAATTGTTGTTCCAAAATCCTGTAGCTGCAGCTACCAAAGGCAGAATTAAGGACATGACCTCCTCCTATCTTTTCTTGTTTCAGCCTGCCCAGGGGCAGCCCTCCTTTTCACATGAGAATTTCCCAGGTCCACAAGAAATGCAAAAAGGGCTGAGTACCCAGTGATTCCTGCATCCGTGTAATTAGTATATAAAGTAAAAGGAGATGGTTTCTTATGGATTAAAATAGATTAAGGAATTAGCAGATGAGCTGAGATTCACATGTGGAAACAAAGGGAAAGATGGATGACATGGACAATAAAACAACTGCTTGTTTTAGGAGTATCAATGGGGATATGTACTATATGATAGAATAAAAATCTCAATCATTGTTAGCGGAATAAAATAAAAGGACGCAATCTGTAAAAGATTACAAGTATAACTTCGACAATTTACTTCACATCTTATTAGAATCCCTTACTCTCGGATCCCGGGCTGGTAGCCATCCGAGAATTGCGGGTAAAGTCCTTTTCTCCAAGCCCCGTGCCAGAAGAAAGAATCAGGACGCGTCGATTCTTTTATCAGAGTTGTTTATTCCATCGTGTTCTTAAATATTTTTCCTTCAGCCGGGCGTAGATGTCACCTACACCGCAGCCGAAGGCTATCTGCCCCGCTCCTGGGCGGTCCTAATCTTTTATACTAATTATTACGTCCCCATTGTTTTCACTACTATACCAATATCTACTGCTTTTATTAAACTGTGCACTTTTACACTAAACCAATAAGAAAATGCCACCACCTCACCCAAAGATGGAGGACAAGAAGAAGAAGAAGAAAGACAAGGGACACACCCAAATCCCTCCATCTTGTCTCCTTGAGCCTCCTTTGTGAACCCCCAAAATCCACATTAATACACAAAAATAAGTTATTTAATATCCTAACTACACACCTGTGACTTGTAATTCTTCATATAATGTTGGCAATCGCTCCCAGGGGCTAAAATCAAAGGCACTGGTATTTTTATTGCTGTTCCAGGGTCTCTGGACCCCCTCCTGGGGCCTCGGACCACCCGGGACATCCAAAGGGATGTCTTGGGTTCCGACACCTTACTTTTTCTGAAATTTAGACAGTTTCTATACAGTTTTTTGAGACAGAGAAAATAAAACTTTCTTTTTCCTGCATGAGAGAAATTAGCAGTATTTGCACTTTGAGATGAGACTCCATAATAGAACTGATCTGCAACAAGGAGAGACATATTTTTGTTAATTAATGTTTTTTTTCACCATGGCAGTTTCAAAAATAGACCCTGGACCAGCAGCAAGACCTAAGATAAGGTTGCATCTTTCCCCAAACTGCAACCCTGGAAGAAAGAAAAGGGAAGAAAGGAAAGGCAAACTAAGGACTGGAAAAATATCTAGCACAGATAAACTGAACCATTGATCTAGTCATGGCAATTTCTAAGCATTACTGATTTGATAGCCCAGGGTCTGAATACTGTAAAACAGCATCAGTAGAGAAGTACAGTGACAAGATGACTCAAGTGTACTGTAAGCAAATCTTTCAGATTTCAAGGGTAAATTTACACAGAAGATGAGAAAAGGTCATTTCACTTTTAAAACAGGACAGCAAAACAAGCACATCAATGTAGCTTGCATGTCCATTAGCTTTGTCCTGGAGAACATGGTTGTTAGCATTTAAGTAGTACTCCAGACAGTCCAATAGATTTCTAAGCAGCATGAAAAAAATAAGCCTCCCAATGACAGAAAGACTGCCAGACCTGAGGTTCACAGGGTCTATCAGTCATCTTTTCTACTGTTATGGTTCTTCAATTAAGATTAATTCAAGAGGGCTGATTATCAAACAACCAGCCAACAAGAAAAACCTTTCCCAGCCCTGGTGGCTGTTCATTACCCCGAAGTGTGACACAACACATTCTTTCTGCACTTCATGTCAAAAAGGTGTGGCCTCAGACCCCCCATGGATGACTGGAAACCCAGGAAAAGCGAGCACAGCTAGCTTACATTTCCATGTGGATGGCCCTGGAAACATGCCTAATGTGTTCCCACAGCACTCAATGCAACCACTCCAATTTAATGATCCCTTCATGAACCTATTCACATCCTCATGGTGTCCTTCATGGCATCCACCCAATCATGGCTTGGGCACATGTTGGTTCACTTCCCCCTACACAGATATATATTAAGTGTGGATTCTTCAGTGTTTCTTGCAATTGATGAATTTCGCTGTGAAAGTGACTTTTCTCTGTAGACAACGGGTATATAAGGTGAAGAAAACATTATGTTAATATGCTGCTGTCTTTTCCTTTTAGATCTAGTTTCGAGGGTTTTGTCTTTCACTGTCATTGAACTGTCTCTCTTCTCCTATAGTAAGAAAATGCAAATAAGAATTGCTTCTGTCAATGAGGCCCATTCACTTTGAGTCTTCCCATTCTAAATAGTCCTGGATTATTTACTTTTAAACTCTCTTTGTACAGATATCTTTGTTTGCCTTTAATTAGACACATTAGTGTTCCTGACAATCTTCTATTTCAACAACATATTTTACTTTTAGTAGAAATAAACAGCCCCACAGGTAAGATTCTTTTAAAGTGCTTTATAGGATCTTCTCCCTTCTTGACCAATGAGCATGCTATTAAATAGTAGCACGTCATCTACAGTTTTTGCCACCTTGCTTTTTCAGCCACTTCTTCAGACAGTGGATAAGTACATTTACTCACTCTATTACCAGGTATTCATCAGATATTCTGTGACACTACTGTTAAATTTCTTTCCATGCTGAAAATTGAGTTTATATTTTTTAATACTTTTTTTCCTTTTTTTCCTCCTTGTAACATTTCCTTCCCCTTATCTCTCTCTCTTTCCTTCTTTGTGTAACGGTCCAATTCCCTCTCAACACACACAATTACAATTTTCTGCTTTATTCAGAATTTCTATTCAGCAGTGGGCTGCTAAAGTTGACAGGCTACAGAGAAACCACTGCAAACATAAACATAAGAAACTAACTTGTAATGTTGATATTTCCATATCCACATCAGACACTGGATACCTATGACAAGACACCAATATGCAAGAAATCTGGTGTTATTCTGCCCCTGTTAATAACTGGCTACAAACAAGTTCCCTATCTGAATCCCTTCAATTAAACAGGTATAATGCTGTTAGAACTTTTAAAAATTAGAAATAACTTAAATTAGAATTAGAAAGAACTTTAAAAATGTAAGTGAACATGAAGAAAAACAATTTTCTTTAAATGCAATGATGCTGCTCATTTCTGATGGTCTGATTTCTTCTTTGAATTCATCCTTCACAGATTAAAGGCACTGCAATTCCCAGAAGACATTAGCTCTCTGCACCTCCACTTTTAAAAACACTAAATGAGTCATTGCCCTGAATTTTCCATTCCACCTCCAAATTCTTCAGCTTGAACACATTTTGGGTATAAAGAGGTTACTGCTTCTTGAACTGTATACAGAAAGAACTTCCAGCCTGAGTAAAATAAAAGCTTTATTTACCCCAGGAGTCCACCTCTGCCTCTGAGGGTGAAGAGACACTCCAGGAAGCCAAAAGGTTTTCCTGAAGCTCAATCCCATTTCCCAATGGTCTTTGCCTCACAGCTGCCTGAGTGGGAAGCTGCAACTAAACCTCCGTGTTTACTTGCACCTTCTGAATCTATCAGACAAGGCTGGGGCTGTTTCCAGATGGGTTTTACTCCCTCTCTTGATCTATCAGCCCCCTTGCTGTCCTGTTGAATTCACTGCATCAGGCAAAAGCAAACAAAAAAACCCCTCCCAAATCCTGCTATGTAATCATTTAAGTGTCCCTTAGCTTGTCTATGATGAAAAGGAATCAATCCCTCTGTGTTTTCTCTATTCCACACATGATCTCCACGCTCTCCTGTGACAGTTCCCCCAACCATCTTTTTAATTTGTTTTGTGTCCCCACACATGGAAGCCATCCACATTCATGACATACATGTTTTCCCATTCACACAGATTTATGACACTGAACAATAATATTTTTTCTCTTCCTTGTATGTACTTAGCATAACAACACAGAATTTCATATTTCGCTTTTCCCTGAATATAGGTTACTTCCAGAAAACCAAGCAGAAGCATCGGAAAGCATCTGAAAAAAGAAGCAAACTACGAATGCATCCCTGTGTACACAAAGTAATTTTTTTTCCTATTTTGCACTTAATCGATTACAGTAAACAATTTTTATGAGAATTACAATAAGGGAAGTTCCAAGAGAGAAATTAAGGCACCCAAACCGTATTTAGTTGACATGGAAGCATAAGTTTTCAAGGCTAGGAGGTTCTGCCAGTTTTCCCCACCTCCACTTTTCTCATAACCAGTGTTATGAGAATGCCAGCAAGTTCATTACAGATAGAGAGAAAATCATGGATATGCCTTCTGGATTTCTGCCAGATAAAGTTTATTGGAAGAAAGCAAATGCAAGGTGTTTGTCAAAAATCCTACTTCTTCAGCAGAGATAAAAAGCACTGACAATGTTTTGATCACACATATTTATATGATAAATAATAAAAATGAGCACATTTCCCATATTGAAGATCAAGGAAGGATATTCAGACAGAAAGGTGAAACTCTATTTCAATTCTTAGGAGATTCAACAGCAAAGGAGACACATCTTATTAAATATTTGTTACACTTGAATAAAAAACATACTTAATAATTAACTGTTGTGCATTTAATTAACATAATCATTGCCCAATTAAATAAAAATGAAAATTTAATTTGAGGCACTTTAAGTACAAGGAGATTAAAGATAAAATATGAATATCCTGAGTCCTCAGTTTTCAGCACTGAGTGTGGAGGTGATATGTGGCAAAGCAGCTCAGCCAGAATTAGCAATTTAGAAAGGGTAATAAAACATTCCTTCATCCGCACCTGGCCACAGGAAGCAAAAAATGCCAAACAGGAGATGGTGTGGGAAATTTCACCTCCATTTCAAATATAAAACGCAGAAAGGGAGCCCTACCATCTATCCCCATCCACAATAAGAGCCATGTAAGCTGTTCTCATACTCTTGGCTTGACAGTCCTACATACAAAATAGGACCCACTTAAGGGGAGAATTTTCCAGACAGATCTGTTCATTTGAAACAATTCTTATCTTAAACCTATGGAACTGTAAGGTTAAAAAGCCTCAACCAACAGGTCACCTTGCTAGGCTCTTGCTCTGCTGCCCATCTCTTTGGTGTCCCTTCTCCTATGATCATCATGCATTCTCCTCCATCCAAATACCAGGGACAATCAAAGCTTCCACTGCATGGAATGCCAAAGGCAGCCCACTTGTATGAGGGATGTATTGCTGCCTACGTCAGACTAGAAGGATTTATAGTTAGTTCAGTGAGAGGAGTTTAACAATAATAATTCCCAGATCTCGTATTCTAATAGAGAAACCATTCAATTACAAAAGAATGGTTTGGATTCTAAGTTTCTACCTCTTTAGTAAAAAGCAAACATCTCATCAAAAGTTATGATATTGTGAAGTGCCCTTTATAAGGTGCAGACACTGTTGTATATATCACTTAGCAAGGCAAGTCCTTATTTTAAAAATCACTTTTACATGGATCGTATTTAAGGAAACATCTCAATGTGAAACCTTGGTTACAACTTCCCAGCTTCTTCCCCACTACTGAGCTGCATTATTGACGTGTCTATCATTCTACTCAGACCACCTCTAATCAAATTAAACCCGACATCAGACAGCCAAGTCAAGGTTAGGTCATTACCTGTTATATTGCAGAAAACACGGATTGGTCCCAGTGGTCCACTTCCATCAGAATCAATGTAGAAGAAACCTGATGTCTTCCCTTGGTGTCGGTAAGCCTCGCAGGATTGTTCATAGACAGCTTGAAAAGAACAAGAGAGTGATTGCATCACTGACAGAACACAGACAGACACGTTTTATACATGAGTACTGTGTTAATTATTGTCATAACACACCCCGTTAGCATACAGCTGATTAGCATGCAAAATCTTACTGCACTTGGGTCTGAATCCATGGTCAAAATCAGACATTTGTTTAACTAATTCCTTGAACCTAATACAGGCTGTCTTTAAAGATACAGTTACTTGCTTTATTTTGGATTAAAGTACGTAAATACTTAAATAAAGGGATATGAGCATTCAAATGTGACACATCTAGTTACAGAGAGGTACATAGGTTCATTCATGTATGGTGTTTTAAAAACATATCTACATACACAGAGGTGCACATGATTTACCACCTAGGCATACACTTTAGTCTTCCCAACACATATAACAGATATTTTTGCCAGTCCTCACCTTTCCTGCAGGATAAGGTTAACAGGAAACATTAAAGCCCTACCATAGTCTACTATGCAAATGAAATCCATTGTCCCCCAGCAGAAAAGCTCAAGCTCAGACATGGTCTCCAGCCTAGGTGATATTTTTATGCTTTAGACCTAATTTTATACAACCAACTCTTTCTCTCTGCTTATCAATATTCTTCTCTTAGAGTAGTAGGCCCATGAAAGTCCAATTGTTTAATAAAACAAGTACAGCAGGTCACCAAGAGCAACAAAAGAAAGAAGAAAAACCCACAGGTCAGAACAATCTGTGCATTTGAGGCATATTTTCAGGAAAGATATAACTGCCACTTCATATGGGGCAAAGAAAAAAATTCTGCAGAGAGGCAGTCCAGTGGTATCAGAAAGTCACACGTATGATCCTGGACCTTGAACAACCTTAAATCTCATTTCAGGAGAGTTGATTTTTTTTCTCCCCACCTGCTGAAACACCTGATTATACTGACAAAAGAATTCTCCATAAGAGTTTATGACTGCTGTGTTGAGGCTGTAAATAAAACTGCCAAGCTCCCAATGCTTTTCATCTGAAAGGAACTCAGGGAGCTCTGCAGACTGATGGCAGGATCAGCACTTCCTCACCACTTCTAAACACAATCCCTGCAGAAGACAGCAATTGCTCCACAGCAGCAGGAATAACTTCTTACTCCCACTCCCATGCACACATGGATTCACATCCCTCCTTTTCCCTCATTCCCTTAAAGAAACTCCTGTAATGAAACTTTCAAAAAGGCATAAATGGTGAGCCCTGAAGTAGCCTTGTCTGAAGAATGCTTTAAGAAAATTCATCACTTAGATATTGGACATTTCTTCACTTCTGCCTACAAAATGGAATCACAGTTCTAGGGGCTCTGGTCCAAACTAGCTATGGATTAAGATCATCAAATGATCATGGATTCAATAATTTCTACACTCACCATAATATGCTTTTCCCTTGCACATTTCTTGCCTGGCCAGACATCTTTAGGAGACAGAACATCACTGAGTGCTAAACAAGCACAGCACTGTCGTTCCCAGGGTTAAGAAGCTGCTTAAGGTACTCAGCACCTGATGAGACAGTGCCTTAATTAGCATCTATCCTATAATAAATAGAATCAGGAAAGCTTTTCCTTCACAGCCTGATATACTCAAGCATAGTAGGAGGCCAGAATATCTCTAAATTCCCACTGAGATAGCTGGCCAAGAACACATATTAAATGCAAGTTAAATAAAATCCCCAAACCAGAACGTATTCTTCCAGTGTTCACAACCTGAGGGGCTGACAGAGAGTCCCTGAGTTGCAGAAGTGCTGACAGAAGCAGTGGGCATATGGAGGTCAGGAGAGAGACGGTAACAGGCAATTAAGTAAGCAACCAAGGAATCATGGTTTGATCAATTTGCAAAGTTCTTAAACTGCAGTTCACTTAGTGAATTTGCTGTCATCATCGTTACAGGACACTTTATCTTGTCTCATTAGGGAATATGCCAATTGCTTCCTCTGAATTGTTTGCTGAGTGTTTTTGAAGACAAAGGATGGTGCGAGGGGTAGAGATATAAAGCAAATATGTTGTCAGTGAACTGGCACAGCAAATCTCATTCTTCATCACAACTTGCTCTTTCTAAGTGTTCTTCCTCTTGACTGTCAGTTTGGCTGGAGCCCAGATCTACATTTTTCAAATTAGTAAGGAAAGAGGTGAAGATTCTGCCATTAATAATGTAGGCAGATTCAAACAGAGATGATCTACTCACCTTTAGATGGCCCCTTTGTCACTGTAACTTCAGGGGAAAAAAGGCTATATAGAGCTAGAAATCAGGCTAAGGGTGCTCAACTGGTATAAATCTGAAAGGATACATAAGCTTCCATAAAACTACAGTTATGTCTGCCAGAAGGAAATCCATCCTGGTATGTTTGCCTTTCAGTTAGGTGAGAAATCCAGCACTACATGCTGGGAAGTAGCAGGAGAAATGGGAAAAGGCTATAAACCTTGAGCTCCACTACATAAGACATATTCCATCATGATTAGTGAAAAGTGGTTTTGGTGGGCAGTTTATTTCGTACCTGCACACAAAGTTTCACATGCCTGTATCTGCAGCATTTGGTACTGCACACTTCTAGACTGGTAGCGGATGGGCCATTGATTTTAATTCTCTTTTTTGCTTTTGTTTTCTATATAATGCATCAAGAAGAAAATTATTTTTGTTTTTCAGTCACTGGCAAATGCCTCTACAGACATTTTGAGTGCACCAACCATTCCAAGCTCTGCTGAACCCCTTTGTGGCCTGAGATGATTGCTTGCTCCAGAATAAAGTTACGCGATTCCATTTGCTGAAAAAGGCCCTATTATGCCAGTAACAATTTGAAGCCATCTTTATGGGCCCACGAAAGACGAGATCTCTTTGCAGTCATTATTCTCTTTTTGCAATCAGAAATATCACAGGAAGGTAAAAAAAAGACAGTCAGCTGTGACTGTTAAGACCCCAGAACCTCAACTTTGAAAACTGCCTTAGTATTCATCTTCTGTTTTGTGTCAGGCTTCTCTGGTGTAGATGGAGTTGTGTTCATTTTGGGAATGCTAGGGAAACCATTATTGCAATTGTCATTAAAGAGTCACCAACATTTAGGCATATAAGGCCCCACTTTCAAAAAGCAAGCACCAAAGGTTATGATAGAACTGTTGACAGGTGCACACATTTTAATGTCAAACAGCATTTGTAGTAATTGCACCTTTTTAATAAAGGAGAGGTATTCATCAGTTCATTCAGAGTAGAACCCACCATGAATTTTCAAATGTTATTTTTAAGGATATTTTAAATTTTTTAAGTAAAAAAGTCGAAATAAAAATTAGTGATTTTATTCCTTTCCATGAAGTATTTCAATAGTGTTTATACTTTTCTTCCTTCAAATTTGTTTTCCTATTGTAAAATTTTCACCCAAATGGGATCAAAACAACAAAAATAGCATTCTTGATAGGCTGTTCATGTAAAGCTTGTTTCCTCATTAAAATGCTTTTTTAAAAACACTATTTCAAAAATGAAACCTTTAACTAGTCTTTTGTCTCATAGAAGCAAGATCAGCTTTCCTTCTCCAACCTCCCAGATTGGGGTTTTTTTGGTGGTTTGGTTTTTTTTTTGGCTAATTTTGATTACCATCAGCCACTGAAGATAAAATTACGGTTTCCAGCACCATTTGTTTCAGTGAGCCAGAAACACTGAAAATCACAGTTCAAGACTTTGAGCCCCTGCTGTGTTTCCTCGGGCCCTTCTGGGAGCGAGCTGTGGTGACACGCGGCACTGGCACTGCAGTTCCCACAGGCTGAAGGGTGGAGCTGACTCACAGAGCTGCATTCTGATAATACTCGACAGAAAACTATGTCAGCAGCCCCATGAACCCACACCACCCCCTGCAAGCTCGGCCTGGACCTCACAAGCAAAAAAAAAAAAAACAAAAAAACAAACGGTGTCAAAGGTGTCACAGGGCTATTGCTGGTAACTGGCTGCAACACCAAAGACCAAACAAGAAACAGCTTGACTCCAAGGTCCCAGATTTAGTAAGGGAAACGACATCAGAAATATCTGTTTTACTTGGTCACAAATGATGTCTTTTGTTGCCTTTTTTTTTTCTTTTTGCCAGAAGCATGTGTAAGTTACAACATTGGATAGAACCTACACTGACATTTTTGCTCTATAAGGACTTTTTTTAAAGGCTACTGCTGTATTTCACAAAGAAATTTAAAATCCTCCCAGAGCTGGCTGCTGAAAGTGATGCAGCCTGAGAGCCCCATTCTTTAGAGCAAGAGCTACTTCTCTAAGTAAGTGCTATTTGTGCTCTTGCCTACCTGCTAGGACAGGCTGTGCTGATGGTGTGCAGGCATGCACTGTACTGACTGAGTTCAAGGTATCTATCTCCCAGCCCCTCATAATCCTCTGTAAAACACATATACCAAATTGCTCCCTTAGGTAGCTCTTTCAGTCTCAAGTATCTCAAGCTGAACTAGCTTTTCAGATCAACAGCTCATCACATCAGAACATTCTTTAATAGCACTGCTTTACTCACTGATCATAATGCTTATCTTTTCCTTCAGTTCTCACTGTTCATCTTCCCAGGTGCTTAGGAAATCATTTGTGAAAATTTTGATCAGCATTCATAAAATAGACACTTTTTCCCCAATCAGAGCAACATCACCTAATTCTACGTGTTTTCTCATCTTTTCTGTGATATAAACATTCATAAGCTCAAAAATTGAAACTATGGCTCTGAAATGTATACATCCCAAGTTTTTTTCAAGCCATACACTACACCCCCCACAGAAATATCCTAGCAAAACTATAAATATTCACTTTGATTGGTCATGGTTCAAGCTATAGATCTATGATTCAGACTTCAGTGTCAGAAAAGCATGATCAGATTTTAATATCATTATAATAAAACCATTTTTTGACCTTTTGTGTATAAAAACCTTAAAGAAATTAATTTCTTATTTTCTGCATCAAGAGTCTTATGGCTGGTCTGCCACAGCACATGCAGGAGCCCTCTGTTACTCCACAGTCAAGTCTGAAAGGGCCAGGGTCGCTCTTGTTTTGGGTCTGCAGTTGAAAATTCAGCCTTTATTCAGTATGCTTCACAAGCTTGAAGGGTTTTAAATATGAGCAATTGCATCACATTTCAGTTCTCTGAAGTATCTGGAACCTGCTAATCCAACTGTTTTAATTATAGTCCTTAAACCAGAGGTGATTTTACCCCTGCCATAGCTGAAATCTATAATAGTACATGGCTCAGCACAAACATTTCCAAGGTCAAACTTCCATTTTTTCCAATATAAGATCTTTTTTGTCCAGTGTTTCACAGACTGCCCCTTACTATATTGATATCTCACTTCCAATCATACTTTTACCCTATGCAGTTCACCTGCAGTCTCCATGGCAGCCTTTGCTAAGCACAGGCTTCCTGTTCTACTGTGCAGCTGCTCAGCAGATGAGCCTTTAGATGGTCTCAGTTCCTAAGTTCTTAGCTCTGTTTCCTTTGCCCTCATGTTTCTAACTTATGAAACTCTGCTCTCTTTCAGGACACTTTTTTGTTTTTTCACCTTCAGTTCTACTTTAGCTAAAAAAAGGAAAGGCCATTCTTTGCACAAAGCCTTGAACTTCTGCAAATAACCCTCAAGGAGCAACATATTTAAAGCTCCCTCTCTTCAATGGGTGAATGCACCTGCTATCCAACCAGTAAGCTGCAGCTCTTACCCCATGTTCAAAATCCTGCTTGCTGTTGGACTCAATGTAAAGGTTACAGCAACACTGCTCAGTTTTGCTGCTGGGAATACCAGGCAAGGTAAACCTCTCTGCAGCACCTAGCAGCACGTTACTAATATAGATACCACCAAGAAAGTTAAGCTCCAAATGGAAAGCAATTTGTTTGTTTGGATTTTTTCCTCAGAGGACTCTGTCCTTTTCAGATTTAATGGACACCAAGGTAACTTTCCTCAAAAAATATAAGCAAACCTTAAAATTTCCAATATTTTGTTCCGACTGTATTCCCGATTACGTTGGAAATTGATTTTATTGTATGAAATGTGAGCTAGGGATTCAGAATTTGAGCTGTACTAGCTATGATTACCAAAATGAATCCTGTAGTATTCCTGCTTCAAGATTAGATTCTCATAATCTAATTAAAGTAGCTGATAATTTTCAATTTCTCAGAGGGAGAGAACATTTTATGGTGATATAATAAATAAAATATATTAGAGATCTAAAGAAATTTAATTCTTGATTTCATTGGGAGGTGCTGACACTGTCCATTTCCCAGCTAAAATGTAGCAGCAGTGGGTTGCTTTTATCATCTCTAAGAATTGTAAAGTCATGAAAAAATGTAAACAGAATACTTGTCTGAAAGCATCGTTTCAGACTTATTTAATAATTTTGTAATTCTTTGCACCTTAGGAAAAAAGAATAATAAAAGAGTAATAATAAACCCTATAATGATAATTATTATTGATTTAAGAGGTGATAACTTATGTACTGGTTAGACTGGAGAGGCCAGTAAGAGCTGGGGATTCTGCCAGGATATTCAACCAGCCATAGACTGACCTTGGGAAAACAGATATACACAACTGCTGAGCAGGACAAATTAAGCATTCTCAACAAAACGCTCAGAGCTCTTGGAGGCAGATCAGAGATGACTATTTCACAATCTCTGCTCGTGTACCTCAGGCCTGACAGATCTGCTCTTACAGACTTGGAGTAATGAGCAATGAACAAAGGATTTTTCTAAATAAAAAATAAAGCAATATGCAATGGCAGGTTTCTTATTTCAACAACAGAGTGATTAGTACAACTATGAACTCAGGGAATGATCATCATTCTCACCCTTAAAATACAATTGTCTTGTTAAATGCCAGAAAAATGTACTCTTAAAACCTGGATTGTGACAGCTCTGCTCTTGACAGAATAATGCAGTCTCTGCTGTGACGTGTCTGGATGACAGACGGCTTATTTTTCCTTTTTAAAATATGTACTTACTCATCTGATAAAGAATATTTTATTTCCATAGATAGAATTAAAATGCCTTTTACTGCAGGGTCACCTAAATGGATGTTCAGGAGAGATACTCCCATTTCATCTGGTTATTAGACAATCTCCTACATCCAAGCTAAGGCTCCCCCTGGCCAAAGCAGGAAAGGTCGTGTCAAGCCATCCTCCCCTGTCACTTCCCTGCTGTGGCTGGAAGGCAGCTGTGACAATCACAGACCCCAGCCTAGCGCTGGTGCAGGGTCACCTGCAGCCCTGCTGCTGCAGGAAAGCAGCAGGGAGACCAGGACCATTGTAAGGGCCGTGTTGGAGGGACAGGAGTTCCCAGAGAGGTGAAGGATGCTGTGCCAAGCACGGTATTTCGGTCTTGCTGAGAAGTCCATGTGTCCCCCAGGGAATGGTCACACCTGAGGAAGGCTGGCTTCAAACAGGACTGAGTGAGTCCCTCACATGCTCCATTCTGAAGGAAAGTCCCCAAGAGGAATATTCAATGTGTTAAAATCTCAGGCAAAGGGAAGAACTTTTTTTAAATGGACACCACTGAAGGGAAAGCATTAATAACACAGTAACGTATTATAAAATAAACAATGAAAAGTCATATTCCAAAAGCATGGTGTGAACAAAAATATGCAGGAACACCAAGTACAGTACTAAAGGTTTGACATGAATATTAAATGTGTTTTCTTTAGTCAAAGAAAACCAATGTGTTTAAACACACATGGCAAAAATCTGTTCTGAAAACCTCAGACAGGAAAATTGGCTACTCAGGACATGTAAATTGCACTACCAAACTCACTAGTAGGCATCTGTCAGACTAAAACTCTCAAAACCTCATTTGCCCAGCCAGCAAACTGTACACATCTCCCTACCTTGGAACACAAGAGAATTACCAAACCCCAGCTGGCATTTTAAGATGCAGCTCCAGTACTGCTAACAATCTGGCTGAAGCTATATTAAGCTTTTTAGATAAAAAATGATATATGCAGTAAGCATATTAATATTAAAAAATACATTTTCAAAGCCTGAAGTTATGTTAAGTTTATGCCATATCAATGACAATATGACATTTCCATTATTGGATGACTCTTTCCTCCAGCAATTACCTAGGCCAGTAAGACATATGCCTGTATGCGTGAGACAGATCATACACCAAAGCAAATACCCAGAATTAAATTACATTCTGTTAATTATCACCTTGCAAAGCTTTGGGACATGTTGACAACCCCAGAATATAAGGAATAAAATTGTTATTCTATATTTCTCAACATCTTTTATATCAATGTTCAGCACTCTTTGGAATTAAAAAAATCATGCAAGACTAAAAAACACCTGAAAGCTATAATAAATAAAAATAATAGAAATACAGAAGGGCAAGATGAGGCTTTCTAAGGGACTAGCATAACTCACAGGAAGATAAGATTACTAATCATTATCTTGCAATAAAGTTATAACATTCTCTATCTCAGGGCCATTTTACACTGGTCTACTGCTCTTACTATCACATAATAATTACAAGAGTTATTAATATGAGAGAAATGACTATGCAGCTTTTTAACTATGCACTTTCAATTAATACATATATTAATTTATATATATGTATATAGATATATTTATATAGATATATAAAAATTAAGATCTGTAATTCCCTTATCTAGGTTTCCCTCTATCTCTCTTCCCTTCTCTACCTATAATTTTGACCTACCTTCAGTTGCCTACTCTATGTCTAAGCCAGGACAGTCTCCCTCTACAGATGACAGACTTTAGAGGTGGTCCATGAACCATGGACATCTCATCTCACAGTGAGATTAGTTAAGTTCTGAAAGCAGCTCACACTCCTTTTTACATATAGAGAGAGATCAGACCACTATCTTAACTTGGATGTCACAGTACCAGACAGTAAAAGATAGATTAGCTGAATCCCACCCGGGCCTTTTCTCCAAGCTGTGTACTAACAGCAGTGTTTGTATCTAAAGGAGGAAAAGAGAAAATGAACACTACATTATTATCTGTTTTGCTATGGTTCACACATGTGATTACATAATGGATCCTCTCCTATCTGGATTTTATCAGACTACTCCAATACCTGACAGATCAGCAGGCTACCCACCACAGTGGAGAACCTGGGAAAGTATTGCCAAAAGGCTTCAGCTGAGCTCATCTTCCAAGCTATCTAAATGCAAGCTATGTGAAGCACATTTAAAAGATAAAGCAAAAAGCAAAACCATACATTTTAGAGATTGAAATACGATTGTATCCTCAAAGCACTGTCTCAGCTACAGATAAGCTCAAGTAGCAATAAGTTTGAGAAGAAAGAGCCTACACAATTTCAGGAGATGATATAGATCACACACCTTTTAATATATCTGCAAATTGGATCCTATTTCCAACAGAGGTGGAGAAACTAAAGCACAACAAAACTCCTACACAATCAAATGTACATCACCAACAGTTGGCTTTACATCCTATACAGTTATTCCATGACTCCTGGTTTCCCCAAACTGTGGGCAGTGAAATGGGCATCTGGAGGCAGTCAGCACCATCATTTACCATCAAATTGCACATCCACATGCCTTTGTGAGAGCAAGGCAGAGAATGTGCTTTGGGGTTTCACAGCTACAGAGAGTACAGAGATGGAAACAAGTGCTTGTAAGTGCTGTGACTAGCCAGGGAGAAGATGTGAATTGCACTGGAAGATGTAATGATGAGAGGTAAATCTAAAAGGGGGAAAAGAACCCCAAAGCCCAAACAAACCACAACAACAAAAGACTTGAAGGCATCGATAACATTCCACGTGGCAGCTAGCAAAGGAGGATTAACTGTTACTAAACAAAGAAATGTGCTTATGCATCAGGCAATAAGCTCTGCAAGAAACTACCTGTTAGAAAACGCTCAGTCTAGTGAAACCCAGGAAACACAGACAGGTTTTAGGAAGATTTTACTTGCATTTACAGTTAAGTTCAGAGAAGTTTAGGAGCTTTCAGGATCAGAAGGGGTTTAGAGTGAACAGAAGGATACCTGAGGTTTGCAGGCAAGTAGCTGCCTCAAGTAAGATTATATTAAGGCCATGTCTAGAGCCAGGTAGTTCCTTCCACATATCTTCGTATGCATGCTTTTGCTTCATCCACACATCTTGAATTTCAACTACCCATTTTCAGACATGCCAGACACAATTTTGTCCCACATATCTGACACAATCTTGCAAACACTGTCCCAGCTGTGTCTTCTATCAACTTACTGTTCTTTCCTGACACTGTCTTATGTTGCATCCAATGCAAACTATTTATCTTTGCTTTTCATGGCACATTTCCAACCTCTTTACCTGTCATGACTGTGACATTTGCCTTGTGCAAAATGTCAAATTCCTCTGGCCATAGCCTTATATTTTTCAAACAAGCACATTATTGCTTTCGCCCATGTCATTCCATGTCTGCAAGCACTCAATTTCTTCCTCTTCTTAATCTCTAACTTATGACTATTTTGCTATAAGAAAGCCTAGAAATAATTATGCACCGGGTAGACTGAAACTGCCACCTGTGATGCTGATGAATCCTTTCTGGCATTCCATCACCTGTGCCAGCATGCCTTTATACCCTCAGAAACTTAACTGCAAACTCTTTGGAGAAGAGATAGTATGTGTTGTTAGCTGTTCCTCACAGCAGGACCCAGTGTGGTCTGTCAATATTTGGAACTAAAAATAAGTGTGTTGGTTTCAGGTCCGCCAATTTCTGTTTCCCTTATTCCACCAAGTTTCTGTTGCTTATGTACCAACCATAAAATGTATTCCAATACTTCATATTTGGTGACAGTAAGTTAGGGGCAATTTCTCTCAAAATCTCAGTTCTTAAGATGGCAAGATCTCCCAGTCTGAGGTGGTAAATAAACCAATTAAATCTGGCTTGCAGATGCATGCCATGCAGTTCTTCCTAAAAGCATGACAAAGAACGGGTCTTCTTATGGTTTTCAACCAGTGGCACCCACCTCTTACCATACCAACATGAGGCAAAACCTACAGTGATGTAACTCAGACAAAAAAGAAATCCAAGCAACTCTGAAACAATTCACACTGTTTTGCTTGCAGCAGATTGTCAGCTAAATCTTTCCCTTGCTGCAGCATGGATTTGGGTCTGAAGGGCAGTTTAATAAAAGAAATAGCCTCTCCATAGTGGTATAAGTTCAATTTCAGGCCTGTCAGCATCAGTGTTCTAGAGAAATAAAAATCTCTTGAGATATTGCTTCAAACCATACGGAATTGGATGTTTTACTTTGATAGAACTACACTGAATTACATGATTGGAGAGTTTCCTATACATTGAGGATATTCTTGGAGTTATGCTGTGATCAAATCTGTGCCTTTCATTCACCTGCTAAAAGGTACTCCTGCACATCAACCATTATCAGCTGAAAGTGATAACGTCTCTTGTTCTGCAAGTTTCTTATCAACAGTCTGCATTTGCCCACTGGCTTTGAATTGGTTTCATTGTATATTTCAAGTAGATGAATACATTTCTCCAGATGTGGCTGTTTTCTCATAATGTGGCTATTTATCAGCACTGCTTGGCTCACAGTATAGCTGGCTCCACAATCTAGCTGGAAACAAATTAGCTGTTGATAAATCAGTTGTAAATAAGCTGAGCAGGTGAGTAGCTGTACATCACAGGTGTGCACAGCTTAACACAAGAGCTTCCTGAGAAACTTTCCAGAGTGGAAAGATTCACATCAGTGAATCTTAAATAACTGCAGCTATGTATGTGCCTTTGAAGTGCAGACACAAGTTGACAGAAGCAGGAGGCTTCACTAACTCCATGGAAGTGTCTGTGGGGAAAACTAATCATGAACCAGTTCTCTGTGGTAATGAATGGTCTCCTTTGGACAGAAGCCACACTGAGCTGGCACAGACGTAGTGAGCCTCAGGCCCCAAGCTAATCTGACAGCACAGATGCAGCCCAGAACTGAGTGTCCCTAATCACCTTTGACAGTCAATAGTGACAGCTCTCCTCCTTCTCCAAGGAGCCTCTCCCTTCTCACCACCTGATTTGACCACCTAGTTCTGTACCCATCATCAGCTGGTGTAAATACTCTGCTATGGCTCTACAAGCTTTGAAGAGTTGTGATGCCTTTTGGAACAACAAAAGCAATGGACAGAAAGTAAGTACTCTTTTTAAAACTATAAAGTCAGCCTTTTACTTCTCTCTCTTCATCTGGCTTGGCGTGATTTCCACATAAAACCCTTGGCTTCCTTTGTATTTACAGTTCAGGTGAAAAATCTATGAACAGATCCCTCAACAGACTCTCTGTCAGCTGCATACCCCACAAATGCTTTCACTGTTAACTAGCAAACCATTAAAGTCTCCAAAATGACAGTATGGTTGCCAATATTCTCAACTTCAAACCACTAAGTACCTTTTCTTCTCTTCTGCTTTCTAGTTTAACAGGGAAAAAAAAGAAATCCATCTCACCAATGTCATCCTATCTGTGGTCCAAGCGCTCATCAAGCACCCAGAGTGGTTACAGTTGTATTCCTGGAATTGTTACTCACGATTTTTTTTCTCTTTATTTCCTTTGTTAGAACTGGAAGTTTACCTTCATTTTCTATTTTCCCTTTTAGTCAGCTGTATGAAGAGGCTTTATTTTGGCTTTTCCTTTCTCTTTCCACCTTTTACCAGAGTTCAAAGTATTTTTTGCCTCTACTGTTTGATGGGGTTTTTTTAACCTTTAAAACACCTTAACATTCCTTCTGCTGTGAATTTCAGTAGCTGAATGTTTCTGTATTCTTGTTAATAGCAGCAAGTCACAAATAGTTCAGAAAAATTTCAAACTGTCGAAAACTGGGTTCTTGCAACATAGACTTTCACATGATCTAAAAACAAAGCCCAGGGTGGTAAAATAGACTTAAAGCACCAAACACAGATTAAAATCAGCCAGCTCAGCCCAGATAAATTCTACTAAATGTCTAACGACCACTGTGATTGTGATGTGGACGTAATACAAATGAAAATTTCATGTGAATTTACTTACAGTTGTGACAGGTAGCTCCCATGTAGCCTGTATTGTTACAGTCGCAGTAAAAGGTAGTCCAGGACTGGGAGCATTTTCCTCCATGTTCACAGTAGTTGGGTAAACATCTAAATTGAGACAGTTTTTAAAAATGTAATTAATTATAAATATTTCTGCAAAAATCATGTGCTGGGGGGAAAAAAAAAAAGGTCAAAAACAACGGAACTGTCTCAACTCCTCATTCAGGCAAGAGTTTCCCAGGGCTGAATCGCTGTTTAATGAAATAATTATTTATTTCTCTGTGATTCACGTCCAAGCACTGAAGAAAATAACATTTAGGCTATCCAGAAGATACGTAAAGATCACTCTAAATAAAAACATTCCACTTGTTAGCAATTAAAGTGTCATGAACTTGCTGACCATAGAGCAAGGCAAGTAGCAGGTGAAAATGCTATTGAAATCTTGTTACAAAGGAGAATCCCCTATTCTCTGGTTAAAAAGGCACCACTGTTATCAAAATTGGGCTGAGTTACATTTGTGGTAACACTAACAGCATGCAAATCTCTGAAGTGAGAGGAAAAATATGCTTCAATTATGGGTTCTGTACTCTTCTTTTCCTCATTTTAGTTGGTGTGCCTCTGAAGTATCATTGTGAAACAAATTATTAAAAGAAGAAAGAGGCACAACAGCATGCAGCTCAGGAAATGAACAGAAATAAAAGCTGTGGGAGATAAACTCAATCTCCAGGACAAGAAGTGAATGCTGATCTGAACTCCCCTGGTATAGACGCAGGCAGTGCAATAGAGTTACACCAGCTTAAATGGAAACAGATTGTTCTCTTATTTGCCTTTTTTTCATTTTATTTTTTTCCCTCTTATTGTATATTAATCTCTTTTACACAGTATGTCTGACTTTTGAAAAATAAGTAACTTGTTTATACTGCCGATTCAATTGTGATGGGTGGGTGGAGAGGAAACAGGCAATCAATTTATCCTTTACACTACAGAACTCCAATAGGATTTGCTTTGCTATAATTTGAGCTTCAAAACTCTCAAGGCCCAGATCTTTCCAGGGTGTTAGTGTGAAATCACTGACGCTACCTTGATTCTTTCTAGCTGAAGATGTGGTTTTATTGCAGTTCATCTCATCCTTAGGAATTATTTTGCATTTAAGTATGTATTGCCCTTAGCAGTGGCTTTCAATCTGTTTCTTCTAGTTTACTTACCATTAAAACCCATTCCATGCATGCAAGCAGAAAACCTGTATGTCACTAACAGCCATCTTCACCAGCCTTCTCAGCCTCATCAGCCAAGTTTTCATCAATTTACTTGAATCCAAGTCTGTTTGGAGCTGCCAAACCTTGACAATCCAAAGGAACTTTTTTATGTGCCCAGAGGCCTATCAGAACAACCTCTTGTCCTCAATGTGCTCCATGCTCATTCATACAAACTTACATCTATTCATCTTTATCAGTGAGTCTAAGATTCATTCCAGAACACAAGATCACTTGATCACTATTTTTTACCATTACACATAAAATTATAAAGGTCATATAAAAATATTACTATAAAAGATTAATTTTAATAATGCTTGCTCAATTACTGCAGTAATTATTTATTATTCAAATACTAGAGAAATAAAGAATTCAGAAGAAAGTATGTTACTTATAACTATCTGCAAAATTTTTAAAACATTTCTAAGATATATCAGTCCTATAAAAATCATTGTCATAGCTTCTATTAATCATTGAGCTCAAACACAAAATGAGAACAGAGTATGAGAATGACATTCCTAGTTTTCTAGCTCTCCAGGAAGCTATTTCCACTGCTGTGGTAGAATGTCTTGTTTCTAAAACAAGAAAGAAACAAAGGGGAAGGCCAAAACCTCTGGGTTCGCCCTACACTTATAAGGCAGGAATTCTGAGAAGGGATGAGATTTGGGAAATACAGGGCAAGTACCTATCAGTTCAACATCCTGCTGGTACAGTGAGATCCCAGCCAGCCCCTATGCCAGCAAACCTACTCCTGGCAATACTGAAATGAGATTTAGAGCTTTGGCTCCACGCTGAAGAGAGCAGGAGCAGCCTTCTGGGATGGTGCAAACAGGACCTTGTGGTGTGCCCTGCACCCTGCTGTGCCCTTCAGGACCCTGCCAGCCACCTGAACCAGCAGCTCCCAGCAGCTTCATCCCAGAGGCAAAGCACTGCAGTGATACATGAGAATTTTGCCTGTGGGAACACATTTACTTATATTTGTACTTTGGTGGTGCCTGCCCTTGCCGTCAGCACACTGCCTTTAATTGCACTTGCTATTTAGTGATAAACATTCCTTTCTGTCACCTGTGCAGCAGCAGTTCTATTCACATCACAGGGAGGCTGGTGAGAAGAAACATATGATGTTAATAGAGCTCTCTGGAGAGATAAAAAGAATAGCACTGTGTTATTATCATAACTTACATCATCAGTGTAAGGGACAAATATGCTTTTTGCCTACTTTAAACTACCTTTTATTAATTAACCCAACATAGTAGAGGTAATTACTAGCCATTTGTGGTTTGCCAAAGGCCTATATTAGAGGCTTAGCCACACTTATTCCCTTAAAACAATTTCCTTTTAAAGACTTTACAAAGTTGAAGGTCACTTCTTATTTCTACTTGTCTTACAAATGCAAACACTTTTTCTTCTCCGAACAATGCACAAAATGCAACTCAAACTAACCATGTCAGCTTTTAATGATATTCATAAATTCAGGATTAAATCTTTTTTTGTTCCCTAGTCTATTTGCTTTAATTAGCACCAACTGCATTGATCTTATTTTTGGTCAGATAACTAAACCTTCTAAGAGCTTATGAAACAAATTTCTTTGCAACTCTAATAATTACCATAATCCCATTCTAGCTGAGCAGTTGTGTCTTCATTAGAAGCAATTTTTTTCCTAATTGTGAGAGAACTCAAAATTAAGAAATAGCTATAATTAAAATTAATCAAGGCATGGATAAGTCACAGATTGTTCTGTTTGTGAACTGTCCTAGATCCTCATGTTGAAGGATTTAAACACATGTAATTTAAAATATAAATTAATATTTGTATTCCAGTAGAAACAAACACTTTCACCAAAAAATGCAGTGGTACCACAGAATGTTTCATAGACAAAAATTTGCATCAGGCAGTCCCTGACCTATTTGCAATTGAAATGAGCAACCCGCTCAATTTTTGTAAGTAACGTAAATGAGACACTTGAAAATGTATGGGTTTTCCCAAGAAAGTTTGTGACAGACCAGAGACTCTGATCTTCCCCATTTATTCATATATCACAGTGAAAAATTATTATTTAAAAAAAAAAAAAAAGTGAAGCAAATAAATTTTTCCCTCATTCAGCCAAGCTGGAAAATGCACACCCTAGCCATCAAGCAGTATTCAGAGCCTGCATGAAACCCTTCACTGCCCTTGGATGAAACATTCACCTCCAAAAACCGTATGTGTGCTTCCTTTGAAATCAAAGGACAAACTGCACAGACATTAGGGGGGAGAAATTTGGGCCTTTGATGGGAATGATGAAGAAATAACAATGGCAAAATGACTTGAGTGAGAAGGCTGAAGGAGCTCTACACATTTGATGTTACACTTGACTGGAAATAAACCCAGTGTACTTTCAATAAGCACCTCTGAGATTTTGTTATAGTCAGCACAATACATCCAGCACTAACCTCTACTCCTCCTAAGAAATGAGGAAGGAAAGGGAACCATCACAGAGAGAAAGAAAAAAGGAGCACACTCCCTAAATATCAAGACTGTAAATATACATCATTTTTAGACGAGCACTAAGTCTCTAAAATTCAGTAATGCTGTAACAAAAAAATACATGAAATTTTGGATGATTATCTATCAATAAAGCATTGCCCTAAATATTGTATCAAATTCATTTTATTTCCACGTTTCCTATTTACAGCCAACAGCTACTTCATTTATAATTAACAAAATTTAACATTAAAAGAGATGACTTCACATGTCTCATGGTGTTGCTGTAACAAACTATGTTTTGTTTTAGTAAAATGGTGTCTTTCCACTAAACTCAATAGATTGAGGCCAATTGCAGCAGCACGGATTTCAGCCCTACTGTGCAGAGCTGTAAATCTGGGAAATTCCTTGCCAAAGGTTATTTTTGATACAAGAAATGGCTTCAAGGAGAGACCAGACAATCATTTTGAAGAGAAATTTAGCAATGTTACCAGACAGACAATGTATAACAACTTTAGAGGTTTACCAAAGGGGAAACTATGAAGATCTGAGAGCATCAGAAAAAATACTGCAAAAGCATATCCCACTTTTATTTTCCTGTGAATGTCCTTTTGTGGTAAAATAGTGGGTTAGGTATCCTTAACTAAAGGAAGAAAAAAGCTACCCAAACCAGAGGAAGAGAGAAACAGTGTGTAAAAGCAGTATTAAAATGGGCTGCAAAAATAAGACACCTGGTTTTCCTCAGCAGACATTTCCTCCTCATCACCACACATTCCAAATTCCCTCCCCTCTTGCAACTTTAGAAAAATGACCAACAACTTACTAAAAACTCTTGTGGCATTCCTTATTTTTAAGTCATCTACATTTTCTTTCCTAAATTTATTATGTTATGGGAAGTCATAGAGTACAAAGAGAACCAGAATAATGTGAACAGACAATCCTTCTTTTCCATGATGGAAACCATCTAGTCTATCCTACTGAATTGATGTAAAAAACAAACAAAACAAAAACCCCCTCAATAGCTTAAAACAAAGGTAGGTTTTTCTTCTTTGTGAGATTTGCAAAACTTAATGAAAGAACTTTTAAAATATATTATTATTTCTACTGTTGGTCACCTTGGTTCCGCATACCACTCTAAGACCAACATTTAAAAGATCTGAACTCTGATGCCAACAGCCCTCGGGCATGTGAGTAGCACAGAACTGTGGAGGAGGTTGTGCTGGGACTGGCACTAGTGAAGGAAAAGCCTGTAATCCGTGCCTTAGATAAAAGACCTTTTTTTAAGGTTTGATTGCTTTGTTGTTAGAACACCTACATTTTTAATATAGGTAAATGTGCTGACAGTTTGGCTTAGCATCAGCATAAAGGATTTTATATAAATAAATTTGAAAAAGAAAAAAGGGAAACAAATAAACCATCCTGTACAGACAGCTGTTCCATTTAGAATTCATCATTTTACAAAGCAAAAGCAGAAAAGCCATCTGCAAAAATCAAACAAACAAAGAAAAATATGATATTATATTCTACTTGCATCCCCATATCTGGCCTTTAATTTACCGTGGCATTGCATATCCCATGGATTTTTACTCTAAAGGAACAGCAATGGGAGTGAACTCTATTCAGGTTCCCCCCCAAACTCAATTCCACACTAAAGTGGCATTTCAAAAGCTAAAGAAATTAGCCCCTTACCTACTTTCAAACTGCATTCTTTCTCCACAGGGGTCTCATTCAGGACAAATCCCCTCTCCCACCCTAGTGAGAAGTCCCTACACTGATGGGGACAAAGCTAACTTTCTCCAGTTTCAGCACCTTTCCAATGTAGAAGTCACTGCAGTTACAGGAAGGCGTTCACCTTGCTCAAACCAATTTTTTACCTACCCTCGACAGGATTTACTGACTGATACTGATGAATCTGAAGCATCTGTCTTTATTTTGCTCTGAAACACAGCACTTATACTGACTAGTGAACACTTCATGGGCCTGGATTGTCATTTTTTGCAGTTGGTATTGCACGTATGAAACAAGGACAGGGAAAACACAATTAATGAAGGGCAAGCAAAACCCATTTATGGCATTATCCCAATAATCTTTGGAGCATTCCTTTTCATTCTCATTAAAGAAACAAAGCGTAGAAAACTGTCCCCTCCTCAGAGATAGCATGTTCCACTGTGACTGCCTGTTTTTTTCTGGGAATTTGCTTTGTACAAATATTTTCTTGTTGTCTATCACAGAGCAAGAGCATCTGACAGTGTGAAGATCCTATCCCCGTCCAAGAGCAGGAAACCGTGCTGCATGGTTTTATTACACTTCATTGTCAATCAGCCCTTAAGCTATTGGAGAGAAGCTCTGCCATTACCTGTATTATTCAGCTGCTTTAAATATTAGAATAGATATGAGGCGATGAGGGGATGCTCCTCAGAATTACAGGGATTTTAATTCCAAGCCAGGCTTTGGATGCCTGTGGGTTTGAATTTTTTAAAATCTTGCTCTGCTTTTCTTCATCCTGTCCTTCCATCTTAAAACCTGCATGGTATTGAGAGGATTTCCAAGCTCACACTTCAAAATGCTACCTACAGGGGTGTAATTACAGTAATTTAGTTTCGTTAGTTAGGATGTCTCATTTGTGATATAGGTGCATACTCTAGGGAAGGACCCAAGAGACTGTTTAACTCCAACAGAACATCATGTTGTCCTCTATTCCTACTACTGTTTTCTTCACTGTATTGTGATCATTACAACACATCAAGTCATTAAGATACATTTTCCCCTTTTTTGTTTCCCACCATGGAACAGTTTGGATTTAAGATATCTTCCCCATTCCATTTCTGCACCCATTTTTCATCCCCTAAACACCATTTCAGTGTTCTGCTTTGGGTTTAGTGCAGAGGAAGTAGAAAAAAACCAGAATTTCTCTAAGGGCAATATGATGAAAAAGAAAGACACATTTCTAACAATGTCCTAATTTTTTCTGAACAAGCACAAAGCCAAGTGTTTTACAGAATACCAAGCACGAGAACGGAAAACGTTTTGAAAACTTTTTCCCAATTTTCTTAATTAATATATAAACTAGAAGAAACTTCAGTACCCCTGTCCTATTTGTCCACTGAATCCTAAAACTGGCAAAAGACACAAAAGATAAGGAGAAAAATTTCACTCACATGACTGAAGTCACCTTTTAAAGGTGAAACAAAACATCAGAAGAACTACTTATCTGGACCACCACATCCCTGTAACTATCCAGGACAGTCTCTCCAGCAGCATTTAAGGGAAAAAAACATCTAAATCTGGGCTTTCCAGCATCTGAAGGTGGGCAGTCCAAATGCTTTGTTTTGGCTGAGGGTGGAGACATAAGTGGGCAATTCTCAAACCAAGCTTGGGATTTATGCAAAATCAGAAACATTTTGAAAAAGGACACAACATCCCCTCTTATGTCTTCAGCTCGTTCCAGCTTTGATCACCATCCAAATTCAAGGAATGTGATGTAAAAACATCCCACTCATTGTTATAAAACCAAGAAGGGAAAACATAAGAGGATTTCCAGCAAAGAGAAAGTAGCATGCACTATAAAATAATTGTCATTTCTGCAGAGAAGGCAATAAATAATGAAGATAGAAGAACTATAGAGAATGAAAAGAATGGATGCCAAATTGGGGGTTGGGATTTTTTTAATCATCCTTTCTGCAATGCACTGCAGATATTTATGTGGGGTTAAATGCAATACTAAATGGTGGATTTTTTAATCCCAGCCTGGGACTCTAACAAAAAAATCAAAATTCACTGGACGTAATTAGCCAGAGTATTTTTTCACTTCCATGGCCAAGCTGTGGGGGGTGAAAGGATCATATGAAGTTTGGCTCCTGCTGCAGGGCATACATTAAATCTAAGAGGAGAGTTAAGAAATATAAAAAACCACTATGCTTTTATTGGATTTATCCTAACATCCTTCACCTGCAATAGTAATTAATTTCCCAAAGGCCCATTTTGACAGTACAACACACTAAGCAATGTTAAGTTCAGCACTAAAAGGAAGAAAAAGTAAAAAAAAAATTCTTTCTTACAAGTAAAAATTGATAATAAAATATAATAGAATCTACAAAGGAAATAGGCATAAAGCAGGTTTTAAAAGGTCAGCTCTATTTAGCAAGGAAAAGAACACTTTAAGCTAATTTATTTAGAAAATACTATGAAGAATTTTCACAGATAAAACATGGATAGGGATAAAAGAATAGGGACTAAGGACGTTATTTATGCTCCACAAATGAAGCAGTTGAGGGAAGCCAACTAATGAATCAACTCCATATATTTCTACTTAATGAAGTTAAACTGTAAATGCCAATCTCATCACAATGATTATTATGGATAACCCATGCCCCTCTCTCCATTTGGATTTGCTGGGAGAAGTGGAATATGCAGAAGAATCTTGGTTTAATAAGGATGGTAACATCAGTGCGTGCCGGGGTCTGTTCGCTGATCCTACAGAGACGGGGCACTGCCAGGATTCAGAAGAAAATATCTGAAGTCAGGTTTGTGTTCCTTGTGGCACATCACTGGAATTCCCAGGATGTCCTGCAAGATCTGCCATCTGCCAAGGTGAATTCAACAGGAATATTCTTTTCCTCCCCCTGTCCCCCAGGTCACTTAAGGGAACTGAAGTCCCTGGTGTTGTCCTTGACAAGCACTGTCAGTATCTGCTACAGCAAGGGCAAGGTGCCAGCCAAGTAAAAATAGGACAACCCAGTCAGAGCTTCATCAGTGCAAAATCAACATCAGCTGCAGCAATCAGATTAAAGTACCTCGGCAGCTGTAGGCAGGGAAAGCAACACATGCATTATCTATGCAAACTTGTGAACCTGAGCCTAAAGAAAAGCAGGATCTGGCTGCCCTCATAGTTCCTTTATGGATAATGACAAGCTTAACACAAAAAAGGCTTTCCTAATCCAAAGACAACCCAGTCTAATGTACTCAAATGCAAATCATGCATAGAATTTATGACACTAAAACAATGGATGTACAACACTATGCTTCCCCATCTGCCTCAGCCCCACCTCACTCCAGGGAAACTGCCACCAAAAAGTCCATCACTTCAAGGTATTTCAGTTCTGGCAGGATTGATGGTATCATGAAATTTCAGACTCCTTAACAGTGTTTTCTCTGTCACCGGGCAACAAAAATACCTCATCTTTTGTGATGGGGGCTGATGAGTTAAAAACATAAATGGAACCAATGTCATCATTACAAGTGTGTCCAAGAGGATTTGCCTCAAATGCCTGGTGAATGCAAACATTTGTCCAGCACCACCTTGAGGGGCAAAGAGACTATTTCCATATCAGGTGCCAAAGGAAAAAGAGACCACTTTTCTACTCACAATAGCTCTTCAGCACAAGTTGTCCCAATGACAATGCCTCCTAAGCACTTTTCCTTACAGACTTTGGAGGAGCTGGTAGGGAAAACCACACTTGTTTGTGTTCACAGAGAGCAAGAATGGAATTTTCTTCTCTGAGACTAACACTGCAGAGCAGTCTGTCCTGCTGCATGCAAGAAGTGCATGAGATTAATCAAGCCATGCCTTCAGGCTCCAGGCAACACTGCAGCCCTTGCTGCTGTACTCCAAGGGGTCCATCTGTGGTAAGAGCAGCCAGCCTTGCTCAGCCCAAAGGGAGCATCTGTGCCGTATGATGAAGGACTGGAAATCCACTGCATTTCTGGACTGAGGTTTAATGATTTTCTGGCACAGTTTCCTAATAACCATGGTAACTCCTGAGCTGCAATATCTCTTGAGCCCACATTCCTGCATCTATTCTCTGAGCAGGATGCCAACCCCAGCAAACAACCAACTCAGCTTCAGAACTGGAGCTAGTATTTCTAGTCACAAAATCTGGCATTCGAGCCAATTGCTGAATGGGAAATCCCAGAGCTCCTCAACTCTGTGGCCAAATTCACAGCATTTGCATATTTGTTTTCCTACCCATTTCATTTATTTTTAAATGAGAGGCTGACTGAATTTTCCCCAGACTATGCCTTCCATTGTTGGCCCACACACAGACAGACCCACACACCCACTATTTCCACTGACACAAAGGAAGAGAAAACACAGTGCAGAACATATTAGTACTTAGCAAAATTCACACTGAGATTCAAATGAATTTTAAGATTAGCACAGCTATGATGAAATATATTTTGTTTTTGAACAACAGAGGTACAGAGAGCTGCATAGAATGAAAACAATGTTTTAGAAACAGTTAGGGACTTGGACTTCCTAGTCCTAAGTTTATCACCTCCCTCCAGACTTGCTCCCCATCAACAGTGCCTTTCCTTCAATTTCCTTACTCTGACAGTGCCACAGCAAAAATGCTGATGAAATAAGTTCAAAGCATCCCACGGAACCCTTTGCCAGCTTCTAGCCATTTCTGGCTTATAAATTCATGTACACCTTACTAACTTTTTCCTTAACATTTGACCTCTACAGCATTCAACAACATCCAATTTGATGTTGTGTAAAGATTTGAACTTGTGAGAAACTGCACATTCTTGTTCACCTCCTTCATGCTGCTCCTCATCACACAACTCTGCCCAGCTCTCTCTTCTCCAGGCTGAAGAGTCCAAGACTATTTCACCTCCCCTTGCAGAGAACAGTGTGTAGCACACCAAAGAACAGAGTGTAAATTTTACAAACAGCCATGAGGACTGAATGACAGACTTACAGACTGTGCAGTCAGAGCTGCACACAGCAGCTCCTCTGAGTGGCCCAGAGAGGACACACTTCCTGCAAAAGGCTGGTCAGGCCAAGGAGGAGGTCAGTGCGTACATCCAACTGGATTTGCACTTCATCTTTTAGCAACTAAAATATAGGGTTGTGAAAGGATCCATACAGAGCTATTATCTTGATTTACTAGGGGGAAGATGCTTTTGTAGTTATACAGTGCCTCAGCCTCTGCCTTCTCGAAACTTCTCACCCTCACACCACATCTGAAAGAGAGACAGGCACCTCCAAGAAGTCACAGGACCTCAAGAAAACAGAGCGAAGTAGAAGGGAATCAGGTTACTTTTTTTCAAAGAAAAAAATACCATTAACCATAATGGAGTTTAACCACCATTCTAGACATCATGAAATTTGCGAAGAAGATACCCCAAAAAACCCCAGAGCAATAAATTCTACAATCACATAGCTTTCCTCTGAGTTGTAAAAATGAATCATGTGTGTTTTTTTAAAGCAAAAAGAGTTAATCAGGACATATGACTAGGAACTGCTGCTCCTTCTCTCCCATTTCATATATATCTATATCTATCTACATATATCAGGGTATTAAAAAAACCCAAATGTAACTTTGGGCTACACAGTCCCTACCCAAAGCTGCAGCACTGCCTTAGATTGTCTAAGAGATACATCTACTAAAATGAGCTTTCTCACAAGTGTGAGACTTCATAGCTGAATTCCTGCGAGATTTTTCTTGCAAGTTTTGGTGGGGTTTTTGGTTTTTTTTCTAATTTATGCACTGTTATTGTTGACATTTCAGAGTCCCCAAAAGCAAGAACAAGGCTCAGCTGTTCTAGCTGCAGGAAAACCCCTGAGAGAATGCAACAGAGCTGGAGGGAACTTGGAAGATCACTTAGTCCATGCTCACACTCCAAGGCAGGATCACGCACATCCATGATCATTATTTCTCACAGACTCATATAAAGGCTTTTCCTAAAGCCTTCCAGGGACAGAGGCTTGACAGTCTCCTCAGGCAGTCTGTGCCACAGCAGCTCACCTATACATCCTGGGCAGAAAGGATGATTATTCTCTTCAGTGCTGCAGCAGCCTTTCAGCACCTTAGACCATTATGCTGCCTCTCAGCAATCTCTTCTGGTTAAAGAATTTAGCCAATCTTTCTTTGCAAGGGATATTTTCCCATCCTGTTTTGTGGGGTTTTTTGTTGTTGTTGCTTAGAGGGGGTCTTTGAAGTAACAGTTTGGGCTCTATATATCTTTATGGAGAACAGAAATTTAGAAGCATGACTGCTAGCAAACCTAAGCACAAAGTGGCAATGCTGGTTAGTGTTTACTAAACAGTGTTTGCTCATCCCCCTGCTACTCCTCACTTGGACACATTCACCCGCCTGTTTTGTTCACTTGCTGATTTGTGTTAGATGATTTGTTCAGCTGCCAATAACCTCAAATTTCAAAATGAAGGCTGTAGATGATGTCAAGAGACTAGTATTTTGGTATCAGTGCTATGGCTCAGGGCTCCTGGCTAGATCAAGCCAGTGCTTCAAGTGTTTTCCTTCTAAGCTAACAGGATAAAACACCACATGAAGAAAACAGCAAGTCTCTGTAACTGCATCCCTAACCCATGTCCAGGAGGCTGTTTGGAAGGGTCAGGAAATCTTGGAAAACATTAAAATACTGAAGAGGGAAATCAATAAGTGAAGACACCATTAGGAAAAAGACATTCTGTTGTATGTTGTTGTTTTGGATTTTTAATTCTCCAAAGCCGGAGTACTTACAAAAGTCCATCTTGTGTTTGTAAAACCCCTAACTTGCAGGTGGAAGACAGGAAGCCTAGCCATACACCTACAGCTAGAGGCTTAGTGGGCATCAAGAGAATGGAGTGAATCCCTTCTGACTTACTCTGTCTATGAGCAAACAATTTTTTTATGCTGCTTGCCACCTCCCCATCCCTTGACACTGACATCCTCCTCCCTGCAGATTAAGGGCCAAAAGACAAAAACCTTTATTCCATTCTCATTAGACTTCCTTAGTGCTCAGACTTTCTCCTGGCAGCTTTTAGGTTTAATATGTCATCCCCAGAAGATGCTTCCTTTCCTGAAAAAAACTTACAGTGCAAAACACTAGCAGTGAGGACTGCAAGGTTCCTGTAGCCATGGACTTAATCTTTATCACACTGAACTGAAAATAAATTCAAAGAGAGTCTCCTTTTTTTTTTTCTTTTTTGTCTAGGCCCATATCAGATGGCTTTTGGTCAGAGATGGTCAACACAGTTCACATCCTGCTGCAAAAGACTGTTTAAAGATAGCTCCTTTCATCCCCAACAAAATGTCTCTGAATTCAAGGACTTCATGGCACCTTCACTTTCAGGCATCTCTGCTTTGATACTTTCTGCTTTGTACCACGCCATGCAGGGAAAATGCCAGCATGGTGTACAAAACTGTTTTCTGGCTTATTAATTCAACGTAAAGCAAACAAGTCCTAATGTGCACTCCTAACAGAGTATAAATCCTGAAAAGACAACAAAATAAGAGGGACAAAATGAAATCTACTTCCTTTTAAAGACGGAACAGACCTCCACGGCTTAGCACAATATAGTCCTAATTTTTCTCCACATCTCACTGGAAGGGGGATAGATGTCCTGCAGGCAGGACTTCTAACACTTCCTAACAGGAGCAGTGCAAGCACCACAGGTTGAAACATTCTCAGAAAAGGCTGAGCACTCTGTATTTGGTTAATCATAGAAAACATACATACTAGAACAAAAGAAAAGGAATTAGCTGGATTAGCAGAAGGCAGGCAGTGGGGATAATGCCAAGAGTTCTACACATACACTCCTACCAGAAAAATTGCTTCCTTCTACAGACTCTATTTTCCTCTTCCATGAAGCACTGGGAACAGTTTACAGGAGCAGCTTTGTCTTGAAGCAGACAAAGAGGGGAATACTTTGCAGGGCTTGTGGGGCAGACACTGCTCTGATATGAATAGATTGGGGATATCTCCTTATACAGGATGTGTCACCTAAGGAAAACATGCAGGTACCATAAAAGAGGACTGCAATACAGACATAACTTGATACGCAGCAGCAGGGACATCAGCGATGTCCCCCACTGCACTGAGGGCTATAAACAAGCAGTGTTTTAATAGGAGATGGTGCTAATGAGCCTTCTTCCATCACCTGGACAGCCCACATTGCTCAAGACCCTGCCATGTCTAGTGTCCTACCTGCTGAACTCAGCTCTCACAGATACATCCTGAACTGCTTCTTCAAACAGGACCAGAGCGGCTACAGGGTGGCCTTGTTCACAGGATCCCTAAAGCTGCAAGAAGCCTCTGAACGTCTCCAACAAAAGCTGCCTGCTCACAGAAGGTTCAGCAACAGGGTCATGTTCACATGTTCTCCAAAAGTACTGCTCCCTAGCCACCAAATGGAAAGAAATAGTTACTGAAGAATGGAAATAATAAATACAGGGGACGGGAGGCATTAATGGCAAGTTCACTTAAGCACATACTGTTCAAATACTAGAGATGAGTGATAGTGAGACATTAGGGTTCAGTCCTTCAGATGGTCCATCTAAATCAATGGAAACTCATCACTCGAGACAGAGAATCCCAGGATATGTGGGTGGGTGCGTGCATTATATGCTTGCACAACTGGATTCTCTCTCCAAAATGTACTGCTGGCAGTAATAGTCATCCCAGTTTATCATCTTCCAAAATAAAGTCATTAATTCTCTTTTTAAGAGCAGGCACAAGTTGCAGTGAGCTACCTAGCCACTGGTTTCAGAGTCCAAGTCTGAATGAGCTTGGCCTACAAGCCTGTAACAAATAAACTGCTTCTAAATAGAGGCATATTCCTCAAAAGAGTTTTTAGCTTAGATAACTAAGACAAATGTCCCATTTACATGTTAATTAAACTACACAATTCCCACATGCATTAAAATTACAAAAACGTGTGCTTTACAGTGCACACAGCAATAAATCTTAGAATTACAGAATCACGGAATATGTTGAGTTGGAAGGGATCCACTGTCCAACTCCTGTTCCTGCACAGGACATCCCCAAGTGTCCCACCATGTGCCTGGGAGCGTTTTCCAAACACTTCTTCCTGAGCTCTGTCAGGCTTGGTGCTGTGCCCATTTCCCTGGGGAGCCTGTTCCAGAGTTCAAAAACCTTCTGGGTGAAGAACTTTTTTCTAACTTCCAAGCTAAACCTCCCCTGACACAACTTCAGGTCATTCCCTGAGGTTCTGTCACAGGTCACCACAGAGCAGAGATCAGTGCTGGCCCCTTCTCTTCCCCCCAGGAGGAAGTTGTGACTGCAGTGAGGCATCCCTACAGAGCAAGAGCCCTCAGCCACTCCTCATACCACTTCCCTTCAAGGCCCTTCACCACCTTCACTGCCCGCCTTTGGATGCTCCTGAATAGTTGAATATCTTTCTTACATAGCAGGGCCCAAAGCTGCCCCCAGGACTGCAGGTGAGGCTGCCCAGAGCAGAGCAAAGGGGACAATCCCCTCCCTTGCCTGACTGGCCATGCTGGGCCTGGTGCCCCCAGGACAGGGTTTGCCCTCCTGGCTGCCAGGGCACTGCTGGCTCATGTTTAATTTGCCATCGACCAGGAGCCTCCAGGACCCCCTTTCTGTGGCACTGGTCTCCAGCATCTTTCCCCAGCCTGGCCATACATCCAGGGTTGCCCTGGCCCAGGTGCAGAATCCAGCATTTTTCCTCTTGAATTTCATACAATTTGTAATTGCCCAGCCCTCTCATTTGTCAAGGCCTCTCTGCAGGGCCTCTCTGCCTTGGAGGGAGTCAGCAGCTCCTGCCAGTTTTGTATGGTGTGCAAACTTGCTCAATTATCCATTCCAGTCCTATGTCCAAATCATTTATGAAGATGTTGAAGAGCACAGGGCCAGGATGCCACTGGATTTCCTGGCCACCTGTCCAGCCTCTGTCAGCCAGCACCCCCAGGTCCTTCATTAGATGACACACACTTTTTTTTTTTTGTCTGTGTGATATATTTAACAAGAAAGGGGGCATTATGTAAAACAATCTCACTCTAATCATGTTTGAATCTTTGCCCTAAATAATTTTATGGTATGATCACAGACTAATGCTTGTCCTTAGGACACCAAAGATAAGAAGATATTTTCAGTAGTACCACTGAGTTGCACAGTACCACTGGACTTCCTGACAATGAAGGCACTGGAGATGTCCCACAGAAGCTCTGCATTATACCAGAGGAGTTCTCTTTTGTTTCAAGAAACAATCACACAAAGTGCTTTTAAATGGTCCACTCGATCTTAAATAATGTTTTCTGAAGAAAGCAGCAAAATTCTCTCAGTTCTTAGGAAAGATGACATTTTGCTTCCTTTTCTAAAATTAGCTGCATCTTTTTCCATTCTACCTTTTCCACCTACCACTTCAGGCACAGCAAGTATGAAATTCACATTCCCCTGAATTCAGTCATCATTAATTGTGGAAAGATTTGATCAGCCAAGTCAGTAATTTCTCCATATAAATTAACAAAAATGAACATGCAAAGATGAGCACAAAGGTCTTGCACCACAGACATTTTGCCCACTTATCGAAAGACTGCAGCTCCAGCAGGCTGATCCCTCCCTACAGGAAGGAATAATGGAAATCAGCCGTCAACTTCATCTAAGTAACATGTCTGAAAAAAATACATTAAATTCTTACAGTCCTAATGCATTTCCAAAATATCCTTATTACTTCCCTAACTATTTGAAGCACATGAAATTTCCAGAAGTTCTATTTCAATTTTTCAGAACTTAGGTAGATTAAAAAAAAAAGAAAGAAAAAAAAACCCTATAAAAACCTGAGAACCTCCTATTCCACATACTAACTTCAAAGTACACATTTACATAAATGATTCAGAAATATTTAGACACTAAAAATCCATAAGAAGCAAAAGAGAATTATGAGATACTTAAAAAAATTGGTTTCTTATTTCCTCTCTGCTATTTATGGGAAAATCTGGGGTTACTGTCAGGTTTCATCTTAGGAAGGGTATGGATCACTATTTAAACTGAAATGTTCCTCTGGCAGATGCAGACATTCCATCATTATATTCTCCCACTGAATAGGCAGTATTGCACATGACATGTACCATATCTTCATCATGAACGTGCTGTAATGGCTAACAAAAAAAAATTGTAGATGATTTATTTAAGCAGAACCAGCTTATATATTAAGAGTATGACATGTTCTGATGAATCAACTAATTTTTCCTTCTCTTTCATTTCCTCTAGAACTTCAAAGCAATCAAATGTTGTTTATGCATAAAACTTAATCCTTTCACCAATCTATAGTTTGATTGAATTTGCATACTCTATTTCCTACAAGTCAATGTGAAGAGAGCCTCATGTAATTGAAACCATTTTCCCTCCAGTCCTCCTACCTTTGTTGCAGTATTTTCTATTAGTAGCTCTATTATGCCTAATATCTGTAATGTTGGCAGATTAGAATTTTCACTTAATGCAACCTGTATTTATAAACCACTAGGATGAAAAAAGAACAAATACAAGAAAGAGGAAATAATAATTACCTGTCTTTGATGCCACACAGATCAATGTGTAAATCACTAAAATTCCCCAGGGAGCCTTGCTGAACTAAAATAAGGTCCTTGGGCTGATTATCAATAAAGATGAGCCTCATACAGCCTTGAAAAGCAGTAATGGGATTTAAACACTGGGAATCGGTGAAATTGTCAGGGCACCCTGTGGGAAAAAGAGAAGAGGCAGAGAAGAATATTGTAATGTTCAACTATTTCTGCTGGGATTTCCTGATGCAAGAACTAGGAGGCTTATTATGCCAAATGTTTTTATTCCTTCTGCTATGCAACCTCCTGTGTTATAAATTCTCTGGTTAGGGAGAGGAGAGGGGATTAAAAAAAAAAAAGCCACTGAAAGTATCACAGTATGAGGTTTTCACCTTATGAAACCTATTTGTGCTGAGCAAAATCAAAATGTGATTTTTTCATTTTCAAACTCCACAGTTGATAGCAACTAAAACATGAGTTGTTAAAAGAGTTGCACAAAATGTAAAACCATTCTGGGTTAAATTCTGCTGCTGAAGCAATGTGCAGATGAAACCTTGTGGGCAGCAAGAAAGCCATTTGTATCTGAGCTTCCCCGGTATTTAGACAGCTCTGAGATCCAAAGCCTCCTGTACATCCTATTTAGTGCTGTATCAACAGGGTTCATCAAGATCAGAACCATACTACAGTGAGCACTACACAGAAACATATTAGATTAAAAGACAGTTCATGACAGTCCCTCTATCTAAATTAATGTTTGCACTCCACTCCAAAAAGCAGAAGATAGTATTTTTCAAGACTTTTTTTCCATTTTCTAAACTGAGCTAAATCTACCTTCATTTTCTGCAAGAGCATTGTACATAAATACCTTTGTAGATTTGAGCCGTATGTCACCTAAGCTCCAAAAAGTTACTGAGCCTGACCAGAAAAGTAATAATTCTAATAACATTAATAATTCTAAGGCCTTTTAACCAGGAAAAAACAAACAAACAAACACCAAACCCCAAACCATCCATGGTTAATACAGCTTTGTAGATTTTGCATATACTGTCAGACAGATGTAGGTACCCATTGACTACCAGTACCAGTATCCCACTTTTACAGCTCTGCTTGCAGTTCTGCTTGCTCTCTCTCTGCCAGGCTTGGCCAACACCCTTCACCCTGCCCAGTGCTGAATGCACTGCAATTCAATCAGTCCTTACCTTTGCTCTTAGCTGCCAACAGTGAAGAGAACTAGGGAGAACTCAGTGTTGAGCATCTGAGGATCAGCATCACGAAAACCTCCCTGAAACCACCTACCTCCAAAATAGTAGCTGTTCCCAGAGTAGATCCTTGAGACAGTGGTTGCATGGCTGGCGGTGGCAGCGTCGTTATCCAGAGTCAGGGTAATGCGATGTCTTCTGGCATTGATGTTAACAGAGTGCCAAAGCCCATCGTGGAGACTGGTGCCTGGCAAAAAACATGTACAAAGTGAAAAAAAGACGTGCAGGAGACAACCGTGTTCTTCAAATCTCCTTTTGCTTCTAACTTGTGACCGTAAATACGCAGTTGAGCTATAAAAAGTGAGAACTGTAGCTGAAAAAAACTCATTGCCTCTGGAAACAAGCTGGCATAGAAGAAAGGGCCCAGGAAAAGGGAAGTTTTGAGAGTATTTAAGTAGATCGTCTCACATTTTAATCTAACCTGGTACTACTGCAAGCTAGCCCAATCCTTCACCTTTCTGGTAGCACACTGTTAGTGTTTTGGGGATGTTTAGGTCTATCTTCAGTCTGCTGGTAAACACAAGTCCAGAAGTGTGCAGAGATCTCTGTTGAGCCTCTGGTACTAAACACATGCATGAGGTTGCAGAGGATTAGATTCAGTGAGGCACCCACAGCCTGTTCTCAAGTTGAAACCTGACTGACTCCAGTAGGTATCAGTCGGATTTGTGTTTCTTAAAACACTCCAGCACCAATGCAGCACACAATACCATTAATGGATGTATAGAAGTTGGATTTCTACATGGGTGTTCTGAGAATTGGGATTGTTGCTCTGATCAGGAACCTCTCAAGGTTGAGGGATGTACTGGGCAGTTTCTTTCTCTTCTAGACACTCCTGCAAAGTGGGAAATTACCTGTCTTGTTTCCTTACTCTGAAAATCAGTGCTGCATCGTGTGGCTCTTGAAATACTACCACAGGGCTACAAAGAAACTCCACATCCTCTATTCTGAAAGCCATGAGAACCAGCGGGCAAGCTTCTGAACCCACATAGAGGTGCAGATCAAAAGTAATCTAATTACAGTTCAAAATACACTACCATCAGGCTGAAGTCACTGAGATCAGGTACAGACAACTAGTATTTACTTCCCATCCTAACAGAGTATTTTTTTAATGATGCTTTCAGAGAAAACAAACAGGCATTTAGGAACACAAAGAGGTGTGAGAACAGTTAAAAACAAAATTTTAAAAAAATTAGGTGTTAGGTATGTGTAAAGCCATTTCATCATGAATTTCAAAATGAGACTATTTACTCAGTAATGGCTGTTAACAAATGCACAATTACCATAGAATTAGAGGCTGGTTTTCCAGAAAAAAATGGATGAATTTTCAACTAGAACAAGTGCATTTTGAAGTGGTATATGTTGTTGAGGTTTGAAACGATTATAAAATAAATGGGTCCCATTTGGGGGGAAAATAGGTCCATTCTTGAGCAAGCATGAGTTTATGGTGAGTACCTGACATCTGCAGAACATGGCACATGTACTTTCTGCATATTTCCCATGCACAAGTAGGCAGTTAGCATGTTTTGGATAGGCTGGACCCAGGTTCATGATTTCAGAACTACATAAAAACAAACATACTCAACCAAATATTGATATTGCCTCAGCTTTGTCAACAATTTAATTACGACTGCAGTAAAGGCTGGAATCTCAGTTCCAGTGTTCCATTGCAGCAAGCTATGGCTGTAGCAATCTACATGAGTAAGGATAGATGCAGGGCTGCCTCATTTTCTACCATAAAGGGGAACAAAGCACGCATACAGAACAGTTCTGCTTTGACAACTCTGTCAGATTTTAATCTCTGCTTCTTTTAATAGATACAGCGGCCCTCTTTTAGTCTCTACAGGGAATGTTTTAATATTACATGTTTTTAAATATCTACTCTTTTAGAAAAAATATTTTTATTGTTGTTATTATTATCATCATCATCAGTCCCCCAAATTCTAAATCAGAGAGGCAGCCCTATTTTACCCTTTTGCATCCCACCAGCTTCACTACACAAAGTGACTTGTAAAGTGGCTAAGAAAGCCTAATAGGGAGTGTAAGGAGAGGAAGCCCATGGTCAGCCTCTCCTCTGAGTATAGCATACAGGGGGAGTCCAAAGCTACAGTCAGAGAAAGAAAATCAGCTCTGAGCCTCCCTTAACTTCTGCTGGGGAAATGCTGTGGCTGAGCTGGCTCCCAGCTGATTTCTGCACAGTCTGAAGATGGGAACAGGAAGGTCTTCATGTGACCTGACTGAATAAAATTGAGTGTGACTGCTTAAGAACATAGAGGCTCAGCTAACTGTCAGTGAGATTGAGTCTGGAGATTTCAGGATGCCAATTTTCCAAGCTTAGATCAAACTGTAAAGATTTGCTTTACCACTAGAAAGCAAGAGAAAATTTAAAAGAGAAGGGAAGATTGGGTGTTTCCTTATTGCTTGATCCTTTCATCCCAAGCAGCTGAACCTTTGTGTTTTAGAAGGAGACAAGTGAAAGCAAGCAAACAAAAAAACCACCCACCTTCATTGATTTCCACTGGGTTCTCAGTCTCCTTTTGAATAAGTAGCATCAATCTCCCACCATGGAGGTAAACCAAGAGATGTCCTGAGTTTTCAGACAGCTCGGTGAACAGAAGCAAGCCATCTTTATTCCATGTTCGGAACTGGAAGCTGACTGACAAACCATCAATTTGAGCAGTGCCGGGGAGCAGCAGGTAGCTTCGGCTGGCGCTCACAAAGGTGATGGGAACAACTTGTGGTTCTGAGCAAGAAAAGGTCACATTCCCCTGCAAAAAAATAAATTAAAAAAAAAAATCAAACATAATCAGCATGACTTTTTTTCAGTCATCCCAAAACGTCTGTAGTTAAATAAGCTCATCGGATTTCTAATTGCCCTCAAGGCTGAAATAGGTATTATTATTCAGACACATACCTTTGGAAATCAATGGGAAATGTATCTGTCCATGCTGGGAAAACATAACCTAACTTCAAAATTTTACTTTTATCCCAAATGCTGAGGATGAAAAATCAAAACCTTACTTCTTAGAAGGATCTAAATGTAACCAAAGGTCCTTATCAATGCCACACCTTAGTTGGTTATCTCAGTCACACAGCCCTGAAATCAATGGTGCAATTTGCCCAGAAGAGAAGCACATTTACTCAAAGCGATCTGCAGAATCTGCACCAGCTCACTGTATCACTGTAGTTGGTGGAAGAAATGACTCCATCAGTTTACTCAGTCACTGTAGATTACCCCACAAGGTCAATCAGGCCATGGTATAAAACCTTAACAATATATAAAGCCAGGATGCACTTAAGGAGCCACATCCCACTCCAGGAGATTGTTGCAGCCAGCTGCTTTGAACACGGCTGCTTTGTAAAATACCAACTGTAAACTGATAAAAACATTGGAGCGTAAGGCTGTCTCCATGATAACACTTCTCATCAGAGCCTGTACCTCACTCTAACAGGATAATTACAAGGAACAGCACTTGATGGATGTGCAGGAAGTTGTATAGTGCTTGGGGAATTCCTCTCTGCAATCTCAGACAGATGATGGAACTGCTCCCTATCACTTTCAAATGTCTTTCCAGTCTTTATTTTTTAAACGGAAAATAAGGTGCCAGAAATAGACAAAGTTATCACTGGATGAAACAATCTTTGATAGATACTTATCTCTATGGAGCTATCTGCATAGTACCTCTTAGAAGTACCTGTTCAGAAGGCTACCTACCAGATTTGGCAAAAGGAATCCATGGGTATATCATATTAGAATGTGTTTTGAGATATAATCCAAAGCTTATCTGAAATCCACTGAACATTAGTCAGGTGGGGAGTAGGATGGAAATGTGGTCTCAGCCTTTAAAAAGTTTCTACAACCTGCTGGTATTTGCTGCATGAAGAGATGGCACAAACTTTTTTTGCTATTGTTATTGTTACATTTCTACCTCAGTTTTTAATCAAATTCAGGCCAGATCTATCCTGAGACATGATCAGCAAAGAAGTGCTGACTGCAGGGCCAATGCTGGGACATATGGACAGGGCCTGCACATCTCTTCCCTTGCTTAACCTGGTCAGACTTCAAGCTCTGAAGTCTGACTTCAACTTTAGCCTCTCCATTATCTAAACTGAAGCAGAGCACATGTCATTCCACCTGCTGTAAGAACAGGCAGCTGGAAATATACAAAGGTGGTGCTGCAATATTCTGTGTAAGTGGAATTAAAGGTGCATTTGGAAAACAGACAAGAGGTGTATCTGCCTTTTGGGGAGGTTCTTTTCATGAGGTATTTTTGTTACTCTTATTCAAAAATTGAGACCTCCATGACACAAGGGCTTAAGTAATTGCAGTCAGAGATAAAAACTAGGCAGGATTTGTAAAAAATAAAAGGAAAAAAATGTTGGGTAAAACAACTGATGCCCCAAGAACTTACATCAATTCAACTGACTAATTTAGGAGGGAAACACCTTAAAGGAGCATTCCAGAGCAAAGACAGATGATGTAGTTAATACACACCAACAACAGTTGCTGACATCCTTACACTGAGCAACCTGTCTATCTTCCTAGAGACAGTAACATGGAAACCTGAAAAAAGACATACACAACTGTTATTTTGAAAAACATTTGTCCACTGAAGTGGGATAGGTTTCCTTTACAAAAATTGTTCAATTTGCCATGAGTGTTATTCTCAAACAAATTATTCCAGCAGGTCTAAGTCAGAAAAGTAAACAGCTCTCTCTAAACCTTCATCTGATCATGAGCATTTTGCTTTAATTGGCAGCAGTTCTGGAACTCTCCAGGGTATATGCCATATTTCTGGCAGACACTTGATTTTATAATTGAACCCAATTTAACTGAAAAGTAAAAGCTCATTGGCTAGGAAATGGGATAAGAACAGTCTAATCCCTAGAGAAAATAAAGGAGACGCTCAGCTCTTCCCAGCTGCTGGAAACTCTAGCTATCATGTGGCATTTGAGAATTCCATTGAGTCCATGTCCAGACTAATTAACGACTCTTCTAACAAGCAGTGAAATCTTTACAAAATAGTTCTTATTGTTCTTACAAGAGAAAACTTCTGAACCTAAAAATGCAATGGAGATACTTGCAATTTTTTCACTGGCTGCCATGACAGTTGTCTTAAGAAAAGAGTGGAAATAACCCAAATTTCTGCAGGCAGGGTACAGCTTTAGTGGTGGTTCTTGTTCAAGTGAGATGTTGAATAAACAGGCAGCAGCATGTTACAGCATTTTAAAGAAGAACCAGAGCCTCTCCTATTAAAAGAGAATGGAAGAACACAGTTGCTAAGTGATGAGGATAAAAGTGGATTACATAGAAGATCCTCTGAGCCATAAACTTCATCCAAAACTGACTGGAGACTTTCCAGTAACTTCTGTGGGCTTCAATAAAACCTGTATAACTTTAATGAACCATTTCAGTATTTTCTGGCCTTTCTTCATGTAGTATTATGTACTGTTCAATGAAGAGAAAAGACAACACCACAGCCAGGGCAATTGGTAACAAGTTTCTTATACATTCTCCTTGCTCTCAGAGAATACTAATCAAAAATAAAATGCACTTGGGAAATTATTCAAACTGACAGCTGCACTGCAATTCTCAGCACTTAGCCTACCAGAGGATCCAGGCCAAGATCACAGCTTGAAAAGAAAGAACAATAAATGAGTATTTCTGAGCTCTCATTCTACCTGCAGGTTAGAGCATAAAATGGGCACTTAAACTTTCCTCATTAATCACTCTATGGCTATTGTCCAATAAAAAGGGTATCTTGCTTTCTGCGAAGGATTGGAAAGGATGATTTCATATGACAGGTAAAGAGACTAAGATCCCAGACCTGGCTGAGATACAAATGTGGTAAACTGGCAAGAATATCTCCAGCATGGAAATTGGAGGACTACTTCTAGCTGTGATGGGACTGAGTTTGCAGATGAATTTACAAGGAGAGTAACAGAAGCAAAAGGTGACCTCTGATGCAGTTTTAAAAGGATAAGATGAAAAATTGGCATCAAACTCTGAGAAACTGGACTTTGAAAATGAGGGAGGTTCCTTCAAGCTCTGTTTTTAAATTAACTCTCAGGCAGAACAAATGTCAGCAGACCCACATATTTCAAATACTTCTCAAGACCATGCTGAACACTAAATGAAAAGCAAATCAAAGTGAGATACCAGCTCCAGCCTTCTGAAATACTGCTGCAAACTGTCTTCAAACAGTATACAGGAGCACCAAGGCACATGGTGTACCTTCAGTTAGGATGGGCCCACTGAGTGATCAACCAAAGAGCAGGGGATGAGAAGTTCCTGCACTGAGATGGGTTTCTGTTTCTCTGAGAAAAATTTCAATATGGAAATCTGACAGCTTTTTCCAATCCAAATTACGCTGAAACTAATATGACCCTGTGATAATCAATCTCATGACAGAGAACTGCCATGTCTCTCCACTTACTGCAAGTATCATAAATTCCAATAAAATTTTAATTGTTTATCACATTGATTTAAGTTGTTTACATTAAAATAATATTCCTAATGGAAGGAAAGTAACATTTAAAATAGAGAAGGCTTAGAACACCTGAAACATTGTGACCATGAGAGAATCAGGGATTAGATGCTTGGCTGGACCTTTCCGGATGTTTTTATCTCAGACTCCTAAGCTAACTGTGTCACTGGCCAGAAGCAGAACAAAGGATTTTACCATTTTTATGGCCATAGTAACGTTACATTATTGTTTCATTACACGGTGCAATAGTTAAGAGATGCTGACAAAAGATGAGAGCAAATATAGAAATATTTTGGAAACATTCTACCATGTTTTTCTCAGAGAGACAGGAAAAAAGGGAGAAAAAAGACCACAGGAGGAAACACACACATACACAGAAAATAGTAACCACTTAATATTTTCTCTCAGTGGTGTATTGACTTTGTCTGGATGCCAGGTGCCTACAAAGCCCCCCTATCACTACCTTCCTCATGAAGTGGGGGGAGAAAATAAAGGAAGAAAACCCTCTTGTACCAAGAGAAAGGCAGTTTAATAAAGCAAAAGCAAAGGCTGCACACAGAAGCAAAGGAAAACAAAAAACTTAACCTTTGCTTTCCGTGAGCAGGCGATGCCCAGCTACTTCCTAGGAAGCAGGCTTCAGCATGTGTAGAAGTTGCTCCACAATAATTAATGCCTCTTCCCTTCCGTTTTCTCTTGGCTTTTATTGTGAGCAGGCTCATTTGGTGTGGAATATCCCTTTGGTCAGTTTGGATCAGCTGTCCTGGCTATGTCTCCTCCCAATATCTCACCACACCCAATCTCCTGGTGAGGGGGAATATTCACTTTAAGCAACAAGTGGGAATGAAGCCAGGCTTTCAAATTCACCTTGCTAGAAGTGAGTAAGATAGATGTCTTAGATCAAACTGGCAAATTATTACAGTCCAAGTCCAATTTTTGCTCCACTTCAAGGTAAAGTGATCTACAGCTTATTAGTTTTTATTGCCTAGAACAAAACACAGCAGCAAGGAGATTTTTTTTCTCCATTATTATTATGAAAACAGAACTACATCTACCTTAAAATAGAAGAGTGTATAGAAAGCAATTCCTATCAGCTTTTTACTTTTCTTTATGTATTAGTTTCCTTTAATAGATTTTCCTCTTTTAAATTCCAATTATCTGTGTATCATAGCACACTAGCCAAAATGGCTGGTGTGAACAGCACACAATCCAGGCTCCTGACTGTGATGGGCTCAGCTTGCCCCCTTCTGTTATGCCAAGTGCCAAAGAGCTCCTAAGGCCTTACCAATTGGAACAAGACCTTTAAAAATATACTAAAGCCTTGGCTCTGCAGAAAATTACATTTTCTCCCATTTTTCTTAACCCCTGCTAACTCCTATGACAATAATTAGCCATCTCTCTTCCTCCCCTACAGGGACTAACAGCCTTATCACCTCCCACCTTGAAACATCCTCCTCTGCTCAGCAGGCACTAACTGCTCTATTCATTCAATTTGACTATCCAGATAATGTAATAAATGAAACCCTGAACAATTGTTTCGAACCTGTAATTTGCTGAAGTCTGATGACTCTCAAAAACCCCTTGTTTGCTCAGAAACATGTCATTTTTTTCTGCATGTCATCCAGTCTTATTAAAAAATATGGTTTCCCTCCCGAAAAGACTTGTTTCACTTGTTGTCATCACAGCTATCAAAATCCTAACACAAAGAAACTTTTATATCAAGGAGAGTTTATTAATGCAGCTATGTGCTGGATTATATATTTGCAGGCTGAAACCCTTTAGAATTGTGGACAAAGCCAACTGAAATCAATGGGAAAGATGTCATTTAAATAGACTTTATTTCAAGGCCTCAATTGAGGTGACACACTTAATTTCTTTCAAAATAATCCTGTTATACCCTTCAGCAACAATAAAATAGAACCTTAGAATGAATGCTATTTATATAGACTTCCTTGCTATTCCACACTGCAGGTAGAATGCAGAGGAGACTCCTCTGAAGACACAGAGAGCACAAATAAAGACACAAGAAAATATAAAAATCTATTTTTCAAAGAACCAAATATTTCTGGAATCTGAGTTCACCTGCCTTATCTAAAAAATAGCAAACTCAGTTCTCTCTTTAACCATGTGACCCAACACTGCCATTAAATAATTGAATAAAACTTATTTTTTTTAGTAATTCAACTTGGTCCACAAGAAGTTGTGAAAAATGTCAGTAAAAACTTCCAACATTTTTTATATATGATTCCTGTAGTCTTACTGGAGCACAAAAAATAAGAAAAAGAATCTAACTTGTGATTCTCCAAACTCTAGGAGGGGCCTTCACAAATCATCAGCCTGATGTTCACAGATAGATCAACACTTGCCAGAGCACTTTGGTAGAACGAGACATTCGCAGACAAGTAAATTCTTCTCAGGATGAAGGTATCTCAAATCAGCTTAATAAAATAGCATGTTTGGATTCTCTATAAAGAGAATGAATTATTAGTTTACATTCTCCTGTCACTAGGTATCTTTCCTTGCTCTTTGATGCTGGCAATTGGTTATTTCCCCAAGGCACTACAGTGATACATTTACATGTCACCACATCCCTCGCTGTGCTGAGCTGTCACTCTCACATTCAACATGGCAGGCCAGTGTAGAAATTCAAGTGTATCTGAGAGCTGACAACTTCTGCCTTGCAGTACCCTGTACTCCTCTCGAGCCAGCACAGGGTTTGCTCTGCTAAATAAAAATGCAACTCCAATTTCTATTAGCCAGAGGTAATGGAAGAGAAAGGGAGATCGTGTTTTTCTCAATTTCAGTGAGTAAGTAGGGTGGAACATTGAGAAGACCAAACTAGGCATCTTTTCATGACCTCCTAATTTGTTTTCACCAGCTAGACAACTTCTTATTTTGGCATCAAAATCAGTGAAGCACGAAAACAACTTAAGGACCCTGGCCACAGGTCACATTTGAGTAGTTTCTAAAGGTGCAACCAGAATCTAGCATCAAATAACCACTGGTGGAAAGGATCCTGTATTTTCAGGATGCTATAGCTATTTTTTCTCTTATCTACTCCCTCAACCAGATGCGTTTAGCAATTCTCAATGGATTTATCTTCTTAAAACTTACCCCATCTCTTCTTGCACCTACATGCACTCTTAACAAGCTCAAAATCCCTCAATGGATACTTCTCCATCCCAGATATGAACAGGTCAAATTTCCCTCTGTGAAGAACAATTTCCCTTCTGCTTCTTGTGGCTCTTACTTGCATGTTTTCTTGCCCCTACTTAATTGCCCAAGAAGTGCAACTGCTGCGTGATTTCTCATAATGAGCAGTCCGCACTCCTCTTGTGCTGAGAAGACATTTAGTAAATAGGGCAAACCCTTAGATTGCTATTTTAAAGCATTTTATGAGGTTTCCCAAGGGTCCACCCAACGACCATGACAGTGGTTAATTACAGAAATTTGACTTCTCATAACCTTTTACAGTAATCACTTGGAAAGCACATAAAGGTTCCCTATCATTACTCCACATTCAATGACCAAGGGAAGGGAAAACAAAATGAACAAAAAACCCCAAACAAACAAAACAACAAACCCATACGCACAAAAAAACTCCCAATCAAACAAAAACCAAACAAAAATAGCCCCAAAACCCAAACCAACCAACCAACAAAACACCAAACTAAAAAACCCAAAGAAACAAACCCCAAAAAACCCACAAAGCCTACATTGTGCCATCAGGGACAGAAGAAACCCCAGAGAGAAGAAAGACAGCTTGCCCAAACAGACAGTGCTATGTAGGGAGGTTAAGTATCAAGCAATACAAAAATGGAATTCTGAAGGCAAGTTCCAGTTCAAAGAGACAGGCTGCCTCGTTATCTTGAGATGCCTTCTCAAGGGGATTTATTGCAAGTCTGAAAACTGCAAATGAGTTACAGAGAAGAACAGGCAGAATGATAATCACAGCCACCACCCAAGAGAACAATACACACTACAGCACTCTGTTACTGACAACCTGTAGTTTCTTCCTCTAAATGCAACTGATTTGGGACCATTATTTATATGGGGGAGGAACTACACCATAAGAGGAAATCTATACCTCCAAAGCTGGTGTATCATTCTCCTGCTTGTGTGAAAGTTGTCAAAAGTAAAAAAAACCACCAAAGCTGATGGGTATGAAAACCCCCAAGTCTGACTCACTGACTGTGGCAACATTCAAAAAGGCACAGAGTGAAGCAGAGAGTGTTGAAGTCTGCCTGTCTTTGGAGGCAAAACCCGATGTCTCTAAGCATTAATGGCTTTCTAACCCAAACCAACCAGTTTGTCATCAATTATCTTTTGCTAGGAGATAAAGGTATTTTGGGGACTAACAATGCAGAACCATCTCAGGTGATCTCCAACTTGTGGGGAGAGAATGCAAATATGCAATACATTTTTTGAAGAAGTAGTTCCAAGTCCCTGCTACATTTAATTATTCTTCTGTGTTGATCCTTTCATTGCATTTCCACTTCAGACAACCTTAGTGACCACACAGACATGAAGTAGAGAAGCTTGCAGTTCCCTGCAGATAGAGCTTGTTGTTTGAAAGCCTCAATGCGCTTTGAGTAACAGCATTTAATGCAGAATAACTCTGGCAGGCAGAAGACTACATTTAACAAGAACAAGTTATTTTAATTTGAGGAAGTTAATTGCTAAGGAGGGAGGAAGAGCAGAAAAGGGAAAGGGGATCAGCCTGAATAACCTAGAACTATCTGAGTGTTGCTAGAAATAGCTGGGATGCAAAGAATATTGGAAAACAGATTTACAGGGCCCATTTCCTATAGAAGGGTGTTCATCTAAGATTATGAGGGAATCTGAGCGTGGCAACCTTTCCATGCACTTTGCATACCCAAGTGTCACAGACACAGCACAGAGCAGCTCATAAACCTTGAAAAATGCAGTACAGCAGCCTGCCTCTGGAAACCATGGTGTTTAAATCACCACTTATGTGAAAGATGGAGGCACATCCCCACTACCTTTAATTGAGAGAAGGAGTTGGATTCCTAGACCTTTCAGCATTGTCTGAAGCAAGTGTAGTGATAACAGAGTTTCATTGCTTGGGGCCACTTACACCCAGACAATGCCCTTCTGAGAAAAAGAGCATCGCAAAATTTTGCTCTTCCCCTTTAGAAAGGCCTTCCCATTATCCAGCCAGTAAAACAACCAGCTGTTTAATGACCTAAGAAGCAGACAAGGGCTCTTTGCACCCTACCTTAGAAAGTAGGCTGAGGGGAAGAGCAATTTAACATAGTTCATAAGACTTGTGCCTTTGAGTCCTCAGTCAGAACAATCAAACTCAAGATTATTAAAGCAAAGTTTCTTGGTCCCAGGGGAGTATGCTGGAGGCAGTCTTGACTGCCAACAACACAGTGAGGAACTTCTCACCCATCACCTTTCCATTTTCCAGCTCCCTGTGTATTCAGCCTCGCCCTAGGCAGGGAAAGCACAGAAAGAACTTCTTTGGTCTTCTGGCTTGCTTTGTTTTAGGTTCAGTGTATTCATACATTTTACTACAAACTAGAAGATGCCATGGGAGCCAGAAGCAGTTTCATCCCCATGTTCTCCAAAGACACAGTGTTAGCCAAAAGGCATTTTTCAAAGCACAGTGTAGGAGTGAGGCAAAAGCTGAACAAAGTTGCATTATATAGAGTTTGTTAAGGCTTCACTCTTCTTGCAAAATAAAATGTTTGTCATTTTTGTGATATATTTAAATATATCTGTAATTTTGGACATTATTATGTGTTAAGTTATATTTGTGGCTTATGTTATCAAGCTGGATAAGACTGTAGTTCCTCTTGCTTTATCTCTACCATTCCACATTTAGAGACAGTAGTACAAAGTCACTGGTTCTCAGAGCTGTCAGTGCAGTAAGGAGCAGCACAAAGGAGACTATTTCCAGTGAAAACAGGAGTATTTTTTTATCCTCTATAATATGAACTGAAGTATCAAAGTAGAATTCTGCTGGTGCTGTACTTTCCAACAGTGACAGAGAATGGTTCAGAAAATAAGATTTTATCTGAGTTAACCAGGAAAAAAATCTCTATGACTTCTATCGTGCCATTAAATATACACATTTTATCTTGAAAAAAATAATTAAAATGTTTCCCCAAGCAAATTCTAATACACCAGGAAAATCAGAGAAATGCATTGGTTTCCACATGTGTCTCTCAATAACTCTCACCACAGGAGCAAGTGCTGGCTAGTGTTAACCTCAGCAATATCATTTTAATAAGCTAATTATCCCCACAGCTATCCAAATCTGAACTCTGCTCATTCAATGCAGCCAACAGCACCAAGAGAGCACAAAAAGCATGGAAGCAAAGAAGGAAAGCACATGGTACTGCCTCTTACCACAGTATAGATCTGAGGTTTGCGTCTTTTGGCCAGGTCAATGATATTGACTCCGTTGTAATAAAGGTTCTCAATGCACCCATGGAAGTTTTTCCTCTGAAAGGTTCCTGGCTTCCCCGGGACAGGAATCCCTCCAAAACTGAGCTTTTGGAAAGAATAAGAACAGCATTATTTATAATATTATACATATGTATGTATATATTATATTACATTGTGTTATCATTCCAAAAGCAAGAGAGCAGAGCCCCACTCCATACATCCACTTGGCGTATTATTTCAGAACCAATTCCAATTTAAGAACAACATCACTGGGAGCATGAGGCAGGGCCTGGCTATGTCTCAGGGGGAATTACAGCCCCCATTGCATTCCTGCTGCTGGAGAAACACATCTGGCACAGAGAGCTCACTGCTTTGGGAGCAGCTCTGAAGTGCCTTGGCACACCAACCTAGTGCCACCAGCTCCCTCCCTGGAACACCCACACACCAGGAAACCTTCCCACAGCAACCCACAGCCCCACTGGCCCACAGGGTAACACCTGGCTGCAGCCCACAGTGCTCAGGAACCTCTGAGAGATGGGGCAATAAACTCTCCCTGTCCTCAGAGCTCTGCGTTTGCCTGGGAGCTGCGGTCACTCCTTTCCACCAGATACGTGTCTGAGCAGTTCTGGTTTCAGCCAGAGGACGGTAGTATCACATACACAAATACCCCATTTGCACCTTGCAATTTCACTGTGCTTTGGTCTTTACAACAGTCACAGCTGGCATTTGGGACTGAGCTTTGTAATGGAGAAGTTCTGCAGGCTACACGTTGGAACAAAACTTCTGCTGTGCTGTTGTCTAAGTACTGGCAGATGTTAACACTGTGCAGGTTACAGCTCCTCACTCAACTGAAGGGCTGAAAGCCCTGGGAGGACAGAGACTAAGAAAATAAATAAATAAAAAATGCCTAAATACAACATAATTATTTAGATTCTGAAGAAAAGAACGTGAGAGGGTAAAAAGGAAGAAAAACAAACCCCATAACCCCCAGAAATTCTGATAATCCTTCCTTCATTTTCCAAACGTAACAGCTCATTTCTAATTAACTTTACTGACCTTGCTGGTCAGTCAAAGCATTACTGCTGGTACCACTAATGTTTTACTCATTTTTCCTATCACAGCCAGCAGCACTGTGAGAGACATAATGCAGGTGGGGATCCTGCAGCCACACCACACTTGATCAGGAGCTGTGCTGCAATCCTGCTGCATCCACTGTAGCAAGAGCATGCACTGCTGTGTGGCACTGCTTACACGCTAACAACTACTGGAACCTGGTCAGCCCTATTCCCCTGTCACAATTCCCAAAGCCTTACCTCAGTTCATTATTACAAAAATAAAGGGCAATTTGGGGGTTATTTTTCCTCCCACTCCACCTAACAAGCTGGGATACGTAAGCAAATGAAACCTCCCTGGGTAACTATGAAAACACTTACTTGAAAACAAGTTCTTAATGAACTTGCACCTCAGTTGTTTTAATTGATCACTTCAGAGAAATAAAGAGTGAACAGACTGCTACTTTACGTCACTTGCAGGTTTGTTATTGGCATGAGGGCTTATCTGGTAGCAATTTTTTTTTTCCAGTGAGAATCATTAGTTATTTCTAAAACACCAGACTCTCCTTCTTTCATGTCCTATTCTTCAAGTCTCCTGCTTAGGGACTCTGTACTGGGGTTTCAAAACTAGAAGAAAAATCAATATCAATTACACCAATGCATTTTTAAGAAAACTGTTTCCTTTGTGATTGGTAATAATTTTAATTATGAAAGTAATGATTTTATTACCCTCAGTAAGGCCTTTAATCCCTAAAGTGTGCTGAGATAAATTTTCAGTAGACTGCATTGCTGCAATGTTTGACTGAAAGACTTGTCTCAATGCAAATGGAGAAAAAACACACTGTGAAAAACTAAGCTCAGGGGACAAGGTCTAACTGCTACAGTGGTTGGTGATGACACTGATTTACAACACCTGAAGATCTTTTCTACCGTGTTGACTATTTTGGAACATCTGGAAAAATGTTCTGAAAATTAGATTGGAGCCTGAGTTTCCCCTAATTGGCACCAAGCAAGACCTACGAAATTTTATTATTTTGAAATTAGAAAAGCTGATGACTCAATTATTTCACTTTTCTCAACTCCATCTTAAAAGCTGCAGTTTTGGCCCCTAATATTTCAATCTAAAGCTGTTGCAGAATCCCACTGCTCCAAGTGCTGTCCCTACTAAATGTGCTCATGATTTGGTAGAGCAGTGCCAGGGAACAGGTCCCACTCTCTCCACCCTGCTTTGTGAAATGCAAAGAAAGGAATTTCATCTGGAAGATGAGAGGAGGAGAGAGCAGGCACCTGCCACTGCTGAGCCGTCTGCTTTTTTCCCTTGGGTGTGTCAGAAAATGATCCTTTCTAGAGAAATGAATTCCAAGTGCAAAGGGGAAACTTGTGGTCTCTGAAGCAGTGAACCATGCCAGCTCAACACATCTAGACAGGGTGATGGCTCTGTGCAAGCACAACCCTGAGCCTTGTGGGCAAGGAAGACTTGGCAGACAAGCACAAGGGGATGAAAATGAACATGGGTACTTTGCACGCAGGTGTGCGTTGATGGGGAACAGATAAGGAACTGCCCTGCATACAGATATGATGATATCTAGGGTTCTAAGGTGCTTTTTTAACAACTATCATCCATAAGCACTGAACTGCTGGGGTGATATAAACTGCACTCTGCCACACCTTGGTCTCATCACAGGGGAGCACACCAGGCTCAGGTTTATGGTCTGGCAGGATTTTTCCTCTGCTCAGCTCTTCCCTGCTGAGCTGCTCTGGCTCCCTAGATCAGCATGCTCTGCAACATGCTCAGATGTGAAGGGACCTGGGTCAGGGCTGGTGGGTGTGAGAGTCATAGAATCACAGAATTGAAAAATATTGAAAATTGAATAAACCTCTATTGAGGTTTATAAGAATATTGAAATATTATTGGATAATAATTATTGAATTATATTATTGCATTATATTATTAAATGATTATTGAAATAATATTTAATATTATTGATAACAATATTAAAAAAAACCTCTATGCTTGAGTCCAACCCTACACCATCACATTCATGACTAGACCATATCCCCAAGTGCCACTTCCATGCACCTTTGGAACACTCCCAGGGGTGACGATTCCACCACTTCCCTGGGCAACCTATTTCAATGTGCGACCACCCTTTCAGTAAGGAATATTTTCCTTCTATCCAAACTAAACCTCCTCTGCCACAACTTGAGGCTCTTTCCTCTTGTCCTGTCATTTGCTAGCTGGGAGAAGGGACAGATGCCTACCTTGCTAAAACTTCCTTGCATTCTGGAGGTCTTCCACTCCTAGTGAGAATACAATAATTTTCACCTGTTCACCTCTGTGTGGAGAGCTGTAATTCGGGCAAGTGGTGTCTGGATAGAGAGACAACTCAGGGCTGGAATCAAAGTAGTCATGCTCAATTCAGGGCAGGGATGGTGCACAGTGATGCCATTAAAATCATATTGGAGATGATAACACAGCTGCTCCTTCAACATTGGACTAGAACCCAGGCTATGACTTCTCATTTATTCAAAGTTTGCCATACCCTGAAGTGCAAACATTATGCAAGGCATATTTGCACAGAGATTGGCCACTTTCTGATGCTGACATATATGGAATTACACTGACATAGTTTATGCTGGTAAAATATGAAAGGAGCTCTCTAAGAAGGAAATATTAAATAATGATCTGTGTTGGAAAGAAACAGTTCATAGGGTGGTTGCTTTCCATCATATTCATTTTATATCAATTCATACCTCAACTCACAGGTTATAACTTAAAGGGCTTCACACACCTCATAATCAATATCCAAGTGATCTGAATCCCCCTTTGTTCGGAAGTGCTGGGTGTACTTGTCCACTGTGAAGTTCACTTGCTTGTTGAAGCGTTCTATGAGAACCGAGTGCCAGTGCTGGTCATCCAGGAGGCTGCCCAAGGTGACAGATGTGTGGCTATTACTGAAGTGCAGGTTGGAGTCCCCTGGAGTGGCACAGAGAGGCAGAAGACACCAGAGTTACCTCCAGACTCAACTGGAGCATGGGGACTCAAGGGAAGCACAAAGCAGAGCTCCAGGATGAAAGCCAGAGCTCTTGGAAACAGATTCTTTTCAAAGATTCCCTTAGATTCCTTGGGCCTCTCATTCACATATACACATGTATATCCCTCCCTCCCCCCTCCATTATTTCCCTGTGAAATCCTTGTGATGAACCAGGAGGTGCTACTGATGCTGCATCCACACATTGCAGCAGGCAGGGCATTACTGCTTTGTCTGTACTCTTGGTTCTGCCAGGCCTTTTTGATCCTGGTGGTTTAAGAGCTTCCTTTGGGTAGCACCAAAATCTCCTGTCTAATCACATTAACAGACCACACCTGACACTTCATTGTCAACTCTGTGCTTTCTGAGTTTTAACAAGAAAATTGTACCTGTCCATTTTCACCGGGAAAAAAAACCAAAACAAAACCACAAGCAATAAGAGTGTTTTGTTCAGCTCATAAAAATTCTTAAACCTGGCCTAGCTCTCCAAAAGTATAGATTACAAATCATAAAAACATTTAGGTCCTAACCCGTTAATTTCAAGCACTCTTCTGTTTTCCAGCTGGCTCCATGTCTGAACACTTCAGAGCCTCTCACTGAAAGGGAGTGTGTATCCTTTTTTACATTCCCACAGAATGGAGAGGACTCATGCTCCAAAACTGCCAGACAAGATGCAAGCAGATTCGAGAGAAGTCATCAAAACCCTTGCCCATGACATATGAATGCAAAAAGAGGATCTGAAAGGTCTAAAATTTTGGGTAAAACTTGGGGCTACAGCTGAACAGAAAAAACCCAACTCATCTCAGAATACACATTCACAACAGTATCGCCTCTGGAAGAAGTTACACAATATAATTAACTGTACTATATGCTTATCCTAGCATGAAACATTTATAAGAGGACAATTCAGCGGGGTAGATTCCCCCATTCAGAGCTTCAGGATGTAGTATTTTGGTCCAAGTAACATCCAAATCCCAAATCAGAAAATGATGTATTTTCATTTCTAATCTTTGCTGAAAAAGAAAGAAGAAAAGAAAGAAAGCACAACTTGGGGAATCAGTAACTAATGAGCTTATGCAAAAATGAAGTCCAACAGCTGTGGAAAATAGTTACTGATTTTTAAAACAAACATAATTAAGCACAAGGGGAAAAATGCCCAACTCAAACCCCTCAGTATGAGAAACATTGAGTCAGCAGAGACTGCTGAGGCCAGTACCATGGGATACCCACACACGAAGCCAGTGAAGATTTTTGCAATAAGGCTGGGAGAGGTGGTATGATCACTCCTACTGCAGTAGTCCCTACCATTATCAAAGTGCTTCAGTCTACTTCATTCATCAGGGAAAAATCAAGCATCCTTCTACAGAAAGAAATGAAGCCAGCCTTTCCTCCAGTGCTCTGATCCAACATGATCGTACAGTGATAGCCTTACAGATATTGAAGAAGGAATATTCACAGTTTTCAAGAAGGAAACTTACAGCAGTGTGCACAATGTTTTGACCAGAATGTTATCATTGATTCACAGCTCAGCTCTGAATCACTGAATAAATGGAAAAAAATTAGACACAAACCAAAAATAAATCATTTCTGCAATCCAAAGACCACTTCTTGAGAATGCTGTTCTTAAAAATAATACAAAAACCGCACACACACGAGAAAAAAAAAGAGAAAAGGAGGTATATGAAGAATCAGAACTAGCCATTGAGCAGTTCTGATTTTCTCAACACTAGTTAGAGAAGCCAAGGTCTCTTCTAGGCTCAGCTACCATGTCTCCTGCATGACATCAGCACACAGAATGTTTGTTGATACCAGCTAGACTTTGCAGATACCATCTAAAATAATTAACAGATTTACATGCAAACCAATAATCCTAGTTACCCTTACCCAGGTTGAGGTGCAAGGAGAGCTTCCCTTTCTGCAGTTCCAAGGTTATGTAGTCTCCACGCTGTCCTTCTCCATGGAACAAGACTCCATCCCCCTGCATGCTCTTGAACTTCAAGGAAACTACATCTTTGAATGTGCTCATGAGCTTCTGATTGAACCTGTAGAGAAGTGAACTTCTGCCATCAAAGTCTGCAATATCTGACTCTGGAAGAAAGAAAATGGCAAAATGGCAAGGAGGGGCAGCATCAGAAGAGGGACTGTATTTTTTTCAGGATCTTTTCAAATACAGTTTGGAGTCAGGTATTGTCCTGAGAGTACATCCACAGGATGTACAGGTCATCTGGGCTACCACATTTCATCCATTTCCAATCCTCTCCCTCTGCTGGAGAAAGCGAACACTGGGATAAAACCAGAACTCCTCTGCACTTGCCTTCCTCATACAACACTTCTCTCTCATTTAACTTTTGAGAACAGAACAGGTGTCTTCCATCATATTCAGATCTCCAGAACATCCCTTGCTGCATTTGCTGTTCATCTCAAATGCATTCAGGATGTTATTCATTACTTTGAACACTTCAGTACTCACTCCACTTTTGTAGCTTCACAAGTGTCTGTTGAGCTGTTCCTGCATGTCAGCCATGCCTGCATCCACCTCTGCATTCAAATAAGGATCCCCTCAGCCTCCGAGGGCTGGCTGCTTGCTTGTGATGGGCATTTATCAGCCATGTTTCTGCATGCAAATTGACTAGGCTGGCAGGAATATTCAAATATAAATTCAAAAAGCTTTTGAAGAGATTTCATGGGAACTGGGCATCTAAACTGATTATACACCTTTGAAAATCCTATTAGAAACATATTTTCCCCTTCAGCCAGCCTCTAAAAATCCCAATCATTCTGGTAGGAAACAAGCTTTCTGTTTCCCAGTTGCAATTAATATTTTCGTTGGCAGCAGCAGCCTGCAGTACTCTCTCTGCTTTATAAGGTGGTCTTTTAAGCAAAACATATTTGTAAACAAAATTTTAAATGTATCTATAACTAGAATATTTCAAGTAGCTTTAAATACTTTTTACTAATGTTGTACACAAACATCTAACTGACATACATTACTTCAATTGCAATTTTTATCCAATTGAAATTTGACACAATTTATGTATAAAATACTCATTTTGTCAATTAGTATTTCCTGTTGTTAAGAAAAATATTAAAAATTAAGAATACCAGACAATGAAGAATCCTAAGAGAGGTTTACTAAACTACATAACTCCTGAAGCACATGCACAAAGACAAGTAACACCTTCCTAGTGCCCAAGAAGAAAGAAGGCAGACTTTGTTTGCAAACCATACATTTCAATGATAAACCAAAGCTATCAGTTTTGTATTTTCTTCTAAAATATAACTGAGAGGTTCATATGATCACGACTTTCAGCCAGCAACTGTACTGTGAGTCAAGTCAATAATTTAAGCCACCTAAACTCCATTGAGAGTAGTTTTATCCTTTTAAGCATTAACATTAGTTTCATATGCTCCTTTTTAAAAACCAAAAATAATAAGAGCTAGAGGAGGAAGGTTTTAACCTTTTTTTTCCTTTTTTTTTTAGTGAAAAAATTAAAGAGGTTTGCAATTAAAAACTATTAAAAGCTCAGAAAATAAAACAGCTGTTAATGATTTGTTACCATGGAAACTACCATGAAAATTTCTGCCTGTCAGTATGACAGTTTGTACAGAAGTTTGATGGCACACTTACAGACTTGCAGGGAACTCAAAATTTAAATTTGAAGCAAAATTCTGTAACTCCATAGCCAACTTCATTCCAAATCAGAAGGCAATTGATTTTTTTTTAATGAGAATAAAACTACAAAGAAACTCAGTCCTGGGGAAAATTCACTCCTGAATAAACTAAGTCCAAATTCTTATCTGTGATGTCAGAATTATAACAGGCTGTTTCCCATCATTTGTGAAATAGTTGCTAGTTTAGGAATTATCACATATACAAAAGTATTCCTACCATCTGTTTTTAACTTCTGAATTAGGTGTTAAGAAACAGCTCCTTCAGAACTGCTGACTTCTCTCTATTGACACCTTGACTGCCAGTTTCTATAAAGGGAATTAAATTGGTAGTTTAGTTCCTGTGAATTTCCCCTAACTACATTAAATACTACAATTTGGTTAAAGTAAATCACAAGTGTCTCATAAAAATGGTTTCACTTCAACACAGGCAGGAATTAGGAAATAGCTTATAAAGAATTTACAGTCTTTGATTTCCAGAGCATTTTGCAGCTACAGTTGATTTTTCTCCTAGCCCGTAAAACCAAATGTACTGCAAGAGCAAAGGTGCACCAGTTCAATGTTGCTGCAAAAGTGGCCCTTTTTTAATCTTTTGCCTCAGATTCAAGGCTCCAGCCAGTCTAAATTCACACTTCAGTTCTTGTTCTTAACTCTCCATTAAGTCACAACATAACATGATTTCTTGAAGAGCTCTACTACTGACATTTACATAGTATATCACGAAGGAAAACTTGTTTCTGAAAAGCTCTCCTCCACTAATTATCAGTTGTGAGTACAATGGCCAATAAATAGCCCTGAATGAAAGGGGAACATGTCAAATAAATGCTAACACTGGCAGTCAAAAGTCATTAGTGGCAGTTTGCATGACAACAAATCATTGGTTCCCGTAAAAAACAGCCACTCCAGAAAACCTGCTTAGTGTTTGCTTTGTGTTCATTTAGTCCACGTATGTCCATAACCCTTTTGCAGCAAGAGAACGAGAATCCAAAATGTTTCCACTCTCAGAAAATCTGTAGTAGTAACAAACTAAAACACAACATGTGATTTCATCCTGCCCTGCCTGCTGGTGTTCTTATGCTCCCTGAAGACAGACTTTACTCATTCTGGGCTCTTTTCTACATTGTCCTCATCACAAGGCTGTTGACAGGCTGGCAGCAGTATGAGAGCACAGAGTCTACTTATGCAGCAATCTGCTCCCAGCAGCAAAGATACACAGCCATACTTAACTAGACAGTCCTTCCTCCTAGTGACTTTGGGAAAAGTGAACACTTACTTAGCAAAGATATTCTAAAACAGGAATAACTCTAGGAACAGTTGTCATGTGAGACAGGAACTTTCCGTCTTGCACTTGCACCAATTAACAGAATCTTTAACTCCTGGCAGAAGGGAAGAGGACAGCTCCTGGTTGGAACAGATGTGTCCCCTGGTCAGTCACAGCTTACTGGCTTGGATGACCCTAAAGCCATGCCCACCTCCCTCTCAGACTCAAGGGATGAATGTGGATGACTGCTTCAGAGGTGACTGTTTTGCCATGCAGCTTCATCCCTATCACAAACTTCTGCTTCATTTGGGTAAGCAATCATTTGTGTATTTACCTAGTGCATTCAATTACAAAAACTACTGGTCAATGACCATCAGATATTAAGCAGTTCTCTGCAATGAGTTCTTTTCTATCTCATAGGAAGACATAGGAGAAGATAAAGGAAAGCGGGGGGAAAAGAAAGAGAAGAGGGAAAAAAAAAAAGACAGAAAAAGAATCCAGTAAAAATATCATTTAATAAAAAAGCACAATATCAGATCATATTCCCCGAAGCAATGACAGCAAAATATGAGAATCAGAGTCCTGAACTGCAAATGAAGAATTCTGGTCTCAGAAGACACCCTGTCTCACACCCTATCATTGTTTCTCCTGTGGTATCCCAGCCTGTTAACTGCACATACACCCAATTCTGCTGATGCACCTTGGGTTGTTAACCAGTTACAGAATATGATCAGCATCTTCAATGCAGCTATAAATCTTATCCTATAAAAGCAATTGTGTCAGCAATTTTCTTTTTTCTTGTGCTAAGCTAATAAGACTTTTCCCAAGTATAAAGATACACTTGTCACCCCTTGCCACCTCCAGCATCAAAAGCAATTGGTTTGCCATTTGTCTGAGCATGTCCTCTGCTGCAGCTCTGCTTATCTGTTACAAATACACTGCTGGAGCCACTGCTGCAAAGGGACAGCAAGGGCTTACACAGATTTCTGCATGGAACTTTCCACAGAACTCATCATCACTCCTTTTCTGAACAGGAAACATTATTGTATGTTTTCAGATCATCATCTCCTTCCTATTTCAGTACCTATTTTGAGGACACCAGATGAGATCTTTATGGGAATTTCAAATAAGTGTAATCAATTTTCATTTAAATACATACTTTCTGAAGAAAGTAAATAATTCGCAGGCTATCTGTGAATTACAGCTTATATGATAGCTTTGGCATCCTTTATTCATAGGAACTTCGATCTGTATGGGATAGGATCAAGTACACTCAATCTGAAATAGCTTTTCTGTTCAAAACATGTTTTTTATTTTTCCAAAGAAACAACATCAACTGGCAGCCAAATAGAGGGTGAAAAGAAAAAGGGAAGAAGGAAAAAAAAAATAAAGACAAAAAATGAAAGCTCCTTTGTTTGACTGGGAGACTTGAGGAATAAATTCACAGTAAATTATTTCTAGCTGAAGCAATAAACAACAGCAAGTGCAATTCAGCAGCACAGTACCATCACAGGCTAAGTTACCCACTTTGGCATCCAATGCACACAGCAGGATACCTCAGAGTTTTTTCTTGCTGGGTCCTGGCAGAGTGTCACCTGACAGGTGACCTGCAAGACTGATGCCTTCCATGTGTCCCCTACTAAACAGTCATCACTGAAAGCTGCACTTGGAAAAGTTAGCACAGGATTGTGTTCCTGGGAGCTCTCGAGCAGAGAATACTGCACAGGAGAGTCATATGCCAAAATTGAGATAACAGAACCTTCTGCTGCCACAAGACTTTCACATTCACCTAAAAAGGCAGCAGGGAAGGCATAGGTGTGGCTCTTACAGATGATTTGTATCAGCTGATCCTGTTTCTACTCTCAGCAGCACATCCCTTCTTCCATATACATACAGACACATGCATGAAGATGATGCACATTCAATGTACTTGCTCTTCCAGTTCAGTTTCCTTCCTGTCTTGCTCAACTGCCTGTCGCTAGACACTTAAGCCTTATAATTTTTCCCAGATTATTAATATTTCTCATGCTGTAACTGAGCATGGTGGATGAGTCTCTCTGCTATCAACTCTACAAAATGCAGGTATGTAGTTGTACACCAGCTCAGGATCTGCAGCAGATAATTCTGTCAGTATACCACTAAAGATGACATTTTATAAATGATCAAACATCTTTTGTACAGTGCTGGTGTGTCTGGGTTAGGAGTAGCCAAATCAGTGAAACTACATAAGCACAACTTGTAGACAAGTACTGCTTGGCATATGCAATTTGCCAGAGAGAAATGTGAATGGCACATTTATACAAATGGAATGAATATTTCAACACCCTGTAAAAGTTTTATGAATCCCTTTATTTCTTTCCTGGCTCACTTTAATCTCATACCTTAATTCTGCACAAGCACTTTTATTTCCTGCAACTGCAAGGTACAGGACAATGATGAAGACATAGCTGATAACACAAGGCAACTCAGCCTGCAAGTGACTCTGAAATCTTCTTTGTATCATAGAAAATACAACTACAGTCTGACATGAAAGTAGTGCTCATGTACTACATCACATGGACTAGCACTAAAAAAAGAAAAATCAGCCACAAAAGCTTCAATCTTCCCTAAGTTCAAGTTTTATTTGTTACACAACTATTTGGAGTGTACTCTTGACTGCAGAGGTTTGGGCATCATTAATAGAAGAAAGCTCTTGAAAACAGATTAGCTGGCTGTTTCAGAATTATGTTACCAAGGGCAGTTGATTTTGAACTTCGGCTTTCAGTTTACATGTTCACCAATAAACTTGGAAAAGGTCTGTTGCCCTAATGACTGTGCATCCATACCAGGATGTTGTAGGTCAGTCTGCAGTGCCTGTACAGGTGGAAAAACAGCATCTAGAAGCAGCTGAATGGGTATGACAGACCTACACAGAGATGTAAGAATCTTCCTGTGAAACCATGTGAAGCAGCCCTAAGATCCATGTGCAGTGAGAAGGCCCCAGAGAGTCCTGGAGTTTTGTCTTTATTCAGTGGGAACATGAATCAGAAAGTTTAATAAATCTCTCTTTCATTTAGCTGAGATGAATTTAGGTTGTCTCACAAATAGTTTTTATGCTTGTTCTGTTACAGCCCATTATTTGTGCTTGGGAAGAACAGAAAAGGACCTAAGCTAAATGGGGAGATGCACCAGTACAGTGGTGTCACATGTGACTTGTGCCACACCACACCGAACTTATCGGTAAAATGCTGTCAATCCCCTGAACTCTCCACAACAAAATCTCCCCTGTTTCCAGAAGCATCTCACGTCACAAAATGAACACAAAGTCACCTGAGAAACAAACATTGGACTTGTATTTCCTCATGAGTGGACTTCCATTTTCTGCAATGGAGCAGCCTCAGTCCTTTTGCCTTACATTCACAGTCTGCCATGGCCATAGGTCATACATCTGCAGCACTACAGCACAATTTGTCACCAAAACAGCCCAATCCAGCAACACTGGCAAGCTGCTCCAAAGCCCAAAACACTACAGACCATATCTTCAACAACCATCATGTGTTAAGAGTGGCCAAAGAAAGCTGCCATGTAAAAGCAATTAAATCAGCAGCTAGGTTCTCTACGCTCTGAAGCTATAAAGTCATCAGCCTCAAATACAACCAGAGCTGCAAAATCCACAGCACTTCACAACTAAGTAACTTGTCTTAAACTCAGAAATTAACTGTTTAGGCAAATATAGCCCTATAAAGATTCCAATTAGCTTTATAACCTCCAGTGGGCAGGAGGTTTTGCAGCATCTGACTGCCTGGCACTCCCAGAAGCAGCAAATTGCTCTGTGGTGGGCTCAGCCCTGGAGAGGCTTCACCAGCTGAGTGAGATGGGCAGCACATCCCTGAACAGAAAGGCAAGAACAACTACTGAAAAAAATAAACAATGGCAATGTATTTCATGTTACATTTTAACTCATAAAACTTTTACTGAGCTCTTTCCACAGCACCTCCAGCACCAAGTAAAAGGTCTTTGACAAAATGTGGGTTAAGATGCAGCCACTTACTGTAAGAGCAGCCGAAGACCTCAACTCTCAGCCCTATCCGCCCACCAGCATTCCACTTCAGAGGGATGAAGCGCAAGAATCGAGCTTTCATGGAGTGCAGCAGTTTGTGGTGAACCACACTGTCAGCATTGCTGTTCCCTGTGAAAACCTGGAAGGACAAAGAGCCTTGGTGAGACATTAAGCAACAAGAGGTGAATGCAGCACTCTGAACAAAGGCTGTGAACTGTCACCCCTCTTTACGATTCTTAGTCTCTAATATTACTTAAAATTATTTAAATTGATTGTCAATTTCTCTTCTAAGTGCTGAATCTCTTATGATGGGAAAGAAGGGAGACAGCAGTACACAGAGCACCTCAGCAGCGTGGGGGGATGCACACACAGAGTTACAAAAGCTGGTTGTAGATGGGGATGACACTGAAGATGCTGCACAATTTCTCCCAACCCAGGCTATTCCCATGCACTATAATACTCCATCAACCTCTCAAATAGTCAGAGTTCTGCCAGCACGGTGAAGGATGGGGCTTGATTTAGACTTTGGTGCACTCATGGAAGTACTAAATGATAAGACACAAGCCACTGAAATTCTTCAGAGTCTAGGAAGAACAGGACAGCGTACTTCCAGATACCCAACAGAAAATTCAAGCAAGGAACAGGAAGAGATAAAAGCCTGAGTAAGTACACAGGAGAATCAGCATTTTGACTGTGCTTGCACCCGAGAGAGCTAAAGCGTGCAAACAGTAATAATAATTTAAATTTTTTCCTTACCTATTTAATTAATTGCCTGCAACAGCAAGCCAAAATTTATGGCCCTAGTTAGAATTATAACTTAACAAGAGGAAATTCTCTCATGGATGAAGAATGACCAAGGGATTTCAAAGACAAACCTGCGGAAAACCATCAAGGCTCTATTCCTGCCTGAAGCATTTTCAATTCATCTTTACACCCTTATCTGTAATATTGGCCCAGGAATATCACAGACTTCCTGCAATCCTCAGATCATTTCAGCAATTCAGCTAAGATTGAAATTTTAAGCTAACAGTTTTGTAAAACATGAAAACCAAAGAGAGAACATACAAAAACATAATCTCACAGGAGAGCCATATTTGTAAAAGAGGTCCTGTATTTTGTAAGCATAAAATTTCATCACAAAAAGTTGTACCAGTTTACAATGCTTCTGCAATTCAAAAATCGGCACCATTCACCTACACAATGCAATTGTGAGCAAAATTGGAATAAGCCCATTAAAATAGACATACAATTCATTTTGATGGTTGAAGGAGGTGTTGAAGAGATTAGGGGTTCATCTCCACTCGATTCTTTTCCTCTAATGCAAGCATTCCAACTTTTTTCCAAATGTTATTATAGATGGCGTAAAACCTCAAATTCAGTGTATTCTTGTTTTACGAAACTCAGCATTCAATTGTATTATTAGAACTATATTAAATAAACAATACTCTGGAACATTTCTAAGGCACAATCCTTTGAAACCATAACATGTTTATTTCATTTCACCTTAAAAACTATAAGTTGAGGAAATTCTCTTCTATATACAATAAGCCTTATTTTCCACCCAGTCATGAATGCAAAAGACCACATATATCTCCCTTCCTAAAACATTCTTTGCATTTCATTGCTGTTATTGCCTGCCTCTGAAGATGAACAACTTTACTGAAATGATCTCTCACAATCCAAGTTACCTCCTTGAAAAACCACCCTTCAAAACATGTGATCACGTGCTGGTTTTGGCTGAAGTGTAGTTAATTTTCTTCATAGTAGTTTGTATGAGACTGTGTTTTGGATTTGTGCTGGAAACAGCATTGATAATACGGAGATGATTTAGTTATTGCCAAGCAGTGCTTGGCAGTCAGGGACTCTTCTGCTCCTCATCCCACCAGTGAGGAGACAAAGGAAGATGGGAGGGGTCACAGCCAGGACAGCTGACCCCAGCTGACCACAGGGATATCCTATCCCATTAGCATTGTGCTCAGCACACAGAGAGCTGGGGGCAGAAGGACAGGGGGATGTTCAGAGTGATGAAACTTGTATTCCCAAGTCATCATTATGTGTGATGGAAGCTGGCTGTCCTGGGAATAGCTGAACACCTCCCTGACCATGGGAAGTGGCGAATGAACTCTTTGTTCTGATTGAAAAAGTGTGTCTGGCTTTTGTTTTACCCATTAAACTGTCTTTATCTCAACCCATGAGTTTTCTCATGATTAATCTTCCAATTCTCTCCCCCATCCCACAGGGGGAGAGTGAGCAGCTGTGTGGGGCTCACATAATGGTTGGGGTTAATCCATTACAGATCTGTAAAATTATTTCTATTAGGAGCTTATCAGGCTGAAAAGGGAAAAAAAATCGGTTAACCCATTTGTCCTCAAAGCTTTGCTTTTTGTACACCTCCTAGTTCTGAACTTTTTATGTACGAGATCTTGTTTTCTGCAAGTATTATCTGACAGTTAACTAACCTCTCACAAATTTAGTGATATTATTTTTTAATGGAGATTCTTGTTGATGTTAATTCAAAGTTAACCAAATACAGCAGATATGTTTTGAGGAGTGGAACGAACAGTACTTCTATATGTCCTGATCTTACTCATACTGCTTTCCACATAGGAGCCAATTTCACCAGAGACTCTTTCAGAGATTTTTTTTTATTCACATGTCAATTGAAAAATCTTGTTCTTCTCAGTAATGAAATTGTCAGTAGAAAGTAAACCTCACAGTCATAGTTGTGGCAGTCCTCACATTTTTAGTAAGGCACTAATGGATCTATAAGATACATAAAGGAGACTGTTATTTTCTGTTTGTTTGCTCCAAAGGCTCACATTCTTAGAGTCCTGTAATTATGTAAATATCTCACTCTTCATAAGGTAAAAAAGAAAGAAGAACAACAAAGGGGGAACAGAGAGTTTCCAGTCCCCCCAGTTGTGAAGAAAAGCTTAAAATGCAGTGACTAGAGTGAAAGTAAAAGTGAAAAGTAAGAGGCAAAAGAAAAAATATGCCTTAATACTGTGAAAAAAGCTGGGGTGTCCAGCATACTTTACATACAGATGGACTGTCTGTGCCATAGGAGGTTGTGGCTTTTTCAGGGAATAGATTCCCAGCTGTACCACACCCATTGCAAGCTGATCTCGCCGCCTACCCACTGGCATCTCTGCTAGGCATCTTCTTCCCCCAACTCAGGCAAGAGCCAGAATTATTCACATCCGGCCTCCAGATCAGTTCACTCCAAACCTGATGGGCAGCTATGTAAAACCATCCTTCCCACACTGAAAGAGCCACACTGGTAAAAATAAACTATTCCAAGGTCAAATACAGCCCTTACAGCACCTTTTTTCTCAAGCTCCTCTAATATGCAAAGAGCTAATGACCCTTCTGGGGAAAGGAAATCCACAGGCAATGCTGTAGCCATTGATCTGTGCCTACAAGATGGTTCTGTGCTGCTGGCACATCCCTGCTTGCTGCTACCAGCGGGGAATCGCTCTGCGTGTGCCTTCAGGATTGCTTTGATTTTCCTTTCCAACTCCCACTGCTATACAGATCACCTTTTGATGCTTTATGGACCACCTGTGGGCTGTAGACCATTGATTGAATAATACCAATTGCCACAGATGGTCACTTGAAAACTTAAGATCCACAGCTGACACAGAAAAAAATCCATCCATTAAAGAAGATGAAAGTAGGACACAGTACCAGCTTTCACAGCCCTGGAGGTTCAAATATTGATTAACAGTAAACCTATTGGTGAGAATGGCAGAAGTCCTCTTGAGAAATGGCCTCTATTATAACTTGTTGTTGGTAAGGATTAATTCCCAGGAACAAAATGACAAACAAGTGCAGAAAATGAAGCGCTTGCATTTCCCATGCAACACAGTTGCTCTGGGAGGGAGCACAGCACTTCAATCTGTGTCTTTTAACAAGCCCTGTAAACACAACAGACGGATGATTTACATGGGAAATTCTGCCTCTGGCATTCTATGGGGCTTATAAATCAAAGAGCTCCATTAGTGCCAATTTTTGCCACCAGTTTCTTGAAGGCAAAAGCTTTTCCCCAGTGCCAGCAGCTGCAAGGTTAACAGCTGGCCAGGGCTGCCCCTCAGACCAAGCTTGCTTCACAATGCCTGGCTGCACGGTGCTCTGCTGTGACACAGACCACAGTAATATTTTATGAGACTTTTCTTATGAGCTAGCAAAGGCAGGTCCCACTGGCATGAAAAGGTGAGGGGAGAGCAGCTGCAGTGCTTTGGAGCAGGGTCCAACCAGCTCAGTGCTGCCTCTTGGGCAACAGCTGTCAGCATGTAGGGAAGAATGGCAATGAGACAAGCATATACAATGCTCCTCCCAATGCCCAGCTCACCGCGTTCATGGATTATAGTGAAATAGGACAAAACAGAATTCCAGTTTAAATGAAAAAGAAAATTTTGAAAATAAGTATAAATCTCAAAACTGCTGTTGTTGCCTGGAATTTGCATGGATAAGTCCCTCAGGAAAAACAATGATTCAACTGAACGGGCTATTTTTACAACTCTCCCATTCAGAGGGATCCCAAAAGCTTTTCAAGGGCAGTTCAGGAAAATGTCACACAACTGCGGTGAAATATGACAGTTGTGTGATAACCCTGAAGACATGTAGTTGTTTCTTTACCTCACATGTTAATTCAGAGCTATGCCAGATCATACCAGTGAGACCTGATGTGCTTTAGATCATCCTTTGGCCAAACTCTTAGACTGGTCTCCACCTCCCAATACACAAGTGGAAATTGGGTGTCTGCTCATGAAAGCCTAATTAATTCAAAAGATAAGATCCGATGCAGGGCTTTATCTCAGCCTCCCCCAGCATGAACTCTCTGCACACCAAACTGGCAACTTATTTACAGACTTGCAGAAGGTGGTTCCTGCAATGGCTCTGCTGAATACATTCTGCTCTCCCACTTTGTTAGGCAGGTAATGGGATGGGTTCAAAATGAATGTGCAAGCAGTAATGTCAGCACAATCCTCAGCCCTGTACAGCAAGCAGGCAGACCTGAGGTTAACTACCTTCTAGGGGAGGTATTTTGAGACATATTGAAAACTCTCATTTCTGCCAAAGTAACTCTGATGAACTGAATTGAGGGGAAAGAAATAATCAGATTATAAATGTGCAGAGGGCATACAACACAGACATTGTATTTACAACATTTCAACAATCAGTAAAAAAAATACAAGCACAGAAAAGAGCACTCCACCTTCAAATCTCACCCGTGACATTACAGTGTGTTGTCTCCAGTGCCTGAAGAAAAAGAACAAGAGGGCACTCGATTCAAGCTGTCCAGAGCTTAGTAAAGGAACCAAAGGGAGACAAAAAGCAGCTAAAACTGTCATAAATCACAAAACTGCAGTACTTCTGAGTAAAACAGTGTATTATCCTCTCCTTTAAACTTCCTTAGCCAGATGAGAAGGATCACGATCTATGAGTTTATGCTGTGATCCAGACCATACTTCCTGGGGAATGACTCCCAAGCACTTGAATGTACATGCACTTAAAGGAAAGCATGAATTTCCAATGAAAAAAAACAACATGGAAATCTAAAAGAGGAAGGAGAAAGCATTGCCTAGCTTTTTACATTTTTCAGGCTGAAACAAACCCTTGACTTTTATCTTCTCCAAAGGCAATGGGATTTCAGTTCTGCTGAAGTTTGTGTTGTCTGGAATGTTACACAGTGGGGCTGTAAGCCAGGTTTGGAGGAAAACCAGTGACTAAAACCAAATTACAGCAGGGGTCCTAGGTCTCTACTTGCATGTGTGGAAAGAGACCGAGGGCTACCATGACAAGGACACAATACTGCCATAAACACACCCTATTGGAAACTCAGCACCCTCTGATTTAAATGGGATGCTATAGGGTTTCTTTTCACAGAAAAATTATACTGCATCAGTGCTTGCTAGCTGCACCTAAGGCCTGGACAGGTTTCTGCAATGAAAATTAAAAAAATACATTTAGTTTCTGGTGCAAAACAAAAGTAACGGTCAGTTCAGGCAATTGTAGAAACTTGCCCCTTTCACCTCAGCTCAGCGCTAAAACACAGAAAGATATAAAAACTAGAATATAATTTCAAAGTCTAAATGTCTGGGGTTTTTTCACATTTTACCATTTCTGCATCCCTGTGAATGCCAGCAGTGAAAAATGTTGCTTTGCTTATGTAATGGAGAAAATCCTGCCTAACACATCAAGCCAGAACTGTTAATATCTTGTCACAGAGAAACACAGTGGAATTGCTTTGCTGTCATCTCCATTGCCCTGTGCCCAGACTGGGAGCTGCTAAAAGCTCCTCCTCGTTTGGAGGGTGAGTTCAGTGCAGCTGCCCAGCTCAAGAGTTCACGGCAGGACTTGGCCCCTGGGAGTTGTTCTCTTCCAGCCTCTGGTCTTAAAAAAATTATTTTGCTGTTAGAGGGGGCCAGACCCTGGGGAGAAGGAAAGGATGACAAGGAGGACTGCTCAGCTCCTTTAAGAGCTGAAGTTTAGAACTCTCTTTTCAATACCACACGGCTACATCTGGTACATGGATGGCAAACCTAAGTACTCTGTTTTCCCACCTCTCTCAAAAGGTAAGTTAAATTTTCTTTCAGTGTTCTTTCAAAGCATCTGTAGAAACTAAGCAAATTTACTTGGAGGAACTTGCCTGCTTAGGAGAGTAAATGGAAGATTTCTCCACTGATTTAAGGAGGTTTCAGCCTGAGCCCAAGAGGAAGCAGCTGTCAGCCTGGTCCATGGACCAAAAGCTGGAGGGCAGGTTGTGTCCACTTAGCACATCAATCACCTCTGAGCCTCTCTTTCCACATCATGTCTCTTTCCTATAAATGCACCATAGTCTTCATGACAAAAGGTAAACTGTTATTTCTGGTTAACAGCCTGAGCTGATTTGCCTGTTTCCAGACTCATGCTTCAGCTTCCAGCTTCAATATTTGACTCAAACCAGTCTAAACCCTATCCTACCTTTATAAAGAGAAGGCTTCTTTCTGCTTATGTTTCTTCTTTCCCAACAGCAGCTACATTTTTCTCTGTGAAACACCCATGCTTGACAAGAACCTCAGAAATAATATCCCCTGGCACACTGTCAGACAATAACCTCAGAAACAATATCCCCTGGCATGCTGTCAGAGCTGCTATTAGGGAAGAGCGGGGGGGAAGAATAGAAGAAGCACCTGTCAAAATTATCCCCCCATAACGTATTATCTGAAGAAGTGACAGCTTTCCATCTCATCCCTCTACCCCCTTAACAAGAAAAAAAAAAAAAAAAAGTCTCCGAAGAGGTAGTTAAACTTCCCTAAACAGCAAGGATTAAAATGAGTCGTGATCAAGCAGGAGTCCTACTGGGATTGCATTACACTAGTCACTTATTGAGGGGCTGACTGCTGTGCTCCAGCAATGCAGCGTCCACCTGGGCTCCTGAGCATTACTGAGACATTTCTGAGCTACGGGCAGTTTCTGTACAAGTAGGGGAGAGGAGATGCAGTAATGTCTCAGGGTCCATACTAATTCATCACTTCCCTAAATGATCTGCTCAAGTGAGAAGGTTATTTGCTGCTAATCCACCCCATTACACTGCATTCATACCTTTCTGTCTGGTTAGTTACTTTCCAAATACAGGAACAAATGCTGTTAACAACATCATTAACAACAGATAGATGACTGCCCAAAGTAAACTCCATTTATATTAAGGATGCTGCTTATTATCCTTCTCCTGACAGCTGACAGAACTAATCACAGAGTTTCCAATAAAACCCGTTATTTTTACATCATCAAAATATTTTGCAAGCAAAAGCTTTTAATTGTTTTGTAAAGAATAGACATTGAGACAATCTATATAAAATTCTTTTCTAAATAGCTCTCTATCAAAATTGAAAACGTGTAATGATGGCAACCTTAGAAACATTAAGTTTCTTGGATCCCTTAAGGACAGTGAAACACTTCTATTTAGAGCAAAGAAAATGAAACAAAATATTGGAGAACTTTTTAACCCGTTGCACATTTTTTCCTTGTTCTGATTCACCCCTAAAAAATCCTAATTTATTTTCTTGCTTTGTTCAGCAGCACCGTTCTATACTGAAATGGACAGTTTGATCTTTGAACAGTTTGAATTAGTGTCAATCTGTTTCCAGAATCTGCCAAACTGCACCTTGGCAAAGTCTGAGATTCTGTATCTACCAGAGACCTTTCCCAATAGGCAACTGGGGTACAGTGATCTCTTTTGAAGAAAAGCAAATTTACCAAATGGATAATATACAAGCTACATAACTTGACCTCAGGATGAGAAAATAGTCTCTGTCTTCTTCCATTTCCTCATACAGATGTAGCCCAAGTGCCTGATCCAATCTGTAGTTGGGCAGGTTGCCCTTCTTCTTCCCAGCAATGAACCAAGTGCAATTTCCTTACCATGCTGAGACACCCTTGGCATACATATGTGAAGTTGCATCTCACAAAATTGCATTTCATTGATGGAGAATGGATCCCTATCTTTAGATTTTAGAATCAGCTCTGTCTTTGGAGCACCTGGAGGTGAAGCCATTATCACTGTTAATATCATCACTGCTACATAAATAAGTAATAGAAGCAAGAAGCAAGCAGCAAAATTAAACCTGTAAATTAAATGTCTAAGCTAAAAGTCGGCAGCTAATTCCTGCTTCTGTTCAGCCTCCTGCACTTTATCTTAAAGGCAACCCTACATAAAGATAGTATTTTAAACTAAATCACAACAAGGATAAATATTTCCCTCGTACCTTGACTAGATTAACCTTAGCCAAGAGATTGAAACTGCTCTTCTGCTGCCAACACCAATCATAGATTTCAGCTGTTCTGCATAAATCTCATGGAGACCTTCATGCTTTACATTAAATTAGTGGGATTAACAATGCAGTGAATGTGTTTATGTCTGGCAGTGTTGGGGAACTCTGGGAACCTTCCCTGTGTTTAGCTTCATCAAAGTACATTTAAATACCGAGTGCTGTACACTCAGTATCTCTCTGGTTGTAATTTGCCAGACGGACAGAGAGGTGTTAGTTATTCCATGCAACAGTGACCTCAGATGAATACTGTGCTTCATTATCTTACATTATTTCGCTGTTATAAAGTTTGATAGCATTTGCATTTGGATCAGTAAAGTAATATCCTGTGAAAGAAGAAAAATAGGTAGGCTTGATTTTCTCAAGTGTTCTATAAAGCACTGAAATGCAGGTGCCTACAAACACATTTTTTATTATACCCTCCTCCCCACTGCCCCATAGCAACTTCCATAAGGAAGAAAAGACAGGTTACAGTAGTAGGCAACTCCCTTCTCAGGGGAACAGAGAGTTCAATACACTGGACAGAACCTCCCCTAATGGAATCTGCACCCTCCTTGGAGCCTGGGTTAAGGACACCACCAGGAGAATTCCCAGCCTGGTGCAGCCCTCAGACTATTGCCCGTGACTGCTCTTCCATGTGGGTGGCAATGAAGCCACAATCCCAGCCCCCGGAACAGTGAAACCGTGCTCATGTCCATTGTTCTTAGTCTTGGCCTAGTGAGTTACACAGACTTGTCTCCACCACAGGAGGGCTAAATTTAATTGACATATTTTTCTCCTACAAAACCATTACTGTAATGCTTGTAGCATCCTACATTTGAGTCTTGTCATTGCACTTTCACGTTGAGGTCCATCATTGAACCACATTAAATTAATCTTGAGGACACTAAAGTAACTTAAAGAAACCACATCTCTTCCTCCTGCAATAGAGTAAGATGAGCTTTTGCAGCATCTTGGCAGGTGAATGTGCGTTGTCTTCCAAATGCATATCTGCCCATTAAGATTCGACCACACATTTCATTACACCAACCACACCAAACAATCCACAGTAGTAGGCTCTGAAGATCATGATGTTCTCTAAACTACAGCACAAAAAACAAAAACAAAACCAAAACCAAACAAAAAAGTAACTTTCTGTTAGTGATTCAAGGAGGAGGCCTGAAATTCTGACTCTGCAGTGTAATTTTTGCAGGCATACAAACAGCACCTGTTACTGTTGTTATGGTAGGACATATGGAGTGGTGATACACTTGGCAGGCCCAAGATCACATCAGACCACCAATAAAAACTGTTCTACTTCTTTTATTTTAGAAATTAAAAGATTATGGGAACTTCTCAGTGAGTTTGAAATTTCAGTGTTTGCAAAAAACAGATTTTGAAATGAGCATTACCCCAATGTGGATGAACACATGGGAAGGAAGGTGGAAATAGTTTCTTTCAACAAGAGGACTGTCTACGCAATAGATGTTTCTGTAAATGTGCAAACTGGGATGCATCACACCAGACTGTCCCTAGGACCTTCAATAACAGTTTCATTCTTGTCCTTTCCCCAAGGAAGATCATCCTAGAGTACCTGTTTCTTGGCACTCTCTAACAGCGAGATATGTGATACTGCTTTTTGTAAGCTTCCTTTTTTTAAAGGAAAGCTTACAAAAAGCTTCCTTTACAGTTTTTCCTTAAATCATAGCTAGGCAAACACTTAAAAACTAGAAATTTTAGAAGCCTCTCCAATGGTATCAATATTTCCCATTTAAGTATGACAAAAGAGATGGGAGTTGAGGAGCGGGGTAAGTATGGGAAAGAGGAGGGAGTTGAGGAGAGAGAAAATCAATAGATCCTTAACAAGCCCTTCTCCTGAGGTGTGAAATCTAGCACACAGGGCTCTTTTGTTCTTTTTATCTCCTGATCATAGGTTAAAGAAAGGATCCATGAATAGGATCCATGAAAGAGCTCATCTTTAGAACAAAGAATAAGAACACCTAACATTTCTTGCAAATATTAAGATGAAGGTATTGTGCTTAAGGTGTTTTTCTTTTTATCCTGAAAGCAGTATGAGTAGCTACACCTTGAAAAGTAACAAAGAAAGGAAGAAAGAAGCATTTTTAGACAATGCAACCCACAGAGAGGAAAATTAACCTATTACAGGATTTCCTTTCAAACCCTTTGCACACAGTGAGGCCTGAATAATAAGCTGGGCCAGGATGTACGTTCACAGTTCAGTTTTCAAAGATGAGCTTGTTCTCTGACAAACAGCAGAGAACTGTGCAAATATACAAATTTAACTTCTTGTAAAGAAGGACACTGACATACCCTGAAGTGCTTCTGCATCAATGCTACAGTCTCATGCACATTTGAACTCACCAAGTTTCTGCAGTATAGCATTAATAATGAACACCTGAACCAGTACCCATGTGGGGAACACACAGCTTTGACAGCAGTTCTTTAGAACACCACTAAATCAACACATTATGACTAAAGGAAAATGCAGCAATTCTACAAGCTCCCAGATTGATTATTATATGGCATCCTTGGAGAGCATCAGATTAGCATTTTCAAAGAGTCCAATTTCTCCCCATACTGGTGTTCATGTGACTACTGAGGAATGAATTGTGCTAAAGTCCATCCTCTTGATTACAGGAGAGAAATGGACAAATGCACTCCTTTTAACCAATAAAGCATGGCCTCAGGAAGTTAGGCCGAGCCTGTCAATACAGGTCTTGATGGTTATGTCAAAGGTACATGTGCTAACCCTGGAACTGTAACTAACCTGGGTTATGCCCTGTGTGTTTGAAAACACACCCCAGCAGATGTATGAGTGGAAAGCAGTCACATCGAGGAGGGTACTAGTAAAGGGTACAAAGTTTGTAAGGATTCAGTGGGAAACACAGGTAAAAAGAAAGGTACTATGTTTAAAAGAAAGGTTAGAAGCCAAAAGAGACAATGACCACTCTAGCATCTATATGGATTGAAATTCTTCCACATTAGTGTATTATGTCTGGGTTTTCAAAAACATGACCAAGTGATGTTATTTCACTCAGTGGTAGATAAGGCATTAAGAAAAGATCCAAGACTAGAGAAAACTGAGAGAAGCCTTTGTCATCCCTGAATAGGGAGTGTAATTGTCTTATCATCTTAAACTCCAAATTTTAGAAAACAGAAATGTGTAATTGCTGGAGTTGGCAGGCAAGGTACCCAACACACAGACAGAACATATTCTTTAAACTTAACCAGCACTCAGGATGAAAACACAGTGCAGAGGAGCTTCTCTCTAACACTCTCTCCACACAAAATTGTAATTCAACACACAAATGCAGAACTATACATAAAGTATTATTTTAAAGCAGAGATTAACTTCAAGAAACAAAACCCATAAAACCTAGGATTTGTTAGTTAGAAATTAAAAGTAACAACAGGATAAATTGAGAACCATGTAAGTATTTTAAAGTCATCATATTGGAGATTGAAAATAAATCAAAACCACTTATGCGGGAAACAAATTTCTTTAAAAGGAAAGAAGTAAATACCATCTGGTAAAATCAGAGACTGAAAAGCTATTTGAAGTAGGAAGACTTTCCTCTAAAGAAGAAGTCACAATTAAAGGATAAAAATGGAAATTGGTATGTACAGAATAACAGCATAACACAGAACTTTAAAATTCTTAAATCATTTGATATAAGGCATAAAACCCGATAATAAATACCTTTCTGCACGTGATAACAAAAATAAAAACAAAAACAAACAAAAACACACACACACACACAAAAACCCAAAAAAACCCCAAAAAAACCCACCCTGACAAAAGTGCTGCAAGACAGCCTTGAAAAAGACAAGGCCATTGCTGAGATGGTGAATTTCTTTTTATGAGGGCAGAGTACAGGATACAGCTTAGGGTATTTCCATCTATAGGCTCTTCTTCAGTTATGGGTGAGAAAATTATTTTAAATTGAAGTACTGAATTAACATATTAAAAAACCAGAGAAAATCCACTAAGCTCAGTTAATATTCTACCACAATTTAGAAATTCAGTATAAAATTGCTCAACTATTAGTTGTGATGACTATCCTATCATGGAAATGTACTTCATTAGCATAGAAACAGAAGGTGGCAAATGTAGGGGCATGTTTTAAGAGGCTTTAAGACAGACCATAGTACCCACTTAAAAATAAATCCATAAATTAGGAGAAATTGTTTTAAAAATCAGAATAAACAAACAAGCAGATCATTATATAATGACTAAAAGACATCTTTTTTAAAAGAGGAAATACAGACCCTACAAATTGCTTATTAGCTTTCAAAGGAATCAGTTTATGGATTGATAATGATACTATAATTGATACCATGCACTTGCACCTCCATCAACTTACATTGAAAACCACTAAAAAAAAAAGAAAACAACCAAACCAAGCTCATATATGAAAAAATAAAATGTGCATTTATGGGGTCTATTCTGATCTATTTCTGGTAAATGTCATATAGAAGAAAACACAGAGTACAGAGAACTAGCACAACTCGACGATAACACAAAAGTTGTTGGCTTGTGAAAATAAAGCCTGACTGAAAAGCTGTACAAGGATCTGACTGATATGGAATGATCAGGTGGTAAAATGGAAAATAAAGAGGATCACAAAATGTAAAGCACCACACCACAAACAAAATCTTCCTTCCACACGCCCCATCTGAAATACGCTGGAAATCTGCTACTGTCATTCAGGAATCCTGAAGCCTTATAAACTGCTGGATGCAAACATCAGTTCAGGGCTCAAAAATGGCCCAAAACCCAAAGAAGTTATTGGGAATTGCAGGAAAAAGAAAGGAACCAGTCATGCAGAAAGCACTGAAATTACTTTATATATTAACAGTTATGTGACCCCAACTTGAAAACTGTGACGCTTTTGTCTCTCCATTTTACAAATACATAGTTGAATTGGAAAAAAAAAAATAGAAAACAGGCATAAAGTAGGCCAATGATATAAAATATCTTCAGAATGTTGAAAGATTAAACAGACAGGGATTTTTAGCCTGAAAAAAATTGTCTGAAGTAGAATACAACATGGAGCTATAAAATAATGAATAACAGATATAGCAGGAGATTGGGGAATTATTATTCATGTTTACTAGAACATGAAAGCCAAACACCCAACATAATTTTCAGAAAACTTGTGGACCCAGCAGCTTTTATTTTACCAGGGATTTCTAGACGTGTTTTCTTGTCAGATTTCTAGGTCTGTCTATATGAACTGTCAAATCTATTGCTAAATTGTACTGATTTCTTCACCAACCCTCTAAAGAAAAAACAAAACCTCAGAAACCACAAAACTAATAAAACATATAAGCTGTTAGATAAAGGGGTATATTGAGATTCATAATTATTCAGTGTCTCAAAGTATATGCTGACAGAAGAGTTGAAAAACATCTATTCCTTTTCCCCCAGAGAAACATATTAAGGAAATTTCTTATTCGAAGTTGGTGACATTTCATAGGAAAATGTGAATAAATGAAAAAAAAAAAAAAAGACGAAAACCAAACTAATTTTATTTGTGAACTATTTATTCATTGGCTTATTTTCCAATAACTATACTGAACAGGAGAAATCTGAAAAACAATAAAACTGTAATTTAATTTCAAAGTTTCTCTTTGAAAAATGTCACCAAAAAAAATCCTTTTCCTTGAATAAAAAAAAAAAAAAAAAACAACAGTACTGACACAGGTAGTTTTTCATAGAGAAAATTTATCCATAAACTGACTAGTCAGAACCAGGGATTATAACTGCAGAATTGTCTGGAAATCCAACACAGACCTTGTATCATGATCCATCAATTTCCTTCTCCTCCCTCCTAGCCACCCATCCTTACAAAGTCTATCACACCTGGGAAGATTCAGCATCTGAATGGACAGATTGGAATTTCAAACTGGAATTTCTTAATTGGGTTCTTAATTCTGAATGGACATTCACCCTACTGAAAAAAAATAATGCTAGTTCTCCTTTTAATGACATCCTAACTTCTAAGAATATATTCATTACTTTAAAAAGACTGCCTCAAATTCATCCAGAATTAAAAAACTTAAAGTTATTACAGGAATGTTTTCAGACTGCTCTTACAAAAAAAATCTTTATCTTCGGGCTGGACGTACCCTGCAGGTGTCCCTGTGGGGTGCGAGGGTGGGAGGGTTTCACCAGAAAGCTGCCAGTGACCTCAGGAAACCAATCTGCCCAGCTGGCCCAGTTCCCAGTAGCATTTCAGACCTTTATGCCAGCCAATGTGCACGAAGTCAATTGTGAACATCTCAGCACCCCCATCTCTGGAATACATTAATTATGCAAGCACCTAGACAGCTCCTCCTGCAATACTCACCCCACGTTCTTATACTGGGACTAACCAAAATACTGCCCATCAGAGAGAGCAGAAAGGGAGAGGGGTGTGTGGGGTGGGGAAGATGCACAAAGACCTATCCATCATCACCATCATATTTTGACTAAATTGATGCTACAAAAGCAGCACCTTTCTCTAATACATCTAATTTATGCCATTGTTCTGCCGTGGCTTAGACAAGTTCAGCTGCACCCCAGCAAAGATGATCACTTATTTATCCTCCAAGTCTCCAAAAAGCTGAGCTTTATTTCAGCCACCAGGACGAACCCCTCTTGGCAGCCCTCGGGGATTTGCTGACTTCCTCCAAGGTTCTCAATCCAAATGCTGTTTCCAGTCCTGAATCCAAACAGATGGAGAGGGACAAGCTGGGGAACACTCTGGCTTCCAGGTCTTACAGCTACACTACCAGCCTCCCCTACCAGTGGAGAGCAGCTGGCAGAAATCAGGAGGGCCAGAGCACACTCCTAACGTTCAGGGGAGCTCCCATTATGTATAAGGAAAACAGACCTGAACATTTGAAGCAGATGAACCCTTCTTTCTTTCATTTTGTACCATAAAGGTAGATAGAAAAGACATGGTCTACTTCTAAGGTCACCCTAAACATTAGTTTGCATCACAGTTGGGTCAAAAATCACAAACTCTGCCCCTCCCTACCATAATGACCCAAGACACAATCAGATCACCTCAAATACAAACTGCTCCAAGCACCTTCCTGTGCTGCACAGAGCAAGTTCCAGGCCTGGTGCTTAGGGCAATGTGTGAGTGGATCCGTGCCCCACGCCAGACAAAGGAAATAACGGCACAGGGCCAGGAAAACCTACCTGTGAGCCCTGACAATTAAAGAAAATTAAATTGAAGTGGACTTGAAAGATTTTGGACCCTTGGCTAACAAATGTTACAAACTAACCTAACCTGTGCTGGTGATCCCATTAATTATTTATTATTATGTATTAATTTCTCTTTCAGTGAGCTTTAATAAGCTACTCCCGTCCCGGAGTACCATAAAACTGAGAGACTGCTGTCCCCCTAGACAAATAGAAAAGGCTTTGCCAGCTGACTTGGAGGTCTCTTTAAAGGAGAGACAGTATCATTCCATAGCTTTGCTCTGTCATGATTTGTTACAAAATCATAACCTCAAATCAAGGCTCCACCAAGAACTTCACAAACCACCTTAATTTATCACTTGCACAATGACCCACTCCTAACTGGATTGAAGGGGGGTTGAGCAATCAATCTTGTTAATTGCCTTCAATCAATTAAAACAGGTTTCTGTTATTTCAAGCAGGAATGTTTGGTTTTGTTTGGGTTTGTTTTAACTCAGAAATAAAATGTTTTATTTATTTAAAACACCCTAAAACCCCTCAATCTTCTGTTGAATAAATCCTGCATTTTTAAATACAAAAATAATTTTTTTGCCCATATAATGCAACAGGATTGAGAGGGAAAAGAATTGAAGAAAAAAGACAAGGTAATGAGAATGCTTAAAACTGGGACTCAGTCTCAACTTTGGCTAACACACACTCATCCTGCAGATGTGTAAGCAAAGGGCTCTCCATGCAGACCCTAGAAACTGGAAAGGGCTGCAACGTGACCTATGTTTACTTGTTATGCTGATGCTGTAAGTGGCTCTCAAATAGCCACTTGGACTCCTGCAAAAGACTAACTGCAACATAAACAAATCCAGATGGCTTTGTTTTGACATATGTAAAATCTTGAATCTGCCATCGGACTGATGTGAGAAAATCTCTAGCTTTCCACCATCCAATTAAATAAAAATAGCCCATTTTTACTGCTCAGGCAGATGAGCACACAGCTCTCACCAGGGTAATATCCAGGGCATTTTAAACTCTCTCCAAAGATCTGGAAATCCTACATGCACAAATTTTCGTATCCCCATTCTGGGAATGCACATAAGCCCTAGTGTTGAAAGACCCACAGCAATTAGGTTAATTGACATTACATCCTATTGCTCCTTCCTTCTAATCTGGCAGAAAAATCATGTGGCCCCAGAAGGAGTTAATAATACAACACTACAAAGTGCTTTGTGTCTGTAATAACATATTTCCTCAATGCATCATGGGAAGAATGTGCTTTATTGAATTATGTAACTGGAAAGGTTCTGTGATTTTTTTGATTTTTAGCCTTCCAAATTTTTTCTGTGTTTTCTTGTGCTTGTCTGTTCTAAATATTGAATGCAGGAAATAGACTAAAACAAGAAAAAAAATGAAATAGGGAAACAATAATGTGACCATATCTTGTTTTTTAAAGACCTTACTAACTGCCCCATTACGAACTCATCAGAACATAACTAATGTCAGCTTGGAAATATGAGGGTTTTTTCCCCCTTTTCTGGGGGAGAGTGGGCATGTGTGGGAAGTGGTGTACAGCTGTCATCAAAGCTCCTTAGTTCCTAGCTGTGAAAACCTTGCCTAACCTACACTGAGGAGTGGAAAACCTTTGCTGAGGAGTACAAGTCTGCCCTATTGACTATGTGCAACGCTAGTTTAGGTCACTGAAAATTCTGCCCATCAGACTCCCTCTGATGACCGACTCCAGCATTACCCAGGGCTAGAAAAGCCATTTCAGATGTGCCTGCTGCAACCACTGCCAAGGCTTTTGATGCATCTACTGCACCCCTGACTTGTCTCGGTCATGCTAACCCAACATTCTCCACAGAGGCTCTGCCAGTCCTTGGCTTTCTGCCTGTTTGCTACAGGAGGCTCTTGCAACCATTTTCAATCCAAATCTTGGATCTGGCAAGGCAAGATGGGTTGAGAAGGGGTGAAGGACACTGTTCAGCAACAGCGGTGAACACACTGCTGGGAATGCACAAAGCCAGCTCACCTCTCAAGGTTTTTGCTGATCTGGACAACAGTTCTCACAAACCCACACTACAGCTGCTGAAAATACATGAGAACATGATTAAGGAATCTCACTAAAATGATTCTCAGCAATACATTCTTTCAACACTGAAATTTTGCTCATTTCACTGGGACATATTTTAATCTACACTTGAATTTTGATTTCATAGAACGATAGAATGGTTTGGGTTGGAATGGATTATACATTATAAGGATTATCTAGTTCCAACCCCACAGACATGGGCAGGAACACCTCCCACTAAGCCACGTTACTCAGGGCCCCATCCAGCCTGGTCTTGGCTTGGCATTGCTGCAAACAGAAGACAACAATGCATACTGCTGTAATCACAACTCCTGTTTGTATCTGCAGAATGAAAACTGGTGTCACTTGCATCTAAACCCTTGTGCATTCCACTTTGTTATTCAGAATTGTATTTCTTCAGTCACAATCATTATGTTTTGGGTGGATGTGGTTGTTAAAGTAATATGCAATTTAAGAAATGATACTGTAGCAAAGTAGCTTCCTACTAAAACAATTCACACTGCAGATAACAAAGATGCTCTTGCAGTCTATTTTTAGAAAAGAAGCAATACTGCTGAAACTGCCTTTAGTGGTGAATAGTTGTATTAAAAGGCATTCAGGTAGGTCGAGGGGATGGACAGCAAACATTTTTTAAAATGGGACAGCTTAAATTCTTCAATGTGCATAAGCGCAGACATATAGTAAGAGTTTTTCCATAACTCTTTAACCCTCCATTGTCCCTTAAATAGTACAAGAAAATGTATCTAATTTATTGCAGTAGTATGGCACCTTACACTGAACAGCACCTAACACTCTTTCAGGCTAGAGCCTGGCATCAAAATTTCCAAGATAGCACTGTGCTCATTCCACCTATCCCACAAACTTCCTGCTTCCTGGTATCTGTGATTTTACAATTTCTTGTGCTACAGTGCTCATGTATCTTACAGTTACTCTGTCTTGTCCTTAAGAACTTGCCAAGTCTGCATAATACTCAGCAATGAATATGAAAATATGAATTAGATTTACCATTATTAGAGATAGTCAGGAAATCGTACTTCCTCTCAGAAGTGATCTCCACTAAGAGCCCAGCCTGTTCTGTACACATCCTGAGGTACCCACAGAAATTAGATTCCATCTATGCCATTGAACTACTTCTCATTCTGACAATCACTCAGCTCCAGCTCATCCCGGGCGGCACAGCAGGAGGGCTAATTCAGCATTGCTGTGTAGGTACTTCCAAATGAATGCCACAAAGTGACACCTTTTAGCTGTTCCACCCCCAGCCAATTTCAAGTCGCTGTGATCCCACCAAAGTGAGGAAAAGCACATGAACCCCAGTGTTGACTGAACTGAAAAAACCCCTTTCCCATCATGTTGTCCTCCTATCAAATAACACTGTTTTCCCTTTTTTTCTTAAAGAAAAAGAAATCCATCATGATTTTCAGTGACACTGAGAAAAAACATTTTATAATAGATTGTTAACTTTGGCATTTGCCTGTTAAGATGCATTATACAACCAGAGAGAAGTATTCCTGAATTAGCCATTACAGCTATTTAGCAGATTAAATACAAGGAAGCAAGTTCACCAGTTTGTAGTTTAACATACCTGGGCTGCTCTCAGGGTGGGCACAGTCTCTCTGGCGATATCTGATGTGCATTTACCAAGCTCACTATTTATGTGGATATCTTGGCCTTGTCTCAAGATGCAACACTGACTGCTTACCCATCTTTCCCCTGGTTCTACATCCCACTCCCGTGCCAACAGAAATTAACTGGATAAACTATAAGAAATTTCTAACATTCTCCAGATCCAACTCCCTGGACTGAACATAACAGGACACCAGGACTCACAAAGCCATTTATTTTTTTGCTACTTAATCCAGACAGTCCCTGGGTCCTGACTTCTCATCTGTCAAATAGGGGTAAATAATACCTTGTCAGTATTTTTCACCTACTTACAGCTTCTCTTCAGGACAAATCATCTCACTTGATGGATGTTTCTGGTGCATGGCAGCACAAAGCTCTGATCTTAGCTGAGAACTTGTTCTACACTTCTGTAAAAATCCTATAAAGTAATAGCCATGTAGAAACATATCTTTCTCTCTTGCCAGAGAACCATTATCCAGAGTACACCAAGCTATTACCACTAACTGCAGGTGTCAAGAAACTTGATATCACTTAAAAGAGCTAAAAACTGAAAAGAAGTTCTATAATTCAATTTACAAATGGTTTTCAAGGTATACAGAAATTGCAATGGCTAAACAACGGATGACAAAAGTGGAGAGAGGAGTTGTGAAGTTACTAAACTTCTGGAATATAAGCAGCTTGTGAAAGGAAATGAATGGATTTTGATAAAGAAAAGAGAATGGAAGGACAGAAGGAAGGACGGATGGAAGGACGGACGGACGGAATGAAGGAAGGCTGCTAAGACCTTTTTGGATGTTGCATAATATTTTTATGGGGGCCATTTTAGGGGGAGCCTCTCACCTATAAATTAAACAAATACACAGTGATAGATCCCAGGGTTCTGTCACATTAACAGTAAGAAGAACCAAACAAAGTAAGGGCCCAGCATATCACCTAAAAGGTACAGAATCTTTACTTATTTTAAAAGAGAGACTTCAACAATTTTTCCATAGGGTTAAATAAAATAAATACACTAGTTTCAAAGGACATATGCTTGTTTAAACAAGTAACTTTTACTTCTTTGAAAAGATAAATATGCTGCTGTCTCCCTGGCTAGAAGCTGAAATTACTGACACAAGCTGAAGTGCTACATTTGAGGGGATCTAAGTGCAATTATTCTGTTATTATTCTTCCTTGTAGTTGCTCTGTGCACTTTTGATTGAAGGCAGAATTAATAACAATTTGCATGTTAAATTCTTCATCACAGACGCAACTCCCCCTTCCCCAGCAAACACAATTTATGTTTGTAAGGAGGCATCCTAGGGAGGGTAAGAGCACCTCCAGGATTACATTCCCCTTGGGATATGTCCTCTTAGACCTTGCCCATTATTCAAATGGTTTATCCAACCCAAAATATTGCAAAGTTCATAGAGCTGACCAGGAGAAACAATATCAGTTTTACTGTGGCTGTTCATATTTCAACATTATAACCTTGCTTCAGTGGTCTTTCTGAAAAACTCAGATCTAGTTTTTCAGGGCCTTTCACCAGTGATCAGACAAGGAAAAAAGTAAGCACTCCTGCCTTAATGTTGCAGACATTTAATAGCAGCAAATATGGACCTCTCACCCTAGTTCTGAGTCAAGCAAGACTCAATAAATCAGGTTTGCTTATTCCACTCTTACTTAGTTTCTTTAAGATACCAGCATGCTTGCACACCAACACATACACACCCATCCACCCACCATTCTTTGTCAAAAAGATGAAGGATGCCAAGCAGGTATTAAAAAGCTGGGAAGCATCAGCATTCACTTCTGTAGGTTGTACCATGAACTCCTCCCCTCCTCTCTGTTATATGGTCATTTATTACTTCTGCAGGACCCTGGCTTCAGCCAGCAGTGGAGAATGTTTCTAGAAATCTCCAGTGCTAGATGCAATTCCTTAATAAAGCAGGTGTTCCCACTAATATCCTTACATAACTTGGGGGGCGGGTTTGGGATTCACAGTAAATAAGCAAGAGGAGAGGAAGCCAGAAAAAAACCAAGAGTTTCCTTCATAAGGCCTGTGAGAATATGCTTTATCCCCATATACGCTTCAGAGATGGAACTATCAATTATGAGATACCAGTTTTATGGAGACAAACTAGAAAGACAACTAAGACAGCTGTTCTAAAATAGTTTACATTGCATCAAAAAATGCTGATTCATAGGAAGAGTTCCTAGTCTATGACAGCAAGGCAGAATAACGGATTTCAAAGCTCCCAACCACAATTTGGAAATTTTAGGCTCAAATCTTTGTTGACCCTTATGCACACCTGGATGTGTGTGCATTTAAACAGAAATCTGTAAACTTGTTTTGAACAATGCCTTGAGGGATAAAGCTCTGGGTCACTTCATTTAGTGCTGGTACCTCTCCACTTGCTTAAAAACACTAATCCTCTTATCAAGAGATTGATCTGGAAGTGAGAGAGTGGCCTCAGTGACAGGTCCCTCCTGCCTCTCAGGCAACTACTTATATTAATTTGCCTTAAATTATTTGGAGAGGCCACCTTGTGGACAGGGTATGAGGAAAACCACACAGATGGACATGCCAAGAAGGAGCAAGCACGACTCTGCTCATCAGAAAAAGGCTCAGGCCCCAGCTGCCAGGAGTACGCCTGTACACCACCCAATGACTTTTAAATGCAGAGCAAGTATCCATTCCTGGGAACTGAGGAGGTATTTTATTCCAAAAGCTACCTCTCACCATCTCAGGGTTGGTCTTTCTGATTCACAGCAACAATTTTAAATGCGGCTTTCTACCGATGCAAAGAGAGCGGCTCAGTGCCTTAATGACACAGCAAGGGAGGCAGCAGCTCTCTCTGGCACCAGACATGTTCTTGCTCTCACTTGTTTTTGTCTTTTAACAGGTCAAATTCTTGTTTTCAGCCTATGCTGTGGAGGGGAGTGGGGTGAGAGGGAAGATAAAAAACTATTTAAAATGCTGAGATCTGATTTTTTTTCCACCCAGTAGTATATGCAGCTTAAGTAAATTGAAATTTTTCTTCAAATGCACATAAACCCATGAAATAGTTTTATTTGCTTTAAGATTCCAAATTAAATTATGATTTTTTCTTTGTGACACAATTAACTTTCTGAAAAATCATAATAACCCGTCATGTCTTCTGGATGGTATGAAAATAACAAATATTTATAAATAAATTTTCTTACGAAGTACACTTCACAAGAATTTCCAATCAAGAAATTAATAATTATGGGTCTGGAGCTGGGTTTGAAGAGCATACAGTGAGCCAAACTTAAGATGGCATATTGAGGAGAAAACAAAATATTGAATAGTTGCTCATTAATTAAAGACTATCCGGTTTCTATGCTGAAAGGAATGGATGATGCTGTGCAAAAAATAGTTTGTGATCAGGTAATTAAAGCCCTTCCCACTGCACACACATTAGGGGGTCTAATTAAGTTTGCAATGACATTTTCTATCCTTCAGGTTTCTAACTTCACAGCTTAATAATGTTCTTTTAACATTTCTTTTTCATTAGCAATAGCTCTCTGCAATATCCCAACAAAACAGTTATGCATTAAGATTTTACATATAAATGCATCTGCTTTTGATCTTTCTTAAAAGAATTTCTTAGTCTTTATACTACAGACATAAAATGAAATATGTAGCACTTTCCTTCCTACCAGGAAATTCAATACCTCATTTTTTTCCCCACAGATGCTTTGAGCCCATAGAATATGCTGTGGGATCTCCATATTCATTCCACTCCAGCTTTGGAGTTAACAGCTAAAGAGCTCTCAGTTGCACAAGAAACAAAGCTGATGATCTGTACCACAGATCTATAGATAGGTGGGATTACCACAGAAAATGGCTTTTTACAAACTTCTCTATCCTCTACAGAGTTCTCTGCTTTTCCCTATGAGCCTGGGCAAGCTGGGTAAGAATATGGAAATCTTCAACCCTGTTTTGCTTCTTTTCTCACTCTTCTACAAAGCAATTTTCTCTTTTTGATTTTGATTTTCTCTTTTGATTTAAAGCAAACATTGTAGTGTTAAGTCCAAAATATGCAGATGCAGGAATCTTCCAGTGTGTGAAATACCACTGGTATACCTTTGCTTCTTTATCCTAATAGAGAAGGAAGCTTTTCATACTAAACTTGAAAAGCATTCAGTCATAACCAGTTGTACCCTAAGAAACCATAAAGTGGAACTTCCTGGGCACAAACTGATGCAGATGAAGTTCCACCTGAAAACGAGGAAGAATCTCTCTATTGTTCAGTGAACAAGCACTGGAAGAGGCTGCCCAGAGAGGGTGTGGAGTTTCCCTCACTGGATATACTCAGGAGCTTCCTGAACACAATCCATGGCCCTGCCTGAGCAGGGAGGTTGGACCAGATGAGCACTGTGGTCCCTTCCAGCCTGACCCATCCTGTGAAACATGACACAGACCCCAAAAGAGAGGTATCATTGTTGTGCTGATGAACACCACCTTTCAGCAACATACTTAAAATCTTTCCCTCTTTTCATGAGCTCTGCTTTTCTCCAGCAGCCAACAGGCCCAGACCAGGTGCCTTTTCCTCTGCAGCATCTGGGGGTGCTGAGGATGCTTGGGGCTGAACTGCCCAGCCCTACATTCAGTGCTACTTGAGAAATACAGAGTATTATAACTAATATCCACATCCCATTGCCTCCATCCCTCCCCTAGGATTAATGGAACCAACCACACAGTATAAAGTATAGGTTACTTATACATTAAAGAGAGCAATGCTTATAAATAACCTCTTCTATGCAGTGGACAGCTACAGCCAGCACATCATCTTATCACTAAGATTTTTCTCCATCTAATTCTATTTGCTGTTCCTCAGTGAATATCAACAATAACTCATTTAGCTTTAATGACATTAAAAGTAGAGACTGTCCTTGAGATAGCATCTAATTTTTCTTTATGAAAGCCAACATAAATTCTATGTACGAGGTCTCTGACAGCCTGGTAATAGAGGTGTTGTTAAAGTGAGCTAAAAATACAAACCAAGATAAGAAAAAAAAAAAAAAAGTATCTTTCAGAGGAATCATTAGAGAAATTGATGAGGTCTGTTTGCTTTCCTTGCAGTCTCTGAGGACATATTATGTATATAAAGCATGGAGCTAACACTAAGTCTGCCACACAAAGATACTAGTTGAACAGATCTTGACCTTTCCTTCCATCTATGTAATAAAGATAAAGGTTATTACAGGAGTTCTGCAAGAGCCCCTTATTATAATTATCTCACACTTAATATGAGAGTTAGTAAAATTGTAGCCATTTTTTCCCTTCTAAGCATCCTCGTGCAGGGGGGAAAAAAGCAAATAAATATGGCCCCTGAATTCCTAAATAAAAATGCAAATACTTAACCAGAGTAATGTTGCCCAGGCAAATAGTTCTACATTTTCCTAACTTCCTGCATGGCTTTGTAGCCTTGCTATTTGTATTTGTACACAGTTGTGTAGATGAATGCAATTATTAATAGGTTTGTGAGTTTCATATGTACAGCTGAGTGTTCCCTACTGTGAATAACAAAATTAACAGTACAATATGGGGATTTGGGATGTGGGATTTGTCCCCTCTAATTATCTCTCATCCATGACCTCATGACATCCTTGTAGTCCTTCTGAGTTGCCTGCCCCTTTTTCCAAATGCCGTAAACTTTCCTTTTTAACCTGAGTTACAGATAAAGGGAGAACAGCAGCTGAAAACAGAGAAGGTGTATCATAATAATCAAACCACAGAACTGCTTAATGCAGTGTGGTGACAACACCAGGGACATTCTCACTGCCACTTCCATCAAGGAAATGCCAGTCTACATCTGCTCTGAAGACACCCCAATCCTGGTCAAGGACATTCCTCCAGGCTGATTAAATATGGATGGAAATTTTATGTTCATATCCCAAGCAATGCAAACCTTCAATTGCTTCAAAATGGTAATAAAGAAAGTATCTGCTGAGTGCAGAGTTTTGTGGGAGACACAAAACACCAAAGTTACACATTTCTCTGGAGTAGCTCCTACCAGAAGGGAAAGCATAAAGGAGGCACATACCAGGCTGTGCTGAGAATGATATCAAATGATAACACTGACTTTGCTCAGCACTTTTATGTGTTTGAATTACACATGTAGATCAGGAATATAAGGTCACCATTACCGTTTTTCCTGTGTAGCATTATCTTAAAGTAGCAAGAGGAAGAAAACTCGGTGTTCATGGGACAATTTTCTTGCAACGCCTTCTTGTTCTGCCATCTCTAACTGCTCTCCTCAGGGAAAAAAAAATACATTTGCGGAATTCTTTCCTAATATATTTTGTCAAGGACATTAACTACATTCTTATTTTTACTGTCTGTGGGAAAAACCAAAACCATTCTATTTACATAAAATGCTGATGTGAGACAAGAGCTGGTTCCTGGAGCAAATCAAAATCTTGCAGCATGCCAGCAGTATATTTCACCATTGTAAATGTTATGCATGACTTTATAGTTTGCCACACACGTCAGCCTGCAATAAGGAAAGGGCATCTTTGAAGTTACCAGTCATGACTGCTAATAGACTCTTTTTACAGAAATCCCCACTGTAGTCTGAAAATGCAAATACAAATGCTCTGCCTGGACTGCAGAACAAACGAGCCTCAGAGGCAGCCCCACTGCCCTGGCCCTCCATTTGTGCCCAGTCCTTTTTGAAGTGCCTGTGCCTCTCCAGGCCAATGCATCCAGATTTCCAGTGGCAACAAGCACACCATGAAAGGTGTCAGGGAGGATGATGGTGTGGCTCATGCTGATATTTGGGCTGGGAAAGTCAGAGTGCATGGGTAAATGTGCTGCCTCTCCAATGTCCTGCAATTAGGGTGGCTGAAAAACCCCAGGAAATCTGAGTCCACATCTCCCTTAAAAAAGAATCAAATACATCAGTTTCTTTCATCATGAAGGCCAACCTCTTTTTAAGAACAATTTTTCTCCATTCCCTTAACAAAAAGCCAAGAGAAAAGAGAATTAGGCTTTGTGCATCCATCCAGCCAAACTGTGATTATACATGGAGTGGTACCCAAGAGTAAATTATTCCACAAATGAACATTGAATTGTGTTTCTGCATTTGACTTCAGCTTTCTGTAAGTTTCCACGTAAGTATTTTTTCTGTTTGTGCTCCAGTTTCTCCAAGTTTGGTTCCTGTTCCTTTGTTACTGGGTAGTGACAGAAACAGTGTACTGAGCTTTACAGTACTAACTCTTACACATCAGTTTAAAACAAAAGAATTTGTGTTACTGCAAATAATTGGAGGGAAAGCCAGTATTCCTGAAAATGCAACACAATACTTTTGAAAAAAATAATGATACACTGTAAAGTGCACGTCAAAGATAGAGTAGCTAATTATCTCGAATAAAGATTTTGTGCACCATCAAGTTATCACTGCAAAACATGACTTTCATAAATGTTATCTGGAGAAAGCTAGTAAGAAAGACCTTAAAGACAAGTTTCTAATGCACTTTCTGATTGTTGTTCTGGCTTGCTGGCTCTTGTTCTGCCAAGAGACAGCAATTTTCTCCAAGTCTGCAAACACTAGCATTTTAATAGCCCAGATGAGTAGTAACCTTTGACAGGTTTGGGCAGATAAGGTGGAATTAATGTCAAGTTCTTTCTGAAGGGATTTATTTACCCTCTGTTTTGTCATGGATATTAAAAGGTCAGATCCAGCCCTGATCGTGAGCATCATTACCTATCTCTTAATGCTTCCAGGCCACTTGGATCATGAAAACTAAGAAGAAAAAAGTTACAGCTATTGTGATTATTAATTTTGAGGGTATCTGATAGCCTCGGGAAATGTCCCTCTTGGACACCTGGCAAGAATACATTATAAAATAATACATTATAAATCTAGACTTGCATGAATCCAGGCTAAAATTCAAGAAAACTTTGTGTGAAGTCATGCTGCAGTGATCACTTACACAGAAGAATATTAATCTGAAACTTGGTGATTAGCCAGCAGCAATGCAGGAAAATTGAAGGTCATGATTTTGGCCAAAAAGAATAGAAAAAACCAACCAATCAAAAAAAAAGGACTCAAAAATAAAAGGTAAGACAGATTTTTGTACTACTGGTAAATCTTGCTATGTTCATTTTCTAAAGTGAGTAATAAAGAATTATTTGTAATTCTGGATTCATAATTTATTATTAGCACTTCAGGACTACATGATGAAAATTGATAAAGCATATTCATCAATATAGTAATAAATTTAAGTGGCAGCTCATAACTTCAGATCCTCTCAGCCGGGTAGCTCTAGTATTTTGTCAGCCCAACAAACCTTTTTCTTCTCCCCTTAATTTTCAATTAAAAAAAAAAAACCCTCATCTACAGTGTTTGCAGCCCAAAAACATAAATCTCATTAAACAACTATATTATCTATTTTAAAAGTTAAATAAAGCGCTTTATTTCTCAGTTCCAAGAATTAAATATAGTAAAACTTAATACCAAGATACAACGAACTTTTAAAGATTTTGTCAGTGTCCATGCACACAATGGGATCCTTTGGGACCAGGTATGCTTACCAGCCAACACTGCACTGTCCAGAGTACACCTCCCTCCTTCCTGCAAGCCCCACCTCTTTGGCCAGGATGTTCAGGGATTACCTTCCCTGTGCAGCTGCCCAGGAGCCACTCTGGCAGTCACACTCCCACCACCTGAGCTGGGACCGTGGCGCATTTGCAGCTGCGCACCCAGCACTCGCAGTCAGACCAGGTTTCCCTAACAGCTTTTGAAATAATTTGAGCCTGATGCAATTAGTAAATAAAAAAATAACAGCTTGGGCTGGTGTCTCTGAGGACAGACTCTGAACTAAGGAATCACTGGGCTTTTATGTCCTCACACTCTAGGGCAGGAAAGTCTGGGGGTTGTTGGCTCCTGCCCCTAAAGCTCCCACTGAGCTGCTCACTGAGCTCCCTGCACCGGATGTGCTGCTCAGCGAGAACACTTGTCAGTACCTTGCTAAAGGGAATCCAGGGGATGTCTCACTCCAGTACAAATGGTTTCCATGATGAGAACAGCTTAAAAAATCGGACAGCACTGGTGACGAAGTCACCAAGTGTCCCAACTCATATTGGAGCAACTAAACTCCAAGCTGAAGAAAGCAAATTCTGACTAACCTATGGCATATTAGAACATGAATAGCACAATTCAGTATGTATTTCCAAAGAGGCCTTCAAAGTTTTGCCCACTGGGTAGCAGGTCCAGAACTGCCTCCAGCATAACCAGAAAATTGCAGCGCACAAGGGCTAATGAACCCTGGAAATGACCCTTGGGATCACAGAATGAAGTCCAAGTTCACATATAACAGGCACAAATAAAAGCCCTACTTGCAGCTTTCATTTTGAGAAAAGTAGTGGACTAGAATTTTCAGTTCTATCCTAAAGTCAAAGTAAAATAAAAAAACTCCTCTCTAGCTATGGTATTATGTTCTCCAGCAAAATTAGTATACAATGACTTTTAGAGAATTAAGCTTGATGAAACCAAGATTTTTTTTTTTTTCCTTGGTTTTCATTCTTGAAATCTTACGTTCATGGCGTTTCTTACAGGAATGGTACCAAAGTATTCCCTTTGCTACTTCTCAAAGTAAGTAGTGAATTATATTTTTTGTATGCACTACATTAATGTTTAGTAGCTAAATGGCAACAAAACCTGTGCTATAAAAGTTAATAAAAACACTAAAACAAATAGTATGTAAGGAAATTACATCCAGCAAAGCTGGTAGAAGGACTAAATAATATAAGCAGCAAAACTACACTGAAGAAAAAAACCTAGAAAATAAAGGTAAAAAGAAAGAGGGAGGGATTCTATAGAAGGAGCTCTACCAGTCTCTGTAAGCAGGGAAGATGACTCATTGATCTAAATAAACACTGAAATCTGCTGATCTCCATGTAAAGCAAACACCTTCACTGGCATAACCTTCACAGTGTCCCACAACAGCACCTATTTGAACACTTGCAAATTTTCTAGTTTTCTTTGTCATACATAGTTTAGCTTTTCACTGAACGAGCAACCGCAGGAGTACAGTACTTTGCCTCACAGTATTCTACTCATCCCTCTCTAAAAAAAAAAATCAATATTTTATAAATATGGTTTTAATAAATTTATTATTACCTTCCTGTTCTACCTGCTATTTCACCCATATGCAAGTTGAGGGAATTTTTTGCTAGCTCAGGCGTTTTTGCCCAGTGTCACTGACCATCTCACACCTCAGCATGCCACAGTGGCCCAAGAAATCTGTGTCTGCAGCAGATTTTTAAAGAAAAGGTCATGTCTACAATACTGAATTAGCCCCAAATGCACACTGATTAAGCAGCCTTTGCTCCTCTCTTGCCCCTGACTGTCAGCCCTGCTAATGAGTAAATTCAAGCCACTAAGCTCCCACACCTAACATGTTCTTCTCTTCCTTTTTCTGGGAAGTGCAAGGCAAGGAGTGACAGCTCACATGTGAGATAAGAACTAACAAGCAAACAAAAGAAACACCTTTTGTTCCCTTATAGTTACTTCTAAAATGCTCTGATTTAACATCTATAAAGGAGGCGCCTCTGAAGCCTCACAGAAGAAAAGAACAAATGACAGTTCAAGTTTGATTGAGTGTGAAGTCAACTTGCCCAAAGTTACTCCAAAGTTCTGCCGTGAGCTCTGGAATCCAAGATGCTGAAGGACACAGCTGCAGCTCCCTCAGTGTAGAGACTGACAGAGACAACCATTTATGCCACTTAGTGAAACGTAGATGCATTTGCTCAGACAACAAGTGACTGAGTGGGTTTAACAAGCGGGATAATAGCTCAGGGTGTCATTTTGATCTGAATACCTAATTAAAGGGGATCAAGAAAAGGCTCAGGTTTAGAAGTGGCCATGAATATCTGCAGCCTAATTAGGATTGATTTTGCCAATCACTGCTCAGAACATGACTCCTCTGCTTGCACTTGGTTCCAGTAAAACATGTCAGCTGCCTAGAAATCAGCATAGCTTCCACAGCCACTACCCACCTAGAAAATGGTGTGGGTTCAAACCTAGCCTATGAATCTCAGATACAAATCCTATGGGCTGCTATCTTTTAGCTTTAGATTACTCACGACAAGTGCAATCAATAAGGCTTGTTAGCCTGAGGCTCAGAAGGGCTGCAGCTGTTTTTTCATCTTAGCCTGTACGTGTAATATGATAGGGCAGTGAGGGGGCACAGATGAAGTGGCTTGTTATTTATGACAATATCAATCAATGCACTCTATTGCTAAATGAATTAAGTAGTGTTGCAATAACTGGCTTTTCTGCTGCAACTTTGGTTTTTAAAAATTGCACAGAGGAGTGATATTGATCTGCCTAAGTCTACTGCCATTTTATTTCAGTTCTTTTGCAGTGGAACAGAGTCCCTTCTACCACTGCCCAAAAATTTATGTAACCATAAAACTAGATTCATCTAAAGACTCACAAAAGGATTTGAGCAGATTTAAGCCTTTGAAATTTAAAGCTGAGATCCTAAACCTCTCAGGAAAACAAACATCTGGTTGACCCAGGTGACTGGGCTCTGCCCATTTGACACATAGTTTCCCCAATTTTCAGCAGCCCTGTTTCTCTGGATACCAGTCAGATATTTTGCTGCTGCTTCTGCTAATGCTGTACCTCCTGAAGGTGGACCTACTAAACAGGCAGCGGTCTCTGATGCTAGCAGTGCCCTCGATGTCATTACTAATGGAAATGGCTGGAAAAGAATACAAGATAACAAGAAACAGACACCTTGGGAATGAAACACCCGTGCTCATTTGGAAGTGAAGGACTCAGGTTCAGCTCTGCATCTCATCTGAAGGAAGGCTCACCATGGAGCAATCATTTTCTCATTGTTTGCCACCAAGAGAAGAGTCATTTCATTCTGGCTCACTGGGCCAGAAGATCAGAAAACCACAGGGAACCTGAATGTGTCTCTGGGCCACAACCACTCACCTTATCATGGGAATACCTCAGGAAATGAAGCATTTGGTGTTGATCAGCTGTGCTTTCCCCCCAAGGGAGGTCCAAGGCATACCGAGACCTAGAAGAATGACCCAAGGTAGCAAGAAGTATATGGCTGCACAGAGATGAAGAAATGGTGATTTGAGCAATATAAGTGCTGCAATTTCAGCTTGTAAGCTTTTAAGAATGTGGAAGAAGTTCAGTCTATTTGCCAAATCTGAATTACAGTGAACCCATTTGTATACCCATGTGCTTGAAAGCTAGCAGGTATAATTAGGCCAGGAAGGTAGTGATTAGCATGTGATAAAGAACGACGTCTAATTGCGTGATTAAAGACAAATTGATAACAGACATGCCACAGCTCACTGTCTATGTCTGCTAGACATGTAGGACTGCCTGCACTGCTACTTCAGCTGTGACATTTTGTTTATCACTCTGCCTGCTGCTGCCCAGACAAATAAACCCTCTGGGACCATTTGATGCTGTATTAGGTTTCGTGCCTGAATGCATAAGGGTCCCTAGAAGGCAGCAAGAGGATTCTAGTTACTTTGTAATCTTACAGACAAACAGCATCAAAGTTGATGTTCAGCTTAACATGGAATTCTGTGGTAATATCCAGGAATTTGGCTGTGTACATGGACATCCTTCAGTTACTCTTTAGCATGCCTCTTTCTTTTCACCTCAAAGTCAATGGCATTTTTAGTTTTGGTAGGGTCTTTTTATTGTGGAGGGTAGAGGGTTTGGGACAAAATATTTTCTGGCTACAGAGCTGTCAAAAACACATTCAAGAATAAAATGGCTTCATAAGTAACAAGGGCTTTGGAGGCCATGAAATCAGTTTATTTCCTTGAATGACAATATTAGGATGGAGACAACCACTGAAAGACTTTGGTGGGCATGAAAGCAAACACAAAGCCTGAATCCCCCTAATTCAATCTAATTTGACCACTGAACATCCAGAAGATAAAATGCAGAAAAGGTGTGTTTTGACATGTGAATCAGTTAATTTTTGATACCCATTGAAAGCATCTCCAAAGAGGAGACACAGATGGCTTCTGTGTCATTATTGTTTTATTTGTTGCTTTTTTATAAACCTGGAAGAATAAACAAGTACTGCAATCAATAATGAGGATTCTGTGTAGATCAGACTTTGATTTGGTGTATGCAGCTAAAGGAAATCTTCTTCCTTCCACTTCCCTTTTACAACCAACTGTATGAGGTAAAAGTCTGGACTAATTCCAAGGGACTAAACCAATTATGATAAATAGCTAAATTTGTGAATATGTAGAATCAACTGATCATTGCATAATTAATTATACTCCCAAGGCTATGGTAAAAATGTGGCAGCAGAATCATCGTTATTTTTGTCACAGTAATTATAAATCATCATCATTGCATTCTTGCAGATATGGCTGGATGAATGCCACCTGAAACTCTGCCTTCCCTCTGTGTCTCAGATTTGCTTCTCCACTGTCCTATGAATTTAATTTATTTTTACACATATACACACAACTGCTCTGCATGTTTGCCAATAACTCTTCAAACCTGCCTTAAATATCTGTGAGTCTTTAATCTCATAAGAATATTCCTTGCAGATCACCATTTCTGTTAACCTTTCTAGTGATGTATGCATAACCACATGCACGTATTTCTCAGGCTGAAATAGCACACATATTTTACAGGGCTATAACCAAATAACGTCCATGGACATAAACCAGCGTCCATAAACACTGATACCATTATAAGCCTTCAAATACTAAGGCTAAGCACTAAAAGCTGACCTCCAGCTTGGCAGAGGGAAAAGAAGAAGCAAAGTTAGGCGAAGGATAGTGAGAAATCAAGGCCTTATTTCATGGCAATGTGCTGGTGCTGCAGTTTAAAAAAAATAAGACTGCAGATATGCATTTGCTTCTAATGACTGTGGCCATCCACAAAATGGAGGCAAGAAGAAAGCCCCTCAAGATGAACAAATTGGCAGAGAAACAGCTTTCTATGGAAGAAAAAAAAAGGAGAGAAAACAAGCTTCAGAGCAAATAAGGCAACTAAGTAAGTGACTTTCAAGTTCAGCAAATTGCAAAGCCCCTAGTCTACAATATCTTATGTTGAGCACCTAATTACAGGTGTGGGACGAAATTCTGGCACCACTGGAAGTTTTATTACAGAGTTATGTGGAATCAACATTTCAGATTTCCTCATTTCTAAATTGCTATGCTTCATGGCTCATTCTGTAAATGTAAATGCATGAGTTAAGTGCCCATATGTTTGCCAGATCACGGGCTAAAACCTTCATTCAGATGAGTAGTTACTTGTACCTGAATAACCTCACAGATTTTAGAAAGCACTGTTCAAAGTCAGTTACTATTTGCTTTAAGTAGGGGTAACAGGAAGTGTCCTACTAAAAAGGAGGTATTAAGAACTTCTAGAATCTCTATAACTGTCTTTAGATCCTTTTCCCCTTGATAATTTTCACTGAGAAATTAAACATACCTCTGAATTTAATAAATAAAGGCTATCTAGGTTAATCTCTGCTGTCCTCCTCACTATAATATATACTCTAGCTGGAGAAGCAACCAAAACAAAAGCAGTCTACTGTGGCCCAGTCTAGTGGGACAGAAGAGTAGTTAAGGGAAAAACTAAAATGAGAGAAGGAAAAAAGAAAAAATATGGGAAACAGCATTAATGGAGAAGGCATGAAGATGCCTTTTTCATTCCTGCAGTACTCAAACTCCCCTTCTCCTACGAGGAAGTTCAGCCAACACTTCCAGAAGCTACTAGACATGACCTCCATGGCCATCAGATTTCAAAGAGTCAGCTTCTTAAAGGGTGACTGTCTTTCCCTTTCTTTGTGAGTGTTTTCATGAGTCCCACAGGTTCTGCAGATAGTGGATAGCAGAGCACATCAGAATGTTTTCTCCTTGCTACAGTACCTAAACTTGAGATTTGCTGCCAGCAAGGAGTTGTTACCTGTAAATGTGTCAATCATGAACTACATGACTGTGATACAAGTCACAACTACTTGAAATTTTTGAAATCCTTCTATAGGGATAGCCCTGGCTTTGGCTGACTGAACTTTGTTATGGTTTGTTGGGTATAATTTGTTAATACTAAGTGCTCTCTTCAAAAGTCAGCTGCACACTTCAGCTGTCTGCACTGATGTAATAAGAAACTTGGGTTCTAACTCTGGGCTCTAACTCTGCTTTAGACATTACAAAACTGTTCTCGACACTAAAACCAAGAGTTTTGGTCTCCCTTTCAAAGGAAACTAAACCAAGAAAAGGCTGCACATTTCAGTGCACTAATCTCAAACCTTCAGCATAAATCATTCATGGGTCTGGTAGTGTGCTTGTGAATTTCTAACAAGAAATAAGCATAAGTTAGAAAGTTAAGATATTGGAGTGCTTATGAAGGATCACATATTGGATGCACATAAAAGCCTGAATACATACATCTGGAACACAAATTAAAAGCAAGGAAAACTACCCATTGTAAAGAAACATAATGAACAAAATGACAGATGCTTGAACAATGATTCCATTGCAAAACAATGTAGACACCATGACGTGGAAATCTTCCCTAAATCTCTAAAGAATAGGTTTTTTCCAGAGACTGCTTTATGGGAACAATACTGACGTGTGCTCTCTTCCTTGGAGACAAAGTCTTTTCCCTGAAGTACTGTGTGATGCAAGAAGGCAGTATTCATAAGGTATCCTTCAAGAGGATGATTCTTAGTATCTGCTCGCCTGACTAAAATCTATCTCTATTAATTTACTGAGTAACAGATCACAGAAGGCTTTTCAGGAGACATGTTTTCAGTATTTTTCCTTTCCTTATCCTATTTAACTTTCTTTAACTGAAGCCTAAATGAGAAAGCATCTGCCGAGCATATGGAATTTGCAAGTATTACTATTAATGTATACTGCTAACATTAAGATTTTTCCACCAGGCACACACATATTCTGACTAGCATACAAGCACTCTTGGTCTGAAGGACTCAGCAAGGAGAGATGAGTAACTGTGGACCAACTCTGTAGTGCAGCATGAGCATTTGTGCCCAGAGGGAAACAGAGGTTCTGGTCTGACAGAGGATGTAAAACAGACTTCAGATGTTCAGAAAGTCCCCCTGTGTCAGCAAAATGTATAACAGAAATACAAAATCTGGATCCAGAACACAGACTGCAGTTTTCTTTTGATACTAGAAGTAAACTCCTGCCCTGCAATCTCTTAAGAATCTCAGTTTTCCTCCAAAGCACCCAGAGAAAAGATACCAAATTTGGTATCATGTCAGTGCCAAAAGTACTTGCACCTCTTGGCTCCATGGGGATTTATGGAAGGAGAGTGAATAAAATTGCTAGGCATTGCCAGAATTGCTCTAGTCTTTAAAACAGTTCCCAAGCAAAAGGTGTAAAAGTTCTTTTGGATCAGCTTTCCTAAATTAACTAGGACAAGTTTGGATGCTTTCTTGACTTTCTATCAAGACAAATACTCTCCTGAGGCAATCATCACATGGATTTTAAAGTTATAAGTCTAATTTCCAACTGGAATTTATTGTAAATGAAATCATTATTTTTGCGAGCTGAACCTAAACTTGAAATACTCCAAGGCAAAGCCTTTCCATTCAAATTCTCCACAGTCTAGCAAACCTCACCTCAAGACAGCTACACTCTTCTCCAGAGAAGATTTGTCCATTCTTATCACTCATATGGTAGTCTGCATATTTAAAATAAAAATGTGACTCACATTTATTTTCTCCAAGCACTACAGCTGACTAGTTTTTATTTGAGTCAAATCTCATCTCTCCTTCAAGCTGTAAAGGTGTCTATATATGGAAACTTTCATCATGTTCCAGAACTGCACTTGTACCCTCAACTCAGTACAAGAATATTTATTCCCTGAAGGGTAGAAGTTCTTCAATACTGCTGTGTCAGGATTTACTCTCTACTTTGGTTTGCTAACAGTTTATTTTCATGTTTGATTACTAACCCCACAAAGGTTAACTAACTCTTGTAGAGCAGGTGTAGGCAGCTCCCCAGAAGTGTCAGACACACATCAAAAAATTCCAATGAAGTTAAATTTCAAAGGAACATGGACAGGCTTATTTACTCCACGGATAAATTTTGTTCTTACTTATTTCAAGGGATCTTCTAAGGACTTCTATCTTTTCCCATTCCCTGAGAAACAGCTTTGAGAATCAAAAGTACAATTGGTATAATAACCTTCAAGATTAATGATTATGTAAGTGTTTTGAAAGTTCTCATACACTAAACATTGGAAGTCACTGAAAGAATGTAAAATATGCATCACACATCTGGAAAGGCAATATATTAAAAGGGTCCTTTATAATAAGTATAATAATTGAGTATTTTTTTAAAGTATCACTATTTTCATTAATTGTTTTCTTTTATAACTAGATAAAAGATCTAATAAAATACATTAAATATTTGTATTTTTCTATAATAATCATTAGAGAAACAGACTTCATTAGAGAAACAGAAACTTTTTCCAGACTTGGAATATCCCAGTACAGGCATGGACAGCTAAAAAATAGTAAATCTCATAAAACCCATTTCTTAATGACAATGAAAACAAATAATTTTAAAGTTCTTTATGCAAGGTAAAAAGTCCCCTCTTCAGCCTAAATAAATAAATCTGTACTAGCTGAAATGACTAGGGAGTTGGGAGGAAGGAATTCTGCAAAGATCATACTTCCAGCAACGTAAAGATGATGTCACTTCAGAATTTCTGGGTTTACATAAAAGCAAGAAAATATTATTTATCAGACAATTCTAATTGTCTGGATACACCTTTTTTTTCCCTTTTTTTTAAATCTATAACAAGGTCACCTTAGCTTACACATCAGTTCAGAAGAAAAAGCAAGAAAAAGCGTTGGCACCTGTGTTCATTCAAGGAAGAACATTTCATTATCCTTACAGTTTGGGGATCCCTGAGGGGAAAGGGCCCCAGGGTCAGCAATAGGCTCCCAAACAGACCATAAAGGAGAATGCAGCAGAATATCGAGACAACCAAAGACACTTGCAGAACATGGGACCTTTGACAAATAGCCTAAGAAAATTAAAGTTTTAATAAATCAGGGTCCTCCCCATAAATCATGTGGACCTATCTGTTTTTCCATCTCCCCATTCCTGCATTGCCACTATGCAAAGATCCAATCTTAGTGCTGAAAAAAAGTTTCTGTGAAGACAACATTTTTTCAAGAAAGTATCTCAGAAACAGTTTGCAAGGGCCTCTCTGCAGCTGGTAGGTGTCTAACAGCAGGAAACACTGGGTACATTAACCCAAAGTGGAATGCAAATCTGCTACCCAAGGGGAAAGAAAGAGGATGAGCAGAAATGAAAGACCCTCGGTTTCTGCTGATGCTGACTGAAGATGTAATGAAACTGTTCTTTATTTCCTTCTTAGATACCAAAGCTCTGGTCACTGACTACAGCTTTCTACCTTTCCATCTGTCTCTCTCTCCCCACCTCCATTTCTCTCTCTTCTCCTCTTTCCAATCAGTTTACAGGTATGTCTCATCACTAACCCTGGTGTCTGCATAAGATCACATCCCTCTGCCAGTCCTGGAGGGGTTTGCAATAGTTTATTTGGCTTGCCTCTCTTTCTCATGTACCATCTTCACTAGCCACAAGCAATAGGTTTCTATTTCTCTGCTTATGAGCTTCTCAATACAGGATTAATCCAACATTTAGAAAGGGCTCAGAGCAAAATCAGTCCAGTCTTGTAACAGCAACTGAAGACCTGAACACTACAACTCAAACCAGTTTATTTATTTGGATTAATCTAATCTAATAGTGAATCAGTAGAAGTGAAGTGACACACTTTTTAGCAGCAGGAAATTTGTCTTATTTTACAGTACATAACAGTACAGTAAGAGTACTCTTGCTAGTTGGTTTCTTACAGAAGAATTGCTTTTTCAGACAGCCAGAGCCACTCAGTTGTTCCAAAAATGCACCAAACTGCAAAGAAACTCACTGAGGTCTTAGGCATATGGATTACATAACTATTTGTTCCATATTTATTCAGAATTTGTAAAGGAACCTACCTATTTCAGCCTTCACATGCGATGGAACATAATTTGCAAACAAAACCAATGAAGCTTGGTCGAGTGATGTAAAAGAGTTGCTGGCTAAACTCCACCATCTAAGAGGAAATGTCCCATTTTTCACATTAACCATCCTAGCATGCCACAAACAAAATTTTCTGTCTTAGTAGAGGCCTGGAGGGGAAAAGAACAGCTTTCTGGCTGTGACAGACAAAACTGCTGGAGATGGTTGGAAGACACTTCTGGTTTGGGACCAGACATCTCCAACCAGACCCATGCCAGCCACTTTTTCCACTCCAATCTATTAGGGCCGGCCCTGTGGAGACAACATCCCACAGTTGCTAGCACAAAGCAGCAGAGAGATGAGAGAGATGAGATCACAGAGAAGATCCAGGATGTAGGAATGAGAAATTAGAGAGCATTTCTCAGCCTTCCTGTGTGAAATGGTTATGAAAAAGATGCATTTCAGGAAATTTGCAAAGGCATAAGGCTGGGAAGTCAGTAACACCAGCATAAACTGTCAGTAACCATGTTCCTTGAAATTTTTTCTGGGTCAGAGTGAATTGCTGCCAAACACGAAGCACAGAGAATTACTGAAGACACTGCTGATGGATAACATGTTAATATCAGCATGAAATTCTCCAGACTCTACCTTACTATCACTTTACAGTTAACCAATGATAAAAGGACATTGTAAGGTCATGGAATTCATACAAAATTCAGTTAGCTTAAGGCTAACTCCAGTATCTCAACAGTAAGGGTTATTTGCAATCTAAGTATATCCATTTTATTCAGACATAAATCCATACAGAGTGCACTTAACAAAAACAGATATACTGACGCTTTGAATTATCCTCCCAACAGAAGAACTGCCCTGGTGATATCAAGAAAGACAGATTTCCTGAGAATGTACTCAGGAGGCCACATTTGCAGCCAGCTCAGTAAGCAAAACCAGAATTGGAAGCACATTAGTAACATCCAAACAGCATCGCAGAATCAGGCAGTCCTAAATCTGAACAGTCCTAATTACAATAAAGGGATAATGGTTGCCTCTTCAAAATCTGTAATAACATAGCAATGAAAACTTCTGGAAAACCTTGCTTCCCTGCAGCAAGACTGAATTGCTTTCTCCATTCCTGCTTGAAAGTAGCAATTGGCTTTTTGTTCCTTCTTTTTCTTTTCTTAGAACAAAAGTGATGGAAAAGAAAATAATCCGCAGATACTTACTGTTTAACACCTATTTGACTGGCAATAATTACTGTACATAAAGGAGTTTAAATATATCTTAATACTAGTATAGCAGGCAGCATTATAACAAGCAGAAATCCAATTCTCTAACCCAAGCAAACAATGTGGGACTTCTCATTACTACATGTGGAAATTTTGCTCTGGTCTTGCTTGGACGGTGTTAGGACTAGGAGCTAAAAGATGCTTTAGAATAAATTAGCACAATTATAAATCTGACAAGAAGATTAATATTCCAACTATGTTCACAATAATTAACTCACCAAAACAGTTCCAGAGTCATTATCCAGCTAGGGTGGAATGGGAAAGTTTACAGCACCCCTGTAGATTTATAAGCCAATTAAGAGTGACCCTCCTCTAGATTTCATTAGAAAAGCCTCTGGTTCAGCAAAAGCTCACACATGCAGTAAGAAGTTTCCCAATGAAAGGGAATGCAAGGGATCTTTATCATCTCTATCAAATACTTTTCCTGCTCCCCTGGAAATTACATATTCCTAATGCATCCTCAGCCTCCTGCCAACTCTCCAGCCCTCACACCGAATCCTTGCACCTGCGAGAAGTACGACACCACTGGGGCACTGCTCCAGGAGGGGAGCTCTGCTTTATTCCCTGCATGACCAACATGTCATGGTGTGTCCAGCACTAGAGAAGCACTTCAGATCTTGTGATGCAGCTTTGGGGTTTGGGCTCAGAGCCCCTCTCCTACCCAGAGCCATCTTCTGCCTTCCATGTGCAGTGGACAGCAAATTTTTCAGAACGTTCACCAAGCAAGTCAGCTGATAACAGCACACTGCTGCTTGATGTGCACTATGTGTGCAGGGGACTGCACAGAGTGTGGACTATCTCCCTGCTATCTATGCCATTCTCCCTCTTCATTGCCTTTCTGCACAGATTCATTGTTCTAATATAAAAGCCTTCTCTTCCACTCTCAGAACAGTCTCCCTTTATCTCCAATTCCACAACTTGCCCTTCTCCTTTCAAAACTTTGTATAAAGAACATCTCTTTTCTCCATTTGTTGCATACATCTATGCCTGTTTCATCCCTTCCTTTGTGCCTTCCTGCATAATTGTGTTTTTCAGCTTTGTAAAGTATTTTTCAATACAGATAGCATAAAAATTGCTATCTAAAATGAAATAGCATTGTATCACAACCCACACTTTTTTTTTCCCAGTAAAATACACAATTTGGACTGACTCAAGCTGTGATGTGTATGCAGGTAAAGCAAATTTTGAATTATTCAACACTTAAAAACACTGAAAAATCATTTACTTGTTACAAGCAATAAGATTTATATTTTATGTCTCCCAATCAATAGCTAGTGTGTCCACACATAGCTGATTTATCCATATTGAAAATATAATTATGTCTAGTTTGCTCTGAACCACAGAGTCCTTTTGTAACAAGATTATTTAAATACAAATGGGGCTGGAAAATTGGTTTTAAATGGCTAATCTGTCTTGTCTTCAACTCCAGCTGCAGAATTTACTAACATCATAAACACAGGCTGAGTGAAAACTTAAAAGGTTTTCTGATTCTCCCCGCGATCTGTCTATGCAGTCTTCATTAACAGGGAAGTTGATGGAAGCTGTATGCAAGCTGGGAGAAGAGGATAATAAGCCTTGTAATCTCTATAAAGAGAAAGGGATTTTTACTGGTGATATGTCATATATGCTGCTGTGCAAACGTCTGTCTTACTGGCAGCCCAATAAAGAATTTATGTGCCCAGGTCTCCGAGGCACTGCAGAACATCTCTGCCATATGGGTGGACCAAATTTATGCCCACAGGGCTGGAAACAACTCCTCAGAGCATCAGAGCACTTGCAACAGGGACCATCAGACATTCATGGGATCATTAGGAAAAGCTTCATCTGGGCAGATTTACTTGGTCACTATTGAAGGCTCTGCTGCCTTCCTGCTGTTCCCACCAAATGTGGTCAGTGTCCCCGTGACATGCAGTGGGGAAAGGCTGGGCCAGGGCATGCTCCTCCAAGAGACCACTGCAGTATCACCAAATACACCATGACTTTCTCTCTGAGTCCTGCACATGGACTGGGAGAAAATGCAGATCAAATATGACTTGAGTAGAATTTAAGGATTGGTAACTTGCCACCTCACCCTGTTAGAGGAAACTACTGCCTTAAATCCTTCTTTGACAGACCATCCCACCCATCCCCTCCCAAAAAAATAAAAGAAAAAGGGACAACTGTTAATTTTCTTCATACCAGTGTAATTCGTATGGGAGTCTGGTTTGGGTTTGTGCTGGAAACAGTTCCTATAATTGAGGGATGCTTTCATTCTTGCTGAGCAAAAAACATCACTGAACCAAAGCAAGGAGAGATACAGAATCCCAAGTCTGGAACCACCACACTTGTGACAGATTGGTACAGTGTACACTGCCACAGATTGTGACACTGGAGGCTACCCTGGGGGCTGCTTTCCCAGCCCTGTGAAGTAGTCCACTACCTTAAGTCAAGGGCAAGGGTTCTTTCCTAGAGGTGTGCAATGCAGAATTTCCCTTACAGCTATTTAAGAGCCAGATGTTTAGGACAAGCACTGTGCTGTGCTTGTCCTCATTTCATCCAAGGGTCTGAAAAAACCTTTAACATTCAGCTGGACAGCACACTTCTGCATTTCTTCTCTGTTAGAAAAAACCATAAGGAAAGGATAACTGCCAATAAAATAGGAATACTGCATAATTTGAAATTATAATTCTACACATGCTTCTGAAAGCCTCTTTAGCTTTCCTCTTTGTTCTCTGAATGGCTCTCTAGAACTAATTTAATTCAGTGAAGAAAATCCAAAAGTGCCAGTGGAAAAAAAAATCAACTTTTTCTTTAGTTAGAATAAATATTGTACAGAAGGAATTCTTGATCTTCATTAATTCCATGGGTAGACATATGAGCTCCTAAGTGTTTACGAGTTTGCCAGTTTAGGTGGACTAAAGCGTCTAATGAAATGTCAAATGAGCTCACTTTGGATTTACATTATCAGATATTTCCACCAGGAAAGTTTGATGAGGCATCCTAACAAACCCTTCAAGCCCTCTGGGAACACAAAGCAAGTGGTTCTTCCAGACTGGAATTACATTACTGGCTCATTTGGCCAGTGTGACTCCTAGAAACTAAGGTGAGGGGAAAATTATCCAAATCCTTTGTTTCTTTTTCCACACCGAAAGCCTATTTCATTTTTCCTCAATTATAGAAAAAATCATCCTCTCTAGTCTTTGTTGGTTTCCATTAGAAACATGTACAAAAATTATCTCTCCAGAAAGCAAGCATCCAGGTCTGCTGAGGCTTTGGAACTTGTGTCAGGATCTGCCCTGAATCAACTTCATGCCTGATCACTCTAGTAAAACATGAGTCCAAATTGCTCATAAATCAAAATTCAGTTAAATGAATTGTTTTTATTCTCATGTGCAGTATAAGGTGCCAGATAAGAGACTCATAAACTGGTACCTTAGGGCATTAAGATTTCCTTTGGCAAATTCTGTGTGTTGTCTTTTCAAGTTTCCCTTTAAGAAGAAAATTTTACAAAATTTACAAAATATTTACAAAATAAAAGTTCAAGTGTTTCCAGAAAGAAAAGGTCTGAAAAGTTTGACATGTAATAAAAAAATAATTTTTCCTAATATAAAATTTTAACAAGCCACATAATATTTTCAGGCAAAGAAGCACTTATCGGACACCAAATCTGTAAAAATATCTCAGTATGGATTTCAGATTCCCAAGGGTGGAAGTCAAGAGACAGATTAAATGCTCACTATATTCAGTCCAAAATTAAATTCTACTGCTTTTAAATATATATATATAAGTATTGGAGCAAAGACAGCCTAACATAGCACTTTAAGTGACAGGTGAAGCACTCGACAACTTTATGACCATCTTAGGACCAAAGCTGCTTTTCTAAGGGAAGAAGGATTTTCATTAGCTTTCCCTGAATCAAACCATGATAAAGCAGAGATGATACAAAGGATTTCCGAAACACAGAAATTCACAGCCCTGTACATGCATCTCCACTGCCTCCACACACTCAGGGAAAAATTAAGCAGCCCTCCTCCCCTCCTCCTGCTGTAGCCCAGCTCTCATCACTCACAGTCAATATGTTCTGGAAGCAGAATCTGCTTTGGTGACACAGCATTTAAACAAAGTATTAACCAAAGGAAAAGCTTAAATCTACTTGGTTACCCTTAACACGTTCCCCTTTATTTTTGTAAAGAATCCTTTTCTTTTAATGCCACATATTTTCATGCTACCAGGGCTATTGATCCACAGAACTACACCACATAGCATGGGGAGGATCCCATCATTTTTTACCCATCCATCAACAATTGACATTTTCTGTACAAAAGGAAGGCTTGTCAACTCTTCTATCCACACCTGTGGTGCCACTGCTGCCCCGTGCACTCCTATCAACAGCACGTGGCACAGCCACAAAGTGAACTTGTAACATAGCAATGGTCAAGGCTGTATTAGAGTATTAGAAAAAGCCTTGATCACTTTTAGTGTGTCTCCTAAATCATCCCACAACTCATGCTGCAGCGCCAGCCTTCTCCAGCTGAGGAGCAATTTACCACCCATCTTCCTCAGCATGATCTCTTGTTCTGGCCAAACACGTATAAGGCATAGAATTAATTTTCATCTTTCCTGGAGAAATCACGGAGGTGATTAGCCCCATTTACCCTGGTGTGCCTGAATCAGAGCCAACCAGGCACAAAAGCACACAGGTCATTTTAAGTGCCCTGATCATCCTCATAGTCTGAAAAACAATGTAGTCCTGAGGGTCTAAACTTGTATTACACAAACAGTCGGTGACACAACCCATTTAGATCAAAACACCCCGTGGAGTCGCTCAGGTCTGCTCTCTCACCACCACAGTAATCCGCAGGTGTGAAAACACAGCTGCTTCTCCAAACACCCAAATAAGCCAGAAGCAGAGAGATGTGGGGCCAAAGGCACTGCCAGTTCAGACCTACCCAGACGGCGTCGTCCTGTCTGTACTGCTTCCAGTTGCGGCCGGTGTCGCTGAACATCAGCGCGTAGGCGGTCACCCAGTCCGAGCTCCCGTACCGGCCCTGCGTGGCCACTGCCACGATCTCCACTCGGTCTCCCAGATCAACCTGCAGCCACTGCTGCTCGTTGGACTCCAGTGGGGACCAGCCACCAGCTCCTGAAAGATTGGATGAGGAGAATTTAGATGACAATGACCGCACAAAAAAATTACGCTTGATAAAGAACCATTAAATTATTTCAGGTCATCACAGAGGACTTTGCTTGAGCGTGCGGCTGTGTCTTTCGTATTTTACTATTAAGAAATACACTACATGAGGTGTGCTTCCCTCAGGTTATCTCCATTAACCTAAAGCTCATGAGGAATTTTGAATTTCTAAGACATTGTAAGGAAATTTATTCTTTTTCAGCTGTACAAACATCAATGAGGTTGGCACATGCTCAATCACAAAAAAAAGAAAAATCATATCTATTCCCTCCTTGTAATTCTGGGAATGTGGACTTGTAACTCGCAGTTAGCTTTGATATTTTCCTTTTTGCTATGTTCTGAAAGAAATGCAAAGTGCTAGTTATTTTTATTTGAGCCCTATTAAGTATTTGAAAGAATGGTTTAATTACAGCTTATGAATGCATTTCAGATAATTTGTTGTAAAGCTAGAAACCATTTGATTGAACAACTAAAAGAACTGCCTTCACACTGGAAAGTAGGCTGTCTCTGACATGAGCTGGTAATTCATGTTTGTCTTTTGAAAGTAAAGATTTGCACTATTCCTTGAATTCCTTTAGAGGTTAAACTGACCTGTGGTAACACCAAGCCAATGAAACAGAACTGCAACCACTGCTTGCATTTTACCACTTTGCTCACTACAATAAATGGAAGATTATGGTTAAAAAGCAAATCATTCCAGACTGGAATACGTTATTTTATGGTCTCCTGCTTTCTTTTACAAGATAAAATTACAGGCTATGTTTATTTTCCTTTAACTTGTTTCTCCTTGCACACATTTATTCTCTGCATACACCTGGTGTTCAATTCAACCTCACCAATAAGCAACCAATGCAGCTATGAAGAATAGAAGCCATCAACCAAGCAGCCAAGACAGCAAATTTTGAGGCTGTCACTGCTTCTGAAACCCAATATCTTTTTGTTGGGTTTATGTAGTCCAGAATATGACTACAGTGAACACAATGACATTGGGAAAAAAACTAAACTAATCTGTTTCAAAGTTGCTCCATGAAAAGTTCATTGAAGTGAATAGAATTGAAAGATTAATAAATATGGCTTGTATCAATGAACTCAATTTCAACAACTCCGCACTTTTACAAACATCTTGTTTTTCCTGGATGGCATTGTACTTTCCAACCCACAACTGGAATCTCTTTCTCTAAGAATAGGCATTAGAATTGTAATTATTTATGATTTTGTCCTAGGTTACAATGTAAATTGTGCCCAAGGTATGTATTCTATCCCCATGAGCCGTTGGAGCCAAGGTGGGGCAGTGTTTCTCTTATCTTCTGTTAACGAACCTAACAATGCCTTGCCACATGACTCATAGATAACTTCCTCCGGGAGTTATCTCTGTTTAATGGGCCATCAAGGACCCACTGCATGACTCATAGAAAGAGATCATCCCATTGTGAGATGCTCCGCCCAGGGGGAGGAGCCAAGCATTCCCACCTGGATAAATCCAGGGTTTGGGACAGCACAGGCAGCTTTTATCCACTGAACTCCCAGAGGAGACAAGAGCTACCAGACGTTTCTACAGGAATCACTGCTTTGACAAGACCATCTCATCTGGACTGCCACTACCACCCTAACAGGGTGTCAGGTTGTATTCTGACTCTGTCAGTGTTGTTTTTTTTTTTTTTTTTGTACTATTACTTTTATTTTTTTACTTTCCTTTATTTCCTTTTCATCTTATTAAATTGTGTTTCTGACTTGGAGTCCTTCACTGGTTTTGCTTTCAAACCAGTACAGATTTATTAATATAGGATTTATCTGAACTCCCGAAACAGAACCGTATCTATTCCATACCTGGAATGGAGTGTTCCTGCTCCCCTGGATGACTCAGCCTTCACTCCTCAGTAAGAACTCTCCAGGGAAAAGAGTTCAACCAAACCAATGCATACTGCTTCTTAGTGCCATGATTTACCCTTTTCAATCACAATAGAAGTCTTCATCATCACTGATTATTTTACCTGCCTTAAATACTCTCTCCTATGAGCACACCATGAAACACCTAACAAGAATACTAGGAATTTCATCACTGATTTCTTCTTTGACTACTTCATAGCTCTTTTAACTCCATATCTGTATATAGCTTATATAAGACTATAATATCTCCTGTTAAAAGTCCTAGGAAGGTTACCTCTCACACCACCGTTTTTTTATTTTGATATTTTAAGTGCCATAAAGGAAGTATGTCATCTGCCTGTAGGTACAAACTACAGAGTTGTATTCAAAGACAACTACAGATTTCTCCTACACACAATTGTGACTATTGCACACGAGAATCAAGGGCAAACTTCCTTTTGGCTTGTAATATCCAGTATCTAAAATAGACTCTGAACACAATAGTTGCAGCTTTTTTCTTTTTTTTTTTTTTCCCCACAGTCTTCCAGGAATTGATAGCCTATAAAAATCTGCTTCAGAAATTCTGGCAAAATTATTCCATTCATGACTCAAAAGAGCCTATTCTAGATGTTTTCAGCACGTATTATTAAAAGAAAGTTGGCCATTTTCATCTTTCCTTCATTCAGCATAGAGAATGACATCTAGATGAAGGAAAATAACTTATAACAAAAATATTTTTTGAGTTTTCCATTAAAAAAACACAAAACCTTTGCTTTCTATGTTCTAGTTTATAAACAAGTTCTTAAGCCAAGCCTGTTAGCACAGATGCTTCCCAGTAGTATGTCAAACATCATAACTAAATATCTACTTTATGCTTTCTCCCTTCTGCTGCTCAAAGTGGCAGGAATGTGATAGGCTTTCCACAAAAGTGTTTGGCTTTACTGTGCACTGCTATTTTCCAGCTTGAGCATAACACCACAGGCTTATAATTTCGAAGTCAAACAAATGATACACACTGAACAGAAATTTGGGAGATCTGTGCTAAGCTTGAGCTCCAAAATCATAGATTACATGGTGTTTCTGAACTGCATCTCTCTCATCTCTCTTTACACAAACACACTTGTCTGCTAGGAATGTCACTCTTTAGATGTAAGCACTGCAGACACAGCACTGACACCTGCTCATAGCATCACCTCTCCAAAGCTGGACTTGCAAGAAAGGTATCAGTTACAGGCTATGTCTTCACAGAACAGCAGCTGCTTTGTATATATTTTTTTTCCTGTGGAGAAGAAAGCCCACTGTGTTTCCCTCTCCCAAACCTTCCACCATTACCATTTCCACAGGTGGACAGTAATTCTACTGCTAGTAAGAATGGCAGCTAAAAATCCCTGCAACAGCAAAGCTGCGCTGGCTGCATGACTGAGGGCAGAACTGAAGCTTTTCCCACTGGGCCTCTCTCACTTCTGCTAATAAAGCAAACACTAGCTTCTGCTTGCTTCTGTGGTTATCCCAAATCCTCACCAAATACTGCTGTGAGTGCCAAAAATCAATAAATGTTCTTTTTCCTCCACATTTACTCTGTTATACAGAGCAGGTAGCACAAGGGATACCAGCGTTTTTTCTAGCACACTCCATGTCTGCACACTTCTTTTATGCTCATTATTCCTGATAGTGTGTCACCAACCTATCTTGTACTTTTTTTAGTAAGTAACAGAAAAGCACAATCAAAGCAGAGCAACAATTTAGAGCCCTTTGCTCTTCTACCCACCTTGATGCTTGCCCTGTGGACTCTTCGCCAGCACAAGCCCAAGACAAAGGACAAGAAGGCTCTAATAGGCAACAACACAGGCTAATGAACACACAACTTACAGGACAGAAACTCCTCTGAACAGATAAAAGCACAACCCAACATCTTTCTCCTGCAACTGGGCACAAAGATATATGGTCCACAAAGAGGACCATATAACTTTTATTAAGTATGACACAAACACAAACCAGACAAAAAGTTTGGCTTTGATTATGCCCATCAGACCTGCATACCTGTTTTAGGCATGTTAAGATGTCACATCGTCTCTCACACAGAAATGAGAGACAGGATGATCAATATTTCCCCACTAGGTTCCCACTGGCATCGACAGGATTTTGCCCATTGTGTTACACCATCATTCCTCACAGCTCACACATTTCACATCTTCTGGGGATCATTTCAAAGCAGGCATTCAACATGGTATGGGGAAAATATCCCAGTGGAGAAACGATACCACAGGAATCTGATATATTATTCATATTCTCCATGGCAACAAATCATAATGCTAGAAATATGTGGAGAGCAAGGATCTGATGGTTTTTCAGTTGGAGACCCATATGATTCCAAGAAATTTGATCAAATACTTTTGTTTCTTTTTCAGACTGTTTGTACATTTTGCCATAGTTGTTTCAAAAATTGCATTTAAGCCCAGTATTACACAGTCAATGCTTTTTGATATTCCCCAGGGCTGCTCAGGATGCCCATACTTACTTGTAGTTGATTATTACAAAGCAAAGGGAATTATTATTTCCACCCTACATGCCTTATGAACAGCTCAAATGGCTTTACAGCACTAAGAACTCCTGGACTTCCCACTGCAACTAAGTGCTTCCCTGCTGCAGAATTTTACTTTAATGCCCAGATCAAGCACTTCCTGGCCAGAAAACAAATTCTTTTTGACACTATATATGCTTTATATTCTCATACATAATTGCCTATACTGACTACTTAGGCTGAGAGCTAATATGAACTGAAAAATCTTAGGTGATACAGTCATACTGTAGCAATTTTCTTATTATTTTTCATTATTTATTTGCTGTATACAAAAAAGCTGATAAATCCCTCTCATGGGCAAATAATATATTTCATACCTCAGAATCATATTTATCAGAATTATACTAGCTCTTTAGCATTACCAGTACAGATTTATCAGCATTTTAATTAAGCGCTTTCAGCTGTTCACACAAAGCTTTACTCATGGGTACTTTGTGTGTTTGTTTTTTCAAATGGCACATTCCACTACTGCAGGCCTTTTTTTTTTAAACAACAGCCTTTTACTTATTGTTATCTATTACTGCATAAACTTGATGAATTTGAACTTTCTGTCAATAAAGGACTGGGTTATGCTTTATAAATTCATCTTCACTTGTTGCATTCATGTTTACATTATATTTTATATATATATATAGTATATTCATCTGGCTTTTTACCCGGAGGCCCCGTTCCTTGAACCACAGTCTTATCAATTACAAGCAAAGCTAAGCCAACTCATCGAAACATTCAACATGATCAGAAAGCCACAGCCCAGTCCTTGTTAGGAAATATAATTCCCTGTAAAGATATCTACTATTTGTATTTAAGTGACAGTCAAAGAAAGTTTCTGCAGCCACCATCTACCACTGCTTGCTCCTCCAACCCAAGGTCAGGCACTGCTTTGGCAAGAGTAAACTTAGTTCTCTTCAAGTAGTTGGTATAGGGCTAACAGTGCTGGAAACAGTGTTGATAATACAGAGATGTTTCTGTTATTTCTGGGTATTGCTTACACACAGGCCAAGGCCTTTTCTGCTCCTCACACCACACCACACCACTAGTGAGGAGGGTAGGGAGAAGCAAAATTTGGAAGTGGACACAGCCAGGGCAGCTGACCACAGGGATATCCTGTATAATTGTGCTCAGCACTGAAAGTTGGGGATGAAGGAGGAGGAAAAGGGGGATGTTCAGCATGATGGCTTCCTGAGTTCAGAGTGATGGCTTCACTTTTACTCTTGAGATTCTCTCCCCCATCCCACCAGGGGAGTGAGTGGCTGGGGTCTGTTCATGACATGTGCCCAACGTGGGCCTCAAAGAGTTTGAGATAATTACAGATTTGATTGGAATGTAGTAGATTGAATTTACAGCTGTTACTGCTGGTTAGCTATTAATCAGCAGCTTCTGTGTTTGCCATGGGGCTTGCTTCCCTTACTGTTTATTAGAGCCTACTGCTCATTAGTAGCTACTTTTTGCTTTTGCTGCTTGCTGCACTGCTTATCATCTGACTGCTGGGCCTGGGAACATTTTGACAACAGCAGTGCCCACGCTCCTGGGCTGGCCAGTGGCCAGGGCATCTCTGCTGCTCCAGTGCCCTGGACAGGCTGGAACTCCACTCAAGCCAAAGGGGCTGTGACCTGAGGATGAGTCCCTGTGACAAAAGGACAGCCCAGGTGTCTGTGGCTGTGAAGAAGCCCATGCCAGAGCATGTACATCTCAAAGTGCCTGTGGCTGTGGTTACAGCTGTACCACAGCTGGAACCTCTGAAGGGATTGTGGTCCAAGGGGTTAAGGTCACACTGGAGGAGGTGCTCCCTGAAGCACCGTGGCTGTGCATCAGGCCATTCTGGAGCATGTCAAACTGTGTGGCTGTGGCCAAGCCCACACAAAGCAGGGACTCCAGCCATGGGAAAGGCAGGAGTGGGTTTACTTCTGAAAGGATTGTGGCTGTGGGTAAGGCAATGCTGGAGTGAACAGCTATGTGAGGGTTCACTTATTTGGGGGGTTAAGCCACAGCAAATCCGCATATGAACTCTGCCAGCACTACATCTGCACATTCCTACATAAGTCCATGCAGCAAAAGAGTTAGACAAAGTAGAGTTTAGCTTCTAGGTCCCTGTCTTGGCCTCAGCTCATCAGTTATCACATAAGCATTCAAAACATGAAACAAAAGTTGCTGAAACAACTCCCTTACTTAGTGCTTTGCTTCAATACCCTGTCTCCTGTTCCCATGACTAAGTGCTAAAAGACAGCATGGACCTTACCAATGTGATACTGGATTGCTGAAAAACTTCATCTTACCCCTCACACATAACAAAATTACTGTGGGACAGTTAACTAAGACCTAATTCAATTTCTCACCTTAAATTGAAACCACTGTCATAATTTCAAGCATTGTTAATATCTCTTTAATATAGAGTACAGACAGAGCTTGACTTGCGATACTGATTTTGAACCTCTTCCTCTTTTCTACAGATAAAATTAGCAATTAGAGCCATCTGCACAATCACATAACCATATCTGTTCACCATCTCAGCCGGTAGTTGGAGACAAAGATAGAGCAAACTCAAATCATGCTTAATGTTTACAACTTTATTTTACTCACTGAGGAACTCTGGTTCAAGAGTTCAAATATGATATTGTAACACCCATCTAATCCTTCTTTAATGGCCAAGCAACTCCTTATCATTAATGCCAAGCATATAATAGAGAGCCATTTACTGTCTTTCTATAGATTTATCAAATAGTATTTGATTAAAACACACTTCAGGGATGTTTAAGAATGAAAATTCTGAATTATTTTCAATTAAAACCTTTTTTCTAGTAGTGATCTATCTAGTGTTTCCTAAAATGAAATTCATGTGTAATATGATAATACAAGGCTTTCCACTTTTAGAGGCTCTACCTTAGAAATAACATGAGAGCCGACAACCCAAATTTGCAGCAGGATGTCAAATGATGCCCTAAATACTGCCAACTTTTCCTTTCTGGTACTATGCTTCATATTCATGGTCCCACCTGGTGTTTGAATTCATTATCTGGACCTCAGACATTCTTGATGGCTAATGTCTGAAAATTTGTTTTTCACTTTCATTATTTCTGCACAGTTGTGTAATCACTGAATTCCACTGGAAACTCTATACCTAGTTGCTATTGTCTTTAACACCTACATTTTAGAATAGGCTCTCAATCCTAATGACCTTTAAACTCTTAAAATATGGGAACTCATCCAAAGCAAGACGACAAGCTGAACTTCCTTAACGATATCCCTACAAGAGAAATGGAGATCTTCAAAAATTAATAGAAGCTTTCTGTAATAAAGGAGGAAATTGCTCCTACATAGTGCACTCTCAGGAGCATAAATTAATGGCTCTATTCAGCTTGACTCTGAATGCACTGCATACAAACAGCATAGAAAATTATTCCTTGTAAAAGTGATTAAAATGAATAGTTTAGGCATTCCATACTGCAATCTTACCATCTCGCCTGTTGAGCTTTGCAAAGGTGGGACTGTGAGTACTGAAGAGCTCAGAGGAACTGGTAAGGGCAGCTGAAGGTAAAGGAGATACCAGTGCATCATCACAATTATCTAAAAAGGAAAACAAAACATACAGAGGTCATCATATGAACAACACATATGCCAACTTGTACTACCTCCAGGTGGTGCTTTTTCTACTTAGTAGACAGAGAGTGGACACACAGCTTGAATTGTGCTTGAATTCACGTGTGAGAACTGAAATTAACCCTCCAGAATGTCCCAGTCTGGTGGGACAGCAACCACATGGGAGCTGCTGTTAAGACATCGAATGCTTGAAAAACTGGAAAATGTTGTCCTTTAAGTGAATGAGATTTGATTGTCCACCCTGCAGTTAAAGAGGGTATTGACTCTTGTTGCAAAAGCCACTGGAAGAGTGCAGTAACGCCCTGGCAGACCTTAGAGTACACCCCAGGTGTTCTATGTCCAGAACAGTTTTTCCACAGAACAGGTGTGTAATGTAGGAGCTACAACTTCATCTTTCTGTGTGGAAGTGACACATGGGAACATGCCATGGGTGCTTTTGCAACACGTAAAAGTGTGTCCTGTGCTTCACAGGTGTCTCAGGCTACACTAAAGTCTCAAAACCTGAACGTCTCCATCGTTTCTTCCCCAAACTCACACAAACATGCAGGGCCAAATTAGTTTTGTTTATTCACATAAGCAGCTTCTACATTTCTCCCCTCTTTCTTTTACCTCTGCTTCTGAGGACAGATGGGCTATGCTAACACAAGTGGAAATTTTGAGCCCATAATGTTTGAACAAGGACAGAATTAAATAAAGTAAATTTTCTCATTACAGTGCTGTCACATAAATGCTCAAGAACATAATCCGGGGTTTCAGTAGGGAATAATAATAATAATAATAATAATAATAATAATAATAATAATAATAATAATCCCCTCTCATTTTTAATTGAATCTCCCATGGAGCAAACATGGACCTAATTACTGGAAAAGGCCCGCAGGTCACCAGGATCTCAGGCTACCACAGTGTTCTTGCACTCAGAGAGTAAATATGCAGTTTGCAAGGACTGGGGGTGGGGGAAGGAAGGCCTACAAAAAACAGAATAAAAAGCAAAACTTGCTTGATAGCTATGAAAACTAATTCAGATTATTCCAAACAGAGTGATACCTTTTCCATATTGAGACAGATTACATTAAAATACTTTACATCTCTTTCTACAATGACTCTTTAAAACAACCCAGACACTTTTGCAATCAAAATCCAGCTCTATATGAAAGAAAATCAATTTAATTAATATAATTTATATCAGTGCATTGAATGATGGATCTCAAAAACCAAACCTCTATACAAAACCCTTTCTATCTCTTTGATTCCCAACAGTAAAAAGGCCTATCAAGAACTGCAAGATAGATAAATAAGGGCCAAGTCTGCATTGATGTTGTAGCCAGGAGGATAATAAGCCAACAAAACAAGTATCATGGAGCAGATTCCCTATGACCTATGCCCTTTGAATCTCAAAGGGTCTGTGAAGTGCCAGTCTCCTGGTACTCCATGAGATTAGGCCATGATAATATGTTCTATTCAGACTTAAAAAAATCCCAAACAAAACAACTGTAAATTGAGGGTCTTAAATTCACTGTCACTCATGACCTGAACAGAGATTTAAACAAATATTGGAAATGATGAGTTCATAAGGGCACTGAATTCACCCAAACTTCTGCTTTCTATAAAACCAGCAGAGTGGTTGGGAACCCCTAAATAGAAGATTCAAAATCCTAGCAGACAGATCTACAGGACTATTCAGTTAAAACATGAGGCTGGAAATAACTGGCTGGAAATAGCAGAGATTTCACTGTCTAGACTGCTGGCTCTCTTCAGTTTCCCGTGGCTGCTCCTGGGACACAGGAGAACTCAGCACATCAATCAGCCTGTGATCCAGCTGTCCATGACTGTTCCCCAAAGGCAGGACTGGATGCCTAAGGGACACGAAGTATCTCAGCACCACAGCAAGAGGAAACCATTTCAGAGTAACACATTGAAGGTTTTCCCTGGGACCTCTAGAGGCTCCAGGCTGAGAAGTGACAATTAGCTCCTGTAACTATGAGATGCTTTGTCAAAATTCCCATACCCTTTTCTTCTGTCCCAATGCACATTCATCTGCATCTCTGCTGCTACAGCACTGCAACACCATTTCCACACTAAATTCTGGGATTCTTATTTTGCTTTGTTCTAAAAAAGAAAAAAAAGAAAAAAAGAAAAAACAGCTGAACTAGAGCTAGGAAACCTTCCCTGAATTACTATCTAACTATAAAAACATGTAAGTTTAAGGCTTCAGGATTTAGGACAGCATTAAAAAATTGGTGATAATTCTGAGAGCCCCAGGACTAATACAGCCCAACTTTCAACAGATAAGAGAGTAACGATTGATTGACTCAGAGTATACATGCAGGAATTTCCTCCAAGTGAAGATTGGAAAATTCTTAAATGGATACTCTGACAAAATGCAAGGTCGCTCTTCCGCCCTTCACTCAGTCAAAACTAACTTTGCACTGGAGATTGAACCAAGAGCTCTACATGCACAGACCTACAATGCAGAATATGGCACAGTTTTTACATGGCAAATGGAATTCCAGAGTACAGCAAACTGCTTGGGATGCACCAGTCAACTTGTACATGCACAACAATCCGGATCATTTGCAGAACAGCTCTGATACATCCCTTGTCAGACACCCAAGTGTACACATTTGAGACTGACATATTTTTGTAAAACTTAGCTGAAATAGCATACAGAGTTCAAAAAGGTGGGATATGCATGTATAGCAAGGGTCATTGGCCCTGCTTCCATGAGAAGGCAATATTGAAAAGCAAACAAACCACCAAATACACACCTTTCAAGATTAAAAAAACTCTCCAATAAAGGATGTTATTATCATGTTTTCTTTTGTGATGGATGCAGACAAGAAAAAGATGAAAAACTTTGTGCTTATGCAAGATCAGAGAAGTCCCATGGTAAAACCAAAAGCAAAACCAGTGTATCCTGATTTCCACCATATAATCCCAGCACATACATTTCAAGACTTCATATCCCCAGCTTGACGTGAGAGAAAAAAAACATTATTTCAGGTGCTCCCAAATTTATAGCTTCCTACCTATAGCTCCTGACCTATTTCTCCATTTGCTTTCGAAGTTTGCCTGTCAGAACTGGAACTTTGCTTCTTGGAGTTAACTGCATTATATGCCTATTAAAAACATTGGTTTTAGCAATGAATAATTCTACACTACAGAACCATTTAAAACATCTGGACACTCACAAAAGTGCATTTACTATCCAGTTGTTCAGTTGTTTTCACCTATGTTTTCCTTGACAGGATAATTAGCAAAGAAATAATGAAAAAGAGGGTCTAATTGTACCCATAAGCCAAATTTTAATGCAAACCACACAACAATACAGATGTTGATTTGCATTTGAGAAAAGGATGCTGACCTTGAATACGCCAACTTCTGAAAAACAAGCAGTTACTGACAGCACTTACAGTGTCATGAGTGTTAACAGAACTTTCATAAGCAATCTTGCTTCTAGAATTAAGAAATATGGTTACATATACCAACCTGAATTTTCTAGGTTTTATTCACTAATGGTTTTTAAAACCATTTTTTTGATAAAATTAACTTTAGGAGAAGTTAGTCTATTATCTTTTTTATTTTCATACTACGAAGTTGTTTTATTGATTGGTTTTGATTCTTTTCTTGTAGCTTTAATTACCCTCCAAATAAAAACAAGGAAATATCTTCTCCCTCTTCGCCCATGTATTTTAAATTTTTTACAGAATGCTTTAGACAATCCCACAAATGTAAATGTTATCCGGTCAAAATTATTCCAGTGGCATTTAGACACTAACTCTTAGGCTTCTTTGCAACATTCCAGATAATATCTGCTTTAGCTAATAGCACACAAAACGGAATTTCAGAGAAGGCCTTTTGCCCAAATACCTCATTAAGCTCTGTATGTTGTGAAGGCCTTCAACAACTGACATACATGAAAAAATAACTGAAAAATATATATCTATGTCCTAGAGAGACAGAATTTCAAATGCTCCTGAAGAACAGCAGGTTTCTCAAATACAGCTAACTTATTACCAAAACAGAGTTTGCACAGAAGTCAGAGATTCAGACTAACTTTACCAGTTCTTTCAGTACACATTTCCCACTGGTGTTGGTATGCTTGGCATGATCCAGTTTCTAACCTTCTTCAAGGTTGAGATACCCTTCATCAGCAGCAAATGGTACAAATTTAGAAAATTTCTGATCAGTTGGCACTGAAGATATTTAGAAAATCACAAACCCCAGAAACCCATCATGGTCACACTTCTCAGAGCAGGTCCTTTGAAGAGGATCATTCCCTGGAACAAAGGCAGGGTCATTATAAGCCCAAATTGAGATGTGTTAACAAACCTGTCCTGCTCCTGTTTCCCTGGTTCACATGAAGAGTCAGTGGGACAAACACATTGATTCCCACTTGTGAAGGCCATCCAGAAAGGCCACTAACATTTCCTGAAAAAAAGCTTTGATAAAGAGGAAACCATCAGTGAAACGTCTGCAGTCCCTGGGCTCCACAGATTTTCCAAACACCAGCCTCTAACTGCTTTTGGTACTGCTCTACCTTCACCAGGACAAATGTGCAGAAAATACTTTACTGCAAAGTTTGCAGGGTTTTTATGTGGTAGTACACTGTTTGGTAAGATCTCCTATGACTATAATAAGTAATTATACTGGTATTTACACCAACAATCTCATATCACCATCAATGCAATGTATTTGACACAGTAAGACTCAGATCTACGCTGCAGCTACTCTATTAGCAACCATAAGCATCACAAAATAATTATAAATACCATGAAAGCAGCACTCAGAGTAGGAACGTGGGACAGGTGTCACCCAATGATGCAACTGAGGGAAGGGTGGGGGACAGGACATAGCATGCAAACAGAGACAAAACTGCCTCCTCTCTGCAAAATACAAAAATTAAAGATGAAAAAAGAGAGAATTATAACCCAGACAATGGTGTGGTTAGGCCCCATGTTGGAGTCAAAAAGACAAATTCAGAAGAGGGAAACTGTCACTCCTCCTGCTCCATCCCATGGTAATAAAAGCATTTGAAGGGAAGGTGCCTCCTGTAGGTGCTTTACTTCAAGAACACAGGGCCTGGCACATCACCAAAGAGCTCCTGCAAGACACTTTGCTTATACATCTCTGCTGAAGCAGATGCAAGAGGTGCAAGTGAGGGCAGGAGAGCTTGTGATCAGCTGTGCAAACTCCTGCCTGAACCACAATCCCTGAATTTCAAAGGGACTTTAAGAGAGGCTTCGCAGAATCACAGACCTTTTGCACACTGATAGCTATTTAAATACAGATATGTCCATTTTATAATAAACCTGAAGGAGATTTCAGGGTAAACCAGAGGCCTTGTAGCGTAGTCTTAAGAGGTCTCACTTGGAAGTTAAAGGTATATTATTTCAGTGAGACTTTTGTTGGCAAGATATAATTTTATTCATTATTAAAATACCAGCAGAGTTACAGATGGTACTGAAGCTAAATTGTGTGCATCATTTTGATTGCAATTGTAAATTGTCTCTGTACTGGGATTTGAAGTTGAAAAGATTCACTGGTATTTATAGGCTAAATAAAATTCCTCTTAGCATTACCCACTTAATGGCATACTTTGTTTTAAAGATGCAAACCATGCGTTTTGTACCATGCCTCTTAACAGTCCTCAGGAGTGACCACTGATGCCTTTCACTTCATCAGTTTTTCTCCTGCCTTCTGTAGGTACAATTCTCCTTTGAAATACTTGGCTTACTGTGGAAATTAACCTTCACTGTTATAGTCCAATGAGATACATGTGTATGTGAAAAAGAGGAGATTGTGTGAGGGGTAAAAATAATACATACACAAAAGACACAGGAAGTGCAGTAACATGGAGAATGGCTACAGATTTGGAAGAGATTGGGAGATTATTCCTGTATCAACAGTCCCTACAAAAAGCCTCTCACAGCAACTACCACCTACAACTAAGTTCTACTACCAATTTAACGACCTTAGTAAATGACGCTTGAAAACATGATGAGAAAAAATAAAATAAGCCCCAAACAACCTGTTTTTCTGTAAAAAGGAATTCCTTCTCTTTTGCTTTTTTTTTTTTTCTAGAGACTGGCTACACGTACATGCACAGCTGTGAACTCCATCTGTTAGCTGAAATGCACGGCATATTTTTCAAGATATAAGACACTAGAGAAAGTACTTAACAACACAACGTTCCTTTTTCTTCTCGCGCTATACTGCAAATAAACGTCAATAGTTAAGCTAATCATGAGCTCTTCCTAAGCAACTGCAAATTACATAAGTGTTCTTTCATATGCCTGTAAAGACATAAAAGTATTACTCAATCAGTGCATTTATAGAGTCTCTTCTATGATACAGTGTGCACATATAACCTTGTCTCACAAAAAGTGGTCAAGTCTGATTTTGAATGACTCCAGGGGCTCTCATAAAACTGATTCAATACTGGGTCTTATTTTTTTTACTGAAACAAGCATGTCTGCCATGTAACTCCTACTCACAATAATGAAGTAGAATTGCATTTGAGGAACAGAGCGACAGGGCTCAAACTATGAATTTCAAATAGCCATCAATGCAGTTCCAGTAAACTAATATGCAGAAGCAATTCTTGTTTTGAGAGGGTGAAAGAACATCAGACTAAGCCAATTACCAACAAGATATGGTTAAAGAAGAATGATCTGAAGTTAAAGGAAGAAGTGTACTCTGATTTCAGCTCTGTCATAGTCCATGTCATTTAGGTGAGTCATGTCTGCAGCTACAAAATGAAGGTACCATCACTTTATCTTACACTACATGCTTTTCATTAGATCAGAGGCTCCTTGTCAGACAGGAATGAGCTGTTGTCAATGAACAGAAAATCCTTTACAGAAATTCATTTTTGGCACTCCAAGATTACTGAAATTGCTCTATATGGAAAACAAAAAAGGACCACAACAAAAGGATGTGCTGACTCAGCCTTCCAACATTTATATTTCAATGAACAACCTGCAAAAGCATATTATTGTCCAAAGCTGTGATTTACTCTCAGCAGGTGCAACAGCAGTTGCCAGAGATTCTTACTACTTTTCTCACAGAATATAATGCTTCTTGTGCCTATTTGCCTCTCCTTTTCACATTTCTGATATCCTGTTAATGTAAGAGTGCTTTGATCTTTGACCTGAGAGCAGAAACCTACAAAGCTGATACAACAGATGAAGCAAATTTTATACCTGAAATCTGCCCTTTTGACATCTAACACACTTTAGGGAAGAGAAAGTATAAATCCCCTCACACCATGGTAGGGAAATGTATGCTGAGATTACCTTTCTGTACAGAAAAACACAGGCAAGTGGCTTTGTCAGCACCGGGCCGTTTCTGCCACATTATGAAAACAAAAATCTAAGAACAATGATGGAGGCCCTTTTCTCTGGCCACACAGCTTCACATCATCACAAACACTCTTTTTATTTCAGCCTAGATGAGACTTGTTACTCATGCATTTCAAACAAAGTTTTAAAGTTTATATATACCAAAGAGCAAGACTGTCTTTTAACATTTCAGAAGTTTTAGCAGCACTCACAAGAAGAGAAACTGGATGCCTTTCAAAAGCATCAGACCTTGCTACAAGCATGCTCTGTTCACCAGAAGCCATCCCTGAAGGAGTTCAGGGCACTATCAATTAAGCCATGGATTCTAAAAAACAGAATAGCATTTGCCTTAAGATACCATAATACAATTAAAACAACACTAAATTTGCAGGAAAAAATCTTAATGTATGTGCACCCATCAGCAAGGCTGCTATGATCATTATTAGAAGAAAAACACAAGAATGATCAGAGCCAGCTGGACTGAGTTCTACAGACATTCACATACAGAAAATTAAAATGCAGAGGGGGTACAGCAGATTTTCTGCTGATGTTACTCAGTGTTAAAATTGTTCAGGAATTCATCGGTGAAGCAGTTTTTTTAAGTTTTCCAAATAAAGTTTTTTAAATGGAATGTAAATACCTGTTTCACTGAGAATAGGAAAATGTGATTTTCATTGAGGAAAAACCCAAACAAGCAGGAGAGACGTAAGAAAAAACTCTATGCAAAAGCAGCAGCACATAGGTTATCCTGATGACTAGAACATGAAAAACAGTTTGGGAAACACAAGTGCTTTATTTGCAGGCAGGAGAAAATTAAGAGTTTCAGATAACTACCACCACTAATAGAAAAAAAAAATCCATTTTCTAGTAAAATTTGGAAAAATAATAGTTTTAATTATTTAAGTAGAGCCATTACACCTTCTACCACTTAATGTTCAGGAAAATGAGAAAGAAACACTGTTCTGAGTACTTAGAATCACAGAACAGTATCACAGAATTAACCTTGAAAAAGACCTCCAGGAGCAAAGAGTTGAACCTTTGACACATCAACTAAGCTAGAGCAGTGCCATGTCCAGTCATTTCTTAAACATTTCCAGGGATGGTGACTCCACCACTTCCCTGAACAGCCCACTCCAATGCTTAACCACTGTGTCAGTAAGGAAATTCTTCCTAATGTCCAACCTGAACCTCCCCTGGCACAGCCTGAGGCCATTTCCTCTTGTCTTGCTACTGATTTCCTGGGAGAGAGGCTGACCCCCACCTGGCTGCACCCCCCTTTCAGCTGGCTGTCCTTAGTGATACGGACTCCCCTGAATCTTCTCTTCTCCAGCCTTTTCTCCCACCTCTCCAAGCTGAGGAATCTTTCATGCAGACCGACATTTATGCTATTGCCCACATTTTGAGTCACCTTCAAATTTAACATGTTTGTGGCAGCTGCAAATTTCAGTGGAGCATCTCAACACCAACTGTTTATCATCATCACACCTGTGACCATGGACACCTAAGATTAGACCTGTAAGTGAAGATTCTACTGCCTTTGTAGAGATGCACAGTGTTAGCTGAGGTATCTTAGAGTAGGAAAACAAGAATCCAGTTACCATGATAGGCTTCCTTTTGGGGAGTCACACAATTTTCATTAATTCACGGATGAATGCAAGAAGGAAAATTAAGGAAGAATCAGTCCTTTGTAAGTTCTTGTCTTGTCCTGCTTCCCCAGCACAGTACCACAGTTCACAAATCCCCAATTTCTTTCAAATCACAGAGTTTACCCCCACCTTGGAGCAAGACCCAGGAGTATCTGCATGAGTGTGATGCCTCATTCCCATTCTCTCTCTTTTTAACCCAACCACTGCTTCAGAGGAGCAATGAGGTTGGACAATATCCATCATGTGGGAAACTCAATCAGGCAGCAGCTTTCACCTTCCTAAAGAAGATTTTTCTGCTCTGGTTCCTCTATGGACCTCTATGGAAAAGGGCTGATTTATACAGGCAGACCTTGCAAAGACTTTCAGACAATGCCATAACTTTGTCTGGTAAGGTTATATTGTGCACATCTAAATTTAGAGCTGCTATCTGTAAGCAAATAACAGAGGCAGATTGTGGAATGCTGATGAATTTCACAGGCATGCCCAGCTAACAATGCACAGCAATTTAAAAGCCATCAATAACCAAGAGGTTGTCCCCTGAATTTTCAAATCAATCATGATAAAATGAATTCAGTTTTTATTTTCCCTTTGAATCTTTGGTGAACTCATGGATAAAACTGATTAAAGGGGAAAGAATAAACAGCATGGGATTCACTAAATGTGTTCTGTTTGGAGGGGTTCACTAAATGTTTTCAGTTTGGAAGGGAGTCTCTTCAAATTGTGCAACATGCAGGATGGCATACTGAAAACCAATTACATCTCTGAGAATTTCAGTGCATCCCATAAGGCTGAGAGAATGTTCAATTTGCAGGCTGTGAGCAAGGATTAACAGAGATGAAGGTAGCAGTAAGTACCCATGTACCATTGCATTTAAATGTAATGTCATTTCAAGGGATGATAAGTAATCATTTCATGTCTCAATAACCTCCAACAAAAATGCCTTATTTAGCCCCGAAACACCAATTTTTAAGACTCTTCTATGCAAGTTAATGGTTTAGATAAGGGACAGGATTGAAAAAAGTTCAAGATTCCCATTCTAAAGCAAGGTGAATGCAGCTTTGATGTCAGTTTAAAGATGAAAATTTTCTTCCAGCCATTTCTTAGGGCACTGTGTTCTCTCTTCATCAGTCACAGTGGCATTTTTAGTGACACAGGAGAAAAGACACATACAGATCTCTCAGATTTTAACATGATAGCAAACAAGCAAGACAGTTTATATACAAACTTTTCTAACTACCCATGATTATGTTAAGAATCAGTATTTGAGGCTATATTGATGCTACAGTCTTCATTACAAACTTATGCAGCCTTAGGCTTTAATCTCATGCTCTGAACAAGACTCATGGCACTATATGATCACAGTGATCTCAGGCTTTACATCACTGCAATTCTCAGTAATAACTCAGACCCACTTCAGCATGTCCATCATTGTATTTTCTTTGAGGTGGAAGTTATTTCCTAACCCTCTGCAAAAGATATCTGCTAATTATCATGGTAAGTAATTTAAACCCATAAAGTGTTTTCTGCATTATTTTCAGAGACAGACAGTAATTCCTGGATTTATCACAGAACACTGGAGGTGGAGGAGAAAACTCTCATAATCTATGTGAATACAGAGTAAGAGAAAAAGAAGGGAAAAGGACATATACAGAACAAGTAGGACTGTCCACATGAGGATTATGCAGAACTTGTTCTGCAGCAAGTTCACATACATTAATAACAGAATTAATAAATAACAGCTATAAAATACACTATGGATTGCAATGCAGTATTTCTTTCACACAGGAGTAAACAAAACCAGGCATTCTTCATTGTAAAAAAACACAGTGAAAATTCAAGTAACTAAAAAACCAAAATGGCAAAATTCAACAAGATGGCAGTTTTGATTTAAAGTATTGATTAATGTATCAGTTTGAATGCCAGCAGAACTCTAGCAGTCAGCTACCTTTTGTTTTGTCTAAAGAGGCCATTTTTCATCCAACAAGTAAAAAGGTTTGCTTTCTATCAGTAGTCCTCCTTGTGAGGAGCTTTGCAAATAAAAAAAAAATTAATTTAAAAAATTTAAAAATTTAAAAATTAAAAGAAAATCAAACTACCCAAACGAACCATGTTTCATTGTCCCCTGTCACAAACAATAAAAAAACCTGAGCTATCTTTGCATAGTTACCATAAGAAGCCTTTCTAGATACAGTTGTCAGATGTGGAACAATTTGGGTAATAATTTGATAACTTTCTTTTCAGATATGGCAAACAGACAACTCCCCCATGCTCCCTAATTGCATGTCATTTTGTTTAGACAGATCCAATTCCTTCAATACTGAATGACTAGCTTAAATGCTTTCACATGTAATTATAGTTCAATCCAGACACACTTTTTTAAAAACAAAGCAACTGTATATATTAGGGTAATAATCTTTTAAATAACAGAGGAATGCTCAGCTGTGTATTTTCTTACTCACTTTAAATCAAATTCAGATCCTGCTGGGATTTCTGCTGGTTCACATCCCATTTTAATACACAAACTCCCACAGGTTTTATCTCTTCAACAAAGCAATGGCTCAAGCCATTAAAGGTTTGTTTTATGCCCCTCTCAATCCCTTGAGATAAATAGAAATTGATGTTTATTTTAAGCCTTTTGAAATTTGAATAATTTTGGCAAAGTCCTGCAGCCCTGAAACTAAAATCTAATTACCTGCAAGTGTTTGCAGATGTAAGTATACATTCAAACTCTCCATTCTATGTGGCAAGCTTTTTAAAGATCAAAGAGTTACCTCTAGCCTCGAGGCTCCTTATTTGAAAATGCAGGTTAACATTTAATGGTGTCACATTCCAAAGCCCTACACACTGCTTTGAAAACATATCGCTCAGTGGTGCAAACAGCTTTCCCTGCTGCTAGCACTAATCAAAGGGACAGGAAAATGCTTTCAGAAGATCCATGGCCAATGCCACCAACACAAGAAATGCAGAGCCTGGTGATCTCACAAGCAGCTACTTGCAGCATCATAACCCAGTACATCAGCCCAATGAAAAGGTGAAAGAGGTCTTTCCCTTCAGTTCTGCCCTGGAGGAAACAACAAGCAGACCTTACTGCTTTCCTTGCCCTTGGAGAGAATCACTCATGAACTCAGAATCAAAGAGTGGTTGAGGCTGGGAGGGACCCCAGGAACTCACACAGGGTTCCCTGCAGCAGCTTGGCCAAGACCAGATTCAGACTCACGTTTCTCTTAGCAAGGCTTTTCCCTAATCCTTAGGGGCAGTGAAAGTTTGAGTTTGAGTTTGAGTTTGTAGATTCAGTAAGTCTATCCTTTCATAGAACAAAATGTGGTACTCAGGAATAACAAAGTTCTTGTTATCTTCTTCTGATAGGCTTTAACTTGGAGAAACTCTTTTCCTTCTGTGTCCTGCTGAGCTGAACGGAATCAGGTGAACTTCAGATAAATTGTTTTTCCAGGACACAAGAAAAAACTTTAATATGATAATAACACCTCTAAATTTGTGTTTATATCATAATGCAGAGCATTAAAGAGATGATTGGGTGGGATTTGTCACATTTTCGAGAAAGAACTAAGGAAGGCTGATAATTTTCTTCTTTTCATCTGTATTATTCCTATTTGTTTTATTTTTTCTTGAAATAGAAACCAGTTCCAAACCAACATGAGGGAAAGGTATAGTTGCTTATATTTAGGTGTTGATTTGTGTAGGTTTGTTCATCAGAAAGGCACATCTAAAACACGGAAAGGTTCAGGGATATGATTAAATAATGGAGTGTGAGGGAGGCATATAATTTGGTTTTTAGCCTCAGTATGTTTCAAATTGTGAAAGCAAGGAAAACAAACATGTCAGAATGTTAATTCTAAGGCATATCCTCAGTTACACTTATAATTAACTGTATGAATCCTGAGTTACCCAAACAAGCTGAGATTGGACCACCTAACTAGAGAACATGTAAAACATCACACTGGCTTCTGCTACTGTTGAAATTGCTCCTTTCACCTACATGGTAATAAAAGGAATAATGAGGGAAAAGTATTGAAGCTCCTCCCAGCAGACCCATGAAGCTCCAGAATGACCTGATGGCCAGTCCCTGTCACATGCTCATCCCTGGAAGGTTAAGTGGATTTTGATGAAGCCATCAGCTTCAACTGCAAAGAGCTTGAGCCAATGCCAAATGAGGTCAAAGGGATTTTTTTCCCCTCCATTAGCTTCAATGAGCTCTGAATAAAACCCAGTGGGCTCCAGTGTGCCTACTAATTGTTAAGGGAATTAGAATTCCAGTAAATCATTACAACTGTGGTCACTTGAAACCAGAATGACAAAGGGAAATTACATGATCCCCTGCATCTCTCTGTGTGAACCACTAAACTCATGTTAAAACTATGATAATGTAGCAGAATTTAGGAGCACCACCTCAGGCGATGCAAACCAACACCTACTACACCAGGTTAATTCCTGTTCTCTTGAATTCCAGAACAATAATGCCTCATAAATTCAAATGACTATTTAGGTACCCACATCAAACCCCCTAAAGAGCCTCTCCTACTCTCAAAGGTAACTTACTTTTCCCAAAAAGATTTTGAAGAGTCATATCTATTGGTACAAAGCAGAGACTGATTCAAAGGCCATGGGACTATGATTTGTGAAAAAATAAAGTGTCAAGTGTGGAAGTTTTATAAAGATGTATGTTTAGTATATTATTATATATAATATACACTAGCATACAACACATATATATACAATATAGTATTTTTTAAATAAAGCTAGGCCAATTTGTTAATCAAATTCACACCACAGTGACACACAAGCCGTTGCCGTTTGAATTTCACGCTGAACCATTCTTTAAACATTGGAGACCAACATGAATTAATGCAGCCTTTATTTAGCTATTACCTGAAGGATGTTTATAGCATTTTGTCATTACCTTGGCTAATGTTTAAGCACGATCAGAGTCGTGTCACTCCATCTGAGTTTCTTGCCTGCACCGGTGTCCCCAGAACAAGCCCACGTCTGTGTGACATTCACGGACACGCTCTGCAGCCGCTGTCCGAGCGGGCAATGGCTGTGGGCTGCACACAGCAAATCAAGCCAAGTCTGGTTAAATGAACAGAGCCCAAGCTTGTTTGCTATTCCAGCTGTAAACAGCAGTCCTAAGTGCAGTAGGGGCCTCACAGGGTAGGAAATGCAGATAGCAAGGGACCCCTTTGGAATGGTGCTGTATATGACATGAGGCATGGCTTCCCCTCCTCTGGCAGGGCGTTACTTTATCCCCACGCTGCAGAGATGGAAATGAGGCAGGAGACAAGGTCACACAGAAATCATTTTGGTTAAGTGGGAACTGAACAGCCTTCCAGAGTCCCTCAACGCTGAGGAGCTTTGCTCCTATTACTCTTTTTTCTTGTTCTCATAGAGCAACAAGTCATTTGAAACTCAACAAATGCATGAAAATTGCCAGAATTGAGTCAGGGAAAAAGATGGGAAAGCTAAAGGAGAAAATTAAGAATACAGGCATTAGGAGAGTTGAATAAGACAAATACAATGGAAAGAGGATAAGCATGGACAGTTATAACCTTCCCTTTTTAAAAGATCTCAGATCTGTTAGGATGGTGTTTGAATAAAGAAAAATGGAGTACTATGAGGATTGGTAGAGTGGAAGCTAATTTAGGTATATGTCTGGAGCTTAGGTTGATTAGGTCATTCACAGCCTGAAGCTTTCTGGCCATAACAAAGCCTATTCCAAACCATCCCTGCTGTGTCTCACTTCTGTTTATTTGACTAGTTCTGTTCAAAGTCCAGATTTGGCAGAGCTTCTGTTTCCCCCAAAGTGCATTTCATTTTCAACCATCTGCTAAAGACTCCAAGCCCCTTCTCTGGAATTTGAAAGATTTAATGACAATTAGCACAAAAATACTCTTTTTAATTTTATTAACAGATTGTAGAATCAAGAAAATTCACAGGGGAAAAATGTTTTAAATAGCATTGCCTTTCCCCACCACTAAACCTGCCTACTAAGTGGTACGTACAAGGCACATGTGGGTAGCTGCAAAGCACTTTGAATGCAGAACTACAACATTAATCCTGTAAGAATAATCACAACAGCCAACTTGTGCTATCATACAGCTCAACTGACTCCAGTAAGACCTTGTAGAGATGCACTAAGCCATATGCAAGTCATTCAACAGAATCATGTTATTCGGTTTCAAGTCCCCTATCTCTGGCCCAATCCGCCAGCTCCCTGCCTCCTCCCCAAGTATGAAATTCAGGAAAAGTTAGAGGAAAACATGTTCTCACAGCGCTGGTCTCAGTTATTCAAGGGAATACGACTTCACCTGGAAAGCTTCATCACTGCATGATACATGCACTACAGGGGACAGCTTCTATATTTTGAATAATTCAATTTTTTTAAGAAAACAAAACCACTAAGATTCCTAAGAGATCGATAAAATTCATGACATTTCTATATATGAGTCAAAGGCTTCAATTTCTTGGAAACTGCATTTTTTTAAAATACTCACTGTCATTGCAGAAACTCTGAGTTTCATAGTAATTCATGTCATTGGTAACCTTTAGAAACTTGACTTACACTGTTAATGTAGTAAAACAAGGCAGACATGTAATTATGCCCTGAAAATAAAATCTTTTGTAGGCTTTAACAGCATCTCAAGGATAAACTGAATCAGTTCCACCTGTCAAGTGGTCAGATGGGCATTCTTGTGACATACCTACTTGAGAGTATATGTCCAACTATTTATACTTCTTGCAAAGGAGAAATTAGCTATTTTGAAACACTATGAAGCCAAATTTTCTTTCCAATTAGGAGAGACATCAGGTCTTTCCCTCTGCAAGCTTGTACCCAACCCTGCCTTACAGCCTCGATGGAAAAGTACAGCCAGATGTATTATGGCCAGATGTATTTATGACTCGGGTTCCACTGTGTCCTCTGTATGCCCAAGCCACTGATTCTGCACAGGACCACCCAGATCAGTGCAACTCAAGTCTGCTCACAGAAACAACTTCTCCACAAAAATCATACAGCCCCAGACTAATCAGCCATAGCTGGAGGAATAACAGCTTTTCAGAAAACTTGGCCTACAAAAAACATCCACAGTATTTTGGGAGTTTTGTTTACTTTCCAGCCATCTGAGTTATGTAATCTGAAAATCTTACATTTTAATGGGCTAACGATACAAGTCAGAAGGTGAGTTACCTTCTGTAACAAGATACATTTTCACTGCATTCTTACTGCAAGCACAACTTAGTATTTTTGGAAGCACAGAGGGAGAATGTTGGATTTTGGAGCTAATGGGAAAGCAACAGCTAATAAGTCAAGCCACTGCAGCATGAAAATATGACTGGTGCAAAATTAGCTTCTGTATTTCCATGCCAACCAGAGTGTGCTTACTCATTCATAATCAAGTTTTTCACACCTTATGTAGTCAAAATGGATTTCTGGCAACTTTTACTATCATAATACTTTGCTAAACAGCAGAGACCTTACTAAGAAAAAGTGCCTTTTGATCACACAAACAGGGACTAGGTCTCCAAATCCTGCTTTTATATTTTTTATTATTATTAAACCCCAAGCAAACAGCTTTGGTTTTTATTTCTTCTATTAATCAAGTAGCAATACATAGTTCAACAAATACCCCATAAAATTATAGGCCATTTGTACAAGAGAAAAAGTTTTATAATTTTACAACTTGCTTTATTTTGAAAATTAGTTCATTTCCAATCCTGCTAACCATTGTTTCTCAATACATTCCACAAGTTTTGTATGTGCAAAATCAGTCACATTTATTTTAAACAAACTCAAATACTGTTATACTTTCATATCAACTTGGCATGTGAAATAAGGTGTACCTATATCTCTCATAATAATATATAATTCAACAGACTGGGTACTGAAAAAGCTTCAATCAACAACTAAGACAGAAAAGTACTGCAGTAAACCAGAAGTATCCAACTCTTGTTTGAGCAAACATCAATATATGTATCTGCATTCCCCTCTTGAGGGAAGAGACCTGAATAATGAATAATTAAATCCCATGGATATTCTAGAAGGAATTTTCACTTGAATAACTTATTTTAAACAAATATCTTCACTGAATTTTTTTTCCTTATTTCTCATTTTAAGGCCTTACACTGGAAGTCCAGATTTTTATTTTATTTCAGCTGTGTGATGGACCTGCGATTTACATGTTTGACATAAGGGAAGGTTCATTTCCTCATTTCATCATCTGGCTCAAACAACTACAGACTGAAATCTATTCTCAGTTCAGACCTGGAAAAACCTGATATTCTAAAAGCAGTTTGATTTTTAAACATGACAAGTTGTGAGGGTTTTTTTGTGAAACTTACTAAGCAATATCATTTGCATTGTTCTTAGAGGTTCTGCAGGACTGGACCATGTTTTACTATTACTAAATTCTTATTACTTATCTTTTATACTTCAATGTGGTTGCTTCTGTTCTAGATGACTATTAAGATTTATAGTCAACTGGTTTTGCCCCTCTTTTCTATGCATTAAACCGCAGGTCCCTCCAACCTCTGGAACCCAAAGCTCTTTTACATCCTGTTTTTCTGAAGCACTCTGCAGCACAGCTACACCTCAGCATGTTCTCTGGTGAGAGATGTCAGTCTCAGAGTCTTACCCAATAGCTCCTTCCTCCCTTCTTCCCAAAGGATCTGGGAACAGCTGCTTTCACAGTGGAAGCTTATGAGACAGCACAAAGCCTCTTCAGAGAAGAAAGTCCTACCACTACTGCTCCTGGTTCATCCTTTCCCCTATCCTTGGAAGGCAGCAGTGGAAGCCCTTGCACAGTGCACTACAGCAAAGTACCTCTGTTGCCCAGCTTTGCTGCCACTGGGATGGAGAAGCCCCTGACATAACCTCTTCCAGGACCTCCAGTGGTGCCTTTACAATGAGACACTGCAGTGCAGAGAGAGGCCTCTCTCCATGACAACGTGCTCCGAGCCAGAGCTCATCTGCTTCATCTTTTAGTCCTCCACTGTATCAGGCCTTCATTTTTGCAAGACTTGCTAAAAACTGAACCATCACATAACACTCAAAGTAAGCTTGCCTTTAGGCCATTTCTTCATGATTTTCTTCATGCAGGTGATTTTATCAACAGCAAAGGAAGGCCTTATTTGCCAAACTAGATGCACCAAATATTGTCACCGACTTTTTCAATCCAGGCATTTCACTATAGGCTTTGTTTTATTACCAACTCAAAAAGGCAACCCCAAATCCCAGAGGATTCATTTATACTTGTGATTATTCACAATTGGCTATTAATTGTGGGTGGCATGCAAAGAAATTCCTACTAACAGATCTTTACACGGTTTTGCTCTATATCTACATCTATGGATTTCTGAGGATTGAAAGGACTGTAACCTTGTTTAACCTCCAGAATAACTTAGCCTCTACAACTCCGCATAGCTATTCTTACACCAAACACAGACACACATTAAAAAAAATACAAGGAGGAATTCGTAGTATTTTTTTAAATGCATGAGGAACGACTTTATTTTTTTTTAATGTGCAATCTTGTGCTTCCTTCCTGCACTGTGAATTACTGTAATCCAACCATTATTTTCATTTCTGCACATTTGCAGGGTCAGCACTGACTATATCCAACTCCCCTAAAGGCAATTCTGAGAATGTTCCTTCCTGAATTTTTCCTGCATAAGAACCCTAACAAAGGTGTTATTTAAAGATCCCTCCAAGCCTCTGAACAGCAGTGCTACATAAATGCACATAAGTAAAGCTTTGCTGATAAAATGGGGGAAAAACTCCAAAAAGTTGAAAAAGGGCTTGTGTTCATGATTCAGCCCTCTATATTATAGAGAAAATGCACATCTCTTTGAACCTCATTCCACCTCTTGCATTCCATACATATCAATCAAAATCTCCAAACACTGACACGCCTGTATTGCACTGCTGACTCTGGACAACTGCTCATAAACAACCAGGAAAAGGGAACATAAAGAGATGGATCAAGTTAAGTATTTTCAATATTAAAATTATTATATTTGGTTGCTATTTTAGGGAAGGGAAAAAAAATGCTGAAAAAAACCCACCATGGTGCTGCTGTCACACAAAGCTGAAACCATCAGTGAGCCATGTCAATTCTCCCCATAGCAAAAGCAGCAAGGTTTACTCTTAAATATCTTGCAACTCTGGAAGGAGGAGATCTGGAACCAAGCATGGAGAGTGCTGCATTTGAAAGCCAAGCAAAGAGGGAAACTAAGACATGAGCTTCAGTTGAAGGATGTGTGTTTTAAAAGATGAATGACCTGAGACCCAAGATATTCTGCTCTGACTGCAGCACACCAGGATAAAATTTTTTCAGAGTATTACCACACGATTAACCCAGAGAACCCATTGGTTCTCTGCAAGCCTCTCAGACCAAACAAGCATTAAAAAAGTGATTTGGGCAGAGGAACAGCTGTCAACAAAGCAACATGCTTCCTTGATAAACTCTCCCATGAGGCCCAGAAAAATGACCAGAAAACTGCAGATGTGGAAATGAGAGACAAGGGGAAGTTTTTAGCACTCCATGGATCAGACTGAACTTTAGAGAATTTTATGATCAATAAAAAGGTCAGATAACTGCACAAGTGCAACAATATCTAGATTATTGCCCCACTTCGAAAGAAGTCATAAAAAGAAAAAAGGAAACACCCAACATATTTTACTTAAAAAACCCCAACAAACCAAACAAAAACTTTTCTCCACATATGAAATGCATAAATCATCTGCTTCTCTGAAGCAGTATTTTTTCCTTCAACTCCTCATCTCACTTTTCTGAGGAATATGACTGATTAAGTAAATTAAATAAGCAAATTAGGAAAAAACAGCATCTGACTATTTTGAGAACAAAACATTTTAAAAATGAAAAGGAAAAAAAAATGCCCACCAACAGAAACAAGAAAACCACATATTTTAGAATATTTAAGACAACTGAAAATTCTAGCTTTCCCTTTGATTCAATATCATCAAGATGTAAACACCTATTCACCTAACAAAGCAAGAGGCTACAATCATAACCAACAAATACTCTAGGTCATTAATCTTTCCTGTTTCTTTCTTTTTGCCTATATCCAATAGAGATATGATGCTTCTTCACACAGAAATAGCAAGATGTAGACGAAGGCATAATTTTTTTTTCTTAATTTTAGTACCTTTCACAGAGAACAGAAAGTACTTTAAAAAAAGGAAGTCAAAAAAAGCATAGCCCAGGAACTCATTAATAATTAGACACATCCTCTGCTTAACTTTGTATCTGACAAAATGCAACTTCTCATCATAAAGTTTTTTTTTTTCCACACACCTAACTTCTGGACTTTTGAACTCAAACACTCACAAATGCAACCATCTACTTTTCTTAGCACAAAATCAATCATCTGTCACTCTCAGCAAATTGCACATAGCCCCAAGAGTTATACAAGCCCTGTAAAATGCCTTTAGAACCCACACGTTTCTACCTCCAACTTTAAATGAAAACAGTTTAAAGGGGTTGAACGATATCATGGCACCTATTTCCACCACCACCCTCCCCCACCAAAAATCCTGAATTTATTTTTAACTGCTCCGCTCTTTCAGCTGCTGGGTTTTGAAGACAAGTGCCATGCAGAGGCTTAAACAAGGAATATTGCAAAAATTGTTCCTGGTGAAAACAAACAGAAACCAGTACAGTGGTCAAGATGTTGTGAGGGCTAAATTAAAACAGAAGATATGCCATATCCTAGAAGATTCTTGCATGTAGAGCTACAGTCAAAATTCTGTACATTACTACTAGCAATAAACTCTTGGGGTAGTGTTATAACAGCGTCTTCTCTTTCAGCCAATATAGTTCAACACAGCTTAGCACAAGGAAGAAAATAACTGGTTTTTCTGTATCAGTTTATATTTTAATGTTGCACATTGAATTTAAGGATTTTTTTTAATGCTACCAAATAGGAAGCTATAACACTCCCAAAAGAATGTTCAGAAGCAACAACTTACTGCATGCTTAGCTTAGAACCAGAATGCCTCTGGGTTTGTTTTCATTTGAAGGGTTTCTCTTCCTTTTTTGATCAGAATAAGCATTCTGGGTGCTTGAATGAAAAGAAGGATAAAGTTTTCAAAAGGTACTTTGCAGGAAGAGGTTACCTATATACAACCTCAGCAAAGGGCAGAGCAGTACCAAGTCTTTTGTCGAATGATCACACAGTTTTGTAACAGAAATATTATCTAGAGGTTGGTGTATGTGTGAAACACTAAAAAACAGCACAAAGCAAAAGAAAAAAAGCTTACATTGGTAGTGCAGGACCCCATTCCCTGGACAACAGTTCTAGAAGAAATACAAACATCTTCCTTCTGTCACAAGCACAAAGCCACAATGGCAAGAAGGTTGCAGCATATCATACATATCCACTCCTTTTTTGTTAAAATGAGAGCAGAACTCCTCCATATTCAAGATTAGTCAAAAAACAGAAAATAGGCAACAAGCCAGCTGAAGATTTATGGATTCTGTAGTCAACAAGATTTGGAGACAAAGGGCCACATAGTAAGAGCTGAACACCATAAAGTACCTCTCCAGAAACTAGTTTGTCACCATTATCAAGAGGTACCCTCTCAGACATGATGAGGCATTGTCAACTTGTGTCCTTTATTCTCTGCAACGAGTCCACTTGGATGTGCTCAACTTGATGCTTGCAAATTCACAGATGTGAGAGAATGAAATCTATGATTGCAGAGTATAAACACTTAAAAAATCGACTTGCTGAAACATTTCATAAGTATCATCTTCCCCTTTCGTAAGATCTTACTTTGATTTTTATTACACTATTTTCCCTACATGTTTAGGACTTAAAAACACCTACTGGAAGTCCTCAAAGTGCTAGGGAGAGCAATTAGCTCTTAGGGGAAGAGGCAGGAAAGTTTTAAGATCCTGTATCTTCTTGGAGCACAGGCATATACAAGGTTAGCTTGTATATGAAGACCAAACCCCAGGTGAGCAAAGAAGAGCTTTCCCCATGCAGTCATCAGTTCTTTTCTTAGAATAAACCTCAACTGAAGGCAAATAAGACCCATTTTCATGTGTTTTGTATCAGTGGCTCAACACCAGGCCTATTATTGCCTATTCATTGGGATTATCAATTCATGCAGGGATGATGCATAGTACACAGTCCTGCCTACACAGAGTACATCATACTTACAGTATGATAGGAAAAACTGGCAGTAATTGTAGAGGAAATGTCAGGCCCAGTTTTTATATTTACATTTGGGTAGGCTCAGGGAAAGCAATGCCTCAGAGAATGTGAACAAAATGCAGATCATTCAGGTTCATCCCAAGAGTGTTTCAAGCCATGCTGGAAATAGAAGCCCTACAGCTGCTACTGTTAGGAAACCACAAAGGTGGTTTAAATGCCAATGAATATTGCTCTTGAGGGGAAAATCCACCTCTTTTTCCACCTGTGAAACTTTTTCAGTTCCTTGAGGCTGAGTGCTGCGCCCTGAAGGACATGACTCACGTGCAAGGACAAGCTCAGGGGATGAACTCCAAGGAAAAGCCATGTGTTAGTAACCAGTGCATGCCAATGCACTTGGTCACTCAGCAAACATTCTGTTCGTAACGTTCTGTTACCTTTCATTTACTGGGGAGTTCCCCAGGCTGAGCTGAGCGTTCAGTGCAAGCTTTACTGCCTACAACCAGGCCCATGTATCCCATCCATACCTTTCTGACTTCCTCCCATAAGAGAAGCCTCTCAAGGTGGGAATTTACCCTTCATTTCCCTACAGCTAAGCCTGTGAAAATCTACATGCTTACTAAGTTTTCTTTCATTTGAAGGTCACTTTATCACTTTGGGAATATTTAATTTTGAACTGAAATATGATTAAAAAAAAAAATCCTGTGCAGCTGTAAATGTGAGGGGATGCAGGAGGAGAAAATACACTCTTAGAATATATGAAACAATATTTTTCTTGGGCTTTTCTACCTCCTTTCATTACTACTTTCTACCCACTTTTAGAAACAGAGGTGTTTCAAAGGGCAGTTATCCCAGTTAATATTTTTCTGAAAGACTTTTATTCTCCAAATCACATGACTTGGTGATAACCTCATCAGAAGCAGCACTTTTACTGTGGTCATATATTGAAGAGACCACATTTATGTCCGAAAATTCTTCTATAGTGCTGTGCATCATATCTCTTTTTTTGTAATAGCTCTTCTTTCAGGAAAGAGCAAGACCTATTATTGGTCCCAAAATACCTGTGGGGAAACCTGCAGTATGCTTTTTGTTTGGTCACTGCTTTAATTTATTCTGACATTGAACAGGAGAACAGAAAACCCAATTTCCTCACTGAAAAAACTTCACTGAAGCAACAGATAGAACCGTTTATCTCCATCAAACTCACCTATATACCCTGGCACATCAGCTTGTCATAATGGAGGCTGCCTTTGCTGATTTACCTCTGCACACCAGGTATTACCTATATCTATAAAAGAAAAAAGGAAAAGAAGCTGCCTCTCGATAGTATTGAAAGTTACTGCTGGTGCAGGAAATTGTACCCACTCTCTAACTCATTCTAGCCTAAAATGTATTTGCCACCACAGATATTTCTGCTAAAAAGTAACACAGATCTCCATTGTTTTAAAGCTTATTTTATCTTAAGTTGAAACAGAACACAGAGTTAAAGAGACAAAAAAATAAAAAGGCAAGCAGTTGATTTAGATTTATACACTGGGGTAATTACCTTATTTCCTATCTTTTAAAAAGAGTATCATTGCACAAAACAAAACCCCTCTTTAGGTCTGAGCAGGAATTAGATGCACTACATCACTGTCAACACAGCAGTGAATATTTTCACAGTGAACACTGAGTGGCGAAGTAGAGCTTCCCACAGATAACGAGAGCAATCGGAGCACAGGGGACTGCAGGCAGGGAGCGAGTTCACTGCACAGCACTTCCAGGCGATTCCTTGCTAGAGAAAACTAAATTCAGAAACACGTTTAGAGCTATTAAAGGTGCTATCATCAACAGTTACTGCGCTTTTTTAAATAAATAAAAGAGGCCAATGTCCCAGAAGTGCCAGGAGAAATATTTGTGAAATGCTGGTTGAACCCTCCCGGATCTGAAGTCCTTCATGACACAGCCCCAGGATCCTTGGCTGCAGAGGGGCTCCAAGTCACTCCTCTCAGCAGAGAAAAATCAAAGCCCGGGCAATGAAGTCTGTAAGGTGAATGACACAAAGGAATTATCCTCAGGAATTCTTCTATAGGACCACTCATCTTCACTCACGTTTGAAAACATGAAGTGAATACAGTAAAGAATAGAAGAGAAAGGCAGGTTCAAGCCTCACCTTTGTCCAGGAGATCTTACAGCTGTCTGAAGAAGTAGCAAGACAGTTTCTAACAGGGATTGCCTTATGGAAGGGTTAAAGCTTACATAAATTCACCAGCTATGTGCACAGAGAGGCTTAGCATCAAGATGAGCAAGCACAGGGGTTTTGAGAAGGATGGCCTCCCTGTATCTGCCAGTCAGCAAGGGGTTTCCTCACCTTAGAGTGTGCAAAGGTAGCTTCTATTCTCACCTGCACATTTACCATGACCAGGCTCTGGACCACCACCACCACTTCACAAAAAAAATCTGAAGTAACGTCATATTATATTAGTTTTTGCTTGCGCATGTCAACACCAGCTAGAGCAAGATTCAAGTTTTAAGGACTTAGTCCTGAAAGCATTTTAGTGTCCTCACTACCCTGGAGATCTTTTCATCCAGCTTTTGGGCAAAGGAACTGCAGAGATGTCTTAATTAACTCCTTAGAGGCTTCCCAGGGTGAAGATGGGATACAGACTAGTGTCACCTCTGAAGTATCCCTGCTTTCAGTCTCCTGTGTACAACTCATTAAGTTATGAATTGGTTTAAAGGCACAGTTTGGATAGAAGAAATAAGAGTATTATCAGTTGTCATAATTGATTACGTTAGTTTTAAAGATAGCTTTGGATAAAAGAAATTTCATTTTGTTTTTACATCACCTTTCTTTTCTACTTAATTGCTGCAGAAAACATTTTCATCCAAATAGCTGAAAACATGTGGTCTTTAAAAATCACCGTAGGAACAACAACAACAAGATTACATTTTTATTTCTCTGCCAAGATCTGCCTGACCTGGATGAAGATCTTAAAAATGAATATTCTATTATATGCAGGAAGGAAAGACGAACACAGTCAGTCTGAGGTAAAGTACCAGCTGCTGAAATCTAAAAATTAAATTTATCATAGATGCACTAAAGTTCTTTTAATCCTCCAAAAGCCATGCAGGTTTTAGGAGGGTTTTAGTGAAAGGAAATTGAAGCACTCCTGCCTTCAGACAAATGAGGACAGAAAATCTTCTCCTATGCTTAGCTGGTCTTAGATTATCAGATTCACAATGGTATCTCAACTTCTATTGTAACTTACTACCAAGGTCTGCAGAAGGTGGTGTTTCAAATGCTGTATCATTTTCGCAAGTATTATAAGCACGAAGTATTATAAGCACACCTGAATCTAACAGATCTTATATTTTCATATTAGTAAAATTCTCTGCTAACTTTACATGCATATACTGATTTACAGTAATCTTTTAAGTGAGTACTAATAAATATGTATGACATTCATCAACAGAAACATGGCTGCACTTTCTTCCAGACTGCAATTCACATCTGCAGTGAGAAATATGACTCGAGGCTTTTAATTTCTTCTGTTTAACAATAAGTTATGCAGAGGTAAACAAATTAGATGTCTGCAGCTTCTAGTCTCAGCTTACACTGTAGAAAGAAGACATTCTGTCATGGTATTGTACAAGACTTGTATTGTATTTCCAGTTTCAACCAGGACCTTGAATCATCCAAGCTGAATGAAGCTAGAAATAGCAAGAGTATAGAGTAAAGTATATATTTAATTCTTTAGAATGTGTTTTTTATCTCATTTTAAGTGATAATTATGTTCTTCTTAATAACAGTGTGAATCCCATGCAAAATATCAATATATTTCCATATCTCCTTCAAAGACAAGCTGTGTTGCTGGGAACCCAGCCTGGCATATTTTTATGCTCATGCCAATTACTTCAGCCAAAAGACTTACTTGACATATTTAGGAAGGTTTTATTTTTATTTAATTTTCAGCAAGCAAACAAGGACAAGTTCTGAACAATGAATGAGATAGTAGAGGATACTGCAAAAACAGTATTAATTTCTGCACAACACTTCAAGCCAATAGTACTGAAGTTATGACATTTTTTCTTCTTTGTATCTAATGCCCTTCAGGTATAATACTAGTAAACAGAAATTAAGATCACCTTTCTACATTTCTAGAGCTGTCTGGAAATTTTCTGTCATGATTTCCTGCTTATCAAAGCCAGTTTCTACAGACTCTTAGTCTTCCATGGAGAATGTGTTCTCTGATTGAAAACCAAAGTGAAAATTGACTGCATCCTTTAAACTCACCAATTCTTTTGTGCACATTTTCTTATTCAGCAGACTAAACTCAAAACTTGGAGGCCCAAATTGGCCTTTGCTCCTACCCAGTTTGAACTTAGGTTACTTTGGTATAAATTACGGAAGTAAGAGGTAAAGGATGTGACCTTTAGTGTGCAATTACAGAATTTGAGATTATATCAAGAGCTCTTTTCTTTTCACATAAGCTTGCTAGTTTTTCCACATAAATACCCTTCTTGTTAAACACAGCAGAAGTACCTGGTCAGATTCTGCAGCTGGCATTTTTCAAAATTGCCCCTGGGGTTTTGTGTGACTGAGCATAAACATTCCCTTCTATACTGAGATGCTGACACTGGCCGTTAGACCCTTATGGCTCTCTGAGAGATACAGCTCATCCTAAAGAGCATATTCTCAACACATTAGAGGTAGAAAACATTCAGTGAAAGTATTAGGTGTGCCTCAGTCAAGAAACAGTTTAGTTGTGAAAAGGAGAGAAGATGCCCAGGTAACTAAATTTTCCTTAAACTACAATAGCCAACAGCAGGCAAGTAAGGTTAACCTGACCCCACCTCAAATAGTTCTTGGGTGTGAAGGTATTAATTATGCAGGCACAACTGCACAAAGCATATGGGGGTTTAAGCAATAGCTACACTTTTTCATTCTGGTATTTCTCACCAAATGCTATTTGTTACTCAAGAGATGTATGAATACAGCTTCAGCTCACTTACGCTACTGAACACCTATCTCACAGGGCTGTAATTTGAATGGTAGCAAACTGTCTGCACCAAAGATTTTATTTAAAAGCAGCTACCATTCACTTGTATCTCAACTGTAATGCACGCCCACAAACTCTTTGCTTCAGTCTTCATAACTGGAGTTAAATTCGGCTTTTATTACAGCTATTCTGTAAAACAAAAGCATTTCCATAATAGCAGGAAAAAAATAAAAGCACCTGAGCCTGTAAGCATGTACCTGCATTCTGTTTTATGTGGCTGTTGTTGTTCATGTATGATATGCTGATGTACAAATTCTACAGACAATTCACATACAGGGTTTTGTGAGAGATTCATACTGAAGGGCAAAACACTGCCAGGCTGAGGATAAATGCTGTAAACAGCAGCAGACCAGAATTAAACCTGTCTGACATTTTAGATCAGCAACATTTGAGGTCAGCAGCACTGAGGAAAATTTTTCTTAATCAAATCCTAGGTGATACTCAGGAGGGCGACTATGTTATCAAGCCAATTCCTCAGCAAAAAGAAGCTCAAGGTTCCTCTGACTAAGATAAGAATATGACACACTAAATTTAAATTTTTAGAGCTATGGTGAATTTTAAGATGGTAGAAGGAGAGTGATTGGCTGCAGTGAAAATTAATTTTTCTCTATACTTAGAGAAAAAGGTAAAAGGTAGTCAGAGCAGGACTACATTTTTCCCTTGTAGAGCTTGTCCTGCTGACGTTATTTCCACCTTCACCTTCTCATTCAGTCTCAAAGCTAAAAGACCATGAATAAGAAGGGAAAGATGCATAAAAGAGAATAAAAATTTCAGCTAATCCACAATTTTTAAAAAGAAAGAAAGAAACAAACAAAAAGTATTTTTTCTTTAATTTCTTTCAGGCTGAAAGAAAATGCTAAATTGTCCTACAGGCATAATCTACTTTCTAATTGAAATATATGCAACTGTTACAGTGCACTGCATTATTAAATGTAACTCAGTAATACAATTTGCCTTAATGATAACTGTATAATAACCACAATGAAATATCACATATGATGTTTTAATGAGGATTATGGCATGTTAATTTTAAACTGAACAATAGGGCGTGTAATGTAATCCATGCCCTGTGTACAGTTCAACAGCTGCTAACGTGTTGGACCCATTCGTACTTGTGCCTGGCATAGGTAAATAATGACCCAATTACAGAGCTGCTTGGTACAATATTTATGATGTCAACTACTTTTCAGAACACTGAAATGAAATTCTGAGAGCCCCATTCTACCATTTTTTTGATCTTTTGTGCTTCTACCATGCGGACAACATTTACAGTCCCAGCGTTCTTTCATTTATCTATTTTAACTTGGGAGCACACAAATCATCAACTACCCAATATGGGCTGTATTTACTGGTCTAAATAAAAGTTCTTTTCATCCCACATGTAAAGTTTCAGCAAATTTGGTATTCTTCTATACTATTGCACAGATCTGAAACCAGTTCTCCTCAGTCATTTAATAAGTGATTGTTCGCAGGCAATCATTTCATATGACCCAAGTATGGTTTTTGTTTACACTGCTAATATCATCCACAGCAAACAGCTCCCACAAAGTACAGGACTCTACAGTGGAAAGCCTAAAGCATAGAACAGAATGAAATGCTGCTCCTCAGTGAGCAGGTGATAAAGGTGTTATTCTCACTAAAGCACTGTGTCACCAAACCGGCACAATCAGTTCAACAACTCCTGCAGATTCCAGGGACTTTGAATGAGTAAAAAAACCCAAGAAAGGTTATCCTGATTACAGGCCAAAACAGAAAACAGTCATGCTTTCTAGAAAAACCTGGAAGCTGGGGGTTCAGGTAAAGTAGGAGTTGTATGCAAAGATGACCTTTTGTTTCAGAGGAAAAAAGAAAACCAAAAAAAACCCACCAAAAAAACCCCCAAAACAACACAAAACAAGAAATACAAAACAAACAAACAAAAAACCTCGCCAGGAGCTCCCAGGAAAGCCATGCAGAACAGAGTCCTTCCCTTGCAGCATGGTCACACTGAAGTGCCTTCAGCTAGAACTGAACCTTGCTCTGCAAGGCCCTGGCCTTTGGGAAAAAACAAAAAGTGCTGCAAACCTTGCCAGTGTTCATTCTCTGCTTCTCTGTGACCCAGATGCTTGAGCCCCTCCCTTTCAGCAAGCCCCTTGACAGAAAATGGCATCAACAGGACTTTTTAAAAAATATTTTATTTATTTAAAAAAACCTCATTGACTATACACCCCTCTCTGTCATTTAGAAGTAAATTAAGATCTCTTTCATCACAGGAAGGCTAAGTAGCTGAGTTTTCAAAAATCCTTCCCTCTCCTGCATTTTCAGATGATTACAGGACAAGCAGCAGACTAATGTAAAACAAAACCTCTTTTCATGCTAGGAGGATATTTTAGTAAGGCTTATGACATATCCTGTTTCATCTGAAAAAAATACCAAAAATATAATTAAGCAGCACACACTCAAAATACATAAGAGGAATGACTGACATTCTTCTCCTGGCTTAACTGTCAGATAAAATATGAACATCTAAGAGGGTTTATTTTGGTTTTTTGGATTGAAATATTTTTCAAAAAGTATGAAACATTTTTACATGACTAAATTCTTACTTATATCCCTTCAATTTTAAGTTCTAACATGTCTAAAAACTAGAGACAGTAAGAGGAAAAAACAAATTTACAGTCCACCATGGCTGAAATTCAGGAGAGGGTTTTCAATGTTTCTGCTCTTCCTTTCCAGAAATATACACCCTTCCAAGATGGCATCCACAGATACACCATCCAAACCCAGCAGGTTCATTATGATTTCTTCCCCCTGCCAGTCTAAATTGTTTTAATTGGAAAGGAAACCTGAAGCTGTAAACTACTTCAGCCTAAAGTTTAAGGCAAAGAAAGCTGAATTTGCAGGAGAAAGAGAACTTAAAATACAAAATTCACTTACATGAATAATTTTGAAGAAGAAATAATGAATCGGGTGAAAAAAATACCATTAACTTTCAGAGACTTGATTTTGATATATCAATTTCTGGTGGTCTTTCTTTATTTAAAAAAAAAAAAAAAAAACACACCAAAAAAACCAAACCAACAAAAAAACCCCAAAACCAAACAAAAAACCCCAAAATAAAACAAACAAAAAAAAACCCAAAACAAAAAAACAAAACACCCCCCCCCCAAAAAAAAAACCCCCCCAAAATCAAAACCACAAACCACACCCTGCAAAGGTTTTATTAAAAGGTCTAAATCAGAAAAACAGTCTTTAACTGATTGTTTGCATATCCTATCAACTACTTCTAAACTGTTACAGTAAAACCTATGGTACCTACTTCTCTTTTTCCTTGCCTCCTGAAAATTGCTTGCCTTCTCTGTTATTCTAAGAGGTCATAAATTCATACAGGGATGTGCAACTTCCTTCTCCACGCTGCAGGCTGCAGACAACAAGTCAGACTGAAGAGACACTTCTACAGGGAACAGCACTGGAGACAGAAAGCTACCAACTCACCCACCTCTGAGGCACAAACCTGCTGAGCTCTCAGCTCAACACAGCTAGACATCTTCTCACCAAAAACACCCGAAAACATCTGGGTTGTAGATGGTGGATGCAGTATAAGATGGCTTTCTTCCACTGCCAGTCCTACTTCCACTTCAGGCTCTTCCCTGTGTTCAGAGACAGCAGGAGCTGTGCTCTTGAGAGACCCTGAGCTCCCCCAGACACACTGTATGTAACGTGCTCAGGCCCAGCTCTGAATGAACATAATGGCTGTTTTGAATTATTCAGGATTATACGAACAGGTCATAATGTAATTAAACATGCCAGGAATGAACATGGCAGAATGTGGGTTCCTAAAGCTGTCAGGCTTTAAAAAGAGGGGCTCTGTGTGGATGTCTATTATTTGTTTCAGCAGCTGGTTACTTTAGAAGGGAGAAGTTAAGCTCCTTGGAAACATGCTTGACATCTTTTGCAAATATTGAGCAACTGTATTACAGAAACACAAACAGTACTGATACGGTCAGTGTAAGAACATGAGTGTCCAGCACAGCAGATTTTCTTCTGCATAATTCAGGAGACATGTGTTTTCTGTTAAAAATCTACGAGCAGAAAATAGAATTCAAGGGAACCAGTCCTTTTGGTTTCCCCTCAGAGTTTTCACCTTTGAGGCTTGCATGCACTCTACCACAAGTAACTGGCAACAAAAATAATCTGAGCTTTCCTTCACTGCTTGATTTCCCCTTTTTGGAGCATCTAAACCTCCCTGGACAAGGGCAAGGCAATAAGGAAGAAGTAAAATAGGAACCATCTGAGCTTTATCTTTCCAGACCTAAGACATCAAACTGACTGAATACTGTATCCTCTTCACAAGCACCTAACCTTTGGGAAACAAACTGCAAAAAGACATCACCCAGGACTGGAAGGTGGAGAAGATGCACAGGGAATTCCATAATAAAACAGCTTTTTTTCTTTTTTTTTAAGAGGAGCTTATTTCTAGGTGAAAGACATAAATAGCAACATTCATGAGAAACACGATACTGAAATATTTTATGTTGGGCAGAAGTTCTTTTCTCAATGATGCTATATGACCCATTTTGTAAGATATGCAAGCCACTAGTACAACAGTTGCTGAACTTTTTCTCCTCACTGCCAATGCCCTAGTAATTATAATGCAAATCATTTATCAACCAAACAGAAAAAGAACTTTGCCTTTCTCTAGATTCAGTGAAAAAAGCACAAACCAAAACCTCACGATTTCACTGTGGAGACTGTCACCGATTTGAAACTGGTGCAAAAGCACTTCAAAAATAAGAATTTAAAGCACACACAATAAGGTAACACTTGTAACAGCTTCTGAGACAGCCCAGACAGACTTCAACACACTAAAAAGGAGTGGGTTCTTCTCTGTAGTAGAGGGAGAATGCAGTTTCTTATTATTTCTTATTAAAATTTCGTATTTGCTCTTGAGGCATTGCCCTGCTTAATACAAAGGAAGAGTGATAACCATGATTCATCAAGAAGAGAAGCATTACAGAAGTGATATATGCTTAAATGCTTTGGAATAATGACTCCTTCTTTGTTAAGAGTCATTTACTATAATTTTAAATGTTTAAACATGGAGTTTATAATACAATAAAAGTTACAATAAAATTCTCGTTCTTTTTTCAAGTCCTGTGTTGCATCTTCAGTATTTCAGAGCATCTCACACTTCAGCATCTAAACCCTAACTACAGCCATTCAGAATTATAGACTATTGTGCTTTGAGGATTTTATATGTGATTTTCCCCTTTGCATCTCCTTTCATTTTGCAAGTTAATAATTCCATATCAGTGTGATGGGGTTTGATCCCATCCTACCTTTTGTCACACAAAGATTGTATTCTCTGTAGATCTTTCGATGATCATCCTTAAGCTTGCTTGGAATAGGATATTGTCAGTCAGGCACAAATGAAGCAAGGCTTTACTGTATATCCCTTGTCCCATCAACACGCTTTGAGACCGAAGGATTCGAAATACATGGAACAGTAATAGGATGTACACAACAATTCACTGAGCTGAGGGCCTGGCTTGCTGTAGTAACCCAGTCTGGAAGTAATAAATGTAAGTTACACCTCAACCAGATCTAAAGCATGAGGGGGAGGGAAGCACACACCTCCAACTGTAACAGAAAGAAGATGCAGCTCCACATAAAATCCTTCTTTTACTTTGGGAGATTAGCAGGTGACTTCCTTTCCCAGTGTATCCTGGGTTAATTTGGGTGAAGGAACAGACTTTTTGCTTAGGACAAGCACTCAATACACACAGTAACCAGTGGCTCCTCTCGACAAGCAAGCATTAAAAGGGCTGCATATTGTTTAAAGCAACAGGTTCAAGAAGCAGTAAATACTTTTGTGAGTAGCTGTGTTGGAGGCAGGAAACACCACTGTTCTATCCCTTTCAATGCCTTTCCTATATTTCCCTGTCCACCTGCTACTTCCCCACTCTGTGGTCTGGATTCCTTCCAGCCACTGCTTCAATAACCATGTTCCAATACCATCAGATACAACTCTCCATCAGTTAGCTTGTGTGGATGCTTTGGGGCCAAAGTGCAGCTGCAGCAGGTCAAAGACAGGCGTAGAGCAGTGAGAGATCTGGTGATGGCACACCTATGAGCAGGCACAGATCTGTGTACCTGGAAGCTCTACATAACCCCTCCCCTGAACAGCACACATGGCCCTTCTGAAGTGTCTTCCCGTGGGGCACCAATAAAAAACACTAAGCAATGAGCAATCCCACTGAAGCTAAAGAAGTTACTGCTAGCACAAGAACGACTGAAATGAAAACTTAAGGAAGGAAGTATCATTAGTAGCTACCTGGTTTTCCTCTTGCCCAGCTAAACAGCTACAGGAGCCAGGCAGGTATTTTTCTACATTTCCACCTCAATGCGACTATCTTCAACTCACAAATTAAGTAGCAAGGACTGGTCTAACAAGCACTCACTTTAGATTTCAAGTGCAGCAACAACTACATAAATCAGTCCTCACTCTGACTTTTCAGAAGAAAACTAACCTAATTACACTGTGCCATTTCAGCTGAAATAATAAAAGGGAAAAGGGAAAAAAAGAGGAACAAAATTCATAAACAACTCATTTCATAGACAATACCTTTTTTCATTGCATAATGACATTCTACTGCAACAAACAAATTCAGATGATCCTTCCTCCCTAAACTAGTCATTTATCTTTTAATCTTTGTGACTTCTCTTTTGCAAAATTTCTCCCTTTACTGCAGCTCACTTATTGCCTTACTAACTTTTATTACAGCTGAGACTTCCATAATTCACTTTATTCCTACTCCTGGTTCCTTTAGCTAATAGGAATAATTCCCCCTTTTTCTTGGGGCAGCAAACAGAATATCTTCTTAGCTTGCCTCATTATTTTTGACACCCATCTTTTCCAGTGACACATACTCTGCAAGTCCATGCTCCTTCTGCTTTTGTTTGCAGCACTATACATTTGAAGTCTCTTTGGGCTCTGGTACATGCACTGCAATCTCTGAAAAATTCATTAAAAAAATTAAAAGAAAAAGTATACACATGGGCAAAGAAGCATCTGCTGTTTGTCCAACTTGTTGCAAACATTTAAAAAGCCCCTAGCTCCCAAGTAATTATGAAGACAGTTTGAACAATTTAAATATTAAAAATGCATTTTATTATTTAAGCATTTCATAAGATGAACACGGAATCACTGCAGCAGACAAAATCAAGGTACAGTCAGAATTCTAAGTGCATAGTATGCTGTCAAAAAGAAATAGAACTTTCCTGTATTTGGTACAATATAAATTTACAAACCCTGCAGCACAAAGAGCGAAATTGCCTCATGTTAACCTTAAGCACAGGGCTCTGTAACAAAGCTTTGGTCACAGCTTGTGAACACCCCGCTTTGCAGCCATCATAAATTCACTGCCAGTGTCTGCTGAGGTACCATTCTGTTCAAACTCAGATCAGCTAGGAATTTTGAATTATTTTACAAAATAAGCAAGTGTACGTTCCCCACCTCAGATAAGCCTTGCTGTGTATTGCCTTGAGTGACTGTGTCACTAACAGAGTAGCTCAGGATGAAAAGCAGGAGTTTAGTTTAGGGGTTTTGCTTGTACTGGGTTTTTTGAGATGAGAAATGAAAAGAAAGAATCGAGGGCAAGAGAGACCCAGATGAGCATCCAGCCTCCTTGATTCCCCCAGAGATTCACATGCACACAAACACCAACTGCCAATTTATGATTAAAGAACATCATCTTTTAATGAGAGGACAAAGCTACAGCACCAGGACTGATGCATTTGTTTCTTGAAACGTACATTACTGAAGCTGTGCCTCATTCTTTGAGAACTGCTATGGTGGCACTGCTCTCAAAATGCTGCTGTCTCTTAAGAGCAGCAAGAGCAAAAAGAGGACAGAGATAAAGAGGATTGCTCATGCACATCTTCATCAGTCCCCATAGTGACTTCAGTCCTGCTTTGGCTTCCCTAACCCAAGTGCAACTGTCTCTGTTACCTGACCTGCTCACAGATTAACCTTAGTCAATAATCTTTCCTACTGTTTGGTAAGGCCACAGTTTCCAAATTATTTCATTTCAAATTAGTACTGTACTTTCCTTTACACACCATGGAAGAAGTGTCAGTTCTCCTTCCCTCCTCCTGAGAAAGGCTTTTAAAATTCTCGAGTTCTTTTGACCTTCTAGTCTTTGGCAAATTAGGGCTGGTAACCTATTTGAAGCTGAAGACAAGAACATAGAAGTTAACAGCCTCCCTCATTGCCTTCTGAGCACCACAATGTCTTTATCTGTAGCTATTACACGCCTATCTTGATTGGGTTTCACACAGATCCCATTAAAAGTTACAGCACTAAGCATTCATGCAAGATGTGCTTAATAAGATGCCCGTAGTTAGATGAGCTTTATTTCCCTGACAGATCCCCTCCAGACCCACAGTTACTGTATGTTATTATCACAGACCAACACTTCCCAGCAGCTGCACAAGCTCCACAAACTTCATAATGTGACTCCATGCAGAAGCAAGAGCTAAGCAGTTCAGAGCTTCAGAGACTTTGACTACATAACTGACTACTGAAGGACAGCCCAAAAGCCACCACAACAGTTTAACTAAATGTGTTATTTGTGTCATCATATCAAACTTCAGGTCTAAATCATCCCAGGATAAGAAAGCACTTCCAAGACTCCATAAGACTGCACTGAGACATAAAACTCTCTCCAAACAGTGATTGCTGGAACCTGGGGCTCCCTACTTCTGAAAACCACCACCTTTCCCACCAGGTGCCCCACTCAGAAGAGAAACAGCACATCACTGATCTTGTACAGGTTGGAGCACCTTCTTGTCCTGTACATGGACAGATTCCTCCATGTTCTTACTGGTTTCTCTGTCTGTGTCTCACTGCTGTATCTCAGCAGCTTTCTCTCTAAGGCTTTTCCCAGCCTTCAGGTTGTGAGCTAAGCACTCCATTACTAACTGCATCACTATTGCAGAAATGGGTGGAATGCAGATAGGAGCTCCTAGAGACAGTCTGGGGAGTCCTGGGCAGCTGGACACTTGAGGAATAACATGAAAAAGTATAGGTGAAGCAAAGTTGTTAGCCATCTATCTTCCTCAAGCACTGGGCAGTACTAATCAGGTGCATTGCTCCAAATGATTCCAGCACACGCACGCCTCTGAAAATAAAATCCTGTGCTCCAGACTACAATACAGCACTAGAGAGAAATAGTCTTTACTTTGCAGTGTCCTATCTGCAAGCCAACATCTCAACAGCAAATTTAAACCTTTAATATAGAATATCAAACACCTCAAGAGGATCCTGTGCCAGAGGAAGACAGCATAGAAATCTGGGTCATGAAATAGCACAGAACCTATTCCAGAGGAATGTTTCTGCTTGGTCTCCATGTCTCTGCATACTCAGTGAGATTTTACAATAGTTCTCTTGGCTTCCTTTTTCCCCATGCAGCCATAATCCAATTTACTAGACTTTTCTTATTTCTGCATTACCTCTTACAAGATTTGAGAAAGGACATTTACCCCTGGATTCAATCCAAAAACACACTTAGGCATACTTGAAATGTGAAGGACACAAGTGTTTCAATTGTAGTCAGTGAAATAGAGCATACATCTAATTTTCATAACGCCAGCTGTCCAGCAAAGTCCCATCTTTTTCCTATTTATTTTATTAAATTTTAAAGCAAAATGAAAACTTCAGACCTTCTTGAAATTCTAAAATGTTGTTATTCCTTTCCGAATAAATATGACACAAGACAAAGCTTTCTGACACAAAATCTAACTTAGAGGAAAGCAGAAAATCTGGCTTATTTTCTCTCCTCTAAATCAAGCTGTATCACTTGATTTGTTGTAAGATTCTTGCTTTGCCCCTCTTCTTCTAAGAGCCATAGTCCCTGTTCAAAGTTCTTTTGTGATGCTCTGTGGTGGGATGAGAAAGGATGCAGACAGCAATCCATCACATGTGACGCAACTGAGCCAGAAAGCCTGATCTAGGTAAGAGAACCAGCACATGAAGACTATGAAAAATCCAAGTTTCTGAAGCACCAGAACATCCCCTATATAAGTATTTAATAGATCTAAAACATTTGGAATAAAATGGTTCACAAAGTGTTCCTGCAGAAAGAAAATTATAAAGATGAGCTTCTGGGCAATTTTACTTTACACGGAAAAAAAGTCTCAGACAAGGATGCTTCAGTCTGAATATAGTATAAACATACAAAATATATAAAAAACCTCCCAGAACATCCAAGTCATTCTTTAAGAGAATTAAACAGGTGAAGGAAAAAACCTTAATTCACTTCAAAGAAACACAAAGGCCAGGAAATCCAGTAATATTGTCAAAAGGCTGCAGCAAACATATCCTGAATGCATTTTATTTGCAGTATATTTGGCTGCACCCACCTTGTTATATATGTGTGCAATAAGAATTTAGGTTTTACCTGATTCATATACATCAGTTATGGTGACACATACATGTACTTCATAGCTGATTTGGTTCCCAAACTTATATCTGATATTTATGCGACAGACAGAATGGAGGCAAAGGGAAAAGACATATGCAGCTTGAGATGGCTAAAACAAAGCTTTTCTGTAAGAAAATTTTCAACTGTAAATATTCACACCATGTCTTATTCTACAGCTTCTTATCCCCTCTACTTCCTAAGGCACTAATTCTTGCTCTCTTCCTTTTAACTGAGACCTTTTTGAGACTGCTGTTGGCTTTAGACTTTCAGGATTTTTTTTTTTTTAAGCTCAGAACATTATTTTTCTTTCAGTTGCATTTGTTCATTATAAAATCCAGGTTTTTCCATTCTTGCCCTCTTCCTTTCCCTGCCTTCTTTTCCTAATACAAGCAATCATGTAGCTTTAGCTCTGCAAGTGAATGAGGTCATCCTCAGCAGATACTTCTGTATTGAAACATTGTTCAGATGTACTTTGTTAGGTTGAGCTACTGATTGTTGTAGTTCCAGGTCCAAACCGTCTGAGTAATGCTCCTGAAACACACATGCATTAGTATACGTGGGGGAAAAAATTTCACACTCCTGCAGTGATCTGTTTCAGCCGTGAAATATGGTATTTGTTTATTTACAGAGCAAAATGATCACATTCCAAACATGAGTTTGTTCCTTCAGCTCCACTGAAGTTACTGCCTGACTAGCTATAAATTTATACATTTCACTGTAAGAATATGCTAGGTACCTCTTGGTGACATTGACAGATGCTTTCATGATGTGTTGGAATGTGTATCTAATGATCTGAGACATAATGGAAATTATCATATGGCCTTTAACTCTTGTAAATTACTTTCTTTACAACCAAACAATAATCTTCCTGGTCATTTCTCACTCACTACGGAACTCTGAATTTTGTGGACCTTGCTATTCCAGGTCTGTTTCCTCTCTTCTGGGCTTTAATTACAGTGTCTGAGACATTCTATACATTTATAGATGTGATAGCTAGGTAGGACAAAGTTGTCTCTATGTAGATTTGTCCATATGTTCCAAGAGCTACAAAGTTGTGCCCACTTGGTGATGATCAGCCTCTTTCAGAAGATCCATCTTTGATCTAACATAACATTCTACAGATTCATATTTATTAAGACTATAGGTAAAATATGAACAACACTGATATTTATCAACAGCCCTCTGGTTTTGTATCTTAACTGACAAGTCTGATTGCAAGTGGAATAAATCTATTTTATGCTCACTCCCAAAATCACTGTAGGGAGATGTAACACAGCATAAGGAAGAAGTATCCGTTTTTTAAAAACTATGAGGCAGTGCACTCATGCAAAAAGATAACTTTTCTTAATGCACAAAGAGTCTTTTCCATAAAAAATATAGACAAAATGTAGCCATGCTGAATTAATTCTGAATTGTGATACTCACTAAGAAAAAAATAACCAAGGGAGGAAAAAGGGACTACCCTAATGACACATGGCAAGATCACAGCTGAAACCACAGAGGTGGCAATTCAGGACCACCTGTGGTTCTGTTTGTTCCATGGATCAGGATACCGGCAAAGTCAAAAGATAGTTTCTATATTTATAACCCAGGAAGATCATTAGCAGTTAGGCAGTGGCAAAACTTCTATAAAAGAGAAAAACATAGCAATTTCAGAGGGTTGTGGTGTTTTGTTTGGTTTTGCACCCACTTCTGAATTTTCAGCACTATTTCCTACTGACAAGCCCTGGGTGTCTGTTTCACAATAGTTATTTTCATAGTGTACAGTTATTCACATGGACTCTGCAATTATTTTCCTTGGTGTGCATTTCTCTGATGTTTTAAAGAAGGAACAATACTGGTTAATAACTCCCTATTAAATTTCAAAACTTTTAGTTTTTCAAATGAGCACTGCGTACTGCAAATCTCAACTTTATTAATGAATCTGAATTATAGAATGTATTTTCACTTGATTGCTACTCCTTATCTACTACTGCAATGTATAGAGACTCTTCCCTGCTAAAAGTACAGTGGAAACTAAAGCTAAGAAATACACAGGTTTTTTGGTTTTTTTTTTTCAAGACAGCAGGAAATATATATACAACAATTTGACAGGCAGTAATTGCTCTAAAGAAACATGGGGAAAAAAAGATTCAGTGAAAATGAGTAGTATTTACACGGACAAGATGTTTATTTTTACATTGAATTATTTGCCATATGCAGTTATGTGAAATGGATCCAATTTAAACTCCCTGAATGAAGTCAACCCACACACACTGTTCAAGATCATGGTGAGTTTTCCACTGAAGAAACCATGAATACAGCAATACCATCTTAATTATGTTGCTGTAGGACATGAAAATATCAAAAGGATAAATTTAATTCTTGCCATGCAGCTCAAATAACTGCATTCAGGAAAGAGGAAATTATATTAGGGAAGAAAAGCAACTCCCACACACACGCACCCACCCGCATGGACTTGTTGCCAGTCCTTTGTCTATGCCAAAATCACACTTGCCTGAAATGTGTGTGACCCCAAAAAACCCTAAAATGATGCATAGGATGAATTCATTGTAAGATGCCAGTGTAGGAGGAAACACAGGGAAAAAACTGAGACTGACTCTGAAAGAGAATCTCCTCCAATTTGCTGAAGCCATCAGTGTCTTTGGATATTCCAACAGCACAGCTGATCTCTTGATCTGAACCAGCCCTGCCCTAGGCAGCAGGAATTCTGGGGTCTTAAAAACACAAACATCTAATAGATAATTATCCAACTGATGAGAAGACACATATTTCTTAAGTACTTCCATTTTTCAACAGGTTTATGTCCTCACTGATAGTTGGTAGAATAAACTTGCTGCCTTTTAGTATATTTAAGTCAGAAAATTATATGAGCTGCAGAGGAGTACCAAGAGGGAGCTAAGAAAAATAAAAAGGGAACAAAGGCAGCAGAAAGCAAACAGTTCTGTGCTCTGTTAAAGCAGGTCTGCAGTTCCACATCTACAGTAGAAATCCAAAAGCAAATACAGAAGTCCTAGAATGCACTTGTCTATTTACAGTTAGAGCAGATGAGAAGGGATTTGAGACACCTCACACAAATGTACTTCAGTGAACATTTTGTAGTCAATTCCAGACATTACTGTGCTGCTTCAGACATCTACTCCAAAACATCTACATCAAAATGACTTAAGAGAGGTAATGACAGGTATAAAAGACTTGAATAAAAGAAAAGAGATGTTTGGCATTGTTCAATCTCTCTCCTTGTCTTTGGTGGCATTACAAAAACAAAACACATGAGATTGACAACAGCTAGTAAGATCCCTCAAAGGCCTTCATATCAGTTAATACAGAACCACTCTAAGGAGGGACTTCTTAGGGGCTGGCAGAATAGATCCTATCCCAGTGTTAACTGAGAATAGAGTTAATTAATTTATTGGGATTTTACAAAGTGATTTTCTCAATCAAATTGCCTCACACAGCCTATCCTGAAAGCCACTCAGAATTCTCATGGTGCCAGGTGTGGCTGCCTTGTACTGTCTCCAGACTGAATATCTCATTTGCAAATTTTTCACACTAAACTTAGTAAATCATCATGACTTTCCAAGTAAGTGAGCTTGCTCTGAACCTAAAGATGGACATAAATGGAGCAGAAATTAATCTCTATCTTCACAAAACTCACCTCTGCTGAACTGTTGTGAGTCTTAAAATAATGCCATCTGTTCCTCCTAGGAACTTTAATAGTAACTCACTGCAACATAGTTAAAACCAAATAAGTTCCTGCTGAAGCAAATGGGGGAGGGTTGTGTCAAATAAAAAACTAGGAAGAGGAAATAAAACAGATGCTCAGAGCACTGCTACTTTTCACACCTAATAGACTGAGCGTTGAAAAAACAGTATTTCTTAATAGGTTTGTTATTTACAGGTGAAGTTGTTAAGAACTCACTAGAAAAGAATTACACTCATGACCTAATAACTTGAATCTGCTCAATGTGTACTCAAATATAAGCTGAAGTTAAACATTCACGGGAAAAAGCTTTTATTTATTGCTTGGCTACAGCAGAGCACGTGTAAAAGACCTATTTATGAGATGGGACTCCTCTGTGCAGGGGTACCAGAGCTTTGCTTCACAGCAGGTCCCTGGGGATAATCTGGGAACATCCACTTCTCAGAGATAAGCAATCCTACGACATTTAGCCTGTGTTGTAATTATGGTAATTTTTTTTTCCTTGTATACGATCTTTATGCATTTTTAATGCATATCCCCAGACTGGTTTGTGCCAGTATGGTGAAGGAAAAACTCCCTCAAATCCCTCCAGCAGCACAATTGAACTGGGAGCATCCAGCATAGGGACTCATAAGAAAAGAAAGGTGCTGATGTTGCCAGCGGGTACAGATGTTTACCTTACAAATGGCAATGATGAACTGAAAGAACTGATCGGAGATTATGTGTGAGTAATAACTGAGACTCTGTTCCTGGCTCTGCCCCTTCTTTTTCACAAAGGGTCAAGGCAATCCATCCATTTCCCCCTGTATAAAATTTGGATTAGTAACATTTATTAATTTACCTTAGAGTTACAGAAAAGATTAGTTAATACCTGTATGGTAATGTGAATATGTCAAATGGGCAATAAAGATTAAGTATGCTTCCCACCTCCATCAAGAGGCAGCTCACACCCACCTGTAATGTGTGAATTATGTATTTAACATTTTAAAGCTTCTTTCATAAATCACTCCCATTTGTCCAGAGGAACACAGATGGATTCTTGAAAAGCCCTTACTGGCAGACATGCAAAGCACCCAAATACAGGCACTGATGCCAAGCTTGATACATTCATGCAGGAATTTTAGATTCCCATGGAATTTGCTCGTGTGTCATACTGAGAGAAAAGACAGAAAACATTTCAGTATTTGGGCTAAATGCACTCATTTTCTCGAACTGGAGATAGGGTTGTTGTTTTTTTTTTTTCCTTCTGTATGTCTCATATATTTCACTTGGTAAGTGTTTGGGGTTTTTCTTTTACACACACACAAATGGAAGACTTTAATTATGTATTGTACAAAATGTTGCTGAACTTGTCTAAAGTCAACCTTTCTCTGTGCACAATCATTATAAGATTCAGTTTATGGCCAGCCAGCTAATAAATAAATAAATTCAATGCAGTAGTCTTCCATGTAATGAAAGTTTCCTATATATTGTTCTCAAACTATTTCTGCATTAATGAAAACATTATTACTAGCCACAGCCTAAGTGCAATTAATGTAAATGCCATGAAGATTCTACCCATTTTTTTTCCACAACTTAATTGGGATGGTGAGAGTTTTAGTAGCTCTGCACCTCTTTCCTCTAAATGAAGAAAATCTCATTGTCCTTGTAATTCTTACTTTCATTACAACAGCAGCATGAGATGGATTAGGTCCCTAATGAGCCTTTCGAACGAACAGCCCTGTGAACTTGCTAAGGCATTGTAGTGAGAAATGTACATTAGTTAGGCTTTGGCCTTTACAAATTAGCAAAAGTTCAATATGAAAATTTCCCCTCTTCATTTTCCCAGCACATTTTGAAATGTAGGATGTTGAGAATAAAACAGTCCCATGAGCAACTACATCAAAGCTAAGAAGTGTCCCTTTTTCCCTTCATGTTATAAGATCACTCAACCAAAGATTTTAAATCTCAGTAAACTAAAATTATGCATTAATTATTTTCATGCCATTGCATTTTCTTTATTTATTCTTAAGGATGTTTTTTCTCATATAGCCACAAAAGCAGAGGATAAGAGCAGGGCTCTGAATGTGATGGGTTCTATAGTAGTGGGAACTTGTACCCTTGTTAGTAGTTAACGTTGGGGCAGAACCTTTCATTTGCATTGGAAATATGTGTGATTCTGTCAAAATTCTGCTTTCTTGATCTGAAAATCAAGCCACTGGAAAGACCAGTCATGGCCTAGACACCTTGAAGTAGGAGTCTGTCTTACAGAGTGACCCATGAAATCTAAACCACACAGTGTTTTTTCCCACACACTTTTCTGAGTGAATTTCACTAAATCACAACACATGAAATGACTCCATCTCCTAGTTAAATCCCAAACTGTGACCTAAAAATTCCTTTAAATTTTTATAATGCTTCAGCTTTTCTCTAATGCTGAGGGAAACAATGTGTAGCACCTCTGACTACACCTGTTCATATTATGAACATTCATACTGCATTATTTACATTAATACTAAAGTAAATGTGTGAAAAAAAATATGAACAGAGGTAAAGATATGGGGAATGTACTTTAAAATCCAAGAATATTTATTCTGATGGAGAAAGCCCTTTATACTTCTCCAACAATTCCTGGGGTGTGTGTATCCAACACCCATTAGCAGCACAGCTGCTTAAAAGAAAGTTTTTATCCTGAAGTAGTTTCTGCAATGAGAAAGAATAAGCTTCACCTTGGCAAAGCAGACAAGATGACAAGGGTTTCCCTGGGGCACCACTGAAGCCGATTTTAGCTAAGCATGGACTTTTCCACAAGGAAATTACCAGGGATCAGTGCAACAGCCACCAGACCCCCTGCCTCCAGCCCTTCTTTCGTATTTCTGTCCCCTCTGTGCCAGTTCCTATAGACAAGGGCAGGACCCATCTCCACAAGTTCAGTCCTGACTGCTGAAAAGGTGCAACACAAGGATGAAACACACAGGAATTCATTGTAAAAAGACATAGGTAGGCTCCATGAGGCTTTTAAATTCACACAAGGTCAAAGTCTTCCTGCACAGGTCCGGTAAAGCTACTCTGAGAGGATCCCACCATGATGAGAACCAGAGGTGGACCTGGTGGAGTGCCTGCCTCTTCTCCTTGAAGAAATTCCACGATTCTAAATGTGCTTCCAACCTGAAATCTTTTTCCTAGCAGATAAATTAGAATAAAGAACATTTTAAAGTAAAGAGAACGTACAAGATAGTGACTAACGAGTCTCCCCAGGTTTTCAGTGTCCTGAATGGCAAGTCATTTCCCTAGGCCTCTTGTCACTCCAACACATATTTAAAAGATTAGCAGTCTTAGTGTTACAAACATTTCTTCACTGTCTGTCCCTAGAAAAACTATCCTATATTCCCACTGGGGCATGGCTGTGTATCTGGTAAGTGCTCGTCTGTGACGTTTGCAGGTATGAGACTCTGCCTCCCTCTCAAGTTGTCTACCTGCTCATCCCTCTCCTTTCTTTTCCTCCAGCTGGCCCAGACGTGCTGCAGGGAAGTTCCACCCTCTCTCTCTTTCCTCTTCTAAAGTGCAGAGTCAGGACAACAAGCAGCCTTCAATATTGCTGTCAAGTCACACTTCACAGACCATCAGAAAATCATGCATAATCCTTCTACAAGATTTGAAAGTTCATTGTTTTCAGGCACAGTAGGGTTTAAAAAAGTTCTAACAATGACCATGTTTTAAAGTGGCTTTGAAAATGAAAGATTAAATGATGTAACAGCTGACAGCTGTTTCAAAATTGCTTTCCAAGCAGCAAGCCTGCATCAGAAGAACCAGTTTTTAATCAGGGAAAAATAATTTTCTGTTGGGGAAAGGTTTCAGGAATGTAATCACCTCACTATCCATTTACCCTGATAAAGGCTTCCCAAGCAGTAAGATACAACCTGGCAAGACAACCTTGTTTTTCCCTGAGTTTGAGATTATGTAATAATGTAGGCCTGTTGGAGACGATCCAGAGGGCCACAAAAATGATCAGAGGACTGGAACCCCTCTGCTATAACTGAGAAAGCTCAGTTTGTTCTTCTCTTTGGAGAAGAGAAGGCTCTGGGGAGACCTTAGAGCACATTCCAGGACCTGAAAGGAGTTACAAGAGAGCTGGAGGGAGACTTTTTACAAGGGCATGGAGTGACAGAACAAGGGGTAATGGCTTCAGACTGAGAAAAGGCATTGTTAGGTTATATCCAACAAAGCAGTTTTTCACTATAAGGATGGTGAGGCACTGAAATAGGCTGACCAGAGGAGTTGTGGATGCCCCATCCCTGCAAGTGTTCAAGGCCAGATTGGATGGAACTTTGAGCAACTGAATCTAGTGCAAAGTAACCCTACCAATGGTAGGGGAACTAGAACTAGATGATCTTTAAGGTCTCTTCCAACCCAAACCATTCTATATGGAATTTAACGTGTAAAAAAAGGTGCTTTAGTGAGCTTTTCAAATAGAAAGTTGGTGTTCTGTTGCCCTTTGAAAAGGAGATGGTGCATTTTAGAATGAAGGCATACATTCTGTATCAGGGGATGAAGAATTATATGAGGGGGAAAACACTGTGTTTTGTGCAGGTGGGCAATATTAAGAAAGTTTCTTATCTCAATAAAGTAAAAGGTTTTATCTCAAATACCTTGTAACCAAGTCTGTGGGAACATATAATTTAAACAGTTACAATAATTAAAAGTAAAAAAAAAAAGCTGCATTCATATGATCTCAGCCATCTAAAAAAATTTCTTAAAGTATCCAGGTTTTGCTTCGATAAATGCCAGCTCTCGACCACATTTCTTCAGTATTATAACATGTCAAATCCTGCTAGCCAGACATCTAACAAGAAAGATGGAAACACAAGGTCTTCTCTTTGAAGATCTTCAAAGAAAGTAGAAGAGGAAGCAATTCATTATCTTCACATCTACTAGGACATTTATTGTAAAATTCAGACACAAATATTTATGCTGATAGTGACACATATTTGTGTGTGCTCAGAGATAACCCTAAGGCTGCTCTGTCCATACATGCAGAGAGAGACACAAGGTTCAGTGTCCTCCAAGAGAGGGGAAAGGCACCTGACATCAGCTGATCCAGGCTGCCCAACCCCTCCTCAGGGCACCTCTTTCTCTCCATAGCAAACAATGTCAAACACCTTTATATGGCACAGCCATATAAAACCAAGCACCAAATCCCTCCTCCCAAGTCTCCCTTCCAGGCAAACACTCATGGCCAGACCCCAACCCTCTTCCACACAGAAGTGAAGTCAGAGACTGTCAGGAACCCCAGCTCTAACCAGCCACTACTCAAGGTTCTGACTGAGGTACTTCATGATGTACAATGAAACTGATTTGCAGTATTTCTAATGCACCACATTTTAATTAGTGCATTAAATTATTAAATTAATAATTTAATTTTAATATCCTCTCTCTGGGCAAGCTTTTGTCAATTTGGTGTTTTGTAATTTAGTTTGTAGCTGTCTAAACACACAAGCTCACGTATTAGCCATGAATAAAGTGTACATTTATATGGGGGGAGGAAGCACCATTACAAACTTTGTTAGAAGGAAATATCAGCACATGAGATGCATTCAGAAGTGGCTGTAAAGGCTGCACCACTTTCTGCATTTATTTTTCCTCCTAACAATATAACCTAACAATGCCTTTTTTCAGTCTGAAGCCATTACCCCTTGTTCTGTCACTCCATGCCCTTGTAAAAAGTCTCCCTCCAGCTCTCTTGTAACTCCTTTCAGGTACTGGAATGTGCTCTAAGGTCTCCCCAGAGCCTTCTCTTCTCCAAAGAGAAGAACAAGTGGCTTGCATGATAACGTTCAAGTTAAGATTTTTCTAAATGGCTGCTCACATTGTGATTTGGAATCTGGAAAAGGCTAGATAGATCCCTCTTGCTTCACACAGCCCATTGCTAGCAATTTTCCCATGTATATATACTCTGAAATACATGGAAGCTGAGAAAAACCCAGGTACCTTTCTGCATCCACACTGTCTGCACAGTGCTGACAACAGTAAAACCAAATACTTTCCTTGGCAGCAAATCTTAGCAGATATAACCTGGAAGATATCCAGGAAAGTGATATTAGTAGCACCAAAGTACAGCTCTGATGGAAACATTCTTCTTATCCTAGAAATGCTTTGGAACCTGCTGTTCATTGCATTTCTCATCTGTTCCGTTAACACGGGAGCAATTAAAAAAATCTGCTTGTTTTGTCCAACATGAGAGCATGCCTTCTAAGTATCAAAGTAAATTGAAATCTGTATCCTAAATCTTTTGCCAGAGTTTCGGGTTGTGATGAATTTATTTTTTTCTTTAGGAAGTAAAAGTTATATGACAAAGTACTGAATAAATGGAAAAAAATACCTGCGGTCTGGAGGAAAAGAAATAATTCCCTTCACCTGAAAAACTCTTGACTGGTATTTATGGCCAGTTCCTGGAAGCACTGGCCTGTGGATCAACTGTTGCCATTTATTCCAGTCATGCAGTTCACAGGAAGATTATTTTCCATCATATTATTGCCAGTGAATGCTAACATATCTCTAAATGTGCCCTGTAAAATGTGTTTGAGAAACCTTCAGGAAAGGAAGAGGTTTCCTTTCAGCCCAGATGGTGCAACCCAGAGCTCACTACACAACCAGTGCCAGACAGGGACAGAAATGGTCTCTCCTTCCATCAAAAACATAAATTAGAAACAAATGTCAACATGGATATAAATATATGGAAATGTGTAACATGAAAAGTCTTGTGACGTTTTGGAGACAAGCTCCAAAATACATAAAGTGTAAGGGGAATATATATAGGGGAGTATAGGAATCTTTTTACAGGCATATAAGAGAATTCCTTCTGAAAGTACCCCAGGCCCCTGGGCCAGCCAGATTGGAGCTTTCCTTTGTAGTTCCTCCCTGCCACCCATCACTCTGAAATGCCTTTGTATTTCATGTGCACCACCTCCAAATACATTTCCTAAAACTGCTCTTACTTTGTTTTTTTGTTTGCTCCAAGGGACCTTTGCGAGTCATATGACAGGAGGGAAGATTTAACCAAACTCCTAAAGGATAATGTCATCTTTAGATCATGCTCATTATAATTCATAAGCACTTCTCTACTTGACAGCTCTTCAGTTGCAGTTTCAATCTTATGCTAGTTTTTTCTTGAGAGCCCTTTTCAATTTTCCACATTGCTAATGGAGCCTGAGGCAAAGCTAAAAATCATTTGGGCTTCTTGAAAGGATCAATAATTTTTGTGTGCCGTGCATTTTAGAATACATCACATCACTGACACAAGTGCTGTCATTGCACTGATAAATATAACACATCAAAGAATGTCAGGAGTTTCCACAAAACATTTAAAAAATATTCAATAACTACCTGCAATCCCATATGCAGAAAGCAGTGTTAAGTATATCAGAGACAAAAAAAAAAAAAAAAAACCTTAAAATTATCAGAAGACTGATTGCATAAATTCTTTGACAAACATTGTCATTTTCTCTGTCTTGGCTTACATGAGAGACTGTGCAGAGATAGAAGAACTAACAGATTCACTACTTTTAGGTTTATACCACAGCAGAAGCTGAATGAACTTTTTTCCATCACACATCCAAGCAGTCAAGGATATCTGATCGAGTGCTAAGACATGCTATAATCAGCCAGCTCAATAAATTATTCCTTCAGCACTACGCAGAGCAAATTATATTTTAGGTGGACAGCATTTTTGCTTGCAGTTCATCCCCTTACAAGACAAGCAAAGGACTGCAGTGAAAGAAGGAGAAGGAAAAACATCACTAACAGAGAGCTGTGCTATTCTCAATTCAAAACTTCTAAAGAAACTGCTTATGGAGCATGCTGGGGCTGACAAACTGCTTGCTACTCTGCTCATGTCTATTAACCCTTGCCAATAGCATGTTGAAGCCTCAAACAGACTAAATGGAAATCCTTATTTCTCAGGGAAAGCAAGGTTGAAGCAGCAGTAATCAGCCCATATAGCAAATGTGGTTCTACATAAATCACTCTCTTAATAAAGACACCGCAGGTTCAGAGTATAAGGAAGGAAAGAAACAGCAAACATTCTTTACTGCTCAAAGGCCTTTCACAAAAATACTCACTTTGACCAATTATTGTTTACGCATGCCTAAGAAACAAGAAATTATTTTTAAAAATGGGTGCTACATCTCACCACAAACTAAATTATCAAAACTGTCCCCTGATGGGAAAGGGAAAGAAGGAAATGATGGAAGAAATGGGGAGAAACTGTAACCTGCTCTCTGTATTCAGAGAGCAAAGTGTCACAGCTGTATTGAGTCCAGTTCATTTGGATGCATAAATGAAGCCATTTTATTGTGAATATATGTGCAAAATATAAATTTTTTTCTTGCCATCAGCTGGGGAAGCTTACTACCCTTTCTCCCCAGCTTTTCCAGCCTGCTGTACAAGCAGTGAGAGACCAATCCTCACCCTGAGAGAGGTGTTCTGTATGATGGAACAAGCTGTGCTTCAGCTTTTGGATCCAGAATTTTGAGAGGATTCCCCACCTGGGAATGCCTCTGGATTTTGGTGTTGGGAAGAGACTGAGAGGCTCTGCGTGACAGAAAAGGAAACTTCTAACTTCATTAGAAAAAGAGCACAACTGGAGCTGTACATGACCTGGGCTGGCTGGGAACACAGGTGGAAGGACTGAGCAGGAACTCACTCTCTTCCCTGCCAAACGATGCACAGAGGTGGTGCTAAATAGAAGGTTTATGTGCTACCCTGAGACCCACTTAGCCTACAATTAATGATGATTCTACTCTCCCTCCCAAGGCAGGTGTTATAACTCTTCATTAATCTGACTGACAGGTCTACTTCTCCCTTTTGATTTAAATAAAATCTGTGAGGTAAAAGATGAGATTAACCTATGGCTTACACTTGAGTCTTCTTTACAGTCTGTAAAGGGAAACTGCCTCAGTTCACCATCCAGAAGTCCAAGTAAACATCTTTTATTCAATGGCTTGTTTTTCTCTAGCTACATATTTCTTCTGCCTACCCTGTTCCTTTGCTGTAAGCCTAAATTGTTGCTTCAAGGTTTTAGGAGATGTGCCTTTAATAACTCCCACATTTAGTCCTCACTTACTGTGCTACCACTCTTTCATCAGACCAGCTCTCTTTCATCATTGTTTCTGAGCTAATTATTCAATATTAGCTGAACTGAACTGCATTTACTGTTCATTAGGTATTTCTGAGCCAGAGATGATAACAAGATCCAATATTTCTTGGATTTCCTTGTTTCTTATTATATGCTATGTTCCCATAGTTTAGTAGTATGTTTAAATTTGGCTTTGAATACCATCATTGGGAGCAATTTGTATGAATAGCACAAATTGCAAGACATGAAAGATAATGTAGAGCAGCAGCAGGAATCTTTATAGCATCACCTGATCAAGCCAGCCTACTAAAATGATGCTGACAAGCCTCCAGACAATTTGGTCATACAGGATTGAACCCACTAATATAAATCTGAATCTGATAAAAAGGGGTTGAGTCCACTGCAGGCTAAATGACAGAGATTCCTAGTGGGATGAATTACAGAAACAATAAAAGAACTGTTAAAGAAAAGAGCAAGAAAAAAGTCTGACACTCATCCCCAATCTTTTGGCTCCTACATTTCCATTTGCATTGAAATTTCATTTTTATGTTGAAAAAAATGGAAACAGGTTTTGGAGAGAAAAACAATTATCAGGTCTCTCCTCCCTGCTTCTTTATTTCTCTTCCTCCAAACAGAGGGACTCATTTTCCTTCTAAACAACTCCAGCTCTGAAAAAACTTACAAAGATAAGAAATGAAAGAGGGGAAGGGAGAAAAAGCAGGGAAACAAAGGAGAGGTAGAAGAGGAAGTCTAACTGTTGGTCTCTTTGAACTAATAGTAAAACTAAATGAGAAGCCCCCTTTGTATTGACAAATCAAACTCATTTCTGCATAACAAAACTTTTCATTCCAACTGTCGAGCCTTTGCATATGAAAATACTTTGAACATTCTTAGCCCATTTCTCCAGTGGGATTTTGTGCACTGCATAGATCATTATTTCTCTGCAGTTTTTTCTCTGCATACTTTCCCTCTGTAATGGCTTTTGGAGTCCATGTCCCTATGAAAGGTAAAAGAGGATTTAAAACTCTTTCTTCTTCGAGTCTCAGATTACCTCTGAGAATTCTCAACACAAAGTCACAAAAATCCACACTTCATTTTTAAACAAAATTTAACTTTCACTGTTAACTTCATCCTTCTCCTCAGTTTTCTACCATGATATAGTGCTTTGAGAATCATTCTCTGGGTGTCTTCAGCTACAGTCACAGACTCAAACTAGAACCCATGGAGTAATACCTCCCATTCCTAAAGCCCTACACACTTTAACATTTGCTAACTCCCACCCTTCAAGTCTCAAGGAGATGCTAAAGTCTAAGTCTGAGTTTTGTGCTGAAAACATTAGTTAAATATTGTACACGGAAAAAATATTCCGTGTTCAATATTGTTTTCTTGAATTCAGAAGGCAAACAGTTCAGTTACCCTAGGAGGACTGCCTGACTTAACTGAGAAAAAGTTTTGGAAATCCTGCGACAATGCTGTTTTCTCCTTCCAGTTATTTAAAAATATCACCTGTATGTCATCCCTAACATGGTCAATCTACCAAGACACATGATATGGGACTGAAAATGAGACCAAGGCCATATTAGAAATGCTAAAAAAGGCTTGTTTAAAAGATGACTGTGATACAAAAAGAACTATGGCAGTAGCAGTTGAGAAGTATTTTCCAGTGCATCCTGCACCAGTATTTTCCTGGATGACACATATGTACACAAACCATTGGAGAGAGATGCTACAACCAAAATCAAAACAGTACAAGTGGGTTTGTCTTACTGGCAGAGAGGAGTCTGCTGCAGCTCCCCATGGAGAATGCAAGTTTATAAGATTAGTGATGAAAAATAAGATACTGTACAAAGCCAGCAAAGCAAGCATGAGAGACACTCGAGGTTAGTTGTGGATGAAAGATAATGTAGAGCTTTGTACATTGCACTTAATCCTCGTGTTTTCCAACAAGAATGAGCAAAGCAATCCAAGGGAAATTTACAACCAATATACCTGTGGATACAGCACAAGGAAGGGCCCTGGCACAGGGCATCCACGGGGCTGTTTCGGGGCACCTGCTTGTTCCTTGATATAGAGTGCATCAATGTGTTGCTGTAAGCACACATGTGCTTATGAATGTTCATGGAAATCTGCTTATTTCATATTGCATTTTCACTATTCTGCTTTGGTAACTGCTTTCCATCATGCAATAGGAAAGTGATGTGGATTTTTGAACATGACAGCTCAAACTTTTATCTGTTTATCTTCCTTAATAGTTAACCTTAATTATATTCTAGGCAATTTCCTATTTGTAACTATGTTTCATTATCAGAAAAAATATTCTTATATTTGTCTTTATAAATATGATAAAATACATCAAATATTTTAATCTTGAAACAATCGCACCCTAAAACCAAGAAAACTAGCATGTTTTATAAAACAAGGTAGTTACATCAGAGAACCAAAAAGCATGACCTCCTATCTTGTGAAAATTTTAAACTTCAATGGTTAGTTGTGGTCATTTTAGTCTCCTCCCACTTCACTCTAAAAGAGAAGATAAATTGAAATAATAAAAATTGTATGCAAAAAAAGATAGGATTGGTTCAGATCATTGGAAGATAAACAATAAAAATACCAATTAAATAAATGGAGTATCTTTAGTATGTCAAAACATTCCCTGATAAGTATTCTGTAGCTTAACTGACTCAGCATTTTTGAGGAGAGAACAATAAAATTAAAGCACTACCAATCCACTCTCCCTACTTCTGTAGACTATGCAAGAAGATCCAGCAAAATGTGGGGTATAAAGTTGGTAGTTTGTTCAAGCCCACAGAAGAAATCTTTCTTCTTAATGATGTTGTCCAGCTGGCTAACTAGCTGCAGTAATTTACAACTCTTATTTCTGCATTAAAAAACCATATAGTTTTTAGAGAGGCCTATTCTGTAGGCTTATCTAGACTTGATATATACCTAGATATTTATGCCTTAAACTGCAAAACCTTTAAAACCATTTTAATCCCAATAATTCAAAATTTAGTATCTGATTTATTTTTCAGATAAGATGCTAAAGGCATCCTACAGAAATGCTCAGGCTTTGCTTCATATAGAGGGAGCAGAGAAGATGTAAAGAAACTCTCCTGTCTCCACAGAACCATATTATATTATTCTATATAGCTCTGCACAGGCTTTTGATCATTTTTGAGCATGAAGATTTGAAAACTGCTATAAAACCTTTGCTTACTTTTAAGTACATATTTGTACATATACATACATAAAGTATAGCTAATTACCTTTGTATACATAAGCACACTTATAATTGGGTGCAAATATAACAGCATTAAAAGGAAATGGGAATGAACGTTGAATGCCAGATTCCACAAAAGTTTGGACCTCATGGCTTGGAAGAAAGGACTTTCCAGAGCCAAATAAGCAATAAAGAGAGGAGGTGCTAGGATGGAGCAGATAAAGCAGACTCTGCTGTCGCTGAGCCGCCCATTCAGCCTGAACATTCACAAACCCCATCTGCAGTTTCAGATAAAATTTTTATCTGAAAGTTTTCCTGCTTCTAGCAGGGGTTGTGCCTCTTTCCTTGGAAGGTGATTTTCCTGAAATCAGGAGTATTCCTAGTGTTTATTACTATTTATACTATTAAAGGACCCTTGGTTTTTCCTCTTCTTTCTACTTTATGTATACTTTCATCATAAAACAACACTTCCCACGTTATTTACCATGTCTAATAGAAGAGAGGAGGGATTGCATGTATCAGCATGACATGGAGTTGCAGAAAAATGCATTTCATTTTGAGGAAGAAGTAACAAGATCTGAACACAGACTGGACTGCAGAAATCCAGGGGAGTCTACAGTGGTAAGGCTGAAGGACAGGGAGGACACTGATCCTGAACTTAAAAGTGGTGAGAATTAGAGTCATCATGGGAGAAAAAGCAACTCACTCTTTGGGGTTTTTGACTTTGAGACATAGATTAGTCATTGAATCAGAGGGCTGAGCAGAATAAGCAAGAGGAAAAGAAAAAAGAAGGAAGAGAGGTCGAGCACTTGCAGCGTGACTGAAGACAAGTTGAAAGCTAGTGAGAGAAATGACTAAATGGCAGAGACAGAAATTGGAGCACATGCCTGCATAAAGGTCCTTCTGGATGTACTCTTTCTTCTTATCAGAAACAGCAGCAGGCTCTTGAGCAGAGAGCTTGAAGGTGTAAGGGTAACTAATGATGTCCTTTTCTAGGCAACTTCTTTGGTATTCCTAAAATCAGACATAATCAGTACAAAGAGTCCACCCCTGACACCACAGAAACATTTCAGTGCATGAACTGTCCACTGAAACAGGGGAAGTTTAATCACAGAGATTCCTTTAGCTCATCACAATGTCTTTTGCTTGGTAATGAAGAGCGTCACCTCACTAGCCATCATTAAATGAGAAATGATCACAAGTCACAAATTAGAGTAATTCTTGGAAAGGATTGCATACAAGTCAAATTCCTAATGATTCATCTTCAAAAAAACTGTAAATGTCTAATTAAGCAGGATATTGAAGCTACTCAATCTTAGAAAATTATTCTCGTCTCAAAAGAAAAAGAGCACAAAAAAGGCAATAAGAAAATACAAAAATTGAAATTGATGGATTTAATAAGGAAACTCTTTCAATAAACCACCTTATTTTTTGTTTCATTTTAGTAATTTTAACAAAATGGATTTCTACAAAAGCAGCAACATCTAAGATATTATCCTGCTCTGTATGAAGAGCTGACAGCATGCACACCTACAGCTTTTCTGTTAAAATGTCCTATACAGGTAAATGCACACACTGAAGTAAATGGAAGGATCTGGAAGTATTATTCAAGATCAAATTTCCAGTGAACTAAACAGTCGGCAGAATTCAGGAACAGCACTTTTTGAGGATTTGATATCTCATTGTAAGGGCTGAGCATTCATTATTTGATTTCAAGATGGAGGAACTAATATCTAGATGATACAATTAAATAAATACATTACATTCCTTTAAAGGAAGGGGAAGAGAGAGAACTTACATTCATCAGCTCTACATACTTTTCAATATTCAGAGTCAATTAGGAATTATAAATGCTTTTCTTCCATTTGAACCATTCTGGCTTCTGATCCTGTTTACTGGAACATTTGACTTCAGTGAGCACACAGAGTACTCAGTTCAGTTTACCATGGCTTAACTGTGTTATTGCTTTTCTAAATGTTAAGCTAAGAATTAAATCCTCTGGACTGAACTGAAACATGTTTATATTGTAAAACACAACCTCAATAGTCCTAATGAGATTCCATAGCCATTTATTTTTCAAACTACAAAGGCAGATATTTAAATGTTAAAAAACAAAGCATCAGCCACAGAAAATGTGACCTGATAAATGAAGATAATTTCCCCAAAGATTCTTAGAAATAGCTCTTGAAGTGCTTTTTCACTTGTTCTTCCTTCAAAACTGACCAAAAACCTTAGAAAACTGTTCAGCTGTTTCTAGAAGACATCCATCTGAGACAAATCCTTTACTGATCTGAAAAATACCAGTGCTTGTCTGTAGACAGGTCTTTTCTACTGCTGATTTGACACACGTAATTCTACGAGAATTTCAATATTTGAGGGCCACAGCTTTTAATCTATCTGAAATGCTATCACAATGCCCAAGTAGCTGCATGTTGCCAGATCTGGGGTCTTTGACAAGATGGTATGATTGAAATTGCTTTACCCAGAAAAAAAAGAAATATAGGACAAAGCTGGGGAAGAGCAGCCATTGCTGAGTCTCTTGCTATCAGGAGGGGGAATATTGAAAACAGTACTTGTACAGATGGGAAGGTCCAAACTCATGAAGCAGGTGGTCCTACTTCTTTCCTATTTGCACCTCAACATATTCCTTCAGAAACCACCACTTTTCCAAGGCTCTGGCAGAGAAAAAATAGACATGACTTATTATTCTGAATTCTCATTGAATCTCTCTTTAATTAAAATTTTCCTTCCCCCAGGGAAGCTTAATATATATTAAAAATCAGATTTCTGACTTAACACAAGCAGATTCACTCTAAGCCTGGTTTATTTGCATAACTGAGGACTGTTTAACTTCATTCTGATCTTCTTGGTCACTTCAGTGAATGAAGTGAGGCAATGTGTTATGTGCTATTTATCCATAACACTAAGTACAAAGCACAAGATTTATTTGTTAGTACAAATAAAGAGTAGTAAAATAAACAATAGTAGTTTTTAATCATTCTGACAAAACTATCATGGAGTGGGATAATCATTTGGCTGCATTTGGCTTTATACATACTGGTGCTAACCTCACACCCTTTCTGGTACTGTGCTTCATACAAGAATGGCCTCAATGAAATACACGGACTTACTGATTATTGTAATGCTTTGGAGTATCATGAATTACTCCTGACTTCTTTCATACACTTCTGAAAGAACCTCAAAGGCAGGCTACAGGAAAGGAGGCATGGAAGGGAGGAGGGCTTTTCCATCACCATTATTTCCTAGCTGAAGAAAATACAAATATATGGATGGTGGATATCTAAGAACTACTGAACTCCTACCTTCAATATCAGCTTAGTGAGTTTCATGTTTCTTAGTTAAGTACTATTCCAAAAAACTTCTCATTCCTTGAGACGTGAAGGTTTAGTTTACTGGTCCCAGACTACAAAGGTCTGGATGTTCTTATCAAACTAGCTATTAAAGTCTGCCACCAGTCAGTGACGGACAAATTTGCCAAAGAAGCAGAAAATACATTTGCATTCATATGGAGCCTTCAGGGCAGAGACTTTGCTGTTACCACTGGCATGAAGAGATCCCCCCACTAGGATAAAGACCTTGTGCTTCACACTTACTAACACAGAAAACCCATTCCTGTCCTGAAGGAGTCTAAATCAATTACCCTTCTCTGTGCATCTCGTGGAAGAGAAGAACAGGCATTTCCAGCTGTGAACTGTTTTTCTCCCTGCCTGAACACTGAAATAAGTGCCTGCCTTTGAATTTACAAAGCTTAGCTTGAATATGACTTTATAGATTTGCTCTGAATTTCCTCTAAGCAAAGATTATAGTTTCCCCTAATGTAAGAAATAACTGGCATAGCCCTTCTCTTGTGCAGGTCTTCTGACTATCTTAGGACAGTACTTCATAATTATATTTAACTGATACTATTCTTCAGTTTAATATGAATGCATCATTTTCATCACACAATTTTAGTTCAGTACCCAGGCGAGCAACTTGGTGCAAACTTACACGCTCCTGGAGGGAGATACAAGTCAGCTCTACCTGCATGCCATACAGAAATGATTGGAAGGACACAGTGCTCAAAAAAGGTGTTTTGTTTTCCTGGTTGTCAGCCAACAAGCCCATAGCTCTCACACTGCAGACTTCATAGTTGCAGATTTACACAAAGACCCTGTAAAAGTTGCTGCATACTGACCCCACTAGAGAGGGCCAGCACAATCCTAATGGTTCGGAGACTCCATTATTCACAGATGCAGTTAGTACTTTTAAAAGAAGCATTATTGCTTGTATGAAGTTACTGCCTAGCATAAGAACCTCCTTCTCCGAACCCTCTTGGTAGGTGAAGGTCTGCATACACATGAACATGTAGCCCTAATGAAACAGAACGGGTAAACTCTAGCTCAAAACAATTAAGCACATCACCTAATGATGCCTGGGAAAGCTTTCAAAAAGTCAAGCATCAAGCCCAAGCCCTTCAAATTTGAAGAAGATGCCTCTTCCCTAACACCCACACTTTCATCTTAACAGTTAGGGGGGTTGTGTTAATTTTCACATGCTACATTTTTCAGTGCAGCAGAGAAACAGATAATTGCACTTGTAATTGTGGTGTACCCTGGTAAAGTCTGTCAGGTGTTAGAATACTGACCTCAGTGCCTGTGCTAATTAGATGAAATTGAAAAAAGCCCAGGCTCTATAAATCAGATTCTACTAAGGTTAGGATGGGTCCAGGATGGAGAGGGTAGGAGGAAAATCTGTTCTCTTATAGCTCTGACTCATTGTCCGCTTGCTATCAGAGAAAGGTTTTCAAATCAGGACTTCCTTATTTAATTCACAGAAGCCATTAATGCCTGGACCCAATGGCAGAAGTGGTGCTTGAATCAAGGCTGTCAAGGTAAGTGAAATGACACGTATTTGTGGTGAAATGGGATGAGTCATGGCAGTTGACACCACCTCCTTACAATCTTAAGTGGAAAAATGACTTGTGTTTAGCAAGCAGGTCTTCTCTCTCTCTTCTGCTGAGGTCTCAAGAAAGGAGGCAACTTCCTTCATGCAGGTTGGCCTCATCTGACAAAGCCAGCCACAGCTCCTAAGCAAAAGCACAGGTGAAATGTACATCTCCACTGCTTGTCTGAAAAACAATCTGGGCTTTTGCAAACACTTGATTATGAATGTGGGCACGTAAAGGAGTTTGTAATCCCAAATCCTAATGGAGCAGTAAAGAGACTGCTTTGACTCATGTGCAGTCTCTCTGGAAGAGGCCCTAGGAAACAGGACCAGCTACCAAGTGTAGGTTTCAAAAGGAAAACAGTTTAAAACTTGCAAAAAAAATCTTATTTTATAGTTAAAATGTTTAATGTTAGTAATTCAGCAAGCACATGTACCTAATGTTACTGACAAAAAGCTGGCTACATGTATTCTAGGAACAAATTCTCATCTGTGGACCCAGGAGCATCAGCACTGTGAGCTCAGCTCAGAAGAAATACCCTTGGACTATCAGCTTTTCTGAACACCTAAAATGTTTTCTATAATGCTTGCAAAATATTGTTGTCACAGTGGATAAGGATTACAGTGGAGTGTATTCAACTCAACAGAACAGGAAGCTTCAGAAAAATTGTTGATAAAAAATGCAAAGAAGTGAGCAAAAGGATGTGCAACTTTAACTGTATTGTCAGTAAGTTGGATACAAGGGTGGCACAGAATGTGACAATACAACAGGTCAACTCACTCTCAAATGAGGCGCTCAAAAGGAACAGTAACCATTAGGAAAAACGATAGTTCTTCCCACTGCTGACAGGTACAAACACAACTTATATTGCATACATTGCCAGGCAGATTTTAAGCAAAATAAACTTTGCAGGAGAACAATAACAAGGATCTGTATGCTGGATGAACAGGCTTCTCAGGAAAAGATGATCTGAAATTCAAGTACAAGTCATTCCCTTCATTTTCTTGAAATTTAGACCAGGCCCTAGATGAACTGAGTCTGCACAAAAATTCAGTGAATAACTGTCTAAGAATAATGAGAATTAATATTACATATAAGATGAGCTCTGTACTTAAGAAGCAGAGCTGGGAAAAGGGAATTTGATAATCCATAAATATTTGAATGCTGCAAGCTACATCTGATTGAAATTCATCAAATTTTCATTTTCTTTTCCAAACAAACAGTCTCTGTGAAAAATGCCATAGCTGTTTAATCTTCCTCAGGGTTGCTGAAGGAGGTTCTTCCTCTAAAATTAAAATGCAAACTATTTTTCTACAAAATTAAAAAATAGTAAAACAACACAAACCAACCCCTCTGAACTTTTGGAGGCAGTTAGGAAGCAATCCAGTGGCTCTGTTCTTTCATGTAAGGCTTCTCCCTTCTTTCTGATGCTCTGTTTAGGGTTGACATAGGAGATGCATCAAGGGTTGGGCAGCCTAGGGGTAAAGAGCCCACCTAGAATCCAACACACCCAAGTTCCTATTCTCTTTTTTCAGAGACTTCCTATGTAGCTTTACACAGAGCACCTCAGCTCCTCTGGAGCACCAGTCCCTGTAGGGGCACTGATGCTCCCCCTCCCACTGATCATGTCCATCCAGGAAGAGATGGGCAGATGGCCACCAGGATTATGTGAATACACAGCATCCTCCTGCATGTTCCAGAGCATGTGCTCTGCCTAAGACAGGCTCACTGCAGGCAATTTCACTGGCGTGTGGAGACTGTGAGTCTTTACAGTCACTAAAAAGCTTCCATCATTTTCAGCTGAGGTCGTTTGTGCAGGATTATTTAGATTTAGGATTATTTATAGGATTATGTAGGTGCACTGCAAGTTCTCCCAAGGCCAGGTCTGGAGGACCACATCCTGTGAACAGAAGCTCCCTCTCCATTGAGTTTGCCATTTCTATTTGGTTTAGCTTACCCTCTGCACTGAGGAAAATGAGTGTTCCTTAGCTCTTTATCCTGGGGGGCAGGCGTTTATCAAAATCTATTAAATATTTAGACCTTTATATAGCAAGTAATGCTGCTAACTTGTTTGACTTAAATTATACCCCACTGGCAAATCAAATTAGAGAAGATTTGAGAAAATCTACCTTTTAAAACAAAAGCTGATTTTCTCCGTGTTCAGCCATTTGCGGGATTAACTTTTTTAATGGGGTTTTATGTGCACAGTGTTTTTGTTTTCATGGATACTGGAAAAGGATGAATTATTCATCAGGGAAAAAAACATCTACAACATGCATTTTCATAGCTTATTTGGTCCCTTTTGTCCTATTCATAAATCAATCCTGATTACTACAAATGAACGTGTTCCCACTAAGGGTTCACTGATGACTCACTTGGACCATTAATTTAGACCTCTTCACTGAGTGCATTAGGAAGCTGCTGCTGGTAATATGAAACTGGAAGAACATTCTTTGTGACCTCTTCCCTTTGCCTGCACAACCCAGACTCCTTCTCCTGCACCACTCCTTATGTATAATTTTATAGACACAACATATATTTTCCAGTTAGAACATGCCATTTCTCCTCCTGCTCCAGTGACAAATTTGCATGAAGGGAAGAAGGAAAATTATATATTAATGCTCAGCAGGTTGCTTTTATGACCTAGGAGGAGGACAGAGCACAATGGCTCAGTATCTACATCCTAAGTGGGGGCAATTGATGCCCAAACATAAAGACATCACTGAAATATTATAGGAATGACTATGGATGTGTCACTGGTGGCATAGATCACAAGGCATTTGTCTCTGTTCCTGAAGTGCTGACGAGCTGTCATCAGTGAAGAACCATTGTCATCGAGGAACAATGCTTCACCATTTAGAGCAGTAAATGGAACAAGCCAATTCTTATCCAGGCAGTACAGCATTTATCAACTCCTTATTGCCCAGCTGGGAACAAAGAGAGGATTCTACCCATTTGAAAATTATTATTATTATTTACTACTTTATTGGCAACACAGTGCACTGAATAGTTTTAGAAGAAAAATTTATGCCCCAGAATTCCTAAGGGTCAACACTCAATCTTTCTCAATACACACAATAAAAGAGAGAAGGAAAACACATTTGTTTCCTTCCCAGTCCAATTGCCGCAGTGCCACGGTGGTTAGCATTGAACACCATTCTGTTCACGTGCTGGGGCTCTGTGCTGAACCCTAATTACCAATGTCAAAAGAGAAACATTCCTCAGAATGATAACAGTTATTCTTTACAGCTTCACTGCTGTGGTTGTTGCTGAATATCTTTTGAGTATTTCCAAGTACCAAGCTGAACCGAATGCCCTGTGTCCCACTGCAACTCAATGCTCTTTATGCCATAAAGATATCACAGATCCCAGGCAATTAACAGTTTGGAAAAGAGTACATTAACACCAGCTACTAAAAGCCTTTTATAGTCTTGAATGGTATTCACTGAGCAATTACCAAGTTAGCTTTTTCTTGTTACTGCTCTTAGGATTTCACCTGACAGTGATGCTCATTAAAAATACCCCTTAACCTCAAATTTGGAGTTGTGTTGTCCAGCATGGGAACAGTGAAGGCATTTTAAAAATTTATCACTGGTGTAACGTGTTTGATGCTGACTATGACAGGAAGGAGTCACAGACTTCCAGCAAACCTCCAGCACCTACTTGCAACTCATTGAAAAAGCAGTCTCTATGGCCAGAAAGCTGGGCTACCCTCTCCCAATACCACACAGTCCTGGAGCTGAAACACCCTCCATCCAGATCATGAGCCACAGCAGTGCTGGATGCTACTTTAAATTTAGTTACTTGGATAATCTCCATTCCTAACAAAACTAATTGTTGAGCTGCTGTTACCCAAAGCCTGTTTCTATCAGGCTCAAACTAAGGGTTCACTGGAAGCTTCCTCCTACCTGCTACACACCAGCACACAGGGGTCTGATTCCAAGCCTGACTCCTCTCTGTTCTGGCATGTTCAAAATGAGGACAAAAGGTGAAGGGTGGCTGCCTCTGATAGAGAATAGTTTAAGGGCCTAGCTCTGCTTTTGTGACGTGAATAATTTCTTGACTTTTCTTTCTAACACTAAAACCTTCTTCTCTACCAGGAAAAAGTCTCCAACTCCATATAAAATGTTTGAAAAAGTAGACAAGCATCTCTCTTCCAAAATTATTTCCACAAACAACTTCCGTTATATAGAATAAAGAAATTTTTTATCACAGATGTCCATGAACTCCTCACATCTTGCTGTCCTGGCTGCAGCACACTCGTGGTAATTGGATTATTCAAGGACTACACAAGCTGAGGTCCCTGGTGTTGCACTAGAGAATACGAGGTTAGAGACTGATGAGGTCTTTATTACGGTAGAGAAACACTGAATAAAATAAAACATGCCATAACCACTTTGTGCTCTGTATCTTATTTTCAGTTTAAGTACTACAACTGTACATTCAAAAAAACAAAAAATCAACTCTGCAGGCTTCTAATTCAGAGGTTACAAAATACAACATAGTAAGTGAATGGACCAGTACTCTAATGCCCATTTAGTATTGTTGCTAGGTAGGTTCATACAGACTTCCACTGCTTTATTCTGAACCTGTACTGATAATCTCTGGGCACAAAGTTCTGCAGGAGATGGACCAAGTTATCCAAGTTCCAGCATATGTTTGTAAGAATGTAGAGAATGAGCTAGCATCATGCAAAGGAAAAAGCCAGAAAAATGGGATTCCTCCCCTGGAATACAGATCAAGCAAGATCCTTCATGACATTTATAAATGGCTTCATGCCCTCTGTTTTATTAAGCTTCCTTCCTTTATTTTTGGAGAAAATACCAGCTAAAGTATTAAATATTTTCTGCATATATTGAAATATATCTGTGTAGAAGGGCAGTTAGATCATCACAATATGAACTACCAATTTTTTTTAACTGCTTAACAGAGCAGATAATTAACAATAAGTAAATCCGTGTTTTTCCATCTTTTTTTTTTCCCCTCTAAGTTTTATATTGAATTGTTTTCATAATTTAAAACATCAGTTGCACTTATCTAGTGAACAAATGGCATCACTGGCCCAAGAGAAGCTGCACAGGGCAATTAAAAAAAATCAGTGACAACATTAATACAAGGAAATTAATAATCAATTATATCAGCCCAGAACTGTGTACAAAAAAATATAAAATCTTGTTTTTCTTTAACTCCACAGATATGACAATATGTCTGCTGATGCTTCCTGCCTTACCAAGTGATGCTTTCAAAGCCTTCAAGATTTGCCTGTGATTTTAAACCTTTATTATATTGTGATTATATTTTTCTCTTCCCCTTTCTCTTGGTTTGAGTAGAAGAAGCTTAGTTAAAAGCAAAAAGAAAATAGTTCATGTCTCTTAAAGACTTTACTGAAAGCAGAAGGAAAAATGTTCATACAGATATACCAGTTTTTTTCTCTTTTGCACAGACCCAGAAGAGGCGAGTCCAGCAGGAACCACATCCTATAGAGACAATACTTGCATCAGTAAGGCCATAGCAGACTGAAAAAGTGGATGCTACAGGACCACAATAGCATTTCCCTAATTCTGAGAGTGGAAAAATACAGCAGAGGTCTTTATTATTATTATTAAAAAAAAAAAAAAAAAGGCACAGCAGGTTACCTGTGCCCTGTACAGACAGCCCAGGAACTCCTGAACACTTGGTAGGATTCTGGAGGCTGGCAGGCAAAGGGGAAGGAGATAGAGAGCGTGGCACGTGTGAGCTGGCAGATATACCTTCAGTCCTCTCCTTCTCCTCTTCTTGTGTCTCTTTCAGAGGAGGGGGTAGGTAACACTCTAATTCAAGTTTACCAATAGAGCTGAAACCTGTCACATCTACAGAAAATCCATTTTAGGGGCTAAAAATAAATAAATGCTACTTCACCCTCCCACTGCCTTCGGATTCTTATTCATTTCAGTATTCAGCTATCCAGACTCCACTTATAGCAGCAGAGAAAGGAGAAGGAGGGGAAGAGGAAATGAGGAGTAGTCTATGGATTTAGAAACTACTACATATAGCAAATATGAATATAAATTAACAACAGAGAATGGGACACAACCATTCCATATGGGATCAACTCAATTGACCCTTAAGGCTTTATTTTAGCTACTTAGATTCTCACATTGATTGTACATTTATCTCTTGTTTATATATACACCTTCAGGTTCCCACTGGTAAAAGAATGATTACAGTACTTAAATAAAACTTCACCAGTCCTACACAGACTGGAGTGCTGGCAGAAGCCTGTACAGGCCCTGTGCAGGGAGAGCTTCACAAGCAGGTTGCTCTACCCACCATATTTTCCACTTGAAGTCTATACTTTGCACAAATGTACCAAGCACATTTAAAAACAAGTTGTTCTTGCTGTTAATTTATAAGGAAAAACCTGCTGCATTTGCATGACATTAAGAGGAAAAAAAAAAAATGAAAAAAAAAAAAGGAAAATGTCCAAGCAGATAATGTATTGGATGCTGAGATAATAACCCTGGATGGACTCCTGTAGCTGGCAATGCCATCTGCCTGGTCGATGCAGAATCCAAAGACCATTGCAGTCCATGGAAAGACCATCTTGAGAGTGATTCACAGCCAAAGAGTGCTGATTGAGTCAAAGGGATTGAAAGCTAGACACTGACAGATATTCAAAGGAAGCATCAATCAGCTGTTGGTCATTCACAGCTTTTCCCTCAGGAAATCTCATTGCTTTGTACCATTTCTCCATTGATACATCTGAAGGCATGAAAAAAGCTAACATTTGTGTAATGAAACCCCGTATGAAACCAAGAGGAGGAAAGCATATCTGAATATTACCCTCTTGTTAAGAATATTTAAGTACTGGAGGCAGAGGAAAAGCTCTTTACTCAGCCTGCAAGCACACGAGCCACAAACCATCAATCAATACTCTACCTATTTCAGCAGAGCTTTTCAAACTTAGCATTTCTGACCACACAGATAGAAAGGTCACTGTTTAAGAGACCTCTTGCCTTTGCCACAGTTGACTCAACAGGTCTCATTTGTGCTGTTACACAAATCCCAAACACACCCTCCTGATCCTGATGGCCTAAAGTATCCAGAGTCAGATTTGCTTCCGTAAGTTTTCAGGCAAGTTACACTTGCCTGACTCCTGTGTAATTATCACCACTGCAGACAAAGGAAGGCTACAATCAGACTGAACACTGGTTTCCTAAAATAAATAAATTATATATATAACTTCCATGTCCAAAAAATTACTTTTTCTTCAGTAATTTTTTTCAAAATAAATTAAAAGAAATATGCACATTGCCTATTTTTAACTGAACAGAATTGTTAAAGACAGAGGTGTCCTGTAAGGCCACAAGAAAATCTACTGCAGAGTCATGGACCATACACTGACCATATATTTCTGCAAGAACTTCAGTAGAAGATCTCCTTCTATTACACACAATTTCTGCTGCTTTGACTGACACCTATGACTGGGTTTAAGTGAAAGGTTTGAAAGTCTCCTGATCAGCTAACAGGTGCTGGTGAAAAGGGATAGTAAATGTTAGTGATGCTGTAGGTGGCAGAGGCAGCTACATTCTGGAACAGAAAGATGTAATAATTTGAGAATAAGTTTCGCAATGGGAGTTAAAAGGTGCCATTTGACCAGGAGGTGCCTTAATAGGCTACATCTTTCAGGCCATGTGTGCAAAGGCAGTCAAGAAAGATACAAGTAAGGAGGAAGAAGGCGTAAAACAGCAACACGGGACATTTTTAAGATACACAACACTAAACTGGGTGGAAGATCACTACTGGTTCCTGCAATTCTTTTCTGTAGCTGCAGACTAGCCCTGAACTGATACAGCAAAGTGCTTAAGAAAAGCACGAGTTGGTATCTCCTTTCAGGTTTTTACTACTGCTCCCTCCTTCCAACTTTAAAATGAAAAAGGTAGGGGAAAGAAAAAAGGGCTCAACAACTCTAGACTCACCAAACCTACTAATGTTTTCAGATCACAGAATATGCTGCTAAAGAGCAACTAATTTGTTATATAGCAGGCAAGGCTTTGTGTCGCCTTGTCTGTCTGATAAATGTTGAAGTTTCAGTTCTCTCAGACATCATATGCAACACACTTCCAGTGTTACGTACATGGCTATTTATTCATTTTCTAGTAATTAGTATCCTGGGGAGAAATCCTATTGCCACTCTATTTACCTAATTTAATAAAATATTGCAAAATGCAAAGTGGGAGGAATTTCTAATGTTTTATTAGCATTTGGCAATTCTGATCTTTCTAATGATGTCTACTGACCCCTAGCCTGTAGCTGTGTTTCAAAGCAGTTTCTTCACCAATTCTTTTTTTAATTAAAAACTATTACCAAAGAAAATTAGAATCAAATATCTCAGTGGCAGAGAAGATTTCTACTTACTCAAGACTGCTACTTTACAGTAAATTAAATAAGTGAGAAAAGACTAATTTTTAAGAGTTTTACAATTTAGAAGCAAGCATAATTGTATACAATTTAGAAGCAAGGAAAAAAACTAAATTAGATTAAAGACATATTAGATATTAGGAAGAAAATTAAATGAGCTGCAGTCTCCCCCCACCACCCCCAAGCATAGTCCTTTTCAATTATAAATACTATCCCCAGTTTTGTTCTTGTTCACAAAATCTGTCAGAAGCAAACCTGCTGAAGTCACTGTGAGCATACCAATACTAGCATCTGAATGCAACTCCTTTGGCCAAAGTATTCGAACCGAGGAGGGTGCAGAACCAATCCTTTCCCAATTGCACTTAGGCTTTCAAATAGAAGCTTCTGACAGTCACCTGCACCGAAGCTTCTCATATGTGGAATTTCGTTTTTTCTTTTGATTACTGGGTACCTGGAAGCTCAATAACCCTTTAAAGCGATAGCACTTTCATACAGCTACTTGAATATATTTCAGGATACTGCTCCAATATTTTAGCCCGTGTATAAGCTTTCTTGGCCCAAAACTGAGGAATAGTGCACAGCCTCCCTGAGCTCCAACATAAGGAGATGATTTATTTAAGAAGGTGATGAATTTTCATACTGGGTGCAATTATTGAGGTCCGTGCGAGCACACATAGATCTTCACACGCGAATCTAACGAGGTTTCTAGGGAACTTGCAGCTATTACAGATTCACAGGCTCCTTCACTCAGCTCCTGGGAAAGCACTTACAGCTGATTCCATGCTAATTCATTGCTCAATGAATAAGTAAAATCTGTACAGTATAATAAAACCATTGATCATCATGCTTTAAGATTGACTCCTAAATATTTAGGAAGCAGCGCATATTCAATGGAAATGTTTATTGGCACTGTGAAATTAAACTGTCACCCGTGAAATAGTAAAACTCATTAACGCGGAGTTTCTTTTTAAGTGTTAGGAATTAACTTTATGGCCGCATCCGTAATGGCAAGCCTCAGCCTTAAATCGCCTGCCATTTAGTATTCGCGAGCGTTATTAAAACATATTAACCGTGATTTAATTGACTGGAAATTAAAGAAGATAGAGGAGGAAAACACATACATAGGAAAAGAGAAGAAAGAGGAGAGAGGTCGGGCCGGGCTATTGGGAGGGAGCGGACGGACAGACGGACGGACGGACAGCGCTGCCCGCGGGGCTCAGCCGGGGCAGCGCCGCCGGCGGGACAACAGCGCCCTCTGGCGGCCGCCGCGCCCCCGCCCGCCCCGCGCCGCTCGGCCCGACGGGCCCGGGGAGGCCGCGCCGGGAGCCCCGCTGAGCCCCGCCGGCAGCCCGGCCCGCCCTCCGGCCCCGGGGAGCAGCCCGGGGAGCACCACCACCCGCTCAGGACTCCAGCACTCGCGACACCACCCATACCTGGCTACACCGGGCGCGGCGTAGAGCCGCCGCCGCTGCCCGCCCGAGCACCGCAAAGCCCGGCGGCCGGGGATGTTCCTGCCCGCGGGGACCGACCCCGCAGGGCCGGCACAGATACGTGGCGAACTTACGAGCGGATCTCCCATGGGAAAAAAAAAAGAGCGAACCGGGATTTCACAGCCAGGAAATGCTGGGGCAGCAGGGACCGCGAGCACCACGCCCCGGGACACAGCCGCGCCCGTGGGAAGCGCCCGGGGAACCGACGGTACCGCCGGGCCAGGAGAGATGCTCAGTGCTCAGTGCCATCGGCGCTGCTCCGCCAGGCTGCGCCCGCAAAATCGCGGCATTCCCCGGGCTTGCGGGAAGCACCGACCCTCCCCGCCAGGCTGAGGCACGACCCGGTGCCGGTGGCCCTCAGCCGAGGCAGGGCGACAGCGGCCACTGAGCGCAAAAAGATGCAGCCGGCGAAAGGACAACAAACCGTGAGGAAAGCCCCAAGCGGCTCCTCGCAGGCTCCAGCGTCTCCCGTTCACTCCCACGTCCGCACCGGCAGGACTGGGGAGAGCAGTCCCTCCATCTGGCCCCAACTTTGCATTTCTGAGCTCCATCAGCAAAGCGGTGCCGAGCTAAGTTTCTGAGAGGTCATGGCGCAATAACCACCTTTTTCCGGGAGTTATTCCCCATCTTCCTCCCGCCCCAACCATAGGCAACTCCTCGCAATCCCGTTACTCACAATTTGTTGCAGCTAATCCCAGATGCCATAAACTGAAGAGCAGCAGAGTGAAGCCCCCGAGAGCTCGGGAATCCATCTTCAGCCCCGGAGGGGGAAGCCAGCCGCCCGCCTGTCTCTCCTGGTCCCGGTCTCCGAGCGCTTCTCAGCCTCTGTGCGCTCGCTCTGCCTCCGCTCATTTACTCCATAGAGCATCCAAGCACTCCGGGTGAAGGGAAGCCGGGGCCGGCCGGGGGACTCTTCGCAGCCCTTGGAGGAGCCGCTCCGGACGCCGGCGGCAGTGCCCGAGCCGAGCCCGCTGCCCCGACTGCCGCCGCGGCGATTCACCTTGCGAGCGGCGGCTGGGTGGGAAGCACCAGCCGCTCGCTGGGCACCTCCTTATAGGCGAGAGCCGCGCTGCACTCCACCTCCTCCCAGCCCCCTGGAAGTTGCTCCTCCTCGCCTTCCAGGGAGGATCTTTACTGCAATCTTCACGCGTTGTTGATAAGCATCAGAGTCGCGGAGTAAATCAGATGCCTGGAGGAAAAAAAAAAAAAAATCTTCCTTTTTTTTCTTTTCTTTTTTTTTTTTTTTTTTTAAATCTCCACCTTTTTCCTCTCCTTTGGGTACCAGTGTGGCTGGAACATTTGAAAGGTCCCCCAGCTCAGATGTTTGTTTGCTTATGGATCCATATGTTATATACACATACATAAAAGATACATGATATCCTGGCACGTACAGAGCCAACGAGCCCCAGCCCCGCTGCCGAGGCTCAGCCTCACGTCCGGGGAGGGGGGATGAGCCTCGGACGGGACTGATGCTCCATCCGCTCTTCTGTCAAGCCTGGTCCAGAGTTGCCCTGCCTGGCCCTCCCGGAAGGCGATCAAAGGTGGCCCCAGGGCTTCCAGAAGGGACACGGGGAGCTCTCGTTAGGGCCTCCGCCCTGAAGAGGAAGGCGGCCCCCGGGATAGCGACCCGGACTCGCACCCATGGTCGGCGCCCCCCTCCCGGCTGGCGAGGGTGATGCTTGCAAAAATCAGATTTCCTGACTGATTGACTGATTGATTACCCGACTGCTCAGCAGCTGAACTGGCCGGGATTATCTTCCCGAGGGGTGTACAGGAAACGAGAGCTGAACTCGCATCCTGCCCTCCCCTGGCCGGAGCGCTCGGAGCCGCAGGGGCGGGGGAAGGCACACCTGAGCCCAGGGACTCCGGCTTAATCACTGCTGAGGTCTAACCTTGCTGCTTTGCTGCGGCGTCACCCCACATCAATAGAGTGCTGCATCAAAGTCAGGCCAAAATTGCATTAGCGATTCCGCTGTAATCTGCAAGGAGAGTGTGTTTGGGTCAAGTCTTTGGGGGTGGGGAGAGGGAAGCCGCTGGTGCTCGAAAGCCGCTGGTGCTCAGCCATAATCCCTCACAGTGGCAAGGAATAATCAGAAGAAATAGACTGTTCACCAAAGCCATCCTGGCTTGCCAACGGAGAGCAGAAGTTTAAATTGCTGGCGTGCTGTAAGCTTCATTTTAAAACGCAAGGAGGGTGGAGGAAAGATATTGTGCTTAGCTGTTAGGCACCAACTATATCAGAGAGGTGTCAGGGGGACATCTTATCTTTAAAGGGTTAGTCAGCTTGGAAAGCAAAAGTCCACATTAAAAAATTGACCTAATTATATCTGTTTCTGTTGTTACAAGTGACACAAGTGACACAAGGTTAAACAGGAAGGATAGCTGCCTAGCACCAAGGCTTTCAGTCAGAGTCAATAAAGGATTTAGTCAGACAAAACTAAGACTTAGGAGGAACTTAAAAGCCTAATGAGCTCTACAAGTGTTTAATTTTTGACTTCTAACACATCTGAGCATACCAAGGTTTCATCTTTGCTCATGCAAAGACCTGACCCAGTTGCTCTACACTTGTGCCTGAGCAGAATGAGATTTTGGAAATCAGGGGTGGCAGTCAGACCAAGGCTAACTCATCTACATGAAGTGTCTGCTCTCCCTTACACAGGTCCTGTGGAGATATTAAACTGAACACCCAGCAGAGCTTTGTGCAAGGGCACAGACACCCTTGTGTCTGAGCAGGCCCATTTTTGAAGGTAGTGACCTCTGCTCATTTCCCTCAGTGGATGGGGAGAGAGAGGATCTCCTAGTCTTGTTTTCTGATCCCACTCAGAAACATCTCATCTTCTCCATGCCAATCATATATTAGACTCTGGCCCGGGAACTAAGAACTGTATTGCTTTGCTGCATTAGGCCAGGAGGCTGGAGTACTGAGAAAATTATGATATTTAGTTTACTTTTTCAGGTGAGTGATCAAGTTTTAGAAGTGCTAGCAGTGCTTCCAGAGCTACCACTTGACTAAAGCTAAGCAGTAGGATACATCAGAAATCTTAAGCCGGAGTGGATTTTCTCTGGAGACACAAATCTTTGACAAACTCACAACCTTGCAGCTATGTATTCTGAAATTAGCAGAGGAGTTCAAAAGAAGGAAATTAAAAATGGGGAGGGGTGTTTCATGCTTTCCTTTTAAAAATAATTAAAACTAAATTGACTGTGTTTCAAATATTTTCAGTGTCTCTTTAAACTCTCTGGCACATTGGTACACTTTTTAACTGACTCACAGAACTAATTAGTGGCTTGTTTATAGGAAAACAGATGTGGAAATGAATTATGCAGACTAATTAAAAGCTATCAGTAAATATGAGCCCCATCCTGCAATGCATCCCAGTGGTCACCAATATGAATCTGACTGCAGAATCTGGACCCCAGTTATAATATTGGTTTTCAAATCACCCTTGTGAGACACACCTCTTCCATAATCTCCTTTGTATCATAAATGCCAGGCATTGCCTTAAGATTTGTGCATGTTTGGGTGCAGGAGCACTACAATTGAGAAGTTATGACCAGAGTGGAGGGCTGCGCAGCTGTTTATTGCAGGAAATTATGTAAATAATGTCATATTTAAGGGCTTTTTGCCAGCAGGATTTTTATTAGAGTAAATTTATTAATTACTGTTAAAGCCATTCAAACAAAAACTGTGGCTCATCATCAATTACAGATCTGAGTACCCTGGATTTTGGGAAAACTCTGTTGTTTATTTAGTCTTAGTGTATCTGGACATTATTCAAACTCACAATGATGGCTGCCACTGAAAGAGTTTCAAAGCCTTGGCTATGAGTGGAGGCTTTATTATACCTATAGCTATTAGTCCTCTCTAACTCACCAGCTTTCTAACTCCTTTCTAACTCTTGCATTCACTGTGGCACATTTTCTTCTCCTCAATGAAAGCAAAACTGACCTTAACAGTGAAAACCCTGATATCTTTCCTTTCCATGTATGCCTCTCCTTTGATAAATGTCATTTATAACCTTTTGCCAGTCACTCAATGTTCACTCCCTGTTTGTTAAGCAAGGAGAACACACCAATACCTCCTCTTGTTCATATGACAGGAGGAGAAATATCCGAATGTCTGGCACCTGTTCAGACCCTGCAGACACGGTGATCATAATTTTGGAGACAATGGCCATCATTGTTAGGTCATCTGGGGCTGTACTGAAATGGCTGTGTTAGTTCTGGGTGAGAAAGCCTAACATGGGAAAAGAAATCAGTTCCTTACTCTCTGCACCCCGATGGCAGCTGGGTGCCCCTGTTAATGCTGCCCAGGACATTAATGCTGCCCAGGACACAGGCAGTGCAGCATTACACCAATAGCTGGTCCCATCACAGCCTTACTGGCTTTACAATGCAAGCCACAAATTGCTGAAATTGAGCACTTAAGTTTTTTATCCTCAGTGTCCTCAAGTCTATTCTACTAGTCTGGAGCCACGTTATTTAAGCTGAAGGAACCATTTGTGGGAATTAATGAATAGGAGAGCAAAGGAAGGACATGAACACGTAAGAAAGAGCAGGAAAAGCTGCCTGCCACCAGGGAAGTTAGGGGATGCATTTTTGCATTTTGAAGGAGAAAGCTTTTTTATTTAAATATTCATCTGAGGAGGTAAGTTTATCTGTGATTAGATAAACTTTTCTTTCCTAGAGTCAGTAAACAGCATTAGTACTGCTATAACCCATGTCGAGTTTGCCAGTAGAAGCAACAGCAGTTTAGCCCATGTATACAAACAATCCAGCTGTCTGGATAATTGCAGCTGGAAGCTTTATCTCTGACCCTGACTGTACAGCATTCATGGAAGGAGAACAGCATTACATATATAAAAACTTAATTGTACATGGCTTTGGGATCACATATTGCAGTTTCCTGTTGATAACTAAGAATTTGTCTGAAGAATATGTTTCCCATAAAAAAGCCTAAAGGTCACATTAAAAAAATCCCTAAAGGTCATTTGTTTCTTTTTCCCTTTGAGTATTCCCCTATAAATAGAAAGGACTCATTCATTAAAGAGAATATGTGGGAAGCTTTCATAAAACACACCGACCCCAACCAGGTGAGTGCAACAGCAGGCTGCTCATTATCCTTGGATAGTTCCACAGCATACCTAAGTCTGGAGGATAGGAAAATTTAATGATCTGCTGGGATAATCTGATGGCCAGTAGCATTTTTGAGATGCATGCTGAGATTAGGTAAAAGAAATCAGATGTCAAGCTGTGCAGCGATTATTGGAAGACAAAGAAGTAAAATCACCACTTCCTCCCCCTTGCCTTCCCCCCATTATTTTACCACTGTCTGCTGGTATTATTGCTTTCATTACATTATCTTGTCTGCCTATGAAGACACTTGTGTCAATCATGGTCAGATACATCTACCGGCCTTAAAAGATCAATAACCTGAGTAAATAATAGTACAAATGGCTATGGCTACAAATTACCTAGGGACTGAAATAGGCCTTATTTGGGACACACTGCTCCCTGGTGTGATTCCAGTGACGTTGTGGGTTGCAGAGACGGAAGGAGTCACAGAGGACACGGCCGTGCTCTGCTGTCTGTGCTGGTTCCCTACCAAACACAGGGGTCAGCTCCAGCTGGGCCAGTCACTGTTGTCTCCCTGAGCAACACTGCTTTTTTACTGAAATGCAGCATAATCCTGGTGCAGTTATTGTCCCACAACCAGCTTTCCACCAGTGCCCAATGAAGAGTTGGACTTCATGAGGTGTTGACATAACTGCAAACCCCATTCCTGTGGTCTCATCAACCACAATCAGCTCGAGAGAACTCATACACAAATTGTGTAATTCAATATTTTCCCCTTGTTCTGAAGCCATACAAATTACAATGAGGAATTGCCTAAAAGGTCCCTGGACTGTTAGGTGTCACAGGATAGATGTAATCCTTGGAGTACAGCTGGCTAACTAATGGGAACATAGTGGAATAAGGTCTGTGAGTCTCCCAGCTGAGGTAAAAGCCCAGCATCTGTCTCACAATACTTAGAAACTTCATGGCAAACAAGACCAAAAGAAATTACAGAAGCTGGGGAAGCATTTAGCAAAAATCTCTATTTGATAGGCATCCCAGTTCAGGCTACAGAGGTGGAAGGCAGGAATGTTTTCTGTATGAATGCCTTTTTCCATACATAGAGAAGACAGCTTTACTTGTCACTCATTGGTGTCTATCAAGACTCCATTTTGCAGAGATTCAGTCATTCAGTCATGGAATTATAGTGTCTGCCATGTCACCAATGTGAGTAATGACATATAATGAATAGGCACGGTGATAGATTTTCAGCAGCAATTAGCAATTTTGCATGAACAACCAAGGTATCCCTTAAGGGGCATTTTTTTTCAGAATGATTTGGGCCTTTACTTGCTCCATGCCCTGATCTGCCTGTTCAAAAAAGACAGCTAAAAGGAGAGGCATCCAAAATCATTAGCCTCTATTGAACATTTGCACCTCAGTCTACCAGTAATCCATAATCTCATGCTCTAGGAGAGAAACAATCACCTGGGCCTATATGCATAACAAACAACTTTGAATGTCTCCATGATTTTACTGAGGAAGTTTGCAAGGAGTGAAAAAGAGAGCTAATTTCATCAAATAAATCATTCGTGACAAATGGCTCATCCAGTGCTTGCACTCAGAAAATTATTATTAGCAACAGCTGGGCTGGGTACGACAACCTATATTCAGACATTCTCTTTACTTTTCTGCCTGTCCTTCACTAATCTCTCATTGTGGATAGAGGTCAGAGAGGAGTGAAAAGAGGAAAGTTGTGTGGAAGCTAATGCAATCATTAGGTCATTTTTAACCTCGCTGCAATTATCATACAGAAGGAGTCAACTGAGAATAATGAAAGGCAAGATGGTAATTTAGACTCCCTTGAAAAAGAGGAAGAAATGAATACACCTTGTCTCAAAAGCCATCAGGATTTCTAAGTTCAATCCTGTGGGAATGAGCAGCTCCTGAGCACTCCTGTGTTGCTCTCTTCTCAACATAGGCACAGGATATTTAGAATCTTGGGCCCATGTTTTTGCAGAAACCTGCCTTTCTAAAGGCTGATGCTGTAATTTCTTTGACACAGGCATTAAAGGACATGGAACAGAAAATGAGATTAATAGAGGTTCTTTAGTCACAGTATCACTGACCTGCTTCTGGACAAAGTACTTGCTGAGGGCTGAGCTGAAAGTTAATCTGGCCTAAATTATTAAAATTTCCATTTTTTATGTTGTGTATGTGTGTGCATATCTGTATATACACATGCATATATACACACGTGTTTGTACATAACTATATACAGACACACAGAAATCTGTGTAAAACAGGAAATCAAACAAGCTAAACTCACCCCTCACTAGGAGATCCATTTATTTCCTACCTACTGACTAAAAATGTTTATTTCCTCTAGGAAGTGAATGCATTTGCATCAAAATGAAACAGTTCCATGTAGACCTACCACTGTCTTTTCAAAGCAAAGTGATTTTAACTCAGTGAGAGAGATATGATTATACAGTAATGTGTAGGCCTGAGTCAGACACGCTCATCTTACTTCTGACTGCAGCCAGCTTGAGGTATAGGGAGCCTCTGCTTTCTGCCAGTCTGGATTGCAGATTGCACTGGAGTTAATGAATCCCTCCTACTCGCTAAAGATCTGCTGACAACATGAGAATATTAACATATTGTAACTAAGTACAAGGGTGGATATTCAGGGGTTCTCTAGCAATCAATATATTTTGCTTTAGTTATAAAAAATCATTAGTGACTTGAGCAACCGCTATCAAAACTAAGCCAAAATTAGAAGTCCTACTTGATGCACTTAATTTTTTCTGACTCTCAGAATCTGTTTTTTGCTTGTTACAAGGGCAGTTATACTGGATGGTATTGTAAATTCCAGGGTAAGGAAGAAAATCAAACTCACCGTTGAGAATTGTTATGCTCAGGATTTAAACTAGAGCAAACAAGTCCTGCCATGTTCCCATTAAGGAGGGGGAATCCCAGGAGGCCAAACTTCTGTTCACTTCCTAGTTATGTGTTGAATCAGTTAAGGTTCAGGCAGAAAATGTGCACAAGTAGCCCAAATTTCACTGAGCCTGCATGCAGGGAGCTTTCTTGGCTGTGTGCAGGGCTGAAGACCAAGGGGTGAAGTGCCCTGGAGTTCACCTAAACTTCAGAATTTAACCTGTCATCCACAGTGTGAATACGAGGTAAGTTTGAGCTTGAAACTGGATTTAGACTCACTTTCAAGGGTTGCAGAGATGTATCCAGGGTCAAAAGGCAAGATCAAGCCACAGAAAGAGTGTGGCAGAGCTAGGAGGCTAGCCCAGGTTCTCTTTGTTTTCTTAACTGGATTCATTGTTCCATGTTATCTCTCCAGTCTGAAAATCAGTTTCATACATGTAACAGCTCAAGAGAATTATAGCCACCTGTGGCAACAGCATACAACTCTAATCCTATCTGAATAGGCAGCAAAATGCAGCAGGGGCACTTGACTTTGTTTCTCCACCTTAGGGGTTAAGATGTTCATTGCAGTCAGATCCAGGCAGCAGAGAAGCTCAAAAGTGACAGGAAGGTCACAGGCACACAGCTGTGCTCTGTAGAAACCTTTAGCATTGTCTAATATGAAGAATCAAATGTGGAAATGAGAAGTATGTATTGGCATCTACGTGTGTTAGTACCATTTAAGTAATTGAATTTATTATAAGCAACTTAATTCCCATAGTGCAATTATAACAGATGGATAAACAAGATGCAATATATTGTTCACTTTATGACAATGATCACATAATTCCAGCTTCAATGCTTTTACTGTTTGCATGGAACACTGATTAATAAAGCTTTGAAAGGCTGTCAGACAAAGATATATGAATGTGTGATATGAGTGAAATTACTCCCCAGTATAAAATCTAGGGAAGCTGTGTCAGGGATGAACATGATCTATTCTGTCCACCAGGTTCTCCTTGACAAAGGCTGAGCAGTGACTACAATCAGATATAATCATTATCCTCCACTTTCATTCTTTTTTAATCCACTTTTTTGTCCATTTAAATCATGAGCCTTTGAGAAACAGCCACCTTTCTCCCTATCTTGGTCTACACTCACTGTAGTTCTGACCCCACTGTGGAGGTTGTAGAATCACAGTATTACCATAGGTCAAGGATTACACAAACAATTAGCACTGCCAACATGGCAGCGAGCAAAAGTCACAACACCAAAAAAGAAAATAATCACCAGGTGCTTAGGAGGATGAAGGGTTAATTCATTTACCACAAACCCATGTCACTGGAGATGCATTCTGTGGATTAACATTACTGATACACCCATTTTGTTAAGTGGATACAGTTGTCTGCTGACACTGCTTCACTTGAGATGATTGCAGTATTGAGGTATCTCACAAAAACTGATATCAGTTCCCACTAGGGATTTTAGCAAAACTACAAACCAGCTTTTAAGATTTTGAGTATTTTGAAATTAAAGAATGGACCATGTAACAATCATTTTGGTTCTGAATTAGAAAATGTGTTTCTTAATAATTGTATTATCGGTCAGTTTCAGGAGAAAAAGGGATACTTACAGAAAGATCAGATACCTGGCTATCCCTAGGTAAAATCTTTATCTTTTTTATCCCCTCGAAGGTGATTGAAATGAAAGGTCAAGGTTAAATCTGTGATTTTGAGGTTGTTAGGTGATATCCCATGACTCTAGTTTATGCCTCTGGTACCTAAGTTTTTTTTTCTGAGAATTGTTTAGTTCCCAAATCTGCTGAATATGCCCTATTGCCCTTGGGAACTGCTATTTTGAAAACTACTGCTTAAACTTTCTGGGTTAAGCATCCTCTAATGGAACCGTATGTAGCTCCACCTAATTTTAATGCTCACTTACATCAGCTGGATGTCATATGGTGCTAAAATGAATTACAGGATCCAAATTCTAAAAGTTCTACATAATTTTAAGCTACCTGGAGAAATTGGGAGTGTTTAGCTCTGGGACCTTTGTGTTACTTTGTCGTACTCTGATCCAAGGGAAGATAACACCAAATGAAGGGGACATGGAGCAAAATGAAGAGGACATAGAGCAAATGATTTTTTTTTAATTCTGTGCTAATCTTCACAGTTCTTTTTCTTCTATTTTTTTTTTCCATAAGCTCTTCCTAAAGTGTAGATGATAGGTTATTTACTGGAAATAATCCTGTTAGGAGGATAGTGTTGTGTGCATCCATCTCTCCATAGATCTTATTCTACAGGGACACCAACATTTGAAATCAAAGAGTGATTATCTTGCTATCTAGCCCTAAAGAGAACTCCACTTTATTGCATTCCATAATCTGTATCTGTGATGTCAAATCATGAAGCATAAACTGTAAAGCAGGGGTGAGAAACACACTTGAAAAAAGAAAAGTCTTGTCTTTTTGATAGTAAGATTTAGTGCAAGAGGGCATCATACGACATTCTCAGTAAGTGTTGAACAAGGGATCCCCTGAATGTCAGAGGGGTCTTGAAAGAGTCTGAACTAAACTCCAACAAAGGCATTGAAAATCACTGCTCTGACTTCAATGGCGTTTTGGCCAGCTTGTTTAGTGAGCTTTTCTCACACCCCAAGGATAGGGCCAAATTTTCTTACACCAGAGTCATGGGCAACAAACATCCCTTAATTCCAGAGTATCCTGAGTGCCAAAAAGATCAGCATCTGGCTACAAGCTCTCTACTGTTTGGCTTTCAGTCTGCTGAAAGACTAAACTACATGCTTTCCTTCTCTATTAAATACTTCTCTGAACATAACCCGTTATTTTAATGGAACAGGAGACTACATAATCATTGTGAAGTCCTTGAGCTTTCCGCTGGCTGAAGATTTCTCTGTTAAAGTCCAGATGAGCTATACAATGTAAAAGTGTATTTGGTAAGTTTTTTCATTGACATTACAAGGAAGGTGTAATGACTGTCGCTCTGATGTCAGCAGGAGGTGCTGTCAAGAAGGGTAAGGAAAAAAAAACCCTTAAAACCTCCTGCAGACAATCAAGAAGAAATCTTGTACCCTTGAGTAATTACAATTCTCAAGGAAAAAAATAGACTTGGATAAACCTGGAGGCACCTTTATATTTTTCTTTTTGAAACCTTCCATCTCCCTGACATTACGCTTTGCTGTTCTGTCATTTCTGTCATTGTGGCATGCTGGGATAGTTCTTTTTTCAGGGGGGAGGGAATATATTTGGTCCAAATACCCCACTGTGCCAATATTTAAAACAAAGTCTTTGTAGAGACTTTTAAAAGAGTCTTTTAATGAACAAACAGATATATTCTTTGTCTGTTGGAAGAGAAGCTGCAATTATCAGGGGAATTTCATTTCAAATGGCACGTACATTTTTCATGTGGGTGGTGAGGTAGGAAGGCATCTCAGTGGTAGGTTATAGTCATGTTTGTTATGTACTTTGAATGTTACTTTTCTGCTTTCAGTATGGTGCTTTTTTTCCTGAGGTGCACAGGAAACCTGGGGCAGTAAAGAGCCTCCCTTCTATGCCATTTTCCCACTTGTAAAGAAATTATGACTGAAATGGCAGTTGTGAAGGTATGCAGTCACAGAAATTGCATCCCAGGGAGGTGTCATGTCTTGGAAAAGTTATTGCTGTCCCTTTGTCTAGACAGAAAATGGCTGAACAGCCCTCTGGTGTTACTCTGTTCCTTCCTGTTCCTTCCTGTGTGAATTGTTTTCTCTGCTTTCTTTTTCATTCCCTTTTTATTTTTTTCACCACTCCATCCACATCCTTTTTCTTCTCAAGTAGTTCATGGACCAATCAGGTCATGTGCCATCAAATTATGCTCTTCCTTATGACCTTGTTGGATCTCATACGGTTCTCAAAACCATCAATGGTGTGTTTTGGTTTTTTTGGGTTTTCTTCACACTTGAAATTGATGTTGCCTTTAATTGCATCTTCTTGCCTGAAAAGCCATTGTACTGTCTGCATTGTTTCTATCTCTGCTTTCTGACTCTTCCATTAGTGCTCCTCCAGGCTTAGAGAGCTCCAGTGAGTGCCCTGCTATCTTTAGCTTTGCCTCCTGTTCTCCTGTGTTTGGGAGAAACACATTTATCCCACTAGCAGCAATTTCCCTATTCACTCTTTTTCATTGCTTTGCATGTTGCTTTGTTATTACTATCTTTACAAACCTATCTTCACCTGTCACTCTCTGCCCTTGATTTAAAAAATGGAGGGCAGGCCATGTATCTTGCTTCATGGAGGAAATGCTGCTGATAGAAAGCTGTAGGGATAAAACCGATGGCTAAAATGCTCAAACTTTTCTATGCAAGATTTCCCCGCAACCTCGTCTTCTTGATCTATGGCTGTTTTATGACAGTGAAGCAACCACAGATTAGATTCATCTGGCCTAGTGCTTTCATATTTCACCTCTGTATATGTTGAAATGTATTTGCTATTTGCTGTGTATATTTGCTATCGCTGCTTTGTATTTGATGAAGTGTTTTTGCCATCTTGCAAAGGCTCTTTGGGTGGGACTCAGCAGTGTGAGTATGGGCACAAAGGGTTATTTTAACCATTGTAGGGTTTCCTGTTTGGCCAGTTATTACCTCTCCAGAAGGGTGTGAGGCTCTCAGGTTGTGTGCTCCATGCAGATGGCTCATACTGCTGCAGGATGCTTTACCCTTCTGCAAGTGAGTATTAAATGGCTGTCACTGACAAGGCAGCATCTCTCATCTTATCTTGCCATCTTAAGCTTCCTCTGGCAGCTTCTCAGGAAGTCAGAGGAGTCACACTTGTGCAGAATCCAAACAGACAGAGAAATTATAGCAAATGGGAGACAAACCCACACTACAGGGCAATACTTTCCTTGTGCTAATACCTCTGAGTGAAAATGCAGAGTCAGGTATAGTAATGAAAGAGAAAAATAGAAAAAAGGTAAAACAGAAGTAAAACAAAATAAAACATCAAATGTAGCCTTCTTAGAAAGCCCTGTTAAATACAGCATTCATAGAGGTCAGACTTTCACATCCCTCTCTATGGCTTTTGTTAGCTTAACCCTCACCTTGAGAATATCATGCTCTGCAGGTCTTCTGCATAATCTTCTATTGGAAACACTTGTTTTTTCCCCTTTTCTCTTAATTTTTTTTTCTGAATCCATTTATAGTCTGTTTTGGAGTAGTGTTGCTGTGTGCATTGAGACTAGCATACGTTTGTTTACTACTACAGAAGCAAAATGATTTTCACAGCACCTCTTTCAAAGATCTGAGACCCACTATAATTCCACTGAATCAACTCATTAGTATGAGGTCTTTACCCATATTTATGTCCTACAGAAGACCCCTAAACATTATTGATGGATAAATTAGAATGTGAAATATATCTCCTTTTTACCATATATGTTTTCTCCTTCCTTTATGGACTTCAAATCCCACATGGAAAAGTCAAGACAGAAATTTCCACCTATTAATTCTTAAAAATAAATTACCAACAAAATTCTCTGTAATTACAGGGAGTTTCTAAATGTTAGAGGTAATATTGAAATGTTGGCAGGTGTCTAACTTCTACTGGTGAGGAATGAGCAATTTAGTTAGGATGAGACAATCATGCATTTCCAGTGGCAAGTAACAGCTCTCTGTCCTGGATAAAATGATTATTTTAATAAGGCTTGAAATCGCAGGCATGATATGTGCTGTGATAGTATGTAGGATGAACCAGTATGCAAAACCAAAAACAATAAATGGAGCTTGAGCAGGGATCCTCTGAGGGATTATTCAAGATTATAACAAGTCTGTTAGCCATGGAAATAAAATTTATGATTTTGCATAAAACAATTATTTGCAATCTGGGGAAAAAAAATAAAAAAGCCCAAAGGCATTTTCTCCTCATGTCTTCTTCGGTCTTTTAAAAATATTTTGCTTTTTAATATTTAAAATGCCTTTTCACATTTTATTGGTTTTTTCCTGTTATCAAGTGTGATACACAACTCAATTCTACTACTATTTACAGGCTTCAGGATATTTCTCAGGCTATCATGTTAATACTGCAGGAAAGTCTATTTTTCTTAGGGTGCAGGCTGAGGTTGCTGTTGATGTCCTTATTGCATTTTATCAGCAACAATACTAGGCAGAGACTACCCCTGGAAGAGGCTCATGGTCTGTTACAAAGCAGTAGCTGTGGAGAAGCACAGCTCTCCTGGTAGCCAGCTCAGTGAAGAGTGAGTGTATCAATTTCTTCACTTTCTGTCTCTAATTGTCTCCTCACACCCTCTGCTCTTTGTAAGCTGAAAGGTCTTTTGGGACAAGCTGACCAAATCTACTGCACAAGGCTGTGCTTGGCACAACAGCACACAGATCTTGGCTGGAGCTTTTTGGCATGCAGTGATACAGATATTGCACTGATAATACAGGTCTCACGCAGAAAGATCAATAGGAACAAGGCGTAAGTGCTTTAAAGCCTCTTCTCTTCCATGATTAGTAGGGAACAATTCATATATAGTCCATCATCCTCGTAAGAGTTCTGTGATAATTAATTATATAATGCTGGCACTGTGCTTTGAAGGTGCAGAGGCAGATCCCCAGTGGTGTCACAGTTCAGATAGCACAAACTATCCTAACACAACCAAGGCAAAAAAAGCATCTACTGCATTTCTTGGCTACTGGGCAGCAGCTGGGGAGGTTATTTCCTAGCCTGGCTGTGAGGGTGAGAAGTCTCCTGCCTCTCTCTAGGCTCAGAACTCCTCAGAGATGGGCTCAAGACAGGTCTTGGCAGAGAGGAGCCTGAGGATACTCAGTGATTCCAAAATTTCTCCTTCATGTGACCTGGACAGAGCAGGAATTAGAGCAAAGCACAGAGCATCAGCATTTTATGTACCAGATCTCACCTTGCTCAAGCCTTCTGTGTATGAAATTATAATTATTGTGATGCTCTGTCTCCATGTCATGTTGCCATTTCTCACAGTGTTGAAAATAAGTGTGAACAAAAGTGAAAATAACTACATAAAGCAAAGCCTAACTGAAAGAATGAGTAAGAAGACTCTTTTTAATAATGTGCTGTTATTAAGGAAAAAAACCTAAGGAATTCTTAAGGCTGGAAAAGACCTTTAGGGTCATTGAGTCCAGCTGTTAACCCAGTATACCAGGTTACCAAGTCCACTGCTAAACCATGTCCCCAAGTGCCACATCACCTCTTTTAAATACCTCCAGGGACAGTGACTCAAGCATTTCCCTGGGCAGAGTATTCCAATGCTTAAGAACAGTTTCAGTGAAGCAATTTTTCCTGGCATGCAATCTAAACCTCCCCTGGTGCAACTTAAGACCATTTCCTCTTGTTCTATCATTTGTTACCTCAGAGAAGAGACCAACACCCACCTCAGTACAGTCTCCTCTCAGGTAGTTGTAGACAGAGATAAGATCTCCCTAAGCCTCATTTTCTTTGGGCTAAATAATCCCACTTCCCTCAGCTGCTCCTCATAGGACTTATAACAAACTTCTGAAATATCAGAAGCACTTTTGAAACACAACAGGACTGAAGAACTCGTGTTCAATTCTGCCCATTTAAGCTTTTTAATGGGTCTAGATGGACACCTTTCAAGGCTTGCACAGAGTCATAAAGCAAGGCCAATTCACACTTCCGGAGAGTGCTTTTTTTTTTTTTTCAGTGTAAACCAAAAGTATTTCTTGGAAATAGAAGGGAGAACATTTCCTTTTACTTTAGAGTAAGCCACTAGAACAACCTTCCTATAGAACTGTACTTGTGGTCTTCTGATTGTATTTGGTGCCTTTATAATAGAGGGGTTTCAATGCCAACAGAAGTTATTAGTTTGTCATAAGACACTTCACAAAATCTATGGCTTCTACCATGGAAAGGGTCCTAGAAGCTCATATTCTTTGGCTTAAATATTTATGTCCATTAATTTCTTTATAGAAAATCACACATCAGAATTCACCTGTTTGCGGGACAGGTCTGGGTAACTGGTCTGGGTCTTTTCCACCTCCGGAAGCCTGTGCTGCAATTTTGGTGGGGTGGGCATGGAATAATCAGTTCATTCATCATCAAATGATGGTGTCAGTGCACAAAAGTGATGGAAGTCAGGATAGAGAAATGTGATATTTTTTCAGAAGCAGAAAAGATTCTATGAAGCATGGAAACCAAGCATTCAAAACAGCATGTGAGTGCTTCAGATGCTCCGATTTTGACCAAGCATAAAAATGTGAAGAGCTACTTCACAAGCACTTCTTGTCCTCCATTGACTTCCATTAAGAATCACAGTTCTTGCAAGCCTAAATAATATATTTTTTTCCATGTATGATTGTGTGTATGTATATACATAGGTACAAGCTTTTTCATCAGGGAGGATGGCAAGGTCTGATGGAGCCCTTTCTTCAGAGCACCCGCAGAGCACCCCCTGCCTTTTCCTATTTAAAACCTAAGCACTTCTAGAGAAGCTGCTTCTTCCCAGAAAGTTAAGAGGTTTTATTCTTAAAGAAGTGCTTTATGAAACAATTAAAAAAACCAAAAGTCAAACAAACAAAACACTTCTCTGAGTAATTGCACAGAAGATGTAAGTCTGCCAGAGTAAGACACAGCACACCTTCACTGTGAACACAGAGTTGTCCTGGGGCTCTTAAATAAGCATTAGTGTCAGGTCTATTCCTTTTGCAGTTAGAATTCAAAACAATCGTTGCTGTTCTAGATTTCAGTTTAAAATATACATAGGAGTTGCTCTAAAAATAACCAAACCAGAAGGTTCCTTCTGCACAAAATGTCATGATTTTTATTGCTTTCCATTTGCAGGAAAACAGAAAATTAAAAATTAATTTTTTTTGTATCAACACAGAAATTGCAAAGTTTTGAACTGACAATGGTAATATGGCAACTTTTGAGGATGCTTTTGCACAAAGGAGTTTGCTACTTCAAACCAATTTTCTTTCCCTTGAACTAATTTTATGAAATTTTTGAATGTTCTTTTCAAGTGAGTGTGAAGGAAGTAATGTGAGATTTTTGGACAGAAAATGCTCTAAGTCAATAAAAGCCTCTTAAGATCTACTGCAGATACTGAAGAAGTAACAAAAGTGCAACCAGCATCTGGAAAGGAGAGGCTGGCACAAGCTAATCTTGTCTGGGGTCATGGGCCTGATGGTGCCCATGGGAGGAGTCAGCAGCAGGCAAGAACCCACAGGTCAGAGCAGCTCTCTGTAGCTTCTGCCTTTGACTTCTGACAGGCACAATTTTCCAAAAAACTGAGCACTTCTCATGCCGCTTCTAGTTGCTATAACTGCAGATATTCAGCAACTGGAGAAATTTCTCTGCTTTGTTTGGAGCCAGTCTCAAACCTTTTCTGATTAGAAGTTTGTGCAACAGAACTAATGATGGTTTGCCTGTTGTGCATCTACAGGTAGTAGATGGGAGATGCAAGTAATTTTGAAATATTTTGTTTTCCTTTGCTGAAAGTTATTCTAGTAGTGGGGAAGTACTGTTTTACTACCATTGTTAAACAGATTTTTGAAAGGTCATTTTAAATGGAAATACTGATTTAAAAGGCAGGAGTCTATTTTAATACTGCAAAGTCAGTGGGGGAAAAAGAAGATAGCTTCTCCTTTTTTATGCTGATTATTTGAGTTGGTTGCATTTTTTGTTCATAGCTATTGTAAAAACAAAATGTAAATTGCATAATTAAAGATTTGGAACAGCCTCCATTATCATTGCATAATTTACAGTGTGTCAGGGACATCTAATAACATCCTATTACGGATCACTTATCAGATAGTTGTTGAGCTAACTGCTATTATCTTCTTTTCCATCCCCCATGATTTGATGTGAATAGTTTCTGTTATTTGCAGGATGGTAATAATCTTCCCACATTGTTATGAAGCCCTTTTCCTGTCATTTTTGTAGGTCTCATCTCCTGCTCTCGTTCTCTTCTGGTCTGTGTTCTCACCTGGTGGTAGCAGGATATAGATTGTACTGCTTCACGTTTGCTCTTTCCTTGTTCCCTGCAACTGGCCACTGCTGTGGATATTTCTGCTCTGGTTTGATGAGGCTCCTATTGTATCTGCAGTTGCTGCTGGTGCTCTGTTCCTAATGCAGATTTTCCCAGGGTGGCTAAGAGCACTAAAGCTCCTGCAGCAGCGCTGCCTGCAGTGGACACTGTCATTGCCTTTGACATTCCCATTATTTAGGCAGCGCCTGCGGCCGCCCTTAGCGCCTGTCACTGACTAATGCTTCACAGACGTGCCTGAGCACCGCTTGTGAGGACTCATTCCCCACTCCCTTTTTACTCTCCTTTCCCCGGTTTCAAGCACAGCTGTTTGACTTGCCAGATGCCGGGGTCACCCTGCTTGCTGCTGCTCCCTGGGGCACCCACCAGCGTAGAGGGGCAGTGGTGCCGGGGCATGGTGAGAACATCTCCCACTCCCGAGGCCAGGCAGCCGGGATCTTTGCTCCCTACCGGGAGCAGCTTCTGCTCCTCTGCTCTCCTGAGCGCTCTCCGTGGAGCAGCCAGCTCCCAGATTTGCTTGGAGAAGATGCCTGCAGACAGCATGCAGGGGAGATGGGAAGAGGCAGGAACCACCGGCTCTGTGATCACCAGCCAGTCTCCAGCTAGCTTTGTGCCTTGCAGCATTTTTTAGGTTTTGAGTAATCAGGCAGAATAGTTCTGGTCAGGAAACCCAGGTGGTGAATTCTGTTCGCTCTCAGGAAGGAAGTTTTGTGCCTGTGCAATATCTGATAGGGGTCAATGCAGGCAGAAAGTTCCAGAAAGCTGATCAGGGTCTTGAGAATTATAGTGCAAATTTCTTAATTTTTATTGTTCCCTTTCCCTGAATGCTGATTTTTAAGCATTCTCTGGTACTTCAGGACTACAGGCTTTTCAGCATAGTCTGGTACCTGTTGTGTCAGTTATAATGTCCAGATATGCACCTGTTGGTTAAAGAAATCTTTATATTTTACGGCCTGGTTTTACTGAGAAATCTAATTTTTAATCAAATGGCCAAGCTGACTTAGCAGTGTTTTTATAATACTTTCTCACCAATAGACTTCCAGTTGCAATGCTTAATGATGTATTAGTACTGCTTGCTACAGCAGGCTCACCCTACAGTGTTAATATTCCTAACTAGAAATACCCAAGACTTATGGGATAACTGTTGCCTCTCTCCCTGTGAAACAGTCATGAAAAATGCTTGAGAGTATTTTGGAACCATTCATAGAGCAATAACAGAATGTCTTGTGGTGCATATCTTTTTTTTTTTTTTTTTTTTTTTTTTTTCCAGTCCAGAAACTAATTCAGTACTCAGCCCAAGTGACCATAAAGTACATGAACACATTTCTAATAAAAAGTGAAGTTTCCCTACAGGAGCAGTGAGCTGTTGGCTATCTTTCTTACTCCCTTTATGTATTTTCTGCCTTTCCCTTTTGTTACCTCTTGTCAAATTTCTCTGGAATGTTTTTTCTCTGCTATTCTGCAAGAGCAGAAGAAAAGAAAATTGGGGGAAAAAAAACCTAGAGGCTTTAAAGTTTAAAAAATAAACACAATTTGGGAGCTGTAGAAGCAGCTGTTAGTTGCAGAGGCCATAATTTATTAGAATACACATGGCTGTAGTCAGCAAAATTAGTGTTTGCTTGGGTTTGCATTTCAGGCAACTCACAACTTTTGAAACTAGCATATAACAAAGACATCAAGGAAAGCACAGGAAAAGGGATTTTTTGGGTTTTTTAATTTTTTTTTTTTTTATTTCTAGTACACTTATCCTCCTATAAATTACCCCTCTGCAAAATATGTGTAATTTCTTTCATTTTATGATCACCATCAACATTCTATGAATATCACCAGCTGGTGTAGTTACCAGCAGCTCAGTATCATGGAAGTCTGAGTTCAGGATAGGATAGGAGGCACTGTAGATGTGGGAGGTTTATGAATTAGGTGAAAAAACTACACTTGTTTGGCCTGACTACATTTCACTTCCCTTTACGCAATGTGTATACCAACAGTAAAAGCTCTTGGTGAGAAAAACCTCCCTTGCAGGATCCCACTCCAAGGACTGTCCATTCCTCTGCTTATTATTGGGAAAAAACAATCACATTTCAAATGCTTCTAAATTCAGAGGGAAATGACCTGACTCCTTCATTTCAATTCAATACATCAGCTAACAAAAATAAATATATCTCAGAGGATTCTTGACCTGTTGCTGAAAGTGGACCGAAACGTGACTGTGCATCCCTCCATTCCCTCGCAGCATTCCTTGTGACCCTGCCTGCTGCTCCCCCTAAGAGTCTCTACCAATCCCAAAAACTGTGACCAGGGCAGGACAGCCAGAGCTGCAAAATCACAGCTCTGATATTGTAAAGCTGAAAGGCCAGTGCTGTGCCAGTTCTCCCACATGTGAAGCATGCACACAACTGAACATGGTCATGTCTTGTTTATAGATCTGGAGCAGAAGGGGTAAATGGAGGGAATGAAAGATGTTCCTGATAGAACAGAAACCACTAAAAAAGTTCAGTTCAAAACACAATCTAACTTCAAAGAGGTTTTGCCCAGGAATTTGATGTTTCCAGTAATGGAAATTCTTTGGAGGGCCTAAATGCTTAGCATGAGTCCCATGAGACACAGAGGAGTTCAGATGATCAGGTTCATGCCTCTGCTCAACCATAATTTTTTATTTAATCTTGGCAAAACTCTGAAGATAAAATTAAGAATTTAATTAAAGGCTGAAGCAAGTTAGCCCCCCTAATTACTGCAGTACTTTTGGAAAGGTTTACTCTTTGACCTTTTCTATTTTCATAACATGCTTCAAAGTTTTTCCTTATAATGTTACCACCATAAAGCCATTGAAAACTGTGATGCTCCCAAGCGAGAAGATAAATAGCTGTGGTATCTCAGTAGCAAAAGGCAAAAAAAAAGCCCAGACAACTTACTATTGTTTTATGGTTGCTACTGGGTTCCTTAACAAAATGAGACATAATAAGAGACTGAAACAAGTAGTCCTGAAACAACTGTCAGCACTACAAATCTGGCCTTTCTTCTTGCTTTCACTTTAAAAATCATTGTATATGTGAAAATTTACCCTACTTGCCCTTCAAACCACTGTTCATTATGACATTACATATCAGTACCACACTACCACAGAAATGTTTGATCCAATAAATATTCTACAAGCAGCACTGACCCCAAATAATAAGAATAATGGGAGGAAACAACAACTAAGATAAATTTTCTGATTAAATATTGATGTAGAAATTATTATTTGTTTCCTGACTTTCCTACATTTAGTACTTGTTAGCAGTGTCCCTCAGTCATGAAACATTAATGAGCTATTTTTATAGCTTGCTTTTGTTCTTAATCTAAGTTATTTTATGAAACTACTTCTTTTCATGCTGCTGAGGATTCAGATTCTTTCTGCCTATTGAGCTACACCATCATTGTCACCTCAAGTGCAGCAATTTTTTTAAAAACTATTTTTAGAAGTAAGGAGGGTATTTGTTACTCTCTAGGGATTACCCATTGTGAGGAATTTGAGTTTGCTGACGAGCACCCTCCAGACACATTTCATTAGGTGTTATGCTTCTGTCAGAGAGGTAAATCCTATCAGCCTTGAAGCACATGGAGTACTGAACCAGTGCAGTGTGGAATGCTTGGACAGGAGTCCATGAACACCACGAGCATCAGGACAGGTACAGCCAGTGTCAGACTGAGCTCCGTTCAGCTCAGCACCCTCTGGCCAAGTGGGGCTTGGGACAATGCTTGAGAACGAGTATACAGAGTGTACAATCAAAAAAAGGGTAATGCTTTCTCAGTGTGTCTTTCCAGATTCCACCTAATCTGCATCTCAGAAACTTCCTGAGTCAGAGATAATATCTTTGTGTTTGACAGTCTTTGTGTAGTTTTTTGTTCCTGTATTTGTCAAAAGCATTTTGTGGGATGCACATCCTTCTGCAGCATGAGCTGTGCAAACCCATCCTGCAAAATGCTATCTGCTCTTTGTTCAGAACATATCACTCGAGCATTTAATTAGATTTCTCCACATTTTGTGTTTTATAAAGCAATGAGCAATCATTTTTCACTGACTTTCCCTGACCTACTCATGATCCTGCAACGAGTGCCTCTTTTTGAGGCCTGAGTCCTAGTTATTTTTGTCACTCCTCAAAAGTAAACTATTCTTTACATTTGATCAGCTTTAGAGCATTTGGGGCATTTCAGTTTTTCCTCAGAAAAGAGAAAAGCATGGGACTATGGAAATTTGCACATTTCTCCTTCTTTCTCTATCAGTTCTGTTAGGACTTGTCCCAATAATGTCTATGGGGAAATTTCACTTTAAAGTAGCTCTAAAGTAACTAGTCATCAACAAAGAAATTTGGATTTCTAAGGCCTTGAAAAACTTCTGTGATCTCTGTTAAGTTTCATCTTGCTTATGTACAGAAAAAAAATGCAGCAGTTCAGAGCAGACCTTCTGCTGGTGTAAATCTAATGGCTCCCACAGCTGGTATATATTGATGTAGCTCTATTGATTTACAGACTCCTACACTGATTCATATCAAGCAAGGACCTGGGCCTTTATGTCCCAGCAGAACGCAGTGATAAACTTTGTTTAGAACAAGTTAGGGGGAGTGATTCAGTTGGAACACATCCTTGTGGAGGGTACACCTCCTAAGGAGCAGCGTGTGTGCCGGCGGCAGCAGCGGAGCGCAGCGTGGCCACACGGTGGCCGCAGTCTGAGCCGCCTTCGCAGCAGCGCTCCGGCACGGGAACTCGATTTATCCCTTTCAGATGGGGAAGGCGGTCACCGGCGACAGTGCCATTGTGCTTAAAGCATTCGCTGTGCCCCAGCTGCCTGTCCTATATCACGGAACACAAAAGCCCGCAGGAATCGGCAGATGCCGAGATGCTTGAACAGAGGGAAGCAGCCTGGAGGTTGGAATTGTGTGAACGGAATGTAATTCTCGATACCCCGCAGGTGACAGACCACACCCTTAATTTGGCTGCACCAGATTATTCGTTGGTCTAAAGACACCATCAAACCTCCGCCCCTGAGGCTCAGCAAAACGGTCCTGTACAATTTGTGGCACCAAGAATGGGATGCTGACAGAGCATAGCTGATGTGTCACTGCCTGTCAAGAAGGATGGAGTTAAGGCATAACCCATCTGCATTTTGGGCTTGAGCCTGAAAGCATGATCTGGCCAAGGCAGTGCTGATCTGGTAATTTGATCAGCAATCAGTCCACCAGCATGGCAAGGTGGTCATTGGGAAATCAGATTGAAAAAACATAGCTTTCTGGTGTGTACCACACATCTAAGGTTTCAGCACTGCAGTGGAGGAATGCTATTAATTCTTTAGTCTTTAAGGATTTTTTCAATAAAATATTTCCTCCATTTTACAATTAGAAACTGCAAACCACTCACTAATCTCTCAGTGATTAATGTCTGAAGTTTGTTCTTTATTTGTCTGTTTTATCAGCTTACATTTTATTAAGAACATCAGAGGTCTATATATCTGTTGATTTATTGATGTGTCCACTGACTCATGCAACAGAAGAATAGAGGCAAGAACAAGAATTTGAAAATATAAGTCTCCTAAAAAGGATTTAACTGAATATGTCTGTTTCAATTCCTTCATCAATCCTTCACAACTAAACAGAGAACATCACATCTCTTTGTTTATCTGCAGATGGGTAAAAGTGCCTGATTCAGCTCATGGTGGATTAATCTAAAGAAATCCCACTTTGACTTCAGTAGGAATAGGGTCAGTATAGAGGAACAGGGTAGCAGTAACTTCCTCTATTCATGTGCAAATTAGATATGACCTTTTGCACCTAGTCTAGTTCTTCAGGCCTTACAAACTTCTATTTGACCCTTATTTAAGAGTATATACTTAACTACACAAGAACTTCAGGAATGTCACACAACAGAACTACTTATGAGCTTGTATTTATGCATGTTCTCAGGTATTCTGCTAAAACTATGTTCACTCTGAGATATCATTTTTTCCTTTTATTTCCTAAAGTATACTGAAAAGATTAAAAAAAACCCAACAAAACAACGCAGGAATCCAAGCAACTGAAACTGAAATGTCCATTTGCAAAGCAGCCTCATAGATCATTACTATTCTTTTATAATTACAACAGAAATTAGGAGATCATCAATGAAATAGGTTGTCTTCATTGCCAGTCTCAGTCAGATCATAAAGTCTGCTTTTGGAGAGGTCCTTTGATATAAATGGTTTCATTGATTGAAAAACTGTGATATCAAATCATATGAGACTTACTGAGATCTCAGACAAGCATTGAACAAGAAATCATGCTGCAGGAACATGCTTCTGAGCTGCTACAAAGCTTCATCTTCAGCTGTACCTGCCCAGCAGTCTAATTGGCATCCTTTTCACTGAGCTGTTCTATATATAGGCCCAAGACCAAAAATCACAATTTCTCACATTTTAGGAAATCTTCAATTGTATCAAACAGCTCTGAAAATCAAATGTTTGCAGGAAATAGTTTTTGTATGTCAGCAGGCCGGTATTATAGCACTATACTGATTCCTAATTTAGCTGTAGATAATTGGAGTATAATTTAAAAATGCACAGACATCATAATTCAATATTTTAAGAGAAGTAGCATAGCAAATATTAAGGTGGCATACACCTATTATTTTCTCCCTGACACTTGGAATTAAGAAGGAAGAAAGCAATTTGCAAATGTAAGTTTGAATTAGATCAAAAAACCAGTGAATACTTTAGCATTGTCTCCCAGAAATGCTTTCTGAACAGTCCAGCTGTCATGAAAAAAACAACTGGAACATCAAATCCAAGCAGCATGTGAAATGCTGGCACTGTTCTTCTGATATTCCCATGGCAAGATCCCAGGTGCACAGAGAATGTATGGTAGGGAGCATTTCATGCACTTGTGATCATTATGTAGTATTACCACAGTCTTCATACATTTTAGACTTAAGGCAGGATTTTTGTGAACATAGTATAAGAATATGGAACAAAAAAAGTGTTCATTCCAATTTCATGAGAAAAATAAAATAAAAAAACAGGAGAACAGCAAAACAGAATCTAAGAATATTTGACAGAAGGATAAGTCATGGTCTGACAATTTATCTGTTGTGGATATTTCTTGTATCAGACATCTGAAAAATATTTCAACAGATGAACTGACAGAGAACAATGAAGTGGCTTTGTGTGTTACTTGGGAAACATCTCCCAGAGAGCAGGGCAGAATGACAGAAAAACTCTAAGTGCTTGCTTGAAAATTTATCAAGTAAAGTGGGGATCGGGACACATTGGGAACAATGAGTTGACCTCTTCGTGGTTCATAAGAAATATGATATGGAAAGAAAACTGGAAAGGACTTCACAAGAGGGACAGCTCTTTCACACTTAAATGTTTGAATGAAACCATTAAAATTGTTAATTGAAAAATGAGTGCAGTCCTCAATCCTCTTCAGTGAAACAAGGCCCTGCTCAGTACAGCAGTCAAATAAATGCTCATTCTGCAAATCATTATGAAATATTTCTTACTGTCCCTCTGCTGGACACTGAGGTTCCATGACCTTTCCTTAATCTGCTTCAAAAAGACTCATTAAACCATTAAGGAAAGTGGATTGAATTTACCCCACTCATTTCATCTGAAGCGGATTAGGGAATGCTAATCCATTCCCTACAGATTAGAGGTTACTAAGCTTTCCAACACCACTGTACAATCCAGAAGATCATGTTTATTTATGACCACATTATAATAAAAAAAAGCTTAGGCTGGACATATTCTATAATCAAACAAATTATTTAGACTTTTACCCAGCCCTAGAGTTTGAGATATGTCTTTTAACAGGATGTATCAAGGCACTGGAGTACCCAGCATAGCTTGTGTGGCACATACTTCACGCAAAAAGATTTCAAATGGTCCTTCCAAAAGGAGGGAGGAGAATACCACACATGAGGCCAGAAAGCTCAACTCTGCCTGCTTGGACTGCAGCCCTTAGAAATTCTTGTACCAGTGCTGGGAGCAATGTGGGCAGCCAATCCTGCAATCAGCAGAATTTCACTAAGCATTGGTGAATCTCCTTAGTCCAGAACAGACTTACAGTAAGACTATAAATTTACCTGCCCCCCCACCACAGCCCCTGGGTTGCTGTTTCTGGCTCTTACAAAGATCTGCAAAGACATGGTTAAACTCACACTTGCTTTCAAGCTTCTCCATATGAATATCTGTCCTCACCATTACACTGGGAAACATGTAAATGCAGTCACACAAAAAAACCCTCTCTGTAGAATGGATTAGAAGGAACCTTTAAAGGTCCTCTAGTCCCATTCCCAACACTCTTCCCATGAAGTAAAGCAAAGCAAAGCAGCCAATAAGCTGCAGCAGATTTCCTCTCCCCAGTCTCAACATGTCAGTAAACAGCATCTCGTAATGCTCACCTGTGTCCTGGGACAAACTAAAGTTCATCTTTGAGCCTGTGGCTCATTCTTTGCCAGCTTTAGAAAGCTGAAAATGGAGCAGTAATCCCAAGGTGAGGGAACTGAGACCTCTGCACCACCCTACAGCTCAAAGAAAAACACCATGAGAATTACACATCTTCTGGAGCTGGGCATACTGGGAATGAAGAATGGCCTTTGACACCAGCAGTTCTATTATCTGTCAGCTCTAGAATGCAGAATCATATTATGTGTCTGTCAGAAGCCAAGCTTGGCCTGTCTTTGCATCATTGCAAGATTCAAACCTCTTGGAGGGTCCAGGGGACTGAAGGAGCCCATCCCTCCCAACTACGATGGTGGGGCTGAAACACAGATGATCTGAGGTGGAATGGATGGCAAAGCAGATGTCCCCTCTGGCTGCCCCTCCTGCTGACCCTGTCTCTGTGACTTACAGACATCCCCCTCTACCTCATCAGTGTTTATTTCTTCCCACCACTCTCCCAGTCTGGGCAAAAAAGGGTTGCCTATAATTTTTGGCATTGTCACATAGTTCTGTCCCACCAACAAAAATGGTACCTGTATGTGTCCTGGCAGGCTTGGGGCCACCAGATAATGAGCTTTTCTCTGTTTATATTGCAAAGAACACAATAAAATTCAATAACTATTTTGCATGTTATTTAAGAAATTTTAGAATTTGAAAAAAACCAGCTTTGTATGAGAAGTCCCCAGTTACAGCTGTGATATGGTTGGTATTTTCATACCTGCATATATTCTCATTGGTGATAAACTGTTTAACAGCACATGATGCAGAAAAAAAATTAGTAAATTACTTGTTGAACTTGGTAGAAAAATCCAAGGATGATCCTTCGCAGAGGTCAGATAGTCTATCAGGGGGTGAAAAGATCATCAGATAGCCATTTCCCTCTTTAAAAGGAGCACCTCATTATTCGAGTTGGGTTTAAATTGTCTCCTTTGTACAAGTGAGGTGTTATTCAAAGATTTGTTTTAGAGATTGTACTCTGCATTTAAAATCTCCTTTATGTGTCATCTTCTGCTATCTCTTTTGTTCTTGTCAAACAGATGAAAAAAGGAACTTCTGCCAATTTTTTTTGTTTCTCATTTAGTGTATTGTTATAAATTGTACACACAGACCTTCATAAAATATTTTATCCCATCTTTTTTAGGATCCTTATGCAATTGTATGTGTCGTGTATTTGTAATCATCTATATTTCATAAAATGGAAGAGGCAGTACTCAGAATAAAAAAAAAAGATGCAAACCTTAGCATGAGAATTCAGAACTATAAAATTGTCAGGCTCATTAAAAAATTTTGGACTAATTCATAAGAGTTTTGTCTTTGAAACTTCCTTCTTATATGCGTTTGCTTATACAAGTACAGCACATCAGTTAATAAACCAGAATTCTCCAACATTTTCTTTTTTTTTAAGCAATTTTTCAACGTCTGATATAATGAGATGTTCTGCATTATAACTGAATGTGGTTCTTGCAACTATTTTCTGAGCATAGTTAATATGCATAGTGCACTTTGGAAATACAAGGTAGCACTATCTAAGTTAGTGTATTTATTCAGTGTGGTAATATTCATGGTGCTTCCTATGTCAATAGAAATAACAAATTATAATGTCTTTTGGTTACAGTGATACTGATCTCTGATTATTCCACTGACTCAACGTAGTTTCTAGACTTTAATAATGTAACTAATACAAGGATATGGCCTATGTAAAAAATATGGAAGAAAAACAAATAAAAAGCACGGAAGTACAAGGCTTTTCTGTCTCTGTGTTCATTCTGCTTTGAATTCTGACCTAGAGAAAAATGACAGGTATTTTGCAATCAGAGTTGAAACTGAAACTTGGAGTGCCTACCTTGGGAGAAACTGCAGGCATCTAGAAAATCTTTTGAATGTTGTTAGTAATTTTTAAGTACCTGACAAAGGCTGTTAATAAGAAGCCACTGTTTACTAATCTGAGCTCTAAACATTCAGATAATTACTGTGGTAATGGATACTGCCTGAGTTAAAGCAGGTATGTCATATGACAAAAGATGGAAGGGAGAAAGGAGGCAAATGAGCAAGATTTTGCTCTAACTATCCAGATTGTCCAAACATTTGCATAGCTACAGGTGAGCCACACTATTGTTCTTTTTCAGTATCCCTGCATTTAATTTGAAACTCTGCAGAGAGTTGATTTTTAATTTGATATTTTAGGTATTGGAGCAGTCATCTGGTACGTTAGGTAGTGGCAGATAAATAATGGTAAGTCTGAGTCTCGGTGTGAAGGTATATAGCAGGAAGCAGAGGTTTGCAGTAAACACTCTGTAATACCTGTGACTTGGCATTTTTGAAATCAAATAGCCTGACTATGGCTTTAAGAGTAAACAGTGCAGCTCTAAAGTTTGCTCATGGTACCCAGGTGATTATGGGACACTGGGAGAGCTGAGTCTGGGCACACACCATGGACATCTGGTCTGGAGGTCTTTGCAGTAGCGTAAGATGAAGTTACATCTTGTTGCCTTCCTTTTTTTTGGAGCATAATTTTTAAAAATGAGGTTAACTGAAAAAAAGATTATAACCTTTTTGTTCCTTTTAAATTTTGAATGTTAATATGATGCCTCACCTACATATCTCAGAAAAGAAAATCATCAAATGAGATTTCAGTTACTTCCTCTTAGATGGGCATCTTACCCTTCCCCAGCACATTAATGGTGCTGGCTCTTACTTCTTTGTTATCAAAACTTGTAAAACATTGTACTTTCCCAATTCTGAACAAAATGAAAAATTGAAACTTAAAGAAATATTCTACAAATTATGACATTTGTAATTACTAGATTCTAATGTAAATGATGTTACCTGTGCAATCAATTTTTTTTTAAAACTGGGTTCTCTCTTTTTCATAGATTATGATTATTTTTCTTTGAAAATCAGAGACATTTTTGCCTACCATAAACTAGGATTGATATACTGAGAAGGCAGACCAAGGCTATAAATTTCATAGATGTTTTATAAGTGCTTTATGGACTAACACAAAACTAAAGATTCAACAATTCACCTGCTTATACCCCTTTACCAGCTGACCTGCTGCAGTACAGTCACAGATCTCTCTGCTGAGTGCAGCCCAAGAGGGAATTTAAGGCTGTGTCAGACATGTTTCTCTCATCTTCAAAGCTTATGTTAAATATTAACAATATTAACAATATCATAGAATTACAGAAACATTTAAGTTGGAACAGGCATTTAAGATTATCAAGTCCAACCATTAACCCAGCACTGCCAAACCCACCTCTAAACCATGTCCCCAAGTGCCACATCTACACATCTACACTCCAGGGATGGTGACTCAACCATGTCCTTGGGCAGCCTGTTCCAATGCTTGAAAACCCCTTTGGGAAAGAAAGTTTTCCTAATATGCAATCTAAACGTCCCCTGGCACTACTTGAGGCAATTTCCTCTTGTTCTATTGCTTGTCACTTTACTCAGGTAGTTGTAGAGAGGTGTCTTTTGAGCCTCCTTTCGTCCAGACAAAACCAACTCCAGTTCCCTCAGCTGTCCCTCAGCTGCCCCTCATCAGACTTGTGCTCCAGATCCTTCCCCAGCTCCATTGCCCTTCTCTGGACATGCTTCAATGCCTCAGTGTCTTTCTTGCAGTGAGGGGCCCAACACTAAACACAGGATTCAAAGTGCAGTCTCATCAGTGCCCAGTACAGAGGGACAATCCCTGCCCTGGTCCTGCTGGCCCCACTCTTGCTGATCCAGGCCAGGTGCCCCTGGCCTCCATGGCCACCTGGGCACAGCTGACTCATGTTCAGCTGCTGTCAGTCAGCACCCCCAGGTCCTTTTCCACTGGGCACCTTTCCAGCCACCCTGCCCCAGCCTGTAGCACTGCATGGAGTTGTGCTGACCCAAGGATAGGACTCAGAACTTCACCACTGTTGGCCTTGGCCCATTGATCCAGACTACCCAGTTCCCTCTGCAGAGACTTCCTACCCTCCAAAAGATTGACAGTCCCACCCAACTTGATGTTGTCTGCAAACTTACTGAGATTACTGGATCCCCTAGTCCAGATCATTGATAAAGACACGAAACAGAACTGCCCCCAGCACTGAGTCCTGAGGAACACCACTGGTGACCAGTGGCCAATTGGATTTTACTCCATTCATCACCACTCTCTGGGCCAGGCCATCCAGTTATAACCCAGCAAAGGGTGTACCTGTCTGTAGCGGCGCCTGATCCTGCCATCTTTTTGTAAAAAGAAAGGGGGAAATGTAGCGGCGTGTTTTCTGGTTTTTACTTATTGTTAATAATCATTTGTTCTGTAATGGTTTTTCCCAAGTTCCCCCTATACTTCTCCCCATCTAGTACAATCTCCCGCCTGGGAAATTCCCTTTGTTCCCCTCTGTTGCAATATGTTGTCAATCATCTGTTGCTCTCCTCCCAGTGCCTTCCCCCCTCCGGGAAGACTCTCCCCCTCATTCCAGAGACTTCGGAGGGACTCAGTCCCAGATTGGAGCAGGCTGGGAGTCCCCCACCCCTCGTTTCCTATTTGCCGTCTATGTGCCCTCCCCATTCCCCTGACTGGTTTTCCCTCTTGTATCCACCCCCTTCCCCTAGTCCCTGATAAGCAATGAGCCCGCCTCCTTGGCCCTCTCTCTCCTGGGACGCGTGAGTGCCTGCACCATGGGGTGCATGTGACAATAAACTCTATCATGCCACGAGGCCTCCTTCTTCTTACCTTTGTCGAGCCTCACTAACAGCTCTCATGTGGCTTCTGAACTACTAAAGAGGTAGTGGCCGGTCCGCTAGCCACTGCCCAACCAGACTTGAAACAATTCCCAGCTAGGGCAGCCGGGATTAGCTGGAAAACCATCTCCAGCGGGCACAGGGAATTATTTCACCTGTCCAAGCCATGAGCAGCCAGTTCCCACAGGAGGTGCTGTGGGAAATGGAATCAAAGGGTTTACAGAATCCAGGCAGGCATCCACAGCATTCCCCTCACCCACTCCGTGGGTCACTTTGTCACAGGAGATCAGGTCAGTCAAGAAGGACCTGCCTTTCACGAATGTACATTGTCTGGGCCTGATCCCATGTTTGTCCTGTAACTGACACATGATAGCACTCAAGATGATCTGCTCCACGACCTTCCCCAGCACCAAAGTCTGGGGTAGATAGGCCTGTAGCTCCCTGGGTCCTGGCTCCGGCCCTTCTTGTAGATGGGCATCACATTTTCTGACTTTGAGTCAGCTGGAACTTCCCCAATTATCCAGGACTGCTGGTAAAAGATGGAAAGTGGCTCGGTGAGCTCTTCTGTCAGCTCACTCTGTACCCCTGGGTGGATCCCATCCAGCCCCCTAGACTTGTATGTCTCAGTGGTGTTGTGGGTCACTGAACATTTCTATTTGAATTCTGGGGACATCATTCTGCTCCCTGTTCCTCTTCCAAGTCAGATCTTAAGGGGGCATACATGAATTATGGATTTCCTTCTCAGTCTTTTCCTTCTGTGATCACTTTAATGGACATAAGGCACATGGGCCTTAGTAGTTTTCAGAGCTGTGTCCTGTATTTGTTAGGCAGACATATAAAGGTTTCCATGCTTTGTCACTGCCCACTGCCTCTCAACTGGTGAAGCACATTTGGGATGCAAATACATGAGCTGCTCTGTGTCCTTTTAGACTTCTTGACCAATGGGGCGCCTGTGCATGCTAATATTGATGGTGGTTTCAGTGACATGGATCCAGAGATCTCTGCCTTTCCAGTCCCTTATTTCCTCATTTCTTAAAACGTAATCAGAAGCTTATAAAAACTTAAGATGGGTCTAGTTGTTAGGACCAGTACCCTACATATTTGTTTGCACCTCTTTGGAAAATTAACGATCCCAAGGACAATAAACTGCAGTTTAATTTTACTTTGGTTTAAGCAATTTGAGCTGCCTAAAGGGAATATATCTGGTCATAATTACAGAGTCCAGCATGGTGTGGGTAAACACAACTGCCAGGGCTGGAGTGGCTTGTAATAAATAAAGGGAGATCCCCCACATTTGCTGGCTGTTCTGCTCACCACCATATTTCTCCTTCTTCATGGCATTATGTTTATACTGGCCAATTCTGTAAGCAGCAATTTTGTCTTGCCCTCAATATCTCGAGGCAGCGAGCCCCAGAGCGTGCTCTATGGAACAGTAATTTATCCCCTGCATTTTACATCTGGACAGAATAATTTCTTTGTTCTGGGAAAGTAAATAAGAATGTCAGATTTACCTTCCTCAGGTCACATCTCTCTATATTGTGATTTTTCCAACTCTGCTCCTCTCTAAACTAAACAATATTAAGCTATTTCAATCTTTTTCTATCATTAGCCATAATGGACTTTCACAGCTAAGAGAGGTGAGACTAAATATGAGAAGAGATCATCAGGTTTTTTACAGAAAGCAGATCATATAACTTTTGTTTTACACAGCTCTCAGCTGTATACTTATTTACTGATTTAGCAGAGGTGTAGGCATAGATAGTATGATGGAGACATCTATAGTGAGAGGGTACCATAGCTAAACCAGTTTGCAGAAGAGATTGGAAAGGAGGAAGTGAAATCACTTATCAAACAGCACAACAAAGACTGTAAAGCGTGATCAGTGTGAAGAACAGCATGACAATGGTAAAAGAAGGGTATAAGGGGCTGAACTGAACCATCCACAGGTCATAGCACTAGCTGAAATATTTAATGACATTGTTGGAGAGTGCTGTCTTTCTTCAACAAATTAAACCATGTGTTTTCAACAGCTGAAATGATCAATTAAGAGATTAGAGACATATAGTAAGACATGAATAACAGGCACAAAGAGGTACATGAGAAAGGGAAACCTAAACATGTAGGTTCCCTATGTTTTTCTATGCTAACTTATCACTTTTTACCAAATGTCTTAAGAGTTTTGGTTTTTTGGTTTGTTGGGGTTTTTTTTGTTTTTATTTGGTTTGGTTTGGTTTTTTGAGCCTGGATTATTTATTTTTACAGTCTCCCAGGAAGAGCACTGGGGAATTCTGGAATTCTCTGTTCTATGATAAACTGTATACTTTATAATCACTAGAGAAGAAGTTGATGTTCTGAATAATCAGGTATATAATCTCTATATTACTGTATTTCTGCATCAAAGTTGTCACAACAGTTTCCCCTTAGGAGCCCCTGAAGCAACTCCACAACAAAGAAAGCCAAAGAAAATATCCTACATAGTTTTTTTGTTTTAATGAACTAGTTTAAACAAAAAGGCTTTGGGAACTAGCTCCAGATTTTGCTGAGAATGAACAAAGCAGATGAAAACTCAGTTTCTGCTCCCTTATGCTGAATTTTGTCAGTGAAGTGGAATTAAAAACTACAGCAAAAGGCAAAAAGTAGTTTCCAGCTCCCTCCAGACAGCAGAACAAGTAGCATTTTGGCTGGTCAGATCACAGAAGCAGTGAGTGATTTGAAGTTTCAAGCTTAATAGAGTTAATAGGGCATTTGGAAGAAAAAGAAACCACAATGAGCCTCCTACCTTACTTTGAAGTTACAGTTTTTGAGAGAGGGCTTTTTAGTACTACTTTTGCAACCCTTCTGGAAGAATTGTGCACAAATTATTACTGTCATTTAATCTAGATCCCATTAAAATCAAGGGAACACTCAGACATTTAATATTAAATTTTCAATTGTTACATCATCATAAGAAATGGAGCTAGAAGTAACATACACCAAAGCAGTGTCAGTCACATTAGAAGTAAACTGGAGAAGATTGCATTGATTTGAATGACAGTTTAAAAACCTGTGAGGAGAGTTCTCTCAAAAAATCACATCTTTCTGTCTAGGTTTAAATGATTATTTTAGGGAAAATTGCATTATCACCTGAAGCAGACTATGAAACAGAATTTCTGTATTCTCTACCTGGTTCTCTTATTACTCTGCTATACAGACTCAGCATCTGGGTCTGTTTTCTTCTCCAGTCATTTCTCTGGAGATGCAGGTAAGTTCTTTCTAAAAGGGTTTATATACACAGTGTTGAGCACACAGAGTCTGATTGCAGTAATTGTTACTACTATATAATTTTTTTAACAGGAAGACACAGTGATGTTTTGAGATGTATTTTTCTCATGATCCTTAGAAAGAACAATGTGCTAAAATACACTAATTGCCTCCTCCTTCCTCACTATAATGCCAGGAAAAACAGGAGGATAACATGGGTATGTTGTCATAAATTAAAAATTTGTCTGGGATGGGGTTCCAGGTATTTTTGTTGTTGTTTAAAATCATGCCAGATCATTTCCCTAAATAAAGGCATGGAGTAATTTTACTTAACATGTCACAGCTGCCCTAGGTTTGCATCTCCATGAAGAGTAGTTCAGTCTCTCATTCAGATAAGTTGAGTAGTAAGAGGATATATTTAAAAAAAAAAAAAAAGGAAGGCTCTAAAGAAACTTTTAGTTTAAGCTCTTGATAATATCACTGATACCTGTTTGTTTCCATGGAGCCTATCAACATTTTGGAGAGCTGGAAAGGAAGTGAATACTAGGAGTTCCATTCTCTACACCCATCTCAATCAAAACAATGTCTCAGGTATATGAATAAACCACAAAAATGGGTCCGTATCAGAGGAGAGGATTGCATACAGCTTATTCTGAACCCGCTCTGGCAGGGAGATTTGTGCAATCTGTATGCCCTGATCTGGAACTATGTGTGGAATGTACAAACTATCACCAGTCCCTTCAAAACACTTCTGTGCTCTGACAACCAAGAGCAATTGATCCTGTGTCACTGCTTCCTGCTAAAAGATTTTACTTAACTCTTTCTACAATATATGGATCTGTTATTTCTTTAACTTATGTGAGCCAGAAAACTCTCCTTTGAAGTAGATTGTCCTGACTCACCTTGAATTTTAAGTTTGAAATTGAGTTGCCTCAGCATGAAATTTGTATGAAAGAAGACATGGTTAATTCCACTGAGCTAAGGCAGTGTGGGGAGGGAAAAGCTCCATGGACTCAGAAGCTCTCTTTGCATAAACTTTCACATATCCATTCCTTTCTGTGGACAAGTGAACTAGGGCTTGAAATCTTCTACTTCTGCATAATCTGGGAAAATACCTAAGAAGGAAAGGGCTCATTATTTTTGCAAGCAAGCAAAGAGAAAAGTGCCAAACAATATTTGTGTGCCTGTTCTCAAGCAAACAGGAAAGGTCTGTGGCATTTTCCTCTTCGCTTACCTAGGGAAATTCTGCAGCTGCTTAATCTGTTTGTTTAGGGACTTGTGGAAGAGGTCATGAATCCATGCATGCACTCTAATGATGATAATAATAACTTTCTCAAGAGCAGACAAGCTAAGACAAGGAAGAACATGGTAATGAACCGCCAGAAGAGCTGGCAGCAGATTCCCACTGCATCACGGTTCTATTGCTGTTTTGCTAACAGAGCATTTAACCATGGAGGGGAATGCCCAGACCACAGAGTCACAGAATGGGTCAGGTTGGAAGTGAACACAGTGGTCATCTGGGCCAACCTCCCTGCTCAGGTAGGATTATCCCTGAGCACAAGGCACCAAATTGGATCCAGGCTGTTCTGGAATATCTCCACACCTCTCTGGGCAACCTGTTCCAGTGCTTGGTCAGTGCAAAATGAAAAGGTTCTGTTGGTAGCTCTGTGTGCCACAGATCCCATAAGACAACTTAGAGCAAGTTTCCAAAAGCTTTATTGTTTCTTCTTTGACTTTTAATTTCTGATTCCAAGTAGCATATGAGACTCCAATGAGTTTTAATGTGTTCCCATATATTCCATGTGTGATGTCCCGGACATTTTTCTGCTCCAAGTAGCTACCACCTAAAGAAATCCTGCCTTACAGAGCACTGAATAACTGAGGGTTTTCCTGGCTAGATAAACTCTTGCAGAAAATATGACCAAGTTTGCTGATTTGCAGCATTATTTAGATCTCCTTAGAACACCCCCTCCACAGTTTTGTAATGACCCCTAACAGCCTCTCAGCTGGTCTCTCACCTCAGCCACAGGATTCTGAAAACCTGGGGTAGCCATTCACTTTCTGTGACAGGGATAATTTTACTAAAAACTTAATATCCCAACAGCCTCACATTTGCTATCTAAATCAGTGCCCAGGTCAATCTAGCTTTCTAGTATTCCTCTATATTCAGTGGAAAGAAGGAGGAGCAATTCCGAAGGTTTTGCTGTACCTACTTTATAATCAGCACATGCACTGGTGTCTGGATAGGAACAATCACTCCCTGAGTGATTATCTGTGCTCTTCATTGGCTACAGGGTGAGCTGGGACGAGATGCTAAAGCTTTACAGGGCTGAACTTAGCATACACCCATCCCTCTGGAGGTCTGTGAGGACCAGGAACACAGCTCCACTGTCCTGTTTCTTTGTTCATTCTTCTCTTTTTCTACACGAGTATGAAAAAATAATGATGTGGTTCCACATTCAAAGCACTTATTACAACTTTTAGATTTTGAATTGGATGAAACAAGGTTTTCTTCCTCCAAAAGACAATAAAAAATTAAGATATCACATTTGAGCAATCTAAGTGTCTGACCTGCATAATTTAAAATTCATTCATCCTGTGAGTAGAGGCAGACTCGCCTGCTCTCTTCACCATAAAAACAATATTTTGATTTATTCTTAGATGTTTCCACAATTATATGAAAGGAAAAAGCACTTTCCTAGAGCTGCAGAAATCAAATTCTCAACTATTTTTCCCATGTTCCTTAAAATGTATCAACCAACTTAATGTTGCAGCTCTTTCCAAAGCGCTGATTCAAAGGATGGCTCAGACAGCAGTGATGCACTGTGGCAGCAGCCCAGGTGTGCCAGGGATTGGGGAACGTAGGAGGGGACAGACAGGCTTCAGCCAATCTTTGGGATAAAAGAAATGTGATTTACTGCAATGAGCCTTGGTCAGGCTCATAGTTTATGTACTTTTCTGCTGCCCATTCACCACAGAACATCATCTCCTAATGGGGCTCAGTGCTGCCCTTTATTGAGCTTAGAGAATAATAGATAATGGAAAATAAATGGTGAGGAGGGCTGGAGGAATGTTAGGGCCTATACTACCAATGAATCACTGATTTTTTTGCCCACTGCCACCAGAATGGACAAAACATTGATGAAGTTCTTCATGGAGGTCGATGATGATAATCAAGGGATGTTTCAGGACTTCCTCCAGCTTAAATGATGCTCTGGAGCCCAGGATGCAATGTAAAGTTTCTCTCTTACTGTTAGTCAAACTTCCAGAAAAATAACCTCTTTTTAAAACTGAAGAATGGGCTATTTTCTTTTTGTCTGAGAAGTGAATGATATTGAATCCACTGAAATTCTTTCTTTTCATTTCAATACGAGTATTGTCTGTTTGCTTTCCCCTCACTAGATCTTCAAATTCTGTTAGGAAGCATACAGATTTTGGCAATGGTTTTTTTTTTTTTTTTCTTTCTTTCTTTTTTGTTTTAATGCAGGTTTTGGTGAGGGGAAAAATTTTTTTAAAAAGGAATTTTTACATGTGATGGAAATACAATTTTGTTATGGTTGAAAATACTTGATAAGAACTAGCTTTAAGTAAAAATTATTTTTTATTAGAATAATACATAGAAAATATTACCATTCATTCATCCATTCATTCTTGTATTTATTTGTTTCTTTATTTAAATTTTTAAATAAGGTTTATTGTAGGACTCCCTGAAAGAAATAATATAATCTTTCATCATTGATGAAATCCCATCTTTAAACATATCACTCCCTTCTGGCTGAATTACACTGTATTTTGGAATTTCACTTTGATGTAAAGCTGCCTGATGTGTGACTTTCTATTCAATATGGTTGTTAGAAGGGCTTATCTGCAAAGCAATTGCTTCATAGCATGCCTGTAGCACAAGAGGTTTGTTTTTGCTTTTGTTTTTTGGGGTTTTTTTTGTTTTTTTGTTTTTTTTTTTAATTTTCCATTTTCAAAGGAAATGCACTTTGTTTTCTTCATTTCAAAAGGCAATGCAAGGTTCTGAGTGTATGTAAAACTCTCCTGGCACCTAATGTATGCACAAAAGCCTGCCTTCAATTTAGCTGGTTGCTTGCCTCATTTCAAGCTACTGCAGACTATTAACTCCAAAGTAAAGCTTTCTTATAGCAAGCTCGTGACCTTGCTTTCTCTCCCAGCAGTCCAACCATAATTTATTTAGTACTTGGTGTTACATGGTACTTTGATCCTGCAGGATAACACATTATCACCAGATACAGTTTCAACTGGCCTTTATATGGCCCAGAAAATGATGCATCAAATACAGATGTTTGAACACACAGCCTGACTTTTCAAACGACTGTTTTCATGCCAAAGCCATTATTGCTCAGAATCTGACTGGATACCAAGTCACCCATTCAATCTGCATCATCTTCATATCAAAACAGCTGCAACTGCAGGGATAGCATAGAAGTAAAAGTTTGTTCAACAAAGACAACTCTTGACTTTGGTACAGGCAAGTTTGTCTCCTTTATAGTCTGGCCAGGGAAAAAGACACTGTGCAGTGCTCCTTCCCAAGGACAGGTTATATTGGCCTTGGCACTCTGCTGTGCTAATTTCCTTTCTGTCTACTACATCAAGAATTAACTAACGCACTTCTGTGCTGTGCTTCCTAAATGTCAATCACCTTCATATTCAAGAGGTGTTTCTCTTGAGCAAGAGAAAAATATTTAATCTTTACTCACAAATTGCTGTTTTACACATACTGCAGGATGTGTTTGGGTGGAGAAATTCCCACTCCTATTCTGCAGCATCAGATGAGCGATCCCCACTGCACCAGGCAGGGGGCTGAGTAACAGTTCTTGGCTTCTCAGCAGAAGGATCACATACTCACTTGAATGGGAAAATTCAGTCTCTGAAGTGAGCGTGTAAAATCCTTGAAAATCAGTTTTAAGAAGTTCGAGAACTTGTTTGTGTGTCACCACATATTTTGGCTGAAAACATTCTTAGCAAAAAGAAAGTCAGTGCTGAGAAGAAATCATTTTCCTGCTGTGCATGGCAACATTATTAATCTGTGTGATTAATTCTGTGGCTATTAAAGAAACTGCAAGGCACTTTCTATTTAGTTAATATCACTAACAAGTACACATCTGTCACTCAAAATACTGTGTACTCAGCAATGTTGTTCTTACAATATTAAATATTTACTATTTATTATGATTGTTACTTTTGTTATTTATTGGCTTGTAGCAGCCGAAAACATGCCAGGCAGCCTGGGGAGCAACTAGAAAAGCAATTTTAAACCAGCCTGCCTTAAAGTGAGGCAATTAAATACAGCATTAGCTATTTTGGCCTTGATTAACAGAAGTCCTTGTCACTGTGTGTCCAAATCCCACAGGGTGGGTGTTAAGCACATGCTGGAGGTATTGGCTGAGGAAGGAAGAAGCTAAGATGAGTTTTGCTGGATCATGCCAGTGGCCCATGGCAAGAAGCATCCTCCCACCTCTCACTGAACAAAGCTCTTTCCTCTTAGAACTGAAAATGGGAGTAAAATTCGATGGAGATTCACAGATTGTTTTTCTATAGAAACATCTCCAGTGGCTGGATCTTGATATTGTGTTTACACTTATTTACTTCTATCCTCAGCCTGAGTAGTTAGAAATGTTAAAGCTTCCTCTGTCTGAGCTGGATCATTGGTCTGCAATCCATTTACAGAAGACCCCACCAAACCATTAAGGCATTTTTCAGACTTCACAGCCCTCATATCTCTTTGGACCTGCTATTCTGAAAGTAGAAATATAGTGAATAAGAAGGAAGCAGCAAATCAGCTTACAATAATAATAACTTAGAAGAATGCTTCTGATGTAACACACTAATTTCTGTCCAAAATACATGCATTGATTTTTAGGTGGCTTTTATGCAACTGCTATTACATGGTGGATGAGAATAACTATAGCAAATACTGCTTCTTATCATGTCATCATCTCCCTTTTCTTATGATTCTGGAGGAGCTGAATGAAGCTATGATAATAATTGCTATGATGATAAATTTCCATGCCTCAAAAACCAGCAGAGTTTTGACAGGAGGGATGTTTCCCTTCATGATGTAAAATTGTTTGACTTTTCAGGTTCTTTGCCTTGCCTGTAAGTTCTTACTCAGCTGGCATTAAGGATAGATTTTAGAGAAACAAAACAGACTAGATAGAACTAAATGAACATTCATCCAAGCATTTACTATAAGTAAGGAGTTTGCAAATTGCAAATGAAATGGGGAAAGAAATTTCAAGTGCAGAAAAAATGTCTTCTATTCATTGGTTTTTGTTGTTTTCTGCCTGGTGTGACTTTGTTTTTCTGCCATATTTGTATTGCATGTTTTTTTTAATACCTTGCAAAATGAAGTCAAATGGTGTTCTCAAAGCATTTCTTTCTCAGGGTTTGATAATTGACTATATTTCCATGGACTTCCCTGAATTGTCTCTAATTGAGACCATTTGTTATGAGACAATATCAGAGCTCAAGACCAACGGCTGCATTTTCTCTTCACAATGTTGCTCCCAGCAAACAATCAAATTGGAGGCTCCTCAGAAACATAGAGCCTTTTTTAACTAGCAGTATAACTCACTAGAAAATACAGAAGGTTATAACATCTTAAAATAATTTATGGTACTGTCAGGCCTGAAGAAGAAAAGACTTCTCTTGGGAAGCAGTTTCAGCAGGAACTTCAAAAATTGTATGTTTGATAAATAGCACCACAACTAACAATGTTCAAAGTGCAAGGATCAAGGGAACTTTAAATTAGGAATTTAGACTCTCAGGTCCACATAAAACTATTATGGAGGAAGTTGCTATGACCAAGCAAAAGACAAACACTTAATGTGTCAATGAAATCAACAAGAGAAACATATCTACTGATCTTCTGGGATCTGGGTTTTGACCTGTCTGTACACCAGGATGTCACTGACAAAAAGTGTGAATTTTTATCCTAAAATAGTATTTTCCTGCCATTTAAAATTTTTGAGAATCTAAAACATTTTTCTATGTCATATTTAGGCCCAGAATTCAACACACAAAACCAGAGTAAGTATACCTATAGATATAAATATAGCTATGAAAAATGAGATATTACTGTTATATGATTTTTCAGTTTTCATAATTTTTATCTTTCTGAGACATATCTTTAGCTGATATTTAAAAGCATTGAGTTGCTTCATCTGGAAATGGTTTCAAAAATAAATGCTCAACTTTGAAAATCTAGATTTGCTTTAAAATTAATTTCATCAGGAGGTCCACGGAAACTCATGAACCATACTGCTTCTTACTAACTGGCATTTTCCAGTGAAAAACACTTTATTGGAAGATTTCTGACAAGTTCTACCCCTTGTGACTTTTGGAATAAAGGCATTACCCAGGACATGAAGTCTTTTGCTTTAAAACCGTAATATGCTTACCCATAGTTTATCTAAGGATAGATGAATAGATGAGCTTTAAAATTAGTTCCTCATGACCGTACTAAGTACATAAAGTGTTAAGTTTTGTTAAGGCTCATTTCAGCTCCTTTGGACATAATCACTCAGTATCCTGAATTTAGAGGACATCTGCATTAGGCTACCCTTATCTTGGTTCCTTTGCTAGGACCATATGCTTTGACAGAGATAAGAAAGAGAGGATTTGCTATTTGTGAATACTCATTATAACTGTAATGAATGAGATAATGCCAATTAACAAAGAAATTAGGAGTTCTGTTCTTTGGATAACGAGGTACCCTACTCCATCAATCCCTTTAAGTACTCAGGATTAAACAGGTGAGTTGTGCTACTGATTCTAGTTTCTTAGAGTTTAAACACCTGTTTTAGTGTTTTAAATAATACATGGACCCTGCAACAATTCATTTTTTCATCAAAAATGTCTTCAAAAAATAAAAATAATCAGAAAAAGGAAAAATATGTTTTGACAGATTGAACACAATCTGTTCATATCTTGATGTACCCAAACAGTTGCACAAAATATTTTCTCTATGACCACACCTTTGTCTTTTTGTGCATCACCTGTCAATGTTATGCTCTCCTTTGAAAGATTTTTCACTCCACAGTGTTTAGAACAAACTTTCCAATTTCCCATTTAAATTACTATTTGAGTGATTGCACTGATTTCATGGTACTTCTAATAAGAATTATTGTTTTGCCACAGAGAAGAAAGAACGCAAACAGCATCTCTGAGCAAGATACCTGGGTAGCAGAGAAGGCAATAGTAGCTTCTTTCACAGATAAAGAGATTTCAGGCCTCATGAACAGGTTTCAGGAAGGAGCCCAAACCTGGGCCACAACTATAGTTTCATACTGGAATGGCCTAAATAACACACAAAATTACGAAATAGAAAAAAAATAAAATACCAACCTCCTGCTATTCCAAAGCTTTCAGTTTCAATTAGTAGCCTATATAAACACCCAGATACTCGCACAAACACACTCCCCTCCATACACCCACACCTCTCACTTCTGCAGTGTGTCCTACAAAGGTCCAGACAGTCGTTCTGCACATGGTTTGTGTAATAACCAGTCTCATTGGCACTGCTGTTCTGATTGCAAAACCTTGGAATTTGTCTTTCAGCCTCATTCTTGAAAGTGGATCCAGCAAAACATCTGCCTGTCGGTCTCCTCGTATTTCTACTGAACTGATCACTAAGGACAATTTTCCAGAGTGTGCAAAGGCAAATTACAGTGATGGGAAGTCTCTGTGTTGAGAAAGGAGTGGGCATAACAGCAGTCCTTGGAAGAGAGGTGCACTGATAGGCTCTGTAAAGATGTTCTTTAGCAGCAACAAGCTGCCCGTGACCTGACTTCTCAAAGCCTCTTCTTTTCATCACAACTCCCAAGAGTCTGGGACTTGTCCCACACAGGGCTCTTTTTTCATTAAGTTGTTACCTCCCCAGTGCCTCTGTTTGAATGCCTTGCTCTCTCAACATTTGAAAACCATCACAGATGTCTAAAACATTTACCAGGTCTCACACTGCAACACATGCAATCTCAAAAGGCAACCTGGCCTCTGCACTATTGTTGCCTGCTTATGGCACAATGGATCTTATTTATACCCAAAGTTTTACTTTCTTTACGTTCCTTTCTCATAACAGTAGTTTTAGAAGTTAACTGCACTGGGTAAGCTGTGATACAAAATGCAATGTCAGGGAGCTGTTTCACCCAAACTGGAAGAGCTGCCACATTTTAATACATTACCCTTCTGTGCTCCCCCTGAGACCAGGGCAGGCTTCACCTGAGAGTGGCATTCAGGAGTTTTGCTGATGTGATCCTTTGCCAGCCAGATAATCACCTCTTAAAGCAGGCAGGCAGGCAGGCATCATTGTGAGACGAGCACATTTCATGATCGTAAAGTGCCATCTTCAGAGTACTTGCAGACCCCACACTGTGATTGCAGGCTGCCTGCTCCCCTCATCCCCCTTTAATTAAGAAGCCCTCTTGGTGCTCATGCTGGGACTGTTGCAAACGTTGAACCTTGGCATTTTCAGACCCATTTCTCTTCTTTAAAGCCTTTTTGCTTCTATACAATCTGCAGAGACTGTTGCATTTCAAATGCATCTTTAATGCATTCATTTGTACATAACTTTGCCCCAGAAAAATTCACAGCAGGAATACCAAGCTGCCGTCAGCTTGATGTACACACAAGGATCAAACTTACTCTGACTCCAGGTAAGCAGCCATAGTCTCCAGAAAGTTTCATCAAAGAGATGGCAAAAAAGAAGATTTTCAGCATATTTATTATACCCACTTCCCATCTGCAACATTCAGTGTAGGTCCATCAGGCCAGGTATGGGGGAGGCTGTGGCACGTTGCACTTAGTGGTATAATATTTCTACAATATTGCAGTCATTGAATCAGGGATGAGGATGAGACACACATAAAATGAGGTGGAAGAAGAGAAATAGAGACAATCTCAACAGCAGGCTCAGCCTTATGAGACTCCTCTCCCTCTTCCTCCCCCCTTCCACAGCAGGAAGGTTACCCCACCTCCTCTTTTGAAGTGGTTAAATTCACTTTTACTGATAAGAAAACTGAGTGCTTGGAAGATTTGGAATCCAAAGAGAGTCAAAGTCAATCTCAAATAATCATAATGTAAATTTTCTGCTCTTGTGGTAAGATTACCTCATTATTCAGGGATTCAAGACATGTCTGCTGGTCTTTCAAACTGAAATAGCTTGACTTTCTAAGGCTGGTCTATTCAGCTGCCCATGGTGTAAGAAATCAAGAAAATAAATCACAATTTTTAAAAGATCAAAATAAGGTATGAATATACATATTCATTATCAGATTTTGTCACAGTAGGCACTTTTTCCTTTAGTCATTCTCCAATGAAAAGTTGAATGTGTAATGGGAAATTATTTATATATCAGTACACTACACTTTTTGTCTCCTGGTACCACTTTATACCAGGAGGGCTAAATCTGCTGTAAAAAATCAGAATCGGTTTGGGAGTTTGTATGTTTGTTTTTTGTTTCATTTTTAAACAGTCAAAAATGTCAGCTGGAGTGGCTGCTACAAAACAAGATACAACCTCTACAATTTATACAGCCTTTGAGAAAATAAGGGATTAGAGTGGTGTGTCCTCAACCTGGAAATTACTATTGTTCAGAAAGAATAATAATAATGAAAAAAAGATTAAGTGTCCATATCTAAGCTGGAATTGCTATTGTAAATGAGGCTGTAGACAGAGGAATTGACCCTCTTAGACAGAACAGCTGAATCCTTCTGTGAATTATGGGACACCCCTACAAGTTAACATCTTTCTACAGCCTGTGATGTTTCATAGTAGCTAGAGAAATGATGTGCTGTGATGTGGACCTTGCTGCATATTAGTCCAGAGTGTTAAATCTGTTGAAGTGTTCCAGAAAAACTGTAGTCCCAGGGAAGTAATTCTGAAATGTCAGAACTCCAAATCTATGCTTTCTTTCATCTTAGGGAATCCAAGAGGAAGTCCCCGCTGCCACATTCAGCCCATCACCCTTTCATGGCTGTATGTTTTCTGAGAGGTATCTTCATCTGCTTTGCTTTGACTTCTAATGATGGAATAAACACTGTTCCCAGATTTTCTCTAGGAAGTCTGAGTTGCTGGGAAATCAGCTGCCTCCAGGAAGCTCTTTTTAATAATCCCAGGCTAAGCCTGCTGGAGTCAATGCCTGTAATTCTGGCACAGAAGCAGATATGCAGTGAAATGACATTTTTTTTTACAATTATCATAAGCCACAGTCCTTGCTTGCTTTGGACAAGCCTGCAAGGAAGAGGTGAGGAAACAACCCTCACAAGCACTGAGCTTGCTTTTTTATCCATTGTGGAATGGCATTCAGTGAAGTATTCCCTGGAGGCAGGGCGATGACCTGGGACGTGGAAGATTCAGGTTCAGCTCCCTGGTTCACTGCAAATGCAGCAGATAGGAAGAATATGTGCCTACATTTCATCTGCTCTAGTTCACAGCCACATATGAGCACAAAGGCACCTTCCTTGCTCGGGCCAGCAGACAGAAGCTGTTAGCTTTAACATGGATCTGTTACCACACCACTGCTCACAGCCTGCCTGGCAAACTTAGGTGCACCTTCAGTGGTTTGTGAGTGTCACGACCTAAACTGAAAAGCAAAATATATTCCCACTGAGCTTGCTTAGATGGTGATGTCTGCATTATTAAGTACTGCATAAGTCTCTTCACTCTTTGATTTCTTATTGTGTCTTCAGACCTGCTGGTAAAGCACTGAACAAAGTTTTAACAGTTTTATCTACTGGGAAAGAAAAATGGTTTCTGATTGTTTACACTATATGATATTTTGCTCTAACCTGCCCTTTCTGACATATCTCCACAGGTTCCAGGCATGGACTTGGATGCTGTTTTCAAATTTATGTACTTTTGACTGCAGCCTCGATGTCTCCCACACAGCTAAACAATTATTTGACTATTGGTTCTTTGATGTTAATACCTACCTTTTATTGCTTCATCAATACTGAGCACAGGGTGAAATAGAGCCAGCTACAACTTTTTAAGGCATAGATATTGTGGTCATGAAGATGACAGAATACAATTCAATTTGTCTATAGTTATGGGGTTTCTGTTATTCCTCACACCAGTGACATATTTTTGGCCACAAAAGTGCAATACTAAATTCACCTAATGCACCTAAGGAGAGATGACGTGAGTCCTCCTATTGAATAAGCATCAAGTAGCCTCAAAAGACTTAAAAAATAATGAAATTAGATGTGTAGTTTTTCTATTTTGTGAAGGAAAAAATATTGAGTCTTTCCAAAAACATTCATTTTCATTTTTCTCTTTAGCAGATAAATCTCCTTTTTTGTATATAAATTTTTGCAGTATTTCTGTCCGGATTCTCAGCTGAGAAATATGCAGCTACAAATAAACAAAATGTTGAAATGTTACAAGGAAAGCAATTTGGTCTCATGTCAGTAACTGTGCATGTGTTTCCTGATCTGGAGATTTAGTTGTCAACTTTTAAAAACAAACAAATGAAGACTGAAGAATAACTTTATTCCTTTAGGACTGTCTTGGAGTGTAGATAGCTAAAACCTGTTTGTGTGCTTATGTTGCCTGTGTTGCTTAAAGGAATATTAATTAATGAAACATAAGAGATCATAATTACACAGTAATGCATGAAGCCAAAGATCAGGTACAGCAAAATTCTCTGGTATAAATCCTGTGTGAAGCTGTTGTAAATGAGTTACCTGGCAGCTCTTGGGCTACAGTTGTGCAAGATCAGCTGAGAACTCAGAAAAATGAGGTGCAAGAGCAGGGAATAAAAGAAAAAGACTTTGCAAATTTGCCTAAATCAGGCACTGCTCTCCTGTCAAGCCCTGCTCCTTTGTCATCCTTGTGCAAAACCATTTACATGGAATAGTTGGGGAAATTGTCAAAACAGACTGAGGCTTCCCCTTCAGAAAAGATACCCAAATCACAGGATGGATGGAAAGGATCTCTTGAGGTCCTCAGGCCTCACTGTCTTGGCTGGTTGCACAATGAACAGTCACTGTCCCACAGTATTTAATAAAGTCTGTCACTCAAATGAGAGAATATGGTACAAAAGCATTAAACGAAGAGGGAAGGGTGCAAAGAAAACACTGAAAACTAATGATGATCCCTGATAAATGGTTTTTGTTGAAAGTATTTGATGGATAATGGGTTTTGATTACAACTAATATTTTTGAAGGTAATACTGACTTTCTGCATTTCTATGGTTTTTTAAGAGAGCCAACAACTTGAAAAGGCTTTCTTTTTAATGAGGAATTATTTTTCTAAAATAAGTATATCATTAAAATGTTAAAAAATACATACATATGTATTTATTCATATATTATAAATATTTATCTATAATATAAATATAAAATGGAAAATACTTTCCAAATAACTCTATAATTAATGATTAACCTAGAGCTAGTTTCAATACTTTTTTTCACACAAATTCCTGTTGCTTATATGTCCCAAATACAGTCATCTTCTGGAAATACAGAAGTCCTCAATCAACATAAGAGCATGTTTAACCCAGTGGCACGGTAACTGTCCCTTTTTTGGGGCACTGTGTCATCAGCACAGCTTCTCATGGCAAGGACATAGGGCAAGGGCAAAGGCAGCCACCTGTGCCCAGATCTCAATCACTGAGCAATATTGCTCCTGAAAATAATCTGTAATGCCATTATAGCTTAGGAAAGCCTGAAGAGGATTAAATGGTCTTTCCCACAGGAAAGAGAGATAGTTCAAAGATACCAGTAGGGGCAGTCACAAATTCCATGTCCCACCCTTATCTATAAAAGCCTTCCCCTCAACAGGTTTTGATGGAGAAAGATGAAGGCAGAGTTTATTTTCCAGAACTTCCGTGTAGCTATTTCTCATAACATGAGACATTTCACTGGCCTGTCTCCTGATGAGTTGCTCCAGACACAAACACAGCACAGAGCTGACTCAGCAGGCCGTGTTTCCTGCCCACACTCAGTACTTGTCTGCCTTGAAGGACAGCACTGCAGCAAAAACAAGAAGCACTACCTGGTTTGGGAACCAATAGCTGAACCATGGAGAATTAGTTTCAAGGTAGAAGAAACTTAGCAACACAATCATCTGTCTTTCTACAATGTTTACAATGCCAGGGTTTTGTTGATTTGTTCCCATGCTTATTTTTGTGATACCCAATTTGATTAGAATGAACCTTCCCTCTGGATGCATTGGCAAACCATAAAGTAGAGATACATTGAAGCCTATTATAAAGTAAAAATCTATAAATAAATTTAGAGTTACACAAAATTATGCTAGGCACACTGAGCATTTTATTATTCAATATGTCTTTTTGCTAGTGGCATATCTACTTAATTCCGAGAGACCTTTGTTTTACTAAGCCTAGCAAGCATTTAATAACTAGCACTTTAGAGCAACTTTTGTATAAACAAATATTCAAAGGTGCTCCTCAAAGATCCTGGATCTTTTCTTCAGTAAACAAGTAGAAATGTAAAGCTCTTTGAAAGGTTATGGGCAATTTCTAGCACAGGAGTGAAAAAAAGAAACTTGTATCAAAACAGTTCAAACTGAAACCTTTGCCTGCTTCTTGTGGAGAAGAATGTTTTTATACAGATGCATTTATAAACTTACATTGGTTTTGATTTCTAAACGAGATGTTTATGCTTCCTAATTCAACAACAGAACTTTCAGTTTATTAAAGCTAGTGGTTTTTCACTATTTCTTGTACAAATTAGCTCAATCCTAATCAAACCCCTTAATTTAGATGCTTAACACTGGAGGATGTCAATATTGTATTCAGTTGAATTCTGGTATGGCATCTGGGTCTCAGAATTCTCAAAACTGATGGCATTCAGACCTTGCTATGCAATCTTTTTTGGAAGAGAAGCTGTCCACTGAGACCTATTCACTATTTAAATACACAGCTATCTGAATGTTGGTGATTTAAATTCTCAATCATTTCCCCAATTTAAACAATGTTTTCTTGAGTCACATGAAAACCAAATCACTATCATGAAATGCATCCACTTACACTCTCTGAATATGCAAAGTTAAATAACTAATATTGGAACAGGTCCAATGTAATATAAGGCTTCTCCTATCACTGTAATTTTTGAGCTACTCTGTACAAAATTGAAAGGCAGACATTTTATGTAATCTCAGCATTCAAAGATTTTAAAATCAGTTGCAAAAATAAAATGAGGCATCAAAGGTTTAATTTCAAAGATCATTATTTTCACAATTGAGTGCCCTCAGTTAAGGCCTAGTTTTCAAGTGGACTGGCAACATGCAAATCACACTGAAACAAAAAGATGGGATCAATGCTCAGAACTTTGGAATGTCTTGGGATTTTCTGTAGATCAGTGTTCCCAGTGAAGCAACCAGTAAGTTCTCTCCTCTGGTGATATGGGGGTGACATTTACATTTGGCTGGAGATCAGCAGGAATCAAACACGATCTTCCATGTCTTTGAGACATGACTTAGTTGAGCAGGAAATCTCTGCCTCTTTTGTGAGTGGATAACCCTGGCCCCAGTTAACCCATGAGGAGGGGAGAGTTCTGTCTCTAGCTGCAGAAAATCTGAGGACTGGGGTCAGGCTGTGTCAGCTGAGGTTCTGCCTGTGGATTTGTCACTTTGTTTTTAAACAACCTGAGTGAGGGCAGAAGTTCCCTTAGTCAAAGGGAGTCCAGCAGAATTTCTTCTGAAGCCAAACAAAACTTCACCCACATCAACTTGGTAGGAAATTTTTTTAGCATTGCAGTTTATGCAATGGTTAACAGAATCTATAACTGAAGAATCTATAACTATATTAACTTACTAATTTCAAAGCCTGGTAAATGCCAGCAAAAGATCAAATAGAAGTCTCTGTCAAGTTTGAATCAAGGTGAACAAATGGTTTCCCAGGTAGAAGAGCAGTTATATCTGAATTATGCTTGTGTTATTGGTAGTCCTGTTAAAACTGTCTTGAGCTCAGTAAGTTTCATTTTGTGAGCACTTCTAGACCCAAATGGCTGAGCCCTAAAGCTAAATATATTGTTGATCCATAGGTCATGTCAAGCACTAGACTTGAAATTCTTAATTAACTCATTTTGATAATACAGGAAAAGTAATATTATCAGCAAACCATCAGCCTCCACAGAGAGTTGTAAATGCCACTGCTTTGCATATTTAACACTTAATATATGAAAAATTATTGAAAAGTCAAATAATATATATTATTTTAAATAATTCAATTAATTGTATTTTCTTTCTCTTTATACTTATTAAATAAATCCATCTCTTGTAGCATTTCCAACTTGTAAATAAATTACTATAACCCCCTTTAGTCCTTACACTTAATAGAGATAAATACAGCTCTCTCATCTCAGAATGCAACCATATTTTACATGGATATGGTGCATTCATTGTGCTAACTGTACTGTATTTAATGATGCATATTTATCTTTAAATCAAACACACCAAGCCAAACGCCATTAACGTACAATCAGATATTGAATGATTTTGAAAGCATCAGCCCAGAGGTTAAGCATGGTCTGCTGCAGAAAGACTGGAAAAGGTTGTTAATACAAACACTGATAATTGAAACTTGATATCCATCTTATTTTGTACTGATTTTTTGTAAATCAAAGTCCTGTGTGGAAGAAGACATGAAGGAAAGAGAATTCCTTTGTAGCAACGATGTATTTTGTAAAATAAAATAGTATCTACCATCCATTGTATTTTTGTTACAACTCTTTGGTTCTCTGGCATCCTACAAGTCACAACTGCAACAGCTTTGGTTGCTGCAGTAATTTATATTGATTTCTCAAGCTGCAGTTCTCATTGCCATTGCTATCATTGTGTCTCGATTTGTTAAAGGAAATTAAAAAGTCTCCAGAGACAGCTAGATTGAACCAGAGAGGTTAGTTGGTAGACTGTAGTTCTATTTTCTGCTCCAGTTAAGGGTCATTCTATAGACTAGTTCTGTAGCACAAGCCGGGTAGAAGTAATGATAGTCCTTGCTTCCTACAAAAGTAATTTGAAAAGAGTTTTCCAATTTACATAAAGCACAGCTGAATAAAGATTCTGACCTTTCCCTAAGAAAACAGCAAAATTTAAATGGACGGTAGTTTCTAGTCTTAGAGTGTCTTTGTGGTACTTGAAATGAAATGCACTTGGCTGTGTTTGTGCCAGGGCTAGAGTTGCCTTGGTATCCTTTTTTCCCCTGAGCCTTGTGATCATTAGATCAGATTAACAAAGGGGCTGCTCAGCTATGCTGACAAGTATAGCTACAAGTTAATGAGAGAAAGAAAACAAAACTTATATGCCAATCCTGTGAAGACTACCTTGCCACTGAATAAATCTTGCATTACAGTGGGATAAGCACTGAGAAAAGTCTGCACTTTATTTTGAATATCTGTTTACTGTAGTTTATTTCTTAGCATAGGCAAAAAATGAACAATTGTGTCAATTCTGTCATCATCACTAAGAAAATCTTTCCAGCCACAGGAACAGGTTGAACAGATTATACAGCCTGTCCCCTCTTCAAAGTGCTGTGCTATTGATAATTAGAATCCACATTTAAAGACATTTGAATTCCCTATTCTGTTCCTCAGGCCTTAACGAATTACAAAACTTTCTCTGTTGCAAATCAGGAACAAAACATCTCATATGTGTTGTGCCTGAAGCCAGCAAATTTGCCAAGCAAAGTGCATAAGGGATCGTTTAACATTGGGTTTATCCAGTGATTCTCCACCTCAGTCAAGAGTCCTAGATCCCTTGTTTTCCACCACAAGAGATATAAAGGACTGGAGCCTTCTCTGGCATGTGACAGGCTCTATTGCAAAGGTTCACATGTGCCAAGGATTTCCAGAAAGACAAAATGGTCCCCAGTGTGTTCACAATCCCTGTGAGAGCATCACCTGCACTGCTGCACCGTTAGGCTGAGATCAACTCTGTCCATCATCTAATGATTTTGCAGTCAGTAGTGACAACATACTCACTTAGTATCCAGTGGGAATCTTGCCATGGACTTGCAATCAAGCCAAGATTTTAAATTAAGTTGTCAGACGGTGAGGAAGGGAGGTTCTGCTTGGGCTCTGAGTGAAAATAAGGCAGTGAGAATGTGCTCCTGTCTCAGGCTGTAACCCCGACACAGCCCCACGTGGTGTGAAGTGGCTTCCAAGATGTTCCTACACTGGCAGGAGGAAACCTGGCAGTCCTGGCCAAGAACTGCTGTCTGAAGTGCAGGCTGTGAGCACTCAGAGGCTGAGCACATGGGAGGACATGGCACTAAGAGAGGACATTTAGAGGCAGGGCCCTCTCAGGAGCCAACCCAAGTCCCTCCCCTGTGTGGGGACAGGACAATGGGACTCACAGACCCTCGAGGCTGTCTGAGCTCTACAGAAAGGCTGTCCCACCCAGCCAGCCAGCCCACCCTGCCCTTGAGCCTCCCCTCTCCCTCCTCCACCTGCTCTGCACCTCTATGGAGGCTGTGCAGCTCTAGCCAGAGACAGAAGATGGTTCGTGTACACCTGATGGTTGGTGTGGTTGATAGGTTTGCTGTCAGGGACTCAGTGATGTAGAACTATACATCTCACACAGTGCAGGCAGTCACTGGTATCTGGGTGTTTATGCTCTTTTTCCTGAAATAGCCAAAAATTCATCTTGTTACAACTTCTACATGATCAGAACACCGTGTTCATTGGCTTATTTAAATGTAAATGCCATGATATTTTTATCTCTAGACCCCTGCATTCTTAACCTAGACTTCCTTTTTGTGATTTGGGTCTTATTTTTTATTTTTGTTGGTTTTTTTTTTTCTTTTACTTTTGACTGACATTTAGTTCATTTGATAGGATGATTTAATTTAATATCTAACAGAAGTGTGACTGATAATCTAATGCTTCACAGATAACTCCAAATTTCTATGTATCACTGAAAAAATAAGGATTTAAAATAGTGCCAACATGAAATACTAATGTCAGGAGAAAAACATTACTGTTTCCTGCCTTCAAAGTATCAGGCCTTGTCATCCCAGTATCCTTTTATCATTCTTAGGCAATTTAACTTTTTACCTATAATTTATTTTTTTTAAGCATGTAAAAAATGAGATTTTAAGAACATTCATATTGTCCTATTAAGTCAAATTCTTACATTCTACAGCTTAGGTTTTGTCTTGGAAAAAAAAACGTTTAATGAGCTTTTGTGTAATGTTAGATATTATTCATGCAGGTACAATACAAAAAATGGTTTCCTACATAGCTTATAAGCAAAGAAGTTCACTTTTAGGCATGTAATTTCTGAAGAAAACACATTTATTATTCACTTAGTGGAAACCTGAAGGAAAATTGAAAGAAAAAATAAGAGCTAGAATAGAGCTTTTGGGAAATGCTGCTCTCATCCACTTCTCAGAGGAAATTTAAATCAAATTAGAACTAGCATATTTTCATACAGAATTTATGAGCGTGTCGATTTGGAGGAAAAGTTATGATCTGTTTTTACTAATTATCAAAACCACTTTGATTTTTAGAACTATTCACAAAATTCAACGCACCCACATTCAGAATTACCTCTGGGTAACCACCCACCCCCTCCTCAGATGAGTTCACACTACTGCTCTGCATGTCAATGCCTACTGAAGCAATTAATCACTTTTTTGGACCATTTTTAATCTTTGACCTGATCAGCTGCTCAAAAATTCTCCAGTGCTAATGCAAACAGGAAAGGGAGAAAGCAGCAGCTCAGATATAATTGGCTGTTGGCCTCCTCCCCAGAGAAAAGCAGTGAGGTCTGGTGAGCAGGTTGCAAGCCTGGTGAGACATGGGCAGACCCTGGAGGTCAGGGAAGTCTATCCACTATTAGTATAAAGACAGGGAAGATAAGCAGAAAATTACAGTGTAATAGAAAAGCCAAAATTGGAAAATTATATTCGTTTACAGACTGTATTATATGTAATTTCCATTTTGGAGAAGAGACTTCAAATATCAGAGGATGAAGAAATGCTGAAATTGAGGCCCCACCTAAACAGTGACCACAGCCAGTGGATGTATGTCCTGACTGCTCTAGCAGGGAGCCTTAGATTCCACCAGAGCATATAAATTTCTCTGTTCCCAATAGTGTTTTATCCTTCATTTTCTTTAAATCCTGTGCATGAACTGGTTGGTTCCTACCTTACTATCCTTAAGTCTTCTGAAAGTCACACCTCTTGAAAGAGGTCAGTGGGCTCCCACTTTAATAGAACAAGAAGAGAAAGGAACAAGAATCCCATGCAAAAGCTGCAAAAGGGAGAGCTATGTGCACCGTCACACTGAACTTCTTTCATTTTGTATGAGGATAATCTAGAGAGTTACAGATAGTTGTCAATAACTACGTTCTCCCATTCACAATACATGTGAGATCATTTCTCAAGGAGAGGGAATAATGGCATTTCTATGGAAACTTCATTACTAATAGCTCACAGTTAAGTCTTTTTTATTTGCAGGTTTCTAAATATTTTCCAGTGGAATTGCAGACTCCTGTACAACAAACACAACTAGACACAGTTTGGCCTTTCCTACCTACAGACCATTAGGAAATATTGCATGGAAAAAAATCTGACCCACTTCCATCATGTCCTTGATTCCAAATCATTTAGGCTTTAGCTCAGTAAGTGGCTTAGGTCCCATTGGATAAATAAGCTATGTCCCATTAAATAAACACAGTCAATTATTTTGGTTTCAAATATAACTTCTTATGTCAAATGTACTGATAGATGGTTATGGATTAGGGTATCAGCTATTAAAACCTTTAAGACATAATTGCTGTATTTGTACTACTTTCATGGCAGAGTCTGCTGACACTGCAAAAAAAAAGAACAAAAAGGATATTGGGCATTCCTAAGTTTTTCTGTTTATAACTGGAGTGTACTTGGATGCATGAACATTTCAGATTTCTATTTCAATAAATTAAGAAGAGAATATTTATACTAAATATCACTGGAAAATTAATTACCTTTAGAGGTCCAATTAAGGTCTAAATTATTCCTGCTTGTCTGTGATATCAATGATCTTCATTTAGGCAGTAAATTTAATTTGTAATATTTAAAGCCATTGTGCTGACATTTTTTTTAAATGACATGACTAAATGCTGAAAAAATTATAGATGCTCTGAAAAATTTGCTCATTTATAAAACTGAGCTTATTTACCTTGATTAACTCCATTGCTTACATGGTCCATTGTCTCCTACTGAGTTCTTATGAGACCCGTGGCAAAGAGTGAGTATGCAGGGGTGAACTGTGACACTAAACCACACTGAACCCCAAGGAATGGCCCCTTGCAGAGGATCATCTTCGTGACAGATGTCAGTGTGACTGTTCATATAGCAGCCCCTTTTTCCAACATTAAAATAATTAAAATAATTTTTAATTTTAGAAACATAGACATAACTTCATAAATCATTTATTTGGGTTTATTTTTGTTCTCATGAAGCACCTAATAACAGATATAGAAGAACGTAACCTTATTTTGCAGGATTTAGTGGAAGGTTTTAGGTTTCTATGATTTTCCCTACATCCAATTCAAGAGCAGATGATAAGACACTGAATAACTGAGGAAGAGAGAAACATTGTAAAGAAAAAATGTTGGGGACTTCCAACAGTGGAGTACAGTAAACAGCATATTTTTCTGTCCTTATATTCTTTTTACCATAGCAGTTTTAGCAGGGACTACAGTTTCTGTTTGAGAAAATAAACTAAAAGCTTTTCAAATCCTTTTAACCATCACTGAAATACCAGAAGACGACCTATCCTACAAATGTGAAGATATTTATTCGAGGAATCCCCAGTTCACAGCCAGATTACTTCCACAATGATATTTTTTGCCATAATAGTTGCTTTTATACATAGATATATATATATTTTAAACATATTTTCAACTTTATTGATTCATTACCATAATGCGTGTGTGTTTATTCAGGAAAAATATTCTCCAAGTCAAATGCAGATTGCAAACCTACACTCTCCAAAACTGGAGGGTTTTGGAGGACCTCACGTTCTGTCAGGCTCACTCAGTTTAATCATGCAAGTAACTAATGGGGTTAGTGTAAGAGGAAAATTCAGGCTGAGTATCCATAAGGGAAAAACAATAATCTGGACAGTCGAGATGTGCTGAGCCATGAAATTAGCCTCCCTGGGGGATGTGGAAGAAAAGAAATTTCTAAAATACCAGAAAGTTGCTGTGAGGCAAGGAGCTCCAGGGATCTGAGATCTCCGACAGGCACTCTCTGTGTGACTCCTGGAGTGATTGAACACACGGCTGCGCTCACTCTCCTGCCAGATAGGATCACCTCCAGAGCTGAATCCAAAGGGAAATGGGAGGTTTATCAACTTCAGAACCCAGCTGTACTTTCTAGGTTGAACAGCTGATAAAAACGGGGTTAAGCTCATGGTTCAAGCTGTCAGTCAGTGAATGTGACGTGTAGGCTCCTTCTGGATTGTGTCCTACATAGTGTGGGGGAGGAGAGATGGGGCAAGCTTAGGAGAAGGAACATTTTAAAACTCCCTGGAAAGACTTGTCAGAGGACACCTGTCAGAGCTCTGACAGTTTTTGTGGGTTTTTCCACTTTTAACACCCACAATAGCTTAAAACTACAAAAAGAATAGTGAGGAAAAAGTTAGGTTGACACACACATCTCCAGAAATAAAGAAATAGAAATAGATTTAAATAAGCCAGAGTAAATAAAATCGTTAAAGGCAAATTTACTCAAATTATCTTCCACCCACTTCTGAGTTAGTCCCCATATTTAAAGACTTTCTTCTAACCCAAGTGCTCTGGTGATAGCTAGGACGACTACTCTTGGCTCTATTTCCTTCCTTCACACATTTCTGGGGGTAAAAAAAGCTGCCAAAAAGTGGGAGTTTTATGAAAGCAATCATAGAATGTTATGGGTAATGCTAAACAAATTATGTGTTACTCTAGAAAAATGGCCCTTTCTTTGGGAAAAAACCAACAGATGCCTGAGAGAGATCAGTTTACCTCTCTCAAAACAAAGATAAACCTATTATCAAGGGCTATAGCTGACAACTGCAGAGGCTATAGAGGGTCAGCATTATTGAAACTGCTTTCCTGGTAGTTGTTTCTGGAAAGCTAATAGTGATTTGATATCTTGATGTCACCATCTGCAACAGGTATTTCCACACATAAATGATGTACAGTGCCCTACCCTGGGATTCAGGACACCTCAGTTCATTGCTTTTTACTGTCCCATAGTTGCTGTACTTAGACGTTTTCCTCTAGGTCTATCAAATTTATTACTGCTTTACTAAGCAGGAACTACCTTTACTCTCCCCTCTGTATACTGTCTGACATGATGGGACCAATTATCAGGACCATTACACAGTTATGATAAAAGTTGCTGTTAACAGTATTTGGGCTGCTGGGCATTACAGTTTTTATTTTCCCCATTTTCCTTGTTGTTGTTTTGTTTACTGTATGCTATTAATGTATACTGCAGGCAGTTTATGACACTATGGAAAATAGTCCATCTCTGACAGTCAACAAAAACCCTTCCTACAGCCAGCCTGTCATTCTCCTAGATCATACCTATGATGCCACCACAGCTAGATCTGAACACAATGGAATTTCAGATATTGAAATAAGACCTCTGTGTTATTTAAAGTACCTGGGTGAACAATCTTAAAATTTCCACTTAGCTGGCATCGAAATTTGGATGTGAAGTGCTTTGGTTGCCTTAAATTCTGTTTCTCCATATGCTAAACTAAAAAATGTTTCTGATGTGACTCGCACAAGGGGTATCTAATTCCTTAGCTCTTTGAAGTCCACTTCTCCATGTACCACACCCAATTCAGCACATGCTTTTGGGACACACCTACCACACTAAAGAATACACAATATGCACCCATCTAAAGTATTCCGCAGCTACACCAAGCAGCTGAAAAGGAAAAGACCTGGATTTAACTCTTCTTTTTGAGATGCAAATCCACTATTCTGGAGAGTGCAATAACTACTAATCAACTGGCTAATGTGAGTTGGCATTTTCAATTTCTCCTGTAAAAACCTGTTCCGCATTGCACAAAAGACTGGAGGGAATGGGGAGAGAGCGCAGCAGAGCCTGACTCCGTGTTCTCATGATAGGCACTCACCTGGAAACAGAGAAATATGGCTCTCTATCTACTCTAATAGTACTGTTTATGCATTTCATTCCATGACTATTTAATGCAAAAGATATAAAATTAGGAGCCCATGAAGCATTAATTAATTTATAACCATTGTTCACTGGCTTTCATCCTCTGAGAGCAGAACATTTTGTGCTCTGGAATATGAATGGCAAGTGCTGCTTCTCTACCCTCTCTGTTCCCTCTGCCTTCAGTTTCACCAGATCACAAGCTCTTCTACCTACACTCAGACCTTCAGGGTTCTTTAGGGCTGCCTTGTTTCAGGTTACCCTGTGAAAGCCAAATGTGGGCAGCAAAATAGTGCACTAGCATGGCAAATAAATAAAGGGAGTTTCCAAGGACAATGCTTCTAGTAAGTGACTTTTTAGGAGCACCATAAAAAAATTCACAGTTCCTCTTAGCAAATATAGGATCTACCTGTGAAGCTATAAAGCTGTAACAGGGAACACATCTATGGAATTCCTTCTCTTCAAGGTAATCCTTGCCTTTGTTGCAAATTCTAAATTATTGAAATGATAAACATTCACAAGTGCTGAAAAGCAGGATTCACCATGAAATTCCAGAATTCCAGAGTGAAATTATGCAGTATTGCCATGATGTAAAGTGCCAAAATACACATTGTTGTCAGGATAAACAAACAGCTCAATTTTCCCGGCCTGTTCAGTTTACACTTACCCAACCACATATGTACAGTGTAATAGTCTCTTTTCCTTTCCTGGTAATGCTTTCTAGCCTCTTCTAAGAAATGAAGAGAATTTCATTTTCTTTGCTCACTAGTTTGTATGTGTTCTATCATCACTAAGACAGGGTTAGGAGGGTTACCCTCATGGAAGTTGTGTTTCAAGACATAGCCCAAGACTTTAAGCTGTTGAGTGCCATGGAGAAAGAGTTATAGAGTTATATAGTTTTGCCTCTGAAAGTCTGTAGGTGAAGGTGAGGTGCAAGGTCTGTGTGAGGGACATGAATCCTTTAGATTGCAAGTATGAATACGATTTTGCTGTAATAGGAATAATCAGAGCTTTAGCATTTTCCCTCCATGAAAGGAGCAGAAAAACCAGCAAATGAGTTAACTTTTTTGAAGTGTAGAAGCAAGGAAAAGTCAAGAATCATGGTATTTACTTATAACATTCAGAGAGCCTCTATTTTTTAGAATCGCTCTTGTGGTGCCCTTTGTGTTTTCTAACTGAATGGGATAAAGAAGAAAATAGTGTAGGTTCTATTTGTATTTTAGCTCTATAAAAGTTATTTTGAAATAGTTCTTTTTCTTATGCTGGTCCAGACAGGTCATATCACTGCTCTTTTTTTTCTGCTTCATCCAACGTTTACCAGGCTTGTAAAGCCATCTGGGTAATCAGCTCGTTCTTTAACTGCAATGCAAGAGAGGGGGAGAGAAACTTGGGATAGAAGGAGCTAAAAATAAGCAAGCATGAGAGGTATATTTGGGACTACTGAGGCAGACATCATCTGAACAGCATCTTTGAAGACAACTGATCACTGATTTTTTCAGCTAGAGGGTTGTGCTGCTTGATCCTAATGTGAACATATCAAATTTTTCAATGGCTGCTAAAACCAATTTATTATTTTAAACCACTAAATTTCTTCAAAACAAAAGCTGGAATGAGACATTAAAGATTTCTTGCAATGAGATATGAACTTCATGTTTGCAAGTCCATCTTTTCTACCCATCGAAATCAAGCTTATAATGTAAAGACCAGAGAGAAGCTTGAATAGACATATTAGTCTTGGGCAAACTGAACTTAAAAATAGAAACAATAAAATACAGCCCACAGAAATCAGCATTGTCTAGAAGTCTAAATACTTACCCAGGATCTCAGGTACCTTGTGCAGCCTGTGCTGAATGCAGCATCACTTCAGCTACACTATTATTGCTATTGTGCTAACTTAGATAGTGGAAAACTCTCTCCAATTCCACCTAATGAGCAGAAGCAACATTACCGAACAGGGATTTATGATAGTTTTCAGAAATACTTCTGAAATCCAATTAATACAGTCAGCCAACCAGCTTTCCCTCCCCAATATGTGTTTTGGATATAATGAAGTTCTTGATCTGAAGGAAAACTTTGCTGTTCTGAATATCCACTTATTTAAAAAGTGGACTTGCAGGAATTGAGAAATATTATATAATTTCATAGAAAAAGAAAGATCTGACTTAGAAAACATTATATAAATTTTAAAAAAAAGGTTGTTCTTTTCCAATTTTTTTCCTTTTAATTTTTTTTTTCCACAGGACCTGTAAACTCCCCAATGCCTCAAGGTTAGCAGTAATTACATTCAGAAATTCATGCATATAATCCATAATGACAAAGGTCTGTAGCTGAATCTGCTTCTGTTAAGAGAAATTTCAAACACTAAACCACATCCACTAAATAATTCTGATTATTATCTTAGGTATCCTGAAGAGACTGTGAACTTGTTATTCATTTAAACTGAGCTGGATAAACCCCTCTGACAGCTCTGCCAGTGAAATTGGAAGTCAGAAGCCCAAATTCCTTTGAGAGTCCTGGGCAAAGTTTCCTAATGTTGGAGAAAATCAGATTCAGTTACTTAAAATGTTATGATTTTAATAATTCAATAAATGTCATAATTTACTTTTTTGGCATAACAAATACTAAGCAAGAGATACCCTGCTCTTCCAGGTCTCTTTTATACAATAATGAGTAAGAGAACTCAGAACGACACTAACCCATGTATTATAAATTCCCAAATAGGAATAAAAAAATTACCCCAAAAGCTGAAAAAATACATTGTACACAAACAAAGCCACAATATTACTTGTAATATGAGACAAGGGCTGTGTATAAAGATTTCCTACTGTGAGACTGATATAATCTCCTAAATATTTTACCCTAATATCTTTTTTAGCATTATTTTTTTCAGGTTTTTGTACATTCGTCAAGGCTGAATTTGTTGCATTTTAAGACATTCTGAAAACACAGCAACTGTGCTTATTCTCTTTTTTCAGTCTCTACTCCCGACTTTCCCCTCTATTAATTTCTCAGCAGCTATGAGCAAACTTTCAATACTTTCACAGTGTACAGTTTACTTGTAGAATTAGTCAGACTTTCTGGGAGGGAAAGGAGAATTAACAAAAGCTTGTGGCTGTTTCCATGGTCATAATTTGGAAATAATGCATTATTTTGTTACCAAAAAATAAAGGAAACAACTCATAATGCAGTACATATATTTCCATATATGCATGGAGGTGTTTTTGTAGTGTTCTGCCTTCCCAATTTCCCCTGCATTTCAAATGCTATTCTCCACTCACTGTCTCTACACAATCATGTAATATGGATATATTCTTTAAATGGGTGGTATTTCTATTGAAGCTAAAAGGTCATGGATCTTTATTTTCAAGAAAAACCTTTTGTGTAGATAATCAAGCAATAAAACCTTTACTTCCTTTCCACCACCACTCACTAGACTGGTGTGGTTTAACACTCTGACATCTTCAAATGCTTTTGCATTTTGTAGGAAAAAAAATTCCATCCAGCTCAGTGAAGGAGAGGAAGTTTTAAGGTAAGAGCCTTGTTTGACTATTGAAAAGAGAAGTCTGCAAATGGAGAAAATGCTAGTGTAGCCATTCAAAAACCCCACAATGCAGTGTGCCCTGAGAAACACAACCAAAGAACTTCTCAGAGTACTCAATTTTGGGTCCTGACATTAGAGGTTCATGGCAGCAATTTTATGAACAAAGTTACAAGAAGAGTCTTAAGAAAATTCAGTACTCTAACACTCATGTGTCTTTCCCCTCCCTAGTTTTCCAGTCATGGTGGAATCAGATGCTTCAGGTGAAATCCCAGCTGAGAATACAATCAAGAGAGACATTCCTGGATCTGATTAAGCTGCAGTCCAAATAGGATAACAACAGAAGGAGCTGAGTCACTTGCCTCAGTTTACATAGAAAGTCAGAGAGAAAGCTGGAAACAAAAGTCCATTTAGGTCCAAACCAGTTTGTGTTGATAACCATTGGATGGTGCATCCTCCCATGTGACCTCTGACAGCATTGCAAGAGAGAAAATGTTGACCCTCAATTGTCAAGCTATGCCAAAGAATTCCGTATTTTTTCATTTCAACATGTTTCTTTTTTTATTCCCTCATGTGTCCATTTCTGTGCCTTTTGAGACAGCCCTTGCAGATGACACCAGCTGCACATTAAAAAAAAAAAGCCAACAGCCTGTGGAAATAACTTGCCCTACTGTGTTCCTTACAGTGATGTCCAAAGACCCTTGAATCCAAACATAGCTGAGCACTGAACTCAGCTGATGACAGTTCTGAGGAAACTGATCAGAAGTAATGAGGTTGAGACCAGTTATTTATTCCACTTGCCAAATTTGCATTGGTCAGAAGGTAAAGATTTTGAGCTGTATTTCCTCACAGTGCTGTTTTAAGGAACTATTCCTAAACTAGCCATACTGGTGGTTTCTCAGCTACTGGGTCAGAACAGATTAGAGTCACAAGGCATTGGAAATATTATGAATCTACAACAGAAAGAAAATCTCATTCCCAAAGTATTCATATCCTTCAGGGCCAAGTGCACTCTGCAACCTCTCAAAAATCGAGTTAACACTGTTACCATGGACACTTTCTCTTCTCCTTTTAATAAGAAATATGTAAATTTGGAAATAAGTAGAAACAGAACTACATGATGTTCTTTTCCCCTGTTCTTTTGTTCTTCCTGTTGTGTTGTGTTTGGTTGGGGGTTTTTTTAAATTTATTGCCAGCATTTCTAAGTCAACATGAAATACTTTCCCTCCCACTTCTTCCCATCAAATATAAATGAATACCAGTTAAAAAGGGGAAGCATATTAACTGTGTCTCAGTAGTTTAGTGAAAGAACAGTCTCTCCCCCACGTTGAGCAGCACTGAAACCTCCATATGCAACAGGACAGAAAACTGAAGAAACACCAAAGAAAGAGGAAAGGAATCCAGAGATTGCAAATTCTTCTTCTGTCATGGCAAAATCCAAGCTATCCAGGCAAGAAAATCATGTTTGTTACATAAAAGCGACTTCTTCATTTATAATGAAGAAGAGGAAAAAACCATAGGAACAAACAACAACAAAACCAATAAACATGCAAATTCCTAACTCTGCCTTCAGAACATATTCAATTTTAAAACCTGTTTATCCTTCAGAATAGCTAAAGAAATAGGAGAGAAGAAGAAGAAAAAAAGTGTAATCTCTAGCTTTAAGAAATGGATTATGGAAAAAGCTGAAACTGATGAGACTATTGAGTGAACAAGATGATTTCATAATACAATTTGTGCCAATTTGGTAATGACACTAAATATGTAGAATAAAGTACAAGAGCAATCATCCATCATTCAAGTCACAGCTCATTTATTTGTCTTCTTTAATATTTTTTTGCTGGTACCAGACTTCCTCCAGAAACTAGCCGAATTGATTGAAGCTGGACAGTGCAGAGCTTTGTCACTAATTCTGACACTTAAATTATGTTCCATAATGTGTGTGCTCCATTTTTATAGAAGTTTGAAGGAAAGATTTTTCAAGGTGTTTTCAAGAGGAAGCAGTGAAGAAGGTTACAGACTGCTTTCCTCCTGGGAGCTGTGAAGGGACCTTGGCCATTGAGATACAAGGTTGGAGGGAGTATGGAGTATGAACTTTATGTATATACCGAATTAACAAGGTTGTTATTCTATAAATCCAAGTTGTACTCCTTAAAAGCTACAGAGAAAGATGAAAGACAAAGATTTCTTTTGGCTGCTAAGCGGGGTGGACCTGCTTCATGATATAGACATCTCCCAAGGGTAGAGAGATTCAGTGTAGGCAGTCTTGGTTGGTTACTTTTCTTTTGCAAATTCTGAAGTCTGTTGTGGTGTGGCAAATGTTTCAGTAGGATTTCACCCCATCTAAAGGCAAATGGTTAATTGGAAGTCACTTTCTGCTGATTGATTGACTGATTGATTAGAGAGTGAGCTGAGACATGGTGGGAGATTGTTTTCATTGATGGCAGATCACCTAGTTTAAGATGTGACAGTTCATTTAATGCCTTTCTCCTTCCACTGACAGGAGCTTGTTTGACACACTTGGACTGAGCATCTTTGAGGCAGACAATGAATCCCCCTGCCCTTTGGCTCAGGCTGGACGCGATTCCTCATGTCCAGCCTGAGCCAAGGCCTCACTTTGCTTTCTCCTTGCTATGGCTTGCACCTCCTAGGGAAAGCTTGCTGGGAGAAGGTGAAGCCTTGATGAAGAGCTGAGGGAAGAGCGAGTCCAGGTTTCATCACAATTCAGTGGTTTGGTGTTCATGCACTGGCTGTATAAGTGAAAGCTTTCCTCTGATACTTTCATCCCTCCTTGCGTTCTGGGGCTTTGAAATGATTTTCAGAATGGAAATTCATACCCTGTTGGAGCTGATTGATGGCCCCAAGAGTTGATGCAGAAGAGAGATTGCTCTGGCTACAGTCCCAGGGAAGCCCCAGGACCACAGCAGTAAGGGTAGACACAATCACTAAACTTGTCTAGACTTTATGTCTAGCAGTAGGTGACATCTGGGCAAAATAAGCTGGTACTGAAGGTAAACAAAATAACATACTGATTATCAGTAGAGGCACTCAAGTGACACCACTTAGAATCTTGACTAAGAAAATCTATGCCTTAGAAATTTTGTTAGATCAATCCTTAGCTATAAAGCACCAATACAATGGAGACAGATTATTTCTGATCCTTTATGGGTATTCCCTGAGGCCAGCATTCCAAATTAAACTGTTTACACTGCACACAGTACATAGAGCTGAATGATTTGGAAGGATAGGTAGAGTGACTATCTTCTTCAATATTTTTAATAGCTTTTCTACTAAAAGATAAGCAAAGAAGTCTGTAAGAAAGAATACAAAAGTGGAAATCATACAGTCCTGGAGTTTAAACCTCATTCTTCCACTGACTTTTTTTTACCTTTCATTTTGGGCAAACCACTTTTATTGCATCTCTTCCTATCCTTAATTATAAACTTTAAAACTCACAAAACATACACACACAAAGTGTTTTCCTGTTTTTCCTGTTTAAACATCAGTTACTAACTGTACAGCACATTGAACTTAAAATATTAACTTTTATCCTTTGACAAATAGTAGGTCTTAATAATGATTCACTGAAATGGTTACTTTACAGCTGGTATAGAAGTTAGTTTTATTAGCAGACCTCATCTCTCTGCAATTGACTTTTGTGCATTCTCTTGTAATGCCTTAGGTTCATTCAGTTAAATTTAAATTAGTTTATTTCTGCCTCTGAAAGCTGTTATTCAAAAGGTAGATTGTCTTTGAGTTTACTGAATAAATATATTTCATATACTACTACCAAGACTTGACTTCTAAATTCTGAGTTTTAAGTTTTTCCTCTTCTGCAGAACTGTAGTCCTCACAACAATCCATCAAATACAGATTTTGGGTGTGTTTTGCCAGACAATGTACTTTCAAAGGGGCTTATACTTAAATCTGCTCTTCAGACTATGAACAGCTTAATGGATTGTTGACAAAGAATGTAGAGCTCAAGCAGGATGTGATAATACTGGGTGTTTTCTCACTCTTATACAGTTTATACAAGTTTTATTTTCATTTCATGCCTGGCTGTCACTTAGAAGAATGCAGCAACAGTGATCTTGGTACTAAAGACTAGAATTAAAAGATAAAAATAGAAAGAAATTGTAGAATCAGAACATACATCAGAGATAATAATAGGCTTCTTGTGGCCAAAGGAGGTCAGATGTCTGTGACCAATTGCAGTATAAAGGAAGTTCAGGTAATGGCTCAAAGTCCTTTCAGTCCCCAGGCCTGCAAAGAGACTTTTTTGTGTCTATTGAGAAGGATCAACTTTGGTTTTATAATTGAAGTTACTAGGCTTGAAGGTTACCCTATGAAGTTTCAGCAGATGCTCTTTACAGAAGGAACGATTAAATGTCTGGGCTAAACAGGGACACTCACAGAGAGGTAGACTCACCTCTTGGATAAATCTGCCAGAATTATCTTCTGCCTTTTTTTTTCCCCTTTGGTTTTGTGTCACTGGTGCTTAAGTAGATCACTTTCTAGAAAAATTCCTAATCCAGCAGAGCAATCATAAATCAAGAAACGTATATTTTGTGGATGGCTCCTTCTGCATGTATACCTGGATGTTGCATGTCACCACCAGCTTCCAGTTCCCTTCCAAAGACCCCCTGTGGGGATATGGTGGCTGAAATGCAAAGCTATCCATCCACTCCTAGATTAATGCAGACTATTCCCTCAGATGATGCCCAAATAAAAGGTCTGTAAATTATCTGCAGAGGTCTCTCACAACTATATTTTATTTCTCTGAATAAGGTAGAAAACAAGAAAAGGAATAGAGACAATCTGCCAGTCCATCTTCTCAATGATGACTTTATAATCTTTCCAGTCTTTTCTCTATGCATTTTCCAGGTTTGTTCATACTAAATCATAATTACCTGAAATTGCCACAAGAGACACTCTAATACCACTAGAAAAATATCATCTTACCAAGCAAGAGAAATGTAAAGTACTGCAGCAGTTGTACAGAAACTGTTTTTCTTTGCGTGCTAATTCACTTTTGGGTAAAGATGGAGGAGCATTCTGAGGAATTTATTATTTTTAGGCTTTAAAGTCAGGTGAACTTATATATATATCTATACAAATTTTGGCCATTTTGTATTTATTTACCTCAGGTAACAAACACACGAGAACGTGTCTTGTACTCATTGTCTGCATTTTCTGTTTCTTTGGAATGCCAAGCTGACAGTTCACAGCCTGTGCAATCAAACCACTGCCTGTCAAATAGGGAACTGCACTTTCTAAATACTACCTCTGCCATACAACAAAAGGCATCCAGTCACACAAAGATATAGAGATGTTTTTGTCAAAATATTTATTGTGACACTGGAATTAATGTAATAACAAAAGTTATCAGTCACATAAAGCTGCAAATCCACAGCTGGAGTAGGAGTTTTGTTTAAGAGAAGGAGATTAGCTCATTACTATGAATGGAGGTTCTCAGTCCTGGCTTCTCTTGCTTTATCTTTTAGTTCAAATGTGTTTGGATTCCAAAGCGTCAGATTTACTAAAAACCAAGTCAAGGAAGACACTACAAGGGGCAAGTTTGCAGCCAGTCCAGTTGGAGAAAGGCCCTATTTAACTATTGGCTGTGAAAATGAAATGAAATCCTGAGCCTTTGTACTAAAATTAGTATTACAATTTTGCTGTATCCAAAGTGGCCTTGAGTTAACATCCAGGCCCAAGTTCACAGCCGCTCAGAGCCTGGAGCAAAGCCTAAATTCATCATGCCTGAGGGTCGCTTTGGTGGATGGGGGTCCTCTAGTGACACCACATCAACATCAGGTGCAGGGCTGGCTGCATTGCAGAGTTTGTATTTAGGTCTCGTTGTTAACGGGGTTGTTCTGATTTTTGTGCTTGTCGATTGGACTCAGTTGCAGCTGGTGGGATGATGACCATTTTAACACCAGGCAGCACTGAGAGATGCTGAGAATTCAAGCCCACACATGAGGGTTTCTGAAGTATCTTTGCAGTCACAAACTGTGCTGCGTGGACACCAAGTTTTTCTATTATCACTTTTCTCTCTAAAGTTCAACTAAACCATAGTCCCCAACATAAGGTGGATGTGGACTTGTTGGAGCAAGTCTGGAGGAAGGCTTTGAAGATGATCAGAGGTCTGGAGCACCTCTCCTTTGAAAAAAGGCTGAGAGCATTGGGGTTGTTCAGTCTGGAGAAGAGAAGACTCTCCAAGGCAGAGGTTAATAGTGCTGCCAACAAGCAGCACTGGGTAGATCTATCATTTGTAAATATGGGTGAAGATTTCACACCAAAAGAAATAAATTACAGGCAGCTGTTTGTTTGGGTTTTGGGTTTATTAAATTCTGCTAGGAGATCTGAGAGAAATTACATTTTCAGTCTTGGATCTTTAGGTTATTGCAAAGAGGCCTGAGAAAAGAGTGGAAAGAGGCATCTATAAATTACCTGGCTTCACGGTAGTGTCCTTGCAGTCTGGAAGCAAGATGAAGGTAAGGGAAGAAGGAATTCCACTCTGGCACATGATTTAGAAGACAGATCAACTTGTTGGCATCATGTCAGCAGAAAATGCAAGACAAACGACAAATATGTTCTTTGCTGGTAATTTCCTCATTTACTAACACTGTCTTAGCCAGTGGGAACCTCTGACAGGGGAAAGCCCTTCAGTGATGGTTACTTGTATCCATCTATCTACATACACATAAACGTATATTTCCTCTCCTCCATAAAGATGTGCTGAAGCAACTTGTAATGAAAGAAAACATGCCCAGAATTTCCCAATATTTATCCTTACTTCTACACCTCAGATGGAGTTAGAGGATTGAGATGCAACAGTTCATGCATCTATTCAAACATAGCTGGAATACAATAAAGGTCATGAAATCTCATACTTTGGCGATTTCAGGTATGCAGCCTATGATGTCATAAAGCAACTCTCTTCCTAATGTAATGAGGCAAGTGCTTCTGACTATATTTTCCTGTATTTCCTGATATCTATCAAGTGCTGCCAAATTTCCTTTTTTTTTTTTGCCTTCATCTGGGTGCAAGGCTCCTGGAGACCTCCGGGAGCAGATGTGGTATTTGCGATTTTGTTCTGAGCAATCTGGCTGTTTTGAAAATATTCACAGTAAAGCCAGTTACAACACCAGATGTGAAAGTAGTAAAGCAGCATCTTGTGTTTACATTTTAATTTCTCCAGCTAGGAAGGCTGAAGTGTTTATGCACTGGAAACTCATAATACAGGCTGCCTGCTCTAATAATCTATTACTTTTATATGGTGCCATTCACCTCACAGTGCTCTGCAAGCCTTCTGTGCAGAGGCCCCACCCACCACAAAACTGAGACCCCCACAGGTCTGTGATACAGCAGCTGGATATTAATTCTTAATAATAATAACCCTAGTGTAGGAGTAAAGGGTAAATGAGAGCTGCATCTAACAGCAGCTGCTGGGAGGGCTTAAAGTTGGCAGGTCTTAGGGGCTTGTGTGTGTGTGTGAATTTTACAGCTTTTGAACATCTGTAAGACTCACTGACTTTATAGTGCTGTTTAAAATCAGGTCCCAGGATTCTAAATTCAAGGCACACGGAGTGGAAATCCCAGCTCATCTTTTGCCATGGAAGAGGTATTTTTCTTTTTCGCATGTTCAAGGGAGCCAAGTAATACCAAAGCAAGAAAAAAAAAAATACATCTGGCATTGTGGCAGCCCATTTAACTCAGTGTAGGCAGTAGTCAGGTAAAGAATCTGACTCTGAAATTCATGCCAGGTTTGAAGTAAGGCAGAGATACTGCTCTCTATCTCAGAGGGAAGGGATGACCTGGCATAGAGCTCAAATCTCATATTTCCTAACAGTGGTTTCAGGGTGGTGCTCAATGTTTCCAGCACACAAAAAACTAGGATGTAAAATCAGAAAACTCAAGCTGCTGTTAATGGGACGTAGTGAAGGCAGAGCTGTATCCTGATCCAGGAAAGAAGGTTATATGCCCTCCTGGAGGTCTCCACAAATCACCACATTTGTCCTTTTATGTTTGTGCAATTAGATGGGAGAGGGTTCAGCTTTGGGGGTTTATAATCAACAGGCAACAACAGTGCAGCCAAAGATACAGAAGAGCTATTTATTGCTAAACCCCTTCTGTTAGCTGAAATAGAGACCTGGCCATGACAGGAGAGGTGTGCAGCCCTCAGCATGGGAAAGACGTATGGGAAAGAACAGAGTTGGAACTGCAAAGGCAGCATCCCTGCAATGCCAATCTCTGAAATGCTGAGCAGACCACCAACATCCTTGTTTCATCCTGCTCTTCTCCAGTCTAGAGAACAATTTTTTTTCCCTTTTTGTCAAGATATTTAATGATAAGGAGGGGTAAATTGAAAAAAAACTTTCTTTCTGATTAAATCAATGAATTCTCACTGTGGCTGTTAGAATAAATGTTCAAGGAGCCATAGAGCACTACGTCATTGAAAATAGGCTGAGTTTACATGGAATTGATTTGAACCTGGTATTTTATGATTCCCCTGTGAACTTGATGTGGCCAAATTGGCTCTCTCTGAGGACATTTTATCAGGCAGTTATATCTGTTGTCTAATTAACGTGACTCAGCACTAAAAGACTGTATAGAGGATTTAATGTGCAGGCTGCAGTGGCAAAGGAACACTTTACAGTGTACTGCTACTTGAGCGAGAGGCAGTGGTGGTTTTAAGAAAACCTCTCAGGGGAAAAAAAGAAAAAAAGATCCTATCCTGTTTTTCCCGACATCATATCTATGTTTGGAAACTTCCTCCCTAAATCTTTAATGAAGGCAGAATGGGGTTTGAAAAACAGCTGGAGGACATTGATCTACACATTCCAATTTGTTTATGTATAAAACATGCATAAAGGATTAAATGCTGCTTAACAGTTTGTCTGCTTTCAGCTGCTTTCATGCTTCTGCTTTGCTATAGCACCAATCCATGTCAGAAGATACCCTGGGGGGCTTTTAAATAATAAATAGGTTTCTTTGGAGGATGTCTTTTTTTTTAATCTAATATTAATTGGCACACAAAATGGTAATTATACCTGCTCTGGAAATATGCTGTGCCACTCATTCTTCCCTGGTCGATGGCATTTGCCCTGTCTCACAGCAGCTTTAGGACCATGGGAGACCTTAACTGAGGCTGGAGACTGACATCAGACTAAATTAAGGGCTCATGCATTTATGTATCAGTATAAAGCGATGCGAATGCATTTATAAGGAATGAATGATTTATCAGGAAGTGATTTTGATGCCTTTCTGTTGCATGTGACTAATATGGTGAACAAGTCAGTTCATTGATTCAAGTTCAGGGTCCTGGTTCGTCTGTCATTATGTAGGGCCTGTTTGAAAATCCTGACTTTTAAGCACTTTTTTTTTTTTTTTTTAAAGTCTTTAGAGGTTGGTTCACCTCTATCAGTCTGAATGATTTATTAAGCAAGAAATATGACTGGCTGTGCTTACCAGTTAAATGCTGCAAATGATCTCTTAAAAAATAATACATTGCATTTCCTACTCAACTAATCCTATTTTACACAGAGGCACACAAAATAGACTGGAGAGGCTGGTAATTTTAAAAGATAGGCAGCTGTCCATGCTGCTGGAGGTCATAGGCACAATCTGTGCATAAAGAACCAAATAAGTTACCTGTCAATCTGCTCAGCAGGGGCAAAATTCTACTTTGTGATGGCCTAAAATCCAAATTTCCAGCTGTTCTGCAGATACAGCACTGATAACTGACAGCTCTGTGGCATGGCATGAGGATACGTTTGCGGATAAGATCAAAACAGTTCTAGCAGAGACGTGAGCTTCAGTCTTGTGTCGGATATGTGAAATTTGTTATCTCCCAGCGATATATCTGTCTCCAGCATTCTTGGTTCATAAAATGAGCCATGCCAAGTTACACAATTGCATCCTATAACATAGAAAAGCACCATATGGTCACATTCTTTATCCTTATTCCAACTGTCACCATGACTCCAGGGTCTTTTATGATCCAGTATCAGGCAGTAAGATCAGCAGAGTTAAAACTGAGCAATCTAACATCTCTAAAGGGATATGTTCTGGCAGCACAGGTAGACCAGGCTCCCATCATAATGATACATCATTACTAGTACCAGCACACTCATAGAGAAACTTCCAAAGAATCAGGAGCACAAACGCTTTAAAAATCCATTTGCTTAACATTCTCTGTTATCTTTTTATTGAGGACAGACAAATTCTCCTGTCGTTTATAGTACTGCTAGAAAAAGCCACAGAATACTTCAAGAAAAAGAAGCCAGGTCTTCTGGGAGATATTCCCCCAGGTATAAAATATAAGAGTGGAAAAATGGTGAAAACCACAGACAGCAAGGAAGAATTGCTGATGAAATCCTCACAAAATCCCAGTACAGACCAGATTTTGTTTAACCAAGGCAGAACTAACTTAAGTGCTCAGATGCACTGTCAAGCATTCAAGTTACCCACACAATGGAAACAAATGCTTACCACTGATCAAGTGACTGTGGTTTACAGTACAAATCTCGTCTCATCAACACTATTTCTTATTTCCAGTTGAATGTTATTCCTGTCTGGTTCAAGCCAGAAGTGTCTTTGTTTTAATTAATTGTCAGAAGAAATGCATATCCCATCCTGTTAAACACCCTGACCAAACAGATTTAAAGTACATAAAGAAAATCTCAAACTCCAGGGGACAAGAATTCACTTGGTAAATATAAATTAGTATATTAACGTTTTCAGAATTACAGGGGCATATTCAAGAACCTATGCATCTTTCAAAGTCTTATTGTGCTTTTCTCACACCTCTACCAAATGTCATCCAACAAATTAGGCACAGAGAAGTGAAATTATTTATCCCATGTCAGCAGAAAGTTTGCAGAGTAACTCAGAGCTCAGGTCTCCCCATGCCCACAGTCCATCACCAAGTTACATAAAGGCTTTGCCTATCCATAAAATAGCTCACAGTATTACATCTGGGTCAGAAAAGCCCATGAGTATTTTGGTTTTTCTTTGCTACAAAATGATTAATTGGAAATGAGTGCTAGGTCCTTTCCCATGGAAAGGAGATGACAGGTGTCCTTGCTTTCTCATTTGCATTATGAGATTAGAGCTTCTTTAGTCAAGATATATCCATAACTAAGCCACAAAGAGATTTTGGTAGCCAGGGTCCATGCTTCCTCAGCCTTCCATATTTGTATACTCAGCTCTTTCCAGCTTCAAGCTCCATCTCCATCCCTGCCTGAGGATCTTTCAACCCTGTAGTCTTCTCATCTCCATCCATTTATCACACCCCACTTGCATAGCATCTGAACCAAAGCCTTTGCACACAACCTGAAACTGCTACTCCTTGACTGCAGCCCTCGTTACTCCTGGGCACGGATCCCACAGGCCTTTTGTTGTATCTGCTAACCTCCAGCAGACACTGAGGACACCCAGAACCTGAATCCAGCCTTTGGAAGAAATTCTTAGGAGGATCTTAGGGTTGTTTGGTCAATATTCTCATTTAAGGAATAGCAGGTGTTTGCACAAATACCTCACCCTAAAGTTGGTCCCAGCCCACGTTTTCTACTCTGGTAGGCTTTGGATGTTGTCCTAGGTTCATTTGAAAAAGAAAACAAAATCATTATCTTTTCTTTCCCCCTTCTTTTCAATGTACTAAATATAGATGTATAAACAAAATTCTCAGCTAGATAAAGATAGCAGCACACAGATGGCATAAAGAACAAAGCATTTAGCAAGCTCTGAGACACGCTGTACCCATATACACTTTGCATTACAGCTTGTTGCCAGCTAATATATTTCCACAATAGTTAAAAACTCACTCAAACTTATAAATTGTCTCACATTAATAGTTAATAAGTATCACAAATAGATCTCTGAGACTCTCCGATGAAATCTGAGTGGGTTGTTTTGGGTTTTTCTTCTTGTCCTGAAATATTTACATTTTATTTTGTGGGCAAGCAGTTTCCTGATCTCAAAATATTTTGCTTCCCTTTTCTGATGCATAAATCCAACCAGTACCCACACCTGCTAGTCCCAGGAAAGCAGGGACTAGGGGTGCTGAGGTAGCAGATGTTCTCAGTCTCTTTCTGCCAGGCAAATATCATTATCCAGAGTACATTTGGCATCAGATGAGGGAAAGAGCATTCCTTCCAGGCTTTGCAGAACTGCTGAGCTAAATTCTCCTGTTCACCAACTAAACTAGCTATGCTTTTCTTCATCCAAGGCAGACAAAAATGGTTTTCAGAGAAAGGTCTAGTCTAGTTCTCTACGTCTGTATTAAAAAGAAAGAAATATCTTGACATTTTAATGTCAATTTTTAAATTAAATAGTTTAAATTCACATTGTGAATGTCAATATCGTTCCATATTTTAATTATTGGAAGCTGAAAGCAGAACTTTCAAGATCTTTACAATGAAAATAAATACATATCAGGCATTTTTTATTATACATATTATGGGATTTGTTATTTCTTTCTTATTCTCTTTACAGGCCACTCTCTACTGTAAATTGGGAAACATTTCAGTAAAAGAGTAAGAAAAGAAACAGCAAATGGGCAAGAAAAACTGGAAGCCAAAAATGAATGGCTAACTTACAGGAATACTGGACATACACACTGTGCATTTGATATAAAAAATATTAACTTTTCTCTTTTAAAAGTTAGAGAAAAAATCCTGAGAACATGTAAAACATTCATACTTTGCAGGCTTTTGTTGTTGTTTTTCTTTGTTTGTTTTTTGGCCTTTGGGAGGTTTTTTGCTACTTTCTCAGAAAGCTTCTGGAGCTTAGAAAAAACGGGTAGGATGCCACTATTTAACAAATGTAAATGGAATTATTTGCATAATCACAGGCATGTCAGGTTCACATTGATCCTGGGCAAATTACTAGAACACTGGTACATGACTCAATAAAGAATTAACAAAAGTTGAAATAATTAATGTCAGTGAACAGTTTTTCTTTGAGATTTGTGTGGCACTGAAATTAATGTGAGGTACCAATGAAGTGCCAGGGCCAAAAGGTAAGGCAAGGCCTGAAGCAAAAGTCAGAACATTAGCTGAGAAAGGATAGGTTATCCATACTGCTCTGCAACTGCCTATGAAAACTTGGGAGTTGAAACTCAAGAAAGATATTGAAAAATTCAAGAATGAGTTCACTGGAAGATGAATCTTACAGAGAAAAATGCAAAAAAAAAAATCAATAGTATATTTAAGTCCAGATTGGATTTTTCCCCTTGAAAGTTATATTCTCCTACAGATATGAGTTAAATCTGGGTGCCTCATCAATGTTAAAAAAAGATAACTTAGTATGTCGATGAGTATATTTTATGAAACAGATATAGGCATTTAGAAATCAAGTCTACACTTTTTAAAATTCCGTTACATCTCTTCACTGTGTTCTGATGATTAGCTGGTACCCTGCAGCAGAAAGGAAAGGAGTCAAAAAGAAAAGTAGTGGAGGTGATGCTTTAAAATGGAAAGTGGGCCAGAAGGGAATAAAAAGACAAAAAACTTTACTTTTTTTTCCCCAGACCTTACCTAAAGTGCACAGTTCTATCCTTTTTGGGGTTTTTGACATGTAATAGTTAAAGACATTTACTTTCTTCCCCTTCTGGCAAGACCTAACTTTCCCAAGCACATGCACTCACTGCCTTCTTCAGGACTAAAGCCTCTCATTAATCTCTTGCTTTTTGGAGGTTATCGCTTTATCTTTTTCTTGCTTATCTTCATTCTGGAACTCAATTATAATGACCACAATGGCAAGCCATGAATCACACGGGCAGAACACAAATCAATGTAACTGGTACACTTAGTTAGAGAGGATGTTACAGAGAACAGGGCTGGAGAAAAATCCATGAACAATTTCTAAAATGGGGGTGGGGAGAAGGAAAAGAGAGAGTCACATTTTCCTGCTACAGATCATTTTCCCAGTATGGGAAATTGCTGCAAAAACCTCTTCTCAGACTTGGGATTAAACTATCGTCCTTTCCAGTGCACTGCCTGGGGATGGCTTTTGATGCAAAATAGATATTAATAACAACAAAAACAACACTGCATTAATTATTGGATGGGATGAATTCCAGATGACATAAGAGAATTCAAGTCCCAAATCAAAAATGTCCTTGAAGCACTGCTGAAGACAAAGTACACCTACAGTCACTTTGGACACCATTGGTGATGCTACACGGATGATCTAAGTTACAAAAGCCTTTCAGCATCAATTGCTACTGGACAGACATGAACTCAAAGAACTACTTAATATTAGGAACAGACTCTGTGCCTTCACAGGAATGACTCTGAGCAAGCGCAATCAAGTTGATAATATAATTCCCCAGCATAAGACCATGCTCTGTTATTTTGCTGAGTAAGTTGATGGCAGAACTTGAACAGAAGTATGGTTTTAAAATGGAAATCTGAGTAGATAAAACAGATAAATTATTTCTCTTCTTAATATCTCACATGCTGGAACAGGAGAAGTTTTGATCCAAAATTGTTGCCATTTTTACTTTTACCTGAGAAGAGTGAATTTTAAATTTCATTTCAGTAATAAGAATAAAATCTGTCTGCAGTCTCAGAAGCCCAGCTTAACTTTTCCAAGAATCACTTTTATTACATTCCTTCAGTCTCCTTTAAAATAATTGATTAGACAATAAACATAAAAAGTACATTAATTATAATGTGAGAAAAATTTTATCTCAACCTGCAACTCGACACATTTTTCTTCCACAAAGTCTAGCTAAATTGCTATGAAACAATTTGATACTGCTTGTAATAAATTTTTAAACCTAAGTTATGTAGATATGAAATGACAAATTTAACTGCTTTTATATTAAAGCAATTTTCTGCCCATCAGAGAGATGAGAGAATTAATATGTAAACCATTAACTTATAGTCAGAAACATTGTGCACTGCAACTGAAATAAGTATTTTTTTATGTCATTGCTTATATTTTATGGCTTTTTCAATAGGAAAATACCAAAAATTACAACCATTGCATTTAAAGGAAACTCATTAGATGAATATATACTTTGAGGGAAAGCATTAATGAATTATGGCCCAGTCATGACCCTTAGTCTATTTTTTTGGTCTTGAATTTGTTTCACTAGGCTGCAAGGAGCTCAGTGCATTTCCAGGGCAGCAGTCTGCAGGCATGGATACACAGGGTTGTGTTAATGCTCTGTCATGAGCCTTGCTGCTGACCAAAATAAAGCTGATGTGGAGAAATAACATGTATAATTTTAAAAGCCTGATACATTCCTCTTTTCTGGGGAAAAAAAAAGGGAAAAAAAAAAAAAAAGGCAGCTTTGTTCCTTTTCCTTGTCAACTGCCCCTCAGCCTTCATCCCCTCTCCATGCCATGCCATTCCTGTTTGCCTTAGCTTTCTTGTGGGTCTCACTCATGCAGCACCACCTTCCTTAGGAGCTTGACATGACTGAATGAATCACAAGCTCCTTGCCCTGGGCATTTGCCAGCTTAGTTTAGGCCCCAAGGCTGCCCCTGTAGATCATTAAGGTTTTCTCATCCTGTTCCACTCCTAAGGGAAAATCCAATCTTTCCTGGCCTTGCTCACTACCCACCTGCCCTCATTCCAGGTTTTGTGCACTTCAGTGTTGTGGGAGCGATGTAGGCACTTATTTAGAAGATAGACACGGTACTCCATCCTGCCCAGGAACCAATTTTGAACTGGTTTTCATGTGTATTGAAGCTCAGGCTAGGTCTACTGCAACTTATTTAATCAGAAGTCTGGCGCCAGAACAGTGTTCCTGAACTCTGGTTATTTTCTCTGTGAAGATAATTTTTTATCCTCATGCCCTTCCATTCTGCTGTCCTCTCTGTTAGTGGCAACTCTTTTTTCTCATGGGAAATCCATCGTACCTGCACAACTGCTGCCTTATCTGTCCAAATCAGAATGGAAAATGATGTTTTAGAACCTTGGGCATCACTGCTCTGTTGCAAAGTATGCTTCCTGACTTAGACAGTATTAGTCTGTGTGCATTGCCAGGTGTCTTCCTTTCTCCACCTCAGCTTTGTTTATTCCAGATTCTAATTCTTCTCTCTTAACTACTAGTGTCCTAAAACAGGAGCAGACAGCAACTACAGAATCGACAGGACTAAGGGGCAGTGTGTCACTGAATAACTTCCAAGTCCTAAGAACAAGTTGCCACTTTCCCCTCTCATCTCCAACTCGGGAGGTTGTTGCTTCTTTGTGCAGGAGGCTGTTTTCCCTCAATACAGCACCCAGGTGTCCCACACAGCAGGTGAATCACGGAATCACAGAATGATTTGAGTTGGAAAAGGCATTTAAAGATCAGCTAGTTCAACTCCTCTACAATGGGCAGGGACATCTTTCACAAGGACAGGTTGTTCAAAGTCCCACCCAACCTGGCCTTGAACCATTCCAGTGATGGGGCTTCCACAATTTCTCTGGGTAACGTGTTCCAGTATCTTACTACCCACACTGTGAAGAATTTCTTCCTTATATCCAATCTAAGTTTACCCAGATTCATTTTGAAACCTTGTGCTGTCACTGTAGACTCTGGTAAAAAGTCTTTCTCCGTTTTTCTTGTAAGCCTCCTTTATATATTGAAAAGCTGTAATAAAGTCTCCAAGGAGTAGGTCCTCATGGCCGTTTTTTTCTGTGACTGATGGCCACAAAGAATGGATGACAGATAAAACCCTCTCCTCTCCACCCCCATGGCTCTGATTTGAGACAGTCTGTACAGGTAAGCCTTTTTACATGAAACGACACGACTAGGCTTCAAAAATGTGGATAGGTGGAAAGCTAGACATGATCTCAGAATAACAGCTCAATTTTTTGAAGAATTTTCAAAAAAATTTTTTGAAGACTTTCTGGGTGTGTTTTCATTCCTTGCAATAATATGTAACTTCTATCTCAATCTGGGAAATCAGGCTAAGGAATAGTATTGCAAAGCAAAATAAAGTTGTGTTCTCTTCCTTAGTCTTGTACCATTTGCATAGTGCTTTCTTAGCTGTAAAACATGCAGAATATGCAACTTATTTTAGCAACAATTCTAAAACTTTAGTTCTAAAACATACAGCCAGGGGTTGTCTCACCTTCTAGTTGTTTGAAGCCTAATTAATGATCTCCAGTTTTACCTTTTACAAATTATAAAGTCTTTGCACTGTCAAAGTGCATGCATTCTTTGTTGAGGTGTATACTGAAAAAACCCAAACAGCGTGATGTATTTGCATCTGTCGCAAGGGCCACTTTGACCCACTGGCTTTCTCATGAAAATACCCATTGGCACAGAGGTAAATTATCAAGCCCAGAAATTCTTTTGGGAAATGTTTCTTACACTAACAGTTGAGGCATTGATCTATCTTGGGGTGAGTGGAATGAGAATTCCAGCAGGACTGAGTGAAAGAGCTTTCCTTTTTTTTTCTGGAACGAAGGGGCAGGGTAAGGTGAACACAGAAGAAATTATAAACCTGTATTGTTCTGTTCCCCAAGACTGTGAAATAGTGCTGCTGTGCCCAAATTCTGTTGCAACACATGAACACTGAAAGGTACAAAATGTTTCTAGTTCTTATACTAGTCTGCAGAGGGTGGAAATCTCTTGGGATTCACATGGCTTTTCTGTCCACGGAGAATGGATCCATTGCTTGCAGGTACACAACCTTTGAGGTTCTCTTGGCTTTCTTTCAGTGTTCTTAAATAAAAAACAGTGGGCTTTACTCGTATTTCATTGCTATTTCTGCACCTGAATCATGTAAAGGGTTGTATTCCCATTGTCTCAACTGAATACAGAAATAAATAAGTTCAAAATGAGGAAACACTAATAAAAGTGATTTCCTATCAGTCAAATGTCATGGTTTGAGCTGAATTACATGCTGATCTGATTATGCTGACTCCCTTCCCTCAGTTGCCGACTTCAGCCATCCTGGAAGGTATTTCTCTGACTTTCCCAAGCCCAAGTTTTGAGTAACTCTATTTTTTCAATTGTTGTTGTTGGTTTTTTGGGGTTTTTTTGTTTGTTTTGTTTGTTTGGGGTTTTTGTTTTGTTTTGTTTTGTTGTTGCTTTTTGTTTTTTTCAGTTCAAGACTGTTTTCAACTGAAAAAAAATTCACAGCACTTGTTGCAAATGCATTAACTAAAACCATATATCACAAATTACTTCAGTTTTTCATAGTGAAGGCCTGTGTGGTATCCTCCACATTTTTTCAATGCTGGGGTTCTGTCCACAAATGCAGCAATATCCTCTTTTATCTGCTGGTGAGTCTTATCTCCTGAAGCCACTGCTGTCGAGGCCTTATCAATGTTACCTCAATATAAGACTTTGTAGAATTGTCAGGGAGTGAGAAACTACAGCTGGTGGAATAAATCCTCACTGCAGGGTAAACACAAGAAAAGCCCCACCAACATCACCCTTCCTTCCACCAGCTGGGTGTGGGACGCCTGGATGGGAGACAAAAGAAAGGACTGGTCCTTTAGCAGGCCCTTATCAACAATATGTCAGGTACTCCCCGCAAACTTAATCAGGTCCTGTGGCAATTCTTTACCTGCCTGCAAACAGGATCCCCACAAGAAGCTATTCAGTGTGTGAGGTAGCTGCAAACCCTCCCACTATTTACACTGAACTGCAGCACAGTGAAGCAGAGCAGAGGAGCTTGACACAGGAGATAGATGAGATATACGAATATGATTTCTCCCACACACAAATGAAGGCAGCAAATTCAGCTGGAATATGCGGCATCAGGATATTTATTGCTTGCAGGTGTTCATGAAAATATATGAGAATCCCATGAGGTTCACAGATTTTAGAAGGAATTATTGTGCACCTGGAAATTTGTTCTGCAAAGTGTGGTATTTGTTTCCTGTTGTTATTTGCTGTCCATTCTTTCCTAGTCAACATGCATTATTCATGGTTGTACTTGTAGGAGAGCCAAATTCTACAGATAGTCTTCATCAGCAAGAGGGAACAATTCAGATAGAAAATCCTCCTTGGGAAAGAATGAGTTGTTTGTATAAGAGATCCAGTACAGAGTGAATTTACCTTCTTGAGCTTTTCTTTTAATACTAAATTTCTCTAACCTATCTTCGGGAAAAAAAAAAAGAAACAGGAAAAAAAAAAGGCAAAGCCAGTATCTCTAATGTATCTCAGATATATTTGCCACATGGAACATAAAGCTGCCTTTGTACTTGGTCTATTGTGCTAAGACACCTTTAATAAAGATTTCAGGAAGCTGTGTACAATTCCCTTTTCTTGAAGTTTTTTTAAGTGCAAGGTGTGTGCTTCCCTCTCTTTTCTGAGCAAGCTGAAACACGTCCATGGTGAGCCCATCCTCACATATCTGGAGCCCAGACAGGCCACAAATCCATACAGCTCACAAGCACCACGCAGGCCAGTTCTGCCAGCACAATGCACCACATGGGAGTGCACAAGGCTGAGCACAAGACACTCAAATGACAAAGGCAGTGGTCAAAAATATGACAGATCATGCAGATTTAACATGACTTTTTGGCAGATGACAGGATTCACAGCAGATCCTCAGGGGTGTATAAGAAGTGCAGCCATTGGGGTAGTCAGAGGGGTGCCTACCCATGTCTGTGTTTTGGCTGCAATTTGGTATGCATCAATTCCCTTCAGCCTTTAGGAAAAGAGGTAATGATGCTCCTGGAGCTGGTTGGTCAGACAGAATAGAAACATTTTTGCAAATATTTAAAATTCACACCAACTTTCCTAAAAGGAGGGCAAAGGAAAAAAGTAGCTGCAAATAGTAGGTAAAACAAATTAGATAACATCCCATAGATTGCTGATGTCACCAAAACACTGATACTGACACGATTTTTGTCAAGTAACATTTACAGAGAATAAAGGATTAAACCTCAAAATATTAATAAAGCATTTCAGCTTTTCACTTTTTTCAGTACTATTCTGTACTGAAATGTCTGCTTTTTAAATTTAACAAAGATTGAAAAAATTGTGTGAAATAATGTGCATTTTCTTGGTGTTTTTTCTGTAAAATGTATTGCTGCTCACTCCAATCAAGTCTAACAGCTCATTGTATTGGGTTTGCATGGCAAAGTTTTGCTGGCAGGAGGGCTGACCCGTGCTGGAGCAGGGTAAGTGTGAGAGCCCTGCCCCTGGGGAGGATGGAGCAGCAGAGTCAGTTCGTGATAAACTGGTTGCAGCCCCTCTCCCCCATCCTGCTGGGGAAGAGAGAGAGAAAATTGTGAGTGAAGCTGTGCCCAGGAAGAAGGCAGGAATGGAGGAAAGGTATTTAAGGATTGGATTTTTTTTCTCATTATCCTACTCTGATTTGATTAGCAACACATTCAATTAATTTTCCCCAAGTCAGGTCTGTTTTGTGGTAACTGGTGAATCTCTCCCTACCTCTATCTCAACTCACAAACCATCTGCTACATTTCCTCTCCCCTGTCCAGCTGAGGAGAGCAAGGATAAAGCAGCTTTGGTGTCACCTGGTGTCCAGCCACAGTCAACCCACGTCAGTTGTTTATAGATCAGTCAGCTGTCTAGTCATGGCTAAAATAGTACTATAGAAGACTGAGAAAATTCTATGCTGCTAACAAAACATTTCCTTCTTATCATGTTAGTTAAATTATTATAATTACAAAATAGAGCTCTTTTACCCTCTTACTGCACAAGAGGAACAAGACAGCTTGACATAATGGAGGCAAATTATTAATGAAGGACTATAAAGAACATTTTGCATGCTGGTCTTTCCCAGGGAACAGTGGGGAGTCAAATGCAAAATAGCATTACATTAGAGGAAGCAAAGTCCTCTGTTAAGCTTCTGTATTTTCATTCAATTTTATATACCATACCATTGTATTTGAAGCTCTATGCTGTTAACTGTTCAGCCTTCATCTGAATAAATCTCAGCTCCATAAAAGGAGATGGTGAGAATCCTGTCAGCTTGTCTAGAGCCATTCAATAGCTCAGCCTGTCCTTCTCTTTTTCTTCCTATTGTTTTCAGCCCAGGTCCTTCTATCTTCCTTTTGAATTAAGGGGGCAGAATCTGCAGAAGTCTCAATTATCTCCTCGTGGATGAGGGAGAGCATTTCCATTCACTGGAATTCAACTCTCATTTTTGCACACTAGTTTCTCAACTCTGATCTCCTCTCCAGTTTCATAAGTTATGAGAAAAACAATTGTTCCATAACTACTTTCCTGTCACTAGCTCAGCAAATAAGTTGGAGGCATATTCAGTTTGGTTTTCAGTCTGTTTGGAAAGGAAAGGTAAAACTGCCCCAATCTGGGAGCACATGGCAAAGTGACAACTCTAATTTTAAATACTTTACACCTCTAGTAGTAGTGTCTTATCAGATCTCAGAAAATGGTTATCTGATGGGTGTGTCTTCTTATGCTAGAACACATCTTTTAATACCAGACCCTTCTTGGAACTCCTGCTCCCTGATGAATGACCATCAGGCACTATAAAAATATCTCTGCTTCTCTCTGCTGTTATTCTTACAATTGAGACAGGGTGATAACAATCTTTGCTTTTCTGTTTGGAGAAACAAGTCCAGGCCTCCATACCCAAAGCAAATCTTGTTTGGACTAAGGAAGCCTTGAAACACACTAGAGTAATTAGATTAATTAGAAAATCAACAGGCTTTGAAAAGCTTGCAGTAGAAACCTTTGTCTCCATCCCAAGACAAAACCCACAACACACCTAAAAGCTTTGCTGCATTTGAATGTGAATCTATTAGTAGTAATAGAGTATTTCTTTAGGATACAAATTGAAATTAGGACAGTACTGGAGTAGGTGTAAATATATTGACAACAGATTGTGCTGAAGATTTTCTAATTTAAATAGATAAAGGGTGAAAAATAAGCCAGAACTCAGAAGCCCAGAGAACACAGGTCAAAAACACAGCTAGAAGCAATCTCAGATGTTTTGACCTCCAATCTAGTTATTCTCTGAATCTTTATTTCTCCCTTAATCTTTTAGACAGAAATAAAAATAATAGCAACAATAATAATTTTCTTACTCAATGGGGGAAAAAACCCACAACCTCACATAATTTTTCATTCCATTTGCTTACATGGCTGATATTTGCATAGATAAACCCTCTTCCTCATAAACACTATTTCACATGCCTAACTAAAAATTATTTTGTGATAAAATTGTCTGAACTTCCTCATCATTAACTTCTTTAAATTATACTGTCTGAAGATGTTTATGGATTTCCTAAGTAATCTACTGTGGAGCACAAACTGCAAACCAAAGTGAAATTGAGTTCCCAACTGACTTTGAAGGTAATTAATGATTTAACTGCACAACTGTTAGCAGATCTATAATGCAACTTAAAAGCTAATTGAGAACTGTACAGCCAAAGGAAAGAGGAAAGCCTATGCAGCCACAGTACTCCTTTGAGTAGTATTTGGTCAGCCTGCTGTCAGAGAAAGTGGAAAAATAGCTATCCCTATGCCCTATAAAAATAAAGATACTATACAAAAATATGTGTTAGCTTTGGGGAATTGGCATTTTATGATCACCTCATTAAGAGGGCAAGTTTCTAGCAGAGCACTGAATTCCACAACTTCCCCTTCTCCCCGGCCAGTAGCATTAACATGCTCCATTTCTCTCACTGCTCATAATGCATCAAAATCCACCCCAGCAAATCAGCTACCCAGAAGAGCCAGGAAATGCTTTTCACTGCCATTTTATAGCCCAGTTATCTTAATTAGTCCCAGTTGACTGAGGAAGCCCAGAAATGAGACAGTAGATTGGGTTGTGCTTTTACCTGGAGGAACTCTTCCAGATCCGTGGCAGCTGCTACAGAATCTTTAAGAATCAACAGCTCTTTTGCCACCTTACATCTGAACAAGTGTTAATCTTTTCACAGTATGTGTGAGTATTTAGCATCCTACCACAGCCAAGAAAGTGAATAGTGATTTAAGCTGTACAGGGATGTGCTCCACTCTAGCAATCAACAGTCTGGAAGGAAGGCCATAGATTAGATTTACCAGAGGAAGTGTGTGCCTAAATCTCACTGTCATAGCCCTCAAGCCCTGTAACATACACAGAATTCACAGATCCTGAATTTTTAGAGTAATGAGCATTAGCAAAAGCGCTAAGGCCAACTGTGTGAAACTTGGTAGTACTGGCACCCTGTGTGTTTTTCAGTGGGAGGCACTCCTTTCAGCAGTAACTGGAGCTAGCACGCATTTTCCACACCTATTTAGCAGTTTGGACACCAGCATATAAAGTATTTCAGACATGTCCGTGTCCCCTTTTGTCATACAGTTACGCAGTTAAAGGGTCACTCAGAGGTGATGGAGATCCTTGGATCCTGATCTGAAAGGACACAAGCTGCACATCAGCTACTGCCAAGGTGCCTGCAATAACCTGCACCTCACAAGTTGTTCTAAGAGTAACCTGAGAAAGTGAGAACATGTATGTACTAACACTTCCTCCTGCAGAAAAAGTATTTCAGCTTTAACCTATACACTCTTGGCAGCTGCACTACCCGGCCCTCCAGTGCAACCACTGCAGCTCTCTCTGCCCAAATTTCATTGGCCAGAGTGGATACAGGTTTGTTAGCACAAGGGCTGGACCACAGACCTGGCTCCTATTTGAATGTTGCTATGTCCCCACGGGTATAAGGCACATGAGGGTCATGTCTCAGCACATTGCCTCCTCAGCATCTACTCTTGTCTGCTTTTGGTGCCTTTCCACTCCCTGTGCTGGCACTGACAGAAATGTCCCTTAGCAGAGGCTGCTCCCACAGATTTACAGATGATGTTGATTAAGGCTCCATATTCTATTAAGCAAGAAAGCCTCAAAGGGTGAAGTCCACTAGGAATTGTGGATCTACCTGTATTTATTTTATTTTTTTACTGTTAGCAGTATGTTGTTCTCTTCACCATAGACTTTTCCTGGTTTGAAAAATCTGTTATAAACTATGGAAGTGTTACATGTGTCAACAGAAGGACACAAGCAAGTCTGTATACACTGGTCCACAGTATGTACTTGTTTACTGGCTTCTTTTGAAACAGATAAAGGACAGAACTGGCTTTCTGCAATTAGAAGCAGTATTTAAAAATTTGTCCTCTAGTCAGGTGACAGCTGCTGGGAATTTCAGGAGAAAGACCTATCTGCCTGATCTATTTGGTTGAAATAAGTTGAAAAGCACTTATCATAAGTTCATCATAAGTTATCATCCTAAGTTATCATCATAAGTTTAAAAGGTAGCGGTCATGATTTATTACAACAAAACCCCCAAACAACAAAACTGTATGAAGAGAGAACACAGCCTTTCAATATAAAAGCTAAAACACTGAAATCTATGTTGGATCAAAATCTTGGCCTTGCTAAAGTCAAAAACTATTGTATTTCAATCCAGATAGTGTTTTACCTTCCATGTTCTACGAGCCAACCTATGGAACTGTATATCAAAAAGACAGCTATTTGTTTTGGTAATAAAATAGAAAGGAGATACTAGTAAATCTATCAGTGTACTTCCCCTCCCTGATGAATATATTCTCCACAGTCCCAGCCTCTGAAAGGTTAGCTGTCTCCTAAAGGCAGGAGCAATGAAGTCACAGCATGCAACTTCCTACCTTTCTGTTTCACCTAAAACTGCTTTATTTGGAGGGAAAGAATCCCGTATTTTCTAAAATCAGCACTTCATTGTATATTTGAGCCCCATGGTTATGAGATAACAACAACAGGTCTTTGATTTGACCCCAAAGTTTCCAAGCACTGTCTTTTTGATTATATGTCAATACATGTGCATGAGGTAATCAAGACAAAGTCTTTCCATGCTCTAACACCATGCATAAATAATAAAAAAAATATTAATAACGTCCCATGCAGATCAATTTGAAGAATCAGACCAATAGCTGTTTTCTTTTTAACTTGCTTCAATCCATTTTGCAAGCCAGAATTACAGAGCTGGACAGAATGCAGAGAGAGACTGTGTGAACAGATTGGCTGAAGGTATAGGTTGTTAATCCCCTGGAAATGGCCTGTTGTCACAGTCAAATCCCTCTCTTCAGGACAAAAAATAGAAAATAAGAGAACAACTCCTGCGCTTATGTTTGTGTTAATTTTTCTGTTGTTTAATTGTCATCTTGCAATACAAGTAAAGCTTGCTATCCAAGATATTCTCAGGACATAAAAAAGGCTCTTCCCTCCCCCCAGTCCTTTATTGTCTGTGTCCTGACCAGAGCTGTTGAAATAGAACAGGTTTTTGAATGAAATGGCTTTAATTTTAATGCAGTTTGTTCAAAGCTTAGCAGTGTTGTTGCTCCTGCACAAGTAGAAGGAGAGCTAAGGAAGATACAATCTAATCAGGAATATTCCCTTTTGTACTTTCCCTATTGGCAGTATGGTTTTTAGATGAAAGAAGAAATCTTGCTTGCTCTGTTTGAGCAAGGTGCTTGAAGAGAAGGAGAAATATTCTTCAGATCCCTGTCAAGAGAATAAGAAGCAGTTTCATCATCTGCAGAATTCTGTCTCTCTGAACAGTAAAAGTGAATGTCTGCAGTAACAATATACTACCAAGGCATGTTACAGGTACCTTAGAGCTTTTAGTACATATATATGAATATAACTGTACCTGTAGAAAATACCAGAGGTGCCTATATAGTACAGTAGTTATGCAAAAGCTACTGATGTGTCAGACAGTTCATTAACTGCATGCCAACATCTCTATTCTGAATTTAAGATTTCTCTACTTACAGCCCTCTCCTCAGTGTGAAGTGTGGAGGGACAGTATGCAGAAATGGCATCTATACAGTGACTATGTATAATCCACAGAATCAAGATGATGTTCACAGTGAGTTGGGATCTCAATGTATGAAATATTCAGCCTTATTGGATTTCTTACAGACCTACTTTAGATCCCAGTTCAGCAACTGAAATTGTCTTCCACATCCTGACAAGTCCTGGCTCCTATTTACAATCTTTCATGTACTCAAATATCAAAACAGTGTTGTTGTAGTTACTCTAGGAAAGCTGTGTGTAACACTTGGTCATGCTGGGTCAGAGAATGTTATTAAACCATCAGAATCAAAATACTGGCATGAGAATATCAACTTTATCATGTTGCAAATGCCTCAGCCCAGAGGTAAACCAGTCAAAATGTCTATTTCAATTAAATCAGATATGTACGTAGCATGTTATTACTTTGCTACGGAGGAATAAATAAAGGCACGTTCCTTGGAACTTTGCTGAATCTAGGCCTGATATAGTATTTCTCCTTTAAAGCAGGCATTGGGAACAATATGTTCTTATGATATTAATATAACCCATCTGCCAGTTGCATAAAGGCTGGCAAATTACCTCATCGTTTTTCATCCTACATTACAAGAAAAAAAAGAGAAAAAGAAACCCTCCCCCAGTATTACTGGGATGCTGCAAAGCTGTGAAGGAAAAACTTGATGGGTTCAAAGCAGCCCTTGCTATGCTCTGAGCACAGACCTGCACTTCTAATTAATGTACAAATAACACCCCCATATTAAAAATTCAGGACAACCAGATCTCTGGAGACATTAATGATGACAGTCACAACCACGCTCTTTCTGGGCCTGGCTGTGTTTTTGGAAAATTGAGCAGAGACTCCTCCTGGCCCTCACTGTGAGCTGCAGTTAACATTGTCCAAGAAGTGAGGTATTCCCAGAGCTGTGATAGGCACAGCAAAGCACACCTTTTCCTACGCAGGTTCCCTTCCATCCCAGGACAAAGGCCATGTTTCCCTATTCAGCTGAGAGGGCACTTTTGGTAGAACTGTGCTGCTAAATGGTATAAATAAAAACAAAGCTCTACTTTTGTAATCCTGGGATTAAGAGTATAAGAAGAGTCCATTCAAATCCATGTACAGGACAACTGCACCCCTCAGGGTTTAGCAGGCCAGGTGCAGCTGGCTAATGTTGCTGCTGCCTTTATAAGCTGGGTTTAGAGTCAAACAGGTAATTTCGTATGAACTGACTTAGGTGCTCTGCTCTGTTAAGTCTCCAAATTGTCCTCCACTTTTGCCTTCCTCAGGAAAGCCAGTTTTTAGCCTTTTGATGTCAAGTTTTCTTGGGGACAATAATCCTATTAATCTTCTCCATTGTTGTAACCCAGGGACAGAGAATGACTGTTGTGCTTGCAGTTGTAAACAAATCTGAAATGGTACCCAAATTTTGTTCTGCTTCAATAAACATGCAATGGCTGAAGCAATGTTTTGAAATGTGATTCCCCAGAACTGAGAAAAGCTAGTAAGGAAAAGGCTGTTTCATATTATTCCCCATGTGGGCTTACTTATTATACTGCTTGTACTACTTATTGATCCAAATAATCTTGGAAAAGAAATACAGGAATGTAAGAAAAATGTACTTTAATTATGTGCATGTATTCTATTCATGAAGAAGATTTTACATACAAACATTATTTGGTGTCAAAAACAAACTCATCAATTTACAAGGTAAAAAAAAAAGAAATCATGAATGTTAATGGTGGCTGACCACCTGCAGACAATGAGCTGAAGGCCATTATGCATTTGTAAGGCTGGACAGGCTGGAGAAGGTCCAGGGAAGGGCCACAAAGATAAGCAAGGGACTGGGAAGCTACCGTGTCAGAAAAGGATGAGAGAACTGGGTTTATTTAGCCTTGAGAAAAAAGGCTGAATAAAAACAATATCACCATATTCCACTTCTTAAAGGGTGACTAGGAAGAAGATGTAGACTACTATTTTACAAGGAGTCACATGGTAAAGGTGAGGGGAAGAGGATACAAATTATTACTGGGAGGATTCTGATTAGACACAAGAGGAGAATTTTTCACTATGAGAACAGTCAGCCTTTGGAACAGTTTCCCCAGGGAAGTGGTAGATTCCCTGTCATTGGACATTTTTAAGATTCAGTTGCACAGGGTGCTGGGACATCTTGTCTAGACCACGATTTTGCCAAGAAAGGTTGGACCAAATATCCTTAAGTTCCCCTTCCAGCATGGTATTCTATGATTTCCACTAGACCCATAGTTTTTAGCTGAGCTACACATTCAGAAAATATATGCAAATAACACACCTTGTTCTGATGAAAAGGTACACAAATAAAAATCTTCCAAATGCCATACTGGGTCATTCCAATGCTTAATTTTCCCCAATGTAAAAATAATGACTTAAAATTATTAATTTCAGTAGAGCTATAACAAATAATACCAGCTGTGCTTTTGGCTCTTGACTCAGGTTTGCTTTACATTTGCCAGGAGCAGTTCTGTTTATTTGTACCAGCTTCACCGCTGCTTTCATTACAAGGGCATGAATCCAGTGCAACAACTCTAGAGACAGGACCTCAATATAGAAGACTACTTAGAAAAACTGATAATAAACTTCTTTCATAAGACTTACACAAGCCTGCAATAAAACAAGCAGTAACAATGTTTATGTGTATTTTTATTAGCCTTGTTTTATTTTCTTCCAGGAATTGTTTAAAATTTGAATCACAACCATTCATACCAAGCTCAGAAAGGAACGATGTCATGTTGACTGAGAACCAGCCAAAGGATCATAAACAGGAGGTAAGAATAAATAATCATGCATTAAGATGAGCCACTCTATTCAGCAGGAGAGAGACACTGGTCTTAGGCCTGCTTTTACTTAACAGCATTATGAATGGTCTTGAGGAAGACACAAATAGGACATTAATTAAAGTCTATGGATCCAACTGAACTGAGGTGTTTTGCAAACACCATTGAGAAAGGGAAAATTATACAGTGGGAAAGACAGGTTAGAAAGATGAACAGGGACCAACACAGGCTTTACCTTGACCAAATGCAGGTAATGAGATGTGGGGAAGCACATTTACACATAAATATTCAGTGGATGGAAATTCCCAGAAAGAATATATCCATATAGGCACGATAAAGTGAAGTACAAATAAAAATATAAAGTGACAAGACAATAAGAAACAAATAAAAAGGACAATCTGGAAAAGGATGTGGCAGTAAGCTCTGACTCCTGACTCAAGAAAATATCCAACCTTAGCCACAGCTATCAGAAGAAGTAGAAATTTTGGCATTCTGGCTTGGAACTACAGTTTGACATGAACTGGACAGGCCAAAGAATTACACCTGAGACTGACCCTGGAATAATACTACTTTCAGATGCTAGAGATATACTGTGTAAACAGCCAGAAGATTATTTGTAAGAAAATACAAAATGAGTCCCTCAATGTCATTTTTAAAAAGAGGTTAAATCATGGAGCTGTCAGTGCCTAGATTTAATCTCACATAAGAGCTCAACAGGTACAGCACATCTCTTTGGGAGATGGATCACCTTGATTGGGTTATCATGACAATTAATAATTCCTGCTAGTATCTGATAGGCATACAGCCTCCATGTCAATCACACAGAAACTCCACTAATTCATTGCTCATATTGCAAAGACGAAATAGCTACAAAACGTGGGTAGATTTAGAAATAAGAGAAAAGCATAAAGGATCCTACAACAATTAAAAGAAGTTAACTTCAAAGTGCAAAAGACTTGTTGTGGTTTAATCCCAGCCAGCAGCCCAGACCCACTTGCTCACTCATTGTCAATCAGCACACAACACAAACTCAGTATTTACAGAAGGCAAGAAAAAAATCAAGAATGAGAGTTGCTTAAAAAGATTAAAAGCACTGAACAAAACCCGAATGATTTGATGTTCTACCATTACATGTGAACGACTTCACTTTCATTAATCACAACTGGCAACTAGTTTAACAACAAAAATCCTATTGTGACTGACTGTCAGTGTGCTGGTAAGAGTAGCACATGAATAGTAGAAAGTAAATACATATTAGATACCTCTGTTTAGCAGCTAATAAATCCAAGTGGCATGAAAATAATGCCAATAGGAGATTGAATCACATTCTTTCTGTGCCCACCTGTAGTAAATCTGGAGTAACTCCATGAAGCCTCTGTAGTTAGTGTGGTACAAGTGTGGAATTTGTACTACTCTGCTATGAATAGCTGAAGTTTTCCTGTTTCTCAGATGAGCACAGAATAAAACTGTATTCATTTAAATGTAAGTCATGATAGATTCACAGCTGGAGGAAATGAAAATTACCTTTGACAATAACACAAAACAGAAAAAAAGTCCAAATGTAGAGCAAAAACAAGACCACAGTTTTACCCTTCTTGTGTTTTGCCCTCCTTGTCAGGAAATAACAACTTGCCTGAGATCTTGTGATAGTGTTTGTGTGCTAGTTTGATGCTTCTGCACTGAGAAGAAAAAAGAAAAAAAAATAACACTAACACTAACATGGGGTGCAAAGGAGAAGTCCCACTGGCAGCACTGTGCAAAAGTCTGTTCCGTTAAATACATTCACCCTCATGGATCTGAAACCTATTGAGGAATCTCAAACACAGCTAAGCTGAACATTCTTGGGGAGCAGGAGAATATTCTGAGAAATGTTTGCTCTAGTACTGTATTTCTTTATTGGTTTCACTTGTATTAGTGATGGGCCCTTTGTCTGAGCAGATTCTTCTGTTCTTATGTTTTAAGGTCATATGGCTTTACCCACAGAGAAAAGCTGAATGATGAAAGTTACTGGACTTTTTCCCAGTGTTGTGGCATGTGATAATTTTATTTGTTTAATGTCTGACAGAGCACTCCATATCATTGCCCAGCAAAACATTGAAGCACGCACTAATTTAAGCCACAGAAATAGGATCTTCTGAGTTGCTGTTAGAAAAATATGCCTGTGAAGGATACTACATATAGATTAAAATTTTGGATAAGAATGTCTGAAGAATATTTTTAAAGGGGAATGCAAGTACAGCTCTCTCAAAAAAATAAAGGGAATAGAGGGTGGCACAAGTTCCTTTTCATATGTGAAGGCAGCAAATAAAACCTGCAAGGGCTTGATCAACCCCCCTCCCCTAAATATACTAGAAAGCCCCTTCATTGTCTTTTAACTGCTGTTAAAAGGGATCAGATAACAGCTGGATGGGATCAGATAAATTTGGATAATACATTTGTTGATGATTTTGCTCTGAATAATATCAGGTTAAAAGTCTCCAGGAAGCTCAAGTAGTTTTCTGGGTTATTATGGGAGAAGCAAGACAATTTCTTTTGTGGGTCACCCTGTGCAAGAGGTCAGATCAACCTATTAGACCCAATGTTAACCATTTCCCTGAGAAAGGAGACCAAATTCTCATTTAAAACATTGCCAGCTAAAGGAAGCTCTTCACATAAGTTCTAGTGGGCTGAAACTCAAATCCCTACTTTTGTAACAAGATACCTTAATCATTCTGTTTCTAACTTTTTGTCTTCCGGGGGCTTTAGAAGAAAAGAGTAAATATAACATTTTAAGGAGATCATAAAATGCACCAAGGTGTGTAGCTGCTCCAAGATAATTACATACTCAAGGGGTATAATGAGAGCCATGTTCCTTGAAGATATAAGAAATGTGGGTACTTCAGCTGAATAAATTCCCTGGAGTATATAATTCTACGCTGAATATGTTATAATGTACTCTTAAGTGGACAAACCCAGAAAGGCTAAGTGCTTCTGAGGTAAGCATTGTCCCATCAGACACAGATTGGGCTCTTAATTAGTCAGTTAAATTACTTTCTCTCTCCTTTTCAGTGGCTTCTTTTAGATGTTGTTTCACCTGCAAGCACAATTTTCATTTTGCTAAGGCTGATCATAACCACATAAAACTATAGGAACTCACAGTAGTCTAATGTAACCCCCTAATTACCTGAGCACATTAACAAAAGGAATAAAATGTTACTTTACTTTCAACAGCACTTAGGTAACTAAAAAAAAAAAAAAAAAAAGAGGGAAAGCAAAGATAAGTAGACATTATCTGTATCTGTGATGTTAGGGCCATGAACCCTTGGTAATAAAACAAAAAACATTGACAATGATCTCAAATACCAGACACCATAATTATTCTTTCCAGGTGGGATATTCTGTTCGATAGTTCCTTCAATCCTCTCTTTGATTCTAGAACAGTCAAATCCTGACCTCACATGTGCTAGTACAATGCAGACAATGGCACCAACAGTCCTACACCAGCAGAGAGCAGCAGTAAAACCATTCCCATCCCTGCTCCTGCCACCAGCAGTCCCCTATCATCCATTCCCTCGTTCTGCAAAGGCTTTTGAAAAAAAGGCCTTGGAGATCTTCACAGAAGTCCAGAGACTGAGATATTGAATTGGTTTGGACAATTCATTTACCCTCTGACTTGTAAGTTTTTCATCTAAATTACTCCTCCAGTCAGATTAACTTTGGCAAGTATTTGACAAAAAGAATCCTATTGATGGGAGTATATGCTTTTTATTCTACATTTTACTAACAGAAATATATATGCACAACCCAAATTTACAATGCTGCATCAGATTCCCAAGGTGCAGAGCATTGTACAAGATACACTTGAAAACAATAGTCCCAAATTGTACTAGGCTGTAGGGTTTTTTTTGACTTGGTTTTTTTTTTTTTTTTTAATTATTATTTTTTAATAATTAGACACAAACCAGTATATTTTTTAAAAGGACTCCTGGAACAGTCTTCTAAGCTAAGCTATGTCACTAACATGACCTAAGGTGGATGAAGTGCTTAAGTGTAATAACATAAAGAATTTTTTTTTCTTTTTTTGCTTCCAGACTTTTATATCTAATTTTATGTTTATTTTTGTACCTCATTATATATAAGATACACTTATCAGGAAGTAAAATAAGACCCCTTGATATCTAGACATGATTTCTTATCAGTCTGAAGAAAGGATAACATCTGATATTTTTTTATTGCCTGAGGGATCAAGTATTAATTTGATTCACGAGAAGTAATAATTTTTGCCATAAATTTTTAATGCATAATTGGCACATTTGGACATATGAAATGGTGAGATCTCAAATTTTAATTTTCTCTCCCTCTTTTCCAGAAATTCTCTCCAGCCTACTAAGTCATCAGTAAATATTCTTGGAGTATACAGATCTGAAACACTCAGGGAACACTCAAAAGCTTGGTTTGGCTTTCTTTTCATCTCTACTATTTCTCTTTCTGCAAAGGGAGGATTTGTTCCATTCTCAACAGAATAAATTCATAAATAACAGTGGATCACATTGTTGTATTAAATAGGTGTAGAAAAATCCCTCACAACCATGCACATATATTCCTTTTCTTGGAAGAGAGGGTACATGAAACAGAGTAACAGATGTTGAGGTAGTGCAAATGAAGTTGCTCTTACACTTGCCAGGAAAGGTGCCTCCAAACAATTTCCGATCAGTTTTAAGACAAACATTTGCATTATAGGGAAAAAATGCATTTCAATTCACGATGATTTTAAAAATAAGAGATTTCCTATCTACTTACTGAATAAAGATGACATATTTATACAGAAATAAATTTAATTTTGTCTCTCCTCTTGATCCAAGAATGTAGAAATTGTAATATCTCATAATATGATTAATATTGTTCTTACTGTTTTAATCACAGACGGTTCATCTACTACAATATTGCATTTGTATCTGCAGATAATTGCCTTCCTTCAGAGAGTGGTCTGAATAATAAGCTGGAGTAATTAAAATAAACTGGAATAAATTCAGTGTATTGCTACTGTGCAAAAGTAACCAACAGGCACATATTGGAGAAGTAGACTTCACTATGACTTATTCACTCACAGATGGCAAAGGCATTTTATGGCAACATAGTTTAATTTCTGGCAGAGTGGAGAATTCTACAAAGATTTGCCTAGATATGCAAGGTTTGAAGAGTGTGAATGAGGAAGGTGTATTGTTTAGTATTTGGCTGCAAGGATGCTCACAGCAAGTTCCCTCCCCTCAAACACAGAATCATCTGGACACTAACCTATCCAAAAGCTGTGCATCCATTGCAAAGGGATCTTTTCCCTTAGGCTCTTAGACAGGGCTACAACTGCATGCAGAACTAATACAGATTATTCCTCAGCCAGTTTTGGCATAAATCCAGCACATATGATAGGCTTTAGTCTTGTGCTTTCTCATACTCAAGAGAAGAACTAGGTGGAATTCTTTCTATATAATTTTACCTCCTAAAATGTAAGCATCTAGTTGCCCAGGCTCCCTGTGACCCATGGAGCTTGAAATATACAAAGAACAAAATGCAAGCCTTACTTAAAACATCAGACAGGTGCACGAATCATCTTCAAAAGGTGGCAGTATCTTCCCATTGTCTATGGGGAAGAACCTACAGAAATGGCAGGAGTCTGGGCTTCAGATTTTTACAGGCTTAAGTAAGTTTCTATATCCAATCACAATACCCAAGGTACATTTTGCTTTACACCTTCCAGTTACCATCCTACCTCTGTATCCACCCATTCCCATTGATGCTGGGCATCCTTTGTAGAAAGGCTGTACTCGGAACCTGATGCTAACTCAAGGTCCACAAAGTTGTTTGACATTTTCCCTTATCTCTATAAAATTTTATTATTTCCTACATCTGCTCCAGTTTTGAAACAATCTACTAAAACTATGACCAGAAATAGACAGTAATTTTATCAGTCTTTTTGGTACGATATTTAAATTTTAAAATAACCTCCTTATATCTACCACTTCCCAGCTTATAAATTGAAAGCACGTATTATCTCAGCACTGTGTCAGAAATGCTTACCTTTCCACACTCTCTACAGAATGGCTTCTGGCTATGGAAACAAGGTGTGAAACTGATTTTTTAAAATGTATTTTAATCTAGTCCATCTTTCCCATCACATCCACCACCCTTCACTTCAGCTCCCAGTTTTAGCAGCAATAATATTACATGCCACTTACTGGCAAAATTCCAGAATAACATCAGGTGAACTGCTACTTCCAGCAGTGAGACAATTCAATCAGCCAATCCTTAATTAATTGAATATCTACCCTTTTAACATGATATAGTCCCACTTTTTTTTCCAGGATATTTTGCAGTACTTAATCAAAGGTTTCAGAAAAGTTAAAGAGTAGTTCATCTTTTCGATTACTCCTCAAACTTCTAGAGTCATCAGAGAAAATAATTTTTTTGATATTTATTTTCCATAAAATAACATTGTTATTGATTATATTTCTTGGCCTTAATTATTTTTTAATTGAATACCACATCGGTTTTCCATTATTTTACTTTACTTAGGATTGCTGGTAGACTAACGATCCACAGTTACTCACATCAGTTACTCATTCCCTCCCAGGCTTTTGGCTTTGCTGCAGGGATCAAAAGTTAATGGCTAGATAAGGATATTTTCAACAAAACCCTCTGGAATTCCCAAGGGAATTAATCTGAGCTTTATCCTTCAAAACATATTTTTCTTCTAGAGAAAATTTTCTTTATTTTAAAATTCTTAATTGCTAGTGGACTGGGAGTTATTTTATTATTTTCACTTGCTAGAAGTACCTTGCCTTTCTTCCTAGATACTAAACCAAATATTTATTGAACACTTCACCTTTAATGTATTAATAATAACTACTTTATTAGCTACAGGTGTAAATGTATATCTCAGGTATTAATATTTTTTCCCCCAATATGCTAAAAAAAAAAAAAAAAAATCCTCTTTCTATGTGTCTACTTGACCTACCTCAGAACTATTTACCTGTTATCTTTATCTTCCCTTATTGAAGCTTTTAATTGCTCTACCAGTTCAAATAGATAATTTCCTCTTCTCTACCCTCTCTGAACCACATTAAAGTGTTCTTTTACATCATTAGATGAGACTTCCTTCTGAGGTTACGGGTCACTGAAACACCCTTCATTTTTCATCTTCCTAACATTTGATTTGGGATACAAAGTTAGTATGAAATTAGAAGATAATGTTTCCACTTTAAAATTATCACATTTTTACAGTATTTACAGGAGTAAAATCAGCCATGGTTCTAACAGGCAAGGAAGAGGACATTAGAACTTTATGGATGCTACTCTAGGCCTCAGTATGGAGAACATCGGACACCAGTTGGAACTTAAAAGGCTGGAAAATGGGTAAAACTCCCTTAGCTCTTCCAGCTCCTTACTGAAAAATATGCCTGATTCAAGACAGGATGAAAACCTGAACACAGTAACTAAATTAAGAGGATATTTTTTAATTAGTATCAGATCTTCTTCCTGAATATGACATATGTCAGATTTTCATGTCATATTCCCTAGAATCTGCTGTTATATTTCCAATCTTTAAAGCTCACAGTCGTTCTCTAAATTTTCATGAGTTTCTTGCTCGGATGTTATTTTTTATCTTCCTGTCTTCTCCTCTTGTATCACATTGGGCAAGACATCTACTTTATAGTTCCAAGAAACCTTCAGTTGTCTGCAGAAGCCAAACTATTTGTTGCTTTAGTTGTTTTGCCAGATAGTTTTGAACAGTTTCTGTGTACAATTCCACACATTTCTGTGTAATTTAAATTAGTTTATTTCTCTCTGCCTGGAATGGATTTCTGCTTCAAGATGCTTCTTCAGCTGCTCACAGTTTATCTTCCATATCCCAAAAGTTGCTTTAATCTCATTATTGACTACATATACTATTTGCATTTGATTTGAGATGCATCAAAAAAAAAGCTTTCATATGACCTTTTAATTAGTTTTTGTATTGGTCTTTAACCTGTCATTCATAGGTGACAAATTTCCAGAGCCAATTCTTTATTATTGCTCCCCCATAAGAATTCTAAAATCTTCAAGTGTATCCAACAAGCACAATCCAACACCATCTCTCTGCTTTATTTGTTCAGCATTGTTGAAAACTGGAATCACTGCTTAAAGAAAGCTTCCAGAAAACTCTTGATTAGTATTTACCAATTCTACTTTCTGTCAGAAAGTAGAAATTCTAGAAATTCTACTTGAGCTATATTATCCATCTCTTTACATTTGTCTCTGGAAACTTTGTCTTCAGCTATAGTAGATTTTGAAGGTTTTAATTTTCTCATAGCTCATGAAGAAATGATATTTTGATTATGTTTTAGGCTAATATATTCTGATCTATTTGCTCCCTGGTGTTGAAAGCCTAATCTGTTTATCTAAATCCATAAGAAACCTGTCACTGCAGGTTGGAACTACCGTTTATATCATGTGGACATCTGTAAAATGCTCCTGATGATTCAGATTCACCTGAATCCATGTGAAGAAAAAAGGAAAACAACCCAAGGAGCAACACTGTATTGTCAGGCTGCATAAAGTCCTTTTGGAAAATTACGCTTAAGTTACATCACACAGATATCCTCAAAAGAGAAATACAAACCAAACCTGCTTCTTTCTAAATTTTATGTTAAAACCAGATGAAATAAAATATTTGTGAGCTTAGACAACTCTGTGTCTTCAGGCTGAAAACTTGAAAGGAGATGAAAAGTGGTGGAGACATTAGATGTTCCTAAGTAAATTTCATCTTTGGGAAATATAAACTACTAAACTGTTCATTGTTCTTGCAAATGACCTGACCTGCCTTTTCTGTTTCACAAACAATTGGCTCTTTCCAGTAAAGTCTGACTTTGTTTCAGTCTGGAGAAAGTTGAAAATAAAGAATTATTTGACAAGTATTAATGCTCATTGTGTCTGCTAATGAATTAGAAAGACAGAAATATCTTGAATCTTCATTTTGTTCCTCCAATTTTGCAATGCAGTCAAATGATGTATGCAATAGTGTAACTCTGAATTAATCCCAATAGAGCAAGCCAAAGAGGAAAACACTAAGCTTCTTAGGGTTTTTTTTATTCTTAACTAAAATTATTATTCAACATAATTTTGAATAAATATAAACAAATTCAAAAATGTTTATTCAGGAAACAGGCATATATACACTGCAAGAGTTGCAGATGCTCAGTGGAATTAATGCTTTTCTGATGATCAGAAATTGGTTTGCAGTTATCGTTTGACCCAGGTTTCCAGGGCTTCCTAAATCCTAAATTCATGTGCAATAACCCAGAAATCTATGTCTGTTTGCCTGCTCCAAGATGGATTCTCGAAGCAAGCTCTTGCATTCTTGGATTTCCAGGAGATGCTCAAGAAACCTACCTCAGGTTTGGCAAGATACCTGGAAGGCAAGGATGACTCGACAAATTCTTGCATTTTTACTTTTTCTTGAAAACATCTCATTAACTGCTCAGGTGGATGAGATTAATAACTTGAATTTGAGCTTTAATTTATGTTCACTCCAGTCTTAAGGAAAAAAATATTTAGTTTAAAAATATGATTGCTGATAAATATATATGCAATGTACAAAATGCACAGATGAGAATTACTCAAAAATAGGATGAAAATCTGTGGGAAATGTCAGCAGGAAGAATTTCTTAAACCATTTTTAATCTTTCTGCACACCCACACAAAAAAGCAACCAGAAAATATAATTCATTTAGAGATAATTCATTGAATTAAATCAGGAGATACAAAGCAGAACCAAACTTTTCTATGGAGAATTGACTATAAAAATCCATTTTTAAATTAAAAAGAAAAGTTAATTCCAGAACTTCTACTAGCTCTAACTCTGGTGGTCTTCATCATCTGTTACTTTTGAAATAAATACCTACTATGAGTTAGGTTGTCAGCAGTGTTGAAGAAAGATGCCTGAGTCATTTCTCCATTCCCATGATATGGTCGCTATAAAGTGAAATGTTGCCAGCTTTTGTGGTAGAGGTTCTCAGAGGAACCACTCAGTTGTAGAGGGGACCATCTGACTTGCAGTGTCCACTGGCTCCACTTCATTTTCAGCCACAAAGAGCAGAGATGCAGCAGTTCTCGATTATCTCTTCTTTACTGTTTTTGAAAAAGCTTTAAATGCTGTGGAGGGATTGGGCAGGATCACAGCAGCACTCCTTCCTCTTTGGCTGACAAATCCAAACATCCTTGTGTTGCCAAGACATCTATCACTCAGTGAGCATCTTATCTCAGGGACAGCAATAGGCAGAGCAAAACAATTCATGGGCTTTCCTCTCTGAGTCAGGTCTTCTGACCCAAGACAGAGAAGGTTCCAAAAAAGAACTGTGAATTTGCAAGCTTCACAGCTTTCATGGTGACTTTTGAAAGCCTTGTGTATTTTTTATTTTAGCTGGAGCAAAGTTAGTATTCAAGTTCAGAATATCATCTAGTGGATGGGACAGTTTTCTTTCTGGCCATTTTCTGCTCCAGAGCATATAAATATGACCAGATCTCAGTAGTGAAGTGTCAAACGCTTCCTTCCTGCCAGAGGAGTGCAGAACTTGAAGCAAGGAGTCCTAAGAGCAGCGACTGGAAGAATAACCTTGTGGATAGTGGGTGAAGCCAGCCTCAAAAGTTATTCCATTTCCAGTCTTTCACAGCATGAAGAAGGAAAAGAGTCAGTGGTAGAGTCCTGAAAGGGATCTGCACCCCAACACAGCTGGTTGTAGAGAACCAGATATGATCTAAATGAGGCAGAGTGGAAAATGTTGGCATGTTTCTAAACTGCCTCTGAGTTACTCTAAGAGAAGGACGGGAAATGGGAACATTTTATGCATGATCCCTTGCTCAGGGTTGTGCCTCAGGTTGCAAGTTAGCTCTTAGAGCAGCAGCTAAAAATGTAGAGATGACTCCTGCCAGGATAATTACATAGCTCCAGTTTCACATCTTTCAACAAGTAAAGTAATACAGAGGAACTGGCAACCTTAAGGTGCAATATTGTGTCATTGCTTCTTTAGGAAGAGAGGAGGGAGATAAATGCAGGAAAAATTGTATTTCAGACATAGGTTATGTGCACAAAGGCTACCAGGTCCTGCAGGGAATCCTAAAAACAATTTTCATCTGCCTGAAAAGCTCAGGGGTCTGGTTAGACCTCAATGACATTTTCATTTTCCTGGTGGGAAAATAAAATGTCTCCTGCAGCGTAAACTCACACTCTTAATAAGTAACAGGCTTTTTAAAGCACAATGTTATATGATGACATTTTATGCAGAGATGTAAGTCATAAACCCAGAGAGCAAAGGATAAAGAAAATGACAAGCTAGATACAGCACACATTAATATATGGCAGCTGTAAAAATCACAAAGGATGGATTGGCCCCTTACACACAGAGGTAAACATGGAAAATATCTGTTACAACAAATAGAGAAATGCCACTTTGGTGCTCGTGGGAAATGAAATCTGAATCAAGAACCAATAGCTCAAAACTTACTTGTCCATAAGCATGATGGTTTCATACAAAGGAAGGAACCATCAATGCCTGAACAGCTGTAAATACGTTATTCAGCTGCTATGATCAATGCAGTCATTATCAACTTAAGCAGTTCTTGCTCTCAATGTAAAATTCATTTCTCCTTGCTACATATCTATCAGCTGAAGATCTAAAAGAGAGCTGGGTGAGGGCAGGTAGCAAGCATTCAAAGAAATCGAACAGAAAAGTCACTGGAAACCTTTTAAACAAGGAAGCGCTAGACTGCAACCTGTCTCTTCAGACTAATATAACTATGTGTTAAAATCTGTGTGAGTGTGTTTAATGAAGACCTCAGCTGTGAGGTGAATAGACACTGACATATCATCCTCCTGTACTGCTTTGAATTGCAAGATTCTAGTTCAGTTTGGGCACTGGGTATTTTCAAATAGCTAAAATCCTAATGCAGATATAGAGGTGTGTGTGTGTTTATATTTATAATGTATATCATACACATATGTATATTTCAAACAAAATTATTCTCTAAGTAAACTCATTTAATTTTAAATCTAGCACTGGAGGTCATCTCAACACACTCCACCCTGCTTAAAGCAGTTTCCTAACTTCCTATGTAATATATTCAGTGAATCTATGATATCTCTCTCTCTCTAAATATACAATTTCATATATGTATATTTGTTTGTATGTAATGCAAATACAAAGTACTGCATATAAAAGACAGGTGATTCTGACCTGAATCTTGAGAGTGCAGCTCTGAGACAAGGAACTAAATGCTTAAAAAGTCTCTGGAAAGGTTCTAGAGGAAGAACCCCATATCAGCACAGCAATAATGGGACACTTCCTCCTACTCATAGGTGAGAAGTAGGTGAAAATTGATCTGTTGCAATATCCCAATACTTCTTTCTTAATGTTTTCAGAATTACAATTAAATATATAACTTGGAAGAGATGCTGAGTATTCTTTAAAAATGAGATTGATACAGTTCATAAGCTTAGAAGACTAGAAACGGAGAAAGCAAAGCAAGACCTCAATTGAAAAAGTTTCTTTTGCACCATAATATCTTTTCTGATGCATAGTCCCTCACCTTGTTCAAGTTTCTTCTCCTCATCTAGTTTCCTCCTTTCTTTGTGTGTTTAGTGACATCTTTTTAAAGGCTTTTGCAGGGAGCTGTACTTAGTCTCTTTCAGTCAAGATTCCAAGGACATTTTTCATAAGAGCATTTGAAACCCATCCTGTGCTTCCTCCTCTCCAACTTCATGCACACCTATTCTCACCCCTGCAGCACCCACTCTTTATGCTGCTGTATACATATTAAATAGATATTTTTGGAGTCTGGCAAGGAACTACTCTCAAAGACTTATCCACATTAAAAATACTCAGCCCTTTTTTTTTTTTTTTTAAGGTTTTATTTTATGTCAGATCAATTCCATTATTCACTCTCTGCCCAGTCCCATATAAAGTTGCTGTGGCAGAACTGAAAAGGAAATGTGGGAACAGGAACACAGAGTAGGAGAGGACAGAAATCACTGCCTTAGTGCTACTTTCCAGGGACATATCCATAAACCCATTCCTGGGAGACAGCTCCTTCCTTCCCCTTTTTCTGCAGATTGGTTTGATCCAGAACTGAATGATTAGGGATAGACTCATAAAGTTTACACCGTATCAGGAGTGGAGGATGTGAATGTGGTTACAACAGAAATAAATCAATTGACAGTGTAATGGAGAGAACCCACTCATCATCCATGGAAGGCAGGTGATCCACAGAGCAGGCAGAGCAGGAATCTTACCCTGAAGGATTTATAGTGACTGCCAGACTTTGGCCTGAAGAGGGTAGAACTAGCTCAGGCATCAAAGGGGTCTTTTTTTAATACCATTATTTGTTCTTGTCACCCAAGGACATCAAGAAAAAGATTGGTAGATAATCAGGAGAGGTTTTTGACAGGCAAAAAGATAGATGATGGCTTGAGAGGCCTAATATGGATATTCATTTCAATAAACTTAAAATAACCAAAAGAGAATAGTTGACATGAATTCAGACATCCTGGAATGGCCACACATTCTCACTGTATGAACATGTCAACATTTGATTCTCTTCACATATAATTAACATGCATTTTAAATAGTGTGCAATTCTTTTGAGAGGTAAATTGAAAGATAATTCCAATTCCTTTATTAAGTCACTGCAAATTCCTTTGCAATAAATGATAATACATGCAGTGTTTACAATACTAGAAGACTCAAAGTGCATGCAAGGAAAGAGATGGGAAAATATACACTGAGTGTTTTGAAAAATGACTCATAAATAAATTATTCTGATTGAATTGTTGTGACTTGAATGTTTATTCCTCCAATCTATTTTCATTTGTGAAAAATTATTGAGCAAGCCATGGATGATAATATCAGGGTTTGAGTCTAGGGATGCTAAGATTTTCTCACCTCTTTCAAACTGTTAAAAAGGTAATTTTTTGTTGCAGGTTTGGCTGAATTAATTGTCTTTTTTAAAACTGTAGGAGTCATACATTTCTTATGCTGGTGTGACAGTGGTACAAATGCTGAGATTGTAAGGGAATGATTTCTGCTGTGTTGTTTTATGTAAGACCCCACTTCATCTTAGAGCTTGCTCAAGAATTTTCAAGTTTTTACAACTATTTTCTACAAAAAAGAAGGAAAAAAAGGAATACACCAGAAAAATAGTGGCTTCTTTTCACCCTTTTAATAAAAACAAATGCATTTTGCTGTGTTGCCTACAATAAAACCTTGTTTATTTACAGCAAATCATCATAAACATGCCTTCCATTCTTTTGTGAATGTACCTGATGCAACTGTGTGCAGTGAACTTACACACCTTTGGCTGAAAAAGCCTCTGAAGTCCTGTAAGTTACAGATGTAAGGCACTGAGGTTATTTCATTTACTTCCAATGGTGGATTAGTGTATAAACCAAAGGGCTAGCTTTCTAGCCATAGCCAGATTTCATGTACATATGACAAGGCATGCAGAAGTTTAGTTCACCCCTACAAAAGATAAAACACCAAAAGCAGTTTGCATGTGTTATATATAATAGGTGTGTATGCACATGCACAACAAGAGGAAAATGGAAATCTCTGTTTGCAGCAATCTAAACAAATTCATTTATCAGTGCATCCAAACTTTTGAAACTTATTTTATTTCTAAATTTCAAGCAAAATACATAGCCCTTGTCCCACTGGATTTCAATTAACAGAACCATTACAATGCTCAGCTGAAAAAGCTTCAGATTAAAGTTCTTTCCTGGTAGCACTTCCTCTAACAGGAACGTCCTTACACACTAAACAGGCTATGGAAAAAAAATTACTTTTGAGTTATATGAATCAGTTCTACCACTTTTTTTTTCTCTTTATTCTCTAAGACAGTGGTGATCTCAGCCAACACCAGCATGCACTACTTAAGAGAACTGCATTCTCTCCTGCTGCACAAACCTCAGAGTCCTTAATAACACAGAACAAATAGCGATCTCTGCTATAAACCACAGACAGGAGTCCTGGGAATACACCAGTAGTTAGGCATATTAAAACGTGTACAATTTATAAAGACAGTATTAGGTGGACAGAGGAATTAAAAAGTACAAGCAAATAAGAGAGGGTGTTTTAAAAATGAGATTTGAAAAACACTGATATTAAATGAAGTGGAGAAATCTTTCCTGAAGTACCATATTTTTTAAAATCTACTGAACATTCTAGTGGAGATGTTGTGAAAATGTGTGCATATGAATGCTCACACACACTTCAGGTGTGTGCACAAATGCACAGCAGTACATACAAATAGTTCACAAATCTAAATACACATGCACATGAAAAGTGAAAGCAAACTGAAACCTCATCACCAAGTCATAAAATGTCAGAGATATTACATAAAATTAATGGTCCATGTTCTGAAGCCTTCACTCTCCTAAAGGTGTTTTGACTAAATAAGAATATCACGGTTTCATGCCACTGCCTCATAGTGATACTTGCAAAATAATTTGAAAATCTTGATAGAAGGGCATAGAGAAGGTTAGAGTGTCTTTTGAAAGCACTTCTCTTACATTTATGGATAGAAAACATAATGATTCAAAATCTTCAGCACGTTCACCTTTTGAATAGCTTCTGACAAAAAGGGGTGTAGGTTCACCACATATAATAGAAGAAACAGCAGAAGCCACAGTGAGGTCTAAATTGATTTCCTGAGTCAAGTTGAAGGTAAATACAAGGTCTAAAAGCAGTATTTCCTAATCAAATCAATTCAGCTGAGCTTCTGGCTTTGAAGTTTGCTTTCCCACCACATTCCTTCCTTCTTCAAACTTTAAGTCATGCTCAGTCATTCAAGCATTGGAATTCTGCCTGCAGCAATTTTGGGTGAAAATCCTGTAACACCTCTCTGACATCCAGAGCATAGGTCTGCTCCTCTAGTTGTCCCTAACCACAGACAGCCCCAGAAGGATAACTAGCACAAAGTTAGTTGCAACTAAGTTCCTAGAAAGACTTTTTATTCCTCACATTGTGGCAGAGCCCGGATACATCCTAATGTGCTCAAGGAATGAGTAACTGAAGACAAGTGGCCTTGCCAGGGACTGTGAAGTATAGCAGAAAAGAGACCGCTACTTGATTAATTTTTTATTGCTGCCCAGTCAGCTGCAAGCAGTACACCACTCCCAGCTATTCCAGATGCTGGATACTACCTTTGTAACTCAGGAAAGTGAAGAGACACAATATTCCACACAAATATCTATTTTGTCATGAATAGTCTAAATCCGGATCTTTTTTCTCTGCTTTTTACTTACATTTCACACTGAGCACACTCTTTTTCTCCCCTGTAATCACCCCTGCACCACTCCCCTATCTCTGCTAACACAGGCAGGACAAACAAGAAAATTAAAGTTTCATTATGACTAAGTCACAACTGGATGTATGGATTTGTGAGACTCAGCGGGCAGTTGGTGCTGCCTGTTCATCAGGGCATCTCACGGTGTTACTGTAGCACAATAAGAGGCTCACATTAAAAACCCTCATTAGTTTAATGAGCTAGATAAAACACAGTGATCATTTTTACCATATAGCTCTTTGGTGCTCCACAAAAGGTGGCTGTAAAATCCTACACTGCTTAGCCAAAACTTGGCTCTCAGTTCTGACCTTCAGAGGTGAGTTTATAGAAAACTGTATAAATATTAAAATTAGAGGTGAGGCTGAGCTGCAAAGTTCATACCCAGATCTCATATCAAACTAGCCCAACACTTTAGTGCATTGGGAATGACTGATTTGGTTTGGGACCATCTCTAATTAAAAAAAATATATGTATCTAATAATCTCACATCATTCCCACTGCTATTTTTGCTATGTACCTTGCCCTAGGTCTGTCTCACTTATTTCAGAAGCCTGAGTCATACATTTGGGCTTTGGAGAATTGAGAGTTACAGTGCGGGTAGCTCATAATGAATACATAGTGTCCTTAGGAGAGCCCATGCACAAGCAAAGAGCGAGAGGGAAGAAAAATACAGCTGCAGTGAGAATCTACTCAAAAGTTGGCAAACAGAAAATATAACTAAAGTGATCAACTCTCTAGGACACAGAGAAAATTCAGCCAAGCTGTGTTCATGGATAAGCAGGGGAAGAAACAACAATGAACTGGAAAGGGGCATCAGAGAGGCATGAACAAGGTGACTAATTCATTCAAGAAGGCAGGAGAGAGAGTTATCCATTTCTATATGTGTGAATTTTCTGGAGGCCCATCCCTTTGGGTCTGAGTGCTTCTCCCCACCCTCTGAATCAAGAACGAGCTCCCTCACCACAGTCCCCAGGAGCAGGGCTTTGACTTCTTCTGGGTCTGCAATGTCACGATAACTCTGGGAAAACCAAATATAAGTCTGGAACACAAAGTCCAGAGTCATGATCCAAAGTGATAGCACAAAGTAACACCATTGTAATGGCTGGAAGAAGAGCTAGAAAGCTAAACCACTACATAATGTAAACTCTATGAGCATGAAATCAATTGAGTTCCTTAGAAACATCTCATCTCACCAATCCTTGCTGATGATAAATTGTGTCCTGTCTGTCAATAGCCAGACACCAAGATGGGCAACAGAATCCATGACAGAGCAATTTGTCTTATCACCTGACAATTCATCCAGCTCAGAAGAAATAATTCCAGTAACAGTGGAGCTTCACAGACATATAGAAATCTTCTGTAGTTAAAAGTAGAGTTATAATTAGGAGTTTCATCTGTAGACATCATGGCTAATTCTTTTATTTTCTACCCTATAGCCAAAGGTTACCTTTATACCAGATGAGACAGAATATGAAAATCAGTCTAACCTGTAATTATAAGATTCACAGCTAGGATTACCACAGACCAGAGCTCCCCAAGCAAAAAAACTCCATTTATTTAACACAACAGAGTCTCACCAGTTCAGGATCTTCCTTGGCAATTATTTTTGTGTTATCTGAAAGTCTGCAAGTATCACTAAAAATATTCTCAATAAATAAGGATGTATTGAAGTCTTCAGGAAAAGCAAGTTTATATCTAAGGAGAGTGAATTGGTCTGGAAATTGGTTTATTTTTCCTACAATTTTGAGATTTTTTTTGTTTATATTTCCCATAGTACACTGATTTCGTGTGTGTTTGTAAACTATCCCGAAATAACTTTATTTTTCTAAGAGAAAACCAAAACTTCTTAAATGAAATATATGCATTCTGAAAACACATAACATTTTTTAAAGAACTGCTTACCATTAAAAAATTGATAAGAACTTTTCAAACCAATCCTACTGCTGCAGAAAGAGAGCCAGTAGTTGGTAGACAGCTTCTTGGAGGTTGCTTTTTTTTCCTATATAAAGTGCAGTGTGTAAATGATCAAAAAGAATTGTAGGAGGGAGGCAATTCATGATTAGCTTACTGTAACACAAATTGATGGTAGATGAAAGGAGGAGAATGTATGGTATATGTAATAGGGGCCATAAAAAGAACAAAAAAATAATAAATAAAGACACTGAATTTCACCAGAGATAATTTGTGTAGACATGCACGAAGTGCTCACTGAAATCAATGGAATGAGGCAACAGAGGTAAAGGACACAGAGGAGAAATGGAAAGTGTTCCTAGGTAAATTAATGTATACCAAAAGGGCTGTGAGCCACCCAGCAATAAATATGTTTGGGCGGGGGGGGAAGCAAAGGGATGACCTATGTAGAGAAAAGAGTAATGAAATGGAAAGAAAAGGCACATGCAAGGAGTAAAATCTAGAGGAAGGAGATCATGATTATAAATGTTTGGGACTTTTATTTACTGAGATTATTAAAAGATGAAACAACTGCCTGGATGAATAAGGAGGGAAAGAGAAAAACTTCAGTTTTCACACTGATAGTTCTATCTTCATTAGATGAAAAATATAAACTAAATAAATTAAATAAAATAAACCAAAATATCAAAATTGGTATGAGATCAAAAATCTCCAGTGTCAAGTAAGGGTAATCACAATCCATGTTAGTTTACAGGGAATGATACCGTGCCTTAAAGAAAAAAAAAATTCCTATTCCGTTAAATGGAAAGTTCCAGAAATCAGTGATGTTATCTACCAATCCTTCCTTCAGCAAAGCAGGGATAAAATGAGAGATTGAAGCATATAATATAAAATAATGTCTTCCCATGTTTCTCAAAATTGAGACTAGGAAGCAGAGTATGACATGCTAAGAGTACAAGTGACCTGTAAAGAAAGATGTAAATTCTCATAAGAAACCATGCCACAGCTAAAGCAAAAGTGACTTGTTTTTCAAACTCCCAAGCAGGATGTTTAATTTCCATAAAATGCTGTGCATCCAGCTTCTGTATCCCATAAAAGAGCACCTCTTCACACCTTTTTGCCCCACTGCAGAAGGACTTGCTCTGTAGCTCTCATTATGCCACAAGCTCTCTCTCTTATACAGAAATAAGTTTTGCCTCCTCTGATGCTAAGGAGTATAATGTTTAAATTATTTAATTCATGTTTTCTTGGAGGAATTTAATCTTTTGCTGAAGACTTCCCCAGAACTTCATAATTGTACAAAGAGATCAATTACTCATTCTTTGCAAGCTCAGGTTAGACTTTGGGGAGGGGGGATAAGGAGAGAAGAAAATAAAAGACAAAATCAACATCCACTGATTCAATGGCTGGAAAAACTATTGATCAGTTGGGTCATTCTCTAAGCTCATTTCATTCTCTGTGTGAAAGAAAACAGCAGTCTTCTAGGAATAAAAGATACTCTTAAGGCAGCATCTTAATGCATTTCCACAAAGGGGCATGCTTTAAATCCTCATGGAGCACTTAAAGTACTCATTTTTTAAGACACCATTTTAATACAGCTTTGGAATAGGCACATAATTATTGCTTTATGCTGCAGTACCGGATAGAAGCAAGAAATAATGGTCAGCTGGGCTAGGTGCTGAGCTAATAATAAGCCATAGCCTGGCTTCCTACTGAGGGGCTGTCAGTGTGAATAGCCAAAACAGAGTAAAAAGACAGGATATATTTGGGAAACCATTTCACAGACATGGAGCAGACCCACTGAGAGGCAGAATGACTTGCCTAGGGTTACACTAGGGGCTTGATTCCAGGCAGGAATACAATGCAGATTTTCCAAGTCAATGACTAACACAGAAAGCATCCTTCCCTTCCACTGCAGCTATGCTCACATTTCCAGTAACACCTCAGGAAAGCCAGAGTTTCAGAGGCAGGCATTTCCCTTTTCTTAAGAGTCAAGTTAGAATTATAAATACCAGGCTGCTCTATAAAATTCCCATCTCTTATGTTTCTCCAAAAAACTGGAGACAACTTCAGTCCAACTGTGATGCGTCATTTTGTCAGATGGTGACACTTGGCACTCTGGAGTAGGCTGAGGCTGCGTGACTCAGCACTGAAGCACAGAAGAGCACCTGGCAGTGCATGAAGAGAGGGAGGAATCTGCAGAGAAGGAGACACTTCATTTTAAAAGGTACTTCATACAAGCTCTCGCCTCTGGAAGAACACGTCACATCTCTTTCCACAAAAGCCATCTGCCTCCCTCCCTGCCTAGGAAAGCACCCTTCTGCACAGCTGGAGTGCTAATTAGAGCACTGTTTTCAGGTCTTAACTAACCACCAGTTGTGGCTCTGCCCCAGGAATGAAACATAATCAAGAGCTAACTAATGCTTTTGAAATTTAACAGTCTAAATTAAGAATAGTGAGCCATGAAGCATGAGAAAGAAGAGTCAGGAATTTGCTCTGGGTCATCTAGTGCCTTTCAGAGGAAAAGTCTCCTGGCCTTCAGAAAAATCCTGACCTGCTTGATCATTTTGGCCTGGGACCTTGAAGGGGGAAATGGAACAGGGAGATCTCTCTATTTCCAGTGGTGCCTCACAGAGCTTTTAGCAGCACCGTGGTATAATAAAAGTGCTGAGCCGGAACACGAGCTCCATGGTCATAGTGTGCACCTTTCAGTGGGAAGACAGGAAGCTACATCTGTTAATAGTGTGTGGGAGGAAACCTTCCTGACAGTACTGGGCTCTCGGATCTCCCTGTCAAAAGCAGAGCAGTGCCCAAAATAAGCTTCGAAGCAGCAAGTTCAGGAAAGGATATCCACTTAACAGAAGAGGAGAGGAAATGGGAGGATGCAGAACAAATGTGAAATTCCCCTTCCCTCTCAAGCTCTTCTCTTGCTGGTACTCTCTGCAGCTATTTTTAGAGACAGGATCTTGGATCCAATCTCATTTTCACATCCTTCTTAGGCAAGATCACTGCTCCTTGCTTGACTTTGAGAAACCATTCTTTAAAACCACAACTAAAGAGAAAAGTCATTATGTGATCTGTCCATCAGTGCAACTCACTCAGGAAGAAACTGCAGCTTTTCACATTTCAGCCACTGTTTGGATATTTTGATGCCCTATGGCTCAAATTGGTGCTTCAAAATATTGTGAAATAATACATTTTGGGTGGGTTTCTTGGCTATTCAGTCCACTCACAACCACAAATGTCTGGTTCTGACTGAAACAGAGGAACACTATCACTCATAAGCTCTGCTGGGGAGGGAGAGAAGTGAGTGTCTCCTACTCTGCAGTTCAGAGTTGAAATTACAAGACACTTAAGCTTTCATCATTTACTTTGCAGCAGTAGCCATGACAATGCAGCAATGGGGTGTGGGGTGGTAGCAAGCCACGAAAGTACCCAGAATCCCAGTGCTGACTTTCAGACTCTGTGCACTTCTTTCATTTTTTCCCTACGTGCACTTACTAAATTAGATCTAAAGCAAATATAACTACCTGAGCTGCAAACATACCTTGGGAATGTGGAATGAGCATACCCTTAGGCAGAGGAATGTTGGGAATGAGAACAACCTTTGGTAGCAATGTTCACTTCTAAAAATAGGTGCGTAACAGCTGACAATAAGCATTTTTGTAAAGTATTACTTTCAGATCCTATATTGGAACAGCTGGATTCTCAATCAGTTTGCTTCTAAAGACAGTCTTTGGATTTCCAGAAACACCTAATGCAAAACTCATCAGCTACTAGAAAACTGACTGCTAAAGATTTTATTGTTTGAAAAAAATATTTACAAATTCATTCATTTAAAAGTAACTCTATCCCTCCAGAGATAGGTGAGTTTTATCCTGAATGTTCCTGTAAAAATGTCTTCAGATGAAACCCATGAAATCTTGGAAATCTGGCATTTTTTATTTGCTTGATCCCTTCTGAGGTTTTCACTGTTTGCTGGTTTGGGAGTTTTGTTTGGTTTGGGTTTTCTTGTTTGTTTGGGGTGTTTTTGTTTTGATTTTGTTATTGTGGTGTGGGGTTTTTTTGGTTGTTGCTTTTGGGGTTTCGTTGGGGGGGCTTGGTGGGTTTTGGGTGTTTTTGTTTGGTTGGTTGATGTTGCTGTTTTGTTGGGGTTTTTTTCTGAACCACTTGGAGTTATGGAAAAAGAAAAAAAATATCATAATTCTTCCAGCTATGGATAACAATGCATTTCAGGCCTGGGTGAAAATTTAGACCAGTTGTAATTTCATCTGAAGCAGTCTATCCACTGCAACCCAGAGCAGGAATGCTGCAATTGCCAGAATAGATGGGAAAGGGAAATGGCTATCATTACGAATAAGGATTGTATCACAGAAACCCTGGATTTACAGTGGAGAGAGTGGCAGTGCTTCTCTGTATATGTGCTTGTATGGTTGCACTTCTGATTGGTAAGAGAATTACATCTGCAGCCCTTGTTTGCTTGATGCTGAATTGTGGCTTTCTTATTATTTCTACCAGCTTGTTTGACTCCCAGACCACAACTCAGATTGTAGAGATGATTAGATATACCCGCTTACATGAGAGCTTAAGTGCTACAGACAAAACTAAAATGTGTTACAAAGTAAAGAAAATAGAATTCTTATTTCTACTGTGTGTTATCTTCTTCAGTTCCTTTATCTTTTTATTTTGGTATGAAAATGAATATTAAAAAAGTTTAGAACAAGAGAAAAAAATAGTAAATAACATAAAATCTGAAATTCTTGTTTATATGCAAACAACCAATGGCACACTGTTATTTCTGTGGCATTCCTACATATGGTATTTCAGGGGTACTATCATTTTACACCCAGAAAAAGAAGGAAATTAATTTTTGTGGCTAGCCTTTTTCAATCCATGGAGTTAACTATGATATCTTATTTAGATTTTTCTATAATCTTTCTCTCATTGTTCACACCCCAAATCTGCAGGTAGCAATACTAAGCAGAGACTTGTGACTCTGGTCTCAGAGCCCCAGCACAGCTCCTGCACTAAGCCCTTGATTCTGTGCAGTGGCTGATGCTGGGGAAGGCTGAGGGACCACTCCCACAGGCAAAGCCTTTTCTTAACATGCTGACCCAGGAGAAGGGGAAGCATTTCACCAACATACACTGTGTGAAGCATGTCCTCCACTGAGGAACAGGCTTTGGTCTGCAGGCCTGACAGCTAAGACACTTTGTGTAAACAATACCTTATAAAATCCTTATTTTCATGCAGTGGGGAAAATGCAGTAACCTGAGCTAGCCCTCCATCCTAACACTCTGTCAGACATCAGGCATATGTTCCAGTGCTCACATAATGTCAGAAAAATGTTCCAGCCTGGATCCCTGGATTTCAAGCATGTATGATTAATCTCGTTTGGCATTGATCTTATTAAGGGATAATTTTCTTTGAGCTAAACAAAGAATCATTGCCCTTGCACAATATTGTCCTCCAGTTTGAGAGGATTTCCTTGGCAAGATGTATCCATCTTTGAAGGAAAATTTCCTCCAATTTTAGGAAAGCACAGATCATGCCACAGATGACTTCACTGTGTATGACTGAGAAGAATCTGGTTGATTTGTTTAAGCTTGGCTACAGGGAGGATGCTACTTTGGATGAGTGGTGTAGCTAGGAAAAAACTGTTCTCACATTGCATATGATGCATGTGAGGGCTGGAAGGGCACGCACACATCATTTGCTGTAGAATGGGATAGGACAGTCCCAAACTGTGACTGCCAGCTCAACTGCACAATCATTTCAGTAGGACTTCCAGTCCTAAAATGTACAGGCCTCTGTTTTCTCCTAAACTCCCAGAAGTTATTGAAGGATTTTTTCTTGTTGTCTTCATGTTCTTTCAACAAAATTACTCTTCTTAGAGATCTAGTGTGCTCTTATTCAATGCCAAGAAAATCAATGTCAAGGAAATAATACAGGAAATTATTTTTTTATCCTTTGACTATTCTTATTTTATGTAGAATCAGAGTGATAAAGCAAGAAAATGCCTATTTATTTTGGCAATGTGCTCTTGATAATCATCCAAATATTGTGAAGAATCTGACTATTATTGGGCAGACTTTCCTGACAAAAAGCACTTCCACGAGTCAGAACAATTTGTGATTGTATATGTTGTGATTTTTTATTCTTTTGAATGAGTGCCTTGAACCTTTTAGGTACTGAGAGTCACTGCGAACTCTTTAGGTTTGTCCAACAACACAGATGTCTGCTATGCTACTTGTGCCCTGTTAATTCCCCAGAAGGAGCTGGATGCTGAAATGGTGTGATGGGGGAAACCTGTATGCAATAAATCCACTCTGAATTTATACATATATTTCCTCTGAAATAAAAGTATCTGAAAACGTGTACATGGTGTTACATCATGGGGCTTCCTTTCTAATGTCACAATGCAGGTTAATACTTTCTTTCAAGGAGGGGCAATAAGAGCCTGCTTTCTCATGGCTTTTTGCATTAAATAAGTTGACAACTCACAATAGTAATTTAAAGCATGTATATGTTTTAAATTATGTATATATCTATGTATATTACTATGTAGGACTATTTTCTGATACTAAAATTTGTTGTCCATTTGTTTCAAATTACCATTTTTGAAATATAGGATTTTTCTTTTGCAAATTAAATAAAAGAAATCCCAAACTAATGTAGTTGTGAAGGTTGAAGCATGGAGGTGTGATTTGAAATCTCAATAAAAGCAGTAACTTCTTAAAATTGCCATTTATGGGCTTTGGAACAGTTAAGATTTGGATTTCACTGGATGTTCTTTTGTTCAGAAACATTCTGGCAAAATCCACAGTTAGAGGCAAAAATGTCCATTGTGAAGCAATTTAAAGTCACCAAATTGATTTCCTGCTGTATTTTTAATGACATTCTTTTGCATTTGCAGCCAGTGGCCGGAGCCAAGGGGGTCATTGGTGTCTTAGGTATTAAACAGAGCCAGAAACTGCATATACGAAAATACACAGGCTCCAAATAAACAAGGCAGACATAAAGCCAGGAAGCTTAAAGAGTCTTTTCTGTGTTCTTTAAACCCAAGCAAGTAAAAATAATAGTGATGCAATGATTTCAGACCCTGAAAATACTCACTATGAAAGTGGATCCTTAACTTCTATTTATATCCTAAATGTTTTTCCAAAGTTTTACTTTGGCAGTTTCTTATATGTTCACACCACAATTTAGCTTCAGAGAGAAACTTTAAACAGAAATCTAGAAATAATATTCTTAAACATTTCAAAAAGCTTCATGACCACTTATAAAACAAAATATGGGGTTTGTGTCTCAGAGCAGTCAATAAATTAATTCTGAGAAGGTGCCACTGTTTCATAAACTGCATATTGCAGTTTATAAGAACCCCCATATGCACATATACATATGTGCATATTGGGTCTTTCAGCCTTAACTTGTACTTATTGCTACCACAGAGACCTATGAAACTTCCTCCTCTCATAAGTAACACTTGAAAGACTTGTTTTAAACTATTTTAAAAGAACATTATTGTCTTAATAATGCTGTCTATTTACATTGGGGGTTTTAAACACTGGATTGTATTTAAGATTTAAAAGCACTTTTTGAGTACGCCATGCAGATAAATATATCTGTACCACTATATTGAAATAAAAGGCTGTTTATTTTAGTATAAGGAACCATGAAACTGCTAGGAGCACACAGTATGTATAAAATCGCTATTTGTATTCATTTTTTTATCAATGATAATTTCTAGCAAGTTTTCATGTTAGCTATTGATTGGATTATTCCCTGTCCTATGTCAGTAAATGAAAGACGGTGATATGTAGTCACTATGAAGAAGGATTTCACAACTAAACTGTGATTTGTTTCCTGTAGATTTCTGTTTTAAACAGCTCTTTCTATCATGGGACTGGACAGTCCCATGGTGTGCTGTTACTGTGACTGACCAAATGCAGTGACCAAAGAAGTGTTCTGGAAAAATGCAGGAATTTTTTAAATTATTATTCTCTTCTATGAGAAAACAGTCAATATTAAATATACATATTCAGATAAATATATATATAGATATAGATATATGCACAAAAATATGTGTGTTGTGTGAAAACCTGAGACTAAGAAGAAATGTTTTAAATGTTGTTTTGAAATGCTAAAAATACAGCTACTTCAAAATGAAATATTTTTTCAGCATTCCTGAAGAAATATTGCTCTGGAAATTGCTGATATTTAGACCATTCTCATCCCATTTGGCAAAGAAAACATGTGAGAATATCAACCTTTCCCATGGAACAGGGATTTTGAACAGCTTTAATCAGTGAAATTTTCATTAGCTTTTGCTCTGATGTTTATATCTGTCTTCAAAACAATTGCCGTTGGCTTTGTGTCACTCAGAAAAAAAAAAGCCTGGAGTCCAGAGATAAGGAAGAGATCTCATTAGTTCATCTAATCCATTCTCCTCAGTGCCATGTAAACCTGATACAGGTGTTATCCAAAATTACTCTGTGCAAAGATCTGCTTTTGTCCCAGATGGGCTAGGGTCATGATGTATCCTCCTAAATTCATACATGCTCTTTCATCACCAGCTGAAGCTAACCAGCCATTCTCTGTCTATAACTGCGGCAGAGGAAGGGTTGTATGTCTTCCCTCAATATCCACAGGCCCTGGCAGAGGAAGATTTACCCATTGTGGAATACACAGAAGGATATACCTTCCCAATGTTAGTTCTCTCCTCTGATTACCATGGGGAAAAGTAGATGAAATTAGATGCTTGCCTTGATTTTTTCTTAGGTCTTCACCTAGATATGCTCATTTTATATGGTAAAGAGCTTTTACTGTGGGATCCAGTATTAGCACCTTATACTTTTCTGTATCTCCTTCTCCTGTATCTCGTGCTCCTAGAGCACGAGAGCTTGGTGCTCTATAATCCCTAAGGGGCTGGGTTGTGATTTTTGATGTGATTTTTTTTTATAGTTATTCAGGGTGAATATTAAATACAAATGACATAATGAAATTTAACATTCAGTCTTTGCTGGTGATGTTATGAGAATAAAGGACAAGTGAGAGAGAAGGATAAAATGGAATTAAAGGATCCTGCATCATTTGCCTAAGAAGATAATAGCAAGATGTCCACCCACAAGCAAGTGTCTTCAGATAATAGAATTAATATCTTAAAAGAGAATGTTCATGAAAGCTAAAGAACAACAAGGGAACAGGATCAGTCAATATTAAGCAGTGGAAATAAAAAACTGAAGAATGACATAGGATGTGAAGGGTGGAGTAAAGAAACTTGGATTCCTACAATCTTCTTGATTCTTTCTGAATACCAAAATGAAGTAAGTGAGCTGACAACTCCTTTTGCTTTTGAACATCCTTTTCCCTGTACCATCCTGAGCCTTAGAGGGAAGTTCTACGTCAATGTTGCAAACTACAGAAACTTTGTACCTTTTGCCTCTGTTCGATATAAGTAGCTTCAGTGGCATGAAATAACCTTCAACAAACTAGGTCTTCAGGACATGTGTTGTTCAATATACTACAGAAGATTCTGAGCTGTAGAAAACCCATGAAAAAAATCTTCTTCTTTTTTTTTTTTTTTTTAATTTTTTTTTTCCTCCAGATGAGACAGAAAAAAAAGAAAGGGGAAAAATAATGAAGACATTCCAGAACATTGGTCTGTAAGAGAAGACAGCTTAGTGAAATTCAATTTTGATGGAATTGCATGAGAATCCTTGTCTACCATGTGGATTCTAAATTCAAGCTATACTAGTTATGACATATGAAAAAGTGTGAAGAACAGAATACTGAGATTTGATAAAGAGCTGGTGCAGATTAACCTCTGAATCTGTGAATCATCTCAGTTGCTGTATTTCACAAGCAAAATATGAATGTCTAGATACTGACAGTGAAAATTAGATGTTTGATTTTTATCAGTGGAAAGATGGACATAATGACTACTGGAAAGCTAGAGATAAGAGGAAAAGACTGAAATTCTGTGTACTAATATGTGGCATGCTCAGATTTCACTGAGCTGGCTTTTATATTTCTTTTTAGCAACATAAACATGAGTAAAAAAAAAACCTAAACCAGTAAATTTGAGGAATTGCTTATTTCAAAACTGTTAAAATTGGCTAAACTTCCATGCTAAAATTAATCTCCATGAAATTCTGCAATAATCAAACTTCTGTATATGAGTTTTTTGAGATTCAGGCAACATTTGGTCATTTATTTGGTCAATATATATCAGCAACATTTAGAGATTCTGAGACAGATATTGTGATCCATGCTTTATAGTCAGGATCAAACACTAACCAAATGTGAAAAAAGAAAAGAATTATATTTTAACGCAGTTCAAAGATGCCTAGATTCCTAGATATGCTACAAATATATGTGCATTTTACATATATATTAGCTCCCTATGTAAGTATCCGTATGACGGTGAATGTATAAGTTTTTCCTCTACCATTCTCTAAAAATGAAAATTAAAGGAAAGCATTTAAGGTGAACTCTATTTTGGAGCACACCCCTTTGATGAATTTCACTCTAGTGCTGTTGATTGAATTATTTGCACTTCGTTCTTTCTGGGAAGTCAAGATGCTTTTCGTTTGTTTGTATGTCATTTAAACCACCAAATTTAATTGTTTGCTTCCCTGGCTGTAGTGAAATAAGAAGATAATGAGTTTTTCATTGTTCACTAATTGTCTACTAAAGATGAGACACAGTCAGCCAACTGTAAATTTCTGCTTTACTGTAATGTTTGGATATTTCAGTGCAAATAGTCACAAATACATCTGTTCCTGCATAAAGTGAAATGTCTGTGTTATGAAAACAAGCTGATGTAGAGAGTAATAAAAAAAATAACTCTGATGACTTCTGGTGATTAGGATTTGGTGTATTGTTTGAGTTGCTTATGACATCTCAGAAAGTCACTGGCATGTTTCAGCACCATAAAGACAGGTGATGTTTCAGCAGCTTTTTTGCTCTATAGTATTTAGAATTTGAAACCTGGAACTGATATTCACAGATAATATAAATCCTAGGATCTAAGTTACTTTGCAATGCAAAATGACAAAACCTGGTAAGGCTCAACAGGCACCATCTTTATCTGATCTTGGATGGTTCTAAAAATAAAGATTCCCAAGATGAGTTAAGCATCAAAGTTATGTTAACTTTGAATTTCCTGGCATGTGTCTTCTCAGTTTTTTTCCTATCTGTTTTTAGAATGGGGTAGATTTAACATTCTAATCTGATCCAAACTTCCCTCAAGGATCCAGATAGAAATTTTAACCCTATTGAGTTTAATGGCAGTTTCAGTATTGATATAAAACTGAGTAGGATTTCATGTTAAAATTTTCAATCAGATCATCCATAATGTATAAGTTTCAGTTCAAAGGCAGAAAACGACTGTTTCATCAGCAAGCCCATTTCTCTCTGGAACAGGGAGGTGTCAGTAGACAATGTGTCAAAATGGACTTGATCCAAAACTCATAAAAGAAAAAAAAGAACAGGCTTGTGTAAGAAAAACAACTGGCTCTTGTAGATTTTTGGTGACTTTGACAATATTCAGTATGACCACTGCTCAGAGTTATACTGATACTTCTTAACAGCCCAGTTCCCTTTAGTAAAATACACAACCTACCCGATTTGAAAGAGAAACATGTTTAATAGTTAGTTAGAGACCACAAGATACTATACCATGATTTCACAGGAGCAAAAAAAAAGTTATTTAATTGAAGCAACAATTTGCTCTGTCAAAATCTTGCTGGGAACATTTTTACTTATATTTTATTAGTATTAATATTAGTATTAGTATTAGTATTACAATGTATTTTGAGTTCAGATTATCTAATCTTAGACTGATTTTATTTTTTTCACGTCACTGAATTTGCATGTTGTTTATTTATTTATTTTCTGAGCCCTTCCACCTTTTATTTCTATTTCATTAAAGGGAAAAATGAAAGCAGAGATAGTTCACAGACTGGAAAGTGCTGCAATAAGCCCTTGCTAACAGAACCATTTTAATATTTACTCTTTTTTTTTAATCTTTATATATTCACATACATCTTATCTATAAATATGAATATTTTATGTAGATTTATATTATGGACCATGTTTGCAGTCACTGGCATCTGGTGCATTGTTTGGTAAGAAGGGACAAGGAAGGGTAACTGAGAATTAGCAGGGCAGGTGCCTAAATGGTTTTAAGAATAAGAACAAACTAGGGGGCCATGCAATCACTGCTTCATTTATTATTGGCCCCAAATGCAAAGATGTTCTTGGGGCCATCTCTGAGTGCGCTGTTTGGAAAAGGGATAGTATTTTTCCTAGGATTTATGGTTTAATCAAGGCCTTTGAGTCCTCCCAAGCCAATGAACATGCATTTTATAGCAATCATTTCTGGCTTAAGCCCAGAGCTGTAGCTCATTCTCAGAGCAGTGAAGAAGCAAAGCTTGTCCAACTGAAGTACCTGCAGCAGAAAAGGTACCAGGTCCAAAACCAAGCACCCTGTTCTCAGGCAGAGGCTGCTGCTGCCTGTGACTGAAGAATGAGCAAAATACTGGGTAAGTGCTCACTATAATGCAGAAAAAAGGATTTGATATGCTTAACAGCATGAAGAAGTAAAACAAACATGAATTCTCAAAAGGGAAGGAGCAGAAATCACATTAAATCCACATCCACCCCAACTCTCTTCTTGGTGTTGGGGTGGCTGAGAGGAAGGACACACATTTATCCATGTTTCTCCACAAAATGAAAATTTTGTGATCTTGCCAAGCAACCCAAGAATCTGCAGAAGATGTAAAATCTGTTACAGAGGGTAAAGTTCAAGCAGCTATGACAAGACTGTTCTGAATTAAACTACACAAACATTTTCTATGCTTCCTCATTATTAGTGGCTTTAATAAAAGTGGTGCCTATACATAATACTTCTTCTAAATGTGTGTGCTTTTGCTGCTTGCAGGGGCCATTATAGTTGCTCACAGTAAAACAGATCAAACACTTTTTTCACCAGTTTCCATCTAGCTATATCCATTTCTCATTAAGACTCTGCAGGGATTAGAACTGGTATTTTCCTGACACAAAGAACCTACAACACAACGAGGGAGCTAAACTCTTTCAATAACTTAGTTACTTGTCTACTTTAAAAATATAATGAAAGGAGTACCAGGAAAAACATACATGTGTGTAGGTGGGTATTAATCTCTGCCTAGTGGTGAATAGACTATTTGAGTTTATGCTCAGCAATTATTACCAGGCAAACACTGCTAGCCATGATAGTGTTTACTGTTTGGCTAAAAGAAGAAACTCATTTAGGAAAATACTTGGCATCATTTATAGAATTCATCCTATCTTCAGCCCTGTGCTGAAATGAGATTCTTTTCTGTTGATTTCTCAACAGAAAGGGCTTGTCCACTAAAAAGACTTTGTGGTCTCCAGAGGACCTGGTTCTGTTTGCTGAGACTGAGTAAACAGAAACTTAAGGCTGAGACTTTTGTCTTAAGCTGGCTGGGCTGCTTCCAGCACTGTGGAGAGGTTGGTTTTAAGGGCCACCAAAGGAGCATCACAACAGCCCTGCTAGTGTAGGCTGCTGGATGCTTGTTTTGAGTTAATGTGTCTCTACAGACCACAAACCCTACCCAGCTACTGCCAGTGAAGACCTCAGCAAAATGCCAGGCAATTCTTCCTATTATGTTTGTTCCTTTTTGTCCTACATCCTGAGTTAAATTTTGCTTCAATGAATTTCTAAAGGTATCTTCTCATAACATTCAGAAGAAAGTAAATATTAAAAAAAAAGGACATAAAACCTGTAATTAAATTTCTTCACATAGGGTAAAAGAGAAAAATGTGATTCCTTTGAAAAAACATAACACTTTTTTTCCCCTAATCCTTTTTCTTCTCTCTAGGACCTTTATTTATTGCATATTTCAGCAGCTAGTATCAGGTGATGAGTCTATCAAATGATAATGTAACTGCTGACTTCATTTATTAAACTTCACAAGGGCCAGGCATGGAGTGTAAATAGAAAAACCACTATCTCTGGATGCCAACAATGATAATTGCAGCTTCAGTTACTGTGAAGGCAGTGGAGTGCTATGCAGAGTAAATGAGAGACAGGGTTTTTTTCAGTAGATAAACATCCTGTTATAGTTCTGAGTGAGCGGAGAGATAACACAAACAACACAACTGCTTAGCAAATGCACTCCTTATCATTTGACTGATTGAAAGGAACAGGTAGGAATTATAAAGTCAAGTAAAAATATAGGAATGATTATTGAACCCTGATCAATAAAGAGATACATGGTCTGATTTATCTTCAGATCAACAGTACATGGAGAATGAGTTTTCAATTTACATCTCTGAATTATTCAAAAAATAACTACCTGTGTCTACCACAGCTTTCTCCTCTGCCTCCCAAGCCTCTCTTCAGTGCATTCCCACAGGTATCTTCCAGCATTTATGACTCTCATATATCACTCTGATCTGAGGGACTAAGCTCAATGCAACATAATATTTAGAAGGGTTTCAGCAAGGAATGAAAAACAGAGGATGGACAATTCATTACAAAGAAGACAAATTTGGGCACAAACTGTAGAGGTCTTGTTTTCATGCACAGACAAGGTTCAGATGAAAGCCTTGAGGGGTTTGTCATGAAAACAGTGAAAGACTGAAAATGCAAACGTTAGGACACTGCAAAGCAGCAGAAAGGAATTTGCACCCTGCAGTTTACAGGCTGGTTCCTGGGTGACTTTTCTATTCAGTGACAGTGAGCAGACCCATCCATATTCTGGCATTTGGAAAGTAATTCATCATTCCAGTTGAGCCCAGCGCTAGAAATAGCCAGCAATGGGGTCTCCAAACCTTCTTCAGAATCTCCTCTCTTGCTTTTCAGGAGACGCAAAGGAATTAGTGAGTTCTACTGCCAGTCCTGAGAGTGCCAGAGAGGGCAGAGTTCAAAGGCTGGTTGTGCTTTCCTTCTGAGTGACTTCTGCAGCCTCAAAGATTAAGGAGAAAGTTTAATTGTTCACCAACATCAATTATAAGCTTGGGATCAGTCTTCATTACATCACCATCTTTTACTAGGGCCAGCTGGATCAGACTGTTCATTTGTGGCTCAACTTCTGAAGCAACAAATGGCAATAATACTATTTCATCATTGTGTATCTCAGACAGAATGCATTTTAACAGCACAAAGATGCTGTTTTGTTATTATTCGTCTTATGGTAGAATGAAAGGCTGAAAGACTTGTTATTTCTGAATGTATTTGAAGGCAGAAATTATTGTCTTTTTTTTTTTCCAGCAGTGAAAAAAACAAAAACAGATTTCAGGGCAGGTGGTAAAGGACCAGATGCATTGAAAAATTAATAAATCTTCAAATAATAGCAAGAGTAACTTCTCAAGTGAACTCAGACTGAAGTTTTTTTGGTAGTGGGTCAAGCTAACATATGGTCTGCTTAGACACTGAGATGACAGACAGAATCTGAACAGAAGCAATCAAAACAAAATCTGTTAAGGAACAGACAGAAAAAATATGATCAGTGAAGGCAGGAAAATCAGATTGACAGCTGAGAGAGGCTGATAAATGATAAATAAGCAATTTGGCTTTTTATTTTTTTCAGTTCAAGCAATTGTCCCCTGTTACAGTATTTCATAAGCTTTGGATATCTTAACAGGTTGATAATAGGAAACTAATTTAAAAGTAAATATCCTGTTTCCACAGGGAATATAACACAAAGCATCACTGATCCTGTTTCCAATATGATACACTTTTTGCAGTTGCCTGAACTTAATACCTCATTTGCATCAATAGAAAGTAGATCTTGATATATTTCTATGCCCAGTTTTGCCAGACTCTCTGCCGTGTCAGACATTGCTGAACACATGGTGGAACTGAAAGACCCAGACAAATCTCCAACAAGCAACTGCAGAAAGAGAATCTCAGCTTTGACTTTCTTGGTTTGCCAATTCTCCTGCAACTCTCCCTGGGAGAAGGTCAGGAAAGTCCAGCAACACAAGTGTTACCCTTCAACTCCCTGTTGCTGTCCATTGCCACGCCTCAAACAAAAACACACCATGCAGAGCTGAAAGAGCAGAACAAGAGCACCTTTCACCTGCTTCACCACAGACTCAGCTTATTTCAAACACCTTTTTGAAGTGAATTAGCTACCCAAGTATGTTATATAGATCTAGTGATATTCAATATATGTAGCAATACTTGGGTTACAAACTATAGCTGCAATGGAATAAATGGAAAACCTTCTTCTTATTGTATCAGTGAAATTAAAATATCTAGTAAAAATACAAAACCCAAAAACCTGCCTTTGCCATGAGTAAATGACAAGCAATGAATAGTCTTAATTCAGGCTTTTCTTGAATTCTTGAATTCATATTTAGAATAATCAGTATGTGAAAGGAGAAGATTTAGTTGAAAAAGCAGTTATGATTTCAGTTTTGAGGTATCTGGTTTTGCACAGGTGGATATATATATATATATATTTGTCATGATATTATGAAGTTAAGGAATTTCAACAGATTCATCAATTAGCCAAAGTAGCTATGAAATTTCTTCACACATTTTCCTTCCCACCATCTAATTCATAAAAGAGCAATAAACTTTTCTGAGATATTGGCTAACTCTGATGTGCCACTCCACAGCTGCTAGCCACAACATGGTTTTATTATTTGTAATTATAGAATAGCAGTTTCTATGACCTCATGTTCATGCTTTCAGAATTGCAAGAGTAATGAGAAAAACTTTAAAAGTTAATATTTGCTGATTACACTCGCAGCAGTTGCATTTCTTAGAGAAATGTTGATTTTAATTATGGAAAAATTAATTATTTTGTATTATATGTAAAAATTACAAGTGACCTTGAGGTATCTACCAACAAAGCTCAAAACAGACTGAGAGTGTGAGAAAGTGAGACATAGGTCCCATATGAATAAATGTATGTATTCCAGAGAGGTGACTAAAACCTGACAATGTCCAGGGAAATTGAAAGTTCAATGTTTGGTAAAAAAGAGCTGCACTAAGACTTTATGGATGAGACTTCAGCACTGATGTCTTCCCAGCTGGCAACAGGAAAGAAGAGACCAGCCCTGGGTGCTGGCTCTTAAATGAGAATAGAATATCTTGTGCTTGCTTTGAAAAGCCATAACTAGAACCAAATCCCAGGTTTTGGAATAAGCATCCCTCTCACAGCTTTCCCTGTGCCTCAGCAAGGCCTGATTTCCTTCTTTGAACAGTATCATGATGTGACCATTAGGAACAGAAAACATTTCACCCTCAGGCTGAATTCCAATCAGGTGTTTAGGGTCCTCCCTGTGGATGCAATTTTTTAAGATGGTGTTTAATTATGAAGATCCAGGGCTCCTTTTGAGCCACTCATCCTCACCTCCTTTGGGTGCCTAATTCTCACCACAGGAAAAGCATTTAGGACTCTCCATCCTTTACAGCATTTGTTTGGTTTGTCAAGGCGATTTCCCAGTCAGAAAGAATCAGACCATCATGTTGTGGCCATGCCATGGTCCCCACCTCACTCACCAACAGCTGGGGAGTCACAGCTGGATTCCTAGGGATCCATCGGTGAAACACTGGAAATGGAAGTGCCAAAAATGGGCAGTGCTAACAGGGAAACCCCTTGGTGAGCAAAACCTTCTGTTGATAAAAAATGACATTGCTTCTCTTCCCTTACAAGGATGCACTGGTTTGTCATGGCTTTAAAAGGATGGTTACTCAACAATTAGTACAAAAATTCGCCAAATACACATAGGGATGAAGGTGCATCTTTTGAAGACTTCTCTCCGTCAGTGAAAAAAAGACAATTTTTTTTTTGCCATATAATGCCTTATTAATGCTTAAATTAATAAAATATATCTCTGGTTTTATTCCGCAGGCATATTTGTATTTTAAATTAATTTCCTTTTGTGGTTTTCTATGCTTCCATGAATAAAGAGTTGGATTTCAGAATAAGAATGCTGGACTATTATCCCAGACATGAAATGTCAGGATGTGCGTATTTACATTTCCTAAAGAAGATATTACCTAGTGGCAAAAAGATGATGGAAAAAATATAATACACATGAAATATGATAGTATGAGTTGTATAGAATTTGTAAGTCCTCTGAAACACCTAGAAAAAATTTTCTGCCTAGAGATACACAAAGCAATTTGCAAAATAGTAGAACAATGGGATGTGCTTAAGTCTGTATTAAGTCATTTTCAAGTGTCATCAAATGGATGAAAAAATCCATAGAATCTATACAGATTGCACGAGTTAACTATGTTCAGATTATGATTTACACTAGAAAGAGGATTATCCCTGCATTGCAATGGTGGCTGTTAAAGTCAAGACGGCTTGCTTTTCATGCAGTTGAAATGAGAACAGCTTAAACTGGACTGACTGGTTCATGTAAGGTAGAGGGGAAATTAGAAGAAGGATGACCTGAAAGATGGAAACTCTAAGGTCTATTCAATCGTGGTTTTCAGATGGATGACTGTAATTTTATGTTTCTACGATGTTACATTATAACTCGATCCAAAATCTGTTAGATTCTTTTCTTTTGTGGAACTACAGGGTTGGGAAATCTTTCTAATTGGAATTTGAAACACACACACCTCACTCAAGGATGTCACTCTGATAAGGTTCAAGAGCTCTCCTAGTAAAATACTTACTTTGTGTTACACACACAGAATTAAAGGTTACCATTGCCCACCTGAGCTGCAGTCAGTGTTCATCGCAATAGGTGAGCTGTCTGCTACAACAGAAAATCAAAGTGCTTAGCTGAAACTTTCTGTTGTTTACTTTTTCTTAAATCACTTCAGTTGGGTCATTTGCAGCTCTCAGAAATTTCACTTAATCTCTTACCTGAGTTGACCAAAAACACCCACATTATCTGGACTTTTCTGGACTTACCATAAACGCCAAAAGTCCCAATTCCAGTGATGCATGGACCAGTAAGAAATTTATGTTAGTTCTCAAAGCACACTGGTTAAAAAGTTCATTCCTTTCAGTGGCTGCCTGCTTGAAGCTGTCTTTCTGTAAAAGTGAGACACTAGACAATTTGATTTTTGCCATTTGAGAACTGCAAAGTAGTAGTAAATATTTTACTATCCATTTTATGTTTTTTAGTAAATGAAGTGCATAAAGGAACTAAAGAGATTATAGCATTTTCTGTATTTCTATTCCTTCTTTACAGCCCCCCAAACATTAGGTGGAAATCTAAGTTTATCTATAATGTTCAATGATACAGCACATAGATTCTAATAGATGGTATTACAGTGCGTAGAACTCTCAAAGCAGAGGCTGATGAGAATGGATTTCACTGCACGTGGTGTTGGAAATGTACTTGTCAACTAAGTGTTTCAACAATATTAAATTGATATTAAAAAAAAAAATAGTCATTCTTGGTGTAATTCCATGGGATTGTTAAGGTATCCAGCTGCCAATCTGAAAGAAATGGCTTATTTGAAAATAACTTTTTTTCCATAGCACAGACTGCATGGGAAGAACTGCAAAACTGCTCTACTGAAAATTGATTTTAACCCTATGTTCACTAACATGAACATTTGAAAGAAGAATTTTTAAAACCAGTGATAAAATCCTATTCAGTGCTGAGTATGTATAAAAAATACTTCATGGAATTATTTTTAAATACTTTTTTTTAATCACTTGTATCTCTTTGCCTTCCCTAATTACTTAGTCAATACCTGTGGTGTGGAATTGTTTTTGCCAGGGAAAGCAATCAATGATATCACTAGAATGATACTCAATCTGAACTTGCTTGGATTTAGATTTCAGGTTGGCTAAGCCACACTCAAGACTTAAGGGGGTTGCAATTTTCAGTTCACACAAGAGACTGTCACAAGCAAATTCAATATTGAAATATGGTGAAGCATTATTTTCAAATAACTTCAGCAGCAGTAAGCTGTTCAAAAGTAACTGAGAAGTGACCACAGAGAATATTCTTGAGCTATTTCATTACATTAAGAAAGGAATTTTCAACAGAATTCAATCATAAAATATGTGCAACTGAAGAAGCAAGAAAGCAAAATACTTGCCTTGCTGATTAACACACAGTATATTTATGAGCAGTCCTGGCTCTTAAGTTGAAATTAGCAAAGCATGATTAAGCCACCATCAGGTGACCTGACCACTACAGTCCCTCAGGACATCCTAGGACTGTAAGACATGGAGCTAATGAAATTTCAGACAGTTGGTGGGTTAAGTGAATAAGAGAGAAATTGCTTCTTAGGAAACTGAGACATGAGACAGTCTGGACATAATTTCAGGTTTTTTTCAATTTTACTAAAGCTGCTTTTGAGGTGAGCATGATGGCTCTATCACTCAGGTAATAGTAGTTCTCTAAAGACTTCTTACAGATCTGCCTTCAAGCTAGGAGAACCAAGTGTGATGGTTCAAAGTACAAGAAGGAAAAAATCATAGCAGCTCAAGTAACTGCATTATTCCTCTCCTCTCTCCAATGTCCTTGCAAAGCTTAGGGGCCCTCCTAGCAAAGTCTGAGTAGCCCAGAGCAGGCTTTAGAGTGCATCTAATCTACACCAAAAGTATATTTTGTATGTCTTACTTTCCTTAAAGTTACTCTATCCTGGACTGAGGATATTGCAGTCACAAAACCACACCGGCTGGTGCAGACACACAGCAACCTAGAGCCATAAGACCAGGATCACAGACAAGGGCATGTGATGACCACTTGGGATAAAGAGGAAGTCAGGAGGTCTGTAGTTCAACCTCCTGCTCCAAGTGGGATCTTTATTGAGCTCCTCGATTACACCCACAGCACTCACTGCAGGTTTGCAGGAAGGCACTGAGTTTGCTCTTCAGTGACTTGCTCTCAGCCAAGACAAAAGATAGGGAAGAGTGAGAATGCTTACAGAATAAAAATGCTGTCAGATGAAAAACATTTTTTAATTTACATTAGGCATGAATAGGCTCAAGCTTACAGGCAGCTGTCTGTCCACAACACAAAGCTGCTGCTCTTACTAAAGCACCAGTCATGCCTGACTGTACCAAAATGACTAAGAGTTGAAAAAAGAGTAGTTTACTAAGAATTGAAATGTAACAGCGTAGGTGAATGGCAAATCTTGTTTTGGCAGTAGGACTGGATGTATGTTTAACAGCATATATGCATTCCTATCCTGTTCTGCTCGTGGGTACTTTTTACCTTGGTATGTCTGTCACGCAAAGACCATCACAGAGCCCGGAAAGAAGGAAAGATAAAGAAGAAGGAGCAGTCTCCTGACAGCAGAGAAGGAGAGAGAAATACAGCCTTTAGTTTCAGAGGGATGTAAATGGAGTGTTTTGAAGAAAGCGGGAGTGAGTTATCTAAGGGAAAGAGAAAGTTCATAGGCAAGGATCTGTTATACACAGCTTGCAAACGCAGGCCTGTGATTTATTAGGAAGGGCCAGTTTATTGCTGTAAGGCCTAAGCAGCGTGGCTTTCAAAGTTTCCAGTTTCACAAACACGTAGTAGATTATGCTTGTTTTTCTCTGGCCACATGTCTGACCCTGATCCACAGCTCAGTGGAAGCAGCATTAGAAAAATACTCACTGCTATAAAATCACAAAGAGGTGATAAGAGTCTTTCTTCACACAAAGCAGATATGATGAGTGCTTTTGAATAAGCTACACTGCTGGGTGATTGTATTGATTGGGAAAAGAGGGATAATCATGCACTGATTTTACTTTTTTTTTTTTAATCAGATATGCTCCTGAATTTTCTAAGCAAGAAAATCTAGTGGATAAATTTATTACAACAGTATAAATTTATGCACTGACTGAGGCAGTTGTAGCTAGTATTTTTACCTTCCCTGTCTCAAATTTTTTTGCAGTGTGACAACATTTGTGAGCCTCCCTGGAGGTGGCTGCATTTCAGGAGTGAGACAACATCTGAGTGACCAATTCATCTTGCCTGCATAGTGTGATACAAATTCATCAGGATTTATTGCTAGCTTTATTTATTCCTGCATTATGTTTACCTGCATATGTGTATATATATGGGAGATAGCAACAGCAATGTTTATTGTATTCTTTCATACAATGGTAGTGCCCAGTTTATCCAGTGCAAAAACTTTTTAAAGGTTCCAGAAGTACAAAGCAGTGAATAAACCTCAAGAAACTGTTCTAAAACACTTCTGCTTCTACACAGGGCCAAGAAAATAAATGGTTCATGCTCTTGTCCAACTCTTCTTTTCACCCCAAGAGGCATCACTGTGGGATTTGATTCTTTTTTTCAGTGTGACCCACTGAATGTTTCAGAACAGTTACAAGAGCTCTCCAGGAAGCCGAAATGGAAGTGCTAATGACATGATGGTTCTGCTGTCAGACCACCTTGCAGATTGCTGGTCAGATGGGTTGTGACAGGCAGCTTCTTCTTTGACCTTCCTCTGCTGCTCAGAGAAAGGAGACTCCAGACTAGGCCTTTAAGCCTGAAGAACCAGATACACAGAGTCCAGGACACCTTTTGAGGATGCTTGTGTTTCGAGTATATCCTCCCACTCAGAGCCTTGCAAAGCTCTCATTCCTGCAGTGTACTTGTTATTGCTGAACAGTGATCAAAACAGTATCTTGATTTTTGAATTATTTGTTCAGATTCATGTGAGACATTTATCGAAGGCATAATTTGCTCAGTCTCTCTGTGATGTCCCCAAAGTGAAGTATGTGGAGTAGAGTCAGATCCATTAAGAGCACTAAAAAATGCCAGTATATTCCATACTTATCCTTCATACAGAGAAGAATGATGTCTAGAACAATTACAAAGACTGGGTTTGTAACAAAATGTGTCAGGACTGGATGGATGTGTGGCAGATACTAGGGAAAACTTGCATACAGAAGACTACAGTGAAGAAGTGTCAGTTGCTTTGGCTGATTCCATGGTCACAGCAAAATATAAAGCAAGACAGAAATATCTGCTCTACTCCAAAGAGTTTCTTACCAATCCTGTTTGAGTGCAAGCCTCACAGGATACCTATGAGGGTTAATTTAGATTTTCTCTGTATTAGTCTGGTGGAATAAACCCGATATATCAGAAAGTGCAAAACAAACCTCTGTTAGCTGTCCCAAGACAGATATGTCACAGAAACAGAGCATGGCTGATACCCATATGGAAGCAGAAGAGTTCTTGCTGAGTAGAGCCACAGTCATATATTTTAGGCCTCTGTTTAAGCTGGCTAGGCTAAACCACCTCATTAAAAAATCCTTTTTCAGAGCATGAAGCTGCATGGCAATTTTCATAACAAATACAGTTTATTTGTCAACTGAATAAGACCCGGGGATGCTCTAGCATTCAAATAATTCTGATGAGTGCACCAGAAGGATTTTTTCCCCTGGTTAATTATTAAGAGATCAATATTATGCCTTAGATTCACATGCTAGGAAAGCCTCTTGCTGGTGTTAGCAATAGCCCTCTTTCTCACAAGCCTCATCCTCTGTTTCCCATAGTCTGTGTCCCTTACTATGTCGAGATGCTCTTTTCTACTCTTCCTTTATTGTCATAATCTGTTCTCTCCCAGTAGTTACAGGGAACTGATGTAGAAAGAAGTTGACTGTCAGAGTATTTGCTTCATTAAAGGGCTGTCTCATCAAGGAGCCATTTACATTTTCTTCCTTCTGCCACATTACCTGTGCCTTTTTGAAAGAAGCAGAGTCCCAAAAAAGTGTCTTAGCCCATAAAGCAGACAAGTACACTCCAAATTCTCAACTAGTCAATGTCAGCATTATCTACAGAAATCTCATACTTTCTTAAAACTTGTCTCAGTGCTTAACTTCTTCTCTAGCATTCTTGGAGTCACACAGATGCTTTGTGGCTGTGTCAACACTCATCCTGAAACACAAATGTAAAAAAAAAAAGTAGCCAGGGCACAGATCTGGGCATGGATTTCTGAGATTGCTTTCTTTAGGTGAAGGTCAGGCACTGCAGTTTCATTTTTCACAGGCAATCAGGATGCATTTCCACCCCAGCTGAATAGAGTGCATGCTCTGCAACAGTAACACAGGCTAATTTGTTTTTAAAAGCTGGACAGTCTCAAACCCTGTGTATAAATTCTATTTTTTTTTTCTGCTTCCGGCCCACAAGAGAGATGTACCGACATTTCCCGAGGTTGATGTAACCCTCTTTCCACCACTAGGCTGCTATGAGACTCAGATACCCAGTGAGAAGTTTCTGAGCAATCAGCAGAGTCATTGGCTCCATGACAACCCAACTCTATTCCTTTGCCTCACAAACTTCAGTATCACCCATGAGACTTATTTGGAACATATCATCTTTTGCCATATTCAAAATAGCAATAACAAAGGCGAAATATGGGGGGTTTGATAATTTTTTCCTCTTAGTTTTCTGCAGTTGAAAACTACAGCATTTTCCAGTCTGTTCTGTAGTCAAAAAATATTTTAAAGGTGTATGAAGCAGCCATGGATACACGTATTTGCAATGAGAACAGCCATTTAAATGAAAATGTCACCTGCATCCCTCCCTGACACAGACTGCTCAGGAAACTGGGCTGTTCCCTTTCTTTCTGCTTTTCAATCTGGCACCCACAGACAGACCTTCATCTTCCACTTTGAGGTATGTGATGAGACAGTCAGCCTGAATTTTCCATTTCCTTGTGGCTGTCCTTGTGGACAGACTTCTTCCAAGAAGTCCTATGAATAACTTCCATTCCTTGTAGGGAAGCTAGAAGTAGCAAAAAGCTGCATCCCAGAGGGTCTGAGCTCCTCTGCCCTGCAGTCCAGTGGAACTTTTTAACCCTTGACCCATCAACCCATTCTGGTTTTGTGGATACATGGCAGGAAGCTAGGATATACCTTCATTTCTTCTCTCACAGGATCTGGGAGGTCACCTCATCACAGCCTGGAAAAGGTTTCATGAGGTTAAAAAAATGAGGCTGCCCTTGCTGCAGCCTTTACTGTTGGTTAATCTGTTCTCTCCATGATGGACTCCTCTCGGGACCATGTTGACTTGGAAATCAGAGCAGTAATATTGTCAATCAATATGCTTTGAAGCCAAGCAATTAACAAGTCTGACACTGTGCTTCAAGACTATGTTTTATCCTTATTTCTTTAGTCACTGTACCTGTTATTTAAGCCAAAAGCAGATTTCACTTATAGCAGGTCAGGAAGTGTGTCTCACCAAAAATGGTATAAAAGATTAGGATGCAGAGCAGCTACATATACTCCAGACATAAAAGTTAAGGAATGAAAGCCTTTGTAGTTCTTGCTGAATAAAATTGGATGAGCTTGAACAAGCACCAAACCAATGGAATTTCGATGATTTTCACCATGAAAAATAAGAAAATGTGCAATAAGAAAATATTATGCAGGCCTTCAAAGTATCCCCAGTCTTTGCTTCTAAAGACAAATTTTCTGGACAGCCTGATGGACAGTTCTGTGTCTCTCCTAATTTTATAATGCACACTGTACCCATGAGTGCAAAGGGTATTTCTCACAGGTATCCACCTGTTAAAATCACAGTACATTTGCCAGCTTCCAGCTGTGAAATGACATGGCACCAGGGAAACCCCAAGTGCTGGTGAGAAGCTCTTTACATGGTGTTCTCAAAAATGACACGAGTGACTCTGCAGCCATAGCAGTAGAGGTAGACAGAGAAGTTTCCAACAAGTGACATTTCATGTCAGCAGAAGCACTTTGCAGCTGAATTGCACTTTTGTCTACCAAAAATGTAAACAAACCGGAAAGACCCAGAATGTTCTGGCGATAACCAAAGGACACGAGCCCTTCTGGTTGAGGAAACAGGCTCAGAAGCAATGACACTTTCCCCTCAGACTGAATTAAAGTGGTGTTTTGAATCACTTGAACTAGAATTTAATTTTTGTTCTCACAGAACCACGCATACAATATCACTGTTTCTCTCAAGCCTACATATCTTCCTGAAGTTAAAAATTCAGGTCTTAATCTGAAAAAAAAAAAAAAAAACCACCAACCAAAAACCCAGGACATTTGGAAACAACTCCAGTTTTGTAGATTTTTCTTCTTCATTAGTTTTGGGCTACTGAACAAATTTTGAAGCTGCAAATGTTTGGAGTGATCAGCATCCAGCATTTCATTAATAGCTCTAGTGATGAAAAGTGCAGCCTAAGCAATACTCACAAAAGTAGAGACCATCTTTATAAATTCTGAGCAGCCACCCAAACCAGATGTCTAATGGGGTACAATACAAATCATTGGATTAAAAGCCCTCACAACTTTCTATGTTTTAATTCAGAGCCTCATTTGGGTTATGTCATCCCACCTTATTGCATTTTCTCTCATATACTGTACTTTTAAAAAAAGTTGTCAAATTCTAGGTTTTTGTCCCTCTTTGGGAAGATACAATTTCTAGGGTTCCAAACATGTGATCTGTTGGTGGCAGATATTCAAAAGCATGAACAACCCATGTTGCAAGGATCACACCAGCAACACAATAGGCAGCCAACAGCAATGATCTGAAACTCTGTATTTTCTACAGCTCATCACTGGCTTTGGTCATGATAAATTATCCTTTTCAACACATCTTCTACCAAAGGGAAAACTGTGTCAAACCATGATAATAAAAAGTCAATAAACATCACTGCCTATTCCAGACACTTTGGCTTACATCACTGCTCTGAATATGAATATCTTTCCAAATTGCCTAGAGGATGTGGGAAAATCTTCTAGTTGATTTGGAAGGTAAGTTTACTGAGCCACTAACACTTTACACAAATCAAGTTTCAGTCCAGGAAACCTTTTCTACCACTTCAAAACTACATATTAATGCACCTGACATGACTGCTTACACTCTTTCCAAGATTTTCACCTCAGGAAGTTGTTATATGCTCTGACCTGTAGAATTAAGTAGCACTTTCTCACGACTATTATAAGCACTTAGTTTGGATGTTGCTGTTTTAGAAGACAAATAAATACCACAGAAGGTTTTTTTGAGATAAGCTTTCCTTTTCCATGCCTGACACTTCTACGTTAGAAGTAAAATGTAGCTGAAACACAAAAATGTCAAAATGAGAGTTAAAAACCTAAAGTTGGTTCAGATGTTTGAATTCTTTCATATATGAAAATATATATTGTACTTTTTACTATAAATACCCATGTCTCCATTTGTACTATATGGAGGAGAGAAAAACAAAATGGAAAAACCTCTTAAGAAAATTACAGAGGAATAATCAGGTTTGTGTTTGGGTTTCTTTTCTTTAATTATTGCTACTTTTAATGACTGATATGTCTTATGGCTCTTCAGAATTAAGCAGATCACCTTTCTGGGCAACAGAAAACAAGGAAACATCTTTTTCTGGTTTTGGAAGTCAAACCTTAGTTTTATTTTTCCTGCAACACTTGATACCCTTAACGGAAGAATAAAATATGTTTTTGTTCTTCTAATGAAAGTTCATTCCATGTTCATGTCCATGGATTAGGACAGCTTTCTCAACAGCTGATTCACAGCTGGTATCTTTGGCTACAAAAAGGGATTGAGCACCAGTGAGCAGGATGGTGTTAGCCACAATGTGAAGAGTTGCTGACAACTGCTTAATTCAGGCCAGTGTTCAGATTGCTCCAGTTCATTCTGGAGATCAAACACAATCTAAGGAGCTCGTCTTTGCTCCCTGTGGCTGGTGCTCAGGAGCTGAGCAGCACAGTGAAAGACATGCACAGCTATGAGAAAACTTCCATTTTTATTACAGATTTTTACCTATGTGCCATAAAATTGTTATGCACAAGCCTGAAAACACATTCAACATAACTCTTTAAATGTCCAGAAATAACTATAATTTGCTGCATTTGAAAAGTAGCAAGGTCCCACAAATCTCAAAGCAGTCACTGTTCTATGAAGCAGAATCTCGGGTAAAAAATTTTCTTAGTCATCATTGGACTAGTCTTTTCTTCTGAAAAATGAAAAATACAAATCTAAGCCCTCTTCCCAAAAGCATGACAGAGAAAAGAAATCCATTATCCAGTAAGAAAATTGGGTAAAACCAGGTAAAACCCTTTTTTAAAAAAATTAAAATACCGTGAGTATTTACTAGCTGTGCTCTGCATAGTGTTGATTAGCCAGCAGTGCAAACGCAAGTGTCACAGTATTTTAATAAAACTACTTCTAAAGATTACAGAGAAGAGGTGCTAAGAATGCAGATGCCAGCAAAAGGAATTTAAGAAGCCTTTATTTTCAGCTATGTAAACTGTAGCATGGTCATTCTCATGCCTGAACTTTGAGGAGAGTGTGAAAAAGGTTTATTTCTTGAGTGAGGTCCTAGTCAGCTGAGCATAAGGGGTTTCTTTATTCCTTTTCTGAGAGGCATAAGGGAACCTTGTGATAAATAACACCATTTAAAGGCATGGTGTTACCTTGCCCACAGTAATCTACATGACATCCTTTTGTTTTAGAGGCATGGCCTACAGCAGGGTAGAACAGTGGCAGGATAAGCTGCTGCTTACATCCTGACAAACATTCTTCCACATTGTTTGGGAGAAGGATTCATATTGTCAGACCAGGGAAACATCCCAGTCACAAACCTAGGGATGAGGGGCAATTCACAGAAGCCATCAATGCAGTCACCAGAGAGGGGCAGGTGCCAGGTCTGGTGTTTGGCTCTTGGGATACCTGCTCTTGTTACCTGCCCCACTTCTCTATCCTGCTAGATAAACTCACGTCTCAAATTACTAAAAATAAATAAGTTTATGAGTATGCATTTGGTACTCTGTCTTCTCAGCTGGGAAAACGATCTGACCATTGTCATGATTAGTCATTGGAAAAAGTAGGCTTTATAAAATTTTTCAATTTAACCTTCACCTCCATGGCTCTGAGCTACTGCAGTCCCACAACTGCTGATCCACCTGCTGCTTGAATCTTACCTTTTAGCCCTGGCTCTTCCCTTCAAGCTGTCTCTAGATCCTTGTTCCCATAGATAGCACAAGGTTGTCCATGAGCCTTATCCTTACACCCATAAAACATGGACTTGATCAAAAATAAGGAAATAACTTTTTGTAGGAGAGAAGAAGGAGGCAAAAAACTTAAAACCAGCAATCCCCATGAGAAAAAAAAAGTTTAGAAATATCCATATTCCCTCAGCTGGAGAAGATTATATGTACAAATAACACATTCATAATGAACATAAGTATTTATAAATATGAAGTGCTATTTTGGTAATTTTAACTCAGCCTTCATTAATTTCTAATATAGTTCTCTGCAGTATGAGACGCCCTGTAAACAGAAAGATGTGTTGCAACATAGGAAAGAAACCCCATGTTTTCTGAAGAAGCTGCAAACCCAACAGCTGGCTCCCATGAGAGCCATGCTCTCAGATTTATGCTGTTGAGCACTGCAGATGGCCCTATAAATGGGTGCTGTGCTTTAGCAGGCTCTTACTCCCAAAAATTCTGTCCGTGGCACTCCTGAAAAATAATTCCACCATGAAGGAACTTCAGTCTGTAGATGTGTGCAGCCTGCCTTGAATGATGATACAATCTAAGTATGTCCTGTGTGTGAAGTTAGTGGATTTTGCTGTCATAGCTGTAGCTGCACTAATGAGGCACCAGCAGAGAACTCCCATGTGCCAGGGTAATTTGCAGCTGGATCTCTCCTAAAAAGAACAGGATATGCCATGAGGCAGATGTATGCCAAGACAAGACAGAGAGGGGTATTTTGCAGCTAAAGGGAGCCTTTGGAGATTAGAGAATGTGTGGGTAAGAATCTGCTGAGGTGTTCTTTGAAAGCCCAGGAGATGAGGGTGAGTGGCTACGTGGGACTTTTTTTTTAGTGGGGCTGAAAATATTTCCCAGCCTGTATGAAATCCCCTCACCCTGTCCATTACTGATGTTGTGGCTGTTTAAATGAGGGAGATGTGAGGGGTGGAAAACTCTAAGCAGACCTGAAGTAAACCAAGAATTCAACAGCAACTGAAGCAAAACAAGCTCATTTCCTTGGGCATGAGATGGGAGGCTCAAAGGTTCTAAAGGCATGGTTTTTCGGAAAACTTAGTAAACTCAGTATTTTTAGAATCACTCAATAGATCATATATATTAATATTTACTGAAAAAATATTCTCCCAGCAAAATAAAGTTTTCTCTTTAAGCAACCACATTCAAAAGCATTATTTAGACCCCCAGGTTCTAACTTTCTCCCTGCCACCCTCCCCACCAGTCTTATATGCTACAAAGCAGAGTTCTAATTCAGCAACTGGTTCCTATCCAGGTCGTACTATTGCAACTCAGCTATTAGTACTGTCCTGAAGAGATTAATATTAAGTGAGAAAAAAATAGCTCAAGGTACATAGCTCATCAAAACTGGTGACACTGCCCTTAAATGAACAACTGGAATATTCCTTTTTCAAGCCATGGTTTAACTCTCATCACTAAAATACCTCTGGTAGTAAAGTGGTTGTACAAGCTTATTCTCTACCCAGCTACTCCAAAGTAATATAATTTAACCAAGCAGAAAATGGTGAAAGTCTACCTGCATCACTGGAAACAGAGCTTAATCACTTTGAAATTATTCTATTTGAATGAACCCAAACTCTCACCAAAGAGAGAAGGGGAGGAATAAATCAGTCAGCAGATCAGAGTTACAAGGAGAACCTGTACATCTGCAGGCTAGCAGAAGCTCATATTTAAGCTTCAAAATTCATGCCAGTCACTCATGAAACAATCAAAAGCAACATCAGAAATTAAAATTATTTTGCTTTTAATCACCTTTTTTCATTACACAACTTCTGGTAAAATTGGTTGAAGATGTCTGAAAATATGATAAGCATTTAATTAATTTTTCAAACTTCTGTGATTTTGTGCTGTAAGAGGCAAATAAAATTAGAATGGCAACTCTCTTTCTTCAACTGTATTGAGTTTTATAATTGCTTCAAGAAGGTTGCTGATTCCCCTTTTCCTAAATGGGCATCCCTTTATTGTTGATATTAACCAGAAATTATATTGCATATATTTAAGGAATACTATGCTGATTTCATTGATTTTTTTTTTCCTGAATGTTGGGTGTTGGGCTACAACCTAACAAGAAAGAATAACTTTTTTAATCACTGTAAAATGTTTAATTTTTAAAATATATTCTACATAGAATGAATCTGTGTATCTATCTCCTATCATAATCCATGTACACACCACATAAAACAGCAATCTTTCCACAAATTTAAATAAACAAGATATGATCATGGTCATGTTGCATTAAGACTTGCACAATCAGCTCCCAGTTTTCCATATCATGAGCACATTCTCTCCAAAAAATAGCTTTGTTTAGATATATTTGGTTTTCAAATATTTTAGTCACTGTTTTCTTGCTGTTTGTTTCCTTAGCTAAGCACTGATAAAGCAAGACCTATTATTTATTGAGTTACCACTGAAACTAAAAGTGCACTTCTTCCTTTCTCGAGGTATGAAGGTATGAAGCCAAGCATTCTTTCATAGCTATGACAGTTTCAACTTCAATGACATTTTCTGAATTAACCAGAACAGGAAAAGTCACGTTTCTGCATGAAAATATTAGAAGTCTTTTGTAGCTTTTTTTTTTTTCCTTCACTCAGAGGAAGCTGATTTTCTGAAAGGAAGAATCTCCTCCTCTGGCATTAGTATTGATCAAAGTGAAATTGTTTTCTTTGTTTTGTAAAGGGTATATATCCCATGGAACTGTCAGAGCTACACAGCTATTTTAAAGACTGAAAATTATGGCATGCCTGATCCTGTCTGTCTGAGACCATAAATTATCAGCAGCCTAAAAGCTCTCTCATCTCAGAAAAGGACAGCTAACAACGATGTCTTAGGCTACAAGAGACAGCAACAACACAGCTGATTCCTTCTTGCAAAGAGTTTTGTTACCAACTTTTTGCTTGATTTTAAAAAAGTCAAGAAGTTATCATTGACTCAAGATCCCCGAGCTTTGACAGAAATTGCACATGATTTATAATCAACAAGTTCTCTGAGAGGGACCTTAAACCATGCAGTAAAACTCCATGAAGGCAAATTTATCATTCATCAAGGATTACTCTTCCCTCAAGACATATGATGAGGGAACAGGGGCAATTAGGGAATGAGAATTACTGTGTTGCTTACCAAACAGAATTATTCTAGGGATTTTTGAATTAGACACTAGGGAGCAGCTGAACTTTACATACTCTTGTGGACCTCAAGAGAGCCTGTTAAAATTTCACTGTAGTTAAAAATGGCCAAGAGTGGGAAAATAAACTTGAGCTGCAAGGAATTGAAATCCTAGTGACTTTTAGATTCAAGTGAAAAAATAAGGTTTATTTAAAAATATATTACTTCTGTGATCATTACACAGCGCACCTAATGGTTTATTACTCATAGCAAATGGAAATCTGACACTGCACAAAGCCCATTGTGTTTCATGTCGGGGGCTATCAACCACCTGTATGACTCATGAGACACTGCAATGTAGAAATGTGACACAGAATAAGGATCCTGGGGCTCAGCTCAGTGTGTCTCTGAGAAGACACCTTGTCTCAAAGCTGGGTGCTTCAGAAAATCTGACTGACAAAGGGAATCCAGAGCTGTCTGCCAAGCTGTGAAGATTTGTGCTGACATATTTCTTCTTTTCTTCTTCTAAAGCAACACTTAAAATACAAAGATCTCATAGTGACAAACACAATGCATGTCCAACATCTGCACCTAAGGAGACTGTAATCCAGCAACAGGGAATACAATAAGTAGGGAACCTGATGAACTTCAAGTTGACATGTACTGGAGTGTCACTGGCAGACATATCCATTTATCACTCTCTTAGGACTCATTCATCCCTCAGATAATTAGCACTTGGTTTGTAAAGGCCTGTTACTCACAAAAAGCCTCTGATTACAGGTCAGATTGAATATTCCCAGCAAGTTTGACAGCTGTACAACCCGTACTACACTTAGATAACTTGTGAAGATATGATTCTAATGCTGTTGCTCTGATATATTTTTATGGTAGATGGCTGGATCTGTGAATGTCCTTCAGCACACTGGTACCTGTGCTTCAAACTCCACAACCATGGCCCTTGATCCCTGATTTCAGCTTTCACTTCTCCCTCCAGTCATCTGTGGACTACGCAGTGATCAATTTTAGATCTCTTGGGCATTCAGATCTCTACTGCTGAGCTTGAACAGGACTGTTTTCATCATAACAGAGGATAACCTGGAAGCCCAGATCCTCATGAACATTAGACATGTGGTTCCCCTGCCAAAAGCTGTACATCTGATGAATACACCCAGGACATATGTTGAGCTCTGTATAAAACTTTGCCAGGTAAACTGGCATTGGTACCTTCCCCATTTCAGTGATTTCTCCTAAATTCATCCATTTATGCAGAATAAGAATTGTAAAAAATATGAGCTAGACCTAATCAGCTCCTTTCCTAACAAGGATTTAAATTCATATGTCTTCCTTGACAGAAAAGTATCCTAATTACCAAGCAACAGGCAATGCTGGAGCATGATGATGACATTTCTCCAGCAAGAAAGGCTTCACAGAAGCCAAAAGTATTCACCCATTATTAAACCAGAGATTGTGTCATTAAATGTACTTAAGATGGATGCAGTGCCCAGCTCTCAAATGCTGGAAAATCTCAGCGAGTGTTTGGTAACAAATTGTAATCAGCTAAGAATTATTTTCTTTCCTTCTACTGCAAACATAAGATTTTCTATTATACCAGAAAAACAGGCATGCAAAAAAATGAGAAATTTAAAGGTTAGGAGTTGCAGTACAGTCTGTGACAGCAGTCATTTCAATTTACCCCATTTCTTTCCCAAATTGTTTGATTCTGTTTTTCTTCACTACTCTCCTTATGCACATACATCAACAACACAGTGCCCTCTGTGTAACACCCCCTCCCAAGAGAGGCAGAGTTGTATCATGGGTTTCATCCCTCATTACTATCTGTCCTAATTAACTTCATCCTTTTTTTCCAGTTTTGTTCCAAAAGCTAAATATCAACAAGCTGATTAACTCAATTTGAATGCAGAGAAAGCTGGGCTCAGAGCAGACCTGGCCACAGCAGAATGTTTTTTTCTTCCTCCTTCTCTACCAAGGCAGTACATCCATGGAAGAAACTGGAGAAGCCCTGCAGAACATCAGGCTGTAAAGAACAGTAGCAGTAGCACTTCAAACAAAGCTCATGTACCCATTCAAAAAACTTGACCGTTTATTTCAGACAAATGGAGAAACCGAGACACGAGTCAGCTAAGTGGACACTGCAGTGGAGTACAACAGCAGAGAACAGATCTAAGAGAAATTTCTTGGTGTCATAAACTTCCACTTTACTCCCAAGACTAGCCTTCCTTTCTCCAAAGCAATACTTCAATGAATTTAGTTAACTGATCATCAGCTTAAGCCACCTCTGTAATCCCATGAATCTGAATCCATTAAAACTTTTAACAACAGGAATATCAAACAAGCACATCATCTCTTATTTAATCATGACATAGCAAGAACCAAGAAGTCTTTCTTTCCCAGCTCAACTACATCTTTATGGTATTTAGTTGATGCATAGAATTCATGTCTTTTTGAAATAATAGTGACAAATTATATTTGGCTCATCAAGTTTCATACCTCTTGGCACAATAACTCCCTTGACAACTGACCTTCTGTTGGTTCTCAAATTTAAAGACTGATCTTATCTTATGTAGCCATGAAGCAGATGGAGATGAAAAATTATGGTTTTTAAAGGTAAAGATGGTAAAAATATATTATTTTGGAAGTACAGGAAGTTAATTTTGTTCATACATAATATTGTTTCACTACTAACTATTATTATTATTATTACTACTACCATGATTTTATTCTTGCTGTAAGTTCCCCTTACTTCTCAGGCTGCCTGGAAAGCATTTAGTCTGACACTTCCTCAAAGGCACCTGTGACAAGAAGCACAGCATAAAGCATCTTGGTTCTTTCTGCAAGACCCGTTCTGGGTAGAGAATTTGATTTTAAACAAATGCTGTGTCCTAGAAATACACATACACACACACAGATCCAGCCTATACATGCCACCTGTGCAATATATCTCAAAGAGAAATCTAGCACCTAGAGGGCAGACTAACACTGGCAAAATAACACCTCACACAAAGTGCACCTTCAAAGTGCACGATCTTCCCGAATATGGTGTGCCCAACACTTTGCAGTCTCTCCACCCAGCCTCTCTTTATGGCTTTAGATCTCATTTACACATAAATCACCCGAAGGAGTAAATGAACATACCTGGAAAGCACAGGGCAGCCCGTTAAATGCACACACTTTGCTCTCAGTTATGGTGACAGCCTAACTCCAGCAGCAAGCAGCAAGATCTCAGCTCTGTATTGTGCAGTTCTTCATCTGAATGCATAAAGCTCCTTCACTTTTACTAGTCACTCCTACATGACTTTCATGGATATCCACAATTACATTCATCTCTGGATTTTGGGAAGGAGGAGCCACTTGAAAAATACCCACAGTTTGAAAAAAATATGTCTTTTGTGTTACTTTACTGGGCAAACCTGTCATGGGATTTTCAGTGCTGGATGCACAGGCTTGCATAAATGGCTCAAAGGAAATTAAGCATTTCTCTGATCACCAGCTGCTGCTTCCTTTCCCTGCTTCTCTCCTTGTTCCCACACAGAATTCCACTGGGGTCAAATTAGAGGAGGGCTAGATGAGCAGATAATCTTAGGTTTACCAGATTCACCTCAGACTCGGGAAACCTGTATTTTTAATCCAGTATGTGTTGCTAGCCTTTGCTGCCGCCTGATCTATCGCTTAATTTCCATTTCTCTGGACGCCCTCTGCCTGTCTCACCTGATGAACTTTTGCTCTTCTGTTTGCCTGTGGTAGAGTCACATCCTGGTCCTGTTCCCCCAGCAAAGGTCACCTGGTGCTGCTGGGACCTTATTTATGCTACACTCCCTCATTTCTGCAGTGCTCCTCCTGTGTAAGACCGAGAGGACCAGCCTGTCCTGCCCTGGGAATGCCAGGGAAGCTTCGGGGCAGCAGCAGCGGCGCTGTGACAAAGCCGCCGTCCCCCTCCCCGCAGTGACACAGCCAACATTGCCAGCGTGCTGCAGGCACCCACAGATGACTCAAAGCGAAGGCAGCCCCAGAAAGCAGAGCTGCACTTCCCAACCGGCAATTTGAGCATTTTGCAGCCTTTTGTAGGAATGGTCTCACAGTGACTTTTGAGGAATAAGATATTATAAAAACACCAGAAGAAAAATAATAATATAGGCTTGATTGGAGGGGAAGAAATTCCTCTATACTGCATCATAACTTCCCGGGTCTCCTTTATTTCATTCATTGTCCTCAGAATTAAATGATACTCGTTTAAAATTACTAGGTTCATGAAGCATAATGTAAAATTAAGGGGTATGTCAACTTCAAATACACAGTTCTCCATCACAGCAATTAATTGCTGAAATTAGTCATTGTTTCATAAACTGAAAGCAAGTAAAATATATGTTTGCAATTGACAAAAATGTCAACAATATCCTTTAATTATTTTTCCAACTAAGTCATTAGTATTTTCTTTACTCTTATAAAGACACATTTTTTGTAGTATAGTATTAGCTCACAGATATCACCACCTCTGCTTCCCAGGTTGACGCCTTCCCTTTTTGTGCTGAATAAATAGCACTAAAATACAGCAATTAAAAAGAAAGGCCACCTTCAGGCTGCACATGAGTGACTCCAGATATACTTCAGCATAAATAAAAGTAGAATTGTGCCTGCCTTTCTGACTAGGTTCAGATTACTTCCCTTCTTTATTTTGCCTGTGAATATCATGGGGCCATAATGAAGCCAAGCCACGTTTTTCAATCATATGGTAGGAAGGAATCATTATTCTTTATTTTCTTACTATTTCTTCAAGATTCCTGATGGTTTCAGTAGTTCATTATTTCTTGACTGCTCCAGACATGCATGGACTGAAAAGATGCACTTTAAAGAGAACACTCTGCCACTGAGAACATCCATGGGCTATGAACATGCTCTGACTTAATGCCCACAAATTGTCACTCTGAAGTCAATTACCACTGAGCACAGATAGGTCATGTGCATTCAAGCAGTTATAACTCATTCATTTTGCTAGTTGTGATCTTGCAATATTGACTGACTCAGACAGAGCTTTTTGACCCTTGTAAGGCCACTGTTAATGAAAATGAGATTTGACCCTGTGAAATTGGAGCTGCAGCTGGTTCTTTTAAAACACTTTTCAAAATACTTGTTCTTTTAAAAATACTTTAAGTCTGAAATAATTAATTGGAAGTAGCTTCATTTTCCAAACCTTATACCAATGTCTAGGTGAGTGAGCCTTGCTGTAGTTTTTAGGAAGTGAGGCCAGTGGCACCACATACATTGACTCTCCACCCATGGTGTTTTACAAAGCAGAGGTACCTTTTAAGTGTAGCTGCTGCTGGGCACTGCAAAGTCTGCGCACCCATCATCCAAGGCTGCCTGAGAGACCTTACCTTTGCACCTGTCTGCAGCTGCAGGTGCCAGGAGCGCTCCTTGCACTGAAAGCCCCCTTAGGGAGCCTTAGGGAAGCTCCCTCTCCACACCAGTCTAGGAAGGAGAGAGAGAGAGGCTCTCAGTGAGCTTGGGCAACATGAAAAAATTCAACTCAGAAACACTCTAATCTTTCAGCCACTTCATTTAACCTGTGAACTGCAATAACTTCAAGGCACCTGAATGGATGCCGCACTGGAGCAGCAGCTCATGCTCAAGTCACTCACAGCAGAAGCACAGATCCAACACCCAAATAAATCCCTGCAGCCCTGCCTCTGGATTCACATCACTGAGAATCCAGAGGTTTCAGAACTATAAGGCACTGGTATTTTGTCCCCTCTAAGCTATACTATATTTTGGTCTTACTATGAATAGCTTTAAATGAATACACATCAGCTAAGGGAATTCCATTCCTAGACTGCTGGAAGGGTCAGGACTCTTACTTCAAAATTAATTAGTGAACATTAATTACTCAACAACAGTTATGAAACATTTAAAAGGAAAATGAATATCCAGAAATACCATTAGTAAACACATTCCTGAGGAAATTATTTAATTAGTATTTAATTACTGGTAAAGAAATTTATTAGTTGCTAAACATTAATTACATAAAGCACCACTTTTAAATTGCTGGTGCTGATCATAATTTAAAGAACTATTTTTATCTATGTATTTATTTTCCAGTGTTAAGTGGATTGTTTCTCATTAAGAATAGAACATAGTAAATGCTTTATGAATGGGATTGATTGCTATTCTGGCTTGACCTCAGCTGCAAGCCTGGCATCTTAGATACCAAGACACAACTCTTAGCACTTTGGACTTAAAAAGCAGTTTTCTTATGTAATAGCAGAAAGCCATTTCTGTCATCTGTACAAACCAATACTGCACCTTGATTGAAGAAATAGGTACTAATTACCCAAGGTGTCCTGAATATTCAACAGCTGATGCAAGGAATTGCATCAAAAAACAAATTTGAACCCAGGCCTCTTGCCACTGATTTGCCTTGATCATAACTGAGATGACTGCAGCAAGAGCACCAGGAATCCTTCATTGCCTGCACAACCAGCCCTCACCATGATGATACTGCCTTGAGAGAGTGTTACATTGAGTAATAAAATAAATCTTAGTACTATTTCTGTGAGTAGTTTGGGGACTGGGAAAGCAATACTTGCTTTGGTGTGTTTGCACTTTGTGAGGTGTACTGATGATTCTTGTGTTCTGCCTAGAAACAGAAGAACAGTAGTTTCTCCCAAGTCTTTATATTGGACAACATATATGCACAAATTTCAAAATAATTGCATTTACTATCAGATTATCCAAACCACTGGGAATAGCACTGGAATACAGTGGTCAGTGGTCACTGAGGAATGACTATAATTTCTCAGTTTTCCAAAGGATGTCTGGTATCACATAAGGTTTCCTCCCATTCTTCCATCTGCTTAAAGGTATTTAAAAGCAGCTTGACTCCTACTAGGCTTAATTACATTTCTTATCTTACAGATATCCAGTTATGACTTTTTCCAAAATTCTTTGCAATTTCAAGATGAAGAAGGAAGAGAAAAACGTATTTGCTCATGACCCAGATTGCTCGGTTACAAAAAAAATTCTCCTGCTGTTTTTTAATTGGAACCATCTGTTATTCCTTGTCTTTCCTGAGAGGAAAAAAAGATTTAAACTCAGTCTAGGTGTCATCTATATGTGGCATGAAAAGTTAGAGCTCTAAGTTTGGGGTGGAAAGGTGTTAGGACACATTGCAAATGAAATATCAGATATTAGCATTTTTATTAGAGACAAAGAAAAACCTTGTTAAAATTCTAGAATAAAATCTAACTTTTTTTTCTCTCTTATTCTTTGCTGAAAATGTTTTGGTGGTTTTGTTACCTTTTTTTTAATCTCTTGTGTAGTGGGGGAAACCAATATACTGCAACCCTCATTTATTTTTGTTTTTGTAAACATTCCACTTAATTTCTTTTTAAAATATTTTAAGGATGGAGACTCTACAGTTTCTCTGGTCATCCTGACACAGGGTTGAACCACCATAATGATTTTTTTTTTCTTCATATCCAACACAGTTTGACTTGCTGCAGCTTGTAACTAACTCCTCTCAAAACCTGGTAATTTGAGAATAGTATGATTTAACTCCCTAATGGGTGATTCTGGAGAAGATGAGGACAACAGAAGATGCAACCCTTGGCTTTTTCCTCTCCAGGATGAACAAAAACCTCTTCTAGCACATCCAGGCACTCACCCATCTTGGTGATTCACCTCTGAAGTCCCTCCAGTTAATCAGCATCCTTCCTACACTGGGAAGACCCAAACTTGACATTATCCTCCAGACGTGGTCTAGCAAGCACTGAATAGAGGGGATCAATCTTTCACCTCTGCCTACTGGCTGAGCTCTTGCTAGTGCAGCTCAAAATACAGTTGAAATTTCATATTCAGATGTAAAATATGCCATAGTCTATGGTAATCCCATTAAAATAGATAAGGAAATTACCTAGGACAGAAGACTAAAACTATTACATTAACATCTTGATGGTATATGAAATTGGACCACAAAGAAGTGTAAAAACAATCAAGGCTAAAAATGTACCCATTTTTGGATCAGGAAATACCAACATAAGTAAATTCCATCCCAGCGTGCAAAAATGTATTCATCTGTGGTGGTTTACAGCTACTACCTCAATGCTATTTCTGAAATTATGCTATTGTTCATTTCCTTTATTCATCTCTATTTCCCCTGGAGATGATCATGAACTGGGGCCATTGAAGTGGAATGGGAGTGAGAGGTGTTGGTGGGGGAGTCATCCTATAGATCAAGTGAATAAAATTATTAAAATTAGTAATAAAGGAAAAATTGTTTCCTGCATCCATAAATAGGAAAAATTAATAAAATAAATTCGAGTATAATTTCACTTGCATTGGAGACTCATGTTTTTTACAGATTTAGATGATATCTATGATCACTTATCATTCTTTGTCTTTAGATCTCTTCCTTTCTGGTCTCATCAGCAGCATATTACTGAATTTTTAAAAATATACACTGCATATATAAAGCTATCTTGCAAGGATATTGTGTTTCAAAAGCTCTTCCTGCAAACATCTACCCTAAGACAGCACAGAGCCAGCACAGGTACAGGTGTGACAGGGTATGTTTTCTGGGGTCCTGCCTCACTATAATTTAAAATGGGCTTTCATAACCCTAAAATATATATATATATATAGAAAAAAAGATCCCAACAACAACATCCCACTACACTGGTTTGGCTTTGCTCCCTAAGTACCTTGCCAAACTCCATAGTCTGGGTTATTGCAAATCTAAAGTATTTTAAAATATTAACTTTCCTGCGGCAAACCAAGGTATGCTCAGAAGTAAAACAGTGTTCCTATTGACATATCATTGACAGCTGACAGCTGTTGGTACTTTTTTTCCAAAAACTCTTTGAAGTCTTTATAATAATACCTGGTGTTTCCTCTGACAATGACAATAAAAGTCAATTACAGTATTTATTTCTCTTTCCTGGCTCTCTTTGAAATGCTGTGTAGAACAAATATTTCTTCTTCAGAAGGCAGAATCACTGAAAATAATAAGGTAGAAGAAGACACAAAATGGAATATTCATAAGGTGTTTGCATTTGACATGATCAAACAGCTTCTAGCATTACTGCTTTTAAGCACCAAAGTACTCTGGGTCAGCCTGTTGCTCATTTCCTAATTCTGCATAAAAATAATTATAAAAACTGAAGAGCAGTGTTCAGACCTTTTTTCATTAATTGATAATACATGATGTCCATCCTCTCATAGGAAGTTCAATACTGAACTTCAGTATATCTACCCTAATGAAAATGTCCTGAGAATCCTCTGTTCAGGTGCAATCAGCTTCAACCAGCTTTAAACACTTAAATGAGGTGAATAAGTGTGAAACCCAGATGTATGAAGGAAGTTGTGTAGTCAATGAGGGTATGCTCAGACCATGATTCAATTAATTTAAAACAACACTTCTTTTAAAATAAGTGTCTAAAGTCAGCTGAATTAACCTGAACCATAATGCTTCGTACATATACAAAAGGTCAGGATTTAGGTAGAGGCAAAAGGCAGCCATTGCTGACCGTGCTTCCTCTTTTGTAGTCCTGGCAAAGTCTCAGGACAAAATATTCCTGCTGATTATTATCTGATATTTGATTTGATATTATGATCTGATATTTGATTCAGTTCAGTTTTATATGAGCATCTATTCATTAATATGGCTGAAAAGTTTTGCCAACCCCTAAAATATAGCACAGGATGTTGATGAAATAATTTAGAACTCAGTAGATGGAAATGCATTAGCAGCAAGACCAAAAATATTCCAGCAAAAACAAAACAGTGAGATGTATTCCATTCTTGGTGTTTCCAAACACAGATTTATAGCTTCATCTATGGCCTAACTTCCTTCTGAATGCCAGCTATATTATTTGCAGACCAGATCTGGGAAAATCTGAAATATCATATTTGGAAAAACTATAGAAGAGGGAGATTAAGGTCAAGGCCTTCAAAATAGTTTGATAATTTTGTTCCCTTTTTCCAGACTCAGTTTATTTGCTTCAATTTCTGCAATGGAAGGAGGCACCTAAAAGAAATTAGAACTTTAAAAATGTGTCCTGAATAGCTTTCCTTGGTGACACAGGATATCTTTCATAACCTCTAACATGGAACCCAAATCTCCTTACTGTCACCAAGGAACAGTCAAAACAAGATGAAAAGTAGAGCAAGTGACCCTGTCATATTTACCTATGCAGCACAATAAAGCTATTGGCAATCTCTGTTTGGAAGGCTGTTCAGCCAAGCTCTTAAATTTGTGTGCCAAGACCACTACATGTCTTCCTTAATATGAGACTGAAGACCAAAGGGTAATCTTGGAACAAACATTTACACTTTTCTGCTGCGGCTCACCAAAATCCCACTTCCTCTAATTCTCCTTGAAACCCTGCAGACAGTTGTGTTAGCTGTTAACAACAAAAGCAACAATAACCTGTCAAGAAGGACTTCCTACTGTAATTCCTTGGGTCTTTGAGATGGGAGATAAATGGGGGGGAAAGGCAAATAAGCTCTTGAACTCTAGCAAGACTGAGAAGAAATATTTTTTAAAGCATTTAGATACCTAGAAATGGTCACAAGTACCCAGTAGGATTCATGAACCATGCTCCCTGTGAAGTCAAGTGGGCAATTAGAAACAAAAAAAAAAATCCCATTTGGGACCTATTTAACTGAGGAGAAATCTAAATGACTAGGATTTTGGAACATAAGGATGATACCCACTGCAGGACAAACTGCTTTCAGCTACACTGCTGAACATCTGGGGTCACCCTGCTGTGGTCACATGTGGTGATGGCTTTTCTAGATCTTTTCACCACAGCTAATGCCATTAGAATCTGGCAGGAGGCATCAGCATGTATTTCAGTTTCACTATCCTTTTGATCTGCCAGGATTTGCATGATCAGGGGTTAGTATTTAAACTGAAGGGGCTATTTCATCAACGAAGGGAAAAGAAGCAAGCACTATAGCCAAGTCCTTTCAAGGCCTGTTGCCTCACAGCATGATTTACAATTTGAAATGAAGAGATATGAATAACAAAATAAAACTTCACTGACACACTGCTGGCTGCAATTCCCAGAAACACATCTTCCCCCTGGATCCCCCCTTTTTCTTTTCATTTTATAACTCCCAAGACACAAGATATGAAGAAAATCTTTAAATCTTTCCCAGGGCTTTACTCAGGATAAGGCTATACTGCAGTCTGCAGTTGTGTGAATACACTGGATGTTGCTTTAAATGAGACAGGTTAGATCCTGGACTCAGTCACCTTGCAGTAGCACAATGCTCAGTGGGAGCTGATTCTCTCCACTTCTTCAGGTTACAGAGGGATTAATGCTAAGCAAACAAACACTTCTCTGGTTGGGAATACACAAGGAGGAAGTACAGTGGTATGTTTCACCAAAACTGTCAAACAAAAATGACAATGGTAGCCAGCTGGACATTTTTTGAAAAGAACAAGCTTCCATCAGAAAGTGATGATTTGCCCTACATGACAAGAGTCCTTAGGAAGACAAAAGTCCACTGGCATTTAAAATGAGAGAAGATAATTTAGAACAACTAAAGGTCTTTTGTGTCTGTATTACGTAATTTTTTCTGCTATTTTATATTTCTGTTTGAATAAGATAGTATTAATGCTCCTTGTACTGCACTGACTTGCTTTTAAAGAACTACTTCACAGGAAATTAAATGCCCTTTTAGTTGCATTGCAAGGATCTGCTGCATTGTCTTTTCCTTCAGTCTCACCTTCGACACCCATTTGATTATTCTGCTTGTGCTCTCCTTTACAGGATTTGACCCCCAGATGCAAATGAAGATTTACTGCACTTACACAGTTATGGTTTACTAGAACCATATTTGTGAGCAGTGTCTCAGTAGAAGCTGCCATAGCCTGGATACTTCCCAGTAGGAGCTTTGTTCAGGTATTATATGGGGGATGGAGGTTTGAACAGGTATTTGAACAAATGATGAAGCCTTCTAAAGTAAACAATGAAAAAATAAAATAAAATTAATATCCAGCCTTGGTTCTTCCACTTCCATAGTAATTCAAAGGCAAGATACTTTCTCTTTAACCCAATACACATTCCCCTGTCACACTATTAGCTTTTTAATAAATAAAGAGGTACTTGAAATACTTTAGGGGTCATTTCCACTTCTCTGCATTACTGTATGACAATGATGATACACCTCAGTTCACACTGTCAGCTCTGTGGTAAAATAACCTTTCCTTCCTATGATGAAACTTTTCTTCATGTAGCTGCATGAGTATTGATATGAATGATCTTTTTGTTGCGGATCTTAGTTGGTGTCAAGAATTTATAAACATGTAGCAATAACAAAGCTCTTGCCTCAGCTCATTAAGAGTTGAATTTTCACTGATCTGAAGAGATGCAACCAACCACAAAAATCATTGAGATACTGCTCACAGGATTGGTTCTAAGTGCGACTACTATTTTGATTAATACTGAAACAATGAGGTGTGCCCACCTCATTGTGGGCACAATCCATAGTCATTATACAAGAGAATGTGTGCTCCAAGAAAAGGGACAAAATCTTGACCCTATATGAGGTGAATCATAAGACTTCTATTTGGCATGACTAGAGGTATCAAGACCTTTGCATGAACTGTGAGTGCAAAAAGTTAATGCACTTCTGAGAGAAGGAAAAGAAAAAGGTAAAAGTAAGAATATGAGAACAAATGTGACTGGGTGGCTTTTGCCTCATATTTAATTCAGATAAAGACAGAATCATGAGTACTACCATAATGAAGGCATCTGGGAATAGGAAGGGGAATTACAGCCATCTGTAGCTGAGATTGGCAAAGTCAGAAACACTTGTATTTCATTTATGCATTTGTTTAATGTTCTGTTGTTGTTAGTCAACCCAAAGAGGACCAGGCTACTTGTTAGCAACACTGTGTTAGATTCTTGGCTAAAAATATGTCCAAATGTTAAAAGGTCCAAATGTTAAAAGGTTAATACTTGCCTCTGGAATCTGAAATTAAGAGGTCCTACAGGTGTTCATAACATGTACAATATCCAGTGAGACATTAACTGTTTGACTTTTTAAAGATATAGAAAAGCTTCAGCTATCAGACATTTCTATTGTAAGGAAAAGCAGGTCAACAAATACATACAGAACTGCTGAATACTGTTGCTGGTCTCCAATATATTGTAAAAATAAAATGAGAAATAAACACATAGAGCAGACTGAAATTCTACAGTTCATTCCACATATGCATAGAGACACATTGTCAGTGAAAAATCAAAGTTAAAAGCAATTTCAGGATGCGTTTGGTTCCAGAGTCCCCAAGCAAATGTTTAACAAGGATATATTTTCTATTATATAGATGTTTTCCCCTCCTCTATAAATTCCTGAGATACCCAGACTAACAACAGGATGTTGTGTGAATAATCACACAAAATGATGTGGAAAACTGAGTGAACAGAAGGTCAAATGGAAAACTGAAACGTACTGAAAAAGTGCAGAGGAGCTATGTTCTTTCTGGTATTACTTACACGATTGATGAAACTTGAAGTGGAAAAATGGTCTCATGTTTCGAATGATGGACATAGATTTTGACAACTAAACTCGGTTCTCTTGACTTCCTGGTTAACCTGAAGTTAATTCACTTTAGTTATCTGAACAATACAGATATTGCTCCTGTCATTTCTGGTTCATACTTAAATTGTAAACTCTTCAAGGCAGAGCTCTTCCCACATTATGAATGTGTTCAGCAGCTGACACAGAGAGGTCTCTGGCTCCTGGTCTACAAGCGCAGTGTTATCAGGCAAAACATCCCAATTCTTTCCTTCCTTTCCCCCAGCTGAAACCAGAGAATTGGCTCGCTCCCCTTTTCTGCCTGAGGACTGAATCCTCCCTTACTGTACTGAAGCAATGGAAAAGAATCCCATTTCCCTTTATACGCACGTTCCCAAGTTTAGCCCTCACCAGTGAGAAAACAATACTTGGATTCACAAAATACAGTTACAAGGGACCTAGGGAAATCATCCAGATCACCTGCTCTGTTCAAAGCAGGGCCAAGCTCTAAGCCAGATCAGCCAAATTTTACTTTATCATTAGAATTCATAATCTTTGTGTGTTAACTTTTTGGTGTTGGTGGTCATTTTGGTTTGATATTTTTGTTTTACTTTTTGGTAGGAGTTCTTAAATCTTAGTTCTCAGTCAGGATTGGCTTTACACTGAATTTTTTGTGATTTTAAAGCTAGCTGAAAGCTGAGTGTAAATTGACATGGTCAACTGTATTTTTCTCTCTCTTAGTATTTTTTTCCTTTCATTGTGTAATGTCAATGAAAATTTCATATAAGAAACTGTTTCCACATACAGAAACAGTGACCTCAAGCTTCATCCTTATATTCTTAGTCTTGTTTCTCATTTTTTCATGCTTTTTAAATTAATCATGTTAATTTGTAAAAAGTCAATTGATATAAAGGTAATGGGGTTTTGAGAAAGCTGTTAACACTAATTTGCTTAATTAACAAATCATGTATAAAATCATGCTCACTATAAACACTGCTGTGGAGCAAATGTAATCCATTAAGATTCATAGGAAGGCATCATGTTCTGCTTTGTCACAAAGGTTTAACTGCTGATGAGCAGGGTTTGAAGCCTGAAAGCTGGAAAAATGCATTTTTCTCTTGTACATCCATTAACTCTCCCAGACTGCTACTTGGGCTGCTGTCAGCTGCTCTCATCTGCCCTGTTGTCCTGTGTAGCTAAAGGGGATGTGTCATTTCACAGAATATCACATAAATTACCAGTGCACCATTTGGAAGTTTGAGGTGAGTATGCTGCTTGTGGGACAGGAATAGAACTGTTAGGAATGGTAATACAATCAAGCAGGAGGGTGTTATGAGGGCATGGAGAAATGGAAGATGGGGCAAGAGAGAAAAGTACAGCATAACCAATTCCTCTGGTCACAGAAGAAAAGAATTTCTTCAAATCATTACCACAGATGTAAAGCAGGTATTTTGTTCTAGTGAACCATGTGTGCATTGATGAACCAGTTTACAAAATCCAGCAGTTTCAGCTTATTAGGGCCTTTCTCACTCTGCTAGGTAAGCGTGACAGCTCTGCCTGTAAGTCGGTGAGTTACTGGCCAGATCAGAAGCCAGGAACACATTAGAGGTTGTCCATTCACCAGGTTGGATTTACTTCTTTTAGGGTGATATTGCTTTAATGGAATGAAGCTGGTCTGATTTATTCTATAAAAGGAATTACTTTTCTTTCAGCTTCCTTTTGCATTTGATTTAGTGCAACAGTTAGGTGTTGTCCTCTATGATACTGACTGTTCATTAGCTTGCTATAACCACTATAATAGTTGACAGGTTTCAGGTCTTGCTGTGCCAAATTCAGACACAGACTTCCAAGGTTTCCATCCTTGAGTTTTCAGAGACTCCATTATTCAGTTTTGACCAAAGGCAGAATCATCTTTCACAGTTATATGACAACTATGAGGCATTTAGACATGAAAAGAGATGAATTAAATTTCAGTTTATGGAGGACACCTTGTAACAAAGACAAAGGCCAGGTAAATTATATATTGGTGCAAAATTGGGCAGTTCTCACAAACATAGTTCCTAAATAACCATCTAAGACTTCTTAAAGATATCTGCAAGTATATAATAAGTTACAATAAATTATTTAAATTATCATGGCAGCTGTGGTACTCAATATAAAAATGAGCTTTTACATTTTTTGCCAAAAGAAAATTTTTAAAATTCCTCTGGCTAAGGGTACGCAAATTGTTCTATATTACATGAACTTGCTTTTGTATACTAATAGCTGTGTTCATTTTCCTGTATATTTACAGTCATCAGACAGAGCAGGGAAACATGAGGAAGACTTTATCTAGTCAGCTTTGAGAAGCAAGAGATTTCCTGAAACTGACTGCACATCATTTATTATAACCCATATAGCAGGCAGTCAAGGTCATGGGCCCGTTCCAGCAAAAGTTTGGTGAAGGCCATACCACTCAAGCTTCCTGAATATTGTTATTGCTTCAGAAATTTTCGAGCATGGATGAAGGATATTTAAGAAGAAACCTGACTCCTCTTGAGATGAGTTTTTCAGAGATTGCCCTTTTCTCAAATGGAAGTCTTTCTGCATAAGCTGTATCAGTCCCCATCGTTTTATCAGTCCCTCTGGTACAACACACACGAAGCCAAGAGAGGATGAAGGCAGGGTTCTTGAAATCTGGGACCCTTGCCTAGAAAAGCCATGAATGCAACTAAGCCAAAGTCATAATGTTGGACAAGGACTCACTACACATCTGGTTTCTGCCTGCCAGCCATCTGTTAAGTGGATTGAGTGTTGGCTGGAAAACCCCAGTTATCAAGAGAAAAACAAAGGGCTGTGAATCAGGAAAAGACAAGTGAGAAGTGAAAAGGCAATAAAAGAGGGAAAAGGCAGATGATGGAAAGTTCATGAAGATCACACTGACATTTTATCAAACCTTTTGCCAGTCAACTATAATTCTTAAGAAGCCAATTGGGTGCAAAATTCTCCTCTCAGAGAAAAGACAGCTTTGAAAAAAATTATTAAAATCTTGGGAGATGCTGCTAAAAAATACAGTAGTGACTGTATATTATATAATATGACCAGGAACAATTAATACAAATTATCCTTCAGACATTCTGCTCTACTGTGTACAGCATTACTTTACAGAAGTTTTACAGGGAAAAAATCTAGTCCAAGGTGAAAACATATGGAAGTGCCTGTGTGCCTGTGTGTGTGTGTATGTATAAATATATAGCCATCACTCTGCAGTTTCACTGAAACTGTATTGAGTTACACAAGCCAAAGAGCTGGCTGCCTAAAATGAAAGGGTTATAAAGTATAGCCATATTCCAGAGGAAAATGAATATCAATATACAGCTTCTGTGTGATACAAGTTTCATTGATTTTTGACAATAGTCTGTGTATGAATGAGCTATAGTTAATAGCATAGGAAGTTATAGCCTTCCCTCTCATAAGTATTGCTTATTTGTTACAACACCCAGCTACGGAGTGTGAGGCATCTTCAGCTGCTGGCTGCCATGGAACGCAATCACGGTGCTCTGTGTGCCGTGTCACACGAATTGTTTGGGAAATGAATACAGTGTGCATGTGCATGTGGGTGTGCGAAAGAAATGCAAGCCTGCCTAAAATTCAGATAAATCTCTGAAGAAAATCTGCAGATGCTCACCCATGGTATACCAGGCAGACAGGCACGCAGAGAAATTGTAACATGGCACTCATTTGCTCAGTCTGTATCTGTGTTATACAAATCTCATGCCACTAGCAAGCTTTCACATATATTTTCTGTAGATCCTTAATTAAAGCATATTTAGTGATTGAGTAACTTGTTAACAGGACAAAATTATCTTATGACTCCATATTAATGTTCCCTAAGAAGGCTAAACATTAATAAACTTGAATATGACAGTAAAACTTTAAGAGGCACAGTACCAGCTGAATTCCTCCTCCTTCAGATCAGATGCTGCAGAATGACTAAACATTCTGCTCACTTTATGTAAATGAAGGAGATGGGAAGTTAAACCTTAAGCAATTTAATATTGTGTTGATTGTATGTAATTTAGGATTAACTAACCCTGATTAAGCAAGACCTTACAAATACATCAACAGCCTGCAATTAACATGCTGTTGGTAAATAGAATCCCAACTTTTATTTCTCACACTATAAGAAACATGTATAAGTGTTTGTTATACTTCTGTTTGCAACACCTAGTAGTCAAAATCATGAAATCTGGTGGATTTTTAGCGCTTCTGATGTGTCCTTAGAAAAGTATTGTGAAGGAAAAAAAAGGTAGTATTTCTAAATATTTCTTAGTGTATATATTTGATAGGTTATACTGCAGAGACCTCAATAAACCACACCACCAAGCAGAACTCTGGAGAAAGCAAAGGTAGTTCACAGTTAACTTTCCAGCAGCAGCTTCAGAATGAAGGGCCCCAGCTTGGAAACCAAAGTACAAAAAGAAAAGTTGTTCTCACAAGGTGCCAGTAAAGTGGCTTTGTCCTGTTATCAGAGAAATCTGTTTCACATTTCTTGGAGAACCATATGGGATAAGAATACAGGATTGCCCATCCAAGACTTCTGGAGCAGGGATCTTCAACCCCCTTCCCAAAAGCAAAACCCAAAGCCCATTCCCAAAGAAAGCTGCACCCAAGTGGATGCTGCTGCATTGGTGCCAGTGCACCCAAGTGCTTCTCTGACAGGAGCTGCCACCAATGGTACTTTAAATCGCAAAGTGCTCCACATCCAGCCTTTCAGCTGTCCTCCTTGAGTGTTGCAGGTCTCTTCACACACCCTTTCACAATGTCTTTCTACCAGCTGAACAAATGACTGACCTCACCTCCCTCTAACTGTGCTGCACAGCCTTTTCACTCTCCTTGTCTCTGCCTGCTGAACCGCTCATGTGAATTCTCTTGTCTCAGGCAAAAGGAACTGAGGTTAGCAGGGACCAGTTGTTTAAAGTGCTTTGGAAAATTCAGATAATTTTAACTTAAATGGGTGAAGAAGCAATTCTTACAAGCAACTGAGCTTGCCAATCACCAAAGACCTTTAGCTTGGGTAGAAGTTTTAAGGAAGTTGTAGTGACACCTAATGAAAATGCCATAGCACACTTCCCAGCTACAAGAAAAGTACAAGAAAGCTAGGCACTGAAATTGCAGGAGAGCCAAAAGCAAAAAGTTCTGACAATATATAATTTTTCCTTTTTAAGCACCTGACTCCTTTCCTCAGAAGCACTCTGCTTTGCTAAGGATAGCCTGAATTACCAGGAATGAATGACAATACATTACCCCCACTCAGACTCCTGCTTTCTGAAATACTCACTTTCTGTCTAGAAGCACTCAAATCATGAGCAGTGCAATTAGTATTGGAATAAAGACCCAAGTTATGATACCTAATTTCAGTTATTGGTCTCTTTCCCATCCCTCTTGTTAGTTAGTGGCAGTTCCCAGATGAAGTCTTCACAGAAGTCATGGTTTTTTTCAAAGTTAAAATTACGGTGATAAGGACCAGTCTGTAAAAAATTGATTATCAAGAAGAATCACAAAGACCATTCAGTAACACCAATATAGGCTCATCTGTTAACTCCTTTGGGATTAGAGATAGCAGGAAAATTTTGATTTTTCCAATAACTACTTTTGAGAAAAAAATGGTCTTCAGTGGTTTTTCTTAATAAAAATTATTTATTTAATTAATTTTAACCAGAAATAAACCTTTTTTCCTTCTCTCTGGTTTTGTTTGAGGTGGGTTTTTTTTGGTTGTTGGTTTTTGTTGTTTTTTTTTTTTTTTTGCTTGGTTGGGTTTGTTTTGTTTTTTTGGGTTTTTTTGGATTTTTTTGTTCCCAAAGGGAGTTGATCACTTAGCATGGTGTATACTGTATACATTATAGTATCTGGGGTTTGCCTGACTTTCCTAGGTCTTTTCCAGGATATTTACTTGGCCAAGGGCCTTTGTCACTTTCCCTTTTTTTGGATCTGAATGATCAAAATCTAAACCAAAAGAGAAGATCTTCATGTTTCCCAGTGTATTAAGGAAGGGGCCTCACAAAGTTGTGAGGAATCAGATGTAAGGAAGGGAGGAAGGGAGTAAAAGGTCATGAAGAATTATGAGTTCATAGTTGGCTGTCACAAGAATGCTGACAACTGAAGACTTTATTAATAAATTCAGAAAAAATTATCTCTATTCTCTTTAATCAGTAAAAAATTACCTAGCTTGAAAAGAATAATCTAAAAATATCCCTACTTCTCCAAAGGATTCCTTGGTCTTATAGCAGAAAACTTTCAGGAGCAGCACATTTCCATTTCCTACATCTTCTTCGTAGGATACAGACAAGTTACTCTCTTAGCATTTAAGCTCAGACTAAAATCAACCCAAACAAACAGAAAAAAAAAAAAAAAAGATCAGGGGGAATGAAGGAGAATAAAAGGAGAATCTGCCTAATCTGCTTCCTGGCTTTGGCCACCAACAAATACTCACTCAGTGGTGTTGCATCCAAATGGATGATAAACAGATTTTAACAATTGCATGTGGTCAGCCTCATGCCAGATACAGAACTGGCTGGTGCCAGTGCTTGTGCACTGCACTCACAACAGACAGCTGAGAAGCTGAGGGAGCTCTGCTCTCATAGTGAACTTTGGCAGCCTGTCAGATGTAGAATTTGTAAGCTCACATTGTAGGAACTGCATCGTCACAGGCCCACATCACATGGAGACTATGGCTTTCCTTGGCCTAAGATACATTCATGGAAGATTCATTATCCAGACACTCATTATAGCTAATTCAGAATCTGGATATCATGAAAAAAATATTAGAATTTTTCCCCTAAAAAAAGGTCAATTATTAAAAGCAGTTATTTAGCTCTTGAATTTCTTCTCTGTATACATTGTATACAGAATCGTTCTCACTGAGAAAACTTAAGAACACAAAACTCGTACATAGTCTCAGCTTTTATCTGTTCCGTTTTTGGTGTTTTCTAGTTCTTCACTGAATTTCCTTTACCCATGGGACACACAAGATGGTAAGAATGTGTGTGCAGTATAGCAGATCAAAGAAAACTGTATTTAGTACTTTTTATTTCCTTATATGACTTGTGTAGTGTGTAACAAACAGTAAATTTTGCCTAGATCCAGCATATATCATGTTAGAGCAATCTTTTCTCTGTTTTCTTAATTTCCAAAATGACAGCGTAGCACTGAAGGCTCTGGAAGTTTTACCCTTTCCTTTCCATATTTTATGCAAGCTGAAAACATGTTACTATTTGCACACTGATAAATAATCCTGATAAATAAGACTGGTTTTCAGCATGGTTTGAAAGCAGTACTTTCCAGTTGGAAAAGATTGCAGAATGGATTTGAAAGGTTAAGCTCCTAGATAAACCTCTTGCAAATGTGGAGCCTATTGTGCACAGATTCCCAAGTACCTCAAATGATTCATGGAAACAGGAAAGAGGAGGAAAATCTGACTTTGAAAGTCACAACAGATTTGAATGTAGAAAATGCATAAAAAAGAATCTAAAGCATCTTTCCAAACCAGCAGAACATGGCACAGTACAAAGCTGAAGTTGAGGCTCTGATTCAGAGCTTTGCAGTGTATCTAACTTAACAGCAGCTCAGACAGCTTGTGTTGTGGTAATAAAAGGGTTTCATTGGGAATACAGAAATCACTGCTCTCCCCCTGCCTCCGCCCATGGGACCCTAATGAATTCATTTGCTATTAATTTCAAGAGGTCACCAAAAAAGCTAAGTATTCACCATGAGTGTGGTGTGAAGAGGCTTGCAAGAAAGCTTTTATGAATTCCCTGATTGCACCCAGGACAAGCTATCAAATGCTGCTCAAGAGACTGCAAAGTACTGATACCTACATTCTGACCTGCTTCAATTCATCAATGGTTTCACTTATTCATGTACTGCAATGCACAGAGGGGGAGAAGGCAGCAGCAACAGCAGGGGAGGAAAATTCACTCCAAGTGTAAAGCCTTACAAGCAGTGAAAATATTTTTTGTTTGGGTTTGGGTTGGGTTTGGGGTTTTTTTGTTGAAGCTGAAGGAATGGCACAAATTAGCATTACAGAGCATTGTGGGTCAGGGAGGAAAGGGGCAGCACCCTCCACCAAACTGAAGCAAGTGATAAAGATGAATATTCTCCTTCCTTAAGTCATCCTTCACAGGCACACAGGCTCCTGCAGCTGTCCCACTGTGCTAAATAGTTTTCTCTACAGAAGATCATGTTCTCTCTTGAGGGCCTTTGCAGTGCCTCAGCCTCCTGTGGTGAAGTGTCTGTAAATATATCTATCTTGTTGTACAGGGTCTGGAGATCCTGTTGAACTACCAATGTTTCTTTTCACAGTAACCTACAGAGACGGGGATCTCTCCCTTCTATAGACCTGCAAGCTCTTTCATAGATGATGAGTAAGCCTATTCCATGTACAGTGTTGCCTTTCCTTTAATAAAAGCATTTGTTACTTTGTAGAGTCTGTATAGAGTATGCATATATTTTGGTAAAAGTGTTCTTTTTTTATAGTGTTCTAGTACAGTCTCAAGTGTTCTAAATATGAAAAAAAAAAATCCAGATATAAGTCACAGCAGATGAACCCCCATGGATCATTTTTAACTGTCTTTGGACACAACAGCATATTCCCATCCCCCTCAAACAAACAAACAAACAAACAAACAAACAAACAAACAAACAAAATTTAAAGATAATCAGACAGCCAAACAAGCAAAAATCCCCAAAATGGTCCATGTCATTTTCCCCCTGTAGGATTACTCACTATGCATCTCATGGAAAATGAACTCTTTAAGAGAGCGTGAAGTGCTGAAAGGAACCCTATGTCTAGGGAACTGGAAATGGATGGCCAGAGAGTTTAAGAAGAGTTTATAAAACATTTCCATATAGTAAGTAAAGCAAAAGCTCCCCACACCTGGTTTCTGATGCCAAGAGTAGAAGGCCAGAGGAGGTTGTTTCTGAGGTGTTATTTATATTGGATTTTAAAATGGTCTGAAGGGACAGAGGGTTGAGCTATCAATTATGTAACTGTAAACGAAGAACCTTTGGGAAGGGAAGCAGAAAATTGTGTACTTAGAGAATGAGCAAGACATTTAGGAGAGGTTCAAGGTTAACTCTTTTCCTTCGCTCCTCTGAATTCTGCTAGGAGTTCACATCACGGTACAAAGCCCAGGGAGCAATTCTGGAGCCATAGAAAAGCAATTCCTAAGGTTGTGATTTGCTCAGCACCTCAAGGGATGTAGCAGGAGCTCTTGCAGGAGGAAGGGAAGGAGAAGTACAGTCCCTAGCCCACTGAGACCACGTTGTAGCCACTGCAATTCAGCTGCCATGAGCTTTGTGTAAGGCTCTTGTAAGGCTTGCTGTCAATGGGCCTCAGACTGTCAAGCACTCTCTTACTGCCAGGACTGCTGGAAATGGGAAAAAAATGCACAGCTGTTGTGTAAATGGGAAATCTGATAAGAAATTAAAACAGAAACTAGTCTGTGTAAGTACATCTGTACAAAGGGAAAAAGAGAGAGACATGGTAAATTTTCCTCTCCAGCTGTAAATTTACATTGTAAAGTAGAGCTATCTAGTAGTTCCTCAAAAGCTGAGACAAATCCACATGAAAAGATTTTCTTTGATGTATCCTGTGGCTGCTGGAAATATTTAACAGGATTTTAACAGGCAGGAAGCAGTGAGATGGATTGCAAATCTTTCTCCTCCCTCTTCCCTATTTTATTTGTAATATCTAGCCTAAAACTTAAGACATGCCTTTCCACCCTGAAACGCCATTTATTGTTCTGAGCACCTCATCCATTTCTTTCAGTTGATTAAATCCTGCTTCTGCCCTTATCTAGAAGCACTTCAGTTTAGCCAGGGCTTTATAGCTGGTTGCTGAGGTAGCAGGCAGCTGGCTGGGAAGGGAAACTGTCCCACCTGCTTCCCACTTCCTTCCTTAGCCAAGTTGCAGGAAAAAGAACAGGGTGCTACTCTGGCATTTCCAGCAGGAAAGTCTGAGACCTTATCAAAGTACCACTTATTTTACCACTCACTGCAGCTCAAAGCTCAGAAAAATTCCCCACAGGCATTGCATCAGACCCTCCACAGAGGGAATAAATTGTGAGAACACTCAGCAGGTTTGGGAAGTTGTGTCCATTTCCTGCAGGACTGTAGTCAGGGCAGAGGAGATATGGAGCCCTGACATGCTGGGAGAGAGGAGAAGATGAGGAGATACAGTCTCTGTTTGGGTTGTAGGTTCAGATGTCAGGAGGTTGCCAGGATAACACTGCGGGGTTAAGACAGCAATTTCAGAGCCTGCACAAGGTGATCCAGCACGTTAGGACAAAAGGAACTTGTTGGATACTTCCTCTTTGAGTTGGAAGATATTGTCAACTCTGTGTTTGTTTGTTTTGAAACTATTGCACAAGAGGGGCATAGATCATGGAAAGGATGTGCTTGTCCTCCTGTATAGTCTGGAAACTGCTTAACACTCAGTGCCTTATGTTAATGAAAGTACCAGGCCCAACACAGACATGGAAATGATCACTTCAGGTAATGCTCATGGGGAATTAAGTGACGAGTTCAAAACAGATATACATTTTTCTCTTCAGTTAATTGATTTTATTTTTTCCCTGTTGAAGAATATGAGTAGAGTAGACACACATTTTAAGTTGAAATCAATGATCTAGTGTTTCAAGCCACATCACCTAACACAGAACTAAGCAAAGTCAGTGGCAGTCTTTCCATTCACTACAATGAGCTTTGGGTGAAATCCATGCAGCTGAAAGTGATGACTTGCACTTTCATATGCAGTCAGTCCCAGAAATTTTTAAATGTATTACTATTATTTTTTTGCCATGTCTCTTTAAAATGCTATTTATTCACCATGGTGTTGTGCAATACCTAGATATATTAGTATCAAAACATGGCCTTCCATTTTAAAACTCAAATGATTATGTTTCTTATATAAGCAATTTTTATGAAATCAAATAATATACTTTATCAGAAAATGAATGCTGCTTTTTCTTCAGTTTTCATCACTATATAAAAATGATTCTTTTATTGAAAGGAAAGGTTATGTTTCACTGAATGTTTTAATAATACTTATTTCCAACCTCATCTTTATAATTAATAACAGTGATGACCTTTGCATAAGGTATTCTAATTATATACAACCTCCAACATATTCAGTATCCCAATTCTTTGATCATCTAGACCAGAACATGCCATTGCAGACTAATTGCTTTTCCCTCCCACATGAGCATTGCATTCCTCAAACGCTGGCAAAAGAAAGAGCTCGGATGCATCAGAATATTCACCCAGTCCCAGGAGCACCTGGAAGCACTCCCAGGTCCTGTAACTTGGACAAAGCCATAAAATTCCTTTGTTCTCAGTCTTGAATTAAAGCCTGTGGTGTTACAGCCTACAAAAACCCTACACAACGCAAGACTTTCCCCATGCCAGGGGGTTTGTAATCTAAGGAAGAGAGGCCAAACCAGGCATATACAGCTGGTCTCAGGGGCACTGGCCAGAAAGCAGCAGAACAGCAGCTGAGCTACTGTGATTCTGTCATAAATGAGAGGTTTAAGCAGGAATTTGAAGGTAAATGCTGCTGAAATCCTGTGTAGGTCCCTCTGCTCTGGGTGTCACTTTGTCACTTTGAGAAACGTCCATTGTGTTTACCGGAAAAGACAAAAATAGTTTGTACTAAAATACAGCCTCCTTTTCCCACATAAAATCATTTAAAATTTGTAAAATTTCAGCAACTTTTGCACTCATAATGATTGCTAATCCATGAACAGAAAAGATTAACAATGACTAATTACAAGGATTATTAATTAATTAAAAATAGGAGAATGAATGCCTTTGTCTGAATGAATGGCAACACGGAAATGCCATGTATTTCGTCACTGACATCCAGGGCTGAACTGGTGACCTCTAAACCTTCCTCACAAAAATGGCAGAGCTGCCTTACGCTCTAGCTGTCTAGAACAGAATGACTGCACAAGTGTTTCCTTATTCTCCCTGGAAAGTACACAATACCAAGGCATTGCCAGGTAGAGCACATGAGCTGACTAAAATTAAATGCAAACTCTAATAATGGCTGTCAGATAGGAAGACGGTAACAAAATTAGCAGAACCTGGATTTGTCCCATTTGTCACTGAAGTTGCCTCATGAAATCAACAGGAATTTCAAAACCTCAGGCTCGATTGAAAAGATGAGAAGCAAATTTTTGGGTAAAAATACAACACCCTTTCTCCATTGAAACAGGTCCTCACAGGTGTTGTTAGAGAGGTGATGAATATCTTGACCCTGTCTGTAAGGACTTTTCTTGTTACATACATGTTCAAAATACACTCAGAAGTGTTTTGTTCTTTGCAGGTGCTGACAAGAACACTCAGCTTTGATGGGAAATAACTACATGTAAATTGTTGTTCTGAGTCACACAGAATGGGGGTTTCAATCCAAATGTGCTCCAGACTGCAAGGAACCCTGTGACCAGCCAGGGCATCTCTCAAAGAGTGCCCAAAAGATGAATTGAATTTAATCATCGAGTTACAGGAGAAGGTCTGTGACTGGGCAGTGCTCAGCTAAGTGAAAACCTCTTGCAATGTCCCACTACTTCAGTGTGCCCTTGGACATGCAGGAATGCATGTCAGATTGCAGGATGCAGCTTCAGGATGATCTTTCAAGGAACAGTGGCATTTTGGGTTTTGTGTAATTATTATATTAATGATTACATTTTTAATATAATTATCAAATGTAATTTAGAATTGAATGGTAACAGATCAGGAATCATTAACTTAATTAACTCTTTGTGCTACCAAAATCTCTTCTTTAGGCATTTATTGTTACGATTAATCAAGCTAGTGGAGGGATGATCAGAGCAGCAAATCCACCTTGCATAAATATTTAAATTTCTGTTTAGTTTCTATAGAAAGATTTGAAAATAAAGATAAATTACCAGTTGACCTCAGATTAGAAGCCCTCTTCCTGCTTTATAAGGCAGTTATTTGAAAGCAAAACCAAATATGCAGGTATTTTGTGTAAGAAATTAACTCGGGTACCAAGGACTGAAATTTTGTGAAGATAAAAAGCCAAATGAAAGTAACTTTTCTTCCTATAAGGGAACACAAATACAGCTGGCAATGTAACCCTTAGTAATACCTACTCCTCTCCCTTGCTAAATTAAGATAGAAAAGATAGGACCAGAAAAGTACCTTCAGCACTGGGATGATTTATGGATCAGGACTTGTAAATTCCCAGTGATAGATATATATTTTTCATCTTCTTCATCCTAAAAGTAGGAAATAATAATGATTTTGCTTATGTGGCAAGAAGAAATTAACTGCCACCAGAAATATGATATGTACTTACATCAGTCATGAATCTGCCACACAGACCTGTCCTGTTCAGTTGAATGTGTGCCCTGATGGCCAAAAGATCCCTGCTTGGTGGAGTTTAAAGAGGTATCAGTAATTCAGAGCCTGGCAGTTTTCAGTCCTTTCCTGGACTGTATGAATCTGGAAAAATCCAAGGAAACGCTGAGCTGCTTGCACTTGAGACTTTTGGCTCAGAAGAATGGTAGGTAGCACAAAAATCCCAATGAAAACAGAGTAGTGCCATTGAAATGGGACTTCCCCTTAAAAATGTGAAAAGAATTCAATTGCTTATAGTACCTTGTTTAACATTTAGCAAAACTCGTAGGAAAAGCATATTTTCCCTTCTAGGGGGAAAGATGGCAATGCAGTGAAGAATTTGACACTTGAAAACTTGGTTTGTAGAGTTTTTAAATTAATGAATATAATTTTTTCCCATCTGTACAGAAAACAAAAAACCTCCAAATGATCTAATGACCTCAGTCAAATTATATATTTGTATTTCCCTATGAATAGGTGATGGGGTTTTTTGTCTTTTTCCTCAGAATTTCAACCACAGTGAGATAAGAATTCTTTTTTTGAGAGAGAGAGAAAGAAGTCAGGAAATTGAACAGTAAACTCAATCAGATAATGCAATATAAAGAAATGACCCATGACTGGATGAATGAAATAAAAATAACATGTTAATTGGAAAGAAAATCTGAAAGGATTATTTCCCCAAAGAAATAAAAGCAGAAGTACAGACCTACCCATGAAGATATAAGGCAGGAAGGCAGATGAAGTTAAAATTTGCCAGGCTGGGATGGAGTATGGAAGATAAAGACAGTCTATGTTGAATTAAAAATAAGCCCTAATAAATATGTGAATAACAAACATCACACCAGAAAGGTTAATCCATGAAAAACTTTTGCTGACTTTGACATCACTAAGAAACCTGTCTAGATAGTAATGCCTGGCCTTGTTTTTGTACCTGCTCCCATGCAGATTATGTTTCTTTTAAAACTCAGTTCTCATTTTGCATTTGCAGTCCTTCAATTGCCTTGCAAGAGTGTGGGGAGTACACAGACTTCCCCAGGATTTTGCCCTGGATTCATTAGCTAGTTTTGCAAGATGTATTTGGAGAAATACATAGACCAAGCTCTTGGTCTAAGATATTGCTGTAATATTTCTGTAATATTTCAACAAGCAGTATGAAATGTTTTGCTTCTTACATTGCAATTGCCGGAGAAGGTCCACAGAACAAATAACTACTGCTAAAATGCTTTAAAATACAATCAATAAAAAAGATCACGACTTCAAATTAAATTAATTGGTAGGTGAGAAAGATTGAGACCAGATTCTCAAACATATTTTCAATTATTTGTAGTGCCCAAAATATCTTGCCACTGCATTTTTATGCACCTGCTAATAATAAACCATCATAGCCTATTAAATAAGGACTTAATCCTAAGAGATGCTTATGCATGTCTCTTTAGGGCCTAGCTAGAGCTCCTTCAAACAATACAATGTAAAAAATAAGAGGTGTTGTATAAAGACTGCATATGTGTTGATTTTTAGCCAAGGCATGAAAAGTCTTATTTCTGTATATTTGACTAAGCTGTTCTGAGAGTAATTTTAATTTAAGGTCACCAGTTATGCATCTTACACAGAGGTCAGGAGAAGCAGTTCAAGTAAACTTTTTATCTTATAAAAGCTTTTTAGTATAGAAAATTAGCCATTTTCTATATGATTGAATTTATACAATAATTTTTATTTTCCTATTTTTAAGAGCAACCATTTCTATCAGTTTCCAACATTCTTCTAAATGGAAAAAACATTTTCACCTGCAAGTGTAGGTTGGAATAAATTACTGTCTTCTGAACTCTGAATAAATTGATCGTCTTTCCAGTGCCAGAGTTCTTGGAGTTTACAGACGTAAAAAAAAGCCCCACATTTGTTTTTAGAGAAGGCACAGGTACATAAGCAACAACCACTGGCACTTGGTACCGTGCTGGCCATTTGTAAAGGACGTGAAGCAGTTTGAATTCTGAAAATTGTTGCCAGTATAAGAAACATGGTAATTTCCTGTGCATCATAGAGGAGGACTCAAACAGAAGTTTTGTTTTTCCTAAGCATTTCTGGTAATCCGAGAGAAATTCATTATTTTACATACTTTATTTGTCTTATTTATTTGTTTGCCTGTTTGGATTTTACTAAGGAAGCTCATTGATGTAGGTGTTTACAAGGAATGTTTGCAGAGAACTGCAAATCAAAATGAAGAAAAACACCCTGGAAGTTCAAGCAAACATGCAGGGGTTGTGTTGTTCAGCACACTCTGGGTCACACAGAAGTGATATTCATCATTAAGAAATATCTCAAGAGAAAGATATTATAGCCCAGCTGGAGGGTGTAAATGCCCCCATGATCCATCACAAAGGAATCACATTTCTACTGTTTGGCCACACAGGCAGTCTGGCAGTCTCTTTGTACAAGCTAAATATGATCATTTTTGAAAATTCTGTTTATTCCATGTCTTCTCTGATACCTGAATGAACATTTTCCCTGGGGCAAAGACTATTTTGGAAAAATTATCTGTTCCCGCATAGATCTGGAAATCAAGAGGATAATAGTATTTGAGTCATTGATCAGTCACAGTTGAGCACACCAGATCCCATGGTATTTTAACCAAATGAAAGTCTGAAGTTCCTTGCAGAGGAATTTGTGAAAAGAGGAAAGCCTTAAGGAAAGTATCTTTCAGTGATGTAGAGCTATCACTCCTATAGACTAGAGCACAGTACGGTATCAGCATGAAATGAATCAAACCAGTTTGACATTTCCAAACTCCACTTTTTCATATAACTTTTTATCCCTATGAAAAATTTTGATATTTCAGTTTTATTTTTTCCTGACTCAGGACCAAGTGTCAAAATATCAATCTCTTTTGGGGCAGAAATTACATTTTATATTAGCTTTTTCATGAAGAGTGACACCTCATTTTCTTATTTGAATCATCTCTATTTTTTCCCTTCTCCCAATTCAGCCTCTGGAGAAAAATAGTATATGGTAGAACAAAGCATTTGGGGATTGATACTTTCATTTTATATCCTCAGTTCACATGTAGTAGTTTGGATTTAAGAGGTTCAGTCTGATTCCTTTAATAATTCCTGCTTTAGCTGGATACATTAGAAGGCACAGGATATCCACTCTGCTGCTGGGAAGGCTCACCATTGTGTGTAGAAGTTAATAAGTTCAGCCCTGTAAAAATCACCCTTGGGGGTATTCCACCGGGACAATGTAGTAAAGAGCACACAGATCTCAAAATGCTTAAATATCATTGAGAATCCAACAAAGGTATTTAAGCTGTATGCTCTAGTGCCTTTCCAAGTACATATTTTGATAATTTCATATCCTACAGGAACCCGCTGGAGGCATGTTTTAATTTTGACTGTAGCATTTTGCACTACCAGTTACACTGGGCTGGGGAACAGACTCTTTCAGTGCAAGAGGAAGATCTACTCCATCTCAAATTCATATATTTCAAAGGGAAACCTTTCCAGCTGTGTAGCAAACACAAAGGTAAGAGGTGTAAATTATAAACAACTCTTCCAAATTATAAAGAAAAACCAAAAAACAAAACAATCCCTCGGCCACATCAAAACAGGTCCTTGGATCATTAAAATTTCCAACTTTTGAGCTTTTGAAGAACCTAAATCAGGCAGAGCCAGATTACTCTGTCTACAGAGAAGAGTATCCCTTTCTCTAAAGAGAAAATATTCTGAACACAGTAAAGTTTGATGGGGGAACAGAGGTATATAGAGAAATCCTTTGTTTCATGGCCAAGTCAAAATTGATATTTCTCATTTTAATACCCTATCCAGGGAATTTTCAATTCTTTGATGTAAGTTGTTATTAAAGAAGAGTGACCTTTAAAGCAGTGTAGGAAAAGACTCCAGAATATCCTGTAGATCTTGGAAGCGGGAAAGAGCAATATCTGTGAATAAAATCAGTAGATTTGTGACCAGCAGAAAGAAAGGAAGTTGCCTTCATATGGATTTATGCCATCACTTTGAACAATGTGCCCTCTCAGATGTCTAATAAGCAACAAGCTCTTGCTACAGCCTCTCTCATGGGAGGAAAGTAAATGGGCCTCATGTTTTTTACTTGCCTTTCTATTTTCACACTGTAGAAAATAATTTCCTCGAGACCTCTGTACTACTGTCAAGAATGTGGTTGAAATTGCCCCGTCAGCCCAATATTATGGTGGAAGAGGGACAAAACCAGACATTTAAGCAGTTATGCACATATTGTTTCACTCACACTCATGCATACAGGATGATCAAAGAAGCCATATTTCCTTAGGAAAACAGCCTAAAAATAAATGTAACACTACTTTTCTGACAGCCATTTGGAGCTTTGGCAGGACAAATTGTTCTATTCAATAGCATTTCATACAAAGAAAAATAAGCTACAATCTTGCTTCCTATTCTCCATGAGGAAAATTAATTTGGCCTCCAGGCCTCCTTGCTATTAATCTCCATCAGGTACCCCTGCCAATGCACCCCCAGAGGCCATGATCCTGCAGAAACACTTATGCCCATGAGCAGCCCTATAGATTTTAACTGTCACAGGCTCAAAGTTTAGCATTCCTGAGAGATCACTGTCACAGGAAGTTCAATTTTTATTAAAATATTGAGAAGGCAGGTCTGAGCAACACACATCACCCAGGTACATGTTAATGAAATCCTCTCAACCCACCCATTCTACTCAGAGGCAATTTCACACTAGAGGTGAAGGCACTGGGGTCAGTAAGGTTAGGAGGGATTTGCCCTGTACCTACAAAATGTCTAAACAGTGCACTTGGCAAAGCACTTGCCAAACTGAGATGGGAAATCAAAGCTGGAAGACTGAGAGTTGAGTCCAGTTTTGAGGCCCTAAGTAATGTCACAGATACAATAAAGGAATCAAAAGATGTATATAATGAACTTCTGCTGTGCCAGTTAAGAGCTGTCAGTCAGGTGGGTGGGCTTTTTCCCAAGCTAATTACACTTCAGAGTTGATCTAAAATCCATAGGTTTATAAAGAAAAAGCTTTGGTGGGATTATTTTCAGAGTGATCAAGGTCTTCCGAAAGCCTAAGAAGTCAAGTATGACACAAGAAAATGTATTATAAGCTGGCCGTTGCAATTATAAATTATGCAAATCATGTTCTTTTGAACTCCTAATTCCTGTAATATTAAGCACTAATTTAGCTATACTTGGCTATTTAATTGTGTAATTTTTGCAAGAATTTCAGCTCTTTTCACAGAACACATAATTAGATGAGTAATCTCAAAATTTTGCTTGCCAATTAAAGAGTTTTGAAGAAAAAAAATATGGAAGATACTGTACTTTGCTTACCCTGCCAGCCTGGAGTACAGTGGTACAGCTGTGGATGCAGGTAAGTCAGAGGTCTCTAAGTTAAAAGGTTGCCAGTGAGAGACAGAGTAGAAGCCTTTCATGTCATACTTCAAGGTCTCATGAGGGAAAAGGGATGTCTCTTCCTACTTCTCAAGTGTCTATATGTGCCACCAAAGAGGCTCTTTTTAGCTTTGCTTTCATCAATTAAGCAGGCAGTGCCTTCTCTGTAACAGATCCTCAAAGAATTTGGAAATATAATAACAGCACTCATTTATTGATTGCTTTGATCAGATACTAGGCAGGAGGAAAGAAAACCTCAACATACACATCAATAAACAACCTGGAGCCTCTAAAGCCATACTGAGTGAGCTTGAGAACTAACTATGAGACTGAGATGCTCAAAAAAGAAAGCTTATGACAGCAAATCAATATAAAGCCTTGTGGTAAAGATGCTGAAGTAAGAAAAAGAATGTTGGGTCACTGTGAAAAGAACTCTGGGCTGCATTAAAATAATGAGACAACTAATGAGGGAGACCATTTCCCTCTCTCCAAATGATTAGGAAGGAATCATAAGAGGAAGCTGGGAGTGACAAGGCCCAGGACAAGGGTCAGGCTAGGCTGAATCAAGACACTGATTTTGCTATATAGTTCTGACATTTGACAAGTGGCTGGTGCTTCGACAGGCACTAATGGTACCTGAAAGCAGAGGGTTTGGATAAGCTCTACAGGGCTATGTGAGCTTCTTGTGCTGAAATTGTTCCTGGAGTGCTTGTAGTATAGATACACTGGGGAGAAGTCCAGAAAAAAAACATGGCAGGAGATATGCAGTCCTTTATTGAAGGTTATTAAGAGAAAATGATAGGAAAAGGCTTTCAACTGAGATGAAAGGAATATTTCCTGGAAGAAACTGAAAGACATCCCACTACCTTAATAGTTTTGTTTGAAAGAGCCAGGCTGTGACACAGTAAGTGGCTGAAAATTTTAGCCTCTATTACCTTATATTCTGTGCATTGTAAACTGTAAGGTAGAGCTGCCTATAGACTTCTAAAATTCCATTGATGTGCTTTTCAAAAGCTCCATTTCTTTTGCAAATGTAAATACACAAGATGTTTTTAGCGATCTAGACATTCTCTTTATAAAACTGGCTTTAAATTCTCAAAGGGAAAGCTGTTAAGTATGCAGATCCACAGTAACCTCAGTTGATACTCCATCCTAAAGTGCACAGACCTAATACCAAAGACAGTGAACTCAGGGATCTGAAATGGTCGTGAAATTAAATGGAGGTTCAATGAGTCTGGGAAGTATAACATTCCAAATTATTGAAGTTTGTTGCAAAAGAATCTTTAATCTTTAATCTTCATATTCAGACACAAGAAACTCTCATCTTAGCTCTCTGGAGGTACCTGGGAATCAAACTCATCAGTGTAAGACCATGGGTTTACTAACACTCATTGGAAGCATGACTATGAAAGATGCACATTTGTTATTGTCTGGTTATTGCCTGTGTGATCTTTGTCTCCATTAGTTGTGGACGTTTTACCCCTCAGCAGAAGGTAATGTAAATTCTCTGTGATTTACTAAATTGGTACAGGTGTTCCTACAAGTTCACAAGGAATCACAAATATAGTAGCAAAGGTGACCACTTGTTCATTTTGCTAAAGCAAACTTGGAAGGAAATAAGTAGTATTTGAACTCTGGAGCCACCAAAGATTGATTTCACGTAGAATCTGTCTTGTAGACTATCTTTGGTGTAAAAAGCTCTGGTACTTTGGCAGAACTGCCTTGCAATCTTCTTCTCCTGCAATCTTGGTCTTCCAAACACTTTCTGACATTCTCCAAAGTTGGGACAAGACAGATTATGCACAGCTGGAAGGAGGTTCTTGAGCTCTCCAAAACATCCAAAATAAGTTAGACAAGTGCCAGATAGACCACTGAGCCCACAAATGGCCCACCTTCCCTGTGGCAGGGACTCAGCTTTTGAAGGTCCAGGCTCCAACCAAAGCTTTTTCTGCAGCTCAGGCACAGAAAATCCACACTGCACGTGAATGCCATAGTGTCTAAGACCACTTGAGATGACAGAGCAGTTTCTTACTCATACAGGATACAAATAGATGCTCTTTTCCCTCCAGCAGATTAAACAGACACAGTGAGCATGTGAGCTCCATTTCCCTGGGAAACAAGGCTAAGAGTCTCCTGTGAACTGCTCAAGATCAAAAGTAGCAAGTTTTACCAAATCCTGTAGCTAATGAGGAAAACATTCATTACAAGTGTTTTCAAAAGTAGTGGTATGTTTTTCCTCCCAAAAATGGGTATCACTGAAAAGTACTATTTGTAGATATTTGGTAAATGCTTAGACCTTTATTTTTTAATTCCATAATAAACCCAATGCAGAAGCTGATGAGCCAGCAGGGCTGTGATACTTTTTTGCTAATTATGTACTAAGTTTTATGAAACTAATAACTATTTTTAATAATAGTGAGGAGGAGGAAGCTTACATTTAGAGACCACATTAAAATTTGCACAGGTAATTGGGTGGTATGGGAATTGAAGATAAGGATAACTTAATTAAAATTAAATTTTAAAACAAATGACCCAGGTTGTTTTCAATCCCTTCACACCACCTTGAAAAAATAATTTACATCTCAGTGTAATCAATACATAGTCATAGCTGGGTGTTATGACTGCAGGTGAGGAAAGGAAGTAGGCAGAGGATAGCTATATAAATGAAGAAGGGAGAATTAGAGGTCCTAGAGTTCATCTATTAAAGTTACACTCATAAATGTCCAGATCACTGGAGAAGCAAATGACCTCTAAAAGAGTCTCCTAACCCAGGCATTCATAATTTCTTATTTTCTTTGACTCCCCTCAATTTTTTTCCCTCTCTACTGACTACTTTCTGGTAGACCATCCTCACCAGAACAAATTAGCTTTGTGCTTGGCAGGATCAGGTCTATATTCCCCTATCCTCACCCAGCTTCAGAGCCAATAGCATCTCTCTTCCAAGTCCTAATAAAACTTGTGTATTAACTAGCAAAAAGTCCTGCATATCTATGCTGTGTTTTCACTATCCAAGTTCCAATTTGGAAAGATTTTTGTCTTAGTCTCTATGTGTCACATTACCTCATCCTACAATACTCTTCATATTCCTGTTTGAAATGTTTCTAGAGGAACACAGAATATACTGAGCTTGTGTAAGTGTGAGTCTTAATGATCAGAGGGTGCTCAGGAGACATCTACAGGCTGTATGAAAAGGGAAGGTCTATTTATTCCTGTTACAGCATTGGTACCTGTAACCAGAGAGATCCACTGTGCTTGTGCATCCACATCCTGGCATCTGTTACCCTGAGCCCAGTAACTCAGTAAAAATGAACCAAGGATCAGTGAAAAGAATTAATATTTCTAATTAATGACAAGATGGAGAGTGCAAGGGACATACTCAGTGTCCCATAAACTGTACCAAAGTAATGGAGTGAAACCAAACTCTGAAAACAAACTTTGACAACATTTCTTCAACCAGTGCAATCCCTGAGTCACATGTCACACAAGGAAACACATTTTTATTGTAGAAGTGATTGGACACTGGCACAGGTTTCCTGGAGGAATCTCCATCCTTGGTGATATTAAAACATGCCTGGACATGGTCCTGGGACACCAGCTCTAGTTAGCACAGTAGTGGAGGGTTGCTCACAATGACCAACAGGTGTCCCTTCCCATTTCAAACATTCCATAATTTTGTGATCTTCACCATTCCAGAATCCCAGCAGAAGAAGTGAATACTGTTCCCAGATTTGAAAACAGTTCTCCCTTCCTGTCGATCAGTGTTGGAAAAGTCTGTTGCTAAAAAGGAGGCCAGGTCTGGGGTTACACAGTGTTCACTCCTCTGCCCAATTTCACAGTGCCTTTTACAGGACATAGGTGGGGAAATGCGGTCAGTTCTCAGCTTTTATTTTATTTTTTGTTTTCCCTTAGAAAACGGCTTTTCCCCAATAGGATAAAAATAGCCTTCCACTATTGTTCTATCCCTTTAGACTTAATGAATAATTGAAGAATGCTTTTCCAGTAGTTAGTAATGAAAGAGGTTTACTCTGAAGCTTTCTCCATTACCCAGTGCCAGCACTTTCCTCCGCTGCTGAGGTTGCCAGAGAAAGCAAGAGGTGACAGGTGCTTGTATATCTCCTCATGAACAAATGAAGCAAATTGTGCTGCCATTTCTCTGGGAATAAATCTGCAGTAATTCCATGGGATAACTGTGAAAGGCTTTGGACTTACTCAAAAATAACTGAAAGCAAAATGTTCAATTGCATTTTTCATCTGGCATGTTCAAAAGAACATGTGACTAATGGGATTGACATGCCTATAAATGTATGACAAAGTGTCAACCCATATGGCTTGCTTTTTTTGTCAGCTCTTTCCTCCTACTGACTTGATTATTCACCTGTGGGTACCAACATTATTCTCGAGGCATTTTTCCTGCTGTTACATTGTGGTTCTTCTCTACCCATGCTAACCAAACTTCCTTGAATTTCTTTATTTCATGCTAAACAGATACTCGTATTAGTATAAAACAGTTTCCTACAGCAACCACTGTCATTTTAGACTCTCAGCCTACAGAAGGAGAAATCTGTGCAAACAAAATTCTGCCTTTATTGCCAGCAAGATTTGGCTTTCCTTCTCTTTTACAGCAAACATCTTCCTTGTTACAGCTCCAGACCAGAGTTTCCTGCCTCTACATTTCACTGAAAGATTTAATTTTCCCAGAGGTAGCCTTGAGTTATTCCACCATTCAGAATTCCAAAAAGATGCTGCATATTCAACTATTTTAATTTTCTTGTAGTTTCTTTCATGGCTATAATAACACCTACATAAGCTCCATCTTAAAAGAGAAGACACTCATGTTACCATCGGTGGGGGAAAAGGAGGAAAATTTTTGTTTAGCTAGCCCTTGTGTTTTGGGGTGTTTTTTATTTTAGGAACTCTCCTTCTTAAAAGTAAGGAATGCTAAAGGACACATGTAATAGACTAAAAATTCAAGCCCCATAAATTATGAAGGCTATTTAGGATATAAATGACTATTGGGATAGTCATTTATCTACAGAATTCCAGCAGATTTAGTTGTAAAAAAACCAAAACAAACAAAAGTTCTGCAGCTTTCTTCTCTTCTCAGAAGAGGAAATTAAAGATTTCCAGATACGGTACTGAGACATTTGGATGAAGCACACCCTCATTTTCTTTTTCTAGAGCTTTATGGATAGTGGAAATCCTAGAAGGTGTGAGGTTTTATGTAACCTGGACAGAGAGCTCAGTCACAGAAAAAAAAAAAACTACTAGAAGCCCCATGCTGTGATTTGGCATTGAATTGAACTGAGCCAGTAATACGTTTTTGAGGGTGAAGGAACAGAGGATAGATAACAGAGTAAGGCATCCTTTTTTATGGTTCAGACCTTAACCTGCTGTCTCTAGGAAACTGAATGTTAAAAGGAATTGCTGCGCTTGTGTACACTGTAAGATCGCAAAAAAGAAATTAAAACTTGTCCTAATTAAAAAATAAAATTGCTGAGGCAGAATCATATACCACATTTGTGAGATTATTCCTTTTTTTTCTCTTCATTTTATATTTGTTCTCAAATCAAACTCCCTTTGCCTTCTGGTGCACAACACTAAATTTATGGACAATACTATCACTCATTTTATTTATTTTTGCCTCTCATCCTCATTTTAAAATTCTCATGTTCACTCCTAGAAAAAAAGTGCAATAAAAGCAAATTAATAGAAAATTAACTTATGTTTCAGAATGCAAAAGTCATGACTTTGTTTAAAGTGCCTCGCCACAAACTTCACCTATTCTTCATCTGAATTATCTGACCTCTTGGAGGTTAATTGATTACAAACCATTGCAGTTGGCAATGTTTCTTGAATGATCCTGGCCATTCTGGGATGAGGTGTCAGGGAGATGAAAGAAGCGAGTGAAAGCATGAGGAAAGGGACCATGCTCTTTGAAATGCAATGTGGAAGGAGTTGGGATCTTTCAACCAGAAGCAGTCAACCCTTCAGTTATGTAAGATCAGAAATATTTGAGATTTTCAGCTGGTTTTTTCCCAAGACTCCATAGCATTTAATGGACAAAACTTGTGCTGCTCCTGAACCTCAGAGCTCATGTCTTCCCACTGAACTGTCTTTTTTAGTGAATTACTGTTGCTCTCATAGCCTTTCTAGGGCTTCACAATATGCTGTGTTTATTCTCTTTCTTTTTTTTTTTTTTTTTTTTTTTTTTTTTCCCTAATAGCCTGACCCAAAAATCTTTCCAGCTAAAGAGACTCCTTGGGTCCATTGACTTTTATTATGTTTAATGCAAAACCTAAATAACCATTCAGTATTGTCAATATTCTTGTGTGAGTGGACATCCATTAGGACAAAAAAAGTTTCTTTCTTTAGATTCTGTTAAAGTTGGCACAACTTAGAACCTGTGAAAGCCGTATGAGTTATTAGTTAAAATGCTGATAGGACTTCAGGGGGTAAAGAAATTAACTGGTGCTGACCAAAGAGGACCCAGCCCTTTGCCCAGGAAAAACTATCTCATCATGCTCAAGAAACCCAACTGTACAGGCACATATCTGCACTCACTAATGGAGTTACTTGTCACCACAGGATAGGGACAGTGAGCGCTTCTTTAGCTGGATACAGACACCCCTTCCTGTACTGCTAACCACAGAGCACTTGATTAAACCAAGACAGGATGCCATCAATTTGATTTTCAGATTCTGTTTCAAAAAACCAAAAAGGCAGACAAAGGATAAATGTCAGAAAATTACTGGAGAGGGGGGAAAAGTTGAACTGAAGGGAAAACACACCTAGCATTTTCTGCAGGTTCTTATTCATACTGCCTGAATCTCAGTAGGTCAGGAATTTTTCTTTATTTTAGGAATTGGATTCGCTACTTCCACATCCCCTCTCCCAGCTTAATTTGACATCTTGGAAAAACTCCTGATTCCCTGTTACCTGTTCATGAAAGAGTGATGAAAATTATTCTGCCTCCTAATAATATTGGAAATATTTTTGAAGCATTTTTTTCATTTTTTGATCATCACTACAAGATAAAAAAAAAGACAATGGAGGCATTTAACCATGTGTTAAATTTTAGCAGATATTATTAATAAAGGAACATGATTTTATTTTAAGCATAGTTTTTCTGGTTCTAATGCTTTGTATGATGATTTTGCTTGCTGAGTCAAGCTCTATTATATGAATCCCTTGTTACAAGTTACCTTCTTCCAACATTTCTTCACGACTTTAAACTTTGGCCAAGTAGATTTCAGTAGATATGACAAAAGTTAAGCATGAAGAGAACTGCTCTCACTACTGAAACATATTTCTTATTCCTGCAGGGCACTGTTTGAAGAAAAACCTTCTGAACTTGTTTGATTAGGAGCTAATTTAGGACTACAATAGTAAAAGGGGGAGTGAGGGTGAAAAATCAATTTTTGAAAAGGGACTTTTTGTTAATGTTTTGTTTCATTTATAGGCTGAGAATCTTGCAGAAAAGCTGATTTTTACTCAGTTCTGCTTTTCTATTTAGCCATATAATGAAAGTATACATAAACCAAAACAAAAAGTGGTTGGGGGGACAGAGGAGGGAGTTGACTGAGGGTTTTGGGGGATTTTTTGAGGAAAACATAAAAATATACAGCATGATAATAAAATTTGGTTGGCTATTTTGAGAAATGAAAAATTGTTTTAAAACCCTGAGAAAACCAAGCTAGCCTGAATAGCTAGAATAAAACTTTTTTTTTTTTTTTCCCTGCATAATTTGCCAAATTTTAGCTAGGTATAATAACATCTTTTTTCTTGTAGAGATTAGGTATCAGAGTTTGGTGTTCATGGTGAGTGAAAGGGGAAAAAAATATCCAGGTGAAATTACTGCCTTAGAAAGATTTTTTACCAATCACTGTATCACTTTATTGATCATGCAGGGGTCTGGAAACATTTATGAGTAAGAATGTCTTCTACTTTACCACATGTACATGATCATGGGACTTTATCCTGCCACTGTAGAAGTCAATTAAAAAAAAAAACCCAACCTAATTTTGACTTTAATTAGAGAATAAATCTCTCTCTTCAGATACAGCAGATGTGCTAATACATGTGAATAACTCTAAGAATCTCATTTAAGTCTAGCACCAAAAGTGACTGGACTCCAGCTATTACACTCATCTAGTAAATGGGGCAAAGAAAGCTACTCTCAAGCAATATCTTACAGGACAGGATTATAAAAGAATATGACAAATATTATTTACTTCATAGTAACTCCAGCATGAATTTAAATATTTTGCAGAGTTTAATATATGTGTGTGTATACACTCTGTTCTGCAGTATTGATTTTATAACAGCATAATACCACATTGAACTGTAAGGAAGCTTTGCAGTACTTCTTTTGGTAAAATACTCATAATCCCTTTTACAAAGGAAAAAATGCTCAATTAAGTGTAATGCTGCTATCCTCAGATAATTTTTCAAAGATTGGGCTGAGTCATACATTATATTGGGGGGTGGTAGGGGAGATTACCCCCATCAAAATGAAAAATAATGGATGGTTGGCAAGTATTTTCTGAAACCAGCAATTATAAAGGACAACTATTTGTTAAGTTGCTTGTGACCATGACTAATAATCATTAATTATTTTCTTCTAATGTATTTATTGCTATCTTGAACTCATACTATGCATTCTAATAGCAGCAGTATCTAGCAATTTGTACTAGCTGCTACTCAAAAGATTCTGTTTTGAGAAAGACATATTACCCTGTGCTGGAAAAAACAGCCATGACATGCAACCACCTTATAAGCTTTCAAGAATTCAGTGATGGAAATGAGCATTATCTCTGAGAGCAGTTACATAATGCACCTCTCATGAAGGCTTTCTAGGTACATAGTAAAGCTGAAATATTCAAAATGAAATTAAATTATAGAAGTCTTGATCTGAAGGTTGAGTAAAAAATGAATAACAAAGAGATCTATGAAAAAGCATAATTCAGATCTAAAAAAGTTATCCAAAACGTTTTTCTGGTTTCATCTAGCGTGCCATGTTATTGATACTTCCCAGACACCAAGGTCTGCAAGCTATTTTATGGAGTTGCTAACGTTAAGTTCACTTGACAAATATGATTTTTTTAAGCAAAAAAGTGTTGAAATGCATTGGGAAAAATAAGATAACAAAAAACATCCTCTGCCACAACCTTGGGGATCAACATCCCTTCTCTGGAGAAGATATACAGCTCCTTATCAACCAGACAGCATTTCACAACATCACAGAATCACACAATCAGAGAGTATGCTGAGTTGGAAGAGACCCACAGGGATCATTGAGTCCAAATCCTGGCCCTGCACAGGACACCCCAAGAGTCACACCACATGCCTGAGAGCATCATCCAAAAACTTCATGATCCCTGTGGTCAAGGCTTGGTGCTGTGATCCCTTCCCTGGGAAGCCTGTTTCAGTGTCCAGCCACACTTTGGGTGAAGAAACTTCCTCCAGTATCCAACTTAAACATCCCCTGACACAGCTTCAGCCTGTTCCCTTGGTCCTGTCACAAGTCTCCGCAAAACAGAGATCAGTGTCTGCCCCTTTTCTTCCCCTCATGAGGAAGTTGTAACCGAGATGAGCTCTCCCCGCAGCCTCTTCCAGACTGAACAGACCAAGTGACATATCCCCTGAGGACCTCACAAAATCCCTGAGGAGCCTGAATTCTGATCTCCTCATATCAAGAGTTGTGGTTTTTCTGGCACTTTCACTTCTCAATTACTGTATGTCAGCATGGCCATCTTCGTCACATTATATCATATATTGTCACTGTCCTAAGGGAGTGTGAAAAAGGTCTTTTTAAAGAGGGGAAGAAGGAAACCTTGCTATCTCCTGCTTATTTTTTTTATAGGGGATACTTTCTGGTAATGTGGTCCTTTATGACTTGGATATTGAGAGAAGCTCTGTCTTCCTCCTGCCACAGCACAGTTAGTAACGATGGTGGGAATTCTTGCTATTTTTACAGTAACTTTCACTCCCAGTAACTTTCATCCCATGGTTGTGGATGAGATACCCGATTAAGTAAAGGCACATGGATATAACTTTCTGTCTTGGACACTGCTGGTAATAGGAGCTGTCTTGGTGTAAGTGTACAAGGATTAAACTTGGTCTTTTCATTGAGGCCACTGTTCCCATTGAAACCCATTCTCTTGATGTTAATGTGATATAAATGACTCCTTATGCCAATCTACCACTCCTCTGGTAGGCTGTACAACAGTTGGCTCCATGCCACAAGATTGATTGTTTTCTGAGTAGTGAAGTGCCTCAAAATTCAAGTTACGCTATTAATTGATTCAGGATGACTTTTTTGGAGTGATTATGTTTAAGAAAGGTCTGTCAATACAGTTTACTCTCAGTTGCCATTACACCATCAAATATAATGGTGGGTACATACAGGATAGTAACTTGCATGGCTACAGCAGTATTTGCCAAAAAAAGAATTCCATACAGAAGAAATATGGAGAAGGTGAAGTTATATTTAATCTGTTTTGCATTGAAGAGGGTGTTAGAATAAATTTAGTTTTTCTCTGTCTTTGGAAGCTGTGCAATATTCATTTATGTATCAAGGAAATAGTGATATATTGGTAGCATACTTGTGTATTAGTTTACTTTTGTATTACTTTAGGCTCAAAATATTAAATAGTAGCCCTGAGATAGAAAACTGCACAAGCACCCATTGCCTGCCTAATCCCACAAACATCCTTTTCATATGCATTAAATTGTGTCAATGAGGGGACAGGAACCCAGAAAGAGTCATCAAGTGCCCTAAAACTGAGCATGAAGGTCAAGTTTAGAATTTCAGTGTGCATGGCTTAGGGACATGTTCAAGGCAGTTGATCATCCAGGCTTCTGTACAGGTAAAACATCCAGCATGTTCAAACTGTCCTAAAACAAGTTCTGCACAGAACCTTGATCACCTTCAATAAACCACCTTACAAAATAGTAAGATGTAAACACTGGCTTCTGTCATCTTTCTAGAAGGCTGTTTTGGAAACCTTCTGTCCATTTCTTGCCAGCATAAAGAGGACAACTGCACATTGCAGTCTTCTGCTTTGTTTGGTTACAATCATAGATGGGCAGATACCCCACAGGAAATTTATTTAAAAATCTAATTACTGTTGTGTCTCTCACTCACTGAATTCAAAGTTTTCCCCATTTACTTTAGTTAGTATGAATTTCTTCTGCTGATCTGCTGATTTCATTTTAAGGTAACACCCTCTCCAAACTATTTCCCCTGTCTCTAATCAACAACAAGATAAAAGCCCACTCTATGACTCAACTTTAAAGCCATAGGTGCTAAGTGCATTCCCTTCTCTAAATTCAATAGTCTGTCCACTGTATTTTAATGTTCACAATTTTCCAGAAAAAAACAATTTGACAGTATTTAGACAAATGTAGACTCCCTTTCACTGCTGTATGAATTGAATTTAACTTATGCCTCTCCTCTTTTCCAAGACCAACCTCAGAGCCAATAAACCATCTTGATTTTATTCCCTGTTTTTGGATAAAAAAGGAGGCAAAGTAATGATGTTAACTCATATCCCACAGGCTAACATTCACCTCCACTAAAAACTGGAGAGGTAAGTCATGATCGCAGGTGTATTATGCAGATCTATTGCATAGATGAATTAGGTTGACTCTTGACTCTCACCATCAAAATTATGGCTATTCTCCTCTTGTGCAGCAGCAGCCTGTGTAGGCCAGGGATTTAAATCATTACTTCTGCCACTTCCTTACAGAAGAGGATTCAAACACCTGTTAATTTGCTGAGGCAGGTGTTTCTCTTCATATTCTGTAATCACCCCTCTATACTTTGCATTTCTCAGGTTTGCAGGGGCACTGAATTAACCAGTCCAGTTCATATTTCAGAGTAAATGTAATCAATAAATCACCTATATTAGTCTGATGTCCACACTCGGGGGTTTTATTATTAAGGATATTTTGAAAGGTTCACTGAATATTACACATTGAAATAAGTGTCTGTTGCCTCGAGCAATTTCCAAACTGTCTTGTGGGAACTAGGACACACTTAAAAGGATTTAGTGGTGGAAATCTTTCATTTAGAAAATCCATTTCTGCAATTCACATGTTAAAGAAATAGAAAATGTTTCTTTGCCAACTTCAACTGCAGTAAATGCATGTGAATACCTCTCCACCCCTGAAACATAGCTAATTTCTGCAGGAATTCATCCCAAAGATATATTTCTGAGCAGGTGTTTTGCTTCACTGTTCACATCTTGAATTGTGTGCAATCCATCATATCTATCATTTTGCCCTTACACAGTCAAGGAATTTGGTCTTTTCAGCTGAGTGAGCTGGGAAAGGAGAGTGCATCACTTCTTCTTTTAAACATTCCAGAGCACTTGGCTACCGTGTATGTCTGAAAACAGTAAATGTATAATGAAATAGCTGGAAAAACAAAGCACAAATTACCACATATATCATGCTCCACATTTACAGCAGCAGAAGCAAAAGCACTTTGGAGGTATTTCCCTCTCTCCTTCCTGATAATTGTTGCTGTTGCTTTTGTCCTTGTTTGCAGAAGTCATGAAGTCCTCCCATCTGTCAAGCCATCATTTCTCAGAAATTAAGATGCTCCAGAAAAAACTAGCTCCAGTTACAGGAGGAAGGCATCTCTAGGCACCCTTGGCAGGCCTCTTCCTTTGTCTTTGTCCTCCAGCAAGGATTTGCAGGAGCGAATGAAGAATAGGTCATACTGGGCTTTACTTACAAGAGTGCCTATTTCACACTTGGTTTCCAAGACTAGAATCCTCACTGAGGATGGTCACAAATATTAAGCAAAAATGGATTTCCCCAACCTGAAATCAAATAAGAAGTCCAAAGGCCTGATCTGTCTGGGTGATAGCTGATTTCCAGAACTAATTCTGCCTTTGTTTCTACGGAAATTAAATGTGAGGAAAGAGGAATTGATCAAATTCCCAAGGCCAATTCTACCTGTAGACAACTTGAGCTTTTCAAATAAGCATTCTGTCAAGATATCTCCAGTGTGACTTCATGAAAATATGTTACCTTCCCTAAGCCTTTTCTATTTCTAAAGGGATGATTATGTTTCCCTGACCCATGTGCAGATGGTGAGCTACATTTCCTAAATACTGTGGATATCTCCAATGCAGAGTAAAAATTCTAGTTTTTCAGGCACATCTGAAACATTTCAGATGTGAAGTTAACATCTGAGCAGTTTTCTGGTTGCTATAATTGAAATCTTATTTTGGTGAGTTTTGTTAGTCATCATATACATGGAGTTTAAATGAGCAACCAAAACAATAATTTCCTCAACTTCTGAATGAAAGACTGACAGAAGTTTGGGCTGTAAGACTCAATCAGAGCAATCTTGGGTTTTTTCCATTTTACTACTTTTAACCCAGAAATTATGTCATTAAGCACGGTCCTACATAACTTTGTCTGAAATACTGGAATTTATTACAAGTCAGGTTGTTAGATGGGACCAAAGCTGGCTCAAGTCTCAGAGGAAAGCTGCAATTTGTGAGCAAAATAATACTCCTTTGTGAGCAAAGGAGTCGAATAGAAGAAAGAGAAAGCTCAATAGCCTTTTAGTTTTCTAGGATTTCTCTCCACTCACAGAAATCTCTAATGGAAATTTACTGGAGCTAATTCTAAGAAAGAGTCTCCACTCTGAAGTTTACTTAGGAAACCAGCAAGAATAGACTGCCTGGGTGAGTCATTTGCAGTAGACTGGGAGGCCTCTGCTAGTAGGAAATATTTCTGAATATTTGACTAGGGAACGAAGAGTATTTGCAAAATATTATCTTAATTACAAGGATTTTAATGCTGACTGGGATCTTTTTTTACAGCCTTGAGTAAACAGACAAACTGACACACATGATGGAAAAGGCACTAAGTTACTGAATAAGGCAGTAGCAAAGAGATCCAATTGCCTCCTGAGAATCGACCCACTGGGCCTTCTCTTTCTCAGAGCAGAGCTGTGCGAAATCAGCCCCAAATGAGTAACAAAAGCAATCATCCTGTAGGCTGGCATTTTGATCTGAATACCTTGACTCCACCTTTGAATCCATACCCCAGAAATTCCAAAATCAAAGGTGGAGTTCCCTCCAAAACAGAGGAAGAGAATACAACACAGAATTTGCTATTCTGTCTTTGCTTTGTTTTTACTGTAACGCTCTGCACATCAGTTTGTTTGATTGGGTCACTTTGCTCAATGAATTTTGTCTTCCTTCCAAACAGATGGTGTGAGGCTAGGAATGGTTTTAATAAAACTCTTTGTGTGCGGGTTATATGGCACTTATTTGGCAAATGTCACTCTACAGACACACTTTAGGTTTAAGATGATTCTGTAATGGCTTGAATCTCCCACCAGCTGCCACAAAATTAGAGCCACATTAATATTAACAGAAAAATTGGGAGTTCCAGTAATTCAGCTGGGAACTTGAAGGAAAATTTTCTAGGCATTTGGAAGATTTGTAAGGGGAAGGGGTTGTGAAAATCTGTCCTCACTAAAGAAAGTAACAATATTAAGCCTTGAGAGTGAAATCCATTTAATGCTTTACTCTTTGAGCTGACCAGGCAATGCAGGTGGTCCATAGCTTATTCTTGACAGCCCGGAAGGAATCCTGCCAAGGTGTTTATATCCTAGATGAGTATTATTCAATGAACTGTCAGAAAAACATCTTTCAAACTTAAGTGAAGTTTATGCCATACAGAGCTCTATACTGTGAAGCATCTCCAGAAGGAGAATTTTCTAACTCCTGTAGATAAGGCTTCTACATTCCACGGAGATGCAAGGTTGGAGACACAGCCACATTTCACTGTCTGCTCTGCTTCTCTATTCCTTTTCCAATTAACAGATTGGCATTTAAAACCTACCACAAACACCTGGAAAGACAGAGCAAGGTAAATCTTGTCATTATGTGTCCTGCATCACCCACAGAGACAGACCAGGCCAGGAAACAAAGTACAGTGCAGAGATCTCAGCATAACTGGGAAATGTAGGGAGAGCTGTGCAGAACATCGTGGGATACAGACAGTCCAGAATTCTCTTAGGAAGTGGAGTACTTGGGCAGGTCTGAGAGTAGGGATGACACCATGTAAAATCAGAATAATGCAAAGCAAAGACAGAACAGTGCATGTTCAGGTAACTCTCTGGATGTTATGTTCAGACTGACTGCAGAGGCCTACAATTGTTTTAATGAGATGTATTAATCCTCCCCCTTCACCTCCCTGGATCTCTAAAATGCCCCAGACATCACATTTAGCAGGGCTTGGTACTGGGAGTGAATGATGTGGATGATATGCTACAACAGTTAAATGCAATTGCAAGAAACTTCCCCCATGGGTAAGGCAGTGCTTTCAGTTATTTTTACTGTTACAGCCAATGGGGAAATTATATTTTCTTTTGGAATATATGCGACTGGCTGTACTCTGAGAAGGGATATCACAGTAGATGGACCGCTACAGTGCTCTCTTATGGCAGCTCCTGTGTTTCAGAATATAAGCACATTATTCAATAGCTGCAAATGAACATATAAAAGTTAAGAGGCTTTTTGAAAATGATCTTTTTCAGCCTGCAATATTACATTAATTACACCACAGAGGTATGAGAAACAATCATTAGTGTGATCACACTATAATGATGGATAAAGAAATCATTAGAAATAAAAGGGACTGAATAGCCAGGATAATTATGAGGTTTCCTGTTGAAAACAGTAATGACAAAAATGCAAAGGGAAAAACATGGTGCTAATAAAATATAATAAAAAAGGGTAACTTTTAATATTATGAGAAGTCTTGAAAATAGGGCAGCTAATGGGGGTATTCACTCAAAGAGCTCATTATTATAAATCTGCATTAGCAGTAGTTTTTCAAATCACTGCTGGGTATGAAATCACGGTTTACAGACTGTAGAGAACCTAGTTTTTAACTGTCAATCTGTGGAAAAATGGTTCTATGTCAAACCAGATTCACAGCCAGTGAATGCACTTGGCTAAATGTCTCCTGATATTCAGAGCTGAACTAATGGCTATCATTCTGACTGTAACAGGACACTCTGCAGTTTCATTAGATCCTCTTCTGGGACTTGACATTTTGAGATGTGTTTGGGGAGGTTTGTATGTATCTTTTTTAATTTTTTGAAAGAAAAAACCTGGCCATAATAAGCAGCTGCTAGCCAGCAAACATTTAAGAAGCCCTGAAGCTAAAGATGAGGCTAGTGCAACAAGTCACAATAATAGCTGGATTTTCTGAGTCTTCTATACACTAAAACCAGAGCTTAACAACTCTGTTGGGTTGTGACCCACTACACACTTGGATATACCTCTCCCAGGAACTAGTTTTTCAGAAAAGTATTTTTTAAGGCTTTCTAACTTGCAAGTCACACAAAATGGCATCATTTTTTAAATTTAAATTAATAAACAAACACTCAATGTGTTGCTCATTTTTGACAATGATATTCTTGTTGAGAAATTAAAGTGAAAGGACTAGCAATAACTTCAGAGATATCTGTGCAATTACAAACTTTTGTGCACAGATTTGTGGTCTGACTTGCTTTCTGTCATCACCACCATATGGGGCACATATGATTGCTGAGACTGCATGGCAGCTAATTAATTGAACAACTGTATTGCTTTACCAATTTGCCTACTACACCTGCAGACCAGGTAACCAACCTTGCAGAGATACTTGCATGCAAAATTGGAGACATTGGTACATTCACTTTCATATGCATTCAGACACCAAAAAGGAAGACAGAGCAGTGGTGTCCAGGTCTGTCTTACAGGACTGTTTTCTTTGAAATGATCCTTGTATTTGGGAATACTTGGAAAAAAAAAAAAGTCTTGTAAAAGAAAGAGTCACATACACACATGCATATAAGTACCTCAATATGCATATATTCAGAGACATAGATTTGCATATATATGTGTATACATACTGTCATGAAAGAGTAACTTCTGCCTGGAATCTCCAGGATTTATCTCTGTGTGAGCAGCACTATATAACCATTAGCAGAGCCTGCAAGGACTTGGGTATTTGATTTGTGACTGCATAGAGATTTCCTTGGCTCTAATTGAGCAAACATTGGTTCACTGGGCTTGACATTGTTCTTGTACAGGTATAAAGCTGAAATAACTCTATCAAGGGCAGATGACCTTTGAGAACATAAACAAGGAGAATTACGTTCTCCATTGAATAAAAGACATGAAGGAGCACTTCTGAGATGCAAGCAAGGAAATTGATTAGGTTTGGGTTTTGTCTTGTCCTCCCTAAAGGTTGTCATTGTGACTCCAGCAGAAAGTTTCCCTGGATATAATTTTTAGAGGCTTTCTTCTGTGGATTTTTATTTTGTTTTATTTGTTCTAGCTGCTACACATCAGGTACTACAGCTGGGCAATGCCTCAAATATATTCTGTTAAAAAACTTTACTATTCTCACAAAGAAAATGGCTTCTGATCTACATTATAGGAACAGAACTTGAAAGGCAAAAACCTTATTTGGAATAGAAAAGGGATGAAGTAAATTTCCACTAATTATATTCTAAGCAAACATCACCAGCCTTAACTACGGAGATAAAGAATTTGTCTCTTCTTCACCAGTACAATGACTTTAAATGGAGGCCTCCATCACAAGGTGCAATAGCAGTTTTCAGTGCTGTATGTGGACCCCATGGCAGGAGCCAAATAAACCTTCCAGTGAAGGTCAGCCTCTTCACACTGATAAACATAAAACTGATGCTGCCAACCATCTCTTTGTCTTAAAAGCAGACAGTCTAGGGAGAGTAGATGAAGCTGGATTCTTTAACTTTAAATGCATTGTAACATTTAATCTTTTCCTGTGAGTTTCTTGGAGCCATTCTGTGCTTACAACCGCAAAAGGTAGTCAAATGAATATAATCATGATGATTAAATGCAAATGTTGCTTTAGATGTTACTAATGGAACTTGTCCTGCTTTTTAAAACAGATATTCAATTTTCCATTCAATTTTCTATTAGAACATTTTCAATTCTCCTGACTTTAATTTGTTTCTTGCTGCACAGAGTAGGAAAGAAAAATGCTTCCTGCCTTGACTCCTACCTTACCTCTAAGTTACATGCTCTTCCATAACCAAATAGGGAAGAAAAATATCCTTTTAAATTGTTCTGGCATACAGTATCTTACATTCCAAGGCATTCCACAAATCAAAATGATCATGTTTCACCCACATTGAATTTACAACCCTGGTTTCATCTGAAGACTAAAAAGGTATTTGTTGGATCTGCTGTGTTTCAAATTATGTGTTAGGATTATATCTCTCAACGTTACATGTCCAAAGAACCTTTTTTACAGTAATATCCCTCATTCCTAACAAAAAATTATGGAAACCTTTTAGACCAATCTTAAATCTTCCTGCAACAGACATGGGAAGAAACAAAGGCAAGACCTTCCAGCCTGAGAGTGAACTTATCACTGATTTAGAAAAAAAAAATAAGCAAAGAAAAAATACAACATAAAAGTTACTCCAGGAGCCCCATTCAGAGATTAAGGGTTCTGACCTAGCAGCACTGTTTATATTGCTACTCCAAGCTTCTGAACTTTAGGCATGCTGTATAAAGGTCTACAGAGAAATTAAGAGTGAAATGCTCAGTCCAATTGATTTGGCAGAAAAGAGCTACATACAAGCAGGAAAGAGAACAGTGGAGGTGAGGTCTTAGTATATAATTTATTCCTTTCTTCTGACCGTATATTAATATTTACTATACTTTGTGTTCTTTGAGAGAAATTCACTCTTTTGCAAGGCTTAATTACGAGGCTTTCTGCAGGTTCTTTGCACAGGGGTGTGCTTTGGCTCTAGAGAATACCTTGCTAATGTAATACTCCAGGTTCCAGGGCTTCTAAACCAGTTTTGTGCTATGTAGTTTTACTACTGATTGGTAGCCCTGCTGACCAAGTCTAGGAGGAGATTGACACGGAGAGTTAAATTGCTGGAAAGAGTTGAGTTCAGGAACAAAACCAAAAATACTGGACTGATTTAAAGGAAGTTCTCCTTGCCAAAAGCATGAAGAGCCATTTATGTCATGTAACAATATTCTTCCCATTTTTTTAAAGCACAGGAATAGTTTTCTGTCTGGACACCTCAGCATGTGTCTGTAATGCACTTAAAAGTTTTTGCAGCCAAGTGTAACTGGGTTTGCACCAACACAGTTAATAACTGAGATGTTTAGAGTTCAGACTGCACTGGAAAAATCCATTAGCTCCATCTTCAAGTTATTAGCATGCTCCCTGAAAATGACTGTACTGCTGTTATTACCTGCACTTACTGGTATGAATCTGCCTGGTGATACCATATAAATCTTGGACTCATGTAAAGGGATTCAGAGACTTTATGCCCAGACAAGAATGAAGATTATCTTCTACATCCCAAGAGAGGCATCAAGAGGATTAATACTCAGCCTTAATGAACTCCTCCTCAGGCTTGTGCATAGGTGAACCTAAAATATCCTGTTTTACATCTAGTAATAGCAATGTCATTTCATGTGAGGAGCTCGGTACCAAAGGGATACTCTGTTGATACTCTTTTGAATTACTGGGCTCACAGGGCCTATGAAACACATGTCTGTATAAGGCCTGTACACCATTTAGGGGAGGCTGAGATGGAGAACATTCCAGGAATAAGAGCAACCTATGTTTAGAGTACACAAAAAAGTTATGATTACCAAGGAACTGCAACAATGAGCAAGGAAGCCAGAACATTTTAGCACTTAGCCTTTTAACCTCACCCAAGTAACAAGCATCTTTAAGGAAGAAGCTATCTATATTACTTTACTGTCCCTTAGCTCATGCTATACCCTATAGCTTTAAATACTATGAAATACTGAACCCTTCTACCTACAGTATTTAAAAATAAAAGGGGATAAGCAGTCACCCCTGGCACCAGAACCTCACACTGATCCTGAGAGATATACAAGTTCTAAAATGTAATGATTTTACATACAGCACCAATTAAACACCAAAAGTCATATTTTTGTTGATTTTTACTGGGTTGGACTCAGCTCAGAGATCACTGCATATTTGCTTTCTTTATGCATATTATCAGTTTAATGCAGCTTCTCAGCTGACTGCTAACCTGACTCTTTTGCTTTCAAACTCCACTGACCTGTCTGTGTCTGACTAAAAGACAAATTCATATTGGTAATTTTATGCACATTAATGTTAATATTTTTGTCTCAGCCCCTCCAAAATACTTATTTAGAAGCTTCCCAGAGGCAGAACAGGAATTAAACAACTAATTCTCCCAAATTCTGGCTAACCTTAAATTGCATTGTTGAAATGTGTCCTGTTCTGCATCCCTCCAAACTCATTAAGTACCACCAGTGTCTGTTCACACTTCTATGCTGCTGGGTATTCCCAGAAGTATGAAGGTCTGTACTTCATACACTACTTGAACAGAATTCATGGCTCATTATGTAGAATGGTCTCTTTTGTTCTTGATTTTGCCATGCTCGTCTTGTCTCTGATTTCCACATCTTAAGGATACAATATGAAAGTTTCATGAAATACCATCTCAGCAACATTCAAAGGCATGCAAAACAATTATTATCTGATTACTAAACATTTCTAAACATGCCTAAAAAATACTAAGCATTAACTACAAACTCTCTATAGAAGGAACAGTTTTCTTACTGCTATCAATGAATATGATCACCAATACAATATAAAATTAAGACCCTCCTTCCTCCTCAAGAGAAGTTCTCATAAGAGCATCAGCTTGATCTTTTTAGTTAGCAGGACCAAACATGCTATCAGAATCTTCTTCACAAGTACTAAACTGAGTATACAGGGGAAGTAATATACCCCCCGAAGTACCTCAATGGGTTTTGGTCATACTGACAACTTCTAGATTTGAGAAAAAAAACCTGAATAAGACTGTTGACCAGCCACTTGTTGGTTAATCATATTAAATAAAGCCCACAAAAGATGTATGGTCTTGATAGATAGTAGTGTTGCCTCATTGATTTGCAGGCCTGAAATGGTTGCAACAAGCTACAGATTTCCAAAGAATGCTACTGCAGCTGAATTAACATTACTTTATTATTATACAAACAGTAAAATATCCCTCTAAAAATACACAACAAAACCATTTCACAATATAGACTCTTCCTTCCCCATTTAATCTTCTCAGATAATGGCATATCCATATTTTTAGAAAAGCTGCATCAAAACCCCAAGTCTTTTTTTCTTTGTCAGGACACTACAAGGGCCAAGAGCTAAGGGGAATCTCAGAGCTAGCAGCTCGTAGCCAAGGGCATCAGGCACCTCTGGAATCAGGCTCAGACAGAGAAGTCAGCTTGTGACAGCAACCAGGGTCAGACACAGCTTTATGGTAACAAGGCAGGTCCTGACATCAGCCCATGTGTGGGGAAGTCACAATTAACAAAACCCATGACCAGGCATAAAAACCAGATTAACAGCCCCCAGCCATGCCCAACTAGGGTCAAGCTTCAATTGAATTCATGGTTGTGGCTGGACGCCCCAGAAGAGGCTGGTCAGAGTCATTAAGGACTATTAGTGCCCTCAGGGTTCTGACACATTCACATTAATTATTCCAAGTGCTGCCTAAACCATACTGGGTTACATATCTCACCCATGACTCAGAGGATTATATTCCATGTTATTTGACCAAAGCCTTTTCAAATTCTTACCTAGCAGTTGTTCTAATATTGCAATGGCAATATTCTTTATTTACAGCTGAACTTTCCACTTGCTCCTCAATTTATTCAAAGGGACAAGAGTTGCAGCACACAACCAAACACTTCTGCTAAGCAAGCTGATGTAGTTTTGCTTTTCTACTTTCAGTTAGCACTCAGCCATCATAAACTGCAGGTGAAATATCACAGGTAAAATATTTAAGTAGAATTATATCAACACACCCAGTTAAGCCAGGCTTTAGCTTTGCTATTGTTGTGCTCTAACCTAAGTTTCTTTGTGTGCACTATCAGCAAAGTCCATTGAAATTAATGAGGCAAATTCCACAAACATAGAAGAGCTCTGAATAGTGCTGTAAATGATTTACTACTGTGTTATTAGAGGCCTGAGTGGGGTTTAGTGTTTGCAAAGTAATTTGGAGGAGTAAATAATACTTCTGATTGAGTTAACTACACTCTGGACCAATACCAGGAGAAACAAAGAGCAGTGCAAGAATCCCAAGTCTTCCTCAAATCTCTGGGACCCTTATTTATCTGAATAAAACTAGATATCTAGGTCTATAACCATGTTTAGCCACACTTCATCCTCTGCTCCAAAGCAGATTCTTGAGAAGCCAATTTGCAGAGAGAGAAGCACTAGGGTTACCTGGCACTCAGGACTTCAGCTGCCTGCACTTCATTGGGCCATACACTCACTCAAGGAAGGCAGTACACTCTTAACTATAAGCCACAAACACGTTTATTTTATGTTTTTCAACTCATTCACTCTCTTCATCCCAGTCATCACAAACACTTTTGCAGACAGACCTTGCTTTCAAGCACAAATGAGACCCTTTATATAATAAAATCAATGGGAAACAACAGACATAGAGGGAAAAGAGTAATCTCTGTCAGACAGCTCTGAAAGCAGCTGTGAAAGCACCTAATTTTCTGTGACAAAGAAAAAAAGAGAAATCAGCAGAAAATGTTGCCAGTAAGTGCTGCACCTTGTGCCTCCAACAATAGACTCAGTGCGTGATAAACACCCAGGGAATCACGTCAGTTAATCCATGCAGATTCCTATAAATGGACAGCATTTTTCACCAAACTGCTCTCACCCTTGCAGCAGCTTCTGCTGCCACTTCTATCTCATGGAAGGGCACAGGGGCTGAGGAGGGGAAACAGAGAGAAAAGCTGCTTGGAAAGCAAATACACACAGATTTACACACTCAGATCCACTTTACGTGGACTATAGAGAGTACAGGTATAGGATTAGGAAATGGACTGAAGAATTCCTGAAAAAGATTTGTAAACACATCAAGACTGACCTGCCATATTCCCAATGAATTCTGATGTTGAGAGCTTCTCTCCTTATAATTTAGATAACTTTCAGTTTACTCCTCTCTCTCTCTTGCTACTTGGTTCTTCGGTTTTTATACCCTTGAAAGGAATATCTCACTCACTCTTCTCTCGATGTTACAGTACATTTGGAACTAGCCATATCCCTTAGGTTCAAAGAATGGGTAAATTGTAATTTTGATATGGTATAGAAGTGATCCTTGCCAAATTATGTGTGAAATATACCTTATAGCTAAATATTTATTAATTAATATATACTACATGAAATCTTATTTTATCATAATAACTCTCTGCAATGCATCAGGATTAGTAATAATAACAATTATAAAGGCCTTTTTTTTGAAAGGTTAAAAATTTTATGAAGAAGTACCATGTTTTTCTAGCCAATAAAAAGGTTTATTTTGAAATTATTTCATTAACTTACCCTAGAGAAACAGAAGTCACTGGGGCATCTTCTCCTATGTACTGTGTATTCACCTATGAAAAACAAAAACAAATATCTGATAGGAAGAAGTATTTACACATCTGTTTTATGAGTGGCAAATGGGATAGATGATGAAGTCTCATTTAAGTTATAAAATTCCACTTGATTTGGCAGAACCAGAATTTTGCTTTCAGATGTAAAAACTTCAGCAGCCACAAGCCATATGATGTCAACAAAGAAAGCTAAAATCAGAAGGTCTAAAATTTTGGCTTTTAAATGAATCATAATTCCATCTACAGAATGCTGATACATATGTAAATTACTGGTTCATTATGAACTAAACAGAATCCATATATTCCTGTAGGGAACTGAAGAATCCATAAATGTCATCATTGTTTATCCAATGGTGCTAGGTTCAAAGGAGAAGCCAAAATTTTTATATCTTAATGTGAAAAGATGAGGGAAGCCATCTTTTGCGTTAGAATCATAGAGAATGTATTCTTTGCAATTAAACAGATATCTGACACTGTTGTAAAGTGTACTGAAACTGAGCAAGCAATTCTAATGACTTCTGAACCATTGTAACAATTTGAAGATTAAAGACAACATTTTAAAAAAATCCTTTGGAAAACAGTAACATGGGTTCTAGTAATAGAAGAGTCATTGGAACTGCACTACTGGGTACAGATTTCAGTGCCTCCTTATTTCTTTTATTTGATCTGTTTAATTTTTTGAAACCACAGAGTGATTAATTTTCCATATAATGTTTCAAGTACTTTATATTTAAGTACCTCTGCCCATATGCAGCTACGTCTGTGAAAAAAGAAATAGCAGGTGTTTCATTGTTATGGTTACTTCTGTTTATTATTGACAAGTCCATTTGTTATTCTAAAAGAAAATGAGTCATCTCAAAGCCCATTTGATTTGGATAGAGTGCTGTCTGCTCCTTATCATTAGTACTCCCATTGCAATATTCTGGGTGTTACATAACTAGATTCCTTTAGCTAAAAAGCAAAAAAGAAAAAATGTTCTGTGTATCATTTGACTTGATCCATAAAAGAACAAGCCTGTTAGACCAATATTGCCCACTTTATAATCTGTCATAGAAACAAATTTAAGTCAAATGTTGCTCAAACTTGTTACATGCTAACTAACACCTGTATGGTACATACTGTAGCTACTAAAACTTAGCAGATGCTGGCAATACACTCTTTTTCTTTTTCTTTGAGGTTATTGTCATGTAAAAAAAAAGAGAAAACTTCACCCTAAGTGCCAATGTGAACTTGAATCTTCCACAGACTGACATATGTGATTTTGTTACAGAGTTGATGGTGTAGTTGGGAATTGCTATTGTAGATAACAGGAGAGAACACTAGAAATAAAGTAAGCAACAGATCATCTCTGAAGTACCTTCCCTGCCCTGACAAGGAAACAAAAGTTGCTTTTGATCAATTCATAAATGAAAGACCTCACAAGAAAACACAAGATGTTGTAGGAATAGAATATCTTGCTTCAGAAAGTGATCAGTGTCTCCATGGATTAATGAAACATGACTCAGCATTGTCATTGACCCACTGTCATTTATTCAACATTGAGAGGCATAGTTTGGATGAGAAATAAATTCTCATAAGTTTTGGGAAGAGATAAAGAGAAAATATCTTAACAGCTTAGAATATTTAGACTTGATAGGTTCTTATATGCCGTTAAATACAATTTTAGATAATTACCAAGAGAGAGATTAAATAAAATGCTTGCAGGGACTCATGTCTACCGATAGAGATATCTACCTCATCCACAAATGATTAGATATTAGACTCCTGTAGTGTCAAAAGGAGGTAGAATTATTTTCTTTCTGTTACGCAGAGGCCTAGCGAATTCTATTGACCCAGAGGTGATTGTTGGCAGAGACGGGCAAAGTTAATTTTAAATGCAATACTGATTTTAGACATCTCACTGAACATCTTGCTCAGAATAGAAATTGACTGTTTATATTACAAAGCCAAGCACAGAAATTTTAGGGCTAAATTATTAAACGAGATGGCCTTGTTTCCAGAACAAAGAAGAAATGAAAGTCTCAGTAAAGGCAGGTAACAATTGAATGTCTCTGTTATTTGCTTTTATGAGAGGAGGAACTCATGTATGCCCACAGTGCTCTGGATAAAGCTTGAACAACTTCAACATCCAGCTCCACCAAAGCTCCAGCCAAAGATTTGGCTCTATTGAGGACGACAGAAAACAACAGATCATAAAATCCCTTTCCCCTCTATATGTGAAGGGGTGTGAAAGGGTGCCTGGCTGAGCAGGTGCTTGACTGACAGCCAGGGTCAGCCTAAGAGTGCCAGAGACTGGTGATACAAAGTACATAGATGCTTTCATCCCCTGCCATTGGAAGCTACTGAATATCCTGGGTTTGGAGGGAGAAATGGTCAGTTTCTCTGTGTCTCTGTGGAGGTTGGTTGATTTCGTTATCAGTACCATGACCTATGGAATCATTTGCATCATCAGGTCTTGAACATGCAACAGCCAATGCAAAAAATTTGTCATTGGTTTGGACCATATGAAGAGAAAATTCATGTATTACTTTTGAAGCCAAAGTTTTAATTCTTCATTTTGATGCTACTTCCTGTGACATCCCTTTATATCAATCAGGATTAAAAATAGCATATGAAATTATATTTCAAAATAGCTCATGCTCCAATTTTATTAAAGTGCTCTGCTCTATAAATAGTCCTTTAAAATTTGAATATTTTTTAAAGTCTTCAAAATAAGGAAATAAAAAGACTTCAGAGAAAGAATTTTCTTTCTTATCAACCAGTAGCAAAGTAAAGCCTGTCCTTATCATTTTGGTAAGATGTTGCCTAAGTGTTGCCAGATAATTAGTAAATGGATAAATTGGTTAGAAGCAATAAATACCTTCTGTGAAACATGATGTCCTTAAATTTTAAAGGACTATTTACTCAAGAAATCAACTTTGCTAAACGTTTGCCTATTGTCCTTTGTTCAGATCTAAAATGAAGGCTTTCCTCTTTGCAATAGGCTGAAAAAATCTTCTTTGATGGCATGTTTTACAGGTCTGACAAGATATAGCACTATTTAATTCTTAGGAAACAATCTGATGTTCCTTCACACCAAATCTTAGTCACTTTCTTTCCCTTATCTTTTTCTTTGACAGAGATCATCTCTTTACCAGACAAGGGTCATATAAAGAACACATGGTGCTGCTTTAGCTTGCTTCTTTCAACAGGAATCCTGTGGCACTTCATGATTTTGTGAAGGGAAAGATTGCAGTATTTAAAGAAAATATTGTATTCCTAGGTACTCTTCTTGTATCTCTTTTGCAGTGAACAAAGAAGGTCGCACTGTAAGGAAGAGTGGCCTTGAGAGAGACTGGGGCCTATGGGTGAGACAGGACCCTTTGATTCAAATTCACAACAACTGTAGGTAGTGAGCATCCTGACAAACCTCTCAGTCCACACTTTCTTTTCAAATCTTTGTTATTTTACCTGTTGATATATTAAAATTGCAGTTTTACATGCAGATCCAAGATCATTAATCACTACCCAGAAATGTTGTACAGGAAACAGTATCATTAACATCCACTAACACCTGACTTCTTTTCTGTGCTCTGCTTTACCAGCCTGCTCCTCACCAGTGCTGGCCTGTGGAAAATTTCACGCTGATTTGCTTTCTTTCTTTTTGCTTTTGTGATCTGCTGTTCCAAACTTGTCTGTCACTCCTTCAGAAGCTGTCCAGATCAATGTGAATGGAGACTGGAGAGAAATTTTCAGTAATGGTAAGTCAGGCAAAATGGGGAGCTGCAAAAACAAGCCAGAAGAGGAATTCTTTTAAGTGTTAAAATTTTGATCTGCTATGGCTTTCAAAGTGGAGAGTAGGATTGAGAGAAGTATAGTATTTGTTATACTGCCCAGTATAAATTTTCTGTTAAAATGCCTGGCACAGACCATTAGAGGTTGAATCCAAGCCAAATAATGTCACAGAGAATCCTTAGGTTGACCTCCAGTGGTGCTCAGATTATTACTTTATCAAAGAAAATATTTTGTTGCTTGGTTTGCAGAGACTCACATAAACAACTGTAATCTGAAAAGTGTCTGAAGATGGCAAAGAAATATATTTTACAGCCCTTCTTATTCTGAAGAGTATTCACTGGTGATAGCAATCTTCTGTTCACTTAAGTTTAACAGTGCTGCTAAGTGCAAGTTGATTTTGAAGTACCACTGCATGTCATTCAGCTGCACACAAAGTGTGCAAAGGAGTGGGAAGCAGGGACATTTTATTTATCCTGTATACACTATTGAAGTAATAATGACAGAACTAGCAACTCTCCTTTTTAGTATAGGAGGTTCTCAGAGATATAAACCAAATGGTTTAGTAGAATTCGTGTTTTATGTGATCATCTCTTTTTAAATTTTTTCCTTGGATTTACTGTGTGCAGAAGGAATGAGTAACCAGAAATAGACAACACCCTTTGAGGCATTTTGTTAATTTAGCATTCAAAAATAGACCTCAGTCTGTCTTGCAATTATTTTGGGATGGAGTTCATGTCACTAAAACTTTTCTCAGATTGTCCTGAGCTGTTTCTAAATGGCCACACAGCACTCTGTAAAAAAACCCCCTCTCCCATGGAATAAGAACTGCAAAAAAAAATACGAAAGTGGCACAATTTAACATTTTCTATCTATGTTTCTCACCCACTGCTTAGATAATTAGACTGTACTTTTTCCTAAGGGAAGAAGAGAAGATATTTTGAGAAAAAGACTCTCAGCTAACCAATATTTTCTCTCCAACTTTCCCTTTACTGAGGCTTAAAAAGATTGCAAAGGTTTGCAGTTTTTCTCTCTAAAAATGGATGACAGCTGAATTCCTGTTATGAGAACTTTATACTCTTATTGGGTAAGGGTGCCATTGGCAAACAGATAGTAAATCTGCCATAAATCCATCTTTTTCTGTAGTACAATCTCTCCATTAAAACCACTTGATCATAAATATCTAGCTGTACTAAAGATCAGATTTAGAAGAACCAAAAAAATGCCACTAATGAGGATCCCTGACAGGTAAATGCAGCCATGACTTTCCTAGGTTAAGCAGAAAGTTACTCAACAGTAATTAGGTCCCTGTAGGAATCTGAGCAACCAAGTTACTGGCAAAGTTGCACAGAAATAAGAGTTCCAAAACTAATTTAGTCTTCAGCAGGATGCTTTGCCTCACAACAGGTTTTCCCACAAAGTACATCATCTCCAAAGAGATAAAGACTGAACAGTACAGAAGAGTAAACTATGGCAAAACTGGGCATAAGGAAAGGCAATGCTACTCTCACATGGTGCTGTGTAGTTTGAGGACTCATTTCTGATTCTGGGGCTGACTACTCACTACGTTACTGCAGGTTTATCTTCAAAATCATGTCGGTGGAAAACTGAAGCAATGCAGTGGAGAATCAGGCTGGCAGTGTTTATGAAGATGGGGGAAAGTGAGAAGGATACTGAAGGACTGATCAGAAATAAAGCAGACATACAATAGTTCCAGAGCTGGAGTTCCAACTATTTGGCTATGCTACATCCTGTCAATGTCTTTTGGTCATGACAAAAGTTTAGAGGAATTTTGCTTCTTCCAACTCTCTTGTTTTTCCACTGCATTTAACACAAACATGGTGATTTTCCATTTTGCAAACAACAAAAGCAAATTGACCGTTTTATTCTCTGAGAAGTGGGTGACATTCAACGTGTTTGACTGACATGAGTTGTCAGTGCATAAACAACTGTGCCACAATTTTCAGCAAGAAAATCATCATCAATAATTATTCTTTTTAAAGCACTAGATACAATTTTGTATATCCTCTGTTTCCATGTTTCCTTAACCATGAGAAAAGTATTCACTGTAACAACTGTTATAAGACTGAAGCCCTGCACAGGTCAGTGAAGTGTAACTTCTTTTGACCTCTTGAATGCTACTGGAATTTCAGACTGCTGGTGAGGGAAACAACCTCAGTTTAAAAACAGCAGGGCTCTGCCCACCCCAAGAGAGTTTGATTTGCACAGGTTGAAATTCTGGCTCATAGGGTTTTGATATGATCTCTAATCTATTCTTCTTCCATCCTCTTTTTCCAGCTGCTCACAAGTCCTTCCCCAGAATAATTAATAAAAATGTTGATGTTTCCTCTGCTTAAATGCCTACACTACAATGAGCGTGTAGTCAGTAATGGGCTTAGTCTGGTTTGCCAAGTGGAGTTCTTTACATTAATTCTGGATTGAAAGAAAAGCAGTCAGCTTAAGAAGGTTACAATGGTTTTAATTTCATCTACTCAGAGTCCCTTCCTTGAAGACCCAAATTTTAACTTCCATGATTTGTGTGAAGTCTGTGGAGTAACTTCTCTCATAATCAATTGCTATTGTTTTCCTCCTAAAGGATAATGTGGCAATCAGCATAAAGTGCAAACACAATTTCCTTCTTGTGTTTTTCCTCGTTAAATAAAAATGTCATGCAAATACCTGGTTGTAACAGAAACAAAAGGTAAGACAAACACAACTAAGATACAGCCCAGCATTACCCTTGTAAATGTCACATTATTTCCCCAGTTAACCTTAAGTACGAAGCCATCTTTTAAGTGCTCTACAGAGTAGTATTTTTGCAAGTCACATCTCTATAGACGCTGAATTCTGTGTGCTAGGAGTTATTTGGTACACATATATAAACCAATGCCAGGATATCTTGTAGGGAAAGTATCTTACAGTTCTGTGAAAAGTCAATTTTGTTTTGGTTTTATTTTTGAAGTATTGAACTACCAAGAGCAGAAACATCAGATTATGTTAAAAGTGCTTTTAAATAGATTAAAGCAGGAAAGAATTATATTTCTCCAGAAAATTTTAAACAAAATAAGCAATTTTTTTTTTATTAAAACTAACCATCCTTGCAAGAAGTATTATCTTGCATAACTGAAGTTTGGATGCTTCATTCTGACATTTGACATTCTGGAGAAGTTGCGTTTTGTCCAGCATTCTCTCTTAAGATACGTTCTGGTTCTCATTTCCAGTAAACTGCAAGATGAGGGCTTTGCAAAAAATTCTATAGTTCTGTTTTGCTGAATGTTAAAATGCCCAAGCAGCAATAGGTGGACAAAAGAGTAGAGCACAAATCAGGGTTTGTACAGGCTACAGTATGGAGGAATAGCATCCTTAAAATGAATATCTCAGATAGTTTATACAAGTCCACCCACACTGTTTTTAAATAATACAGCCATGACCAAAACCTCTGAGATTAAAGATCCTATTGTGAAAATGAAAAAATTAGCAGTTTAAGGAGAAGATATAACCATCAGCAGTCTGAAGTGATTTTCAAATTGTCAATAGATGAATTAAAACCTTTCTTATATTTATTGTGTTATGGAAAGCTATATTTACAAGGTGCTAATGAGGACTAGAAATTCAGTCCAGATTAAAACTGGGTTTAGTAATAGAAGTAATTTGACTCCAGGAGCTGGAATCTGAATTAAAATAACTGCTCAAGCTTCTGCTACAAATCTGATAGTATCTGGCAACAACAAATGCAGTGACACAAGAAATACAGCAAATTGGAAGCAAGTGGAAAGTCTGAAGTTACAAAGATACTTGCATGATAAGAACTGGTCAGAGCTACTTGAAAGATAAATGTAACAAAAATGAGAGGGGTGACTTTTAGAGGTAAATCTTTTTAGTTCGTCTTTCTATCCTGCAAAATGTATTCAGATGTTTCTCTGGATTTTAGGAGCATAAGTAGAAAGAGAAATAGAAGTGGTTTTTGTATTCCTTGCTAGAGATCATCAGAAGATTTTTATGTACATATTCTGATGTTCTTGAAAGCACTTTTGGTATATCTTTAGAATTTCAAAGAGAAAGCATACATATGCACATTCAAACACAGATAAAATGCATTTAATTTTTTTGTTTGTTTTGCTGATGTAAGTTGAGAAAAATACTTGCTTTTGTGTTTCAAGTTTGGATAGCTAATAAAATGCCCAACTTGGATTTTATGAAGCTTTCAAAAAAAAAAAAGACATCACCTTAGGGTAAAAAAACAAGTGTGAGAAACCTCAGCCTAGGGGGCCATTATTTTAGTTTTATGTCCTTGAAAGCAGCATCGTGTTTCTTCAACCATAACTATAGTGATATTGCCACAGTGTGTTATGACTGCCAGCAGGAGGAAGGCAGTGGCTGTCTGTAATGAAGATGATTTTATCATGAAGTTAGAGAGTAATTCCTGGATAGCTAAGAGTGAAAACTAATTTGATTGGTTCACTACAGAACTGGTTTTATTTTAAAACAAAATCAGGATTTAAAAAACCCCACAAAATAGGCGGAAATTTGAATGTGCAATATGTATAATTTGCCATTCTCATCATCTCCCTGTCCACTTTTCACTCTTCCATTTGCTTATTTTTGTTCCTCATTAATTGGAATTTAAGCATATATTTTTGATAGGATAAACGCACCATCTCATTATACATTTCAAGGGGGTATGAACCCTAGTGAACACTGGAACAATAAATTTCTAATAAACCTCAAGTTCAAGGAAACTAAATCAATCAACTCATAAAGTTACTGAGGCTGCTTTCAAATTTAGTTGGTTTAGTTGATTGTACTATATTCCATTACCAAACTAAGCATTTCACATAAATGAATTAATTTATCCACACCTATATCCCCCATATAAGTCTACAAGAGGCATTGTTATTTTCCTTGGAGCAATAGTAAAGTGATACAAAGGGATCAGACTGTCTCAGCATAGGAATTCCAACTGTATGGACATAAATTAAATCTTCAGTAGAGCCAGTCCCCTGAAGAGAAACATTTTGTGACACACACAGGAAATTGCATCATGTTTATTCAGTCTCTGGGGAATATATAGAGAATACAGCCTTTTTGCAGGACTGTTCTTTCACCCAATTCAATGAGCTAAGAATGTCCTCATTAATTATCTTTTCAAATTTGTAGCATAAATATAAAGGAATCTTGGTGTAAGTATCATATCATAGATTTAAGATAAATAGATTTTAAAGGGAGGCATTTTTTAATTGTGGTTAATATTCAGTTTTTACAACTCTCACAAGTTTTTCTTTTAAAAAAATTATTTCCATTTCAATTTAACCTGGAGTTCCTAAGCTAATATCTAAAGTACTTCAGTTAATTTAAAAGATTGTAAAGACTCTATATTAAAAATTAAATATAAAGTAAGAAATGTTTGTAAATAAAATGGCATACAACATATTGATTCTCTACATAGGAGTGAAAAAAAATTGGATTGTCTTTATACACCTGTTTTTCTTTTTTTTCTTGTCAGCCACATTCCAAAGTAGTATTCAGGATCCACAAATGTAACCAATGGATCCACTGATCACACAAATGTGGATTATAATGCCCTTCTGCCCAAGGAACTTGCAATAAAATATCACCAGCAATGCTTGGATTTCAAACATGGCAAAAGCACTTTTACTTTGAGTTTCTGGCCTGCATATTTTGGCAGATTTCTTTAGTAAAGTTATGGAATCTCATAAGAATTTAACTTTTTTAATTACTTTAGATTTTAAGCTACATGTTTATATGGTTCCTGATTCTTTTAGCAGCACAAGAATCAAATGACTTTTGGCCCCAGAGGATCATGAAAACTCTTTCACTGTAACAATAAATTCTCTATAGATTCTTTAAAGCTACACTGTTAGTTTTAAATGGAGTTGGTTTTTTTAGCAGCTGAACATGTTTTAATTTTTTAAATGTGATAGATACTTTAATTTCCTGTCGCTTTTTAATTTAAATTTAATTAAAATCTGGCCTCACTGACTTTTACTTTCAGGTCCTGATTTGTCTCTATGTTTACCCTCCAAGTGTTTCCAGCACTTTGAGCACATTAGGAATATTAAGCAGTTAATCAAGTGTAAAAAACATTAATTTATTCCCTAGCGTCTTTCATCAATATCTTTTTTTTTAATCAGAGGACTAGCCAACAACTAAGCCCACAGATTCACATAAGCATTTCATCAACAGGCACTGATATTTTGCTGCACCAAGGATGGTGAAATAAATCTCTGCCTATGTGAGTGAATGGTCTTCTGTACAAGAATCATCCCAGCCCCAGTGTAATCACTAAGATTCTCCCATACAGGTTTTTAAATAATCTAAATAACTCCAGTCAAACGAGATGTGTGTGTGTGTGTGTTTAGAACAAGCTGATTCCTTGAAGTCATATTAAATTCTCTGCCTTATTCCTAAAAGCCAATGTAATCAAGCATGCCACAAGCTCCATCACTCTCTGGGTAATTTTCTCTGGTTTCTGAAGCCTGTGTCAGAACTGCCATCTGTTCTATTTCTGCCAGTGAACCAAGGCTCACCATTTCATGGGCTAAGTAACTAGAATTTGGCCAACTAAATGGCAATGAAAGGTGAAATCCATTTTACATGGTAGATCTGGCCTAACATTCTAGCACAAACAACAAAGATACTGATAGAGGCAGAGACTTTTCAAAGAATGAACTGTGTTGATATCTTTATTTTTATTGGAGACATTGCTGCTATTGGCCCCAAATATACAGCATCTGGTCCAGAAACAGCACAGCTGTAGGTCTGGAATATCCATTACTCCTGAATCTGCCTTGCATCAGTGTAGGTGTACTAATTTCTGGCACAAGGCTGCTTTGCCCTCAGGTACCAGCAATAATAACCAGCTCTAGCTAATGGGAGTTTATGGATCTAGAATTCATTTTGAATGCTACTGTGACCCTTCATTTGTGCAGAAACTCTGTTTTATGAGCTGCAGTGGAGTTACGCTTTTTGAAATCACTCATCTAGGCATATAAAGCTTTGTAGAAGTTATTGTTATCTGTACAATCTAAATTGTTATATTATGAATAAGAAGCCTCATTCATTATGCAGTGATCCCTTTCCATACAATTAAAAACACATATGTTTTATTAAAAATACATGTGCTTTCAGCCCTCTTTTTATCAAAAATCTTCAATCTGGAATAAAGAGGAAATGCAATTCCAACACAAACTATACAAGTTTCTAAGGAACCATGAATTAAGGTCCTGAATTAAGTCAAGTATAGGTTTCTGTCACTGGAACTAAAAATAAGTTCATCAAACTATTTGTATTGAAGTCCTTTGTCCTTTTGTGAACAAGCTTCTTCCAGTACAGTTATGAACACAAAATACTTCTAGAACTCTTTGGAAATGGTTTCTGATCTTGTTACTAAATGTAAATGTTTCTTGTGTTTTCTAGGAAAACTTATATAACTGACTGAATTTGTATTTATCTAATGAAAGTATGCAAAAATACTTATCTTTTTTGTTCTCCTCTGTATTGGAGACCTGGGACAAAATCTAGGTGGAAAATTCCCATAGAGAAGCTTATGTTTGCTATCAGGTTTCAGGATAGAATTTATTGAGAAATTCAGTATATATCAAGATAAATACTTAGAAGTAGCACCTCACTATGAAATTCTGATGAGCAAGTTGTTTTGTAAAGATTCATTGGATAGCTATTCACAGGTAAATTCAGAGTGACTGCATTGACAGTACAGCTAATTCTTTTTCTTTGCGTCGTTTAAAACAGTATCTCCTATGAGCAAACACTAACACAAAGCTTTAAATTTTGCTTTTGAAAGTAGAAAATATTATCCTTGATCCCCATAGAAAGTTATGAAGCAGTAAATGAGCCTTGCAGTGCACAAAGTGATTTTGAAAGTACATGTATCTTACTGCTTCAAGGTGAAGTAATCCTACTGCAGCCCCATCTCAAGGACAAGTGAGCACCCTGAGAACCAGCTGATGAATCACACAGCTGCCCAGTTTGTTGGTCTATGGCACACTGGCTGGCCTTAAAGCAGTGGGCTGGAAACTGCAGGAGAGCAGCTTACCTGAGTGCAGAAGCAGTAGGTTGAACAGTGGAGCAATGTCAATAGATCTGCCAATTTAAATTGTCCTTCATGAATCAGAACCTGAGGAGTGTGTGTGTGGAGGAAGAGAGAACACTAACACGCTGTAAAGCCCTGCCTGCACACATTGCACTTTGCATCTCCATGCTGAAAGCCCTTAGGGAGAAGGAAAGAAAATAAAACCAAAGATATATATATATATATATATATATATATATATATATATATATATATATATATATATATATATATATATATATAAAAAAACTGTTTGCAGACTTCCCTATTTCTGCTCACAGAATAAAGTGAGCTGGAAGGGAGCTCTGGAACTTGTCTGCTCCAATGTCCTGTTCAAAGAAGAAATAACAAAAATTAAGATTGGATGTATAGGTTTTTCTGGAGAACTATCAGAAATTTCCAAGAATGGAAATTTCACACTTCTCTAGGCCTTTTGTACATGCTTGACCATCCTCTTAGTGATTTGGTTTTCCTGTTAGCTAATCAGGATTTACCTTCTTTTGCCTCTTGCGCATTTATTTTGCCCCTCCGAAGGTCTGGCTCTGTCTTCTCTCTTACTGCCTTTTGATAGAGAAAAACTGAAAGTAGATTTCCCCCCACTTTCCTCCCTATAAAGCATCCCTTAAAGCATCTTAGTGCCAGTATGATCATTCTCCACTCAAAATCATGATTTTTAAAGCTAGTGAGATATGACACATGAAATGTTTCTAAGTAGATGAGATTGTGCAGCATTCCAAAAGAAGTGCTTTGTCAAGGTGTGCACTTGAAAGTAGAAAAAAGATTTAAATTTGTAAAGTTCATAATTTATGCCATCTGTCTAATACTGTTTACTGGAGTACTCTTGTTCAGTGTCATCTTTTTAACTGAAAAATTGCACTATTCAAGGAAACATTCTCAGTGCAGTATATGAAACCGAGAAGAAACATTGAAAAGAACAGATGTATTATTTGTATTTATGAATAGAAAAATTCTGGGAAGTTACATCAAGATACGAACACACACACACACACACAAAATACCAATGGCAGAGAAAATTGGCTTTTTAGCAGTATATCTTACTGTCTGGTGTTCTAAATTTGGGGATTAGATAAATATCCTCTTTGCACTTCTGTTCTCCATCAACACAGTAGAAAACAATGCCCTGAACATAAGCTATTAAAAAGAACACTTATGTTCTGTGGCTTTTAAGCAGAGTGTTGCTCTATTAAAAAAAATCATAAGGTCCTTTACCATCAAACAAAACAGATCAGTCGTCCCTGTCTATAGGGATCCCAGTCTGAATAAAAGCCTCTAATGGAGGCTAACATTGCCTTGAATTACTGTGAAAGCAACACTTGTCTGTTGTACTCTTTCAAGTGTTGATACTGATGAAAATACTTGTGAAGCTGCCAAGCTAATTTCATGACAGATAAGTCAGGAACGGTACACAAGAACCTGATTTTGGGTATAAATATAATGTCTAGCAACATATTTGGGAAAGAAAAAAATAAAACAAACCAGCACTGAACAAAAAAGTAATCAAAAGATCCTTCAACAATGCCAACAGTGAAGATATCAGTGCCAGGTATTTATCACTAGGATTATAACAAGTTTACTAATCTCAGTAAATTGGAACAAGAGATACATTAATTCTGTTCATTAGGTACCTCCTGCTGTTACAGTTTGATTATTATTCATAGTACTTGGACACTTCACTTAGGATTGGGTTATTAAGAATTCTAAGTACTGCACATAAGCACAATAAAAGTCCAGCCCCAGCTCTGCTTTACAGCCTTACAGCAAAAAGGATTTAATTTGCAGTTTGGGAATGGGTACAGGATGAGGTTATGCAACTTGTGCCTTCACCAAGAACTGAATAAAGACATTCTTTATCAGCACAGGCCTGTACCTTAATTCCCTCATACCTTATCTTCCCTGTGGGCTTCTCCCACTGCAGTGATATTTCCTTTTGCTTCAGCTTCTTTATAAACATCTTGCTAATTCGTGTCTGCAGCAGCAGCCATCACACACTGGAATGTCAACAAACACTGACAGATTTGCACTGCTGTCTGTACCAAGGGATTCCACACCACTCCAGGAATTCCCACTTCTCAAAGAAGGTCTGGATTACTCTGTGGTAGCTCAAGTGTTACAGTGTAATTCCATTTTTGGTAGCAAAGATCCAGCTGGAAACCTCAGCATTTACAATTGGCACAACAGTGTCATTTTCTCCTTTAGAAAGTGTCCGGTACTTCTGTGCTGGGTTTTATATTTCTTTCAAGAATGCTAAAAAATGTTTAGTATCCAAAAAGATCAGGTTTAAATGCCCCAGCTAAAATGCCGTTTCTCAGAGAACATGTAGCAGGATTGTATGAAAAATGTCCAGGATAGACCAGCACCTCAGAGACTTGTATCAGCCAGATCTGGATCTATATAGCATGAACTCTCAGAACACACTGGAGATCAAACTTGAATAAAATACTAAGGTTGAGAGGCTCATAACTGGATTAACTGCATTGATACATTCCTCCTCATCATCACCATAAATATGAAACTTATCTGATTTTGGATTAAACAGGCCTCAGTGTGAATTCTGAATGTCTTTGTGAATTATTTCTTTCTCACAGTTCTTACTGCTAGAAAAGTGATTCTCTCAGAGGGCAGAAATTAAAATCAAACAAACAAACCAACAAAAACAAAACCCATACTACCCAAGACTGTGTATAAAATTGCTTTATGAACTTGCTAATGGGATATTCAAGGATTTGTTACCTAGGCTAGGTCTGTGGAGGAGTGCTGGCCAGTTATCCTACTGTGCCCTGAGGTTTTCAATATGCTTTTCACAGGAGGCCTGAGCTATGGCTGCAGTGTCTTTGTCAGTCTGTCCTGCCACTGGAACCAGCCCAGCAGCCCACAGGACTCTGTCCCTGTTCGCTTTAGCAATGGAAATCCAAAGTAGATTAATGCAAGAGATTAATCACATGGAGAATTTTGAGGTTGTGAAAATTATTTCCTCCTCTTATAATCTTTTTTGGACCTTTTTTAGTTTGTTTTTATTTTTGATTTATTTTTATTACTAAATATATACCTAGCCTCTAAAATTCCTAAATGCTTTAATCTGAACTGGTAAAAAAAACCTCTCACATGAGGTTCAAACATAAGTCCAGAAGTGCAGTTACCCTAACTATGAATCAGCTCCCTGGAGCATCAAACACAGCTGGTCAGCACAACACAAAAACCTGATTTTATTTTTACAATATCATCATATATAAGAAGGAAAAAAAGGTTGTGCTTCTCTCCTCTCTCATTAAAAATGAAACCATTTGCACAGAAAAGAAAGGGGAGGATGAAAGAGATTATTTAATGAGCATAAGCCTGATAAACACTTCTGCTGGGAAGAGCACACTGATGTCTGGGAGGTAGTGCTCATGTGGAAGAAGCTAAAAAGCATGTTCTAATTCCATGTAAGTCTTTATGTAGGAGGGGAAGAAAAATCTACTTCAACTTAGATTTAATTTTACAGCTACTACTAGTATAGATAAAAATTTATAGTTTCACAGCTGTAAAGGGTTTAGATTTAATTAGAGGAACTTGTTTCCATTTACATGACAACTTTTGCAATGAGGTATGCTCTGACAATTTGTATTAGTGTGCTTTATATAATTTTTACTGAGTTTCTTGTTGCGAGCTGCTAACTCACAGTATCATATTTCAGAATAAAAATGAGAAAAGCAGTCTTCAATTCTTTCTTGCTTACATTGGGAATTTGGCTGTTATTGATTGATTCTAAGAATGATTCCATGAGCAAGTCTATTGATTAGGTTTCAGTACACTTGCAATAAAAATTTGGTATTAATGAAGTTAATGAAAATTTAAGTCAGAGAGTCTTTCTAAGTGTTCATTAACACCTTCACATGATAGAAAGGCTTCATTCTGACACTTTTTTTTTTCCCCCCCCAACTTTCTGGTACATACAAGAGGAGGATTTAAGATTTTCTTGAGAACGTATGAGTTTATATGCCATCAATTATGTCCTGGTTTAACTCCAGCTGGCAATTCAGCCCCACACAGCAACTCACTCACTCCTCCTCAGTGGGATGGGAGAAAGAATTAGAAGAGCAAAAGTGAGAAAACTCTTGAGTTATTTTAACATTATTTAAAATTAAATAATAAATATTAAAAACAATAATAGGCAAATTCATAATGAAAAGGAAAATATCAAAAAGAGAGAGAAATAAACCCCATATTTAACAAGGGGTTCAAATGAAAAATAATCTTTCACCATGAACCAACTGATGCCCTTGGTCAGCTTTCCCCCTAGTTCATATACTGAGCATAATGATATTTGGTACCTAAATTTTAAAGCTCTACCAAAAATTTTCTTTATCCTAGATACATTTTTTCCTGCTTATTCTCAATATTGTTAAATACTAATATTTCTGGGACACTTCTAGATTCACTAATCCTTCCTATGCTTTTTAAGTTAAAAATTTTACTCTCTTCCTTAAGATAAAAATATTCTTCTCTTTTGTTTTGTTCTCTATTGTGTTTTGTTTATAATTTCTTCCTTCAAATTGAATAGTGATAGCTTCTTGTCTTCTTCAGACTGCAGAATTACAGTTTTTTGGCCATCAAGGTATTTATCGTGCCTCTTGTTTTCATTCACTTTCTTCCTCCTAAATCCTCCCAATTCTTTCAGAAATCAAGCCTTTTAAAACACTGTATATTTAAATATAGTACTAATTTGTGCTGCTCTATTTTTTTACTAAATTAAAGGTAATCCCATCAACAGCATTCCCAAAGTAATTGTTAACTTCCAATGTGGTGATTAAATCTTCAATAAAAATGGATTTGCTGTTTGATATTTTGTTTTATTAGGTTAAAATTATCTATATTTTATAGAAACTAATGACATTTTATTATTTGTTGCATAAAGCTTACAAACTGAATTCATAATGTTTTTTCCTATTCCTATGCTACTATCATTTAGGAGATTAAAAAAGAATCCCTTCACTGGAATTTGGTGGCCCATGAAAAATGTCTTCATGGTCACTGCAGACACTGCACGTACCCCAAAAAATTTGTTTAGCCACAGTTAGTACCTGACAGTAACATGTAAACAGCTGGTCATCAAAAGGGTGAGCACCAAGAAAGCAGAGAGAGAGATAAGACTTTACACCCGGCAGTGCCTCATGGAAAATTCTAGTTTAAAATTATTCTCATGTCAGGATCACCTTCCTAACAGCAGGCACTTTTTGGCTACCTAGGGAAAATTGCTTTACTCTTCCCAAATTCACTCATTTATTAGGATTTCAGTTAATGCTGATATTCTGTGAATGTTTTCACAGAACCACAAAACCACAGAATCACACAACATGCTGAATGAGAAGGGGGCTACAAGGATCAACAAGTCCAACTCTTGGCCCTGCACAGCACCATCACTAAAAGTCACATCATGTGCCCAAGAGCATTGTCCAAACACTTGAACTCTGTCAGGCTGGTGCTGTGACCCATTCCCTGGGGAGCCTGTTCCAGTGCCCAACCACCCTCTGGGTGGAGAACCTTTTCCTAACATCCAACCTAAACTTCCCCAAGATAGCTGCAGGCCATTCCCCTGGGTCCTGTCCCTGGTCACCACAGAGAGGAGATCAGTGTCTGCCTCTCTGCCTCCCCTTTGTGAGCAAGTTGTAACTGCAATGAGGTCTCCCTTCAGTCTCCTCCTCTCCAGGCTCCAGAACAAGTGACCTCATCCTCTCCTCATATGGCTTTCCATCCACGCCCTGGATGGAAAGTTATCTTCATAACTGAGAGGAAAACCAAGTGCTTTTGTATTTAAATTTTATATCTTAGGTAATAACTAAATCCAAGGTCCTGAGTCCTCTCTGTTCAATCTCCAGCCTAGTTGTCGTTTTAACTTCAGCTTTGAGTGACGAACGTTTAGGCAAGAAAGCCTGGGGGCTGAGGTGGGAGGAGCAAAACAGGGAAGTTCTAGTTACACTTAGGCTCCATTGCAGGGACTTTGTCCTGAAGTTCATTGACAGGTGGCAGAAAAACTCCGGTGTTGAACCAGAGTAGCAATAGTCCCAGTAGAGCTCCTTTTTGTAAGGTGGTATCATATCTCCTCAGCAAACCTTCAGGCTACTGTAGCCTAACATACAGTTTCCTTATTTTCTTTCCCACTTCTATTGCAAACTTCACATGCAAGACATTTTATTGTATTTAGCTAGGGGTGATACAGTTCTTGAACAGGTTTTCATCTCTGGAAAATAGATAAGAATTTATGGGAGCAATGCAAATGCCTAAAATGAGCACTGCCAGTTATTCTGTCAACATTCCAATTTCTACGACAAAAAGGTATTGGTCTCTTCTAGGTCCTAGGTCTTATCAGTCAACCCCAAATGAATGTCTTGGAATTTTTAAAATAGATGTCTATGAAACATGTGACTTAATTCTTCTGTGGTGGTAGACAACAACTCTTCCTATGTGTATGACTAGCACAGTACTGGTTTTGCAGCCAGTGACAAAGGTGTCACGAACAAGAAGCCTCACCGGGTTTTCTGCCACCTGTCAATGAACTGGTTAGAATCAATTCAGATCTAGTGTGAAGCTACAAACTGGCCCCAGATCTTCAGGCCACTGAGACTCAGCAGCTGATCCCCAAACCATGCATGGCTACACCAGCTTTGCCTGCTTGGAATTGCAGAAAGCTGGGTGCTAACTTTATTAAGCAGCTCTCTCTTTCTACTACTGTTACTCTCTTTCTCCTCTTTCTTCTGTTATTTGCCTAACTCTTGGCCTTTCAGCTTCCATCAATCCTTCATGAATTCTCTTTCAGAGACTGCTTTTAATTCCTGAAATACTTTAAAATACAGGTAACAGGTTTCACTGACTTGTATAAATCCAGTATCTACTAGTCTGTCTACACAAAAATCAGAATTTAGATGTTGTTCATCTGTATTCATAACAGGCTCTGTAAAACCAAAACTAAGCTGACTCATAGGTTCCTCCACTTCTGTGGATCTTTAGATATGCTGATATGCTGAGAGATGGATATCAGTGCAAGGTGGGGGTTTTGTTCACATTATTTTACTGGGTTACAAAGGAATATATAAATCTGCCATACGGACACTGGGAATCAGTCTCCAGATGTTTCTCTAGAATATTGTGGTAAGAAAAACCAGACTGTGTTTAATTAATTCTAAAGCTCTTCATGATAGCCAAGTGATGCCTTCCCAGCAGCATTCCAGTTAGAAAAAAATCACATCTATTAGACTTAAATCCCTGTGTTTCATAAAATAATTTCTGCCAGTATCCTAAAGACTTAAAGAATTACCCTCATCCCTTTCATGTCAATGATTACTCCTTTAAGATCAACTTCCCTGTATTATCTCTGTAATCCTTTATTGTTACATTTTGTTACTAAAAGATGAAAGTTTTTCTTCTTCTCACCTCAGTGACTACTCTACCTTTGCTGGTTTTGGCTGGAATAGTTTCTTCACAGTAGCTACTACGGGGCAGTGGTTTGATTTGTGCTGCAAGCAGTGCTCATAATTCATGGTGTTTTCATTATTGCTGAGCAGTGCACACACAGTCAAGGCCTTTTCTGCACCACCCACCAATGAAAATGGCTGGGGGTGCACAAGGAGCTGGGAGGGGACAGAGCCAGGACAGCTGACCCCAAGTGACCACGAGCTGGGGGACAAAGAAGGAAGAGAGGGAACATTTGGAGAGATGGTGTTTGTTTTCCCAAACCATCGTTCCATGTGATGGAACCTGGCTGTGCTGGGAATGATGCTTTGTCATACTCACTTTTGATACTCACTTTTATTCTTCCACTTCTCCATGCCATGGGCAGGAAGTGAAAAAGTGGATGTGTGGGGGTCAGTTAACAGCTGGGGCTAAACCATGATACCACCTCAATTTGTTTACTCTAGTTTAAAGTTGAACTGATGGGCCAAATTATTCACAGGAGTGCATAAAAATCCCAGCTGAATTATAATTAAATACAGTATACCTTCTAACAGAGTTTAACCTGGAAGTTTAATAATTACTTCAAGGAAATACAGGCTTTAGTCAATTATTTCTGTCACATCTTCTCAGTCATCAAATTCTGCTTGTATTTTCTTGGGGGTAGAGAGGGATTGCAGGTCAGTCTTCTCCTGTGCAAAGTCTGGCACAATAGGTCCTTTAGGTTCTACTGGAGTGCAAATAATCGCCACATTCTAAGGGTTTTTAAATGTCACAGAAATGTGTTTAGTCTAACCAGGTGCACAGTGAGATGAAAGGAAGATTTAATTGGAGAACTCCAGCCTCTGAATAACTGATTGGATTTTTCACCTCAATTAGAATTATTAGCAAGCTCTAATGCACTTCCCACTTTCATCAGAGGATGTTTACTGACAAATGGGTGAACTACTGTTGCCCAGATTAAACAGAACATCTCTTAACTGCTTAGAAATGACTAAAGACTGAATTTACTGAACAAAGAAAAGTGGGTTCCTCTGGCAGAAATTCCAAGGATCTGCCTAGAGCTCAGAGAATAACAGGATTCAGTAACCCAGTACAACGCTTCCAGTCCAGCGAACTGCATAATCCACTTCAGGTGACTCCAAAACAATGAGCAAAATAATCCACTCCAGTCTTCATGGGATTTCAGACCAATGAACAACATAATCCCAATTTTTATTAGAAACTATAGACAAAGACAAAAGGTTTTAAGAATAATCAACATGTAAATGTGCTCTATATAGTCAAAAAGGGAATTTGTACTATGAGATGTTAATAAATTAATTTTTAACACTCAGAATATCTATGGACTTCCATTGGCTCAAAAATAGGAAAGCAATGGCTTCATTAACCATAACATGCAAATATTTCTGTTTCAACTGACTGTGGGTGAGTACCAGCCTGGGAGAACACACTTATCATTTCCAAGTATGCTCATCACATATTTTTCTTATCATCCAGACACTCTAGATTGAATAAAAACTGGCTATTATTAAAAAAAAAAAAAAAAAAAAAAAAAAAAAAAAAAAAAAAAGAAAATAAAAAAAAACCTCAGACATGAAAGATATCTTCAGTTCAGTCAGTCTGATTCCTTTGTTATTTTCTCTAAATTTTTAATTGTTTTCATGCATTCTCTTGTTGTTGACTTCTTTATTTTCTAGTATTTGTTTTATCAAAACCACCCAAAATATACAGAATTAAAGACTGCAAAAGCAGGTCTTGGAAAATTCCATTTTTGACTTCCAGGCTGAATGCTAAGGAGAATACTACAAAGGTTATGTCTGGAGAAAGGAACAAAGGACCTTGATCCCTGAGCAAGATAATTTGGCTCTGCTTTAGCAGGAGATGGGCATAGATGACCTCCAAAGGCCCCTCACTCTTAAGTTAGGCTAAAACAATGAACAAGAGGGAACTCATTTCTACGAAATTGAGTAGAAAGTGTTGAATAAATGAAAGAGTTAACATTTGCACGCAGATTTCTTCTGAAGTCACTGAAGTAACATATAAACTCTGAGTGTGGAAGGTCTGTGTTTTTAGTATTTCTCTTCTGTATCTCATTTGCCTGTCTCTCTTTTAGGATGATTCTTACATTTTTTCTAAATATTTGATTGAAATCTTTCTGAGATTTTTCCTAGTAAACAAGGAAGGACATGGCACAAAGCCTTAATTATGTTCATGATGAAATTATAATTTTTCAAAACAACATTAAAACCCTCAAAATTGAATTTCAAAATTGAACAGTTCACTGAGAAATAATGTATTATAATACATTAATCAAATAAAATATTTGGTCACCAGTTGGCACTTCTGGGGGGTAAGAAAGGGCACAATTTTTTTTTGCCAAATTTCACATTTAAAATAGAAACATTTTCTCTCAGCTGAATGAACTCCCAAAACAATGGGAGCTCCCACGTGTCTGTTTTCTGCTTATTTCTAAAAACTTTGATAATTAAAATTTTCTATATATAAAAAAATCAGAACATGTACCAAGATACCACGTATTCCCCCAAGGTGCAAATTATTTCCTGATCACTTTGAACTGATAAATACTACTTAAAATGTCTTCTTATCCTAAAAGCATATGTTTGTCATTATCAAACTTAATAATCTTGAACATGCTTGGATTCTGAATTTATTAATGGTCGGCAGAGATGTCATTATGACAGAGACAGTCTTAGATGTGGACATTAGAATGACATGAAGGAGCTCCTGCCTGTTCAAAGTACTGAGAATATGTCCTTTGAAATTAGTTCAGATTAGCCTATTAATTATTTTAAGATTCTGAAATTAAAAATGCCATGGAAGAGCAAAATGCTGCCATATTGTCATCCAGATTATTTCCTTCACTTCAAGCTATGTGGCTCTCAACCACTTTGACTGGCACCGAGAAATTTACTCAGCCACCCATGCACTTGACTGTTAGCAAATGGAGAGTGAAAACAACCATCCAGCATCTTCGGAACAAGGGTGGTTTGTGGACAGATTGTCTGGCCACTGCACTGTGATTCCCATCCAACTCTGAAAATGTTTGCAAGGAATAATAAAACTGCCAAAGGTGTTTAAGAGCAGTCAGCTAGTTTAAAGTGTTACAGAATTCAGTTTCCTGGCAAATGCTCTAACAAGCTTTGCTACAAAATGTCAACATTTGGATTCACAGCATCCCAAGATACCTGTTAGTTGCAGCTCTGCTGAAGCTCTGAAGGTTTAACTATCTGAACAATGAAAAATTAGTTATGGCTGGAAATATAACAGCATTGAAGCCTAACTTCTCCTGAAAAATATGTGCAAAGAATAGGCAAGAATTCTTCTAAGCTGAAACAAACATACCAGCACTAAAGTGGTTTCTGTGCTTTGGTAATGTTCTTTTCTCCCAAGACAAATATTATTTCATGAGTTATGAGATGGAAACTTTATCCAGTGAACTGGCTCATCATGTCATGGTGTTCAAAAAATAACACCTCAGCTTTTTCTGCTTTGGTGATAAGAGAATCCATTGTAGAGCTGTTTTAGAAGTAAAGGGGCATAAGCGGTCGATCCCTTACCAATTTGCTAAATAATAGGCTAATGATAGTTTTCAAAGTGTCTACTTGATGCAGAAGCTTGAAAGCCATGTTCATAAATGGCAAAGAAATAGAATTCCCACAATTCTCTTGATATCTTTATTTGTATGAAGCCCTTAGTCTAAGCCAAGGATTAATAAGCAGTAATGAAATTGTCCACTTGAAATGACAAAAGTGTCATAGCAATTAAGAACCTAAGTCTCTTGAACTATCAGTGGAAATCTTTGAAGACTCTGTTTTTAAAGATATTTAGATGTGTCAGTATCCTGACTGTCTTGTGTTGAAGGATCTGTGGACTGTCTGTGTTTAGGGATCTTTTAAAAACTTTAAAACAGAAAGTTTACAAAAAGTTAGGGGTACTGCAGTATTAGGATAACCCAAACCAGGCACACATTCAGCTTGTGTTATGCATAGCACAGCCTAAGCAGTTACAGTAGGCACCACATTTGCCAAAAAGATATTTATGGACACTATGATAGGGAAAAAAAAAATGGCCTAGGCCATGACTAGACCAATGCTTTGGGAAATCCAAGTCTGGGGCTGATTTCATACAAGTCAGGCAGTTCATGGTCTGAGCTGCCTGACTAAACAGCAGTGTAAGGAAGCAGACCTTGCCCAAAGATTTTTCATAAAATGGGGATTTGAACTGGTGGAATAACATGACAGAACACTCAAACACACACACTGAACAAGACCAGCTAGAAAATGTATTTCTTTCTGTTGGTTTTGTTCTCACAGGGCCCAGAACAGGGAAGTTCTGAGGCGCTGCCTGAGAACTGAAATGCAACAGCACATTGCAGTATCTGGTGGCAGCATGCAACAAGCTGGGAAAATACAGAAGATGTGAATGAATCTCAGGAACTTTCAATGAATTAGATCAGAAGTTACACCTTCAGTCTCACAGCATACTTTATCTGAAAATTGGTAGAAATTAACTGCAAGTGGCATTGCATATATATTTTAAAATTAAATTAACGTATGCCTCAGTCAAGTTTCTCAATCTGCCATCCTGTCTGACTTCAATATAACTCAACTATGGCAGAAACCTGTTTTCAGAAAACATTCACAAGTTAAAAAACAGAGAAAACAAAAGTCAGGACTTGAAAGAATTTCTACTATACATTAAACCTAGCAGTCACATATTTGAAAGAAATTAAGCATGCACTGAGTCTCATTAGGGTAATAATAACTGAATAAATAAAAAAATCTCTGAACTGGACTGACTAAATATCTTATTGTCCCAAAGTGCAATGAAGAATATATTTTCAGTAGTTATGAAATAAAAAGACATAATCTAAAATCATAATGTCTTTTGTTCCCAAGGATCACTTCTAAAATTGATGCTAGTACTTATCCTTCTGTAGTACATGTCAAGTGCTGAAGTCCATCATCACAATAGTCTTCCAAAGGATTTTTAAGGGCCTTTAAACATTTTGCTTTTCCATCACTGAGCCAATACACTGCTGCTGAAGCTGTCTTCTGCAACAATTTTCTTTCATACCCATGCTAAGGAAATCTGGGTATGCAAAGAACACCCAGGCTCTCTTCTGGAGAAGAGCTTCATTGCTCAACTTACAAAGGACAAGCAGCAACAGGTACTTAATAATGAGAAAATAAAAGGAACCACATAAGGACAGTCCCAATTGCAGCAATTGATATACATATATATAAACCAAATAATTTCAAGCAGGGAAAAAAGTTAAATCTTCCTGGGACAGAATGTTAGTGGTTTGTGCTTTAATTATATGGATCCCCTGAAACCTGATCAGTCTTTAGTGTATTTTTGGACCTCTTTGGGAAATAATAGTTTTAACATGATACATCCTCCATGCTATATATTTATTGGTGTATTTTATGAACATGTCATTAAGGAAGTTGTGTTTTGAATAATAGATAGGATAGGATGTGAAACTACTTAAGCAACATAAAGTTCCATTCCCAAGAGTTCCACGTCATACTAGCTTAGAAATAGAACTTTTGTGCTATTTTATGGCTGTAGAATATTTAGTCCTGCCTAAAAGCTCAACTGCAAAGCATATCTAAAAACAACCTATTCCTAAAATATAATGAGAACCTGAGACGTTTTCCATATCAACAGATCACAGTCTGTATAATTACTTTGTCTATCAAATATCTCATATTTGAAGTACTCAATTCAAACAACAGAACAGTAAAACAGAATAGCAGAGGTACTTGGACACTTCCTAAGAAAGCAGGTTTTCATTGAAAAATGTTAATAAGATAATTGAGTGTTTTAAAATATGTTTGTAGAAAATTTCTAAGAAATTTCTGAACAAAACATTTAAACATTCAGAGCCACAGATATAAGAAAGAGGACTAAGCATTTTTTAATTTTTGTAACAAGTTACTTTGAAGAGGGAAGTGCAACTTTTTTTTCTTCTGTTCTCTATTTTTCTAATAAAAAATCAGTTTTATTCTTCATTTACCGTGCATTTAGTTTGGTGCTAATACACAAGAAAATTAAAATTTTAAGAACCAGGAAATCTCTTGCAGATCAGGAATTCTGATATTCAGCTAATTCAGAAAACACCATGCGCAACCATTTCTATTATCTCCTTCTAATATAGTCCATTTAAAGTGTTTTTGATCAACATATTCCAAGCTTGAAAATATCTGCAATGCACTGTAGCTCAGGATTGAAACTTTATTCATTTATCTGCAGAAACAGAATGAGGAAAAAAATACTGTTCTACAAGTTGAGGTTTTTTTTCTTGCTTTATACTTTGTAGGGTAAGAGCATCTTGCTGGTCAAAGGCAACAGAGAGAAGTCTGTCTCATCATTTTAAGTAATTAATTCCTCTCTACCTAGAACAATAGGACTATTATTTTGATGGGGCAGCAGAGTGCCAGCACAAGCCACAAAAATTTTAAAACTACTACATTTTATACTACAATCCAACATTAACCCTCCAAATGGTTATTATAGAGATAATATTTTTCCTTTGGTATATCTACTAAATATTTTGGTGATGAGCAGAGTTTTTGACTATCTGAGGATGCGTAGATGAGGACCATCTGTGTCAAGATAACCTAATTTAATACTCCATAGGATGTCTGAGAATTAAATGCAGGCAAAGAGATCCTAAATAAAGAATCTTCGATGAAGGCAAAACCCAGTTCTAGCAAAGAAATTTTTCTAAATTGGCCTATTTAGAATAGAAATATCTTTAATTCACATTTTTCTAAACATGGATTTTCCTCACATGAATGACACACAGCAATCCCATCTTTTTACCAAGAGGTCATTTATTCACCCGTCATTTCTGTCTGAAAGCCAGTGCAATCCATATGTGACCTCTTATGACACTCTGAGGAGTTTGCTGCTCTTAACATCTCTAAACTACCATAACAACTTCTGAACAATGTCAGAAAAGATGACAAGTGGGCCTTGTCATGATAACAGAGATTATGTCCTATAAAGCAGATGATTGAAACTAGAGTCTCGACTGACAAGTACACAGATCTATTTTCTAGTGGTCCAAGAGCTGATTCATTATTTAAAATTGAGATCTTTGTATGTCCAGTGCACTTTATGAGCAGGGACATTGCCTGTATAGTCCACAGCGTGTGCCAAACAAGCAGGTAGTGTAAATGGGTCTGACTTTATTGATGGCCTCAGGAGTGGGATGATTTGCATCAGTTGAGACCTGGGCACCCATCGCAGTGATGGGCATAAACACATGTATTCTGGAGTATATTTGCTGTCATTTCTGCCCTGTGAGCCCACTTGAACACAGGAGAACCTTATAGCTGCACTGAATTAAACCTCAGCTTTATTATAAACCATCTTGGAAGGTGGCTAAAGGCATACTAAAAAAGTAGCTCATAAAGAATTGGTTTTGCATAGTGTTTACTTCATGCTATTCTCTAAACTATAAACCTGCCTCCTGCTTATGAAAAGAAAAAAAAAAATCTATCTTATCTTGTATTCTTTTCCTCTGTTCAGCCATTTCCAGAGAACACAGGATAATTAGTCTAGCTTTCACTGTATATTGTTCATTTAATTACACTTTCCTTTTATCATCTGCTGTAATTCTAACAGACTGAGGGTTTACTACAAGAAACATACATCAAGAAATCAGACTGACAGGAAAACAGCCTTATTTTTCCAAACTATTTCATACACATAGCAATTGTTTTCAGGGAAAAACATAGAAAATGAAACAAGGAGAATTGAGTTCTACTCCCAGCCTTCCCAAACAATGCCCTTCTCACCTGAGGAAAGTCACTTCACCTCAGTGTACATTTCTTACTGGTTTGAAAACATAAACAGTCATGTGTAAGCTGCTGAATTGGAAAAACATTGTGAACAAGGTATTCTATAATCAAAGCTCAAATAAATGCCACAGATTTATGTTGATTACATAAAAAATATTTTAAAGTAGTCAAAAATCATCTGTATTAGCAAATGCTTCACAAAATATTTAAAGGACTCATGGAGGGGTTTTATTCTTTATGACTTTAGTTGGAAATGCAGAGTTGTATTGCTGACTCACTTGGCAGGCAGAAAAAATGGGGCCTATTAGCTGTAACTCAGAAATACAAAAAGAATCTATAAATATTCTTGCCACAGTTGAAAAAAAATAATAACAACAGCTCATATTTCAAAATTTTATTTCTGCTATGCACTGGATTTGGGAGTGAGCAGAGAGGGAAACAGAAAGACATATCCAGCTACCCCCACTATGTCACAATTAAAATCATTGAAGAGAGATCCAATCAAATCAAGTTTTGTTGCATATGCTGGGACCTTTAGCAAATAACTAGACTTCCAGGTTGTATGGGGAAAAATTAAAATTCAATATATATCTGTATTTACGTATCTACATATATGAATGTGATGGTTCATATGTGTATACACACACAGAGGGGCCTTGAGAAATAAACACCACCACCACACAAAAATTTTATTGTCTAATTCTAGGAAGTTGAGAAGATTTGAGGAATGATCACTTATGCTTTTCAAGACCAAACTAGTTAGTTTGAATATTAGCAAATGGTGGTGCTCCTTCTTTTTCACTAGAGACAGATATTGCTCAAAGGCTCAGTTAAGACTGTTTACCCTTCTACAATTATATTCACTCTGTCATTCATAGAAGCCTATCTGCAAACCAACTTACTTTGCTTCTATATTAACAGTGATAACCAGTTATCAAGTGAATGTTCACACTGGCTTCATCTGGCAAACATCAGAATTAATGGGTATGAAAGGTGTGATAAAAACAAGAGAGAATTCACTGATGGATGTGTTGAGATTTATCAGGTAAAAATCAAACATTATTTCAGATGTCTGTTGGTTTTCTGTGTGGATCTAGAAAATAAATATTAACAACATGTTTTAAATTAAGCACTTGATTTACATTTCACCTTTTCTACTCCATTTGTTCCGTTCTTATAGTATGAGTCAACCATTGTACACATCAGCTTTAGCAGGCCACAAAAAGTAATTTTTGGCTTCAGATTTGGTGATAGATTTCTCATCAGAAAATTACATGTCAGTCTAATTTCATGGCTGTATTATCCTTCTGTCTAAAAACTTAACGAACTAATTAAATTCTGAATTAACGGAAATCAGAGTAAGCCCCAGACACTAGCTGCTAATCTGAAAAAACATCTCTTGACAGAAAATAGAATTAATGTGTCTCACGTTTTGGAGAAGTATCCAAAAGCAGACCCCTTACTGTTTCAGGCACATGGTCCTGTTTCTACCACAGGTGCTGATACAGTTTCTCTTTCAAAGATGCCAATGCCCCTTTGTAAGGAATTCTAGCCTTGATACACCAAGGGGATGCAAAATGTCAGCCTAGAAACTATGCTGTCAAGACAAGAGGATCTAGTGGCTCATTGTTTTCTTAAATTCATCTAAAAAGGAATTTTTCATGTTGTATAGTGTTCTGCAGTCCTTTTGCAACTCTTAGGATGCTTGCAGTGTAGGAATGTGGAAGCTGGCATGACTTTTTTACAACAGCACTAGCGTGGGGAAGTAAATGAGGAGGATACACCCAAAGGAGGCCTGGACAAGAAAAAACAAGGAGATGAATGCTCAGAATATTAAGATACATATGCATTCCTTTTTGTTTCCCTGGGTAATTTCTAAAGAGTTTCCCACCTGCACACTGTCTGGATGACCACAACAGCCCAAATGACAGGATGCGGAATTCTATACAAAGCTTAACTATACAGCTAAAGCAGATCTTATGTTACTACAAAGAACTGTCTGGTATATCTGCATGTGTACAAATATCTGCTGGAGGTAATTTTCACCTACCAGGTCCCTTAGTCTGCCTTTATTCCTTGTCAATTAACAGCTTTCACTCTTGAGAATTGTACATATGTCCTGTGGCTGTTGCCAGCAGGACATCTCATCTCTGCCTCCTGGCTACATTTAAATGTTAATGACTAATTCTATAGCTAATACATGCAGTTGATTTTATCTTAATGTCTACCAGCTAAAAATGTCACTGCTTAGACTTGTCTGAAATGAATTTTTCTAAACTATCTCTTGTTAATTATCTTTTACCATTTATAGTTCTATTTAATGGTCTGTGTTGTCAACTGGGCTGCTAACAGGCAGTTTTGCTTTCTGCCTTTGAGAAGGGGAAGTGGAACAGCCAAGCCTTCAAAACAAAGCATAACCTGATGTTTCCTGATGTCAAAAGGACTATCTGGAAGGACTCAATAAATAGAAGCCAATAAACTTGAACTTCCAATGCCACAAAGCTTATCTATGTCTTCAGCTACAGAACATTTACAAAAGCGATCACTTGCTTGTTCCTGAAGCCTAATAGCAGTCTTTTTTTGGGTTGTTTTTTTTTTTAAAGAAAATGATGATCCACAATCATTAGTTTCAAGTAAAGAAAGTAAACAGGATATCAAACATCACTCTATATGTCATAATTGCCACATTTATAGTATTCAGGAAAAATAACATTTTTAGGCTAGCCTAATTTATAGACTGATTATAGAGTTTTCTGTAAAGATATTTCTGTGCATGGAGGTATGAGCAGTTTTGAGAAAAAGGGGCTTGTTAAAAGGAAAAAATAATTTTGAGACTGTCTGTTTCCATTGCTTTGCTTTTAGTTTTATTATTGTCTGAATTGTCAAAAGCACCATAATTTATGTAGTAGATGAAAAGTCTCATTCTCAGGTGGAAAGGTATTTATCTCCTATCTTCCTGGAACTCATACTTCTTGTATGATTTGAGTACAATGAGGTGAAGACTGGAGGTAGTCATGAAGAAGGCAATAATTAGTTCTTTATCTTAATAATGCCATAGGAAAGGTTAACAAAGATCCCAGCTAACTCAGCATGTCCAAATTAGGACTTAAAGAGCTGACATCAGCACACTGGTGATGGACAAAACCATAGCAGGCATAGTTATCACCATGTTGGACAATTTTGGTGGCTTGAACCCAGATAATGCCACTAAAAGTCTCTAAGCTTCCAGTTATCTCCAGAGCGTGGGCTGAGATGGCCTCACAGCACACATTCTACTTTTTTGGCCTCAACAGTGGGTTCAGATTTGCCTTCGTCAGGAGCAGTGTAGAGAAATCTCAGCATCAGATGCACCTACAGTAATACTGGAAATGAAGGCAGGGTCCTGGAAAAGCATGTGAGTCTGGAGTGAGTGAGGATGGGACAAACATTTGACATAGTTGGACAAAAAATGCTGTTTTGGAAAGAGTTATAACAACGCTATTGTCCTCACTGAGTGCACCAATATATTTGCAAATAGGATCCCCTGTGCCTTGTTACTCTGTCTGAAAACTGTAATGATAGCACTTCACCATATCACAGAGGAAGTGTATAGTGCTCAGATGTCATGGGTGCTATGAGCCATATATATGTTTAAGAGATTGTCTGCAGAGAGATATTCATGCAAATTAAATGCCCATAAAGACATTTTAAAGTGGAGTATTAAATTCTGATTAAATTGCTGCTCTCTAAACAACATCACCTCTTGCTAGAATCCTTCTAGAATTCAGCAAGATTTCTTTAATTTTCTTTGCCTCAATTAATTTTCAAAATTAACCAGAAATTAACTACTTCAATGCAAATACACTTTTTTTTGACATGCAGACTTGAGGATCAACAGATTCGTATTCCAGAAAGATTTTCAACAGCACAAATAGTTGGCTTTGAGGTTTAAAACAGAGGGTTTGAACGTATGTTCTCAGATAGCTGTACATTTTCACTTTGAGGCAGTTGACAACAGATGCAAAACCACAGCTTTTTAAACAATTTCTGTTTATGTTAGAACACTATGTTACATAGTGATGTTAAATCAGTGATAGGCCTGGAACATTGGTTTTAAACTCCAGCAGAGGCCTAGCCCCGAATTACAACTGATTGACAGTATTACTATCTTTCCCATGTCACAGTTGACAATAAATTTCTATATTATGAAAATCTGATCTTGCCAAAGATGAGTTTCTTATGTTGTGATATGGTACATCAAGCCATGCTGCTTATTTCTTTTCAGTTTCTAGGATTGTATTAGATAGAAGAGAAAATTCAGAACAATTCTTGTAGCCAAAGCTGTGTGGATCTCTGGTGGCAAAGGTTTCTTAGTTCTGTTTACCTGTGCAATAGGTTCCTCCAGTCAATCAAAAAATTATGAGTTGTAGTTTGTCCTCTCATTGTATAACTCTAAACTATTCTGAAAAAGCCCAGTAGATATGGCTCTCTAACTATCATGATAAAGCACTTAAGAAACTCCAGATCTTCTTCTGCTCAGGCCTTTAGAAAAAAAAAAAAAGGGAAAAAAAATCCAAAGAGGAGATAACAGTTCTATCCAGACTGGGATGATAAGCATCAGCAAATGCATAAAAATGCTACCACAAAAAAAAATCTGTTCTTGCAATGTGTCCCTTTCCAGAAGTACTTTTATTTAGCATGTAAAATTCATGTCTGTGGTGTGTCCATGCACTCTGGCTCCACATTCACAAATGCCCACATACACACATCTGCACATATAACTCTGTAGAGATAGGCATGAAAGGAGGGCACCTAAATCTGCATAATCACTCATTCCTAGCACATCTTAGGAGGAAGCACAAACTGGAAGCAAATCTATGAGGGTCAATTATAGCAGCTGCTGCCACCTAGAGTAACTCCAGGAAAGCCTGTGACTGGTGAAGAGGAGAACCTCGAGGAAGTCAAGAAATTGTACAGACCTCTGATGCCAGAATAACTCGATGTGTACCCACCTCTAGTTGGTTAGCTTGTCTACAGTTGCCCACATAATTTTTACAAACCTCAGTACAATTTGGAGGATAAGGCGTTTTCAAGAGACAGAAGAGGACTTTCCAATTGGCAGAAGTGTCGTCTTCCTCCTCCTTCTGGAAATAAATAACCTGTACATGTGGTCAGAAAGGGCTGAGACAGCAAGAAGATCTGACACTTTCTTTTCCTTGGCCACTGTTGCTGATGAGCAGTATTTAATCTTCCATAAGCAGGTTCTGTTTCTCATTTATTTAGAGCAGTTTGATTCCATAGGATTTGACATTTTTTTGACGTCCTCCAAATTCTTTCAATAATAACAGAGATAATGACAATATCATTTAGAAATCTCTATCATGCTGTATGTGAATGGAGCTACACATCTGCTGTAAGTAACAGAATAATGAAATAGCAAATTGTTTTGTAGAGGGAGCTGAAATTAGATTGTACCATGCTGCCAAAAAAAGACAAAAAGAGATAGATAAATTTTGGAAGGACAAGAAATTGTACTCCTGAGAACTGCTGGTTGTTGTTCCTTACCTCAAGGATGTACAAGCTCTTCCCATCTTGGTGAGAGGTAAAAAACCCTGATCAACTCATAAACCTCTAAAATTCTCTAGAGAGGAAGCAAGCAGTTCCTTCCGCTTAGTGACTAAAGGAACTCAGCTGAAATTTTCAGCCTGTGTATTTACTGATTAAATCAGCAAATGCCACTGAGAGCCACTAACAATTCAAGCCCTCAGAAGCAGTCCTAGGTAATTCTGCTGATAGAAGTAACTCTCCTTCCCATGTATTTCATGAGACTTTAACCTAAAGGTGCACAAATGTTTTCTTTCCCAGCAGCAAGCAAAATCCTGAAACTTCAATGATCTTAAAAAATAGGCAGAGTTATGAGCAATGGGATGGGAAATAGGACAAATGGGATTTTTTACTTTAATCAGCATCCTGTTCCCAACTGCAGCCAAACTAGTTTTATTTAAAAAAAATCCCAAAAGGCCAGGTACAGGAATGTATTTCCCAGGTATTAATTTCTGTGGAAAATCTGATGATTTATATATATGTAGGAAATAATAACATTGGGTCCATTACTCCTGAGGAGCACATGAAGAATACAGAGGTACAAGAGCAGTTAATTAAAATCACCATAAGGCAAAACAGAACGTACATCAACAAATAATATCCTCGGTGATGCTGAATGTGTTTCAGACCTATTTGTGAAAAGCTGTGTATTCTACAAGTTTACCAGTCATGAATGAAGTATTATGTTTCACTAATCATTATGGCTCATACTGCAGTGGACTCAGAACAAGGAGCTCTGAGGGTGTAAAGTTTCATTTCACTTCCGTTATTCGCTGTTTGGTGGATGTTATATTGTTTGAAATGCAATAATGTCTCTCCTATTAACATACTGCCAGGCTCCCATACATAAAATAGATTTTAAAAATTCATATGAGGCAGAACTCCAAGTACTTGAAACAATTCTGCAAAGGCTAAGAGGTAGGACCTGCAAAAACTCTTTTATATCACTTCTTAGATACACCGCTTACTATATTTTTTATGTTGTTTAAATACACGTATTATAAATTATTCAAGATTGTCTTCTGGTGTAAATTAGAATACATCTAGAAAATGTTAAGTAAGTAAATTGCTATTAATTCAATTCAGTACCTTCAGGATTATCAATTAAATAAAAAAGCAAAATCTAATCTTCCATTACCACATTGATACTTTTTTCTCTTTTTGCTTCTTTACTAATTAAAAAGTCAGTTTTTCATTACAAGTTATTGTGAAAATGAAGGATGGGAATAAAAATAGGCCATAATGGGTAATGCTTTGAGATTCTAAAGAGGTATAATTTTGTGTTTAGAAATACTAAGACATAAGCAGTAGGGGCTTTTGAACCGAGGACAATACTCCCAGCTCTTATCTGGCCATCCTTCTGCAAGTAGGGTTTGGAGGAGTAGATACAACTTTTGTCTTTTAAAATTACCTTTAAGGAATATTGAGATGTTTTATGAACACATTTCTAAGATGTAGGAAATACTAGGTCTCTGCTGCATAGATTTTCTCCATCTAGACTTGGTTCCTGTACCATATTCAGAACATGAGGAAAAGAGTCTTATGGGTATTATCACCTCTCACTCTTCACATTGCCAAATCCATAACCCATGAAACAAGTGTGTGAACTTCAAAACTGGACTAGATGACATGAGAAGAAAGTTATCTCAAGGGAATGAATTTGCAAAGGGATAATCCCAGAAAGACTCACCAAAAAGGAGAGGGAAGAAGAGATTGCAGATGTTTGAGTAATTGATTGAAGATGCTTGCAGAGCACGAGCACCATGCCATAATTCATCAGATATATATGATTCCTCATTGCGTTCAGCACTGGGAACCTAAATCACACATCTGACTGCATAAATATCCTGGATTTCATTGCATTGCCTCGTCTTAAATTACAGGTGAAAATATTTTTTGTCTGAGTCATTGTCTTTGCAAGGAAGAATTTTCCCCAAGTGATCATTAGATCCCATCCAGCTCATATTGGAAAGCACAAGAGGTCAGTCTTTCCTAGCAGTGACTCTCCAAAGCCCACCTTATAAGGACTAAAGTATAGAAAAAGGGTAAGGTAGGACAGTTTTGCTGTTATATACATACAACCTGTCTCCTCATCTTTACTACAGGAGTGAAAATTACTATAATGAATCATCTGAAACTGCAAAAGGAATTAAAACTGAATTCATTGTAGTTACTCAGACTGGAAGTTGGCCAGAATATTATGGTTAGTTTTCCCACCTGTGGTGAAAAGCAGAGAATTTTTAATGATCATGGGATATCTCTGACCCTCGTTCATGTCTTCTTCTTCCTACCACACTGAGTCCTTACCACACAGCAGTGATCCAGCTTCCCAGTAGCCCTTTCCTACTGTGCCACACGATTTCAATAATCCTTGGGGCACTGCATGGTTCTTTTACACAAAAAACTCCTGACTCTATAATATATGGATGATGAGTTGTGTCAAACAGACATGCTGACCCAGATTATTGCAACTGTCAGGAATAAAGAACACACACCTGCTGGTCTATAACCACTTTATCCTATAAAACAGACCTAGAAATCTGCTGAGACACTTCCTGCATGAAAAAGAATACTTTTGTCAAATATTACAAGATAGACTTGTAATTTTCTTCGGACATGGCTTCAGGGAGCCAGATAATCCAAGCTGTTGTGATCAGTAGGAAGCTGTTGGAAAGATATCCAAGGCTTCATGAAGGCTATTTCCTTTTTACATAGATTTCCTTTTTACATAGATTCTTTCAGATTGTAGAGGGCTGTCAGATACAGCTTCTGATGGAAGAGGGAGACTGCTAATAAGGAAAGTTTCAAAGAAATCAACTGGGTGAAAACAAAATCTTTACTCACAGAAATACCAATGCTTGCAAGTTTCTCTGTTTCCTGGACATTCATGCCTCCTGCACAAGTGTACCTCCTGTCCATTCCTACACTGCTGTACCTCTCCTGGCATTGATGAGTTATTGTTCATCAGTATAATTTACAGAGAACTTGAGTGGAGAGGTGCAAGCTAAAGGATGCATAAAGATCTATAATATGGAGACCTGGGGTTTCATTTGTGTGTAACTGCCTGGAAGGTCTGCACGTTTTCAGTCAAGTCTTCTGATAAAATGTAGGGGCTCTTTACAAGCATGGATTGCTCATATTCTTACAGAGTCTGTGAAAATGGACGTGCACGACAGTTAAATTATGGAATATTCAAGTTTCTCACAGCATCTGTGAGCTTTTAGAAAGACTTAATTTGCAAGAAATGAGGCTGGAGGTTTTTAACTGACCTAAGGTAGTTAGCTGATGTTTAATTGATTTGGGGCTCTGGGTGAAAGGAAGGATAAAAGATGGGATGATCCTTAGTACACAAAAGGAAAAAATAATATTTTTTTAATTCATTTACTATGACTTTTTTTGAAAAACTTCCTAATTGTTATTCTAGTAGGAAAAAGTCCAGGTTTTGGAATTTTTTTTTCTAAATCTACAGATTTTCAGCTTTTTCAATATAATTTATTTGGATCCAAAGTGTCTCCTACTGTATTTGCATAAAACTGACAGCAAGGATAATCTTAATTTAGTTGTAGTCTCAGAATTACTGAAATACAAACAAAAGGGGATAATATGTGTCGGGAGAAGCAAAGTAAAACAGTAGGAAAATCTTGGCCAAATAGGTTGTCTTAGAGAAATTAATAACTCCAAAATTTGCTGCTAATTATGACTTCAGATGTGGTATATATATTTATTTATAAAAATGAAAAAATCTTTTTTCGCTACCTAAGTCTCTTTAAAATACAAATTTGAAGTTATTTCGAAGTTGGCACACTGTAACTGGTAAATTTGCCATATTTACCTGAAAAACAAAACAGATGTCTACAGTTTTTCATAGAAACCACTCCTTTCCACAATTTTCCCAACTGTTTTGGCTTTCCAGTTTCTTCACCGGTTTCAAGGAGATCATAAATTCCTTTATTATTCCTGTAGTCACAATTGATAAAAATGTGATCCAGCTGTCATCCTGCCCTACCTTAATTGCTTAAAGCTTTTTGTCTTGTCTTCCCCCTGCCAACCTCATTCTTCTGCAAAACTCTCTTGTGTGCAAGTCATAAGACAGAATACAGATAAAAACCCATCTTTGAGCACATTGAAGATGCTTGTTAAGAAGCAGTGTTATTCTTCTCTTTAGTTTAAAACATGACAAAATCAATTTTTAAAGCTTCACATCTTAAAGTGATTTTGAAGCTCTGAACCCTTTAAGTGATGTGCAAATGGCAGAATCATATCACATTGCCAATCAGTTGCTTGCTGCTACAAACTCCATTTTCCATGCTGCTTCAAAAGCCTGGTATAATCAACAAGTAAGCCTTTAAAATGCAAATTAAACAAAGTGCACCTTTAGATTGAAACGGCTCATTTTTTCACACACCAAGACCAGAAAAGTCTATTTCATCACATCACTTAGAAAGTGGCACAAAGTTATTGGAGTATTTCAGAGGTCATTTTACCCAGATGCCCCAGTACTGAACCCCCTTGCTTTAATTTTTAAGACTTGTGATTATTTAATGTAATTAAAATTTGCATGCTATCCACACAGAACAGATTAGTGTTGCAAGTATCATGGAACTATTCCCATCAGACACACACTCCTTGCTTCAGAGAACATGGAAATGAAAAATCAACAAACTAACAGTGGAATGCCTTTCTCATGAAAAATATGGGAGGAAAAACCTTCTGGTCCTCTCTAGAGAAGAAAGCAGAAAGGGCAGCCAAAGCCATCTTAAAGTGTTCATAACACTGATAATTGTGCTGAGGGAAAAGCAGGCAATTCAACTGGGCTTCTCCAAGCCTCCCTCCCCAGCTCCCCTGCCACCTACCCCCATTACTGAGGGGGAAGTAAAATATGTTTATGTTTTCTAGGACAGAAAGGAATACCATTCCTGGAAAAGACAGTATTTCTTTTTCTTCACCACAGAAATGTGTGATGAAACCTTGCATGAACAGTATATAAAAAAAATCTCTTCTTGTTTTAAAGGCACGAATGATTGCAAGCCTGAAATCTTGCCCAATAAACATTTAATTTACGCTTGGTCCTAGAAAACTGCTTCTCATTCAGTGCTGACTTTGTGTAGTTTTCACTTCTCATTGCTAGGTCTGGTTATCCTTTCTGATTAAAACTGATATTCTTTCTTCCCCCTCTGCTATGTTTTCCTATAGTTTAAATAACTATCCCTGGTAGTTTAAATTGCCCCTCAACTGCCTGTACAAATTTCCCTCTGCTTCCTTGAATTCTTTTCAGTGATCTTTTCCATGAGTCTTCTGCAAGGGCAAATACCAGAACTGGATACTGTACAGAGAGCATTTAGAAACAAAGCTGTGTTGGGGTTTAGTGTTCATATCACAGAAGAAGGAATGCATAAAAAACAAGGGTGGAAATGAATTTTTGTCCAAATTGTATATGAACACAAGGATACCTTTAAATTATATGTTAATAGGTCAAAACTTATCTGGATCTCAAAGCTGGATGCCTAATCCTGGATTACAGATTTACAGTGGAAATCTTTCTTCCCAGGACACCTAACCCTTAACTCCTCCTTTCCAATATCCTATAGTGGCAAAAGTGCTATAGTCTTGTGACTACAGGAGCTGAAGTTCAGTGAACTTATTATGCTAAAAACAAGTGCAAAAACAGGCTTAATGGAGCACTAGACAAATTCAGTTGAATTAGGGTCTGGTATTTTGACTCAGTGACAATTAGGATGGGAATAGGATTAAGTTTGCATGTTTGTATTACAAATGCTCAACAGTGAATTCACAGAGTTGGGAACAAAGCAGCCACAAATAATTATGGCAGTATGGAAAGTTTACTGAAGGCTCATAATGCAAATTATTTCAGCAGCCTGAGATAAGAGGAGGAAAGTAAGCTGAGCCTTGCACAGAACTGAGATGTGCTAACTGCTCTACTAAAGCCGTGCTAAGAAGTTTGACTTTTCAGTACTTCCCAATAAGTGGTAAATTTTGACATTCCCCTGCTATAAAGCTGAACTTAAAAACTTGTCACAGCCTTTTCTACACTTGAAATGATAGCTTATTGCCTTTAAAAAAAAGCCATGTCCCATTATGTCACCAGTCTGACTTCTGGAACATAAAGACAAAGGAAAAACTGCAAAGACAGGACTGCCTGGAAAAGATTATCCTCAAGAAAAAAATAGATCCTATTTTTTTACCAAGGTACCAGTATACTCATTAAGTTGAATTTTCATTTTCAAAAGAAGGGAAAGAAAAATATGAACAGCAGTGCATGTCATGTGGCTCTTCCTCCTCACACCTGCTAAATGCTTTCTGCACATCAATGCCTACCCAGGAGAACGGCTGCCAACTCCCAATCTGTCCTGTGCGTGACCAGCCAGCAAGCAGGGTAGTTCTTAGCAAAATACTGATTTTTGTAGGAAGGAAAATTCCAGTGCTCCTTCAACAATTGCAACCAGTTTAAATCCATCCTAGCAGTGGTTCTCATTCTCGATCCACTGAAAAATGCCATTAGAAAGTATTCATGTTACAACTCATGGACGAAAACCAATACCCCATCTATATGCTTTGTTTGACACAAAAATTCCTTTGGTACATAAAGCATATGGGTAAGTGCTGAGCAGGAGTCCATGGCACTCATAATTTTAGCCACTTGTACAAAAGAGACAATCTAATTTCAGGAGAAACAGTAACATAAGTTGAATGATCATTTTTCCGATTAGTTTGCTTCCAATTACAGCAGCAGAATATGCTACTCTATCTTGTGAATCTAAGGCCTCCCATTGTAACTTGAATGGGAACATCTCAGCACATGATCTTTAGGCTTACAGGAAGTTTACCTTTATATTTCTTTTCTTTAAAACTGAAAAAACCCCACCTACTAGATCCTGCCACCAAGGTCTCATCTCTTTCCATTGAGTATTTCTAGTTCAAGAACCTTACTAAATAGTGACAAAGGTCAGCTTATCATGTCAATTTTTAATGCCTAATAAATAGTCATAGTCCATGATACTGGAGCTGCTTTGGAAATGCTGGAGAAGCATAGAGCTTTGTTGAGGGATTTAACTGAACTAGCAGAAAGAACTCTTAAGCACAAAAATCTGATGTAACACTTTCAAAAGACACCTAATAAACACTTTCAGCAGCTTAGGAAAATGCCTAGTTTAGTCTTAAAATGAGTTTGGAAACTCCTAATAAGAAAAGGGAAAGCACCTCAGGTTTCTGACAATAGGGTCTTTTTGGACCCCCTTTAACAACATAGGTTGGGCAGCTACAGCTCCTTAGAGGCCCCCTTTTGCAGAAGTACTAAAAGCAACCTACAGTGTTAACAAAGTGTCCTGCTTGGTGCTGTTTGCCTGTTTGAAGCAATCTTACAGGGGTTAACAGCTCCCTGGAAGCAACAAGACCCATGGGTTTAAAAAGCTGCCGTCTTAATTGTAGCTTACTCCTCATCACAGTATCTGAGTGAAAAAGGAACCCAGGGGATTACAAACACAAAGTATAAAAGCATGGGTTTCTATGCATGATCAATAGATCTAGTGATCCTATTTCTTCATTCTAGACTGTACTACACAGAATACAGTGGATAAATAGAACAGTGAAGGGAATTGAATATTTCAGCTTGCTGGACAAGAGAGTGCCTGCATGTGTGTGCACACACATCTGAGAATTATTTAATCTTATGCCATCTTTCGTAGTGACTGAAAAATGTGAAAAATCAAGAATGTGCAAAATCAAAAATATGCATTCTCAGTACTGGCCACCAGTCATTCAAAATTTGATGCTTTAAGAGTGTGAAATCATTCCTTCCATGAAGTGGATTAATTTTTTCTATTCACATGGCTGCACAACCTCTGCATATTCCATACAAGAAGAAACCAAGTTCTAGTTGTTTAGTGCTGTTAGCAATTCCAGAATACATCTCATACTCCTAAAATCTTTTTCCTTGGGACTAGATTTGAAATCCAAAGCCTGAATTTCTGTTTATCCCAGCAAGGTGATTTTAAACAACTCCTTAATTTGGAAGCTAGTGACAGAATACTTGGGATTCTGCTGTCTAGCAGTTTTAGATGCAAACTACTTTTGCCTAAGTAGTTGGCTGAAGTTTTCCCACAGTCTAACAGAAAAATATATCAAGACAAACTGGAGAAGTCCCCTAAACAACTCTGTATCACTGATGTAACCAATTTCTTTTCAGATTACCCTTAGCCATACTGCAATGTATTAAATATGCAACCCACTGGAAGGAAAAAAGGAAGATAGTTGACATTGTAGCAAAATCATAATGAAATTATTATTTATTCTGTCAGATACAAATGATCTGAACTATCAGAATTGTGCAAGGAACAGGATTAATATGCAGTTTAAGAAGAGAGGTGCTTGTGACAGTATTTTTGGGTTTAGGAGTTAGTTATATAGGAAAAAAAAATCAGGTGCAGAACAAGTGAGAGAGATTAAATTGAATAGATGCTTTACTGGAAATCATGACCCCTCACAGTACTCACAAAAGGAGAATCACACCATCTCATCTATAACATCTTCTGCTTACAGAAGTGAAAGCTGTATTCAGTTTCCCACTGCTCTGAAATGCAAACAATAGGAATGTTACTGCTTTGTTTCCCTAAATATTTGTTTCCTGATATTCCAGAGTCCTAACACAACTGGTTGTAGTAGTTGCCAAGCCACTCTACATGATATTTGAAAAGTCATGACAGGTGAAGAGAGAATTCAAACTGATCTAAATCTCAACTACAGCAGCAGCAGGGCTCTGATGGACTGCCTCATGCCAAGGCATACTTTGTCTCATTTGATAGTAAATTATTCAAGCTATAATTAACTAGGAATAGGCACTGTTGACCACCTGCAGGAATTTCTTTGGGCTCAAGGTCAGCATGCCTTTCTGAATTCACTGCCAGTTTGCTTCACAAAGAGGCAAAAGACCCTAAACCTGCAATGTTCAGACAAGCTGCTGGCTGCTTACATGTATTCCCAGTAATTCTGGAGGGCAAATCATAAACTCTCATAATGTAAATACATCACTGAACAGTTGTACCACTTCAAGGGTGTACCTGTGCATAGTAATTCCATATGAGTGTCCACACACTAGGTCTGGATAAGCTGGGATCACTTCTTGGCTCTGCATTGCACCGTGTACATGGTGATTCTCTAGTTCAGGTGTGATAACTGAATATTCCGTTTCCCCTAATTCAATTCCCTGAATGTTGGCCAAGAGGGTTTCTGCCACAGGAGCACTTACAGCAGTAACGTGCAATCAATCAATTTGCTTTAAAATCCCTTAATTTTTTCTGCAGCTGTTTTGAACAGCTTCTCTACAATTACTAATCGGTCAATAAAAGAAAGGTCTACATTCATTGAAAACAGCACAGGAAGAATATTCAACACAGAACCAGATGGATTATTACTTTTTTCCTTTCAAATATGTTGAGATGCCAAATATTGCCACTGTGTCATCCCCACATTTAAACAAAAAATGTGTAGGAAAATAAGATATGTCAGATATCTTATTTGATGTGCTGATAAAAATACTGAGCAAAGTGGTACAGAAGCCTTTGAACATGAGAAAAAATGAGAGTTTATGAAAGGGAATTTTCATCTTATCTCTGCAGTCAGGGATAACCAAAAGAAGGTAGGAAATGCCCCAGGTTAAATCAGTTTCCCTTTCAAGGTAAAGCTTCCATTTTTTCACACATTCACAGGGAAAACTGCTTAAAAATGTGAGTACAAGATTTATGGTTAAGGAGCAGCATTTGTATCACAGTGAGTGTAGGCTTGGAAAAATAGATATTTTTCATTCGAGGGGCATAATTATCAACTCCAAGTAGAATAAAATTTGGTTCATTTTCACTAACTAATCTTTTTAATAACTTGGAGATTGCATAGGACAACAAATACAGTATGATTATAGATGGAAATGGAAGGTCTGAATATGAGTATGAAGAGAAATGCTTGTAATATTTCAATCTGCATCTCATACGGCACAGCTTTGAGTTCTTTGAGTTCTTGAGGCCTAGCCTGTAACTTTGAAGTTTGGGACCTCTGTCACACCAGCTGAAGTCCCTTACCTTATTCATGGACAAATTCCTGTATTGCACGGTCTTCAGACAGCTTTATGCATCACATGGTCTCCCTGAACTCAGAGGGCTTGAGGATGAAAAAATCTACACATTTCTATCAAATGGATTTAGCAGCTTCCCAGAACTACAGATTAAGGCTGTATATTTTAAAGTGTTCTACGACTAGTGATGCAGTTTTCTTTATGTGAGCACTGTACACAGCACAGTAACTTTTTATTAGAACTATGTAATACTCAAATACTCATACTTATATTGCACGATAACATTTCATATTATGCTATGAAGAGTTAGCATTCATAATGGACTTCTAAAGGGCTTGATGCGATCTTAATATCTTCCTATAAAACAAAGCAAAACAAAAAGACACAGAAGAACAAATTTTGACCAACAGCATGCTCCATCCAGGAAAACACTTTAGCATCTGCTTAATGCCTTCTCTGGGGAGTCCTTCTATGCTTAAAATTAAGCAGCCTCTTAAATGCTTTACTTGGATTAGCTCCCTAGAGCAAAAGCACAAAATTCTACAGTTTGTCACAATATTTTTGATTTAATAAGTCCCTGTGCTTTTGTCAATTGGCATCTGAACATTAATGTTTTCTAAGTAGAGTTGTTGCTTGAGTGAATATGGGTAGTAAAAATCTGTAGTGTTGCACAAAGGTGATTGATTCCATCCTTTCACTTGCCAAAATATATTTTCTGAAGCAAATTAATAGTGCAAGTTAATTGTAAAGTAGCAGCTGTTATAGTACTCTTGAACAGTTTCTGAACACGGTGTTAGAAGGAATTATAATTCCAAGGTCTTGAAAGACTATGCATATCTTTACATTCTCTCTTCCCTTTTTCCTTCTGTGGTCATTATTTTAATGAACAAGTTTAGCTAACACCTTGCAGGGAAGGTAGGCATTAACAGACCCAATTACTACAATATCCACAGCTAATCGAGAGCTATGAAGTGGCTCAGCAGGGAGTCTAACTCATAGCCTAGTATTGATCTCTGCAGAATTTGTGTGTGGAAATGAAATTATCAAATTCCTACTAAATACAGCTTGAGGCATTGTGAATATTTGCCGTGTTTTCTCTACTATCTCCAAATCTTCAAATCCTCTAAACTGAGACATTGGTCCAAAACAGGAAAAAGATTCCAAAATAACAATAACTGAGACTAGGAATACCAATCCCCAAACAGAAAAGGCCTTTTCCTTCTTATTGTTGGCACTCTTTCACTTACTCCAAGGTCCAGTACTAAGTGGTTACTGTATTGCTGTGTTCCCTAAACAATAACTGCTAATAGAAATATATTTTAGGGTTGAGCCAACTTTTGGTACAGATATTTATATTTTCTCACTCTGATATGTGCGGCATAAAAAACCCATAAATTTTACAATTTGAGCCAGAATAGAGAGCTGGGACTAAAAGGATAGTTTAAATATACACTCCTAATTAATTTAGTAAATGTAATTTATTTAAACCAAATCCCAGTGAGCTTAATATTTGCCTAAAGAAAGATTTGGCTAAGAACCTCAGAATCCGATCTTCCTTCATTTTCTTTTTACTTTTTCTTCCTTTTTTTTCCACCATGTGACAACACCACCATGTAAGCTTACTGATATAAGGGGGAAAATAACAAATTTGTCACTTCTAAGTCATGTAAATATAGTAAAGATCACAGGCAAAAAAATTGTTTCATTTCATTTTACATCTGAACTACAAGTTTAGTATAGAAATTGAAAGCAAAATTTTAGCTGCAGGAAAAGTTTTCTGAACACTTAAAGAGATGAGATAATGTTACAGGACACTAAAGTTTAAGAAAGAAAAGAAAATATTTCTTCAAGGTTGAGTTTCCCTTTAAGCTAAAGGCAGAACATTTGTTTTGAGGACTGCAATGCAGTGTGTCATGTTCCTTAAGAAGTGAGAAGAAAGAAAAAGTTTTCCACGTTGTTAGCAGATGACAAGAAAACAAACTGTATGATGAGCCAATACACATTTGGGGTGAATCAATGTTAGCTTGTATGAAAGTGTCATTTTAAGCAAAATAAGAGTCCAAGTCCACATCTTTGCATTTAATTCAAGATAAAAGCATAAACTTGGCAGCAGAGAAAAGTTCTGGCACGAATACTCCAACACATTCAACATTTTGGTCAGTCTTACTGCCCAGAGGTGTCTGGCCAGACATAACAGCTATAATAGAGCATTTGTAGGCTGAACTTCTCAAAAGTAACAAAGAAGTTCCCAAAGCTTTAATTGTTAGCTGTTCACATCAAGAAAACACGTACATTGACACTGATTTTTACCCTATAAAAAGTCCAGGTATAAAGCCCTCTATGAACACCTATTTATGCAAAAAAAATCTCCCAGAGGTAAGGAAAGCACAAAGGTTATCACCAAGATGCTGATCCTTTCACTTTGATAGGAAAAGATGGAAAAATTTGAAAACAAACCAGTTTGGAAAGTAGCCAAAATATTTCACCTCAGTTACCAGAGTACTTTTTTCCTAGGAAATAAATAACCTTCTGTTTAAGAAATGTATCTTAAACAAATTGCTTGTGTTTTGTTGGGTTTTGAATTAATTATTTTGCAGCACAACTTGAATATATATATATACAAATATTTCTAAGTGTTTCTATATTTCTAATATCTATATTTTTTTCTAAGAGAAGAAAGGTGATGTTTATTTTCTGTCTTATGAAAACAACATTTCAGAATTAGGCCATAGAAAATTATTCCTAAACAAATAATTATTTTCTTTCCCTAGGTCAAAATATTTTTGACATTCTACACATTCTATAGAACTTGTCCATCTAGACCTACTGGGTACTACAGTGATTTCAGAGGATGGTTCATGGTACCAAATAACAGAGAAGCAGAAAGAAACAAAGAATTTTTGTTTTGAATTTTGAATTTGTTGTTGAATTCCAACAAAGAATTTTTTCTATCTACTTTCTAAAGCCATAAACACATCAAAACCAAGCCCTTACTGACCAGCTTTATTTGCTTAGTACTACTGCACAAATTTTAAGCCCAGGATATTTCACCAGTTTGCTTCTAAACATACAACAGTTTTTCAATCACTCCTCTTCTTAGGAAAAATAAACACAACATCCAACAATGTAGAATGAAAAAATATCTACAAAAATGCTTATTTTATTTTCATTTTGTTTGCTTCTTATTAAAACAAATCATCTATTCTCTCTGCCATCTTCCTGAGTCACATAAAATGCCGTATAATCAATGAGGTATTTGAACAGATCATAGCGAGATTGAAATTACCAGGTCTCTCTACTCACACATGAATATTTGCTCTTACTCTCCTGTGAGGAACCTATATCAGACTTTTTGTTACATGGTACCATCATAAAGCAGGTGACTAAGTCAAGATTGAGCATTATATAATCCAACATCAGCTTACAAAAATACATCATGCTAGAAATTCATCTCAGTCAGCTACCAGATCTCAGTGGGGTTTGAACCAGCATGTTTGAAGCTCTGAAACTTGAGTAAAACACCTGAATATATACATAGATATAGGCATATAATAAATATACTAAAAAAAAAAGGGATCCTGATCTGGAGGTTGCTGGTCTTTCCAACATAGCACCTCAAATAGCAAGTACAGATGCACAAGAAATAGACATGAAGAGATACATAAGAAAGTTAAAATAGGTTTATTTCTAATTAATTACTTATTATAAATCAAATGTGATTGACTGTTAGGTTTTTCTTCAATGAACAGGGTTTATTAATTTTTATTGAAACTGCCTCTTTTCTCAGCAAATTGTAAGGATTACCATCTCTACAATAATCTGAAAAGATGTCATGAAAAATGATAGAAAATGTTGTCCTGACTTCAAAGATCTTAAACATAAACAAAAAATGAAAAGGGGTAAAAAATTATCTCTACACGTGAATGCAACTACAGTTACTTATCAGGCCTGTACTTTTATAAATATTTCATCAGTGCAATTTCTACTGAAATCAGTCAAATTTCACTGAGCTTTAGGATTCAGCATTTTGGTTTATTAGGGGTGTGTGTCATTGTTAAGATTTTATCCATGCTCTGAGATTTTTTTAAAGAAATCAATAAAGAATTAAAAGAAAAAAAATACTATTTTTAAAAGCACAAATAATTGATAGTTAGTATCTGCTGACTATCAAAATGAGATTTACAATCCAGATTCTTAACAGGGAGTAGGTTCTGAACTGAATACCTTTGGAAAATTCAACTACAAGTGTCAGAATAAAGCAAGAAAAGTTTTGAGTTCTGTCTGATTTCATTATTGATAGAATACACATGGCCATGTTTGATAATATGAAAGAGATAAATTATTGCTGAAAAGAGTGGATTACTTTCTGGTACACACACGAGCAGCAAAATGTTCTGAAACCACGCTGGGAACTGAAAATTATGCCATATACTCAGGCTAAAATATAAGTCTTGACTGCAGGCTTATGAGGTGGCTAAAGGAAAGGAGGAATTCTTGAAGAAAATGTGTAATTCAAACTTGAAACCATTGATTTTTTTTTTTTAGGATAGAACAGTAAACAGCAACTATTGCAAGCTGGACTGGAAAGACACCATTAACAATAAGCAGAATTTTGCCAAGGAATTACAACATAATTTTAGTAGTAATGACAATTTATTAAATATATTTATGAAGATTTAATAGGTAACCAATAGATTGTAATTATCCTAACCTATATTCCAAACAGGTTTTATATGATGACACTCCAAAGAAAAATGCTTTTTCTGCATTTTTCATCTTTGAAGAAAATGCAGTTAATTGTCTTTTTTTCAGTGCATACAGACACTTGAACCGCATGATGTCTAACAACTGATGAAAACTATATCAAAGTTGGGTTGCTGGTACTTTTAAAATCATAACTGTTTGATAGAAACTGTGGTTTTAGTTTAAAAAAAAATCTTACAAGCACTATTCAGACAGTGCAATTTTTCCTGTTGGTAAAAGTGGACAAAAAAGAAGTGATAAAGTTAGAAACACTTTTTATACCACTTTTTCTTTGTTCATTGTGGTGAAAATGATGATGAGAAAAAGTACAAGTTTTATATAAACCACAGTGATATTCACGTAATTTCACACAGAAGGAAATTTTACTCATGTTCAAAGACATGAGAAAATCATTCAATATTATTTCAATCTCCTTGAGTTTTCTTCTCATGACTCCCTTTTTTCTCCCAGCCAATCAGCTCAACTTCTAATAAAATATGGAGAAACACTCCCTGACTATAGAAAAGTGAGACCAGGTGGTGTTTCAAGTGAAACTGGAGATCAGTTTGCAAATTCCTCTAATTGCACATTAGTGCTTCAAACACGACACAGCAGGGAACTAAGTACAAACCTCATAGAAATGCTATTTTTTCCCCTCAGAAAACCCTACTGTGCTATGCCCTGTGGGGGACCCAGTCACCCGACTTAATTCAGTTTCTTGTCACATTCCATCAAAGAAAAACTTCAAAAAGTCTCTTCTTGTTTTAAGGTAAGACTAACTAAGTTTAAATATACTTGAGTTCTAGAAGATTGTGTTTTCCTTGAATTACATCTGCAACCCTTCCTAGAAATGACTGTAAAAACCCTCAGACGTATGCCTGACCTTTCAGAGCATAGTCCCAACTGTAATGTGTTTGGGGGTATTCATCTAGGGGAATTTAAAGCAAGTAAAAGCCCCATCGTACACCACTGCAATGACCAGCAAAGCCTTAAGGGGATATTTGTGATGAATATGGTTTCAAATAACATCATGTTTGAATGGGTATGGCTGGAAGGACAGTCTGTTCAGAGACTCAGTGTAAATGAGGTGTTGCTAGAATGCCAGCTCATGGATATATCGAACTGATGGAATTTTTACCCCACAGCCTGAAGGATGCTCATTTAGACACTGGGAGCCTTTTCTGACTGAAATGCAAAATGTTTACGATATATTTGGATGTGACACACAAGAAGCAGAAAGGAGTACAGACATTCCATGGACATACCTTTCTCTAATTAAAAAAGGATAAAGCAATGAGAAAACCTTAGGAGGATACACAAGCAATCCAGTAACTGGGGGAGAAAGAGAACTTCTCAAGGTTACACAGAGAATTGGTCTGAAAATCTCTGTCACCAAAATAAGGGGAAAGTCTGCTTGTTGCCAGCCTGTGGCTGGTATTTTAGAGGGTAAAGCAATAAAGAGCACACAAAGGGACAGGGTCAGAGGACCATGAAGTCATATTTATGTGTTTGGGTTTATCAGCCTTGAAGACTCTGCAGCAAGATAATTTTGCTTTAACTTTCTTGTGACCAACACTAGTCTGGCTGAGTTCTCAAAATTACCCGAAAGAAACTGTGTGCAAATGATTAGTGAGCATACAAAACCTGGAATAAAAGAAGGTGCAAGCATATTTCATGCAGACAGTCATCTCTGTTTCCCACAAATACCAGCCTTCATTTGATAGACACAATTTTCCAGTTTTGTCCTTATAATAAGACACTTTTACATCTTTCCTTCTGTCTGACTGGGCCAGCTGTGCTGGTGATGTAGGTGAAACTGAAGCCACACTGTCAACCTGATTAGTGAGTGACTACCAGTCATAAAAGGGTCACATACTCCTGTATGCTCTAAAAATAATAAAAAAAAAAGCCTCAAAAAATCATTAGGAAAAGCAGGTCTTAGTGCATCATTGGTCAAGAACAGATACAATGTCCACCAGATCTCTAAACTGCACTGTATAAGGGCTCACATAAGGTTGAAATAGATACCTAAAAGCTGCAAGCCATACTTGGGAAATAATTTTTTACACCTTTCCACATAAGGTATTTTTTCCTTAAAAGTACACAGAGTCATATGGTGTGAATGCATGCTGAAAACATAAGATGAAAAACACTAATAGTAATAATTTGCATGGAAAAAGTGGCCAATAATGTGGATATTTTCTTTTTATTAACAATATTTCCTGGCAAAAATATACAGAACTGGCTAAGTGCCTTTTCTTTGTCAGGTAAGAGTCTGGATGTCCTAAGCCATTTTTATATTGTGCACTGTGACACCTTGCCTTTCATTCTATTTGTGGTAGGGTGACCCTGATATTAAATGGCTATTCAACCATTAACGCTGTTTAAGAAATACAGTGGCTCATACACATCTCATTAGGTTTAGAGCTGAGAAAGTGACCATTTGAGTAGGAGAGACAAAAAGACTTTACTGTCCTCTGAACCTGATAACTGCCTTAAGGACTACTTTATGGCTTACAGCCATAGACTCAGGAAATACAGTGGCCACCTTTTCCATTAAACGTCAAAAGGATTTAGTACCTTATGCCCTTAATATACCTTTCAAAATTACTACAAAGTTCCAACCTTCTGACTGTCAGCCACTAACACAAACCTACTAATTTGCCTCTGTCCATTTTATTGTAATTGTAGTTTACAGCTTGCACATGACATCAGTCCTCTTCTTCAACTCTGATAAATATGAAACATAACTTGCACCAGACATTTCCTTTCTTGTCCCACCAAAAGGCCAGTGAGGGACACAGAATAGCTGCTTGCCAGCCAAAGTTGACTGTCCTGACTGAATTATCATCCAGATTGAATATTTTGCCAGTGATTTTCTTGAATGCAAGCCAAAGTCAAGCAGCACCACTGCAACTTTTAAATGGACTAAGCATATAAATGATTTGTATCAAAGGCACAAAACCCAGACAATGGATAGCACACAGGTAGGTTCATCACAGCCTCCCTCTGCACTGTTCCTCACAGAAGGGCATGCCATGATGCAGAGAAGGTAACAACAGATGCTCCTCAATGACAACTTCTAACATAGCCCTTGACATTCAAAACCTCTATATTTGCTAAAACCATACTGAATATCATTTTCCAGTTCTTCTGGTGGACATTGGTCTCTAACAGTGACAGAGAGATGTGTCAACATCTGTCACTGGTACTATGGTCATGTCAACAGCTGAGCCACACTCTCAGGCCAAAGACACTGCTACTCACATGTTAAACACTTCCTTATCATCCCTGAAAGCAATTTTGTCAATGTCTGCAAAATGCTTTGAGCAAGTCATTCCCCCTGCCCAATAGATGCCTCCTACAGAAGTTGACTTGCCTGAACCCAGTGCAGGAAAGAGGGAGGCCAGCAGATAGGAGACAGGCTTTCCAGAATGAACAGCAGCAGAACATGAAGTGCAGCAGATGGGCATGGTTCAATGTAAGCAGCACAGTGGATGACAAGGAGCACATTAGAAGCAGCCAGTACTAAAATGGTGTTCATCAAACCTTTTTTGTTTTTTTTTTTTTATTTTGTTTCTTGTCTTTAAGCTTTGCTTGGGGAATGACGTCCTTTTTGTATTGAAACAATTAGCAGCTTAATGCTAATTTATTTGACCGCCGTTTCACTGTGGTGTTCGTCCAATACATCTATCTTTTTCTCGTTACAGATATTAATTTAACCTGTGTGAAGAACCCAGTCTGTGCATGAAATCTTTAATCACCCTCATTACTCCTCAGAAAACATACAGACAATTACAGTTCACCTTTTGTTACTGTTATGAATAGAACAACCTTCCTTTCAGTCATTTCATTCTGTACTTCTTGACCAAACCTGAGAGCAAACACAAAAGTGATTTTGGTTCTGCAAAGTTGCAAATGGAACTAGTGGTAGGAAGAGCAATTTCACCACTTCTGGATATTTCAGGGCTGATATTGCCAGACCCTAGAGTGGATTTACCTGACTACAAAGATGCCCTTCAGCTTTTGCTGGTCTTTACCCAGCACAGAATTGCCAGCAATTCTTGTACTCTCCATAGTGATATCAGACTTCTTTTGTCAAAGAGCCTTTAGGACATTTTTGTGCTAACACAGTGATGTGAAAGTGCATAACAGGAAGCCTGAATTGTAGCTCAGATATTAACAAGGTAGGTGCAAATTAGGCACCTATTGTTTCCTGGGGTTTGTTATTGGGTTTCTTTGACATTCATATCCATTTCATTTTTTTCCAAGTTACTGGCCTTTCACCAGTATCCAATGCCTTGGATTTTTGTGCCATTTTTAGTGGGTTTCAGCATCACCTCAATTACAAGTGCAGCACTGTAGTTACCATTAGATGAATTTCCCCTTTACTTTCAACTCACTAGATGTGGAATTTTGTGCCAGAAGTAAACCTGGCCCATCCTAAACTGAGGAAACTGGGAGCCTCATTTGGTAGAGAATTAAAATTATGCCTCATTAACAACAAACCAGAACACAGCCATACAATCTGATTAACAGATTTTTTATTTATCGTGTAGCCTTCACTGATATTTTCTCCTTTGTATTCACTAATAACATGCCTCTGATTTTCTGCTAATGAATTAGACTTCAACTATACAGCATTAAGCTTTTCTTCAGCTTGTTCCACTGGATATATTGTTAGCTTGAAATAAACCCTTTACAAGTGAATGAATATTAGCCCTAAGCCTATACTTATGAATGAAGGCTTATTTGTGATAGCAAATCGTAATATAGCTAGATACTTTGATGTCATTACTGAATATTTCGTGTTAAGTGTAAAGCAAAGATGCAATGTTATTTAACACAGAATATTACATTAGGGTAGGAGAAAAAAAAGTGTTTATTTTGATTAGTACTCTTAGATAATTACAACAATATTTTTCCTTAAGGTAAAGACTTCATTAAAATACACACATACTTTTTCACCTCACATATATTTAAAATTAATCTCTTTCTAAAATAACAGTTACAAGTTTGCTATACCCTGATGATTTATTTTCCACTGGCAAAAAAATAAAATCTTTAACTATTTTAATCTTATTTGCCTGACCTCCAACTACAAAATATCATTTTTTCCTTTTTATCAAGAAAGTGGGTGCAATCCCAGTAGGGATGACCTATATCCTCAGTAGGTGTTAGATGCTTTACTGTATGAAAGTTTGATTTTGGCCATAGGGTGGATTGGGCTCATCTTCTGTTAAGCCATATATTGCAGATGGGTTTCTCACCGAAAAAAAAAAATCCAAACCAACAATAAACCCCCAAAGAACCCTATCATGGAAGTTTTCAAGACAAAATTTTTGACTAACAAAAGACTTATTTTGTTTCCTCATGCACAGTCATACCTATATTAGAGAAGCAAGAGATAGGAGGTTGTAAAAGAAAAACTACATTAGCAACTTAAAACAGGCAAAGAACACTTGCTAAATATCACACAAATCCTTAAACTTCTGCAGCAGCCAGTAGCAGTTGTAGGACTGAATTTTATAATTCTCAGGTGAAAGTTTAGGGAGAAGAATAATGATGCTCTTTTGAACCCACTTGCCAGAGAGTGTGTCCTCCTGATCCAGGCAAGGTCACCAAGCACAACTTCTTTGGCTCATCAGTTGCATACTCTTATTAGCGTGCTTTGAATCATTGAATTTTTCACACATCACAAGCAGAAGGACCATTCCTGGTAGAATTTTCTCTGATGAGCTTAGAAAAGGCCTCTATTCACCTCCTTTGTCAGAAGTATGAGATACTTTGCAGGTGAGCACTGTCAAGAGTATTCTTTTATTTAAGGGGAAGACTTTTCATTCATCTTCTGGTTCTGTTACTGAGATGTGCTATCTTTATTATACAGTGTCTTTTGAATTTCTGTTTTATTTCAGTCCTTTTTTAAAAGACTGGTGTTCACCAAAAGCACAGAGGCCTCAAGAAATTAACATCCAAAAATCACACTTCTAAGTGTTTAGGGAATGGCAATGACATCAGTAAGACAGGTAAGATATGCATATAAACTCCTCCCAAACTATAGCTGTTTTCAGGGAACACAAACAACAACCAATGCCCACACAAAGGTCTAGGGTGCACCTGGCGATTTTCAGACACACATCCCCTAAGATTTATACAATTATAATGGCTAAAGTTGCAACTCAGTATCTGTTCTTGGCAGCACATCATTAGACAACGTAGACAGAAGAGTGAGGCCATGAAACAAACCTGGTACTCAAATTTTAATCCACTCTACACTTGACAGCCAAAGAAACTGGACTGACATATTACTAGAAGAGATCTTTTCATCTGCTACTCTTACTGCTACTCAGAGACTTCTTTACAATAAAAAATTGATGGCATTTTTTTAACAGTCAATATAAAGAGAGTTTGTTGTGCTTCATGGAAATGTCCCCCAGAGAAAAAAATCTTTTATCCTATTATTTACTATTTCTATATACACTGAAACAATTTAAAGTTAGAAAGATTTTTAATGTGGTGGAGGCTGGAATGCAGAGGTGAAAGCCTTTCCATCACTTCGAAAGGGTTCTGAAATATCAGCCATCCAGCACCTACTCGCTCAAATGCACTGCAGTCCTGATGGATGGATAGCCTAATGCTGCTATGGTACCCTGCTGATCAATTTATCACACCAGCTATTCCTCCACCATGATACCCTCAAGGAAAAGAAGGGAGTAGGGAGAACAGAGCCATGGACATAAAAAGAAGTAAAACAAAAATCTCCATCAAGCTAGTAGCAATTTCCCAGTGGCACCTGCATTTGACAATAGGGCCTTTGTACAATGTAATGATGGAACCCATAGTAAGTGGTGTGTCATCTTATAGCGCCTACAGTTAAAACTGCAGGGCAGGGGGTGTCACAATGACAGCTGACAAGAAAAACTTAGAAACTAAATTTCATTTATATAGGATTTTTGACTAAAAGAATTAAAATGGGTTGTTTCAACTAGAAGCATGCCATTAGTTGTTGTTGTTGTTGTTGAAGTAATTCTCTTTTTACGAGTGCAGATCTCCTGTCAAAGGTAAAGAGACTGTTGATGTGTGGGTTTTAATCTCTTGCTACATTGTACATTTAAAACTTCCAGCACTGTTCTTTAATATATACAACAAGATGAAGATGGTAAGCTCTACCTTCAAAGAATAAAGCTTTTGTTATCCTGTTAGTTCTTGCTGAAAGCACCAATAATGAAATTTGGAGTCAAAAAGGCCTTGAAACTTGTTCAATATATAAAGAAAGAACATTTAGAAAAAGCCTGGTAATCTTGTTCACATAGCAGCATGACGAACTTTGCAGAGTGACATATTTAAATCAGTAGTTACTTGAACTGAAAAAATGAATACATTAATTGTAATGTAAATTCCAAGAGCTAAGTTTGAGTTTGGGCACTTTAGCTCAATATGACAAATTATTCTGGGGAACTTACATGACATCTTCAGCTACTGGTAAGTGAACTGATTTTGAGTCAGTGTTAAACTCCTACATTTGAAAGACTCAGGTGTAGAAGTACAGATTAGGCCACTCTGGAGAGGCTGAGAAAGGAAGTCTGAATAATATTCTTTACTTTTTCAAAGTGGAAGAAGGAAACAGATCTGATAAGAGATTTGGCTCAAAGCAGTGTATATTCAGTGAAGGAGCCTGGAAGCAAGAACAGTAATTTCCAGCAGAATGAGTTCAGATATCAAATGGAAAGCAATAGGCTTGGATGACAGAATGGCAGTTTCTTTTCTGTCCCTTCTTTAGCTACCAAAAAACTTCAATAAAAAAGTTATCTACACTATTCTATTTTCTGAATTTTACAGAGGCAATAGGTCTACATTTCACATTATATTTTTCATTAAAATGTTATTAAAATAGTTATTTCTCCGCTGTTTACGGTGACTGAAAGCCAGGGACTTTGTCAAATGAAGTGAGTATTTGAAATATGCTTTTAATCATATTTAATACTTGTGCAGGGAAAATTATTCCCCTTCCTCCCCAAATCCAGTAAGAAATAAAGAAAAACAAAAAAACCCATCTGTAGGGTACTTTGATAAGACTTTTGCTGTCTAATGCTGGAAGAATATTATAAGGAAATGTATTTGTCCCATTCTTTCGTTGTTTCTTAGACATCTGATACAGGCCTTAGTTGGAGACGAGATGCAGATTTAAATTAATCTTTAATCTAATATATTCAAGAGGAGGGTGGTGCATCACTGGTCATAGAGAGAAGCTATACCGTGTGTATCACTGGAGGTTTTCAAGACAGTCACAGAAAGCCATAGCTGAGTTTGCCACAATCATTCTGTTTCAAGCAGGATTCTGGACTATAGATGCGCAGAGGTACTTTCTAATCAACATTTCTATACAGAATTCCATGAATATCATTATATTGCTACATTATATTCTTATAAAATACTTCTAAATTTTAAATAAGTTGAAAATAGGCTTGTTAAATTTGTACCTATATATTTTAAAATTTCTGTATTTTTTTATATTTAATAGAAAACTGAATAGAAGAAAAAAATCCCTTAAAAAGTAAAGTAGTCTTTCATGTTTACTATTTTCAAACCAAACAAAATACACACTACCTGATCACTCATTCACACAGAAATTAAAAACACATCCAAGCAGAGGTGAGGACAAATAGGTTAAAAAACACATGGTGGTCTCCAAAACTTACAAAATGAACTGCTAAAGCATTGTTTGAATCCACAGTTATAAAGCTGTTATAAAGTTATAAAGTTATAAAGTGAGGAGAAATTATGGTTCCTGCAAGATGGTGGGTTGGGAGGATGGATTTGAAGTGTCACAAAACAGCTTGCTAACCTGTGTGTGGTACCTAACAGCACAGATAACCCAGAGTATTTTCCACTGGAAAAGGTGGAAAGTAGAGAAAAAAGCTTTTAGAAGACTGCTGATGAAAACCCTGTCAGCAGCAGGCAACACAGATAGTAATATGTGCATTCTGCTTACATTTAGATAAAGAGAGAGTCATTGGGCTGCACTGCCTTAAAGGCCCTGAAATCAGAGTGCAAGAACAGAGACAGACACCATTGGTAGCAAGCAGATGAATTACTACTTAGCAAACTGCTTTGGATTGCAACAAAAAGAGGTTCCTGCTGTGGGTGCTGTACTTCAGTGGAACAGAAGGGCTCATCGACATGTGGTTGTCACTGATTTGCTGCCTGGTACTAAAACAAGAACAGAGAAATCATTTCTGTGGGCTTTTAGAACATGCTCTTTTCTTTCTGGTTACAAGATGCTTATAAACAACAAAATATTTATTTTCCTGCTTCATGGGAGGGAAAAAACATTAAAAAAGCCTCAACATCCTGCAACCAGATGTGCTTTTTTTTACTAGATGTCTCTTTACTGAGCAACTGTACTGAACACTACATAACGGAGTTCTTCTCAGGAAAAAGACTTTTTCTGAGGTTATTTGTTCTCATTTTCTCAGAGTACTCTGTTTACACCTTACATTGACCATGAGTTTTAAAGTTATTTGATTAGAGATAGCAAAAGAATGGGGGTTTGGTCGCTTTCTTTTTTTGGTTCCTGAGCCCCTAACAAAGGAAAAATATTATGATATTTACTATAATTATTTCTTTTAGACAAGGACTTTCACAAAGACACAGATATGATATCCACAGCCCCTTTAGACACCTCACTTAACTAACTGAATCTTTTGCTCTTCAAGAGCAGCCTATTACAAAGCAAATTGGTGCTTTGTTTCTCTTCAACAGTTTTTCTTCTCTGATATCCTAATCTTGCCAGTCAGTTAGGAGGAGCACGTTCTTCAGTTTGCTTGAATAAACTACTGTAAAAAGTACTCAATGACCTACATGAGCATAATGTTCAATTTACTCCCTAGTAGGACTGAATGACAAAGGAAAGGTGACTTTTAATGATTCTAAAAGCACTGAATGAGATCAATAAACCATCAAAGATTTGATCCCAGGAGACCTCTTAGCAGCTCTCTTAGCTCATAGTTTCCTTTCAGAGAGGATTGTATGTGAAAACGAAGTTCTCTGTCTGTTAATGGATTTTTAGGCTCTTTCGTATGCATTAAGTAAAGTATAATTAGCACCTGCATTCTTCAAGTTTTCAAGAATGTTACTTGTCTCTGTCTGCTATTTTCTTGTTTTGATGAAAGCTGCAACTCTTCATCCTCAAGAGCTTTGTTATAAAAAAATACTTTCTGCAGCAAAACTGCCATAAGTAATTATTTGATTTAGCAAGAAAATAATTTTTTTCACAAAGTCTTCAGTTTATTTTGAATATTACAGATAAATACAGACTATTCTAATGTGTCTCATCCAGTTCATATGTGGTATTTATGTTTTGCATGGCAATCCGAGTCCCTTTTTAAGTCTATTTTCCCTGAAGAGAGAAAGCAGGATGTCTAGGTAGTTCTGGTTTAAAGCACCGTGGGAATGGTATCCATATGAAAGGGTATTTTGGTGGGGAGAAAAAAAAGTTATATCAATTAGTTCAACAGCAACTGAAATGAACTAGTTTTAAGTTTACCAGAAATTAAGTTTACCAAATGCTCTGATTTTTATTACTGACTCCCACAAACCTGATTGATACAACAACAAAGCATTACTCTTTTAGAAGTATACATTATAATAATGTATATGGCTTTGGGTTTCTAGCTTTTTTTTTTCTTCCTGGGTCACAGGGGGAGCCAGAATTTCAGAGGTTTGGCAGATGAAATTTTTTTCTAATGGAAGCTTCTTTCATGTAGAGATTACTACTGCTTTTGAGTATTCACTTGTATAAAATCGGCTTGTAATTGAAGCAGCTTTTAATTTAATTTTGAAGAAAAGATCTCAGGGACTGGAACCCAAAGGTCTCAGTGTTCTACTAACACATTAGAGACATAAAAAGAAAGCAATCTGAAAAAAGTATAATTGTTCTATTTCTCAAGCTGAGTTCTATACAGAATCCACATCTTATAAACTAATGTCCACCTATTTTAAAATATACATATGTATTTGTAAGACAAGAGAGAATGAAATGCATATGCACAGATAAGAATTTACAATAACTTCCAAAATTAAGGAAAAAAGAAATCCAACTAACCTGGCATGCTTTCTCTGACAGAGGTACCTGATACACCAAAGAATAATCAGACCTATAATAAAATTTTTCAAAAGAGGATTTGTGTTTATAAAACCACCCTTGTTACAATTTGATAGAACAGGGATTTTGCTGTGCTAGATTAGGTTAATGGACATATTTTGACAATATAATCTTAATATTACCCTCTTCTTTAAAAGAACTCTATTATACATTTAGTCATATAACACAGTTATGAAGCTGTAAGCGTAAGGATCAAATGGACTTGCTCTCAGTAAGTTAAATTGACATTTAAAGCAGTTTGCTGGAGTATGGCTACCTGATTCAATGGTACATCTGAATTTCAAGGTATTTTCTGAATTCTATTGCTTTCATCATTACTTCTCACAGAACAACAAACCCACCACTGGCTGTCTCTTCCTTCATTTCCTCAGCAGAAAAATAGAAATGGCAAAGCAAAGCCAAGCCATCTTTTTAATTTGATCAATTGACAATACACTGTTTGAGCCTGAGGCTGGCAGTCAGAAGTGCACACGTGTCAGTGAGAACAAGGAGACCCATCTTCCCTGTGCTCTTTAAGGATTATGCATGTATACAATATGCACACAGGCACTCAGAAATATTTCTTACTAAAGGAAAGACACTAAAAATCTTGCTCAGATAAATTGAATGCTTGGTTATGTTATTAGAGAGCTGTAATTTTACATGGAAATTTATAAGCAATTTCTTGTGTAGTTTCCCACATGTTTCCTTAGAATAATCCCATTATACTAAAATGAAGCCACATTCCCAGAAGCATTGGTGACTTTTAGGCTAAACTAATGTACTTGGAACAAGGCCACAGAAGTCATTTTAGCAGTATTTAGAATTACAACCAGTGACTGAAAAGTATGTTATTTTCACACTGGAGTACAAGCCCTTTTCTTTACTAAGCAATAGAGGGATTTTTTTTTGCTCTCACTCTTTTCACTAAACTCCTTATCCCTCCTACATTCTCCAAACATAAAATGGCTTTTTGCAATGATCATTTGGCAGAAGAAATTCAAACTTAACATTTTGCACAAAATTTTCTCCTTTCTTATTTGTTGTTAAATTTTCCATGAAAATATATAATTTGAGAAATTGAAACTTGCACCCATTTTTCTTTTATAGTAGCCATTATTTTAAAAAATAAAAAGTAATTCCCTGATTCTTGTAAGGCAAGTCAGTTGGATTAAACTACAAATCATCTTCTGACTTCAATATATTCAGACATTCAAACTATGATGGAGTTTAGGAGTTTATGGATACATACCACATGTATCCTTATCTAATCTGTACCATGTTTCCAGTACCTTTTAAATATCTTTTTACACAGAAAAGGGACTGCATTACTGGCTGAGCACTCACCATAGCTGTATACACTTTAACTCATCTATTTTCTGGAAAATTATTTTGTCTCCTCCAGAGTCAAAGAAAAAAGGGCAATGCTCAAAGCATAGAGTATTTCTACAGAATCTATAATCTCACATAAAAATCACACCTATCAGTTCTCTACATCACTCTGAAGAGCCTTCAAAGTAGTTTTCATTACTTCTTCCTGATTTCCAGCTCACCAAAAGAAGACTTTTAGCTGTATTTATATATGAGACACATGACAGGTTATTCTCTCCCAGCAGGTAAGGGAAGCTTGAAAAAAATCACACAGGTTCATAATAATGAGAACAAAACTAGGACTAATCCCATGGGATTGATTAATTATTGTGTTTTCACATTTACTGGTTTTTTTTCCTTTTGTCCTCATTCTTTATCTGTCTCAGGGACTGTCAAAACAAGCAGTGCTGGAAGATCAAATCATGTGATTCCTTCTGACTGAATGCCCAAGCTTCAACTTCACTTTTTCACAAAAAAAAACAAACAACCTCTTTACTTTTTAATCATTTAGAAGTGCAATTAATGTGTACTGATTTGTTTTCTTTGTTTGCTAAATATAGGAAGATACAGTATTATTTTCTAGAAATTTTTAAAACTTTTTTTCCTGTTTATATTCCTTATGAAAGCTTAAGATCATTCTATGCCTGGACTGTAACAAGAAAGAAAAGGTAGAAAAATACCACAAATTACTTATGAGTGCACAGGGACCACAACTTCTCAGAGACATCTGCCAGCTCACAACTAAGGAAAAGCAAAAACCAGCATGAACCTAGAAGTAAAAAGTCACCTGTAAATTTAGTTTTCCCTTAATTAAAATGAAACAAAATGACACTGGATAATTATACATGGACTGGGAAAAAAAAAAAAACCTCTTCATAAAATACAGCCCTGAGATCTATTTAGAGAACATGACAGGGGCTGTTATGGCCCAACACCTTCATACGTCGTGTAACTTCACATGCTGCTGAACAACCACAGTCAGTGTCAGCAAACAAGTTAGATGAAAACATTCTGACAAAACATTTTTATCATTTTAAAAAGCTCCCAGTAAATAGCTTTATTTCAATGAAACACTCTTATGTCAGTGAAACCCCTGGAAAAAACTGCAGTCAGGAAACAACCTTTTTCTCTCAGCTTTGTCATCCAGGTACCCTCCATACTTCCAGCTTGCAAGGCTTACAAGTCATCATTCCAAATCTCTCCAACTAAGGCAAAGCGTTCTCAGAAAATTTCTACACCACAAAATTGGGGAACTAACCAACTTCAAGCCTTACCCTCAGCGGTTTAATTGAGCTCACTTTCTGATGCTGCTCCTCTCTCTTTTGACCGAAGGGAACTAAAGCTGAATGATGCAGTTTGTATCCTCATCTCACTCTTACACAGACACAGCCTCAGTTCTCTAAGGCAGCTGAGGTCTGGCTTATCACCATAAATCCATTCCTGTGACAACTACAAAAGTCAACAAGAGTTAAGGTAGATTTGATTAACTCAGGACCAAAAAAATGTAAAAATCTCTCTTCAGAGTACTGAAAAGATCTGCTGATGAAATTCTAATACTAAATGAAGTGGGCTTGGGCACAGATCTCTAACCATGAGGCCAAACCAATAACAAAGGCAGGTTTTACATGGTTACTCACCTTCCTCTCTGCCTGACGGGATTGTCTCATTCTTACAGACTTAGGCACATGCTATGCCCTGAACCGTGTCCAGACTTTACACCAGGGGTTTCACTCTTACAAAGTCACACTACTTAAGCAAATGTAACACAATTTCTGAGCAATAGAGCACCATCTTCCACTACATGTCAGGTCTTCTCAAAGGCCTTCCTCCATCGAAGAATTTAAGCATATGTTTAATGGTGTTAAAAAAATTAAGACTATTTTAGTTCCTTAAAATAAAGAAAAAAATCAAGCATCTGCTGAGCCACAGATTAAATCCCTAAGGACCTTGGCACTTGTCTGCATAGGAATGGCTCCCTTTCCTGCTGTGACAGCTGAGGCTACATCTGTCAGCACTGATGGTCAGCTGCCTGCTGTTGGCAGAGGAGATCTCTCAGCTGTGACCCTCTGGCCAAATGACCATCAGAACTGGAATGGGTTGGGCTACTGTCATTGTAGGCAATCAGAAGTTCAGCAAAATATAATACATGTGTGATTACACCCATTATAGGTATATATATATAGGATCTTGCTTCTTTGATAGATCTGTAGTCAGTATCAGATGCGCTTTTGTGAGTAAATACATTTTTGTCTTCTGGTGTTATATAAAAACCTTTCTTTCTTAGGCCAAAACTAGTATCCACTTAAAACAATAGAAAATTACCCATCATTTGAATAAGTCTATCCTCTTAACAGTGCAGAACTCTAGATTATTTTTATCACAGTTAGTATCTAAGACAGTAAACTCTAGATTTATATTTTGTCTCATGAAATCACATTTTAGCAAATGTTGGGTTTTTTTAAAAATTGCTAGTCTAAATATTCAGTGAATTTTGAATTTTTTTAAAAAGAAAGAGAAGAGTCATGTTATTTTCAGTTAGTCCTCCTGATTATATTGCTATTTGCAGTGTATAGCAAAATCCATATTCATTCTAATTTTGCTGGCCAGCTGGTAGAATTGCTAAATACCGTTATTTCAGACAAGATGGAGTACCAAATAATTCCAAATATTCAGACAGCTTTGGCCTGGTGGAGGCTAATTTGTCTTTTAGCAGTTAAAATCAAAACCATGTTAGCAACAAACATGCAAGTTGTTGTTCATAAATTTTGCAAGTGACACTCTAGGGAAAAGGATGACCATGTGAATCAAATTCTTTACTGTAATTAAAAACATAATATTTTTAGAGATATCTCTGTTTAAATTGTGTTTATCCAAAGTAATGGAGATCTGATAATTTCATTATTTTATTTAGAGCATTCGGCAATCTACTCTTTGCAAATAACCCTGCATGGAAATGCTACTACTTGATCGTATGGCCATTTCCTGTATATGGGCAAAATTCTTAGAAATGGCCCTGTGCTACTCAGTCTTCTCAATTGACTTCTTTCCCACCACCTTTGGTCTTCTCACTTCTGTTTTATCCGCATCATAATCCAATCTTTTGCCTTAAAAAAATTGCAATTGCCTCTGGAAAGGAGTTAAATTGAGGATTTGTACTGAAGATAAGACAGCAGTTCTCCAATTAGGGAAATAGAGACAGTCCCACACATATTTGCAATCTGGGGCTCAGGCAGTGCCATGATAATGAAGCCCCATTGAAGCCTAAAAACCAGCATAGCAGCATTGTGCTGTCCTGCATGGCAGGTTTGGAACACACACACAAACACCAAACACACACAGGCTCACCCACGATGCCCTGTGGGTGTAGGACAGGATATGTCATACTCACAGCACACATCCTCCCTGCTCTTACCAGTGCCCATGGCCAGCTTCTGTGAACCACTGTCACTGGACGCAATTTTAGCCAGACCTCTGATTTGAATAGTTAGTGATGTTCTTAGACATTCTTATAACTAGATAAAAGCAAAGAAATAAAATTCTGGACATAGTGTTAGTTTTTACAAATGCTACTTGAGAAGCAGCATGCAGGGGAATGTTGTGAATGTCATTATTGTAATATGGGGGTGAAACATAATGAAGTCTCCATGAATAATTCTCTTGTTATCCAGTATTAGCACAAATTCAGAAATGTTCTTTTCTTCTCATTACAGAGGACTTAATAAACAAATTGTACACCGCAAAGCCTTGACTGTTCTCTCAACTACTGTTGCTTTTGCTGCCACAAAAGGAGTGTTCTTAATTCTCTTCAAGAAAACATGTAAGGTCTCTCAAGAATTTAGAAGAAATTAATTTAATTTGATAGTCTGGAGTCTATTCAAAAGTCTTGTGACTTTCTTCAGCTATATGAATTTCAAACAAAATACAAGCTCTCAGCCAGCTCAGAGTTTATCTGTTTCACTTATGAAGGCTATTCTGCTCACTTAAGAAGAGGGCACTTCTGGAATGCAGAAGTATGAAAACTCTTTTCATCTGGGATTATTGAAGGTGCAACAACAACCCCTGACCTTCTTGTAAGCATGGAAGAAGTCCCTTCTCTTCTTCAGTCTTATCAGCAGAAGCAGGTGTCACAGGACACAGAGTGAAAACTCCACATACATTCAGGTTGTCACTGACAGTTCTGACAGCTTAAAGAAATCACTTGGAACTTCACCCACATTTAAGACAATGATTTAAGGTATTAAATTCCTTTTTAAAAGAATTTCACTTAGGTTACAAAGCAAATCATAAAATCCCCTTACATTCTTCCCCAGATAGCTGTTGATTTTTTTTTTACTTAGTGATATTGACAACTCACATACATTCACTAAGAGTTACAAAGACTGTTGTGAGTCATTTACCCATGTTACAAAAAAGGACATAAGCAACAAGACATTCTCTGTATTTTAACTTTTTTCTCAGTGCAAAGACACCATAATCGACAGGCAAAATAAAACTTTCTTTCAGAGCTGTTCATTTCTTGTCTATCTGCAAAATACTAGTGCATGAGACTCCAGTTTGTAAGCATCCAAGAAGTCCTTGAGCTGAGAAAGGGGTGAGAGAAGTACCTTGTGCTCCAGTGCTTGTCTGAGATACACATGGGCACAATCTGTAATACAGTTACATCTTACTGCTAATACAGTTTAATTTATAATCTGATAAAACATAATAGGTAAATACTTTTCCTAATTAGAGAGGATAATGTTGCATCAGAGATACAGAAAAACACTAAATAAACACACTGAGCCTCTAGGAAAGATAATACTTATGTAATTACTTTAAATACCTGTGTCATTAAGTACATACTCATTCTTCTCAAAGTTTTCTCTTCTGCAGTGAAATCTATTGCTTTGAGATGATATTTTAGTATAGGAAAGAAACAAATGCCCTCCCTTCTGTTTTCATCAAGAGAATAACACATCATATGTGTAAGAAAGTGTTTTTCTCCAAGATTTCAGAGATCAAAGCTTCTAAAGATGCACATCTATGTTCCAATTATATTTCTTACTATTTTAATTTACTTATTTATTTTCACTAACCAGGAATTTGAACCCTGCTTGATCAGTCCATGTTCAGGGAAAAAAACCAACTGGGTGTTTCTGTCATTCTAATGTGCTGAAATAAAGGTTTTGATGAAGTAATCAAAATGTATTCAGATTGCAGGAAGAAAACAGTTCTACAATATACTACATCATTTTACACACCACTCAGAGCTGACCCATGGCCTTTCTAAATGCTCAAGGCTTATGAATTCAGACTGATAAAAATCACTTCCTGACAGAGGAGGTACAAGTGACACCGAAGAAAGCTTCAAGCATCAGCACTTTGTTATCTAGAAATCCCTCATACCTTTTCTATACAGCCTCCCATGGGCGGCTCCACACAGCTCTGGCTCCTTCTCTCTTCCTTCCACAGTTCCAGCTGGCTCCTTCCTGTCCCTAGCACAGCCACCCAACCCTGTCTGTCCCTCATATGACATCTGACCCTTTTCGTCCCTCACATGACCTCTTGTCCCTCCCTCTTCACAGCACAGCCAGCAGACTCCAACTGACTCTCCACCAGCTAACTCACTGTTTTATCACACTCACAGTTGTGAGGGCACGGCTGTTCCCACTCTTTGGTAATTAACACAGCTGCAATATATTGAGGGCAAGGTTGCCTTCAGCACTATCTCTGTCTTCCCACAACTTCTTTCACAGAAAGTTGTCACTTCAAAAACCCTGAACTATGTGGAAAACACACAGTCAGTCCAACTTAGTTCATTGATGCCTCAAGAGGGAACTCAGCTTCCAGTGCTTATAAGGGAAGACTCTACACACAGCTGAGTGTTTTGAGGCAGCAACAACAGCAGAGCATTTCTGAAACCAAGTGGGGGAAAAGTCCTCAGTATAATCCACCTTAATATTTTTTGTTAGAAAACCAGAATGCTCTTCTACTGAAGTGTTTTCCCAGGCTCATTGCAAAATAATGAAAAGTAAGTCTCAAAATAAAAAAAAAAAACAGGTAAGCATCACATTGGTGGGAATGAAACTCAATCTTCCTACCCACTCTTCTGTATAGTCATAATATTTGTCAGGGAAGTGAGACTCATGTCTCTAAGGGAACTTCACTCAGCCACCTGTGCCTTAGAGTCTATGCTCAATTCAGTGGGAGTTAAATGGTAATTGGAATGCATAAAGCAGAATACAGACTTGACTTGTTGTACAGACCAAGATAAAGTCATGGGCCATCAGGATTGTATTCAGATGCCGATAAGACATGAAGAGGTTTTCATTCAAGACTTCTTGAAAAGTGAAGTGGGATCTGAATTCCCAATCAATTCAGCTTGATTGAGAGGACCATGGCTTAATTTTTCATAACAAGCATACTCAAGGTATCAGTCATTTTTGGTTAATTGCTGTATGAATCACCAGAGTGACTAAAATACAGGACATTACTCCCTCACAGCCTGTGCTAGATCACATTATTTGTGGTACAGTAAATGTACATCACTACTGCCCACAGTGTGCCAATGCTTTATAACATTACTTCAAAATACTGTCATCTTCACATACATGTGGTAATATCTGACAGATAAATACTAGAAAATAGCTGAAAGAATAGCCAAAACTTGAATAAATTGCCTTAGACATGTTAAGAGACCTTAATCATCACAGCTGTAAAAGCAGATTAGACATATGTCTGTCACAAGGGGTTCCCTTTGCCTTGAGGAGGCTTCAGCAAGTCTTCTACAAGCCTTTTTTCAAGATTCTAAAATACTCCTGTACAACTCCCAAATGCATGAACATGAAAACAAAAACACAGGGTGTAAAAACACCGAGCTTTCAGTCACCAATATACAAACAAATCTGAGAGAAATAAGAAGATATTTTCTTTATTTCACCAGTGAAAGAGAAATTTCTATTATATTAAATGGTTATAAGTAACACAAATTTTTTTTCTATTGAAAACCTGAAATCTTGCCCCCAAATTAAAATCTTCAATAATGTCTCTGACATAAATCATTAAATTATCCATTTAGAAATGACACAGGATGTGACACAATCATAGTACCATCCAGCCAGGAACCAGATATGATGGAACATGACTGATAACAATGTTGTCTGAAGTATAGATATGAGTTAGTAAATTTTTGAATTCTCATATAAAAGTTGATTTTTCTTCAGAACAAATTTTCTGTAAGAATATCCTGGTACATTTTACATAGAACTCAGCAGCCAATTTAAATTCAGGGAAAAACTAAACATGAAATATATAATTCCAAAGTCATTAAATTCTCCACATTGATTCAGTCGTTAAACATTGCACAAATGTTAGAAATATTGTCACTGTTCTCCACATCTGCTGATCCAGCTTCAGGTAATAGATACAGATAATCCTTCAAATTTTCTGCCTAAACCACAATGACAAGGTTTATTAGTTAAACTTATTTCTTAGGCTGTAGCCTTTAATCATCTGTCTTTTGGTTCCCAATTTTTTTTCCACTTTTTCTAAGATTTTTGGAAAAAATCAAAAAGAAATGTGTTTTCACTACTCAGTTTATTTCTTTCTTTTAAAACAGGAAGATAGAAAAATAATTGGTTTTATTCCAAGAAGCAATCCAGAAGAAGCAGACTAGTATAATGTGTCTCTAGTCAGTCTTCCTTTGGTTATAATCATCAGTTCTCAATTATCTCATGTCTTTACCATGGAATCTGAAAAGCCCTTAAACTAGCTCATTGTTAATTCAATCATGTCCCCCATGTCACAAAGCAAGGAGGAATGAAGTGTATCTCTTCATCTGAGTAAAGGCTTAGGTGTAAATGAACAATTATGCCCATTTCATTTACATGCTTGCAAAACACCAAAAAAATATTTCCAACATCAGCACAAAATCAAGAATAGAGAAGCTTAACTTAAAAATTTTCACTGACACCTGTTAAGGGAGCTTATGAAGGTGATCATCCAATTGGAGATAAGGTAGTCAATACAGATGTTGAGCACTACTTCAATTATATGGGTGAATGTTCTCCCAGTAATACACGTTTCACGCCCAAGAAAAATATGAAATTGTCTGAACCCTGAAACATGTGCTCTGAAAATGAGAAGCCTTCAGCTACATTCTCAAACTAAATGATGACTTCTCTTGTACTTAAGGATCAAATCAAGGTTGTGGATAATAAAGTCTGCCTGTCAAACTCTATTGAAGTTTAAATAAGACTTTGTGTTGCAGATTACATCTACACAAAATATCAAAGCTTTGAGGTCACAAGAAAAATAGCAAAGGAAATAATAACAAGTGGAATTAAAAAGGCCCAAACAGTTTTTTTGAATGAATACGTGGAAACATAAAAGGTCCTACTATACAGCCTTAAAGAATAAGTTATTACTTCTGCAAAGCTTTTTGCTCTGCTCCAAATAATTTCATTTCCCTTGTTCTTTGTCAGAATAGGCAGACTTGTTAAAGAAAAGACAAAATTCTTGCAGGAGAGGGTGCAGAAAGAGTCTCATTTTCTGGGGCTCCATTAGCAGAACTAGAGGTTTGACAGTGAAAAAATCAGTCTTCTAGGCCCTTTCTAGTGAAAAGATAGAAATCAGCTGCACCATTTTTATTCCCTTTCTTTCTATTCCCACTCAATCCTATTTCACAAGCAAAATAGTTGAGCAATTCAGATTGTCTGGCAACTCTGTCTGCTAGTGTGGAACGTGGTTAACAACAAAAAGAGGGAGAAATAAGCTGTTTGTGATTCAGGCACATTGGAAATTACTAATTTACTTTTCTGTCTTCCATTTCTAATCTCTACTGTCAAAGTCTGACTCCCTGAATAAACATTTTCAAGAGAACTTTGATAATCTTGAAGCAGTCTGAGCTGGTATAAGCACGGACTGGCAGACACTATCAACCTTCCAGTCTTCTCATCAGAAAGCATGAAATAGATATGTGTGGTGGCCTTTTGCTTATATTTTTCTTCTTTCCATGAAAATAGAACAGTCACTTCATTCTCTAAATATTTTTAGAACATTGCTGTCCTGTATCTAAACTTGGAATGCGTTCATGTTCCTGAAATTTCTATCTCACTCACAAGTGCTCAAGTATGTATTCTACAGAACTGAAAACGTCAGTATCCAGTTCAAAAATAGCACTGAGAGTGGTACAAAAATGATTACCTGAAACAAGCCTAAGACAGATCAGACTCCTCTGTGTAAGAGGGCTTCCATCCCAGGATCACTATGTTGTGTTTTACCATGTTTTGTGTTAAATGCAGAAATAGTCTTGGGAATTGGGACATGACATCCATCTTCCCCATTTTTTAACAGCTAGTCTAAGCTGCACTGCACTGGATGTCACCCTGGTCACAAAAATAGCTTGTCATTCCTTCCCCATGCAGAAATTCAACAGCTTTTTTTTTTTTTTTTTAAGAAAAACTGAGGCCAGAGCAAATCTTTCTAGCTTCAGGGGATCTCCATGACAGAAACTGGCTCAGTCATAGATAAAAAACACTTCATTGATGGCTCTTGCCTGAGCAAAGCGATGGTGTGGTGCTCAACTACTCACCCTGGGCACGTGTCAAAATGTCTGTGAAACTGGATTTAATTGGACAATCTGATACTGATAGTATGACAAGAGACTATGCAGAATTAATTATCTGTGGGGACAATGCTACAGTGCTTCACCTCCACTGTTTCAAGTGCTCTCTGTGTGATGGAACTGAGTTTCTCCACCTAAGCAGTCTGTAATAAAGCTGGTATTCCTATTCCAAGGGATCTCTGAATTGTCAAACCAATAGTCTGGTAACACTGACTTAACTTTTCCAAAAGAACACACATATAACTACTGAAATTTCTGCAGAAACACATTTTCCTTTTAAGGATATAACAAGAATTTCTATGAAACATGAATGTTCATCAACTCCCCTCCCACACCCTACTCAGGGCCCACTGGGAAATGAGATTGTGTATCTCCTAAGGCCACCCCAGAGAGCAATGTTTAAATAAATAACTAAGACCTATTTGTCTTTGCCAGGAAATATCTTTTAAATAAATCTCTGCTTGTCCCTGTTGACTGTCACTATGCACAGCTGCAATTCGTATTTCCCTGACATCCTATTCCACTATTGTTCTTGCCACTCAATACAGTGCATGTTTCTCTTTTACTCTCATCAAATACCTTTCTTATCAGTTTAAAATCTAATTTATTTTCCTTGGTTACAGTTTTTCTCACCAGTAGATTCCCTTTTGCATTAGTATTAATATCTAAAGTATTAGCTGAGAGTTTCTATAGTATTTAAAAATTTCATGAAAGTTATCTCTATAATAAGATAAGGATAGCAATAAAAGCCAGAGACACAGATGATTTTTTATGCTTGACACAGTACAAGAACATTCTTTAGGAATGAGCAAATCAAGTATAGATTTTAGTTTTACTCAGCCAACCGAACACTGCTTGAATGACACTGCAGGCCCTGCTGTAGACTATCCATCTGAGATACATGTGCAATGTCAGATTCATGAGCAATGAGAGAGGAGACTGTGATCTATAGCTTAACAATTAAATACTGATTAATATCAATCAAAGTTTTAATTTGAGCAGTTTCCCAAGTTTTGGACTTTACAGAACTGTGTTCTATGGGATATCCCACCCAACACACACCATAAAGTAAGTCCATGTGCATTAGCATCTCACAAACCTCATAAACAAGTTGGGAGCTTCTGCAGAGAACAGCAACATTTCTTGCAGGGAAAAAAGAAAGAAAAAGAAAAAAAAAAAAAAAGAAGAATTAAGATTAAAGAGACAACAGCTGTATTCAATGTTTATTAGAAGGCAGATTTGCCTGTCTCTGCCAGCCTTTCTGGTACCTTTCTGTAAAATGGCAGCTAGTTATCAGACTCTCTAAACACCACTGAGGACCAAGGCATGCAATATTCTAATGAATATTAAAGACAGCTCTAGGGTCTACCAGAAAAAAATAAGTGTTCCTGTGGATCCTCCAAAGTACAGTAGTCTTCAATCCCACACCCTCATCCTCAAATGTATAATTTAGGTTGACTACAGACTTCTCAGAATGATCCTTATCTGCTAAAAAGTGTAGGCATCTGTGAGCCTATCAAGTATTTGCAACACAATAAAGAGCTAGTTGAATCTCTGCCCTGATGCACTGAAGTTTTTACAATGTGCTCTCCAATGAATCATATCTTGACACTCCCTTGACTTTTCAGTTATAATTGAAAGACCTAAGGGTCTTTCTTCTCACAAGCATCAGTACACTGACATAATTCCACTGGATTTAACTCATAGTCATACTAATGTATTTTTACACCATTTAGTTTTAAATTAGATACCAACATACAAGAGTATTAATCAGAATCAAGCACTGAAGCCTTGACTAGAATTCCTCACTTAGACAAAACCAAGAGAGAACAGAATCAGCAGCTGAGACTTGTTTTTAAGTGCAGAGGTTGCCCTTTCTATAGAGAAAGAAGCTGCAAAGCTCTTTAGTCTGACTGAAAGCTGAAATACCTTTTTTTGTATGCTTTACTGCTCTTATCACCGTAAAACAAAGCCAAGAGAAAAAGAAGGATGATTAAACACCCACTAGTGGAAATCCATGGATGCAAAGCATTTCTCACTTGGGCTCTTAGCTGTCAGGACTTTTGTTAAGCAAGGGTGGTTTGCAGCAGCATACACCTGTCAACAGTTACAGAAGTTACTTTAAAGAAGTTTATCTGCATCCATCTGGAGAAAATAACTCCTAGTGACAGAAATGCACATACCCTCAGTCAACAAAGATGATGGCAGTGAACAAGTCAGAAACCAAAATGATAGCCATAAACCTCTTTGTTTACATTTGCAGAAATATATGTTTTCTATAACAGCCTGAAGTTTGGAAGACTGCAATGTCATATACCATCAGAGACAAATGTGTACCTCTCTCTCCCAGGATTTCTCAAGGCACACACTGCATCAGAGTTATAAGAGAATAAAGAAGCCAAGAAATATAGCAAAAGCTAAAATGAAGGAGAATAAGCCCAAGTTCAGTTAAATCAGATCAAGAGAGAAGGTGTTTCTTAGGGAACGGAGCAATGAACTCAGAGTCAAGAACAATGAATCATATTCCTGGTTCCCATATAGATTATGTAGCTTTGCTCAAGTTACTGAATTTCCCCATTCTTCATTTAACACAGTGTGCTGGTTTTGACTGAGATAGAGTTAATTTTCTTCACAATATGGGGCTGTGTTTTGGATTTGGGCTGAAACCTGTGTTGATGATAGAGAGGTGTTTCAGTTATTGCTGAGCAGTGCTTGCAAAGAGTCAAGGCCTTTTCTGCTCCTCACATCACCCCACCAGGCTTGGGGGACATAAAAAGTTGGGAGGAGCTGAGCCCAGCTGACCACCAGAATATTCCATACAGTGTCATGCTCAGCATATAAAGCTGGGGGAGGAGAAGGAAGGAGGGACATTCAGTGTGATTTTTGTTTTCTTCCCAAGTCACTGTTGTGTGATGGAACTCCACTGTCCTGGCAATGGCTGAACTCCTGCCTGCCCATGGGGACTAGTGATTTAATTCCTTGGTTTGCTTTGCTTGCATATGCAGCTTTTGCTTCACCTATTAAACTGTCTTTATCTCAACCCAGGAGCTTTCTCCATTTTGGTCTTCTGATTCTCTTCCCAATCTCACTGGGAGCAGTGAGCAAGTGGCTGTGTGGGGCTTAGCTAATGAGTGGGGGTAAACCACAACACACAGACACACAAAAAAAGTCAGGTTCAGTTCATTGTTTAGTTGGTCTGAAATCCTCAGATAAAGCCTACTGAACATGACTGTTCTAAATGTCAACAGCTTGCACAGCTGAGGCAACCTGGAACTTCTATGACAAAGAAGGGTGGTTGAAGAGCTTTGCCAGCCTCGGAGGAAGACAGAATGCTGTAGAGGAAAAAAAAAATCTGCTTCTTTAGAAAAGTAAAACTTGGTAAAAATTGACCAGATGGTAAGAAAGCCTTAGTGTGGTAAAGGAGAAACTGCAGTTCTGTTCTGAATTACAGCTGAATGAACCTTTAGTAACATGCTGTTTTACAGATTACCTCACTTTCTGCATCTTAAATAGCGATATGGTGTCTACCTGTATCAGGGAAGAAGAGAAGGCTTGGGAACAAGTACAAGTCCTGGGAGTCACACTCCCTCCAAGCAAATGTTCTTCTGCAAAATGCTGTGATTTCTTCTATGTAAGAAGAAAATGTGTAGCATTGTTGCAGAAAACGAATTTTCAGACATATTTACTACTGCTACATATGAATCATGCTTGGACTCACACCTGTAAGCTTCGACTGCCTTAAAATAAAGTCTAATTTTTTTACAACATGATCCTGCAAAGTTCCTTTGTGTTCTAACTCCAGAGTGATTATTCTGGAGAAGATGACCAATGTACTTTTTAATACTTTTGTTTCTTCCCAGATCAGACCACTATTCACATTAACAACTTCACTATTTCCTAGACACTAATTTGAACTTTGATATATTGCCATTTTCATTTACTTTCTTTTTCCACTAGTTGGGTATTTAACAGAGTCTGCACAAGTGTTGCCATCAAAGCCAATTTGGAATTAATCTTTCAAGTAGGAGCTCATGTCACAGTATCAGATGTTCTAGTCACTAACATAGTGCATCTGCTAAATTTCCATCATCCCATAAGATTGTACTTCTGCTTTAAAAAAAGCACTGACATTTTTGCCTGTCAATATTTTCTCATTGCTCGTGACATAGTTCTCAAAACTTACAGTGAATCCTTTCTCTGTCTATATACACCATAATTATGCTGGAATGAAAATTAGATTTAACACATGTAATTGCCATAATCATGTATATGGACTTCTTTTTTAACTTGGAACAAATCCTTTCCCCAGTTTTTCCCTTGTCCCAGAAAATACCCACAGATCACAGTAAATAAACTGAAGGTCCAGTGTTTTGCATCATCAGACCTTCCTTTGACCAAGCTGTCAAAGGAAAGCCACTTCACTGGCTTTCACTCTGAAGCTATTTGGAAAGCATCCTAATCTATGTTACCAATGGGTGTGCTGTCTTCTATTCTTTATGAAAGACATTCTAAAGGTAAAGGCAATTAAGGCTACCAAGTTTATGTGAAGTAAAATTAGTCACTGAATCATCCTCTTTCATTTTCATATAGTGCTTATTCTATCTTTTCATTTTACCAAATAGGCAATAAGGATGGCATTTACCTCACAAAAAAATTAGACGTTGCTGGTATATAGTTATACCTGATCTCATCACCTTGGGCTCCCTCTCTAGCCAGCCAAGATTGGTTTGCTTGAGAATGATTAATCTGATCTACAGGGTATGTCTAATTTAGGCAGAGACAGAACCAAAAACTCAGTACTGTGTGCATAACCAAAGAGTTAGCCCCCAAAGGACTTTCTCTCAATTAAAACAAGATCTTACATAGAACAATATTCAAAGAGTTTTCTTTCATGGCTCCTATTTCAATTATTTGACATACAGTGAAAAGAGTGTTATAAGGTGAAAGTGGTTTCCAGAACCAAAGTACATATAATGATAAACAACTGAGTTTATAGAATCATATTAATTTATTAATTTTTATGATGATGGATGTCTTTCATTAGTAGTACTACTGCTATTATTAATAATGATTACCATCTATGACAATTTTTATACAGAGAGGAAATGCTGGTGATGCGTAATGAAAAAGAGTGCAAAAGATCTTTCCAGTTCCTGAACATTTTTCATTTGTTTTTGCAATTTGGTGAAACATGTTCAGAAAAGAATCACATAGTGAAGCTCCTGCCCAGCACATCTCTGGTGCAGTTCTGCCCTTCCTATATTAAACACCAAACTGTTGCACTGCCTGAAGAAAGCACAGGTCCAGGAAGGAAACCTCAATGGGTTTTTCTGATAATGATTCCTTTATGAAAGAAATCAGTTCTTTTTGTAAAAGACTATGTTCCTCCAAAACTGGAATTCTGATGCTTAATCATGCCACCACTCCATATATCTGATGGCAACCATCAAAGATATTTATAAGACAACACAAATCATCTGCCCCATCTTAGTTGTTTACTTTTGGCAGTTGCCATACTAAGCTGTTTTCCCTCTATTGTTAGCTTTGTTTCACATGCTGTGGATAAAGGTTTGAAAAGACTCATCTTTGTCTGAAGAATTCTCATTTCAGAGTCTTTTTGAGTTTTTAGATCTCTTCAGATCAGAAGGGGAAAATCATGTGCCTGTGTGAAAAGTCCAAGTTCCCAGTAAGTGAGTAGAAATTTCTGAGTGTTTTAAGTTGTTACATTCTTTCTAAAGCTCCCTGACTATATTCAGATTTTTTCAAATTCAATGCTAGTGTTTTTTGTAGATCATTCGCTTTCCCCTTCCACAGGGTAGTACCAATCTGACAGGGAAAATCATGATCTGTGTTTATATAGTCTAATAGGAACTGTCAAAAAGCCACCAGTCAATCAGTCATCTGTCTCTCATTTTTCAAATCATTTGTGGACTTGTACGGGTTCCAGACAGATATGGCACAAGATACAGTTAATTTAGAATGTCATACATTAAAAACAAAAACCTTCAAGGACTCCTTCTTTGTCTCATTATGAAACAGAAAGAAAAGTGCATAGCAAGGAGAATACTAGACATGAATAGACATGATTCTTTTCTTCCTGAGTCCTTAACATGTCATGAAACATAAGCCATCTTGATCTTTACCTAACGTAACACTGAATGGCTCATACAGCTCACTTGCCCAGAGGTGCCGCAGAGCTTTAAAGTGTAGTATTGCTCTGCTATATTGCTGACCTCTCTGCTCCCTTGGGAATTGTTTTAATTTTCTTTCCCATTCTGTCAGAGGGAGCTCTTGCCTAGAAGAGTGCTGCCTTTCAGTCCTGCATTTCCCAGACAGACACCTACTTGTATGTGGTTTGCAGCAAGAAGCAGCACCTGTCATTCTTTGCATAAGCTGCACATAGAGTCTGAGAACAGGTTGTGTGTCCAGAGGATTGGAGATATGCTCATTAAAGGAGCAGCAGTCATGCTTTTGTGTTCTAACTGTATTCCATATTTTCACCTGGATGTATAATTTAGGACTAATTTTAAGTCTAAGATCAAAGGTTCTCTCTCTGGCTTAATTTGCAGAGAGCATGCCTACGCTGAACAAGGAACTCTCAAGGCAAATTACTTATAATCACATATCATTTAAACTGAAAGGATTTGGAACAGTTTCCACATCACTTACACATGTTGTTAACTTCTTGACCCTCTGCCACTGAGGAAGCTGCTATGTTGTTCTTCCAGGAAAGAAGGAATTGGATCTTTCTAGACCATGGTAAATGAAACAAGACCAAGCCCTAAGAGGCTGATTTCTTTGAGGCTGAAAACAGGTATTGATAACTACTGGTCAATCTCTTTAGCACCAGTTCTAGAGTTCCTTGTGAAGTCAATGGAGACACTTTGACTTCTGTAAATTGAATTAAGCCTTTAGTTTACCCTCATAAAAATGGACCAACTTCTCAATTTTGGAAAGACTGTTAGAACCACTGAAGGAAAATCATATATCCAGTGGTGTGAATTTTTTTTAAGCTCATTCTGCTTTTAAACTGAGAATGAAATACTGTCAAGATTATGGTAAACTACAGTTTGATGATGCAGGACAAAGTTTTATGCATATCCAGACATAAACAGCTCAAGATACATGATCATCATACTATAGACTACACAATCTGAGATCCCATCTCTCATGAGTCATAGCTGGGATATAAGATAATGGCATGAATATCAAAACTCTCATTCTTGTTAAAGCCCAAACTCTTGATTGCTTGCAATGCTCAGGAATCTTCTCAAGATAAAGCCCCTTAGAAAGACCATGTATCATGGATCTATAGAAGCTCAGCCAATATACCCAAACTCAAGAAATTAGCATTATCCACCTATATCAGGCAACCTGGAACTTGCATTCTGTCTTCATAAACTCTGAGGGATGGGGCACCTCCACGGTGCAGCCCAAGCCAAACTTCTTTTTGGAAACACCTGTTTCAATTGCCTGCAAGAAACACCTATGAGGACTAACTTGTGTGCCGTACATTCCTAAGTTTATAGAGGAAAAATCTATGGCACAAAGATTATCTGAGTTGGCCAAATTTTTACACAGATAAAGATGGCTTGGCTTTACTTGTTTCTGTCTACTAGCCCATAATCATTCTGCTCTTTCTCATGAAAATGTGAGAAAATGCATCACATGTGGGTTATTCCATGAAGTTTCTCCCTCTCCTATTGTAGAACTCTAGACAAAGGATGAACATTTAATTGAAGCTCCTTGCACAGAAACAGAATTTCTTTCAATGTTTCTAGACAGATGATAATGGCTTTGAAGGAATGTTTCACTTTACATGCTGAGGAAATAAGGAACAGAGATTGCAACTGAATGGTATGAGAAAGGATTCTACAGTAATACTACAATCTAAAACGGTTTTGTTCTGATGAAATCAAGTCTATCACGTTGCTGTGGGAATCAACTGGAACCAACAATCATAATAAAGAGCTTAATAAAGACTTGAAGAAATATCTGAAGCAACTCAATTTTTTCTTTCTGAGCAAAATGCAATGGCCAATCCAATTTTATGATTTGTCCATCAGGAATCTTGCAGCCAGAATTCTTCAATTCTATGCTATTTTCCCCTCTTGTAAACGTAAAATCCTTTAGAAATGTTTCAATGCTGAAAGGTTTAGACAAAATTGTTCATTTGGTTACTTTAAAACCAAAAGTTCAAATTGAGATATTTGGAAGCACGCAAGTGGCCTGAGTGTGGCACTCCTTTCTTCCACTCCTGAAATAATCAGCAGAGAGATACTTTACTTAATAGGAAACATGACAAATTGTATCCTCCAGTTTTGGTATAAAGCTACACTGCCAAATTACAAAGAACCAAAGATCACTAGCTACTATTATTAGCTTATACATTTAGCTTTTGCTTCGGGTTTGAATTAAGAAGTTTAGGGGACTGAATTCTCCTCTCAGTTATATCCATGCAATTGCACTGCGCATTTTGGAACTGAAGGGAAAGCAGAGTCTGATGATATCTTAAAGTGGATCTTACCCAAAAGCTGTTAATTTTTGCAGCAGTATTTGTGTATTTTTCTGGATTCAGAAGGCAGATTGCATATAAAAAATGATATAAACTGTTGGAATGCTAGAAGCTTAGCTTTCATATAGCCCTAACCAAACTCTGATCTAGTTGGTCCAATCTTTGTCTAGGAAAGCTTCTATAAATCCAGGCCTGCTTTTCAAAGCATCAAATAATTTTATTTCAGCTTGAAAAATTCAGACATTTCATCTCCTCTAAGGGACAGTTAGAAAAATTTGCATAGCTAATAGCTTTTATCACTTTCAATTTCTAATAATTTACCTCCCGAAATAGGCAGAAGATACATGGCCCCTCCTTACAATGACCTTACAAACAAATGTTCAGTAACACATAATGAGAAAGTAATGAGATGGGACTGAACAGAGAAGAAAAGAAAGGTGAAATATTATTAGGATTATGTATGACTACCTCTAAAAGCTCTTAAAAAGCTGATGGACTAAAAAGGATGTTTTCAGGGGAGGAGTCAAATGCATATATTTCTGCATTCCATTTGCTGCAAATAAGCAACCAGCATTTTGTTGAATTTTAGTAATTCTTGGTATTTATATGCTGCAGCTGAAATTATGTTAAAACATATTTGGTGTCTCCTCATTTGTAGGTTTTTCTTATTCTCTTAGTCCTTCAATATTCTATATGATGTAATTAATTTTTTTACAGTTGGGGTTTCACTTTATATTTTATTCATAGTAAATGTGTATCCATAAATATACGTGCATGTACACACAGACAGAGAAAATCCTTTTACCAAGACATTAATGACTTCTATTTGCAAAAGATAATTTTGCTAAAGCCTTGGTACCTTCTCAAATCTTAACATGTGGACCGTAATAGGTAAATGTAAAACTTGTTATTGTATAAAATTTCTATTATCATCAGTGTACAAAACCATTTTAGAGAAACAAAACTGGCTAGCACAATAACTGTATGGTTAGCTGCAATACAATTCCATTAAATCTTACTGCATTTCTTCTATATTGATGCCATCCCATTAACTTAGCCTGTATGAGCACCCCTTGTGGAAGAAATTATGGCAGCATATATAATCTTGGGAGGAGAAATGTGCTCTTTGGACAGCAAACCACAAAAAGAAAAAAAACCCCGGCTTTATTGCCAGAATTGGGAGAAGGATTTGTTGTACTGTGCTCCTCCACCCCAACAACTAATGAGAAAGCTTAAAAGGCAGAAAATCTCTCTTGTTAATTGAAGTGTTGGTAATAGGAAGTGCATCAAAATAAGTTTTCTTTTTCCTCCTTCTAATCTAATTATGAAAAGTTCAAGAAATCATCTGAATAAGCAAAATTCATAGCAGAAATTAGAGAAGCAACTCAGAGCCACAGAAATGCAATAAACCATTCCTTCTGTTTAGGGCAGCCATGTTTCACTCCCATGAAATAGAGCCTCAGCTTACAAAGATGCTGACATCACATAAAACATGTTTCCCCCCCACATTAATATATAGGACAGGTACCCTAAGTTCTGACAAACATGTTACTTATGCTTTCATTTTTAGTCCTGAAATGATTCTCATTTATATCAATTTTAAACACTCAGTCACTACAGATAAAACTTTGAAAGTCCAGCTTTACACTTAGATATCTCCTGGCTTAACTGGTGTACAGGGTAAAGTAAATGTCAGCCAAATTCATTCAGTACTAAGAGTGACACAATTGACCTGGAGACAGATTCTGACAACAGTTTCTTCAATACAAGTGGTAAGAAGACTAAAAGTAGTCTAATAGTGGCTAACTTCATGCTAGCCCTGGTAAGCTTGGACTACTAACAAAAAAATTTTAGGCTGAATCAGGATGTAGAAAAAGCCAAACATTTTCTGCCAAAAATATAAATTAATTTTTTTTTAAAAATTACATTTCCAAGAGGCCCTATGACTTTCCAACACAAAAAAATTGTCTTATGTTCAGAACATTTTGATTTTGTTAATTTGAATATAATTATATGCTGGAAAATTTACAACTCACTGTTTTAGGGCGCTTTTTTTTTTTAAATTGTAAGTTCTCATTTGTTTTGAAATAGAAAAGCTCTATATGTTTCAGAAATTAAAAGACTGGGTTTTAGATAACCTAGCTAATGAATCAAAGAACCATCTTTCAGTCAGTCTACACCAATTTGTACTTTGATTAGTTATCTATTTAACTGAAAATTTCACGAGCTGTACCTTGCATCTGTCAAATCAGCACACCAGAGGAAAAAACCAAAAAGACACTTTTCATAGCACAGTAGGCCCAATATAAATCTTTGTGGAAGTATGTAACTTAGTGAAAAACGTATTCAGAGTGAGATCTTGCTGAGACACACACTTGAGAAATTATGGAAAGTATCCTTAGACACACTTCTCTGCAGTAACCAGACATAATGTTAAATCTAACACTCAGAAGTACTTCTCCTCAGCCAACTCAAATGCAGATGCTGACACTGTGTTTGTTACACGCTAAGGGAGATCTTGTTCATTTTTCCTGGGAGAAGGAGGTGACAATCCAAATAAGTATTAAAATTATAAGTGGATGTCCCACTTTTCTTTATTAGAAGCAAACACATTTAGCATCAAGCTACTGTTACAGTAATATGAGCAAAAAGGCTCTGGGATTTCACAGTTAAGTGGAAGAAACCACAACCTATCTCAGTTTACAAACATTGCAAGGATCATAAAAGTTTGACAATAAAAAAAAGTCATATACAAAGACCTAAAGATATCTAGACTTTGCAACTTCAGCTCTTCTGGAATCAGACTATGTCTTGTGTGACTTCATTAGATGCTAGCTACTGAACCATGAGAAACACTACAGTAGCTTTGTTCAGATAGATTTAGCTCCACATACAAAATCAATCAGGTTGAGGAACAAATTCTTAAAATATTCATTTTCATTGTGGACAGAAAGTCCAGCTTCAAGATAACCTAGGCTTGAAAAGCAAAAAAAAAAAAAAACCTCCTCACTCACTAGAGTACTAAGCTTAAGCTCCTCAGAGGCAGACTTATTCAGCTTACACACAGTACCAATCTGGTATACCTCAATTGCTTCAGCAACCCAAAACAATGTCTCTGCATAATATTGTATAATGTAAGATATTTCAGCTTATTTGGAGCTACCTTAAGGACCTATGATCTGCTTTGCGGCCAGGATTTGCATCATACAAATGAATCTCAGTAGCTGGTTTGTTGCAGCAGCCCTCTTGTTAGAGGGCAGAAATAAGCCAAGACAAAGACTTCTTGTTTATCACAGCATGAAAAGGGTCCTGGTTTATTCCTCTTTACAGCTCAGCCATCCTAACTCCAACTATTCACTGACTCTGGCTGCAGCAAATCCCTACTGTAGGTTTCCCTTACAGCCTCTGACTGCTGGTTATTTCCTGCTAAACTATGACTACATGTATTCATTTGCAGACTCTGAGTGCAGCTAGACTATAACTGCAAGTTCCAACAACAGGCTCTAACTGCAGACCCAGATGAACCTCACAGCAGGGATTCTCTCTCTCCCCAGCATCCTTCTTCTTCATGACCCTCTCGTTCCCTCTTGCTCAAGATTCCTCCTTCATGATCCTTCTCACCAGCTAACCCACTCCCTTATATCACACTTATTGGACATAGCTGTGACTCATCAGGGGTGAGGCTGAATTGAGTAATTAAGAGCTGTTACTTATCAGGGGCAAGGTGGCCTGTATTCCCTTCTCTTACACTGGTTGACAGAACAATATTGGTGCTGGAAAAATCAGATCTAAGTCGAAAACTAAGATCTTTGTCTAGCTCATGAAGTCTTGGGGATGCTTGCCCATGTCCCCAGATATTTTCCTCTATGAGTTGTGAGGACCCCCACAGATTCCTGTGACTTATAGGTGACCTTAGTCACTGCTTGTTCCTGAAGGATTCTTAATATATCGACTGTGGGCTTGGGAGGTGCAAGATTTCAACTCTTAAGATACCTAGACCAACTCTAAAAGAGCTGTATAGTTCTGCAGACAGATAAGTCTCCATAGCCCCTGAGATGCCAAGATTTCCAGGTTACTGATTTTCATAGCTGACTGTTCCTGAGCTTTCCACAAATTAGGGGTCTAGGCAAGACAGAGAACAACTTCCGTAAATGAGTTGTAAAAAACTTTGTTCCTGCACACCCATTTTCAAATTTGTCCCTGATTTAGGTATGTTTTGGGGGTTTTGTTTTGTGGGAGTTTTACTACAAGTTTGGTATTTTCATATAAAGCCATTCTCTTATCTTCTGCATCATTTTCGTTTTCATGTCACAAGCTTAGATTAGTTTTTAACCAAGGTATCCTCCTGGGATCAATAAGAGATATTACATCAGTCCTTTTCTTCTAGACCTGTGCTTCACTACCGTGAGGGCAAAAAGAGGCATAACATGTTCAAGGCAATTGTGTTTTCCTCTCAGTGCTGTGTTTTATTCCTGGTACTGATTACAGAAGTGCAAACAATTACAAGTCAGACCATATACCTCCCTAAGTATAGACCCCTTGCACAGCTTTCAGCACATTTTAATTTATCAGCCTCATGAAGGAACACAGAGCACGTAAATGGACTTGGTTCTATAAGTATTGGTCTGTACTGGGATTGTATAAATTCTGCATCTTTGCAAATATCTACTTACTTGTAAATATAAGAAAACTTCATATTGTTATAAATGGAAATCTGTATGGTCAATTCAACAAACAACGAAGTTAAATTTTAGCAGAAATTTTAATTGAGATGATTAATTGAGCATAGTTGAGGTTCGGATAAAGCATAAGCAAAACTGACCGGGGTGCAAACGTTACCGGGGTACAATGGTAACCCACCTCACGTACAATGCAGGACTACTTCAAACAGAACTTATATATGATATGTTTATACATATTCATCAATACTTCCAGTAAATCTCCACCTATTTTAGATTATGGAAATTTATGTTACTATTCTTCATGGCATATGCTTCACTTGTTGCCAGGGGTCTTCTGTCTTCTTCTGGTGGTCTTCGAGAAGAAGGCTCCCCCTCTTCGTCACAGACCTTTGAACAACCCCAGTAATTGTGCGTGCACACTAAGCATTGTGTTATATAACTCCAAAAACAAGCCCTATCAAAAGCACAACTTAGCTTTCTACCTAGACTAATCCCAAATTTGTCCACTTCAAGGCCTCCAATTTTAGAAGATTACTTATCTCAGTACTACATCCTGTATCTCATTTTCCCCTGTAACATCTGCAAAAGAGGCCCATTTGTTCTGTGAAGCAAATTACTTATGCTTTTTCTTTTTTTTTACTTTATAACAATTATTTTCTAAAATATTAATATAATTACAATTTAGTTAGCACAAATCACATCCATTTATAACAATAGTCATTCTCAAAACTTCATGGAATGGAAAGGTTCTACAGAGGAATTCTGAAGTGATCCAACCACTTTGAGAAACAAGGTTATTGAAATGCTTCAAAAGATTGCACAATGGTTTTACTTTATTTTATTGCACAAGGGCTGTCTAATGGATATAAGTATTTACTTCCCTAAGATCTGTGGACTTGAACAGATGACCTTAATATTTACTTCTGAAGATGTGAGTTTTCCATGTCTCTCTGATAGGGTGCTTTATATAATTTTGAGGTGGTATTAGCGATCTAGCTTGGTATTAACTAATTTAGATAAAAGTGGAAGACACCTCAAAATTGATAAAAGCAAAAATATTCCTAAAAATACTAATCCCAGATCAAGCAGAGAGCCTTGCTCAACAAAGCTGATGTGACTGTCAGCTTGCTTATCTTCAACCCCCTAAGAAAAAAATCTGAAAAGAGGCAGCAAAAAAAAAAAAAAAAAAAATTCCATCTCTCAAAAAGGTGCATGCAACACTTTTGTGTCATTAGTTTGTTTTTTAAGAAGCCTGAAATATGGCCATGTTTACAAACACCAAAATTTTCATACAGTTTTGACTTATAATATCAATAGGGTTTTTTAAAATTTACTAATATAAACAATACATAAACATTCACATTAAAACATTAATCATTGAATCCTATGGCAGAAATAATTTTTATCAGGAAATTTCCCCAGGGTTATACCTAATGCATCCTTTTTATAAGTGTCACTGTTTAAGAAAGTAATTTAAATTTCTGTATTCAATGGTTTTATCTCTGCAGCTCTATGGAAATGTTGCTATAACACTGGAAACCATGACAACTGATTCTAGGTTCTGATTTCATTACAAGGTTACATCTTATCCAGGTTCATGAAGATTTCATACAAGATGGACTTAATAATTTCACAACTAAATCTTTCAAAAGGATGTGGTTTGATACAACAATACTGCTTCATTTTATCTCTAAATTTAAAGAAGTCACAATTACATTATTACTGCCATGCTTTTCCAATTGTTGTCCAGTGGTGCCACTATTTTTTTGACAAAAACCCAAGCAGAAAAACGTCCAGGTACAAAAACCCTCATGGAATAAACTATGTGAACTTACAGCCTTAGTACACATCTATATCTAAACATGGGCCATGTTTGTCCCACAAACATATCCCTTAAAGGGGTTACACTTTGCTAATTGAGTGGGTTTTAATATGCATTTCCAAGTTTCACTAAGTCACCATGTGGACATTTGATGTTCCGGTCATTCTTTAGCATGGATCTGTTTTATTTTATTTGTTGCTAAATCTTCATAAAATGTCAATATTGGCACATGTTGGGAGAGTGCACTAAACATCAAGCTGTTACTGTGACCAGTATGACCTTTCCTTTTCATTGTGCTTTTAAGAATGGAATGCTTTAAAAATTCACAGCTTAAGATGGCTAGTCCTGACAATTTAAGAGTTCCCTACAGTTAATAACACATCCAAACAGAAGAAGGATTGGGTTAAGCAATCCTGCTCTGATTATGTTGGTATTTGTGATTACAGTCTTTGGCTTCTCAATTACATTCTTTTGGTCCAATCAAAGGAACCAAACAAGGTCCAAACAAGGAAGCCTGAAAACGTAATTTGGAACGGATGACTTCCACCAGTCCCAAATCTGAGGCATGGGCAGAATCTCTCTCAGAAGAGACAGTTTTTTCCTAATTCACTGCTAAGTACAGACTGCCATAATTTGCTGTACAGATTACTATGTTAGTACTTAACCAGCAAAACAGAAAACTTTAGGATGACTTTGAATGCATTCTGACAATCTGTTCTCTCCTGTAATCCTCTGTGATTGATGGTTACGAGGTGTAAAATTTGAGAGTAGATGACCACTGACCTTGATCCGTCATGATCAATACAGCACTTTGATTTTTGACTGGGAAGGAGCTGCAGATACCAAGAAGTTTCCAATGTTTGACTATCTAAGCCAAAGTTTTCCAGTTAGAATCACAAAGTGTTATAATTAACCTGTAGTTTCAAAAGGGAATGTTTTGAAAATATTGAAGGTTGCAAGACTGATGAAAAAATAAATACTTGCATTCTGATATGTAACTTGAGAAAAGAACAAAAAGGTTTAGTCAAAGCAGAACCATTCACTTTATCACAGCATAGAATTAAAAAAAGGCTTTGTTGCTCAATGAATGATATATTTTACCAGATCTCATCTCTATGTTTCCTCCTTTCCTATTTTTCTTTCATGTTTAATCTTACTCTAACTTCTACTATTCATTGCACTGGAGATTGTTAATTCTCTTTTTCAAATCTCCTTCCAACTCACTTTCAAGTTACAGCAGTTTTGCAGCTGTCATTCACTTATCAGGAGAAAGCAGGTGAGCCTTTAGTGCTTGGGAGTTAGAGAGTTTATACTTCTGCCAGATACTGGTTCAGTGAACTTGGGAAGTACATTAAGATCAACTCACTGAAAATAGTGCATTAATTTGTCTCACCAATTTGAGACATGCCATATTTAATTTTAATATTTTAACAGCACAAGTGCACTGGTATCTCCAATTGAAGTCACTGGGAAATGCGTGTGTTCAGTAACTCCACCAGTTATTATTTTAATACTTCACCATTGTTTGCTTCTTGTTGAGATAATGAGCAGCTTTCACCTGTGAATTGACGTAGGCTCTAAGCACAAGTCAGAAACCAACATATGCAACTGTCAAACTGTGCAACTCAGCACAACCTAGAGCAAAGCTGGTTTTGCTTGTATTCCTGGGTCTCAGCTCATGAAAGAACAGACAAGTGCCAACTTCTGGAAGATACCAGTAAGTTACCTCAGCAAATAAAAAGTGGGAGGACCTTGATTACATATGAAATATATGTATTTTACTATCATAGACTTGGTTCATATACCCTCGTCTTGTGGAAAGAAGTTTCTTGTCTGTATTTCACTTACTCTTGCTGAGGACAACGCCCAACATCTCAGCTTTTGCCACCATAGGGCAGTGCAGAAGCTTTCCTCTAGGTCTCAACCACCTCATGTCCTAAAGAGGTAAATAATATAATGAAATGAGTTCAGAGAAATACAGTCAGGTGAAATCCTGGACCTACTGTAGTCAAAGTTTTGCTACTGACTTTAATAGGATCAGGACTTCTCTCAAATTCTTTCCAACCTTTATCTTTACAGAATATGGATACAGCCTGTCTAGGAGAGCTCAAAAGTACAAACCAGAAGAGGGGAGAATGAGTACAATGCTGCCTCTCAGATAGATTTGGGCAGGAAGGCAAATACTGTGCTGCTCATCTCCAAGGGGCCTTAAAGATAACTTTCAGGTGCATCTGTTACTTCATGCACTCTATAGTGGATTTATGTGTTTAAAAGCAACATATCATTACATTTAAAAATAAACCTGTGATTTTAATTCTTTGTCTAGACAGTGGTTCCAAAAAGCCCACTCTATTTTCAGTCATCCCGAAATTCAGAGGTGCATTCATTATAAAATTTTAATGGCAATAATTTAAATTCTGCTCTGGAGTATGAGTAGGGACAGCTTCTAATTACCAGGTCTATTTGGGGTTCATCTATTTCCCAACATTTCACCTTTACATTTAACTTCCTCCCTCTCTAGCTTTACTTCATTGATCCTTGTCTTGCCACCTTCTAAGGCTTTATAATTCTATCCTTTATTTTTATGGTTACCTTGAAAGTGTTTATAGACTGTAGAAGGTATTTATAGACTTTGATCATGTCCCCCCTGAGGCTCCTCTTCTCCCAGCCATATATTAGTTTAGTTCCCTGCGTGTTAGCTCACATATCTCATTTTCTTTTGTGTGCACCATTTTTGTTGCCCTGCTTTGTAGTTTTTCCTGATTGTTCTGTGTGCTTCCACACTGTAAAACCATCATAATACATGACACAGAATTCCAGATGTTTTTTCCCTCCAGTGCTACATAAAGCAAAACCACTACCATATAAACCCTAAATCTCTAGTTCACTGTTGGTTGAGCTTGATTTTGCAAAGCACAGTTTATAACAGGTTTGGCACAGCTTTGGAATCTATTTTACTCAAATTACATTAACAATTTGTGGGGCTGAAACCTCAGGTTTTTCTTGCATTTTTTTTGTTGCCAAGTAATTTTACTCTTTGCCTTGCTCTCAGAATTCAGGCTGTTTTCACCTGAGTATGCTGCTGTATTTCAAGAGCAAGGAGGAATATGACAAGACAGTTTCCATTTGAACCCACACTTTTTAAGTACTTGTGTAGAGCACTGGCTTTTATATTCACTAGTCCACTGCCCTATAATATCAATATTAATGGCAGCTTTGTTTTTAATTGTAACAGAAATAAAATCAGGCTGTAGGACAGGGTGAAATGCCCTGTGTAAAGGACTCCTGTGCTCTAATGAGAACTAAAACAGTACTTATTTCACTGTCCTTTTTCCTGGTAAATGTCTGCCCGCCATGTCAGCGTGCTTATCAATAACACACGAATATTGTCATTACTTTTGTACAAAGGGACTAACTAAGGCTTTCTTGAATACTTTCTTACACAGATTGTGCTTTTCATGTCTGCTTTCACACAGTCTCACAGCACCACCAGGTATTACAGCATGAAAATATCTCATGTCCTGCAAAGAATTTTATCCCTTGAATAGTCCTGCTAGTTTCATGAAACACTATTGAACTATAGTGAAAAAAAAGCTGGATTGATAATTGCATATTATTTTCAATTTCTGATCAGTTACAACTGATCTTATAAATCTTATTATATATTTCAAATACATTTTTGCTGCAGATAATAAAGCTTTTTCGAAATTGTTTTCTCAAGAACAAAGTAATACCAGTGCTCTGACAAGTTTTGTGCACAAAATGATTACCTGGGGGAGAACACCATTCAGATTTCAATGTTTTATGCAAATAATCCAAGTATGCAATTAAACAAAGCCTTGTTAACTAGGGTTAAAACACATGCAATCAACTGGTGCACTTATTTGGTAGAATTTAGATAAGCATAATTAGGTTGCAAAATGAATCTATATGTAAATAAGTGGAGTTCTTGTATTTGAGGATAAACAAAATCAGAGATAATTTTAATCACCAAATTTATTGTTTATAGAGTGTAGGTTCATAAAGAGGTTTGAGGAGTTAATTTCCCAGCCAGAATCTAATAAGATGCTCATCTTTTTTTTTTGCTATCCTGCCTCCTCATGTGCCGTATTTAGAATGACACACTGAAGATGCTCATGAATCTGCTTTGATATTATATGAAAGTTGTCCTCTTTGCTTTTTTATCGTTTCACATTTACACAAGTATATTCAGATGTTCAGTTGAAAACCTAAATCAAATACATTTTTTGGCACTTGTTTATACAGAAATTATTTTGTTTGGCACTCAAAGGGAACCAGTCAGAAACTGAAAGTGAAGACATGAGAAAAGGACTCTCCCTCAGTATTTTCTGCTTGTTTAACAAGCCAGTTAAATCAGCTGTCAAAACTTTTAGGCATTTTCTGTCTTGCAATGGACAATCAAGTGACATGACAAGAATTCTAAATTCTGCAAGGCTTGTGGTTCTAGTACTGGTTTGGGTTCTTGGTTGTTTTTTGGTTGGGTTTTATTTCTTTTTTGTGTGTTTTATTTTTATGTCTATTTTTTTTTTGCCTTTTGATTATAAAGGAAAATTAAACTGAACAGTACACTGGCCATATTTACAGTACTAATCCACTTCATATCAATGTTTTTCTGGTTTGTCCCTCACTGACAATGGAAAACACCCACAGCACACACTCAGGCAGCTTCTAGAAACATTTCAAGTGCTAGTCTAGAGTAGGATAGGAGCTCTTATGAGATTAAGCCTCCCACTGCTGTTTTGTACTCCACCTCTTCTACAAAAGGAACTAACTTCACTCCTGCATATGTTTTTAATCAAGATTGTGACCTTTAATTTCAGGTGGTTGATTTTTGTAAATATTTTTTTTTTTTTGTGGTGGTGGTGGTGGTAATAACAGATCATTGGAAAAAAACACTAGCTAGGAAAGCAAACATACTTAAGGTTGTTAATATCATCTTCTGCTCAGCAGTGGATCAGCAAAGTTTATTTCTGAACTGGTGAGGGCTAAAAAACATTCCAAAGTAAAAATAACAAATGTAATGTGGAACAAGCTATCTGGGGGAGCCTGTGCAGCCCCAGACCAGAGGCTCCTTATGAACATTTTTGAGAAATGTTGGAAAGGCATGGGCTTGCTCCCGTGTCTGGCCAGGGGTGAGGCGCCTGCCTTCCCCCCTCTCAGTGTCACTGGAAAAGCTGCACCTGGAAAAATTCCAAGCTTTTGCTCCATTCCGAACAGGCACACCTACCGCAGCATTGGCCTCCCCGCGCATCCGTGCGCAGCCCTCTGGAAGGACGGGATCACGGCCCGGGTTTAACCGGCAGGAGGAGCCGGCTGAGGCCTCCAAGGCGCTTCCTTCTTCCTCAGGTTACCCCAGAGCCACTCGCGGCCGCTTCCCGCCGGCTCGGGCCGCTTCCCCGGTGCGGACTGGACACTGGGGTCCGAGCAGCAGGCACTGGGCACTGAGCACCGGGTACTGGGCAGTGAGCTCCGGGTACTGGGCAGTGAGCTCCGGACACTGAGCACCGGGCACCGGGCAATGGGCACTGAGCACCGGGCACCGAGCACCGGACACTGGGGTCCGGGCACTGGACACTGGGCACTGAGCACCGGACACTGGGGTCCGGGCACCAGGCACCGGGCACTGAGCACTGGGCACCGGGCAATGCGCACTGAGCACCGGGCAATGGGCACTGAGCACCGGGTAGTGGGCACTGAGCACCGGGCATCGGGCACTGGGCACTGAGCACCGGACACTGAGCACCGGGTACTGGGCACAGAGCTCCGGACACGGAGCACCGGGCATCGGGCACTGAGCACCAGGCGCTGAGCTCCGGGCACCGGGCATCGGGCACTGAGCACCGGGCACTGAGCTCCGGGCACCGGGCATCGGGCACTGAGCACCGGGCGCTGAGCTCCGGGCACCGGGCACTGGGCACAGAGCACCGGACAGCGGGCACTGGGCACTGAGCACCGGGCACGGAGCACCGGGTACTGGGCACAGAGCTCCGGACACGGAGCACCGGACACAGGGCGCGGCCCCAGCGAGCGCGGCCCGGTCGCGCGCTGCCGCCCCCGGGAAGGACCCTCTGGGGGCCCTTCCCGGAGCGCGGGTCGGGATGTCGAGAGGTCGGGATGTCGGGATGTCGGGATGTCGATGGGGCTCTCCGAATCCCTGCTGCCGTGATTCAAAGCTCCTTTGCACACCAGAAGGAGCCTGGATGCCGGAGTTGCGGTGCCACGGCGCTGCAGCGTGCTCCCGTTCTGTGCGCCCGGGTCCGTGGCTCCGGCTGAAGCTGAGGAGAGCGGGACAGCTGCGGCCACCTCACGGGCAGGGGCCGGCGGGGCTGCGGGAAACGCTGGAGTACAGCTGAGAAAGCAGAGCCTGCAGCGGGGGCGAGGTTTTTGGAGCAGCCCTGCGGGAGATGCCATCCGCAATTGCCTGATCTTGTTGTTCCCACGGAGCAGATCCTACCGGGGAAATACCCAAAATGTGGAATTTGCAATGGATGGAAACTCAGCCTGTTCTCATGTTCTCAGTGTTGTGCAGGGATGCGGCCCAAAGTTTTTAGTCAGAGTTCAGGTTATGACAACTTTAGGCTTGATAATTAACATACAGAGATAAGAGTGGAATCTGTGGTGGTTATCTGTTCAACCTGATGTAATCGTGGTTTGCTATTGGTGTCTTGACACGTATTTTGCAGGGGTGGAAGATAAGTTTTGTGGTACACACATACTCAGTTTGAGAATGCTGGTATGACATTGTGAAAAATGAAGAGATATATTGTGAGTGTCAGTGAGACACCTTTAGCAAATTGACATTCTACACATCCAGGTACCCTGTGATTTGCTTCACGGCTGCCAGACCATTCAGCAACTGAATCTGAATATAATAATGTCAGATAATTCCTAATTAGCTTCCTCAGTTGGAAGCTCTGCTCCTTTGAGTGTGTTACTTTTTGCAAGCTTGTTTGAAGAGGGTAGAAAACCCCCATAAGGATTAAAAATACAACACCTGGGAGACAAATAACCATACAATCATTTGGAATAAACTTTAAACCCAGCAAACGTCAGCAGGTAGCCTGGAGCAAGGCTAAGGAGGTCTAAAGACACTAATTATTGTAGTCATACAATTGAAATAATGGGGACTTGACAGTATGACTGATAAACAGCTAGAAAATTAATGAGCAGAATGTCTGTCTTCCATCAAGGACTGCCAAATGTCTGTAGAAGACACCACAGACAACACTGACATTATGTGCAGACCAAAATACTACTTAAAGATTTGTGGCATGAACTGAACACATGGTGCTGCTAATGACTGGAGCTTGTGTGCCCACTGTGTATGGATAAAGTAATTAATCACTTTAAATTTACACAATGGGAGATATAATTATTTAAAAAATACATTGTATACTGTGTGAGGGAACAAAGACATAACTTGGATCCTTTAGCTTAAGGATGCCAGACTATAGGAATGCTTTTGATCACTTACAGATTTTTTTCCACTGTACAACTTTATAGTTTTTTATACAAGTAATCCAGTTTTGAGTTGCCTCTTTTTTCACCAATTAAGGATGAAAGAAACAGTTTTATGGAAAAGAGAGGATTATAGAAAGTGTTTGGAGCTGTGTCAGGGTCCTTGGATAACCTGCAGGTCCACCAGTTACCAGTAGTCACTAGCGTGCTTATAGTGGCTAGTCACAGATGCAGAAGAGGAAACTTATATGAACAATTAAAATTGCTACAATTATTGTAATTACAATCATAAATTTGCATCCAGAACACTGACATAACTTCCTGAAGAAAGGCTTTGTATACTCACTGACATCCCTGGAGGCATTGTAAAGAGCTTTAGCAGGGAAAGCAAACAAGTCAGTGGTGTCTTTATTAAGTCCAGTGGCATCAAACCTACCATAAGTGAATTTCAGCTTCACATCTGGCTCATCTTCCCTGTTACAGCATTGGAACTTCATCAGGACACAAAGCTGTGTATTACATGGTCCATCAGCAGCCAGATGCTTCAGAAGTTTCAAAAACCTCCTGTATTAGACAGGTGCTATACAATCTCTTTTCAGTCCTTTGCTTGTACCCTAACGGTAGGAAGTGATTGAGGCCTGAGAGACCTGAGAATTATCTGCTGTGGCTGTGTGATCATGCCTTTTATCCAAACATGTTTTAACATAACTTTGGTGTATCTATGCTCTGTTTGTGGGCTTTAATGCCACCTTCCCCTTTCTGCAGAGCCACGGACCCTGAAATGCATCTATGTTTTTAAGAGGTATCTGTGCTACAAAAATTGTTTCCTAAGGGGAAAAGATGATCTCTTGCAGTAGGGCAGAGTGAGCATCCCTCCTCATGTTGGCAAATCTTAGTGGGTGTCCTACCACAGGAACTGAGAGAATATTTGATGAATCAAATCTTCAAAGAGTCAAACTAATCTGTGCCCCATTGTCTGGCACTGACTGTGGGTGTACATTGGGAAGTTGAGTTAGGGAGTGTAGGCTTTCAGTGTAGGCCTTGGTATGCTGTTGAAACAGAAATGGTAAAAATAAAACAGAAAAGGACAGAATTTCCCAGATAAGTAGGGGTTTGGTATTGAGTCTCTATTGCCAGTAATGGGCTTTGATGATTTCAAGAGGCCTTGGATCAGTTCCTATATATACAGTTTGAAAGAGCCTTTTGGGTCATAATTTACAGTCATATTCCCAGGCAAAGCAACTGTTTGAGCTCTTGATTTTATTTGACATATATCTGTAAATGGTTACCTGAAAGACCTGCTTCCAACATCACAAAAACCTTACATGGCATATTCTAGAATTCTTAATACTTTCCTGAATGCATTAAAGGGCAGATATTTCATTGGGGAACATTAGTGCCATTAGCAGCAATTTTACTTTTCCACTTTCTGGAAATTTAATAACCTTCAAATGCATAGGCTTCCAGAAATGTCAAAACATAAGCAAAGGGAAAAGGATACCGTCTATTCCATCACAGATTTGGGCTACTACAGGAAATGGGAGTTTGTCCCTTGGACTGAACAAGAAGGTTGAGGGGTTTAGTAAAACACACACCATTCATGTAAATCATTTGTATATTTTGTGCTTTCACAGAACATTACCCATTTAATTGCTGTGCAGGGTTTATTAGGACATAAGGCAGTAACATGCATGGAACCTGTTTTGTTGGCGGGTTTGTTTTGTTAGGCATTCTCTTATAAACAATCCAAATCTGCTAAAACACAACCCAGAAATAAATCCTTGATAATTTTTCAATGCAGTTTTTATATGTACATTCCAAAAGCAATAGTGCAATGGTTCTGTCTTGCTGGCACTGTCACTGTCACTGCATGCTATCTAGCAAAATAGGATCTTCTGTTAGAGATCTCAAGGTGCTGCAAGAACAATAAATTAGAAAACCAATGCAAATGTTAGACAATCCATGCCCTCTCCCTCTGCTTGTGGATGTATGTCTCCTGCTGTGTGTTCTTAGGAAAATCAATCTCTACACTAAGGAGCAATAACAAAAAATCACTTGATAAGTGTCTTAGCAAAAAATATGTGCTCTAGAATTTTAAAACATTTGAAAGAAAATAATCTGCCAGCTGAATAATACAAAATTCTTGTTTAGGAAAGAAAATCCAGTCTATAAAATAGAATGACCTCTCATGGAAAAAATAAGGCATTTCCAGGATGTATTATACTCAGGAAAACTGCAGTAGAAATGGTCAACGTGAAAGTATAACAAGCTCTTGACCTTCCCTGGCCCTTTATGCATTTTCATGAAATGATGTAATTCATTACTTCCACTGCTATCTGCAGAGCAGTGGACCAGTTTACTTTGTATTCATTTATTCAGTCCTGAGTAATCTGTGTTTAATAGAGTGCTGGAGCATGTCAGAATGAACAATTAAACTTGGTTGTTATAGAAGACAACTTGTCATTATTGCCACCATTAGTTGCATGTGTTTTATTTTTTCAATAAAGAAGGTGTGTTGCGTGTTCAGTATATATTCCCATATTAAAATCTTGCACTTTTTTACTTAGAATGGCAATATCTTTTGAACATTTGAGATTGTTGCACTTTGCATCAAGCTCTTAATTGATGATAGAGGCTGTAACTTTTTGTCAAACTTGTTCTGCAAGGATAAGCAGTGGATAAGTGAAGATAGAACCAAGCTCTTGGAGAGGATTGTGATGGCTAACAGCTATCTCATCAGCAAGATGCAAGGTTTTGGAAGAATATTTTCTACAGCATAGAAATTAAGTGGGTTTGGTGACTCCTCAAAGGGGAAAAAATGGCAGTCTGCTTTAGGGATAATATATTTGATAAATCCCTCTGCCTGGCAGTCAAAGAGAAAAATATGCAAAAACAGAAAGCATAGAGGGCATGCAATCATGGTGCTCAACCTGTGCCAGGGCAATGAAGAGGATCCTCTGAGACTTTCCATTGCACCTCACAGCTGGACAGGGGATCAGCAGTAGGAAGAAGTGCAAGTGTTCAGGGATAGCTTCCCACAAAGGCACTCTCAGTTTCCTTTGTCTCTCTAGTAAATGAAGCACTGATTTTTGACAAACCTGGAGTATCTCATCTTTCCTTTTCCTTAGTATAGGCTGAAGTGAGTGTCCTGTCACATGGATGAAGGTGAATGTGTAGAGATAAAACAGGTCAGCAGAAGATCCATCTTTATCTGATATCTCCAGTAATCACCAACCATGTGCTGTATTTCCACACTCTGTAGAATTATCAAGATTATCAAGAACTAGTGATGTTTCACAGCAAAGCAGGTTAGAGAGATGGGAGGCAGGTAGAAAACAGTAAGAACAAAACATCTGAATCTTGAAGGCACCAAAAGCAGAGCTGTTTGCCCATAGTTTTCTTTGCTGGGGTGTTCAGAAGTAAAGGGAAGATATTTTGTGTCAAGGAGCAGGTGGCTGGAGGAAGTCCTAAGAGAGCCCTGTGGTCCTGTACCATCAGTTGTGCCTATATTTGTTCGCCTGTATTTGCAATGCAACCTTATGAATTAGCAGCAGGAATGGTGTCTGGTGTGTTTATGCATGTAGCCAGCTATGAAATTTTTAAGACTGGAGAATAAAATGCATTTTGCAATAATGAAGATTTTATCTCTGGTGACAAGGAACACCAACCCAATGATTCCATTCAGAGAGATGGCATAGAATGCAAACCCAAAAGTAACAGAACAGATAAACACAAGAAGGCCAAGCCTGTGAACACTATGAGATAAAAAATTATGAGAAAGGAAGTTAAAAAGTGCAAAGTTTAACATCTCATGCATAGAAAACCACCGCTCCCATTCTTAACCATTTGCTTCAGAAGAGCTACACAGAACAGCACTGGAGAAGTTACAAGGTACATCCTGTATGCTTGTGCAAATGGGATCAAATCTTGTATAGAATAAAAAGTGGTGAGCTACATGAGGTAACAGCCCTTCTGCAATGATTCCACCAGCCATTTCTCACTATTTATGTTGTTGTTGGTTCTTGTGGTGCCTTTCACTTAACAGAATTCTTGAGGATACAATATTTTCTCTCAGTGCAAAATACTTCTTGTTGAATGATGGTAGTGTGCCAATTAGTACAGATTATGTTTTACAGCTGACCAAATTGCCAGTGTTTCTTTCCTGAGCTAAAGATGATCCTTCCCTCCATCCCAAAATGCACACTTGAGTCCCTGGCAACCTATAGTGATGTTGGGAGTTGTAAGCAGATTGCTCTCAAGGTAAACAGCAATTCATTGTCCCTTCTATTGTCCAGCAAAGACAAATTTACAATCAGTAGGCTACATACTGCCAGCTAGAAGCCTGAGAGCTTTATAGAATGCTCATAGGATGTGTCTAGCATATTAGCACAGTTGTTTAGAGCAGGTGTTTCGTTAATTGTGGTGTATCCTGAACTGCACACTGTGTTCAAAATGACCCTTAAATTACCACCTCACACCACTGAAATGAGAAGATGTAGTGCAGTGAGCTGTGAAATGAAGCAAGGAGGAAAGATGACAGGGGCCCAAGACCTATTCACTCATATTCATTGCTAGTCTTGTTAGAGCAGCCTTTTTTATTATCTTTGATTCCATTTTTAATCTTTCCTCATTTTTTTTTAATTCTTATTTTACCAAATGAATTGTCTTTAAGCAAGCTTGTAAAATAATTTGAACCAAACTCTAGGAATCCAAAAGCTAGAAGTTCTGTGGATGGGAGATAAGAAGTGTTTTGCCCATTTCTTTGTTTTTTCAAAAGGTAAGCAATGCTACACTTGAAGCAAATATTTCTCTACACACACCTGTCACACCTAGAAGAACTTAGATTGTGGGCAAAAAGGACTTTAGACTGCCCCCTTTCGTAGATCAGAAGAATATGGTGTCGCAGAGAGGATGCTGAGACAGGTACTGGGTCTGCAGCTGTCACACACTGACTGTAACAGTGAGTTACATTTCAGGAAGAATTAAACCAGAAGGGGCTGTGGATGGCCTCAGTGCCCACTGCAGCGCAAGGCTACTGGGGCAGGGGCTGCTGGCTGATCTGCTCTGCCTGGAGCAGGTGCTTCACCAACTGCCTCAGGATGCCCAAAAGCTCAGGCCAGGGGGGGCTGGGGGAACCTTTGCTGACAGCAACAGGAGAGCAGCTGCCCCAGGAGAGCTTCTGGGAAAGGTAGGATGCTGAGCAATGAAAAGCATAAATCACAGCATAATTGCAGTTTAAATCATGAGTCAACTGATTTCAACATATAGACTGCCTGAGAAAACTGAGTTCTCAAAGGAAGAAAGTCTTTTCGTTTTTGTCTTTTTCCACACAGAATACTTTAATGTGTTTCTTTATGAATTCTGTCTTCAAACAAATTTTTCTTCTAAAGATAAATAAAATGGAAGAAAAAAAAAAAAGGCTGGAATTGAATATTTATTCAGTCCCCAATTTCTCCCCATTTGTTTACTTTTTTGGCTGACAAACAAAAAAATCCATTTTTCACGCAACCCTAGTACAATATTAATCATCACGAGTACAAACAGCAGAGTCTAAGCCCATGTCTATTCATACTGTGTTATGCTGCTTCATGCATCTGCATACTGAATAGTCCCTACTCTGGAAGTAAGGAAAATAAGGCTGTGTGTAATTGAACGTGAGAATGAGGCTGGCAGTTTCGGGTCAGTCTGCTGCCCTTGGGATCTCAGACATTAACATTGTTATTTTGGCCTAAAGAGATAATAACTGCAATTCTCTTTTAAATTCATAAACCATACTCCTTTATTTTTTTCCTCCTTTTTTTTTTCTCACAGGCTTTCGAACAGAACTTCCTGTGGCTGAGGGCTCTCTGCAAGGTAAAGGAAAAGATACAGGTTGTAACAAGACAACACACTTTGACAGGCAGGCACAGAGAGGTTCTACAGTTCAGAGGGTTCCTGGAAGTGTGCAAAACAAGGAGAAAGGTATAGTGCCACTTCCCTGCTAGGTTTCATCTGAATATTAGGAAGGCTTTTCTTCACAGCGTTGAACAAGCCTGTTTTCAGGAAAAAAAAAAAAAAAAAGGAAAAAAAAAAAAAGGGTGGGATTTAATATTTGAGCTGCAAGATCTGATTTTCAAGAAACACACGTCACTCGTATTCTTAAGCACTTAGATTTAAGTTAACAAGATGAAAGCATTCAGGTTTCCTTCTGTCATGTTTACAAATGTTCAGATTTAGTAACTTTAATTACTAATTGCCTGTAGTTTGCTGCTTCTTCCCAGAAATCCCAAGATAGATAAAGGTGAGTGAAGAAAAATCTGTAGCCAAAGAAATGGCCGAACTCACCACCCCATTTCTGCTGGCCATCTCAGAATTTGGGATAACTTTCATTGCAGAGAGCAAAATCTAAGGGCCAGACTTAAAATAAAGACCAAAATATTAGGTCCTGAATCCTTTTCACCTGTAGGAAACTTTCTTCCAAGGTATATCTTCAGCAAAGCAAGAAGAGTGAAATCTTTCATACAGGTGTTTTCTTCTCAGACCCTCTGGTGTTCAGACCATTAAAATATAGAATAGTAAGAGAAATAGAAGGGTTTTTAAAGGCATGTTTTATCCAGTGCTTTGGAAAGACCTGTTTGTGTTCATTGGCAGGGATAGATAAACTGATGAATAAGAAGTCTGTCGGAAACACGGATGAGATTCATAAAAAAGAATAAGGGTGACACAGAAAAAGAAAAAAGGCTATATAGAAAGTCGTCACCTGTTCCGTAGTAACTGCCAGTGTTTGCACTTCTTACAAGTAGCTAATCCAAAAAAAATTGGTCCGTGATAAAAGGAGCTTAAGCTGAGTCCTACCTAGATCATATGTCTGAATAAAACATGCTTGCAAAGCATCAATGAAATTCTGCATCTTTCTGGGTGAATGCATACTTTTTGCCTGCTATAGATGGGCTTAGGTAAGTAGCAAATTTATTACTAACTTTCTCAAGATAAACTCTTCAGAAATATTCACAGTGTTGTGATAAGAAGCAGCCAAAATCAAGCAGGTCAAGAGTTAAAGAAAAGACAAATCATATATATAATAGTTGAAAGTCCACCTTTAAACTGCAAGGAAAATTAAATAATAATAAACCAGGTATTTTGCTGCATGACAAAAAAAATTAATTGAATCTACTGTAAAAGACGAAACACAGTTACTATAGAAGCTGAAGGAAAACATTACTTCAGTACACTGGAATAGCAAACTTTTCTAAAAAATTAGTCTCTTTTAGAGACTGAAACAATAATGCTTCTATTTTAAAGGGCAAAATAAAGATGTTAATTAGTTACTGTAATGCCTTGGAGCTGCATAAGTGTAGCTGTTTATAGTTATGGATATGTCTGATATGTAGCTATTATGTGGAGACTAATACTAAGAATAGCTTAATTCTAAGAGCAGTGGTTGTTGCAAAAGCTTTCTGCTACCCAGATGTTAAACATTTCTGCTTATGCTATTTTTTTTCTCTTCTAACAATTCAGAATATCTGAGGCTCTGCCTTGAGCAATAGAATATGCATAAGGTCCACCAACTGACAAGGAGTCTCAAGAGGCATAGTGCCTAACACTGTGGTTTGTTGATACAGTAAATTCACTTTTCAATCTCCTAAGGTAACTGCAAAAGCACAAGAGTTATATGAACTGATATCTGTCACACTGATCATTCAAGTTTGTTTAAAAATACTCATCTGGGGTGAACCTGTTGCATCAGATTTCACACTCCATCAGATTCTACCTGCCTGCATCATTCTGGCTTTAATTGCTAGATCAGGAGCTTAATCCCAAAGGCAGGTACTCTGGCTAAGGATCCAGTTTCACATAACAGCAAATTCATATTAAGTACCAAGAGGCTGTTAAAAGAATAGTTCTGCTCCTCCATCTCCTGTCAGCAGCTCACTCCCACTGCCAGGTATGACATCAGTGTAGGATCACTATTTCCCCCATGAGGAAGGGTGGAAAAGGGAATGCACAGGACAGGGCAGCACAGCAGTAAAGCATATTCTGTCAAAAGCCTGCAGCAGCATCAGTGAAACAGTGATGTAATCACACCCAAATTAAGCAGAACAGCAACAACACATATATGTTTGAGTCACATTTAAAATATTGTGCTGGTGCACCCAGGACAGTCAGAACACACAGAACAGCAAAGGCACCTCAGTGAATCACAATTCCTCCAGTGCCCCCTTGCTTACTGCTAGGAGTCATTGCTAGTGCCTTGTGTAGCAAGTAATTACTGCCACAACTCTGCTTTCTTCATTTCACTGGCAACAGTGACATTCCAGACAAACTTCTGCTGGGGAAACAGTAAGAGAGCACCACTGTGCAAGTCAGAATCTGCTTAAGCATCCACCTAAGCTGCTTTGAAAGACTTTATTAAAAATGTAAACTTTTTAAACCCTAGTCTATGTGTTAAAGCACAGCCCAGATGATTTTTTCTTTCACAATTACAATAACTCCTCTTTAGCACCAAATTGCTCAAGCCTCTTAAATTCCTTCTCTTGAAGGAATTTATCAGTTTCTGAAGTCTTGCCATTTATTCACAAATATCATCACTGTCTCTTGAACTGAGCTGCCAAGAGACAGAAATAAATAAATAGACCAGACTTCCTCCAGGTTTTCCCCCTCACTTGTTTTTTTCCTGCCTCTCTTGACATTTATAAAATATTATATAACTTTCTACCAGGAAAAACATAAAATATTTTTACAGTGCAGTTGTTTTGTTGATTGCAAAAACATTGTTGCAGTTGCAATAAAGCAATAAGCTTGTAAATCTTCTCTGTTATACTTGCTGTTCAATAATTTAGTGGAGTGATAGGTACCACTCCACAAAATACAGTATTTTTGTGGGAAGATACAACACAAAGTTGTTTCCAAGCCTGTTTCTTATGGCAAGTCAGTCAGTTGTCACACTAAATCTTAAGCGCAGATGAAAGAGGATTGTTGGGAATATAATATGTCACAGAAGTGCTGGGTCACAGAGTCTTTTATTTTTCAACAAGGGCACTTGTTAGACAGTATCCCATACAGTCCCGGTACCAGTGATTATTTTGGCCAGCATGCAAGCTCTGTGCTCCTTTACACACAGTGTGAAGATCCAAGCATCCCACTTAAGGTTTACCAGCTGCCAAGAGATCTTATTGCCTGCTACTGTTGATATGACATCAGCAGTGTGCCTCTATCCTTTGCACTGGACATTATTCACTGCTGCTCACTACCAGCAAAAGTTGTTTCTGCAAGGAGGATTTCCATGCAGCAGATTCCAGTGAACCATTGACTTTGTGTTTGATATTCAAAGAGAGCACTTGGCTGCTTTAGACAGACTGTATTTGACTTGCCATTGGAAAATGGACCATTCTACATTACAAAGAAAAGAAATGATACAAGATGAACTGTGATAAAGCAAGAAAAGAATCAAGGATGTTTGTACTTCTGTGCAGGTATGCACACAAAGAATTAGACATTAGTGTTGAGAACGTGCTGCCCATGCAAATTGCCTGTTTGACTCCTGTCAAGGACTAAGGAGTTAAACTGGAGAGCTGAGCATTTATCTCTTTTAAGGTTTTGAAAGAAAGAGCAGAATTTGGCTTCAATACATAGGAATTTAGTTCATTTAATTCTTCCAAAGAAAGTAGAATTTGGCAGGGAAGGATGCTGTACTAGACCTTGGTCTGAAACCCATGTCTGAAAGCTTGCACAGTGAGAATATGGATTTGGCTTTTCTTTATTTGGCCACTTGGTCAAAAGTCAGTTCCAAAGACTAAATCAGAAGCCTGTGCAAAGTGTGACTGTTTCAAGCACAGATTTCAGGTAGAACTGAGTACCCTATTTATGGGGTCCTACAGGCTACTTTGAAACCATGCAGTATATGTTTGCAGCTGCTTGCAAAAGGCACTATAAGTCACCATTATAACCAGGGACTGCTGTGTCCCACTGGTGTGCATGGAAATTCTGGAGCATTTTCTTCATCATGCAATATTTGTCTGAGGACAGCCTCTATAGGAAGAATATAAGCTTTTTCAAGTGTCAGTGTAGGTAGGAGGTATGTAAAACCTATATGAATCAGCAAGCTTGTGAAACTACAGAAACAAGCAGGAGCTTTAGTTAACTATGTTGCAATGCCTGGGCATGTTCTCTATCTTCAGTTTCTCTTATTTTCTTGGTTTCACAGAGATCTCCAGTATTTGTTTCTGGTTCTTGTATTAATGCATTAGTTTTATTTTTTCATTTGGTATCACAGTGACTCTTAAAGCAAATACAAGCAATAAAGCTTAATTAAAAGAACAAAAATGCATCACTTAAAAAGAGGGATAGTATATGCTAAGGTTTCAAGTGTTTTAAAGCAGGTACAATTTTAAAGTAATTACTTTTTTAAAGCCCTACAAGAAATCCTTTTTCCACTCCTCCAAATTAATATTCTGTAAAATTGCCTCCTTAGCGAAATTTCAAAGTCACCAAATGTATTGCTATTTAAGGGAACATGCTTTCAATCTGTGTCTGAGGAAAGGTGCACTGGGAAGGTATCATTCAAATAAACAGGACGAGCCAAATACTGAGATTAGTAAAGTGGCATTGTTAATTGTCAAGATGATGCTGAACAGACAGAGGCACTTAATTGTTGTGTTTGTGCTCCGTTGCATCATTGTCTCTTTGTGTTGTTTTTAATTTGTTTTCTACTGTAACTCATGAAACTTACATTACTGCCATTAAGGTGAATTTTTTGAAGCTGCATCTGCTCATTGGTTTGCCGATTCCCTCTCTTGAAATTAGATTGATGTAGTGTTATATATTCATTCCAATCTAATGACTTTTCCAGAGCCCCAGAGTAAAGAAAATGGGTTTCATTAATTTCCCTAATAGCATCACTGAAAGACATGTAATGTGTGAAGTTAAAACTTCTTTTGTTTTTAATCTCTTAATGATCTCTTTTCCCTTTGTTCAGACTATCCTTAGTTTTACAGAAATAGAGAGGAATGAAAATGTCTCTTGGTGGATTTGTCAGGGAAGCGAGACTTCAACCATTTTGGTGGAAATGTTTCATGGCATTTTTATGTTCTCTACTGATGTTTATTCCGCTATTCAGTCCATTTATTGCTCCATAAATTGCAATGTGTATGGTTTCTTCTATTTTTTTCACATCTCAAGGAAAATGAAGACCAAGTTGCTCAGCCGCATCCTATTTAGCATCCTGAATTTGTGACTTGTCTCTGAATAAAAGTCTGGAAGTACTCTTACAATAATAAGACTCATTCTCATTGTAGGGAATACAAGATCTTTATATTTTTTTTTCATCTGACCTAACTTCACAGTTGGTGAACCCAATTATTTGATACAGAAATTTTTTTATGAAATGTTCTCTTTCTGAAAAGGAATTCCATTATTACAGTTATGCCCTGACTTGGGCAGCATAAAAAGGGATAAATACTATAGAATTGACTGTCTGAACCTAAAGCCTGAACCAGCAGCAGAAATTGGGTGTTTTCATGGTTTAGCTGTGGGATGAGGAATGAAAAATCTTTGGTTTGAGGTGCCCAAACCTTAATTCATCACAGAAGTTCGTTCAGTTTAAAGGTGAGGTTAACAATTAATTACAGACTTCATCACTGTCAGGGCAAATAGTCTATGATCATTTCATGTGCCTTTTTTTGTACAGACTTAGATTCATTTTGGACAATGAATGAAAACCAGGTGATAAATCACTGTCCAGTGTTGTAAATGTTCCCTGTGATTATTTGCATCACCTCTGGGTTTTCATTCCATAAAAAGAGGAGCCTTCCATCCTCTCTTGCAATGTAACTGTAAAGGTTTATTGGGTCCCACTTTATGTATATAATCTCATGGTTTAGCTACATCATGCTGCAGAATGAGATACAACTATGTCCAGGCTGTCTCAAATCAACATATTTGGAACCACTGAAAAACTGCCCTTACTTAAATACTAGACATGCAGACTCTGCTATGGCCTTGTACTGATGTAGTTTGAGTATGAATTAATATTTATTGACTCAGGAGTGTTATGGTGCCACACAGAGCCTAGCCAGGATTTAAGGCAAATGCGAGTTGTTGGGATGTTTCCAGCACTGCAGAGACTGATAATCCTGAGCACTGTGCACAAAGGAATACAGTTTTCTCTCTGGTATACTCCTTGAGGACAATAGACATGAAAATGCCCTTTGCCTCATTTTTTACACACCTGGACAATAAATGCAGCTTAGTTAGGAGAGTCAATGGACATTATATGCAGTCAGTTCTACTCCCAGCACTTTGTAGCCGCTCTGTGCCTGACTGCCATCAGTCAGTGCTAAAGTGACAATTGGAGTTCAAGCTCTGTCACTAAGCCCTGCTGTTGTAAGACAGTCGCCCACCTAATAGATATATCCTCTGCTCAGCAAAAAAAACATTGGGGGATGAACCGTGAGCCATCAGTGATTGTGCATTACACATTGGATTTTCTGATGGGGAGAGGGGAAAATGAGTAGTAATTCACCTCTTAACAAATATTCCTGAGTCTTGGTTTTGGCTCATATTTTTTCCAAAACTATCTGTAAAGTTTCTCACTCATTAATTGGGCATGCTTCAGTGTATTCGTCCAACTTATCTAATTATCTAAAAAAGAGTTTTCTCATGATATTCTACTAATTTGCAGGTTCCAGGGGGTTTTTTATGCCACTTAGACAATACTTTTCAGTGAAAATTCACTGGTTTGCAGGAGTCGTAAGCACCACTGACCTACTTTTCCTGTTATTTACTAGTCAAATAATGTACTACTGAAGCTTCCTTGACATGCTCCCTGGTCAACTCCTGCATGTTCCAAATTTGATGGAAGAGTCAGCTCATTAGTGTACTGTTTGTGTTTGTGTAGGAAAAATATCATCCTATTTTAGCATGATGTGTCTGACATTTACTTTCAAATAGCATAATACAACAAGAAAAACTAATCTTGAACTTACTCTGCTCGCCAAGTACAGTGGAAAACTGTAATTATACTATCCTGAATCTATCCCTATTCTGCATTTTGTTACAAGTCCCTCAAGTCTACATTACAGACTAATTAATATTTCAGTTATGACCTAAAGGAAAATTTTTTGGGAAAAATTCTCAGCATAAAGACAAGCAGAAATTCAGTTCTGAATAGTTTGGTTTAGGCATATAGATTACCGTGGCAACTTGACTGCAGCTGGTAAATATCACTGTATGAGGTCATGTATTCCTTCGGTTTTCTTTGTTATGTCAGATTGTGATTTGTGATGATCCAGACAATGTTTGTCTTCAGCTAATGCTATGAAGTTCTCCATGTATTTATGTGTGGCAACTTTGACCAGTTTCCTTACTGCCATGGGACTTTATGTGTTCAAACACTTTATAGCTATTTATTCCTTAATTTATAGGAGTAAATGTCAAAACATCCAATCTGAGAAGATCCCAAGAGTAGGAGCCATTCACGAGAACAAAGATGTATTCAATGGTATATGAAGAAACTGGTCTTTGAGAAACAATTTTGGACAGGGCCAGAATGTCTCTGCTTAGCACTAATTCAACATCCTACACCTTCACTAATCTTAGTCAGTCTCTAACTACCTTATGAAGGTGAAAAGTATAATGTATTTGTAGCTATTTTATCTTTACACAGGTATGAGGCCAAAAATACAATACAATACAAGCCCAAAGTTTTTCATGATAAATTCAAATAAGTCCTGTCTTGTATGTGTCTAGATTTTATGTGTCTGTCCTTATTCATGTTTCTGTAAATCTTTTGCTCTATTTAAGCATGAAACAGATGCACAGATTTTACTGCTTTTCATTGCTCTGAGCCTTTACAGATCATATCTTCTGCATCTTGCCACTGTCTGGGTTGTAAGGACACTTCAAAGTGACATAATCACCCAAAGTTCTTCACCAAAGTTCTTCACCAAAGTCCAAGCCTTCTAAAAAATATTTAAAGAGCAACAGTAAAACCAGACTTATTTTTTTTCTAGATTTTTGTTGTTGTTTTGTTTTTTCTTTAAACTGGAGACACACTTCAAAATGTGTAATAGTATTTTTTTACAATTCTATATTATCTCAGCAATCCCTCTCAGAGATGGAGGAATAAAGTTCTACAGTTAAAAATTTTTCTATGCTTAGCTTTATTTACCACATATGTAAGTTAATGTACATATATCACATTAGCGTGTACCATATTCCTATGTTTTGGCTTGTGAAATAAATAACCACTAGGGTGTTTTTTATGTCTTTCATTTTTGGCAACACAAGATGCCTCAGAACTGCAATGTTCCATCAATAGTTTGAGTATGGATTTGGAGCATTCTCGGAGATGAGTTATTTGCTCTTGGACATCCAGTTTGTGTCTTCTGTCTTCAAAACAAGATGGAAGAACTCTTTTCACTCCCTACTTGAACACTTCTCTCACCCACCAAGATTTTGGATCTACCTCATAAGAGCTAGAAGTGTAAGATGACACAGAAATCCCTGAGAGGAACAGGGCAGCATTGTTTTCATACGAAGCAATTTTTAACTGGAATATTTACAGTTATTCTCAAAACGCAACATCAAAAATAAAGATGTGGATATAGCTGTACTTTTGTCTTCTCTTTGATATTTCCAAATAAGCTGATCTGAAAAGGTGCCTTCATCTTTATTCCTTGACTGCTTAAGGGTGGAATCTTACGAAGGCAGTTTTGGCCCTAGAGCAGAGTGGTATTTTACTCTGCATCTCTGACTTCTTGGTCCTTTTCCTTTTCCTTTCCTTCCGTCAGGAATAGCAGTCTTAAAATTAAAGCATTTTAAGAATTGTAATAAAGCATTAGAGGGCATTATTTAAAATTACAAGAATTACATTATTTAAAATTACACCAATCATATTCAGTTTCACAGGAATGTATTCTTTATTGGAAGCTCAGTTTGATAACTTTCCTCTTAAGTTGCAAAGGAAGAAATAAGGTAGTTCTCATTTGTTTGGCTCTCTCAGCTATTGATGAAAGCCAAGGAATACACAGGTTTTTCACTATAAGTATATAGGGCTACAGTTCAACTGGCTTCAGTGGAGGTTACAGTTATCAAGGGATAAGTACTTTACTTGGGGGGTTTCATTTTTTGCTGTTGCCAAAAGGCAACTGCCAGCAAAGGGTAACACCTTTACAATCAGTCATATCTGTATTTGCAGTACTGGGCCCATCTCTGCTGAAACAGAAAAAGGAAAAATTGCCATGGACATCAGCTCACTGCTAATCTTTGTCACTGATCCCATTGACTGATAGTGCTACAAAAATACTGATATGGGCTGCAGGTTTAATATCTCTAGAAAGGACTCTTTGCAGATATGTGTCAGGTTTATCAATCCTAATTTAGATAGTAGCTAAACCATCTCTACTTGCTTTGTGTAGACACAGAAGAATAAAAATCAGTTAGCAGGCAGTTTACTCAGAAAACAGAAGAAAACAAAGATGTCTGATAGAGGAAGGATTGAATATATTACTCTAGTGCAGAATTTTTCAATAATCTCAGCTATTCATAAACAATTATTGGGACATTTATGATTGAGGGAAAACATTTCCCCATCAAAATAAAGTGAGATATATTTTCCAAGATGCTAGTCAAAGCAACTGCTTGAGGAGTTGAAAAATTTACTTGGGAAGTGCTTCAGGAAGGTACCAATGGCTCTCAGTGTAGTGCAGCTGTATGAAATGTTGCAGTTGGACCTGGTAGAAATAATTGTGTACATAATGTCTGCTTCCTGTGCTGCATTTCTGTTTCTCTTCTCCAAAAATTGCATCAGAACTTTGGCCTTTGGTACCCCCATCCTTTACATATAAAAGACAGAACTCAAAGTTCACCTCTTAAACCTACATGAATCAGTTATCCATTATTCTATGACTGTCTAATGCAATATAATTGCTGCTCTTCAGAGCACAGTCAGTGTTTCATCTCCCAGTCATTAATGTTTCTAAGCACACGCGCCCTGAGCACAAGCTAGAAGCCATTTCCTTCTTCTTTATTCCAATATTTGTGGGATTTTTACCTGGTCTGTACTATGATTCCATTGTAGATGGCAGCACCTCAAGAGCAGCTTTGATTCATGGTGTTTAATTGCTGCAGGAAGGACAGAAGTTGAGCTAGTTCCCCTTGGCAAGGTTTCAACAGCCCATCACAAAGCACCTGGACTTTCAGAGATGCTGGAAAGTTCTGTGATCCAATTGATGGGGCCAAGAAGAGTTGAACATCCAAAGAACCTGCTCTCCATCTGAGCCCCTAAGGGGCATTCCTTGTAAAAAAAACCTGATATAAGGATAGAAATACACCCCAGACATTAGGTATAGGGAAAAAGTTCTTCACTGAGAGGGTTGTCAAGCATTGGAACAAGCTGCGCTGTGAAGTGGTTGTGTCACCAAACCTGGAGGTATTTGAAAGATGTGTATCACACTTAGGGACATGGTTTAGTGGTGGATTTGACAGTGCTGGTTAACAGTTGGATACAATCATCTTAAAGGTCTTTTCCAGTCTAAACTATTACATGATTCTATGATTTTGTCATATTCATAAGTTGCAGTCTCTGAAAGAAGTTCCTATTATTGGCTGAAATTTTATTTTTAATAGTTAACTGTGCAAGAAAAGTTGTAGTGGTTTAATATGATGGACTTCAGCCAATTCATCTCTTGTAGTTGCTTGGCTGGGGTTACAGAGGGCGACAGGCTAAATCAATTCAAGGGAATTTTAAACTTGGTCAAATGCACTTAATGGTAGATTTTGCACTGCTTTAATGTGATTCATTCAGGTTTGAGTCTCTTATACAACACTCGTGCATAGACAAGGTTGTGAACTCTACAAAGACATGATATTAGGAAGGTGAATGGCACCCCCTATGATTATTTGAGGGCTCAATCAAAACACAAGATATGTTTTAAGCTCTTGTTTGTTTTGCCAAGAATACCCAAAGAATGTCAACTATTTTACCAGAGTAAAAGAGAAAAGAGGGCAAGTCTCAAATTTTACCATTTGAAAAGCAGCCAGTCTTTATGTTTAGCTAACTGTTAACCAAGCTTAACCTGCTCTGTTAAATGTCAGAGTAAAGCATCTCAGTGGGTTTTGGCAGCACAAAGGTGTGCTGCTGAGACAATATATACATTCCACTGTGAAACGGTCAATGCAAATTAAAAATCTGAACCTACTTCTGTGGAAATTAATGGGAGTTTAGTCACTGACTTCAAAGGGAGCAGGGTCAGAAATCCAATTTCTTGATATGTTTCCTCTACTTTCATTAGTGGCAGAGGGTAGGAGGGGTGCAGAGAGAAGACATTTTATTTAGATCTTGAAACCTTTGCTTGTCCACAATACTCTCCTTTAAATTTTTAAAATTTTATTTACATCTGAAACATATCTCGAAATGAGAATCACGTGTAGGGTATGTGAGAGTTATCTTTCCAGGTGGACACTGAATTAGCCTGCCACCGATAATTTTTATTTCTCTGCTGCTTTTTAAAGAGCTTTTTATAATCAGTGACTGATAGAAAAGAAGTGTAGAACATGACGTCATATGCCTAGTGTGTTTACTTAAACATCAGATGGTCACTTGTCACAGAGAACTGATGGACACCTTGTGTCTGTTTTTATTCAGCTATTAGAGTATGGGACACTGCTAAAAAATGGAAGCTTTGAGAAAAAGAGAATATTTTATTTTTCTTATAAATGGTAACTTATATCAAGACTAAATAGAAAAGAAAAAAAAAGGGGGGGGGGAGGGAGGGAAAGAAAAAAAAAAGATAAGATCAATGTTTTGGTTAGACTAGCATCAGCAGTTCATAATTAATTTAACTTCTTGTTCCAGTCACTTGTAGTGAGAAATGTAGGCATCTGATTTGTAGACTACAGGGCCACCTCAGGTCATCAGTGTGGTTTTAACTTTTACAACATAGCCAAGAAAATGTCTATAAGCCTGTATCATAGGCTTGCAGAATGACACTTGATTCATTCTTATGTGGTGCTGTTTTAGAGAGCATGTGTTTTCCTGGCTTAATCACTTGACTTTGTCTCAGCTATTAGACTTAACAAAGGATTGTAACACTGAATCAAATCCAAGTATGTGCCTCCTCTGGCACTTGTCTGTTTAAAAAGCACTTCTCCATTCTTGAGCAATCAAAACCCCTTTTTGGGCAAATATATACTCAACATCTTTTCCTTTATTTTGTCTTAGTAAGATTCTTCTCACAGAAGAGCCATCACAGTCCTACCCTCTTACAGGACCTGGTCAAAAATGTCACAGTTACATTTTACAAATTACAACCTTAACAGAAAAATGGGAGCTCATATTTTTACTCATAGTAGTTTTTCAGCAGAGATTCAGTGGAAAAAAAAGGATGCAACCTATTTAGAAAAAAATATTCTAAATCTTACTTCATCTTTTTGCTCATCAGACTGTTCTCTCTCTTAGCCTTTGAGGATTTTATAATGCTAAATGTTGGAACTCTCTGGAGCACAGACAATTGGATATCACCCTTAGGTCTGGCATAATCTAACATAAAGGACTGTCCAGAGAAAATGTCAACTTAGCATTTTTAATGAGGAAATGATTCACTAAATACTGACACAGCACCAGTTTCAGGAAAACGTAATTACATGCAAACAGTTACTAAAACCAGCACTTTTCAACAGGTTCAAAAATATCCTGTAAAGTGTGACGCACTTGGGTGCTTGCTGGAATAGCATCTCATGTTTCATGATGCACTGGAAAACACAGCCACCTGGCTTTGCAGCTCTTTATGAAAGAAAGGATTGATGCTTTTGATGAAAATTCTCCCTTCTGGGATTTCAACCTGTGGTGTGTGATTAAAAATAATTCACCTAAGAGTTCCACACAGATAAAGGAAAAGCTTGGAAGGAAATGTTAACCGCCTTTGGCACAGACCTAGGCTGCTTTTCCCCAAACACAGACCTTTAATGACAACTGTTCTACTTCATCAAACACATTGCTTTTTTCCCAGTGAAGGAACTGCTGTCATTCCCTTGGGCTAATGCAGACTGAAGCCATTTGCCCTTCATGCTGCACTCATGAGGTCTAGAGACCCACAGCAGAGCCTAAACTCTAGTAAAATCTGTTCAGAGAACCTGTCTCAACAGAACGGATTTCTGCTGAAATGCACTTTCAAAGCCAAAAAGTTTTATGGAGAGAGGAGTTCCAATGGAGCTGTTGAGGGGAGGAAACAAAAAATGACCTAAATTTAAAATCAACCCACCCACTTCCAATTACAAATGGAGTTTTTAACCTGACATTCCTTAGGGAATACACTGAGGAGTGGGCAGAGAGCAGCAAAAAACAATTTAGAAGCATCAAAGTTGTAGTGAAATTAAACTTTCTTTTTCTCTATCTATTCCAATTCTTCCTGTAGCATCGATTTCATGTTGGCCTTGCTTTTTCTGGGCCTATTTATGTGGGCCTGGAGTTAACAATTTTGACCTCTAATGTATTTAAGAGACAAGAGACCAACTACAGTCCTGGCAGGTTCTTCTGAATTCCCTCTTTCAAGTTTCAGGGTGATATCTCTAGACTAGCACTCTTAATCATTTTGAATTTACAATCACAAAAAAAATCCTTAGTTAACTTTTTAGAGTCTTTTCCTGAGTAGACTGCAGAGCCACAGAACTCTGCATATTACAAGGTGTAATCAAGTGCTGTAGAATAATAACTATGGGGGAAAGCTGTATTTTTTTCCCCAAAAATTACTTTGTGAATGAGGTCTTTTCAGATTATTTTCCAGATGAAGACCAAGGAAGAAATCAAAATAAAAGGGTAACACAGAGTGTTTGGAGACTATGGCATATCATAGTTAAAAAACCAAACAAAAATTGAAAAAAAGCTCTGAAAATAATTTTTTTACTTGTCCTCAAAAAATTCTCTTTATCTTTGGCATCCTGAGTTTGCATCTACAATTAAGATTAACCAGTGTCTCACAGAATGTAAAACCATTGCTGGAATAGGAAATTCTGTATCCAAACAGGTGAGTGAAGGAATCTGCTACATCTTCACAAACCACTGGCTTTTACACCCATGTTCAGTCCCAGTGTTTGAATCTTCATAAGTGGGAAAAAAAATATATAACTTTGTTGGTTTTCCTCCTCTCTATAAAGCTTGAATATTTTTTTTCATCACTGAAAAGATTATTTCCTGCCTTAACAACTTTTTAAGTTTAGATGATGTCCTATGAAAAATCAGTTTTTCATCCTCAAGTTCATAAAGTCCTGGATCTCTCTGTTTTCCCTTTCCACTTTCAGAGGCCACAGCTGAGAGCCCTATAGCATAGCACAGGTAATATTCCTGTCAGTTAACATGCCTGTCAATCAAATCCTTGTTTCATTACTGTGGTTTTGTCCTTTTGGCAGGAGACATTCTTCTTCCTTACAATCAAATTTTGTGGTGCCAAAGGTTATGTTTTCTTTTCTAGGTCTTCATGGTCCTCTTTATGCAGAAGTCCCTATCAAGTGAGGCCCGTGGAGTAAGTGGCACGTATCACACAAACTTAGAATGGTACTTTTTGGTACGCATCTGCTTCACTGCTCACTGAAGCTTAAAATCAAAGAATTGCGCTGGATGATGGCTCTCCTCTATTGCTTTTCAATCTTATTCTGTATCACATTTCACAGTTGCAGATTGTGCCCTTGCTTTTCCTCCCTGGAAGGGAAAATCCCCTCATTTCTCTCAATATTAGAAAGCTTTTCTTCAGTATGTGAATAGACCAATACACAGAGGAAGTTGATCCTTTAGGTTTTGGAAGCACTATGTTATTTAGTGCAATCAGGTACATCCTGAAGATAGTGTTAAATACTAATTTCCAAATTCGAGAGACCAGTAATACCTAGAAATCATTGATTTTTTTCATAAATATAGAAATGCCCATCTCATCTCCTCTGGTTAGTTTAGACATTTTGTTTCCTCTTCCTTCAAAAAAGTGATATTCAGCTTTGATCCTTACTTCATACAGGCTGACAAACAAGTTTCTGTTACCTGAGTCCTGATGCATGACTGGAATATTATCCCTTAATAAACGTGTTGTATAGCACCAGCTCCTGGATTTGTATAGGCTACTGGAAGCTTTGTAGGAGATGGGTTTCTGGGAACTGGACCTCATTTCTCTGACCCAAACCAATGACTTTAGTTCCCAACCACAGCTGCTGCTGTTGCTGCACCACTGCAAGTGATGACGAGACAGCTACTAAGCACTCCTCAGTGTTACTGCCTTGTCACACAGCCCAATAGAGGAGGCACATGTTGAGGGCAGCTCCTCTTTTCTGCCCTCTTACTCCTCATCACAATATCATAATGAGGATATCAGGTCACAGAAAATGAGTGGAAATGACCAGTTTCGTATGGTAGTACTGTTTATGTAATAATTCCAAGTCAAGACCAGCTTAGATTGAGACCAGAGATGCAAACATAAAAACATTCAAAACTTTGTTATTCATCCTTGAAGGCACTAGTCCTTCAGCAAGTATGGGGAATGGCAATCTGTGAATCTCGTGGACTGTTTCCATACTTCCACTGAAAGCTACTCCCTTTCATGTGTGTTGTTCTACCTTACCCTTCATTCTATTTAGCTGATTTCTTGACTGCCTGAAGACTCTCAGGGGAAGCTCAGTTTACAACATTAAGGTGTGTTTGGGAGCCAGGCTGCTGCACACACTGAAAAATCTGTTTCCCACCTCACTGTCCAAATTTACATGTTTTCTACCTGTCATAGACAGCACCTGACTTAGGCTTTCTGAGTCTTCAAGATCTGGATCATGGATGGACCCTTTATGATACAGCAAAGGTTTTACATTTACTGCATAAAATTCCCATTAACTAAGGAATAGGCTCATCACAGTCAATAATAAATACCTGTGACAAAGAAAAATTATGTCTATGTCATACAAATAATGCAAATACAAAGTTAATGGGAAAACTGCTTTTCCTTATCTACTATCTGATGGATTTCTTCTCTGCAGTATATATTACTCATTATGATATCAATTTCAATTCTTATAGCCTCAAGCCCCCTTGAGGGGGAAGGGGCATACAGAAAAATATGCCGAGTGTTCAGCCAAAAAAATTCCTATACCATGGTCCAGTCAAATAGACTGGAAAGGAATATGATTACTGTGCCAATGACCTTAGGCTATCCACGTCTGTCTTTTTTTAAAAGATTTGCCTACCCGAGAAATGAGTAGAAAGATCCTTATTTAACTGTGTTCTCCTGATGAACATCACTGAATAGGAACTGTTCCTCACAATTAAATTAACACATTGCACTAGAGAGAGACCACTGCCTGTTAGAATCCCACAGAATTCTTCTGTCTCCTTAGCAGAAATGGAGAGGTATCATAAAATGATGTCATCTTCACAGCAGAAGTAAAAGTCTGGAGTTTTTAAGTTTCAAAAAGACCATTATAATTAAAGTATATGCATTCAGTACAGGGCACTTTCCATCCTACCACAAAGAAATAATCAAACTGGTCTTAACTTTTAATTTTCTTTCTCTTGCTCTTTTCTTGTCGGTTCAATCCCCAAGGGTTATAGCATTTTAGAACCATGAGCACTTGCACATTGTGAAATAAAACTTCTATTTCACGGTGAAAATTGTTCAAGCCTAGAGATCTAGGGTCTGTTTGCTATTGACTGTCTGTAAGCAGAGCAACATAAACATTCATGATTGGTTCTTTTTTATTTTCTTATTCAAATTGCAATCTCTCTTCACATACAATTGCATAGGGAAAAGCATACAGCACTTTGACAAAGCCATGTCTGGGAAGATGGTTTAATAAAACAGGACTAAACATGTCAAAATCTAAACTTCTGGGACAACTGATATTCCAGTTGATTAAAACAAAATAATTAAAAATTCATCACAATATTTACTTTGTCCACCTCAAAATTATTTATATGTTTTAGTTCTTGTCTTCCTTATTTCTCTTATAATTATGAATTCAAGCAAGTTTTACAATAATATTTTTTTCAAAATAGAATATCAAGATAATTAATTTTTTAAATGTCAAAAATATTTTTTATTTAAGAGCAAAATATTTAAATGAACTTTGACTCAGACATTTAGCCATACCTCCTCATAATCTCAAAATAACTTTAGACAGCTGAAACTTCATTTTTCTGCAAGAAGCTGTTCTAGTCACAAGTACAAATGTCCTACTATGACTTTGCCAGCACTTCTTTTTTTCAGTTTTGGCTGTAAGGAAGCAGTGCAAGAGGGTGAAGAAAAGCAACAGAACCAGTTTTGCAGTCTTTTAAAAGGCTTCATTTTGAAAGTGTTTCTTGGCATAATTCAAATTTATTTTTTTCAGCCGAGTGCTGTGACAGTCTATAGCTGTGATATCTGTTTCAGCTGTCCCTTCACATATCTTGTTCATTCTTGCAGCATTATGAATATACTTTTTACTGTCTCTGCCCAAAGATTTCCCTTCATTTCAATGAATAAAAATGCTGGTAATTCTCCTTCTCCCATCAGTTTCTTAGTGTGAAATATCAAATAAGGGACTAACTTATCATCATCTAGATTAAGTTATCATTATATTTGGGTTACATGAGACAAGTTCCTTTATCAAGATACAGGGTCAAAATAGTGTCATTATTTTTGCAGGGTGAAATCTGTAGTTATAGCTGAAGTTCATCTTGGTTCCCATAGAATTTCTCTCTTGTTCTGAAGCTTTCCCAGTCTTTCTATGCCTGTGTTTGCACAGTCCACTAAATGAGTCTGACAGTATAGTCACATGTAAGATGCCTCATCATGTCAGAGTCTCAGTGCTTCTACTGAGCCATAGCCTTCATGGTTCTTAGGTGCCGAGCAAAGAATTTAGGGGTTTTTGTTATGTCTCAAGGCAGAAAGAAGTGGAGACATTTTAGTGCTGTATCCCATCATGCTGGCAGAGAACAATGGGCAGCTTAAATTAAGTTTTATACACTCTCGAAAAATATTTGCTGCTTCTCCTATTGCATTTCTTGTGGTTGATATTACCAGAATATCCTGTATGTTTTACTCCCACTTGACTTTTTGCATGTTGTTTTCCCTGTTTGACCCTAGGGATACACATGCTTCTGCTTTTCATTTCTGTAGTTCAATCAGATTCCTTTGTTGTGTTTATATGTCAGTGTGGATAAAAATCTGTTCCTTGCAAAATGCAGTATTTGACTGGCAGAAGAAAATCACCTTTTATTTTTTAAAGCTCCTTTTATCACCAATAGTCCTGTTGAAATTTATCCACATTTTACATATACACTGGAAAAGAAGGCAAAATGACATTCCTTGTGGTGATTTAACCTCAGTCGACAACACAGTCCCACACAGCTGCTTATTCACTCCCCCCTCCTTCAGTGGGATGGAAGACAGAATCAAAAGAGTAAATGTAAGAAAATCTTGGACTGAAGTAAAGACAGGATAAAAGGTAGAACAAAAGCCATGCATGCAAGCAAAGGAATTCTTTCACCTCTTCCCATGGGCAGGCAGGGGTTCAGCCATCCCCAGCACAGCCAGGTTCCATCACATGTAACAGTGACTTGGGAAGACTAACGCCATCACTCTGAATGTCCCTCCTTCCTTCCTCTTCCCTCAGCTGCCACACCTGTGTCTCCATCCAACTTCTTGTGCCTCCCAAGTCTCTTTGCTGGTGGGGTGATGTGAGAGCAGAAAAGGCCTTGACTCTGTGCAAGCACTGCTCAGCAATAACTGAAACACCTCTGTATCATCAACACAGGTTCCAGCCCAAATCCAAAACACAGCCACATACAAGCTATGTGAACAAAATTATCTCAGCCAAAACCAGCACACTTGCAAGAATGTTGTTCTAGAAGCCTTTCTTTCTAGTGTTCTCCCCTCAAAACCTTTCCCTCCAGGCAACTGTGAGATAAGAGACTCTATTACAGAAAACCACTGTAGTGAATTGTAGGAAATTGTTAGACACAATTATCCAAAATGTGCCCTAACAGAAATATTCGAATAACAAGTCATAAGTTATTAGTTCTAACGCATGCTACGTGTTTCTCAGTTACCCACTGAAATTGTATTTACAATGCCACTGGCATAAACATTTAACATCAAGGAAAGATGGATGCATAGGCCATTTCATAGACTTTGTGAATTGTTGAGCCCATATTAAGGTCCACCAATCAGCTTTGGGCTTTACAGGTAATGAATACAGCACCAGAAAAATTGAGCATGTGCCTCTTATCTGAACATATTATAGCATTTTTAAAAAAAATTAAAGGTAGAGAAGAATTCATTTCTCTTCACAGGATTTGAGTAAATTCCAAACAGAATTAATAGGAAATTTTCCATTAGCTTAAATGGAGCTGGAAAAGATCAATGCATGTGCTGTATGCTTATAATGGCAATGACTGCTTTCTTTATATTATACTTTCTTTAACAAAATAAGGAAAAGAATTGAATTCTGAAGTCTCAATAAGGCAAGGTGAGTTGTGGATTAAATTCAGACTTGAATTAGGTTTAATACACTGGCCTTACACTGCTGAAAATCTTGTTATATTTAAAACATGTTAATATGTTTCAGAGAAGTTGCAATGGAGTCCTGACTTTGCCAGGCAGATCAGGTGGATCCAGCAGGACTTTTGTCAGCCCTCCAAAGAAGACCAAAAGATGCCCATACAAGTGCTTTTGTTACAGCAGTGGCACGTGACAATGACATCTAGCATTTATAAGGCCTGTTTGCTCTCAGTGTTTTGTTTTGGTCACAATGGTAGAGAATTGGCAAAATATTGGAAATCTCTTGTATTGCTGTGCCTACTGGGAGAAGGATTTGACTTATTCTACAGGATACTGCTGGGACAGATGTTCTTGAAGTTGGTGAGGAGATAGAAGGTTTTGTGATATTTGAGAAAAAAGAATCAAAAAACTTCCCACCTGGAATTTTAAAACACCTAGACTCTTGTGCAGTTTAGAGGTCTCTGAGGAAATAGCCTGGGATACTTCAGTGGTGTTGAGTAGGATTTTGCAGGTTTAGAGACAATCTCTGAAAAGGAGTGTGTTAAGCCAATTTCAATTTTTCCATCAAGTTCCTCCAAATCTTCTTTGAATCACTATATTAATGATGGCAGATCAAGATTTTTTTTTCACTGTTTTATGTCTGTGGAAGGTTTTAAGTGTCTGTTATATTTCATAATTTTATTAATCTGCAAGAATTTGTTTTAAGGATTTCAGTGTTAAGCCTCAGGCCTGTAACTAATACATATACCATATATACTGGTGAGTGTCTTGAAGCTGGAAGTCATAGCCTATCCTGCTTTACATTTACACCAATTGCTTCAGACCAAGACCTTGCACTGGCTGCCTGCCATCACTCTGCTTCCTCCTCTCCCATCTGAAGCCAAAAGAAGCTGAAGGTGCTCAGCACTCCAGTCCAGGGCAGTTTGCTGCTCTCTGTTATTTCTGAAATACAAGCTAATTACTTTTTGAGAGATCTCTTGCCAATATCTTGGTTTATTTAAAGCATCTGCTGATAACCAGTGGCATATATGAGAAAGAGAGCTAGTGCTCTTATCTGACCTAGCTGCTTTATGATTTCACAGTTGAACTCACACAGCCACACTTTACTTTTTCTCAGCCTTATGTTATATTTTCATGCCACCATCAGTAGGTTTCTTGCCATAGATGGCATTTCTTTAAACCCCTAAGAATCTCTAAAACATATAGTCCATGAGATTAGGAAGTCACTGAAGTAAATACAGACAGTTGTGTATTTTTTTGTGTATGACTGCTTTGCAAGTGAATGCTTTGGCTGGACAGTTCAGACTAATCTAACCAGGGCACTTTGTGCTTCATAACAGTGAAGGAAGAAACCTTGTTTAAGTGAGTTGTTACCTAAAGGAATTCAGGAGCAGATATACATATTACTTTGGAAAATCTAAAAATTGTAAATTGCAATTTCAAAAAGGGCCAGCAAATTGTCAGGGTGTGACTCTCGGCATTTACCGTTGGCTGCTGTTTGAGGACAGATCCTTTAGCAAGAAGGTCCCTTAGTCTGGAACAGTTTCACCTGTGCTCCATCTGTTCTGTAGTAGATGAGACCAAATTTATCCTTTTGGAAGTAGAGTCCATAACTACACACTGCTTTCCTGGTACTGCACTGTAAAGATTCAACAAGACATGGCACTTTATGTATGCATCTATTTAAAGCACATTACATATCAAAATATTCCTGAATTTTGGGCAGTTTTATAATCAAGCCATTTGAATTAAGTTGATCATAAGTGCAACAAAGGAGGTTTCTGTGTGATGAACTATTCAGCAATCCTGGCTCCTACTGTGTATACTCAGAATGAGGAAGGCTGTCCTCATGCACTAATCAAAGTATTGTACAAGCAAAGTAAAGATTTGTTTAATCACATATTTTACTGCTTACACACATATTTGTCCATGGCTAAAATTACACTTAGAGTCAGCCCAGTGTCTGAGGTTGTTTAACCTGGAAAAAAGAGGCTCAGGGATGACCTTATCACCCTCTACATGTACCTGAAAGCAAGCTGTAGCTGATGGGGAGGAGGGAGGGAGCTGGTCTCTTACTCCAAGTAATAAATGATAGGATATTAGGAAATGGCTTAAAATGAATCAGTGGAGGTTTAGATTGAATATCAGGAAAAACTTATTCACGGAAAGGGTTGTCAAGCCCTGCAACAGGCTGCCCAGGGGTAGGAAAAGAATAATTCCTGGGGACACTTAAAAGGCTTGTAAATGTGACACTTAGGTACATTGTTTAGTGGTGCACTTGGCAGTGATGGGTTCATTGTTGAACTCAATGATCCTAAAGGTCATTTCTAACCTAAACACTTCTAGGAAAAGCTGAATATCTCCACAGAAAAGATGTCCCTTTGCTCTCATTTTCAAGCCTTTTGCATTTATAATTCTCCCAGGACTGAAAGCTACAAAGATCTAGCATCAGCTTTGATGTAATATATCTTAAACTGAGTCCATATTATGTGTAGAAAACTTCAGGGACTGATAGAACAGCTCTGTGTCACTCTTAAATTTCCACGAATAAAATATCCTGAGGTGTGTGGTAGGCCTACCTAGATATTTAGGATTCATTGCTTAACCTTTGAATCTAGACATCATGCTGGTACAAAATAGAAAGGCAGTAATTATCAGAATTAGAAAAAATAATGGAAATTTATTAATGAATCATCTTTTCCCTTAAGCTGTACTGTAACAAAAAGTAATCATCATTATAATGAACAGGGTTATTATTGGACCACATTATGAACACCAGTGATTTTGTACCAAGCTTTTACTGTCAGGGGAATGGTTCATTAACCACAAAGAACACTTCACATTAGGGATTCAGTTTATCTGGCCAATTTAGACAATGTTTAAGTAATTTTTAATTAAAGTTGGGATCCATTTTGGAATGGTGTACTGGTTCAAAGGAATTGTAAGCATAATTACTACAATCAAGTTGTTAGTAAATTTTTTCATTCCAGATAAAAGTTGGACCCTGGTCAATCTGCTAAGCAGCCATTCTGGCCTAGCCTGCAGCTTCAGTACCAATTAGTGGGGTGGATAAGATGAGGAAGAGTAAGGCAAAACCTTTTCATAACATAGAAAGTTTTTTATTTGGCAAGGGGTAGATAAATGAAATTCCCTGGAAAATGTGTTGTAGACAGGGAAGGAAGAATTTTTCTTGTAACCTTAATATCAAAAGCTAATTTCCTTTGATGAAGCCAGCTGTATGTCACGTTATTTGTTGCAGTAAAAGTCCTTTTGGGGCAAAATTGAAGCTGGGAAAAAACTTTCACTTATAATGTTCACAGTATTTCATCTCATTACAAGATAATACAGAATTAATGAAAATTGCCTTCAGACTGAGAAACAGCCTTGGCCTCCCAAGCACCAGGCAAGAAAGGTGCAAGTGCTGTATCTTAAGGAGGATTCAAATTAAATCCCCATTCAGTGTAAATGTCACATAATTTCATGAACTTCGTTGTCCCAAGACCTGCTGAGGATCTGTTACAACTGAAGTGTGGAGTTCACACCATCTTAGGCCTCACTTAAAATGAGAATTATGCGTACTGGTTCCTGTAAATAAACCAAACTGTACACTAAGGTCTGCCATCAGCAAGAAGCACCAATTGCAGTTCATTAGGATCAGGCGTCAGTGAACTGTGAGCTGCTGTGAGTGTTTACACTGCATTCACTCACCTGGCAGCCACACTGGGCTCCAAGTGCCAGCACCACGTTCAGGATGGATGCAGGCACAGAACCCACTGAGCTGCAAATGATGTCTTGTGGTGGGGGCCCTGGAAGGGTAAAGGCTGTGTCTGCATGAACTGGGGATTCTCCTGCAAGCACTGCCAGCCAAATTATGTCCTTAGAAACTGCAGAAAGTCAGATTAAAAAAACCCAAACAAACCAACTTTAAGGAGGTTTTAAGTACCTTCAGACTTTAACAAGCTGTATATGGATGGAGGGTAGAATGATGGCCACTATAATATTAAAAAATTAGTCATCAGAAAGACATTTAAATGTACCCAAATCTGCCATCTTTCTAAGCAGTGCCAAAGCTCCTGTGTAACTTAAAATTAAGTATATATTTCAATATAAAGTCCTGAGGAGGAATAGGATTTAAACACAGGTTTTAGAGAGGCAGATTCATATTGTGGCAACTTGCCTTTGTAATTAGCCAGACAAAACTGTTGAGTTCATCATCTACAAGGCTGATTAACACCAAAGGTATCTAATTTATTTTCTTCCTCTTGAGATTAATCGTGATAAATCTTTTCTAAATGTACTAAATAATGAAATGAAATAAAATGAAATGAAACATATTCTTCATGCCTAAATGGATGGTTTCTCACATCCTAATGGAATATTGTTGAAGAATTACAATAGACGAAAGTGGTTCAAATACATTTGTTAAGTAATAACAAACAAGTAGAGAAAGACCACAGGGATTCCACCAGACTGGTTTCTCTTTGATTTCCTCATTTTAATTTGCTTCTTTTCTTCACACTATTCCCTTCCCTTTCTTCACTAAATAAGTAATTGAGATGTCTTTTGAAGATTCTAATGACTCCTGTAGTCATATTTTTTCCTAATATATTTCATGTGTGTGTTCCTCCTCAGGAAACAGCTGTGTCTTCTAAATGGAAGATAAGACTTTTTAGAAAAGAAGGGCTAGGGATGGGGACAGATGTGTAGGGAACACGTGAAGGACAAGAAATTCTTGTGGTTGTCCTATATTTAATGAATGTATTAAAATTGTTATAATGAAAATAGTAAGATACCTCTCCTGTGAGGAAGGTGGGAGGGATAACCTGTGATGTGATGATGTGATAACCTTACTACACTCAATGACTGGTGCCTTGATAAGGGAACAGGGAAGTGCTCATCCCACCCAAGCCATTGCCACCTTTACTTTGGGTGACACAGATACCCTATATACACACACACAAGTTAAACAGGGTTTCCCCTGTCTTGGATATGTTTAGTGGAGTAAATATATCCAAATATATCCTCTCCGAAATGTTCTGTAGACCTGGCCAGCTTAGCCATTTGCTCTGACATTAAAGTTTCTCCAGCCTATTTGTCTTCTTTGTCAGGGACTCCAAAGTTACTTTTAGTGGTAGGACTTCAAACAACACACCTCTTGGCTCCTAATTCTATAAGCACTTCTACAATTTCTTTCCTGCACGCAGTTTTCTCTGAGTATTTCTGGTTTGACCTGTTCTTGACATCTCCTACCCAGCCTCCATGGAGGGTTCACTATTTGCAGTGCTCTGTTAGTGGCTTTGGAGACCAGACTGAGGTCTCTACTTGTGTCTACACATGCCTTTAACTCCCACTTCATCTACATAAAAGGCAGCAAATTTGTCTCTGCTATCAAAGAGAAGTCTTCTGTTTAAAAAACATATGAAAAGCTCTCAAACCTGGGAGATAAAAAATTCCACCTAAAAATAGGGAATCCAGGTTTAACTGCAGGGATAACAAGAGAATAAGTTACACAACATAGTAGTAAACAGTTATTGATCTAAGATGGAGACTGATAGAACCAAAACAAACCAGAAATTTATATCATAATTGGGAGTCCAGAACAGAAGAGGTTGTAACAGGAGATGGTGAAAAGACAGTCCAGAAGTCAAGAGGAGAAAGTCTTTGATTGGAACAGGAGGAAAATTATGTAAGAAAAGAAACAAAGGTGTCAAAGAAGAATCAGATATGCTGATTTCTTCAATGTCTTTTGTGGCAATTTTCAAACAAGTATGGTGAATGTCAATCAGATGTGGGCACCTAATTCAATTTATCTTCCCTGAAAGGTCCTCAAATGCAAATCTATTCAAATTAAGAGCCAGGAAAAGAGGTGGTGGGGGCTGGAAGAAGAAACACAAAAGCTTAAAAAGATTGATATTTCTTTTCACTCTTCTGTGTGATGAATTGAATTTCTGTTAGTAACTAGCAGTTTTGCAGATGCTTATTTAATGTCATGCAGGGGAGAGGCAGTAGGTGTGGGCAAGGGAGGTGAGTCATGCCTTGCTCAAGGGGGAACCTGCTGTGATGTTCATAATGTACTGAATCAGGTTCAGAAATAGGAAAGTTTCTTTTCCTCTTTTCCTTACACCTTTCATTTTCTCATGTCTGACAGACACAAAAATTCATGACAGCTTCTTAATAGTCATTTGTACAGTTGATGATTAGGCCTGAATACAAATCTAATCCTGAAAGGTGATGAATTGTTCCTCATTTTTACATAAATACAGTAAAAAATTTATTGTCTTATATATAATTGCCTGGTGCAAGAACTCTTTGCAGAGAACTGGGAACTTGGCCACCTCTCCCAGCAGCAGTCCAAACTGGCTGTGGCATATGTTGTTATAGTCTCCAGATTTAAAGATGTGAGGCAGTCGTCTGGCTGTTTCTCTACTGGAACATCCTTTTCTGATGATCTGAATAAAACCCAGACTGTTTGGGATTTAAATCAGGGGTGCATGTAACACCACAATTCTCTGTCATTATAAGGCTGGGAGTTGTCTGAAGACATTGCCATCTGGTATATAGAAAATAGGAGATTTTGATGTTTGAGAAAAAAAAAAAAAGCTGTGGCAGACTTTTGGAAGAGGTGTGATTTGTTTCCCTTGATTCATTACACTAATTTGTAAGATTCAAATGCCATTTTTAAGGTTCAAATTGAGGTTTTTTAAGCCGGGGGGGAAAGAGGGTTTTGACAGGAATGAAAGACTTCTCTCTTTTGAGACTCTTGGACTTGGACACCCTTGTGGATGGAAGATACCATTCAAATTAAAAATAACAGCTTCAGTCTGGGATGTGTTATGGGGCACCACCAGGCCTTAAGTTTCACATCCTCCCTTATTTATTTTATTTCTCTGTGAGCCAGTTGTCCATGCTAAACATGGCAGTTAATTATGCCTCTCTGTTTCCCTCTGACAAATAAAGCGCAAGTAATGCCAGCAAGGATTAAACTGTTTGCTTTTGGTTTACAAGGAATTAAAGCAGTGTGCAGTAAATTTGCCTGTAAAGGTCTTTCCTAAAGCTGTAGACTAGGGAAATAATATTAGCAGCTAATGTTGTGGATGCACAGCTCGGTTCAACAACTTTTAAATAAACATCCAGTATGCTTTCCCTCTCAATGGGCTTTACTCAAGGTGTGTCACTTGGGCTTCAGCAGATGTGAGTGTTCTATCTGTGCATCCTGCCAACCAAACACATCCACGTCCACATCCACATCAGAAAGAGGGATGAAAGAGGATTGGGAAAGTGGGGTACGTGGTGGGATATCTAAATGAAGTGTTTGAGATGTAGATGGGGTAGTTCTGTCCAAACACCTACACACCCCCTTTATAGGATTAACCACATGGATGGAGCAGCATAGGGTAAGAGTGTTCATACTTAAGATTTGCTGTGGAAAAACAAGAATCAGAGACAAAAAATACTGCATGTATTTTATTGAAGAATAATCCAGAAAGGTTACACAAATACAGATCTAGCCTACCTATCCATAGGCATCTGGAAAATACAGCAGGCAAAATACCACTGTATCCTTGCTCATTTCTAGCACAATGGCTGTGTAATTATGCATGCTCAAAAAATCCTTTCATGCCTAGTTTAAAAATAAATAGTAGTCTTAAGTCTTAGACTGTTGCCAATAACTGTTATTGAAACTTGAAACTGTTAAGGAAGAAAAAAGAGAAAAAGAAATTCTGGAGCACTTTAAGGTGCAGAGAGACTGAAAGACCTAGCAACAGATTAAAAGAAAGAGGAACTGCAGGTGTAATATTTAATGGAGTGTTAATTGTGCAGTGGCTAAAAATAAATAGGCAGCACAGAGTTTGTTTTTGGGTGAGTGGTTGATTGCAAGTGCTAAGCTCTACAATTAAAATTATAAATGATGAGCTCACTTTTCTGTCCTATGGCTTGTTTTTAGGAGTTTGATGGACTTCCCTGTGCAAAGTCTAATCAAACACATACTGAAGAGCATAAGAAAGCACAGGTTGTGGGGTTTGGTAATTTACCCACTATTTATTCTAATGTTTAAGAATATGAACCACCCCTGAACCTCTAAACCACCTACTGAATGTAAACCTATATTCAATGTGAATTTAACTTCTGTTAAATGACAAACTGGATTATTTTAAGTAGAAGGGTAAAAGCAATTTAATTAATTAATTAATTGATTTAGTAGCACTTTAATTGTTAACATTGCTCCCTCTTCTAATGACAATCAATAGACAGGAAATTCTTTTTAGTGTTAGAGAAGAGCTTTCAGAAAATCCCAGAGTCACAGAATGGTTGGAGTTGGAAGAGACCTCTGGGGATCAGCTCCATGTTAGCGTGCAAACTATGAGACTCACATCTGAGAATCACCACGTAGTATATTTTATCTCAACTTGTGATTCAGGTTTAGAGCTGAGCAAGCTACACCAAATTAAGCCCTTAATTAATATTTTTATTAAGGGGTTGATCCCTGAGAAAAACCCTAGTAGTTTTTGAAGTTAGTCCATTACATAAGTAATGTCACTCTTTGGTAAAAGTAAGGAACTCATACTAAGTCTTAAAATTGTGTTGTTTGCTATTTATGTTGTTTCTTTTGCTATTTAAAGGTGCTAAAGTAAAATACAACCACCAGTATATATTTATATGAGAAGATATTTGGATATATTTGTGTTTTCCTCTTGGAAGAAGTGCAGGATCTTCTGTCTCAGCTTCATAACAAAATTACAGCAGGAATGTGCTGCATCCTGTTGTTGCTGTGGGAATACATTTCTGCTAGTATGATCTTCCATTTTCTCATCTGCTAAAGCATCAGGATGTTGATGCTGTATATCACTCATGAAATACCATCCTGTAAGCACAAAAGAGTAAGTACTTTCTACTGTTTGCACTTGAACATGTCTGTCCCTTCCTCACAAATTAAGTGAAGCTGATAAAAAAGAGTAGAATGGCCTTCTATTGGAAACACAGCCCACTGAAAAAGGTCAGAAAGTTAAAAGCAGATTTCTATAATTCACAGGAGGCTCAAGACATTAAAAGTTACTGCCTCATTCATGTAACAAAGATTGTGTCAAGAAAATGAAATAGTACAATATTTATCTATTCTCATGAAAGCATTCATCAAAAGATGAGGAAACAGCTATAAAGATCATTCATCAAAAGCTACAAAGGGTTTTTAGCTGTAAAATTCACCACAGAAATAGCAAGCCGCTGCATTTTTGAAAGCAGAGCAACAACACACATCCAAACTGTGAAGGATTCAGAGGAACACAGCATTTCTTTATCAGCTGTCATAGACCTCCAGGATCCTGCTGTACAAAGCATTGGAGAAGCCAGAATCTGCAAACCATTTCTGTTTTGAGGGAGGTGTCCCAGGTTTGGCTGTGGCCCAGCAGATAGGAAGTGGGGTGTCCTTTCCAGCCAGGTATCTGGCAAGTGTGACTTGCTCCCTGAAAGTGCCCACCTGGGCCACACTGGGAGCACAGTGGGATCCACCCAAAGGCAGCCCTCACAGCTCCTGGGTTGCTCTGCGAGGATGCCAAGTGGCAGAGCAGGCTGGGAATTGCACAACTGTCCTTGCCTGGGTGACCAGACTGACCACCTCTTCCTTCGAGTCCTGCCAAGAAGAGGTACCTTAGTCTGATGTGCATTGTTTTTAACCTCTGAGCAAGGTTACAAAACTTACAAGGTTACTGAAGGGGCAGTTTGGCAAGGCAAGGTACCTTAGCTTCCTGGGGATAACTACACCAACTCAGAAAGGAAAAGACTTCTTGCCTTTGAATTCACTGGCATGTAAAAATTAACATTTGCCATGTAAATCCCTTCCCAGAGGCCACGTGCTGCCACTGCTTACTCTGACCCTTACAGAATTTTCCAGGTACTTTGCATTGAACAAATTAAAAGTCTCTCTGAAGAGATGACTGGGCATTTCTTCAGGTTCAGAACCCAGAACTTGTTCTGCTTGCCTGTGGGAGCACACTGCTCATACTCTGTCAGTGCAACACTTCTAGCAGTTCAGAGTGGGTGACTCTCACTACCTGTGCACAACTTTAGGAATAAAAACAACTCTCTTGAAAGAAATCTGACCAGTGTTGAACTGTCAGTTCAGTATATGGAAGTACTTCAGGAACTGTGTGTAACTAACTAATGTCCCATTACCCACACACCAGTCCTATGGAATGGTGACTGCCAATTACACTATTGAGCAAATTCAAGGACATAGAAAAGCAAACATAGCTTATTTGCTTAAATATTTATTTTAACTTCAACTCTGAGAGCTTCCACAGCATGTCAGAGTTTTATGAGCCTTATTCTGACTTGTTTTTACACTAAAGAAATTGGCTATGAGTTTATCAGGTAGGCCTGAACTTGATGTAAGGGGGCCAAGGGTTGCTTAGAACTGAGAGAGTGATTTGATCCCTCCAGCAATGCCCTTCACTGCATCCTTCAGGATCTACAAAGAGGATCTGCAGTCTTCACAGCTTCAAAGTCAATATCTTTTTCAAGCATCCTACCAGTTTTTTATTTACATAATTCTAATGTCAGTAAGGTTCATATAATCAAATTAGAATTATTAATCCTTCCTTACAGAATCCTCTGTATGTATGTTTTAAAATGCATTCAGATAGATTTTTATTGTCAATTTTGTTATTTCATTTGCTTTCTTTCTAATATATGTGAGTTTATATCAAATTTTTCCCAATGTACAGTAACTTTTTTAATTGCTAAAGCATACTGCATAAAGCAAAAGTGGTTTCATTTATGAAAAAGACAATCTATCATGGCTTTTTTAATTGCTTTTGTTATTTATATCTTGAAATATAATCCATTAATCATTTGTGAGCTATTCATGCCACATTTGCATCCATTAAAACACTGAGTTGCAAAACTAACTAGACAACATTTGAAAAAAATGCTTATTTTCTTGAATGAGATCCAAAAACAAGGCAATAATACTGCATATATGTAAAAAATAGGTATTCTTATGATCAATTAATGTCTATAAATTTATAGATAGTCACATAATATATATGATATATACAAATTAAGGTATGATTTAAACTAATTTATATAGAATCAGATAAAATATTTATACAGAAAATATATATATTTGACTAAAATATTACTTCTATATCTATTTTATATAATAAATATATAGTATTGGTTTATATATATGAATTGGTCAAAAGAATGTCTATTCTCTCTTTATAGCTATTTTACATCTTGAAAGCTGTATATATATTCCTGATTTGCTAAAGTTATTCCACATTCAGATTAAAATAAAACAAAAATATCTTGAAAAACTTGAATTGAAATGTGACTTTCAACAAAATATAATACAGAAAAACCCTGACTATTTTGATCCTTTTCCAAAAAAAAAAAAGGTTGTCATTTTTACTTGCAAGTTAATGTTTCTGAGTGAATTTTCATGCTTTTCAGAATGAACAATCTCTGATTTTTTATGCTCTGTATGGAAGGGGATTTTTTTCCCAAGAAGTTCCAATAGTGTGGAATAACTGACATGAACAGTTCTTAGTTTAGCGGTTTCGTCCAAAGGTTTTGTATCTCATTATTCCCACAGATCAATGATCCACATTCTACAATACACAAGGCTTCCCTTTAGGATTTTAAACCTGCCCACATCTCTTAATCATAAAGTTCTTCCCAGAGTATTTCTGTGCATCTGGCCTGGCAGTCTATTGTGACGAGAAAGGAAGCTTCTTGAAGAGGATAATGCAAGATTAATATTACAAGTGGGAGTCAGAATGGCAGTAGTAGAACTTGTTCTTTGGCAGTCTGTAACAAAATTGTGTTTTCTTACTGATGGAAGCATCTAACTCATCACCAAATATTGCCACTGATAACTTTCTTTTATCTTGATTTCAGTATCGTCCATTGCATAAGAGCTTTATGTTCCATTTTTTAATCAACATTCTCAAGGGAAGGTACTCAGACATAAAATACAAATTACTGGTGATCCACAAGATACTGCAGCATTGTCCCAATAATGGTTGAATATCTAAAAATCAAAACATTTGCATGTCTCCATATGCATAAATAAGGAAACAAAGAAGGTGGGATGAAATGAAAAAGTTAGTGCTAGTGGAGCCCAAGGTGGACTCTTGGGTTGATTGTACTCCCTTTTTATTTTGTTCTGCTAAGATTGGAAGATTCTTTCATTAAAAAAAAAAAAAAGGAAAAAAATGATCTAAAAGATAACAAATGACAAAAACAAGATGACAGATACAAAGATTTCAGCCATGTACACATTTCAAAGACTTCCTTTCAAAAATGTATAAAAAGACATCAACCAAAAGCTGCACAGATAATTCAGAAAGCCTGAAACCTAACATCTTTTGAAATTTCACACTGCAAGGCCATTTTGATCTATGACTTGAACCTACACTGCTAAAATCATAGCAAGCCTTGTCCTCAAATTAAAGGAAGGAGGCATGGTCTATATTAATCATATTTTACAATGCAGCCTGAATTACAGCTTGCTTGTATTAATCATAGTACAAATAATATGTTTTTCTCAGTCTAAGAACTAAAAATAATTATGCTGTATTACATGAATGAGACAATAAATTTTTTAGCTATAGCAATTAATACCTGTTACTAAACCTTTCATCCTCAAAGTTAGTAATTAATCCTTATAAGCAAAGCTAGTTGAGGGGTCTGTCTTAAGTAATTTATCTAAAAGTGTATTATCATCCTTTTTTTTAAATAATTTCCTTCTGATATTTCTGAAAGAAGTGAAAGGGAATGTAATCACATGTATAGTTCAAATTGTGTTCGTTCTTAATGAGGTCTTACTCATTACATAGGATTATTTTTATTTCCAGATGACCATTAGGAATATCCACTGACTTAGGTGATCTTTGGAAAGCATCCTTAATTGTTGGTTTAGTTTCCAAGTGTATGAACAGAAATTAGTATTTAAGCAGTGCAGTCACATTTGAAAGCTGTTATTTACACTCAAAAGCAGAGACATAAAGGCTGAAAGTGTTGACAGCTTGCCCAGATATTCCGAGGAATGTTGTCTTTTGTCTTGCATCTCTGACTGACATGATTGTCAGCTTAACTGACATAAAAGGGACTTTGTCATTATAAAATAAATTCGTTTTACCATATTGATACTTCTTAATATGGTGTTCCTTTCTCTGTGAGATTATGAGAGTTATGTTAAATTAGGAAGCATCTGGCCTTGAACCTTCAGAGTGTAAATCTGTTGCCTAATTGATCATGACCACATTACATCTTTTCCAATATGATTTTCTTTGTCTACATGAGGCTATAACAGCTGCTTAAAGGATATTAATGTGTTAGCAAACTTGATTTAAATGCTTTTTGTTCCTGAAGTCTGGAGAAGAACAGTGGGATCAATAAAGACAGTTGTTTTTTAGCATTACCACTTAGCTGTTATGGTTTCGTAATGATTCACCCATCAGATTTTGTACCAGGAACTAAGGATGCACAAATATCATCAGGCAAAATATTTCCAACTTACTCTTTATTTGTCCAAAAGAGAGATTCAAGGAAAAATGCTTGGGAGAAGAGGAAAAAAAGCTTAGAATAAAATGCTCACCTAGTTCATTCTTGAAATGTATTTTGTAAGTAAGAGTCTTTAGCCCTTGTGCTTCCACACTGTAGATGTGATGTGGCAGAGAGGTTCAGCTCTGCCCCATCCCTACCTTCACTCTTAGACATGCCAAGCAGGCAGAGAGCAGCTGCTGTCCCCAAGCAAGAGTTTGGAGGAGCTTTTGCCCACATTTGGGAAAGGTAATGGGCTGCTGCAAGTACGGAGCTGAGGTGTGTTCAGGGTTGCTGTCTTCTCTGCAGGTTGTTCTTTTGCCAAGAGTAGAGATTATGATAAAAAATAATTGTTGGCTGCAGACTGGAGACAACTTGTCATAAATATTCTCTCTAGGTAGTTTGCACTTTTGTTTCATGTAGATAGCTCCTTCCTTTACTTTGATATCTCATTATCCCTGTGCTTTCCAAACTAGCTATACAGCAGCAGCAAGGCTGAAAAAGACTACTTAGCTGTCAGTCTTTAAAACTGCTGAGAATAAGGAGGATGGGAGCCCTCTCTCCAGGTATTGTTTTGTTGCATTTTATTAGATCTGTTTCTTGAAAGAAAAGTCAGATTAAAAAAGAGAATGGATTTTTGCCCTCCACCATAATAATGCTCCCAGTACAAAAGGTCAGTTGTGGATGGGTTTCTACTTTTTTTTTTTTTTTTTTAATATCAAGAAATAACTAGGCTTGAATTTGGCTTCCCAGGAAACAAGTAACTTGGACAAAAATGTGCTCCTGACATAGCAAACTGCAAACATGACCAGAGGCACATGGAGCTGTAAAGAGAAGATGGTTCCATCTTTCAAGAACTGAATTCACAGTCCAGCAAAAAAAAAGAGAACTTTTTTAAGAAGGTGCTCCAGCATATCTTGGTGGTTTCATGTTTAAAAGCAAAAGTAAAAAATAAAGTAAATGCCTGCTCTCCAGCCTCATAACAAATATGTACTAATTTAGGGCCAAACCTTTCTTGCCTCACCTTTCCCTGGGTTTCTCTCTCTCTGAACCCATGAATCCAAGGCTAGACAGGAGTTATATGTGATGGGAGGAGGGATGGTTCAGTCCTGGTCCATGCCTGTTGCAGGTCTGTGGGAGGTGGCTGCTCTCCTGCCCGTGTTTGTGAGGGTTTCTGGGCTCATGGGTGCCTCTGCAGCACCACGGCAAGGAGGGAACGATTTGGGGATCACTGTCTCAGTTACCAGATACTTTGTCATTTCTGCTGTCAATGTCATTTCCTTTCTGATGGGGACTGTAGGTGAAGTGACAACTACCCAAGCTTCAGAAAAGTATGTGAATGGTGGATACTGATTTCTACTGGTTGATGATAAAACCATACAGAGTCCTGCTCTTTAGAGAAGAATGAAGGTTGGTCATGGCAAACATTTCCATGTCAAAATGGGATGTTACTATTAAAAAAAAAAAAAAAGGGAAAAAAAGTGTTGAAAGAAACTGATAAACATTTTCATAATGAAAAGAAAAATCAGCCCAGAAATATTTTTTAAATGTTCAGAAAACCTTTTTCCTGAGTGTGGTCTCTGCTGGCCAGCTGCATGGTAACATCTGTCCACAAACCTCTGACCACTCATTCAATCAAGACCCATAGCCTATGCTGTCAACATGTCCCTGCCCTCTGAATAAGTCAAGGAGAGCAAATCGAGTGTTCTCTCCCCTTTGAGAGCTTAGATTGCCCCATTGGATCGTGGTAGATAGGGTTTTTGTTATTGTTTGAAAATAACCCGCAAGATAAGCAGACTTTCTGAAGAAAAAAAATCATATATATGTAATTATAATGCAAGTTAATCTGCTCCTTATCATACAAAATAAAGTGCTTTTGTGAAAGACTGTATCCATATTCTGAAGTCTACTGTGCTTACTGGATGAAAAAACAAATCTCCTGGGGAAGAAGCCGTATCTTTGACTTAAGATACATAATCAATAACCTTGCAAGGAATTCAGGCTACATATTCACTAAGGAGCTGCATTAATCAAACACATCCATGTCTCTTTTAGGATAAATCCCTGTTGTCAGCTACACTAAAACAGTATTTTCAGCTCTTGTTTTCATAATGTTAGTCCTACATGGCAGTTCTGTGTCATCTGACAACCCTAATCCATCTCAAGGTTAGAATCTATTTTGTATTTCAAATCTCCCAAATCTCTGACCACTTAGTTTAAGTAGGATTAACATAAGCACCAGAAACCACAGAGACGCAACAAAAGCCAAGATTATGCTTTGATCTGCTCAAGTAGACATTTGCTGAACTCCAGCAATACAAAGAGCAGCAGAGCAGAGAACAGGAAAGCACGGCCTCAGAGCAAAGCTTTGTGATGGATGTGTGCACTGGTAGGAAATTACCAGCTGCATTGTGTGCTTCATTAAAATTTTTTACAGAGAAAGTTAGGAGAAAATACCAAAACTCTTCTTATCAATGAAGCAGAAGCAGATTTTGTTTCAACACAATTTTTAGTCCACTCAACAGACTAAAATCACTCAGGAAAGTGATATTGGAATTTAAATAATTTAATTAAAGGTCCTATATATGCACTAACAGGCATCTGAATGAGAAGTATTTGTCTGCTTATAAGTGCAGAGATTACCTTGAGCAATTGCTAAGTTGACAGGGTTGAGTAAATTCTGTCTGCTGTGCACCAAGCCCTGATCCTGCATCTCTGGTTTGGTTTAAGTTTAATTAATGAAATGATCTAATGGAATTGCTGTTTCATTTTCTGTTTGCTAGACTTAGAATTTATTTTATAGGACAGCTTTTTGTGGTTCTATGCTCATGTGGGTACAGTGCAAAAGGAGTTTTGTTTACTGATAAGAAAGTAGATTAAATGTCTCTTTATGATTTTTCCAGAGAGAAAAGTACAAAGAAATTAATAACTTAAATACTAAAATAATATTTTAAATAATTTAAATTATAATTATGTTTTTTTCTTATTCAACTGTTGACTTGTATAACCCGTCACATGTTAATAATCACTTTAACAATCATGCACCATTTGTATTTTTTCTTTAAATTTCCCATTTTCAAATGGGAGCCTTCCACTGAAGAAGGATGCTGATATTAATCTCATATTTAAAACTATAGTGTGAAATTTGCACGTATTCTGAACATGAGCTTTTGCAAAGCATTTTACAGAACACTGTTTCATTGCCTAGAACAGTGAGCGTATTTTAGTTCTGAAAAACTGGGGTTTGCATTCATTATTCTTTTGTATGTTTTTTTACACCTTCAGAATAATAGTGTCATATTTCCTATTCTCTGAACTAACCAATATTCTTCCCATTTTTATTTTGTTTTGGGTTTGATTGGGTATTTGGGGCTTTTGTTGTTGTTGTTGCTGCTGCTGCTGCTGCATTAATGTGGAGTGTTCTGGCTTCCAAGTTTCAAGAAATATTAATGAGAGAAAATACTTTTTTTGCATACAGATCTATAAAAAATTGAGGAAAACTCCTCTCCTCTCCTCTCCTCTCCTCTCCTCTCCTCTCCTCTCCTCTCCTCTCCTCTCCTCTCCTCTCCTCTCCTCTCCTCTCCTCTCCTCTCCTCTCCTCTCCTCTCCTCTCCTCTCCTCTCCTCTCCTCTCCTCTCCTCTCCTCTCCTCTCCTCTCCTCTCCTCTCCTCTCCTCTCCTCTCCTCTCCTCTCCTCTCCTCTCCTCTCCTCTCCTCTCCTCTCCTCTCCTCTCCTCTCCGTTTTGTAATGGGTCAGACTGGGATGCTGGCAGGAATGATGGGATGGTACACTGGGATATAGAGACAAATGTATAACATAGAAATTGTGAACACTGAAGATTTTTTGGTGGGTTTTTATGTTGGCATTGAAACAGGCGCATCAGCTCTGTCTTTCACAGATGGGTCCTTCAGCATTGCTGAGCTTAAATGACAGAACTTGAGCCACCTCCAAGCAGAACAATGTGTTCAATGAGTTAAAAATGCTTCTTTTAAGGACAAGCCATCCCATCTGTGACCCACAGAGCACTTTCAAGTCTACCTGCTGAAGACCTTGTGGATAGAGCAGAAAAAGAGCACCTTGGAATTATTCAGCAAAACCATTGAGTTGCTTTGACTCATGTCTGGACTTCTGGCTTCTGTCCTAATGCAATATAGGCAGGCAGAAGATTCTTTCCATCTGTGCTATTAATGGGCAGTGGGAGCCTTCAGAGTATCTCTGAAGGGACATTAAATCCTTGCCAGTCTGTCACACCCCAAATGGGGGGGGCATCTCAAGTCAGCTGAATCCTTCTGGTGGCCAGTTGCCATCTGTCCCTGTACAAATGTGATGGATCACCTGCAAGCAGGTCACCTGCAAGGGTTCATTTGAGAATGTGAGGGGGTGGCAGGGATGCAATTTTCCTGTTTCTTCTGTAATGTCTGTGGGCCATCAGTACAGCCAACAGCACCTGGAAGAGCTGCACTCTCTCCCCTTGTGTTAGGCTATTGAATGTGCTGCCAAGTGCACATCATGGGACAGCAATCTTGTCTTTTTCTTGTGTTCCCAGCCTTTCCAGCATGCTACCTGGCTGCAGAGCCACACTGAAGGCTGTCCCAGAAGCCAGCGTCCCTCCTGCTGTGGATGTGCATGTGTCTGCCTCACCCTGAGACTCAGTACCCTCCCACTGCTATCTGGCCCAATGAAATTATCATCCTAACCTCAATAAAGCGCTTCATTATTTTCAGTGTTGTAATTCCATGGGAATGCTTATAAAGAGGACAAGATAGGAAACTGTGGGATGATGGGATTCTGCAATACAATAAAAAGGGATTATTTTTCTTAATAAAAAGGGCTTTTCTGAGACTTGCAAGCCCAATGCACTCAGCTGTCCTTTTAGTACTGAAAATCCACTTTTTTTTTTAAGGCTCATATGCAGTAAAATGCTCAACTGAGTCTCCCTGTGTCTTTTCCTCTCAAAAAAATCTGGTAATGTGTTCCACAATATGATATTATAGGAAAATCGCCTTTGTTCTGCAGCTCTAAGCTGACTTCTAGGGGTGAAAGCTAGTTCAGCTCAGACCTGCTTTCATTTAGAAACTCATGCCCATTACAGCAAGCAACTCCTTTTCCTAGTGCCATGTCAAAAACAACCCATCACTACTTTTATGTAACTTATAAGTCTTTTCAGGAAAAAAGGTCTGAGTAGAGGAGTTTGGCTCCATCAAGTATTCCTTTTCACTCAAACAGCTGTTTTCATATCGACCTGTTTCTTACTTGGGATAAATCTGGGCATTTTAAAGGGGAGGTAGCATCTGCTGAAGCCTTTTTTTGCTTTGTGCATGCTAGGAATTCAAACATTGGGTTTACGGACCACAAAAAAAGGATCCTACTGCCTTCTTGAGGCTCCTGCAACAAAATTTATCTCTGTGTAACTAATTTAATGCTTACTGGGAGATAAAGAGGGAGAAAGATGGTAGTCTCATGATTTTCCTTGTGATTGTGATTTGGGATTAAGGTAGCGGGAAAGCAAGGAGGTTGTTATTTAAAAATTTTAATTAATAAAATTCAAGATACTATAGGTCCAACTTCCTTCATTTATCTTGGTGCAGAGCTAGACTAATAAGGTGAAATAGTTTATGCCAGTATAACACTTCATGTCATAGTGAGAGGGATACATCTCATACAATAGTGTCAGGAGAAACAGAGATAATTCTCCAAAAACAGCCAGGAGGAAAACATCTAGCTTGTTTTCACTCTTCAGTGTATGTTGTTCATACATTAATCTGTGTGTTTTTCTGTTCAGTCTAGCTAATCAATATGTCTGAATCTCCCGATAAAACTTGTTTCTGCAGATAATCTACTAATTTAATAAGATGAAATGCATGCTGCAAATTCCTCTCTTCTTTCTACACTCAGGGAGAAGAAAATGTAATAAGTGACATCTGATCTGAATGAAAACCACTTATTTACAGTTGCTGCATGAAATAGAGGCTTGGAGAGAGACAAGGAAAAGAGTTCACTCCACCTACCTTAGATTGCTACCATTAGAGCAGTGGACTTCTTAGCTACTCAAGGTCTCTTGTGAGGGCAAAACAAATAGGAATGTGACTCAGGTCCTGTGAATCATCATTTGGGAAAACCTAGAGGTCTGCTGACCATCCAAGAGCCTCATTTCCTAGCTTCAACTTAGACTTTTTAGTCTAAAAGTTAGGCTGCGTGAACATCCCTGAATATTCTATCAGCTTTATATATCCAGCCTTCAAGCTGTAATCAATTTTTCTTTCCTTCATTTTATTTTTACTGCTCTGCTGAAATTACAGGAGCCCCAACCTGGAGTGTATCCAATAGACATAGCTTCTCATGGATAATAAAAACTGACCCACAGCCAAGAGAAAATGGAGTGATAGAGAGAAGCCTTTTTTATTTGGGCTTTGAGAATCCCATTTTCTTCTCCCTTTCAGGCCAGTGCGAATGGCACTACAAAAATATCCCCTGCTTCAATCAATCACCTCTGTCATGGTACCTCATGTCTATGATCCCTCTTTCCATTTCATATAGTAAAAATCTTCCCATATTTACTTTCAAAGCCTATCCTTGATGTTTCTTTATTCTTTTTATGCATGAATAATCTATGAAGCTATTGATGCCCTGCACTTACACACCTCCGTTAATGCTGACCTTGACATCCAATATATATTTTCTTCCTTTCATGGGAGAAGTTCCACAGGTCTGTTCAGTATTTTTGCTTGGGGCATGTGCACTAGTCAACCTTTAAATCTCCTCCAAAGTTGTACCTATTCTGCATTTGAAGCCTACTTAACATTAACCAAGGGTCTATTTTGCTGTGAGTTATCATAATAGTCTCACCATCACATTTCTCCGGACACTCACTCTGAATGGGACACACAGCAATGTTTTCTTAACATGAAAAAACATGTAAAATGTCTTTTAAAAGGTCTTGGACTACAGGTTGTGCACATTTGACATGTTTTCTTTTGTACAAGACAAGATGTCAAATGTTCCTTCTTCTTTGAAAGAAGCTATGGGCATTTAAAAAAATATAAAAGAAAGATAATCTAATTTTTCTTGGCCAGTAGACAGCTTGCTGCCTAAAGTGGTGCATAAGGCAACCTGTATCTGTATACTCTTAAGACTGTCCAAGAATATAACCCAGTTGGACTGGACAAAATACACAGAGTACTCTGAAGTCAGCAGAAAGTCTCTCTTTGACTTGTTTAAAAGCAAACATACATCCAGAGGGAGAAAAAGCTGATATTAGAATGCTTCACATTTCTTCATTCTGAACTAGCTGGTCTGGAGATGCAGAGAGGACAGACAAAACCCATTAAGTGTATTGAGGAAAATTCATAGTGTGGAGATTCCTTCTACCCATTATTATGCTGGCAGCTTCAAAAGGGTGTCGATTTGCTGTGCCAAAATATGGGACTGAAACCAGAAATCCTCTTTTGGATTCATGAGAAGAGAAACTATTTATTTGTGATTCATGGTGAAAATATACGTTATATATGAGTGTAAAAGTAGCCAGTTTTGTGTTGCATAGAAAATAGCCTTGTAAATATCTTTCACATTGACTTGCTCATAGTCCTTATGCTTTATATGCAGGATAAGCCCTGGGTTTGAAGTGTGTTTATTATTTAAAGGCTTGTTTTGATATATCAAGGTCTTTCCCATTCCTCCTGATGATCCCTTCCTTTGAAGGTTCACTACCTGATTGAAATGAGAATTTCCATCCACTGCATCAAACAAGCATTGATGTCTCCTGAAAGGTTGCGTATTTAATGGCACCATGTGTGATGGGAACAGAGAGGGGAGGGGAATTTTTTATTTTCCAAATCCCTGGTCATCTTGTTATGTGTAATAATGTAGACCCTACCATATTACAGATGGCAGAACTGATGTAGCCTTGTTGTTTCTCTAATAGAATTCAAGCCCAGGTAATAAATGAGCTGTGTGCTAAAGACAGAATGAGAAGTTCAGAGGGGAAAGTAATGAACCCAGTAATGTCAAATACTTTTATCTCAACCATCACTATAGTTCTTCAGTATACAAACTGTGAAACATGAAAGGAGACAAGAAAATAGAAATGTAAACCCACATTTTTTATACTGGAATATTCTCAGATTAGTTCAATTCTAGTATTGCATCCTCTACCTATTACCAGGTGCTTTCCTGGAGGTGCTTTATTCTGATTTTTGCTGTCACTACCATTACCCTGAGCATGTTAGCAAGGCACATACAATAGGAATTCCTGATGAAAAATACTTCATTTTCTTATTGTCCTAAGAATTCGAATTCTCAGATTCTAAAAGCAAACCTTGTAATAACTTTTATTTACATGGTAAATCACTGGGTACACACTGAACTCAATAGAGTTTGGTTGTTTGCAGCACCATTTGGTTAAACAATAAAAGACACATTTGGGCAAATTTGCTACAAGCTCAGACAAAAGCCACAAAAACCCTTCAAAAGGCAGTTTTCAAATTATTCTCTACATGAAGATTCAACTAACTTCTCTTCTTTGGTGAGGAATGAGGCTGATCATTACAATAGTCTGCATACTTGAAAATGGCAGGTTTTTTAATTTACCGTACTACATTCTCTTGATTTGCATCACACAGTGATTTTGTTCTGACCCAGAAGATTCTGCAATTTACAACTGAAAATTTATCTTGCACACTGTCTTGTATTATGTGGTTCATTGGTCTACATCTCAGATATTCAGCATATTCTGTGTATCAATAGATAGCAGATTTGGCAGTCTGACCTCTGATGTACCCACCAAATACCTGGCCCAAGATTCCTAAGGCTGTGGAAGTACTGTTTTTGATCGAGAATACTTGACAAAACCTTTGATCTAAAATTTCAATTATTTAATTAAGCACTGTCGTATAAATAACACTTTAAAAAGGCTAAAAAAAGGTTAACAGGTGGGCACAGCCCTGACTAGTATAGGCAGCAATGAAAGGTTTTGACATCTCAAATTCACTTGAGATCTCTCCCACTGAAATATGCTGAAATGAGCAAACAATGCTCTCAATCTTTTTTGAACAGCTAAATTTATGCTTTTTTCATCAAAGAACTTAGCTAGATCCCTTTTAACTCCCTTCTCTGGTGTTTTTGCCACCAACTTCATAGTGATTCCACATGTGAAAAAATCATTAAATCCTCATGCACTTTGATTTATAGCTTCAGCTTTAGATCTTGTTATGTTAAGATTCTTCCCTGTGACCTGATGCTTTGTTGTTGCATCAGCACCTACTGGCTCCAGGTAAAGCCAGGTCCAGCATTACCTCAGCAATTGTAGGAGGCTGTCTCTGCTCCAGAGATACTGTAATTACACAAGACAAGTAAACTGTAGGAGGGAAAATGTTAGGAGTATGAGAGGATCTCATCCTTGTCAGAATAAATCATAAAGCTGGCCATGTTCTTGTTCACTGAACTACTCCTCAGCCATTGTGTAAAGACATCTAACCAAGAAATATAAGACAGGTGACTTAGAATGTTGTAATGAAAGAGTAAAAGGACAAGCCACAGGGAGGCAAGGGGAAAAGAATACAAGTTAGGTCAACAGTATCATTAAGAGCAATCATTAAAAGAAAGAAGATCGTTAACTGCTGTTTCAGATTCTGTGCTGTTCTTAAAACAGTGTACTGCTATTTTCTTCTTTCCTCTAACCTGGTATATTACTTCTTTGTTTTTTAATGACACCAGACACGTACTTAAGAAAATTGCACACCAAGGATCTGATTTATTGCCTAAGATTCTATTTGCATGAAAAAACAACACCAAAGCAGTATTTGACAGGTACATATCAATTCAACTCCTAAGGGGTGCATTTTGAGTCAATTGTGCAAGGAATTAGGCATGCAGTTACCTACAACATTTATTTAAATCTGTGAGAATTTAGTACTTCTTCTCAGGAAGTAAAATTACAAGCAAACTGTCTGGATTCAAGTGCATTGCAAGCACAACTTTGTTGTCCTGACCCACAAAACTCTGCCATTTTATTCTACAGTATCTCAAAAGTATTTCAGTTAAACTTCATTTTATCTTCGTTCTGCCATTTCCAAGACACTAACAAAAATGATTCCAAGCTGCCTAGGGTTAGTCCAGCTGGTATGAGTTCATTATTGGAAGAATGATACCTGCCTGTTCCTCTCCACATCCTCTTCAAAGTACATTCAGAAATCCATCTAGTAAAAAACTTTCTTATTACAAAGGCAAAGAAAAAACTCAGGGGATTTCCCATATTACTGTCAGTGAAACTTTTCTTCTGTGTTAGCATAATGGATACAAATGCATTTTGTTCAAAATCAGCTACCAGGGCAAGTTAATTGATTTTAAACTGTTGGCAGAAATAGGGAAAAATATTGATAAAAAAGAGAAATAATTATTTAATGCTTACAGTCACAGCTGACTGGGAATTTTCCAGCAAAACAAAAGTTGCAGTAAAATATAAATTTGTCATTACCATCTGCTCCTCAAAGTCCTAATACTTTATGAACATTGATGCGCTAAGTGTTAAAATGCCCATGTTATGTAGAAAACTATTTATTAGCCTGTTTTATAGATGCACAGCTTTCTGTGGGCCATTTGCATATACATGAATTTAATTCTGTGGGAGCACCCCTGGGTCAGACTTTCAGGTGGCCAATTTCCACATATTATCTGTGGCATTCAGGCTTCTAAACTGTTTTTTTTTAACAGTAGAAACAGCTGCATTGTGGGTCAGGCTTTTAAAATAATCTTCGAACATTGGTTGGCAGAGAGACATGCTGATGTACATGATATATCCAGATAAGAAAAAGGAAAGTCCCAATGGTGCCAGCTGAGATGGAAGAATCTGACTTTATGTATTTTAATATGTGAGGAAAATAGCTCTTTCTTCATTAGAGAAATGGCTGAGCAATGAATGAAGCATGTATTCATACAGAGAACACTAGCATGAAAGATTATGAAGTAATGCACCAAGGATATTTTACAAAGAAGGAACGTATGCTAATAGAGCATCATATTAAGGCAGGAGGTCGAGGCTCTAATACCAGACCCAGCCCTCCAAATATAAATGACACTTTGGCTAAGTTACTTAAACTGTTAGTACCATTTCTTCCTCTCTCCTTTTGTCTGCCTGTTCTATCTAGACACTAAGCTTCTTAAAGCATGGACTGTGTTTTTTGTACTCACACAATGCACAGAACAATAATGGCTCCATGCTCAGCTGGAACTTTTAGACAGTGTCATAATAGAACTAATTAATGGTAATGAGATCTATGGAGTATTTCAGATGCTGCTTTTTAAAGATATCTGTGCTGGGTCAGAGCTGTGAGACTTCTCATGCATACAGTGAATCAAATCCCATTCTGCCAGCTGAACAAGGAAAGTTTCCATGGCTAGTGGGTAAGGAGTATGGTTTCTCCTGCATCAAATCACATTGGGAAAATCCTACCAGGAACAATGACTAGACAAATATACTGCTTGCAGGTGGGATATGTTGGTGATGGAAGCCTTGGTTTTGCTCTTTTTTTTCTTTTGTACAGTATCCAGTTATATAATAAGAGGGAATCATATTAGTATAAATTAGTAAAAATTCTTGTGATGTTATTAGCAATAATTCTTCTGATAATGTTAACATAGTAATGGCATTGTCTACTTCTTTCGTTTGGTGTAGCTTGGGAGGCCCATAATTTTGTTGTCTGATTTTTTGAAAGGGGAAATAAGCCAACCTGGTTTCCAGGGAAGGGTATTATTTAATCTGATTTACTTAGTCACCCTCAGCATCCACTCCTACATGTCTATTCATACATGCCCTCTCTAGTTCTTTGGTGCAGTTATGCATAGAGTATGCTGAGTTGGAAGGCACCCATCAGGATCATCAAGTCCAACTCCCGGACCTATGCAGGACACAAGTCACATTATGTGCCTGAGAGCATTGTCCAAATGTTTCCTGAACTCTGTCAGGCTTGGTGCTGTGACCGCTTCCCTGGGGAGCCTGTCCCAATGCCCAACCCTCTTCCGGAGGAAAAACTTTTACCTGGTATCCTACCCAAACCTCCCCTGATCCCTCTTCCTGCCATTTCCTCAAGTCCTGTCTCTGGTCACAAGAGCAGAAAGATCAGTACCTGCTCCTCTGCTTCCCTTCATGAGGATGTTGAAGACTGAGGTCTCCCCTGTGTCTTCTCTCCAGGCTGGACAGACCAAGTGACCTCAGCCACTCCTCACACAGCTTCCCCTCAAGGCCCTTCACTGTCCCTATCATGTAGAACCATGTAGAGCTAAACTTGGCTAATTTTCTGCAAAGGTCTTCCTGGGCTAATTCGAATTAGCCTGAGTAGTTCGAATGTTGGAATTTATTTGTCATAAATCTGTCTGTTGTTCCAGGTGGTTGCAATATAACCATGGTAATACAAGGAGCAGTCACAGATAACAGCGAAGAGGAGGCTGCTCAGAGGAAAAGGAATTAGCATAGTTTGAGTGGAGACACATTTGTCTTTCACATGTTTTCTGTCTCAAGAACGGGTAGAGGCTTTCTCTTTGGATTGGATGAATCCCAGCAATGCTGACTGTGGAAACAGTGACAAAAGGTTCATTGTTGCCATTGTTCTGCTGTTTGGTTTGTTTGTTTTATCAAGAAACTTCAGCAAACCTGATACACAAACACCTACCAACCTCCCTGCCCAATTCCTGTGCATGTACTAGCTCACTGCCAAAACAGCAAATGCAGCACACACTAAGCATGGCATATTTTTGCATTAAGTAAAGAATCACAGATGAACTTGGTTCCCACTTGGGCTGACTTTTTTTAATGAGGACTTCATGCAGAGAAAGATGACTAGTTGAGCACATTTTCCTCGACCCAGTTTCACCCATTTTACCATGCTTTATTTATTTTTAAATTAATGATTAGGGAGGAATCCACAGATTTTGAGTGGTTTATATCAGTGGAAAAAATGTGGCCATTTTTTTTTTAATACCAAGAGGGTTTTTTTGCTTTCCATGAGCAGATATTAACCTGTGTTCCATTTCAAATAAGAATTTCACAGACTAATTTCTTTTAGCTTTTCCTCATTCTTGATTTATGATCACTATGTTTGGAAGTGGCAAAATATTTTCTTTTCTTTCTGAAATGGAATATTGTTCCACTTCTCAGTTCCTCTTGATCAACCTTCAGTGTTCCCACAACAGAGATGCAGGGGTAAAACTATTCTATAAGCAGAGTTCTGGTCTCTGTCTCATTATCCATTTCAGTTGCAGTTATAATGTCAGAATTTCTTCTGAACTGGTATTATAGGATTTTTTTTTTTCTTTTAGGAAAGGAAAGGGTCATTTTTCTGATAAGACTCCAATAAAAAAGTTATCCTTTATTCTGTTTAACTTGTACAGTTCTTAAAGAAGACCCAGTTTCTCAGAAGTGATGCCCAGTAATAGAAAATTGTGAGGGGTATTTTTAAAAATAATTTTTTCAAGAACTTCCTGTCTTGCCAGAAGGAAGTATGGTGCCACTTATATTACTGTTGTTTGGGTGACAAACAGGCTCAAAGTAATAAAAATGTATAAAACCATTTTTTGTACTTCTCACCATGTTCTTGCTTTCTGTAGCCTGCAGGTGTGTTGTGCTATTCAGCTTTGAGTCTCAAGTTTGTTATTATTGTGGTGGAAAAAAGTATGTCCTCCCATAATGTTTTCATCAACCTAGAAGCTATAGCAGATAAACAGCTCAAATTCAGCCATTGACTCTTCAGCCTAAGAAGAAGATAATAATTTTCAGTACTTCCTTGGAGACTTCAAAATTACTGGAGTTTTCAACTCATGTCTATATATAATCTTATTTATCACTTTAGAAAGAGAGGAAAATAATAAAATACCCCAGTCTTGTTATGAAAAACAAAAAATTCAACTATGGTATACCTTTCTTTTGTGAAAGAATTTTGTGAACGCTTGATTGTGTACAGAAACCAGTTTTGTACAAAGCAGCATTTACTTGGGAAAAAATTTTTCATTAGAACAACCAATGCAGTTTTGGAGAAGACAAGCTTATAAAAAAGTCTGTTTTGAGCAATATAAACTCTGTTAAGGTTAGAGATCAGAACTCATAAAACTGTATGTTTTCCCTTCCAGTCACAATGAATAGATTTATTTCTTTTTTTTTCTTGAGTTGTTACATGGCTTCATTGTTCATATAAATATTTTGCAGGGGACAAACACTCAGGAATTAAGCTGTAAAAAATCATACAAGACATGGTCTTGCTGCTAGCATTTCTTATGAAAATCACATCACTTAAAGAGCTCTATGGGAAAAAAAAGAAAAGCATCAGTAATGTCTTTTTGCTGGATTAATGACAAACTGACTAATGTGCTCTACCCACTTTGCGCCATTCCAATGACATTGAGTAGCTTTAAATATGGTTTTAATGGCATTATTGAAATGCTGTTGAACAACCAGTATGCACCAGCAAATCCATCCTTTCAAGTATAATAGATTGTATAGGCTCATTTCGTGTTTCTTACATCCAAATGAGGTTAACACATACTTTTGTTTAAATGTAAGATGAACATAGCACTCAGCTCTGTAGCTGTTATTCAGAAAAGACTGTTTCAACTTTTTTGTTCAAATGATAACTACAGGAACAGGCCAGAAGGAATCATAAACCATAAATAACTGCATTTTTATGCAATTAAGAATTCTGCAGATCCTCTATGTCCACTACCTCACAAGAAAGCAACAAAATAATCCGGTATTGTAGAGGGATGATGGGTGGACATTCCTCCATGAGATACATAACCTGGGATCCATGATCCATATCTCTGTGCAAATTGCCTCAAGTTACCACAAAGAAAAACTAGGACATGAATTTACTTCTTTTTTTTCAAAGGCCACAACACAGCCTAACTCATTCTGAAGTCTCCTCCATAGAACTGACAGAGAAGTTTTATAAATTAAGTGCATTGCTTTCATGCTAATGATCCCAGTTTTGCAATGAGTTAATATAAAATATAAACAACATTTTTACAACCACTAGTTAGTGCAACGTGTGCACAATTAGCAGCCTTTATGAATATCCTTCATACATTTATTAAAGAGTCCATAAAAATGCCGAGTCCAATATATTTAGTATTTTTTCTCCTCTGCAATAAAGCACCTTAGTATGAGTAGGAAAAGAATGACAAGCTGAAGTGCTTTGCATCCCAATCCATCATTTAAATTATGCAGGAAGTACTGGAAATGAATTTTTTGTACTTTAACAGAGCTCAACTGTTTCTTAAGCCATAACAACACAATGGATTTGGTGATCACTTCAGAATAATCATGATACTGTAGCTCCTTCTGGAGCTCTAAAACACCATTCAGATATTTTTCTCTATTTTAAGCAGCTTTCAAAGCCCAAATTCTCTCTGTCAGTAGCAGTGCTTAACTGCCTAACTGAGAGGTGTTTCTCCATTGCTCATCGGTTCCTGTATCTGGCTCAGCTGAAACATCAGCACTAAACACAGCCTTGAAGGGAAAGATACAATTTTTGAAGATAACCCATATACCTCATAAGCTTTTACTGTTCTCCTGTTGGGTAACTGAGGCTGATCTTATGAAGATATGAACTACACCATTCTGTTCTCTATGGGTATAATAATCAAAAAGTGATTCCATCTCATCTTCATACCTTAGAATATTTGCTCTATATTTGTCATGCTCTCTATATGCAGAAGAGACAATCCTGAAGTCTTCCTAAATAAGAGATAAATTTTCTGTTTATCCATCAAAAAACCTGGGATAGAATTCACCTTCTAAGTCACCATCCAAATTTTTAATTGATTTGCTTGTATATTTTGCATGTATTACTGGAAAATTATGAAGTTATCTGTAATTATAGTTATGATGAAATTCCATTATCAGGTTAAGAGGAGTGTCTTTATAATTGCAGTGTAAAATTGGTGGAACTATCACAAGCTGCAGATTTTGAAATTTGATTAGTATTGATCAGTGATCAGCATTTTTTAAACTGTCATTATCAAAATTACTCTTCTGAAAGTTATATCCAAAACTCTAAACACATGTCAATAACACTTGTCTCTGTAAGACTTCACAACTAAAATTAAAATTTCCTTAAATACTGATTTTCTAAAGCCTTCCTGAAATCTAAGAAAATTTGTATATAAATTCTTACTGTAAAAATTGCATCTATCTCTGGCATGAGTACTTCCAAATGTCCTTGGCCTTTGGAGATGTAAAGATCCAGACAAGAACTTTCATACTTCTGGCTTACATACTTTTTACATCATAAGAATCATGCTGTGGGATCCTGACAAATCACTTCATTGCTTTTTACATCCATGTTTTTAGCTTTTTTTGATGAAGAATATGTCATTTCAGTGGCTTGGTGATTATTTTTTCTCAGAAAATATTGGGTGTGGCCTCCAGGCCTCTTGAATACTCTTGGCAGTGATTCCCATCATCTGTCCAGTTTTCATGAAAGAGAACTGATCAATGATTCACTGGAATAACCCCTGGGGAACCCCTCAGTCTTAAGGCTCAGGATAGGCAGCTATGTCATTTATGCATGGCTACCATAAAATGATTGAACAAGGGTTGTGTTGGGGGTTCAGAACATCACGTGACAGTTTTAACAGTAGGTGGCCTTGCTATCTCAGCACTCAATGTCCCCACTCTGAGGACACAGCACTGCTGTTCTCATCACTCAGCTGAAATGAAAACCAACTTCTGACCACTTCTACTCGTGAAGATTCACCATATTTCTTCTGGTTTGTTTTTTGTTGGTTTTTTTTTAAAGCTTTTTGCCAAATCTGCATATGCCTAATGTAGTTCTGTTAGCACAGAACTACAAAACCATCAGTACACTCTCACAGTTATATAAAGGTACAGAATAGGCCTAAAAAGGCTCTTAGAAGTTGTTCAGTTCACATCCCTGCCTCAAGATACCTAAAATGCAACAAACAGTTTTTTTACCATGAGATAGATAAGTGAGAAACCTTATTTTAAATTAGAAACTATAAAGTTATTGCCATATTGTATTCTGGCAATAGCTACCTGCATTATAATGGAGGGGAGAATTATTCCATAAAACAGAGAATGAACCTCATGTGAGGTAAATCAACAAGCAGGCTGATCTCAAGCAAGCTCAGCACTAGGAACTGATTCATAATTTATAATTCAAAGTATGTAGGTCTTGGTAATCATCTAGATGAAAGGCACTATTTTAATATAAATCCCCCTGAATCTATTATCTATTATTTGGCAGGTACTGAATTAAGTGCAAACTGAAAAGTGTGCTTGACATAAGAAAGGAAGATGAATGTTTGTGGGTAGAGGAAAGCAGACTGTTGGAAAGGCTAGGGTGAAGGAGAAATGGGATTTATTAAAATTAAGACACAGTGAATATTGGTCAAAACCAGCTCTGCTGTTCATAGAATCATGGAGTTACTGGGTGGGAAGGGATCTTTAAAGGCAATTAAGTCCAACCCACTTGCAACATCTTCAGCTAGGTCAGGTTGCTCAGAGATCCATCTAACCTGACCTTGAATGTTTCCAGGAATGTGGCATTCACCACTTCTCTGGGCAGCTTGTTCCAGTGTTTCACCCTGTTAGTCACCACAAATTTCTTCTTTTTATCTAGTCTGACTCATCTTTAAAACCATTATCCTTTGTATTTGCAGCAGGCCTTACTAATGACTCCATCCTCATTTTTTTGGAAGCCTCCTTTAAGCACTGAAGGGACACAATAAGGTCTTTCTGGAGCCTTCTCTTCTCCAGGCTGAACAGCCCCAACTCTCTCAGCCTTTCCTTTCAGATGAGGTGTTCCATTCCTGGTTCATTTTGTGCTCCTCCTCTGGACTTGCTCCAACCAGTCTATGTCTTTTCCATACTGGGAGTTCCAAGCTGGATGCAGTATTCCACAAGCAGTGGGACACAGACTTGGAATCTCAAGCTGCAGTCAGCACAAAATTATTTGTGCAGGGAAAAGCACTCTCTGCAGTGGCAGCACCTGAGCAACTTCAGCACAAAAGCCATAGGTTTCAAGCAGTCTTTAGCCTGCTTCACCTTGCATGGGAACAGATGGATCACAAAAAATCCCAGTTTGCAGCCACCTTTGGTCTTTTTAATGTCTATACACAAAACAGTCGAATATGAGCTACTGTGTAACATTCATCTAAGGAAACTTTTGATTCTTCTGTCAAGATTAGCACTAGCATGAGGATGCTTTTGTCCTATCTGTGCTTTGTAGATGTTTGCCATATGGATCTAGAAACAGCATTCACGTATCTAGCCTAGAATGTCTGAATTTTTCAAAGAAATTCCATCCTGTGATCCAAAGGCTGTTGTACAGCTGTGGGGTTAATCACTTAAGTGTCTTTAACTGGGTAAATGCTGTTGGTTTGACTTTTACATTAGAAATATGAAACACCATAGGACCTGGCAGACCAGCAAAAGGTTCTGCAAAATAGTTGTATGTTACTAATTATAATAATTCAAAGTCCTTCTGCAAGAGCTATAATTAAATGTCCTTACAGCTGAGTACATTCCCTTTTTCATTTTTTTTAATGGGCATTTTTTTTAATAGGCTTAGTTTCAATACTGCCTGGGCCAATCCACTACCCCGACTGATGCCTACACTTCAGTGACACGCACTGCATGTCAAAAGTCTTTCTCAACCGATATGAGAACAAAACATCTTTCAGGGTCTGTGCTGTACTCTTCTTCACAGAAAGAGTTGGAAAGCTGGGCTCTGAACAATATCTTTTAGAAAACTTCTATTCTATTCTGATCCCATTTCACTGCTAATGTTCTGGATTTGGTGAAGTGACAGTTTCATGTGTTTCATTGCTATAGTAACACTAACAAAGAAGCCTTCCTAGCCCAAAGACATTTAGAGAAACTGAGGGAGATGGTTATGTGAAAGATGAAATTATAAGTAGCTATGAGGAACTTAATTTCTCCTTGAAAAAGAAAAAGAGTCTTTTAGAATTTTTCTGAATTCTAAAACATAGTTCTTTCTTATAATCTTGTAGTGATCTGATAGTCCATGTAGGAAGTGAAACAGCCATTGTCCTGGGCCCTTTCATAACAGCAGAATCTTTGCTTTGAAATCCTAAGATCAAAAAAAGAAAAGTGGAACTTAATATCTACTTCTTATAAATGAGGAATTGAGGCACAAATAGATTTAGACTGAGCATTAATCTCCTGAGTCTGTTTATCCACAAGTCTATAATTTTACTCAATAGCAGTGTGAGAAAAAGATCATAGATATTTATGCAAACAGATGTAAAGGAAAAACTCCTTTTCAATTTTTAATATTTCTTGTGAAGTTTTAAGAGCACACAGCTCTTGAAGAGTGCTGTCACTTCTACCGATAACTTGCCTTCCTGGTAATTGCTGGTAACGACAACAATTCATTAAATAGTACTCAGAGAAGCACAAGGTGGGAGTGCAGCTCTCTCCCACCAGTTCTTTGAGGGCTCTTATGTGTAATTTGTCTAGACTTGCTCAATTAGATGTTGTCTAACACCCCCCTCAGTTTCAAATAGACTTCAAAATACCTTATCACCCTTATGCAATATAAACACAACTCTTCATCTTTTCTCAAGTACAGACGACTTTTGCCTTTTCTGTTCATTATTAGTACTATTACATTTTCCAGCTGTTAAAAACCACAGAAAGTTTTGTGGACTTTCAATAACTTACTTCTCCAAAGAACAATTCCTTCAAGATCTGTTAGACACTTAGGATGATGTGAATCTCTTCTACTACTCCACTGAGTATAAAGACAACTTAGTTGGTTACCTAACTTGAGGAGTTTTCTGAAGGCTGAAGTTAATAATCCACATCTAGTCACTCCATCTGCTGGAATCAGTGGTTCTAATGCTTGAAGAATTACTTGTCCCTTGTTCCAATGAACAAGGTCTTCTTTTTCTACCCAAAGTACATGTACTGCGGGACGAAGACCTAAAGACCATTGTTACATTCTTTCTAAAGACATAAAAAAACAAAGACAAGCTTTCATAACAATCAAGGATGTATACTGCTTCCAGTGAAAATTTTGGGGGATTCTCACATTTTCTTTGTGTCTTGCTTTGTGGTTTTGATTTGCTTTTGGTTTTTAATAGAAAGTAACTTGTACCCTCAGTTGAATAGGTGGTTTAAAAGTTGGAAATGAGCATTCCTAAAGAACTGTGAAATCTGGATTGTAAGATAAAGAATGTTCAATATTTATAATTTTACACAACCTTACTGCTGATAAACCAATCTCATGGTACTTTATTGCTTGACACATCCTCACAAGAAACAATATTGCTTACAGCAGACAAACAACAACTTAGCAAGAAGAAAAGAAAATTACTTCAGTGGTACAATGTTGAGATGAAGATATAACAAGCCAAAAGAACAGAAAGTGTGAGAAAAGCCTTCCTATTCGATTTTAGATGTTGATTTTTTCAAATAAGAGAGGAACTTGGAAATTAATCTGAAAATAAATGGGATCATAATAATAACTTTATCTTATTCAGCTTCCATGTCTCACTATAATGTGCAGTGCCTTCAGCAGATAAGTAGGGTAGTATTTATCCTAAATGCAATTCAGGTTTATCATGAGAACAGATTGCTCTGCCTTATATCCTTTCCAGCCAGCTTCATGGTGGTGAAGATAAATCAGCTCATAATATCAGTGCCAAAGGATTTTTCTTTCCTCCATTTTATTGACAAATATTTTTTTTACAGGACAGACCAACGTGTGAAATCAATCCGCACACATGACAATCCCTCATGTAATGACAGAAGGATGAGCAACAGACATTAATCTCTCCTTGTCACAGCCAAGGACTATGCAAAACGATTTTAGAGAGGAAAAAGAAATGCCAGCAGGTCTGGGGAAAGAAGGAGGTCAAATCTACCTCAAATGAAGAATAAAGCAGACAAAAGACTGGATGTTATCTCACCTGTGTGAGTTGTGTTGAAATCGTTGCAGTTAATTAGATTGCTCCAATACAGAATCCATAGCAATGCATTTATATGACACCAACTGAGTTGGAATGTCCTATCTCAGTCAGATACAGTCCCTGCAGTGAAGTCAATTCCAATTTATAAGGGCAGTGCAAAACGTGTTACAGAAGTTTTCTTCTTGAGTATTTATTTTCTTCATCACAATGTCACTTCTTGTTCAATATTTACTTCATATTTATGTCATTTAGTAATGAAAACATCAGGGATGAATGTTCAACTTGTAGAAAATAGCTTTGTCAGGAATACTTAAAATTTTGGGAATGAGAAAATTGGGGTTTTTTCTGGTTTTGCCTTTCTCAATGTTATCAACCCATGCAACATCCTTAAGTAAACAGCATTCACTTTGAGGTGTAAGTTTTTTATATCATGTTGAGGATTGGGCTGATATACAATAGGTGAAGGTTAAAACTTGCATTATGGGCACCCAGACACCCCCTGTGGAAATGCCCTTCACAAGAGAAGCTGAGACAGTTTCTGCAGCTTCTCACACGTGCTCTCCTGCAATCATGTGCACGTGGAAGCTATTCTGTATTAGCAAGAACAGAACACACTCTTTGGAGTCCTTTAGGACACATCAAGGTGTTGGACACAGCCATGCTTTTCAGTTTTGGAATGAAACATAATAAGAACAACTCCCCCCACCAATACGTTAGTAATAGCAGACATTGATAGAAAAATTGCAATTGAAACCATGTTAGCAGATAACCTTACTGCAGAAGTCTGACGGGAGACCTGAGACTGCTTTTTGCAACTGCCTTCAAGACCAGAAGAGGAAAACAGGAGAACATATGGATGACACGTTGAAGATGCAGCCAGAGTAAAAGGATAATGAAATCAGCAGAAACACCAACGAAGAACTGTCACATGCAGGGTGTAAGTGATGGACTCAAAAGCAGAAGGAAGATTAGGAAAGTCAGGACTGGAATAAGTTTCTCTGAGATCTGTTCAGGGTAAGGCCATTATAAATTTTTAGCTTCTTCACTTAAGTTGATGCTGTGAGCTTCAAAAGTTTCTTTGTAGGAGTCTTCTTAGCTCAGAATAAGCTAAATCTAAACCAAACAATGACAATGAGGTTAATGAAGTTATAAACAAGCAGAGAGAAATACTGTGCTGCAGTGTTTGGATACATCATATCCGTATGAGACAAGTCGAAACTTCATTATTTACTGAAACTTCCAAAATTCCTGGTCTTTACCAGCAGAGCTTTAATGTTATTGATTCCAGCTTTGTAACCATTTTATCATTTCCAGGTGCAAGAATTTACTTCCTAGCACATTTAAAAGTAGACAAAGGGCATACATATCTTTTTATCTGTAAATCCCCAAAGTAGTTATAGCTTAAAGAATCCAAATATTGATTAGAACATTAAATGCAAAAATAAATGTGGCAGGTCTATGCAGAGATGTCAAGTGCCTTCAAACCTCAGCTCTCAGTAACTAGTAACACTGTCAAGTAAATCTCTTTCACAGTTTAGAGTTTGAGAGCTCTTTATGAACTTGAAAATACTTCTCCTTTATTAGACTGAAGTGCTTTAGGTGGCCTCTGTATTTTGTGAATTTTTAAAGTAATGTACAGAATGTCTATTATGGTTTGTATTGCCCTAACAAATGGAGGAAATTGGATATTAAAAAAGAAACTAGTAAGATAACTGCCCCATTCAGAACTTTTAACAAAACTATGATTTATTCCTTTGTTTCTCACCATTCATCAACACTCACCCTTGAAGGGTTCAGTCCTTCAGAGGTTTAAATAAGCAAAACTCCACAGGCTTCAGTGCAGTTATGCTACTTTACAGCATGATCTGTTCCCTTACTTTTTATTTCTCTGAGTGTATGAAGCACCCAGGAATGCTGGAATACTTTGCTGTGACTCATTATTCATCATTTATCTACACTGAACTGTCTTTTTCATCTATTAGTCTTTAAATATTCTAAGCCTTTCCTTATCTACCCACGCTTTTCCTCCTATTTACCTTTCCTCTCACATCAGCAACTACTTCTGTCATCTTGTTATCCATACTCTAATTTTCCAGACCAAATCTTTACACTGGTATTACAAGTGTTCCAGATGCTTAACACAAAAAAAAATCAAATTAATTTTCTTATTAGCAAAAAATTGGATTTTTATAAGCCTAATTATTCTGCCCTATTAAAATGCTGCTGCTCCAGCATTCAAGTTCCTTCTGTTAAACAAAGGTTATGTCACTCCTAGGAAATGCCACTACAATGCGAAATATAATCTCACTAGTCTAGTGTACCACTTTTGATAGTGACCAGTACCTTTTAGTTCAAAGGAAAATATGATGCCTGCAAGGTAGAAAGGTCTGTGTCCAGAAGTAGAGTCTTCAAATCTTTTCAGACTGGGTAGTGCTTTTTGTCTTTTTGCGCTCCATTAACTGGAGATAAAGCAGCAGTGTTTGTGCAGAACGAGCAATCCATTTCCACATGCTTTGTCAGCCTTAAGGCATCAGCCAAGGAATACAGCTATTCCAGCCTAAAACCCACCTTGCAGGCAGAGCAGAATGAAGCCTCCCAGAGCAGGGGATGCAGAGACAGGGCTGGAGGCACATGCTCAGGTAAACAGGAGCACCAGCAGCTGGGAAATTCTGCGGGGAGCAAAAAGGCCAACACTGCAGCACAGAGTAAAGTGCAGCTTCTGAGAGCTAGGCCAGAACAACAAGGATAACAGTCAGAGCCCAGGCTTCTGCCTCCTGCTGAAAGCACCAGGTTTTGAGAATTTTTCCTGCTCATCTCTAATAGACTGTCTGGATTAATCTGCCTTTCAGACTGTCACATAAACCCATCCCACCTAAAGGATCTGCAATGTTTCTTGTTGGCAGCGTTTAGAGACACTTGTTTTTCACTCCTCAGAATGTGGATCCATTGGGAGGAATCCAATGGTACCTGAACAGGTATAGCCTCTGTCATGTCCCTTCATGGCCAGCACATCCCAGCAGTCCTCTAGCAGTGTACACCACTATAATGGCTACTTTCCTGCTCCAGCATATTTCTCTTCACATTCCTCAAACTCAGTGGGTCAAATTCAGTGCATATGTCCAGGGACATCAGGCTAAGATGCTTTCCAGAGCTTACTTCCAGTGAGTTTTGCAGCTGGATAATGTTTTTTGGTTTATGTCCTAGCCAGCAGGGCTCCCTTATCTCCCAGATTACAGACTCTTTTTGGTTGCAAAAGTCACATTTGCTAGAAATTATTGTCACCCTGAAATGGCAAAAAGCCAAATTTCATCACTCTGATACTTCAGTTCCTGTGCAAGAAATAATTCCAATAAACTTAAAAATTTATTTTTTATCCTTTTTTCCTTGCTTTTTAAATGAGAGGTTGCTCCACAGCTATCATTGTTACAAATAATCCTGTTAAGCTTTAGGGCAGTTGGATGCACATGCTTACCCTCTGCATTTTACTTTCTACTGTAAATGAAATGCTTTTTTTCCCCTTGTGGGAACGCCAGTGTAGTGTGTACTATCTTAGAGTACAAAGCTTAGACGAACAACAGTAACTGGCATTTCTTCCAGAGAATTGCAAAATAAGCTTTCCTCCTTGCTTATATAAGACATAAACAGAAAATAAGGAAAAATAGAGCTTCTTCTCTGCCCATTAAGACAGAGTGAGCTCTCCAGTCAGTGAGCTTCATGTCAAATCAAAGTCAGACAAAAGAAGAAGGCTGAGTTTTCTTAGTCCCTGTGGTACACGTGTTGATCGTGTTTTAAAATTATCTAGGCTGACCCAAAAGCAAATTACCACATGTGCAATAAGGACAATTGAGGAGCAATAGTTTAGTTGTGTTAAGATCAAGTCATATGGTCATTTACCAGCATGTTCTCAGTGCTCCCCTTCAGGGTATCTGGCCCTCAAGTAACTTACAACACTCTTATGCATCAATACTTAGCCAATATTGTGACAACGTCTTCAGACAGTGAAGAATTAGGACTGCCCAGTAAGAAGGGCAATTACCAGTTCACACTCTTCTGTAAACCATCATCCTTTGGTCATAGGCAAAACTATCATGACTGGGGAGATTTTACTTAATTTAGCTTGCTACCAATTGATCGGAATAATTATCAATTTGAGTATCAAGGAGTATGAACAATTAAAGGTTTTGGGAAGAACCTTTCCTGGCTCAGCATTTATCCACAGAGAAACTCTTTAAGCAAGAAAATCAGGCCATTCTTTCACCCTAAACAGCTAAATCTAAAGGAGACCACCTGGCATCCTTATTTTTTCTTTTGATGGAGCCCAGCCCAACGTGCCAGATCATGGTCTGAGAATACCTTCCACAGCAAAGGGATGTGCATGAGTACCATGGGTAGCACAGAGACACACTTGGATGCATGGATGGCCAGCCAAGTGTTTCTGTGAGATAAGTCTTGGGATGTGTAGTCTTTTGCAGTTTTCCATGGACGAAAATTATTATCTAAGCAAGACTTTTCAGTATACCAATTTTAGCTTTGAATGTCTAAATTCTACCTCAGTTCCACTTGGAAAGTCATGATCCTAAGGGCGGGTACATAAACCATGATATTAAATTGCAGTTTGAAAGTACAATGAGCTTTGCAAAAGGTTTGCCACTTTTCAGAATAATAAGACTGCAGTTTTAGCATATGTAAAAAATACCGTAAGGTAACATTATTTTAAGAGTTCCTTTATTTGTAATGAGACCGAGTTCAACTCATCAGCACCTATTCATTGGCAAAGAAAAATAAACAAAGACAATACAGTTTTAGCCCGTTTACACTTGATTTCTCCTCTGTCTGCCACTTTTGTAGCACTAAAGGACTGATCCGATGCCTTTTAAAGTCAATGACAAATCTGCAACTGCTTTTGAATAGAACAAAACTGGGTCTAAAAGTTCCCAGAGGTTTCTTCTGCCTAGGTGAACAAGTGCACTTCACATGAAGTGCTGTCAGCACACAAGGCACTGCTCAAACACTAAGCATGCAGCTTTTTAATGCGTGTTCTCCTCTGAGTGACAGAGCCAGCCATCCTCTCTGCAAGGCAGCCAATCTGAAACGACAGCACGAGCAGAGGGCTGCTGCATCCTGGGAAGCCATTTTGTTCTCTTTGCTGTAACATTTCTTAATTATTTGCATAAGCAAAATGCTCCCTCTGGTTGTCCACTGACAGAGGAATATGTATCTGTCCTTCACTACTCCAATCAAAGCACTTACATATGCATTCAGCTATCAGAAGCTTCCAAGAGGGACTATTCACATGCTAAACCCCAGATACATAGATTAGATGTGGATGGTAGCTAAGATTGACACATGGGGAATACTAGAATGTGTTTCTAATAATAGTAATGTTTTATTTTACAGTACAGATTAGATGTGGATGGTAGCTAAGATTGACACATGGGGAATACTAGAATGTGTTTCTAATAATAGTAATGTTTTATTTTACAGTATGCAGGTATATCAAAAGTAAAACATTGGAAAATACTGAGGTTGATCCCCTTCTTGCTATGCTGGAATTTTATCATAGTGAAAGCAACTAATGGAACTGAGCTTTCTTTTTCTCTAAAGTTAAATACTCTTTCTTTTTTGTTCCTATAATTATGTGAGATCTTTCTAATAGACAAAGCTATCTAAACTCATGTTTGGCATCTGTCTAGAGTAGGGTAACCAAGAAAATATGTGCATTTAACTTCAGTACTTGAAACCTTACAGAACACCATGGAAGAGCTGACAACATGACGAGTACTTGACTGGAAGGGCAGAGCACCAGAGCCTTGCACAGAAAATGCAGGAAAATTCAGAACTTATCGTTGAGAAAAGAGGCATGGGAAAAAAAGAACGTGGAATGCCCTTGAGAAATTTCTTATGATACTTCTGAAACAAAGCAACACTGATGTTTCTGTTGCCAGGGAATGATATGCTAGTCCTGGTGTCTAGAACACATCCACAGGAGTAGTCACCCTCCACAATCCAAATAACAATAATAGAACCTGTTAAAATCCCCTCTGGTGAGCAGCAACCAGAGGAACTTGTAAAGTGCTGTATAACCCACTTTTAGGTATTTCAGGCAGTTTCCAGTACAGTTGTTCATGTGAAGAGTACAATGCACCATAATAGGGAGGACAGCTGAAGTAGTCCTCCTGTAGCAGCTCAAAGGCAAAGTTTAGAAAGCAGGTCTGGATTCTTGCTCAGCAGTGGAAACAAGTTCCATTTTTTGCCTTGTTAGTCAGTCTATGAACAATCACTGCAGCAAGTAAAACATAAGCTGGAGGAAAGAGTACCTGTGCAATAATGATTGAGAGGACAAGAAGTGCACTAAGATAAATTCTGCACAGAATCAATACTGGCAGTGTTCATCTGTACCAGAGAAAGGAAGAGAAGAATTTGAGAACCACCAGCTGCATATCTTACACAGAAACTAGTGCTCTAAAAGTAAGGGTGAATCAATATCTGCGTGCATCCTTATGAACAAGGGTTCATATTTTTGTTGTCAGGGAAATTCCTTGGATGGGTAAACCTGTGGAATTGGAAGCGTTACTGAGAAAAATGTGAGTTGTGAAAGACAAGATAGAATCATAAATTAAACAAGAGGTTCTAGAAATAAATGTGCCCTCAAAGCTGCCACTATGACTAATTCAGCATTATAAGTACATAACGCAAAGCCAGTCTTTATTAGAGCCTAGCATCATAAACCAGCAGGAATTTTAGTTGCAATAAAAAAAACCAGAGGGCATGCAGTGAATTTAAAAAGCCAGAGTACAGTATGGGACTGATCTGAGGCAGAGGCATTGGCAGGATTCCCTGACCAACACAGAAGTTGGCAGAAGAAGCTTTTGATGCCTCTCAGCAGTCGTGTGCAGCAACAGGTGGAACAGGGAGGAAGAATAAGCGTTTGAACAACACTCAGGATGGCCACCCTGGGCTCTATTTCTGGCTGCAGCCCAGCAGGCATCTCCCTGCCCAGTGCCCTTTCCCTTGGCGCTGCTGCAGCATCTTCTGTCAGCTCCTCCCAGGTTTTGCTGATGGCGCTTTGGAAGTCACCTGGCATGGCAGGGTGCTGAACTCACCTGGGCCTTCAAGGAAACTTGCAGGACTCTGGAGTCAGAGGCTGCTCAGTGGTTTTGTTGTAGAACAGATCAATTACAAAGGCAATATATTTACCCTTTTCTGTCAGAAACAGAGTGGAAAGAAAGAAATTAATGAATGAGGCACAAAAATGTTACAGGATTGGATGTATTGTTTCCTAATTTCCTGTGGATTCTCTCTGCTTTGAAATTTATAAAATAACTGGCATAATCAAAAACCATAAACACTCAGCACAAACACATATTAAAGCACAGAATCACAGAACGCATTGCACAGAAAAAAACCTCAATGTCTGGATATTTTAATCTCTCTTCTCATTAGGTGGTATTGGGCAAAACTCAACAAAATCAAACTGCCTCCTCATCTAAGCCACTCAAGTCAGCAACATTTGCTAGAAATCAATGCAAATTTTCTGGTCAGTCCTGCTCTCTGATGTTCTAGCCGTGTTTTAAAATTCATTAGAGACTTAGGGGGGTGGTTTGCCAGTTTGGGTATTTGTGTTAGGGTTTTGTGTTTTTCTTTACTAAGATACTGTGTGACAGAAAAAAAAAAAAAGGAGTGTGGGAAGGGAAGTTCTAATGATATTGTCCAACTGGTTTCACTGCAGGCTGAGTTTTTAAGTGAATTTTCACTAATCTGAGTTTTCCTGAAGCAATGTCCCTCAAAAAATACTTTGGTGACAACAATAATGGACAGCACAAGGCCTATTGAATTAACACACCTGCAGGTCTATGAATTTGCTCTGTCTACTAGTTATTGCTTGGTTGCTTTGGGGCAGAGACGTGAAAGCTTCTTCCAACTTGTTTGGTTTCTCTCTGAAGACATTTTTAATTATTCTTACCTGCAATCTCCAATGGAATTCAGATAACGGTCTCCAGCTCCTCACCTTTTGTGATAGTAAAGTCCTCTTACAGTTCCCTGGCCCTAGATTCTCCCTTGGGGTTTTCAACAGACATTTCTATAAATGTTATGAATGTTCTGAGAGGAGCTCACAGTATGGAAAGCCTCGACTCTGAACTGTCCTTATGTCATCTGTTAATGTATGGCTGACTAACATATTGCTGGTTCTGAAGTGGCTGATGAAACAGCTGCTACAACAGCAATCAGCGTTCATTTTTTAGAGTGTCTGTTAGCTCAAGAGTTTGTGTACTGGCATTGACATATTAAAGAGAACATATTTTTGCTGGCTTTGATTAATAATTAATTTCTGGGGTTTGTTTTACGAGCTCCATGTGGCTCAGCACTGGCAGCTCTGTACCTGTGCATCTCAGATTCTGACAAATGGCTAATCATGAGGAGCTGGCTGTGATCCCTGGGATTTCGGATCAACTGCACTCATGCCTTCAGATCTTCAAATGGACTCTTCTCACCAATCCTATTCCTGCTGACAAGTAGTCATATTTCTTTTGATAACTCCAGGCAGAGAGAAGCTGTGTGCCTCACAGAGAAGCGCTGCACACTCTCTGCTCCAAGCAGGAGCAGAGGATTCCAGAAAGCTGCCTCCCATCCCCTGGTGTTTGTGCTACAGGGAGCCGCCTCTCTCCCATCCTGAAGGCTGACCCTGCTCTGTCATCAGCACAGCCTGAGCAGCTGCTCTGGCCTGTACAGACCTCAAGGACATCCTGTGTTCACAGAGGTGCACCCAGGAGCCACGGAGGCCATACCCAGCTTTGCAGGTGTGTTTCAGCCAGTTCAAACCAGTTCAGAACAGACTCAGACAGTTTGATCCAGATCTGGCTGGTTCAAACGAAATCCAACTGATTCAAACTGGTTCAAATCAGTTCTAATGGTTCTAACTGGTTTGTCTGGCTCAAAACAGTTCCAACCCATTCAAACTGAATGAAAACACTTAAAATGGGTTCAAACTGGATCCAGCTCGTTCCTACAGCTTCAAAGCAAATCCGACAAGTTCTGACCTGATCAAACTGGTTTCAAACTGGACCCAAAGCGTTAAAATTGGACCTGACTGGTTCTGACAGGTTTAAAACTGTGGTTTTGACTTATTCAAACCACTTTCAGCTGGTTCCAACTAGTTTCAACCAGTTCAAACCATGCAGAACCACTTGAAACTTCTTTGAACTGGTCCAGTCTTCTTTGAACTGGCTGTAACTAGATGGATGAAGTTTGAACCAGATCCAACCAGTTCAAACTGGATCCAGGTTAGTTCAAAATGGACCTGACCAGTTCAAACCAGATCCGACCAGTAACTTAAAAGGAATAACTTTGTAGATGGTGCCATGACATCGATACAGTCACGTGACATTGGCACTTCAATTTTGCAGGTATTTCTAGACCATGAGTTCACTGCCTGTCAGTCCTTTGAAGTTCCAGCCAAAACCTAGTAGAATCTCCTGTAACAGTGAGTGTTTGAAGGTATCCATGAATTAAACATTCAGTAGGAATGAATGGATCAATGTCATCTTAGTCACCAATATGTCAGTAACCAAATATTAAAATATGCAAAACAGATGGTTTCTAATAGAAGTGTAATTGGGCATTCAGTGTAAAAAATTATGTTTGAAATGTAAATTAAATAATCTTTTACCTTTTCCCATGACTAATCGGATACTCCAAATTTCATTACCACTTTACAATATGTATTGATATTAACCATGACATAAACATCTTTAATACTGAGAATGCATAATTTTATTTGCCATAGAATGATGGAACAAGACCACTTCGCATATAATGCCTCAACACAATTAGCCCCCTGATGTCTTCTCTTTGCAGAAAACTTATCATTGCTGGTAATGTATGGCATTAGATTTTTGAGCTTGCCTAGCAAGTGTCGTAGCTCAGTAAAGAATTCTTTGTGAGCCAAACAACAGACGTGTAGAGACAAGCAGCTGACCTAAGGGGACTACATGCCTAAAATGAACCCCTTGCACCATCTCACACTGATGACTGTGTCAAAAGATGACCACAGTCCAATCAGTGGAAAATTTTACTCTAGAGGGGCACACACACATTTCTTAACCTCTTTCTAACCTCACAGTAAACACAAAATGTGTTCTTGGCCTTCTCACTTCTGCGTGTCAGCAACACATCCACCTCTTGTCTAGAGGTAGTGTTATCTTCGACACAGGCTTTGCCCCTTTTCTTCTAATTACAAATACCTGTTGGAGACTCAAATAATTCACCTCTTTCTGCTCTGGAATCTGTGAATAGTTCTTTGCTTTAGTAATTCATCTGGAAACCTCTTTCTTTCTAAGCACTGTGCAACAGGAAAGATAAACTTTTGCAACATTTGAAGGCTCTTTTAATTCCATTACTGCTTTCCAAATTTCTCTGGAACTATTCCACACAAGCAGCAAAAAGTAAAAACATCTGTTCTGCTTCATCACTTCTTCCAAGCAGCAAATAAACTGCAAGCAGATTTTCTATCCACAAAAAACACATTTCCAAGGTAGCATAAGGAGTGTTTTAAGAACATCATCTAATTCTGCAGCAAAAACCTTTCATCAGTCTGTTGCTTAGAGCACATATGAAGATTTTATTAACTAATGTTTTAGCTCAGTTTTCAAGGTGGGATCTGATTAAAGATCTCTCTGGATTTCCCAAAGACTTTCAACTCTGCCATGTTTGTATTTCCTTAATGACCACCTCTACAAATATGCAGTGCAGTAAAATGCAATAGCTTCACATCACTACTACTTGTACGTCTGTTTTTTTCACATCTATCTTATGTCTTTTCTCACAGAGTGGCCACTGAGAACATAACTGTGCAACCATACTCTGCCAAGACAGTAACTTTAGCAATTAATAATGCAAGTCACATATTTTTCTCCCACAGCTAATACCTTTTTGATTATGCAGAAATGTCTCAACCCCCTAACCACATCCATTCAAGCTTAGTCATTCTTAAGCATGTAAACAATCATATTGTAATCAATCTGATTATTCATCTGTTTTTAATTAACTGTGTGATTGCAAGATGTGGGTCTTAGCATATAAATCCTTTACTCTGCCTGTAAAAATAATGAAAATAATAGAGTTGCTGAGCATCACAACTACTGCATTTGTCTCGGCTGTTTAAACAGTAGGCAGCATTGAGTCTGGAAATAAGTACATATACAGAAAAACCTGTGTCAGCAAAACAATGGTACCTTGATCTACACAGAGTGCTATTGTAATCAAAAAATGGTTCCTGATAATTTTGTGGGTTTAACATCATAGCCTCACAATAGTGTGTTTTATAATACCTTTAACTTAATAAATAAAATATTTTTCAGTGGTTTTGTTGTTAGGGTTTTAAAACTATTTTTCTTTAATCATTGCTTTTGTTACAAGCCAGTCTGTGGTGTTGTGAATGGTCCAGCAGTGGCATCCTAGTGAAGATCTACTTATGCTTTAGTGGATTGAATATAATATGAAAAATAGAATGCAATGGTGTATATTAAGATCACTACTATGTATAACATTCCAGATCAAAAGAAGCACTATGGAGTTAAAAGAGGTCCCCAGAATGACAGCTAGAATTACCATGAAAACTCATCTACAAAGAACAAAAAACTCTAGGCTTGCTGATATTAAAGAGATTAATAAGACAGGCTACTAAAAAAGCATATGCATTCATAAATGAAGCACTGGAAAGTTAAGTGTAAAATAAAAGCATCAGTCTTTTGCTTTCAAGGGGAGCAATTGCAGAAGAGAAAAATATTTTGAATAAGAACAACAATTTGTTGTGTTAGAAGGAAAGTTCTGCACCCTTACTCACCAAATCAATAAATAGTGACACTCATCACTACAAGTTAAATTGCTACCAAGTATAGCTCGGAGGAAGAAAAGGTCATTTACTCATAAAAATATGCAGAGCTACTGGACAGAAGTGGAGAGGGGAAATCCCACCAAACAAACAAGCAAAATCAATCAAAAAGCTTACCTTATGCTTCAGGGTTAAATCAATTCCAAGGCAATCCTGATTAGGATGATTGCAAAGTATTCTACCTGTGCCAAGCATAAAATTTCTCATACTCTATAACATTCAGGGTTGCCTACTGTCAGCCAAGGGCCTGATTCATAATTCCCAGATTTCTTTATGTTGCAGATATTCTTATCACATACTTACTCCAAAATACTGCCATGAAAGAAAATGTTTGATGAAAGAAATTTTTTTCATTCTGTTGCTCGTAGAAAATAGAAGTTAAAGGAAGAAAAATCTCAGGTGAACACACCATCTTATTTTTTATTACTGATTCTTCCATGCCAGCTTTTGGAGTGTTTTCAGGAAGATTTAGAAGAGAGAAGAGCATTTCACACACACACAAAAATAAGGAAGCCACTTACTGTATTACAAGTATCAGTTTACCACTCCTACTATTCCACTACAACTGCCTATACTGAAGTGTCACTCTTAAAAGTTGTCACTCAGGTTTCACTTACCACTGTCACCTGAGGTGAACCATAATCCACAAAACCACCCTGACAAATTACAATCATCTGTCAAAAAACTTTCAGCATTCTTCCTGCAAGCATGACCAAAGTGATTCTGAAGATTTTCTTTATTTTTTTTTTATTATTTCCAGTGCTCACTTCTTTCAGTTTCCATCTGAAATTATTTTGGTAAAACTGCAAATCTTTCCCAGTGATTCCCAGTGAGAGTATATTTATGGCTGTATCAGGCTTATTATATCTTTATTGTTTTGCTGTTCAAGTGAGAAATGGATGAAATTATTGAAAAAGGGACAATTAATGAAATTTTTTATTTAAAACTTATTCTTTTTTATTTGAAGAAAAAAAAGGAGGAAAAACCCCTCAGTGATGATGTACCCCACTATATTATTTTGGAGAGGATGTCATACAAATGCATTCAGAACATTCACATAGGACTGTAAATCTGCCTGCATAACAGTTAAAATGTGGTGGAAATTAGGATGCTGACTTATAAATTTAAGCTAATAAATACAAACTAATAAACTAATAAATTCTTATATATTTAAACTAAATATAAAAGCATATGTCATCAATATATCAGGGCTTGCTTGTACTGCTAGAAATAGGTAAAGCTGGAGGATGTGCAAAGGTAGACAATGTATAAAAGTTTCACAGATTTTCAGAGGATGGCTTTGGCAATGGCTTGACACACACTGGCCTGGAATGACACCTGATCCATGACCAGTCTGTTTGAATGCCATGTTCAGAAAAGAGTACAGACTGGGTGCTCACCAGAGGGGCCTTGAATACCTATCTGCAGCTGGAAAAGCCAATTTAAAAAGTGGAGTAGCTTCTACTATTTAATAGCATTTAAGAGCTCCTAGACTGCTCAGCCTGAAATTGGAGTCAGCCAGACTAGAAGAGGAGGACTACACTGGCCCTAACAGTTTTAATTCATGTAGACCTAGAGAAATGCAGCCAAAGATATGCTGAATCTAAAAAGGAAAACTTAAAAGCCTGACAAGCCTAGGCTCAAAACCTCTGAAAATAAGACTGATCTTACTCCAAGACCAATGAAAAAAAACTTCATCCAAACCTCTCAGAGCCTGAAATACTTATGGTTGGATATATTAGCAATACCTCCTATAATGAAAGTGCTGGGGTTTGCTGCTAACTGCATCACAGATCCTTGTTATCCTAACTTCACATTTTACAGGTTACTCTGCAGAGGCAAAACAAAATGTTAAGAAAAACTTGGTTTGGTTTGGTTTGGGGTTTTTTTGAAGCTCCTATTTATATACAACTACCAACATGTTAGAGAACAATGAAGTCCAGACAGGTGTAAACTCAGGGTTTCTGGAGTGCTTTTGGTCCTAACTAAAAACAAACAATGTGGCACTAGAATTTTCTGTAGGTTTTCCAGTTAGCTGCCTTTTGGTGCAGCCATGCCACTGATGTTTTGGTGTTTGCCTCTTAGATCAAGCTACTGTGTGCTTAAGAAAGACCGAGAAATGCCTAAAGAAAATTTTCGCCATTTCTTAAACAGAAGAGTGACAGCAGTAATAATTAATATCTCTGTGCTTCACAAACAGTGAAATCAGATGCACAGTTTATCAAGAGTCTGTGTATGTAATTTTTCCATTAACAATTCTGCAGACAGAGCATTGATAATTGTGCCTGTGGTGAATCCCAATGAGGTGTATTTGCCTGACATTGTTGCAGAAGGGAGAAAATGAGTATATGCATTTTAAATTTTTATGATTACATTTTTACTGAAGTGTGGGGGCCTGGAGCTTCATGACTGTTTTAATGCAATTGGTTCCACTTAGGAAAGATGACATGTTGAAATGTGATGTGCTGAATGCTTCCCAGGTAATTGGAATTCAGTCAACAACAACACTGGGCATTGTCACAGGTTTTAAATAAAAAGGTTTATCTTCCTCTTTTATATTATGGGATATGATTCATCATATTATACAATATCATAATTCTATATGACAGTCTCTCAAACAGAAATTTAAAAAGTTTGCTGCACTCTGCAGACTCCTGAGTTTGGATCACAAGAGTACATTTCGAAGGGGCTGCATGTGCAGTCAACACTCCCCAATTCCCTTGCTCACTTAAATGGCCACACTAATTCCTGGTAGAGCTCTAATAATTTGTACAGCCTTACAGCCCCCTCAGGGAAGACTCTGAGTCACTGTTGGTGCTGTTTACACTCACTGTTTGTGCATCCTTCCCCAGAGCTATTGGAAGGAGAAGCCACAAAGAAAGAGGAAAGGACATTGTGCAAAAACTTATGGCAGAAGTTAAGAGCACTGCATAAACTCAGGGGGTTGTCATGGGAAACACAGCCTGGCACTCAGTGATTCTTCCAGTAAACTAATTTCTTTCATATTAGAACAGGGAAACAACTAGAGGTGAGTTAGCTGTCTGGGAAGAAAGAAGGCTGCTGCTGCAATTGAAACCTTAAATCATATCTCAAACAAAATTAAAACTGAACTAAAACAGATACTGAAAACTGAAGGTGAATTTTCGCATTCTCCACCATTTAGTTCCTATCCAGCTCAGATGAAGATGTATTAAATTTTCTTCCAGAAAATGTTGACCTGAGTTTTCCCACCTCCTCTTTTTAGGCAGGGAACAGATATCTTTCTGAACATTTGTTTGTACTTCAAAGATGAGGAGCCCAGGGTGGGGTAGATAGATCTGAGAATGGGATAAAATACACAACCCCGATATTCTACAAGAGTTTTTTCCACAAATATTTTCCTTTGGCTGGATTATTCTAGTGGCAAAATATAATTTAATGTTTAAACACGAGAAAGAGACTTAAAGCACACCAATGTTCCACACCTCATTTTTATTTTGAACAGGGGAAAACAAGACTTCTACTATGTCATGGAAGACCAAAAGTTGAGACATACTTTTCAGTCTAATGCTTTGGATGTAGAACTAAACTCCTTCTGATAAGGATACCAACTTTAGCTATAAATTTTGTCCTGCAAATGCAGCCAAATACCACAAAGACTTCTCATCTCTGCTTACCGCGGCTTTGACTTGTAATAATTTCTACACTCCAGTGTAGATGTTGAATTATTTTTAAAGTCTAACTTAGACTCTTATAGCCACCTTCTGACCTTTAGTTAAATCCAAAAAATTGCTACCAGCTGAAAATGATTTGGTGACTTGAGTAGCAAGGCTGGATTTGGGAACAAATATCTCCCTAAATCCTGCCACTGGAGATAGGTGCTTCTGCAGCAGCTCTCAGTCTGAAAAGACCATGATAATCCAATCATCCTTAAGGATTCTGTTCCATGTATTTCTCAAGCTCTAGTTGCCTCTTCATCTATACAAGGAGACATTCTTTTCTGTGAGAGAATGTCATGCACAGTGAAAAATTCTTGGTTTGTTTTAACTCTCAGAGCTCAAGTGCAGACAGTACAAGCACCTATTTTACTTTGAACACCTGGCTCCTGGGTATCTGATGCAGCAGGAAATAATTTACTTTGTAATCCATATGTGAAGAAAGAGTTTATGCTCCTGTTTTCTTTATTTCTGTGTATATGAAAAGGAAATAAGCAAAGAGAGATTTACAGCAGAACCCTGAATTTTGTGGGCACAATCTGTAACCTTTTAAGGTGCTCAGAAACACAACAAGGGGAATGAAAAGTTTCTGTCTCTTAGCAGACAGACAAGAACAACAACCAGTTCTCCTACACCCATAGCTCCTATGTCACTTTCTTTCTTAAGCTTATTTTTAATACTTCAGAAGTCCATAGTGGGTTATTCAGGATTCTCTCTCTACCTTCACTTCCCTATATCCTGAGGAAAACTCCTGGAAAGAAAGACATGGCAGGATGCTGTGGTAAATAAAGATTTTTTTTTTCCCTTTACATTGAACATGTCATTAATTTTGATGTTAAGAGACTAATCTGTGCATGAAGCAGAAAACCCACTGACTGATATTTCCCTGGAACAGATGTTCTAAATGCCATGTAGAAAAGAAAATCTCTGTGCAAAACAAAGACAATCTGGTGCCCTTACTGAAAGGTTAGGATACAATTCACAGCACTCCTGAATGTTGGTCCAACCAGTCTATATATGGTCCAATCACCTTTAACTTAGGACCATGTTCTCAAGACAGTCAGTCACAAAACTACTCAGCAGAGCTTTAGTTGTTATTTTGTTGGAGTTTAAACCTCAGCTTCCTGTATGTGAATATTCCTGTAGAATTTAGTGACAGAGTAGCCTGAACAAGTGGGGCCTTAATATTTAGTTTGGTAATACTGAAGCTTAGTATCTGTGGTATGACAACTAAAATGGGCTTGGAAAATTTGACCTTCAGCTCTCCCACAGACCCAATGTATGATTA